>OY728160.1:465977988-468607084 GCA_963277665.1 Viscum album | reverse complement strand
CCCTCCCGTTTCACCGCACGCCCTATTTGATGGTTAATTAATTAAATGAAATGGATCAGTATAATAAAACAATAATATTAATGGTGTTAAGAATATAATTTTTCTTGTGTCATTATTAATATTACTCTTAATAATAATAATAATAATAACAACAATAATAATAAAACTAATAAGGATTTATAGTTTGTTTTAGTGATAACAATGAATATATTATAATTTGAGGTGTTATTATTATTATTAATAATACTAAATTTAGGTTTTATTTTCCTTTTTATTTTATTTTATTTTAATTGCTTATTATTCTAATTTCTTTTTATCTTATTTTATTTTAATTTCTTTTTATTTTATTTATTTATTTTTATTTCTCTTTTTTTCCCCTTCTTTTCTTTTCCTCTCTGTTGTTTTCCTCCTCACAATCCCGTCGGGCCCCCTCCCTCTCCTCTTGCGTTTTTTCTTCTTCTCCCCCTCGGTTGTCTCGCGCGGCTCACCCCCCTGTAACCCTACTGTCACGCCGCCCCCTCCATAGCCGACACCTCCTCCGGCGCCGCTCACCTCCAGCGCCCCACACCCTCCGGCGACCTTGCTCCGCTGTCCCGGCTCCCCTCGCGCCGCCCCACGAAACCCCTCCGCGTGACCTGTTCGGATGAGCCCCGGTGAACTCCCTCCTTTCGACACACCGAACCGGCCGCGCCTCCCATTCCAGGCCTCCTGCTGCATCCCTCTCCTTCTTTCCGACCTCCTCGCTCGCGCCGTCCCCCTGACCAACCGCTCCCCGCAAATCCTCACCTTCGGCCGACCAACGCACAGCCGCAACCCCCATGGCCGACGACATCTTTTTTTTCCCTTTCCGGTGAAGCCCTATGTCCGGCGGCCTCTTCTTCCAGCGCTACAAACCGTCGCCCCTGCCTCTTCTTTTGGCGCAGCCTCCCGCGCGTTTCCTCTCACATGAGCAACTCTCTCTCAGGTTGGTTCTTCTCTTTTTTTCCACTCTTGAGTTCTTGACCATTTTGCAAGTGTGAGGTATCTTTTATTGGGTGTTTTTTTAAATCCTGGTTTTGTTCCAATTCCTGTTTAGGGTCCAATTCGGTTTCTCGGTGGTGCGAATTGGTTGCAATTGGAGTTTCACACCCATGTTTGAATGTTGTGACATCTAGGTAGGTGGTAGGTGGTTCCTCATTTAACCATTGTTTGATCAATTAATTTTCTTCTTAAATTAATTTAGCATATTATTTAGATTAGTTTATTTAATGCGAATAATGGTATTAATTGAAGTTGATATGTGTGTGCGATATAGGTCAGTTTTATGTGAAAAGAAATTGATGTTGAACCGTTTGTTAGTTGTTTATAAATTACACAAATTGTGCTCTGGTTTAGCGTCAGTTTGCGTTGAGTCACAAAGGAATGTTTGACTGCATTTTTAGTGTTTTTGAGTCTTGCGGAACACCTCCGAGTTTGTTTCTTAATTTTTAGGGTTGTCGGGTTATATTTTTAGGGTGAAGTTGGGTTAATCTTGATGCTTTTGTCGATTCTTGTTTCTAAGGTTCTTTTGCAATTGTTGTGGTGCGTTGGATGAGAAATTAGAGATGTGCCCTAAACGTTGTGGAGTCTCCAACACCTGAGGTAGGTGGTTCCATGTCATTCCTTCATTTAGATAATTTAATTTTTTTGTTTAGTTTAACTTAATATGTTCTATGGTTTAGTTGCAATATGCGAATTATGTTTATAATATTTTGGTAGAGCTGTAGAGGTTTTTCGAAATGCATTTTAAAAATGGTGTAACATGCGTGCGTGATGAATGTTGTACTTTTCTTTAGAAATTGTCATTTTTATTCCTTTCGTTTCGGTTGTGGTAAATTCTAGAAATGTCTAATAATTGTTTATAGTGTGCCAAAGAGGTTTTGAAAGGGGTGATTTGTGAAATTGATTTTGTAATGGTTTCCTTTTCATGCAATATGTTTCATAAGTTGAGGAATTGTTTATTTAAGTGGCGTTTTTAGTGTGAAACATGGTTGAAAGGTTTTGAGGGTTGTTCGGCAGGTGCGAAAGGTGTTTCAAGTCATTTTATGTGTTTTTATATTTAAATAGATATCTTCAAAGTATATGAATCACTTTTGGTGTGTTTTCCTTGTTGCGTACCTTTGGAATTGAATATGCTTTCACTTTTAAAGTGGTGTATTTTTATAAAAAGAGACATGTCGTGTGCATGCGTCTTTGAAATAGTGCTTTGGTATGCAAATGGTGACTTTTGTGTGCAATATCTTGTTTGGTCTGCGAAATGAGAAATAAATATATTATGTGAATGTGAAACTTGTTTGAGCACAAGGGAAAACCCTGGGTATCTAGGTGGGCAGACTAGAACTAGTGCGCTAGTGAACCG
Organism: Viscum album; assembly: GCA_963277665.1. Lineage (NCBI taxonomy): Eukaryota > Viridiplantae > Streptophyta > Magnoliopsida > Santalales > Viscaceae > Viscum > Viscum album. The sequence goes on along the minus strand of OY728160.1, from coordinate 468,604,707 downwards.
GATGGGTGTCGTCCCTGTTTCACTTAGCTGGATTGACGATTGCAACACTAACAAAACATGATATCTGAGGGTCGTGGCCTTCTAAGCCACGTGTTCTGAGGGTCGTGGCCTTCTAAGCCACGTTTTCTGAGGGTCGTGGTCTTCTAAGCCACGTTTCACCGAGACACGAGGTTCTAGGGTCCCACTTGAGCTAGATGAACCTTAGGGGATTTACCCACAGTGCTCTACCATCAATGTCATGGTGCCTTCCGTCGGTATATGGAGGACCACTTGGGTGCTAGCGCCTGTGTGTGCGTGTGTGTGTGTGTGAGTATGTGTGTGTGCGTGTGTGAGAGTGTGTGTGTGTGCCCATAATGAACTTTACTTATCCTCTTAAAAAAAATTGTGTCTGTGAAATGAGTTCTTTTTAGTGTTTTCTTTAGCATTTAGCTTGTAAATGTTTTCTTTAAAAGCATTTTTTTAAAGTATAATTTTGAATAAGCACTTTAAATTGTCTTTTGATGTTGTGGCATGGAACCATTTCTCGGTGGCATCCTACTGGGCTTTTAGCTCACACCCTGCATACACCCTTGGGTGTATGTAGATTCTGTTTCTTCTGTATTCCAGGTTGCGACTTCGTGCTCAGTGATGGTGGTTCAGGTTGCAGTTGGGCTTCTCATGCAGAATGGTGTTGATGTGGTCTCACTTCTGCCGGGAGGTTGAGTATGAGTTTTAGTTCCCACTGTCGTCTTTTCTTTTTAGTTATTGTTTCGAGTTGTAAACCTTAAACTTGTTCATAGTTTAAAGGCACGTTTCATTGTCTATTTCTAATTTCAGTTTATCTATCTTGTTAGTTGGTTTTTCTGTCTTGTATTTCGGGTAAAACTGTTCCCACTTGTTAAACATGATACCCGGGCACTTGTGCCAGCCCGTGGGGATTGGGAACACCCTTCGGGCCTTGCCGCGGACCGGGTCGGGCGCCGGGTCGGATGGCGACCCGGCCTGGTTCGTGACAGTCCAGGGGGCGGGGTGGTGTCCAAGGTGGTCCATGGGGTGGGGGGTGTCCAAGGGTGTGGGGTGATGCCAGGGGGTGGGGGTGGGGGTGTCTAGGGGGTGGGGGTGTCTAGGTGGTGGGGTGGTGTCCAGGTGGGTGGGGTGGTGTCCAGGGTGTGGGGGGGGGGCATCCAGGGGTTGGGGGTGTCTAGGGGTGGGTGGGAGGGTGTCTAGGGTGGGGGGAATGTGGGGCTGTCCATGGGGGTGTCTAGGTGGGGTGGGGTGGTGTCCAGGGGGTGAGGTGGTTTTCAAAGGGGGTTGGGGGGTGGTGTTCAAAGTGGGTGGGGAGGTGTCCAGGGGGTTTGGGGCAGTCCAGGGGGTTGGGGGCTGTAAAAGGGGGTAGGGTGATGTCCAGGGGGTAGGGGGTGTCCAGGTGGTGGGGGGATTCGATTTTTAGGAAATGGATTACATTTTTATTTTGGAACAAAAATACTATATAATTTTTGAAATCGAACCTTAAAATAAAATTTTAAAAACCATTGGGTAGTTTTAAATATAAATAAGTCTCTATTATGTGATTTCTAAATGGTTTTAGGAAGAATTATTTACGATGTATCTTTTTGGGATTTGTGATTTTGTGCCACTTGTTTTAGAACATCTGATTATTATACTAAAGGTCTTGTTTTTGATAATTCTTTAGAATTTTACCACTATAAATGAATCAAAAAGTCCATAAGGGGATATGTCAGGTAGTCATTCCTGTGATCCAGCTATTGTCTTACTAGTCTTGGTCTCTACTCAAACTCTTGTGGAAGTGGAATAGCCATGTTCTTCTCGGACCATTTATTATGCATGGGAGTTTCTAAAATACCATCAACTATTTTTTATTGGTGATAAAGGATCCCAGGATGCAACGAAGTGGGTATATATGATTAATGAGATATTTGAGTTGTTAGAAACCCTATAATCTATGGGGGTGGGGGCTGTACAAGGTGGGCGGGGCTGTCTAGGGGGTACGAGGTGTCCACGGGGGGAGGGACTGTCCAGGGGGGTGGGCGGGCTGTCCAGGGGGTGGGAGGGGCTGTCTAGGGGGTGGGTGGGGCTGTCTAGGGGGTATGGGGTGTCCAAGGGGTGGGCGTAAATATATAGGATGTATGGGGTGTCCAGCGGGGGCTGTCCACGGGGGTAAGGGTGCTGTCCATGAGGGTGGGCGGGCTATCCACGGGGGTGGGGGGGCTGCTGTCCACGGGGGTGGTGGGGCTGTCCATAGGGGGAGGGGCTATCCAGGGGGTGGGTGCATTGTCCACGGGAGTGGGGGGATGTCCACGGGGGGGGGGGGGGGGTTGTACAGTGGGTGGTGGGGTTTTCAACGAGGGTACGTGCTGTCCAGGGGGTGGGCGGGCTATCCACGGGGGTGGCAGGGCTGTCCAGGGGGGTACAGGGTGTCCAGGGGGTGGGTAGGCTATCCATCGAGGTGGGTGGGGGGGGGGGTGGGCTGTCTAGGGGAGGGGTGAATCAGTCACAACAAATCATTAAGTCAAGTTTTATTATTTATAGATAAAATAATAAATATAATGTGACATACCTAATCACACATATATTCAAGCACAAAAAATCAATAAGCATCAAAGGTTAGTAATATAAGTAAAAAATGTAACAGATCAATCTATTCCTCATGACCATCACTATCATCATCGTCATCATTAGCCTCACCATCATATTCATTATCTTTCTCATCATCATCCCCGCTCTCCTCCTCCGCCTCACCCTCCGCCTCGCCCTCCTCCTCCGCCTTGGTCTCCTCCTCAACCTCCTCCTCCTCCACCTTAGCCTCCTCCTTGAAATCCTCTCAAACTCCAATAGAACTTCAACCTAGTGCACCATATATAGAACACATCAATGAAATATATTCATCACAGGCTATGCTGGCCTCTGGTGGAAGTGTTGGATGTAAAACATCCATCAGTTTCATAAATGCAGTGTTTTCCCTAGCTGATTGTTCTGGCATCTTTCTGGCCTTTTTTTCAGCCTGTTCAACCTATGCCTAACCTTCTAGAACTGAGTGTCACTACAACTCATACATGAGGAGGGCCAATACCTCGTCAAAACTATACTCTTCCCAGGTCGGCAATGTACTCTACTAGGGTGTTCATCTCCCAACACCTGATGTAAGTGATCGTTTGGCCCAAAATGGTCTGGATCTTGGGCATCAAGGGCCTCTAAAGCATCCTATTACAAATATAAATATATTATTAAGTTACAAAATAGATATTAAAATTTTAAATCTACAAATTAAAATTTACAATCTGCTGCTGAGTCGGTTCATTAACCGTACTTCCATCTTTCTTCCTACTACTCAAGCAAAAATGTTTTTCTCAAGGAACACGTCTTTATATATTCAATTTATGCCTCTAAAATGACATTGAAATTAGGAAACCATATTTAAAAATAGGATACCAATTATTAATTGCATAACTAAAATTATATAACAACTTTAGCAATCGAATAAATTATGGAGGTTGCAATAGAAATTGAAATTCGTAAAGAAAAATTATAAACTCTTATACCTGATACCTCTCATGATCTGGCGTCATAGTACGTCCCAATGAATGGAATTTTTTTTAGCATCAATATTTTTTTATTTCTTCTAGATGAATCATAAATAAAATTCAATAATTAGTATTAATGAAAAACATGAAAATTTTCATTTAAATACCTCTAATGTGATTAATACCATAAATTGTCTAGTCATACAATGAGTAATCATCTGTTGATTATGTTCTGCCAGAAAATAATCCATGACAGGGACCACCTCTAAATCTGTGCCCACTCTAGCACACCATCTAATGTACAACCCATGCTTAAAATCTCTCCAAAGCTCGCCTAAATCCTTTAGATGTGCTGCCCATGCAACCTCACCATTGGGGAAATTAAACAGTAGCTGCCAACAAAATATTAATTCATATAAATGAAAAACAATATATTTAATTAAATAAAAAAGATTTTTTACCCATATATATGCCGAAGATTTATCCTTGACTTCATTTGGCAGGTGTCTCTATGGGAGCGGGCTGACAGGAATGATGTCAGAGTATTTGGCAAGCGTCTCCAAAAAACACCGACATTGCTGCCCTGATTTTTGAATCATTTGAATATATTCATTTTAGTCTACCATCAACTGCATGTGGCGGTTCCACACCACACGCATGCGTGTATTCCCTCGCCCCCACCTTCTATTAGTATATGTATCTTTTATGAAAGAAAAATAAATATTTTATCAATACATGTTTTAATGAAAATAAATAATGGTGTAAAATTTGTTTGGGTTGTATAATTATACATGTGGTAGTTTGATCAATGGGAGCCTCTGGACCCACAGAAACTGAAGGAACAACCTGTAAAAATGGAGTGCATCCCAATGTTTGCTCCGCAGGGACAGACTCTGGCGGAGTAGGAGACGAAGAAGATGGAATATAAATACCTAGAGAGAAGGAAGAAGAAGTAAAAGAAGATGATAGGGATAGTTGGTCGGATTCTAGATGGGGAGTGGGAATCATCATCAGATATGGTACAGACGGTTGAGGAGGCTCAGATGTAAAGGGTGGTGAAAACATTGGAGGCCTAAATATCTTGTGCGTCCCTAACGGCACACCAGAATCAGAATGTGGGTTGGATGGTAGTCAGCGGGAGGGGCATGGTCTAATTGGGTATGCCGACTAGATCGTCTAGCTCACGTACTACCCCCCCCCCCTCGTACAAACACCCTGAGTACTGGGACTATTACTAGGATTCTCATCAAATAACTGTCACCAAATATATGGATCCTGAAAAAATGTTTTAAAAAATTAATCACATGACACTATATATTATTGAAATAAAAATATTTGAAATAAAATACTCACCGAAGGACCTTGTGGTGGAATGCCCCGCTCAATCATGCGGTGATTGTTGTCCATAATATGTTTTCGTCACCTCTCTTCAATTGGTTTCATTTCTTCATTTGAAAACAAATATGGAAGTAAATAGAAAAGGGTAACTAATGTGTCACCCAGAAAAACAAAATAAATGAGAGGGAATAGGGGCATTAGGGGATAATTTAAATATCCAGTTTTTATGTGAGCTTGAACAAATATATAATGAAGTTAATAGATCATACAAGATGTAATAAAGAAATTTAATTTTTAGTATGATGGTTATTTACTAAGTGTCATAAGTCTATTAAAATTATGGAACATTGATTCTACTAGATTCCTAAAGGAAAAAAACAGTTGTCAAAATTATGGAAAAATTTAATTTCTTTAGCCCAGGTAGATGATGCAGGTTTCAATACCTATTTTTCAGTAGAATACAAAACATCATGTTCATTACCTGGTAAAATGTTAAAGAGTGGTCTTATAGTTTTACCAATTTTATAAAAACCACAGTTGAAGAATTGAAATATTCACTAAGTTAGAAATGTTGGTTTCATAGATTTGAATAAAGTTCAATTCCAAATTAGAAAATTCAATTCAAATAACATTTCAACCAACAAACATTGAAAATTCACATAATGGTCTAGTCAGATACAACATATTTTTAATCAGTATTAAATCAATTTGAATAGTACCAACCTTAACAGCCCAAGTCGAGGTAAACCAAAAGAATTGAGAATATGAATGAATGATTTTATTAATTTCCCACCACAACTTCAGGTTCATAGTAAACTATAACAATTGAGCTATTAGATTCATCAAAAATAATAAATGGATCATTTCCAGTGGCAGTTGGGATGCTGTCAATTCCATCATCACCATCATCAAAAATATTTCTTGGAATTACTTTAATAATGACAAAAAATTCAGGCCGAAGATGGTCTTTGACATAAAAAATTTGTTTCACCATTGATGCCAATACATATGGTTCATCAGTAGAAAGAGTGTGAGTCATATCAATTACTTGAAATCTATAATCATTAATTAATGTTCCCTACCTTGTCATCAAATAAAACCACTGATATTTCATCATTGTGACTCATCCATGAGAATAATAATCCAATATTATTATTTTTTCAATGACTCCATAATAACCTACATTTTCAAATCACTATCTACTATCTGATGCACTATAATAACAATATGTTGTGGCAGTAACCATAACACCATCATGTTGTGTTCTTATTTTCTTTGCTTGTTCAGTGATAATAAATCTGTACCCATTGATAAAAAATGATTTATAGTCACGAACCATGATATTAGGGCCAAAATCCAAAGCTATCATTTCATCAGAGATAGAGTCATTAGGAAAACTCAATACCTAAAATATAAATCAATATTAAACTTAATTAAATATTTTTTTAATTATTTTAAACAGTAATATTATTACCTTCAATTTTAACTAAGCAGAAAACTCTTTGCTATGAAAATTCTCCCTCCTTCTCAAAGATAAAGAACGATGCTTTCTATTTATCATCGCTTTGTGTTCCCTGTAGATAATAATAGAATTATATTAACAGATATATATATATATATATATATATATATAAGATATGCATATTTAATTTACTTACAAGATGTAGTCATCGAAAAAATCACAATTGAACAAAACTGTGAGATGTGCCATATCCCGCTCTTCAAGGCTTAATGTTGTCAATGTATATGATCCAGGAATTCCTCCTGTTTGAAAAAGTGATGGAAAAATGGGTTCAATTTTCTCATATTGTTCTTCTTCATTTCTCATTGGTCTTTTCATTCTTGTAGTAAGATCAGAAAAATACCTAGAGCAGAAATCCATATATTCTTGAGCTAAGTAACTGTTCATGATAGAACCTTCGGGTTGATTTCTGTTACAGACATAAGACATTAGTGTGTACATATTTCTTTCAGTAGGATACATCCAACGAATAGAATTAGGTTATCCGAGAAGTATTTTAGTTAGAATATGGACAGTCAGATGCAGCATGAATGTGAAAAATGATGGATGGAATATTTTCTCTGACTCACACAACATTAATGGGGAATCTTCCAACATTTTTTGCAAGAAATACATGGAAAACTTCTTATCACAAAGATCTCTAAACAAATGGAACAACCGAATTAAAACCAACCTTATATTATTGGAAAAAAGATGACGAATTTTGATTGGAATCAACTCATGTAGAAAGATGTGATAATCACGAGTCTTCAAAGATTTTAGCTTCAACTCTCTTCTATTGACCCATTTGGATTTGTTTCTTGAATAGACATCATGAACATTAATAGTATGTAGTACTTTCAGAAATTTATTTTTTTCTATAGGTGTCATCAAATAAGAAGCAGATGGAACATTCCAATTATTTTCACAGATACACATAGTATGCAATTCTGGTCTGATGCCCCAATCCACCTAGTCACACCAAGACCGTAAATCATATTTTTTCATTCCCTTAACATTTAGAAGAATATAAAGCATCATTTCACACATATTTTTTTCGATGTGAATTAAGTCTAAGAAATGACGTAACAAATCTGTTGACCAATAAAACCAATCAAAGAAGATACTTATCTTCTTCCAATTGTAAAATGTTTCAGTAGAAACATTATTTCTCTTTCTAGATTTCATTTGACCCTTCCCGAATGAAAAACTGAAATATTTCAATTCATTAAGCACATCAGTTCTAGACATACACTGAGGTGGATCATAGGTCTCTATGGTATTGTCAAATCTTTGAAGATTATTTCTATATGGATGGTCCATTGGCTTGAATCATCGATGTCCCATAAAACTGAAATTACAATGATATTTTAGTCTTCTAGATGGTGTATTCTATATACAAAAAGGACATGACAGTTTTCCCTTCGTGATCCATCCAAACATCATTGTATAAGCAGGAAAATCATTGATCGTACACATAAGTGTATCACTCATATGAAATATGTCTTTCAAACATGCATCGTATGTGTTCACACCCACATCCCAAAGAAGTTTCAACTCTTTTATTAAAGGTTGCATGTATACGTCTATATTATTGCTAGGATCAGAAGGTCCAGATATGAGTATACTCATAAAATTGAAAGGTTTTTTCAAACACAACCATGGGAGAAGATTATATATGTGTATAAAAACTATCCATGTGCTGTGCGATGTAATAATCTTCCCAAATGGATTAAAACCATCACATGAAAGACCAATCCTCGCATTACGCATGTCAACTGAAAAAGCATGATATTGAGTATCAAATATCTTCCATGAAAATCCATCTACAATGTGAACAAACTCATCATTAGTATTCTTTCTCTAGTTATCATGCTATCTCATTTTTATTGATATTTCATCAGACATAAAAAGATTTTGGATTCTAGGGATCAATGGAAAGTTCCACATTACTTTCTGTGGCACATGGGATGGTGTTCCATCAGCTTTTGGCTTCCAGAGGAATGTGCCACATTTTATACAATCATTTCGTTTAGCATTTTACTCCCAGGATAAACTAAAATATTTTGGGCAAGCATGAATTTTATTTCATGAAAATCCAAGTTCCTCAACTAACTTTCATGCCATATAGTGGTTTGAGGGAATATCTGCATCATCTAAAAGTAAGTCCTTTAAGAAGGTAAGAATGTAATCGATGGCAGTATTAGAAATCCCATACATAGTTTTCCCATGAAACAATCAGATTAAAAATTCTATCTTTTTCATTTTACCGCATTGTTGATATACTAAAGTCATGGTAGCATCATTCAATTTTTTCACCCTGACAACATCATCACTTTCATTAGACGCATCCTGTGTACTCATATAAAAATCTTCTTGGGTTGGAATCCTTCCTTTTTCATGAGGATGAATAAATGAAAACCGGTCATATAGAAAATTCTCCAATCCAGTCCTCTTATTTGAAGCATCAACAATTTGAGATGTAATTTTATCCCCATTGTGATACTACACAGAGTAGTTTTCTTGAAAACCATATTTTTTATGTGGTACTAGACTTCTTCATGGCTCAACCAAGGTCTTATAATACAATTGTAATAGTGGTAGTGTATGTGACCACTATCTGAAGCATTGTGAAAATAAAAATCTAAAAATCTCTCCAAATTTTTTTGAAAATTTCTTGAGATCCGATTGGTTTCAAACATACAACTTCTATCCATTATGAAAAAAATTATAAGTCATTTTGTTAAAATAAATTCAATAATATTGAAGTTTCATCGAAAATATATTTATGTAAATGAGAATTGTTCACTTTATATGAAACCATAACTGACACACTACTCTATATGAGAATCATAATATAAAAGAAAAAAAATACTATATTTGTAAAAAAATATCTTTGAATAACTATAAATGAGTGTATAATATCATGTACACTTGTGGAGGAGAATTATCTTGGTAGGGGGTACGGGTGTCCAGGGGGGTGGGCGGGCTGTCCACGGGGGGTGTCCGAGGGGATATGGTTGTCCGGGGGGTGGTGGGAGTGAGTCCGTGGGGGGGGGGGGGACTGTTCAGGGGGTACGGGGGGTCCAGGGGGTGGGCGGGCTATCCACGGGGGTTGTGGGATTGTCCAGGGGGGGTTGGGGGTGTCCGGAGGGTGGGGGGGGATTTACAGGGGTGGGGGGATATCCAGGGGTACGAGGTGTCCAGGGGGTGGGCGGGCTGTCCAAGGGGGGTGTCCGGGGGGATGGGGGGTGTTCGGGGAGTGGTGGGTGGGTGTCCAGGGGGGCTATCCATGGGGGTGGGGGGGACTTTCCAGTGGGGTACGAGGTGTGCAGGGGGGTGCAAGCTATCCACCGGGGTGAAGGGGCTGTCCAAGGGGGTCAGGGGTGTCAAGGGGGGTGGGGGGGGGGGTGTCTAGGGGGTATGTGGTGTCCAGGGGGTGGGTGGGCTGTCCATGGAGGTGGGGGGGGGGGGGTTCAGGGGGCTAGGGTGTGTCCAGGGCATGGGTGGACTGTCCACAGGGGTGGTGGGACTGTCCAAGGGGGTAGGGGGTCTAGGGGGGTGGGTGTCTATCCATGGGGGTGGAAGGAATTTCCGAGGGGGTCGAGGTGTCCAGGGGGTGGGTGGGATGTCTAGGGGGTGGCGGGGTTGTCCAGGGGGTACAGGGTGGGCTGTCGAGGAGGTGGTGGGACTGTTCAGGGGGTATGAGGTGTTTAGGGGGTGGGCTGGCTGTCCACAGGGGGTGGGAGGGCTGTCCACGGGGGTGGGTGGTAGGCCTGTCCATAAGGGGTTGATAGGGATATCCATAGGGGTTGCAGGGCTGTCCCAGGGGGTGGGGGTGTCCACCCCCAAACTAGGCTCATAAAATACAATCTTTACCCAATTGTAGCATGATTTCTAGACTATTATTTATGACCGAGAAGATTTTTGGTGTAAAGCATGAATATTATACATATAAATCACAACACCCCTAATTGTAAACACACCACCAAAAATCATACGTGGATCAGATTTTATGATCCATGTTTCGATGGGACACTACTCAGAGAATTATGAGCCTCGTTATATCATTAAGTGATATGGAGTTGTACGAATGTTAAATTTGTATGAGATAAATATGGATAGTGGATAATAACCTGATTGAGATTTATTTTGAGAGATAACTTCTTCTTGGAAGGGTAAGAGTGAGTGTTGGTATGGAACTTCAAGAAAAGTCTTAACGTATAAAAGCAACTATACATTGGTTATATTTGATTCTTATTTTTTTTGCAGAGTATCAGATTGGACATCCCACCCCCCTCCATAGATAGCCCACACCCCGACACCCCTACATCCCCCTACCCCCCCTACATGCCCCACTCGGATATCCCCCCCACCTAGCTGGACACCATCCACCACACCTGGACAACCCACCCCCTCTTCCCTGGACAACCAACACCCCCTCCCCACCTGGACAACCCACCCCCACCCCCCTTGGACATCCCACCCCACCCTTGACATCCCACACCCCTCCCCCACATAGATAGCCCACCCACCACCACCCATGGATAGTCCACCCCCTCCCTGGATAGCCCACACCCCTCCCCTACAGCCCCCAACACCCCCCACCGACAGCCCCCCTGGACAACCCACCCCCACCTGGACAACCCAATCTCCCACCCCCACTAGACACCCCCGGATAGCCCACCCCCTCCCTAGACAGCCCACACCCCCTCCCCCACCTGGACACCCCTCCCTGACCCCCATGGATAGCCCACACCCCTTCTTGGGTAGCCTATACCCCCTCCCCCCACACCCCTATAGCCCCCCCTACCCCCTGCAGCACCCTATCCCCTGAACAACCCTCCCCACACCTAGATATCCCCCACACCTGGATATCCCCCTACCCCTCCTACAGTACCCCTTATAGTAATTTTATTTAAAATCATTTTATTCATTAAGAAAGGAAAACCATCATGCATTAGCTATTTCATTCCAAACAACCCATTCAATTTATCAAAACATGAAAAATTCAATTTATCAAAATATGAAAAATTCTATTTATCAAAACATGACAAATTCAATTTATAATGCTCTATGGGTCACTTAGAAAATGTCATTGGGGAAAGGGGAAATAAAATACATTGTTTATTCCAATTTAAAAATTGGGCCAAGCACTTAGGAGGTGAGGTGGTGTCTCAGAGGTGTGGTGGTGTCCAGGGGGCTATCTAAAGGGGTGGGGGGGGGGGGGGGGTGTCCAAGGGGGGGGGGGTGTCCAAGGGGGTGAGGGTTTCTAGGGGTGGTGGGAGAGGGGTGGCTGTCCATGGGGGTGAGGGGGGTCCAATGAGGCCGGGGGTATCCAGGGGGTGGGGGTGTCCAGGGGGAGTGGGGGTGGGGGGTTTTCCAAAGGGTTGGGGGTGTCCAAGGGGGTGGGGGTGTCCAGGGGGTGGGGGGAGGGGGCTGTCCAAAGGGTGGGGGAGTGTCTAAGGGGGTGGGGGTGTCCAAGGGGGTGGGCTGTCCATGGTAGGTGAGGGGTGTCCCGGGAGGGTGGGGTGGGGGTGTCCAGGGGGTGGGGTGGGAGGGAGATATCCAAGGGGTGGGGGGCTGTCCAATGGGGGGGGGGGGGTCCGGGGGTGGGGGTGGGGGTGTTAATAATTCCAATCCATCACCCAACCAACACAAATTCATCCTCAATATCAATACATATAAATAAAAAATCCAAATACAATTTTAAACTAAACTAATGCCCAAATAAACTAACATATCACCCCACTAAACAAACCATTTACCATGGTTTAAGTGTAGAATAAAAAACAGAAAAGAAATCAAAGGGTTCTGTACTTTACAGACAGCACAAACTCTAATTTAGCCGAAATCAAAACACCAAACAGAAAAAAAGAGGGAGAAAATTAAAACTAACGTAAAACGTACTAATTTAAAGTGTAGAATTTTTTTGTTTGATTGAAGATGGTTTCATGGCCGATAAAACTTCCAGAGGAGCTCTCGATTAGGTTCTGCAATCGGGTGAGTGGGAGCTGGGGTTCTGGGAATTTTGGGGAAAACTTTCCCAACGGTTTTTAAAAACAATTGGGAAAGCCTCTATTTAACAATGGTTTTAATAAAATATTGGTATATCTTAGAGAAACTAAATATTTCTCAATGGTTTTGTCAAACCATTGGGAAATATTAAGTATATATACACATTGTCAACAGTTTGAAAAAACTGTTGGAAAATGTGTCCTTTTTTACAGTATAGCAACGATTTCTTCAAACCATTGTTATATACCCATTGGGAAAACACCAGATTCCAGTAGTGTTAGGATACATAATAAAACATGTGATTATAGGGTACACAACGGTTATAGGGGAGGATCTTCTAGTGTGAAGACATTTTGTTGTGCATTTTAACATCATGTGACATAGATGTTGTTATGAAATTAAGAATAATGGGACTAGGAAATGGTCCCTAATCTGAGATACTTTTTGGTTACATCAACCAGAGTGGGTTTCTAGGTTTCTGAAGCTCACATGGTCTATCCATGGGGTGAGAAACAAGGTACCACTAGGTAGTCAATTAAGTCGCACAATAGTGGGGTTCAGATGGATCGTTGCATAGTTCCAACCCATATGAAGTTAGGGGTGAATTTTTATCATTTTCTATGTTGTGGATAAACAAAATATTGAATATTTGGGTGTCACTACAATTCCTATAATGAAAAGAATCAAGACACAAATAGTTGTTTAATAGGAAAATCTCCATGCCGGTCTAAGCCATTTGCAGAGGGTGGAATTGTTCCCATTTATTCTTGTAGTTGAAATTGAGATTAGAGATCTTGGTTTAACTATGTATCATGTGAGTAAAAGAATAATTAAACATGTAGTTCTTGAATGGGAAAGTCTCCACATATTTCTATCCCATAAACAGGGGTGTATTGTTCCCATTGACTATTGAAGATGGACTAAGGATTAGATATTTGAGCATCATGATGTATCTTATAATGAAATGAATCAATCACACATAGTTATTTAATGATAAAATATCCAATCAGGTCTGAACATTATGTAGAGGGGGGCATTGTTCTTGTTGATTATTTCGAATGGACCTCAGATTGGTGATCTGAGCATCACTATGTATCCTGTGATGATAGGAATCAAGACACACATGGTTTTTGAATGGAAAAGTCTCCAAAAAGGTATGAACCATATATAGAGGGTGTATTGTTCCCATTGATTGTGGCGATTGGACCCAAGATTGGAGATCCGAGAATCACTGCATATCCTATGATGACATGAATCAAGCCATACATAGTTATTAAAAAGAGGTGTAGTGGGATAACAACACCAAGGATAATGGTCCTATTGGGTGTGGTCTATAGTAATTCATAGTTTTATTTCATTATAGGGACATAAACCATGTCATTTAACATCATGCGATAAGTAATTATGTCATTCCTTTTATGAGCTTGCATCCAGGACCATACTCAACCTAACATGAATTGAGATGTCTCGATCATGCAGGGAAGACTATACCAAAATTCCTAATCACAATTGAGTTATTATCAATGTGAGAAAATATTATTGGAAAATGTTTCTCTCACCACATAGAGGCGGTTAAAGGAAATGATGGGGGAATTTTATATCATGCGGTGGATGGGACAAGATGTAGGATCTAGGTTTCTCTACACATATCATTGGAATGAGAATCAATACATATGTATATATAGTAAAATTATATAGGTTAATTTCATGAGGCATTGATAAAGGTTCTCCACCATGAAGAATAAGTCATGGAGCTCATAAACACCTTCCAAGAGTTTGGGAAATAATATTGTGAAAGGAATCCTATATTTGGGATATGATGTTTTTTGTGTTGGTTCCCCAATGAAATCCATTCTTAGTACACTAGGTAAGACTACATTTTAACTTCATGTGATAAGAAAATTGTTTCATAGTCTGATGTCTTGTGAATGAGACAAATTATTTGTGGATGGACCCGGGATTTGAGAATTGGGCGTCACTACGTATCCTATATTGGTAGGAATAAATCCACACATAGTTCTTGAGTGAGGAAATACCCTATGTGGGTCTCAAACACAATAAAGCGTAGAGTAAATCCATCTTTATTTTTCATAGATATAGCCTGCGTTCAGTGAATCTTCATTGAAGTGATGTTATTTGTGTAATTTAATATCATGCGGTAAGGATGTAAGATGTTATGTAGATTGAATTATTACCACCAAGGATTCTTCAATGATGTTTTACATCACATGGAAATGACTTATCATACAGTCTAACACCATGAAACTAGGATGAATCATGTTTTTTAGTTTCATGAAATTAGGACATGATGACTTAAGACATCAATGAAAGATATTTCTTAATAAAACACACATTGGTGGGGGGGATTGATGCAGTACATATACATTTTGGCCAATGAGTAAGATCCATTGGAATAGAACTTATGTAAGATTTAAGGCCCTTAAAATTTGGGTTCCAATTTTGGAGGTTTATTTCCTAATATCATTGGGGTTCTTAGTGATAATACCTGTTCTCCATGATGGAATTAATGGAGGGAACCTTTTTATTGAAGGTTAACACAATTCAATTATGATGGAATTCCTGGTTTTCCTGTAACGACCCAAAATTTCATTAATGGAAAAACCCTCTTGATCCAGTTAAATGTTTCTTTAGGAAAAAAAAATGTTTTTATAAGATGTCAACTTCTTTAGTTTAACGTTAAGTTTTCTGACCGTTACTTTTATAGCCGTTGAACAGTGATCATCTGGGTAGTTTAAATATAAGTCTTTAACGAACCAATTTTCTACCCAGACAAAGGAAGCGATGACCTAATCCAGTAGAATTGCCCCTTACGAAGCCCATTTGTCGGAGCTCGGAAAAGAGGTGGCGTCTTTGGGCTTTGCCCTTGACCAAGCCTAAGCTGAGCTTCATCAAGTCAAGCTCGAACGTGATCGTCTACGGGAAAAATGGAAGTTGATAGAGATTACCACTCGAGCGATGTTATCCGAGCAACCCCAAGAGTCTGTCACCATCGCACACCTTACCCTTAGGTCTTATGCGGCTATTTTAAGGGGTTATGTAACAAATAAGTAGCACCATGTTCATGTACATTATTTTTGTATATAATAATGAATATAATTTCTAGTCATTTTTGATGCATTGTAATTAGTTTTTAAAGTACAAATGATGTTTTTAGTTATTATTTAATTAAGAATTATATTTTATTAAATTAAAGGATTTTTGAATTAAATAATATTTTAATAAAATATTATTATTAATATTAAATTAATTTTTATTAAATATAAATGATCTAATAATTTTATGAATGCAATTAAAATTTTTATTAAGGTTTGAAAGCCATTTCTGTCAAAACCCGTGAATTTTTTTATAAATGTCGGTTTTTATTTTAAAAGTGAAAATTCACATATTTAGAAAATTATTTAGATAAAATAAATATTATTTTTGGAATCAGGACGTCGAAATTATCCAACGGTGAATTTTTCATAATTTTCTGAGACAGTCAAATTTTTGGGTAAAAATTAAATACCATTTAAATATATAATGTGTTTTATGACATCATAATGACCCAATGGTGATGTAATAAAATACCATAATACTTATGTTCGGCCAATATGTGTTTTATCATTAAAATAATGAGGTTTTGGGTTTGTTTGACTCACTTTTCAAAGCATTAATGGAGCCCTCAAGACTTATTCAACACTTTGCCTTTTTAAATTAATTTCCATGGGAGTGTGACTCACCTCCACATAAGCAACCCTAATTTTTTAATAAGTTCGGACCTTGGCCTTGTAAAATATTGTTTTCCTCTTTCCTTTTCCAGAAACCATGGGCAAATACCATGGGATGGTTTGTGGTTTGGATTATTTTAATATAAGGGGTCCCAAACCTAAATAATAAAGAATTCTCTCACCTTTCCTATATAAACCCACCCAAGCTCCCACTTCCTCCTCACTCAAAGCCCTTGAAGTTCGTCCAACCTCTTCCCTACTCTCTCTAGAATCCTCTCAAGGTGCCCCAATCTCCCAAGAAGCCTCTCACAAGCCTCTCTCTAGCCTTTGGAAGCACACTTCCAAGTAAGGGTTTTTCTTCCTTTCTCATTTTTGTCAATTTTCTTTAAGTTGTATTGCCCTTTTAATTTCATTTATGAATGTTGGGGTATGGTTTTTCACCTCTCTCATACTGCCCTCTTATTGTTTGAATGATGGGAGACCCCTTTCTCTCTCATTAAATGCCTCCCATGTACACCCGTTACTATGCCGAAATTCTGAAAGGAACCTTTTTTCTCCTCTTTTATATTCAAGAAATACTTTTGTATCATGAATCTAAATTCCTTTTCAATTGTTGGGACATGTATCTATATGACCTTCTTACTGTAAATTACATGTAAATATGATGAGTAACCCCTTTCTCTCTCATTAGACTTTTTTATGAATTCTTATGTCACGCCGTTACGCTGCCGAAATCACACCGATTTTCTAAGCCAATATCATTGTGTAGTGAATACCATGCCCATTTCTCCATCAAGGGTATTCACCTTTATGCACATTTACTTATTTATTGTAAAGTTTCATGTATGAATTCCACATTCCTTTATCGTGGAATAAATGATTATGTTTTATGAATCCATGTTTTATGATCCATGTGGCACACTTATGCATGAAATGAAATGTTTAAGAAGGGTGCGCCCTGATAGCGCTCCAATGCATTGGGTAAAGTATAGTATCATGATACGTCATGTGCAATGAGTGTTTACTAATGCTAATTCAAGTGCAACTAGGGTTTACTCGTGCTTCAAGTGCAATGAGGGTTTACTCATGCTCCATGTGCAATGAGCCTTGGCTCATGCTAATTCAATGTTAAGTGTTGTTGCCACATTTCCATGTTATGATTATCATGCTTTATCATGCCTTTATGTTCATGTCTCTCTTATGCTCTATTGATATGCCTATTGCCTAACATGTATTGTACTCCTCATGTTATTCATTATGTACTCCCTTACTGGGCTTTATAGCTCACCCTTTTCTTATGCATGTCCTCAAGTTATCCCATGCAATGCTAAGTACGAAGGAATGTAGTGGTCATGTAAAGGAAGTTTTCAATAAGGATGTTGTATTTCAAGTTTAAAGTTTTTATGTAATGATCCTAAGCCCCAAAGACACTAAACCTCTCGATCTTCTTTGTTGTATCAAGTGAAGTTTTATGTAATAAAGCATGTTTAAGTTGTAATAAAAAGCAGGGTTGTCATAGTTGGTATCAAAGGATAGGTTTAGTTATTTTTGGGATTAGGAAACCCTAGTAAAGCCTTAGATACAAGACTAAGCATAATAAAAACATCCCTAAGTTTTGGTAAATACTAAGTAAGTGTTTTATCAAACAAATACATCCCTTTCTGGATACGAGCAGGTAGAGGCGGCTCTGGCACAGATGTATCCTAGGGGTAAAACCCGAAAACACCGCTTTGAGCTAGACTCGAACGGGAACTGGTGCACGACAACGGGCCTTGCTGCACTCTTGGTTACGACACTCCCGGGGGATATGTTTTGATAAATTCACAATCTTAGTATGAACCCTTATTAAGGGAAAAATGCCCCTAAGAATATATGTTAGAAGGAAGATCATGAAAAGCCTGGATTGAATCCTATAGACTCATGAGTTAAAGAGATTAAAGTTTATTTATAAGTCATCAACTTTTGTCTTTGGATTACCCTTTTTGTGTTACCCCTAACTTTCCTTTTATTCCAGCCAATGGCCGGTAATAGGAGAACTCGGGCTAACAACCGTTGTGAAGATCAGTGTGATGATTGTACTTATGAGATGCCCAATCCAATGGGAGCGGGAATCGCGAACTTTGTCACGCTTCTCTCTCAGCTAACTCAAGTTTTGAATAGAAACACTGGTCAAGAGGAATGTTCAACCCCCCCTAAGAAAGAACAAGTCACTATTGAAAGCTTCATGAGACAAAGGCCTCCTACTTTTAGTGGATCATCTGATCCCACGATTGCTGAACAATGGATCAACTCCATTGAAAAGATATTCTCCATCCTCCAATGCTCTGAAAAAGAGAAGGTTCTCCTAGCGGCTTATCGTATGGAGGGTGAAGCTGATCAATGGTGGACATTGATCAAAAATACGAAGCCTGAGGAGGAGATCGAGGCTTTGGAATGGAAGGTATTCCGGAAGATGTTTTTCGATAAATATTTTCCACGCACCCTCCGTCTTAAGATGGAAAGGGACTTCCTTTCCCTCAAGCAGAAAGATGAGGAATCTGTGGGAGCGTATGAGGCAAACTTCACAAGGCTTGCACGATACGCTTCCGGCTTTGTCGTTACCCCCGAATGCAAGGTTGACCGCTTCTTTGGTGGGCTGAAGCCTAGCTTGCGGAAATCATTAGCGATCCGTGACTTCGACAGCTATGAGGAAATTGTCCGATGTGCCCTCAAGGTTGAAATGGAGATTGGAGAATCACAGGGGAATCATGGGGACAAGAAGCGGAAGGTGGACTTCAATGCTGGTGGTCCGATGGATAAATCCAACGGCGCTAAGAAATTCCAGCACCCCACTTGCCAAAAGTGTGGAAAAAAGCACCCTGGAAATTGCCTTAGGGGGACAAGAAAATGCTTCAAGTGTGGAAGAGAAGGGCACCTAGCTGTTAACTGTCAGCAAGAAGGACCCGCGGCTGCGACAGAGGGGAGGAACACTCCGTTTGAACCTCAACGCATTGTTCAATGCTTCAAATGCAAAGAACCAGGTCATTTTGCGAATCAGTGCCCTAATCCAAGGGTTATCGGAGGCAATCAACAACCTCCAAGACAGCAAGGAAGAGCTTTTGCCATCACTTCTGCCGAAGTGAACCCCGACAACGAAGTGGTGACAGGTACGCTAGTTATTCATTCAAGACTAGCGAACATACTTTTTGATTCAGGTTCTACGCATTCTTTTATATCTCAAAAGTTTAGTAGAACAATCCCTGCACCACCACAAATCATGGAAGTAAAGATGTCGGTGAGTACGGAAAATGGGGCAATCATTGCATCCCATGAGTATAAGTCCTCCCCTGTTATAATCTGTGGATTGAATTTCCCGGCGAACCTCATCATACTACCTTTGGTGGAATTTGATGCAATTCTTGGCATGGATTGGCTTTCCTTATATAGAGCCAACATAAATTGTTGGGAGAGGGAAATCACACTCCATATGGAGAATCAACCCCCGATTCTTTACAAGTGTCACGAGGAAGATGAATCTCCTTTAGCTCCATCATCTCAAGAATGGATATTACTGCCTTATGAGCACGCATATCTGGCTCAGATGATTGAGTCCAAGGAAGAAACCACCCTTGAAGAAATGCCTATTGTGAGGGAATTCGCTGAAGTATTTCCCGAGGAACTTCCTGGTCTTCCTCCAAGAAGAGATGTTGAGTTCTCAATTGAACTTATACTTGGGGCGCTACCAATATCCAAGACTCCATATAGAATGGCTGTGGTTGAGCTTGAAGAACTAAAGAAACAACTACAGGAGAATCTGGATAAAGGGTTTATACACCCAAGTGCATCACCATGGGGTGCACCAGTCCTCTTCGTCAAGAAGAAGGATGGGTCAATGCGGCTTTGCATCGATTATCGTGAACTTAACAAAATCACGATAAAGAACAAGTATCCTCTCCCAAGAATCGATGAATTTTTTGATCAGCTGCGTGGAGCACAATACTTCTCCAAGGTCGACTTGCGGTCGGGATATTATCAAGTAAGGGTGAAGAAGGAAGATATCCCCAAGACTGCTTTTCGTACAAGGTACGGGCACTATGAATTCATAGTAATGCCTTTTGGACTCACCAATGCTCCAGCAATATTCATGGACTTGATGAATAGAGTCTTTAGATATTACCTAGATAAATTTGTGGTAGTCTTTATAGATGATATTCTAATATACTCCAAAACCAAGGAGGACCATGAGGAGCATTTAAGAACTGTACTGGAGACTTTGCGCAAGGAGAAGCTCTATGCCAAGTACAACAAGTGTGAGTTCTGGTTGAAGGAGGTCTCATTCTTGGGCCATATCATCACAAGCAATGGGATATCTGTGGACCCCTCCAAAACAGATGCAATTGAGGGATGACCGAGGCCAACATCAGTAACTGATATCCGTAGCTTCTTGGGGTTAGCTGGATATTATCGACGATTTGTGAGAAACTTCTCACGATTGTCCAACCCTCTTACCAAGCTAACTCGAAAGGGAGTAAAGTTTTCTTGGAGTGATGAATGTGAAGAAAGCTTCAAGGAGTTGAAAAGGAGGCTTATCACTGCACCTGTGCTCACTTTACCCACAAGTGGGGAGCTTTTTGTGGTATTCAGTGATGCTTCGAAGAAGGGCTTAGGATGTGTGCTGATGCAGAATGATAAAGTGATATCCTATGCCTCAAGACAGTTGAAAATCCATGAGCGAAACTATCCAACGCATGATCTGGAGTTGGCGGCGGTGATCTTTGCCTTGAAAATCTGGCGGCATTATCTATATGGAGAGAAATGTGAGATATATACTGACCACAAGAGTCTTAAATATATATTCACACAGAAAGAGATTAATATGCGCCAGAGAAGATGGATAGAGCTCATAAAGGATTATGACTGTTCAATACATTACCACCCTGGGAAGGCGAACAAGGTGGCGAATGCCCTAAGTAGAAAGGATCCAGCAATTCTATCAATG
The DNA here is from genome assembly GCA_963277665.1 of Viscum album. Taxonomy (NCBI): domain Eukaryota; kingdom Viridiplantae; phylum Streptophyta; class Magnoliopsida; order Santalales; family Viscaceae; genus Viscum; species Viscum album. The sequence continues at coordinate 468,583,623 of OY728160.1, read as the reverse complement.
ATGAGAATTGAGAAGGATCCAATCTTCTTAGACTTGATGAAGATGGACGTGGGAATCATAAAGAAGGGAACATCATCAATCCTTTCACAAATGATTGCTCAACCATCTCTTTTGGAAAGGTTAAAGGATGCTCAAAAGGGTGATGCAAGAATCCAAGAAAAAGTGGAAGCTATCAAAAAGGGAAAATCCTCAGAGTTTAATGTTAATGAAGAAGGAATTGTGCGGTTTGGGAAAAGACTATGTGTCCCATCAAGTTCGGAGCTGAAGAAGGAACTTTTGGATGATGCACATAGTTCAAATTTCTCTATTCACCCAGGGAGCACAAAGATGTATCGAGATCTCCGAGAAAACTTTTGGTGGGATAATATGAAGAAGGAGATCGCCGAATATACATCAAAGTGCCTGGTGTGTCAGCAAGTGAAGGCAGAGAGGCAGAAGTCTAAGGGGATGATGCAACCATTGCCCATACCAGAATGGAAATGGGAGAACATCACCATGGACTTCATCACTGGACTTCCAAGGACATCCAAAAGAAATAATGCAATCGGGGTTATTGTGGATCGTCTTACAAAGACTGCACACTTCATTGCTATTCGAGAGGATTTCTCTTTGGATCAACTGGCACGGATATATATCAGGGAAGTGGTACGGTTGCATGGAGTACCACTGTCTATTGTGTCGGACCGAGATCCAAGATTTACCTCTAAGTTTTGGAAGAGTCTTCAACATGCTCTGAATACTGAACTGAACTTCAGTACGGCCTATCATCCTCAAACTGATGGCCAATCCGAGCGGACTATCCAAACACTTGAGGATATGTTGAGAGCGTGCTCAATGGACTTTAAAGGAGGATGGGATCAACATCTTCCTCTAGTTGAGTTCCCTTATAATAATAGTTTCCACTCGAGCATCCAAATGGCACCATATGAAGCCCTGTGTGGGAAAAGGTGTAGAACACCGGCATGTTGGGATGAGGTCGGTGAACGTAAGCTGCTTGGACCAGAAATGGTCGAAGAAATGGTGGAGAAGGTGAAAACCATTAAGCAGCATATCAAGGTAGCCCAAAGTCGACAGAAGAGTTATGCAGATAATCGTCGACGAGACCTTGAGTTTAAAGTCGGAGACATGGTGTTTTTACGCATATCTCCGTGGAAGAAGGTCATGAGGTTTGGAAAGAAAGGGAAGTTAAGTCCAAGGTACATCGGCCCCTTCGAGATTCTTGATCGTGTTGGGGTTGTGGCCTATCGACTAGCACTTCCACCTACTATGGCCAAGGTCCATGATGTCTTCCATGTATCCCTCTTAAGGAAGTATATACCAGACCCTTCACATGTACTCTTTTCTGAGGTGGTACAATTAGAATACGATCTTTCTTATGAGGAGCAACCAGTGAAGATCTTGGATCGTAGAGAAAAAGTTCTACGAAATAAGACAATGCCCCTCATCAAGGTGTTGTGGAGAAACCACAAGTTTGAAGAAGAAACTTGGGAGTCGGAGGATATGATGAAGCTAAGTTACCCACATTTGTTTTAGTGTGGGAAAAGGAAAATTTCGAGGGCGAAATTTCTTAAGGGGGGAATGTTGTAACGACCCAAAATTTCATTAATGGAAAAACCCTCTTGATCCAGTTAAATGTTTCATTAGGAAAAAAAAATGTTTTTATAAGATGTCAACTTCTTTAGTTTAACGTTAAGTTTTCTGACCATTACTTTTATAGCCGTTGAACAGTGATCATCTGGGTAGTTTAAATATAAGTCTTTAACGAACCAATTTTCTACCCAGACAAAGGAAGCGATGGCCTCATCCAGTAGAATTGCCCCTTACGAAGCCCATTTGTCGGAGCTCGGAAAAGAGGTGGCGTCTTTGGGCTTTTCCCTTGACCAAGCCCAAGCTGAGCTTCATCAAGTCAAGCTCGAACGTGATCGTCTACGGGAAAAATGGAAGTTGATAGAGATTACCACTCGAGCGATGTTATCCGAGCAACCCCAAGAGTCTGTCACCATCGCACACCTTACCCTTAGGTCTTATGCGGCTATTTTAAGGGGTTATGTAACAAATAAGTAGCACCATGTTCATGTACATTATTTTTGTATATAATAATGAATATAATTTCTAGTCATTTTTGATGCATTGTAATTAGTTTTTAAAGTACAAATGATGTTTTTAGTTATTATTTAATTAAGAATTATATTTTATTAAATTAAAGGATTTTTGAATTAAATAATATTTTATTAAAATATTATTATTAATATTAAATTAATTTTTATTAAATATAAATGATCTAATAATTTTATGAATGCAATTAAAATTTTTATTAAGGTTTGAAAGCCATTTCTGTCAAAACCCGTGAATTTTTTTATAAATGTCGGTTTTTATTTTAAAAGCGAAAATTCACATATTTAGAAAATTATTTAGATAAAATAAATATTATTTTTGGAATCAGGACGTAGAAATTATCCAACGGTGAATTTTTCATAATTTTCTGAGACAGTCAAATTTTTGGGTAAAAATTAAATACCATTTAAATATATAATGTGTTTTATGACATCATAATGACCCAATGGTGATGTAATAAAATACCATAATCCTTATGTTCGGCCAATATGTGTTTTATCATTAAAATAATGAGGTTTTTGGTTTGTTTGACTCACTTTTCAAAGCATTAATGGAGCCCTCAAGACTTATTCAACACTTTTCCTTTTTAAATTAATTTCCATGGGAGTGTGACTCACCTCCACATAAGCAACCCTAATTTTTTAATAAGTTCGGACCTTGGCCTTGTAAAATATTGTTTTCCTCTTTCCTTTTCCAGAAACCATGGGCAAATACCATGGGATGGTTTGTGGTTTGGATTATTTTAATATAAGGGGTCCCAAACCTAAATAATAAAGAATTCTCTCACCTTTCCTATATAAACCCACCCAAGCTCCCACTTCCTCCTCACTCAAAGCCCTTGAAGTTCGTCCAACCTCTGCACTACTCTCTCTAGAATCCTCTCAAGGTGCCCCAAGCTCCCAAGAAGCCTCTCACAAGCCTCTCTCTAGCCTTTGGAAGCACACTTCCAAGTAAGGGTTTTTCTTCCTTTCTCATTTTTGTCAATTTTCTTTAAGTTGTATTGCCCTTTTAATTTCATTTATGAATGTTGGGGTATGGTTTCGCACCTCTCTCATACTGCCCTCTTATTGTTTGAATGATGGGAGACCCATTTCTCTCTCATTAAATGCCTCCCATGTACACCCGTTACTATGCCAAAATTCCGAAAGGATCCTTTTTTCTCCTCTTTTATATTCAAGCAATACTTTTGTATCATGAATCTAAATTCCTTTTCAATTGTTGGGACATGTATCTATATGACCTTCTTACTGTACATTACATGTAAATATGATGAGTAACCCCTTTCTCTCTCATTAGACTTTTTTATGAATTCTTATGTCACGTCGTTACGCTGCCGAAATCACACCGATTTTCTAAGCCAATATCATTGTGTAGTGAATACCATGCCCATTTCTCCATCAAGGGTATTCACCTTTATGCACATTTACTTATTGATTGTAAAGTTTCATGTATTAATTCCACATTCCTTTATCGTGGAATAAATTATTATGTTTTATGAATCCATGTTTTATGATCCATGTGGCACACTTATGCATGAAATGAAATGTTTAAGAAGGGTGCGCCCTGATAGCGCTCCAATGCATTGGGTAAAGTATAGTATCATGATACGTCATGTGCAATGAGTGTTTACTCATGCTAATTCAAGTGCAACGAGGGTTTACTCGTGCTTCAAGTGCAATGAGGGTTTACTCATGCTCCATGTGCAATGAGCCTTGGCTCATGCTAATTCAATGTTAAGTGTTGTTGCCACATTTCCATGTTAGGATTATCATGATTTATCATGCCTTTATGTTCATGTCTCTCTTATGCTCTATTGATATGCCTATTGCCTAACATGTATTGTACTCCTCATGTTATTCATTATGTACTCCCTTACTGGGCTTTATAGCTCACCCTTTTCTTATGCATGTCCTCAGGTTATCCCATGCAATGCTAAGTACGAAGGAATGTAGTGGTCATGTAAAGGAAGTTTTCAATAAGGATGTTGTATTTCAAGTTTAAAGTTTTTATGTAATGATCTTAAGCCCCAAATACACTAAACCTCTCGATCTTCTTTGTTGTATCAAGTGACGTTTTATGTAATAAAGCATGTTTAAGTTGTAATAAAAAGCAGGGTTGACATATTTCCAGTGTACAAAACCTTTTTTAATTAATCCATTCTAACTCATCCATCTTCTTTTTTAATAAAACATCATCTAAGAGTTTTCTATGGATAGATATTCGAAGTGAGGGACACTGGGATTCTACGGAAAAACTACCTTAGTTCCATAAACTAATGAATACGAAGTTGATTGTGTAGAAATGCACTTGGGGGTATGATAGTACCATAAAGCATGAATAAGATTTTATGTTCAGAAATTATTATCCTTATTAACCATATTCTAGATTATATTTTATATATTTTTATTGATGACCTCTATTTATCCATTTTTTTCTACATAATAGAGGGATGAATGGTTGGAATTGATGTTGTACTCCCGGTACAATTTTTTCAACCCAGTAGAACAGAAGTAGGTGTCATTGTCAGTAAATATCATATGAGGGTATCTAAATCTGGTGATGATGTTAGTTTATATAAATTTAATGATATTATTTGTCTTTAATTCCTTGAGGGGTATTGCCTCATCCCATTTTGAAAATAATTTTGTAGTAGTAAAGATGTACTTAAACTACATAGCTATGTTTGGTGGATACGACCCCAAAAAATCAATTCCCCATAAGAAAAATAGGTAAGAATATTTATAATTACATATCAATTATGGGGTTTATGGATGAAATTTTTATTGATATATAATGCATGACATTTACTAGATAATTCCATACAGTCCTGTATCATTATTTTCTAGTGGTAAGTAAGCCTCTTAATTTGGTGGGTGTTCATGGTCCTATATTGATGAGAACTATAGGAGCTTACCTTTAATTCTTCCATAATGGTAGGAATATGTATTTCTTATAAACATCTAAATACAATTCCATAAAAACGTCATTTATGAAGTCTTTTTTGATGATTTGTCCCATCCTGAAGGGTAAAGTTCACTACTGACACCAAGTCGGCTCCCTTCCAACTTATTCCATCAAGAGAGTCCGATTTATGGAGATAATAAATTATGGGATCCATCCATATCAAGGTGGATATCAGTTAATCACAATCTAGGAAGCATTTATATGATTTATTAATTCTATGTCACTGACGATGAATGATGAGACCATCCTTTAGTGCGTGATGCGGAAGACCCCTTCATCCAAATAAGGGTCTTCTAGAACTTTGATAGTGTTATCCAATGTGTTAACATAAGAATTTTTTTATTGAGTTACATGATGTATTGTTGATTCAAATGCGAACTCTTCCATCAGTTTTCTGACATATCTAATGAGAGGGTCCAATTCTTCCTTCTTGATGGCATATTTTCCATTGATTTGTTTTATCACTAGATCTGAATCTTCTTTGATGTTTAAGTATTCTATATGAAGTTGTATGGATTGAACTATAAAAACAATGAAGGCCTTATATTATTCCCCATTATTAGTGAAACCTTCAGATAGTGAGAAAGTGTTGGAAAAAATTTCCTTTTTGAGAGAAAAAAATACAATCCCTAAAAAAATCCGATTGAGCATCAGATTTTCCAACCTCCTGCCAAAAGGACTTCAGGAGGCACCAACAAAAAAAATCTCCCATGACTTAGAAGTTTCATGGTAACAAAAAACCTTTTTTCTATAAGTTTGGCATCCAATTGTATAATTTTTAGGGAAAGATATACAAAAGGAAATATGTCAAGGCCTTCCCTTTCACTACATTTTATGACATGAACTAGATGTCATATTGTTGAAGAATAACCTCCCACTAGGCTAAATGACTAGTCAGTATAGGATGGATAAGGATATAATTTATTGGGTCAATATGAGAGTCCAAGTGGACTTTGTGGTTTTTCAAGTATTGTATCATCCTTTTCACTGAAAATATAAGCATGCTGCAGTTCTTCTAGACATCATAACACCAGGTCTCAGTACCTAGAATCATTTAATTATGTAGGTAGCGAATTTTCTCATTTTCCACATCATTTTTCTATACGAGGATCACACATAGTGATCATTCCATGGTGTCCATATATAAGATGAGTGGATTTATTTTCCCTGGTGGAATCAAAACTGACGGGAGAATCAACTACTACTTAAGAATCTCAAAGGATACTTGGAAGTTCTCATTACATTATAAGGCGACTCCCTTATTCATTAACTTGGTGAAGAGGGAGATTTTTTGGACAAGTTATCTCTGAAACTATAAATATAAGTGAAGTTCCCCTAGAGCCCCCTCAGTTCCTAACATTCTAAGGGGGTGAAATTACTAGGATTTCACTAGAATTTTCAAGGTTGACTTTGACACCATAGTGGTTTATCATAAAGCAAAGTAATTTCACTAAAGTTATGAAAAAATCTTATTTCAATGGATTCATCTTCAAAATGTGCTACCACAACAAACTGAATATTGTTTGAATATCCATGATGTAATCACATCGATATTGATATTTGACCATCATGCCATCAATAAAAAGTTATTTTGTTTGTCCCAAGAAGGTCTTAATTATATGATTCATTGTTAATTGGTAAGTAATGACAATGTTCAATAATCTAAAGTGAATTACCTAATAGAAAACAAACCCTTATGTTATTTGAAGGTATTGGCTTCCTCATCTTAAGGTCCGTCTTTATTTGATTGTACAATGAATACCTATACATAAAGGAAAGAGATTGGAATCAAGAAGTCTCATAAATTAAGAGTTCTATGATTGGTAATGGTAAATCATCCTTTGGGAAGTATCAATTAAGTTATCTAAAATAGATGATGACCCTAATCTATCTGTTATTTTTCCTTACAGGGATGATGTTAGTAATCAATCTTGGGTATTTCACTCCCTAGAAAAAGTTGGATTTAAAAAATTTGTGAAATTCCGATTCAACATTAGTAGCATGGGAGGGGTGCATCATCCCGACTACCTACTTGAAACCTTGATGGTCATTTGGTAATCTTATGTGGTGTGTATCAATATCAGGGTTAAACCCAAACATTTCCATATAATTCCAAGTGAACACATATCAATGTATATTTATAAATTCTATATACATCTCTTGTTCCTTAATAGGCATGGGGACACTAATAAATATAGGTCACAAGTTATATTTTGTTCTCTGATTCACCTTCCTAGGTTCATAGTTGGTGGTAGAGACACCTTTCTCAAATGTGAGAGGGGAACTATTGAGTTCATCCTCTTATTATTCCACCAATGATTCCAAAGATGAATTTTCAGATATTGTAGGTGATCTAATGGAATATTTGTCATAGACATGTTGATGGAGTCCATGGAAGAGGCATTTTCATCATGAACTTCTAGAGTATTCATAGAGAGATTCAAGAATTGGTTATTTCTTTTACACTTTTTCCGTGGATAGGCAGATCCTGGACATCTAGGATTACGTTGACTACCTCAACCAGGTTTATGGGTAGCACCTAATCACTATTGAACATACTATAGTGTTTCATAGTGATAGTATACAATTCATTTGGGGTTGTAACATGCATATATTCATCCACCATTAGTTTTTTTCCTTCCCCTTTATAGAAAAATACCTCATCATATATGAAATCAAAATACTTGAAGAGAGCACTGTCACCATGTAGTAGGTCGACCATCCCATCTATTGGATATTTCAAACACTGATGAAAGGATGAAGGTAAAACCAAATGAATAGAAGACAAAATCTTCCATGAAGTATATTATAAATCATTTCTTACTAGATAATCATTAAATCATCGTTATATGTGATATCCCTAAATCAGGCCTTGAGCTTGATCTTCTCGAGTGATCTTTTCTCACACTTACTATAGACTTGAATGCTTAGATTCATAAGAGATAAATATCCCTTGCTATATCTCAAATGTTGGCGGGTCCAAATCATGGTGAGGTTGATCCCAAAACCATTATAAATAAAATACTTTCAGATGTCTACATTGTTAAGTTTTATGGAAACATATTTGGGTCTACTATGTCCCTAAATGACCTCTTCTTAGTCATACATTGTGAATGAGATGGAGACATGGAACTCTCATGGAATAGAACCCACTTGATAAAAATATATTGTAGTGAATTATATCTCAAAGCCTTGTGGTATATATAGGGCCTCAAGAGGTGCCTCTATGAGTTCTTTTAAAAGATAGAGAGAATACATGATTGAGAGTTTGGATAGAAAAACTACTAACTATTTCATAATGTCGAACGTTTGTGCCAAATTTCTACACATACCAATGTGGGGTTTCTCTATATTATGTAGATTAGGAGATGAGGTACTTTTAGTGGTTGGGTATAGTGCTTTATAAGAGGTCAAGGGAGAATCAATATCAAGTGGCATAGGTTACGCTAACCTTCCCCTTTTTCTAGGACGATAAGATAATCGTATCTTACCAATTTGTCATATAAGATGACTGGTATTGGATGACCTCTATAGGGATCTAGGAAACCTCCATGTTTTTGTTGGTCTTTTTGGATATATCACCCATAGGTTTTAGCTACAAATATGTCCTCTGTAGGGATGTAGTTGAGATATTGAGTTTCACCATGCCCAAATTGCCCCCTGAATCCTTGGCTCCTATGCCTTTGGCCTCCATCTCCTTGGTCAAGTATAAGGGAATCATAATAAGAGGCATATTCATCATCATATAAGGGATATATTAAGTAAAAAATGATAGTATAACCTAAGATGAGATTTTAATCTAATGAGGATTCCATTTTTGGGTGGGTTCCCATTCTCTAGATGTTGCAAGAAAGAATTTTGCAAGACTAAATTTTTTTTGTGGGAGTTGAATATGACTCTTCCTCTTCCATTTGATCCTATGTTTGATGATTACATCCACATTCGACAGGTTTATTTTATTTCACCTACATTGTTTATGGGAAAATTAGGGGTTTCCAAATCTATTCTATCAGGGTGGAATGAGATCGATTATATTTTTTTGAGTCATCCAGTTATCAAACTTATACCCACATGAAATCAGAACTTCTTAAAAATCACCCTCTTATTATGGTTTAGTGATAGGTACACAAGTAATTTATGATGGAGAATTTTACAGCATCACATGACTAGAATCAATCCTAATTTGGAGGCTATATTTGAAGATGAGACAATCCTAGATGGTGTGACCCAAACTCCTATTAAAAGGGATGTAATCAAGATGATCAGTGAGGTTGACCTCACTGGGTTTCCAAGGATGCAATAACATGAGTTGGTTATTTTACATTACTATTAGGAAAAAATCAGGGATATTCTCATTTTGGAAGGAGTATGCTTTATTTATCAATTACTGAAATTATGGATGAGTTTGGCCTTCCTTTCCTTCTATTTGAGGGTGATTTTTTTACCACCTTAAAGGAGGTGCTAGATGATTTGGGTCCTACAAAGGTTCTTGAATGAGAACTTATAGTGGTTTGAGAGTAATAATGGTGGTCTAAAACTTACCAATCCTTCTTACCCATGTTGAGAGCACATTCTAAGAATTAGATTGGGTCCACTGAATGGAATCTTATAGGAATTGTTCCATTTATGTAAATTCAAATAATCTTTATAGATAATTAATCAGGATGAAAGGAATTTGAAGATCATCCTAAATATTTGTAGCATAGAGTTTTATAAATTTGTCTTGTAAGAGAGGTATGTTGAGAGAATAGGTTAATCCTTTTCATCTAGCTATGAATTTATAAAAACAATCATTTTCATGTTGCTTGCAGCTAATGTGGTTGATGATTTTCATTTTCATTAGCATGGAGCTAAACTGATAATAGAATTAACAAGGAAGGCCTTCCCATCCCACAATGGATCATACTGTAAGGATGTTTTACCAAAAGAAGGGTGGATCCGTTAGAGTCTGCACAACACACCTCTTCCTGGTTTCCTCCTACTTATCTCATGGAATCATAACTAGTTTTCATCCGAACATTAAGTGTGTAAGATGCTATTATAGACCTCCCACATTTTCAATTTTTGAGAAGATTGGATTGCTGAAATTGGGTAGGGGAAAGTGTCATCCACATTTTTAGGGTATGGAATATTCTCAAAAAACATGGGTGCATGTCATCCTTATATGGATTCCATTTTATCAGCCAAATATTCAATAGAATTGAGCAGTTAAAGACGTACTGCTATATGGGTTTCATCTAATCAACAGGAAGTGGGAGGGTCTTTATGTTGTGGCCTTGGTATCATATTCCACTAATTTTCAATATTTGATAAGACAAAATCATTACCCTACTAATGGAGATGCTATCACCATAATGGAGGGAATCCATGATCATATTTGACTTCCAAATTTATGTAGAATAATTTCTTAGACTCAGAGATGACCTAACACTCTTATTCCACTCTTGTAGGGAGATCATATCTTTCCTGATACCTAGTATGAGGGATATTCATCTCTATCTAAAGATGATACCCAATGGAAATGTTTCCCCTGAGTAGCTCCTTAGTATGTTGTATGGGATTTTATATTTTATTATCATATTGTGATAACCTTTCTTACAAGGAATGGATTTTAGTTCTTCCGAGTGGTGAGTAGGATGTAACCAATCCCATTCCTTTATCCATGGAATTATACATCTGAATAGGTGGAAAATAATTATTTGATGGTGCCAAATTCTAGCTCCATTGCTATTTTTTCATACATGCAGCCTCAATTAGTGCATCCAGACCACCCTCCCCTCAAGGCATGCTTTCCCAATTGAATCACTATAAATTTTAATCTTGTTCACATCATATATTGTATTTATGGTGAGAAAATTTAATAACATATATTTTGAAATGGTATTTATTCCATCACTTGCAATGTAATAGGGTGATTTTTCACTGCTTAAATTAGGGTCATTTTTATGAACCCTGGCCATATTGCGCCTCTTTATCTTATAACCCCAATGGGGTTTGATTTGATTCATTGTACTTTCTTCCCATATTGGCTTGTGAATAGGGACCTTGAGGAATTTTCTAGTCATGTATACTGAATGTGCCCCAAATAGAAAAGGTTTTTCTTGTAGTGGGAGGATTTTATGGGATACTGAATGTCAATATTGACCTCCAAACCTAGAGAATATAGATTCCTTCTAGGGTGTTTATAATGGTTAAAATTCCCCCAGCCTTATGCGATAGAGATTATATGGGGATAGCAATGGAACTTTTCGATCCTTTTGTTGAGGATTTGATGATTTTGATCAAATATTTGATTAATCTTGATATGGTAATTGATATATAAATGCACCCATCCCTACAGGATGGGGTTGATATAGAACCACCACTAATTTCTCCAGGACCCTCCCATGGTTTTTTAAACCCGGAGATAGTGATTGAGTTAAAAATGATCCCAACCCTATAGGATGGGGTTGGTTTGAAGATTTCACTGATATATATTGAATCCTATTAGGGATTTATTGAATGAGGGGTTGAGGAGGTCGTAAATTTTCCCCACCCCTATGGGATAGCTTTGTTCTTGTATGGATGCTATAGACGATGCCGTCGTGACCTATTTGGTTTGGCACAATTGTGCTCATGTATGAGTTGGGTGGGATGGAAGTCCATGAAGGGGGATATTTTCTCAAGGAATTTTTCGGGTTGGAGAAAACTTTACCATCCTTTTTATAAATTCATTCCCATTATTACAAGGGTCCCATTTTAAAGGTTTGTTGGGTGATATCTCCCTTAGTTTGTGACATATTTTCATCTTTAAAGTTGGAGAATTCCATTATATAGAAAAACTGGAATGTGAAATACCCTATCCTCTGATTTCACTAAGGCTACGACATTGTAAGACTCCATATCTATGGAGTTATAATATTCTAGGGGAAAGGTGATGTAAAATTCTCCATACTTTCCCCATTCTAGAATATGGATACTGAATGATGATTTAGTGATCAGTTTAATAATATTTGGGGTGAAATTATAGAAATAATTTTATATATTTTCACTATTATTTTCTAGTTTAGAGTCCTAGGCCATAAAGATAGAACCCAGGTGCATTTGAATGTAGAGTATATTTATGAACTAAAGGTGACCTTCATATCTTATATAGGGGAGGTGTATAACCTTTAGCCATTGATGATTTTCCTGCATATTTTGGCCTAGGTAAAGAATGAAATCATTCTTTATCTCATTTGGTATCTCATAGTTAGAAGTGGAGAGGGTCCAGAACATGGTGGGGAGGTTGTTTCTGACTAATTCACTCCATATATCCATGTCGAAATCCTCTTAATCAAAATTAAATGCCTCCATGTAGTCATACTATAGAGGTTTCTTATCTATGCCACATACTAACCATGGATAAGTGTTACTAATAGTTTATGGGGAACTATATAAAGTTGACCCCTATATTTTGAGAACCTCTCTATACGAAGGTGTCTAATTTTTTTTCACCTCTATATACGGAGGTGTTTAGGAATGGGGAGTATTTCTTTACCCTAGGTTGATATCACTGTAGGTAAGTTGAACATGATGGATGTTAGGAGTAGAGTACCTATGATCCATCTCTACACTAGCATGAGGAGTACTATTGAGGTAATGATCACCTTATAATTTTTTTGAAGAGTCGATGAATCCTTGAGGTGTTGAAGATATGTGTTGAATAACCTCAAGGAAACTGGCACAGAGAAGACCAGGGATATGATGCACATTTTGCATCAGGGATGGAATATATTGACCTTCGTTTTGGGGTTGAGTAGTGATGTGATATTGATCTATGATATCTATTAGAATATGTTAATAACCGTCAGGTTCTACAAGAATATTACACCACTACTGAGAAGCTACTGGATTATGCCGGTGAGATTATGTATTATCAGTAGGAATATGAGTCTTCCTACTGATTTTTTCTGGAATATGTTGGTTAATCCTAGATGAAGTAGGGATATGAGGATAGTTCAAATATGAATTCACAATAAAAATATTCCAACATACCTTAAGAATAGGATAAGGGACATGAACCTGCTCTTATATAACCTCTAAAGGATGTTGGTGCAGTCATTCATCAGTAAAAGTATGGATATGATCCTAGATTATATGAGACTCAGGATTATGCTGAGTATCTTCAATAATATGAATATAGGCCCATCCCAAGTCATGTTCTGCTATCGACTTTTGATCCTCAGTCAGAAAGGGGATATGATCCCTATGTACACCTTCGGAGTATGTCGCTGGTCTTTTTCAACAAGAATATGTTTAACAAACTAGGTATTTATAGAATAATAGTTTTTATTTTCTATTAATATTTATGAATAATATGTTAATTTTATGTTAAATGGGACTATTTTTCTGATAGGTTACTCTATATGAAACAATGGGTTTCTCCGAAATCTTACTTTTCACACCACATTGAGTTATACCAAAAAATAATATAATAATACTATTATCATTTTAAATTGTATTTAACACCTAGCTGTTGGAATGGAGAGAATTAATAGTATCAACTTAATTATGAAAATATGGTTACATATGTTTAAATAATGATTCATTGGTTACCAAATTTATAATAAATATAAATAAAACCCAATTAAATATAGACGATGTGTTTTTATGAAAACCTATTTAAAAGAGAATAATTGTGTTTATAAAATATGTCACTCTTTATGTATTTTTATTTAATGAAAAATATATGTTATATATTCAATTTAATGTTTTAAATTCATTTTATATTTTTTCTAGATATGATAGAAGAAAAAATTTAATTTTTTAAACAAAATAAGTATTTTTCTGAAAACTCAGTTTTACCCCCTTTTGATGGAGAATCATTTTTTAAATTTATTTTATAAACCTTTATATGATCTATTATAAAAAATAAACTTCTTCTTTCTAATAAGGACATCAAAATTTACTTTGAATGAAGTTTTTAATTTATTCTGATAACTATCATGTTTTGATGAACAGTAAAAATACCCTAAAATTCAATTGAAAATAACTTTTTTCCATCGAAATAATTTATATAGTTAAATCATGTTATTTATTGGTTAAAAATTATTAATGGAATATATTTTTATAATTTAATCCAATTTTTTTCATTATAAGTAATTTTACATTTTAATTGGACATAAACACATATCAATCTTTTGATAGTTTTTACTTCTTAAAAACATGTTTTTTGGTTTTCACAACAAGAATTAATTTTAAATTAATAACTGAAACTTATATGTTTTGAATTTGGAATAATGAATTCCATATTTGGAATAATATTTTTAAAATTTTATAAATAAGTACCTTTTATTTTTGGACATTATGAATAGTAATTTTAGTAATTATTTTATTTATCATGGTTAAAGGGAAAATCGGGTAAATAAGAGTAAAAAATAATATTATAATAATATTAAACAACCCTAACACATATCCTAATACTATTTTATGAGATATTTACTTCCATGGTCATCATTGGGTCGAATCTGGGACCCTATGGAGCCACATGGATATGAAAATGATATTTTATAAGAATTAATTTAAAGTGAATAGAAATATGACATAAACATGTATCTTTTACTAAATTTTTTTTTATATGGGGTTATATAATTGATATCTTAGAATATAAAAATTCATTATAAATATAAAAAAATTTCATACTTCATGATATTTTATTTATAATTTTTATACATTAAATAAATAAATTTAATTATGAAATAATGATGATACAATGATTGATTCATTAACTAAGGATTCAAATAAATGATATTATAAATAATAAAATAAATGTAATTTTATTATATTTATGTCATAAACTAATTTTATATGTTATATTGACATCTTATATTTGATTTAATTCCTTTTTTAGAAGTAATACAGTTTTTATGACTTAAAAAAAATCAGTTACTAAATAGTGTCAAAATTTACAAAAATGAGTTATTAAAACAAATACTATTTTATTAAATGATATAATAGTCCCAAAAATATAATATTCGGCCAAATAACTTGTATAGTGTTAAAAATATCATTAATTATCCACTTATGGTTCGATTGGAATTTTTTAGTAACTATAGTAACTATATATTATGAAAATTCAAGAAGACATGGTAAGAGTTAATGTTTTTAACTAAGTGTTAAAGTTAAAAGATAAGGTTAAATTTGTTACATAAACTTTTCTACAACCAATTTTTTTGAGAGTTTTTAGACCCAAAAATATCTTATATTTGAAATAAACGAGTTTGAACAATTTGAAACCGAAAATGATTTTATAATAAAACAATATTTCAAAAATTTCCTAAATGCCCCTCCTCTCTCTTATAAAAGGCCACAACCTGTACCCACATAAATTTCACATCTCAAGCCCCTTGACCAAAAAAATTATGTGAAAATAAGTTCCAAACATACCTCCATTTCTCTTAGAATCCTTACCTTGTGAGGAAGGCAATTCCTGGAATCCTTTTGGCTCAAATCAAAAGAAGTTACCTGATTTAGAGGTAACGTCTTATCTCAAGTTCTTTTCTATTATTTTATTTATGTGATACCTATTATCTTTTTATTATGTTGTTACATAACAAAACAAGTGTAATAAATATAATAGGATGTTTTTATGAGATGTATTGGAACTACACTTACACACACCTCCATCTAATGGATACGAACATATTGTTTTTGTGAACGGCGAACTACTGTCTCACAAAACAATGATTGTTCAATTTTCCCCTACCACATCTCATGGTGTCCATTATGATGTAATTGTATTTATTTATGATATATATTATATTTATATTGCCTCTATGATTTTTTATTTTTCATTTACATTATACCTTTATGCTTTCCAAAATGTGTAAATACGATAATTTCGTTTGAGGAAATGCGGACTACCGCCCCTCAAAGTGATATGACTCATTAATTCAAAACATGGAACATATAAAGGAAGGAATTAATGAACTTATGTAACATATATAAAATATTATATTACATTGGAATTATATTATAACTATTTTTCATTTATTTTTCATTCCTTTAAATATGAAAAAGAAATGAAAGTAGCATTCATGTGTACGTACGACTTACTGTCTCAATGAACGATGCATATAATCTCTTAGATCCAAATGTTATGAACTATTATAAATTCATATATAATGTATATATATGATATTTAAATATATAATAATATACTTGAGATAAAGCACTTTTGACCACATGGACAATTTGTAGTTATAACAAGTTCATCTTTGAATCAAGTACCAAACATTGACAAAATGACTAATATGAACATGAATAATTATATGATTGTTATAAAAAGGTAATAAGTTATATAAAAGGAATAAAATACTTGAAAAAGGTTCTAAATAAATTATATATTAACTTACAGTTTATTATACAAGGATATAAATAATGAGCAAGACAAGTTGGACTCAATGTAAGGGAACTTTCACCCCCATATTTTAGTCAAAGGCTTCTTTTATGTCACATAATTTAATTTCCATTTTATTATATTGGAATATGTTATTATATCTCCATATTGATATAAATTTTATGTCCAAGTGATGATATAAAATTTTCTCTCTCATCAACTCAATTTCTAAATTTTTATGTGACACCATTAGGCTGCCGAATTTTCGTAAGGGAATTTCTAAACTCAATTTACACTAATTGTGTTTTATGAATAATTCGTTGATTATATTTTGAAAAGATTATTTTTGAAATCATTGTTTATTTAATTATGTTTTAATTTCCACTTACCTTTGTGTGGATATAATTTTTCAACACATAATAACTCCATTGATAAATTCTTACGCCATTTATACGAACTTTGTAAGGGAAATCTTAGCTCAATCTCCATTCATTAAGTTAAATATCCATGTAATTGGTTTTGTTTTTAAAAGAATATATGTGAATGACCTATTATTGTTTTACACATAGAATACACTTATATTGGGTGTATTTATATTTCTACCACATAATTATGACATTTATTTATCCTTAATCTAATGATACGGTCTTTGTAAGGGACTACGCCTCAATCTCCTTTCATTGAGGCATATCTTGATATTGTGCACCTTTAATATCCTATAAGGTGTATATATAAAACTTTTAACATTTTATATCATGAAGTTATATATTTTTATGATATTTAAAGATACATTTGATTTTATTATTTAATTATTTTTATTCAAGTGTTTCTCAAGTGTTACGAGAATCTTTAACTAAAACATCATTTTAATTATTTTGAAGATTTATTCTTATAAATAATTATCATTAATGTCCATGTTTTCAAAATGGTTTCAAGGATTTATTTATATGGAAATATATGTTTTAAAATTCTAACACTTAAATTTCATTTTAATGTTTTAAGGCGGCATGGGACACTTTGATTCAAAAATCTCTTTATTAAATGTTTTTTAATGGTCTTAAAAATTGATTGAATATTTAAATATATTGAATTTATTTACTATGATTGATGAGTGAAATGTTGATAAAATCAACATTTTATGTGTTATTATTATGTAATGGTACTTGTAAATTTGATGAGTGGTTATGTGATAAACCAAATACGGGTGGTTCAGTGATAAACCTAGGGTGGGTGAGCAAGAGATAGCTCTCTAATGGATTAGGTAACATGATAGAGGAAAATGTTAATGTTTCCCCTAAGATATTTTGGGAATATACTATGGTGGGTATTATAAACTTAACTCCCTATGTAGCTATAAAATCTAAAATGTAAGTATTTTATAGATGCCACAATTTAACTTTAGGATTCAATATTTCTATGTGTTATTCATAAATATTATGATTTCATGAGGTATGTTAAATAACTTATGATTGAAAAGCATGATTTCTTGATTTTTATGTATTCATGGACTAATGTTTTAATCTCTTATTTTATATACCATACTAAGATTATTATGATCATCCCATGTTTTTGAAATATTTTTCCTGGGGTTTAAGGAAGTGTAAGATAAAGGAAGAATTCAAGAATATTTTTATCAAGAAAATTATTCTTGTTTTACTTAAGGAGTTTTATTATTGTGAAAAAATTAGATAGAGTAGAGGTGATTACTTTGTAATATTTGGGATCTAAAGTAATAGTTATGGCCTAATTCTATAAAAATCTAAACATGAAAATATCCTCAATGTAAATTATTGACTTAACTCAATATTATATAATGTTTTAGGCCAGGGCCTTATAGTTTGTATCAGAGTAATGGTTTAGAAAACTTTAGATATTATGACGTTTCTTAAGGGTTAGAGATATAATACTGGGTTTATAATTTTAAGTTATATCATAAGTAAAATTTATTATAAACACATTTTTGAGTCTTTATGGTATGAAATATGAAGGTGACTAATGGTATTTTTGGAGATATTAACCTTTGAGGAAATTGTTGGTTATTAATTTTTGGGATGGAAAATATAGGGTATGAGAGAACCTTTGAGGTTAGAATATGTTATGGTTATTTTTGAGATTATCACATTTTTTTAATGTTATTAGAATTATATATTTTTGAAAAGGGACAACACGTAGACCGTGTGACAACCCATCGTGTTGGACAAAGATGTGGGAATCGATCCCACAACCAAAGTATGACTGAGATTTATTGCCTACCACTGGACTAAGTGAAGTAACTGATTAGTATGACTTATTATTTTTAGTAAAATGATTTTATAGATCAAGATTAAGTTGATTTTGGGAACTTAAATTTTATAAAATGCATATCTTTAGTATAGGAAAATGCTTTGTTGATTTAGTGATAAATGTTATTTTGGAGGACGTTCGCTCTTTAAGGAACACTATATGCCTAAGGAAAATAGAATACTATGGTATTTCATTTGAGGATTAAGTGTTTAATTTTATTTTGGAAGAACATATATTTTTATTGGTGAAATATGGCGATTTGGTTTATTTATGGAAATGATTAACCTATCATAGATAAAATGTGATTAGGTTAATTACTTTTCAGTATGAGACTTTAAGAGTAGTCTATGTTATTTGGCGATAAATGTTAAGATTTATCATGGAAGACTATGTGATCAAATCCTTATGAATTTTTGTTTTTAATCTTAGTTTTTATTATTTTGAAGAATTTTAAGGACGATTGTGTATTGAATGGTCTTTGATGAACTTTTGGTATTGTTTTTGAATTTTGGAGATTATGAGTAGTATTTATTATTATAAAGTATTATCTTTTTTGGGGATTATCTGATCTTGTACAAACCATTTTTATTTTGGTTAATGTATAAAGACATTGGAAGTATATGGTTTATTTTTTGAGGATTATCAGATTCTCTAGAAGTTTATTCTAGTTCTACAAGTGTGATCAGTTCATCTTGAATACTCATAGTTTGGAGAAAAGATGTGTTTGTGGTTGAAATTTATTAAAGGATGAAACACTACTTGACAAGTAAGTATGCGTACTTATGTTCTTAGTCAAGATCATAAATTAATTCATCAACTTTAGGAAAATAATCTTAAAACAAAAACTTTTTCCATTTACTTTTCCTACTATGGAATCAATTACCATTTAACCTATCACATGTTTGTGGTTTTCTGGTGGTTAACTTTCTACAGATCATGTTTTCTAACAATCTCCATCAGAATAATATTGTTAGTTTTTCTTCCATATCCATGGTTTCCAAAATCCTAGTATGTTTTATCTCATGTGATATTTTTATTTATTATTATTTCTTTTAAATTGGTAGTTTTAATGAATCTTTTTCCGATGTGGGATTTTCAATGAAGTTTCTGAGCCCAATTTTAAAATTGTGAGGATGCAATTTCCAAAATGGGGAATGATGTAATGATCCAGATATTTATAGAAGAATAATTTTTCTTTTCTACAAATATTCATGAATAAGATTTTAATTTTATGTTAAACGGGATGATTTTATCAATAGGGTACTCGACATTCACTAACAAGTTTCTCTTAAATCTAACATTTCACACAACATTGAGTTATACAAAAAATTATTATTATTATTATTTTAAATGGTAGTTAACACATAGCTATTGGAATGGTGGGAATTAGTAGTATCAAATGAATTATGAAAATATGGTTTATAAATGTTTAAATAATGATTCATTGGTTACCAAATTTATTAGAAATGGAAATAAAACCCAATTGAATATAAAGGACGTGTTTTTATGAAAACCTATTAAAAAGAGAATAATTGTGTTTATAAAATCATATCAATATTTATGGATTTTTATTTAATAAAAAATATATGTTATATATTCAATGTATTGTTTTAAATTCATTTTATATGTTTTCTAGATATGATATAAGAAAAAATTCAATTTTTTCGGACAAAAGAAGTATTTTCCAAAAAAATGTAGTTTTATCACCTTTTGATGGTGAACCCTTTTCAAATATTTTTTTGACAGATTTATATGTTATATTTGAAAAAAAACTTCTTATTTAGAATCAGGACATCAAATTTTACTTTGAATGAATTTTTGATATTTTTTCTGATAACTATCACGTATACACTAAATTTTAATTGAAAACAACTTTTTCAATCAAAATAATTTATATGGTTAAATAATGTTATTTAATGGTTATTAATTGTTAATGGAATTTATTTTTATAGTATAATCCAATGTTGGTACTTAAAAGTAATTTCAAATTTTAATTGGACATAAACACATGTTAATATTTTGATAGTTATTACTTCTTAAAAACCCGTTTTTTTATTATGAAAATGGGAATTAATTTCAAATTAATTATTGCAAATTATGTGTTTTGAATTTGGAATAATGGATTCCATATTTGTAATCATAAGTTTAAAATTGTTTAAATAGTTACCTTTTTTTGGACTTTATGAATAGTAACTTCAGTAATTGTTATTTTTTACATTGGTTAAAGGATAAATCTGGTAAATAAGAGTACAAAATAATATTATAATAATATTAAACTACCCTAAAAAATGTCATAATAACCTTTTATGAAATATTACCGACCATGTTCATCATTGGGTATATTTTGGGACCCCATGGAACCACTTGGATGTGAAAATGAAATTTTATAAAAATTAATTTAAAGTTAAGAGGAATATAACTTAAACATGTATCTTTTACTAAATTTTTTTTTATATGGGGTTATATAACTGATATATTTGACTATAAATATTCATTATAAATAAAAAAATATTTTATACATCAGGATATTTTATTTATAAATTTTAGACATTAAATAAATAAATTTAATTATGAAACAATGATGATATAATGATATCTTCAATAATAAAGGATTCAAATAAATGATATTATAAATATTGAAATAAATGTAATTTTATTATTTTGATGTCATATAATAATTTTATGTATTATATTGAAATATTATATTTTATTTGGTTCATTTGGTTTGAAAGAATCATGTTGTTATGACTTTATGAAAAATCAATTAATAAATAGTGTCAAAATTGACATAAATGAGTTTTTAAAATAAATAGTATTTTATTAAATGATATAATAGTCCTAAAAATAAAATATTAGGCCAAAAAACTTATATAATGTAAATTTGTTTATTAATTATCAACTTATGGTTCAATTGGTATTTTATAGTATCTATAGTAACTATATATTATGAAAATGCAAGAAGACATGGTAAGAGTCAATGTTTTTAACTGAGGTTTAAAACTAAAAGATAAGGTTATATTAATAGCCTAAACTTGTATAAAAACTATTTTTTGATATTTTTTAGACCCAAAATAATATTATATTTTAAATAATTTATTTTGGGATCATTTTAATCTGAATCTCATTTTAGAATAAAATAATATTTTAAAATGTTTCTAAAGTTCCCCTCCTCCCTCTTTTAAAAGGCCATGACCTCTACCAATATAAATCACACATATAAATCCCCTTGTATCAACCAAATTATGGCCAAATATGTATCCAACTTACCTACCTTACTCCTAGAATCCTTACTTTGGGCATAAGGCAATTCAAGAAATCCTTTTGGCTCAAATCAAAAGAGGTAACCCGATTTCGCGATAAAGTTCTCTCTCCAGTTCTTTTCTTTTATTTTCCTTATCCACTAACTATGCTCTTATTATTAATTTATTAAATAAAAACACCAGTATCATAAGTATACTAGGATGTTTTTATGAGATGTATTCAAACTAGACTTACACGCACCTCCATCTAATGGATACGAACATACTATTTCTGTGTACGATGAACTACTGCCTCACGAAATGATGATTGTTCAATTTCTCCTACCACCTCTCTTGGTGGCCATTATGATGAAACTATATTTATATATGATATATATTATATTTATATTTTCTCTATGATTCTATATTTTTAATTTACATCATACCTTTACTCTTTTCATAATGTGTAAATACGACAATTTCATTTGAAGAAGTGCGGACTACCACACATCAAAGTGATATGACTCGTTAATGCCATACATGGAACATATAAAGGATGGAATTAATGAATTTTTTTAATATATTTAATGTATTATATTATACTTTAATTATAATATACTTATTTATCATTTAGTTTTCATTCCTTTAAATATGAAAAAGAAATCAAAGTAGCGTTCATGCAAACATACGACTTACCGTCTCCATAAACAGTGCATTTCATTTATTATCTCC
Source organism: Viscum album (assembly GCA_963277665.1). Classification (NCBI taxonomy): domain Eukaryota; kingdom Viridiplantae; phylum Streptophyta; class Magnoliopsida; order Santalales; family Viscaceae; genus Viscum; species Viscum album. The sequence goes on along the minus strand of OY728160.1, from coordinate 468,560,931 downwards.
AAATGTTATGAACTATTATAAATATATATATATATTGGATACATATTATATATATTGTATTTAAATAATTAATAATATTATAGAGATAATTGACTTTTTACCACATGGAAAATTTGTAATTATAACAAGTTCATCTTTGACTCAAGTACTGAACATTAACAAAACAACCGATATAAACATGAATAATTATATGATTGTTATAACAATGTAATAAGTGATATAAAAGGAATAATAAACTTTAAATTTTTTCTAAATCAATTAGAAATTAACTTATGTTTATTATTTATGGAGATAAAAAATGAATAAGACAATTCAGACTCAAGGTAAGGGAACCTTTCACCCTCCTCTTTTAGTCAAAGACTTCTTTCATGTTATGTATTTTAATTTCTATTTTATTATGTTGGGATATGTTATTAAATATAATTATTTCGGTTAATTTTATTTATAAGTGATTAGAGACCCTTTTATCTCTCATCAACTCATTTTTAGAATTGTTAGGTGACACCGTTGGGCTGCTGAATTTTCATAAGGGAATTTCTAACCTCAATTTCCACTCATTGTGTTTTACGTATACTTTGTTGATTAAACTATGACAATATTATGTGAGAAATAATTTTTTATTTATTTATGTTGTAATTTCCACTTCCATTTGGGTGGATATACTTTTGGAACACATAATCACTCCATTGGTAAATTCTTATGTTATTTATATGAACTTTGTAAGGGAAATCTTAGTTCAATATCCATTCGTTGAGTTAAATATCCATGTCATTGGTTTTGTTTTTACAAGAATATGTGTGAGTGAACTAGGATTTTTTTACACATAATATCCAATTATATTGGGTGTATTTATATTTTTCACACATAATTATAACATTCATTTATCATTAATCTAATGATACAATCTTTGTAAGGGACTACCTCTCAATCCCCTTTCATTGAGGCATACCATAATATTTTTCACCTTTAATATCCTATAAGGTGTATCTATAACTCTTTTAAAATTTTATATCATGAATTTAAATATTCTAATGATATTTAATGTTTTTTTGATGTTATTCTTTAATTATTTTTATTCAAGTGTTTCTCAAGTGTTACCCGACTCTTTAACTGAAACATTGTTTTAAATGTTTTAAAGATTTATTCTTCTAAATCATTCTCATTAATGTCCATGTTTTCAAAATGATTTTAAGGATTTATTTGTATATACATATATGTTTTAAAATTCTAAATATCAAATTTCTATTAAAGTTTTCCAAGTGGTATTGGACTCATTGATTCAAAAATCAATTTATTAAATGTTATAATATTTTTGGAAATGGAGAGAATATGTAAACATATTGAATTGATTTACAATGATCTATGAGTGAAATTTTTATAACATCAATCTTTTATGCGTTATTATTATGGAATGGTACTTGGAATTTTGACGGGTAGTTATGTGAAAAACCAAATATGAGTGGTTCCATGATAAACCTAGGGAGGGTGAGCCTGAGATAGCTCTCCAATGAATTAGGTAATGTTATAGAGGTAAGAGTAAATGTTTATCCTAAGTGATTTAGGGAATATAATATAGTGGGTGTTCCAAAGTAACTCCCTATTTAGCTATGAAACCTACAATGTAAGTATGTTATGGATGTCATAAGTTATCTTTATGATTTATGATTTCTATGTGTTATTCATAAATATTATAATTTCATGAGGTATATTAAAGAATTATGATTGAAAAGTATGATTTATTGATTTGTATGTATTCATGGACTAATATTATCTTCCCTTATTTTTTATCCCTTACTAATTTTTTTATTCTCATCCCATGTTTTTGAAATGTTTTTCAGAGGTTATAAGTAAGGGTAAGAGAAAGGAATAATTTAAGGAGATTTTTATCAAAAAAAGAATTCTTGTTTTACTGATGGAGTTTTATTATTGTAAAAAATTAGATAGAGTAGAGGTGTTTACTTTGTATTGTTTTATATGTAATGTAATAATTATGGCCTAATTATCTAAAAATCTAAACCTGAAAATATCATCAATGTGGATTATTGACTTAACACAAGATTATGTAATGTTTAAGGCTAGGTCCTTAGAATATGATCACGTACCGAGGAATGCTCCACTCTCACTTGGTGAGAACCAGTCAAAATGGGGATATGATACTGATCTTGTGCCTCTAGATTATATCATCAGTCTATTTTTGATAGTAATTTGCACCTTTCCCGAGGCATGTTCTATTCTCACATAGTGATCCCTAATTGTAATGGGAATATGGACCCGATCCTACACCTCATCCTTTATTGTAATATGCTGATAATACTCCTGGATATGATGAAGAATGTGTGATTTCTCCAGAGTATCAAATTTTTTTACAAATTAGGGTGATGTGTTTCTATGCCTAAAGGGATAAGAACCCATGCCTATCATTATATTTTTACTAGTGCTAGAATATGGAAATAGAGTTCTTCAACTATTTCTACAATGTAGTGAAACTTTATCAATGTGTGTGTAGGAATACATGCCTACACATTATTAGTTTCCAATATGTAATGGTAGATATCTCTGATTGAAGTGGGGATATAATCCAACTCCTATCCTACTTCTTCAATCAGAATATACTGATTGGATTCATGCATGGGGGTAAAGATACATGCCTCCCCCATTTTTTATTTAAGAATACACATGAATACTAGATCCAAGGGTGAGGGTATATGAGCCAAACTTCTAGACACCATCAGAATATACCGGCGGGATTCCTTAGCAGAAGTGTGGATATTATCCCACTCTCGTTTATCCAATGCTTTCCATGCCCAACATGAAATCCTTGGTACTCGTGCATGAGTATACAAGGTGGAAATATGTTAGCTGGTTCCCTAAATAGGTGACTAAGGGGAACCAGTAGGATGACGGTTGTGACTATAGTTTACAGGAGCCCTCCTCAGTAACTCTTGAAACATACTGAAGATGTAGTCAATTCTTGGATCCTTCCTCTGGTACAGAAGGTTCTTATTATCATGTTTCATAGAAAATCATTATAGGCAATTGGTAGTGGCAACGAGTGACATTGGTTTCCCTACAACTTTCATCAAATGAGGTAGAATCATCAGTTTAATAATCTGGAAACCCTTACATGCAACCTCAAGGGTTATGACCACACCATATTGATGGTATTACCAAACTATTACGTTCTCCACCCAAAGATGGAGGTTTCATGTGGGTGAGGTTGTTATACGACCTATAAGGGTTTCATCTATAGCTGATGTTCCTGGAAAATCATTAGATGAAGACATCATCCCATGTCAGGGTGTTGTTTGTGATATAAATATATGGTCCGAAAGAAAAACAAGGAACAAAGTCACCGATTAGTGTATTATTTCATGTATGACACATTCTGAATCAGATATGCATAGGAAACATATGTTCCATTCATTATTCCTACTTTTTCCATTTTTGTCGTGTGGACTTGTCACATCATGAATGAACATATTTCATGGGAACCACAATTACCTAAGATTTACATTTGGTGTACCATTTCCATTTTTAAAGGAGATGTTAAGAAAAATGGATCGACGCATGAACAACCAATTATTTTTATTATTTGAGTGATTCACATCTGTTTCACAAGTTTTTATTGTGTAGGAGATGAAAAATGAAATAAACTAACACATGGTCAACAAATCATTTTTTTATTTCATAGATTCATGTTGGGTTTACCATTTGTTCTTCACACGAAAGATGTGTGGTTCCCCGTGTTTAAAACATAGGAGATATGGAACTCGATGCCTATAATGATCAAGTTATTCTGTCATTACATGCCTCCCCAATAGGTCTACCATTTTTATTGAATTTTTAAAGTTGATTATGGGGGTTTGAGAATAGTTTCATAGTCATCTACACCCAATTCACCAATTTCATTTTTTGGAAACATCCAATAGCTAACACATCTGTAACAATGTACTAACCTACTTTCCAAAGGTAAGAGGTCAATAGGGTTTTCATAACCAATGTTACTTATCAAATTGCGATGGAATAAATGATAGGAGGTAGGGATCATTTCACCCATTTGGGGGAGTTATTGCCTATTCTGAGGCCCTCTTATAGATTTAAGATATTTTTATGGATATCTTTTAAATCCTGATATGGAACTTATTACACTAAAATAATAATTGGGTGTTGGTTCTTTATCTATTTAAATGGGTTCTATTAATGAGACCATCTGTATATATCTAATTCTATTCATTAATTTACCATTATTTCTTAGAAATGGGTAGCTACTTATACTTTGAATCTATATAATCAGGAACTCTGGAGTTTAATTTTATCTAGGGAGGTGATTTATATTTTGAGGATGGGCTTGAACCTTTATGAGGCATATTTCATATCCTATTTTTTATAGGAATTAAAACCCACATAGTTCAATTAAACCATGCAATTTAATGTCATTTGAAAATGAAATATGTGAGTGAACTTAGGAACTGGATTTGAAGCAATATCCTTAGGATACAATCCTACATATCCTATTTAAAATAGAAATCAGAGTCATTGTTTTTTAGTTATGCCTTTGGCACTTACCCTAAGGTTGATGCACCTATACATGGGAAGTCATACCATGCCACTAATTGGGGCTAACACCCCGAGGTTTCCCTATATAGGGATATTAATGATTTTAGTGATATGATTGTTTCCAATCCCTAATCCCACATGAGCCATGATAAAAATGAGAAATAATGGATATAAAGTGATCCGTCTCACTGTATATGAATACAAGACTTATGAAATGGGGAATAAATTATAGAGTTTGAGATAGAGACCATCCCTTAGGAAGGAGTCTTATGTATCCTACATATTTAAGTAATTAGAGTCCTCATAGTTAACTTATCTTCTTAATACAGTAACAAATGATGAATAATAATGAGTCCATGAGAGATTTTGGGTTGTATGGGTTATATTGTTTGATACATGGATGGACATAGACTGAGGTGGATTCCCATTGGATCTTGAACCATAGGATGTTGTCCTATGTATCATGTTTATGGAAAGAATTAGTTCCCCATATTTCAATTTGGGGGTATTACTTAAGATAACTAATAGACAAGGTTTTCATATCCATGGGTGTCTATCTGAGCTGAATAAATAGGTATGGATGTTTCCTGGTTGTTTAGAGTACAAGTCCAAAGACAACCACATGATATAGTTGACTTTTCTTAAGTATGTCTCATGATCTCGATGGAATACCTAGAGGATGTCACATGACTAGATGACATGTCTTGAGGATTTCTCATGACTTGGGAAATATGTCTAGAGTACTTTTCAAGACTAGGGTGACATGACCTAAGGAATTTTCAAGACATGGGAGGCATGTCTGTAAGACTTCATAAGATTTGGATGACATGTCATAAGGACATCACAAGACATGGTGACAATTTTCAAGACTTGGGTGACATGTCTTGGTACTATCTCATGATCTGGATAGGTTTTCCGAGCACAAGATTCCCTCATATGAAAATTAGAGTATCCATATTCCCATAAATATTTAATATTTTTCTAGTTGTTTTTTTCACATATGCCTCAATGTTTGTCAAGAATTAGATTGTTTAGATTTCACATGACCCATTAATATTTTGGAAACTCCTTATAATAATATGTATAGCCCACCCGAATTCATTCATGTGATCTAGGGTGATCACATGAAGCAAATATCTATATTCTAGGATCCCTAAGGTAGTTTCCGGAATTTTACATGGTGGAATTATCTTATGATCACGTGACTTTATGCTATGAGAATTCCTCTACTCCATGTTCCCATGTGTGTAGTCATCATGATGTTGGGGGGGGGGGGATTTATAGGACTCACCACCTTGGTTATACACTTCTTTTCAAGGCATGCATATCAGAGATATGAGCTGGAGTTGGTGGATGGAGAATCTCACCATCCACTTCACATGATCCTTCCACGAGTCATCCATAGAGTCACCTGATGAATTAGTGATTGCGATAAAAGTCTTTCATTACCATATTTTTTAGACCTAGTCATATAAAAGTGTTTTCTCATAACCATGTTGACATTTCAAATGGTCCTTTCACCATTGATCCAACATACCTGATAGCCTTCGTGTGAAGAAAGGCTCTCTCATGATCGATGAAGAATTGTCTAGGGCACTTTGTGAGATCAAGATGTCTTATTAGGGGCCTATCACAACATTTAGCTATATTTTTAGGAGCATATCATGAGATTAATATGGCCTATCAAAGGGACTTCATGCGATTAAGGGTGATCACACATGTTGCATTACACCTCTTTCATGAAAATCAGTGTATCCTACCTTTATAAGAGGATTCATGCTTTTCCCATTTTATTTCTCCCTTATTTTACAAGGATCTAAAAAAATTTCACTTTGTTTTTAAATTATGGTGTTTCATGATCAATTCGGTATATCACAATGGTGTCAAATAATTCTCATGGAAAGTTACTATGATTTTTAGTGATGTGTCACATGATCAATGCTGGATCTCATGATGGTGTGCGAGCATTGTCACAGACATTCTCTCCACTAGTCAATGGAGTAGAAAGGGAATCACATGAATAAATGGATGTTTTTGAGGTCCTTCAAATGATGAAGGTTACACACCAACATGATATCATGTGACAAGGTCAACATGTCACCAGGGGGATCCATAAGGTCTTGAAAATTTCATAAGCATGTCGCATGAAAATCAAAGTAACCATATATAGGATGACGCTTACACCTTTTTCAGTGTTTAATATTAAGGTTTTTTTGGGTGACTATCAGGTGTATATTAATTGAAAATTCACATGATTATGGAAAATTGTTTGGAAACCTTCACATGACCATCCGTTCTTATCTGAACACCTTTGAAAAAATATAATGATTTGTTATCAAGGATTCATGTGATCATAAATAGATCATTCGCAACACAATATCTATTCGTATGATTATCTCGAAGTCATACAATCATGTTTCATTATAGAGGATACATGATCTATGTGATTGAAACTCCGAGAATTCATGCTACTTATTCATTTGTTTTATTGAGAGAATAATACCCATGTTTCATGTATTAATTCAATTCTATACTTCTCGATGCTTATTTTGAGGGTGTTGACAATAACCTAGGGAACACCTCCCTTATTCCAAAGGCTACCGACTAGCAAGGAGGGTTTTCGTAGAACAATGGAGAGTCTATATGATCAATTCAAAGTAAAAAAATTGCATAATTTTCATAAATATCATTTAATCATTTATCCAAATAAAAAATAAAAATAAAAATAAAACAAAAAAATTATTTAGAAAGAATAAAAAAATATCATACAATACACTATATGAGAATGAACTATATAAATTCCACATCAGTCAAGAAGACTCTATTAAAGTTACTTTGGGTAGATCATATAGATATTGGACCAAAATATATATATCTAAAACAACCACCACATAGTCCTAAGTCCTAAACTGGTTCCACCTAATGACTCTCTCCAAACTAAATATCTCAAAAAATAAATTTTGACACTCTAACCTATATGTGACTAATTTTATGTGGTCTTCTCAACTTACAAACTACCAGTTCTACTCTTCTTTGTTTGAGTATCACTTAGTAGGCCACCACCGATAATGTCCCTAAAATATCTAGTATATATAGTGTATGGACTATATAACATGATATATAATGTAAAATACAAAAGAATAAATTATTTTCATTCCTCATGTTCTGTGGTGACACACTGGAATGACCGTACATACTTCATCCTATACTAAATTTTCTCCAATTAAGTAAAAAATTAGTAAAAATGGGTCATATTAGTTCCTACCAATAATACCATCTCATATCATCAATAAAAAGGGTTATATTAGTGTCTTCCCATAATACTATCTCATCTCATCACGTTGTTCCATGGGTTGGAGTGGCACCCATCCCTGACATCATCACATTATCATCATATAGGATTAGAGTAGCCCATGTCAAATATTTAATCACATATCAACAACACCATAGGTCTGATGGCACCCACCCAGGTTACCATCACATACAATTAACACCTTAGGTAGATATAGAACCCAACCACTGGTTTCAATACATATAATCAACAACTTATTTCATAATTGTGACTACCCATAATTGAAAAAATATCATCAATACACACGGTAGAAATGAACCCCACCAATGGTTACTTCACATATCATCAACACACTCAGTCAGAATAGTTTTTTCCCTCAATTTCATCAAAAATCATCATTACATGGGTCCATAACAGTGAATTAACCTAATTCTATCAGATATCATCAATATACCAGGTTATAAAGGAACCTTTCCCAAATTTCATTACATATCAATATTCAAGGGATGGAGTAGTTCCATCCCCTACTATCCCACCATGCCATCAATCCCCAAGGTTTTTATAGGAAACCATGTGTAGTATCATCAAACATCATCCCTATGAAATACCAAAGATGTGATTCAAAATAGTGACTTCCCTTGGTACCTTCTCAATCAACATTATATTGGATCAAATTTTCAACCAACCCACTTTCTAATTATAATAATTCACATAATATAACCTATTTCTTCAATAATATATATAATTATTGGAACAGATCACAAACACACAAACATATCATGGGGTGTCATGTGTTGGAAACTCACCTGAACCTAATATGAATTTCATAGGTTGACCTATCGATCACATGAACTATTCTCAAATGAATTAAATTCATGGTTTGGATCATGCAAATATAATTTTAATATTCCCTCAGTTGTAAGAACAAGACCTAGGTACTTAGATGGTCTACCATGTATTATCATAATTGAGACATCCCCATAGGTTCCCTTAGTTCATTTCCAAACAATAAGTTCAAGGCCTAATTCTAAATGGTCATATAATCTCTCAATATATCCATGATCTAATAATATACTAATAAAAAATAGAAAATCTAATATAATATAAATAAAAATGGGATGATATAATGACCATCCCACTTTTAATGTTCTAATAGGTTGATCATCTCACACCCAACCTATAAATAAGTCCTTTCCAAGGTATACCCACCCATATCCAAACATACCATTGGAGGGATAACACTCATTTAAAATTCTCATTAACAACCCAAAAGGCTATAGGTTAACTAAAGGTTCTATATGGTATACCCCTAAGCCAACTAGTCACAATCCACCACACTCCCCTCCATGAAGGGAACTAACGAAACCGATCTTAGGGTACACTATGTTTTTGTTCTTAAATGGTAACCAACTAGGATCTAGTTATTATGTTACATAATACATAAGATAACCTTCATGGACCTAGTTGGTTATGTTATTATATTCCACCACATGGTATACAATTCATTGTACCATTGAGGCATATTAATTCCAAATTGTAAAAGTAACAATCCCATTAAATTAGTTAGATTCAAGCCCACATGATTGGCATAATCATATATCACATGAATCATGAGAAATTGTATAGACCATTAAGAAATAATTAGGTTTCACATATATAAATCTAAAAAATGACCACTCATTGGTAGAGTTCCATGAATATAGAAAAATCTTTTATTTTGAAAAAAAAAAATAATAAACATGCTAAAAAAATAATCAAATAAGGGATGTAAGTGGAGTGAAATAATCTACTCTAGTTATCATGTGAAATGAACACCACTAAAATCCATGTAGAAAAGAGGGATATATCCTCTTTAGAAGAGAGAAATGAGAGGGAGGAAGGGCTATGAAACTATTACTATATAAGTGAGGGAGACCTCATATATTATGTTTTTAATATTAAAAATATAAATTTAATTAATTTTCTAAAAAAATATAGAACATGCATTACAACATGAACTCTATGGTTATAGTTGAATGACTCATTCTATAGTTTTCATTAAGGTGTGACCCCACTATCCACAACTTATTACCCCACACCTAGTAGAACTATAAACCCAACCTTCACTATGTTGGTCACAAGACAACATGATCTTCCCCATCATGGTGTAGTGTATTTCCATTGATTGAGGATCTATGTAGTATCTCACTTCCTTGAATAATAATTTTACCCCATTGACCAGCCTTCATAGCACAACCCCTTCACATAGGCATGGAATTCATCCTGTTGATATGGTCTTCTTAGTATAGTCCAAGGTTTTGTGACATGACCCTCTATTGGTGGGGAAGGAATTTAATTTTACACGGAAGATGATAAATCTTGAGTAGGATCGAAGGTTATTCCTAAGTATCCTACATAACATCTTATCCCTCCTTTACTTTGACATGATCCTCAACCCTCTGAGAAATCTAGTCTCACTCAACCCACACCAAGACACAATAATCTAGACTACATCACGGTCTCTTTAGACTTCTAGAAGATTTTATAACACAAAGATGCTATCCAAAGTAAAATCGACCTCATAGAGGTATGATTCTATCAGAATACAGAAACTCAATCTTATATATAGGGTTTGTAGTTTTAACATTTTTATGTATGAAATTATTCTCCCAATTTCCTTAAAACATTTATTATCATCAACATGTGTCATGCTACAACACCCTAGGGTTGTTATACGATTTTTCAACCGTGGTATAAATTTGTAGTATGGTCACCACTAACCTACCTTGAAAATCATCCAATCACCCAAAAAACATTTTAGGACTATGCATACATCTAAAAAATCACATAGATATGTTAAAATTCAAAAAATTCCAACATTATCCCAAATTATATAAACATACCCTTCTCTGGGACAAAAAATTCAAATTTCCCATGAATTACCCAACCCATTATGATGAATGTCCTTATAAAATCAACATGATAACTCTTACTGTATTTGATAAGTTTTCACATGCATCCTATATAAACCATATCTATCACCAAGACCTAATTAATATCCCAAATTCTATGTCTCATGATGGTTATGTTCATGTCAAAATTTCACCAAACTAGTTCTACCACTCAAAACCCCATGAGTTTCTCACCCCATCCACTTATAGAAGCTTTCATTTATTGAATGATGCATTTCAACTCTCTAGGATATTTCACACTTAATTGTGTGAGATATTCCCTACAAGGTACCCCATTACACTTATCATTTCTAAAATCCCACCAACCCATATATTGTAATTCCAATTAATTTCCACAAATTTCCTGATGATACCTTAATAATGATGACATTAATGAACTCTCAAAATATAGTCATCATACACCATTGGTTTATGTCACACTTCCTATCACTCACTTAACATCACACTTCATCATCACCCGACTATTTTCATTAGAAGATTCAATCTCAATCCCCTATCTAAATCCATAACATGAATCTCCATTCCATAATCCCACTCATTGTACTCTCTCATGTGTACCAATAAATTATGTACATGGTCATGCTATTTGTCAATTTCAAAAAAAAACATAGTCATCCCATAATATTGTGATCCAAAATCTGTACATGTTAGTTACTGAATATACCAATTTACCCATTCATTACAAATTGAAACTGAAATTTTGATATTTCTAATTTAATGATCATAACCTGGAAAATTTCATTCAAGAATTTCGAAAAAAACTATATCCACCTCAGGTTGGGCCTACCGACATATCACCCCTAACGCTTATTGAAAACCATTCAAAATTATATTTATATTGTTAGATCACTTATGGTGTGATCTTCACCACATATTATTCATTATCACCAAATGCCAAAATTCACGATCCTTTCTCATTATATTCCAATAGACCCATCCGAAAAGCCTCACACTAGGGTGTGTGACATCAGGGTGCTATATGAAATCTCTGGTTAATTTCATCGATGAATTGACATTATAAAATCTTCAAAAAAAAAAACTCATCTTCACATGACACAAACCTTCCAACACTCTACAGACTGCACCTAGTCCCGCCATAAAATCCAAATTTATATAGTACCCCATTCACCATACTGGATTCAATATCATGATTTCTTTTTCATCATGAAAATAATTTCATCCCTAGTTTGTCTCATCTATCTTAGTAGTCATCACACCACACTTAACGTTTTATAAATATCATATATCATCAATCATATGAACTGGTCATCTCAACACATTTTCATTCCCAAGAACTATTTAAAATTTCACCATTTCTCCATAAAGATCCTTCTCACATGCCATTCATATCATAAGGAATTAGTTCTGACTGGTTAACCATGATTTACTTCTCTCAATGTAATCTATTTCACTAATAAACACATGATATAGAATAAGGGGGGGGGGGAAACAAATCCATTACCTAGCTAAGATGAAGTGTACCAAATATTTAAATGTTAATAGAATGATAAGATCACCATTCAAGTAATACCATTTTTCATAATTTTAGTATCCAATGAAATATATTTAAATATCCTTAGAGATCAAAGGATTTTTTGGCCCCATATGGGTCTTAAGGGCTGAACAAACTCCCTAATTTACCCTATCAACACACTATGAATTTTTCAAAAGAAATCATCAAGAATCTTTATCCACTATGATGGACACACACTATAATTCTTGAGACCTATTTAACTCAATCCATATATCCCAAATATTTCCCCAAAATCTATAAATCAACTTGTTTTATAAGACATCGATGCCACTTTTTTCGAAATGAAATTAAAATACTAAGTACCTTAGACTAGTATCAAGGACTCTCCAATCAAAATTACCTAGAGATAAATAAAATACGCATTATCATTTTCCACATTAATAGAGTTCCCCACTAATAATACTCAAAATAGTGCTCATAACTTCCCATTGATGTTCAATCTCATAACAAGCATGCATACTCCTAAATTCTACCCAACTATACATGTCAATTAAAACAACTATGATTCACATCCAATCAATCATAGTCTCACTCTCATAATTAATTATCTAACCATACAACCAATGTATTTCAGAACTCGTATAAAATAATCACCACCAATGCTCTCCAATTCTCAATACCCGAGGAACCCCTCATGCATAAACTATTAAACCATCACACCCTGCCATTGTGTATCTCCATCAAAAAATGCACCTACACATGCTTTCTATCATAAAAGGTACTCACAATCCTTGACTAAACCCTCTATATTTTTACCCTCATACATCACCACTCATATAAAATAATAATAAGAAAACTCTATATTACCCAATCATAACACTTGATTCACCAATATCTCGAGTCACATCACAATTCACTATGTCATCCCATATATCCTAAAACATAAAAAAATAGTTCACAGCTCATAGATCAATATACATGATCCCTTTAAAGATATCATTAGTCAAATCAAATGAAACGACCCCAATCATAAGGGACTTCAACATATCAATAATCTACTACCCATTTCAACCACCCACTCAAAGGTACTCATCCTCACTGAGCATCTATACACCGGACTAATCCCTTGATGATAAAAAATAAAAAATATTCAATAAAAATGATAACATCCTATTATGATCTATATTAGGGAAATCAAAACATCTAGTTTGGTTAAGTATATTGTCACTAATATTTTTTTTGGGAAAACAATATGTATTTATTGAAATTTAAAATAATAAAAAGAAATTTATTTTTTTGAACCAATATCATAGGATATAAAATTTTTATTAAAAGGGGGAAATTTTATTACGGTGTATAGAGAGGATGGATGTGGTGGTGCTCAAGGGAATCCCCAGAAACAATGTTGTTACATTTTTGTGGGAGTAAACTGATGCAATAAAATAGATTTAGATTATAATATCTAATACACTTGGATGTTAAGAGGCCAACTACATTATTTCCATCATGAAAACTAAAAAGAATTACCACATCATGACTGGTCATATTTAATTATTTCATAATTAAATAAATTATAAAATAGTGGTTGATAGAGAGGCCCAAAAAACATAATAAGAAATATTTAATCTAATTCTATAAAAGATATGATGAAATTTTGGAGTGTATATATAAGAATTTTTCTAAGAATAAGTAGAGATTTTGTGAAGTGAGAATTCCCATCCCAGTATATGGTGTTAAATTCCAATACCACTAAGCTCGGATTATCATGAATGTAACCTCCAATATTCATGAAATTGATTGTAAAAGAGGTATCAATTTAAAGTTTTAGGACCTCACATGTCACCTTTCGTGATTCCCAATGGCCCTACATAGTTTGATTGAAACTATCTAGGAATGAGAGAGTTGGAGGTGAAAGTTTTTTTTTAAAATAGAGGATAGTTTACACTATGTACATAGTTAAATCAACAAAGTCATCAATAAAAGATCTATAGTCATCAATTAGATAGTACCGTCATGATAACCTATCTCCCTAACCTTATATTATACTTAAATAATGGACTAGTATCAAGATAAAAAAATAACACTACAAGAATAATCCTCACCAAATACAACATACAAATTTTAAATACAAGATAATATACACTAATAAATAAAAACCAAATAAATAGATACTCCCATATATCACTTTAGAAAATTATTTATGAAATAGGCCCATTCCCCTAAAATAATAAGGTGACATTCTGCTTCGATTTTGGAGTAAGTATAAAATGACCATTTGGTGTCCAGATGGAAACCTTTTTATTGTATCAGAGTTGAATTGGGGACAATTCTCTACCTAACATTCCATAATAGGAAGTTGTATTTATATAATAAGTACTTAGTCCAACAATCTTTACCCATGGATCCAAGCCTTGCTGGAAATGAATGATCATGTAATAATATAAGGTGGAAAACAAACCTGAGTTAGTGGGTATAAAAACACAGTGATAAGGCTTATCAACTGTCCTCATATTGGAAAGAAAGTATTTATATATTTATAAATTAAAACATTGAGATATATTAGATGTTCTATAAACAATTACTATAATATGATGTAACATTAAAATATCCATCACTTGAGGAAACCATTTTCTTTTTTTGAGAGCAGGTTGGAGAGGATAATGGATAATTTTTCATTCAATATCTTAGAAAGGGATTTATAGGAGAAGTTACACATACTAAAGGGATGATACTAGCTAAAAGAACTCTCGTGTTGTACCTCATGAATTATGAATATATATATATCATAGCTAGATATTGATATTTCCCCCATTGATATAATCATGTAAATATTTAGCAAACTCCCCATTGATGATATCCAATACAATTATAAAAAAATTAAATTACGAAGCAATCTTATCCTGATGCTCTATCCAAGTTGGGATTAATGATAAAATAATTTATTTTCTCTATATGAATGACTTCCATGATATTATTATCACAATCCTCAATGGAACATGGAATATATTTGAGAAATTAGTCAACCTAAACCTCCTTAGAATAACCTCCACTCATTTCAAACTATAAACTAGTGAGTAAGGAGGAGAAGTATAAAAAATATAAATCATAGGTTACCTTAACATTTTTGGAGAAGGATATTGCATATAACTACATGTTGAAATTCCCTATAAACTTATTTTTATTGATCAATTCATGGAATAATGACCTATTCATATCTCCCTATTTAGGACATAATGATATGGATTTTTCCTTAGAAATAAATTCTTATTGTAAAAATATCTCCACTGAAAACCTATTCTTATTAGAAATAATCACAATTTTATCATTATTTAATATCTCTTTTAATACAATATAAATATGGTATTTTTATTTCAATTCATCCAAATAGGTATCTAAATTTTGAAGCATGTTTGTAAAACCATTATATTTTAGTATGTATTTTACATCAAATAAATACTATGTTCAGTAACATGTATCACACACAACAATAAACTAAAATGAGAAAAAATATACTATAGTGAAATTTATATATTAGTTCTCTATGATAATGCAATGTGAAACATCATTAAGAAAATCCCAAGAAGCGTAAAACCTCAAGTAAATAAAAAGATGATCTGTTATATAAATATATATTTTAATTTTTTACTTATAATTTTTCATTTAAAATATGTATTGACGTTTTTTAATACCAACTAATTGATCAAATTTTACGATTATATAATAAATAATTAATAGGATGTGATTAAAACTAATCAATATTAGGACAAGAAATTTTTAAATGAAATGTATTTTAAAAGGAAATAAATATTTATCTTAAAAATAAATTGAAAATTTTAATGATTGTTCTTAAGAAATGGCCCAATATTATAAATAATATATTAAGACACATTAGTAATTGATATGAAATAATATTAAGAATATTAAAATTTTAAAAGGTCTTTTTCTATAAAAACAAATATTTTTTATTATTTTTATTTACATTTAAATGATAAAATTTTGAAATTTATGATTTTAATTTGATGAAATTAAAATTATTTATGATTTCATACTTTCAACATTATCTTATGTAATTTGTTTTGCATTTTTATGAAATGGTGGATTTTGGGGTGAATAGTCCAAAATACAGTTTTTACAAATATT
This sequence comes from Viscum album, assembly GCA_963277665.1. NCBI lineage: Eukaryota > Viridiplantae > Streptophyta > Magnoliopsida > Santalales > Viscaceae > Viscum > Viscum album. Next base: position 468,544,517 of record OY728160.1, on the reverse strand, counting down.
CTCAGTTTTATAGAATCCGTATAAAATAATAATGAATTGAATGTTTATAAAAACATTTATAGAAATAAATACATATTTAATAAGTAAAATAAATCATTTAAAAATATTTAATTTTTTTTTGAAACCCATGATTAAAATTTTATAACCTAAGTGATGTTTTATTCTAATAAAATAACAAATATTAATCATTTTATTTATTTAAGAAATTAAAATGTTCCATTAGGTTTTGAAAGGGTTTTAAAGTAAAATATATCTAATTTTTTAAACATAAAATTTTAAATTTCAGTATAATAAATAATATACATTATTATCAGGTAAATTCAATTTTATTTTAAAAAAGGATTTTTTGAAAAACTGTTTTTTGTTGAGTTTTTTGTATTTATATTAAAATTAATTTTTAACTCCAATTGAAATTTAATATTTTAATATTTATTCCATATTTTTAATCAATAAATTTAAATTAGGTAAAAAATTCCATTTTATTTTTGGTCATAAAGAATAGTTACTATAATAAAAGTTTTCCACCATGACAAAAGGTAAATGGGTTAAAGGGGGGTTAACAAAGGTATACAACCACCAATACTAAAAAAAATATTTTTTAAAATTGTTTATATGAGTATATTGAGATTCATAATATTATTATATTGTAATTTTAATTTATTTTATGCCACTTTTCATTTAAAATTATATTATTTAATTTTATAAGTTAAGAAAATTTACAAGAGTGATACTCCCCTCACTTATAAATGTACCCCTTCTATCCTCACTTCTCAACACACATTTAGCACCTTATATCAATAAATATGGACTCTAATAAATTTCCAAAACCCATATCCACAACAGATAGGTTTTGGAATCCTGAAAAGAACCACCCAATAATGATTAAGGATAGATTCAAAGGAGGATACCCTTTAAAGATGTAATTATTTTCGCCAAATTATTTCAAGTCTCATTCTTACTTATCCTCATACAAATATTATATATCCATAATAATATAACTAAATAAGTATCATTTTTCACTTAAAATAAACTATTTAAATGAAAAAACCATCATCTCCCTCCTTTCCATATCTTGGAAATTGATAATGTCATTCATGTATATGTGTGGACTGCCGCCTCCATGAATACTGAATTTTATTTTTCATTAACACCTCACATAGATGGTTATAAAGATGTATTTAATAAAAATATATTAATTATATGAAATAATTTATATTCTATAAATTTAAATCACTATATTTTTTTTCACTTCCATCCATTATAATAATGAAAAGGTCGCTGGTGTGTACGTGCATAATATATCCTCCATGAATGACACCTTAAATTTTACATTACTACCTAGTATGGATGATTAAAAAAGTTTATTTAATGAATAAATATTATGTTTATAAAATTAATAAAATTATAGAGGTTATGAAACCATGAACAAGGTGTAACTGCCAAAAACCACCGAATCTAACATGCATGGGAAATGAGACAGTTAACCGAAGAACATTGAATTATAAAAATAATTATTAATACATGAGGTATAAGTAGTTGTAAGAAATATTATCTATTAATAAAATTAAAAATATTTTTATTATATATATTAATAATAAATAAAAATTTATTATGAAAAAAAGATACAATATATCTGACTATGTGGAGGATTGAGGTAATTATTTCTTATCACAAATTTTTTTCTCTGAGACATGTTTTTAATGATGTACCTATATTCTTTTATATGTAATATGTACTACCTATTTGAAATATTATCTAATTAATCTAATTATACTCATGGAATTTTAGGTTCCATCTCATGGTCATTCCATCTCGTGGGTTTTGATTCTAAAATTTATAAGGGTTTTTATTTTAAATCATTTTTTTTTAATTTTTTGGTGTTTTTTACATAAAATTTTTTCCTCCTTCTCAAAGTTCATTTATTTATATAATTTTATACTATAATGAAGGTTTATGGTCATTTTTAACTATATTTTAATTTCATTTAAAAGGATTATGAAGGATTATTTTTAACATTTTCTATATGGGTCATTTTAGAAAATCATTACAAAAGTGTTAAAAAAATGTTTCTCTTAATGTTTATCACTTGTCCATATTTTCTCATAATAATGAATATTATTCAATTTGAATATTCCTATTCATGATTCCATTATTTTTTTGAAGAAAATTTTATTCCGTATTTTCTATTAATTCTTTCTTTACATAAGTTACCAAATTAAATGGGAATTTATTCTTAATTTTGAATGTTTAAGTATTAATGATTTTCTGAAAATATTTTTATCTATGTCAACATAATTTTATTATTTTTATACTTCAATAAGGATATAATGTAATTATACCATACACATTCATTCTTTTGATGTATTATGATGATGTTTTGGGGGAAATATTAATGAAAATGATTTATTTTCCATGTGTTAATTAAGATATGAAGTAATGGTTAATACTCATATGATGTTATGGAATATATAAGCATGTTTAACCATTAAGTGATTAGAAGGGTACTGTATATATCCCTATAATGAATTGGTTTTATATTTATTCCTCATTAGATAAATATTTTCTGATGAAAATAATTTCTATATAACTTTTTCACAATGTTATGTGTGTTCATGATTGTTGTTTATATTTATTCATAGCCTTATGACTGAATATGAATGTTTTCTATATTTTTTTCACAACATTGTGCATGAGAATGTTTATTATTTTCCTTTTTTACAACCTTGTTCTTAAACATGATTTCATTTATATTGATTCATAATATTATTATTTTCTTATGCCTATTATTATGCAGCACTCTAATGTTATTTTTCAAAGCCATCGTATATGTATCATGCTTCCATGATGGGTTTCTATGATCATGTGATCTCATGATATGATGGTTATATCTTATGAATCCCTGATTATTTTGCATGATTATAATATACCATATTTCGACTCATTAATAAGTTTCCCAATAATGAGAATTTTAGCACATTATTTCTTTTTTTACACTTCCCAAGGAAATTATATGACATAACATGAGTAGAATAAAGTTTTATATAGAGAAGTTTTTGGGAGATATTGAAGAAAAAATGTTTAATAAAATTTATTAAATCTAATATCCAATGAAACTAAACCTATGGGTTCTTCTATTATGTGTTTATTGTGGATATTAAATGCTTTAATTATGGAATGTAACAACTGAGATACAATCATAGTAAATATTTAATTCTAAAGAAACAATATCGCAATATACATATGTTTATTCAATAATGTTATAAAAAGGTAAATTTCCAAATTTTATATTTTTTATTTGATGAAATTAATTTAACTATTAATTAATAAATAAAAAATATCATAGGGTGAATTTTTTAGAGTCTTCAAAAATAGTTTATTTTTTGGGTGAATAGTGAAAAATACCGATTTTCAAAATAATGTCACTTTTATGAAATTATCAGTGTAAAATAATGAATTTCTAGTTTATGAACTTGTTTACAGAAAAAATATATATTTAATAAGTAATATAATTCATTTAAAAATATTTATTTTCAACTTAAAAATCTTTGTCTGGAATTTTAAGAAATTAAATAATGCTTTATCCTAATAAATTACTGGTTTTTATTCTTTTCATTAATTAAGTAATTACAAGGTTACACAAAATTTTATATTTTTTAAAAGTAAAAAATTTCTCATTATACAATAAATAATTAAATTAATTTCATGTGAGTCAAAATTATACACAATTTTGGTATAATGTCATTTTTATACTTAAAAGATGTTTTTCTAGAAAACCCATTTTTGGTTGTGATATGTATACATAATTTAAAATTAATTTTTGATAAATATTGATATTTAATATTTTAAAATTAATTTTATATTTTTAATTAGTAGGTTTGATTTTGGTGAATAGGTTAATTTCAATTTTTTTCATAATGAATAGTAACTAAGGTAAAAATATAATACAATTGTAAGGGTTTAAAGGATTAATGGTGGTTAAAATAAAGATATAAGGTTTAAATAACCAAAATATTATCTAAATACTATTTTTAGAATATATTTTTATCCAATATAATCTCACCTTTTAATTTGAGTCATATTGGATCAACATTACCATGAAAGATACATATATTATTTTATGGTTTAGAATAATTACATGTATGTCACACACCCCACTTAGAAAAAGGGACCCCCTATTCTATATTATTCAAAAATTATTAATCCATTTACCTAATTTTTTTTACCAAAATACAATCTTGATATTTTTCCCTTATCCTTGAGCTCTTAGTATGAAAAAAATGTATTCAATAAGGATTATGTTGTAATCCAAAGGATAATTCCCAAAAGAGTGGTAATCATCTTAATTGAATCGATTAAATTTATTTATTCTTCTCTCTCATTAAAATATATTGTGTCCATACCAAATTAATGACATAATTATGATAATGTAATAACTATTATATACCACATTTCCATCTAATGGAAAATGAAATCATCACTTGTGTGTATATAAAGACTACTATCTACACAAAGTGATGTATTTCATTTTACATCAATAACATCCATAGATGGTTATTATAACCAATTTAAGATATATATATATATATATATATATATATGTGTGTGTGTGTGTGTAATTAATGGCATAATTATGTCTCTGGGGAGATAATATATCAACTACCTTTTACCCTTTTATCCATTGGAAAATGATAACATTGCTCATGTATATGTGTAAACTACCGCCTCTATGAATTAATTTGATTCATATCTCATCTCTTACTTAAATGGATGGTAATAAAGATGAATTTAATGAATATATATGTTATATTTATAATATAAATATGATTCTATAATGGTTAATAATTATATAATTTCTTTCCTTTCTAACCATTAAGAAAATTAACACGTCATCATCCGTACATACTGACTACCACCTCCATGAATGATTTGTTTTATTTCCCTATTACTTACTTGAATGGATGGTTATAAAATTTCATAAAATTAATAAAATGGATAATAATGAATTTATTAAAAAAAATTAGATGATGCATCCATCCTTTAACACCATTGACCAAGGTCAACAAATTGAAGTGGTTTTGGGGAAATTTACTGAACAACCTTATGTGGTCAATTCAAGAAATAACTATACAATGAATAGATAATGATAATTATGAAATGACCTTAAAACATGGAATATAGATGATAAATAATCTTAAAAAAGTATTTAATTAATAGAAAATTATTATTCTGAATGATATAATGCATATGATCAAGCATGAATCCATTGAAAGGGTTTTTCATTAAAAACACCCCTCATGTAAAACCTATACCCATGACTCCCTATATAATGGTAATAGTGGAATTAGTTAAACTAAAGAGTCAATTCCAAGAGTTTTGTAACAAGGTATTCATTCACCCTAGTGTTTCACCTCAGGTATTCTCTATTCCTTTAAAAAAAAGAAGGATGTGACTATAAGGTTGTGCATCAATTATAGGGAAATCAAGTCCATAACTATAATTAAAAAGTATCCCCTATCTCCCATTGATGAATTAATATATCATATTCCCGGATATTCATATTTTTTAATGATTTATCTCCTTTTTTGGTATCATCAATTGTATGTAATTATGAATGATATCCAAAGGATGGATTTTTTCATGATGTATAGAAATTATGAGACTACAACAATTCCCTTTGAATTGACTGATACAACCTCTATTTTTATGGATCATATGGATAGAGTATTCAAATATTATCTTGAAAGTTTCATTATGACACTTATTAATGATATATTGTTATACTCTAAAATTGATGAAGAGAATAAAGTCCATTTGATATTCATTCTTGACACTCTAAGGGGAAAGAAGTTATATGGGAAATTTATTATCCACCAATCATGGATTTATAATGATTCTTTTATTTTCAATATTGTCTCTAAGTATGTAATATTAGTTATTCCTTCAAAGAAAAAAGGTATTTAAATAATGGCCTATACTAAAAAAACATAATTGATTTACATAGTTTCCTTGTATTGGTAGGATACTATTGGTTCTTTGTTCAATATATTTCAAAATGAGGTAACCCATTAACCAAGTTAACTCATAATTGGGTTTTTTTCATTTGGTGAGAATAATTGAAATAATGTTTTGAAGAATTAAACATGATATTGATAAATACATTGATTTTGACATTACCATCAGGAAGTGATGGTTTTGTGATACATAGTGATGCATCAAATAAATAACTTAGATGCATCTTTATATAGAATGAGATATTTTTTTATGGATCAAGACAGTTAATGTTAAATGAATCAAATTATCCAACCCATTATCGTGAGTTGGCAGTCGTAATAATTTCCTTGAAAATATGGAGGCACTATATATATAGTGGTGGATATGAAACTTATATGTATCAAAAATGTTTTAAATACATATTTTCACAAAATATATTATTTTAATAAAAAGGATTTAACACCCTAACCCAAACCACCAGTTCATAGATGAAGAGCCATAAAAGTTCATGTATGCATCCAAATATTACGATGTTTGTCCTATAGTAGTGAGGGTATGAGTTATTTCAATATGAATATTATACCCTAACTATCATATCATTTCACGAATAATATAAATAAAATATAAAAAACATATAGTAAATAAATACCAAGAATAAAACATCATTATTTGATATCAAAGGGAACACATGTCACACAAATAATAAATGGGATACAAGTATGGAAAACAAAACTAGAGTATATAGTGAAAGAAAATAAATAAGTAAAATTATGGAATACTCTAGATTATATCACAATACCTCTCCCATATCCAGGATATTTGGATCAATCAACTACCATGGTCCACTTTCACATACTTTGATCCCTATATATGAGGTCTTCACACACATTGAGATTCCCATGTAGGGTGTGAGTCATAAAACACAATAGGAAAACACCTTTTCATCATTAAAAAGAATTCATAGGTATAAAATGTGTATTCAATGATAATAATAAATGGTCAAGAAAGAAAAAAAATCATATGTTTCGAACCCACATGGAAACCAAGCCACCACAAATGATGAAAAAAGGGCTATAGGCCCACATGACAAGAAAGACTGGGGCGGGTTTGGGGTGGGGAGAGATAAAAAAATCACATTATGCATAGGCTTGAATGAAATTCCTACATGGAAATCATGACCACGTGGGTTTACCCATATAGATATGGGTTACTCAACATGTTATTTTAAATTTAAATAAAAACATACAATTTTAACTATTATCCCAGATGCACTAAAATTTTAATCCATCACCATTTACTAAGTAGCCTCTTTCACATACATGTAGCGTCAAGTTACAAGATTCTTCCACCACTTAATTTCACCTCAGCTCCCTCCCCACTCTGTTCTTAATGCAGAGACCAACCTCCCACCTCCATCCAGTCCAGAGTCAGCAATCGACTTCCTACCTCCCTCGAGTCCCGATACGCCGGCTAACCTCCCTCCATTCCTAATGAATTGACCACCCACCCAATACCCGATGTGTCAAACTACCACCTCCCTCTAGACTTGATGCACCGAATGACCCCCACCTCTCTCCATACCTCTCAATATTCCACTAGAGTATCCATCATTGACCTCCCCCTCCAAAATCACCATCGTCTGGTGGCCCACCCAAATCGACCTCTCCCTCCCAACTCGCCATAACCCACCCATGACCACCTAGCCTCTCCACTAAACTCTCCCCCACCCCATCCCCTACCACAACCTCCCCCATCCCAAATAACCGACCCCGCCACCCCGCTTCAAACCCGTTGCAGGATGCTAACACATTTTGTTTTATTTTTTATTATTATTTTTATATTATTATCAAAAAATTATGTATATAAATATATTTTTGGGTGGTCTAGGCTTGATAAATACACCTAGTTAAATACTAGATTTTGTGATCTCTAGCCCGTGCGAGGCTAAGCTCGCACAGGCTTGGTCCACTCCAACCTAACCCATCTGTTTCACATTTCTATCCACCATGAGCCCCAACTATACCTACTTTGGTTCCACGCTTAATGTAAAATTGTAGGATATCAAAATTGATCCAAATCTAGTTAGAAGCATAGTAATTATGTCTATTAGCAGCATCAAGGCATAGATTTAGGTCATGTTTCTAAGTCATTGTACCCTATCTTCCTCACGAATTAGGACCTTGATACATCATAACCCATATATGACTTAGGTTAGGCCTCTATGATTTCATTCCCCTAATTCAACTCCCTTAGGTCAAGATTCCAGGACTTCATTCCCCTACCCTTTGTTCTGGTCCACCATCTTATCATCGCAAGTCATACATACTTCCCCTCTAAGGGATAACCATATCATGTTGATCCACTTATTCTAAGTACCGAGTAAAAAGATCCATGGCCATGGTAACACACATAATAGGTTAGAGAATAAAATGAAAATCAAAAATTATAATCCTGAGAATAAATATTAATAAAAAGGATCATAATCAAATATGTTTACCAAATAAAAATATAATACTCATAGTTTCAATAATAAGAAACAGGTCTTAGGGGATACAGAGACACCCACATTTGATCACAATCAAGCATGGTAAACAATAATTATATGAAAAGACTCATTCTATGTAAACATGTGTATACAAGGGTACCAAATAGTAAAGATCTTATTAACTTATAGTTTTTGATGAATTACTCCATGTAATTTAAATCAATCAAAGACCAATACACATGTCAAACCCATGGAGAATAAGATCAGACATTAAGGATTCCGTACTCAGGTTCCGGTTCATGAAGAAAGAGGTTTAGAAATAAGACTCAAGAATATTTCACATTAAGAAGGATGGTTCTATAATCACATAGATTAATGAGTATAATAACAAAACCAATAACATGTTATGTTGAAGGAGAGGTCTCAAATTCACCATATCCATTTTTAGTTCAATAACTAATCATTAATTCCTCACCAATTTCAAAAGACGACCTGTGTCCTAGCCAATGAACATTATTATATCATGAATACATCAATAAAAAATAGATTCAAGATGATATTCAAGTTGAATAAGGTCTCAAGTTTACCAATATATGGAAAATTACCCAAAAACATTCACCATCCTTAGGGAATTTAGATTTAATCAAAAGGTATGTTCTTGACATGTTGAATCCAACATTATTCTAGAAATGATCCAATAATTCATTATTACTTGGTATTAAAATTTATAGATCAAGAAAAAACATTTCATATCTACGAATCATCTCAATAGAAAGAATTTAGTAAAGAAGAAACTTTTATATTGAAGGTTTTTCCATCACATTCCTCAATTCTCGATCAATAACTCACATAGATACACCAAAATCAAACTTTGATGAAGATGTTTTTTAAGGAAGGCTAGAGGAGTATCTGATATTGAGAGGTCTTCCAATAAAATGAAGGACTCAGGAAAGCGTACTATAAATTTCCATTAATGGATAATTTATATCATTAATTTTATACATTCATGTTTTGAGTAAACATTTTTTAAAATATTTCTCTATACATGATACCTTTCTAGGATTCTAGACAAGGTTCACAATTTCGTTACATTGTTTGTCAAACCATGCAAAAAACATGTTTTTCGATCATTGGATCATTTTTCAAGGTTTTATAAGTGAGATAGTATGATTTTTCACTCCTTGACCTACACCAAGATCCACTGCCCATGGTTTCATTGTTTTCTGGGTAATCTATATAGGTTGGGTAAAACATTCTCCATGCACCCATAAGAAGGCCTTCAAAAAACTCTAAAACCTTATAAAAATACATGGAACCCATCCAAAATAATTCATTTCTCAAAAAACTACAATTTAATGATGAAATTAACTTCTGAAGTAGGTGAAAAATTCAATTCCATTAAATTCTCCCCTATAAAGACATCTCATCCTCGAAAAGTGTCTCTAGGGATCCTACTTGATCAATTTGGGCCACTATGCCCAAACATCTTCCACCAACTCTCAATTCTACTCCTCAATTTTTCTATGCATCTATAGAATCTGGACAGGAGATAACTCCTCTATTGATAGAATTTCTCACTTTGGTCTATAATCCACACTAGGCACTCAATTTATGATGTGTTAGGATCTAGCTTAATATCCTCACAGTCAATGACATTCATGGAATTGAGAATATGCCTATAAAGATAAGACACATAAAAAACATTTTGCATACCTCGGTAGAGAGAGGGAATATGCTTATAGTAAGTCTATTTTATAAAATTCTTTGTGACCTTGAATGGGATAACATTACATGGGGATATCTTGCCTTTCTTTCTCAGAAGTCAGTGACCTAATGGAGGATTCACTCTTTGAAAAACCTAGTTGCCTATAAAAAATCTAGAGGTCTCCTCCTACAATTAACATAAGATATAAAATTTATCTAAGCTATGATCAAACTTATTTTAATTTTATGAACTCCTTTTGAGCTCTCCTATACTATAGTAGACCCAAAACCACTACCTCACTATCTTTATGCCAACAAAGTGGTGAATAACATTGCCTACTATAAAGGGCCTCCTATAATTTAATCTAAATTTATTTCGGGAAAATATTTTTTTCTAAGAAATGAACCCGGAAAATTGATCATCCTAAGATACAAAAAAGACTATAATGAAATATTAGAATATATCCTCTGATATCTAAATCATCAGTTCTGAATTTCTATCTATTTTGGGATGGTAAACTATGATAAATATTATATAAATCCCTAAGTAAATCTACAATCCATACCATAACCATGATATAAAACAATCATATCTATAAGATACTATGCTCAAGGGAACTCCATTAATGCATACTATCACATATACATATAGCTTTACCATCTCATCCATGGAGTGAGTATCATATATCATAAAGAATCGAAAATTTTTATTTCCTAATTGAAAATCATCGAAATTGGATCATGACTTGTTGGGGTCCTGGGTAACATTATCAAAAAGTCTATTGTGACTTCCTCCCACTTACACATGGGAATAGGATGTGTCTAGAGTAATCTTACAAGATGATATTGATTGGAATTTATCTTCTAGTGGGTAAGTCATTGGGGAACAAATCCTGTAATGTCTCTCTTCGCCCATAGCCACCAGAACTACTTCTAGATTTCATAGTATATTTTTTCACTCTAGGATGAACTACCCACTTAAAGGTATGTAAGTCCCTTATTAACTATTTATTGATCTAAGTAGGGACTATAACTCATCCTCATAATAAGATCAAATCATAACCATCTAATAACCACCCAGGTATCAGGTCTGAAATTTCTAGCTATTTTCTCATTAGAATTCACTTTAGGTTATAATGTTATCTAGACTTTACCAAGTCTACCAAATTTGATTTGACAACATATAGGGCACATTTCATTGATTAATGTTCCTCAGAAGAACCCATCCTCTAGTCCTCTAATAGGTTCATCAAGCACCATTGTTCCTCCAAATTATATTAACCAAGCTCTTGAGAAACCAGTATCTTAGAGTTAAGAGCATCTGCATTGATGCTACTTTTATCTAGAGCATAAGATATATCAAAGTCAAATGTTTGAAGGTACTATACCCAATGCCTCTACAATAAATTTAGTTCTCAATGTATAAATATATAGAAAACTCTATATTGGTCCATCTAGACTAGAAAATCACTCCAATGACATAGTGTTTCCAATACTTCTATGATTGAAACTAATATCCCACCTCCATGTCATGAGTAGGATAGTTCTTCTCATGGGTACACATGTGATTCGTCACATAAAATATCAAATAATCCATCTAATTTAGTAATTCTCCCAAACCAATTCATTATTCATCACATTATAAAAAATATCAAAAACTAGGATTAGAAATAATCAGCACAAGAGTTGTTGTCGACCTACTCTTTTTATCATGAAAGTTGTATTCACAATGGTTTTACCATTAGAACATAATCCATTTATTAATCTATATATTCATGGGTACTAATAAATTTAGTAATTCATTGATTTAATTTTATTAGTATCCTAATAAACCAAAACCTTTTCTTTTGTTGATCATGTTTTTTAGACATGTCCAGGACATCATTGCCTCACCATTTCTTGAGTGTACGGATATACCTATCTCATACACAATATTACTAAATAATTTTACCTCTTAAATCCAAAAGTTACACTTCAATAACTTAGCATAAATTTTATATTTTATTAAAAAATCATTATCTTGGTCAAAGACCAAGACATAAATTATTTAAAATTCATGAAAGGAACTAAAAAGTCCGGAAGATGGAATTTTTGTATAATCTTTTTCATAGAAAGGGAAAAGATAAACGGGAAAACCAACGCACCATGTAATGTCTTGGTTGATTCCCTTGTTAGAAAGACCATCAGCCACCCTGTTTGCTTCTCGATAGGTATGTGTAAAAATGTATTTGAGCACCAGAAGCGAGTTAAAGCAATTCATCCAGCATGTTGTAAGAGGCCAAGCAAGGTGAACCACACAATTCGAAATTGCTTGAACAGTGGTGGTGGAGTCACTTTTAATTCAGATGTTTTTTTAGCCTTTTTTCTAAACAAAAGAAATATCCTGAATCATAGACAACATCTCTGATTTATGGGAAGAGGAAATTCCACAGCTGCCATAGAAACAACCGTAACACTAACCGAGAGAGTCCCTAAAGATAGCCCCACAGCCTGTAGGTCCTGGATTTCATTTGGAATCACCCTCAAAATTAATTTTAATCCATATAGGAAGTAGGGCTTTCCAGAACACCTCGAAAGAGCGCTTCAGTTGATGGAAGATGCAATAAAATCTAAGCCATCACAGGATCATAAATTCACTAACTGATTTATCATAATGAGCATTCTGAAGCATGCCAGCATCCCTAATGGCAATAAGAATTCTTGTGTGACCTGCATTAAGGTTGAATGAGTAATTATTGTGAATAATGAAATTTCTATCAAACCAGATAATGTGGAGGAGCTCACCAACAATGAATATGCAGAGTTTATTGATTTTCCACAAAGAGTCAAGCTCCACACATTGTTTTAGCTAAGAGAAAATAGAGTCAGAACATAACCATCTGAAGTCAAACATGTCAGTAATAAAATTCCAAAGAGCATAGGCCGTAGCACAAGACAAAAATCAATGATTGGTGTCCTCCCAATGTTGATGAAAAAGGTGACATTTAGAGTATAGATGGATACGAAATGACTGGAGACAAACCTCCGTTGGAATAAAATTATGAACAATGCGCCAAACTATATTAATTATTGGGGGTTTAATCCAAGGCTTATCAAAAAATTAAAAAAAGAAAAATTAGAAACACAGTTTGTGAAGTAATGATTGTAAAAAGTTTTATAATCAAGAATACCGTTGTGGGTAGGTTTCCAAATAAGAAAATCTTCATCGTTTGAAAAAGAGCAATCATTAAAAACCTGCATTATAGGATCAAGGAGCTCTAGGTTATGAGCTTACAGAACCTATCAGTGAGTGGATGAAAATATTTTCCACAAACGCCATGATGAACAAGTAAATATATTTTTTTAATATCTTTTTCATGAGATCCATGAATACTATCAGTGCATTTTTGTCCAAAAAAAATCATCACGTACTCATATATCCCATACCTACTCCGCAACACCATCATTAGGATGTATTCTTCTCAAACCCTCAACTGGTGATAGCCTAATCATAGATCAATCTATCCCAATAAATGATAAAAGGGATCATGGATCTTGGTAATGGTTTATTTATTATCCACCATCACACAAATTAGCATCTGATAATCCCTGAAAATTTGACAAAAACCATTTGCCTTCTTGGAGAAAAAATCTTGTTCACCGCCTGGTGATGTATGCGTCCTGATTAATCCCTTTCCCTCAATGTCATCATGTAGACTATGGATCTATTTCAAATCGTATATTTCCAGATGATAAGGGGGTATAGAAATATTTTATTTACTTTTCATGAGATTTATCTCAAATTCAAGTCCTCTATCAGGAGTATGCCCTATTAAATTATCCAAAAAGATATCATGATTATAACATCCCCCCTTTTTATCACATAACTTTCATTACATTATACAAAACCGAGGATCTTTAAGGTTCACTGTCTTGGAAACTAGGAACTTAATACATGAAAACATAAAACATTATTCTTAAACACTTGAAAGGCTTATTCATTATTCATCCTAAGATCATTACAACATCTCATAACCTGGGAGCATACATAAAAGGAAAGGGTGAGTAGAAGGCCCAGTAAGGGAAACAAGGGAAACATTTTACATGTGAACTTGATATACATCAAAATTTCATGAAAAATAACTTTAAGGCATGAAAAAGAGATCATGAGGAATATCATATTAAAAATAATGTTTTTCATTACTTGAAGATGTGGTTACAACATTTAACATAGACAATCATTTCTGTTTCACCAAGGTCCATCCCCAAGGTGTCATTAAACATTACCAAGGTTATTCACCAAGGTATCGTTAAAAATGGCCATCTCTAGAGATTAAGTCTTTACCCAATGCATTGGAGCGCTATCAGGGTGCAACCTTGAATTTTCCTTTATTATAATTTGAGACACATATATCATCATAAATAATTTCATAAACAACTCATATAGCATAAAAGAAATGGTTTTCATTTCAAAGTCATCACATTTTAAAAACTTCTTTAATGACTTGATCTTTATGTCACATTAAACCCACGGAAAAAGGAAAGTGGGTTTCATGTATGTAAGTCCCAGAATTAAAATAGAACATTTTGATATATATGTGAATAACCATATAGAATAAAAATATTTGAGTATTCACTTAATAAAATAAAACAATTTGAGATAAAGAGAGCGACATTTTGAGATGAAAATTCTGCAGCATAACAGTTATGTTATAGGGTTTAGAAAATACTGAAAAGAGAGGGGAAAAGGGTCACCAACTAATAAATGATCTATAAAATAGTATAGGGACAGAATATAAAGGATATAAGAACATGGTAATGAAATTTTAAAGACATACCATATGAAATGAAAAACATGGAAGGAAGAAAAAAAATAAGATTTCTCTTATGAAAATTCGGCAGCCTAACAGCATCACTTAAAACTTCAAAAAAGATGAATTGATGAGAACAAACAGTGTCACTCATCATATGAACATATAATATCAGTATGATAGATATATAGATCACACCCTAACATAATAAAGGGGTACTTGAAAGACTTGACATGAAAATAGAACTTGAAAATGAAAAGGGTGGACGAATCCCTTAAAAATTTGGCAGCCTAACGGCGCCACTTAATCATTCATAAAATGAATTGATGAGAGAAATAGGGGGTATATCATCATATGAACATGAAATTTATAGTATGATGAATATAAAATAACATCCCAAAAATAAGAACATGAACCATAAAATAAATTACATAAAAGAGAGTACTTGGAAAGAAAGAGAAAGGTAGGATCCCTTAAAACAATTCGGCATCCTAACGACACCACTTAAACATTATTAAAATGAAATGATGAGAGAAATAAGGGTTATTTCATAATATTAACATGAAAAGGAATGTAGTATGAATATAAAAGAACGTCCCCAACATAAGAACATGGATCTTAAAATAAATGACAAAAAGAAGAATACATGAAAAGAAAGAGAGAGGAAAGATCCCTTACCTTGAAGAGTAACTTCGAAATCTTGAAGTTTGGGACCTTGGGAGGATTTAGGGAACCTTGGGAGGACTCTTTGAGAGGTAAGGAGACCAGAACTTCGTTGAGGAGGATTTTGGAATCGAAAGGATGAGAGAATGTCTTGGTATTTATAGGGGAAGTGAGGGGACAATGCATTAATGGCCAAGGGACACCTCATTGGTGGTATTGGCAAAACCCTGGGCTTTCCGATGGTATTTTCCCATGGTATTAGCCACTTGGGACACCACATAACTTATATTACTATTCATAAGTCGACCAGAATTATTACATAATTATTAAATCCTTAATGATTTCATTAAACACCAGAAACTCAAAAACTGTATTTTCACTATTCACAGAAAATTCAACTTTCTCAGAAAAATACCAAAATTTCACCTTAACCAAATATCGATGCTCTGATTTCAAAAATGAACTCCATTTTATGAAAATATTTTTCTAAATATTATTAATTTAATTTTTAAATAAAAACACCATTCACTGAAAATTCATTATTTTTCAGAAAAATCCCCAAAAATCACCATAACCTAATATCGATGCTTTGAATTCAAAAAAGAACTCCATTTTAGAAATATAATTTTCTAAATATTTTTAATTTAATTTTAAATTAAAAATAACTATTCACCCGAAAAAAATAATACTTGACTAATAATTTCTGAAACAATTATTTACATATTTTATTGAATCACATTACTTAATCAAGGTGCCTAGATTATATTGATACTTCATTTAAGTGAGATTATTAATCCATTTGGTCACATTAATAATCCTAAGCATAAAATCACTATTCATAAATTATTATTCACCAAAAATTAAGTTGATCTTATTAGACTCAAATTTTTTTACTGAACACATTTGCAGAAGACCATTTTTTGAAAATCATTACACATCATTAATTATTTAAGGTTTACAAAAATATTTTAAAATATCCTTTTTTTTTCAAATTCATCAATAATATACATCCTACATTTATCGGGACATTTGAAAATTTACAAACATCACCATAAGAAGAAAACAAAATTTTTTTTATCTCAAAGGATTACACAAAGCAGTTACGGTCTCCTTACATAGCCCCTTATAACCCCAGCATAGGACCTAAGTGTAAGGTGTGCTAAGGTGAGATAATCTGAGGGCGGCTCGGACAACATCGCACGAGTATTAATTTCTATCAGTTTTAACTTCTCGCGAAGGCGATTCTATTCTAGCTTCACACGATGAAGTTCGGATTGGGTTTGGTTCAGAGAAAAGCGTAGTGGTGCTACCTACTTCCCATGTTCTGTTAGATGGGCTTCGATTGGCCCGAGACTACTGGATGAGGCCATAGAATCTTATTTCTATATTAATTAACCAATATCACTTGTATTTAGAGACAATAATTGAAACATTTAGTTTCCAATGGTGATATTGACCAATGGTCACATAACTGTTGAAACCTAACGGTCTCATTTTAATTATACTCATGTTATCAAATGAAACAGTTTTGTTGAGTATAAAAAACACACACACAAAGTTAGGAAACCAAATTTATTCAAAAAAATTCGGTCATTACAATCTTCCCCACTTATGAAATTTCCACCTCGCAATTTTATAATTGGGCTTGGAAATTTCATTGAATGTCCCACACTGGAAAAAGAGTCAGTAAAAATATTACTTTAAAAGAAAGAAAGAGAAGTACAAAGGTCACCCAAGTTAACCCATACTACGATTCCATGTAGGAAAAAATGGATTTGGAGGAGAAAATAAATGGTCAAGTTCTGATGGAGAGTGATAAAAAACATGATTAGGAGAAAATTAACCACAAGAAGCTCCCACACTTAATATTTGTTAAATGGTTTTTGATTACCCAGTAGGAAACGTAAAACAACAACATTTTTGGTTTACGTTCCTTTTCATAATTTTGAGAAATTCATTTAGTACATAGAATAAAAACATAAGGAAATATATTTACCTTCAAGTATAGTTTCATCCTTAAATATGTTTCCACCAAGACTAATCTTTTCTCCAAAAAATGAGCATTCAAAAAGACTTAGTCTCATCAAAAGCACAAGAATCATCTTCTAGAGAATCACAGAATCCATAAAATAATAACTATATTTTTCCCTTGTCTTTAGTCATCAACTTAAACTAAAAAGGTTAGCACGAGATCATATAATCTACAAAAAGGATAATACTTTATAAAAATAATAAAATGACTATTAATCTCCAAAATTCAACAAAAGTACCCAAAGTTCTAGAAATACCATTCAATACACAATCATCCTTAAAATTCTTCAAAAAAAACCAAACTAAGATTGGAACCCAAAACTCAAAAGGATTTTATCACATAGTCTTCCATAATAAATCTTAACATTTATCTCCAAATAACATTGACTACTATTAAAGTCTCATACTAAAGTGTAATTAATCTATTCACATATTCTCTATGCTAGGTTCATCATTTCCAGAAATAACCCAAATCATCATATGCCCACAATAAATACATAAAAAAATCACTCATCCCTCCTCAATTTAAATCCTGTAGTATTTTATTTCCCTTAGGAATATAGTACTCAAAAAAATAAAACATTGTCCAAAATAACCTTTATCATTTAATCACCAAACCATTTCCTATAAAAAGGATATCCATTTGATAAACATAAGTTTCCAAAATCAACTTATTCTTGATCCATAAAAAGCAGGTGCATTAGTCAGTCTGAAGGGAATAACAACAAACTCATAATGCCCATATCTTTATTAGAAGGCTATTTTTTGAAATATCATCATTCTTCACCCTCAATTTATGATAATCATAACAAAGACCAATCTTAGAGAAGAATTGAGTCCCATGAAGTTGGTCAAATAAGTCATCAATTCTTGGAATATAGTGTTTGTTCTTCACTAAGATCCCATTCAGTTTTCTATAATCAATGCATAGCTACATCGATTCATCCTTCTTCTTTACAAGGAGAACTAGTGCTCCCCAAGGAGAAACACTTGGTCGGATATACCCATTCTCAAAAAGATCTCGGAGTTATTTATTTAATTCCTCTAGCTCCACATTTTTTATCCTATAGGGGGTCTTTTACATCGGATGATATCCATGTACGAGTTTAATGGAGAACTCTACCTCTATTTCTAGGGGAGGTCCAGGTAACTCCTCAGAAAATACATCAACGTATTCCTAGGTGATTGGGATATTTTCCAAAATAATAAATCCTTTGTGAGAAATTTATTTCATTTACGAATCTTTTAAATAAAAAAGGATTTTATGTCTTAAAACTTCATGCTTAGACAATTACTTTTTTTCTATAATTCTTTCATAATTATTCATAAAAAGATTGCGATTAACAAAGCATATCCCCCGGGAGTGTCGTAAACAAGAGTGAAGAAATGCCCGTTGTCGTGTACTAGTTCTCATTCGAGTATAGCTCAAAGCGGTGTTTTCGGGTTTTACCCCTATGTAAATCTATGCCAGACCCACCTCTACCTACTCGTATCCAGACATGGATGTATTTTCTTGATAAACCACTTACTCAATACTCATCAAAATACCAGGAATATTTCCTATATTTAAACTTTTCTATAAGGTTCTTCCTAAAGTTTTCATTTCCTAATTTCCAAAAATAACTAAACCATCCTTTGATACCAACTATAACATCCTGACTTTTTATCACATAACTTTCATTATTTAATACAAAACTGAGGATCTTAAAGGTTTAGTGTCTTGGAAATTAGGATCTTAATACAAGACAACATAAAACATTCTTGTTAAATAGTTTAAAGTCTTCTTCACTGTTAATCCAAAGTTCATTACAATATCTCATAACCTGGGAGCATACATAAAAGGAAAGGGTGAGAAGAAGGCCCAGTAGGGAAACAAGGGAAACATTTTACATGTGAACTTGAGATACATAAAAAAGTAATGAAAAATAACTTTAAAGCATGAAAAAGATATCATGAGGCATATAATAATAAAAATAACGTGTTTCATTACTTGAAGATGTGGCTACAAAATTTAACATAAACAATCATTTCCGTTTCACCAAGGTCCATCTCTAAGGTTTCATTAAAAATTACCAAGGTTATTCACCAAGGAATCGTTAAAAATGGTCATCTCTAGAGATTAAGTCTTTACCCATTGCATTAGAGCGCTATTAGGGCGCGCCCTTAAATTTTCTTTTATTATAATGTGAGAAACATATATCATCATCAATAATTTCATAAAAAACCCATATAGCATAAAATAAATGGGTTTCATTTCATAGTCATCACATTTTAAAAACTGCTTTAAAGACGTGATCTTTATGTCACTTTAAACCCATGGAAAAAGGAAAGAGGGTTTTGTGTATGTAAGTCCCAGAATTAAAATAGAACATTTTGATATATATGCGAATAACCCTATATAATAAATATCTTTGAGTATTCACTTAATAAAATAAAATAATTTGTGATAAAGAGAGAGACATTTTGAGACGAAAATTCTGCAGCATAACGACTATGTTATAGGGTTTAGAAAATACTAAAAAGAGAGGGGACATGGGTCACCCACTCATAAATGATCCATAAAATAGTAGAGGGACATAATATAAAGGATATAAGAATATGGTAATAAAATTTTAAAGACCTACCATATGAAATGAAAAACATGGATGGAAGAAAACAATAAGATTTCTCTTATGAAAATTCGGCAGCCTAACGGCGTCACTTAAAACTTCAAAAAAAAATGAATTGATGAGATCAAATAGGGTCTCTCATCATATGAACATAAAATATCAGTATTATAGATGTAGATATCATACCCCCAAAATAATAAAAGGGAACTTTAAATACTTGACATGAAAATAGAACTTAAAAATGAAAAGGGTGAAAGAATCCCTTAAAAATTCGGAAGCCTAATGACGCCACTTAAACATTCTTAAAATTAATTGATGAGAGTAAGAGTGGGTATCTCATCATATGAACATTAAAAGGATAGTAGTATGAATATAAAATAACATACCCAACATAACAACATGAAGCATAAAATAAATGACATAAAAGAGAGTACTTGGAAAGAAAGAGAGAGGTAGGATCCCTTACAAAAATTCGGCAGCCTAACGACGCCACTTAAACATTCTTAAAATGAATTTATCAGAGAAAGAAGGGGTATCTCATCATATTAACATGAAAATTAAAGTAGGATGAATATAAAATAACATCCCCAACATAATAACATGGAGCTTAAAATAAATGACAAAAAGAAGAATACATTAAAAGAAAGAGAGAGGAAGGATCCCTTACCTTCAAGAGTAACTTCAAAATCTTGATGTTTGGGACCTTGGGAGGCTTTAGGGAACCTTGGGAGGACTCCTTGGGAGGTAAGGGGACCATAACTTCGTTGATGAGGATTTTGGAATCGAGAGGATGGGAGAATGGCTTAGTATTTATAGGGGAAGTGAGGGGACAAGGCATTAATGGCCAAGGGACACTTCATTGGTTGTATTGGAAAAACCATGGGCTTTACCATGGTATTTGAACATGTTATTGGCCACTTGGGACACCAAATACCTTATATTTCTATTCATAAGTCGACCAGAATTATTACATAATTATTAAATCTTTAATGTTGTCATTAAACACCAGAAACTCAAAAACTGTATTTTCACTATTCACCGAAAATTCAACTTTCTCAGAAAAACCCCAAAATTTCACCTTAACCAAATATCGATGCTATGATTTCAAAAATGAACTCCATTATATGAAAAAAATTTCCTAAATATTTTTAATTTAATTTTTAAATAAAAACACTATTCACCGGAAATTCATTTTTTTCAGAAAAATCCCAAAAAAATCACCATAACCTAATATCGATGCTCTGAATTCAAAAATAAACTCCATTTTATAAAAATAATTTTCTAAATATTTTTATTTTAATTTTAAATTAAAAACCACTATTCATTTGAAAAAACTAATACTTGACTAAATTTCTGAAACAATTATTTACCTATTTTATTAAATCACATTCCTTAATCAAGGTTCCTAGATTATATTGATACTTTCTTTAAATGAGATTTCTAATCCATTTGGTCACATTACTAATCCTAAACATAAAATCACTATTCATAAATTACTGTTCACCAAAAATTAAGTTGATCTTATTAGACTCCAAAATTATTATTGAACAAATTTGCAGAAGACCATTTTTTGAAAATAATTACACATCATTAATTTTTTAACGTTTACAAAAATATTTTAAAATATCCTTTTTTTCAAATTCATCAATAATATACATCCTACATTTATCAGGACATTTGAAAATTTACAAAATTCATATAAGAAGGAAACAGAATTTTATTTATGTGAAAGGATTACACAAAGTAGTTACGGTCTCCTTACATAGCCCCTTATAACCCCAGCACATGACCTAAGTGTAAGGTGTGCTAAGGTGAGAGAATATGAGGGCAGTTGGACCAACATCGCACGAGTAGTAATTTCTATCAGTTTGAACTTCTCATGAAGGCAATTCCATTCTAGCTTCACACGATGATGTTCGGCTTGGGTTTGGTCCATAGCAAAGCCTAGTGGTGCTACCTCCTTCCCAAGTTATGTCACATAGGATTCGATTGGCCTGAGACTACTAGATGGGGCCATCAAATCTTCTTTATATATTAATTAACCAAGATCACATGTATTTAGAGACAATAATCACAACATTTAGTTTCCAACGGTCATATTGACCAATGGTCATATAATAGTTGAAACCCAATGGTCTCATTTTAATTATACTCATGTTATCAAATGAAACAGTTTTTTTGTGTATAAAAAAACACACACAAAGTTAGGAAACAAAATTTATTCAAAAATTCCGGGACGTTACAATGATAGAGATACACAACTGAAGGAAAATATGTGGGGGATACCAATGATCATAATGAAAGAGACATGCCTCAAATATGTGTTGAATCATCACAATATGGATCAGTCTATTCCAAGATAAAAATCAAACCTTATAATCTCTATAATCACGAGATACCATCGATTTATATAACTGAAAACAACTACAGTACACTCTTGACATTTCAAAGATGGTCCAATTTCATGAATAACATTGTATCGAGGGAAAAAAGCTTTGACAAAAAACATGACTGATATGTCATGTACAACAAAAATTTATATAGATATAAAATAATTGTTATAACGATAAAAAATAATGTGGTATACAATGAGGAAGTGATCAAGATCGTACCTTGTATAGTAGATGGTCACTCACAACCATTGTCTAGAGTCTGGTTAACCACATATACTCTACCTGCCTTAGATCTTTGACCATGTCTAGGAGGTATATGACTTTCTTGAGTCATTATTGTCTGAGCTTACTATTGAGGGACCTAGTTATATTCCATGTTCCTTAACCGCATGTTCCTCATTCCATTATGGAGGATAAAACTCAAAGATCTATGTAAAAAATATTAAATATTTCCCATCATGACACATTATCAACACATTCTATGAGGTGATTTACACAACCTATAACAATGTCTAAACCTTCCATAGTTAAAGTATTGTAGATATTCTCATGAGGGGAATCATCATGTAAAACTATAATCCACCTATAAATCACTTCCCTATTGTATATCTCTAGTTTTCATATTCCTGCTACCAAAAGAAACACACATTACAATAGTAGGAGATCCACCTCTAAGTACTGAATGATGGAAGAAGGAAAAATTCTTGATCTTCGACAATACTTTTTTCAACTGTCATAGACTTACGCAGAACCTTCAGGTATGTATTTAGGACTAACAACCTCACATGTCACTAGATGTCCCGAAGAGGACAAGTATAAAACATCCTGGCCTTTTATGAATTATTTTCAATCCAAGAGAGGAGTAAAATGATGAAACTTAGTAAAAAGAGAGGAGTATGCAGATACCATAATGAACCCTAACAAAATCTCCAAGAACTCATGTGCTTGGTCCAACTTCAATATATTAGGAAATAATTCCTTGAAGAGAAAGTCCTTAAATGCCTCTTAGGTGAGACCCTCATGTCTTCCAAACAATATCATCATGCCCCACCACCTCATGGCGGGTCGCTACTCTATGAACAATTCCAGCTTCACCTTCCTATCCTTAGGAGTATCGATGAGGTCGAATACATCTTCAATGATATCTATCTAGTAATAATCATCTTGTATTCTCCTAGAACCCTAAAACACTGGTGGATAATGGATCTAGAAGTCTGGTGTAGTGGATAATGGGCCTCATTTCCCCTTCACACTAGGCATGAACAAGTGGAGTGAATCCCATCTATATTGGGCCTACTTCATGTTCCACCAGAGTAATTGCATGAGCCTTCTCAACATCAGCATCTTATACTACAGACAGTGGGACTTGGGTGTCCTCCCTAGTGGAAGAATTTCAAACCATATCAGATAGGTGTCTCATCTATCTCATTTGGGGTAGTATCTTCTAAAACAAGAAGTAAAATTAAAAAAATAGTGTTATAAGGATAATTCCTGATCATTCTACATGATCACTCAAACTATATAAAAGTATTCTTCCCATAACCCAAGGTATATCTCTCCTTTCACTAACCATGGTATCCATCCCTGCATATTAGTCACAATCATAGATATATTAAAAAAATAATGATCAAGATTACTAATCAATGTCATCATAGATATATCACAATATCATGGAATATTGATATACGAATCAATAATAAATACATCCATAACATAAATAGAAAACACAATTCGTGGAATTAAATTGAAGAACTAGTATCCATCACTCAACAAATATATATATATATATATGTAATTTTATTCTATATGATTATTCATGATACGTGAATGCAACCAAAATCATATAAAATTATAACACCAATCCCCTCAATAGTAAATTGGAGGTTTGGTACACATGAGATGAATAATAACATTATAACTACACAACTTGAGTCCCACACAACCTATCTCCTTTTTACCATGTCACATGTTAGTTAAAATAAAAGAATAAATCAATGATCTAATATAATTTTTTAAAACCCCATCCCAGACCATTAGGACCAAGTTATAGATCCATAAGACCTTATGTTCACCTCCCCATATACAATATGCATCCAATTAGAAATGAGGGTCTGAATGTTGTTAGTGGGGAAACTATACACTCATTACCTTATTCATACACTAATAATATAAATAAAATATAAAACAACTCATAGTGAATAATGTGGAAGAATACAACATAATAATGTGATTCAAATGGAACAATTATCATACACATAATAAATAAGATCCTATTGTGGAAAGCCAACCCATATTATAGAATGTAATAAAATACATAAAACGAATTATGGAATCCTCTGGATTATGTCCCAATACAACTCCCATGTCTATGATCCTTGGCTCATCCATATTTTATGGGACCTTTTACCTTTCATAGAACCCTATACATTAAGTTTTCATGTGCATAGATATGACCATACTTTGTGTGAATAATAAAACCCAGCAGGACACCACAAATGAGTCCTTAACAAATGATTACATGTATGACATGTGTATTACATTATAATAATTAATGAACTAGAAAGAATATACAATATTATAACAAGAAATCATGTGATTTAAAAGCCACCATGAGCCCTGACTGTACCTTCTTAGACTTCATAATAGAAGGATAATAATAGGATTTCACAAGTGATAAAAAATAGATGAAATTATAGTAATAATGTATCTTAGTAGTATTAAGTGTAATATCCCAGATGTTGTGGAGGTAGGTATCTATTTAAATTTCAGCTGGGATCTATTTTTTGAGGTTAATGAGATGTTTCTCAAGAGTATGGAGGGACACAAGGGAAACTAGTCCAATCTATACAAGGTTCACAGTTGGTGCACAATTAAGTAAACCATGCAACATTCCCAGGAAAACTGTGAAACCTTAGAGAGTGTCATATCACATGGTTGGTGAATGGATTGTAAACCCTGCGTGTATCCATAAGTAACCATGAGACCCAAATTCCCATGGATAGTGGGATGCACATAGTTTGTGCATGGTTTGGAAAATTTTGTGAGTAAACTGTGTTCCCCTTTAAAAGTTGAAAAATTTACAGGTTTTCAATTTTGGGATTTTAAGATCCTCAATGGAATTTCTGCCCCATTTCCTCCCTTGCAACCCTAGTGATCACATCAAGGGACCCAATCTTCCCAAGGATAGATGTCCCTCATTTATAGTCTGTTTGGATAATCATTGGTTGTGGATCATATCTCTAGGTAATTATAATCCCCTTCATCTCTTCTATTTTATAGATTAGGTCTTGCAGATAATGAAATATTCTTATGATGCCCTAAAAACCACTTTTTCTTGTGGAATTTAGGTTAAGGCTTCAAATTTTAGTGGAATCCATCTCTAAGTAGACAATTAATAGTTCATTCATCATTGGATTTGAGGTAGGTGGGATATACATTTTATACCATAGTTTTTAAGTGGATTTGTGTATATGAGTATGTATTCTTGCTTCCCTCTAATTGTTATTTGAATTGTTTTGGTTAGTTTTGGTAAAATTTACTCTCAAATGATTATTTGAACTCCTCACTATCCATTTGAGATTCTTTGAGGATGATTTGACCAATTTGGGCCACCCATGGGGTGCACTGACATTCCAAAACCTAGGAATTGGTAGAGTCAAGTGTGGAATTAATGTGTGATAATGTAGATACCTTGTTGAACATGTTAATATGATTAGTTGAGTTAAAAATGTAATATTGATAGTGTTTCTAGATTTTAAAATGGACTATGAATTGATGAATTTAATTAATGGGTTAATATATGTAAATTGAGAAATATGCTGAATAGGGTTGGATATGAAAATGGGTTTAAAGAGATTAATGATAATATGAAAAATGGATTGTGATTTGTACTTAAAATTCATGGGGGGTAATACATGGGAAATGGTTAATGGGTTATGTGAGTTAACATATGAAAATGGTTGAATATGTTAAATGGTTTAATGTATAGGAATTAGTGAATATGCTTAATGAGTTTAGGCATAAGAAATGTGAACTGGGATAAGAGGAAATTTAATGTAAATGGAAATGTGTTAATGTGTTATAGAATAATATTTAATCAGATGTTTATTTTTGTGGATTATGACTGTTTTTTTTATTTTTTGTGTAAGATTTTGATTTGGTTGGGAGGTGAATGGATATGTATAAGCATGTGCACATAGCTTGGTAGAGTGGAGTATTGATTGGGGATCTATGCCCATGGTTCTAGTTAGACCGAGGCTCTAAACTCCACCCCACAATTCATGGGTTAGGTAAGCAGAAAAATTTCTATTCCAATAATAGTTTCATTCCACCCTGACTAAGGCTTCGATCTGTGGATAATGTGGTTGTTGTGATGTGTTTACCCCCAGTGATATATGGACTTGACATATTCCATTTTTCATAGGGATGAATTCCTTAATCCCTTATGTTAATGATGTAAATGAATAAACTATGGAAGACATGTTGATAATGAATTAAGTAATGAAGAATATCGAAATGATGAATTTGGTATTGGGGTTAAAAATGGTCAAAGTAAAGGTTGTTTATTAATTGTACCAGAACTATTCTTTATTGTCTTCTCATTTAATTTCTACATGCATGCACTATCTGTTTGACTATATATTTTTTAGAAAACAATGGTGATTGACTACTAAGTGGTACTCACACATTTCTTGGGCCATTATTCGGTAACCGAGAATGTTTTATGCTTACAGGTCAAGATAAAGGAAAACTCCCTGTGATTAAGAGTTGAGTTGGGATTGGGATGTACATGGATGTGGTTCCAAACATGGATTATGGAATGTTTTGGGAATTACATTGTTTTTATTTATTTTGGGTTTTCTTCACTTGGAAGTAATAACATGACATGACATATTTACTATTGTCTATGGTTAGTACCCAGTTTTAGAAAATGTTTTTCTATGAATGCACATTGGTTATTACACATCATTTATATTATTTAATTTATTTTCTATTGTGTATTACTCTAGTGAAAATGGTATAGTCTCCCCAAGAGACCTTTTAAATGATCGCTACTAATTGGAAACCTCTAGCATATGAGGAAGTGTACTTGCGGTTATGTAGAGACCCGGATCTGGGCACCGATTTAGTGGATTCTGGGTTGGGGACATTATAAATTGGTATTAGAGGTGGTATTATTTATAACTTATTATTTGTGGATGGTATATAGGAGGTTAAGAAAGTGTCTGTCCTTGGTAATGAGCTCATTCATGGGATTATCTATCCCATGTATGAGGGAAACCCCAAATCACCTTGGGTAGGAATTGTTGTTCTTGTTGTGTATTGTTATATTGGACGATATTTCACCATTAGGTGAAGAAATTGGGTGTGATTTGATAGTTATATGATATTTAGCTCATTTCCAGAATGTAATGAGATTCTGAATTCATGTGTCATTATATACTCCTAAGTACATAACTGATATACATCATGATAGGTACACACTTGGGATACGTGTGTGGGACATAAAAGGTAAAATGTAGTTTACTTTCATAAAATTGAAGAAAGTGATTTATAATGAAATGATGAAATTGGTAAAAAGGGGAATAATATTTTAATAATTCTTAAGGAGTTTTACTTAAAGAAGGTTGAAAATGGATGAAAATGATAGTCGTAGAAAGTTGTGGAATGGGAAATGTGCCTAGTAGGAAAGAAATGCAGGGTAAGTATGAAAATAATTTTTAAATGGTGTCCAATGTTAGATTTGTAACCGTTTAAGTTGGTTTACCTATATTAGACATGGAACTTGGTAAGGATGGTCGAGGATAGTGTTAGGATGTTATTATGACATTTGATATGGTGTTTTTAATGAGTTATTAATGAATATTAGAGAGACAACTTTTATAAGAACTATTTGAACTTTATGTTATGGGTTCTAATGATTATGGTTGGAACTGTAGGGAAATTCCACCATGAAGATGTGTGATAGTAGGACGAAAAGAGGATATTTTTGGGAATGATACCCTAGTAGTGGAGTAAGAATACCTACTGATTCAAGGAAATAGATAAGAGTAGTTCTGTGAGAACTTCTCTCTCTCTCTCTATATATGCATATGATGAAATGGGACCCCAAGCAGGCTGTGCCAAGTATGTTAGAGCTAACTAGAGAGTTTTAACTAAAACACCCTCTAACCTTTAATAGAGAGGGTGGGTTAGAGGAATCATAGTTCTAGATAGAGTCCATCCAAATGATTCTCAATCATTTGAAGACTCCTTTTGAGAAGAGAGTTAAATTAGTGGCCTATATATTGCAAGGTCTGAAAAAGCGTTGGTGGGACATCATGGTTCAGACAGAGGAGGATGAAGGAATGATATGGAATGATTTATAGGAAATGATTCTTTCACATTTCCATCCATATAACTTTAGGAATGATAAGGATGTGGAGTTTATAAGTTCAACATAGGGAAATTTCGATGATGTATTATGCTAAACGTTTCACTGATTTGCAATGCTTCATTACAATGTTGGAAGGAGATAAGGAATATGTGGTGAATCATTTTTCGGATTATATTAGACCTGATATCAAGTATCGGGTGAATATCATCTGGTTTAAAAGGTTTTCATAGGTAGTGAAATGGGACCTTATCTTAGTAAGGAACCTGAAGAGATCTTCTGGTAGTTGATGGTACCTGCCAGATGCATGAGTGGTGTGATTTCCGAGGACAAGAAGAATCATTTTTAGAATTTCCATTTGGGTTGAATGTGTGTGGAGTAGTAAAAAGATAGGTCAAACCCCACATGGTGGGGATAAGGTGTTCTATTACTATTTTGGTTGGACATGGCACATGAGTATCTAGTGTCCTCGACCACAAGTCGAGTGTCAAAAATGCAGAAAATTGGGCCATGTGTAGAGGTTCGGTAGGAACCCACAAAAGTTGATAAATGATGAAGGATAGAGGCAGAATCTAAATGAAGGAAGGGGGTGAGTTACCCTATATCAGGAAGGCAGTTGGATCTCCACTGGCTGTACCGGTCAGGGTGGTGGATGTTGATCTCTGGGGAGATATCTTCCATATCAACAAGGCAATGTAGTGAAAGGTACTCAAGATGAATACCAGGGTATAGAGGTTGGTCATCTTCATGTAGTTCAGTCTAAATGTTAAGGTGGAGAGGCTGGACTATCTACCATTCGAGGTATGATTCTTATATCTTCCACGCTCACTAGTACTTTAATTTACATAGGCTCCACACACTCTTTTATCTCTTCTCAATTTTTAGTTGTGTTGGGCCTAAAAATAGAACACATGTGTGGGGTTATATTGATTGATACTTTATTGGGGGTGCCGGATGGGGATATCAGACAATGTAAGGGTTGTGATCTGGAGGTTGGGGGTATCGTTTTATATGGGACTTGTTCATCCTCAAAATGTCTAGTTTTTGACCATATTTTGGGTATGGAATGGTTGGTGTTGTACCAAAACCATATTGATTGTTACCAATGTAGGATAATGTTCATATCTTTTGAGGGAGGAACATATGTCCATCATGGAGAGTGGGATGTTTGAGTGGGCCATGTAGGGATAGTTTACTAATGGTTGATAGAACTCACATCCTAAGTAGTTTGTCTTATGCTCGATGATGATGGATTTGAGCAGCATGTATTTCCTTCTGTGGTGGATCAGTTTCAGGTTGTGTTTATTGGGGATTTCATAGGGATGCAACCCGAGAGGGATGTTGAGTTTATGATAGAGTTGCTTCTAGGAGAAGATCCAGTTTCCATTCCACCATATAGTATGACATCGGAAGAATTCTAGGAACATAAATATCACTTCCTGGAATTAGAGAATAAAGAGTTTATCCATACCAATACATCACATTGGGGTCTTTTTTGCTATTTTCTACGAAGTTGGACAAATCGTTGAGAATATATGTCGATTACAGGAAGATGAATCAGATGATAATTAAGAATATACACTCTCTTCCTCGAAAAAATGATCTGTTTGAACAATTGAGGTGTGCGTTGATCTTCTCCAAGATCTATTTGAGACCAAGATACCATCATTTGAGGGTGTAACATTCTGATGTACCACTGACAGATTTCAGGAGTTGTTACTTGTTGTATCAGTTTGTGGTGATGTAATTTGGGTTGAACAATGCACTGAACGTGTTCATGGATTTGATGAACATAAAATTTTACCCATACTTGGATTAGTTCGTGGTTTTCTTCATTGATGTCATCTTTCTGTACTAAAAAACTCATGACAACTATGCCATACATCTTGAAATTATCTTGATTACACCTAGAGAGAATAAACTTTATTAAATGCAATAAAAAATACATTTATGGATTTATAAAGTGAATTTCATTGGCCACATCATTTATAAGGTAGGTTTTTCAATGGATCTAGTGAATGTTTAGGTTTTGGTGTCATGGGAGTAGCCCAAGAATGTTTCTGATGTTTGGAGTTTTATAGGATCTGTTTGTTATTACTGAAGGTTCATTAAATATTTATCCCATTTTGAAGAACCACTCTCATTATTAATGAATATGTTAGTTAATATTGAGTTGTATGAGGCATAAGAGAATGTTTTCAAGTAGTTTAAGAAGTGGTTAAGGACCACCCCAATCTAGATCTTACCCGAACTAGGTAATAGGTACACCCTGTTCTATGACGTGTCTGGTGTTGGACTTGGGGTAGTGTTAATGAATGATGATTAGGTTGTATCATATGGGTAATGATAGTTGATGCCTCAAGAATAAAATTACCCTACTCATGATATTGAGTTGGCCACTATGGTTTGTGCCTAAAAGTGTTAGAGGTATCACTTTCAGGGAGATCAGTGTGTGATGTTTACCAATGAAAAAATTCTTATGTACATATTTTATCAGCATGATTTGAATATTGGGAAAAAAATATGGGTTAAATAAATGAATTATTTTGACAAGGAGTTGGTTTAAATTCCTATAAAATGAAATAGTGTTGTGGATTCTCTGAGTCAGAAGAATTAGAATCATGTGCTTAAAGAGTCCAGTTTCAATTGGATAATGATGGAATTGTTTACAGAGATGCACCTAGAGGTTTAAGATGGAAAAAAAAGATGAAACTTGAATCCAAATATAATGAGTCCATGCTTTTGGTTTGGGTCAATGAAATTCATATTGAGGTTTTAGAGTGTTTTTCTATGAAGGAAATTATTAAAAGTTGGGGAAAAAATTTCATTGGGCTGTTGGTGCTGATGGAATTGGTTGTGTTCGTGGCCGTGTTGTTGTTCTAGAGAGTGTGCAAGAAGGGTTGTTATGAATGTTTCATGCAATGAAGTGGTTAGTTATTCTTGGTTTTAATAATAGGTATCATGATCTTCGTAGGTAGTATTAGTGTTCGGGAATAAAGAAGGAGGTTGCAAGTTTTATGGTGTGATTCCTCACCTGTCATCAGGTGAAGGCTGACCATCAGTTCCCCAGTGGTTTGTTAAAACCATTTCCTATTTATTAATGGAAGAGAGAATATGTAACAATGGATTTTTTAGTGGATCTTATGAGTATTATATAGAATAATTATTTTATTTGGGTAGTTGTAGATCAGTTGTTAAAGGTGGATCATTTTTGGTCGATCCAGGAGACCTTTACCATTGATCAGTTGGGTGAGTTATATGATTGGGAAATTGTGTGGTTGATTGGAGTACCAAAGAACATATTATTAGATCATGACCCATGTTTTAATTTATACTTTTATCAAGGATTAGAGAAGTCACTGAGCTTTTTATCCCTATATAGATCAGCAGTCAGATCATAAAATTTAAGTTCTAGAGGATATGTTGAGTTCATGTGCTTTGGATTTTGGTGGTTCATGGGAAAAAAATTGTCTTCTATTTAGTTTTAATACAATAATAGTTTCAAAGATATGATTCATATGGCACCATTTGAGTTGATCTATGGATGACCGTTTAGGTCTTTATTGTGCTGGATAAGGGCTGGAGAGTTTGATATATTGGGATCAAGTCTCATCCAGGAAACGTCAGAAATTTTTTAGTTGATTCATAAACATAGGTAAATGGATCAGAGTGGGTATGAGTCATATAAAGACTAGCGTCATATCCCTATAGAGATTTTTGTGGGTGATAGGGTGTTTCATCGGGTGTAACCAAGGATGGGTCACCATAAAATTCAAAAAATAGGGAAAGTTAGTGCCTATGTATGTGGGACTGTTTGAGATTGTGGATAGAATCCGAATGGTGGATTAATGATTAGATATTCTACAATGGTATAGTGGAATGTATAATTTCTTTCAAATTTCTTATCTTCATCATAATAAACCCAATACATCTCACGTCGATAACATGAAATATGTAGAGCTTGAGTCTTATACGTTCTTTGAGGAGAATCTAGTTCGTATCATATACTGTAGTGAGAATGTATTTTGGGGTACGGTCATTCATTTATTTTGTGTTCTATGGAAGCATGTAAATTTTTAGGAATAATCTTGGGAGTGGGAATCAGATATGTTAGATTAGTGGTCCAATCTCTTTACTTTTAAATCTTAGTTGTTCTTGGGATCGTGGCTCAAGGATAATCCATTTTAAGGTGGAGAGTTGGTAAGATCCTAAACTTCGTAGAGATACGTATATATTTAATTTTTTATTGTGATCTATTATTTTGGGATTAATGGAATGTTTCCTGAGAGTATGGGGGCCTAGAGGGTGTTTCATGGGTTCAAAACATGAAAGGAAGGGAAACCAGAGTAATCTATTCAAGGTGAACAATTGGAACATGGTTAAGTAAACCATGTGCTCTTCCCATGAAAACTATGAAACCTTGGATAGTGGCATATTACATGATTATCACAAGATTTTTAAACTATGTGGGTCTCCCTAGGTAACCATGTGACCCAAATTCCCTTGGATAATGGATTCCAGATGGTATATGCAAGGTTTGGAAAATTATCCCGGTAAACTATGCGCCCCTTTAATAGTTGAAAAAATTACAGTTTTTCCATTTCAATATTTTAAGATCCTCACCCAAATTTCTTCCCCATTTCTCCTTTAAAACCCTAGCGACAAAATCAGGAGACCAAATATTACCAAGGATTAATCTCCCTCATTTCTAGGGAATTTGGAACGACGTTGGTTTGGGATTAAAGCACTCAGTAAGTCTAATCCCCTCATCTCTTAACTTTTTTTGATTAAGGCATCTTGCTATAAAAATATTTTTCTAAATACCTAAAACCCTCTTTTTCTAGTGTAATCTAGGTTAAGGATTCCAAGGGTAATTGTTTCTCGATATAATTTGATGATTAAGAGTGATTTCATCATTATATTAGAGGTAGGCGATCTACACATGATATCCCATAGTTTTTAAGTGGATTTGTACATATAAGTATGTGTTGTTGCTTTGTTCATCTTGCAATTTGAATTAATTTGTTGTGTCTTGAAAAAATCAACATCCAAATGATGATTTGAACTCCTAAATACCCCTTTGGGATGCATTGTGGATTATTTTACCGATTTGAGCCACCCATGGGGTGCACCGACATTCCCAAACCTAGGAATTGGTAGACTCAAGTGTGGAATTGACGCATGATAATGCAAATACCTTATTAAACATGTGAATATGATTAGTTGAGTTGAAAAATAATATATTGATATTGTGCCTATATTTGATAATGGACCATGAATTTATGAATACGAATAATGGGTTAATATAAGGCAATTGTTTTGTATTATGAATGAGAGGGGGAATGAAAATGGGTTTAAATGGATTAATGTAAATTTTCCAAATGAATTGTGATTTTACATAAAATTCAT
This sequence comes from Viscum album, assembly GCA_963277665.1. Classification (NCBI taxonomy): domain Eukaryota; kingdom Viridiplantae; phylum Streptophyta; class Magnoliopsida; order Santalales; family Viscaceae; genus Viscum; species Viscum album. Next base: position 468,510,069 of record OY728160.1, on the reverse strand, counting down.
TGGGGGGGGGGGTTAATAGAGGGTATATTTTGAATGGTTTATGTGAGTTAACATATGGAAATGGTTAAATATGTTAATGGGTTAATGTATAAGAATTAGTGAATATTCTTAATGAGTTTAGGCATAAGAAATGGGAACTGGGAAATGTAGAAATGTAATGTAAATGATATGTTACTATTAGGTTGAAGAATAATATTTATTCCCATGATGATTTTTGGAGATTATAATTGTTATTTGTATTGGTTGTGTTCAATTATGATATGGTATGTGAGGTGAATTTATATGTACAATCATGTGCACATGGATTAGTAGAGTATGGTATTGACTGACGATCTATGCCCATGATCTGAGTTAGACTGAGACTCTAAAATCCACTACACAATGGACAGGTTAGGGAAGGGGATGGAGTTCTATTCCCCTAATGGTTGCATTCCACCCTGGTTGAGGCTTCGATGTGGGGATAATATGGTTGTTGTGATGTGTGTTTACCCCTAGTGAGATAGGGACTTGACTTATTACTTATTGCACAATGATGAATTCTTTGAAAACTTATGTGAATGATGTAAATGCCAAACCCATAGAACACATGTTGATAATGAATTATGTAATGTAGAAGATACAAATGATGAATTTCATACTAAGGTTAGAAATGGTCAAAGTAAAGGTTGTCAACTAATGGTACCCAAACTATTCATTATTGACTTGTCATTTATTTGGTGCTTGCATGCATTACCAATTTGAATGGATATTTTATAGACACCATTGTTGGTGGCCAATTAAGTTTTACTCACACCCTCCTTATGCCTCCGTTGGGTACCTGAGTAGATCTCATTCTTGCAGGTCAGGATTAGAGAAAAAGACCCATGAATGGGAGTTGATTCAGGCTTGGGATATATATAGATGAGGTTCTAGACTTGAAGTTAGGACCATTTTTGGGAATTATATTATATTTCTTTATTTTGGGTTTTGTTCACTTGGCACTATTAGAATGACATGAAATATTTACTATTTTCTATGGTTTTTACCCAGTTTTAGGAAATATTTTTATGCATGTTCATTAGTTATTAAATACCATTTCCATTATTTTTTATTTTCTATTTGGGATTACTCTGGTAAAAAGGGTATATTCTACCCATATAACCTTTTAGAACCTAACTGTTAGTCAATAACCTCTGATATACGAGGAGGCGTGCTTGAGGTCACGTGGAAACCCGACTTGGTTCACCGGTTTAGTGTATTCAAGGTTGGGGAAATTACATCAAGGCATCAAATTGGGTTAGGAATCTTGGATTTTATACCACATCTCCCTCAAAGGTCAAGCCTTTAGGCCATCGTACCTCATCCATGCCTCATGACAAACCTCCTGGACATCATGCCCCTATTAATTCCACTTTAGGTTTGGCATATGGTCCATCATGTCCCTACCATCTTTTTAGATCCATCATAATCATTGTGATATGTTGTTTACACTCCCTTTTTTTGGGATATCCATATCAAGTTGATCAACATGTTCTGAGTACCAATAAAAAACCATCAAGGTCATGGTTAAACACATAATGATGTAGATCATCCGAGGAAAATCATAACATGTCATCATGAGAATTGGTAGAAGTAAATAGGGGAATTTGATCATCATAAAACAATAAAACAGCTATAAAAACATACTCATGGAATCAAGTATCATAAACAATTCTCACAGGCTACACAAAAACTGACATGAGATCACAATCCAGAGTGAGAAATAAATAAGAAAACATAATAAAATTTCCATGGAAATAATTGTATACATGATCCCAAAATGGAAATTAAAATCCTATCTCAATGTTATTGATGATGTAATACAAGGTTTTTCAAAGGATCAAATACTGAACCACATCAGAAAACCATAGATAATGAGATCACATGTCAAGTATGACTTTCTTTAATTTATATTCATCAAGAATGAGGTATAAGAAAGATAAATAAGAATATTTCATGTTAATAAAGGTTTTTATAGAGTCACATAACATAATATTCTTCTAATGGAACCAATTTTGTGTTATGTTAAAGTTAAAATTTATAATTCATGAGATTTTGTGTCGATTCATGAAAAGATCATGAAATCCTCACCAATTATTTAAAATGACCTCAGTTCTTTCTAATGAACATAGATCCATAATCCATCCATCAATGAAAAATATATTCAAGAAGTTATTCAAGAAGAATAAGGTCTAAATATGGTTATTCTATGGAAACATACTAAAAAATGACCACCGTCCATGAGGAATTTATCTCTTATCAAAATGGATGTCGACAAAACCTCAAATCCACCACTATTCTAGGAATGATCTAAGAATTCAACCTAATGTGTAATTTTAATACATAAAATGGGAAAAAAATACTAGATCCACGAATCATATAAATATAAATGAGGTAGGTTAAAAAAAACAAATTTATCATTGGTTTTTGTATTACCTACCACAATTATGGATCTACAACTCACTTGGATCCACCAAAATCAATATTTGGAGGAGAGGAACTCATTAGGGAAGTCCAGAAGAGATTAAAAAATTGTGATAGATTCCTATATAAATAATAATAATCAAAATAGAACATAAATGGCTATTAGTATAGAATTTGGATCATTTATTTTACGCATGCATGGTTGGGAAACATGGTTTTAAAATAATGCTCCCTTTCTATGATTCTAGACACACTACAGGAAAATGACCATTTCACAATGGTTTTTTTGGAAATGGTTGTGGTTTAAACCGCTGCTAAAACCAAGTTAAATTCTGAGAAATAATAAAGAATATGAAAACTATGTAGTGGCGGTTAAAACTATCTTCTAAATTATTGTCCATAGTGGAGGTTTTAACCATCATAGATAGAAAAATACCATAATTTCAGCGGTGGATAAAACCACTGCTAAATATATTATATTTATTTTGTGGTGGTTAAAACTGCCGCTAAAGCCATATTTATGAAAAAAATAACAGCTGATACTGTAGGCCCATTACCAATTCCCTAAAAAAACCATTCAAAATTGAAAAAAAACAATCAAAATTGCCTCCACTATCATTTCCACCTATAAATTCACTACACCACATAAACAAGATATACCCACAGGACACATTTCATCTTTCTTTTCAATCCAACCAATTTATAGATTTTATAATTACTAACCATATTCATTCAATAGGAAAATTAATTTCATGTTTAAAGATGATCAATTTAATAGTTTGATATATATTCTTAGTCATTTTCATATGTGGCGAGAATACAAACATACCTAGAAAGTTTTATAAAAACCTTAACAACACAGTATCTCAAAATAAGTAATAATTGGAAAACCAAGTATGTGTGGCCATATTATAATATAAAAAAAGAATAAGTAAAAATCATGTGATTTCTCCCCTCCCCTTAAAATTAAATTAATCTTGTTCATTGTCTTTATTAAGATGATATATAACATTTAACCAAAGAAATAAAAAAGCATGATATTTCCAAATGTAAATATATAGAAGGGGAGATGAGGGATCCCCTACCTTGACTGAATCTTCAAGGAGAAATGAACAAGAACCAAGGGTAAACCACCACTGATCTCAAGTGAATCACTTTTGAATCCCATGAATAAAAAACACCATAAAAAATGACCCAAAAAGAGGAGAATTACCACCATAATGATTTCTTGAATATAATAGAAAGATAGTAAAAGAGTAATGGGGAAAGAGAGGGCTTCCATGAATCAAATAACTTCAATATAAATGACCCAATATGATCCAAGTGGTTTGGACCACCAAGGGAGTTGATTGGGGAAGGGTAAGATGAGTAAGGGTCAACCTAGAATTGAGGGAAAGTCTAAAATTCAAAACAAGGAGGTAATAAAACTCCAATTTATAAGAAAATCACACTGGAATCTACTAAAACATGGTTAATATCTAAAACTCTTGTGGTGGGTTTGTTAAAAGTGTGATCTAGAACCCTCATTGTTGTTTTATCTTTTTTCCCATTTTAAAATTGAATTTTTCCTCCAGAAAATCTTAAAACATGGAGTTGTCTAAGACATAGTGGTTCTTATATATTCTTCCATGTCTAGAATCCATGACCTAGTTTCCATTTCCTAACCATTTTACCCTCACCATGCCCAAGGCTATAATGTGGTGAGCTTGGGTTTCCTATTTTGGACAGGTGGTCCTCCGTGATTCCATGCCCACCCAACGGAATTTCAAGATTCTCATGGCGCATACAAAAAACACCAAGAAAACATGCATAGAACCATGTCATCCCCAAGTCATGGTTATATATACCATTTTACACAAGAGCACACCCAACATAAAACTACCTTGTTCATATCCAGACAAGTCATTGGACAAGTCGTGTTGGCCTTCAAAAGGATAAAACACCACCTCAAACCTCAAAATCACCACAAAACTCTCACTAAACATCCCTAAGACTTGATGATTCACAAAGGGAAGTTCATAAATGGGTATTTACATTACACTCATTTTATTTATTTTGGTTTCCCTATTATTTCTTTCATGACCTGTCCTAGTGGGGCTTGCACTGCAACACCCCAACCCCACCTCCAATAAGCTAGGAGCTAGGGACTAGCTCTGAGTAGGAATAATACTAACATGGGAGGCATTGGATAAGTACTTGCACACACACACACACACACACACACATATATCCAAGCCCAAAAATGTTGAAATGTAAAAAAAACCACTAAGGAACAAAATAAATGCATACATATAAACCCAACAAATAGAGTACGACATGAAGTAAAGTACTAAAAGTAAATTGGTCCAGAAAACAAGCCCACCAAAAAAATAAGAGTCTGAAAACTACAAATTCCAACCTGTAAACACAATGAGGTACTAGGACTGCTATTCGTAGCCATAATAATACCTTGACCTATAGGGAACTCAGAAAGCATGATCCTATCCTAGTTTGACCCAGACTATGTCAAAAGTCTACTCGTCTTCAAGAGACATGACACGTGCGGGAAAAGTCTGTGCAAGGGTGAGTATAACAATACATAGTAGAGGAACCTGAAAACCAAAAAGAAATACACAAAGGAAAGGTATAGTCATCTCTATAGAGTATATATCTACTAAAAATATAATAGGTGAACCCAATCCAGATATACTCAAAACGCAGAACCATAGTCTAGTGAAAAGTCACAAAACTGCATTCCCCCACTAGGGATTCAGTTTGAAGATTTCAAGAAGCACTCATCCGGGAGAACTCACTCCACGAGTCTGATAGCTCTAATGATTTCCATTCAATAAGTATTGTCCGACGGGAAAAGTCACGAGAGATAGATACACTTATTCCGGTAGAACACATTCCTAAGTATGAAAAGATCACGATACACAAATGAGTATCACTTCCAAGGCCTTAGAGGATACTGCGACTCACCCGAATTCACCTGATAAGTACATGATCAACACCCTATGAGGATAGTCACATCGATACCTAACTCTACCTAGGGTCAAAAATGGATAGTGGATCTTGCTCCGGGCCTCTTAGAGGGATACCTGACTCTATCACAGAAAGTCCTGCAGAAGAAATCATACTTCTAAAAAAGGAAACAATACCTGGACTTCATGGGATCGAGAAAATGGGGCACTAACCCAAATGAAACATGTCCAAGATATGGTGGAAAAAAGATCAAGACATGTACTAAGAAGTACACGGTGTATAGAAGTGTCACACGCCGTGTCTTCTGACCTTGGGTACTGCCCATGTACAACGACCTATGTCGTAAGGCTGGTTGTGTAGAATAAGGTATACATGGCGTGTAAGAGAGTGACAAGCCATGCTACTCTATCTAGGGAGGACTCCGTGTACACTGGCCATGTCCTCATACGCGGCTTCAACCCATGTTTTACAACCCGTGTATTAGGTACACTGGGTAATCCATGAAATTGGCCTGGTTTGGCCGTGTGGTGGAGTACACGACCATGTACTCCACCCCATTTCCATGTATCCCCTCGATACATGTATATTCCCATGCAAGGACCCACATGCCGTGTTCTTTGGAGAACACACTGTGTCCTCACTTCTTGCACCACAGAACCCTAGCCGCCACTTAACCAGGCCTACACACCGTGTTCTTTGGGATACACGCCGTGTATTCTGGAAATTTCCAGATTCGAAATCCCCCACTGTTGCACCTCAGTTGGAGCTCCGATCTTCGATCCAACCATCCATTTTTCATGAAAATTGAAGATTAAGGCCTCCATGACGTCTCGAAGTCATCTCGATTGTTTTCGGGCCTCCGATCGGTCCCAAAAATGTGTATCGATCCACATGAATGAAGAATTCTCAATGAACGATCTCTCTTGATATGAGCTGATTCTTCATCGTCCATTGTCGTCACACCTCCACTAGGTCGTCCCAATGTCAGGTCTCTAAATTGGGATCTTTATATTTCAGAATGGATGCACAACGATCTGTTGTTCAAAACCCCATGAGGAATGTAAAGAACACATGGTAAAAAGAGGGGGAAGAAAACCCAAAACCTCTATTGTTGTTCTTCACGACGTTGATCCACTCCTATTAGAAGGATTAAATAGTGTGAATCAAAACATGGATTTCAAAATCATGGATTAATCCCCGAAAACAACCCAATAAGAACCCTCCCGCTAGAACCCACGATCCGCGGGTCAACCTGTTTGTGGGTTGATCTGCATTCTTCATTTTATTTCAAAAACAGGGAAAGGAAGAATTGAAATAACAACCCCTACCTCTATCCAGTTGAATAACGATAGCCATGTTGTGTCCGTTGGCAGGGTTCAATCTTGCTGCGCAATGATCCATGTGTCGTCATTTGTCGGCGTCCGTAAGAAATCCTCTAAGGCTCAAAGAGGTTATCTCTCTCTATCTCAATTCATAGGGTTATGAAGATAACCATGTAAACTTTCCATAATCAAGTATTTAAAAGGGAAGAATTAGGCCCCTGCGAAAAAAGTAAACGTTTAAATAAAAAAAATTATTACTTTATCTTATTTTCATTAAAGCATCAAATAACTAACTCTCATAGCTGACCCAGTCTGGTTGACATTGGGCCCCGTTTAAGGTAAAGTTGCTTCTATGAACACAATGGTGCCCTCATATTTATGATCTGAGCACCCATTCAAAAGTTATTCCACTTTTTTAGGAAAACCACTCATGTACAGTGTTTAATGTTTAAATAAATTCAAACATTTATTCCAAGCACTCATGGCCTTGGAATCGCACGCCGTCAAAAGGCCTAGTCTTGAAATAATTCCATATAATATTTAAAAATAATACATAGAAAACCCAATACATTAAATTCTCCCCACCTTGGGGATTTGTATCCCCGAAAATCCAAAACAAGGATACTCAAAAAGATGTGGGTAATGGGAACAGATATGAGCCTCCCACTCCCACGTGTTATCTTGAAGATTCCCGTACTACCATAGAATGCACACCAAGGGAATCAATCACCCACGAAGGATCCTCTCCTGCCGATCCTCAATATCTACTGGGTACTTAATAAAGGTCGCTCCATCCTCGATGTCCAGCTCGCCCCAGTCGATGAAGTTCGATGGGTCATGTAAATATCTCCTCAGCTACGACACATGGAAGACATCATGTACCCGATGCAACTGTGGTGGTAGAGTTAGGCAATACACCACCTCGCCAACATTTCATAGTATATGGAAAGGTCCGATGAATCTCAGAGATAGATTGATGCCAGTCCAAATCTCCACAACCGTCATTGAGGTGAGACCCAAAGAAATACATGGTATCACTCCTCAAACTCCAGAGGTCTCCATCGTCTGTCAACATAAGACTTCTACTGGCTTTGTGCAGTCTTCATCCACTCCTGGATGATCTGCACCTTCTTGGTGGTAGCTCGCACAAACTTTAGACCCATGAGTGCAGACTCTCTAGGGTCGGTCCAGCAAAGCGGTGACCAGCAGGGTCTCCCATATAAGGCCTCGAATGGTGCCATAATAATGGTGGAGTGGTAGTTGTTATTGTACGCAAACTCCACTAGTGGTAGGTGGTCCTCCCATCTGTGACCAAAGTCCAAGATAAAGTCCCCTAACATATCCTCCATAACATAAATGGTCCTATCCATCTGAACATATATATGGGGGTGGTGTCACGCCACAGCTCTCGAATACCTAGATCTGGTACCATACAGAGGATCGAATTCGTTTCAAGCTATGGGAAACCAGCTACTTCTGAAATGTTTCTTCTGCTAACAACTGATAGCTGAAATTTTTTTAATCAAAAACATAGGGTGAGCATAAGAATTCCCAGTAAGGGGTTTTAAAAAAACATACTATTCCCAAAACAACTTTTGAAAACATTCTTTACAATTTCCATAAAACATTTTCTTAAAAGAGCTGTAGCACATATAACATACCATGACAATTGTCTAAGAGATATAAGTGCATAATTTAGAACAGACTAACATTATCATGATACAATTATGGGTATTCTCATTCAAAATAATAAGTAAAAGACATTTCATATTAAAATGCGAGTAAAAAATTAATAACTAAGTGTAAATCATGATCATATTTGCACTTAAAATAATAAATTTAGTTTCATCCTTTACTATTGTGAAATATACACTGGCCCTAAAATCTCTCAATATTGCATAATAATATGTCATACTTATAATTCTTATGATTCTCATAATCATAAGTTCTTTAACTAGTAATATTCTGCTAGTCGAATGTTCCTCTGGTTAATTAATTTACATATTCTTAATGAGGAAAGTGCATATTGTAGACCGTGTCAACTCTTCGTTCCATGAACTAGGGGATAACTGTAACCGGACCCCATCCCTAAGAGCCTTTGTAACCGGACTCCACCCCGGAGAGCCTCTAATAAATGAACTCCAACTCGGATGGTCTGCTGTAACCAGACCCCATCCCGGAGGGCTTACATTTACCGGTCCCCACCCGAAACATACTAGGTCCAATGCATTCCGCACATCTCTAAATCAAAGTGCACATACCACTTTGATTTATTAAATAACTTGTCATTCCAAGTACACATATTAATTGATTTCTTAATTATTCAATGTGTCCCATACCACTTTGAATAATTAAATTATTATTTAATAAATTATAATTAATAATAATTTTTTTGATTATCACATAAAATAATAACTTTACAACTATTCCATAGTAATAAACTTTTAATTCATTAAAATACATGCTCATTATTCATGCTCAGATAAATGGAATTGGAAATTGTCAAAATCATAATATTCCAGTTACTATTCAGAAAACATGTTTCTCCACGACATGCATAAACTAGTATACAATATTTTCTGATATTGACATAAAAAAAACAAGAAATGGATGGATGAGGTTACCACATAAAATGATAGTTCCTGAAATAATATTGACCTATAACTTAATGATTTTTTGTTATGGGTTCCTAATAAATAAAAATAAGAACCCAACATTACCTTTGGGGTGTTAATTTCACATTTCCACTTACATTTATTATAAATAAGATTTTGTTTAACACATTATATATTAAAACTTGAATGTATGAGACTCAACCATATCCTTTATTATTTAATATAAAAAGAGGAGAGTAACTCATACATGTGAATATGAAGATTCAATCCTCAAACACTTGTACTCATGAACTAAGAACATTTAAAGAAAAGCATTTAAAATAACTACACTTAGGGATTCATGTTGTGTAAATCATTCATTCAATGGGGTGTGTTTAAGAAGTAGTGTTTAGTCGAATCCAAAAAAAATATTTGAAAACACAAGTTTTGTATCTTCTTCACAAACCTTGGAAATTTATAAATTAAATTGGGGATCAATGATGGAATATATACACACATACCCATATAACCGATTGTACATAACAAGTATACGCAAGGTTCTCATTGAAGTTAATTTGACACTTGTAAATTTATAAAAAGCATGGATTTAATTATTAGGGTACAATTACTGAATTGTTTGAAAAACCAAATTTATATTATGTGTGTTCACATAAAAGAACATACTTGATTAGATATAAAATTTTCCTACACAAAGTGACTCCATGCATTTTAGTCCTTCATTAACATGAAACTCAAATTTAGAATTCTTTAACCTGGGTATAAAAACGTTATGAAAATCTGAGGGCTTTGTATATTATACTTATATATTTTCATATACATATGTATATATGTAATCGATTATGTATTTAAGGAATAGAAATAAATCTACATGGGGAGTCCATACTTAGGGTCCCATAACTCAAGATTTTCGCAACTCTTAATCGGGAAAAGAAAGGTTTAACCTCAAACTGTAGATGTTGTATATTTACTACAAGTGTATATATATATATACATACAACTTAAAACCCAACAAGCAAGAAAAATATTAATCCCCTACCTTAACTTGAGGAGGAAGATCTCGGGAAGGTACTGGAAATCCTGGAGGAAACTTTATGGGGTACGTTGGAAGCTGAGAGTGAAGGTTTGAGAGGTTTTGGGATGCCTCGTGTGCATTGTTTTATTTATAAATCATACTGAATAATTTAATGCAAGTGTAAGGAATCCGAGGCCCAAGTGGCCTAAAAAAAACTAATTGTCAGCTCTTGTGGAATCCATGTGAAGGAGGGTCTAGCGGCTGAAAGAGATAATGAAAAATGGAGTAAAAAGGGAGGTAGGGTACCGGTGCATGGAACACCGCAGGAGAAAGAAGATAGTTCTACAAGAAGAAAATCGGGAGGAATTTCAACGGCCAGGATAAGATATGGATTGGATTCAGGGGCTGAGATGTGTCTGTGGTTTATAAAGGTAATGGATGGCTCAGATTAAATTCGAGTATGATCGAACAACATGAGATCGAAGAGACGTTTTAAAAAACATTTAACAGCCACGGTTAATTAGTGCCCGATCGAACGGACCACAAAAACCCGATGATGCGCCGCGGTTGCTGGAGGTCAACCACAGGATCAGGATCAACTTCCCAGATCGCGCCCAATGCGATCCAATGGCCCAGATCCCGGTTCACCCAAAAAAACGCATCCCACATTGAAACAGTAGGATGTTTGGCCTCATTTATATGCCTCAGCCTCTGTTCTATGTTTTAGAAATCAGACATCACACACTCAGGGGCCTTACACATGGGCTCCCACCTCTCCCGCAGGCCTCGGCCTACCCATGTTCACCACGGCCTTGCACCCGCACTATGCACTCACGCGCTCCTATGATCCCATGCTCCTGTGCGCCCTTCGAGAGACCTATGCCCAAGCTTGAACATGCCTAGGCTTGGGATGAGGGCTAGGCTTAGCCACTTAGCATGAGCTGCCTCCCATGGATCATCCATAAAGGGATGGCCCTAGCGGGCCCAAATTTTTATAAAAACTAACCATAAAAAATAAAAAGTCTTGAGGGAAAATTAATTACTATATAGGAATTTTCATTTTTAAGCATGGATTTTTTTTAAACCTTAGAAGGTTAATGTGTAAAAATTATACTTTTTCTTAAAAGTGTAATATAAGGTTGTTTATAAACACTAAAACATCAACATAAAAAGCTATAAACTGAATGATAATTCTCATACTTGTGTTATAGTGGTCAAAACATATCTTAATTAAAAATATAATTCAATTAAAATAAATTAAACATATGTTGAGACTCTAAATGAAAATCTTTAAAATACATTTGAATTAATTGCAACATGTTTTCAATTCCTTATTACATTTCAAAAACACCAATGTGTAATTCAAAACATTTCACTATGTCCTTTTAATGTTCATGGTTAGGAGTAGTTTTTATAAATTTTCAATTTATAACCTAATTACTTGGTGAACTAAAATATACTTATAAGTTTTTAATTAATTATCCAACAAGGCCAATGACTATATTTATAACCATTGGAATTTCATGATCACCTAGAGAAATGGTCAAATTAGTACCATATAAAACCCAGCCTTAGGATTCCATAAAACCCAAAGGAGGAAAATGGTTCTCATCGTACCATTGGTTCTTAGAGTAGCCATTATGGATTAGACCATTATAATGTTCATTATGTCAGATTTTGAGGACCCATATTACTTTCTTGGGGTTCTCAGTGTTTTATGTGGTCTCCCTATAATTATGATAGGGTTTTTAATAGGTATATTTGGTTAGTTTGATTACTCTTTTGATCGGATTATTGTAAACACTATGGTGTTTTTATTTAAATGAAAAGCCTTGTGTCCATTTGTTTGTTTTATTACATTGCATCGAAATCATATTATTAAATTTTCATAAGAAACAAGTTTTCTTCGATTAATAGACAACATAAAAATATAAAAATTACCATTGTATGAAACATAAGTTTTTGGGGTGTTACAGATTGAATGTTGTTCTCAAGCGTAGCTAAGTTCCAAAAGCCTCTTACAATACCTTCCACAACCGAGATGTGAAGTGGGCGTCTCAATCCGAGACTATTTTTGAAGGGATTCCATGAAGATGAACTATCTCCTGCACGTAGAGGTGTCCCAAGCTCTCTACAGAACATTGCTCTCTGGTAGCTAGGAAGTGGGCCGACTTAGTGAGTCGGTCAATGATAAGCCAGATGGAATCATGCTCCTTGGAAATCCGTGATAAGCCCATCACGATGTCCGTCGATATTCAATCCCACTTCCACTTTGGAGCTTCCTGGGGTGAGCTAATCCTACTAGAACCTGGTGCTCAACCTTTACCTAATGGCACATAAGGCAATGAGAAATAAACTCTGCTACTGCCTTATTCATGCCTGAACAATAGAACTGTCGTCGAAGATCCTGGTACATCTTCGCCCCACTAGGATGTACTGCCAAGGGGGATGTATGAAACTCCCTCAGGACCTCCTCCTGTGATGCCACTGGTACAACAATGCGTCCTCTAAAAATAAGTACATTCTCCCCACCTTGAGAAGATCCATCAGGGGTATGTCCTATAGATAACTGAGCACATAAAGTCTCACAGTCGACATCCCCAAGTGGTGCCCCCTTAACTCATTATAAGAGTGGATGGGTGACAACCATTAACTAAAGGTAAGTTGCATCCTCTCTATCCACAAAGGATAAATGCAAAGTGGTTAACTGCTCTGTCACCTCACTCAACAACTGTGAGCTTGACCTTATTCTATGAGAAACCGCCACCTTGTTCCCCATCCCAGAAGTATAGATGATCTTGAAATCATAGTTCTGGAAGAACTATAGCCAAAGCCTATGTCTCAAATTCAGATCCTTCTGCAAGAATATGTACTTGAGGATCTTGTGATCATAGTAGATGATGAATTGCTCGCACATAAGGTAGTGTCACCACATCTTCAACACAAAGACTACAGATTACAACTTAAGATCATGGGTCGCATAGTTCTTCTCAGGTGGCCTAAGATGGCACGAACCATAATAAATCACTGCCTGTCTCTACATCAAGGCACAACCAAGCCTAGTCCCCAATGTGTCACAGAAAACTACGTACTCGACACCCTCCTCTAGTAACCTCAAGATCTAGGCGCTTTTCAAACTCTGCCTCAACTGCTCGAAAGCTTTATGGAACTTATCCGTACACATGAAGGATTTCCCCTTCCTGTTCAAGCCTTTCATCTGTGCTGATATTCAGGAGAAATTAGGAATGAATCTCCGGTAATATTCTGCCAACTCAAGGAAGCTCTGCACCTCCGTCACGCTCCGAGGTGGCTCCCATGCTAACACTGCCCCCACCTTGGCTGGGTCCAAAGATACTCCATCTGATGAAATGATATATCCTAGAAAGTGGACCTCCCGAATCCAGAACTGTCACTTCAAGTGATTCCCATAAAGTTTGTGCTCTTTGTGTACATCTAGAACCATCCACAGGTGTCTCGCATGCTCCTCCTCTGATGCCGAGAACACAAGGATATTGTTGATGAAGACTACTATGAACGAGTCCATGTATAGCTGGAAGATCATGTTCATAAGCCCCATGAACACTAAGGGGGAGTTCACCATGCCGAAAGGAATCACCAAGTACTCATAGTGACCGTAGCGTCATCTGAAATCCATCTTTGGTATATCCTCGTCTCGTACTCGTAACTGGTGGTAACCTGACCGAAGGTCAACCTTTGAGAACCACTATTCCCTTGTTAGCTGGTTGAAGAGGTCATCTATACTTGGTAGTGGATACTTGTTTTTCACTGTTACCTTGTTCAGGCACTGGTAATTCACACGCAACCTCAAACTACCATCTGCCTTCTTCGCAAACAATACTGGGGCCGCCTAGGTTGGAACACTAGGTCTCTAAAAATCATTTCTGTTAAAATCCTCTATCTTCACCCTCACCTCGTGAATATCTACTAGATCCATCTGATATGATGATGAGGAAATCAGGGCTATCCTAGGGTGTAATTTGATACAAAAGTTGATTTCTTGGCAGAGAGGTAGTCCTAGAACATCTTCAGGAAAGACGTCCTCATACTCTGCCACTACTGCTGGGAACTAGAAGCTCACAACATTTAATGCTCCAAGGGTAAGGCTAGCCAACTCATGACTGATCAGTTGTACCCTCCTATGAATGAGTCCATTTTGTGCTTCCTACGTCCCCATTTCACCAAAAAAGGAAAAACTAATCCCATCGTTGTGGAAATACCACACTCTTCGCCTAAAGCAGTCAATCTGGGCATGAACCAAGGATAACCAATCCATACCGAGAATGACGTCATAAGGCCTCGATGTTGCCACCAAGAAGTTCCAATGGAAACTCTCACCTCCAAGGGTAAGATCACACTATCTAAAAAGGTGCGTGATCATCGAGTCTCCTCCCGTTGGTGACACCAAGTGTGAGGATCTAGTCGATGGATCTACCAAAATCTCAAGTTTTGACACAATACATGTGGCAAGGAAGGAATTTATGGTACCAGTGTCTATAAGTACAGTAGATAAGGTATAGAAGAGACAGATTATACCTCAGATAATCCCTGAAGTCCCTAGGTCATATGCCTCGACTGCATGTAGCTTTCCCCACCCCTATCCCCCAGTTCCCTGAGCCTGGTGCAGACCGCTTGGGGGTGGTGGTGGAAGTAGATCGAAGCATCTGCCACTGCCTGCAACTCTCCCTGCTCTTCTGCGACATCCACCGCCTGGTGGGTCTGTCTGCTCCACTCTATGCCTCTGTCTTTTTGGTCCATCCACCACCTCCCTGTTTGTATCTCGACAGGTCGGCCAATGTCTAGCGAGATGTCCCCTACCGTCTCACGAGTAGCATCGCCTCTCCCTAGGTTGACTGGATTCAGCCTGAGAGACCTGGACGGCCAAACCCCTGTCCAAGGTCCTCTTGTGATGTCTCCCACATCCTGATCCCAGTGCCTGACATCAGCACCCTGCTGCCAAGGTCTTTGTAACACCCCAAGGTTTTGAAAATAAATATAGAATACAATTTTAAAATATATCCATTAAACACAACTTTTCCTCTTCTATGTTTTGAATTTCAAAAAAATGGCCATCTAGAGTTGTGTTCAGTAATTCATTTGGAGTCTGATAGAACAAACTTGATTTTTGTTGAATAGTAACACACCCTTATGAATAGTAATACCCCCTTATGAATAGTAAATAATGATATTATTTTATTTTCATAAGGTAATAAGATACCAAGATCTTAATTAATTTTTCAATGTCATAGAAAACTAATTATACTTTTAAGATTGTTATTTTTCAAATTAACAATGACTTTATTTAAAAATTAAATTAATAATATTTAGAATTTTTTTTTGAAAAATGGAGTTAACTTTTTAATTCTACATGTCGAAAAATGGTAGGGGTGAATTTTTGGGATTTTTCTAAAATTCTTGAATTTTTGATTAATAGTAAAATACGGTAAAATAACGTATATTCAAATTATTGGTTAAATACACTATTTATGACATCACAAGTGATTTAAGGCCACTTACATCAAACTCACATGCACTTATTACTATTAGGGATCACAAAAAACAACACTATTGGTTTTCTTGATGGAAATAATAAAATAATGAAATAAAATATTCAAAATTTACCCCTCTCCTCCACTATAACCCCCCCCAATCCCCCTTATCTTCAGTACTCTAAGCCTTCAATCTCCTCAATGTTCTTCCCAATTACCCTTACCTAGTCTCTTCCCACGTCCAAGATGATCCGGGTCTTTCTAAAAGGAAAAAAACCCTTCCCTTAAGGAGATTTTCAAGAAGGTTATTTCCAGAGGTAAAGCACCCTTCTTTTTCATTTGGTTTCATTTCAATTTATCTAATTTTGTTATCCTATCCTCACATCCTCTTTCCAAATTATCATGATAACTCCAGTATCATCTATATAATGGAATTATATCATTTTAATGGAATAACCATCATCAATATTCTCACTACCCCCTTTTATTTTTATAAACAAAATCAACGTCCATGAGGTTCTGATTTATAACCTTCATGGACAATAAAGTTTAGTTCTTCAATATCTCATTAATTACTGGTCATGAAACCATATTAATTGTTCAAACAGACTACAATATATGTATTATAACCTAGTTAATATTCATGAACGAGTATATGTACTTATAATTAAGTTATATGGCCAAACTAATTCATAATAATCCAAATACCGTGAAATAATCAAAGTGGTTGTCATCTAATGAATCATCCTCCTTCCATGTAACCAAATGATATAAATGGCCATTATCATTTCTGGATGTTCATAAATAATATTTAATTTCAATTTTTGAGATTTACAACTATTCCACATGAACTCCATTACTTAAAAACAAGTGAATTGAATATGAAAATCCAGAAAACAAACACACCGGAACGACGAAATTAGATATTATAACTCATAAAAAAGGACATAAACGAACTAAAAAAATTATGATAAACTAAATAAATGCCTAATTGGTTCTGAATTAAGTTATTAATATGTATTATTTCATATTCCAGGACTTTAATTTCAAGACGGAAACACATTCGGATTAATGGTAAGGGGTTTCTCACCCGAACATCAATTTTCATTCGGGTTACTTTTAGGGTCTAATTACCTCAATTAAATTATTGTATATTATTATGTAATCCTCATAAATTTTTTTGGGTGTTGTATATATTTTTACAAACCACAACCCTTCCTTATTTTGTGGATAGTTACACATTTTAAAAGGATCTTTCAAAATTGTTTCCAAAATACAAGCCTGATTCAAGAGAATTTCTCAAATTCTTACCTTTTTTAAAAGGCACATTATAATCTGTTTTTGGAAACCATTATCTTTATAAAATCACTCATTTTATTATGAAAATACTATCTTACTTCACCACTAGTTTTATACAATGATATTTCTAAAAGAACTCTTCTTTTCAAAATAAAAGTGTATTTATCTCAAGAATTTCTTAATGATTTTATAAGAGTATTCTTGTTTGATTCAACACTCTTGTTGATTCTTATTTATTGTTGAGGTTAATAATTTATGATGTGATATAGCATATTTTATTGAATGGTTTATGACTAACTTTATTGTGGATGATCTATCCTAAAACCATTCACCATATTACTCATAATGGTTAGAGTTTTATGTTTAATGATTGGGGAATGTTAGTTACATTTCATATGAAAGTTTCAATATGAATGTACATGTTGTCTATGTTTATACCTACTCAAATTATGAATGCATCAGAATTAATATGTGATGGGTGGGGTCCACTATAGCCCCTCGATGCATCGATAGGTCTCATGAGACAAATATACATGGAATTGGCCGAGGCCTTTCCCAATGTGATATATGGATTTTCGTCAAGGAATTAATCATTAGACATCATGGTCGAGGCCTTGAAAATATGTTTTAGAATGTCCCTCATATGAAATTCCCTCATTATTAAGCTAGTAATTGAAAGTTCATATGGTTATTCGACTAGTATAATACCATGATTATGTTTTACTGTGGCATTATTTACTCAGCTCATATTCCTTCCGTAATGTGTTCAAGTATACTAATAAAGGCATGTGTTTTTAATTATTCACCATGTCTTATGTTTAAAATATTTTACACTATATTAATTACACTTACTGATAATTTTAGGTCACCCCTTTCTTATGTTTCATTTTCTCAGGACATGAAGAAGTAAATTTTTAATGACTTGAAAGTATAATCTAAGAGACATGATGTTTCTAGTGGAATAAATTAGGGTTGTATTTCCCTTCATAATGTAATGTTAAAATTATTTATGTATCTTGTTTCCAAAATCTACTAAACTACTTGGTATTTAGATATTAGCCTTCATTGTTTATATTCCAATTTAATAAAATAAGGCACGGGATCCAGGCAACTGGGTTCGGGTCCTTACAGTTGGTATCATAGAAATTTTAATAGAAAACTTGGAAACTGGATTTAGAAAATATCGACTAGGGAAGAGTCCCTAAGATAGTATTCGAGGATAAACATACAAGAATGTATGAGTATTTTGGTAAGTAATAGATTATGTGGATCATTCAAGCAATACATCCTTGTCTTGATACGAGCAGGTCGAGGTTGCTCTGGCATAGATAGACCCAGAAGTGAAAGCTCTGACAAGGAGTTTCTGGCATGACCTGGGGTATCCTAGTATACAACAACGGGCATTGCTGCACTCTTGGTTATGACACTCCCGGGAGATATGCTTAGGATAATTCACGTTTTCTTTACAAGCCATTATGAAGTATTTAAAGGTAAATGTTTCCTCAAAGATACCATGTTTATTATTAAGAGAGTAGCTATGCAAAGAATTTCAATTTATGCTTATTAATTTTCTAAATTGAGATTGTAAATTATGATACATACCCTAATCTAGTGTACATCATTATTTATAAATGACACCTAGTAGAAGGAATGGAAACTGCACGAACGCGCGTAGGGATTTCCATCCGATGCAAGATAATGATGTTGGATATGGTGTTGTGACGGGTGCTGAGAAACTTATAACTATACCGGGACAAATTAACCCGGTTATGTACAATAAACATACCTGTATGGAGTATCCAGATCCACCACATGGAAGAGCGATGTTAGATATCTTTATGCGACAACAACCACCCTCATTCAATGGGATTACAAACCCATTTTTTTCTGAATAGTGGATAATTTCCCTAGAGAAGATATTTACCACTTTGGGATGTAACGAAATAGAGAAGGTCATCATGGTAGTTTATTGTTTATCAGAAGATGTGGATTAGTGGTGGTCGTTAATCCAATACACAAAGGAGGAGGAAGAGATAAAAGAGATGTAATGGAGGGACTTTAAGGAAATATTCCTAGAGAAATACTTTCCTCGTGAACAGTAATAAGATATGGAGAGGAAATTCTTGATTCTGAGGTAGAAGGAAGATGAAAATGTTTCCAATTATGAAGCTAACTTCACAAGGTTAGCAAGACATGATGTGGACAACATATGAAATCCAAGGAGAAAAATTGATCGATTCTTTGATGGCCTAAATCCATTCTTCTAGAGGGAACTGGTATCCCAAAGTTTTTCATCATATGAGGATATATTTTCATGTGATATCAAGATAAGTAAGGAATTATCTAAGTCTTATGTCTTTAAAGAAATGCAAGAAAAGATGAGGGCTGCTAAAAACTATGGGAAAGGAAATAAGGAAACATGGAAGATGGGAAGAGATGAATTTACACCTTGTGATAATGGTGGAAGGAGACACCCTAGTGCATGCTTAAAGGGAAAATGAGTATGCTACAAATGTGTTCAGAAACGCCATCATGTTGTAGGATCGAAATAATGTTGTAGATGCTCAATATACAAGAGGGGGGGGGGGGTGAATTGTATACTTTAAAAATTCCTTTGGAACCTTTAAAGTTAGTTACGAATAACTATGTTTTCCTTAAGCAAAAGAAAGGGATAAGTTTAACAAAGTTTAAACTATGAAAATTCACAACACTTATAACACCAAATAAAAAATTGGAATAAGGAATGAAGTTATAAACTTCAAGTCCTATGAACTTTCTTAAAACTGGAAAGAGATTCCGAAAGTAGGTTCCAGAAATATGGTTCCGGATATTGAAACTTAACAAAATACTACAATATAAGATTATACCGTAAAGCATATAGAATCTAAATGAAATAGAGTACAATTAAGGAAGTATAAGAAAGTTATAATTTCCCTACAATACAATATGCAGCAGAAATAAACAAGTAGTAAAACTATAAGTAACAAGATATAAGTCTTTTAACCCAAAGAGAAGGGTATCCAACAACCTTGGATAAAGGTCCCTTGATTTATACTTTCAAGCAAGTCTGTCTTACCCACACCAGGGTAAGCCCTCGATACGAAGATCGGAGTCTCTGTCTTGCTATCCCCGTAAGTCCTCAACTTCAAGGTAGTTGGCAACCTCTGTCTTCCTCAGCAAGGAAGCCCTCAACTTCAAGGTGTTGGAAACCTCTGTCTTCCTCAGCAAGGAAGCCCTCAACTTCAAGGTGTTGGAAACCTCTGTCTTCCTATCCCCAGAAGTCCTTGAATGTAATCACCAACATTCGGATTTTTATGAATTTTTGAGAGTTAATAAGAGCTTCTCTCTCTAGAAATCACCTCAATAGCATGTATGCACAATGTTAAAAAGTTGTGTGTATATGGAGCTCTTTCAAATGAGCTCCTATTTATAGGTAAGGTCGGCTCCCTCATCCAACGGTCATATCTTCCTTAAAATTCGGAGGGACCTGTACACGTGTCACTTAACCAACAGTTAGTTTATAACAGAATAGACGACATCGTTTTATAACAAAACAAGTGTAACAGAAAGTACGAAATCATTTTAAGTCTTAACTAAAAAGTTCGGAGTGAAGATTCAGAATGAAGGTTCGGAGTGTAAGAAAAATATTAAAGAGTAGACAAAATATAAAAGCGTATGAAAAAAGAATGTTCAGAGCCTAACCAAAAATAATTTTCGGAGTCTAAATAAATTTGGAGTGAATAAAGCAAAGATGATCAGATTCTGTTTAATAGGTGAATTCAGAATGAGAATTCGGAATGAGAATTCATCATCAGAATTCATAATGAGAATTCGTCATCAGAATTCGTAATGAGAATTCATCATCAGTATTCGTAATTAGAATTCGATGTCGAACTTCATACGGATTTGTATCTAGAATTCGGAGTATAACTTAATCAGAGTTCGTATCCGGAATTCGGAATGAAACTTTATTACAGTTCTCATCTGGAATTCGGAGTGAAACTTCATTATAGTTCTCAACAAGAATTCGGATCCTAAAACAGAATGCTTCATATCAAAGTTTCAAACAATTCCGAGAATGTAGAAATGAATCCGAATCTTATACTTAAAAAATATATGGATGAAAATATGATAAGGATAATTTTTCTTACAAAAGAAGTTTTCCTTATAAAAGAAATTTTCCTTATAAAAGCGATTTTCCTTATAAAAGTGATTTTCCTTATAAAATAAATTTTCCTTATAAAATAAATTTTCCTAAAGATAATGTGTTTGTGATTTTCAAAACAAGAAGGAATGGAAAAGTCATAAGGTAAACCTTATTGACTCAATAATCTCCCCCTTTTTGGAAAGCACAAACATCCTTTCGAAAAAGAAGTTCTAAAAATAAAGAAAACATTAAGGCTTATCTCCCTTTTCTTTAAGGATATTGATGAATACGACTAACTCCCCCTTAGGCTTTGAAACTCTACGGATCATATTCTAGATAACTGGAATGATATTTCATTATGAATAAGAAATTATTCTTTAATGAAAAACTCCCCCTTAGATAAACTCTATTAGAGTTTGTTTTCTTTCTCACCCTTTGTTAGGATTCTTTTTCCCCTTTTATTAGGGTTCTTTTCCTTCTCCCCCTTTGTTATTTTCAAAAAGAATTCGAGGGAATGGAAAATATAAAAAAGTACCTGAAAAATTAGTAGCAACAACAAAAGAAACAAGCAAGCACAAATTTTCATTAAGTTTGAAAGATCGGTAAAAAGGAAAATTTAGATACAAAAAAAGATCGGATCTGTCTATTTTGGATCTTTTTCCTTCACCATGAGACCCTTAAGAATAGTCTTTATCTTCTTCAAGTCTTTATGGTCTTCCTCGGCTTTCTTTTCTAACACAACAATTCTTGCACTTTGAGCTTAAATCTTTTCTTCCTGGGCTTGAAGCTTTTCATCCTGAGCTTTAAGCTTTTCTTCCTGAGCCTTCAAATTTTCTTCAAACTCAATCTAATGATCCCTTTCATACTTCCAATTTTGAGAAATAGAATTCAGCTTCCCATTCAGATCTATGACTTCTTGAATTCGGAAGTTCTTTTCATCTGTTATCTTTTCTTCAAAGGATGAAGTATGTTCATTTATCTTCCTGTCTTCTATCTCGAAGGCATCCTTCACATTATATTGGAATTCATCAAATAGCCTCATCTCCTCTATAGTCTTCCTCGACGAACTAGTCATCCTCTTGCAAGATCTTTTGTGGGCTTCATAGCCAACAAAGAAATTTTTTAACTGAGCCTCAATCTCAACACATTTGTCCATTACCATGGATACAATGTATGTTTTCTGATTCAAAGCATGTTGGAGCATCTGGCATTATGAATCAATACTTGAGAAAGTCGGAATAGTACGCACCAACTTCTTTAATGACTGAACAACAAAGTCATGCCCCAACAAAGATGAATCCGAATCTGAGACTTTTCTTGGAGAATTTTCTTCTTCAAAATGCTCAGCTTTATTTTTAGAAGAATCACCAATTTCCCTTTTCTTTACAACCACTGAGCTCGGGGTATCAACAACAAGTTGTTTTCCCTTGTCCTTTTTGGAATGGATTCCTGTTCTGGAGTTCTTTTTTCACTATCAGACACTTGAACAACATTTTCTTCCTCATCAGCAACTTTCTGAGAAACATCCTCTACATTCTCCATTTGAGAAATATCATTTAGAAGTTGTTCTTCCTCTACATGATAAGCTACTTCTTCTTCTGTTTTCTCCTCGTCCATCCTTGGAGTGACTAACTTCGAAGATTCATCTTCTGAAGTTCGGAGCGACAAATGTTCCGAAGGTGTCCCCTTATAATCATCTACTTACTTCAACACATCTCCGGTGTAACCACTACCTTCAGCAACTGCTCCTCCTTCTTCCACTTGCTCAATCTACTCTAATTCCTCACTATGATTAGCAACTAGCTCTTCCGAAGCATCAATGTTTCTTCCTGGAGTCTCGGGTAGAGATTCCAAAGAAAAAGATCTCAGATCAGGAATGTTTCTGGAGGCCATATTAGTAAACTTTAACAAAGTCTGAACCACCTCAGCTTCAGACATCTTCTTCTTAAGCTTTTTTTCTTTCACTTTTGTTTCTAGCTCATCCGTAGTTCTTTCCTTCAAGGCCTTAGCCTCCGCAGGATCTAATCCAAACTGAGGCTCCCCTTGTACTCTTTTTTCTTTGATTTCCCTCCATTTAGAAACTACCTCATCAGGGTATGCTTTCTTCTCCTTTGGTTTAGGAGGTGCGGAATTAACTTCCTTAGATTTGGGATTCTCTGTTTCAACTTCAACTTCAACTTCTTTCAACATTCTCTTCCTAACTGGCTTAGAGGATCCAGGTTCAGCAACTTTCGAAACCGTTTCTTCTTGAGCAGGTAAATCAACGAACTGACCAGTCTCTTTGTCAAAGGCAACATCCATCCTTTTGAGAGTACCATCACTCACTAACATAATCTTGCAAACTCTTGGCTTATACTTGCAAGCCTCCTTGAAAGAATCAAGGCATCGAACTATCAACTTTGAGAGGATTGCTGGATACATTATGATCAGAGCTCTCAAATTCCCTTTCTTATCATTTTCAAGGGTAATATGAATGTGTTTCATCAGGTTAAATTTCCTCAGATTTATTAGAAAATCTAGGATTTAGATCTCACTCTTTTTCAAACTATCTTTGTCACCCTTTCATGGTACTATAAGGCCTTGTACCCATAACTCTAGAATCCGGAAATTTGTAGACAAAGAATCAATCTTTGGAGCCTTATCATCTGAAAGTCTGAGAGTTTCCAAAGCCTTTTCCTTGTCGAAGATTCCCTTTGAATCCGGCAAAACATGAGAAATAAACTCAGCTTCTCCTTCATTGTTCAGCCCTACCAAGATGGCTACCTTGGCATAAGAAAGTTTATAAGTCTTGCCATAAGACTTAAATGACAACTTCTCCCTACCATCTTCCTTACGAAAGGAAACTGTCTCATAGAACTCTACAAGTAAATCTGAAAAAACATCATCTTGATTCCCCATCTTAGACACCGCAACATCTTCCCATCCATTGAGCTTAATAATCTTGGATATAAGAGAATCATACTTGTTGAAGAAATCAGGATGAACCAACCTTTCTCTATATACTAACCACTTTGAAATCGGCATAGAGGAAGACATGTCTTGAGGATCTACTTCCACAGACATTCAGATCTGAAGACCTCTGAGAAGTTCAGAACGGAGAAAGATGAAGTTCGGAACGGCTTTAAAACAGAGCGGAAGAGCTTCAGGATACTGGAGCTTGAAAACTGATGTGGGACAACCATTTGGGGTCCCCTTTATATAGGTAACGAGAAGACGGTTCAACTACCTCAATTGATCGAACGGTTGTGACAAGATGACATCAGATCTGAAGGTTGAAAACCAATTCTCAAGAAAACTTGAATCCGATCTTTTGAGGTTTTTATTAAAACAAAAATTTAGGAAAACTATAATCCGAAAACAAAATATAAGAAAATTTCAGCAAGTAAAGTGTGACTATGAAAACTTGAGTAAGGAAATCATACCTTTCGGATTGGATTAGGAGGATTATTTGTAATGGGTAATATTAAAAAAAAATGAACTACGAAAAAGAAAAAAAAACGCAAAACTCACTACAAAAAACAAACTCAATACGGAAAACTTAGTACGAAATAAATTATAAGGATTTTAGTATGAAAATTTCATTACAAAAGTTTTAAAAAAATGAAACACTCATTATGAAAGTCTCGGTACGAAAATCTCGTTATGGAAATACCAGTACAAAATTTTCGATTCCGGAAGTTTTCAATAAGAAAATTTCCATTCCAGAATGTTTCTATACGAAAATATCCATTCTGGAAATTTTCTGTTCCAGAAATTCCCATACCAGAAATTTAGTTCCGAAAAGTTTGAAAACAAACTTTGAAAAACTTAGTTACTCTAACAAACAAATTTACTCCCCCTATGAAAAAGAGTTTATTACTGTAAGGAGATTTTTTCAACAGAAAGTTAATTAAGAAAGATTACCTTACGGTTATCATTCCAAACTTCTGTTTAATGTATTCAAATCTATTAGTAGGAAAATATTTTGTGAAAATATCAGCAAGTTGATCTTGTGTTCCGATAAACTGAAGAATGATATCTCCTTTTTATGTGTGATCCCTAAGAAAGTGATGCCTAATATCTATGTGCTTTGAATGAGAGTGATATGCAGGGTTCTTACTAAGGGCAATGAAACTTGTGTTATCACACAAAATTTTAGTTTTAGTAAAACTCAAGCCATAGACTGTGAGTGTGTGTTGCATCCACAACACTTGATCACAACAACTTCCAGCTGCTACATATTCAGCTTCAGCAGTGGAGAGTGCTACAGAATGCTGCTTCTTGCAAGACCAAGAAACTAAAGAATCTCCTAATAAATGACATGTTCCGGATGTACTTTCTCTATCCATTCTACATCCACCAAAGTCAGCATCAGAAAATCTTTTTAGAACAAAATCATTTCCAGAAGTATAAAATAATCCTAGATCCATGGTTCCCTTAAGGTAGCGAAAAATTATTTTTACTGCCTTTAAGTGAGATTCCTTTGGATTGGATTGATATCTTGTACATAAGCATACTGAGAACATTAAGTCTGGTCGACTAGCTGTTAAGTAAAGTAAACTTCCTATCATACCTCTAAAGGATGTTTGATCAACTGGTTTCCCAGCTTCATCAAGATCTAAAGAGTTTGAGGTACTAATAGGAGTACTTATACTCTTAGTGTTATCATAACCTACTTTTTGAGAATATATTTAATATACTTATGTTGAGATATGTAGGTCCCTTATGGTTTTTGAGAAATTTGAAAACCAAGGAAAAAAGTTAACTCACCCATCATACTCATTTCAAACTCATATTTCATTAGACTTGCAAAAGAGTCGGTTAAAGATTGCTGAGTTGAACCAAATATGTTGTCATCAACATAAATTTGAACAATCAAAACATTTTTCTTATCTTTCATTATAAAAAGAGTTGGATCTGCATTTCCTTTAACATAGTTATTTTAAAGCAAAAATCCAGTGAGTCTATCATACCATGCTCATGGGGCTTGTTTAAGGCCATACATAGCTTTTGTAAGTCTAAAAACATAATCAGGATGTTTTGAATCTTCAAAGCCCGGAGGTTGTTCAACGAAAACATCCTCTTGAACATAACCGTTAAGAAAAGCACATTTCACATCCATTTGGAAAAGTTTAAAATTAAATAATGCTGAAAAGGAAAGCAGAATATGGATAGATTCAAGTCTGGCTACTGGAGCATATGTTTCTTCATAGTCTATTCCCTCTTGCTGATTATAGCCTTTAGCAACAAGTCTAGATTTATTTCTTACTATGACTCCATTTTCATCACATTTATTTCTGAAAACCCATTTTACTCCAATAGCAGAAGTTTCCTTAGGTCTTTCAACCAAAGTCCAGACTTTATTCCTTTCAAATTCATTTAGTTCATCTTGCATGGCTTTGATCAAATCAACAACACCTAAAGCTTCATCAGTGCTTTTAGGTTCTAATTGGGAAAGGAATGATAGATGTTCTACTTCATTTCTTAAGGAACTTCTAGTCCTTACAAGTTGATTTACATCACCAATGATACTATCACTGGGATGATTCTTAAGAAACACCTGATTTGGGTTTTGAATAGCCTGTTCATCAACATATGGTAGAAAGTCTTCCGAGGTAAATGTTTTAGAAGTATCTTCTTGAAGATTATCCTTATTAGAAGATTCTTCTATCAAAGGCTGACAATCAGTTTTTGAAAACACATCCGAGGATGTAGGTTGGGATGGTTTAAAAACAAAAGGATCAGACTCATCAAATTTTACATGTACTGTTTCTTCAACAGTACAATTATTTTTATTAAAAACTCTATAAGACATAGAAGTTGTGGAATAACCTATGAAAATTCCTTCATCAGATTTTGGTGCGAATTTATGTAAGTTATCTTTAGTATTCAAAATGAATACTTTGCAACCAAAAACCTTGAAGTAGGATAGTCTTGGTTTTCTACCATTCCATAGCTCATAAAGAGTTTTATTAAGAAAAGGTCTAATCAAAACTCGATTTAGAGTATAGTAAGCAGTACTTACAGCTTCAGCCCAGAAATGTCAAGCTATAGAATATTCACTCAACATGGTTCTAGTTATCTCTTGAAGAATTATATTTCTTCTCTCAACTACACCATTTTGTTGAGGAGTTCTAGGTGCTAAAAAATTGTGAGTAATACCTTTTCTACTACAAAAAGTTTCAAAATCAGAATTTTGAAATTCTCCTCCATAATCACTATGAATAGTTTTCAATGGATAATTTTTATCATTTTTAACTTGAGCTCTAAAACTTTTGAAATAAGTAAAATATTCAGACTTCCTTGCTAGAAAATAAACCCAAGTAAATCTAGTGTAATCATCAACTAGGACAAACACATAGTATTTTCCTCCAATACTTCCAGTTTGTGTTGGACCAAAAAGATCCACGTGCACTAACTGCAGTGCATTAGTTGTTGAGACTTCAACGGTTGATTTAAAAATAGATTTATGTTGCTTGACATGTTGACAAGGATCACAAACTTTAGAAGAATCAAATCTAATATCCAGTAAATCCATAACTAGTTTCTTCTTAGAGAGTTTACATAAGTTTCTAAGGTTACAGTGACCTAGTCTTCTATGCCATAACAAGGAATAATCTTCCATTGCACTTAGGAAAGGTAAATCTTGTCTCCTGAGGTCTTCTAGGTTCAAAGTGTACACATTCTCTTTCCTATTGGCTGAGAGAATAAATTCTTCCTTGGAATTGTGAACTAAGCACTTATCATTCCTAAAATTCACAAGGTAACCTTCATCACATAACTGACTTATGCTAATGAGGTTGTGCGTAATACCCTTACAAAAAGAACATTTTAAATCAAGGTTTTACCTAGAAGAACAATATTACCAATACAAAAAATCTCTCCCTTAGAATTATCTCCGAAAGTTACCTTTCCTCCTTTCGTTTTGATAATCTTTTAAAAATATCTTTTGTTACCAGTCATGTGATGGGAACATCCACTATCCATTTACCATGTATTGTTGCTGGTACTCTCTTTATTTTCCTGAAATCAAGAAGAGAATTAGTCTTTCGGAATCCATACTTGTTTGGATATGAGATTTCCAGATAACAAAATTTTAGGAACCCACGTCTTCTTAGAAAAGTAAGATTTGTGAAATCCTAAGGATTGGGTTTTGTTTAAGGAACAATTCTTTTCCTGGTGACCACCACATTGACACTTGGTACAAAATGGGGCACTTTGAGGAACAAAATAATTGTTACTAAAAAATGGTCTTGCATGGGTATAACTAAATCCGGATTTATTTCTTAAAGGTCGTATTTGGGAATACATTTTATCAAAATTTTCCATACCATGGGTAAAGTTTGATAAACAATTCTTTAAGGAAAAAATTTCAGACTTGAGTTTTATAACCAAGTTTTTATCCTCAAGATCATTAGTTTTAGAACTAGAGCTAGGCTCGAAAACATTTTTCTTAGAAATTACTTTTTCTAACTCTTTAGAAAGATTGTTCTTCTCAGAACTTACTTCCTCAAGATTTTTTGAAATACTTTCAAAATCAGCATTTTTCCTATCAAGATATTTAGAATGATCTGATATCTCTTTTGTAAGAATAGAATTCCTAGATTTTTCCTTATCAAGTTTCTTATTGAGTTTAGAATTCTCAAACTCAAGAAGTTCAACAAACCTAGAGACTTCTTCATATGTAGGTCAAGTATTTTATTCATCAGAAGAAGATTCTTCATTATAAGAGTTATAATACTTACTATCATTAGAATTTAATGAAACATTGGACAATGATTCAGCATTTCGTACCTTAGCCATAAAACAATGATTATCAATAGGTAATCTGGCTATAAGACCAAGATTCTTCTGTCCTGAAGATTCGTAATCAGAATATTCATTTGAAGAATCACCACCACTAGCACTCCAGGTGTCACTAGCTTTTGGAACTTTCTTAGCTTTCGCTTTATAATACTTCTTTCTGTTCCTGTCTGAATGTATTTCTTTCCTTTCTTTCTTTTTAAGCAAAGGGCAATCTGGTCTAATATGTCCAGCTCTCTTGCATTCATAACAAGTAACTTCTCCATCTTTATTATCTTTCCTGTCCTTTTTCTTATACTTGGATTGGAAATTTCTCTGACCAGCTATCTGGTTCATCCTTCAAGCAAGATTTTCTAATTCATTTTCAGAGATTTCACTTTCACTATAATCTGATTGAATAACTGTCTTCTTAGACTTGGATCTGGTTACTCTCTCAGCAGTCTTGGTTTTCACATGGTTTGATGTTGTTGTAAACGCAACAGTACCATTCCCATTTTTCTTTTTGATGTTGTCAGTATCTCTCTTCATTCTGGTTTCATGTTGGAGAAGAGTTCCAAATAACTCATCAAGAGAAATTTAAGTGACCTTCTTGTTCTCATCTATAGAAGTTCTTTTGGATTCCCACTCATTGGGAATAATCTCAATTATCTTATCCACAAGTGCTTCATCATCCAACCCTTTCTCTCCCATAGACTGTAAACTGTTGATGATAGTCATAAAACTTTGTTGAACTTTACATATTGGTTCACCATAAGGAAAATTGAAGCCATGATATTCAGCTCTAAGCATAGCTCTCCTAGTTTCAATCACTTTAGAAGTTCCAAAGTGTGTAACCTCTGACTTCTTCCAGATACAATTACATGCTTCACAAGAAGAAATTTGGATATATATATTTCTAGTCATTGAACAAAGTAAAGTATTGCGTACCTTATAATTGAGTTGATACTATTTCTTTTCCTGGTTAGTAAAAGTTCTAACTTCCTTATCAGGAATTTTATAATCTCCAGTAAGCATAACAAAGTTATCCACTCCATTATTGATAAAAAAAGTCTGCATTCGATCTCTCCAGTACTCATAATCATTACCATCAATGATTGGTGGTCCTATAGGATTTTGATTATCAATGGAACCAACATTAATTCCTGCCATACTTAAAAAAACCATCAGCACACAAACTTGTTTAAAAAAAATTTCGGAATAACAAAGTTCGGAATGAGAAAGTTTGGAATGAGAAAGTGAGCAAGAAAAACTTATACGTGAGTACAAGTATTTCAGAGTCCTTCTCTGATACCAATTGTAGGATCTAAATAATGTTGTAGATGCTCAATATACAAGAGGGGGGGGGGGTGAATTGTATACTTTAAAAATTCCTTTGGAACCTTTAAAGTTAGTTACGAATAATTATGTTTTCCTTAAGAAAAAGAAAGGGCTAAGTTTAACAAATTTTAAACTAAGAAAATTCACAACACCTCTAACACCAAATGAAAACTTGGAATAAGGAATGAAGTTGTAAACTTAAAGTCCTATGAACTTTCTTAAAACTGGAAAGAGATTCCGAAAGTGGGTTCCGGAAACATAGTTCTGGATATTGAAACTTAACAAAATATTACAATATGAGATTCTACCTTAAATCATATAGAATCTAAATGAAACAAAGTACAAGTAAGGAAGTATAAGAAAGTTATACTTTCCTTACAATACAATATGCAATGGAAATAAAAAAGTAGTAAAACTACAAGTGACAAGATATAAGTCTTTTAACCCAAAGAGAAGGGTATCCAACAACATTGGATAAAGGTACCTTGATTTATACTTTCAAGCAAGTCTGTCTTACCCACACCAAGGTAATCCCTCGATACGAAGATCGGAGTCTCTGTCTTGATATCCCAACAAGCCCTCAACTTCAAGGTAGTTGGAAACCTCTGTCTTCCTCAGCAAGGAAGCCCTCAACTTCAAGGTGTTGGAAACCTCTTTCTTCCTCAGCAAGGAAGCCCTCAACTTCAAGGTGTTGGAAAACTTTGTCTTCCTATCCCCGAAAGTCCTCAAATGTAATCACCAACATTCGGAGTCGCACGAAGATTTGAGAGTTAATAAGAGCCTCTCTCTCTAGAAATCACCTCAACAGCATGTATGCACAATGTTAAAAAGATGTGTGTATATGGAGCTCTTTCAAATGAGCTATTATTTATAGGTAAGGTCGTCTCCCTCCTCCAACGGTCATATCTTCCTTAAAATTCGGAGGGACCTGTACACGTGTCACTTAACCAATGGTTATTTTATAACAGAATAGATGACATCGTTTTATAACAAATCAAGTATAACAGAAAGTACGACATCATTTTAAGTCTTAACTAAAAAGTTCGGAGTGAAGATTCAGAATGAAGGTTTGGAGTGTAAGAAAAATATTAATGAGTTGAAAAATTATAAAAGCGTATTCAAAAACAAAGTTTAGATTATAACCAAAAATAATTTTTGGAGTCTAAATAAATTTGGAGTGAATAAAGAAAATATGATCAGATTCTGTTTAATTGGTGAATTCGGAATGAGAATTCGGAATGAGAATTCGTCATCAGAATTCATAATGAGAATTCGTCGTCAGAATTCGTAATGAGAATTCATCATTAGTATTCGTAATGAGAATTTTATGTCGAACTTCATAAGGATTTGTATCTAGAATTCAGAGTAGAACTTAATCAGAGTTCGTATCCAGAATTCGGAATGAAACTTTATTACAGTTATCATCTGGAATTCGGAGTGAAACATCATTATAGTTCTAATCCAGAATTCGGATCCTAAAACAGAATGCTTTATATCAAAGTTTCAAAAAATTCCGAGAATATATAAATGAATCCGAATCTTATACTTAAGAAATATATGGATGAAAATATGATAAGGATAATTTTTCTTGCAAAAGAAGTTTTCCATATAACATCAATTTTCCTTATAAAAGAAATTTTCCTTATAAAAGTTTTTTTCCTTATAAAATCATGTTTTCTTATAAAAGCAATTTTCCTAAAGATAAGGTGTTTGTGATTTTCAAAACAAGAAGGAATGGAAAAGTCATAAGGTAAACCTTATTGACTCAACACATGATGGTGATTGCAAGGGGAAGAAATAAGCCATTAATATTCAATGATATAATTGTTGGGAGATGGGACACTATGCAAATGATTGTCCAAACCGTCTAGGAAATATGAAATAGAAAAGGCCAAGGGAGTAGGGAAAAGCTTATGTGATCACAACTACAGAGGTTGATGTTCTTAATGGTGTAGTGGTAGTTAAATTGATCGTTTCATAAAATTTAGCCAATTATTTATTTGATTCTGGATCATCTCATTGTTTTATATCTTCCTAGTTTTCTATGAAAATTATATATTTCCAATTTGATTTAACATAGGAGTTATCAGTCAAAACTCTTAAGGGAAGTATCATTGCAACAATGTTTTCTGAATCAATTCCCATTAGAGCATATAAATTTTATTTATCTATTGAACTCATTGTCATACCCAAGATTGAATTTGATATAATCCTCGGTATGGATTGGATTTCTGGATATGATGCAAAATATTTTTGTAAGAAGAAGGAGGTTACAATTATCAACGATGGTAAGGAGTACTTTATCTTTAGAGCAGAAACTTCACCACTTGATTCTTATCTAGATACACCCCCGGTAGCTTAAATAAATTGAATTATCAGGGTGGAAGAGAATGAAATTACTATGGGTGAGGAAAATAATGTTCAAATTGAATATATACCTGTTGTGAAAGAATATATTGATGTCTTTCCAGAGGATTTACCTGTATATCTTGCAGATTAGGAAATTGAGTTTTCCATTGAATTAATTCCTGGTTCAAGGCCCACATTAAAGTCCCCTTATAGAATGGCCACTGTGGAGTTCGTGGAGCTAAAGAAACAACTATAGGAATTGAGTAATAAAGGATTTATTCACCCTAGCGTTTCTCCAGAGGGATCCCATGTTCTTTTTATTAAGAAGAAAGATGGGTCTATGAGGTTGTGCATTGACTACAGGGAAATAAATGCTATTAAAATAAAAAATAAGTATCCTCTATCATGAATTGATGATTTATTCGATCAACTTCATAGAGCCCAATATTTTTTGAAGATTGATATTCGATCTGGATATCATCAGTTACTTGTGAGGAAATAATACATTCCAAAAACAGCATTCCAAACTAGGTACGGGCATTACGAGTTTATAGTAATGCCTTTTGGACTAACTAATGCACCATATATTATCATGGATTTGATGAATAAAATTTTCAAGGAATATCTTGATGAATTTGTGGTGGTGTTTATTGGTGATATCTTGGTATACTCTAAGAGCTACTAAGATCATGAAAATCACTTGTGCACCATTATGAAGACTCTGGGAAGAAGTGAGTTATAAGCGAAGTTCAGTAAGTGTGATTTTTGGCTCCAATTAGTTCTCTTTTTGGGCCACATTATCTCTAAGGATGTAATTTTCGTAGATCCTGTGAAGACAAAGGCTATGAAATAATGGCCTACTCGAACAAACAGAACTAAGGTACATAGTTTTATTGGTTTCGCAGGTTATTATCAGCATTTCGTACAGAACTTTTCCCATTTATCCAATCCAAAGACCAAGATTACACGAAAAGGGGTTAATTTTATATGCACCATTGAATGTGAAGAGTGTTTTTAAGAATTTAAGAGGAGTTTATTGAAAGATCTGATCATAACCTTACCATCGGGGAATGATGGGTTTGTTATCTATAGCGACGCTTCAAATAAAGGACATGGTTGTGTCCTTATGCAGAATGATCGAATGATTGCCTATGCATCTAGGCAGCTAAAAATTCATGAAAAAAACTATCCAACTCATGATCTTGAGTAATTAGCAGTAATATTTTCTCTGAATATTTAGAGACATTACCTCTATGGAGAAAAATGTGAGAGATATATTGATCATAAGAGTTTGAAATATATATTCTCATAGAAAGAACTCAACAGGGGACAAAGGATATGGATGGAGCTACTCAAAGACTACGATTTCACAATACACTAACACCCCAAGAAGGAAAATAAGGTAGTAGATTATTTGAGCAGAAAGGATCATGGAGTTCTGAATAAGATGAGAGTTAAAAGGGATCCTTTGTTCGTGGATCTAATAAATATGGATATGGGAATTATCAATAAAGGTAACACATCATTATTTTTTCAAATAGTTTCCAAACCTTCTTTACTGGAGAGGAAAAAAAGTTATCAGGCTAATGATGAGGAGTTTCAAAAGAAATTTAAGGCTGTAAATGATGGGAAGTTGATTGAATTTGTACATGAACACTAGTGCAAAAAACATTATTTACGTCACCATTTTTTACGTCGGTTATATATAACCGACATGATAATTTGTGAAACATGGTTTTATATGTCTGTTATAAAATAACCGACGTAAAAAATGTGGTGAGTAGATTTTGAATATCGGTTATAAATTAACCGACGTAAAAAAAAGTGCGGGGGTTTTTTACGTCGGTTATAAAATAACCGACGTAAAAAACCAAAGCACGGGGGGTTTTTTACATCGTTTATTTGATAACCGACGTAAAAAACTCGTAGATAACCCATTTTTTACATCGGTTATAAAATAACCGACGTAAAAAATGCGACTTTTGAGGACTTTTTGACATCAGTTATTTTATAACCGACATAACAAAACAACCCGCAGAACGTTTTTTACATCGGTTATACAATACCCAACGTAAAAAACTGTGATTTTTGATGTCTTTTTTACGTCCGTTATAGAATAACCGACGTAAAAAAAAACACATGGATTTTCTTTCGTCGGTTATTTTATAACTGACGTTTACAAATGTAAAAAACTGTTTATAACGTCGATTATTTCATAACCGACGTTATAAAACATTTAAAAAATTAACAAGCCCCGTGGATTGTCATTTACGATTTTTCGATCGACAGTCTGGAAGCTAGTCTCTCTCGTGTGGTAAACCCTAATCAACTCTTAGATCTCACTGCGTTAAACTCGTTTTGACTTCATCGTTTATCATATTTACTCTCCTCAGATCTATCATCTCAACTCACATCACTCAAGTAAGCCTTCCACGAATTTATTTCATTTTTTTTTCGGATAGTCTATATTTATGTTTTGCGATTTTTGTGTTTCAACTAGGTAAGATTCTTCGATTTTGAACCCTCTTACCTCTTTTTTCCATCATCATCTTATTTATCATCCCTAGATCTATTAGATCGACTCGCAATATTCATGTAAGCCTCAACTACTTCTATTTAGTTTGTTTTAGTTTCGTGAATGCCCGACATTGATGGTAATTTTTGTTGTCATTGACAACTAATGATCTCATTCACCTATATTACTGCATAGAATGGTTATTGATTAAATGTATGAACTCGGAAATGATATTTCATGTGTTGTTGCGGCTTATGTTCATCCTCTTTTATATGAGAATCTATTAGACATAGAATGGTTATTGATTAAATGTATGAATTATGATGATTGTGCCATGATGATTGGATTTACATTGCGATTTTCTCCATATAATTTTTTATTTTAAATACGATTTGATTCTCAGGTTTACTCCATTCTCTCCAGTTTTCTATCAACCATGTAGGTGCCATGGTTTTCTTTTATTCAATGGAATTTAAAACTGTTATATCTAACTATTTTTTGTTTTAATAATAATATTTAAGCATATTTTTCTAAATACGCATTGATTTGTTTTATATTTCAAAATAGTTTTACATTCAAATTATGATTTTTTTTATATAAACTTATATTTTTCTTCTCTTAAAAAAAATATATTTTTGGTATTTGTTATAGGTAATAATGAGTTGCACTTGGATTACGGAACATCGAATGAGCAATGAATATGAGGAAGGTGTTGATTCCTTTTTGGAATTTGCTAAACGAAATGTTCCAAGTAGTGACATTTTTTTGTCCATGCCTGAAATCTTTGAATATGAAGAAGTTGAAAATTAGAGAGATAAAAGATCATCTGATATGTCATGGTTTTAATCTAAGTTACAGCCCTTGGATTTGGCATGGTGAAACCGGACGAAATGTCACTGATGATGATGATTCACAAGATGGTAACTCTGATGGAATTGAAGAAATAATTCGCGATATTGTAGCAGAACAAATTGAGATTGAACCGAAAGTTGCATGTCTATATGGTGATGCTGAAAAACCATTATATCCTGGTTGTATAGATTTTACGGTTTTTTCAGCGGTGTTAAAATTGATTAACCTGAAGGCGAAACATGGATGGAGTGACAGAAGTTTTACAGAGTTGGTAGAATTGATGAAAGATATTATTCCAAAAGATAACGATCTTCCAGATTCACATTACAAGACCAAGAAAATATTATGCCCGATCTGATTGGGATACAAGAAAATACATGCCTGTCTGAATGACTGCATTATATATAGGAAGGAATATGAATTTCTGTCAGAGTGTCCTAAATGTGGGACATCACGGTATAAGGTGAAAGAAAAATCATAGGCTGATGTAGAGATTACAAAGCTCCCTTCAAATGTATTTTGGTATCTTCCCATAATTCATCGTTTCAAACGTTTATTTGCTAATTCACATGATGAAAAAAGGTTAAGATGGCATGCTGATGAGCGGGTATGTGATGAAAAAATACATCATCCAGTTGATTGTCCACAATGGAAGAAAATTGATGTGCAGTATTCTATATTTGGAAATGAAATAAGAAATATCAGATTAGGTTTGTGCACAGATGGAATGAATCCATAATGAACCCTCAATAACACACATACTTCATGGCCTGTTTTATTGGTAATTTACTACCTCTCTCCTGAAGTTTGTATGAAGCACAAATATGTCATGTTGAGTATAATGATCTCTGGTCCAAAGCAACCCGACGATGATATTTATGTTTACTTGTCACCGTTGATTGATGATTTGAAACTGTTATGGGCTGATGGTATTAGGGTGTATGATTCTTATAAAATGGAACATTTTCAACTGCATGCAGTGCTTCTAGTAACTATAAATGACTTCCCAACGTATGGAAATTTGTCTAGATACAGTGTTAAAGGGAATAAAGCATGTCCAATTTGTGAACAAAATACGTCATATTTTCAATTGCATCATGGGAGGAAAACAGTGTACATGGGTCATCGAAAGTTTTTGCCTATAGATCACCCTTATAGAAGACTAAAAAAGGAATTCAATGGCTCACAAGAATTTGATACTGCTCCAAAACATTTATCCCCAGATATGTATTTTAAGAGGGTGAAAAACCTTGATGTGACATTGGGAAAGACATAGAAATCTGGTAATGATAGACATATTTGGAAGAAAAGGTCAATATGTTTTGAGCTACCATATTGGAGGTATCATGAAGTTAAACATAATATTGATGTCATGCACGTGGAGAAGAATATATGTGATTGTTTGATTGAAACATTGTTAGACATTAAAGGAAAGACTAAAGATGGGTTGAATGCAATATTAGACTTACTATCAATGGGAATACGTTTGGAGTTATCTCCCACTCCTAAAGGAAGATGGACATTTCTTCCCTCGGCTTGTCATACATTATCCAAGAGGGAGAAAATCAGCTTTTTTCAGTGTCTTCATGATATCAAAGTGCCTCAAGGTTATTCTTCAAATGTAAAATTTTTTGTCTCATTGAAGGACTTAAAGTTGATAGGTATGAAATCACATGATTTTCATGTGATGATGCAACAAATTATACCAGTTGCATTGCGTAGAATATTTCCCATTTGTGTCAGAAAGACTATGATGAAGTTGTGTTATTTTTTCAATTCAATTTGTAACAAGGAAGTTGATGTGAATGATTTGAACATTTTGGAAAAGAATGCAATTTTTATACTTTTTCAATTTGAAATGTATTTTCCTCCAATTTGTTTTGATATAATGGTGCATTTAATGATTCATCTGGTTCGAGAAATAAAGCTTTGTGGACCTATATATCTTCGTTGGATGTATCTTTTTGAAAGGTATATGAAAATATTAAAGGGGTATGTTAAAAACCCATATCGACCTGAAGCCTCCATTATTGAAAAGTATATTTCTGAGGAGGTAGCAGAGTTTTGTACGAGCTACTTGGATGTGACGCAACACATAGGTTTGCCTCCATCTCGCCATGACCGAGTTAATAATGAGGGAAAGGGGATTCGTGGCTTGAAAGTAAAATAATTGTCACCTGAATAGATGAAGAAGTTAGAATCATACATCTTGAATAACATAGCTGATGCTCAACCGTATATCACATTGCATATTAATGAGTTGAAACAATGTCATCCAAAGAAGAAATAAATGTGGATTTTGAATGAGCACAAAAAAACTTTTTTGTCATGGATTAAAAAGACTTTTCTTGTTAGATCAGATGTATTAGAGACATTAAAATTGATAGTGGGTGGTCCATGTTTAAATGTGATAACATGGTCCGGTTATGACATTAATGGCTATACATTTCATACGAAAGATCAGGACAACAAAAGTGCAGTTTAGAATAGTGGTGTTTTGGTGTTTGTAGAAGCAATGCATTTTTCGAGTGCTAAGGACAAAAACCCAATTTCTGCATCAAGTGCATATTATGGAGTGATTGAAGACATATGGGAGGTTGATTACTTTAAAATTAAAGTTTATGTTTTTAACTGTAAATGGTTTATCGGTAACAACAGTGTCAGACATGATGAATTTGGAATGACACTTGTTAATCTGAATAGATTGGAAGACACAACTGATTCTTTTATAATGAAAAAACATGAAAAACAAATTTTCTATGTAGTAGATCAATCAGATATGCAGTGGGCTGTTGTTTTATAAGGGAAAAAACAATATGTTGGTGAGGATGAAGTTGATGAAGATGTTGATTTATGTGAGATCCCTACTTCCATGGAAAGATTAACAGAACATAATGATGAGCATGTTGAAGACATGGTTTGTGCCATAAGGAACGATCATAATGAAGGAATTTGGGAAAACAATCCATTTGTACATTCCTAAAATTACAGGTAACATATGTTTATTTCTTGTTTACATTTATTTTTTTCATAAATGTTAGATTTTGTATGTTTTTTATTTATTAAAACATGTTTTAAAACAAAATAAGTATAAGTTTTTGTTTTTTTAAGTTTGTTTAGTTTACTTTATCATGTTTACCATTACATGAATTATATATCTATTATTTTTGTTCAGTGACAGTTACTTTACCATGTTTACCAGGTTTACCATGTTTACCATCTTGACCATCTTTACCATCTTTACCATTGTTTAACATGCTTACCATATTACCAATGTTTACTATTATGTAACTTAGTACACTTTTCTATTTTCTGATTACGGTAGTATTAAAATATTTGAATTTGTATATTTTTGAACTAAATTTTGTTTTTTTGATTTGAAGGATAATGACAGATCATTCAGTTGATCAACAACATGATTCTGGAGATGAGCATATTGGTCATACCTTTGGGGAGGAACATTCACATGCTCCTATTACGACAAAGAGTTCAAAGGTTGGTAAACGTGGGTGCACATGTTTACCAAAATTATCAGTTGCCTGTACGCAGGATCAGAGGATAGTTGTTGAGTTTGATGATGATGATATTCCTAGAGGTCCAAATGGAAAATATTTTAAGTGTTTTTTAGAAACTCAGGCTAAGAGCAAAGTAAGAATTCTGTATGATGACTGAAGAAGTGTGGATAAAGCAATAATCTCTCAGTTATGGGAGACGATTTTGGTAAGATATTTTGATAATATTTGAATATTATTTAAAAGTTTATAGTATATATAATATGTTTAACCTCTTCTTTATTAGATGACATTTGATATTCCTGACACTTGAGGAGTCAGGAGGAAATGCTTATCGTTGGCTTCCAGGAGATGGAGGGATTTCAAATCAACCCTCCCATCTAGTTTCATTTATGGTCATAGGAGTCATGACAATCCATGTCGTATATATCCTTTTATAGATGAAGACACATGGAGACAGTTTTTTGAAAGTAGAAGAAAAGATTCATTTTTGGTAAGGGTAGTGTAAACTTTTATAAGATTTCTTATATAAATGATCATATTAACATTTTGTTAATGATTTCTTATTATTAATTTACAGCAAACAATGAAAGCTCATCAGGAGATATAATCTAAAAATGTATACCCTCATAGTTTATCTCGGGGAGGGTATGTATTATTGGGAGAATAATTGATGGCAGAAAAATTTCAACAACTAAGAGATGAGTCTTCAAGCTCTGGAGAGGTGGTCCCTCTATCCCCTCCATCTAGACATGAAAAATGGAAGAGAGATCGGAAGGGAAAAAATGGAAATATCTTTCGGATGAATCAAGAATCATAGCTGAGAGGATTGTATGATATATATTTTATTTATTTAAGTTAACCATTTTCTTCATATAATTTCAATCATTAAAGAAATGTTCAATTAATTAATACAGGACTCTCTTGAGGAGAAGAGTTCATAAGGGACATTTACAGCTACTGGGAGGGAAGATATTTTATCTATAGCATTGGGAAGGTCTGAACATCCTGGTCATGTAAGAGGATATCCAACAACTGTATCAGTAAGAAAAGTGTTTCCACGTTCTTCAACTTCAAAAGTTGAGGGGGTTTATAAAAAAAATAGAATCATTGGAGGCTGAAGTTCATAATATTAATGTGACGATGGAGGAAAATATTAGAGTGTCGGTGCAGTATATGTTTGCAGACGTGCAAAGACAATTTCAGACTACTGCTCCCACTCCTCCACCTCCCCTTGTAGACCCCATTATTTATCCTCCACCTCCGCTAGTAGCTCCCACTCCCCCACCTCAGCTTGCTGACCCCATTTTTTATCCTACTCCTCCGCCGCAGCTTCCTACTTATTGCGAGTTGTATGTTGATGATTCTCAACATCTTATAATAGAATATGGGTTGGTATATTGTATAGGAGATACAGTTCATCATCAAAAATTAGAGGTAGAGAATCTGAGGGTCACTGTAAAGGATATTATAGATAGATTAGCTCAGGTACCATTACCTACAGATGAGGTGGCGAAAGTTGGACATAGTATTGGCCATTTTTTAATTTGGCCATCCAGACTTCTTTGACTCATTACCATAGAGCTATAAAAGTTATATATTTTTTTTATTAAAGTTGTTTTATCATTTGAAAACTAATATATTTTTAAATTTATTTTTACAGGTATAATTCAAAGTAAAGAATTACTGTATAGACAATAACAAAGACAAATGGCTATGACATCAGATACAGATTCTAGTAGTCCTGACAGATTGTCAAGATATTCAAATTTGTTGGCGGGTCATTATGAGTTTCTAATAGAATCTCATGTTTGTGGATGTGAAATAAATTTGGGGATTATGAAAACTGATATCATGGAGCTTGTTATTGGAGATAAGTTGGGCATCAATGTGGTGAAATTTTTTTCCATGTAAGTCTTAACACCTTTTCCCTGCGTTATATTTATTAAAAATGTATACTTATGTCTGTTTTTTATTAGGTATCATTATAAAATTTGTGAGAGGAATGAGCTGACAGATGTATACAGATTCATGGACCCGCAATTGATTTCCCCTAAATAATGTGCATTGGATGAGGAACAAAGAATGATTTATATTGCTAAAAGACTTGAAAAGAATATAGTCACACAATGTTGGATGATGCCTTTTTGTGAGAGGTATGAAACAAATCTCTCTCAAAGAGTTAATTATCTTTTAACATAAAAAACCACTAACGTTAAATTTCATTTTATCAGTGATTATTGGATGTTAGGGGTTTTTTTCCCAAGGGAGAAAGCACTTTATTAGATATGCTCTGTCCATGATGATGTACAGGAATGTTTTAAGAATATATTGGAAAAGTAAGTTTCAATTTCTCAATAGTTTTATATATTATAATGAATTTTAAATTTACCCCATTTCTATTATTTTCTAATAAGGCATGGGCCTACTTTTGAAAATACACAAAGAAAAGGAATGAAAAGATCAAATATGTAAATACGAAGGTAAATATCCATTTATAATTTGTACATTTTGATTTATTACATTAAAAATATATATTGAATTTACACTCATTCAAACAGAATTTTAATGAACAACAAGGCATCATAGAATACAGATATTATATGTTAAGATTTATGTATGAAATAATAACAACTGGGACAGTTGTGAATTTTGACCTGGTAAGATTTCCTCTTAAACTTTGCCATAATATTTCAATTTGATTTACTCATTATACACGTTAACTACTATCCTTTTCATTTGTATCTTTTTGATGACCCTCAACCCTATAATGCTGAAGACATCAAACACTTATAAGTGGAGTGGT
Organism: Viscum album; assembly: GCA_963277665.1. Classification (NCBI taxonomy): domain Eukaryota; kingdom Viridiplantae; phylum Streptophyta; class Magnoliopsida; order Santalales; family Viscaceae; genus Viscum; species Viscum album. The sequence goes on along the minus strand of OY728160.1, from coordinate 468,467,628 downwards.
CAAATTATTTTACAGGATTCATTAAATTTTAGTTGATTGTAATGAAAAATGTAATTTTGAATATTGTCATTGTAATTGTGTATTTGGTATTCATTTAGGTTGGATTTAGGTTTTTTTGAAGTTGACAGTGTAAGTTTTGAATGTTATATATGTGAATGTTTAATTTTTCTCTACTTCTTGTTTTGGTCTAATTATGATGGTTTTTCTGGTATGGATTCTGGTCTGGGGGGGAGGGGTTTCAAGGGTGTGGGGCGGTGTTCAGTGGGTTTGGGGGTGTCCAGGGGTCTGGGAGGGCTGTTTGTTGGGATGGGGGGGGGGGGTGGGGGGGTCGTTGAGGAGTGTTTGGGGCTGTCTAGGGGGTTGGGAGGGGGGAAGTCCAGGGGTGTGGTGGAGGCTCCAATGGGGTGGGGGAGGGCTATCCAGGGTGTGGGGGGTATACATGAGGGTGGGGGGGTTGTCCCGGGGTGTTTGGAGCTATCCAGGGGGTCAAGGGGCAGTCCAGGGGTGTGGTGGGGGCTGTCAAGTGGGGTGAGGGGGTGTTGTTCAGGAGGGGGGGGGGGGGTTGTAGAGGGGTGTTTGGGGCTGTCCAGGGGGTCGGGGGGCAGTCTAGGGGTGTGGTGGGGGCACTAATTGGGTGGGGGCTGTCAAGTGGGGTGAGGGGGTGCTGTTCAGGAGGGTGGGTGGGGGGGGGGTAGTCCAGGGGTGTGGGGGGTATACATGAGGGTGGGGGGGTTGTACTGGGGTGTTTGGAGCTGGCGAGGGGGTCGGGGGGCAGTCCAGGGGTGTGGTGGGGGCTGTCAAGTGGGGTGAGGGGGTGCTGTTCAGGGGGGTGTGGGTGGGGGTTGTTGAGGGGTGTTTAGGGTTGTCCAGGGGGTCAGGGGGCAGTCCAGGGGTGTGGTGGGTGCTGTCAAGTGGGGTGAGGGGGTGCTGTTCAGGAGGGTGGGTGCGGGGGGGGGGGGGGGGGTTGTCGAGGGGTGTTTGGGGCTGTCTAGGGGGTCAGGGGGAGGTCTAGTGGTGTGGTGGGGGCTCCAATGGGGTGGGGGAGGGCTGTACATGGGGCATACATGAGGGTGGGGGCTATCCAGTGGGGTAAGGTTTATATGTTATTAATGTAAATGATTAAATTTTATTTAGTTCATGTTTTGATCTCCTTCTGTTTTTGTGGTACGAATTATTGATTTGGTTTCTGGTTGATTTTGGGGGAGAGCAGAGGACTGCAATCAATTTTTTTTTTAAAAATTGTCTTCCACATCGGTTATTTTATAACCGACGTGATAAAGAAATCGAGAAGGGTTTATCACGTCGGTTATTACACAACCGACGTGATAAAGGACATGGGAAATGATTTATCACATCAGTTAATCAATAAACGACGTGATAAACGGACTGAGAAATGGTTTATCACATCGGTTGTTAAATAACTGACGTGATAAACCATTTCCCAGGCCTTTTATCACGTCAGTTATTGATTAACGGACGTGATAAACCCCCCCAGACTGGTTTAGCATGTCGGTTATTAAATAACCGACGTGATAAACTCCCCGCACGTGTTTATAACATCATTTATTGTATAACCGACGCGATAAAGCCCCCATCGGTTTATTACGGCGGTTATATAATAACCGACGTTATAAACCCCGCCCCCCTGGGTTTTTTAATGTCGGTTATTAATTAACTGATGTGATAAACACCGTGATGTTATGTTTGTGACGTCGTTTTTTAAATAACCGACGTAAAAAACATTATTTATAACGTCATCTGTATTAACATCGACTAAAATCCAACGTAAAAAAGGAAAAATAACCGACATAAATAATGTTTTCTACACTAGTGGAAGGTGGAATTTTGAAATTCGGAAAGAGGCTTTGTGTCCCCTCTATTCCTGAGAAAAAGAAGGAACTATTGGTTGATGCTCATAGCTCTAATTTCTCTATAAACCCTGGTAGCACAACGATGTTCATATATCTAAAGGAACATTTTTGGTAGGAAAACATGAAGAGGGAGATTTCTGATTACGTGTCGAGATGTTTGGTTTTTCAATAGGTGTAGGAAAGAAGACAACATCCTGGGGGAGTCATGCAACCCCTTTATATACCTATGTGGAAATGGGATGATATTATGATGGACTTTGTCTTGGGGCTACAAAAGATTCCAAGAAAGAATGATGCGATATGGGTCATTGTTGACCGTCTTATAAAATCATCACATTTTCTTACTATAAGGGATGATTTACCACTTGAACGTTTAACAAGAATATATATTAATGAAGTTGTAAGACTTTATGGTGTAACCTCGTCAATTGTTTCCGATCATGATCCCCATTTTACAACATGATTCTCGAAGAGTCTTCAGAAGGCCCTACTAATTGATCTTCGTTTGAGCACTTCCTACCACCCACAAACTGATGGAAAATCAGAACGGACTATTCAAACTTTGGAAGAAATGTTAAGGTCTTGTTCACTTTATTTTCAAGGCATGTGGGATCAGTATTTACCTCGTGGAATTTTCTTACAACAATATCTTCCATTCAAGTATTCAAATGGCACCCTATGAAGCATTATATTGGAAGAGATAACATACACCAACTTTTTAGGATGATGTTGGGGAAAGAAAGCTCTTTGTCCCCAAACTTGTTGAAGAAACAACAAAAAAGGTGAAGATTATCCAAAACCATATCAAAATAGCTCAAAGTAGGAAAAAGAGCTATGCTGATAACAGAAAGAAGGATTTTGAATTTCCCAAAGGTGATCATGTTTTCATAAAGGTATCTCTATGGAAGGGTATTATACAATTCTGTATGAAGGGAAAATTAAGTCCCAGGTACATCGGACAATTCGAAATTCTGGACCTAATTGGTGTCGTGGCTTACTGTTTGGCAATGCCCCCCAGTCTCTCCAAAGTTCACAATGTGTTCCGCGTGTTAATGTTACGAAAGTACATGCCATAACTAATACATGTACTCACTTATGAAGAAGTAAAACTTGAGCCCGATCTATCTTATTGTGAAGAGTCTATAAAGTTTTTTGATACCAGAGAACATGTATTGAGAAATCAGATGAGTCATTTGGTAAAGGTTCTTTGGAGGAACCATAAGATGGAGGAAGAAACATGGATGTCTAAGGATCTTATGATAAAGACATACTCGAATCTTTTTAGGTGATATTTTGAGAATTTCGAGGAATAAATTTTTGTAAGGAGGGGAGAATGTTACACCCCAAGGATTTGAAAATAAATATAGAATTCAATTTTAAAATATATCCATTAAACACAACATTGCCTCTTCTATGTTTTTAATTTCGAAAAAATGGTCATCTAGAGTTGTGTTTTGTAATTCATTTGGAGTCTGATAGAACAGACTTGATTTTTGGTGAATAGTAACATTCCCTTATGAATAGTAATTTGACCCTTATGAATAGTAAATAATGATGTTATTTTATTTTTGTAAGGTAAAAAGATAATGGGATCTTAATTAATTTTTCAATGTTATATAAAACTAATTATACCATTAAGATTGTTATTTTTCGAAATAACTATGACTTTATTTAAAAATTAAATTAATAATATTTAGAAAATTATTTTTGAAAAATGGAGTTCACTTTTGAATTCTACACATCAAAAAATGGTAGGGGTGAATTTTTGGTATTTTTATGTAATTCTTGAATTTTTGATGAATAGTGAAATACGGTAAAATACCGTATATTAAAATTATCAATTAAATACACTATTTATGACATCATAAGTGATGTAAGTCCACTTGCATCTAACTCACATGCACTTATTACTATTAGGGTTCACAAGGAATAACACTATTGGTTGTCTTGATGGAAATAATAAAATAATGAAATAAAATATTCAAAATTTACCCCTCTCCTCCACTATAACCCCCCCACTCCATCTTCTCTTCACTACTCTAAGACTTTAATATCCTCAATGTTCTGCCCAATTACCCTTTCCTATTCTCTCCCCACGTCCAGGAAGCTCCTGGTCTTGCCAAAAGACCAAAACCCCTTCCTTTAAGGAGATTCTCAAGAAGGTTATTTCAAGAGGTAAAGCACCCTTCTTTTTCATTTGGTTTCATTTCAATTTATCATCTTTTGTTATCCTATCCTCACCTCTTCTGTCCAAATTATCATGATAACTCCAGTATCATCTATATAATGGAATTATATTATGTGAATGGAAGAACCATCATCAATATTCTTACTCCCCCCTTTTATTTTTATAAACGAAATCAACGTCCATGATGTTCCGATTTATAACCTTCATGGACGATGAAGTTTCTTTTTAAATATCTCCTTAATTACTTGTCATGAAACCATATTAATGGTTGCACCATACTATAATATTTGTATTATAACCTAATTAATATTCATGAACCAGTATATGTACATATAATTAAGTTATATTGCAAAACTAATTCATAATAATCCAAATACCACCAAATAATCGAAGTGGTTGTCATCTAATGAATGATACTCATTCCATTTATCCAAATGATATAAATTACCATTATAAATTCTGGATGTTCATAAATAATATGTAATTTCAATTCTGGAGATTTAAACCATTCCACATGAACTTCCTTACTTAAAAAAAGTTAAGTGACTATGAAAATTAATAACACAAACACACCGGAACGACAAAATTCGATATTATAACTAATAAAAAGACATAAATAAACTAAATAGAATAATGATAAACTAGATACATGTCTAATTGGTTCTTAATTAAGTTATTAATGAGTATGATTTCATATTTCAGTACCTTAATTTCATGAAGGAAACACATTCAGACTTAAGGTAAGGGTTTTCTCACTCGAACATCCATTTTCATTCGGGTTACTTTTATGGTCTAATTACCTCAATGAAATTCTTGTATATTATTATGTAATCATAATATATTTTTTTGGGTGTTCTATATATTTTAACCAACCATAAACCTTCCTTATTTTGTGTATAGTTACACGTTTTAAAAGGAAATTTCAAAATTGTTTCAAAAATACAAGCCCGATTTAAGGGAATTTCTCAAATTCTTACCTATTTTAAAAGGAAAACTATAATATTTTTTTGAAAATCATTATCTTTATAAAATGAATAATTTTATTATAAAAATACTATCTTACTTCACCTCTGGTTTTATAAAAATATTTTTCCAAAAGAACTCTTATTTTCAAAATAAAATAGTATTTATCTCAAGAATTGGTTAATGATTTTATAAGAGTATTCTAGTTTGATTCAACACTCTTGTTGATTCTTATGTATTGTGGGGGTTAATAATTTATGATTTTATATACCATATTTTATTTAATGGTTTATGAATAACTTTATTTTGGATGATCTATCCTAAAACCATTCACCATATTACTCAGAATGGTTAGAGTTTTATATTCAATGATTGGGGAAAGTTAGTTACATTTCATATGACAAATTCAATATGAATGTAAATGTTGTTTATGTTTATCCCCACTCATATGAGGAATTAATTGTACTTATTATATGATGGGTGGGTCCCACTATAGCCCCTCTATTCATTGGTAGGTCTCATGAGAGAAATAGATGTGGAATTGGTCGAGGCCTTTCCCAATGTGGTATATGGATTTTGGCCAAGACCGTAATCATTAGACGTCTTGGCCGAGGCCTTGAAAAAATGTTTCAGAATGTCCAGCATATACACTTCCCTCATTATGATGCTAGTAATTGAAAGTTAATATGGTTATTCAACTATTATAATACCATGATTATGTTTTACTATGGAATTATTTACTCAGATCATATTCCTACCATAATGTGATCAAGTTTACTACTAAAGGCATGTGTTTTTGAATTGTGCACATTTGCTTATGTTTATGATATTTTCCACTGTATTACTTACCCTTACTGAGCGTTTTATCTCACCCCTTTCTTATGTTTCATTTTCTAATTACATGAAGAGGTAAATTATGAATGACTTGCAAGCATAATCTAAGAGAAATGATGTTTTTAGTGGAATAAATTAGTTTTGTATATTACCTTAATGATGTAATGTTAAACTTATTTATGTATCTTGTTTACAAAATCTACTAAACAACTTGGTCCTTAGGGATTAGTATTCCTTGTTTATATGCCAATGTAATAAAATAAGGCACCATCACCAGGGAACTAGGGTCAGGTTCTTACAGTCTCCGCACCTGTCTGCCTGCTGCTGACTACCGTCAGCTGTCTCTGCTCTTCCAAGAAGCTCTTGATCACCAAGGCCCACTCAAGCACTCTGGAAAATGTTGGAATGCAGAGAGGCATGAAACTAGCTCAGATGTCCCATCGTAGACCATTCTCGAAGGTCTGAGCTCTGAAGTACTGATCCATGACCATATCCATTGAGTACCTGGCGAGGTTGGTGAACATCGATGAATAGTCAGCCAACGTCAAACTACACTTCTAGAGATGAAGAATCTCCTGGATAAGAACTTATCTCAATGTAAATAGTGATAAGTTCTCCCTAAAGAGTCACTCAAAATCCATTTACAAAAGATTTTCCTCATCGTGAGTCTTTGTGGTTAGACTCCACCATCATACCACCGAACGTTGAAGAAGGCTCACTCCTAGGATCACCATTTGGTCCGCCGGTGTCCTCACGAGACAGAGACCTCTGGTCACCACCTCAAGCCAGTCCTCAGCTCCCTGAGGGTCGGGCTGACCTCAGAACCTAAGGGGTATCTCTCTATAACTCATGTAGTGCGCTCAGCCTACGACCCTCGTCTGTTGGTACTGCAGGTACCACATCCTACTCCACTGGTGGTGATATAGTAGGTACACCACCTGGATGTAATGCCTATGGAACTATTTCCAGTATCGAATCCTCATCACTGAGGGGGTCATCCTCATGATTGTGCTGCTGAATCCTAGTGGGCATGCATCACAAAGGCATCCACTGTGGAACAAGATATACAATGGTCAAAGATTACATCTAAATAGCTAACACAGAGGACATGGAAGACACAACCCATTCTTATATGATGCATGTACCAATATATTATTTCCATGAAACTAGTGTTTTAATTCATTGAGTTGAAAAGTAGTTTATCAGAGTCCTGGTGTATGGATACGTCGGCCGCCCACACCAACACTGGAGTCTCTAGCATGAAAGCCGAGCTCGAAACACTTAGCACTGTTTCCCTAGACCAAACTCATTGAATCTTGGTTCTATGACAGAATTGACCACCACTGATACCACTCTATCATTAACCGTCCCAATAGGGCCTGTGCTGCGACTCCCCATTTCCGCCTCCAATAGGGCAAGGGCTGGTGACTAGCATCGAGTTGGAATAATACTAACATAAGAGGCATTGACTATGTACCTGTACAAACACACACACACAAATATACAAGCCCAAAAATGATGAAATGTAAAGAAAACCAGTAAGGAACAAAATGAATGCATATATATAAACCCAACCAACATAGTACGACAGGAAGTAAAGTACTAAAAGTAAACTGAGCCAGAATAAAAGGCCACCAAAAAAACACTAGAGTCTAAAAACTACAAAGTCAAACCAGTAAAAAAAGAAGTATTGAGACTTATACTCATAGCCATAATATGCCTCGGCCAGTAAGGAACTCAGAATGCTCGGTCCTATCCTGATCCTCCATGGAATCTGTCAAAAGGTTGCTTGTCTGCACAATACACGACACATGTGAGCAAGGCCTGTGCAGTGGTGAGTATAACAATACTCCGTAGAGGACCTCGAAAACCACAAAGAAATACACAAAGGAAAGGTACAGTCATCTATACATAGTATATGTCTAATGAATATATAATAGGTGAACCCAATCAAGATATACTATAAACCCAGGACCGTAGTCTAGAGACAAGTCGCACAACCGTATTCCCCTGCTATGGATTCAGTTTGAAGATTCCACAATACACTCATCCTAGAGAAATCACACCACGAGTCTGATAGAACTAATGACATCCTTCCGACAAGTACTGTCTGTTGGGAAAACTCACGAGATATAGATACACTCATTCTAAGAGAACACACTTCTAAGTGGGGAAAGATCAAGATACACAGATTAGGATCACTACCATGGCCTTGACGGATACCACGACTCATCCAGATTCACCTGCTAAGTAGAGGATCGATGCCCTGTGGGGATAGTCACATCTACACCTAACTCTACCTAGGGTCAGGAATGGATTGAGGATCTCACTCTGAACAACTTGGAGGGATACCTGACTCTATCCCAGAAAGGCATGCTGAAGGGATCATACTCCAGAAAAAGGAAATGATACCTGACCTTCAGGGGACCGAGTAAAAGGGGAACTAACCCAAATGAAACATGTCCAAGATATGGTGGATAAGAAGATCAAGCCATGTACTAAGAATTACATGACATGTAGTAGTGTCACATGCCGTGTCTTCTGACCCCGGGTATTGCCCATGTACAACGACCAATTTCGTAAGGCTAGTTGTGTAGAAGAAGTTATACATGGCGTGTAAGAGAGTGACACGTTGTTTTCCTCTATCTGAGGAGGACTGCATGTACACTGGCTATGTGCCAGTACACAGCTTCAACCCATGTGCCATAACCCATGTATCAGGTACACAGGGTAACCCATGCAGTCAGCCTGGTCTGGCCGTGTGGTGGGGTACATGGTCGTGTACTCCACCCTGTGTCCGTGTATCCCCTGGATACATACCGAGTCCCGTGTAAGGACCCACACACCGTGTTCTTTGGAGAAAATGCCGTGTCATCTCTTCACGCACCGTGAAACCCTATAAGCCACTTAGCCAGACCTCCACGCCATGTTCTTTGGGATACATGTCGTGTGTTATGGAAATTTCCAGAATCGCAAACCTCCACCATCACGCCTTAGGTGGAGCTCTAATATTTGATCTGGTCATCCGTTTTCCACAAAACATGATGATTAAGGTAACCTTGATATCTTGAAGTCGTCTCCCTTTGTTTGGGAATCTGATCGGCCCTGAAAATGTGTATCGATCCACCCGCGCAAAAAAAGATTGAAGAATGGTCTCTACAGATTCAAGATGATTCATCGTCCTCCATTTTCGTCACACCTCCGATAGGTCATCATGATTTCAGATATTCAAATTGGGATTGTTGCATTTCAGAACAGAATTGCAACAATCCCTTGTTCTTCACCCCATGAAGAATGTGAAGAACGCAATGTAAAAAGAGGGGGAAGAAATCCAAATCACAAAATAAAAGAGGAACAAACCTCCACGGCCATTCATCACAGCATTTATATTCTCTCGTTATAAGGATTAAACAGAGCGAATCGAAACATGGATTTCAACATCATGGATTAATCCCCAAAAAACAAAATAAATACCCTCCCGTAAGAACACACAATCCGTGGGTCAACCTGTTTGTGGGATGATCCACGTTCATTGTTTTATTTCAAAAATAGAGAAAAGAATAATCAAAATAACAACCCATACCACAATCCAGTTGAAGAACGATCGCCAAGTCACGTTCGTTGGCGGGGTTCAATCTCGCTGCGCAACGATCCAGGCGTTGTCGTTCATCGGCGTTCGTCAAAAATCCTCCAAGGCTCCAAGAGTCTCTTTCTTTCTCTCTCAATTCACTAGGTTAAGAGGATAACCCTGTAAACTTTCCATAAGCAGGTATTTAAAAGGGAGGAATTAGGTCACTTTGAAAAAATGAAACTTGTAAATAAAATAAATTATTACGTTATTTTATTTCCATTAAAGCGTCCAAAAACTAACTCTCGCAACTGACCCACACAGGTTGATGTTAGACCCCACCTAAGGTAAAGTTGCTTCTCTGAATGCAAAGGTGCCCTCAGATTTCTGATCCGAGCACCCGTTCAAAAGTTATTCCACTTTTTCTGGAAAACTTCTTGCGAGCGCTTTTAAAAATATAAATTAATTCAAACATTTATTCCTGGCATTCCGGGCCTCGGAATCACACACTATTGAAAGGTATGGCCTCAAAATAATTCAATATAATATTTAAAAATAATACACAAAAAACCCGAGACATTAAAATTTCTCAATTCTAAGTCAAGGTGATCATATTTTCCGCAAAATTATAATAACTATGTGTGGATTGATTCCTATTTTTAGGGGATACATAGTGATTCATAGATCTCCTATGTCAAAACAAACCAAAAAACCAATATCAAATCCCCCAATTTATCTCCATGACTGGTTTTTGTTCATTCACATTGGATTTACATCCATAGGGTTGGCATAAAGACAAGTTCATTTCATTTTAAACATGAGTTTAAACTACATAAAACCTCATACAATATGGTATTTTTCCTATGATATTAAACTATAGATTTTTTTAGTCATTTTCATATGATGTTAAACTATGTGATGCATGGTCCATCTTGTAAGACTTGAATCATCTTAGAATATTCTACCTAGTAAGACCTATCTTCCTCTACAAATTGTCCAAATCTACATAAGGATCCTTAGCATGTGGTTCTTTATCCATAAACCTATGTTATGAAAAAAATTACTCTTACCCTAAGAAAGAGCCTAATATGCATAGGGGTATTATATAAAAACTATATGTGGATTGATTCCTGATATTTCAATATATGTAATGATGTTGAGATCTCCTATAATAGGCCTTGGTGAAAATTATAACCACACTGGTTATACCTTAAAGGTGATACCCTTCCTCATTCACATAATTTTTTTATTTATTTCTCACATAATGGTTCCCATACATCTCATCCTTCTTCTCTTATACACGAGAATTTTTCTATAGAGGACCTTTTACAGGAACTATGAATTTATTGATTCCTGTTACTATATGATGTTTTTTTGAATGTTCATCCTTGGGTGACAAACATAATAAATTTCGGAAAATTTAATCATAAAAAATGATTCATGACAATAAATAATCTACATATATGGTGCATACCACACTCAAGAAATCAATACATAAAAGGAAATATCAAAAATAAATAAAATATATAAAAAGAAACATGATAAATCAAGAAAATGTGAGGTCATGAAAATATTTGGTGGCAAATATGTGCCACACATGATACATATACAAACCGAATATTACAATATTTCTCCAACATATCAACAAAAAAACTAATCATGGTCTGATGATGAACACAACTCATCACCCTCTCCACCCCATCTCTACTTCCTACTACCACCTGAAAGTAAATTATATTGAAAATTAAATATTGCCATATATTTATATTTAAACTTAAAACCAATAATTTTTTTAAAACTAAATGATTTTGAATTTTTGTGATTTACATACTCACCACCAGTCGATGAAATACCACTAGGGTAATATTCATTCATCTTCTAATAAAAATCAATCAATGTTTTCTACAAAGTAGATATCTGAGCACCCTAGTCTTGAACTATGTTTCTTTGAGAAACAATATCTCCCTAAGTATCTTGGTGTATGGACTGACTACAATCAAGAGAAGAGGCGGCTGCAATCCTTGGTGTCCTGCCAAATACCTCATATGGTATGTGTCCCAGAACCATCCCACACACTCTACCCAGATGCACATTCCCAAGGACTTTAGCAACCGGGTCATCCTGGGAGACTGAGTAGGATTGTGCATGATTGGCATCCCACAGTTCTTTACTTTTTTACCTATATGTCAAATTAAAGTCATATTAGAAGCAATATATATTAATATAGTAACAACTTATAATAAGTTATTATAATGAAAAATGAGTTAATACCCTAACTTCTTTGGCAGGCTCATTAAAAAAACTTCCATCATATTTTTGGTGAACATTCCATCCCACTTCATGTGTTAGGCAGTTTTCGACGACATGAATAATATTTGCAATTGAGGCTTTAAAGGAAAGTAACACATAAACATTGCAAGTGTGTTAATTTTCTTCTTATTCATGGTAGTATGTTGATTCAGACTTTTAATATCACCCATTGACTGCCATCTAGAAGAAGAATTTTTTTTGCAATCTTGTCTACTTAAATCCTCTCTCTAATAAAGCATACAATCATTGGGACACACATGTATTTTGGAATAATTAAAACCAAGCCTGTTAACAAATTTTTTCATATCATAAAAATACTTGTGGATGTTTGCTGTAGGAAATGCATCACACAAAAAGTCCAATATAATGGACATTTCCTTATTTTTAATTCCTCATAGACATTTGATATGGTATGACTTCAGTAAAAAAGAATTTTTTGAATATTTCAAACATCCACTATAAAACTATTGGTTTCCATCATCAACTAAATCATGGAATGTATTTTCCTCAATGAATTTTTCTCTTACATTAGTCACCACATAATCAATAGGAGGATACACTGATATATTACAATCTTCATCAGGTTTCCCTAATGTATCAAAAACATCACTTGTCACATTGTTACTTGTAGCACCCTCATATGGTTGTTCTGATATGTTTAGATGTTGATGGTAGTGTCTTGTAGTTCCAAATGCATCATTTATAAGGTTTTTCATTTCATTTCCCATTTTCAACAAATTTGGGAGCTCATTATGTGGATTGACATCAGTGATCAACCTTTCTATAATGTTTGATTCTCCATTCCAAATCCAACAAAAATATTGACCATGGAATTGCTTTAATCTTAAATGTTCATAAACATAATCTCTTTTCAACCATATTCTAAATTTACATTTTGGACAAGGAAATCTTATTCTCCCTTCAATTGATCAATTAGAAATTGAAAATTCTAAAAACTCTTCCAAACCCTTAACACACTAGGGTCTGTTCTTCGGTAATGTGATCCATATTTTATCCATGTTTTTCACAATGTTCCTACACAGTATTAAAGAAAATTTAAACACATAACTATTAATAAATAGGGAAATAGATTCATATATACTAGTTGAAAAAATATTAAAATATGTTAAATATTTTAAAAAATTCTAGGATTAGATTAAAAAAAATCTCAGAGACACTTTTTCCCAATAGCCCATGGTAACTTAAGGAACTTTAAGATGATATCTGGCCAAGAAATTTCTCATAAATTACCTATTAAGTCTAAAAAAATACTATCTCATGTCTACAAAGACATCCCAAACTATTTTTGAAATTTCACAGAAGAGGCATGAACACCTTTGATACCAATTTGTTACAAACCAACCTAGATAACCTACCTTAGCGGCACATAATCTAGTTTTGAAATATCCTAGTGTGTGTTACCAATCCCCAAAGGTGGGTGACTAGTGTCTAGGAATCAAAACAGACTAGAGGGAATGATTTCACCATTAGTAAAACTAATCAAAAAAAAATCACAGAATACAAAATAATTTTTTTTTGGTATTCCAAACACTCTATGAGGGATAAAATCACAAGTATATAGACACAAGTCTAAAAAATGGTATGTTTTATCAATTAAAACATTAATATCACATCCCAAAAACTCCATGTAACAAGTGGATTTCACATTCCACTAGTCACCACTAACTCCCCAGGTCTCTCTAATTAAGAACATCCACCACCTATGAGTGGATCATTACATATTCTTGGACCATGAATAATAATATATATATATTACTAAATGAAAGGGTAGGTTGTGATAAAAAATATCATTGTGATATCACCAAGAATTTCATAATAAATATATAACAAATAAACCAAGTTTTATTATTTTTAAATAAAATTTAGCATGGAAATATTTTTTCAATTTGAATAAAAAAATTTTTGATAAAAAATTTCAATGTCTATGTTAAAACATGTTTCAAAGTTAATTTCCATAAAATTCAAGAGATATACGTATCTTAGTCAAAATAATAATGAATAAGAATTTCTATCAAAAAAACATGATTAAATCATTTCAATCAATAATTGGCATGAATAAATCATTTTACATCATTTTAAATAATAGAATCATGGTGATAACATATAGGGTTAGTACTAGTCATAAGGCTTCAAAAAATCTCCCTGAAATATGCCTCTAGGTGTACACACACTCCTTAGATCCACAAGCTTAGGGGGAATATGATAAAACCCCAAATAATGAACTACCTTCTGTCAAGTAGTTTTGTTTAATTTTTATCATCAAGTCGATGTAAGATATCAATTTACCTATCATGAATATTCTTTCTCCTTACTACCTTTAATACCATGTCCTTCATGGAAATTAGTCATAATTTGGGACATCATTCAATACAATCAATAATTCAATCAATCATATAAATAGTCCCCAAGTTAATGTTTCAAAACATGACTTTCATTTCCAAAACCAATATCAAACGGTTTTTTATCATAAACTCATGCCTTTACTTCAAAATCATTTCATTTCAAAAAATGAAGCATTTTATGATTTTTTATCTCATTAAATCATGATTGAAATACTATCTTGAGGTATTTTAATCATTTTTTATAATAGATACCATCTAAAAGATCATACTACTTGAAACTAACATCCTATGGAAATTGTATCTATTAAATATTAAATTACTTTTAAATAAGAACTCTCTAAAGAATCAACATAGTCATACTATAAATGGGTAAAAAATTAAATTAATTAAAAATAATTATAAGTTCAGAAAAGGTAATTTCTCACTGGTACACATATATTTCCACTAATATAATGGAAAAAGGTTTAAAGAATTCCCCTTATCACATGAAACAAAAAAGTTGGTGTATGTTTTTCTTTTATTTATGTCAATGAGTTTGAATTAATAATATATTAGAATTTAATACTTCTATAATTTAAGAAATCAATGAGGATTTAGAAAAAATGAAAGATTAATAATTTTTTTCTTGAAATAATAGTGATGTGTATATTAGAAGGTTTATTTATTTCATAGAATATAAATGTAAATGATAGTATGATATTTCTTGGTAAAGATTTAATTAATCTAACTAAAAATTCATTAAAGCATATATTGTACCAATTTTCAGAAAACATTGATATTTATTTGTTTTCTAAAATGTTATAAAATACCAATGATATATATGAATCATGTAGAAAAAGTAATGGGGCCCCAGAATGATGAAAATCCACTAGAAAATTAGTGGAACCAAAAATGATATATAGTTGCATGTAACCAAAAAGAAAATACTAAATAATCAATAAGAATAATCCATATTCAGAGCCCAAAAAACATCAATGAACATATAATCATTCATAAAAAATTCCTTATTACAAAACTATCATGAATGTACCAATTTTTTCCCAAATACCAATACACAAAATGGTACATAATTAGAGTTAGGAATTATGAGAATTTAAACTAGGCGGTATTCATTCCAACACACTAATATATAAGAGAATACAAATAATGTCCATCTATATTTTAGGTGATAACTCAAAAAATTTACACCATAAGTATGATACAAAAAATGTAATAAAGTATATTAAACTGCACCTCCAACCTACCATAATGTTGGTGAGGCGGTGAGCAGCTAGGGATTCGGGGGTTGCCCGGGGGGTGGGGGTTCATGGGGGTCGAGGGGGGGGGGGGGAGAAGTGTCGGGATTGAAAAAAAATGTTTAGATGAGGTTTATTTAAACCCACTTCTAAATAATTTATAAAAAAAATTATTAGCGGTTTAGTAAAGTGCCTCTAAAAACCCACCGTAAAAAGCTATTAATGTTGTAGTGACAAGACACATGGTTTGGTCACATAGTTTGTTAAAAACTGTTCCAAATGTTTTTTTCCCAATTCAACATTTCACATAGTTTTTAAAACTCTACGTATTATCTTTATGTTACCCATGGATCCACTGGCTCTAGATGCATAGTTTTGTAGAGAATCATCATGGTTTGGAAAAACTACTCTGACCCAACACACCCTTAAAAAGGCCACTAAAACTCTCTAAAACCATATGGAAAACCACATAAATCATCCCAAACATTTTATAGACAAAAATAATAATCAAATTATTCAATTAACTCATAACACACCTAATAAGTCCAAAGTTGTTATAAAGGAGATGGATATATATACTCAAGGATTATGATTACACAATACAAAACCACTTTTGGAGGTTTAAGATGGTGGTTGATGAATTGAGTAGGAAACATCATTGAATTATAACTAAAATGACGTTTAAAAAATATCCTATATTCAAGGATTTAGTATGTTTTAATTTGGGAATAATTATAGAAGGATAACATCACTCCTTTTCTAGGTGATTGCAAAATCATATTTACTAGAGAAGATAAAATGGACCCAGTTTGATGGAAAGTGTTCACAAAAAAATGATGTGAATGATGTGAATTTGGAAGAATTTTTTCAGTGATCATGTTTTGTTGAAATTTAGTAATAGGCTTTATGTTCCATCAATACCAAGTATGAAGAGTAAATTACATGAATAATTCTATTGCTCAAATTTCTCTATAAACAATGGTAGCACTAATATTTACACAAATTTAATAGATCATTTTAGGGTGGATAATACGAAGTGGTAAATTTCAAACAATGTATCAAGATGTATGGTTTTTCAATAGGCAAATTTTATGAGAAAATAAGGTAAAGGACCCATGTAATCTCTCCATATACTTTTATGGGAGTGGTATGCTATTAATATGGATATTTTCAAAAGATTTACAAAAACTCCTAAATGAAATGATATCACGTGTCTTATTGTCAGTAACCTTACCAAGCATGCACATTTTATCACTATAAGGGATGATATCCCAATTGAGTGCCTTTCATGGACCTCTATAGATAATGTTTTGAGATTTTTTGTTGCACCTATTTTGATTGAATCTGACCATGAACCAAGATTTATATCAAAATTATATAAATGTATTTAGAAGGATCTTAGAACATGAGCCTCATCCCAGTTGGTGAGGTATCCTTAAGTGAATCCACAAGACCCTAGTTCAAAAATAGGTAGAGGCATATTTTTTGGGGGTACTGTAGTAGTGTTTTAGCAGAAACTTTAGCAGTATTGTAGCAGAACTATACACTGTGAAGTACTGTAGTAGAACTATACACTATGTGGTACTGTAGCAGAAATGTACACTATACATGGACTGTAGTAGAACTATACACTGTGCGGTACTGTAGTAGGCACTGTAGCAGTACTGTATCATGTACTGTTCGGTACTGTAGAAGCTGGAAGTATTCACCTTGGGCCACTGGTTTGGGCTTGGAGTCCTTAAGGCTTTTTAGCCACCCAGGAATTTAGGTAAGTAGGGATTTCAGGCCACCTCTAAGGCCTTCAGGCTACCTTTAAGGCCATTGGGCCACCTCAAGGACTTTGGGCCACATGTAGTTTCTCCAGATAGACTTTAGAAAAAAGTTGCTACCCTAAAAGAAGATTCAGAGCAGGTGCACCACCAGAGTAGAGCCAAATGGATTTTTCATAATGAGAGGGTATGGCTATGCCATCGGGACCAGCCCGTGTCTGCACTGGAAGCCTACCCAGATGACCATGAAAAGGTGGAGAGCTACTATCAGGATGAAGATACTTCGGAGGGGTTGTTCCTTGAAAATAGTCTGGTTGAATTCTCTAAGTCCTTTGGGTCATGTAATCTCCTAATCCTACAAGCTATGTAATCTCTGAGCCTACGGGCCTTGTAAGGGTTCCTGCTCGTCCCACGAAAGGGGGTTATCAAAAATCAATAAAAAACAAAGCCCTTGAGGCCATTCGAGGTATTTAGAAAGATCTTGAAACCAAGCTATTTATGAGAATTTTGCATCATACTCAGATATATGGATAGTTTGAAAGGACCTTCAAAACATTGGAAGACATGTTGAGTTCATGCTCACTAGACATTCGAGGCATGTGGGGATAGTATTTAACTTTGGTCAATTTTACATATAATAATATCTTACATCAAGACATTCAAATATAGTTTTATGAAGTGTTTTATGTAAAAATATTTCATACACCAACATTTTTATATAATGTTGGTTAAATCAATTTTTTGGCCCAACACAAGATGAGTAAATAATGAGTAAATAGAGAAATATTCAGAGTCATGTCAAGGAAGCTCAATGTAGACAAAAGAGTTATGTCATTCATTAAATGAAGGATCTGAGACTTCAATTAGGGGATCATGTTTTCTAAAATTAATCTCTAGGGAAGGTTTTTATAATTTTTAGAAATAAAAAGAAATTATATCCCACGTAAATCAGTACTTTCGATATTTTTGATAGAATTAGAGTTTTGGATTATATTTTGGTAATGCCGCCCAATATCCCTAAAGTTCATGATGTGCTCCATATATTTTTATTGAGGAAGTATATTATAATCCTAATTCATATAATCAATAATTATTAAATATAAATAAAGATTTATTTATCTTATTGTGAAGATCCTTTTGAGATTCTTGAAAGAAGAGAACAAGTGTTATGGAATCAGATTACTTGGCTAGAAAAGGTACTATTGATGAATCGTATGATAGAGAAAGAAATGTGGGAACATAAGGATGTTATAATGCATAAATACCTATATTTTATTATAATGTTTCATTCTATAAATTCTTAGGATCATATTTTTTATGTGGGGGAGAATAAACACCCAAACTTCAATCAGAGTTTGTAAATATTTTATTCTAAAGAAACTATATGATAAAGAAAAAAGATTTATTAATGAATGTGGCTAAAAGATAAATTAATTTTATAATTATTTTATTTTTATTAAATTAATTACATTTTTTAATTTATAAATTAAAATTTTGACTTGGATGAATTATTTATATTTTTAAGAATTTGTTATTTTTTGGTGAATATTGAAAATAATGATTTTACGATTAAAGTATCTTTTAGAAAATTATCAGTATAAAGAGAAGAATTTAGTACTTATGAAAACCTTTTATCTACCAAATACATATTTAATAAATATTCTAATTCATTTAAAAATATTACGTAGAGCATAGAAATTTATTTTTTACATTTTAAAAATTTAATGTGCTATCATAATAAATGACTATTTTTGGTTCCTTTACTTAATTAAAAAATTTAAAGGTTAAATTATTTTTTATATTTGATGTAAATTTAAAAAATATCTTATTTTAATACAAATAATTCAATTAATTTCATGTGATTCATCGTTAACCATGTGTTTTGTATATAATTTTTTTGACATAATAATATATTTTTCCAGAAAACCATTATTCATTTCAACAAGATTTATTATTTTAAATGTAATTTTTATGAAATATAAAAACATAAACATACAATAAGTATTTAAAATTTTGAAGTATTAGGATTAAATTTTTTAAATGATTCAATTTTATTTTTGTTCATAATGAATACTAATTGAAGTAAAAATTTATTACTATAGAAGGTTTTGAAAGGATTAGCGAGGGGGTTAAACTTAATAGATAAGGGTAGAAAAACTAAAAACATGTAATGAATTTTTATCATATATCATATCATATTCGACCTTGAATAATATTTTTATTTTTTTACTATTAAAATGGACTTTTAATATTTTAATGTTTATATTGATTACAAGCTTGCCAATGACCTCACTTATAAAAGGGAACCTACTCTCTTATCTACATTATGCCTTATTAATCCACTTATATCAAACCAAATATATCAGAATTACTTCCAATATCCCTAAACTTGGCTTAGTGGTCTTAGTCACACCAAATGTCCACTACAAGATGGCATAATGTGTATGTAAAATGAGGTTTCCCAAATAAAAGTTAATAGTCACAAACAAATCATTTAAATTTAAATCATCATTATCCTAAATTATCTCAATTTTATTCATAGAAAAATAAATAGTTGAGTATTATAAAATAAAATAAAATCTTATTATCATTAGAAAAAATAGTTCCCTACCTTATTTTCATCTAATGGAAAATGAAACCATCGATCATGCCTTTGTACAGACTACAATCTACATGAAGTGATGTATTTTATTTTTCATTTGAGAGATTAAAAGATTTTTGTTAAGATGTATTTAAGATATATATATATATTATTTATGAAATAATTATGTTTCTTTAATGGTTTTATATCACCTACCTTTTTACCCTTTTATCTATTTGAAATTGATAATGTCTCTTGTGCGTACGTATATACAACCACCTCTATGAGGTGATGTGATTAATATTTCATATATTACATACATGGATATTAATAAGGATATGTTTAATTAATATAAATGTTATTTTTGAAATAAATACTAATTTTAAAATATTATACATTATTTAGATTCTTTTCATTATAACCATTAGGAAAATTCAAATGTCATCATGCGTATGGGTGAACTACCACCATGAATAAAAATTCCATTTTTATATTACCACCATGAAAAGTAGGTTATAAAATTTTATACAATGAATAAAAATTAAATTCAATACATACTGAAAATTATACTGATTATGGATCCATTATATAACACCTTTGACCACTTTCAATATGCTAAAGTGCTTTCTGGAGAAATTGACCGAACAACCTTAAGGGGTTGATGTTTGAAAGATATATACAATTAATGCATTCCAAAAAATTATAAAAGGAAATAAAATGTAATATGTATGAAAATTATCTTAATAATTAATTTAATAAATTTATATTTATTTTATAAAAGGATATATCACATCTGACCAAGCAGTAATCCAAGGTAAGAGTTTTTCATCTCAATTCCACTCCATTGAGGCATATTTTATATTATGAACCTAAAATAATTTATATGATTTATATAATATATATTTGAATATATATATATAATAAATAACTATTTATTCATATTAATTAATTTTATAATTAATTTTATCTCATTTAAGGGGTTCAGATTTAATTTTTTTTAAATCCATGAATGATTATTTTACGATTTTACTCTTATAGAGGATTCTTGTTGTTTAAATTTATTTTTGATGAATTATATTATATCTCCTTATTAAACACCAATTTATTATATTACTATCTAGTAATTAATGGGGTTTCTATGATTTTCATCAAAATATATTACTCCTTAGTACTTAAAGATTGAAAAATGATTTTAAGAAAAACCATCCTTATTTCTCTTTTAATTTGGGAATCATTCTCTTCCATATCCCTAAAACTCAAATTTTTTATGGATTTTTTAATCTATTGGAATATTTATTTTTACAGTTCATTTTATAATCATTAAAAAGGTTTTAAATGGTTATTTTTGAATGTTTTCTGAACAAGTCTTTTTTGATATTTTACAAAAGTGTGATAGAAATGTTATTTTTAATGTATGTGGTATGAAAAAACATTCCAACCTTATCAACTACAATTTTCAATTTATATTCTTCTAAAAACATCCATAGTTTCTCAAAGAAAATATTTTTTATAGTTTTCAATGAATTTTTACTTTTTTAATAGGCATTATTATCCAAAAAGATGAAAACAGTTTACAATTAATTTATAACATAATTTTTACAAAAAGTTACAAATTATATAGGAATTTTTTTTAATTTTAACTTTGGTATTCCTCTCTAATTCAGAAATGAATTTATTTATTTGAAATCCTAATTTCTAATGAATTTATGTACTTCTATAATCCTTTATTGATTTATGTACTAAACCTTATTTTAAGATAATTATGTTTATTGTGATCGCATTCCCTATCATTCTACACTTTTATATTGTCATTATATCCATATTCATTTGTTTCATGGATATATTTATAATTTTTATATTATATTAGCTATATTAAATTACTATGTATGGTTCTAGTTGAAGAAAGCATGTTAGAAAATTTATTTCATATATTGGGGAAATAATGATGATATGTTTTCTTGAATTAAAAAAGATATTTATTGATTTATAAGGAATATTATAATGTTTATTATTTATAAGAGGAATGCATTAAACATATGTATATGATGGGTGGGGCCTAGTTATAGTGATCCCCTTGATCCATTTTTGAGTCTCGTGAGAAAAACTAATGGCCAAATTAGTTGGTTATTTTGTGTATACCTACCCATTCATCAAAATGACTTTCCACAAGGCCTTGATGGTAAGGTTAATGATGTCCTAAAATGAGGTCTTGACAGTAATATAATGTAATCTAGTGTTATGAATTTACTTCATCAATATTTTAGTTATTATAATCTATGTTGTAAAGGGACAATCTAACTCACACTATGAATAGTAAGAAGAATAATTCATCATGTGACCTTAGGCCCACATCCATTGATTCTAGAGGATGCCGATTAGTTGTGGGAGTCTAAGGAGGTACAGTAGGGAGTATAAAAACCCTATATAAATGTGTGAAATCATAATATAAGTTAACAAAAATCAATCCTTAAAATAAACACCAATCATAGTACATGAAAAGACTAATTAACTAAACATGTTGAATAAAAGGAATAATGACATATAGGAATAAATGATAGATTACCCACTTGGTCAACCCAATATATGTATTTAAAAGAAGAAAAAACATAAACTGAAATTAAATTGTAGTAGGATCCACTACAGTCCTCATGAATCAAATCCTCATGAGCTATAAAATCTATAACGTCCAATATTTTGGATGGGTTTCAAATTCTAATGTAATTTGTGATCTTCATTTGGAGTATATTACAAATCTTAAAAAAAGATTTTGTAACACCCCATGACTTCACATCACATTAAATTTTTAAATAAATTCAATATCTTATAATGCACGCAACACTGAATTGGATTGTGTTACATGTAATATTGAGTTTCTAAAAAACAAAAAATTAGTATTATAATTATTTAAATGATATATTTATAACATATACATTAATTATAGTAATATGAATATTAATAAATAATTTTTATCTGTATTTTTTTCACATAAATAAAAAATATTTATACTGAAATTTTTAAGTTTTGGTAAAATAGTTCTACGTTTAGAAATACTATTTTCTTACAAAAACTACTTCTTATAACATGTTTTTAATAATAATAAAATTATTTTTAGAAACTAATTGAAATTTAATTTGGTAAAATAGAAATTATTTTTGAATTCAATATATCCAAAAAAAATTATAGTGATTTCTTTTGTATTTTTTGGAATAGTTTCAATTTGTGATGAATAGTTAAATTTCTACATTTATTTTAAAAACCACCTTTTTAATTTAAATAATTAATTTACTTTATTTAATGTCCAAATAGATAAATAATACAAATATTAACCCAATTTAGGTCATTGGAACCATATATTTATAATATAATTAGGTATTAAAATTTATTCAACATTTGAATGTCTCTTTTACCGGCCTTCTAGCCATATTGGTGGGATTAAAATTAAACATAATTTTACCACTTATGTAAATTGAATCTCCATATATATACATAGATGGTTGTAATAAGTATGAAAAATGTGGTCTAATATGATAAAAATAAAGTTTGGTGAATGGTTACTTTTGAATTTTATTTACCATAGTTAAAATTATATAGGGTAATTACACATAAAAATAATATTATAATATTATAAAATTACCCTAAAACATGCCCTAATTTCATTGGATAAGTGTTTAAACACTTAAATCCACTTTATATTAAAAATATGATTCTTTTTAAAAAACTTGTTTCAGATTAAGGCATTTATTATATTTTATTTAAATTAGAATAAAAAGTGTCATATTCAAATATTAATAACTAAATAATTTCTAATATAAGATTATACAAAATATAAATTAAAATATGATTATTAATTTGAGATATAATAAATTTCTATCCATAATAATATTTTTTTATTTTTCAGAGTATAAATAACTTAATTAAAATCTTTAATAATAATGACGAAATAATTGTTCAATTAAACGAGATATCAAAAAATTGATATTAAAAATATTTAAATAAATATAATTTGACTTAATTAATGACATATGATAATTTTATAGAGAACATAGAAATGTTGGTGACATATGTAAATTATAGTTTTGAATTTATCATTTGGGTTTTATTTTTTTAGAAATGGAAATATTGAATAGTATCAAAATTGACATAAATGATACTTTAAAATAAATAATATTTTATAAAATGATATAAAAGTCATAAAAATCTATGGTTCATAAAAATAACTAGGATAGTGTTAAATATGGCATAAATGACCAAATTTTGGTTATTTTGTAATTTTATAGAAACTATATTATCCATATAATATAAAAATACAAGTAGACCTGGTAAAATAGTTAGTTATTTAAGTAAGGGTTAAAGACAAATGATAAGGATAATTTTGTGATATAAACATGTATAAAATTCCTTTTTTGAGAGTATTTAGACCCATACCCATATTATCATCAAAGAAATGACTATGGATCTATTAAAAATATAAAATAATTTTAGAATAAATTAATATGTTTGGAATTAGCAAAAGGTTCCCTCCCCTCTCTTATAAAAGGAAACCTATCCTTCTCTATTATACACACCTATAAATCAAATTATTTTGGCTAGAACCTACATATTTCTCCTTAAAAATTTAATCAATTCATCATGGAGACCATAATTAGGGCATTATGATTATCTATGGAGTCCTTTTGTGAAAATCAAAATGAGACATTCAAAGAAGAGGTAATTGTTTTATTTTTTTTCAATGTTATATTCTTCTTCTACTTACTTTTTGTAGGTTTTTTTCATACTAAAGTAATAAATACAACATAAAATATATTATTATATGTTTTTATGGTTATGGGAAAACCAAATTCATTCTTTTACCTAGCTTACTAAAATCAATATCACCATGTGTGCGTACGTATGACTTACCATCTCCACGCCGTGGTGTATACTATTTTTCATTTAAACTTAATTTTAAGTGGTACAATGATTAATATAAAGGCTGTAAATAATAAATATGAAATGATATTTGTTTTATAATTCATATTCTATAAAATTCTATAACATTTAACCATTAAGGAAATGATACCTTTGCTTGTGCCTACGTACGACTTACTGTCTCCACGACGCGATGTGATTCATCCCCCATTACAACCATTTCATAATAATTATAAAAATGTATATACTGAATAAATATGACATATATGATATAATAATGGTATTTTAATAACATATATATATATATATATATATTTCATTAACCTACTTCCATTTAATATGATAAGAAAACAAAAACAACGGTAATGAGTACGTACTGCCTACCGTCTCAATGAATAGTGTCTTCCATTTCATATATCTATATATTATATATTTTTATATAATGAATATATATGATATATAAATAATATTATACATTTTTTAAGTAAGTAAATAATTATCTAAGTAATAAAATCAAGAATAACAAGTCAAAACATGTACGGTAAACAAAATGACTATTACCTGAAACATTGTTTTACCATGGAATTGTTAAATTAATAGGTAATATAAAGTCATCAATTAATCATAAATAAAATCATAAATATTATTATGATTTTGGTACAAGTTAATAATATGTTCAAAAAAGTATACAGGAGTTTCAGATAGGTAGGAAGGGAATCAGACCTATGGTAATAGAATTTCGTCTCACATTTATTTTTCATGAGATATAAGCCACGTTCACCAACTATTTCTTGTGTGTTGTGTATGTACTGACCCTATTATATTTTATATCATGAATAAATTTATATTCTGGGTATTTATATATTAATTTGAAAAAAATATGATTATTATTTAAATCTTTAAAGTGGCATGTGACGCTTTTAATGTTTAAAGAATTAATCCTTTATCCATTTCAATATTCTTGATATTATCATACATATTTATTTGTCGGTATATAAATGATTATAAAGAATATTTTATTTCCATTTTTACTTTATTTAAATTTTTTATAAAAAGAATAATTTTATGGTTTTATATAATGGACTCTTAAACTAAAACAACATTTTAAATGTTATAATGGTTTATTCTTCTAAATCTTTCACATTAATGTCCATTTTTTCAAAATATTTTTCAGGATATATTTATATATAAATGAAAGTTTTAAAATGATATGTACTTTAAAATTTTTCAAAGTTGTATGGGACACTTTGATTCAAAAATATAAATATCAATTTCTTCTTTTATATGTGTGTGACTCTTGGATAAATGATATCAAAGAAGAAGGGGTATTTTTGTCAATATATTTTTAATGATTTTATTAGATTGTTTTCATATATGTCAACAGCCTTGTTTAAAATTTATGCTTAATTGTGGTTGTTTTATGATTATACAATCTTCCATATTTTATTAAAGGGTATATTATATGTTTGACTACAGATGTGATATTTTGATACAATTCATGGTTTATGGTTAAAGTATTAAAATTTCGTATTCTATTTTTAATACCAATGTTTATTTTATGTTTTACCCCTTGAATTAGATGACTACATTGGACATAGTAAGTGATAGATGGGGCACGATATTTCTTCTTGATGCATCAGTTAGTCTCATGGGGAAAAATAGTGTCTTGGATTGAGGCATTGACAGTATGGTTATGTATAGTCTTGGCATTAGGTCTTGACAGTATGGTTATGATGTCTAGAATTATGAATTCCATCATTCTGATATTAGTTATTTATATTAAATGTGATTATTAAACATGTAGAATATCCGTGTGAATGTTTAAATTGAATTATTAGATTTATTCATTGAATATTATGTTCATGTTTTTGTTTAAAATGATCTTGATTCAGTTTTATACTTTCCTTAAAGTTTATGGTTGTTTATAAATGCTTCTGCTGTATTTTTTAACATTATTGAGCATATGGGATCATCCCTTCTTATGTTTTATTTTCCTAGGATTTCAAGAAGTGTTTTTTGATTGATATGTGGGTTTGATCTAAGAAAATAATGTAATTATCAAAGGATTATCTATGTTTTATTTTATGTTTTGAATTATAATGTAAATTTTATGTAATTAATCTATTTTCCAATACTTATGAACTATCCAATCCTTTGGGATTTGATTCCTTGTTATCATGATAATGAATTAAAATAATGCACCATCTCCAAGCTTCTGGGGTTGGGGTGTTATAGTTGGTATCAAAGGATGTTTAGAAACAACATGGAAATTAGATTTAGAAAAAATAGATTAGGGATATTAACTATAAGATAGGCTTTGAGGATAAGTATAGAAAAAAATCCTAAAATTTTTTCAATGTAGAGATTATGTGGGAATTTCTAGAAAATACATCCCTATATGGATACTACAACTGGATGTTGTTATGGAACAAATATAGCCAGGAGTAACAACTCTAAAAAGGTGTTCTGGGCTTGTCTTGGGGTAATCTAGTACATGAAAATGATCTTTATTGTGCACCTGGTTTGACAATCTTGAGGGAAATTCTTAGGATAATTCACATTCTATTTAACTATGATTACAGAGGATTTAAAATTAAAGATTCCACCAAAGTAACCAATTTTTAAGATTATAGGATTTATGATGCATAAATTTAAGTTATTTGATATACTATATTTAGAGTTATACAAATTTGATAACTTTATAAGCTAATCCAATATATGCCATCATATAGAAATGGTGCCTAGTAGAAGGAATGAGAACTCCACCAATTAACATGATCCAAATAGTAATAAGGATTATATCTTTCAATGTCTTAATCCAATATTTAGAAGGGAAATATTCTCTCATGTATTCTCATCATATAAAGAAATATTATCATGTGTTAATAAGAAAAGTAAATAATAATTTGATTCCTATAGAACAGAAATAAATCTAGAGAAGATAAGTATGCCGATGAAAAAGAATGATAAAGGGAAGAAGGGAAAGATGTATTCTCGAACATGTAATAATTGTGGAATGAATCTCCTAAGTAAATGCTTGAATAGAATGAGAGTTTACTATATGTGTGGTGGAAAAAAACACCAATTTCATGATTTCAAGGGTATGAAAAAGGTTTCCAATGTACAATTCTTCAATTTCAAGGTGATGAGACACTATGTGAATCAATATCCCAATAGTAAAAGAAATATACCCCAGATGATGCTATTGGATAATGATCAAGTTATAATATGTCCGCAGAAGAAGATGAATGATTAATATGCCTATTTGATAATTATTTCATTTTAATATTTTATTAGTAATGTACTAGTTAGAAGAATTATGGAGTATATAAGTTTTGTACTATAGTAATACTTCATTAAGGATTTGAGATTGTATGGTTCCAAGTAAATTGACACAATTTCATGTTAATTCATTTGGAAAATATCTGGTTGAGGGAAAGATAACCCTTAATATGTTTTTGATACTAAGATAATGATGTTATAATAAATAGATTATTTATTTGGATAAATTATATTGGATTGAATTGACTACCTTGAAACTGATTAATGGTTTTTTGTTCCATCATTATTGAAGTTTACAACATTGTTGTACTTAAGGAGTATATCCAATATTATATGTTTTATGTAAGGAATAATGAATCATGAACGTATTTAATATTGTTTTATGTCTATTCAGGGTATTACCAATTTTTAAATGATGAAGGAATTCACATGTTTTGTATGTGACAAAAAAAGATCTACATTATTTTATGTGACCTTCCTTAAAAAAATTTGGAATGTGAGTTTAGATAGAAGTATTTTGGATAAGTCTGAAGGTTGAAATGGATTAAGTTGAACATTGGATATTATTTTTGGAGGTTAAAAAATTTCTTAATATTATTTCTGGAATATTGTACTAATATAGTTTTAGGAAAAGAACAAATCTCAGGTCGGGTAAAAACCCGTCGCGTCGGGTAAGGCCGCGAGACTTGAACCCGCAACCGAAGGGTGACAAGGATACATCACCGACCACATGACTATATGATGTACTGGTTTGTATAACATAGATTTCATATTTAAATGGTATGAGAGATGAAGTATAAGTTCAATTTTGGAACCTTATAATATTAAGATAATTAGAATAATTATTTTATTTTATTTTATTTTGGAGAGAAAGATGTGTTTGTGGTTGAAATTAGTTAAAGGATGGAACTCTACTTATCATGAAATTATGATTCCTTGTGTTCTTATTCTATAAAGTAAATTAATTCTTAAAATCTATGTAAAGGTTATTAAAACCAAAAAAAATTCTATCGAGTTAATTTTTCTGATCAATCAAATGGTCTCTTTGATCATCACTGACTTCTAGCTTTGTGATTGTTAACATTATCTTAATCATGTTTCTATCACTCTCCATCAGAACATGATGGTTAGATTTTTCATTCATGTCAATGATTTCATAAATGGAACCCTTTTATATGTTATCTATGGTATGTTTCGTACTTCCCTTTCTTTATTTTAAATTATACATTTTATTAACCTATTTGTGATGTGGGTTTTCCATAAAGGTAATTTCTAGTAACATTGATGTACAATTTAAAATTCATAGGATGTAATTTATGGAAAGAGGGTATAATGAAATACCCTAACATTTCAATGTATGTTATTTTTTTTTCATAAATTCAATAGCTTATATAGCACGCACACATAATTATCTTGTGTTACACGCAAGATTGACATTCTTTCGAACAACAATTTAGTATTATAATTATTTAAATGACATATTTATAAATTATCCATTAAATATAAAAATATTAATAGTAATAAATTATTTTTATTTATAAAATTTTCACATAAATAAAACATATTTATAATTTAATATATAATTTTTGTTAAAATAGGTATATGTTTAGAAATAATATTTTTAAGGAATTACATTTTATAACCTCATTTGAAAAATAATAAAATTAATTTTAGACACTCATAAAGATTTAATTTTGTAAAGTTGACATTATTTTTTATTCAAAATATCAAAAATAGCTTAGGGTGATTTTTTGGTATTTTTCTAAAATGTTCCAATTTTTGATGAATAGTGAAATTACTTTATTTATTTTTAAAACCAACTTTTCCATTTGAATAATTATGTAAAATATATATTAAAGTCACAATAGATAAATAATACACATATTAACCCTAT
Organism: Viscum album; assembly: GCA_963277665.1. Taxonomy (NCBI): domain Eukaryota; kingdom Viridiplantae; phylum Streptophyta; class Magnoliopsida; order Santalales; family Viscaceae; genus Viscum; species Viscum album. Next base: position 468,437,862 of record OY728160.1, on the reverse strand, counting down.
TTAGGTCATTGGAACAATTTTTTTATAATATAAGTAGATATTAAAATATATTAAACTTTTGAATGTCTCTTTTACCCACCTTCTAGACACATTTACGGGATTAACATTAATCATAATTTTACCACTTTTGTGAATTTAATTTAAAAAATGGACATACATGGTTTTAATCAGTATGGAAAATTTAGTCTAATAAGATAAAAATAAGTTTTGGTGAATAATAACATTTTAATTTTATTTACCATAGTTAAAGATAAATAGGGTAATTAAAGGTAGAAATAATTTTATAATAATATAAAATTACCCTAACACATTTACTAATTTCATTAGATAAGTTTCTTTGTACTCAAATAAACCTTATGTTGAAAATATGATTCTTCTTAAGCCACTGGTGTTATATTAATACATTTATAATATTTTATTTAATGGATAGCTAAAAGTGTCATATTAAAATTTTAATAATTAATTAATTTTTTTTATTGGATTATACATAAGATAAATTCTACTATAATTATTAATTATAAAGATAATAAATTTATATTTACCATAATAATTAATAATTAATTTTTAAAGAATACATAACTTAATTAATGGCTTGTATTTTAATGATGGAGTAATTTTTTAATTAATTAAGATATCTAATGAATGATATTAAAAATATTAAAATAAATATAATTTTACATAATTAATGATATAATTTTTTTTATAACATATATATGTTGGTGATATATTGGAATTATTGGTTCGATGTTATCATACTGGTTTGATATTTTTAAATATGAAAATATTAAATAGTATCAAAATTGACATAAATGATACATTAAAATAAATAATATTTTATTAAATGATATAAAAGTCATAAAAATATATGGTTTGGAAAATTAACTATCATATTGTTAAATATGTCATAAATGACCCAATTGGGGTTTGTTTGGAATTTTATAGTGACTATATTAACCCTATAATATAAAAATACAAGTACACACGGTAAAAGTTAAATTATTTAACTAAGGGATAAATCCTAAAGTTAAGGTTAATTTTGTTACATAAAAATGTATAAAATTCATTATTTGAAATAATTTAGACCCATCCCCATATTAGTGTCAAAATAAATCAATTTTGAGCTATTCTAAATTGAAAATAATTTTATAATAAATTAATAGTTTTGGAATTTCTAAAAGTTCCCCTCTACACTATTATAAAAGGGAACTTATCTTTATCTTTTATTCACACCTATAAATCATTTTATTTCTACAAAAAACTTCTCATTTCCCCTCCCAAATTTCATCACTTAATCATATAGGACATACTTTGGGTAGAAAGACAACCTATAGAGTCCTTTTGTGAAAATCAAAAAGAGACACTTGAAGAATAGGTAATTGTTTTACCAATTCTTTCAATGTTTGTTTATTCTTCTACTTTAAATTCGTATGTTGTTTCCATAATAAAGTAATAAATATATAATATAATATATTTGGAAATGTTTTGATGATTATCATACCACCATTTTTACCCTTTTACCCATCCTACAAAAACATATCTCTATGTGTGCGTACGTACGACTTACTACCTCCACACTGTGGTGTAAACTAATTTTTTCAGATACACATTATTTAAATGGGTATAATGATTAATATAAAGACTATAAATAAAAAATATTAAATGAAAATTTTTCTGTATAATTTTTATTCTATCCAATTCCATACCATTTAACCATTAAAGAAATGATACAATGACTCATGCGTACGCACGACTTATCATCTCGATGACACGATGAGATTAATCCTCCATTACAACCATTTCATAATTATTATAAAAATATATGTGCTGAATAAATATGAAATATATGTATAATAATTCTACAATAATATATGTATATATATATATATCATTTAATTTATTCCATTCAATAAGATAAGAAATCCGAAACAACGTTCATGCGTACGTATGACATACCATCACCATGAACAGTGTATTCAATTTCATGTATCTATAAATTATATATATATGGAATATATATGATATATAAATAAAATTATACATTATGGAAGTAATTAAAACAACATCTAAGTAATATAATCAAGAATAATAAGTGAAAACATGTATGATAAACAAATCAATTATTACCCAAAATGTTGCTTTACCATGGAATTGTTAAATGAACATGTAATATAAAGTCAAAAATAAATCATATATGAAATCATAAATATTATTATGATTCTGTTACAACATTATAACATGTTTAAAACCAGTATACATGAGTTTTAGCCGCGTACATATAGAATCGGACCTACGGTAATGGAATTTCCTCCAACTTTTAATTTTTGTGAGATATCAACCATGTTTACCACCTATTTCTTATATGTTGTGTATGCACTACCCCTATTAAATTTGATATCATGAATCAATTTATCTTCATGTTTTCTAAAGATCCATTTTAAGATATAGTACTAATTATTTAAATCATTAAAGTGGTATGAGACACTTTATATGATTAAAGAATTAATCATTTATCCATTTCAATATTCTTGATATTATAATTTTTTTTATTTATATGTATATAAATGATTATAAATAAAACAATATTTCCATTTTTTAATTTTGTACAAAGGTTTTGAAAATGAATATTTTTAAGATTTTTGTAATAGACTCTTAATTTGAAAAATCATTTTAAATATTTTAATGATTTATTCATCTAAATATTTTTCATTAATGTCCATGTTTTCAAAATTCATTTAAAGATTTATTTATATTGGAATGAATGTTTTAAAATTTTATTTCCATTCATAATTTTTGATGTTGTATGGGACATTTTGATCAAAAATACATTTTTCAATGTACTCTTTTATAACTGCGCGACTCTTGAATAAATTATTTCAAATAAAAAGGGGTATTTGTGTCGAGATATTTTTAGTGGTTTTATTAGATTATTTTCATCTATTTCAAAATCCATTGTTGGTCTTTAGGCTTAATTGCAGTTGATTTATTATGACACAATTTTCTATATTGTATTAAAGGGTCGTGATATTTTTTACTGTGGATGTGCTATTTTCATACCATTCATGGTTTATGGTTAATGTATTAACATTTTATATACTAGTTTTAATATGAATTTTTATGTTATGTTTTATCCATTTTATAAGAGTAACGTATTGGAATTAGTAAGTGATGGGAGGGGCCCGTTATAGCCCCTCGATGCTTTGGTAGGTCTCATAAGAAAAACTAGTTCCTTGGAACGAGGCCCTGAGGACATGGTTATGTATGGTATTGGTATGAGGCCTTTATGGTAAAGTTATGATGTCTGAAAGTATTCATTCCCACATTATGAGATTAGTTATTGATACTATATGTGATTATTCGACTAGTAGAATATTCATGTGAATATTTAAATGACATTATTTGATTTATTCATTCCATATTTTGTTCATGTTTCTGTTTAAAAGGATTTTGTTTCAGTTTTATACTTTTTTTATAGTTTATGGTAATTTTTGAAAGCATCAACTGTATTGTTAAACATTATTGAGCCTGTTATCTCACCACTTTGTTATGTTTTATTTTCCAAGTATTTAAAGAAGTGTTTTATGATTGATATTTAGGGTTAATCATAGATAATAATGGAATTATAAAATCATTATATGTGTTATATTTTATGTTTTGAATTGTAATGCAATCTTCATGTATGTAATCAATTTTCCAATACTACTAAACTGATCGGTCCTTCAGGATTGTATTCATTGTAATCATACCAATGTATTAAAATAATGCACTGACTCTAGGCTTATGGGGTCTGGGATTTTCAAATTTGAAATATAATTACAAGAGGTTGAAAAATTTAAAGTTTTTCTTTCAATGGGGTTTAGGGATCAAGAGTTTTCCTAGGTTTTTAGTTGAGTTTTGAGGGAAATGGACTTTGATGGTCCGATGTTTAGAAAGATAAAGGGAGGTGTGTAGTTTAGTGAAAAATTAGTGCTTACCGTGACCCTAAATTGTGTGGCCATATATGGGTGTCAAATGGGTTTTCATACTATGAACCTGAGGCTGTGCAGCCATGTGGGGTGCCTATAAAAAATTTTAGAAGATAATCCCATGATTGTGGATTGTTTTTCTAACCATGTGCCCGACCATGCATGGGGGTGGATATTTTGGATAGTGTTAAGTGCACAACATGCATACAATTTATCTAATAATGTGTACATATTGTAAAAGTCTTGTATCATTGATATATTAAGCCATATGTTTGGATTATGATTATATAGAACATATGGCCTAAACATACACATTTTTAAAGGTAAAAAATAATTATTTTCCCCCTCCAATCCTCAAAGGGGGTTTACCCTATTTTCTCCCTCATTTCTCCCAAAATAACCCCCACACTTTACCTCCTCCCTCTTCTATAACTTGGTTGGTTTATATATATTTCTTAGTCCAATTGAATCACCATTAATACCGTTGTAAGCCTATAGGTAAGTCTATGAGTCCACTTCCTTCTTTTCTTAGTTCATCTCTCCATATTGGATGTTATTTCCATATGGTCTCATATTCCCTATTTTCAGGGAGTTTATCGATTCTTCTAATTTCTCTTAATTTAGATCTAATCAAGGATTGATAATGGATGAGTAAGGAATCCTAATCATGACTCATGTGTTTTATATCTTATCCCTTAATGTTTTTCAATAAAAAATTATCTGTTGTGTCACACACCAAACTCTCTGTGTGTTGCTCCTAAAATAAGAAATCCATTAATGAAATTAGTTATCCCTTACTATATAAACTTCTCTATACCATATGTGTTATATAAGGTCACTTACCTCTACTAGTACCAGACCTTTTGTGGGTGTTTACTAAAATTAATTGACACTTTATAAATGCATGTATGACTAAACCACCTTCTATGTGGGTTTGGCTTGTATCTTAATTGATTTGTTTAAAAATTAAATAAATTAATTCTTTAATTATTTTCCACATTAAATTATCCATTTCTTTTTATGAATTAAATGCGTTTTAGGCCCAATTGGATAAGTTATTAAATGGTTATTCACTTTTACATGTCCTCTACTCCCACTTGTAAGGGGGATTGGATAATGACTTGAATTAGGATTGATTTTTAAATGGAATGTATACTCATGTGGCTATTATTATAACTTTCATGTTATTTTATTAATAGGAAAAATTTAAATGATGTATTTCCCTGAAACATGTTTATTGTATGCTCACATGGATAATACCCAAGTCTTATGTTTAATTGTTAAGTTCAATAATCGTGGTTTTTATATAACTTGTGGAATAATTGGATTGTTGATACAAAATCCCTTGGATCGGCTCATAGGTTGAATAAATTATGATATTATTTTAGGGATACTCAGATTCCTAATATGTAAGGCCTTGGATGATTTCATAGGTTTCATGACGTGATATACTCCTTGAGTGGTACTTATGTTCTCATACAAAATGCATTGGACATGTGAAAAGGTTAAATGATTGATATAATGCCTTGATTGAAACCTAGATTCCATAAATGTAATGACTTAAGATGGGATCAGAGGTTAAATTAATTATATTAAGAATTGGGTGATACTTGGATTTCTGAATTCCTTCTAGTGCTCATAGGATCAGTGAAAAAAATTATTATTTTATAGCTTAATTTCTAGAACATAATGTAGGGAATTTTGTAGAACGTTACATGATTAATGTTATATATGGATGACCTGATTTATCTATTGGTTCCACATGACTATATTTATACATTGATTCCTTTTTTTATAACCATGGTATCAATTTTACTATTTTATTGTTTACATCTTCAGAGATATTCGACGTAGGCCAAAGCAGGTATAGTCGGTTGGAAATCCATGGAGACCTAAGCTCAACATGGGTTATATTCATTATTTAATTACAATGAATTATTTTTATACCATTAAACTAATTCATTTTATATTCACTAATAAGATAGTATTATAAAGTGTTGTTAGTGGCCTACTGAGTTTTAATGAGGCTCAGTTTGATCTACCAATTGGCACCAAAAATGATCTCATGCATACAAGTACTGATAAGGGAAAAATCATAGCAATGGATGATTGGTTTCATATGCTAGTATGGAATATGAGAGTAGAGGACTGAGTGGGTGCTTGCGATTCTAGTGGATTTTACCTATTGGTCAAATTTTTTTTATAGAATTTATTTTGTTGTATTCTAGCTTCCCTTTGTATAGGAATTTTTTTCATCATCATCAGTATATGATACTGATTGTTTATCATGGACATTTTTCATTTGGGGATGATTTACTTACACTTACTTTAATTTATTTATTCTCCCACATAATTTAGTTCTGATCGGGAGGGTATAGTCTATCCACCACATCACCTTCAGACCCTCACTACTATTCAGTAATCTTTGGTGTATGAAGACTAATGTCGGAGGCCAAGATGCACTCATGTTCGGTTACATATCATTAAAGCAAACCCAGATCTTTAAAAGTGGTATCAAAGAATCTTTTTTCCTTTTCTTACTATTTAAGTTTTGTAGATAAGAGACTAGTAATGTGTCAGCACTTAGTAAATATCTCATGTATGGGTTCAGAAAACCCATGCATGGGTGAAATATCATGTTTCCATGGATAGGGATTATTGTTCATGATGTTTGTTTTTACAGTTGATTATTATTCCACCTTGATTTATTGGCATGATTTTTTACTAGTTATTTATTTATGGATTTTTACCCTTGTCCTAGTATGGCAAGGATGTGTTTACTCATGCACCATTTTAATCACATAGTGATTTTTATTGAATTAAAATTTTATTCCAAGTTTATTTTTTACGAACATTTCCTACTTCATATTGGAAGTTTTTTTATTTTTATTTTTGTAATTTGAGAAAAATTTTATTAGGGTGAATGAGATAAATAATTTTTTAATTAAAGTGAATTCATCACCCAAAATATTTTTTCCCACATATCTTGATGGTGACACCTTATCTAACCAATTATGACATGTTTGATCTATGTAACTCTTTTTATAAATGGTAGAACATTAATGGTTGGAATTAAATCGATTCTCAAATAAATTTATATGGTGTCTGGGCCTTTATAAATAATTAATGGTTATCGATATAATTAAATGATTGTAAATGGATGGTTGTAGTTATATCAATTACCAAGTGCAACTTATAATGTTATTACCTTCTAACCAAGGAATACAAACTCATCTAATTCAACTATTGTGTAAATGTAAATGTTGATAAATTTGAATTATAAATTAAGTGGAATTCATTTGAATAAGGTTATAATTGAAACTTATAAAGTCTTTTACCTTACCAACTTGAAAATAATGACCTATATAATTGAATCATTATATGCTTCACATGGACCTTATATGTGACTTCAATAATCTAATTACTTTGATTTAACCCTATCGAGGGTGTGTTAAAACTATGATGAATTGACTACAAATGGGTTTTACTAAAATTTGATTCTAATTGTAATTTATAGATCATTGACACCATTTATTGGTAACGACATTCCATATAACTAAACCCAGGTTGATATGATGAGACCCTTAAAGGTCTCCTTTATTTACACTTACTGATTAACCCCATAAGGGTATACTTATGATAAATTTTGATGGAAATTTTATGTTCTAGTAGCCACTTATATGGTATTACATATTAATTTATGGTGGAATATTACTAAACTAATTCCATGAGATGATATAAGACCCTTTTGACTACATTTGAGATTTTTTAATATAATTAATCACTTAATTAAAATGTTAGCTAAAACATAAATAATTATTTAATATATTGATTATTACTAATACTTTCATTAACTAAGATATTTTTATAATTTATGGAAAAATAAATAATGGTTTAAATGGAAATTATGAGATAATTTTCCTAATGTTGTATGGTGATAGCTGAATAAAGTTCTTAGTACAGTTTACCTTTATAGATTGTATTTTATATTCATCATATATAAGATTAGTTTAATGTTGTAATAAATTAGAATCAGTGAAAATGAATCTAAAAATCCTTTTATAGGTGTTTATAGAATGGAACCTCAGGTACGTGTCAGTTTTAAATATTCCTTTTGAGTTTCAGTGAATGGGAATGTTAGAATTGCTGTGGACCTATAAAGAATTTTTTCTAAGTTTCATTGGACATAAAGGAAATATGGTTAGGCCTAGTGACCTTTTAGGAGTGAAATTATTTTAGGGTTGATGTATTTTGTAAGTAAGGAGCTATCCAAGTAGAGGTAGAACCCTAAAAAATTAAAGTGTTTCTAAATGATTATGAATTTTTCAAATGCAAGGTGTCATTTAGGTTATATTTTTCTTAAGTAGGACTCTTAAGGATTAGATGACCATCCTAAATAGATGGGTGGTAATTCGGTATGATGAGACTTTTCATGGGTGTAAGAAATGTGTAACTATACAATTTAGTTGGTTAGACATTTCCAATGCATGGTCAGCCACCTTGATAATAATGTGACCATTTATAATTCTTGATAGATAATTAGGAATGTTATTAGTACGTTTATATCCATGAGATATAATATGGCTCTAGATTGAATAGTTCTATTGGGATTATAATTAAAAGATATAGTAGTGTCTATTTCACTATTTTGTAATTAAAGGAGCACACATTTTTACACACATTGGTCATTTAGTTAATATGTGATTCATTAAATAATTTGAAGCTTGAGAGACAAGGTCACATAATACTTTGAACCATGTGATTTTATGATTACTTGGAGATATTCATTATTATGTGAATTCTACATTCACAGTTCATCTACAGTGTAGAGTGAACTGGGAATTATATCTCATTGTGAACATTGTACCTTTGATATTATAATTAGAAGATGAGTTGTCCTAGTGATTCTGGATGAAGTTATAAAAAGGTTCAAGTGAAATTACACAACTGATCATGATTAGTTTTTTAGTTTATGTCAGACTCTAATGACAAGCATGAACCCAACTCAGGATTAATTTTAAGCATGTTTCTAAGAAAAAACATGTTTTAGCGCACCATTAAGTTTCTGTTTTTCTTTATTTTTCTGTTAATTCTTGGTATAATCATGTTGGCTATAACTAAGAACCACATTTTGTGGTGATGAAGTTTTTTCATGAGATAATATTTTATTTTTAGTAAAATGATAACCAAGACACTCTTAAGGTGGGGATAATGGAATTGTTCATGAGGACTGTGTCCTTATAAGTAGATGGAACATGATAATAAAGGACCATTTAAAAATTATCAGATAAGTTCCTCGAAGCCAACGAACTATGAAGTTGAGTTTTTTCCAGTTGTGCGTGGAATGTGTTTGATGTAGAATTAAGGAGAATGCACAAGTTTCAGCTGAGTATTAATGGTTACAAGTGTGATGATTGTGGGCATGAAAACCTATAGTTTTGGAATAATTTAAATAAACTTACACTATGATGAGGTATACCTTGGTAATGAACAAGGTTCTGTAAGGATATTGACCCGTGGTTGAACTTGGCCAAATATTTTCAAGAGTCATGGTGCTAGGTATTGTTTCAAGACATGTATAACCTGTTTTGATTTGATCTTTGCTTAGTGAGAGTGACATATGCATATCAATGCAATCTCAGTGTACTCTTAGTTCATATTTTATCACGATCAATATCATAACACCATCTTGAATATGATTTGAGAGCGTAAACTATACACCAAGCTACCATTTATCTACTTCTATTTTAGTTAAATAAATCCTTTGGATTAGTGCTCAAATAGTGGTTTAAAAGTAATCTAGAAGGTGGGGGGTATACCTATAAGGCCCCAGCCTTAAGCATTAAATAATAACTAGTTAAGTTAGAAATTCGTCATTGAGGATTCTTTTAGGTTTATTTTTGTAGATAATTAGGCCACAACAATTACATTACATCTCAAATATTACAAAGTAGACCCATTCTACTCTAATTTTTTTTCACAATAATAAAACTCATTAAATAAAACAAGAATTATTTTCTTGATATAAATATTATTGCATTCTTATTTTCTCTTACTGTTTATTATACTCAATGAAAAAAATTTCAAAAACATGGGATGATCATATACATCTTAGTAAAGGTCATAAAATAATGAAAGAAGACATTAGTCCATCAAAACACATGATCAATGAAATCAAAATTTTCACTCAGAAAACATAATATCTTTAACATACCTCATGAAATAATAACATTTATAAATAAAATTGTGAAATCATAAACCACAAAGTTATTTTTTGGCATCCATAACATACTTAAATTGTAGATTTCACAGCTATATATGGAGTTATGTTTGGAATACACATCATAGTATAATCCCTAAATCTATTCGGAGAAACATTAATGTCTAACTCCGTCACATTACACAATTAATTGGAGATCAATCTCAAGATCACCCACACTAGGATTATTACATAACCACCCATATACGTAAAAAATGACAAAGAACCATAATATAGTCATAACACATAAAAAAGCATAATAGAAAGATAACATTTCCACGTTGCAACCACAATATATCATTTAAATATATTGACATAATCCATGCTTTATCAAAACCATTTTCAATTAAAAAATATGTAAAAAGAGTATATTCTATTTATTTTCCTTTTAAAAACATTTTGTCTTGTTAAGGAATCCAAATATCAAATAATGATCGTGGTGGAGGAAAGGTCGTTGTCACCGTGTATGTTAAAAAGAAACATTATTTTTTCTTTTAGTAAAACTCTTCATAGAAAAAATATTCCATTTGAGTTAAATTAAAATTCAAAGGGGTTTATAGACTATATAAAATAAAGTTGCGTATAAATAAAAATATTTCTCAATGAAAGGATATTGAGATGATGTCCCTTATTAAAATTCGGCAGCATAACAACATTACTTTAAAATTCTGAAAATTAGTTAATGGGAGAGAAAAGGGTCTCTCATCACATGGACATAAAATTTAAAACAATATGGATATATAATAACATATCCCAACATAAAAAATGTAAATTAAAATACATAACATAAAATAAGTCTTTGACTAAAAGATTTGGGTGAAAGTTTCTCTTACCTTGTGCCTGACTTGTCTTGTTCGTTCTTTATCTCCCCAAATAATAAAAGGAAGTTAATTTATAATTTATTCATAACCTTTTTCAAGTTTATTATTTATTTTATATAACTAACTACAATTTTATAAACTATACATAATTATTTAAGTTAATAGTGGTCGTTTTGTCGATATTTGGTACTTGAGTATAAATGAACTTGTTATAATTTCAAATGGTATGTGTGGTCAAAAGTAAATTATCTCCCAAATTATATTCATTATTTAAATATAATATAAATAAGGTATTTATATTTATTGATAATAGTACATAAAATTTAGTGATTTGAAATTAAATTCACCATTCATGGAGACTGTAAGCCGTACGTACACATGAATGCTAGTTTCATTTCTATTTCATATTTAAAGGAATGAAAACTTAATGATACATAGGTATATTATAATTAAAGTACAATATCATATTATATATACATTACATATGTTAATTAACTCAATACTTTATACATTCCATGTATGGAATGAATGATTCATTTCACACTGAGGAGGCGGTAGTCTGCACTTCCTCAAATGAAATAATCGTATTTACACATTATGGGAAGAATAAAGGTACGCCTTAAATAAAAAAAAAGAAGAATGGAGAACAAATAAATATAATAAACATGATATATAAATATACTTACATCTTAATGGCCTTTATGACAGGTGGTAGGGAAAAATCGAATAATCATCGTTTTGTGAGGAAGTAGTTTGCCGTACACAGAAATAGTATGTTTGTATCCATTAGATGGAAGTGTGTGGAAGTTTAGTTCGAATAATTCTCATAAAAACACCGTAGTGTATTTAATATACTGTTTTTGTTATAAAATTATTGAATAATGAGAGTTTAAGGGGTTGGAGAAGGAAAATAATTGAAAGAAGTTGAGAGAATACATTTCCACAAATTGGGTAACTCCTTTTGATTTAAGCTGAAAATATTTCATAAATTGCCTTATTCCTAAGGAGAGGCTTCTAGGAGGAATATATATATTTTTGGAGATTATTTTGGGAGAGGTTGGACTATACAAGGGTCTTGAGAGGTATAATTAAGGGTTATAGGTGATTCCCTTTTATCAGAGGGAGGAGGGACACTTTAGGAAGGTATTGAAATATTATTTTATTATAAATTTATTTTCAGTTTCAAATAGCCCCTAAGTAATTTATTTCAAATAGAATATGTTTTTGGGTCGAGAACCTTTCATCCAATAGGTTTTAGACAAGTCTAGGTCAAAAATATAACCTCATATTTTAGCATTAACCCTTAGTTAACTAATTTAACTCTTACTATGTCTTCTTGTGTATTCATACTATATGTTTAATATAGTTACTATAAAATCTCAATAGAACCTAAAGTGGTTCATTAATGAAATTTTAAACATTATATAATTCATTTGGATGAATGTTATATTTTTAGGACTATTATATCATTTAATAAAATATTATTTTTTATAAAAAACTCATTTATATCATTTTTATACTATTCATATCATGAATTTTTAAAAAATTCCTAACAAAATCATTCTTTCAAAAAAAGTTTATTAATTAAAATATAAAAATTCATAATAATCGTTAAAATTCATGTATTGCATTAAAAGTTTCAAAATAAATTTATTTTAATATTTATAATCTCAATTATTTAAATCATTCATTAATAATGTAATCACTACATCATCATTATGTCATAAATATATTTATTTATTTGATGTTTAAAAATTATAAATAAAATACCATAATTTAATAAATATTTTTAGCTTTATAATGAAAATTTACAGTATAATGGATCACTCATATAACTCCATATAAAAATTGTTTTGCTAAAAGATACATTTTTATGTTTCATTTTTCTTTACTTTAAATTAATTCTTATAAAATGTCACTTTCACATCCAAGTAGCTCCATGGGGTCCCCAAATAGACCCAAGGATGACCATGGTAAAACATATCTCATAAAATAGGATTAGGAAACGTGTTTTGGTAATTTAATATTATTATCATATTATTTTTTACCCATATTTACAAGATTTACCCTTTAACCTTGATAAAAATAATAATTACTGAAGATTCTATTCATAATGTCTAAAAATAAAAGGTACATATTTACAAAAATTGGACCTCCTGATTCATAATGTGGAATCCATTTTTCCAAATTCAAAACACAGAATTTTTATAAATTAATTTGAAATTAATTCATGTTGTCAAAACTAAAAAGCGTGTTTTTAAAAAGATAAAACTACAAAACGATTGACATGTTTTTATATCCAATTTCGACGTGAAATTATTTCCAATGACCAAAATTTGATTAAATGATAAAAATATAATCCAATTAATCTTTAAAACCAATTAAAAATACAATATAACTATAGAAATTAATTGGAGGAAAATGCATTTTTGAATTAAATTGAAGTATTTTTCACTATTCATTAAAAAATGAACATTATCAAAAAAATACCAAAGTTTCACTCAAAGTAAATTTTGATTTATTGATTATATAGAAGATTTTTTTTCAAATGGAACATATAAAAGTGAAAAAAACTATATTTAAATAGTGTTCTCCATCAAAAGGCTGTAAAACTACCTTTTAACAAAAATGTTTAATCATAAAATTCTTAGTTCTATACATTCTTTTCAATATAATGGCTAGGTGTTAATTACCATTTAAAATAATAATAATAATATATTATTTTTTGGTATAACTCAATGTTATGTGAAACATAAGATTTCAGAGAAACCCATTGTTGCGTGTTGAGTATGCTATCAAAAATAGAATCCCCTTTAAAGTAAATTAATATTTAATTCAAAAATATTAATAAATATGAAAATGTCATATTCCTTATTTACCTAGGATGTTACATCCTTCCGCCCTTTTTGAAATTGCGTCCTTGAAATTTTATTCACTTATCAAATAAGTGGGGGTATTTATCCATCATAGAGTTTTCAGATTCCCATATTGCCACTCCAACCATATGGTTTTTCACAAAACCATTACCTGATGAATTAAATTATTCCGCAAAACTTTCTCTCTTCAGTCAATAATCTGGACTGGTTGTTCCTCATAAGAGATATTCTCTTCCAACTAAACTACCTCTAGACTAAAAACATGAGATGGATCTGGAATATAATTTCTCAACATTAAAACATGAAAATATTGTGTACATAGAATAAACTTGGGGGTAAATCCACTATGTAGGAAACTAATCCAACTTTCTCTAGGATTTAATAGGGTCCAATGAACCTCGAAATCATCTTTCTCTTTTTACCAAAACACATAAACATTTTCCATGGAGAAACATTGAGAAATACATGATAACCTACCTCAAAATAAATATCCTTCCTCTGGTCATCCGTATAACTTGTTTGCCTTCTCTGAGCTCTTCTCAAGTGCTTCCGAATCAACTAAACTTTTTTTTGCCATCTCTTCTACCAATTCCAATCCCAAAATATTCCTTTCAACTACTTCATCCCAAAAAGACATATTTTGACACCTCTTTGCATATAATGATTCAAATGGTTCCATATGTATAAGGGAATGAAAAATTTTATTATAATAAAACTCAAATAAAGAAATATATTGGTCCTAGTAATCCATTGAATAAGCACGTAACATATCTTACAAGGTATGAATTTTATGTTCTCAATTATCATAATATCGCTAATGAAAAGTTGTGATAAAATTTAATACAGTACCCAGCGACTTCTGAAAGCCCTTCTAAAAGTTATAAGTGAACCTAGGATAATAATAAAATAAAATGGAGAGAGGAACTCCATGTAACCTAACTATTTATTTAATATACAATCAAAAATGTTGATATAAATATAGAGTATCTAGAACAGGAAAAAAATGATTATATTTATTCAATTGATCAATAATAACATAGATTTCATTGTTACCTGAAGAATTATTTGGAAATATGAATAGAAAATCCTTTGAATTTTTTCCCATTTCTACTCTGGCATTGGAAAAAGCTGAAGCATCCCTTTCGGAAACTATCATTCTACTTTAACCTGTTGAGAAGTCAAACACTTCATAGTAAAGTCCGCAATATGTTATTTCATTCCATTCTACCAGTAATACTCTTGAAGATCACTGTACATATTAGTACTGGCAGGATGAACTGCAAACAGAGAACTACTAGCTTCACATAATAACTCTTTCTTCAATTGGGAATCACAAGGCACCCACAATCTCTTTAAAAACCTCAAAAAAATGTCTTTATTAATGTTAAATTCAGGTAACATAACCTTATGAACCAAATCTACCTTTTTCTACAACTCACTATCTTCTTTTTGTACTTGCTTTATTTTATCTGGTATAAACGATTTCACTACCACATGAAATAAAATAGAGGAATTCCCTGCACCAACAACTTCAAATCCAAAATTCATCAAATCAAAAACCGAAGGATCTCATTCCAAATATATAATGGTAAATGTAGTATTACCCTTTCATCTCAATGTGTTAGCCACTTAATTTTCATTTCCCTAATGGTAATGGATTGTGTAATCATAATCATTGATTAATTCTAGACATCTCCTCTGTCTCATGATTAATTATTTTTGATTGAATATATACATCAGACTTTTTTGGTTGGTATATATTTCACACTTAATTCCATAAAAATGATGCCTCTGAATTTTTAAGGCAAAAACAATAGAAGTTAATTCCAAATCATTTGTATGATAATTTATCTCATGAGGTTTCAACTGAAGTAAAAGATACGCAATTACCTGATCATTCCGCATTAGGACACAACCAAAACCTTTGAATGAAATATCACTATAGATAACAAAATCACCATTTTTGGAAGGTAGAAAAAATACTGGAGCATTCAACAATATTATTCTCAATTCTTGAAAAAAATCATCACATTCTTTTGTCTAGATAAACATATCACCTTTTCGAGTTAACATAGTTAGTGGGATAGATAACTATGCATAATTTTCAACAAACCTCCATTAATAAACTACTAAACCAAGAAAACTATGAATCTAGGTTATATTTGTGAGTATTGGTTATTCTTTAACAACTTTTTTTAGAAGGATCAACAATTATTCCATATTTATAAACAATGTAACCAAGTATTGAAATTTATTGTAACCGAAACTCACACTTTCTAAATTTCCCATACAGTTTCCTTTCTATTAATGTTTGAAAGACAATACATAAATGACTATCATGCTCCTATTTACTTTTAGAATATACCCAATTATCATCTATAAACACAACCGCCATTTATATCCTGAGTCGACTGTGCCATCACTGTAACAAACAATTCAGTTTTAATTCCAACAATCTTAGGTTGAAGATTTGGAAGGTTTTTTTCCTCTTGATGTCGTTTCATCATAGCTACCATGTTTCCACTATAGAAAAACATTTTTTACATAGAAATATCTTAGGTGAAGAAACCTGGAAATATTAGAATTCTATATCATTTCAATATTACCATAATTTAAAAATATTTTATGG
The DNA here is from genome assembly GCA_963277665.1 of Viscum album. Lineage (NCBI taxonomy): Eukaryota > Viridiplantae > Streptophyta > Magnoliopsida > Santalales > Viscaceae > Viscum > Viscum album. Next base: position 468,421,315 of record OY728160.1, on the reverse strand, counting down.
ATATTAATTTAATAATATCCAAACTCCTAAGGTTTGTCTAAACCGACCTCTGATACTAACTATAAGGTCCCATCCTTAAACATTACATAATACTGAGGTAATTCCAGAATTCGACATTGAGTATCTTTTCTAGTTTATATTTTTAGAGAATTAGGCCTTAACTATTACATTACATCTCAAATATTACAATGTAGACACATTCTACTCTAACCATTTTTTCACAACAATAAAACTCATTAAATAAAACAACAATTATTTTATCGATATAAATATTCTTGAATTATTCCTTTCTCTTACCCTTCCTTATACCCAATGAAAAAGATTTCAAAAACTTGGGATTATCATAAAAAGCTCAGTAAGGGTAATAAAATAATGGAAGAAATCATTAGTCCATCAGTACATACAATCAATGAAATCACAATTTTCACTCAAAAAACAAAATATCTTTAACATAACTCATGAAATAATAATATTTATGAAAAAAATGTATAAATAATAAATCATAAAGGTAACTTGTTGCATCCATAACATACTTACATTGTAGTTTTCATAGCTACATAGGGAGTTATGTGTGGAATAACCATAACAGTATATTCCCTAAATCTCTTAGGTGAATCATTAATGTCTACCTATGTCACGTTACCCAATGAATTTGAGAGCTATCTCGGGCTCACCCACCCAAGGTTTATCATGGAACCACCCATATATGTAAACAATTCCCAATAACCATAACATTATCATAACACATAAAACAAGAATAAAAAAAATAACATTTCCATATTGAAATCAAAATATTTCATTTCAACATATTGACATGATAAATTCCTTCTAAAAACCATTTTCAATACCAAAATATGTGAAAAGTGTATATGGTAGTTGTTTTATTTTTAAAAACATTATGAATTTTTAAGGAATACAAATATCAAATAATGCTCGTGGTGGTGGAAAGGTCGTTGTCACCGCATACATTAAAAAACATTATTTTTGTCATTATGTAAATATCTTCATCAAAAGAGATTCCATTTGAATTAAATTAAATGTAAAATGGGTTTATACACCATATAAAATAATGTTTCATATAAATAAAAAAATTCCTCAATGAAAAGAGATTGAGATGAAGTCCCTTACGAAAATTTGGTAGCCTAACAACGTCACTTTAAAATTCAGAAAATGAGTTGATGGGAGAGAAATGTGTATCTCATCACTTGAACATAAAATGTAAAACAATAAGGATATATAAGAACATATCCCAATATAATAAAATAGAAATTAAAATATATAACATAAAAGAATTCTTTGACTAAAAGAGGAGGGTGAAAGGTTCCCTTACCTTGTGCCTGACATGTCTTGTTAGTTCTTTGTATAATTGGATAATAAACTTACGTTAATTTATACATAATTCAGAAAATTTTTCAAGTTTATTATTCCTTTTATATCACTTATTACTACATTATAAACATTAAATAATTATTTATTTTAATATTATCTGTTTTTTCGATATTTGGTACTTGAGTCAAAAATGAAATTATTATAATTAAAAATTGTCCATGTGGTAAAAATTCCATTTTCTCCAAAATGATATTAAACATTTAAATATCATATAAATCCAGTATATAATTTTAATTATAATAGTACACAACATTTGGAGATATGAAATGAAATGCATCGTTCATGGAGATGGTAAGTTGTACGTACGCATGAACACTAATTTAATTTCTATTTTAAATTTAAATGAATGAAAACTTATTGATACATAAGTATATTATAATTACTATATAATATCATATTTTATATAATTTACATGTGTTAATTAACTACATACTTTATATGTTCCATGTATAGCATGACTAAGTTGTATCACTTTGAGGGGGTGGTAGTCCACACCTCCTCAAATGAAATTATCATATTTACACATTATGGAAAGAATAGAGGAATGATTTAAATAAAAAGAAGAATCATAGAGACAAAATAAATATAATATATATCATATAAAAATATATTTCCATATTAATGGCCACCATGATAGGTGGTAGGGAATAATTGAACAATCGTCGTTTTGTGATGCTGTAGTTCTTCGTACACAGAAACAATATGTTTGTATCCATTAGATGGAGGTGTGTGGAAGTTTAGTTCAAATAATTATCATAACAAAATCCTATTATATTTAAGATACATTTTGTTATAAAATAATGTAATAAAGACATTTTAGGGTGTTGGAGAAGGAAAATAACCGAAAGAAGCTTGAGAGAAGACATTAGCTAAAACCGGGTAACTCCTTTTGATTGAAGATAAAATGATTCCTTGAAATGAATTAATACAAATTTGAGGCTTATAATAGGAATAGATATATTTTTGGAGATTATTTTGGAAGAGTTTGGATGAGGAAAAGGGCTTGAGAGGTGTGATTAATGGTTAGAGGTGATACCCTTTTATAAGAGGGAGGAGGGGCACTTTAGGGAGGTATTGAAATATACTATTATTATAAAATTATTTTCTGTTTAAAATGGTCCCAAAGTCATTTATTTAAAATATAATAATTTTTTGGGTCGAAGAAATCTCATAAAATAGGTTTTAGATAAGTCTAGTTCTCAAATTTAATCTTATCTTTTAGCTTTAACCCTTTGTTAACTAATTTAACTCTTACTATGTCTTCATGTGTATTCATACAATATGGTTAATATAGTTACTATAAAATTCCAATAGTACCTCAAGTGGTTCATTAATGACATTTAGAAAATTATATAAGCCAATTTCCCTAATCATTGATTTTAAGGACTGTTATATCAATTAAAAAAATAATATTTGTTTTAAAAACTTATTTATGTCAATTTTTATAGTATTCATATCATGACTTTAAAAAAAATTAATAATAACTTTATTATTTTAAAAAAACATCATTAATTCAAATATACCATGTCATAATTATCTATATAATTTTTGGATGGCATAAAAAGTTTCAAAATAAATTTATTTTAATATTTATAATCTCATTTATTTAAATCATTCATTAATATGGTAATCACTACAACATCATTGTGTCATTACTATATTTATTTATTTTTTTGTATGAAAATTATAAATTAAATAACATGATTTAGGAAATATTATTATATTTATAATGACTATTTATAGTTGAAGGGATAACTTATATAACTCCTTATAAATAACTTTTTACTAAAAGTTCATGTTTATGTAACATTTTTCTTTACATTAAATTAATTCGTATAAAATCACATTTTCACATCCATGTGGCTCCAAGAGGTCCCCAAATCTACCCAAAGAATTCCCATGGTTGGAAATATCTAATCCAATTGGATTAAGATACGTTTTATGGTAATTTAATATTATTATAACATTATTTTTTACCCTTATTTACCAGATTTTCCATTTAACCATGGAAAATAAAATAAATTCAGAATTTACTATGCATAATGTATCAAAATAAAAGGTAAATATTTACACAATTTTGACCTCCCGATTCCAAATATGGAATCCATTGTTCCAAATTAAAAACAAAGAAGTTTCAGAAATTAATTTAAAATTAATTCTCGTTGTTAAAACAAAAAAGCGTGCTTTGATGAAGTAAAAACTACCAAAAGAAATACAAGTGTTTATATCCAATTTCAAAGTGAAATTACTTCAAATGAATAAAATTGGATTAAATTATAAAAATATAATCCAATAACACTTTAAAAGCAATTAAAACTACAATATAACTATATAAATTAATTAGATGAAAATGAAGTTTTGAATAAAAATGCAGTATTTTTCACTATTCATTATAAAATGAACTTTATCTAAAAAATACCAAAATTTCATCCAAAGTAAATTCTGATGTCCCTATTCTATAGAAGAAAAATATTTTTTCAAATAGAAAATATAAAAGTGACAAAAACTAGACATAATAAGGTTTCTCTATCAAAAGGTGATAAATCTACCTTTTAAAAATATTAGAGTATTTATGTTTAAAATTAGATTCATTCTCATTTTGAGCCACTATATTTTATTTGATAAAATAAAAAATATTTAAAAAACTTGTTTAATCATAATATGTTTCTTTCTATTCATTCTTTCCAATAAAATGACATGGTGTAAACTATCATTTAAAATAACAATATTAATATATTATTTTTTGGTATAACTCAATGTCATGTGCAACATAAGATTTAGAAGAAACACATTGTTTCATGTTGAGTATGCTATTAGAAATATCATCCCCATCAAAGTAAAATTAATATTTAATTCACAAATACTAATAAATAAGAAAATGTCATATTTTTTATTTACGTGGGATGTTACAATACCTTTTTTTTCATTCGATGTTGGTGAATATTTTTTGAGTCGAATTTTAGTGAATTCCATGAGGGTCATTATTAAATAGTGGGAACATGTGATGGGTATATTTTCTGTTAGTTCATAGGGATGACTGGGTTATTATTCATGTTAGTAGTTATGTCTGTAGATGGATGGGGAATTGGATATGGTAATCAGGGCATCCTTTTTCATTGGTAAAATAAATAGGATGATTTTAAAGTGGGGAGTGAGATATTGATCACTTGTTAGTGACCATATAATGCGAGTGGCCATGAAAATTTGAGACCTTTAATTTTATATTCGTTTAAATATTCTTTTCCATTATATAATTTGACCGATTACAGCTAGGATTATTGAATAATTCCAAGAATATGAAATGTATTTGGGGTATTTAACACCTTATTGTCATTTACTTGAAAAAATATAGTGGCATGGAATATCCTGAATGATACTTGGATTCCTATGTTGGAAGGCATTGAAAAAGTCATAGGAAGTATCTGATTCTTTGACATGATCTTCAAGTGAGATACCACTTTTGGGATTAGTCAGTGTTCATGATATGTGGGCATCTCAGCTACGTAACAATGTTTCACTTGTAAAATATGAAGTATGGTCTACCTTGGATAAGCTTCCTAAATAGCAGTAGTTGATTCATAGGTTACCTAGACTTGTATTTGGGATCGGTTTATAGTTTTTAATGATCTAAGGATGTTGGATTGGGAATAAAATGGTGTTTATGATGTAACACAATAAATGAAATTGAAAGTAAACACCACGGGAAATTGGTTACAAATTTCAGTGAGAATGATCAAAATGATCTCGATGTGCCTCAGATTAAAGGCACCAGGATTTGGTTTCAGTTATGTTTCTACTATTAAACATGGTCATTTTTAGAATTAGTCTACCAAATTTTCTTCAATTTTTTTTCTTTTGAGAATTTGTATACAGTCGGTGAGGAACCATGATAGGAATTTTGTTAGTATGATATGAGTGAAATAAAAAAGGATAGTGTGAGATTATAAACGAGAATATGTATTGATTAGGTTAAATATGGTCGATATGGATTCAATATTATTTTTTTCAGATTTGGAATATACCAGGAGAATTTATAGGATGTTGAGGGAATTATTTAATAAGAAATTCTAATAGTGGAATTACTGTGGATTATAATTTTCCATTAAAGGATATAACCTGTGGAATGGATTACCATATTCCCCATGGTGATTAATAAGATGATGAAATGATTGCATATCATGTTATATGGTCTATAGTAATCACAATATTATCATTTTCTTAGTAGTTATGTGTGTTGGATTTAGTTTTAATGACTTAAATATCATGTGACTAAAGAGATGTTCAGAGGTATGTTGCATTTTTTATAATATAATGTGATCATTTGAGTGGAAATTGATGACACATGTTTTTTAGCTCACGTTTCTTCATTCCCCAAGGATTCTAGAGGATGAGAAGTTATAAGGTGAATGGGTTGTAACATCTTGTTCTTTGGATGGGTTGAAAATTACAAGGGAATTTGAAATCTTTGTTTGGTTAATGGGAAAAATATTAAACTAAGATTCGATATATAATTTGAATAATTTTACTTCTTTAATGATTTTTTCAATGTGGTTTTTGTCCTGAGAGATATCTCAGGTGTTCAGTTGACTTTTATGAGAAATGAGATTCAAAAGCCAGGTTTTAAGGGTAAAGGGAAGAAAAATTCTAGTACATGGTTAGTTCTAGTCATTCCCCTCAACTATACAGCCCTCCAAGGTTGTCACTATGTTTTTCAAATTGTGCCCCCAAGGTTTCATGAATATGCTAGGTTTTTTACAATTAATTGTAGAGGGGAATCATTTTTCTTGTGCACAGTTTGTCTAACGGTGTTCCTATTCATGAAATGTGTGGAGATTTTTGGATAGTATTAGGTGCACGGATTGTGCATGGTTTATCAAAACAAGAACCCAACCCATTTGGGGTGTGGATCCTTGATAGAGTGAGCCACTTGGTTAGTTCACATTTAACCAACCATGTGGAAAAATGGTAGACCAAATTTATGTGCATATTTTTAATCCAATAACGAGGATTTTTTAATTTTTTTTCAATTTTAAAACCCATATATTTAATTGTTTTATAAAAATAATATGTAATTTGAATTTTAGAATGAAAATGGACTAAATTGTTGAATGTCCTTAATACTAGAATTTTAACATATTTTTACATAAAGGGTATTTTGGTCATTTATTGAAAAATAAATTTAAAAGATAGTGATTTTTTATTTATAATTATTATTTTATTTCCTTAAAATATGTATTCTGAACTAGGGGATGATTCTTCCATCTAGAGGACTTAAAAAACCAATGAAGTGTAAGATTTTTCCAGGCGGACAGCATGGACCCTACCAATGTAACAGAACCACATCTCAGCATACACACCTTAAATGATGTTGATTCCACCTGGGATAGAACTTGGACACATAGGAGCACCTCTAAAACCAATTTTAGGGATTTTTGAAGTCATTAAGGGTGAGATTAGATGTTATACTTTTGGAGGAAGCTTCCTAGAACTTTCATCCAGAAAATGAAACCTACAATGAGAAACTCATAACTAATATATATGGTGGCCAAATGAGATGATGTTTTTAAAGTGAACATAAATTAAATTTATGAACAAATTTCATGAAGGGGTCCATGTGTGAATCATCCAATTAATGGGACCAAAACGTGACAACTTTTTGAGGATGAATTCTGCCTATAAAAGGAGTCTCTTTCTTCCATCCCAAATAATCAGCTCGACACCCACAACCAAGGAGGTATCCCACCAGGGAATGGGATGTTTCTGTTCCTCTCTTCCCCCCATCATTTCATTTTTTTATTTTAATTTTAGTTTTTTTGTTTTTAATTTAAATTTAAATTTCAATTTATTGTAAATAAATCCTAGTATTCTTATTTTGGTTTCCACTATTTAATTTTTTATTTAACAATAATAATAATAATAATAATTGAAAACAGTTATTATTATTAATATTATTAATATTATTATTTATAATATCTCATTTTTAATTTCAAATAATTTTACTCTCTTTCTCCCTCCTATTTCAAAACCTATTTACATAATCAATAATAATAATAATTAATAATAATAATAATATAATTATTATTCTCACATTAATTATAAATTATTTATCTCACTCCCTATCTCTCTTATCCCATACATCCCCCATTGTGATCTCATACACTCAAAAATGAGAGGCTAACCCCGAGGCTTTGCCCGTGGGAGGTCAAGGTGTTCTTGAATTTCCCTTAAAAATTCATCTAAATTTTTGATAGACTTGAGTAGTATTCTTGGGCTAAGTGAATTTCCCCAATTGGGTGATGGTCCCAAATGACATGTGACACAAGCTATTTCTATTCTGGAAAATAATAGTGATTCAAATTTGATATTTCATGTTTGAGTTATCAAACTAGAATAATACATATAAAAAATAATAATGATTGAACCCAAGACTGAACCCCAAACCAAGTTATTTCTTAATTAACTCATTCTGTTTTCATTGCATGATAGTCTATATTTTTCATATTAAAAAAACAATGTAATTTCTTTCATATATGTAAAAAACAACAAAAAGAGATAGTGTAGGTTATATAGAAGAAGTAAGTGAACCAAATTAAAAGTCTCCTCAAGAGAGATGACCTTGGTCATCCACTATGCTGCACTAGGAAAAATATAATTTCTTTTATCCACACCGCATGACAGGCATGCATCAAAAATGGAGCCATTTCCGAGGACCCAATCAATTGTTCATTTACTTTTTATATTTTCACATCTTAGTTAGATTTCATTACATTAAAAAAACAAAAAAAAACTATCACGATATATTCAAATTCTGAATATTATATGTGGAAAAATTACTCATAGGTGCAGTAAAAAAACAATAAGAAGATGATTTTAAAAGGGATCATGTGCAAGAATGTACATAGATCATTGAATAACTAACGAGAAAAGATGAAAGTGAATTTGATTATGTTTTTTCATTAATGGAGCAACCCAACCCTAAGTCGGAGAGAGAACTGGGTGTGGAAAAGGGGTAAGACGTACCTACTGAGATATAAGTTGGAGATTAACAAAGATTGGATGAATTCTTGATTAAATACAAGGAACTGCCTAATCTCCCCATACAATATAAAAAAGAAGATCCATAACCATGGGAGGAAGAAACCACCCAAGTAGTGGAATTTGAAGTCAAGATGGAGGATCCCAACTACCTACCTCCATCCTTAGAGAGTCTACATTAAGAGGCACTTACCACTGAGGAAGAGATTGAATATGAACTGAAATAGGGAGTTGAACCATTCTTTGACTCTATATCTTCTAATTTTATTGAATCTTAATTATACATCACTCCTTTTGGTTTTAATTATATAGAATAAAAAAATCTCACCTATTTTTTGGAGGACGATGAAGAACCTGTATGTTCACCTACTGAGGAACATATGGAGATCCTTGGACACATTGAATATTTGTTGAAGGATGTTTATGAAGAGATTCTAGTGGATTGCCTAAGGAAACCATGAAAAAGGCTGCTTACATTGATGGGGAAGAATTTTATCTGGACACTTCATGTTTTAATTTTATTCAAATACAATTACACTCTGATTTTACCATTTCTTATTATTTTGATGAAACATAACGTGAGGAACCACTAGAAAGAGAAGAAGATGTTTCACATGCATCAACCAAGGAGGATTATTCATACATCATCATAACCTCACCATGAAATCTAGAACTAATTGTGAAGGGGTAGGATATTGTTTACTCTATCCATGGATCACCCCTCATGAAAAAGGATGAAGAAAGAGATGGGAAAAACTACATGTGGTGGTTCAAATCAAAGAATCTTCATCCTAAATTGGACTTTGGATAACAAGTGACACAACTCTATGGAGGCAGAAAAAATTTAGGGCTCACTTGGGGTATCATACCAAGATTTATCCTTACTAGATTCCAAGAAATTTAGATGTCAATTTTTTTTCTTAGATATAGTGTAGCATGCATCCCACTCCCTCTATCTTTTATGAGTTTAAATGACATGATCCTTATGCTTAATTGAGTTGTTTTCATTTATAGGTTTATAATGGTAGAAGTCATACCCAGAAAGTGAAAGGGACAGACTTAGTTTCAATAAAAAAGGAGGTCAATTTTAGTGTTTTATCTTTTAAACTCTTCATGTTTTTGTCCCCAGCATGTTTTGATCTTCAAAGATAAAATTTCATGATGACACTTGAATTATTGTTTACTTGACTAATCTAGGAGATAGGTGTTTCTTTGGATCCCAATGATGCCATGTATTACATTTCAATGTTCATATTATTAGATGATTGAAATAGAGAATTTAATTTTTAAATATGAAGCATAGATAATGAAATAATGACACATGATTTGAAGGAATTAATTGATTCATATAAATGAAATTACCTAACTATCTTTTATGCTTTGAATTTCTGAAATTCATGGGAATTAATTTATTATTGTTAATCATGTATTGAGTGATTTTCCAAAATCATATGTCTCATTCCTGATAGGATATCTAGAGCAGGTATATCCTATTTATTCTTGAGAATATTTTATGAGTGATCTTGGGACATGTAACCGACCAGAACTTGTATTGAAACTTTTCAAAGCTATTATTGTGAAAAAAACACATTTAAAATGATTGATGCATCCTTTTAAAAGATATTTTTCCGTAAAACACTACCTTTACATCAATACTTCTTTTAGGCTATAGATACCATGAATGACCTTTATAGGGATGATCCATGTTTCAAGTTATTTTTATCCATTCATACCCTCCTATTAGTATTTGAAAGAAATTTTAAAGTTGAAGTGTTGGGGTAAAGAGAATAATGATGGATGAGATGATATAAATTGTAAGGAAGAAGTTTGAGGGTATTATTGTGTTAATTGTAAAAGGTTGTGTAATCATTCATTATACTCTATTATTTTCCCCTCTTGAATTAAAAAAAATAAAAAAATGACAAAAATATCCAAAAAAAATATAAAAATGGGTTTTGATTTGGGAGAACCAAAAATCAACATTTTACAGACCGACGATCTTCTGATCATATGTGTTTAGGTGATGGATGTGATATTTTATCTAATCATAACTTTTGAAAAAATAAAACAAGGTATAAAAGTAAAAAATATATTTAAGAGGGTGCACAAATCATTCATTATGAATAACATGATGTTGACCTTACTTTGTGTTTTGGAGAAGTGGGTGTTGCTACTTTGAAGGGGATAATTTCATTACATGTTTTGATATCATGCATTTTACTTAAGAGATAAAACTCATTTGTGAGCCTCAATTTTTAAAGAATCAAATCCTACCAACCTTAAGACTCATAGTCATTTAAACCTTTATTGAAAGTCCTCATGATTTTATGTGTCTTTTGTCTTTAAAATGTAGAGAAAGTAGATTATTTACAAGCCTAGGGATAAAGAGAATGTTCTCATGATATGAGTATAACTCTACATGAATTATATAATGAGTTACTAGAGAAATGAATCAAAGTTGCGTTAAATCATGACTTGGTGTGTTTAATAATAATGAATCAACGATATTTAATGAATGAAAAAAGAAGTTCCGTCAATTTTCAAAGGGGAAAATTAAAATATGTGAATTATTTGTTTCTTTGAAAAATGAGAAATTAAACTTATATTTTATGCATATTTTTGAAATTTTTATTTAACATGTTCAATTGTTTGATTTTATTTCATTGGATTTTGAATATTAGTAATATTGGTGTCCTTTTATTTCCTTGTTAAGATTTTTATTCTTGAGGACAAGCATGGTTTAAGTGTGGGGGTATTTGACAGAGAAAATTTCTGTGCATATTTTTAATCAAATAATGATGAGTTTTAAATATTTTTCAATAAAAAAACCCATGTATTTAATTATTTTATAAAAAGAATGGGTAATTTTAATTTTCAAATTAAAATGGTCTAAATTATTGAAAGTTATTAATTATAGATTTATACTAGATTTTTAGAGAAAGGGTTTTTAGTCATTTAATGAAAATTGTAATTCCAAATTTATTGATTATTATTTTTGTTAAAATCCTTATTTTTTTCTTCAAGTTTTTCTTCTGGGCCAGGGGCTGATTCTGCCATCTAAGACATTAGAAAATCAACAATGTTGAATTTTTTTCCTGGTGGACAACATGGACCCACTACCACAACAGACCCACATATCATCCTACACACCTTCAATGAAGGTGATTCCATCTGGGATAGAACTAGAAACATAGGATCACTTCTACAATGAATTTTAGGTAGTTTTAAATTTATTAATGGTGCTATTGGATGTTATACGTTTGGAGGAAGCTTCTAGGAACCTTCGTCTAGAAAATAAAACCATCAATGAAAAACTCATAAATCATACATACAGTGATCAAATGTGATGAAATTTGGAGGGTTAATGGAAAGGAAATTTGTGAACAACTTTCATGAAGTGGTCAACGCGTGAATCAGAAAATTAATAGGTAAAAAATGTGACATATTTTGGAGAATGAATTTTTCCTATAAAAGGAGTCTCTCACCTCCTTCTGAAATTATTATCTTGACACCCACAGGCATGGAGGGATCTCACCCGGGTAAGGGCTACTGCTACTCCTCTCCCCACCTCATTTTGTCTTTTCATTTTATTTTCATTTTAGTTTTGTTTAAATTGAAAATTTAATTTCAATATATTTTATATAAATCCATGAATTTTATTTTAGTTACCACCATTTAAGTTATAATATAATAATAATAAAAATAATAATTGAAAACTATTACTCTTACTATTATTATTATAATTATTATTTATAATATCTCAATCTCAGTTTCAAATTATTTTACTTTCTTTCTCACTCCTATTTAAAAAACTATTTACTTAATTAGTAATAATAATAATAATAATTATTATTATTATTATAACATTCTTTATAGATTATTTATCTCACTCCCTATCTATATATCTCTCTTTTCCTATCCATCCACCACTATAATCTCATATTCTTAGAAATGAGAGGCCAACCATGAGACTTTTCCCAGGGGAGGTCAAAGTGTTCTTGAATTTCCCTTAAAATTTATTCTAAATTTGTGACAGACATGAGTAGTATGCTTGGGAAAGGAAAATTTTTGCAATTGGGTGATAGTCCTTAATGGCATGTGACTCCAGCTATTTCTATTCTGGAAAAGAACAGTGATTCAAACATGAGATTTCATGTTTGAGTTATCAAACTAGAATAAAACATATAAATGAGAATAATGATTGAACCTATGACTGAAACCCAAACAAAGATCTTTATTAATTAATTAAATCTGTTTGCATTGCATGATAGTTTAGATTTTTCAAATAAAAAAACATTTTTATCGCTGATATTTAAGTAAAAAACCAAAAAAAGAGATAGTTTATGTGATATAGAAGAAATAAGTGAACCAAATAGAAAGGATCCTCAAGAGGGATGGCCCTGGTTAGCCATTGTGCTAGACTAGAAAAAATACAATTGCTTTTTTCCATGCCACGCGATAGGTGTGTGTCACTAAACCATGCACTTAATAAAAAGGGATCAAATTACAGTTTTTTCCCTTCAGTCCTTGAATGGGTTTACCCTATTTTCTACCTCATTTCACTCATAAGCACCCGGTACACACCCTCCTCCCTATATTATTCCTTGGGGGATATCACTATAATTCATGGTCTGATTCAAATTTCTTTCATCATGTTGAAATAAAAGTGGTATGTTTATGATTCCTCTTTCTTTATTTCATAGTTTATCTATCAATATTGGATGTTATTTCCATGATATCTCATTTTCCTTATTTTTAGAGAATTTATTGAATCTTATGATTTCTCTTGATTCAGCTATGATCACGACCCAATAATAGATGAGTGGGGTATCCTAAGAATGAGGTATGTGTTCAATGGATTATCCCTTATTGTTTTATCTTTCATAAAATGTGTCATTGTTATACATGACATAATTTTTATGCGTTGTTACTAAAATTTAAAATCCAATAATTAAATAAGTTAATCCTTGTTAGATATACTCCCATATACCCTTGAAATTGTCTAAGGTCATTTACCTCCACTATTACCACTACTTTTGTGGGTTCTAAATAAACTTTCTTGACACTATAAATCCATGTGTGACAAAACCACCATCTACATAGGTTTGTATTGTATCTTCATTTATGTGTTTTAAAATGATATAAGTGATTTTTTTAATAATTAAAAACATTCACTTGGACCTTTAATGTTATAAATGAAATGGTTGGTTGAAATAATATGATGAGTTGTTAAATGGTATTCACATTTACATGGGTTTTATTCCCTCTTGAAAAGGGTATTGACTAATGAATTGAATTAGGATGGATTGTTAAATGAAATGTTTACTCATATGGACCTTTTTATAAATTGTAACTGATTTGATTAATGGAATTAATTTTTCTCTGATGTTTTGGATAAAAATAAGATGATTGTATATTGGAATAGATAATTCCCATGTACTATGTTTAATTATTAAATGAAACATGCTTGGTTATGATATTCCTTGAAAAATACTTGGATTTATGATAAGGAATTTCTTGAATGGGCTTGGAGGTTGAATAAATTATGATACACCTTGAGAGATACATGGATTATGAATAAGTAATTCCTTATATGAGCTCATAGGTTAATGACGTGATATACTGATTAAAATATATTTGGGTTCTGAAACTTGGGTTCTGTACATGGAATGCCTTGGATAGGATTAGAGGTTAAAGGAATTATATTAATCCTTGGTTGATACTTGTATTCCTAATATTTAATCCCTTGGATAGGCTTAGAGGACCAGTGAAAAGAAATTATTCTTTTATACCTTAATTAATAAAACAAAATTTCAGGGAATTCGTTTAACCTTATATGATCATTGTTATATATAGATTCCTTGGTTTATCTTTGGGTTCTACATGATTATATTTACACATGGATTCCTTTGTTTTTTTTGGAATGACCTATAACTTTATCAAAGAAATTTTCTGTTGTTATAATTAGCCCATATAGTATAAAACTTATACATTTCATAGAGAACCAAATAAAAACATTATTATCATATATTAATAATAAAATAAATTTCATTTATAGAAATTAAGGAACTTATACTTTTGGAATAGTAACATGGAAATTGGAGTAGTAATGTGACCATTAGGAATATTAATCTAGCCATTAGAATACTAAACTCACCTATGAAAGCATAAATAAAACATAGGTATCCTAAAAATAAAAATATTTTATTTTTATATCATTGAATATGTAAACATATGTTTTAAAAATGATAAATTAATTGTTGGTATTTCTATGAAATCTAAATGTTTATTTTTAATTTAATAAATAATATAATTATTTAAAAGAAATTTTATTTTCCAAATAACTATTTTTAAATTAAATATTTTTTATTATAATTATAAGATAATTTTATGTGACCTTAATTAATTTATCAAAGTGTCATAAAATCAGTTAAAATATTAAGGTAAAGATTTTTTTAATAAATGATGGATTTAATTAAAAAATAATTTTTTATCGAATTTATAAAATCAGTATCATAAAATGGAGTCTATTTTTGAAATATAAACACTGAAAAAATATTTGGGGTGAAATTTTTGTATTTTTATAAAATATTTGAATTTTGGGTGAATAGTGATGTACAATAATTTATGATATTTTACAATGTAGTAAAAATAGTTGATTTTCTGAGTCATCATTGATTAATAGATGATGTAATTTTGCAGGGTCTCAAACTCTCATGATCTAGTTACTGTATTTAATCATGGGAATCAACACTGTTGATAGTCTTGAAACAAAATAATTAAGAAAACACCTCTCTCCTCCCACTATAAATTCCACCCCTCACCACCCCTTCTCCTCACACATTCTATGATTTGGAGATTGATAATATAACAAAAAGATCCTATCCTAATCATCTTCTCTACATCTTGTAATTTTTGGTATCACTAGAAGACAATTTCCAAGTGCCTTAAGGTGGTTATCAAGGAGGTGATATTCAATATGTAAAATCCTACTTCTTTCTCTATTAATTTATTTATTTTTGTTATCCTCTCCACAAATACCCTATGAAAACAGTATGATAAATTCAGTATCAAATATATAATTTTATTTTATTCTATTAATGTAATATACATCATCAAACCTCTTCTCTTTAACTTTTATTCTAAAAATGAAAACACCGTCTGTGACATGTCGATTCATAGCCTTTGTGGTTGACACATTTTTTTTCATTAACATCTTCAAGTATGGTCATAAAACCATTTGTATGGTTAAATAATTTGTAAAATTTATATTCTAACTGGTTTTATATATTGTAACTAATATATATACATAATATTAAATAATAAAACAAAACTAGTTGGTGATGATAAAAAACGCCAAAATAATCTAAACATTTATCAAATACATTTTATCAAATGAATCATCCTAATGTAAAAAAATAAAATGAAATATGGAATCATTTAAAATTATATGATTATATTAATACCATTTTATTCCACTTTCAGAGTTCAACTTTCATTTTACAAGAACATCCATAATTACACACAAGGGAACCCACCATAAAACCATGAAACGATCTCTCCCAAAACAACAAAATTGAACATTATAACTAATAAAATTGGCCACAAATAATCTTAATAAAATTAATGTAAATTAAAAATAGGAATAATAAGTTCTTAATTAACTAATTAATTGATTTAATTTTCATAACGAGAATGTTAATTGCATGTGAAGAACATGTTCAGACATATGGTAAGGGATCACTCCAAACTTCCAAATTACATTTGGGTTACACTTTACCTATATTTACACCAATTCATTTCATCATTATTAATATATACGTCTTATATATTATGTTCATATGTTATATACCTCTATATCTATATTAATTTACCCTTTCTTGATGGGAAAATACTTGTTTTAAAATCCCCCCTTTTCAATTATTCCTTCTAAGAAAGCCCAATTTAAGAGAACTAACCAATCTATGACCCCTTTTTAGCTACAGTCCATATTTTAATGCCAAAATTTTATTATAAAAATCTAATTTAATCATTAAAAACTATTTTAGTTAATTTCTAGTTTTATACAAAAAAATAATCCACTTTCCTCTTTAAAATTTCTTTAAAAATTTCCATTAAACCGCACTAAACTAACACATTTCTAATGTTTCTTAAACACTATTTTTATATGTTATCACTTCATTTAGAGATTGTTTAGCATGATATATTCATATATTACCTTATTAATGTATAATTATAATTCAATGTATTGGGTAATTTTTAGTTTCATGAGACGTCATGTATGGGATTAGGGAGTAAACATAATATTTAATTCTGATTCAATGTATTGGGTAATTTTTAGTTTCATGAGACATCATGTATGGGATTAGAGAGTAAACTTAATCCATTATAGGAATTTTTCCACAATGTAATATATTATTGGCAGTTAACCTTGACTCATATTTATGTCATATTGTATGTTCCTTCTAGATTTCTATGATTCCATGATCACATGATCACATGATTCCATGTTCTATATTCTATTCGTCTATATGATTATTCATGTTTCCTTTTTTTTATATTATCATGTTATGCCTTTAAACTCATTTTTTATGATTTATTCATATGTTTGTACCATTTATGGGATTTTTAGCTCATCCCTTTCTTCATGTATTCCTCATGATATCCTATGCAGATGTAATATATAAAAGGAAGTTAGGAGATCATTTTTGAGATTAAAAAAAAGATGATTTTTTTCATGCAT
The DNA here is from genome assembly GCA_963277665.1 of Viscum album. Lineage (NCBI taxonomy): Eukaryota > Viridiplantae > Streptophyta > Magnoliopsida > Santalales > Viscaceae > Viscum > Viscum album. The sequence continues at coordinate 468,404,148 of OY728160.1, read as the reverse complement.
TCTAATTATGTACCTAATCTTCCAAAGGCAGTAGACTGTTTGTTCCTTATTTTGTATTTTATGAATAACCTATTATCTATATTAATATTGGTAGATCCCTTCCAAATGTCATCTCCTCTGAGCACAATCCCCAATAATTTTCTCGTCCCCCTTTAAAACTCCCTCTCACTCCCTATCCTTTCTCCATCTCCCTTCCCCAATAACCCTACGACACTGCACCCTCGTCTCCAACATAGCTCCCCCCACTCCCCCAATCCCTGACTCACTTGTTGTCCATCCATCATCATTACAAGTCCCTGTCTTCCTCCCTCTCCACTCCCCTAGTTCCACCACTGACCCTCCATTCCTATTACACACCCTCACCTCTCAGAGTTCCACTCGTCCTCTTCCCAAAAACCCTACCCACTATTGGTCCTCTCTTCCTCTCACTCACCTCCGGTCCAATTGTCCAACTCCCACCTTCTTGCCCCTAGGTAAAACCTGTGTTCTCCCTTACTTCCCCTCTTCTACCTCGATTCCTCTTTCTTACGTAATGCTCATCCAAATCAAACCCAAAACCTATCATCTATTCTCTACTTCCTTCCAATTACACTGTTCCATCTTCATATTAATGAAAAGAACCTTACGTGATCCCCATCTCCAATAAACAACCCTTACGCAACTCGGTCTCAGCTATCTTATCCAGCAAGCATGGATTCATGTTCATCCACAAGAAGTGGTATTGGTGTAGTCGACCATATTGCTATGTCTGATTAGATCTAATTGTAGACTTCATTGATATTGGGGGCTGGGAATCTAGAATTGTGATCCATAGAGTTCCATGTATTATACATGACTTTATTTTATTTCATTAGATCTGATCATAGAATAATTTTTATTATATTTTATCTATTTTTTCAATGATATTTATATGGATGATGAGATACCCAGGATTTTGATCTTTGACTAGCCAATTGGTGTCTCCTAACAGAAAAAAATTATTGATTTTTGAAAATTTATATTTATTAACATCGTAATTTAAATCCTTATTAACATATTGGATTTATTTGATAAACATTGTTTGAAAAATATTAATATATTTTACTCTTATTTTTTACAACAATTTTTTATGTTAAGTATTTGGAGGGATGTTTCTTTTAATGTCTTCAGTTTGATGGTACCATTTTAGATTTTTCATTATATGATTTTCATTTTGTTTATTTAGAGTATTGGACACTATTTCCCTATAAATGCTATATTTTATGTCTATTTTTATTAATTTATCACTTTGTTTTGATATTAAGATCATATAGGATTTTTACATTGAAATAAACCATGTTATTATTTTCCACGCATCATTAAATTTACTTATTTTTTGTTTTTATCCTCATTTTGTTTATTTTTAGGATATTTTTATGCATAGGGAAGTAAGATTGAAAATTTTTATTCCCATATATAGATATAATTTTAGGTATTAAATGGTGTCAATAATCTAATGTATATCCTTGATCCATATTACATGCAAGTAAGAACAAACTTTTTTCGACCAATATTATTTTTTAATCTCATTTTTTACAAGGATATTTTCTATATAAGTACTAGGTGGGTAGTTTATTTCAATGTTTTTAGTTTCATACTAAAATTTTATATTTTCAATTATATGATTTTTATTTTTTTTCTTTAGAGTGTTGAACATTGTTTCCCCATAAATGTTGTATTCTATGTGTATTTGCACTGTTTTCTCATTGTTGTTATTTTAGGAACATAGATTGTTTTTTACATCAAAATAAACCATGATTTTTCCCTAGAATCTTTAAATTTATTTTTTATTTTAATCCTCATTTTTTTCCTCCACCAGATTAGATCTATGACTTGAAATCTTTGATATTGGGTGTTGGGGATCTAGGATCATTATTTTTTCCATTCTAGGTAGTATACATGTCTTTATTTTACTTCATTTTTTATTACATATGATTTTATATGTGACTTTTAATTTATACTAAAATTTACATTTCTGGATCCTTTGCATGATATCAATTTCCTTTAATGAATTGATTTATTATATTTTCTCAATTTTATCCATGATAGTTATACAAATGATGGGATAACTAGGGTTTTTCGCTTTAAATATGATCTTTAATTACATTTCAGTATTCTTTTCATACATAATGTTTTTGAATTTCATTCTATTTCTATAAAGGAAATTATTTAAACATTATAGTTAATTAGTTTTACACCTGGAAGATCATTAAGCCTTTAGCAATATTAAATGGGGAGTATTATGTTATCCAATTTATCATTGAGCTAAATGCAGGTTATTTCACTGAACAACATTAGTGGCGTTGAACTATTTTTCCACTATAAGTATAAATGCTACATTCTCCAAATATTTTTGATACTTCATTTCATATTTTCATTTTATCTATGTATATTTTTAACTAAATTTAAAATATTTTTTAATCTACATTTCATATTTTCATGAATGAACCTTTCTCCTCCCAAAATCCACTTTTTATTATCACCAGAAAAGAAATAAAAATATTAATAATATCGAAGAGAGGAAATTGTCGCAAAAAAATTATAGTGTGATAATATATAGGTGAATGGAATATAGAATCTCAAAATCAGGTCTCCGTGGAACATCATCCCTTCCCTCGCAGTGAAGGCGATTTGAGAAAATACACTAAAAATCCCTAACACACCCTTTCACTAATCATTTTGATGATTCATATGTCTAGATTTGTGATTTTTATTTTAATAATTTTTTTATTATTGTGCTTCCACTTTGTTAACAATTTTTAGCATGTGGTCAATTAACCATGAGTACAACAGTTGAATAAATAATCCTATGTCTATTGTTTCTTTTAACCCCTAGATCCACACCTAACTTTAGTGATGATTTAAGGATTTTTTAATGAAGGAGTTTCCAATTTTATTTTTCTATCATATTTTCCAGAAGCAGGACAAAATGATTGAATAAAAATTTCAATTCCCACCTCTTCATCCCCCAAGCCTATATACCTCCCTCTCTGCTAGCCCAGCTCCACCCCTAACTCTCCATTTCTATTGGACTCCCTCATCTCTAGTGATTCCCTTCATCAAATTCCCCAAAACCCTACCCACTGTTTATCCTCTCTTTCTATCCCTTACCTATGGTCCAGTTTTCAGCTCTCGCCATCTCTCCCCCACATAAAACCTCTATTCTCCGTCATTTACCATCATTTACACCAATTCCTCTATCTTCCCTCTTGCTCATCGTAATAAAATATAAAACCCATCCTCGATGCTCTAATTACTTTCATCCCACTATTCAATCTTCATAGAAATGAAAAGAACCTTATGTGATCCCCATATCCTATAAAACACCCTTACATGACTCAGTCATGGATATATTATCTAGAAATCACTGACTCGTGTTCATCCGCAAGATGTGGTATCAACGTGGTTGGTAATATTCTTTCTATTTATAATATCTATGCCTAGACTTCAATGACATTGGGTGTTGGGAATCTAGGATCACGCTCCATGGAATTCCATGTATTATACATGTCCTTATTATATTTCAGTAGATATTTTCTTGGAATTATTTTTATTACATTTTCTCTATTTTTTCCTTGATAGTTATACAGATGATGAGATAACCAGGGTTTTCAGCTTTGATTATCCAATTGGTGCCCCCTAACGACAATTATATGTTGAGTTTTGACTATTTCTATTTATTAACATTGTAATTTCAACCCTTACTAACGTATTGTATTTATTTGATAAACATTGTTCAACCAATATTATTTCTTTAATCTTATTTCATACAAAGATTTTCTTACCTTTAAGTATTTGGAGGGTAGTTTCTTATAATGTTTTCAGTTTGATACTACCATTTTTGATTTTTCATTATACGATTTTTATTTTGTTTATTTATATTGTTGAACATTGTTTCCCCATAAATGTTGTATTCAATGTGTATTTCAACTAATTTCTCAGAATTGTTTTCGATTTTATTAGCATTGAAAATAACCCATGTTATTGTTTTCCTCACATCCTCAAATTTAGTTTTGTTTTCGTTTTGATCCTCATTTTTTTCATTTTTTTGATCTTTTAATGCAAATGGAACTATGATAGAAAAATTTTATTCGCATATATATGTAGAATTTTGGGTGTTAAATAGTTTCAATAATCCAATGTATATCCTGCATTCATGTTACAAGAAAGTAATATCAAACATTGTTCAGCCAATATTATTATTTTAACTCTTAAGATTTACAAATATTTAATCTATTTATGTACAATAAGGGTAGTTTATTTTAAAATTTTCAGTTTGATACTACCATTTTAGATTTTCATGTATTTAATTTTCATTTTGATTACATATAATGTTGAACATTATTTCCCCATAAGTGTTGTATTTAATGTGCATTTTCACCATTTTCTCACAATTGTGATTTTAGGAGCACCGATTTTTTTACATTGAAAAACACCATGATCTTTCAATTGAATCTTTAAATTTATTTTTGGGATTTAATCACCATTTTTTTCCTCCTTTTGATTATATCTGATCATAGAATTCTTTGACACTAGGTGCTGGGGATCTAGCATCACATTCCATAGCGTTCAAGGTATTACACATGTCTTTATTTGTTTTTCATTTTATGGCATTCGATTTGTCTTTGACTTTTAATTTTACTAAAATTTACATTTCTGGATTCCTTTCTTCATACCTCTTTTATTTGATGCATTTATTGATTATATTTTATCATTTTTTCCATGATAATTATATTGATTATGAGATAACCATGGTTTTGATATTTAAACATGATCATTAATTAGATTTCATTATTATTTCCGTTGATACTATTTATGAATTTCTTCCTAATTCTTTGAAGGAATTCCTTTAAAAAAATTTAATTAGTTTTACAAATAGAAGGTCATTAAGTTTTGAGAAATATAAAATGGAAAGTATTATGTTTTCCAATTTATCACTGATCTGACTGTAGGTTATTTCACTGGAAAAAATTAGTAGCATTGAACTTTTTTTCCACTACAAGAATAAATTCTACATTCAAATAATATTTATAAAATGGTATTGCATATTTTAATTTTATCTATTCATATTTTAACTACATTTAAAATTATTTTGAAACTATATTTCATAATTTCATTCCTGTAAGAGCCTTTCCCCTCCCAAAATTCTCTTTTTTTATCACCAGAAAAGAATTAAAAATAATTATAATATCAAAGAGAGGAACATTTCACAACAAAACTATAACAGCGTGATAAAATATAGGTGTATAGAATCTAAAATCTCAAAATTAGGTTTTCCTGGAATATCATCCCTTCTCTCATAGTGAAGGTGATTTGATAAATACACTGAAACTCTATAGGCCATTCTTTATCTAATATTTTTCATGATTCATATGTCTAGATTTGTGATTTTTATTTGAATAATCTAATTACTATTGTGTTTTTATTTTTCTAACATTTTTTAGCATGTGGTCATTTAACAGTCCGTATTGCAGTTGAATAGAGAAACCTATTTATGATGTTTCTTTTACCCCCTCAAGAGACCCCTCACTTTGGTGATGATTTAAAGATTTTTTTAATGAAGTAGTTTCCTATTTTATTTTTCTATAAATCTTCCCCAAGATAACAGAAATGGGTAAAGAAAATTTTCAATTCCATCGAATAATCATGTAAATTTAAAGCACCAATTCTATGTAGCTTCATATGCATATCTTAGGCTTGATATTTTTTTTCACTACAATCATTGTTCTCTGATGATGAGAATGCTTACATGAAATTTTTCATTATGATTGATATTTGGTATAATGGTTCTAGATCACCTTTTCAAAAATGGTACAACCACAATTGAGGAACACAAAACCTTTAATATTATGCATATTATATATATATATGTTCTATAATATTTTGAAATTTCAATATGGTTATATGTTGACATGTTTCATAACATATACACAATATAAATAAAAAATTTATTTCTTATTAAATTTTTTTCATTAAAAATCTCCAAAAATCATTTCATTAAATCATTATCCTTCTATGTTAATCATTCCACTCCTTGAACGGTTATGTCATCCATAGTATTCAAGGTGTTTATTCTAAATTTTTATTAGTGTTTATATGTAGAATTTTCAGCTTGTGCTACTTAGTGCGCATATATTACATTGGGTTAAATTCTACCACTTGAAAGTATCTATAGACAAAATGTATAGGACATGTCATCATGCTATGTTTATACAGTTCTAGGTTTAGTCATAAAGAGATGCATGTCATACATATTTCTTATATTATACTCTATTTTTAACCTTTTTAATTTCAAATAAATATATGTCTTTTTACTATTATAAGAAATTTTCAATGGGTTTCAGACATAGCATTGTGAAAATTTCCTTAATCACCTCACATAATTAATTGTATTATTATATTGTTATTATATGACCAAAATCAGTCTGAATGTGCGTCTTCTATGTTTCTTTACAATTATGGATAATTCAAAGCATATTCATTTCAATTGAGAATGATTTGGGGGACGAAAATAGGACCTAAAACCATAATAACTATCATTTATTCTTGATGACATCCATCAAGTGATCAGTTTCCATTTTGACATTACCGTATATTTTATATACATGTTTTATTCCAAATGGTTTTATATTTGATATGATATATATGAAATGTGAAATGAGGTATTTTTCATGGCACTGCTGGATAATTGTGAGTTGGAATATATATACACCTCCAGGGTTGGTCTATATTTCATGTGTTGATACAGATTCCTAAGATATGTTATCAAATTTTATGTGGCTATATTGTCTACCTTAATTTTCATAGTTAGATTGAAAAATCAAAGGCACACTACCCTTTTTTGGTATAATCATTGAAACAATGCACCTCTAAAAAAAGCAGGTATGTCACCCACAGTGGAACCATGAGGATATATATTTTATATTAGGGTATTGTTCTCAGTGTCATTTAGACTATATATTTTATGTTACCATGAGGATCATTGTTTATTTTTTGGTTTATATAGAAGCATGAATATCATCTTCATTTACAATAAAATGATGAATTAGAGTTTATATTTGTATGAATCTATTTTAAGACATGATTTTTTTTATTAACAAGTGTTTTTAAAAATTTTAAGTTATTATCATAATCATTTTAATGGGTTAATGAAATAGAAGTTCTTTGGAATAATTTATCATTTTTTTAAACTAAATAAATTTCATAGATTTATCCTTTGTATCATAAATTTTATTTATATGTAACTTTTGAATGGAACTCTGGTAATATTTCATCATCTTAGTATGAATTCCCTATAATCTTTCTTTATCTATTTGTGTAATGAAATTTATTCATTTTTTTATTCATTACTATCTTTATAATTTCATAGGATTCTCAATATTTTTAGTTTAATTGCAGTCACATATTTTTTATTTTCTATTTTTTCCCTACATTTGTTTCTAATGAATTTGTTATTTTTCATATATTTTATTCCATTATTTTTTCCGATCAATTAGGCCACTTCATTAATCATTAACAAAAAAAATCATATCCATGGATATGATAATTCTATTCACATTTCATTTAACATTATTGATCGTCCAAATTATTTACATTCACCTGTGGATTACAAAGGTGTAATTTATGCTCTACGATGAGGTTGTAGTTATAATAAAACCTATATTTATTTTATACAACTTTATTTTTTTATTGTTTAAAATATCCTATTTTAATTTTTTCTTTTTTCATTCTAATCTGGATTCCTTAAACTTATTACGAAGTGAAAAAAATAGTTTGAGATAAAAATAATCCTTTCGACTATCTTTAATACAAGATTTTTTAGTGATTAAAATTGGAGACTATATCCATATTTTTTGGATTTTCCTATAGACTAATGTTCATACCGTGGTATAGATCGTCACACTGCAACTAAAGAATTTTTAAGTGATCTGTGTTGTAATATACATGGTCATTCCATAAGTAAGGAATTTCTATACCCAATTAAATGTATGAAATTTGAAATATTCTAAAATTAAAGTTGAACTTTTATAATTTTAGATTAAAATTACATTAAATTATGTAAATTATTTATTTATGTGAATTATGCACTTGAAATTATTACAACATTTTATTCTTTTAGATTATCAATTTTGCATCACATTTTACAAAACATATTGTTACCAGAGACAATTGGAACATGATTTTAGTCGATAGATATTTGATACATGAGATTAATTAACTAGTATATGAAGGATCCAGTTAAACATCAAATGATCTTAAAAAGAAATTAATTAGACATTAGTGCAGAGTGAAAATAATTGAATAGACCTATCAAGATTCAATTCCTATGTTGAACTCTATTTGTAATTCAGTTTTGGAAAAAATATAATTTATGTATTTATAATTCAGTTTTGAGAAAAATATAAATTATGTGTAAGTGAATGTGTAATTAAATTATCATGTAGTGAAAGTTCATGGGTTGAGTACTAGTTATGCTTAAAATCCAGTATTAATATGTATAAAAGGATGTGGTATCTATATTATATTCATTCTTCCTATTTTACTACATTACTGTTAACATGTTTAGAGATATCCTATGTAGCCTAAAGGAGGTATAATCAATCAAACACCCATGAGGGGATAAATCCCGATGCAGGTTATTTTAATTATTTCATTAAACTTATTTATTTTGATAACCTAAATAATGATTTAGTTTATATTGATGGACTGGATAGCAATTGACACCATTGGTGGTGTCTTACTATGTTTTTCTCACACTCTATTTGGGATTATGAATTATACCCGGAGAAATCTCATGCATACATGTATGGATCAGGGAATGTCAAAGACCAGCCTAGATACCCTAGTACTCGAACACTCTAGCTGATCATGACATATCCCAAAGGGAATTCTTGACCCCTTTGGTTAGTGACTAACACCTAGCATCATATAAGATAAAATAGGTATTGTATTTTCAAAAAGAACAAGAGAAGAAAAAGAAATATATCAATATGATTAAAAGAAAACTCCCACAGAAGACTATACTAGAAGAACAACAAAGTATAATAAAATGAAAAATTACCTAAAAAAGTACTCAAATAGAGGAGATAAAAATCAAACATTCTGAAGGTACAAATACTCAAATCCCAAAGGTTCAAGAAAATCCACCCCCTCCCATAGGCACCACTCTTTACTTGAACATGGTCGAAGATAATATACAAATGCTCGAAGGAAAAGGTTGTTTGTGAGATAAAAGCCCAGTAGGGTCTCACCAAGTGTTCCATAACAATATTCCATAGTAAATAAAACAAATCATATGTTCTTACCAAAATAATTCAATCTATTTTTCCTCTAAATAAATTCACCAATCAATTTCACAAGTTTCAAAAATTTCAAATTATACTCCAATTTCTAATTCCATCGTAATTAGGGGGTTTCCCCGAAAATTTCAAGGTAAATAAATTCCCAATTATCCGTTTTCATTGAATTGGTTTTTCCTAATATAATGGAAATAAATTTCAAACAATAAAATAATTCAAGTTCAAATCAATTGGTTTATCTTAAACAGAACCAACTACCTTTAATAATGATAAAACAAACCACAATGCCAAAATGGGATTTTCCGATGAAGAATGTCAGAAATGGAGATCATGGAATCAAACATAGATTCAAGATCCAAAACAATAGAGTTTATATCCATCAACAACAATATGATCTAACAAAATATATAGTGGAAATATAGAGAAAGCAAGAGAGTAGGAATGAGAGAAGAAATATTACCAGAGAGGGATCAAAAAATGTTCACATAGATTTAATCATCCTTGAAAGGGGTTTGGAGGATCCAAAATGGATTCCAAGGAGAATCCAAGAACAAGGAAAACGTCTAATTTTGGGTTAGGGTCAAGAGATGGTTCATATGGGGTTTCAAGATTTTTTATTTTAATTTCCAGAATTAAAAAAGTCCATGATCACTGTTTCCAGGAGGGGGTTACACAGTTTCCAAACCATGCACCCTGACCATGAGCCCCTACAATTTGGGAATGGTATCTCATAGATGGGATCACATTTTTGTAAATCATTCTCTAAACATGCATTCCCCGATATTCAGGGGTGCATGGTTTACACTGGGGGGGCACAGAGTTCGGGAAAACAATTAACCAACCATGCACATCCAAAAAACATCCAAACTTTTCTAAATTTTCACCCAAACCTCCCCTAACAAGGCCCAACCATATCATGATAAAAAAAGAGGGTTCAAGAGTACTAAAAAATAAGAAATTGAATGTTATAGGGAAAATTTAAAGCTATGGATGATGGGTTTCCAATTCTAGGTTAGAGTACAAGAGAAGAGGACAGATTTGGTGCTCATGATGCTATTGGAGTTTAGCTATTAGTCATCACCATTTTTTTATATCATATATTTCAATATAATTATTCTTCCCTTTTTATATAATTTTTTCATCATCATCTATATGTGATATTTGTTATAGCTCTTGGCCGTTTTTTCTTTTCAGACGATTTACATCCACAACCTTTCATTTATTTATTCATCCACTATATTTAGTATTGATACAGAGGGAATAATATCCCCACCAAACCACCTTCATACCCTCTATGCTAGTTTGTAGTGTCTAGCGTACAGAGTGGTGTGCTTAATGTCAGGTGGCGCTTAAGTTTGATTATTTATTAGTGAACCAAAACTAGAAACCATATGACTTTCTATGATTTGATAATGCAATATTAGACCTCATACCACCTAATCCTATAATGATTGAAGGATGTTAGGGTACCCAACTATCATGGAACCCGATCATGGTGTTAATATTACTCAACAGGTGTAATAACCCAATATTTTGGATCCTCTAAAATATATATTATGTTTTATAACTTGTGTCACATGATATAGAAAACATAAAAAAACACAACACATTAAGAATAATGTTATAATAAATTATAATATGCTAAAACATTAATAGTTATTTCCTTCCGAAGGGAAATATATAATATGAGTTAATAGTGAATATGTTATTTCCAATAAAATTAATTTTATTTATATTTTCACTAAAAAAATATACATTTATTTATTTTTAATTTATATTTTATAAATTAAAATTTGTTATCGTATTCCTAAAAAAATTACCTTAGGATGAATTTTTCTGATTTTTTTTAAAATAATCAATTTTCATGTGAATAGATAAAATTAGGTTTCCTTAATCTCATCTATTTTGTAATTTTTTTATTATATGAATACATTGAATGTTTTTTTGAAAAATTTTTACAATTAAATTATATATTATATAGTGTTATAAATCATTTTAAAATGCTATTTTAAATTTATAAACTTATGCACAATATTTTGGAAGTTTATATAGTGATTTAATGAAATCTATTTTTCAATTATATGGGTTAATTATTTACAACATGATGAAATGAAGTTGTTTGATTTATTTTATTTTTAAATAAATATTTTTTATATAATAATAATTATTTTATATTAATTGGAATATGTATCACGGATAATTATAATCAAATCATAAATATTGTTTCATAAAAATAAACATTTTCCAGAAAACATGTTTTTGTACATTACATGTGCTAACATTAAGATTAATTTCCATATGCATAAGAAATTAATTTTTTTGATTTTATTATTATATTTTATATAATTATTTTAACCCAATTTATTACTTATAATATCATTTTAGGTATAAAATTTAGATTATTAGGATTAATGCTCGTTACCAGGATAACGGTGAAACAACTATTTTAAATTTTTTTATTAACGTAAAAAATTTAAAATGAACAAATTAAATGGAAATAATTTAAATAAATAATATTATATTATATATAAGAACTTTATTAAATATATTATCACTCATTTAATTTTTAATCAATATTAAATAAGATTAAGAATCCATAATTTTCAAAATGCCATTTTCTACAAAAATAGTTTTTCTACACATTTTCTATTATATTTTACAAGTAAATTTTATAATAGTTATAAATTGAATTTTATTAAATATATATTAAATCAATTTACATAACACCCAAATTTTTTTTATGAGTTATGGTATATTTTTAATAAAACATTGCATCTCATAGTTAAAAACTATTTACCTAGTTTAAAAATTGAAACATAAAATGTAAAACCATAATATAAAATACTCTAAAACATGTGTGGAAACATGTATGTTCCTTAATTAACCAAAATACACCCCAAAATAAATATTTTTTATTCTTTTTATCCATTTAAAAATTTAATAGTGTCATGGAATTATTAAATTATAAAGGGTGTTTCCAAACAAACAATTTTCCTCTATTATAAAAAGAATAAATTAAACCATTTCAAACACACACTTATCCATTAAATTACTCCTTCAAACTATTACCCTTTACTATCACTATAACCATATCCCATTAATATAAACCTCGAGTCACTCAAATTTTTCCTAATCCCTTCAATTTCAAGGGAACATCCAAGAGAAAAATCATGTCTCTGACGTAAGTTTTATCACCTCTTAAGATTCTCTTCATAATATTAATATTCAAAAAATATTATAAAAATAACAATATAATTACTTAAATATCATTATTATACTTATATGTTGTTATATTAGTGGTACAACCATTATTTATTCATTTTTACCCAATTTGAAAGATAAAAGGACATCATTCATGAGTTGTGCCGACTACCGCGCCCATGAAGCGACATATTTTTTTTATTTAAATGATTTAAAATATAGTATTAATGTTGTTGAAGATGAATAAATATTATATATATTTTATAATTATAATTCTGAAATTTTATATTGATATCCAACTTCACCATCTCTCATCATTTGAGAAATAATAACACAAATTGTGCGTACATTGGGATTACAACCCCCATGATGAAATATTTTTAATTTTTAATTTAGATTTTCATAAATTATATAAAAATATAAAAATGTGGTTCAATATCATGAAAAAATAAAGATAATATAACTATTTTTTTATAATCACATTATTTCAAAATGAATACCTCTTTAACTATACTCGATAATCAAGTTAATGTGTGTTCAAGTTTGGGCTGGTTTAACCACATACTTGAACATTGATTTTAAATGAAATCATGGATGAATGTGGGAAAATGAAAACCATTATTAATATAATATATTTATAATATAATGATTAATATATTTTTTGGAAATAATATATCAACTATTTTACTTGTTATTAAAGTATCACTTTAATTTTCAAAAATTACTAAAATATGTTGTTATCAATTCTGTTTTCACATAACGTAACAAAAACATATATGGAATTAAATAATAAAAATTTTAAAAAATATATGTTATATATTATTAATTTTTAATGATATTTCATATATTAAACTAGTATCAAATAATGTTTATAGATATAAAACTTATTAAACACGCACAAAATAGATAATGTTTTTACACTAAATAGACTTAACATGATATAACTAAATAATTTACACCTGATAAAAATTATAAAGAGTAATATAGAAGGGTAATATTTATGATAATGGATTTTCAATAGTATATTATATTATCTATTTTAGTTTTAAAATTGGATTTAATGTCATCAATTAAGTATGGAAACAAGTTAAGGGTTCTGTCTCAAATTTTCTTTCTTTGAACAAAAAACATTATTTTATGAACCTAATTTCATATAAACGGTTAGTATACTACCTATTGGTTTCATAATATCATGAATCATCATTATCATGGTATTTTAAACTCAATTTAAATCTCTATCTCTCTTTCAAATTATTTTAAGTGGAACATTTTTTAAGCGGTAAGGGATTTTCATCTCAATTTCCCTTCATTGTGAGATTATTTATATTAAGAATTTTTTTTATTTAAGTGTTATGTATATTTACTATATAATATATTATATCATGAATTTATTATTCATTCATGGTATTATAATTTCAGTTTAATTATAATTCTCCTTGAAGATTTTTTATTTTGATTTAACTCAATCTTGAAGGTCTATTTTCATCATCCTTCCAAATAATCAAGACCTCTCAAATGTGATAACCCATCTCTATAATTTGTAGGAAAATTAATTAAAAGTACTATATATATATTTTATCATATATATATAATAAATAACAATTTATATTTACATTATATTAAATAGGCTGCTTTACAATATTCAAGGCAATGTGGCTTTTCATCATGGTTATTTCTAGATGATGAAAAGGTTTTCCCATCCTTTCCAAAATAATAGTTTTGATCACCCACTCTTCATTATATTTCAATTACACTTATGATTATTCCAATCTTCAATAATTTAATATTATTTTTAAAAGTTAATGTTTTCAATTTTTTCCACTATTTTTATTGAAAATTTTGTTTCAATTTCATGTTTCAATTTTGAAATATTTTTTAAAAAGTAACATGTTTTAAAAGTATTACAAATTATTTTATTAAAAAAATTTCAAATATTTTTCACTTATATATTTTGAAAATACTATTTATATTCAATTATTTTTTATTGGAAAATATTTATAATAATGTTTAAAAAACACTTATCTTTCCCTTCAATTTTTTTGAATGTAATTGTAACATCAATGTTTTAAAAATAGTTTTGTGAAAGATTTTTTGTTTTAAATTATATTTACCGTCCATGGTTTATATTTCATGAAGTGTTGTTTTTCTCACCCTTTATAAGTTATTATAATATGAATTATTTTTTAAATTTATTTTTATCATATTATATGATATCTTATGTTTATGTTATTTGATATATTTGAATGTTTTATGAAACCCATTATTTATCCATGGGTTCCTAACAATATGATGAATATTTTATTTTCAAGTGGTGGGAAAATGTATGGATTATGAGAATGATTCAATGAATATATCCCTTAAATGGATTGGGTAAATTAATATATCTCATGATATAGAATTTTTATGTGAAAATATTAGTAAGTTTCTTGTTTCCAAAATGGTGAGTGTGATGTCATTAAACTCTAAACAAAATTTAATATGTGAATAGGATAAAAAATCATAAGGTTAATAGAGGCTTAGTTTTATGGTATAAATAATTACTCACAATTTTACATATTAATTGGTTAGTTGGTCTCTATATTCATAATGGTTGAGTGAGAATGAATTAATAATTAAGCATACTTTTACTTGTGAACAGGTTGGAATGTATTCAGGTTCACAAGGATAATAAATTATAGGTTTATTATTGTGTCACCATTTCTTGTTTTTTATCCTCATATTCCAAGTTTTCATGAATATGTATTATTTTTAAATTAATCTGTACTACAATATTATTCTCACATGTCTTATAATTTTTGATATTTGTTTTTAAGCCTTATCATTTCTTTTAATGTTCTTAAATGTTACTCTTATGATCTTATGTATTTACATGAGGTTTATGATTATTATTCATGGTGTTTTGAGATTATATTATTTTATTTTTATCATTCTCATATTATCCATCATATTTATGATCTAATCAATTATGATATATATTTCCCCTTGCAGATCATTTGATTTCACTCATTTATTATGTTTCCAATCCTTATGTAGTTAAGATTTTTATATCATGTTAGATATCAAGGAAGGGACTAGAGGAGCATAAATTATGGAAAATGGTTCACAAGTATAGTTAAATATGATGTTTATGTATATAATATCCATAAAACTAATCATTTTGTTCATTGTGTTGTGAGGATATTTATAAAATATGTTATTTAAAACATGAGAATAATTTATTATTTATGTCATGATCAGCTTGGGTCTCTTTATTTTGAATTTGAGAATGGTTTAATTATTGTAGAGATTAATTTATTTATTTTTGGAAATTTTTTATAATTAAATTTTCTGTTAGAGTTAGTGATCCTTAATAAAAACACTAGATTTGTGTCTAAGCATAGGTTTATATTAAGAAATATTGGTAAAATATTGTTTTTGTGATTTTACTAGAGATAATGATATATCTGGAAACTAGTATGTGAATGTGGTTGTGTAATTTATGCATATAAGGGTAATCACCCCAAAAAGGGTTGGTTGAGCATTTAATTGATCTTCACCCTGATTCATGATGAGTGGTCCAATACTGCACACCTAGATTAACACTCTCAAGGGATATAGTTTAGATAATCATGTTCAATTTACTAATATTTATAAAGTATTGAATTCATAGTTATGTTGAGGGATTAGGTTGAGATGTTTGAGAGAACAAAACTCATGGTTTACTAGGAAGAACAATGATATTTATAAGATTAACCAACTATGACATAGATGAAATGAATGTATGATATATTGAAATGAATGTTCCATTGGAGAAGAAATGTTAGGATTATTCTTTAATATTCATATAATATAATATTTTTGGATATTACCACATCCTTTTTGGTTTTATTATTTAGCTAAATCAAGATCATAGAAATGATGTTGTGAATGATACTCCCCTAATAACTCGTACAAATAATATTTGGGAAAAGTAGTATACTATCCTTACTAATGATAATGAGGTGGTTATCATAGTAGAAGATATATGTTGAGTTTATCAGGGATATCATTACTTATTAATTTAGTAAACTATAATTAAAATTGTGGGGACTCAATTTATTTAGGGGGAGAAATTAACGTCTAGAGATTTGGATCCTATAAATTACATACTATATTCTATAACATGTGACATATGATACAACCAACATAAAAAAACCACAAAAAATTAATAATAAATATAAAATAATCAATATAATGGTAAAAAATTAATATTTACTACCTTAAGAAGATAAATAAGTAATTTTAGTCAACATTTAATAGGTTATTTTCAATAAATTTTGTTCCCTTTATATTTTATTTTAAAAAGATATATTTAAAAATTTTAGAATTTAAATATAAAAAGTAATAATCATTTTTGAAATCCTCATAATAAAATTAGTTTAAAATGAATTCTTTATATTTTTTAGAAATAATTAATTTTATGGTGAGTATTTAAAATACTAATTTTGTTTAATATCATCACTTTTATAAAATTGTTTTATTATATGAACACATTATTTTTTAAAAAAATAATACTTAAATATATATTACAAATTATGATAATTTTTTTTTAAAATAACATGATAAATTTATAAACCTATGATAAACATTTTGAAAATTGATATAGTGATTTAAAAAATAATGTTTTTTGACCATTTTAGTTAATTAATTATATAATGTTAAAATAAATTTTGTATATTTATTTTATTAATAAACCAATAATTTTTTACAATAATTATTATTTTAAATTCATTAGAATTGAAGTAATCTATAATTATATCCTAATCATATTTTTTTTTTAAAAAACCAACATTAAGAAATGGGTTGTTATGTGATATATGTTATAACATTAAGATTAATTTCATTATACATATGAAGTTAATTTTATAAATTGATTAAAACATTTTAGATAATAATTTTAGTACTATTTAATATGGATGAATTAATTTTTGGGTATAAAATTATTATTATTAGGTTGAATGTTAATTACCACAATAATGTTGAAACAATTATTTTAAAATTATTGATTTATTAATATAAGAGAATTTATATCGAATAATTTAAATGAAATTAATTTTAATAATGAACCTAATATTATTTTTAAGAAAATTATTGAATATATTAACACTCATTTAATTGGTAATCAATAATCAATAAAAATAAGAATCCATAATGGTCAAAATCCCATCTTTCTACTTAAATAATTTTTTCTACTAATTATCTATTTTAATTTTAATGTTTATTTTATAATAGTTATAGATTGAATAGTTTTAGATATAGGTTAAATTTTATTCCAACACACAAAATTTAGGTTATATTTTTTTTTATAATTTTACTAAAACATAAAATGACAAAGTTAAAAACAAGTTACCTAGTTTAAAAGTAAAATTGTAAAATGTAAAAATTTAAAGGTAAAACTTTATTAAATGTTTCAAAAATGTGTTGAAACACATTGTTGTGAATTTATTTACCCAATTAAACCCTAGAGTAAATAATTTAAAAATCATATAACCATTTACCAAATAATAATTTCATGGAATTATAAAATTATAACCAGTGTTTCCAAAAATGTCATTTTCCTCTCTTATAAATAGGGGTCAGTTACAAAATTTTGAAGAAAAACCTATATTTATAAATAATACAATAAAATATTAAATTATACTCTTACTATAAACATATCCCACAAAAATAATCCCCCAGTCACTAATATTTATCCTTATCTCTACAATTTCAAGGGAACTTCCAAGGGAAAAATCAAGTCTCCAATGTAAGTGGTATCTCCCCACAAGCTATTCTTCTTAACCTTACTCTTCCAAATATCATATCAAAAAAATTGTGAATTTAGTAACATTGTTATAATTCTATGTTGTTATATAAGTGGTAAAACTCTTATTTATTCACTTTCATCCTCCAATGAAAATATATAAACATCATAACTGTGTTGCGTGGACTATCACCTCCACAAAGAGACTTCTTTATTTTACATTAGAGTCATTCATGGATGGTATTAATGGTGGTTATTATGAATAAATATGATATATATAATATAATTATGATTTATAAAGATTAATTTAATATCCACCTTCACCCCCTAATAAGTCTTTACAAACAAGAGTGTTAATCATGTATACGTGTGGTTTACCACCTATACGATGAATTATATATATTTTTATTTTATATTTTCATAAAATATCTGAAAATCATAAAATATGATTCAAAATAATTTATAAATAAAAAAATTATAATTATTATTCTGTTATAATTATATTTTATAAAAAAAATCTCCTAAACCATACAATCCAATCAAGTTAAGGCATGTTAATGTATGGGATGGTTTAACCACCTATGTGGAAAATAATTTAAAATTTGAATACTGATGACTATAAGAACAAGATAACTAATAGTATTATAATATATTAATAAAATAATTATTATTATATTGTTATTGATGTGTTATATTAAGAATTTAACTTACTATTTAATTGATAATTTATTTCCCTAAAATTTTCGAAATAATTGGTTATCAATTTGGTTTTCACATAATGTAACCAAAACTCATTTGGAATGAAATAAGAAAATTTTAGATAAATATAATTTATATATCAAAGAATATTAAATTATATATCGATAATGAACATGGTATTAGAGGATGGATAATGATATTAAAATTATTAAACTTTCACAAAACTATTAATGTTATTGACACATGATGGTCATAATATGCTATAAATAATTAATGTACTCATGATAGGGAATTATAATAAAAATTTAAAAAAAAATATTTATGATATAGGTTCTGAAATGGGATACTATGGTAACTGTTTTTGTTTACATAGGGTTAGAGTTTCATCAACTAAGTGATGAAATAAGGTCAGAGATTCAACTCATTTTCCCTTTTTGAGACACACATTTTTATGGTCATAATTTCATATTAATGGAGTGTATACTACCTATTAATTTTCTAATATAATGGATCATATATATCATGATATATTAACTTATATTTCATGATATTAATCTTTGAAGGTGTTTTATTGGTACAGTTCTTCAGTTACAAGGGATTTTCAACTCAATTTCTCTTCACTAACACATTGTTTGTATTACGCACAAATTTTAATTTATGTGATGTGTATACCTCTTATATTATATATAATATAATGAATTAAATCTTCATTTATAGCATTATATTTTAAATTTAATGGCCATCATCCTTATATAGTTATGATTTAAATGTTACTCTTGAAATATATATTTATTTTCGACTTCCTTCTAAAAAATCATGACCTATCAAATGTGATAAGCCATATTTGGATTTTGTATTCTCATTAATTTTAAAGCCTATATAATTTTAATCTATTATTGATATATTTGGTAAAATTAAATTTATTTTTACCTTAGTTTATGTTGGGTGTTTTGAAATACTCTGGGGAAGAAATATTTTCAATGCGGGTTATTTCAAAATGTTCAAACGTTATTTCAATCCCCTACAATATAAAAGTTTTATCATCCACACCAAATTTTATTTTTATTAATATTTTTTATTTTTTAACTATAAATTATTAAATAATATTTTTAAAATTTAAAATTTTACAAGTATTTCAACATCTTTTATTGAAGACTTATCTCTATTTCATGATTCCTTTATTAAAGATTGCTTTAAAAAGTTAACGTTCCCAAAATATTTTTACTAATTTTACTGAAATTTTTTAAATGTATTTTTACTTATCTTTTTTAAAACCATTATATATTTTAATGTAATTTCACTAGGAAATATTTATATTATGTTTTTCAAAATTATTTTCCTTCCCTTTATAAAAATGTTTTTGAAGGTAATTTTCACTTCAATGTTTTAAAATGGTTTTTTGAAAACTTTTTTATTTTTACTTATATATACCCTAAATGGTTTATATTTCATGAAGTCATGTTTCAATGAAAATTTATATATTATTATGAAATGATTATTTTATAAAATGAGAGTAATTATATTATTTGATTTATTAAGTTCATGTTATGTGATTTTCATGAATGTTTTATGAAACCCATTAAATTATCATTAGGTTATTCATGAGATGATGGATGTTTTATTTTTAAGTGGAACAGATATTTAACAAATGATGGGGCCAATATCTCCCTCTAATGCATTGGGTAAAGGATTATATCTCGTAATATATAAATTTTTTGTTAACTGTTTTTAAAGTTTCTAGGTTTACAAAGTGTGTGTGTGATGGCATTAAAATATAAAAAAAATTTACATGTGAACAGGTTTCTAAGTCTTTATTTATACAAAGGGTGAGTATCATGGAATTAATCTATACTCAAATTTTTTAAGTGAACATGTTAGAATGTTTCTAGGTTCACAAAGGGTGTTTATTAAGGAGTTAATCTCTAATGACAATTTTATGTGTGAACAAGTTGGTGAGTGTCTAGGTTCAAAAGGAGAAGAAATCCTATGTTTGTGGTTGTGCCACTATTTCATGTTTTTATCATGTTATTCTAGATTTTCATTATTATTTCTTGTTTAAAAAGTATTCCTCACTTTCATATCCTTCTCACATGTTTTATGATTATTGTTTTTTTAATCCAAGTCATTTATATTATGGTTTCTTAATGATCTTCTTATTATCTTATGTTGATCAATAAAATATTATGATTATTATATATTGTCTTTTGAGATTTTATTAGGTTATTTATATAATTCTAACATTCTCCTTCATTTTTATGATCTAATCCTTTATGATATGTCTTTTTTCTTACATATCATTTGAGTTCAACCATATATTATTTTTCCAATCCCCATGTTATTAAGATGATCATATCATGTGATATGTATATGAAGGATCTATATAAGTATGATTATATAGAAACTTTCACAAGTGTAGTAAAATAATATTTATATATATTTAATCAGCTTTCCACTTAACCTTTAGGTCCTTGGGTTATGCAACTGTGTGGATTAGACCATCTCGACTTACTCTCATCTAAAGAATTTCTCATAATCAGCTTCTCACTAATAGTGTCTTGTAGAATTTTGGTATCACCATATGATCTTAATGAATTATATGTCATCATTATATAAAGGATTTGAACACCTTTTTCTTAGCTATGTTACTTTTACGACCAGTTGGAATAAAATCCTTGTTCACTTTGGTAAGTAGGGGCTTTAGCTCTTGAGTTTGCTTGATCTCATGCGTTTCTATTCTCACTTGCAGTGCTCTGTACTGGTATGTGAGTTATTCCCAATTTCCATTGCATAGTGTATACACACTATCTGGTGGTCTCATAATAAACATATTCTTGTTGGGGAATTGGTATATGGGAGGATGATATTGCAGCAGGTCCATCAAGATATTAAGGATTAGAGTGTGGATCATATGGGTTTCTATGACAATAGTGTGCTAGATTTATGTACTTTGAGAAATCTGTGTGTCTTCACCACTTTTGTACCAATAAAGGGTGCTATTTATGTTTTTTGGTTCCCTTTTTTCCCTTACTAGATCAAGATTAACATTAATAGTGGCTCCAAAGGAAACCTTAGTCCCTCTAGGTATAAAGATAGCTTTTGTGATCATACGGAAAATTTCAAAGGCTATTTTTATGGCTCTTACAGAGTCACTTATTCCTTAGAGGTAGATATGCTTATCTTAATTCATGCTCTTTTTTATGCACAGATGAAGGGTTGGAAGAACCTTTGGCATGAGAGTGATTCCTCCACCCTTGTGCAAGATATCAGAAATGGTGACACTCATTTTTCGTGGAGACATACATCCAAATGGATGGATTTCATGAGTTATCTCATGATTCTTAAATCCAAAATCACATGCGTCTTTAGGGGATGAAACATAGTTGTGGATGTTCATGCGAATAAGGGAGTTTCCGTGACTCTAAGATGGTCAGACTCGATCCTTGATGACTTGATTTCTCCATAAGAAAATTATTGTCAGATTTTTTCTTGATTTTGAATATCATAACATCTTTTATATATATTATCTCTACTACAATTTAGTTGCGAGACTCTTTCAAAAAAATGTATATAAATAAATAAATAAATATATATATATATATATATATATTTATAATTATATGTTTGTGTGTTTACATAAATTTTAATATATTATTAAATATTATAAAATATATATAAAATATAGAAATATTTTCAAATATAAAATATATATCTAAAAAATATAATTCATATTTAAATTAAAATTCATTATGAATATTATTTTTATACTTTATATGAAAAAATAATTATCAAATTTCAATTAATTAAAAAAATATGTAATAACATATTTAAATACATTAAAAAGGATGTATGTTAATATAATATAACAATATTTTGTTTAAATAACTATATAAATAAATATATATATATATATAAATGATTATATATATAGTCATGTTTGTTTATATTAATATATATAGATAAATAGAAATATATATTAATATAATTATTATTGTTGTTATGTGTATCATGTTTAATGCAACCTGAAAATATCTCTCATTAATAAACAAAAAAAATAGTGAAAAAATGGGGGGTCAGTATATATATGTATATAAAATATGTTTTTATATGTATTTGTGTATGTATAAATGCATGCATGCATGCATTCTTGGAGGTATGTGTATATCTGTGTGCATGTATGTATGAATGTATGTATGTGTGTATGTATGTATGTAAATATGTCTGTTAGTATGTATATATGTATGTACTTGTATGAATGTATATACGAGAATATATGTGTATGTATGTGTGTGTGTGTATAAGTGTATGTATGTGTATGTATGTACATGTATGTGTATGTATATGTATGTGTGTATGTATACTTGTATGTATGTGTATTTATGTATATGTATGTGCATGTATTTGTATGAATGTATATATCAGAATATATGTGTACATATGTGTATGTATGTGTTTGTATGTGTGTGTGTGTGTGTCTACGTCTGTGTATGTGTTTGTGTATGTAAATGTGTATGTGTATGTGTGTGTATGTGTATTTTTATGTGTATGTTTATGTGTATGTGTATGTGTATGTGTATGTGTATGTTTATGTTTATGTGTATGTGTATGTGTTTGTGTATGTGTATGTGTATGTGCGTGTGTATATGTGAGAATATGTGTATGTGTATGTGTATGTGTTTGTGTATATGCGTGTGTGTGTTGATGCATGTGTATAGTGCATGTTTGTTTATGTGTATGTATGGGGTTTTATATGTATGTATGTTTGTATATACGTGTAAGTATGTGTTTGTATATATGTGTGTATGTATCCATATATATGTCTATGTATGCATGTATTTGTATGTATGTGTATGTTTGTGTAAGTGTATGTATATGTCGGTGTGTGTATTTATATGTGCATGTATATGTATGTATGTGTATTCATATTTGTATGTGTATGTGTATGTATGCAGATGTAAATGCATGTGGATGTATGTGTATATATATATGTGTGTGTGTTTGTTTGTATGTGTATGTGTATGTATATGTATATCATGTATGTGTATGAATATATCATTATATGGCATGAAAATTCATTTGGTTTTTCTATTTTACATATCTCATTGTAGTGTATATATATACATATACATATTCATATATGTACACATAATCACACACATTTATGCATAGATAATAATATATATATGTGTATTATATATATATATATATTATAGCTATAATACATATAATTATAAATATAAAATTATACATAAATGAAAATAGTACCTTAAATTTAATTAAAAGAATTAAAGAATTGACATTTATTTATAAAAATTTTATTTTATAAAAAATACATATTTAAATATCTAGATAATTTACACAAGCCCCATCATACACAACACAATAGAAGAAACATGTGGGACCATGGACTGGACTTTGCAACCACCCATTCACACCCCTTACCACCCCTGCACACACATGGCGGTGCAGCTCAGTGGTAAAACTTCCTTAGGGTCGCGGTGGGGTCTTGTGTTTGAGTCTCACCATCTCGACCCTTGTTAAGGCACCTTAGAGGCAACAGTGTGGGTCAGGTGTCAGTTAACTAAAAGGTTTATAATGAAATCTTGGAAAGATTTAACCTGTTGTTTGTTGTTGGTCAAGTGGATGTGCCACAGTTTTATCTAGCTCTTCACATGTCCTATTTGAGGCCCAATATTGAGGTTCTCATTGTGGAGGTGGGAAGGGATATGCCTAGAAGAGTGTGAATTGTATAGGGGGACGTTGTTTCTACACCAAAAATATTATTATTATATATATATATATCTTCCTTTATAATAATAATATTTGTTGTTATTCAAATGTAATTAATGTAATTATAGATATATATATATATATTTGTGTGTGTGTGTGCATTTTCATAATAAATATTTATCAAAATAAGACAAACTTAGGGGTTAAAGGATCTAGCCCATTATCTTAAAAGATAGTAAAAATGTGGAAACAAAAGGATGATGGGGAAAAACATCAATATTTCCCTCATCAAGATAGGAAAACATCAGATAAAAGAAAAAAAACAAAATAAGAACATGTTCCTAGAGACACCATCCAACCATATTATTAAACATTCAAAATTTTTATTCTTAGCATTATATATAAATCCTATATGTCAAGTATTTCTTCTACCAAGCCGATGTAGTTTTCCCCTCCATGACCTAGAAATCTTCCAAGGAACGTGTTCTTCTTCTGATGACATGACAGTTTTGTCCCTCATTTTATTAGCCAACACTTCTTGAATTCTATGCTAGGGATCCATAGGAGAAGACCATGAAGCACACACCTTAGTGGTTAAGTAGCTCTAATACCCAATGAGACCATAATAATACAAAAATTTTATAAAAATAATTCATCGATTGATGATTCATTTGATAAATCATGATCACTATATACTTTTATAGAAATTTTTCTTGCTAAAATAATCTACAAAATAAACACGTATTCTAACCACTGGAGTGGAATTGGATCCCATGTCCTTTTGCTTCGAATATGTGTGGTAAGGACACATATTCACATCATTATCCCCTTGTAAATGGAAATTGGTGGAAGCATGATTAGATAAATAAAAATACACTACCTCATTCAATATTGCTGTAGGTAGGGATGTATTCTTCTTCTAAGTAGGTGAAGCGGAATCTATGATCAAGGATGTATGAGTATCCTTCTTATAGGTTGGTTTATCAGACTTATTATTCATTTGAGAATGAATCCCCTTAATAGGGTCACATTAAATCCATGCAAATGAGCTTTCACACTCTTAAAATAGGTTTAGAGTCCTTCCATGCCTTAAGTATATTGATCTCCTACAAGATAAAATCCAAATCATGGGTTAACTTCTTGAATTCAAGACATATATGATTAGAAGACATACTTGATTTTGTAATAACATGCATATTTATAACATTCATGATCATCCTATTTGAATCATCACATCATATTGGAAAAAAACCTTCATCCAAAGAACTATCTCCGAGGAGGAGGCATCCACCAGTATAGAAGATAAAGTGTAATCAACCTTAATAGCTATGTAGGACCTCATAACTTCCTTGATATTATTAATTTGTATAATAATACATTTCCAAATATATTTTATAGATACTTATAGTAGTTTTAGGTACACATTAGGTTATTCTCAACACTAATAGTGGGTGAATCAGTTTTTGGTTACTTTTTGAACTTATTAGTACATTAATACCTTTAGAACATATACATGTTGGGATCTTCATTCTCTTGTTCTATTTTGGATTTTGTGTGTGGAATTATAATAAAGTAATTAAAGGATAAAACACATTATTTTTACAAGGTTCACTACTCAGTAAGAGTAGACCATCCTAGCTCTGAATGCTGGTGTCCAGAATATATATTCTACACAATAATGAGATACCCAATATAGTGATATGAATTAAAGGAAATCATAAACCCAAGTGTGGTTCTATACACATTAAGAGTGGGATGTAAATAATCCAAATTCCCAAAAATGGAGAATTCATTTTCCAACTATTGCACTATGATATATTTTTATATGGCCTTTGTTGACAGTCTTAACTTCTACATGTTATTTGTGACACATAGAAACTCCTCCACTAGTGTGACCTCTTTTGAATTTCATATTTCTACATTGTTCCTTTTCCTATTGTCTTATATGAAAAGTTGTGTTTATGATACTATTCTTCTTTTTCCCTTGTATGCAAAGTAATTCACATAAAATTCTTCCTCTTCTAAATACATTAATGATGCTTTTATTTCACTTCTATTAGACTTCTTATTCACCTACTATTCTTGTTCACAATAACAAACAAAAATATGTTATTTCCATATCATCATCCTACATCAAGAACCTATCTATGTGATTCTTTTTTGTCTTATACTCTCTAAAAAATATAGTTCATTTGTACATTGTTTATCTAATATCTTTTTCTTCACCATTCACCTCACTTCTTCATTTGTTATGTGTTTTTATGGTTTTCACTTCTCAATCCATTAGTTTACTTATTCATCTAATTAATCCACTTTATGATATGTGTTTCTCTATCTGGTATCTCTCTATATAAAACATTACTCTAAATATTTTTTTGGCCCCTCACATATAAAACAACTTCTTAAAATATATATATATAAATACAACATCAAACAACAAACTCTCAACACATCTTCTTCACATTATACATTCATAGTTTCTCTAAAATATAATATGGAATAAAAAACATCAAATTTAAATTCCCACTTCACATTTTAATTTCAAGATCGAGTCATTATTTATTTGGGCTCCTTCAAATCTCCACACTAAAAAGAGTTAATCATCATCATATGATCCTTACTCAAATATTAGCATTAAAGATATTTTAAACTTTTTGAAATATCATTTTGGATTCGTATATTCCCTTCATGATTATTGTGGTGTTGAAGGTCTTAATCAACGTCGTTACAATGAATTCATTTAAAAAAATCTAAATATCTTCAAACGATTTACCAGGTACATCTTCATAAAAAATACTATATCATATAATCTCATAAGGTTATTCTATTTTTGATCTTCCCATATTTTGCAGACTTTGTATTTGTCCATCTGATACTCTTTACATGACTTCTATATCTGAATATTTTTAGATACTCTTTTCTTTTTTTGATTCACTCATAATAGTTCATTTGGTTTTATCTTTCCAATTTTCTCACGGAGGTAATATATTCTTCCTTTATTCAATGAATTCTTTGATATCTATCTGACTTGTTCTGTTTGATAAACTAAACATCTCACTATGTTTTTTAACTTTCAGTTCCTATTTATTTGTTAACATTATCCATATTTAACATCCATAAACATATTTTTTAAAATGTTTATTATTAGGATATCTTTTTCCATCAATATTTGTTTAGTACAAATATCCTCAACATTCTATCCAAGGGATCTTACCAGAATACTCTATCTAATGATTCTATGAAGAAGTATCTATCTAATGACATAATTCAAAAAAATTTGTTTGATGCATTCACATATAATTCTATATCATAAGCCTCATCATGGAATCATCTATCTGATACATTCTCTTGGAAACCTCTATTAGATATATCTATCCAATTATATACATTAAACTTTCATTTTCATTCATAGATTCCATATTAACATATCTATATGATTATCTTCATAAGATTAATTATTCTTAAACATGTGTTAGTAAAACTAGGAAAATAATTTAGAGTACACTTGTTCAATGAATTCATAATCATTCTTCATTTGGAAAACTCTATCAAGAAGATTATATCAAATTAACTATGCCCAATGGACTCATTGACATTTAACTGTTTGTAAACATGGTCCATAAAACTGTATTTGGAAAATGAAGTTCTAGTAACGTTTCACAAAATCTTTCCTTCAACTACACTAAACTATTATCATCAATATCTATGTATAAACATTTTTTTATAACTTTTGAAAATAGAAATGCATAAAATGTCTTACATAATTAAATTATTTTCTTGTTCCAATAATCCGGTTTATTTACAACCACAAGGAATTGCAATGTTTAATCAATGGGTAACACATCACTAAGAATCAACAGATTTGTTTTGGAGATATGTGTCTGATGGACTTATGAATTTATTCGAACTAACATTTGGTTCCATCCTCCATCCATCCACCATCGTCTGATCGACTCCATTTGATCACATATATATGATAGAATCTATACATTTGTCTAAAATTTCTATTTCTGTTCATATCATACATCTCCTTCTCGAAATTTCAATCCAGAAACATTATAAGGAAACTAGTTAATTAAACATCATAATGCTGATAACAAACATGATTTTCCAAACCTCAAGGATCATTTTTGAGACATTAAGACCAGATCAAAAATATTCTTATGTAACTGAATGTTTTTAAATAATTTTCAACTCCATGTATCCAATGTATTCAAAATATTCAAATAAAAAGAAAACCATTAATATTATTCCAAGAAATTAAGACTTCAGTACTTCTTTTCCTAATAAAAAATCTTGGATTCAACCTCTTAAAGATATTAACATCAATTAAATTCATACATGTCACACCCATGACCTTTTTTTAAATTCATTATTCATTTAATTTCCATTCCTGATTTGTTTGGGGGGTTTACCACTCATTTTGGTGAAAATGGTGGGTTTTGAAAATTTGGGCCAAACCCGTGTGGCCAATTCATGATTTAAAAACAAATTTTGTTTCTTCTATAACTCCTTCAATTTTTACTAATTTATACCCATTACACTTCCCCATTGGCATAACCTGATATATTAAAATCAAAATATCCCTTTGGACCACATTGAAATCCAAAATCATGATGGATTTTGGTTTTTGATTAAGGTAATGGGCCTACTCGTAAGCCCATTTACAAATATAACTTATTTTTTAAAGTTACCTTATCTCATTCATTTTTTACTGTTTTGACGTTATTCCACCTCCCTATAAAATCCAATATTCGGAGGATCACTCCCATTTACGTTTTCCCAATTTTGGAGCTCAGGTAAACCGCGAATTAGGGAAATCTTTCATACTCTTTCTCAAATTTACCAGATTTGACTAGGTAAAATGAATATTTCATATCTTCTTAAATTTTCATCCTTTCCCACCATTTCAGGACCCAAATGACCTACTATGACTCCTTCAAACCTCCATACCAGTTCTGGGTACTTGGAAATTCATATATATGTAGATTGGGGATGATTTCTTCAAGATATTTTAAGTAAGGGAATTCTTTCTTGGTTCCTTCCATCCTCTTGTAGTTTTATTTCCTCTTTCATGAAGTTCCTCATGTCCAGAAGTTGGGGTTAGATCCAAAGGTCTGGTTTTGTCTTTTTTGGGTCAATTTTTGGTCGTCTAGGTGAGGATTTATATTCCTTGTGGTGCGGTGGTGGTACGCTTAATGTTTCACACCAAGTTTTGAGGGTTTCGACTCAAAAGGTAGGTGATTCCATGTGTAACCATTTTATAATGAGTTATCTTGCTTGGTTTATTAATTTATAATGGTTAAAATATGTTTTGTGTGATGTGAAAACAGTTTTTGATGTATTTGGTTAAACATTTAATTTTTGTTGCATTTTATCTTGAAATTGGGTAATTTTCATGTGTGACTCTTGGGGAAATGATTGGGTTTAGTTTATAACATATGAAATTGATTTATTAGTCTTTAAAGGGGATCCAAATTCTGGTTTGTTAATTCATTATTGTCATGTGGGCCTTGAAAAGAGGTTTTTGAATGATTTTAAGGTGTAAAACTGTGTTGTACTTCTTGAAGGTGATTTGTGAAAACGTGTGTTTTTCATGTATATCTTTGTGTTATTATTAGATTTATTTTTATAACACTAGGGGTGGTTTAATAATTGTTCTAGGGCTGAAAATTCTGTTTTGGATTGGTATTGGTATGATTTTGGTATTGAATGAGGGTTTTGAAATGGGTTTTGTGTGGAAACAATGAATATACCTCTTGGGTTTGTTTTATAAAAATTGCAAATGTTTTATTTGGTTAAACAAAGTTGGAAAAGGGTGTATATGTACGGTTTGGGTTAGTGTGTTCACATAATTTGTGTTTTTTAATGGTAAAGTGGTGATTTGAGATGTCAAACATTTTTTTAATGTTGTATAAATTGCTGAAATGTTTCCCTAAATTGTGTTTTGTGTGCAAAACACGGGTGTGGGATGTTTCATGTTAGTTTATTGATAAAATGAAATGTGAAGGTTAGAATGGTATTATGTGACATGTGTGTGGGATGTTATGTGATTTGAATATCTTGTAACAGTTTTATAAAATTGCTTAAAGTATTTGTGGAAGTGTTAATGAAATGTGAAAAGTGTTGTGGGCAACTTTGGTGTGTGTATGATTTCAAAACACATTTGAACGAAAAGTGGATTTTGTGACTTGTGTGATGTATGTGTGGGATGTTTAATGAATTTTTGATTTGGAAGTGATATTTTCATGTGAAAATTATATTTCTTTCCTTGTCGAACTTGTTTGAGCACAAGAGGGAAACCTGGGTGTCTAGGTGGGAGGACGTGTACTAGTATTGTTGTGATTCCATGGGGTTTGGCCTCAGTTTCACTTAGCAAGATTGACGCTTACAAATCTAACTAAATTATGATGAAGATGATTATTTGGGACCACTAGGTTATGGGTATGTTCCCTACTAGTGGCTCATGCACGATAATGGATATTTGTGACGGTTACTTTCACCGAGATATGAGGTACCTGGGACCCACAATGAGCTAGTGCCTAGGGGTTATTTCCCATTGTTTGGGCTCATTAGATCCTTTGTACTTACCTTCAGAATATGATATTTTTGGCTGGAAAATTTAGTATCTTTGGTATTTATTTTGAAATTTTTGGTCCTTTAAAAGTTTCCCACATGCATACTATTTTCATTTATTATTGCATCCTTTAGAAAATTGTAACAAGCATTTCTTATTTACAAAACATGCAATTATTTTTGTCATGAAATGTTTATAACATTGAATCTATTAGTGGTTGTATCTTATTGGGATTTCTCTCACACCCTACTTACACCTTTGGGTGTAAGTATACTTGCTTATTTTCTGTCACAGGTTTGGGTACCTGTTTTATGCCTTTGGTTTGGGGTTTTAGCGGTCCATAGTGATGCAATGTCATGGTGATGGCTTGAGGGTGGTGCCTCTTTCCATGTAGAGGTTATTGGGATATCATTTCTTGGGTTTTTACATTTTTAATGCTCTTCAAACATTGTTTAAAATTGTATAATTCAGTTCTGATTTTTTGTAAAAGATTTTTTGGTTTGAAAAATCGAGGTTTGATTTCTCGGATTCATTTGTTTTTTTAAGTATAAAAACTTGGGTAAATCATTCAAAATTTTCAGTTTTTGATATCTGGGAACTTGTGAAAACCCGTGGGGATCAGGAACGCCCTTCGGGACTTGCCACGGGTCAGGTCGGGTGCTGGTTTTGGCGGAAACCAGATTCGGTTCGTGACAAAATGGTATCAAATGAGGTTCCGGTTAACTCTTTGGGTCACATTATTTAGGGAATAGTCGGTATAGTCTAGAGTTAGGATTGTTGGGATTTGGTAGTTCGGTTATGGGTAGTGTTCCTGATCACCAGACCTCATGACGTGATTCGAGTCACCATGGTAATTCAGGATTTATCTATGTCCTTTGGTTTTCTTGGTTTGATGATGATTAGGGGAAATGAAAAGAGAGTTGGCTTAATGGTCTCAGTGAGCTCGCAGGTCCTGAAAAGCCATGTGGAGCTGGGGATATTCCCTAGAACACACTCTGTGATGGTGAAGTGATTGTAATATGGCCGCCAACCATATTTCCAAGTCACCCATTGAAACTAGTTTCCTATCACATTATTTTGTTCTTTAGTTTTGAAATCATGGCACTTTTGTTTTAAAGTGACTAGGTTTTAAGAAGTGTAAAGATTTTGTTAAATTATTTTCAAATAAAGAGGGAATGGTTTGGTTTATTAAACGACAGAACTAAATTTTCAGAATTTTTTTGAGATGGAAAATGACGTTCTTACACCACTTTTGTAAGCAAGAACTATATTGAAGTTGGTTTTTAAAAATGTTTCCAATAGAGTTTTCTAAACAATAAAAGAGTGTTTTAATTGGATGAGATGTTTTGAAATTGATGTGAATATGTTGATAGTGAGTTATTTTCTAAATGGTTGTGTCTTTATGAAAAGTTTTGTAAGATGTGAGTTGGGATTTTGATCTCTTGGTTAGCAGTTTTGAGAAAAAGGACGTGTTTGTTGACAATTTTGGTTTTGAAAAGTGGAAATAATTTTTGTTTTAACATTTGGTATTTTTGTGAGAAAACACATTTATGGGGTTATACGGGATTATGGATGGTTGATGGAATGACTGGATGAGTTCCGAGATGAATATGAGGATGGTGCCTGGTGTGGCACAAAAACATGCATGTGTGAGGACCATGGGGTACCATTGGTGGATACACAAACTGCTGAACCGTTGGTTTTCAAAGAAATGTTTTTAAAGAAAAACATTATGTATTGATGAATTTTTTGGGATGGTTTATATTGTGTGTGTTTGGAAGATGTTGACGTTGTGGGATGTTTTGAGTCCAAGAACCCCTCCTATTCGAACTGTGTTTGGGGTTTGTGTTTGGTCGGTAAGCAGGGTAGAAGGATCGGTTAGTAGTCTCCTATGAGATATGTTTCCGAACACCTTTATGGTGGTTCCATTAAAGTTTTTGGATCTGTTTTTTGGAATGTTTTTACCAATGGACCAGCTTGGTTGGGTCCTTGGGTTCTTCCATTTGATAGGGTATGCCCCCATTAAGGGTTAGTGCACAACTGAAGTGAAACCGGGATTGTTTCGCCATTGGAAAATACTCCAGTTGATCAATTTAAGGATTCTTTTCTTGAGCTTTGTATAATGATTCTATAACATTTACATTCTTGGTTTTTTTGTATCCTCTTTTTGTGGAAGAGTGCTCGTGGATGGTTGAAAGAGACCTTATTTTCTTAAGCTACTTGATTCGTCAAAGGTGGAAGTTGTATGGGGTTGTCAGTATGGATAGTGTCTAAGAGGGCCTCTGAGTCCTTCGTAGTCTCTTCAAAGAAGGGGTTTATGTTAGACCACCAGTGTGGGAAATCTGGCCATGAGAGGCTGTTATGGACACTTTCTGGAATGTTGTGATATTTGGGGATGTTGTATAAGGCCCCCTCCTTGTATTATTTCTATGAGTCGCTTTGGTTATGTTCGGTGACGCGTTGTGATGTCATGTGCTCATTTTATTTTAAAGGTGAAATTGTACAATATTTTTAGAGTTTTTTCAGAAGTGTTTCTCCTTTTGGGAGATCTCAACATCCTCTGTTTTAGAGGAAGTTGTTTATATGTGTCCTTTATTTCTGTTGTTTCTCACTCGAAGAAACAAGGTGTGATATGAGTGCATCCTCTAAACCATTATTTCAGTGAAATTCCATGTTAGGGTAAAGTGAGTTCTGGAGTGTGTTTTGTCTTGGTGAACCCATATGGGATTTCATGTAGTTTTTTGTAGCATCGAAAGAAGAAATTCTATTAAGGGGTTTCCAAATCCTAACTGCGAGGCCGAAGACGCTTCAATCATTCCAGCTCCAGCCATAGGTCCCAAAGAGAAGCTGGCACATAGCCAGGGGAAATACAAGTGTAGTTTTTAGCCTTGTACAAAGAACTGTTCTCAGTATGAGATATGGGAATAGTTTAAACATTTTGTGTTGTCATATAGCTTCTTTTTTTTCTGGTGGAAAGAGGTGGAGGGCCTCATCCCCGTGTTATGTCCCAATGACTTTCTTTTCCCCTTTGGTTTACTTTCAGTTCGAGGGAAATGTTTTAGATTTGTATATACATGTTGAGTGAACATTTAGTATTAAACATTCCCCAGAAAAACATGTAGGTATAATAATCCACATGGTTAGCGCACAGTTTCCCAAACTATGCGGGCTAACCGTGCGGCCATCCCAACTCTTTAAGTTTTGGGGTTTTTCTGTGCCAGTCCATATTGGTCAGTTAAGATTGTTGGTTCTTGTTGTGGGGAGACACACTATGAGTCTCATGTATATTATTTTGAACATTCCTAATGGGATTCTACCCATTTTACCAGGGAGTTTGTTCGGGGCTCCCCTATTAGTGTCTTGATTCTGTCTCGGAAAACATTTTAAGTTTTCTCTTATGGTTGGGGAGCCCATTTGTGTATCCTTGTACCAGTAAATCACTTTCGTACTTGGTCTTGTATTGGAAGTGGGTAGTATCATTAGGATCTATATAACCACCTACATCTTCCTTGGGTAAACTTTGGGATTGGAGACTTCCCAATGGTTTAGTTATATGAAGGTAAGTGTAACCTTGTTTGATGTTCTTGTTTGTTTGGGTAAATTTATTGAGCCTTGTTCAGATAGTGTTTGAGGAGTTTTATTTTAGGATAAATCCTGAATGTGATTTATCATTTCAGTAAAGAGGTTCATGTTTTTTTTGTGAAGTATTCATTCCTTAATTGATCACTGGAGGTGTTTTGGACTTTGGGGGAAAAGTTTAGCAAAGGAGTCCATTTCTGCCTTTCGTTTGGGTTTGGTTTTTGCTTTGTCCTTGACGTGGATTTCTGAGGGTGGAAAGTTTTATGGTCAGGAGAATTTTCACACCGATGATATTTTTTTAAATTCAATATTTATTTAATTTCCATTCCTGATTTGTTTTGGGGGTTTACCACTCATTTTGGTAAAAATGGTGGGTTTTGAAAATTTTGGTCAAACTAGGAGCCTAATTCCAGATTTAAAAACAAATTTCATTTCATCTATAAATCCTTCAATTTTTACTATTTTATACCCATTACACTTTCCAATTGGCATAAACTGATATATTAAAATCACCATATCCCTTTGGACCACATAGAAATCCAAAATCATGATGGATTTGGGTTTTTGATTAAGGTAATGTGACTGCCCATAAGCCCATTTCCTGCTTTAACTAATTTTTTTAATTTTCCATATCTCATTAATTTTGTACTGTTTTTCCGTGATTCCACCTCCCTATCAAATCCAATATACCGGGGATCACCCCCATTATTGTATTATCAATTTTGGAGCTTATTTGAACCGCTAATTAGGGTGATCTTTCATACTCTTTCTCAAATCGACCTGATTTGATGAGGTAAAATGAATCTTTCATAACTCCTTCAATTTTCGTTTATTTTCCCCCATATCAGTCCCCATATGACCTAATATGACTCCTTTGAATTTCTATATCAGTTTTGGGTACTTGGAAATTCATATATTGGTGTATTGGGGCTGATTTCGTCAAGATATTTCAAGTAAGGGAATTCCTTTTTGGTTCCTTCCACTCTATTTTAGTTTTATTTTCTCTTTCTTGAAGTTAATCATGTCTAGAAGTTGGGGATCGATCCTAAGGTCTGATTTGGTATCTTTTGGGTCAATATTTGGTGGTCTAGTTCAGGATTTATATTCCTTGTGGTGCCGCGGTGGTACGCTTAATGTTTCACACCAAGTTTTGAGGGTTTCGACTCAAAAGCTAGGTGATTCCATGTGTAGACATTTTATGATGAGTTAGCTTGCTTGGTTTATTAATTTAGCATGTTTTTAATATGTTTTCTGTGATGTGAAAACTTTTTTTGATGGATTTGGTTAAACATTTAATTTTTCGGTGCATTTTGGCTTGAAACTGGGTAATTTTCATGTGTGACTCTTGGGGTAATGTTTGGGTTTAGTTTATAACATATGAAAGTGATTTATTAGTCTTGAAAGGGGATTCCAATTCTGGTTTTTTAATTCCTTATTGTCATGTGGGCCTTTAAAGGAGGTTTTTTAATGACATTAAGGTGTAAAACTGTGTTGTACTTCTTGAAGGTGATTTGTGAAAATGTGTGTTTTTCATGTGTACCTTTGTGGTATTATTAGATGTATTTTAATAACACTTGGTGGTGGTTTAATAATTGTTGTAGGGCTGAAAATTCTGTTTTGGATTGGTATTAGTATTATTGTGGTGTTGAATGAGGGTTTTGAAATGGGTTTAGTGTGGAAACAATGGTTATACCTCTTGGGTTTGTTTTATAAAAATTGCAAATGTTTCATTTGGTTAAACAAAGTTGTTAAAGGGTGTATATGTACTGTTTGGGTGAGTGTGTTCACATAATGTGGGTTTTTAATGGTAAATTTGTGATTTGAGATGTCAAACTTTTTTTTGAATGTTGTATAAATTGTTGAAATGTTTTACTAAATTGTGTTTTCTGTGCGAAACATGGGTGTGGGATGTTTCGTGTTAGTTTATTGATAAAATGAATTTTGAAGGTTAAGAAGGGTATTATGTGACATGTGTGTGGGCTTTTATGTGAGTTGAATATATTTTAACAGTTTTATAGAATTTTTTAAAGGATTTTTTGATGTGTTAAAGAAATGTGAAAAGTGTTGTGGGAAACTTTGTTGTGTGTATGATTTAAAAACGCATTTGAACGAAAAAGTGGATTTTGTGACTTGTGTTATGTATGTGTGGGTTGTTTAATGAATGTCTGATGTGGAAGTGATATTTTAATGGGAAAATTTTCATTCCTTGTCGAACTTGTTTGAGCAGAAGAGGAAAACTTGGGTGTCTAGGTGGGTGGATGTGTACTAGTATGCTAGTTATCCCGTGGGGTTTGGCCTCAGTTTCACTTAGCAAGATTGATGCTTACAAATCTAACTAAACTATGATGATTATGATTACTGAGGAACACTAGGTTATGGGTAAGTTCCCTACTAATGGCTCATGCACGAGAACATATATTTGGGATGGTAACCTTCACCGAGATATGAGGTACCTGGGACCCACAACGAGCTAGTTCCTAGGGTTTATTTCCCATTGTTTGTGCTCATTAGATCCTTTGTACCTATCATCGATATACGGTATTTTTGGATGGAAAATTCAGTAGATTTGGTATTTATTTTAAAATTGTTGGTCCTTTAAAATTTTCCCACTTGAAAACTATTTTCATTTATTATTGCATCCTTTAGAAAATTATAACAAGCATTTCTTATTTACAAAACATGAAATGCTTTTTGTCATGAAATGTTTATCACATGGAATCCCTTAGGGGTGGTATCCTACTAGGCTTTCTCTTACACCCTTATTACACCATTGGGTGTTAGTAGACTTGCTTATTTTATTTCACAGGTTTGGGAACAGGTTTTATGCCTTTGGTTTGGGGTTTTAGCGGTCCAAAGTGATGCAGTGTCGTGGAGATGGATTGAGGGCGGTGCCTCTTTCCATGTGGAGGTTCTTGGGATATCATTTATTGGTTTTGCACCTTTGTAATGGTCTTCAAACATTGTTTAAAATTGTGTAATTCAGTTCTTAATTTTAGTAAAAGATGTTTTGGTTTGAAAAATCCAGATTTGATTTCTTGGATTCATTTGTTGTTTTAAGTATAAAAACTCCGGTAAATAGTTCCCAATTTTCAGTTTTTGATACCGAGGAACTTGTGGAAACCCGTGGGGATCGGGAATGCTCTTCGGGACTTTCCATGGGTCGGGTCGGGTGCCAGTTTTGGCAGCGAATAGATTTGGTTTGTGACAATACAGTTCTTTGAAAATCATTGACAATGATTATAACATACATAATGTGGAATCTTAAATCCCTCATTTTTATTTTCTAGACATACCTTTGAAATATCCTCAAAATGCATAGGTTAATATATGATTCTTTATCTTCTTTCACTCCCTCTTTATTTTCAATATTTCATCTCACTTTAACATCCCCATATTACCATGTAATATAATGTACTTGGGAAAATTATACCAATTCATTCTTAAGAAATGTTTTATTAATCATATCATTATAAGTATACATGATACATTCTTTGTGTAGAAAACAAGTGGATTTTATTTAGATGACAAAGATGCAAATTTATAATTGAATTTTATTCCAAATGAGAAGATATCACAAAAAATTGTCATAAACGGTTGTCCTTAGGTTTTATAGGTTGAGGAATCTAATTTTTATATAAAACTATTTTAGAAAAATAATATTTACATAAAATAATAATTATAACTTCATCTATATCACACTCCACTTTTCCATCCCTCAAGGACACCATTTTAAAAAACTTGAGGAGGATAAACCTATTTAATAGATACAGTTAGGTATCTCTGAGTAGATAAAACACTAAAATGGATCTTTTACTTGTGACTATTAAAATTTCAAAATTTACACAACTAAAAAAAGGATGATATTTTTCAATATATTCCTTTGGAATTCCAAATTTAGGATTAAACCAAGATGAGTTATTCTTAAATTTCCTTTTATGTGTTGATAATAACCACTTGAACATCATTGAGGATGATTTAATCATTGTATATTTCATTATAACAATTTTGAATCTAGGATGATGAATTATTTAGATAACATTTCCCAATGTTCAAACCCCATCCAATTACTCATGTTTTATCCATGAGATCGTGGTTCACCTTCAACTCCCTATATAAAAAGACCACATAAACATCACAAAGGTTATTTAAGGTATCTCTTCCTTTATTATAAAATATCAACAGAATGGATTATATGGTTTTTTCAACTAAGTTTCACTATTTCCACCACTATTCATACATTTACCTCTAAATTTTAATTTTGGTTTATTTTGAGGAATCATGGATCTCTTAACTCCATCTTCCACATTGTTTATAAAATTGTTACTCACAGTAGCCTTCATGGATAATGATTTATTAATTCTTTTAAGGACTTATTCTAATAATGGAATAATTTTTAATTTTATTTTTATTTTGTACAACTTTCATGCATATCTCACACAACACTAATTCAATGAAATGGTTGTATTTTATAGACAACCAGTCATAAATTTATTCATATAGAATATTTTTTTGTACTTTATTTTTATTCTGCTTTAATAATCATTCTTTCCTTTCTAAATCTACTGGAAAATAACTAATACAACATTGGGGTTATTGAAATTATTTTTAGAGTCTCAACCGGTATTTTTTCAAAATAATTTTATTACATGAGATATTTTATATATATAATCATTCCTCATATTATTAGATTTTGTATTTAAGGCCCTTTTATTTTTCTTCATTCATAACTTCTTGGGAGATTTCTTGTCTACAACATTATTCTGGTTACTTCTTAAGGTTATATATTCTTTCATCCCCAAATTCAATTGTTTTCTATTATTTTATAATTTTGATTCATTTCGAGATGAGAATGTACAAATACTATTACCACCATTATTTCATACATCACATCTATTTTTAAATATTCCAATTTTTTTGAGGTATAAATATTCTAACTAATATGTTGATGATTAATTTTCATCACCATCTTGCTTCAGCTTTACATGGGATTCCTTTTTGAATTTTTGATTATATGACTGCAATAAAAATATAATGGAAAATTCATAAATCAATATCATTATTGAAATTGAACAAATAAAACATGATCTTATTATATCTAGTCGATGCTATCAAGAGTTTCTTGAAAAATGATAATTCTATTTTTGGGTTTTATTTACACGTATTTTGGATCTTCATGTGGAACTATCTTCCACATGTCTATATCTATCCACCATGGACATGGTGATATGATTCTTATAACATTTATATATCAATATATGTGTGCATTTTTTTTAATCCAACTCTATTCATGAATGAAGAATTAGATAAGACATTATTAAAAGTTATGTATGATACTTTTATCTTCATAGATTCTTGAGATATATTATCAAACAATAGTATGGTCTTGTGGTAACAAGTTAGAGGTATTTTAACATTAGAATACTCTATTGAACATTGTATAGTAGAAAAAACATTCTTCTTATTTCATAAATACTCAATATGTTTCTTTTGAAGATTGATAATCTTAACTTCCAATTCTAGACATCTCATATTGAGAGTATTCTTCTGATCTAAAATCAATACCACCATTCCTTCAAAATAATTATTCATTCTACAAACCTCTTCATCATGAATATTATTTTTTTACCCCTAATTCATGTTCCTTGATATTATTGGATTTGGCATCGAAGTTTAAATCATTAATATCAGTGATATTTTTAAACATTTATTCAAGTTAATGGATATTCTCTTCAAGATACTTCACGAATCCATATTTATTTCCATCATCATTTAACCATTTTCTTACATTTTGAGTAAATTATTTTGAGCTTAATTTATATAGTCTTAAAGGATTTAATTTTCTTTTAGATAAATATATATTCTCTAACAGTTTATTGTAAATATTTTTCCATGTTATTGTTTCTTGTTCTATCTAGGTGATTTCTTCCTATATAATTTAAAATACTCCATAATCACGAGAGTTGTTTTCTTTGGGAATTTATTCAAAAATATATTTTAATCTAAAAACTTATATATCATGATATTTAAATGAAATATCATCATCAACACTTATGATAGGTTCTTAATCTTGAGGGTAGTTTTTTAAATAACATTCACAGATTTTATGATCTGTTAACCTTGGAACAAATCTTAAATTTTATTTGGAAAGAATTTCCCTCCAAGCAGAAAATGTAACATTATCAGTGATCTAGGACCGAAACAAGGTATTCTCCCTTCCACTTATCTTGGTGTTCCTATTTTTTGGGGAAGACCCAAATCCTATCACTTTGTGAATATTGATGACTAAGTTTTAACTTAGCTATCTTCTTGGAAAGGTAATTCTCTCTCTATGGTAGGTAGGACATTCCGTGTTAAATATACTATTATCTCTAAGATGGTTGATTCTGTGATGGCCTATAGAGGGCTATCTGTTCTCATTAAAAAAAATCACACCACCATAAAGAACATCATCTGGACTGGTGGTATTCTAGAAACAAAATTGTTGACTCGTCCTTTGTCAAATTGTTGCAAGCCCATTGAAAATGGTGGTATGGGGATAAAAAATATCAAATACGTTAATGAATCCCTTCAATCTAGGCTCACTTGGAATTTTTTCACAATACTTATGAAGCTATTACCTTTCTTAAAAAGAGGTTTCTTGAAAAACTTTAAATAGGCTATACAAATTTCCTTATTTCATCAATCTGGCCTTCCATCAAATGATCCTCAACCAATATAATAAATAACTCTAGATGGATGTTATCTAGAGACTCCTCCATGAAATTCTGGTTGGATAACAGGACTGACATGCCACTAATCTCCATGATATCTCTTGATAAAACACCTAATAATATCAATAGCTCAATCGAAGACATTCTTAATTCTCAACATGAACAACTTCCTGACACAATCATGAATTTCATTGAAAACTATCATTTCGCTCACACTATTTATTTATTAATTAGAGAACCTGCCCACAATGGTATTCTTAACTCAAAAAATTTCTATAATCACTACTTTTATAACTCTGAAAGAGATTAAAGCTGGTTTAAACACTTTAACAAACCTTGGATAAAACCTTAGAGATTAAAATTCATCTTGTGTCTTGATCACAACGGAGTTTCCAATGAAAATTGCCTCCAATATTTGGGCATTCAGCTTTGCTTTAAGTGAAAAATCTATAATCAACACAAAGAAGGTTCTAATTATGTCTTTATATCTTGCAATACTGTTTCTTCTCTTCGGAACTATATTCTTGACATATTCAATTTTAGATGGATGTTTTTTGATTCTGACAAATATCAACATAAAAAATGTACAGAAATAGAAGGCTCTAAGTAAATTAGGAACCTCTTCCTTGCTGTGGTTTCTAAGCTACATAATGTGATCTGGTATGATCGAAATGCTATTATTCATAACAATTACACATTTAATTAAAATATAGGTCAGATGAAGATCCTCATTACTATGCATGAATCTTCCTCGATTCAAAAAGGGTATGTCACAAAACCATGAATGACTTTGGGATCCTGAAGCGTCTAATGATTAAAGGAAAATTCAGTCAGCTGCATCACACACTGGAGGTGTTCTGGAGAGACCCACTACCTGCATGAATCAAGATCAGTATTGATGGCGCCTGAAAGGGCAATCTGGGGCCGACAGGGTGTGGTGTCGTCTTTAGAAATCACTTTGCTCAGGTACTTGGATGATTCATGTGTAAATGTGGCATTTCCACCTCCCTCTAAGCGGAGATGCTGGTTTTGATACAAGTTATTGCCTTTTCCAAGATCTTTGGTTGGAACAACCATTGGATTGAAAGTGACTCAACGACTATTGTTCAAGAAATTTGGAATGGAATAACTCATATTTCTTTTACAATTACTACCAGATGGATGGATTTCATCCATTTTCATATCGATATTAATTATATCATCACACATGCTTATCAAGAAGAAAAACATATCTTTATATGGTCTGGCCAACATGGGAGTAAATCAGGACATAACCTGGTGCGAAGACCTTCCCACATCTCTTATTTCCTTTCATGAAAAATATTGTAATGTGGTCATGTTTTTTAGACTCTTGTAACCTTTTAAATAAATAATATTTGTGCTTTGATTGTTTTTTGACAAGGAATCACCTTTAAAAAAATGTTAAGATATTGTTTCTCTAGTTCAATTTTTGTTTTCATGTGAAACAATAGGAAAGTTATAAAAGGATTGGACATGATGCTTTATAATGTTCATGACTCACTATGAGTAGCGATTCCTTCATGTGTATACTGGTGAGCAGTACAAATATTCTCCATAATAATGAGATACCAATGACAGTGGTTTGGAAAGGAAATAATCATGAACCCCATTGTTGTTACCTACTATTTATGATGGGGGATTGAAACAATCCAAATTACTTGGATTAGTGAATTTCTATTCCAATATCTATAACATGATGGATCATTGTATTACTCATATAAAAGCCTTTAACGTCTTTATATTCATTACAACACCATGAAATTCCTCCACCAATGTGAATTCTGTTGAATGTCCTAGCGTTTTTTGTTCATCTTACTTTATATTATATCTAAAGAAATGTGTACGTAAATTTTCCTCCTATTCTTGTTTATAAAACATAATTCTCAAAAACTAATTCCAATTCAAGGTAGAAAACCATAATATAGTTTTTCTTTCGATTGTGGATGACTTATTCATCACATGTTCTTATTATTCCCAAAAGAATAAAGAAATCTACTCATTATTTCACTTATTAATCCATCTGTAACCTATCCATCCAAATATTTTTCATCCAATACTCTCTATCTGATACTATTCAACAAAAACATGTTCATATGATACCTTTTTATTCTCCCAAAACATCGCTTCTTTATTATGTATTTTCTTATCTTGTTTTCTTTATCTATTTAGTACATTACCAATTCATATAGGGATTTCTCTTTGTGTGATACCTCCTTCTCTGTATGGTATTTATCTATCTTATAATTCCACATGAAATATAAATAAACTCATTATTTGTGGTCAGAACCTCATTTTATGAATAACAACCTCAACAAAAGTGCAGGCACAACTATTACATGCAGCAACCAACTCTTAGATCATTCAATCCACTTTATATAGAAATAATTTCCCTAAATACTAAGTTATAAGGTCAAACATAAAATTCATATTTTCCTATTAAAATATGAATTTTCCACTTGACACATTCTTCATTTGATTTTCATCAAACCTCTGCATCAATACGAGTTAATAATATTCATTTGAAATTACATCAAATCTCAGCATCAAAAAACTCTTCAAACTTCTAGAAATTTTAGCTTAATTGACAATATTACCTTCATAATTATGGGGTAATTGAAGGCCCATCTCAATGTAATCAGAGTTATTATATTTAAAAATAAATTAATGATCTTTGAACTCTTAATAAAATTCTTATTCATAACAAATACTCTATCAGAAACCTCATAAGTTTCTTCATTGTTTAATCTTCACGTGTCTTGTTGTATTTGTATTTGTTTTTGTCTATATGGTAATATTATCACGATTCCTTTATCTATATATTTTGAGATACTATTTTCTTTTTATGATTCAGTCAAAAATCATTACTCTAGGGTTCTATATTTGATTCACTCTTGGAGGTCCACTCAACTTCCTCTATCTGATGAATTCTTTGAAGTCTATCTGACTTGTTCTATTTGATGAACATATTAGATCAATTCATCTGGTAACATCAATTAAATATTATTTAATTAACATTATCCATTTTTAA
Organism: Viscum album; assembly: GCA_963277665.1. Classification (NCBI taxonomy): domain Eukaryota; kingdom Viridiplantae; phylum Streptophyta; class Magnoliopsida; order Santalales; family Viscaceae; genus Viscum; species Viscum album. Next base: position 468,359,528 of record OY728160.1, on the reverse strand, counting down.
ACATCAAATAATTCCTCTATAAGGTTCTTATTTATAGGATTTATTTGTTAAGAAATTGTAACACCCCGAGATTTTATGAAAAATATTATTTTAATTTCATTAATGTCTTATGTTGTATTCTACACCAAGATTACCTTGCGCTATATGCAACACCGTATTATCTTGCAGTATACGCAACACTATTCTTGGACCATGTTACACACAATTTTGATAATAGTTATTCTACGCAACATTGAGTATATATATATATATATTAAATGTATAAATGAAATATGGTTGGATTCTGTTATACGAAACAACGAAGGATTCATTCACAACACGCAACCCTGACTTGGCTTGCATTACACGCAATCACGACCTTCCTCGATAGCGTGTGTTGTACGCAATACCGGGTTTTAATAAACAATGTTATATTATTATAATATTGTCATGAACTAGTCGTTATGAATAGTATTAACTAAATTTTGAATTTTATAACATTATTATTCATCTTACACATTTCTATAACATGGTATAAGAACAAAATAAATTTTTCGGGTAAAATAAGTATTTTTCAAAAAATGCAGTTTTGCCGCCTTTTGATGGCGCACCCACTTTAAATATGGTTTTTGACATGTTTATAAGTTCAATTTGACAAAATAAAATTCTTCTTTGGAATCAAGAAATAAAAATTTACTTTGGATAAAATTTTCATATTATTCTGGTAACTTTCACATTTTAATGAATAGTAAAAACACGCTATATTTTAATTAAAAACAACTTTTTTCATCGTAATATATTATGTGATTAAATTATAATATTGAATGGTTTTAAAGTATAATTAGAATATATTTTTACCATTTAATATAATGTATGTCATTAGCATTGATTTTACCTTGAATTCGTAGGTTAAATCAATTCAATCTTTTGCAAGGTTTTAAACAAAAACCCGTTTTTAATCGACAACGGGATTAATTTTAATTTAATTTCTGAAACTTCTGTGTTTTGAATTTTAAAAATGGATTCCATATTTCGAATCAGTGGGTCCAAATTATGTTAATATGATACTTTTTATTTTTGGTAACTACAGTAAATTTTATTTACCATAGTTAAAGGTAAATCGGGTAATTAAGGGTAAATATAATATTTTAAAATTACCCTAAAAAATGTCAAAATCCTATTGTATGACTAAAAAACGACCCATATCACCTAAGGGATGGATTATATTAATTTAATTAAATTTTTTCAATGAAAATAATTTAATTATTATTAAAACCAAAGAATGTGACAACATGTCACTTTCTTAAATCTTATGAGTATAATAATTTTAATCTAGTGATAAACTTCATAAAACTTCAAACATGTATAGTCTCCAAACAGATAATACAATTATCTACATCATAGAATTTTATTTATAATTTTTAGGGATTAAATAATTATCATTTATTATGACACAAAGATGATGCAGTAATTGTCTTATTAATGAAATATTGACATAATTGATGTTATAAATGCCCAAATAAATGTAATTTGAGACTTTTTATGACTTAAACTAATTTTATAGGTTAATATCACATGTTATTGTTAATTTAAATAACTTGGTTCGAACTTATCATTCTGTTATGACTTTCAAAAAAATCATATATCAAATAGTGTCAAAATTGACACAAAATAGTTTTTAAATCAAATATTATATTATTAATTGTTATTTTATTCCTAAAAATCTAAGATTCGGCCAAATGACTTAGATAAGGATATATGTATTAATAATATACAATTTGGGGTTCTTTTGGCATGTTATAGTAAGTGTATTAACCATATAGTGAAAGAAAACAAAAATACACGGTAAAAGTTAAATTATTTAACTTAGAGTTAAATCTAATTGATAAGGTTAAAATAATACCCTAAACTTGTCTAAATCCTATTGGATGATAGGATTTCGACCCATGCCCACTTTAGCTTCGAAATAATACCCTTTGGAACCATTATAAACCGATTTTGACTTTAATATAAAATAATATTTTGAGATATTCCTAAGGTGCCCCTCTCCTCCCTTATAAAAGGGCACCTCCTCCCCCTTCTCCTCACACCAATTTGAGCACTCAAGCTCGGCCAACCTCTGAAAAAATCCCTTCTCCACTTCCCTATAATAATCCTAGAGGTCCTGGTCTTCTTCAAAGACCAATCTTAGTTCCCTAAGTGGAGGATTCAAAGAGGCGTTTCAAAGAAGAGGTAATATCCATTACCGATCTTTTCAATTTTTTTCTTCTTCAACTTCTTCTTCTTTAGTTGTTTCATGATAAAGTAATAAAATCAGTATTACTTACATACTGATATGTTATTATAAATATGAAACAACTCTAATTAACCTTCTATCCATCCTATGGGGAAAGGAAATCACCGCGCGTGCGTACGTACGGAATACCGTCTCCACGCCGTGGTGTAATTTATTTTCCGTCACCACCTTAATTGGATGGGTATAATGATGTAATGAGTAACAATACATGATTATTATAAAGTTATATTGATAATGAAATAGTATACATACACTTCAACACAATTCCACGACCATGGGAACGATATCATCGCTCGTGCGTACGTACGAACTACCGTCTCCACGATGCGATGAGATTCATTTTCCATGTTAACCATTTAAGAATGATTAAAAAGTATATATAAGAAATAATAATGAAATATATGACATTATAAAGCTACTGGATTTATGTATATATGTATATGTATTTCATCTACTTACTTCAATTCAAGATAATAAGGAAAGGAAAACAGCGTTCATGCGTACGTACGGACTACCGTCTCCATGAACGGTGTTTTTCATTTCATTTATCTATCTATTATATATATATATATACTGAATATATATGATATATAAATCCTATTTTATATTCTGGAAGTAAGTAAATCATGATATAAGTAATAATAATGTCAAGAACAACAAGTCAAAACACCTACGATAAATGAAACGATTTTACCCAAAACGCTTATTTAACATGGAATTTACAAAAGAACGGGTAATATAAAGTCATAAGTGAACCATATATGATATCATAACAATGAATATGATTCTTTATTAAGTCAATGACATTATTTAAATCATTATACAGGAGGTTCGGACACATACGAAGCAAATCGGACCTAAGGTAAGGGAAATATCACAATCTCATTTTTATCCAAGATTGTTTATTCGTAAGTATTTACTGGGGTGTATTTTATTATCCACATCCATGTTTCATCAATATGTGATATTATTTACATCCACCTACAATTGTTTAAATCCATTTTTACCCTTCGATGAGTTTTTAGTAGTATGTATGAAAGGAATCTTTTGTCGTTTTTCGTACGAGGTACTTATTGACTTTTCCGACAAAAGAACGAAGAATGTTTTTTTTAACTTATACAGAATGAATGGATTTTTAAAACATTATTTCCAAGAAGCTTCCTTTACAAGTTTTCAAGTTTATTTTTAATCTAATTCTTTTATTTTAAAGTCGTATGACATGTTATGAAAGGAAAAATTGTTGGATCGAATAGTCGATATAAAAGTCTATTAGATGGAACAATACAAGAGGGGGGGTGAATTGTAGGTTTAAAAACCTTTGAGTTTTAGTAACAAGGAGATTAGTTTAAATGAACTTAAACTAATACAAATACAAATACCCTCAATTGTATTGAATGTAAAAGGTATGAAGTATTGTAATACTAATGTTATGTAAAACAATTGTATTCAAGATGAACACAATAATCAGAGTAATACAGATATGAATGATTCTACCTTAAAGCGTATAGAACCAATCAATACAATATGTAATGGAATGATTGTAATTGAAACAATTACAATTGAATAAGTAAAGAAGAAAGGAAACAATACAAATCCCTTTCTAATACAACAGCGGAAATGTAAAAGTAATACAATTCTTTTAACCCAAAGAGAAGGGTTATCCTTTCACCTAGGATAAAAGGTATGTCTCACCAACACCTTGGTGAGCCCTCGATACGATGATCGGCACGTCTGTCTGCCTATCCCCGGCAGCCCTCGATACGATGATCGGCACGTCTGTCTGCCTATCCCCGACAGCCCTCGATTTTGCAGGTAATCGGCACCTCTGTCTTTCAATTACTTGAAAGCCCTCGATACGATGATCGGACGCACAAGGCTGATGATAGAAGTCACAGTGTCTCTCTCTAGAATCTTCGTAGTTCACAGAGTCTCTTTCGTTTTCTTCGTTCATCAGTGTGTTCTCAGCTTCAAATGACCTCCTATTTATAGGCCTCGGGTTCCAACGGTCATATTGCCTCCAACGGTCATATTGAAACAGAAAGCACGACATCATTTTGATTAGTATATAACTAACTCAACGACATCGTTTTGTTAGGATAAGAGATATATAGAAATGTAAAACATGAGTACGATTCATATGCATAGAGAGTTTTTGACAAAGTACCAAAACAAATAATGATCATCTGAATAGCAAAGTCAGTACGATACGATTGACAGAGTCAGTATGATACGATTGACAGAGTCAGTACGATACGTTTGACAGAGTCAGTACGATACGTTTGACAGAGTCAGTACGATACGTTTTGGTCGGTACGATCAACATCGTACGATACGATAAACATGATAAAAGACAATTTGTTATTTACAAACATATGATAGAATACATTTGAGATTTCCAAAACATGACATAGAATATATTTGTGATTTCCAAAACATGATGTAAAAGCCAAAAGAAGACTTTTGACTTAACAATCTCCCCCTTTTTGGAAAGCACAAACACACAAAGTAAATGAAACAAGAAATACTTATCTCCCCCTGAGTTATTGAAAACTCTTCTGAATAAGAAATTGAATACAACTAACTCCCCCTTAGGTATTGACTTTCCTAAGGATTGTATTCATAGATTTTCCTTAAGAGTATTGTAATGCATTCTCCCCCTTTGTAAAACAATCTTTGCTTTGTAAATATTCTCCCCCTTTGTGATTTACAAAAAGAAAGGAGGAATCTCGAATTTTCTGGAAGAGTTAGTGAAGTAATACAAGACAATGGATAAAAGAGAAAGGATTATAAGAGTTATTACAAAACAAACAAGTTCCAAAAGAAACAAATACAAAAATCATTTGTTTTCTCTTTCCTTCTCTTTCTTTATAAGCTCATGAAGCACAGCTTTCATCTTCTTGATCTCCTTCTTGTCTTCAGAAATTGATTCACCCTGAGTTTTGAGAAGCTCTTGTTGATCCGCAAAAATCTGATCTTGATTTCTGATGGTTTCCTCCTGGACTCTGATTACTTCTTCAAGAGTATCAATTCTGTTTTGCAGAGTCTTGTTATCCTTGGACAACTCAGAATTTTGATTCTTCAGTAAAACCATTTCATCTTTGAAAGATGAAACCTTCGAGAATTCAGATTGGAAAGCATTCATCCTATCTTGCAAGTCTTTCACTGAAGGAACATCGGTTCTTTGAGAAGACAAAAGGTTCAGCCTTTCAACCGTTTCTTTATCAAGCTTGTTGAAAGTAATTGCTAGCTCATTTGATAACCTCCTTATATCTTCAATAGCTAATTCATGATCATTGATTGAGCTTTCAGTTTTGTATGACCACTTGGTCATCTTATTGCAAGCTTTCTTATGAGCAACTGAGCTTTCCGAAAGAACTTTCAAATCGGCTTCTACTGACAAAACTTTCTTTCTCAATTCTTTTACAGAGCCAAACTTTTTCCTTTGATTTTCAGTAATAAAATCAATCTTCCCTTCCAGCCTCGGGAAATAAGGAATTGTTTTCTCCACCCTTCTCAAAACATGAACAATGTAATCACTCTTCTTGAGAGAGATTGTATGCTCTGAATCAGTATCTTCATCGTACGATGCTAGTTCATACGATCTGCTTGAATCAACTGGCTGTTTCCCTTTCGCTTTTTCTTTCTGTTTTCTTTCATCTTCCACTCTGTCACTAATGACAACTACTTTATCAGACTGAGAAGATTGAGCATCTTGCTTTTCTCGAGATGACATCCTGTCCGTATATCTTTCCTGATCGGTATGAGGAGTTTGTTGAACACCTTCGCTCAGCTTTTGAAGCGATTCCTCTCTACTTTTCATTGAACTTTGAAGAAATTCTAACAGAAAATCTCCTTCTTCTACTTCCACTTCTTCTATCACTTGTTTTCCTTTTTCTTTCTCAGGCAGACTCTGTACGATGGGCTCTTGATGCACTTCCACAGTTAGTTGAGCACTAGCATCTTCAACTGCTTTCAAGACTTTAGAGATATCAAAGTCCCGAGCCTTTCTTTTCAAAAGAGTCTTCTTTTTCTTTTCAGCTTGAAGGGTTTCTTCTACCCTTATTCTTTCTGCAAAGGCCTCAGCAGGATCAAGACCAAACTTCGGATCACCTTCCTTTCTTTGTTCCTTGTCCTTTCTCCATTTGGCTACAACTTCCTTACTGTACCTTGGCTTCTTCTTTGGTTTTGAACTAGTTTGAGGATCAGACTTTTGAGTAACACTGGTGGATTGATTGTCCTTGGCTGGCATAGGTGCCGATTGATTTTGAGCCAATTCAGCTTCTACATCTCTGACAAAAAGTTTTGAATTTGAATCAAAACAAACATTCAGCTTTTTCATCGTACTCTTATTAATCAAAGACGGCCACAAATCCATAGGTTCTCCTTTCAAAGGAATGTTACAAAACTTCATACTCTCAAGAATGAATTTCGTAAGGATGGCTGGATACATTATTATTTGGGATTTAATCCCTCCTTTCTTGACATTCTTGATGGTTTCAAAAATATATCCCATGAGATTTACTTTCCTCATATTCACAATATAGTCGAGCATAAAGACATCAGAAACTTTAAGGGTTTCTCTATCCCCTTTTCTTGGGACAAGAAAACCTTTCATCCATAAAGTGACAAAACGATTGTCCGGTGAAAGATGATAAACTTTCCTCTTTCCCTCATTAACAACAAACAAAGTTTTTTCAGCACTTTCTCTATTAAAGGTACCAACTTCCTCTGGTAGTTTGGGAGATGGACAGAATGCATCGCCTTCTATAGAAACATTCAGAAAATGTGCCGCTTGTTTCACAGACATAGATAACTTTCTATCGTACACAGCGAAGTTTATAGTCATATCTTTGTCGAAAGAAACGGTTTTGTAAAACTGACAAACTTCATCAAAAAGAACTGGATCTTGAATATCAGGCTTTTCCACACAGAGATGTTCCCATCCTTGAAACAAAATAATCCTCTTGATTGTAGAATCGTACATATCGAAAAATTCTCGAGATACTAACCTTTCTCTGTGAAAGTATTTCTCTGTAAAAGTCTTTGAAGACATTTCGGCAGGAGTATTAGCAGAAGATTGAGACATAAAGGTTCTGCCGATGAGAAGATCGTACGATGGATTATAGCTGGTGGAGCAGAGCTTCGCCTCAAATCCTGAAACTTCAATGTGGGTTTGGGGAGGGGAGGGGGGTATTTATAGGCAATAAAGAGATGACCGTTGATATTCTACGGTCAAGATTAGATAATACCAGATCAATGGTTAGGATTAAAACAAAGAAAATAAAATAAAAAAAAATGAAAAGAAACCTGTCGGAGAACATAAGGTGATTGCTGGTTTTGGTATGAATCAAAAGTAAACACAATCGTAAGAAGAAAAAAAACATGATGCCGATGGAAAACAAAGTCATTACTATGATCGGACCGTACGATGGAAAATAGTTGTTACCATTAACCGACAGTACGATGGAAAACAATCTCAATACTATCATCGGTCGAAAAAAAAATCGAATGATACGATGAAAAAGAATTTGAATACTATCATCGGTCGATTCAAAAACTATTGAATGGTACGATGGAAAAGAATTTGAATACTATCATCGGACGATACAAAATTTTTGAACGATATGATGGAAAAGATTTTGAATACTATCATCGGTCGATTCAAAAACTATTGAATGGTACGATGGAAAAGAATTTCAATACGATAAACAGAAAAACTGAAATGGTCAATACGATACAGGAAAACATAAAATGAAATGATAAAACTGTCAATACGATAAACAGAAAGAAACATATATAAAGAGAGTAAATATTTAAAGATCAGAAACATAAAGACATAAAGAAATGTCCTCCCCCTTTCTACGAGGAGTTTCTTACTATTAGGAGAGATGTAAAACAGGAAGTAGATATGAATGATTATTTTAATGTAATCATTCCTAGCTTCTGTTTTATAAATTCAAATCTATCGGAAGGTAAAGGTTTTGTAAAAATATCAGCAAGTTGTTATTGCGTTCCGATTAATTGTAAAACAATATCTCCTTTTTGTGTGTGATCCCTAAGAAAGTGATGCCTAACATCTATGTGTTTTGCACGAGAGTGATGTGCTGGGTTTTTACTAAGAGCTATGGCACTTGTATTATCACACAGAATTTGAGTTTTGGAGAAACTCAAACCATAGTCAGTGAGTGTGTGCTGCATCCACAATACTTGAGCACAACAACTTCCAGCTGCTACATATTCAGCTTCAGCAGTGGAGAGTTCTACTGAGTGTTGTTTCTTGCAAGACCAAGAAACCAAAGAATCTCCTAAGAAATGACATGTTCCAGATGTACTTTTTCTATCCATTCTACAACCACCAAAGTCAGCATCTGAAAAACTTTTTAAAACAAAATCATTTCCAGAAGAGTAGAAAAGTCCTAAATCCATAGTGTCTTTTAAATACCGAAAGATTCTCTTTACGGCTTTTAAGTGAGACTCTTTTGGATTAGATTGATATCTTGCACATAAGCATACAGAAAACATCAAGTCGGGTCGACTAGCTGTCAAGTATAGCAAACTCCCTATCATACCTCTAAAAATTGTTTGATCTACTGGTTTCCCAGTTTCATCAAGATCAAGAGTATTTGAGGTACCAATTGGGGTGCTAATACTTTTAGTTTTGTCAAATCCATACTTTTTGAGTAAGTCTTTAATATACTTATGTTGAGATATATAAGTTCCTTCTGGTTTTTGAGATATTTGAAAACCTAGAAAGAATGTTAACTCACCCATCATACTCATTTCAAACTCAGATTTCATTAAATTTGCAAAAGAATCGGTTAAAGATTTCTGAGTTGATCCAAATATGATGTCATCAACATAGATTTGGACAACCAAAACATTTTTGTTATCCATTTTGATAAAAAGAGTTGGATCAGCTGTACCTTTTCTATAATTGTTTTGTAAAAGAAATCCTGTAAGTCTATCATACCATGCTCTAGGGGCTTGTTTAAGACCATATAGAGCCTTGGTAAGTTTAAAAACATGATCAGGATGTTTTGGGTCTTGAAAACCAGGAGGTTGTTCGACAAAAACTTCTTCTTGAACAAAACCATTTAAAAAAGCACATTTGACATCCATTTGAAATAGTTTGAAATTGAAATATGCTGCGAAGGCTAATAGAATGCGAATAGATTCAAGTCTAGCTACAGGAGCATATGTTTCTTCATAGTCTATTCCCTCTTGTTGATTATAGCCTTTAGCAACAAGTCTTGCTTTATTTCTTACAATGATTCCATTTTCATCACACTTGTTTCTGAAAACCCATTTTACACCAATTACAGTTGTTTCTTTAGGTCTTTCAACTAAAGTCCAGACTTGATTCCTTTCAAATTCATTTAGTTCATCCTGCATTGCTTTGATCCAATCATCATCACCTAAGGCCTCACTTGGACTTTTAGGTTCAAATTGGGAAAGAAAAGCAAGATGTTCTATTTCGTTTCTTAAGGAATTTATGGTCCTTACAGGTTGATTTATATCACCAATGATATTATCACTGGGATGATTCCTAAGAAACAATTGATTTTGGTTTTGTAAAACCTGTTCATCAACATATGGTAGAAAATCTTCTGTGGTAAATGTTTCAGGAACACTTTCTTGAACATTTTCCTTATCAGAATGTTCTTCTAATATAGGTTGATAAACATTTTTGGAAAACACATCCGAGGATGTAGGATTGGATTGGTTGAAAACAAAAGGGTTAGTTTCATCAAATTTTACATGTACTGTTTCTTCAACAGTACAAGTGTTTTTATTGAAAACTCTATAAGCCTTAGAGGTTGTGGAATAGCCTAGAAATATTCCTTCATCAGATTTTGGTGCAAATTTGTGTAAATTATCTTTTGTATTCAGAATGAATACTTTGCATCCAAAAACTTTGAAGTAAGAAACTTTAGGTTTTCGGCCAGTCCATAACTCGTAACGAGTTTTATTAAGAAATGGTCTAGTTAAAACACGATTTATAGTATAACAGGTAGTACTTACAGCTTCAGCCCAAAAGTGCTTAGCAATTGAGTATTCACTCAACATGGTTCGAGTCATTTCCTGAAGAATACGATTTCTTCTTTCAACAACACCATTTTGCTGAGGCGTTCTTGGTGCTGAGAAATTGTGAGTAATACCTTTCTTACTACAAAAAGTTTCAAAATCTGAGTTTTGAAATTCACCACCATGATCACTATGAATAGTTATCAATGGTAGGTTTTTCTCATTTTTAACTTGGGCTCTAAAAGTTTTGAAATACGAAAAGGCTTCAGATTTCTTTGTGAGAAAGTAGACCCATGTAAATCTAGTAAAGTCATCAACTAAAAGAAATACATAGTATTTGCCTCCAATGCTTCCAGATTGTGAAGGACCAAACAGATCCATATGCACAAGCTGTAATGCATTAGAAGTTGAAACTTCATTAATTGGTTTAAAGCTAGTTTTATGTTGCTTGCCAAATTGACAAGGATCACAGACTTTTGAAGAATCATATCTAAGATCCGGTAGCCCTTTTACAAGTCCTTTCTTTGAGAGTTTTCTTAGGTTTCTCAAATTACAGTGTCCTAATCTCCTATGCCATAGCCACGATTGGTCTTCTATTACACTTAAACAAGGTAAGTTTTGGTTCCTAAGGTCTTCTAAGTTAATAGTGTAAACATTCTCTTGCCTATGGGCAGATAGAATGAATTCATCCTTGGAATTGTGAACTAGACACTTATCATTTCTAAAATTCACAAGGTAACCTTCATCACATAATTGAATTATGCTGATGAGATTGTGCCTAAGACCTTTTACAAATAAAACATTTAAAATAAGAACTTTTCCAAGAAAAACGATATTACCTATACCAACAATCTTTCCTTGAGCATTATCTCCGAAGGTAACTTTTCCACCTTTTGTTTTGATAACCTTTTCAAAGAAATCTTTGTTTCCAGTCATATGTCGAGAGCAACCACTATCCATGTACCAAATGTTCTTATTGATACACTTCTCGTTTTCCTGAAAAAGAAACAATTAGATTTTCGGAATCCAAACTTGTTTGGATCCAGAAGGATTAGATAAAAGAATTTTAGGAATCCACATTTGTTTTGCAAAATGAGCTTTATGAAATCCTAAGGATTGAGTTTTGTTAAGAGAACAATCTATTCTCCAATGTCCACCACATTGACACTTGGAACAGAATATGGTTTTTTGAGGAACAAAATAGTTATTACTAAAAACAGGTTTGGAATAAGTATAACCAAGACCAGAACGATTTCTCAAAGGTCTTATTTGAGAGTACATCCTATCAAAGTTTTCTTTTCCATGAGTAAAGTTTGACAAGCACTTTTTCAAGGATAAAATCTCTGACTTTAGTTTTAAAACCAAATTCTTGTTTTCTAAAACATTTGAATTAGAACTAGAGTTAGACTCTAAAAAGTTTTTCTTTGAAATAGCAGTTTCAAGATCCTTAGAAAGTTTATCTTTTTCAGATTTGACTTTCTCAAGGGTTTTCAAAATACTTTCAAAATCAGAAGTTTTCCCATCAAGATCTTTAGAAAGATCTGATACTTCTTTAGTCAAAATAGAAATTCTAGAATTTGCTTTTTCAAATCTCTTTTTGAGTTTAGAATTTTCATTTTCAAGTAACTTAGCAAATCTAGAGACTTCTTCAAAAGAAGGTAAAGTATCATCTTCTGATGATGAGGGTTCATCATTTGAAGATTCATAATATCTATTATCAACATAATTCGCATTTAAAGAGACATTTGTAACAGCTTCAGCATTATGTACCTTAGCCATGAGACAATGATCTTCAATTGGTAGTCTGGCTAGAAGTCCAATATTCCTTTGTCCTGACATCTCATATTCTGAAGAATCATCTGAGGAATCACTACCACTTGCACTCCATGTATCATTTGCTTTCAAGACTTTCTTTGTCTTATAAAACCTTTTCTTGTTTCTTTCAGAGTGTTTCTCTTTTCTATCTTTCCTCTTCAGTAAAGGACAATCAGGCCTTATATATCCTGCTTTCTTGCATTCATAACAAGTTACCTCTGAATCTTTCCTATCTTTCCTGTCTTTCTTTTTGAATCTATATTGAAAATCTTTCTTTCCCACAATCTTGTTCATCCTCCGAGCAAGATTAGCTAACTCATTGTCTGAAAGATTACAATCACTTGAATTAGAAACAACAACTTTCTTGGATTTAGACCTTGTAACCCTTTCAGGTGTTTTAGCTTTAGATGCAAAAGCTACACTTCCATTCCCATTCTTCTTCTTATTGAAATCAGCATCTCTTTTCATTCTTGTCTCGTGCTGTAGAAGAGTTCCAAAGAGTTCATCAAGAGTAATCTGGGAAACTTTTCTATTTTCATCAATAGCTGTTCTTTTTGACTCCCATTAATTTGGCATAATATCTATAATCTTATCAACAAGAGATTCATCATCAAGACCTTTTTCTCCCATAGATTGTAAGCTGTTGACAATTGTCATAAACCTTTGTTGCACTTTACATACTGGCTCTCCATAAGGAAAAACAAATCCATGATACTCTGCTCGAAGCATTGCTCTCCTTGTTTCTATAACCTTGGATGTACCAAAATGAGTGACTTCTAATTTCTTCCAAATACAGTTAGCTGCTTCACATGAAGATATCTGACTATATATATTCCTGGTCATAGAGCATAATAAAGTATTGCGTACCTTGTAATTCAGTTGATATTCTTGCTTCTCTTGATTGGTGAAAGTACTAACTTCTTTGTCAGGAATTTTGTAACCCCCAGTAAGCATAATAAAATTGTCTACACCAGTATTGATGACGAAAGTCTTCATACGATCTCTCCAATACTCATAATCATTCCCATCAAAGATTGGTGGTCTAGAAGGATTCAGATTATCTATTGATCCGATATTCATTCCAACACCTAATATAACAAAAACAACTTTTCCACTCCACACGTTAGTGTAGTAAGTATTTAAGAAAGTAATAAGAAATAAAGCTAGTAATACAAGTCAGTGGAAAACCTCCTCTGATACCAATTGTTGGATCGAATAGTCGATATAAAAGTCTATTAGATGGAACAATACAAGAGGGGGGGGGGTGAATTGTAGGTTTAAAAACCTTTGAGTTTTAGTAACAAGGAGATTAGTTTAAATGAACTTAAAATAATACAAATACAAATACCCTCAATTGTATTGAATGTAAAAGGTATGAAGTATTGTAATACTAATGTTATGTAAAACAATTGTATTCAAGATGAACACAATAATCAGAGTAATACAGATATGAATGATTCTACCTTAAAGCGTATAGAACCAATCAATACAATATGTAATGGAATGATTGTAATTGAAACAATTACAATTGAATAAGTAAAGAAGAAAAGAAACAATACAAATCCCTTTCTAATACAACAGCGGAAATGTAAAAGTAATACAATTATTTTAACCCAAAGAGAAGGGTTATCCTTTCACCTAGGATAAAAGGTCTGTCTCACCAACACCTTGGTGAGCCCTCGATACGATGATCGGCACGTCTGTCTGCCTATCCCCGGCAGCCCTCGATTTTGCAGGTAATCGGCACCTCTGTCTTTCAATTACTTGAAAGCCCTCGATACGATGATCGGACGCACAAGGCTGATGAGAGAAGTCACAGTGTCTCTCTCTAGAATCTTCGTAGTTCACAGAGTCTCTTTCGTTTTCTTCGTTCATCAGTGTGTTCTCAGCTTCAAATGACCTCCTATTTATAGGCCTCGGGTTCCAACGGTCATATTGCCTCCAACGGTCATATTGAAACAGAAAGCACGACATCGTTTTGATTAGTATATAACTAACTCAACGACATCGTTTTGTTAGGATAAGAGATATATAGAAATGTAAAACATGAGTACGATTCATATGCAGAGAGAGTTTTTGACAAAGTACCAAAACAAATAATGATCATCTGAATAGCAAAGTCAGTACGATACGATTGACAGAGTCAGTACGATACGATTGACAGAGTCAGTACGATACGTTTGACAGAGTCAGTACGATACGTTTGACAGAGTCAGTACGATACGTTTTGGTCGGTACGATCAACATCGTACGATACGATAAACATGATAAAAGACAATTTTTTATTTACAAACATATGATAGAATACATTTGAGATTTCCAAAACATGACATAGAATATATTTGTGATTTCCAAAACATGATGTAAAAGCCAAAAGAAGACTTTTGACTTAACAAAAATGTTTTTGAAGTAGAAAGGATATTTTCCTCAAGAATGGAGTTCAAGTATTTTATCAAAATTATTTTCCATCTAAGACAATAAAAAGGTTATGTTTTTATCCCTATTATTACATGGATTTGATTATGTTGTGATGGAAACATTTTTATGAATTCCTTTATCTTATATGAATTGTTTTATGATGTCATGTTGTTTAAGAATCCCATTTTTATTACGTGGATTACACTATGATGTATGGTTTATGATTATGTGGAACACATAAGAAAGGATTCATTATAAGATGAGTGGGACCTATATCTCCCTCCAATGCATTGGGTAAAGATTTTATATCTCATGAGATAGACATGGCTGGAATGGTAGGTTATACCGGTTCAGTGAAACAGGACTGAAACGAGGGTTACTCGATTCAGAAAGGGACTTTGTCCACTAAGATAGTCTTGGCAATGAGTCTTGACTAACAAGAAATGATTCTCTATGATTATGTGTGAATGCAACAAAGATTCATGTTTTAAGTTATGATTATTGTGATTACATTTCACTGCCATGATTTATCCCATGTTATGAAATTATGATCTCTTTTGCAGGTTAAGATTTCCAAAAGATATGTGCTTGTGTATACGATGTGATTCATATTTCTTTTGTTTTCCCTTACTGAGCATTTGAGCTCACCCTTTTATGTTTTCTTTTCCCTGGGATATAAAGAAAGGTTTTAGGTAAAAAAAGGGAAGATCTTTATGGGAGATATTGAAGATCTTTCACCACGATTAGAAGATTATGTTCCGAGTTTCCAAAGACACAAAACTATTACGATCCTTGTGTGTGTATTTTTTGTTATGTACTAAGTATTCTGCAAAAGTAATGTAATTTTCATGTACGTCAAGCTTCGGGTCTTTACAGTTGGTATCATAGGAAAGGTTTAGTCAACCTTTGGAAACTAGGATGCGAAAACTTTAGTGAGATCCCTAGAGATATTTATAAGGTTTGTCTAGGGATGTCCCTAAGGATAAGTATACGTATAGGATACAGTCCTATAAATACGGTAAAGATCTTAGAATTTAACCTAAGAAGTTAGATATTGAGGATACTCCCCCTTTATAATGTTTTTTTCCCTAGCATGATTTTTTCCTCTCACACTATTCTTTTTGGGTTTTAGAAAATGGATGGAAACAAGGTGATTCACGATAATGGAGGATATGATGGACAATGGAATGATATTCTTCATGAGAAACCAAATGAAATGGGATTTGGAAGTCCAAACATCATTATTATTCCGAATCAGAAATCTCATAATATGATCAATAAAGTAAAATTTGGTAAGTTTCCTGACTCGGCTAGTAAGAGAAAGATGGAGTTTCATGATGATCATAGAGGAAAGAAAGTTCAATTTCCCCTATGTAAATCATGTGGGAAGAGGAATCAAAGAGAATGTTTCAAAGGAACTGGAAGATGCTTTGAGTGTGGAAAAGAATGACACAAATCCAGTAAGTGCAAAGGAAAATGTTCAGTTAACACCCGGGATGAGGATAATGGCATTGCTACGACATCAACAATGGTTAAATGTTTTAAATTTGGAATGTACGGGCATTATGCAAACCAACGCCCTAAGGGAAAGTATCATGAAGAGAATCAGTATGGTCGTATGGGTAGTATTTATGTTGATGGTGATGATGAGACTACAAATTATATGTGAGATGAAAGAATTGTTGAAGCTCGGTCAATGGTTTAAGAATGTAGTGGAATGATTAGATGTTTATCAAGTATAATGTTGTATAAGTAATCTCATGGTACTATGGGATAAAGAGACATCTAAGGATTGTTACATTGTTGTATTTCCTTATGTTTTGAAAGTATGTGATGAATGGTACCAGTATTTTTGGAAAGTAGATGATATGCGCATAATGAAGGGATAAGACGATAATGAGATTTTTGATTGTATGCATGATCTCATGATTGATATAAGGACTAAGTGATATCATGGTTTGAGTATAGAGAATTTTTGGATTTTGGTATGTGGAAAGAGTTAACTTTTAACTGCATTCATGTTTTCACTAAGGTTCAATGGGTATTCAAGAGAATACATGATTAAGGCCTTTGAATGTTTGGAATGTGACCAACAAGACATATCTTATGATATATGGGGATTAACGACAGTATTAAATCTCTGGTAATCGTTTTTACTATATTATGAGAGTGGACTGTAGTATTATGGATAAGCCTAAAGATTAGAATGGATTATGTTGGACATAAGTTAGTTTAAGGACAGAAGATTTTCGATATTATTGATGGGATGTTATAGTAATATAGTTTTAGAAAAAGGAAAACCTGTAGGACGGGCGACAGCCCATCGCGTCGGACAAGGATGTGGAAATCGAACCCACAATCAAAGTGCGACTGGCCTTTATCGCCTACCACTGGCCTATAGGAAGTCCCTGTTTAGTAGAAACTAGTTTTATTATATTAAGCTATATGACATATGATGTATAAGTCCATTTTAGGAACCATATATGATTAATATCACTATAGATCGACTTATGTATATAATTTTTGCTAACCTTTTGTTTGAGACAGATGGAATGACCCGTCATTCTATCACATGATCTGCTAACACTTCACGAATAACAAATTCAACTTCATTTATTTAAGAGATGAAGTGGAAATTGTTCAAGGCACGAACAATAGTGCGATTGTACCAAAATAAAGTAAGTATTTATTCTAATTCAAATTCTTCAACTTTAGGGAAACGATCTTGAAAACCAAAAAAATGTTGTCCTAGTGATCTTATATCTGATTAATCGGATGGTACCTTAGATCGTCACAAATTTATGGATTTGTGATTGTTGGCTTTTCCATAGCCATGTTCTCTACCACTCTCCATCAGAACATGATGGTTAGATTTTTTCTTCCATATCCATATTTTCACCTATGTGGAAACCCAGTGATTAGTTTATTTGGGTAACCGTTAAGTTTCATACTTTTGTTTTTAAATATTGGTTTTGGTATTCCTTTTTACGATGTGGGTTTCTATTAAAGAAACATTCAAATAGTAAACCATTTATTATCCCGACGAATTTCGAGGGCGAAATTCATTTCAAGGGGGGTAGAATGTAACACCCCGAGATTTTATGAAAAATATTATTTTAATTTCATTAATGTCTTATGTTTTATTCTACACCGAGATTACCTTGCGCTATACGCAACACCGTATTAGCTTGCAGTATACGCAACACTATTCTTGGACCGTGTTACACACAATTTTGATAATAGTTATTCTACGCAACATTGAGTATATATATATATATATATTAAAAGTATAAATGAAATATGGTTGGATTCTGTTAAACGAAACAACGAAGGATTCTTTCACAACACGCAACCCTGACTTGGCTTGCATTACACGCAATCGCGACCTTCCTCGATAGCGTGTGTTGTACGCAATACCGGGTTTTAATAAACAATGTTATATTATTATAATATTGTCATGAACTAGTCGTTATGAATAGTATTAACTAAATTTTTAATTTTATAACATTATTATTCATCTTACACATTTCTAGAACATGGTATAAGAACAAAATAAATTTTTCGGGTAAAATAAGTATTTTTCAAAAAATGCAGTTTTGCCGCCTTTTGATGGCGCTCCCAATTTAAATATGGTTTTTGACATGTTTATAAGTTCAATTTGACATAATAAAAATCTTCTTTGGAATCAAGAAATAAAAATTTACTTTGGATAAATTTTTCATATTATTCTGGTAACTTTCACATTTTAATGAATAGTAAAAACACGCTATATTTTAATTAAAAACAACTTTTTTCATCGTAATATCTTATGTGGTTAAATTATAATATTGAATGGTTTTAAAGTATAAATAGAATATATTTTTACCATTTAATATAATGTATGTCATTAGCATTGATTTTACCTTGAATTCGTAGGGTAAATCAATTCAATCTTTTGCAAGGTTTTAAACAAAAACCCGTTTTTATTCGACAACGGGATTAATTTTAATTTAATTTCTGCAACTTCTGTGTTTTGAATTTTAAAAATGGTTTCCATATTTGGAATCAGTGGGTCCAAATTATGTTAATATGATACTTTTTATTTTTGGTAACTACGGTAAATTTTATTTACCATAGTTAAAGGTAAATCGGGTAATTAAGGGTAAATATAATATTTTAAAATTACCCGAACAAATGTAAAAATCCTATTGGATGACTAAAAAACGACCCATATCACCTAAGGGACGGATTATATTAATTTAATTAAATTTTGTCAATGAAAATAATTTAATTATTATTAAAACCAAAGAATGTGACAACATGTCACTTTCTTAACGCTTATGAGTATAATAATTTTAATCTAGTGATAAACTTCATAAAACTTAGAACATGAATATTCTCCAGAAATCTAATACAATTATCTACATCATATAATTTTATTTAGAATTTTTAGGGATTAAATAATTATCATTTATTATGACACAGAGATGATGCAGTAATTGTCTTATTAATGAAATATTGACATAATTGATGTTATAAATGCCCAAATAAATGTAATTTGTGACTTTTTATGACTTAAACTAATTTTATAGGTTAATATCACATGTTATTGTTAATTTAAATAACTTGGTTCGAACTTATCATTCTGTTATGACATTCAAAAAAATCATATATCAAATAGTGTCAAAATTGACAGAAAATAGTTTTTAAATCAAATATTATATTATTAATTGTTATTTTATTCCTAAAAATCTAAGATTCGGCCACATGACTTAGATAAGGATATATGTATTAATAATATACAATTTGGGGTTCGTTTGGCATGTTATAGTTAGTGTATTAACCATATAGTGAAAGAAAACAAAAATACACGGTAAAAGTTAAATTATTTAACTTAGAGTTAAATCTAATTGATAAGGTTAAATTAATACCCTAAACTTGTCTAAATCCTATTGGATGATAGGATTTCGACCCATCCCCACTTTATCTTCGAAATAATACCCTTTTGATCCATTATAAACCGATTTTTACTTTAATATAAAATAATATTTTGAGATATTCCTAAGGTTCCCCTCTCCTCCCTTATAAAAGGGCACCTCCTCCCCCTTCTCCTCACACCAATTTGAGCACTCAAGCTCGGCCAACCTCTGACAAAATCCCTTCTCCACTTCCATAGAATAATACTAGAGGTCCTGGTCTTCTTCAAAGACCAATCTTAGTTCCCTAAGTGGAGGATTCAAAGAGGCGTTTCAAAGAAGAGGTAATATCCATTACCGATCTTTTCAATTTTTTTCTTCTTCAACTTCTTCTTCTTTAGTTGTTTCATGATAAAGTAATAACATCAGTATTACATACATACTGATATGTTATTATAAATATGAAAAAACTCTAATTAACCTTCTATCCATCCTACGGAGAAAGGAAATCACCGCGCGTGCGTACGTACGGAATACCGTCTCCACGCCGTGGTGTAATTTATTTTCCGTCACCACCTTAATTGGATGGGTATAATGATGTAATGAGTTACTATACATGATTATTATAAAGTTATATTGATACTGAAATAGTATACATACACTTCAACACAATTCCACGACCATGGGAACGATATCATCGCTCGTGCGTACGTACGGACTACCGTCTCCACGACGCGATGAGATTCATTCTCCATGTTAACCATTTAAGAATGATTAAAAAGTATATATAAGAAATAATAATGAAATATATGACATTATAAAGCTACTGGATTTATGTATATATGTATATGTATGTCATCTACTTACTTCCATTCAAGACAATAAGGAAAGGAAAACAGCGTTCATGCGTACGTACGGACTACCGTCTCCATGAACGGTGTTTTTCATTTCATTTATCTATCTATTATATATATATATATATATATAATGAATATATATGATATATAAATCATATTTTATATTCTGGAAGTAAGTAAATCATGATATAAGTAATAATAATTTCAAGAAAAACAAGTCAAAACACCTACGATAAATGAAATGATTTTACCCAAAACGCTTCTTTAACATGGAATTTACAAAAGAACGGGTAATATAAAGTCATAAGTGAACCATATATGATATCATAACAATGAATATGATTCTGTATTAAGTCAATGCCATTATTTAAATCATTATACAGGAGGTTCGGACACATACGAAGCAAACCGGACCTAAGGTAATGGAAATATCACAATCTCATTTTTATCCGAGATTGTTTATTCTTAAGTATTTACTGGGGTGTATTTTATTATCCACATCCATGTTTCATCAATATGTGATATTATTTACATCCACCTACAATTTTTTAAATCCATTTTTACCCTTCGGTGAGTTTTTAGTAATATGTATGAAAGGAATCTTTTGTCGTTTTTCGTACGAGGTACTTTTTGACTTTTCCGACAAAAGAACGAAGAATGTTTTTTTAACTTATACGGAATGAATGGATTTTTAAAACATTATTTCCAAGAAGATTCCTTTACAAGTTTTCAAGTTTATTTTTAATCAACTTCTTTTATTTTAAAGTCGTATGACATGTTATGAAAGGAAAAATGTTTTTGAAGTAGAAAGGATATTTTCCACAAGAATGGAGTTCAAGTATTTTATCAAAATTATTTTCCATCTAAGACAATAAAAGGGTTCTGTTTTTATCCCTATTATTACATGGATTTGATTATGTTGTGATGGAAACATTTTTATGAATTCCTTTATCTTATATGAATTGTTTTATGATGTCATGTTGTTTAAGAATCCCATTTTTATTACGTGGATTACGCTATGATGTATGGTTTATGATTATGTGGCACACATAAGAAAGGATTCATTATAAGATGGGTGGGACCTATATCTCCCTCCAATGCATTGGGTAAAGATTTTATATCTCATGAGATAGACATGGCTGGAATGGTAGGTTATACCGGTTCAGTGAAACAGGACTGAAACGAGGGTTACTCGATTCAGAAAGGGACTTTGTCCACTAAGATAGTCTTGGAAATGAGTCTTGACTAACAAGAAATGATTCTCTATGATTATGTGTGAATGCCACAAAGTTTCATGTTTTAAGTTATGATTATTGTGATTACATTTCACTGCCATGATTTATCCCATGTTATGAAATTATGATCTCTTTTGCAGGTTAAGATTTCCAAAAGATATGTGCTTGTGTATACGATGTGATTCATATTTCTTTTGTTTTACCTTACTGAGCATTTGAGCTCACCATTTTATGTTTTCTTTTCCCTAGGATATAAAGAAAGGTTTTAGGTAAAAAAAGGGAAGATCTTTATGGGAGATATTGAAGATCTTTCACCACGATTAGAAGATTATGTTCCGAGTTTCCAAAGACACTAAACTATTACGATCCTTGTGTGTGTATTTTTTTGTTATGTACTAAGTATTCCGCAAAAGTAATGTAATGTTCATGTACGTCAAGCTTCGGGTCTCTATAGAAATATTCTTCTATGTATAAAGATCCCTGGCCTTCTATCTGATTTTTCAAACTAGAATACTTTGTCCAATGATTCAAAGTAAAATTATTTATTCAATTAATTAACACAAAAACATTTTTCTAGTTCATTAAATGATAAAATTATATCATATTCATAATCGTTGAATTTTATAAGTAATTATGTCACTCAAAAACTGATGTATGATGCCTCTATCCAATTATCTTTTTAAAACATACTTTTTTTCATTTAAAGATTATACAACAACTTATTTTTTCTATGATCAACACATGTTTCCTCTATCTGATTCAATTATTGAGAAACATATTTTGGTTATTAAAAATCGTTTTTCGTATGAATTCATAACCATTCATCATCTGGTGGACTCTATCTATAAGATTCTATCTAGTGGACTTTGTCTTGTGAAATCATTAACATTTCTTTATCTTGTAAACTTGGAAAGGAATACTCTCTCTAGGAAAGGTATCTCTATCAATGTTCCACAAAATTCTTCCTCCATCCATCTTAATCTATAATCATGAATATCATTTTATAAAAAATATTTTGGGAACTTTTAAGAATACCAAAGTGTCATATGATTTTACTCATTAATGTTTTTTCTTTTATTAACCAACTTGAATCACAACCACAAGGAATTGTGACATTTAACCAATAATGAATAAATATCTAAAAAACAACTGACCATTTTATTCGCTAATAATTTTATTAAATAATTATTTACATAGTTGAACTTAAATTTGGTTCTATACTCGATTCAATCACCTCATTCTAATTGACTCTATCTGATCACCTTTGTTTGATTAATTCCATATGTTCATCTCATCTTTCTCCATCTATTCATCTCATACATCTCTATCCGGAACATTCCATCAAGAAAATCATTAAGAAAAAATCATAATGTTGATAAAAAATTTCTTCTATAAAACTAATGGAATATTTTTTATGCATTGAAACCAGATCAACAATCATCATAAGTATCATAAAGTCTTAAAAAAGTTTCGACATCATGTAAACAATATATTCAAAACATTTAAAAGGATATCACACTATTAATCTTTTTCCAAGTTATCTAGACATGAGAACAATTTTTCATCTTAAAAATATATAATCAACCACTTAAACATATTGAAATTAATTAAATACTTATAAATACTTTATAACCATTGGAAACCATAAACAATAAATAAAATATAAAAAAAGTGGGATCTTCAAGTGGGAGAGTGTAATGACCCAAAACATTGTTAATGAAAATTTCTCATGATCTAATTAAAAGTATTTTAATTTAAAATGGTTTTATAAAATATTCACTTCAATGGTTTTATGTTTTTGGATTTCAAAATACCCTTATGAAATTTTACTGTTTCCAATATAGTTTTTGAACAATGATCACATGATTAGTATAAATATATGGCTTTAAGAAATCCTGTTTTCTGAGAAAAAGGAAGCGATGACCTCATCAAGTAGAATTGGTCTGTACGAATCCCATTTCCTATAGCTCGGAAAGGGGGAGGTGTCATTGGGATTCACTCTTGACCAAGCCCAAATCTGAGCTTCAACATGTTATGTTCGAATGGAACCGCATATGAGAGAAGTGTAAGTTGATAGAAATTACCACATGAGCGATGTTTTTCGAGCCACCCCAAGTGTCTATCAACATCGCACACCTTAACCTTAGGTCATATGCTGGTGCCATAAGGGGTTATGTAACAAAAACTTAGCACTATTATTATGTGAATTATTTCTGTATATAATAAATAATATACATTAATTTTATTATTGTTACATTGTAAATGTGTTTTAAAGAACAAATAGTATTTTTAGTTAATATTCATTTAAGAAATATATTTTGATGAATTAAGGGATTTTTTAATTAAATAATAATTTAATAAAATATTATTAATATATTAATTTTTATTAAATATAAATGATCGTATAATTTTTAGGATTACAATTGTAAATTTTATTATGGTTTAAAAGTCATTTTTGTCAAAACCCATGAATTTATGATAAATGTCGATTTTAAGTTTAAAAGTAAAAATTTAAATATTTAGAGAATTATTCAGATAAAAAGAATATTATTTTTGGAATCAGGACATCAAAATTATCCAAAGGTTATTTTTTTATAATTTTCGGAGATAATCGAATTATTGGGTAAAAATTAAACATCATTTAATTATATAATGTGTTTTATGACATCATATTGAATTAATAGTGATGTAATAAAATAATATAAGTGTTATATTTGGCCAATATATGTTTTAACATTAAAATAATTTGTTTCTAGGTTCGTTTTATTTATTTTACAAAGCTTTAGTGGACCATTCAAGGCTTATAAAATATTTTAGCATTTTAATTTGATTTCCTTGAGAGTGTGACTCACCTCAACATAAGCAAGCCTAATATTTTATGAATTTCGGACATTGGACATATAAAATAATTTTTTACAGTCCCCTTTTGAAAAAAAACATGTGAAAAACGTGGGTTTGTCTATGGTTTTGATTAGTTTAATGTGTGGTGTCCAAAATGTAAATAATAAAGAATTATCTCTCTTTTCATATATAATCCAACCCTAGCTCCCACTTACTCTTCACTCAGAGGATTTGGAGATAGAAAAAACTATACCCTCATCTCTCTATAATCCTCCCAATTCTCCAAAATCTCCCAAAAAGCCACTCCCAATCCTCTCTCATGCCTTTGGGATCACACTTCCAAGTAAATAATTTCATCCTTTCTCATTTTTGTCCAAATTTCATTATGTTGTTTACCATTCTTTTCAATAAAAATGGAGGGGTATGATTTATAACCTTTCCCATACTTCCCTCCTTATTTTTTAATGATCAGATACCTCTTTATCTCCCATTAATGCCTCCCATGTACACCTGTTACCATGCCAAAATTCCATAAGAATATTTTCTCTTCTTATATACTTTTAGGAAATTATTTTTTATTACGAGTATAAATTTTATTTCAAATGTTTTTAAATGTATCTATATGACCCCTTACTTTCCATATCATGTAAATATGATTAGACACCCCTTTCTGTCTCATCAACCATTTTAGGAATTCTTATGTCACGCCATTATGCTTCTGAAATTTCACTGCGATTTTCCAAGTCAAAGTCATTGTGTGGTGAATACCATGCCCATTTCTATATCAAGGGTATTCAACTTTATGAAAATTTAAATATTGATTATAGTGTGTCATGTATTAATTCCTCATTCCTTTATCATGGAATAAATGGTTATTTTTAATGAATCCTTGTTTTATGATCCATGTGACATACTTATGTATGAAATCAAATGATTAAGAAGGGTGCTCCCTGATAGCGCTCTAATGCATTGGATAAAGATTAGTATAATGATACGTCAAGTTCAATGAGGTTATACTAATTATATTTCAACTGTAATGAGGGTATACTCATTCTCCATGTACAATGAGCCTTATCTCATGTTAATACCATTTTAAGTGTTGTTGCAACATTTCTGTGTTCTGATAATAATGTTGTATCATGCCTTTCTGTTCATTTATCTCTTATTCTCCAATGATATTCCTATTTCCTAACATGTATTGTATTCTTCATTTCATGCATTTTTTACTCACTAACTGTGCTTTATAGAACACCCTTTTTTATGCGTGTCCTTAGGTTATCCCATGCAATGCTAAGTGCGAAGGAATGAGTGTGGTCATGTAAAAGTAGTTTTCAATAAAGATGTATATTTCATGTTTTAAATTATAATGTAATGTTACAAATAACCAAATACACTAGACCACTCGATCTTATATGTTGTATCAAGTGAAGGATTTATGTAATAAATTATGTTTATGTGTGAAATAAAGAGCATGGTTGTTATAGTTGGTATCTGAGGAAATGTTTAGTTATTTTTGGGATTAGGATTAGAAAACCTAACTGAAGGCCTTCGTAATAAGACTAAGTATAATAAAAACATCCCTAAATTTTGATGAGTATGGGGTATGTGTTTTATCAAGAAAATTCATCCAGGTTTGGATATGAGCAGGTAGAGGTGGCTCTAGAACAAATATATATAGGGTTAAAACCCAAAAACACCACATTGAGCTAGACTCGAACGAGAAGTAGTGCACAAAAACATGCTTTTCTACACTCTTGGTTATGAAAATCTTGAGGGATATGCTTTGGTAAAATCATATGCTTAGTAAAAACCATTATTACGGGAATAAAAAATGCCTCTAAGAATATATGTTGGGAAGTAGACATGTATAACATAGATTGAAGCCTATAAATTCATAAGTTAAGGAAATTAATGTAATTTATAAGTCATCTGTTTTGGTATTTGGATTACCCTTTATGTGTTTCCCCTAAATTTCCTTTTTTCCAACCAGTGTCCGGTAATAGGAGGACTCTGGCTAACAACTGATGAAAATATCTATGTGATGACTGTTCTAATGAGATGCCTAATCCAATGGAAGCAGGAATCACGAAATTTGTCACAACACTCTCTCAGTTAACTCATGTTTTTAATAGAAACATGGTTAAATATAAAAATTCAACCCCCCTAAGAAATAACAAGTTGTAATAGAGAGAGTCATGAGATAAAGGCCTCCTACTTTTAATGGATCACAAAATCCATCAATCATAGAACAATGGATCAACTATATTGAGAAGATCTTCTCCATCCTTCAATGTTCTGAATAAGATAAGGTACTTCTATATTCTTATCATATGGATGGTGAAGCTAATCAAAGGTGGACATTGATAAAAAATATGAAGCCTGAGGATGAGATCGAGGCGTTTGAATTGAAAGATTTTTGGAAAATGTTTTTTGACAAATATTTTACCCGCACCCTATGACATAAAATGGAAAGGGACTTTCTTTCCCCCATGAAAAAGGATGACGAATCCATTAGATAGTTTGAGGAAAAATTCACAAGGATTGAACGATACGCCTCTGTCTTTTTCAATACCCACAAATACAAGGGTAACTACTTCTTTCGTGGGCTAAAACCTAGCCTACGGAAATCCCTAATTATCCGTGACTTCGAAAGCTATGGGGAAATTTTCCGATGTGCCCTTAAAGATGAAATGGAGATCAGAAAATAATATGGGTATCAGGTGGATAAGAAGCGTAAGTGTCATGACCCATCCCCTGGGGCCCATGCTGTGATAACCCCAAGCCCGCCTTGCATAGGGCATGGGCTAGCGACTTGCACCGAAAGAGTATTCCCTAAAACTGGGAGGGCATTACCTTTATAACCTGTAAACCCATGAAACCAAGCACACCAGAAGATATGATCACAAGAAAATTGTTTAGTAAATAGAGTGAGTACAGTAAGAAAAAAGGTTCCAGAATACAAGCCCAACTGGAAAGTACAAAAACCTTAAAGGTACAAGTAAACTGGTATAGATCCTATGAACACCCACCAAGGATCCTACCTGAAGGGTAGGTACAACTCTCGTATGGTTGTCTCGGCGGTACGCCTTGTCTAGGGTCCACCTTCAAGATGCCTCCAATCCAGGTACCCTCTTCCTCAGCCAGCGTTGTCCATTGTCTACACCAAACACAACAAGGTGCGGGCATAGCCTATACAGGGGTGAGTATAATGATACTTAGTATGGACCTCAAGACCCTCAAGGTCTCACAAAATCCACAAGGGATAAACCTCAAATCATGAAATCAACTAATAATATATCTTAGGTATATTCCCATACATATACCTATATTATCAAGTAATCCCATATCAACCACGAGGAAACATGAAGCCCACCTCATTGTCCCAAAGCTCAACTGTTCCACAAAGGAAGGAATTCCACAAAGGTAAGTACCACAAGGTACATACTCCGCTCACACCAAGTATAAATTAGGTACAGTAGTAGAGATGATTAAATATAACTACTTAATCATCTTTCTCTGTTAAGAGGCAGACCCATGAAGGATCCCAAATTACAGACACACATAAGATCCTAGTACATCGTCAGTACATCGTCAGACCCACACAAGATCCTAGTACATCTTCAGTACATCGTCAGACCCACACATGATCATAGTACATCAATAAATCATCAGACCCACACAGGATCCTAGTACATCATCACTACATCTTCAGACCCACACAAGATCCTATTACATTGTCAGTACATCGTTAGACCCACACATGATCCTAGTACATCGTCAATACATCATCAGAACCACATGGGATCCTAGTACATCATCATTACATTGTCATACCCACATATTATCCTAGTACATCGTTAGTACATCGTCACAGCCAGCTATAGGGTTCTCGCACTAAGCTCTCTTATCTCCAGGTGGGTACGCTCCTCAAGCCACTGGTCAATACTGCAAATTCCATGATGTCTCAAGAAGAAGTATCCCTAAGGACCAATACGTCATAGTTGTATCAACACAACAGACGGTGTGTCAAACGGACACCAGGTCTGTAAGTTATTAGCCTTTTAGTCCCGACACCCCAGTTGGATCCGTGATCGATCCAACCCGTCCATTCCCCTAACATTATCCAAATCTCCAGTGGGGTATACCAAAGTGACCGTCTCGCTCAAAAGTGTCCATCAATGCATACAGTTCGTCAAATGGACACTTAGTGCCAAATTTATAGCCAAAAGAGTGGAAATGGGTCGAAACTGGTGCGGGTCCGGTCCGACCCGGCCTGGGCCGGCCTAACACGGTTTGGGTTGACCAGGCCTAATGGGTCCGTCCTAGTTTACTGGGCCCAGCCTAGTAGCCCGGCATGGCGGCGGGGCATCCGCGATGTAGCGCGGGGGTCGTGAGGTGGCGCGGGGTCCGCGGTGCGGCGCACGGGCTATGGGACAACCTGAGGGCCACAGTATGGCGCGAGGCCCACTGGGAGGCATGAGGGCCATGGTGTAGAGGTCCGCTACTACTGGCCGGATAGCCATCTATCCTCTCTGTGTGGGGTGGTCGCGTACCGCGCCTTCACCGGCGGCCAGCTTGGCCGACCATCCTCCCATCACCGCCACGATACATGTCGCGGATCTCTTTCGTTGGGCGTTGTGGTTGCACCTACACCTTTGTCCTGGCCAGTCATGGTGCTGACCACTATTCTCATGCCCCACCTGTGGTGTTTTCCATCCTCCTCCATCATGAAGATCACAACCGTTAGTCACAAGAATTATATAAAGTCGGGCCATGAATGTTTGTCACGTACTCTCTGGGTTAGGGCGGTAGCAAGAGGCTATAATTTCATATTGATTTACGATGAATTGTCATGAACAGGAAAGTTGGAAAACTCAAAAAACCACCCTACCTCAAAGGTTCCTTGGTGTTGGTGTGAGAAATAATTCGAATATGTCGATGTTCGTCACGCCCGCCACACGCCTCCGATCCCAGGCTCGTTCGTCGGTTTGTCGGATAATCTTTCTTCGATGGAGGTTGTTCTTCATTGGAGAGAAGTTCTCCAAGATCTCCCATTATCCTCCACCAACCAAATCCTCTCAAAGAAAAGAGGTTACAATATAATTTAAATTGGGTAGATTAATTATGTTGGAACATTGGCATAATTAATTGGCTTATTTAATTGACCCAATTAAATGAAAAGTGTTGGCATAATTAAAGTTAGAGGGAGTCGATGGGTTAACTCTATATTAATGAGGGTGTTCAAGGGGTTTCTCCTATTAAGAGGGTTTGGGTGGTCCCCACCACTATATATTCAAAATGGGGGTTTTAGCCTCGGTGGTCCCCACCTCCAAAACATTCACATGGGAGGCTTCAATAAATAAAAATGTTAAACATTTTTATTTTATTTTATTCTGTCCCGAAAAACAAAAGAACTAACTTTCACCCTTGAAAAACTGTCATCGAGGTGAAAGTATGATTAAGCGAATACCGGTGCTGTGAGTTCAATGGTGTAATCAGATTTTAATTCCGAGCATCGGTTCAAATGTTACCAAAAAATTTCTCGCATGTTTACTGAACGTACCTAAAAATTTCAGAAATTCATTTCAGATGCACCAGGCCTCAGAATAACATTCCGTAAATTGTAGTGGTCTTGTAAAATTCCCATATAATTAAAAAAATTACATGGAAATTTTGGGTCTTCATAGTAAGGTGGAATTGAATTCTGGCTGTCCACTGGATAAATCCAACGGTGCTAATAAAATACAGCACCCCACTTTACAAAGGTGCTGAAAGAAGTACCTCGAAAATTTAATAAAGGGGATGAGGAAATGATTTAGGTCTGGATGTGTTGGTCACCTAGCTATTAACTAATGACAAGAAAAACCCATGGCTATGACAGAGGAAAGGAATGCTCCATTCGACCCTGAACGCGTTGTTTATTTTTTCAACTGCAAAAATCGGGCAACTTTTCAAACCAGTGTCCTAAGACAAGGGTTTTTTAAGGAAACCCACAACCTCCAAGGTAGAAAGGGTGAGATATTTCCATCACTACCACCAAAGTGAACCTCGAAAATGAAGTGGTGACATGTATACTAGTTATTCATTCAATAATATAGAACAAACTTTTTGATTCTGGTTCTACGCATTCTTTTATATCCTGATTGTTTATTATAAAAAACCCAACACCAATTCATGTTATAGAAGTAAATACGTAGGTGAGAACGAAAAATTGGGCGATCATTGCTTCCTAGAAATATAACTCCTACCTTTTCATAATTTGTGGATTGAACTTTTGGACAAACCTCGCCATACTCCCTTTGGTAGAATTTGATTAAATTCTTGGCATGGATTGGCTTTCCTTATATATAGCCAAAATAAATTGTCATGAGAGGGAAATCACTCTCCATATATTGAATCCACCCCCGATTATATACAAGTAAAAGGAGGAGGATGAATCTTTTTTATCACCATCATCTGAAGAGTGGATATTATTTCCCTATGAGCACGCATATCTTGATCAGATGATAGAGTCCAAGAAAACAGCCATCCTTGAAGACATGCCTATTTTGAAGAAATATGTTGAAGTGTTTCATGAGGAATTTCCTGGCCTTCCTCATAAAAGTGATTTTAAATTTTTAATTGATCTTATAATTGGGGCATTTCCAATATCCAAGAATCTATATAGAATGGCTATTGTGGAGCTTGAGGAGATGAAGAAACAACTACAAAATAATCTAGTTAAAGGGTTTATATGCCCACGTGCATCATCATGGGGTGCACCAGTTCTATTCATCAATAAGAAAGATGGGTCAATGAAACTTTTCATTGATTATCAGAAGATCAAAAAAATTACAATAAAGAATAAGAATACTCTGCCACGAATTTATGACTTATTCGATCATCTATGTGGAGAAAAATTCTTCTCCATGTTTTATTTGGGGTTAGGATATTACCAAG
This sequence comes from Viscum album, assembly GCA_963277665.1. Classification (NCBI taxonomy): domain Eukaryota; kingdom Viridiplantae; phylum Streptophyta; class Magnoliopsida; order Santalales; family Viscaceae; genus Viscum; species Viscum album. Next base: position 468,328,228 of record OY728160.1, on the reverse strand, counting down.
TAAGGGTGAAGAAGGAGGATATCCCCAAAAATTATTATCATATAAGATATAGGCTCTATGAATTCATATTATGTCCTTTCAGACTCACTAATGTTCCATCAATATTTATGGACATGATGAATAGAGTCTTTAGGGATTTCCTCAAAAAATCTATGTTAGTATTTATAGAAAATATTCTAATATACTCAAAAACCCATGGAGGATCATGAGGAGCTTCTAAGAACTGTACAAGAGACCTTGATAATGGGGAAGCTCTATGAAAAGTATATAAAATGTGAGTTCTTGTTGAAGGAGGTCTCATTCCTAGGTCATATTATCAAAAGAAATGGGATATCTACGGATCCCTCCAAGACACCTGCAATGGAGGGATGGCTGAGGCCAACATCAGTAACAGATATCTGTAGCTTCTTGGGGTTAGATAGATATTATCTTTGATTTTTGAGATATTTCTCACGATTGTCAAAACCTCTTACCAAGATAACTCAGAAGGGAGTAAAGTTTTCTTAAAGTGATGATTGCAAAGAGGGCTTTAAGGAGTTGAAATGGAGGCTTATCACTACACCTGTGCTCACACTACCCACAAGTGAAGATTTTTATGGTATTTAGTGATGCTTCAAAAAAGGTTTTGGGTTGTGTGCTGATGAAAAATGAGAAATTCATTGCCTATAAATCCAGTAAATTGAATGTTCATGAGAAAAACTATCCAACACATGATCTGGAGTTGGCTGCAAAAATCTTCTCTTTAAAAATTTGGCGACATTACCTATTTGGGGCGAAGTTTGAAATATATACTAAATATAAAAGCCTCAAGTATATATTTACATAGAAAGAGTTGAACATGCTCCAATGAATATGGTTAGAGATGATCAAAGACTATGACTGCTCAATCCATTACCACCCTAGGAAAGTGAACAAGGTGGCAGATGTTCTAAGTAGAAAAGAACCAGTAATTCTATCATTTATAATAATTGAAAAGGATAAAATCTTATTATATTTGATGAATATAGACATGGGAATCATAAATAAGGGAACATCATCAATCCTTTAAAAAATTATTACTCAACCATCTCTTTGGGAAAGGTTAAAGGATGCTCAAAAGGATGATGTGGGAATTTAGAAGAAAGTGGAAACTATTAGAAAAGGGGAATCCTCAGAGTTCAATGTTAATGAAGAAGGAATTGTGTGATTAGGGTCAAGACTTTGTGTTCCATCATGTCTGGATTTAAAGAAAGAACTTTTGGATGATGCACATAGTTATAATTTCTCCATTCACCCAGGAAACATAGTGATGTATCAGGATCTCCAAAAGAATTATTGGTGGGATTAAATGAAGAAGGAGATCACTGAGTATACATAAAAGTGATTAGTATGTCATCAAGTGAAGGATGGGAGGCATAAGTATAAGGGGATGATGCAACCATTACCCATGCCATCATGAAAATGGGAGAAAATCACCATGGACATTGTCACTAGACTTTTGAAGACATACAAAGGAAACAATGCTATTTGGATTATTGTGGATCGTCTTAAAAAGGATACAAAATTAATTGCAATTCGAGAGGATTTTTCATTAGATCAAATGACACACACACATATATATCAGAGAAGTGGTAAGGCTTCATGGATTACCACTATCGATTGTATCCGATCGAGATCCGAGATTCACTTATATGTTTTTAAAGAGTCTTCAATGTACTTTGTATAATAAAATTAATTTAAGTACGACTTATCATCCTCAAACTGATGGCCAATCTAAGAGGACTATCCAAACACTTGAGGACATGTTGAGAGCATTATAAAAAGATTTTAAAGGTTTATGGGATCAAAATATATTTCGAGTTGAGTTATCTTACAATAACGGTTTCAACTAAAGTATCCAAATGGATCCTTATGAAGACATTTATAGGAAGAGGTGCAGAACACCAACATGTGGAGATGAAGTTGTGGAGAGAAGACACATAGGTCTAGAAATGGTTGAAGAAATGCTGGAGAAGGTTAAGACTATCCAGTAAAACATTAAAGCTGCTCAGAGTCGACAAAAGTTCTATGCTAATAATCATCGACAAGACCTAGAGTTTGATATTGGAGACATGGTATTCCTCCACATATCACTATGGAAGAGAGTTATGAGATTTGGAAATAAGGGAAATCATAGTCATAGGTACATCGACCCTTTTGAGATCCTTGATCACATTGAAGCTTTGGCCTATCAACTAGAAATCCCACTGAACCTATCTCAAGTACATTATATATTCCATGTATCACTCTTGAGGAACTACATACCTAACCCATCACATGTACTCAATCCAGAGGTAGTACCATTGAATAATGACCTCTCCTATGAAGAGAATCTAGTGAAAAACATTGATTGTAAGGAAAAAGTTCTATGAAATAAGACAATGCCCCTCATCAAGTTGTTGTGGAAAAACCACAAGTTTGAAGAAGAAATTTGGGAATTAGTGGAAGTGATGAAGTAGAGTCACCTACATCTATTTTACTTTGGGTAAAGTAAATTTCGAGGGCAAAATTTCATTAGGGGGGGGGGGGGGTCGTAACGGCCCGAACTTTTACTAATGAAAATTCCCCTTGATCTAATTAAATGTATTATTATGTAAAATGGTTTTATAAAAAATAAAATTCCTTGGTTGTATGTTTTTGGAATTCAAAACACCGTTAAGAATTATTACCATCTCTAATATAGTCATTTAACATGGATCACATGATTAGTATAAATATAGGGCTTTAACAAATCCAATTTACTCAAAAAAAGGAAGCGATGACCTCATCCAGTAGAATTGATCCATATGAATCTCATTTGTCAGAGATTGGAAAGGATATGGAATCATTGGGATTCGCTCTTGACCAAGCCCAAGCCAAGAATCAATACATTACACTCGAATAGAGCTTCCTACGACAGTAGTGGAAGTTGATAGAGATTACCACCCGATCGATGTTATCTCAGCCACCCCAACAGTCTGCCACTATCGCACACCTTACCCTTAGGTCATATGTGAGTGTTATAAGGGGTTATGTTACAAGACCTTATCACTATGATTATTTGAATTAATTTTGTATAAAATAATGAATATACAATCATTTTATTATTGCTACATTGTAAATGTTTTTTAAAGAACAAATAGTATTTTTAGTCAATATTCAATTAACAAATTTATTTTGAAGAATTAAGTTATTTTTGAATTAAATAATAATTTAATAAAATATTATTAATAAATCACTTTGTTTATTAAATATAAATGATCGTATAATTTTTAGGAATACAATTATAATTTCTATTATGGTTTGAAAGCCGTTTTTGTCAAAACCCTTGAAATATCGATAAATGTCAGTTTTTTTTGTTTAAAATTAAAAATTAACATATATAGAAAATTATTTAAATAAAATGAATATTATTTTTGGAATCATAATATTAAAATTATCCACTGGTGAATTTTTCATAATCTTATGAGATAGTCAAATTTTTGGGTAAAAATTAAATAACATTTTATTATATAATGTGTTTTATGACATCATAATGACCTAATAGTGATGCAATAAAAATCTATATGTTGTATGTTCGACCAATATATGTTCTACCATTAAAATAATCTGATTTTAGGTGTGTTTTATTTATTTTACAATGCTTTAGTGGACCCTTCAAGGCTTATAAAAAATATTTTATCCTTTTAAATTGATTTCCTTGAGAGTGTGACTCAGCTACACAAAATCAAGTCCAATATTTTAAGAATTTTGGAAATTGGAATTATAAAATAATGTTTTACACTCCCATTTAAAAACAATTGGGCAAAAAACACGGGTTGGTTTGTGGTTTGGACTAGTTTAATGTGTGGTGTCCAAAACCTAAATAATAAATAATTCCCTCTATTTTTCTATATAAACACACCCAATATCCCACTTCCTTTTCACTAAATTAATTTGAAGCTATAAAAACCTCTTCCCTCTTCTCTCCATAATCCTCTAAAGGCGCCCCATGCTCCCATGAAGCCTTCCCCAAGCCGCTCCCAGGCCTTTGGGATCAAACTTCCAAGAAAGGGATTTCTTTCTTTATCATTTTTTTTCCAAATTTCATTTTGTTGTTATACCATTTTTTTCAATTAAAAAATTTAAGGAAAGATTTTGAACCTCCCCTATACTTCCCTCTTTATTTATTAATGATTATATACCTATTTATATCTCATTAATGCCTCCTATGTACACCCGTTACCACGCTGAAATTCCATAAGGAATTTCTCTCTTCTCATTTACATTTAAGAAATTATTTTTTATTAGGAATATAAATTCCTTTATAAATGTTGGGAAATGTATCTATATGACCCCATTACTTTCCATTTCTTGTACTTATAACGTGACACCCCTTTCTTCCTTATCAACCATTTTATGAATTCTTATGTCACGCCGTTATGATACTGAAATTGCAACATGTTATTCCAATCCAAAGTCATTGTATAGTGAATACAATGCCCATTTCTTTATCAAGGTTATTCACATTTATCAAAATTTAATTATTGATTATATAGTTTCATGTATTAATTCCAAATTCCTTAATCATGGAATAAATTATGATGTTTAATGAATCTATGTTATATGATCAATGTGGCACACATATGCATGAAATGAAATGATTAAGAAGGGTGTTCCCTAACAGCGCTCCAATGCATTGGGTAAAGATTAGTATCATGATACGTCATGTTCAATGAGGGTTTAATCATTATAATTCAAGTTCAATTAGGTTTTACTCATGATCCATTTTCAATTATCCTTGGATCATGCTAATACCATGTTAAGTGTTATTGCCACATTTCCATGTCATGATAATCATGCTGTATCATGCATTTATGTTCATGTATCTCTTATGCTCCATTGATATTACTATTTCCTAACATGTACTATATTCTTCATTTCATGCCTTTTTACTCCCTTACTGTGATTTATAGCTGACATTTTTCTTATTTGTGTCCTTAGGGTATCCCATGCAATGCTATGTAGAAAAGAATGTGTGTGGTCATGTAAAATAAGTTTTCAATAAACATGTGTAATTCATGTTTTACATTTTTATGTAATGTTCCTAATCCTCAAATACACCAGACCTATCAATATTCTATTCTTTATCAAGTGAAGGTTTTATGTTATAAATTTTGTTTAATTGTGAAATAAATATCATGGTTGTTTTAGAGAGTTATCTTCCTCTTACTTGCACTTGATTTAAAAAATACATCTTATTGAAAATTTATTGATTCAAAATTAAAATCATTATTAAATAAACATTGGCCCCATTGTACCTTATCATATAGTTCCACATAAATATACCTCTCAATATAGCTAGATAGATTCATCAATTCATAATATGAAAGAGATCCTAGGATAATTCCACCCCCATAATTTTTATCATCTATAACTTGCCCATGAAATATGGTTATAGTGAAATTTTTTATCCCCATTGGAGGTCCTATATAGTGGTTCTCATCCAAAATCAATGCATTTCAATATATCCATATGCAATCCTCCCTCAGGTTAGTCTTGACTCTTAAATGATCTAGTTACACTATATCTATGATGACCAGTACCATTCCCTTTTTGAGATATACCAACTCTTTGATGGTCCAAAATAGTGGACTCATTCCCATGGTGTACACCTCTATTCAAAATCTCTTGAACTACATTAGCTAATTCATCATAAAATTATCACCCTCCAAAATATTTAATCCCCTCGTGGAACATTCCCAAACATTATCAATACGAAAACCAATACAATAATTAAAATTGTTGTTTTTAAACTTTCTATAATTCTATGTATAATATCCCATGATAGAAAAATGATAAAAATTACCATTCTTAAAATACTTCTCTTTAACATTCCTAATATAAAGTCATGACATATAAAATCAAGAATCTTTTTTCCTCAATTCCAAGAATAATGTAATAATTTGGTGTTTCCAAAATAACCTCAGTTATAAGTGTTTAACTGAGAACAATCTCTACAGTTACCATTTCATAATACTAAATCTTAGAAACCTAAATTTCTATATTGTTTTTAATTGAAATATTTACTAAACAGGAAAGGAAATACAATATATGAGGATTCCAATTAACCCAATTAAGGCCAAAAATATTGATCTATACTCGAACATGAGTAATCCTATGTTTAAATTTATTAAAATGCCTTTCACATTCTTGATAGAGAATTACACTTGGTGATGTTCCCATGAAATTATTTCATTGGTTTTCATTGACTCAATATGGTGGCAATGAGAGGAAATTGGATGTAATTATTAATAAATAATCCATGTAAGTCGATAAGATGATGGAGGAACTGTCTTTTTTTATATATTGAAAATCATGTATGATGATTGATGTTGATCTAAATTAAATGACTAAAGACTTGTTCTAATGGTGTTTTTAGAATGAATATTGATTATAACATAAAAAATCTTTTGAGTTTTTGGTGATTTTTTTTCAGAAACAATAAAAAAATATAATATTTTTTCAAAATGAATATTTTGAAAATTCTATATATTAATATGATATTTCATGACGATAATAAATTTCATGATCAAAAAAGAATTATATTTTTTTGGAATTCATATGTTGTTCGCATTGAATTATAAAATTTATTAATTGATATTTGAAAATATATGTGTGATGTAATTCATGATATTGTGGGAAAGTTTTTTTGTGGAATTTTGGAAGTGTTTTAATGATATTTTATTAAAAAATTGGGCTAACAACAGTTAGCTAAGGATATAGCTCACCTTCTAATTTGGGAACCTAATCAACCATGTTCAATCTTGCTCGACATGGCTGAAAATAATAGCATATAGGTGACAGAGTTTTTGTATGGGAAGGTGTAGGATTTCACACATGGTTTACATAGTGTAAAAAGGGTATCATGCACATTGAGTGGTGAGTGTGTGAGTGTTCCCGGGATCTAACAGTAGTTCTATAATTGAGAGGCAGACATGGGATTGAGGGTTATTAAGTGGAATTATTTTGATGTATACTCTGATGTGGGATAACTATATATTAGGACAATGTTCCTACATCATTAAAAATATGAACATGAAGATGAGAAAAATGAAACTGTGTCTTGTGTCTGTTATCCTCATTGGGCTCATGAAATATCTATGCATATATTTCCTAACATAACATAACCATTCTCATGGACGATGAACCTACCATATGATCTACATGATACCAAGAGTATAAAGCTTGAGTGAACACATGTGTTTGATCCCCTGCATGAAAAAATGGGGACCTACCATGAGAACCTGAACTACCACATAAATAGTGATTGACCTACTATGATATGAGAGTAACCAACTATAAGAGTAACTTAAGCTACCATGGGCATTGAAAACAATATTCTTGTCATGGTAGATGCACCCACTATAATTATAAGATGACTGATGACATGAAGAAGACACTGAAAAACCACATGAAAAAATATGGATTGATCATATGAATAATGGTGAATCAACTATAAGAACAAGAATAATAGATAGATATTACACAAAAATATCATGAACCTTCCATGAATATGATGACTGTCCGTGTGATGAAAAAAATTTGACCACACTATAGTGTGAATTTTGGTAACTATTTATATCATAAAATGATTTTTTTCTATTCTTATTGGATTTTTATATATTTAACAATGATATTATCATGATATTATCCAAGTATGAGGATAAGAAAATCTCAAGTTGACAAGACCAAGAATATTATGGGCCCCAACCATGAATAAAGAATATTTGCATTGAAGGTGATTGTGAGATGAATATGCATGAGTTCATACGTCCTTCACACTGAATGATACATGAATTTATGTGATTACTAGGGGCATGTTAATGCAAATTATAAAAAGATATACCACATATAGGTTTTATGATGTATGAATTTATCATGCGAAGTTATATTTCATGAAACCTCTTGTGCATGAATAATGATGCTTTGAAATTTAATGTGACATAACATGTAACCCATGTATGAATTTTTCCAATATCATTTCATATAGTAAGGAGTGTAACAAATAAATAAATATGATTTTGAAATATCATTGATGAATTCAATTATATCGATGATTAAATCTGGTAGAGAACTTTGAGCCATAGAAAATAATAAAGGGGTTATTTTTTAAACTCGTGAAAAAGGAATATGTCCTTTGGATTTCAGGAATTTAAGATGATGTTAGAAAATGAAATAATTTAGGGACACTATAATAAATTAAAAAAACACCTTTCAGAAATTATCATAGTGTTTCCATGAATTATAGAAATACTGTTTTTGATATTACGAGTTAGGCATGATATTCAATAAAATAGAGTTTTTTAGTTTTAAATATGAATATTTGAAGGATAATAACTTATTCTAGAGTTTCTATAATAAAATATTTAATTAATGAGAGATTATTTACAAAAAATTATTTGAGTATATATTTATGATGGTGTGGTGAATAATTTTTGTTGGAATCCATTGATGCTTAGACTATTCTGAAAACACTATATAACTAAAGAAGTGAGCACCTGATGCACCTATGTATTGAGGAGAAAGAAGAAGGTGAGATTAAGTAATGAGTCCTCGAAGAAGATACATCTTAATATTTGAGGAATCCTAGGAGAATCCATATTTTACCAAATATGGAAGGATTTTCCATTCCAAAAGGCTTGTTTAAGAAACTATTGAATATCTATAAGGTGTACACGAGAAAGATTCATCCTATAAGAATATAGAGGGGGTCATATAAAGAATAAAGAGATATTTCTACTATTGGATCAACACTTATATGAAAGAGGTTATGATTAGGGCATATAACCAGTTTCTAAATGGGATCATGTACTAGGTGTATATCTAATCAAGTAATAATAGTATGGTTGGATTATGTAATAAACCTATTCAAAAGAATTTTCCCCTATGGTATAAAATCAGAATCTACGGGTGGAGATAATTTTAGGGAGTATAAAATGTTATTTTTTAATCCACAATAATTGATAGTTATATTATAAGGGATGATTTTTGTTGATAATCTAAACAAAATGGAAAGGAGTATGTCTTATTACTAAACCATATAAATAATGTTTGTTTCCTTCTCTATCATTACAATTCAAAAAGAGGTGAGGCTGTGAGATACTATTAAGTGGATCAAGAAAAATAATAATTTTAACATGTTGTATTAAAAGAAAGAGAATCATAAAAATAGACCACTGATTCATAAGCCCTTATATCTCAATGGTCACATAAACTAGAACTCTATAAGTAGTATAAAAACAAATGTTCCCACTAAATATATAAGATTCTTTAGGGCTGGAAAGAAGGAAATATATTATCAGTATAAGTGCACTATATCATTGTGTGATAGATAAGGATTTTGATGATATAATTTACCTTATCTATATAATGTATAAAAACGGTATTTAAAAAATAAAAGAAAAAAAATAATTACTAAGGAATTATAATCGTAATGGAAATAAACACAATTTCCTAAATATTCCATTGACGAATTTGGTGACTATAAAAGAAAATTTTGATCATCATTTTCATGTATAAAATTTTGTAATGAAACCAATATTTTTGAGTATGTTGAAGAAGAGAACAAGAAGAATAAGTTTGATAATAAAGAAATATCTCTTGTTGATGAATGTAATAAGAAAGTGGATAAGCCTGAGAAGATGGTTAGACACCTTGAAGACAATATTTCTCAGAAGGAGGAATAAATTTTTGAGACATAGGAATCTTGTCTCACAATTTAGTATCAGTTAAACTTGGAATAATAAGGATTGAACATATTAGTTGAGATCAAAGGAGATACTTCTCAATAGTGTGTGAGGATAGATTCAAAAAAAAAATGTAAATATGAAACTACTCACATTAAAAATAAATCATTTTTCTCTAATAGTTCTGGGAAGGAAATATAAAATAAAGGAGGTTGGGCATAATAAAAAATGAGAGATATAATTCAACACTAAAAGGAGGGAAGATATAAGTTAAGAAAATTACTACCCTCTATAAAAAATAAGACATACTTTACAACTAGGCATTAGTAACACAATTCAATAAGGGAGTGATTTCATGGATTCTATTGATATTGTGTTATGTCTCATCAAAAATCTTATTCTTATTGGTTCAATATTTCTTTTTTAGGAAATAGACCAAAATAAAGGGAGACTTTTGATGAGTAAATGGATAAAAATTCAATAAATAAATTTGGGACCAAAAGTAATACAATTATGTAAATTCAAAATAGATTTGTGAAATTTAAAGGCGTTGAAGAAATATGTGGATAATAAGTTCATAAAATATATTGTCATATGATTAGTCTTTCATGATAATTCATTTATGGTGTGTACTAGACTAGGGATGATAATCAAAAAATATTTATACAAAATTGATGAGGTTGAGAAGAAACATTAGAAGCCCAATGTAGGAGGGAAACTAAAGAAAGGATGATTGACTGTTCTTTCAAAAAAAAAATGGATAAGTTTAAATAAATAATGGTAGAACCCATGAGTGCTTAGTATAATGGAATAAAATTTGGATCAAAGGGGAAATAATTTATAGGCATTGATATGTGAAATCATGGGAAACCTTCTAGAGGAAGTGACTTTAAAATCGATAGGACTATGATTTAGAAAATAAATCTATATAAATATTAAATTCATGGGAATAAAATATCTACACAATCTATGAATATTTCCAATAATTAAGAGATCACCTCACATGATAATATGGGAAAGAGGATGAAAGCAAAGATAAGAGGACACTGTCACCCTTGATATTTCTTTTAAAGGATAAAAGTGGTCCCTCCCTCTTCCCCATTATATTTTGTGTTTTGATCTAACATGATGGGAAATTAATGTGTGGGGTTGAGGTATGCACTAAGGTAATTTATGTAAGGTGTTATAAATTGAGTATTTCAACTTCCATGAAAAGGTGGATTTGAGATAATTACTTAAGAGATATTAAATATTTACTTGATCTACTAAATTTAAAATTTAAAATGAATATATAATATATTTATTTATTACTAACATTGATAAATTATATATAAAAATCACACATGAAAATATTTAATATGATTGAATTAAATTAACTTATTAGGTGGATTATTAGTGGAAAAAAGTATGAGGAAAAGGGGTGTTATTTTTCAAAGAATGGAACATTTTGATGTGTTTATTGAAGTTTGATGGTTACAACTTTTCATGATAAATATATTTTATTCATCCCCTATTTGAGAAATGATTATATAATGAGTATGGTACCACATTAATGGAATATCATTGATATCATAGACAACCATGGTTGTATGTGTTTTTTTTCTACACCTAGTTATCCCATATAGATTTAGAGTAATCTATGTAAAGGATCTTTACTAATAGAACCATGTGGTATCATCCTTCCATAAGATCTAAAAAATTGGTAATAATATATATGTTCCTTTAAATGTAGAATAACATATGAGTTACCCATATATCAACCTTTTCATTTAATATCAATTAGGGGAGAAGAATGAATTCATATGAGCATACATATATGTATTGAGGATTTATTGTTTTTCCAACAAATTAAAAGGTGGATATTGAAGTTCCCAAGAACAAATTTCATTTGTTTCTAATGTCTCAATATGTTTTTATGGAAGGTTATGATGAGAGGTGAACAGATTTTGTTCTTTATAAATAATCCGTGTAAGTCCATAAGATTATTGAGGCACTACCGTGTTTTATAGAAATAAATATCTGATGATTGATGCCAATCTATTCATAATAACTAAAGACATAATCTATTAGACTTTTTAGAATTCGTATTTTTTATAATAATAAAAATATTTTTAATTTTTTATGAATATATTTTTTGATAAGTATATGTAAATATATATTATTTTTTCACAAAGAATAATTATAGAGGGCTATGAAATATCATATTATTTCATGTTGTTACGAAATTCGATGATCAATAGAGAATTATAATTATTGTAATTGAGAATTTTAGTTTTACGAATTCAAAAAATATTCAATTGATATTATGAAATACATGTTGAATGAAATTAATGATATTATATCAAATTTTACTTATTTGAGTTTTTGAAGTGTTTTAATGTTTGTTTATAAAAAAATTAGACAAATCATAGATAACTAAGGAGCTAGATCACCCAATCTTATGGAAACATAATCAAACATGTGGGAGCCATATAGGAGGTATAAATTATAAATTGTTATATATGGTATCAAGAGAAATGGTCTCATAGTGCATGAAGGGAAACCCACATAGTTGGATGCGAGTGTGTGAGTGTGTACAAGATATGAACTCGATGCCTTGGTCAATAGGTGTATATGGGGTAAAATATTATCAAATGACATGATTGAGAATCATACATTGTTATGGGATAACCAAATATGTATACACTATTCCTCCATCATTAAAAATCCGGACAAGAAGCTGGTAAAAATGAAACTTCATTATGTGTCTCTTTTCCTCTATAGGTTCGTAAGATGTTTGTGTGAAAACCATCTAACCTACCATAAGAATTAAAATGGTAGATAAAACTACCATAAAAAGGATATACAACATATTGTGAGAATAAATTAGGATTTACCACATGAAATCCATCCTACCATATGAAAAAATTAAAACCTACCCTGAGAACCTGACCTACTACTTGAATATCACTTTTTTTACCATTAGAAGAGATTAACTAGTTTCATGAGTAACTTGAGGTTCCATGACCATATACAAAAAGGGTCTTTTCAGGATAGATTAAACAACCATAGGAAGGTAATGAGTGACCACATGAATAAGATGTTGATTGACCCTATGAACTAATGTGTATTGAACATTAGAAAGAAAAATTAATTGACCACCAGAAAAAACATATTATATTGTTATAACACCCCGATCCCACTCTTTCAGACTTAGTTCTTGAAAATTCAATGTATATTTTTTCTCAAAATGAACTGAACAATTAAAAAAAACATTAAACAAATGAGAACCTTTTACTGGTCTACGTTATGGGGGATTATACAACACATTACATTTATTATAGTTGAAACAATAATAAAGCAATTGTATACTATGCTTCCGGGTGCACTAACTCCAAAATTGATGACATATGTAAAATAACAAATAAGAAAACTATGAAAAATCATTTTAAAATAAAGGGTGAGCATTCAATTTCCTAGTAAAGATTTTTGAAAACCATTGATAAATCCCATTAAAAATATCCCTTATATAATACATCTAAAAAAATAAATTTTTAATACAACTTTTACAAAATACTATAATTGTTTGAAAAATAATTATACTTCGAAAAAGCTCTTAAACTAATCTAGTGATTCAGTTGAAATTATTAAGAAAGATCTAAATAACAAAACAACTAAATCCACTTGAAACATAGAAGGCTATCATGGGAAACCCACTTGAGGGATGGATTCACTCTTCAATTCCCTATCGTATTTAAAAAGTTCATGTACATGTTTTTATGAAAATCAAATTTAATCTTGATATATATATATATATATTCACTTGAGTTTTAGTTTTAATTAAATATAATCATTCATGAAATAAACATGTTCAATTTTATTTATATATAATTATATAAATACTAGTCTTCATTGAAAATTACATGTTCGACTTGGTATGACCAAATCTTATGATACATAAACTTTTCATAACCACATGGAATATTACTCAGCATTCATGTACTTAAAATTTCCCAGACATATTTGTTAAATTTCATTTATGCATGAAATAATGACATGAAGGTATTAACTAATGACAATATAAAACATATAGTTTTTATTTTTAAAATTAATCATTAATAATAGATAAGTATGTGTTGCAGACAAAATCATCAATGTAGCATTTATTTACAAAATCCAATCATCCTTTCAAGGATTCATATTTATATGCACTTATGTTTTAAGGAACACGACATTAATAAGTAAATATATATATATATATATTAATGTATAAATTTCATGATAAAAAATCATCGATGTATGCACATAAACATTATTTTTATATGACATGTATATATCTTGATAAAATCATAATTTATTTAAAAATAATTTTTACGTAAAAATTATACAAGTAAATAAATATTACTCTCATAATAATAGAATAAATTCATGTTCAAATAAATATTCGATAAATAGAAACATCCCTTAGAAAGACTAACATAAAATCAAAAAAAAACATAATCATTGACACACATATAGATATATCACTCTCATGTAATTAAAATGTTTTTAAAAAAGAATAATAATTTTGAACACAAAACTAAATAATAATAATAAATTTTCAAGAATTAATTTTTCTTTGAATGAAAATTATCTTTCACATAGATAAATAAATAATATCACTAATTCAAGAATTAAGGAACAAAATTCAGAATCAAGGAATATGAATATATTCATTACAAAAAACAATAAATTTAAAATCATCATTTTGAAATAAATAAACTAACTATCTCTTACTAATAATAAATTTTAAAATAAAATAAAAATACCCCTTACTAGAATAATAATAGAATTGAAATGAAATTTTAAATAAATACCATACGCATAACTAGAAAAATTAAGATCATAATTTATAAATAATTAAGAAAACTATCAGATACTAATTTAAAAATTCCGAATAGAATTTTTAAAATAATTTAACATCACCCTTACTAAGACATATCAAAATTTTAAAATAGAAAATCATGTTTCTTTTTGATCTAATGAAAAAAATAACAAACGGTGTAAAAATAATTTTTCCTTTCTAAAAAACAAAATTGCACATATAATATCTGAAAAATAAATAATTCCTTACAAATTCACTGCATCTTATTGTTTTTAAAGAAAATTTAAACACTTCAGACCTCATACAATGTATGTCATCCCAAGGGATACATCCCTCTATCCCACTCAAAAAATAAACAACAGACTTCTACCACATGAAATGAATACCGAAGCACTACTTATACTGAAGTTTTCAAATATATATGTCTATATATATATATCCTACTTATCATAAGCTGTATATGACCATTGAAGAATCTGATTGAAATATCTTCATCAAAATTAGTGGTCTGGTGGTGATGCTTGTTGGGAAAGCACGATTTTGAGATATAAATATTTAATGAATTTTTTTAGTTTGTATATTTTAATCATTAGTCAATAGTTACGTGATATAAATTATGAAAAAAAAATCCAAATGTAGAATTAGATATCTTTTGCAACTAGTCGATACTTCTTCACCATGCATTCAACCACAACCACACATTAATCAATCAAAAATTTACCAGTGATAACGATATAAAAAAATAGAGTTCAATTAACTCATGAATTTTTAAGATTCAACATACCAACAGAGACTACATAAATTGATGATAGAATCAAGCAGATGAAATTGAAAAATTGGGCACTATTAAGACAATTTTCAATGAATTCAGAAAAAATAGAATCAAACACGAAACACCTATCAGTTAGGAAGGAAAAAATTATAGAAGAACACCTCGCTTGAACAAAATATCTAACTTCAATCCATCAACATGACTCCAAACCAGTCGGAGACGCTTGATTTCAGACTTCACTTGAAGATCTTTGGTTTGAACCCCTTTATCTGAGATCAGAATCTCGAAGTAAAAAACTCAGAGTCAATTTTACCTCTTCCATGATCGTCTTTAACTAATCAAATTCCCTAGCTTTGATTGAATTCAATCTCAACTTCTCATTCCATGCTCGAATCCCTTGGCTTCGACCGCTCCTTAAACCCATCTGCCACTAAAATCGCCGCTCGATCTCACTATGATCAAACTCTCTCAAAACCCCAACCCAGTTCACATTTGATTCATCATCTTTTTTTAACCCTTATATCATTTTTAACTTGTCTTCAGTGTTATATATATATATATATATTTACTATCTTAATTCATTATAAATTTTGATTTATTCTATTTAATCTGAAAACTAAAATAATATCATAATAATTAAATTGATAGGTATATATTCAAAATAATTATATTCTAAAAAAATCATAAAAATATATATATTAAACATAATAAGAATATTTTTTAACAAAAAAATTTCTTCAATAAATATTCTTAACATTAATTTTTTTTAATTACAAAAATACTTATTATACTAAATCACATTATTAATACATAAAAATTAAATATAATTTTATTTATTGATTTCCTTCATTCACAATTTAGATTTATTAAAAATAACATTGAATTAAATAATACTAATAAAATTAATAAGTCTTTTATTTAAATCTTCGGGTGTCAAATTCCCCCCCCCCCTTAAAGGAATTGTGCCCTTACAATTCATTTAGTCATACTAAAAACAATTCTGAATTTATTTCTTCAGAATTAGGATAACCTACTAGGGCCATAAAACATATATACTAGAAAACATATAATCTTCAATGTTTTCTAGACCATTCCTCTTATACCAATTATAATGCCCTGAGCCCGCTCTTCCGGACTCACTGCTTAAAAATTCTTTGTAATTGTTTTTATAAAAATGAACTGAGCAATTACATAACACTTTAAACAAACAATGACCATTTAGTGGTATAGGATTTGGTGGATCAGACAACACCTAACATTTATCAATATTGAAACAATAATAAAGAAGCTTTCCACTACGCTTCTACACGCGCTAACTCCAAAAGTGACGACAGCTATAAAAGAACATCTAAGGTACCTATGAAAAATCATTTTAAACTAATGGGTGAGCATTAAATTTCTAAATAATAAGTTTTGAAAACCTTTAATAGATCCCCTCAAAAATATCCATTAGATAATACATCTGAAAATTACATTTGTAAAACAACTTTTACAAAATACAATAATTCTTTGAAAAATAATTATACTTAAAAAATGATTTTAAACTAATCCAATGATTCAGTTGTAAATATTAAGCAAGATCTTAAAAACTTAAAAAATGAGGCCACTTGAACCTTTTTAAGGCTATCTTGAGCCTACCCACTTGAGGAATGGATTCACTCTCTAATGCCCTGTCGTATTTACAAATTTCAAGTACCGGTTCATATAAAAATCATTTTTAAGATTGCATTACATATATATACATTTTCACTAGAGTTTTAGTTTTAATTAAATATAATCACACATGAAATAAACACATTCAATTTTATTTATATATAATTATATAAATACTAGTCTTCATTGAAAATTACATGTTCAACTTTGTATGACTAGATATTATGATATATAAACTTTTCTTAACCACAAGAAATATTAATCATCATTGACATACTTAAAATTTCAAAGAAATATTTGTTAAATTTCTTTTATGCATGAAATAATGACATGAATGAATAAAATAATAAAAATAGAGAACATAAAATTTTTTCTTCTTAAAATTAATCATTAATAATAGATAACTATTTTTCGTGCACAAAATAAAAAAGGAGAATTTATTTAAGAAATACAATCATCCTTTCATAGATGTATATTTATATGCACTTAAGTTTTAAGGAACATGAATTTACTAAGTAAATATATATTAATGTATTAATTTCATGATAACAAAATAATTGATGTATGGACATAACCTTGATTTTTATACGACATGTATACAACTTCATAAAATCATAATTTATTTAATGTAAATTTTGACATAAAAATTATAATAGTAAATAAATATGTGTCGCATAATAATAGAATAAATTCATGTTCAAATAATCCTTCAATAAATATAAATATACCTTAGAAAGAATAAAACATAATCAAATTAAAACATAAACTTCGATATATATATATAGATATATCCCATTCATGTAATTAAAATATTAAAAAAAAGAATAATAATTTTTGAACACAAAACTAAATAATAATATAAACTTTTGCAGAAATAATTTCTCCTTGCACATATTTATCTTCTATATAGATAAATAAATAATCTTGCTAATTAAAGAATTAAGGAACAATATTCAAAATCAAGGAATATAAATATATTTATTAAGAAAACCCAAAAAATTAAAACCATCATTCGAAATAAATAAACTCTCTCTACTAATAATAAATTTGTAAATAAAATAAAACTAGTCCTTACTAAAATAGTAATGGAATTTCAATAAAATTATAAATAAATCCCTTACTCATAACCAGAAAAATTATTATCATAATTCTGAAATAATTAATAAAAATATCACATACGAATTTAAAAATTCATAATAGAAGTTTGGAAATAATTTCAACATCACCCTTGATAAGACATATCAAATTTTTAAAATAGAAAATCATGTTTCTTTTAGATCTAATGAAACTAATAACAAATTCTAGAAAAATAATTTTCTATTTCTAAAAATAAAAATTTCACAGATAGAATATGAAGAATAAATAATTACATAAAAATTCTATACAACTTGTTGTTCTTATAAGAAAAATTAAACACCTTATTCCTCATACGTTGTATGTCATCAGAAGGGATACGTCCCTATATCAAGCTCAACAAAGACGTACCAAACTGCTACCGCATGAAATTAATACTGAAGCACTCATTATATAACAGTTTTCAAATATATATGTTTATATATATATATATATCATGCCTATCCTAATTCATATAAGGACATTGATGAATCTGATTAAAATATCTCCATCAAAAGTAGTCCGTCGGTGATGGTGCTTATCCGGAAAGCATGATTTTGGGATATAAATATTTAATGATTTTTTCTCAGTTTTTATATTTTAATCAGCAGTCGATAGTTACATGATATAATGAATGAACAAAAATCCAAATGTAAAATTAGATATCAGTTAAAACCGGTCGATAATTCTTCACGACACATTCAAACACAACCACACACGAATCAATCAAAAATTTATCATTGAAAAAGATATAAAAAAATGGAGTTCAAATAAATCACACATGTGAAAGATTAAAAATACCAATAGGGACCCTATACATTGATGATGGAATCAAACAGATGAAATTGAAAATTTGGGAACTGTTTAGATGATTTTTAAAGGATTCGAAAAAAATAGAATCAAACACGAAACACCTACTAGTCAGAATGGAAAAAATCAGGTAAGAACACCTTGCTCAAACCACAGATCCAGATTCAATCCATCAACATGACTCATAAATGGTCATAGACGCTTGATTTCATACTTATACTTGCAGATCTAGGGTTTGAATCCCTTGATCTGAGTTCGGCCTCCCGAAGTTAACACCACATAGTTGATTTTACCTCTTCTATGATCGGATTTAATGAATCGAATCCCCTAGATTTGATTGAATTCGATCTCGACTTCTCTATCCATGTTTGAATCCCTTGGCATCGACCATTGATCACACCCAACCTCCCTCGAAATCGCCACTTGGTCTCACTGCGATCGAACTCTTCTGAAACCCCAACCCGGTTCATATATGATTCAACTTCTATATTTTATAACCATTATATAATTTTTAACACATTTTCAATGTTATATATATATTTACTTTCTTAATTCATTATTATTATTTATTTATTATTTTTAATTTGAAAACTTAAATAATAACATAATAATTATATTAATAAGTAGATATTCAAAATAATTATATTCAAAAAACAATAATACATATATATATATTAAACATAATAATATTTTTTTAATAAATAAATTCTTAAATTAATATTATTAACCTTAATTGTTTTAAATTTCAAAAATAATTATTTTACTAAATCACATTAATAATACAAAAAAATAAATAAAATGTTATTTCTTGATTTTCTTCATTCACAATTTTTATTTATTAAAAATAACATTGAATTTATAAAATATTAGTAATATAAATAAATCTTTTATTTAAAAAATTGGGTGTGACAATGGTTATACCACATAAATAATACCAAACTACCATAAATAATGTCTGACCTTGTAATGAAAATGATATGATCCAGTATAATGTATGTTGTGCTCAATGTTTATATCATATGATGATTTTTTTCCTATTCTTTATGGATTTATATTTCATTACCAATGAAATTTTCATGATACATGCTAACTATGAGAATGTTTAATGCCCAAGGTGAGATAGATGAGACTATTGTGGGGTTCTTTAATAGTTAAAGAATCTTTTTTATAATGATACAATTTGATTAATAAGAATGAGTTGAGACTCACTCCATATAGAATAAAGCTCAAATGCATGAGATTATTAGGTCTATGTGAATTCATGATTAAAGGAGATATTCCACATATAAGTTTCACTATTCTTAGAGATATCACATAGAGATATATTACATGAGATCTCTCGTGCATGAATATTGAAGTCATAGAATTAAATTCTATATAACGTGTAACCCATACATAATTACATTTAATATTATTTCTTATAGTAATGATTGTTATATAGAAATAAATATGAATATTTCCTATCATTTAGGAATACATTAATATCCATACTTGAATCATGAAGATAATTTTAAGATTTGGAAAACAATGAAGGTGTTATTCGATAACCACATAAAAAAGAAATATGACCTGAGGATTTCTTGAATTTAAGATGATAATAAATATAGAAATAATTCAAGGATTCCATAACATAATTAAAAAGAATGAAACAACCTGCTAGAAATTATCATAGTGTTCCATTGAATTATAAAAATAATATTTATGATATTATGAGTTATGTATGAGATGTAAAATTATGTATTCATATCAGTTTTAAATATTAATACTTAAAGGATGGTAATATATTATCGACTTTCAATAATAAATTTTGGATTTAATTATAAATTAAATACACGATATTATATGTGTATTTATTTATGTTTTTATGATGAATAAGTTATTTGTTAATCCTTATTGGATTAGACTATTCCAAAAAGAATGTATAACAAAATAATTGAGAGTTGGATACACCTCTGTATCATTCTATAACAAAAAGGTGTGCCAAATCCATGATTCCCTAAATGAGATACTAAATAGTATTCAATGAAGCTATGTAAAATACATATTACACTATATATAGAAGGATATTCATCACCAATAGTATAACATCTCCAAACCCAAACTCCCAGATCTGATGCTAAAACATAATCTCTATATTTTTGGATTTGATACCAACAAATAAGAAAAATATTACCCCTTCAAAATATATAACATAAAAATGAAATATTAGATCAATTACATACCATGTATCTTTTATGTTTATATATTTATATAATTAATACAAACTATTACATTACAACTTTAATACAAAAACAAATGGTTTATAAAAATCTACATCATCTCCCACTATGTTCTTAACATATAGTAACATTCTTAGGAATAAAAAACAAAAAAAATATTTAAAAAAATGGGAAATGTAAAAAATAAAAATGGTGAGATAAAAATCTATGTAAGGGTAAAACTAATCATTAAAAATTGAATTCCATCAATGATCATAATATGTGCATAAGTGTAATATGACAAAATTTAAGTACATGATCATAACATATGAAAATCAATCACATTAGACATGGATTATTAATCATGATACACAGAATAAATCTATAACGTAATAAAAAATTTCCATACATCAAAAATTACAATACATGTGCAAATATTCCTTGACCAAATGATCAATTAGAACTCATAGAATGAATTTTAAAATGGTGTCAGTATCTTGTAACATCAACCATTAATCATGATATTAACTAACTGGATAATTCTCATATCTCATAGGTGTAACCAATAACCGTTAAACTACATCATCCTTTATAAGTAACATAACTTATTAATCTCTTAGGATAAACTTCCCTCAATTATACTCCATCTCACCACACAATTCATTGGAGAGATATAACAAACCCACCTATCAATGTTTTATTACATAACCACCCATTCTTCAATTATAATGGAGATAACCATACTTATTTTATAAATAAAACACTCACCAATCATACATATATTTTGAAAAATACTATATAATGATAAAAATTTAGAATCTTTCACTTTTCAATATAACAATAACCATTGTTCAATCATAGATTTACATGTGGAAAAAGTACTAGTTCTATGAAAATCTATTTGAATACATTATAATCCATCAATATGAAAAATATGGATGGTATAATTAAAACATACCATCAGTAGAGAATATTTAAAATCAAGGATTTTTTTCATTGATAAATTGAAATACCATAAAATATCATTAAAACCATTCTTTAGGAAAATACTATTTCCACTTTGAAAATCACATTTAAAAACTAAAAAATCATTTTTTTGCAGAAATCCTTTTATTTAAAAAAACCAATGAAATTTATAAAGGGGGATTGAAAGAAAATAACGGTATAAATAAAAGTAAAACATGTTCATGTTCTAAACATTAAAAATAAACCTTCTTTTCAATCTATTGTAAAGAGATTCAAAAGTAACCGATGAGGAAAAAAATAAGGAAGTTCATTTTAAAATGTTTTACAGGAAGTTCAAAGATCTTGTAAAATTAAATTTCGAAATAA
The DNA here is from genome assembly GCA_963277665.1 of Viscum album. Lineage (NCBI taxonomy): Eukaryota > Viridiplantae > Streptophyta > Magnoliopsida > Santalales > Viscaceae > Viscum > Viscum album. The sequence continues at coordinate 468,305,782 of OY728160.1, read as the reverse complement.
TGTATTTTTATAAAAGAATGTTCTTTATAACATTTTACTAAACATTTATATGGATGAGAATGATTCTCAATATAAAAGGAGATACAAGATTCACGTCACTTACCGACAACATTCCAGATGTTTCTATAATCCGTAAATAAGGAAATAGAAAACAATCATTTAAACCACATTAATAACTAGAGGAGATGAAAATAAATTTGGTACAATAAAATAATAGAATATTATTTTTCCCAAAGCAACTATGAACATAAATAATCCTAAAATGAAATGAGATTGTAACATAAATCCTTTACTGCTTTGGTAACATTCAAATTCAAGATTAAATAAATCCAATAAAATGATATGGATATATAAATCCCATTAATTACATGAATTAAAATTTAAATATTTATTAATGGGTCATTTGTCACGACCCGTCCTCAGGGCCCATGTCGTGACTACCCCAAGCCCGCCTTCCATAGGCCAGGGGATGACGACTAGCACCAAGGCGTAAATCCCGGTAAAGGGAAGGCATTGCCTATGTAAAGTAAACAACAAACACCAGAGAGTAAGTAGGAAGAAGTAAACACTAAGTAAAAACTGGTACAACAGTATGTGTGGAAAGTAAGTGGGCTAGAATACAAACCCAAACTGAAAGTAAAGTACAACTCGAAAGGGAAAAAAAACTGAAAATTAAAGCTGCAACGTCAAGCCGTCCACTGGAAGTCCCACCTGAAGGGTGGGTACAGATAGCCTCCATTGCTCCTCGCGTCCAGCCGACCGCTTCGAGTACGTCCCGCCCAGTGGTCCACCTCCAGGTATCGTCCTGCTCCGCAAGCCTCCACCACGATCAGTGTTGTCCGCCGTCTGCAACCAACACAACGTAGTGCGGGCGTAGCCTGTGCAGGGGTGAGTATAAGCTACTCAGTAGGGACCCTGAGACCCCCGAAGGTATCCCAGAATCCACAAAGGATAAACCAAAAAGGAAAGATAAAATCACGAAGTAACATCCGACACAGCTTAGGTATATGCCCATACATATACCTAAGTCATAAATTCTCGCTCGGCTCCCACATCCGAGCTCAAGTACAACCCAGTCCACACAGGTAAGCAAAACGTAAATACACACAGGATAACACAACACAATCCACAAAGGAAAGTAAAACAAGATTCAGCTCACACTGGTATACTTCTTCATATGACGATAAAGATGACTAGGTATTGCCACTGATTAATCTAAGCCGTCGGAACCACAAAGGATCGATAGGTACTAACCCCCACAAAGATCCACAAAGGATCTGAACCACAAAGGATCGATAGGTACTAACCCCTGCAATGACCCAAAAAGGATCTGACCCAAAAGGGATCGATAGGTACTAACCCCCGCAATGACCCACACGGGATCAGACCCACACAGGATCGATAGGTAACTAACCCCCGCAAAGACCCACACAGGATCGGACCCACACAGGATCTGTAGGCATTGGCCCACACAGGACCACTGAGCGCTGACCCACACAGGATCGTACCCACTCAGGATCGGTATCAATGACCCACAATGGATCTCTGAGTGCTGTAGTCGTCACCGTCGAATCCACTGAGGATCTCTGCACAGTCATCGCCGTCACAGTAGCAGTCGCAGCCAGCTCTAGGGTTCCCGCACACAGCAAGATCGTTCGGGAGGGTCCGCTCCACAAGCCGAGAGGTTGATACATCAACTGACACATATTCTAGAGTTGATGTATCCAAAAGATCCGTATCGTCAGCATGAACTCAACGTCGCAGACGGCGCGTCAATCGGACGCCGGGTCTGAGAGTTATTGGATTTTTCGTCCCAGGGGCCCGGTTGGGTTTTAATGCAAAACCAACCCGAGAATACTCCATCTGTGTCCAAACCTCGGGTAGAGGATGCCAAAAGATCCGTCTCACTTAGAGGAAATCAACAAAGTCGACGGCACTTCAATCGGACGTCTGAAGCTCAAGATATGAGCATTTCCACTCCGAGGGCCCAGTTGGTTTCATGTACGAACCAACCCAGCTGAACGCAAGGTATTCAGAAACCTTGAGTGTGATATACCAAAACGACCTTCTCGATCCAAGGATCGCATCGCCACTGACGGCTCGTCGTTCGGAGGCTCATAGCTCAAGTTATGAGTAAAAGACCGAAAAGGTCCGGAGACGGGGGGTTTGGGCCTGGACCGACCCGGCCCGACCCCCCCTGGGTCGGGCCAATCCGGGTCGACACGACCCGGGTCCGGGTCCGACCCGGTTGGCCGCTACCCGGCCCGGCCTGGGCGCGACCTGGCCGGTGGGTCGGCTCGGCTCGGCTCAGCTCGGCCGAGCGGCCGAGCAAAGGAAGCTGTGGGGGGCATGTTGCCCCCGCGTGAAACGAAGCCGCGACCCCTCATGGGGCTGCTCGGTGTCACCGGACGCGGCCGGGCCGCCGCGTCCCTGCCTTCGGTTCCGTGCGGCCGCAGAACCGCCTCCCGCCGCCGCGGCGACTCTGTCCGGCGGCGCGCCGGGGCGCCGCCGCGCCGCCGGTGGAGTCCGCGGGCCACCAGAGTTGCTCCGGTGGTCCGATTCCATTTCCGTCTGTGCCGTAGCTCCTCCCGCGTCCCGTTCTTCACTATGGGATCAACAAATCATCTCTGTGACCCGTTTTGTCATCGTCTGCCGTTCCGCACATCAACGAAGAACTACGAAGGGTTTTTGGGCCGTGTTTGTTTGGCCCGCACCCTCCGCATTAGGTGATAACAACCGGGAAATAATGATCAACACAAGAAAACATAACAAGAAACAATTTTAATAAATTAAAATTTCACTTTGATCCCGGGATTTTTGTTTTAGAAGGAAACAACTGAGTGAATAAAATATTATTTCAAATAAAATCCCTACCTCGCCATCGCCATCAGATGCGAGTTCATCGCGGAATTGACCGTCGCGATAGGAGGTGATCGTCGTGTCGCGGAAGGGCATCGCGTCGTCGAGGAAGGGCGTCGCGTCGTCGCAGAAGGGCGTCACATTAATGATCTCCAAGGGTTAAAGAAACACACGGATTTAATTATAACAATTAAATCCATGTTGAGGATAGAAACCACAAAGGAATAAAAGAACCATAAACCCCTACCTCAAGGGATGATTGAAGATCTGTCGCGGAAGGTGGAGCGTCGTTGAAGAACGTCGCGGGAGAAGAATCGTCGGTGTCACGGTACTTGGCGTCGCATCGTCGATCTCCGAGGGCTCGGCATTCTTCACATTCTTCACGTTCTTCTCGTTCTTCGTGAAGGAGGATGAAGATCTCAAGCCTTGGAGTCTTCTCCAAATCCTCTCAACGAGTGATCCTCAAGAAGACAAGCGTTGGTATTATTTTATTAACATGCCAACAAATTGTAAAACAAACTAAGTAACGACCCATTAATTCATAGAATTAACTTCAACGAATAAAGCACCCAATTAATAGAAGCGTTTAATAGTTTAAGAAACGCCCCATTTGACATTCATTAAAAATGGGTTTTCGCGGGTGCATTACTTAGCGGAAAAGAAACGGTGGGGCTCGTGCGGGCCCCACCTCACAAATATCCTACCAAGAGGGTAGGATATTTTGAATTTCACCCTATCTTCTTTAACTCAGCTTAAGAAGCTTCAAGTGGATTTAAGCGGCTTTAAGTGAAATAAAATAAAGTTTGTCGTACCACATTATTTTATTTCTTAACATAAAGCCCAAAAATTAAAAACCACAACCAAGAAAACACAACTCCGGAAGAGGCGTTTCTAAGCCATTACCGGCATTGTGATTCCATCGGTGCCCTCAGAATTCAATTCGGAGCACCGGTTCAAAAGTTAGAAAAACCTGCTCGTTCGTTCACGGAATGTACCTGAGCCAAACTTCGGAAAATTATTTCGGGCACACCGGGAATCGGAATCAGGTGCCGTCTGAAACTGTGTTCTTTTAAAATTCCAAAGAAAATTAAGAAAAAAATTTCCTTGAAATTTAAGGGTCTTTACATCACTCCCACCTCAGGGCTTTACATCCCCGTAATGATACATCAAAAGCTAGGGAAACAAAAGTGGGTACTGAGCACGCATCTGAGCCTCCCGCTCCCAAGTGCTCTCCTGGAGGTTCCTGTGCTGCCATCTGATGCGCACTAGTGTAATCGACCATCCACGTAGGACCTGATCATGTCTATCCTCGATCTCCACCAGGACCTCTGAAAAAGTTTCCCCATCATCAACGTCTAGCTCGCCGTGGTCAATGATGTGCATCAGGTCGTGCACGTATCTCCTCAGCTGAGATACCTGGAAGACGTCGTGCACCCGGTTCAACTGAGGTGGCAGAGCCAGGAGATAAGCCACCTCTCCAATCCTGATGAGGACCTGGAATGGTCCGATGAAGCATGGAGACAACTTGCCACCTCGTCCAAATCTCCATAATCGACGTCGAGGTGAGACATGCAAGAAGACGTGGTCGCTATCCTAGAACTCTAGTGACCTCCGCCTCCTGTCAGCATAAGACTTCTGTCAGCTCTGAGCTATCCTCATCCACTCCTGGATGACCTGGACCTTCTCTATCGTGGCCCAGACCATCTCTGGTCCCACAAGTGCTGACTCCACAGGGTCTGTCCAGCACAACGGAGATCCACAAGTTCTACCATACAACGCCTCGTATGGTGCCATACCGATGGTGGAGTGGTAGCTGTTGTTGTACGCAAACTACACCAAGGGTAGGTGGTCCTCCCAGCTGCGACCAAAGTCGAGGACACATGCGTGGAGCATGTCCTCGAGAGTCTTAATGGTCCTCTCCGTCTGACCATCCGTCTGAGGGTGAAAGGCGGTGCTCAGACGTAGCTGCGTCCCGAACACCTCCTGCAACCCCTTCCAAATCCTGGAAGTAAATAGAGAATCTCGATCAGAGACGATAGATGATGGAACACCGTGAAGCCGTACAATCTCATAAATGTATAGACACCCCAAGCTCTCCACTGAGCCCTTCTCTCTGATGGGTAAGAAGTGAGCCGACTTGGTGAGTCGGTCGACAATCACCCAAATGGAGTCGTGATCTCTAGAAGTGTGTGGAATTATAGTCACGAAGTCCATATATATCCCATCCCACTTCCTCTCTGGGACCTCCAAGGGCTGTACCAAGCCTGCTGGTACCTGGTGCTCTACCTTCACCTGCTGGCAGGTGAGACATCGAGAAACAAACTCTTCCACAGCCTTCTTCATGCCCAGCCACCCGTTTTTTCGTTTGAGATCCTGGTACATCTTCGCCACTCCAGGGTGTACCGAAAAAGGAGAAGTGTGAAAATCTCTCAGCACCTCCTCTCGTAAAGAAAATGGTACCAAGGTACGTCTTCTGAAAAGGATGTCATGCTCTGCTCCAAAAGAGAAGCCATCAGGTGCATGGCATGAGGATATCTTTGCACGCCGCGTCTCACAGTCAGCGTCCCCACACTGTGCCTCTCTGACCCGCTGTAGTAGTGGAGGGGTGACTGTGAGAGACTGAAGGAAGGCTGCTCTATCTCTATCCACGAAGGATATCTGCAAAGCGGCTAGCTGCTCTGTCACCACCTCAAGTAGCTGAATGCCCGTCCTCCTGCTGAGAGCATCGGCTACCACGTTCCCCTTCTCAGGAGTATAGACTATCTCAAAGTCATAGTCCTGGAAGAACTTGAGCCATCACCGCTGTCTCAAGTTCAGGTCCTTCTGAGAGAATATGTACCTGAGACATTGATGGTCAAAAAATACTGTAAAGTGCTCGCCCATCAGATAATGTCGCCATTTCTTCGGAGCGAAGACCACTGCTGCAAACTCCAGGTCATGGGTAGCATAGTTCTGCTCATACGGCCTCAACTGACGTGATCCATAGGTGATCACTGCCCACTCCTGCATCAGGACACATCTGAGTCTGGTCCCTGACGTATCACAGTAGACTATGTACCCTACTCCCTCCTCAGGAAACCTCAAGATAGGTGCGCTGGTCAATCTCTGTCTCAGCTCCTGGAAGCTCTGCTGACATCTGTCTGAACACACAAAGGGTTTCCCCTTCTTCGTCAAATATGAGAGTGGTGACAAAACTCTGGAGAAGTCTGGCACAAATCTCCGATAGTATCCAGCTAGTACCAAGAAACACTGCACCTCTGTCACGCCTTTGAGTGGCTCCCAAGCAAGAACTGCCTCGATCTTCGCAGGATCCACTGCAACTCCCACCTCAGAGATGACGTGTCCCAAGAAGTGGAACTCACGTATCCATAACTGACACTTCAAGAGATTTCCATAAAGTTGGGGATCTCGGAGTGTGTCTAGTACAACCCGTAAGTGGTAGGCATGCTCCTCCTCAGCCGTCGAGTATATCAAAATGTCGTCGATGAAGACTACGACAAATCGATCGAGTTATGGCTGAAAGATCCTGTTCATGAGTCCCATGAACACTGATGGAGCATTGGTTACACCGAATGGCATAACCAAGAACTCATAGTGGCCATACCGACACCTGAAGGCCATCTTCTGCACATCCTCGTCTCGAACTCTGAGCTGATGATAGCCTGACCTAAGGTCTATCTTCGAGAACCACCGTGCTCCCTTGAGCTGATCAAAGAGGTCATCAATCCTCGGTAGCAATTACTTGTTCCTCACTATCACCTGATTCAGGCGACGATAGTCGACACACAGTCGCAAGCTCCCGTCCGCCTTCTTGGCGAACAATATCGGGGAAGCCCAGGGTGAAACACTGGGTCGGATGAATCCCTTGCCCTACAAGTCCGCCAACTGTACCCGTAGCTCTCGAAGCTTAGCGGGGGCCATCCGATATGCTAGAGTCGATATTGGGGTGGTCCCGGTGTACAGGTCAATATGAAAGTCTACCTCTCTGCGAGGAGGTAGCCCTAGAACGTCATCAGGAAAGACGTCTGCGTACTGATCCACCACTGCAGGAAAACTAGGAATCCACACGTCAACTGATCCTAGGATAAGGCTATCCAACTGATTAGTGATTTTCTGTCCTCTCCTCTGCGTAAGTCCATCCTGTTCTGCGAAGGCTCCCTTCTCGCCGGTGAAGGTGAACCTTCTCCCGTCGGTGCATACACATCGCACCTTGCGCCTAATACAGTCAATCCATGCATGGACTTTAGATAACAAATCCATGCCCATGATGACGTCGTAAGGCCTCGACGCCGCTACAAGAAGATCCCAGCCGAAGCTCTCGCCTCCTAGAGTAAGATCACACTGCCGGCACCAATGCGTAATCGTCGAGTCTGCTCCCGTAGGAGTCTCTAGCCGTAAATATCGATCCAACGGCTCTGTCAGAATCTCCGAGCTCCGAACAAGGGAAGCGGCTATGAAAGAGTGACTTGCTCCTGTGTCTAAAAGAACTGAAAAAAGGGTGGAATAGACACAGATCGTACCTCGAATCATCTCAGGCGCGCCGTGGTCGTAGGCCTCCACTGCCTGGAGCTGTGCCTGTCTCTGCCCACCGGCTCCCTGTGGTCGGGGTGGACCTCCTGGTGGTGGTGGTGGTAGAGCCTCAAAGCATCGCCCGACACATACTGCTCGGCTAGCTCCTCTACCTCATGCTCCTATTCCCTACGGACCGTCACGGTCGACCCTCTACCTCTGCCTGGGTGGCCCCTCAACCGTCTGATGCTCCTCGGCACGGTGGGTCGGGCAGTCACGAGCCATGTGGCCCTGCCCACCGCATGTGTAGCACTGCCTGCCTCTCGAAAGACTGGCTCCACGTTGTGTGCCTCGCACTGCTGAGCCACTGTCTTGAGGTCGTCTGCGTGAGGGTCTGGTCTTCCTGGACCCCTGAGTCATCCATCAACTGCCAACTGCGGAAGACTTTACTATGTGCCGCCCCTCGGTAGGTCTCGCTGCTGGAGAAGTCTCAACAAGGAAGCTCTCGATCAAAAGGGCTCTCTCCAGTACTCCTTCCTGAGTCGGAATGCTGAGGGAGATCAGTGATGCCCTGATCTCATGTATGAATCCCTGCTCAAAGGTCTGGGCCCAGAAGAATGGGTCCCGTACCATTTCGGTCGAGTAGCGCGAGAGATCGGTAAATCTCGCCGAGTACTGGGCAACCGTCAAGCTACCCTGCCGCAGCTGAAGAAGCTCCTGGATGCACACTGCACTGAGGGTGTCTGGGACGAACTATGAGTGGAAGAGGCCCTCAAAGTCTGTGCAGAGAAGAGATGCCTCATCGTGCACCCGGAGCATCAAGTTCCACCATCGGCCCGCTGCTGCGTGTAGTAGGCTCGCTGCGAGGATCACCATGAGGTCTGCTGGTGTCCTCACTAGCCCGAAAACTCGTACAACTGCCTCCAGCCAGTCCTCGGCTACCTGGGGGTCCGTCTCCCTGTGTAACTTGGGCGGTCACTGGCGCTGGAACTCATGCAGTGCACTAAGGCGACGTGCATCGTCAGCGGCTGGGGCTGGAAGCATCCGTGGATCGACGGGTAGAGGTACCGCCGGTACCTCAGCTGTGAAAGGGCCCTGCACCAAGGCCTCGTCGCTCGTCGGGATGTCGTCACGCTCAACTCTCAGAACCCTAGCTGGCTTCCGTCGTGGGACCATCTTGAAAAGGAAACAGGTGTCCCATGATCAGAACAATATACCTGGTGAGATGATACAAAGTAATCACAAAGAATACTTGAAACACACATGCAATCAATGTTTTCGTGCATTAAGTCGGATATCAGAAGTCAGGGTCCTGGTGTGTGGATACGTCGGCCGCCGCACCAACACTGGACTCCCTGGACTGATGACCACACTCAATACACTTAATACTATTGCTTCACATAGAAGAAAGATCAGATTCTATGGTAGAACCGAACTCCTCGGATACCAATTTGTCACGACCCGTCCTTGGGGCCCGTGCCGTGACTACCCCAAGCCCGCCTTCCATAGGCCAGGGGATGGCGACTAGAACCAAGGCATAAATCTCGGTAAAGGGAAGGCATTACTTTGTAAAGTAAACAACAAACACCACAAAGTAAGCAGGCAGAAGTAAAAACTAAGTAAAAACTGGTACAACAGTAAGTGCGGAAATTAAGTGGGCCAGAATACAAACCCAAACTGAAAGTAAAGTACAACTCGAAAGGGAAAACAACAACTGAAAAGTAAAGCCGCAACGTCGAGCCGTCCACTGGAAGTCCCACCTGAAAGGTGGGTACAGATAGCCTCCACTGCTCCTCGGGTCCAGCCGACCGTTCCGAGTACGTCCCGCCCAGTGGTCCACCTCCAGGTACTGTCCTGCTCCGCAAGCCTCCACCACGATCAACGCTGTTCGTCGTCTGTAACCAACACAACGTAGTGTGGGCATACCCGTGCAGGGGTGAGTATAAGCTACTCAGTAGGGACCCTGAGACCCCCGAAGGTCTCCCAGAATCCACAAAGGATAAACCAAAAAAGAAATATACAATCACGAAGTAACATCTGACATGGGTTAGGTATATGCCCATACATATACCTAAGTCATCAATTCTCGCCCGGCTCCAACATCCGAGCTCAAGTACAACCCAATCCACATAGGAAAGAAAAATGTAAATCCACACAGGATAGCACAACACAATCCACAAAGGAAAGTAAAACAGGATTCGGCTCACACAGGTATACTTCTTCATATGACGATAAAGATGACCAGATATTGCCACTGATTCATCTAAGCCGTCGGACACACAAAATATCGATAGGTACTAACCCCCACAAAGACCCACAAATGATCTGAACCATAAAGGATCGATAGGTACTAACCCCCACAATGACACACAAAGGATCTGACCCACAAAGGATCGATAGGTACTAACCCCCGCAATGACCCACACAGGATCGGACCCACACATGATCGATAGGTAACTAACCCCTGCAAAGACCCACACAGGATCGGACCCACACAGGATATGTAGGCGCTGACCCACACAGGACCGCTGAGCGCTGACCCACACAGGATCGGACCCACATAGGATCGGTAGCACTGAACCACAAAGGATCGCTGAGTGCGGTATTCATCACCGTCAAATCCACTGAGGATCTCTGCATAGTCGTCGTCATCACAGTAGCAGTCGCAGCCAGCTCTAGGGTTCCCGCACACAGTAAGCTCGTTCGGGAGGGTCCGCTCCACGAGCCGAGAGACTGATACATCAACTGAGACATAGTCTAGTTTTGATGTATCCAAAAGTTCCGTATCGTCAACAGGAACTCAACATCACACACGGCGCGTCAATCGGACGCCCGGTCTGAGAGTTATTGGCTTTCTCGCCCCAGGGGCCCGGTTGGTTTTTAGGGCAAAACCAACCCGACCATACTCCACCTGCGTCCAAACCTCAGGCGGAGGATGCCAAAAATCCGTCTCACTTAGAGGAAATCAACAAAGTCGACGACACGTCAATCGGACGTCCGAAACTCAAGATATGAGCATTTCCGCTCCGAGGGCCCGGTTGGTTTCGTGTACGAACCAACCCGGCCGAACCCAAGGTATTCTGAATCCTTGAGTGTGATATACCAAAACGACCATCTCGATCCAAGGATCACATCTCTACTGACGGCGCATCGTTCGGAGGCGTGTAGCTCATGTTATGAGCAAAAGACCAAAAAGGTCCGGAGACGGGGGGTCTCGGCCCGGACCGACCCGGCCTGACCCCCCTGTGTCGGCTAGAACCGGGTCGACCCAACCCAGATCTTGGTCTGACCCGGTTGGGCGCGACCCGGATCGGCCTGGGCGCGACCCGGTCGGCGGGTCGGCTCGGCTCGACTCGGCTCGGCCTAGCGGCCGAGCAAAGGAAGCCGCGGGGGGCGTGTTTCCCCCGCGTGAAACGAAGCCACAACCCCGTGTGGGGCCGCTCGGTGTCACCAGACGCGGACAGGCCGCCGCGTCCCTGCCTTCGGTTCCGCACGGTCGTGAAACTGCCTCCCTCCACCGCAGCTTCAGCCGCGGCGGCTTCGTCCGGCTGCCGGCGCCGCTGGTGGAGTCCGCGGGCCACCGGAGTTGCTCCGGTGGTCCGATTCCATTTCTGTCAGCGCCGTAGCTCCTCCCGGGTCCCGTTCTTCACTGCGGGATCAACAAATCGTCTCTGCGACCTGTTTTTCCATCTTCCTCCATTCCGCACATCAACGAAGAACTGTGGAGGGTTGTAGGGCCGTGTTTGTTTGGCCCGCACCTTCCGCATTAGGTGATAACAATCGGGAAATAATGATCAACACATGAAAACATAACAAGAAAAAATTTTAATAAATTAAAATTGCACTTTGATCCTGGGAACTTTGTTTTAGAAGGAAACAAATACGGGAGTAAAATATTATTTCAAATAAAATCCCTACCTCTCCGTCGCCGTCGGATGCGAGTTCGTCGCGGAATTGACCGTCGCGGTAGGAGGTGATCGTCACGTCGCGGAAGGGCATCACATCGTCGGGGAAGGGCGTCGCGTCGTCGCGGAAGGGCATCGCGTCGAAGATCTCAGAGGGTTAATGAAACACACAGATTTAATTATAACAATCAAATCCAAGTTGAGGATAGAAACCACAAAGGAATAAAAGAACCGTAAACCCCTACCTCAAGGGATGATCAAAGATCTGTCGCGGAAGGAGGAACGTCGTAGAAGAACGTCTCGGGAGAAGAATCGTCAGCATCGCGGTACTTGGCGTCACATCGTTGATCTCCGAGCGCTCGGCGTTCTTCGCGTTCTTTGCATTATTCTTGAAGGAGGATGAAGATCTCAAACCTTGGAGTCTTCTCCAAATCCTCTCAAGGAGTAATCCTCAAGAAGACAAGCGTTGGTCTTATTTTATTAACATGCCAACAAATTGTAAAACAAACTAAGTAACGACCCATTAATTCATAGAATTAATTTCAATAAATAAACCACCCAATTAATAGAAGCGTTTAATATTTTAAGAAACTCCCCAGTTGACTTTCATTAAAAAGGGGTTTTCGCGGGTGCGTTACTTAGCGGAAAAGAAACAGTGGGGCTCGTGAGGGCCCCACCTCACAAATATCCTACGAAGAGGGTAGGATATTTTGAATTTCACTCTATCCGCTTTAACTTAGCTTAAGCAGCTTTAAGTGGATTTAAGCGGCTTTAAGTGAAATAAAATAAAGTTTTTCGTACCACATTATTTTATTTCTTAACTTAAAGCCCAAAAATTAAAAACCACACTCTAGCAAACACAACTCTGGAAGAGGCATTTCTAAGCAATTACCGGTGCTGCGATTCCATCAGTGCCCTCAAAATTCAATTCCGAGCAACGGTTCAAAAGTTAGAAAAACTGGCTCGTCCGTTCACTGAACGTACCTGATCCAAACTTCGGAAAATGATTCCGTCCACACCGGGCCTCGGAATCAGGTTCCGTCTGAAACTACGTTCTTGTAAAATTCCAAAAAAATTTAAGAAAAACATTCCCTTGAAATTTACGGGTCTTTACATAATTAATTACAAAATTCAAATAATTCCAGTTCCATGATGATAAACATGTCTCAAGAATATGATATTGAGACAAAAAAAGTACCAAGATCATAAATTCTGATGTGATAATTAATCCATGAAGTGATTATGTGTACATATGTAAATCCATATAAAATAAGTTTAAATATATCATAAAAAATTAAAGGTCATCTCACAAATAATCAAGTTATAATAAATTCAATGATGAATAGTCATAAACCAATGAATGGAAGTTGAGTAAAGAAACCCTTACAATTCCCTTCATTTCACCTCCCATCAATTGATCATATAGCCTTTGTAGAAGATGTTTAAAATCAGAGTAGTGGTTAGGGGATTTTATAATGGTTGTTTATATAGGTATTTGGGTAGATTTTGGAGGAAAAAACTATAATTTTAGTTTATATTTTTTTAAATTGAGTCGATTTTTATAGGAAAAAAATAAATGTCATTCTCGTATTTTTTCATTGCATAATTGTAATAAAGGTAATTCGAAATATGAAAAGTGGTACAGATAAAAGCCAAAATTATATTTTCTAAAAATAAATATCTATATGTGTCATGATTGATTTTTATTATTTTTAAAATGATTTAAAAATAATTTCAAAACATTAAATACTATTTAATGTATTTTTCATCACTATTTATAATAAATCATTTTAAAAAACATCCTGAAAACTTAAAATTTAAAATATAATATCTTAAATAATCCCTCAACATCAAAAATATCTAAAAAATCATGTTATAATCCAGAAAATATAAATATTATCATTTTTAATATTTTTAAAATTAATTTATAATTTGTTTAGCTTTTTTCAAATACGTTGTGTCATCATGGCATAAGTGATATTGAAAATTATAATAATTTAAAAAAAAATTAACATAATAAAAATATATCATAAATCATTATTTTCATTTATATTCATTCATAGGAAATATCTATTCTCATTCATATAATGAAAATATATTTAAAATATTATTTTTATTTTTCACAGCTTCTATATGCATTACCTAAGATTTTAGAAATGATTCTTGTTATGTAGATCCAAATTCAAAATATATAAAAATAATAATAATTTATCCATAATTTTGAATAAAAAATTATTTCAAATGTTTTTTCCTTCTCAGTTATTATCATTCATATACAAAAATGTAATTTTTATTTGTTGTGCAAGCACTTTTTCATAAGTGAAAATGAATTTCATATTTATCATGAAATAAAGTTTTAGTTATATTTGTTGAATTATTTTTGTATGATGTTTTTAGTATATTATCATACATGATTTTTCAAATTTGTTTAATAAATTTATATACATCCTATTTACTTTTTGATGATATTATAAAATTTAATGTGTCTCATAAAAACTGTAATTTTCACTATTCACCAAAATTTGACTTTAACCATTCTAAGAAAATAATTAAATTTGAATGTAATTTTTTTTTAAAATAATTAACTTTTATTTAGATATATATATATATATATATCAATAAGTACCTTAACTTATCCAAATCACATCAAATTTATTACATTTAAATCTATTTAATTGTTTTACTATCTTGTACTAACATTGCATCAAATAAGCGTAAGCGTTCTAGGTAATTCTATCATTTCAAAAAATTAAAAATAAATTACTATCATAAATATAATATTTGCATACTAAATGCAACCATTTTTTTTATCATTCATAACTTATTTTAGTCATTGTGATAAAATATTAATTTTTGTTAAAACATAGAATGTGAGATTTTGTGTTTGTACATAAATAATATTTATGTCATCATCATTGAAAAATATAATAAATTTACATATTTTAGTGTCTTAGATTAATTTTTTTAAGTACACCAAAAAAATTTGATTATGGATATTTATTTAGTGATTTTAAGGTCTTACCCCATAGCTTTATCCTGCTTTAACCCATTTTATCCTTACCATGACGATAAATTTTCTATGGTTACTATTCATAATGACAAAAAAGACATATTTACACAATTTTAACCTATTGATTATAAATATTGAAAAAAAAATTTCATGGTTAAATTTATATAAGTAAAATAAATCAATTTTAGTAAAATTTTGTAAAATGCAAAGAAAATTATTTTTTAGAAAAATGCATTTTGACGTCCAAAAATGAACTTATACCAACATCGAGTATAATATTGATTAAAATATAATAAATAAAATTATTAATAATTAAATAAGAATTATTCTTGTTTTAGGTAAAATTAAAATAATAATAATACCTTTTCCATTAAATAATTCACATTTTTACAATAATCATCATGTTTTTCTATTCAATGAAAAATCATTCTTTTTATAAAAAATAATAGAATTTCACCCTAGGATAAATTTGATATGATAATTTTAAAAATGATATCCTTTTTATAAAATACCATTTCCAAAAGTGGTAGATTTAATAATATTATCTATGCACAAAAAACAAATAAAAAATCATTACCGAATAAAACATATTTTTGATGCATAAATTGACATTAATTAAAATTGAGTACATATTTATTATGCATTAATCAATACATTGGGATTATATAAAACCTTTAGAATTTTATTATGATATGGTTTTTAATATTTTTATAAGAAAATTTAATTTCTAGTTTATAATGGTCATATTTTAATAACGATATTTCATGGTTTTTTTAAGCTCAGTATGGAGTGTTGTATACAATACTGAAAAAAAGCTGATAATTTTAAAATATTAGGGTGTCACCAAAAAAATCATGATGCTATTGATCATATTCATGGTGTAAATATTTAATCCCTATCTTATAAGCTTGTCAAGTTAGATAATATAAAAATGATATATTTTTATTTCTAGATCAATATAGCTAAGAATGACCTTATGATTGGGGCATAACACCAGTTTCTAAATTGGAACATGGATGCTGTGTACAACTAGTCTAGAAAGTAGATAATGGTTGGGGTTTACATCTATAGTCAGTAGAAGAGTAGGTGAATATGTTTTATATCCATGGTCAACTGAAGGATTGACTACTGGGATTTATAAATTATTGCTTCCTAAAAATCTATAATTGGCAATAAGAATGTTGTATTGAATCCATTTTGGGGTGTCAAGAAAACATAGAAATGGGTAGGTCTTACTAAAAAACCTTATAAATATAGTGTGAAGATATATATATATATCATTAATATTGTATATAAGGTGAGTTTTTGAGATACAATTGGGTGGATTGAGAACCACAACATGTTTAAGAGTTGAAAATAAAAGAAATAAAATTCTAAAATAGGACTAGCTATTCACCTCCTCCCCCTATCAATGGTCAATGAGTATATAGATATACACTTGTCTTCTAGGAAATTTAATAGAGGCCTCATATTAGACACATTGAGTTATTTTATGGAAAATGTAAGGGAAATACAAACTTCACATAGAAACACCCATCTATTAAAAAAACCCATGATTTTGCCAAATGATAAACCAACTCATTCATTTTTCATTACATGGAACCCATATGTAGAATAATTATAATGATTATATAATGTTTTACAAGGTCAAATCTATATAAAATAGCTTCAAAAATTTCTACAACATGATGTCTACCACCTTTAATAAAAATCCATATAAAACCCCATATTTCAAAGAGTAAAAATGATGAAGATTAATATGAAATGACTATTCACGGTCAATGTGACAAATGTGATGGGGTTGAATTAACTTCATTGAATACCAAAAAACAATCACATCCATAGGAACAAAAAAAATTCAAGTTTAAGTAGTCAATAAGAGTATATAGTACATTTAATGGTTTGAAAATAATCAAATACCACATATCCATTTGTAAATAATCATTTAAGATGTATAAAAATCATGTAATATTGACCACATTCATAGTATTATATTTTTTTTGATAGTTAACATAATCCTTGTGTAAATAATAAGATATAAATTTTTTAAAACAATGAAATGAACCTTCACCATCATTCTTTTATATATTATTACTCTGCTACGTGAACTCTTTAGAGTTTCATTACTGTAATTTATACTTCTTCCTCTTTAATTTCTTGCACAACAGTGATAAATAACATTCTAACTAAACGTTTTTTTGTCTGAACAAGTTTTCCTCAAACCATCTCTATCATATTAACTTAGTTGGGTCCCCTTTTTCTGATTCAATTTTTTCACATTATCTCCTCTATCTGTTAAACAAATTCCGAAACCACATTATCCCATTATAGTCTCAAATCACTTTTTCCAATATCCTATGTCCGCTTTCATTGTGATTGGTTCTTTATAAAATGATCACCCAATATCAATAGTTAGCACCTTACTTATTCAACTACTTTTATAGAATTAGAAACTTCTCCCCAATATGCATGATCCCCTTTATATAACTGAAAATTCTATAAAAACATATAGAAAAGTGAATAATTCAATTTTGAGTTTCGCACAACAAATTTTAATATCCGTTAAAATCATTTTATGGTTAACCCCCTTAAAATATTCAAATACAGAGGATTGAAAAATCGTCAATGGAACACCCCTTAGATTTTGATATCAATGGACTCTTCCAAAAATCATAAAATCTATATTAAATTCATGATCATTCCACTTACATTATTTAATAATTTAATGTACAACTTAGCATCATCAAAATGAATGAATTTATAAAAACATTACAAAGATTCAAAAACCTTCATCCATAACATCTTCAAAAGAACTATTTCTTATTATAATTGTTCTTATGGAAACCTCATAAGGTTATTCTTTTTCTGACCACCCTCCATGTAACAACTTATATAATTTTCCATCTACTAAGATTCTAATGTTTTATCACATCAATTCACTTTAAGGTATATTAAATGCTGAATATTTATGATTTTTTTCTGTATCTTTGTATGATAAGTATTATAAGAAAAATATACTTTATGTCCTTGCTCATCCTTTATCGAATGAATTTACAATAGATAATAATATGGTGATCTTTAAATGTAATAGTTTGATGAAAAAATATACAAAACCTCCACAATAGTCTTTTTTAGGAAAAACATCATATAGAATTAATTATCTATAAACGTTTGTTAGATAACTTCATACATCTCTCTGGATAATACAACTTCATTCACAACCTCTATATTTATTTTACTAGTACTTGTGAAAGCTTTCCTCTATCAAAACCATCATTAAAATTCCTATCTTATGGTCTTAAAAACATTTGTCCTTGAAAAAAGCTAAGCTAATTCAAGAATATATTTTTATTAAAATGATATTTGGTACTTTAAATATCAGAAAAAATATATGTATTTTACTCTTCCTGAACACCTCTATCATATGGAACTATAATTATAATCAGACAAACATATGGTTTTATCATATCCCAATAATCTTGATTTATTAGACTCCATCCATTCACCTCTATCCATTTGACTCATCTTTCTACTCCTGGAATAATTTTTATGAAATATTAAAAAGAAAGTACCATTTTTTTGTGATTTATAAAATGAAAACAACATAATATACCAAGAAATCATTCTTTATATTCAACCAATATTTAACACGTCTTGGTATCAATAATCCACCACATTAATTTTTTTCATCCAAGGAACAAAAATCATTGACACTTTTAATCTCATGAAACAAATTACTATCATATAATTGTAATACTACTTGAGAATACTTGATATAGTAAACAAGAATCATTGAACAAAAATAAAATGATACCCTTAAATAAGTGATTCAAAATTGTATCCAAACTTCTTACATTCATACATCTTCATAATAAATACTAAATCCAACATAAAAGAAAAAATAACTAAAACCATATGAACAATATATTAAAAAAATTTACATATGTACTTCCCAAATTTATCCTTTTAAAAACCACCTAAATGCATTCTCTCCCCAAAAACGGTAAGTCACATATCAATGGAGGTTTTTAGATTTCTCTTTATTTGATAATATTACTTAAACACAAAATGATAGATGAGATAGATATCACATACCTTAGCCTTGATGAGAGTGAGGTTAAACACCCATAATCAACTTCAACTTCTAAAATCTCTTGTTTTAATTGTTTTTAGTTAGGATATCGGAAAATTTCTCCTTTATAAGAACAAGTTCAATATTTAGTTCATTTATTTCCACAAATTATTTGAAAAGTGATACATAATATCAATTAGCTTATATCACGAAGGTGTTACTAGATTATTTGTGAGATTGATACCACATTGATTATCAAAACCAAAAAGAATAGGTATCTTCACATTAAAACAAATATTTCAAACATATCTTCATCCAAATTAATTATGTTTCATCTTGAGTGGATACTACATACTCATATTCTATAATACCAAGAGTCACTAAAATTTATTTCATTGTATTCCAACTGAAACATATTTTACCCCAAAATAAAAATCCACTGTATATAGATCTTCTATCATCAATAAAAACTTATCTATTTGTATATATATATATATATATCAATAAATTCATATTTCCTTGTATTTAATACTTAATATCATAGTCTATCATTCCCATAATGTATCTGAGAATTATATTACTAGATATTTTTTTTCATTTTTAAAGCACTTATAAATATGGTTCATAAGGTATCAACATAAACTAAGTCTATTATAGAGGTTATTTGATACACAAGGTCACTAATTAGTTTCCTAAAATCTTTTTGATCAAAATTATTTCTATCCTAATCCCTAAACAACTTTTTCCCCAATGGTATTGGTTCAGAAATAGGTTTTGAGTTTTTTTGCCAAATATTTTATGTATTTCCTTCTCATATTTTACTTGTGATAGTAAAATGTGATTATCTCCTTGATATATTTTCAAAACAATAACATACATAATTAATTGACTAAACAATCATAATTTATTATTCATAGTAAAAGCTTTCAAAATATTATTCATTATTCTATTATAATATGATATCATCAACATAAAGAATCATAATAAGGGAAACCTCTTGGTTTTATTTTATCTAGAGGTTTTCCACCAATTTATTTCTTAAAATTAAATTTTTCACGGAATTATATAGCTTAGAGTATGAATCTATCAAATAATATTTCAACCCATACAAATCCTTATTTAACATGAAATCATAGATTTCATATTTACTAAACAAAAAACATCACAGTTTCTCAAATATAAACTATTTCTAGTTCAACATTGAGAAAATCAGGCATGAAATCCCTTGAAAATATCTTATATCATCATTTTATATAATTATCTAAAAATATTAAAATGATTTCAAGAATTTAAACTAGAGTAATTTTCACAAAAAAAATCAATTCCCTGAACTTGTGATTAGCCTTTACAAATAATTATTGCATTGTTTATTATTGAATCACTATTTTCGTTCATCTTTTTTAAAAAAACAAACTTTGTTTTGATTACATTTTTATCTTCATGTTTTTTACGAGTTCTCATATCTAATTTTTCTAAATCAAATACAAAACTTCATTCATAGAACTAGTATATTTATATTGATAATATTTTTGACATCTCTAGTATCAACTTTTGAGAAAAAATAAGTCTGTTACATTATCCTTGTTGTTATTTTGATTTGAACATATTTTCCATGATATACAATAATATTTTAAACTGCCACTTTCTTTCTCATACTTAAATAATATGAACATAAATTTACTTCATCACTTGAAATAAATAAGTAAGAATATTTATCTTGTAAAGATTCTACATTATCATTTTTTTAGAATCATTGTGAATTTTTAACTAAGAAAAAAAATCTTTAATTCCATTCATATCTAAAAATGATGGTGAATCATTTCTATCAGAATTTTACAACATTTTAAAATCCTCAGAGTAAAAAATATTACATTTTCCCTTGTTATAAAACATGTATCCTCTACCATTTGGAGGTTATTTAAGGAACATACCATAAAAAACTCTTTTATTAAACTTCCTAATATTGTCACCATTAAAATTGATAATGCATAGGATTCCAAACAGACATAAGTTTTTAAAACATGTGGTTTCGTTGTCGTAAATATCATATGGAAACAAATTAGAGTTTAACCTATAGAAATAGATATTCAAGATGTGAAATCCTACTCTAATATCATGTCTCTAAAATTATTTGAGAAGTATCAGGTAAATTATCCATGATCAGGTTATCTACACAATAACAAAAATAATTATTTTTTATAAAAGTAGTAAAACATAGAAGAAAACACAAGATAAAACATAAGAAACAATAAATAATAGATCCAAATGGCTTGATATTCAAGGGGGACTAAAATATTATAGGATACTAGAGTGTCCTATAATAAGGTTCTCACACTCGAGAGGAAGAGAGATCGTGCTTGAGAAGGAAACAAATTGACCTTAAAGACGAATTTTTAGATTCTAGAAAATCAGACACTTTATTACCCTCTTAAAAATTATGAATAATATCCATGAGATTATTGATGAGATACCTACGCCAATGAATTTGGTAAGTGATGGACCATGGATTTTCGTAGGTGTTGTAAAGAGAGTTGAAGATACTCTTAGAATTAGTTTCAACCACAAATAGAGGAATTTTCTCTGAAATATAGAACTCTAAACCTTTCAAAATTACCCTCGCCTCTACCTATATGGAGTCACATATCTTAAAGGAAGAATAAAATAAAAAAATTTACTTCCTTTATGATCCATAGAGATTCCACCCCCTCATGATAACTGATATACAAGAACCATCAATATTAAGATTCAAGCCATTGCTATGAGGGATCTATCACACCCACCTGCCCCTAGGTAGTGAATTTTGAATGATATGAGAGGTATAAATTTGATAAAAAATACATTTGAGGGATAGGGAGTCTTCCCATTTTCTCATCAACAACATTGGGTCAGATTCCATATACCTTGTTTTTGAAATAAGATCCATCTACGAGAAAGTTATGCCTTCAAACTAGGCCTTTCTCCTAGAAACCCATATCCACCAGAAAACAGTTTACTACAAAATGGATATCAACTTATTCTAGATATTATTCATACCCAATCCCTAAAACCAACAATGGATGAAGTTTTCACCTTAGAGGGTGAGGAAGACAAACTGATAAACTCCCCAACATCTTTCCAAACTGAGATGGATTTATCGCTCCTGAAAAATAAGTGACATGTACACTCTTCACTGGGGTTCTTACAAGAAGATGAATTTTAAAAAATAGTGATAACATTTTTTTATCTCCTCATTAGTGGAAGGGTATTATTACTTATACGAAATATGAGAAAATTCATTTTAGGGGGATTTCATTGCACCATATAATATGATTGAAGTCATCCCTCCAATACATATCAATAAAAATGAACATTTAGGCCATAACAAGAATGTCCCTCAGGGATGAAACCATGAAGAAAAACTTATCTTTCTCATACGAAGGATTGATGATCTTTAAAAAGTCATTATGTTCTTTGATTAAAACTACTTATGTGAAGTATTGACTATCACAAGAATTCCTTAGCATTATATCTAGAGTGGGGTAGTTGTGGAAGAGAAACATGGATCCAATCCAATTATCAAACCATAAGATTATGTAACCATGACATGTTATCCATCACCCATGGTACTGTAGACATTATATATGGATTTGAAGAGTTTTCCAAATAAATGGAACCTTCCACTTTGAAAAATATAGGTTCTTCCCATAAATTTACTTAATGAAAATTTCCCATTTCACATGTCCTTAAATCACCTCCAAGGATAACCTAGAATGAAAGAAATGTATCTTGTCGGTAGCACTTCTAAAACATATACCGCCTTATTCAGTAGGTCTTTAAATCCTCAACCAAGACATCCATTGTTCCCATCCATATGAGTGGACATTTTAGATAAAGGTGGTCACGGTTCTCTCAATTCTCCAGATGCTTCTATGTGGAAAATTGATAATAGATATGGTATTGGGATATAACATAAAATTTTATTAATGATATTTACTCTATCTCTGAAATAAAGGAATCAATTTTTCTAATTAGTTTTATGGGTGGAGATCTTATCCACTTGCTTATCAAGATGATGTATCTGAAGCCCTATAACTAAAATAAGGGCCCATAAATAATCCATATGTAATTTTGTTCTATGGATTCCAATGTTGGAAATGATAATGTTGGATTTTCACTTCAAACAGAACATAGTGATATAAACACTACTCTTACCTCCATTGATTTGCTTACTACTCCACTTTCAGTAGGAGTTAAGAGTATCGTTAATTATCCTGTTGGATTTGATACTTCCATTGAGGAATAAAACCATATGTCTCCCAACATCATATGGGATAAACCCTAAATGTGTGATCTTCCCCTAGGTCGCATTATGGTCCCTTCATGCATACTGTTATTAATGTTCTACAAAGAGAATCCTGTGGCATGATAAATATGATGGGTGATAAGGAGTCCCCCTACCCCAACCCCCATATTATTTTGAATAAGTCACAATATATTCTCCTAAAATTGATAGTAATCCAAGGAGAGATAAATAAAATAAAGATAAGATCAACAACCGTGGAATAGAAACCCATGTAGTGAAAGACCTTTAAAATATAACACCATTGAAGCCTATCATAGGATTTATACATATCCACTTTAATTAAAATGTTCAAACCTTGTAACTTCCTTCTGATATCAATAATAATATATTGTGCATGAACGATGGAACCCTAGATGGACCTGTCCTTAATAAATCAATGTTTCTCCTTAGAAATGAAGACATAAAGGTAATGAGAAATTATTCTAATAATCACAATAGCAATCACTTTGCAAGAAACATTTCACATGATATTAGGATGATACTAATTAAGGGTGTAAGGATCCTTGAATATTGGAATGAGAACAAGGTTAGAAGTGATTTAAACCTTGGGTATTAATCCCCCATGAAAAATGTATTTCATTGCCTCTATGATATATTTCATAATAGTATCCCAATATTCTATAAAGGAAGAGCCCATAAATCCAAAAATCCAAGGGGAGCTATATGGATTGATAGCAGCAATGACCTACCATAATTTATTCTCATTTGGAATGGAATCCAAAAGTTATTTATTTTATTTGAAACCACATGAGGAATCATGTCAACGAAGGTAGAAAAACCACTCATCTAACCTTCCTACATGAAACTGTTTGGACCAACAAGACAGACATTGAAATGGGATTCCTCCATACATCAAATGATGTATCGGTTTTAAAAAAAACCATCTTCCAAAAGTATATTGGGAATAAAATGATTCATATGGTGTTCTAATTTCATGAGAAATTATATTCTTATAATCAAATTATTTAAACATTCCATTTTTATGTTAAATATAATTATTAGTTCAAATATTCTTCAGGGAATATCAGTATTTCTTCTCAAATCTTCTCCTAAATCTCTGAAACATTTTTAGTTACTCAGATTTTTGTTTGAATGAATAACACATGAAATATGATAAAAATCATAAATAAAGTAAATAATGTACGTTTTTTCAAATTTTTATTACTTTCTCATGGTCCCACATATGTAAGAATGAATAATCTCTAAGGGATTAGTTCAATGTATCTAAATTTCTTTTGTATTGAATTTATCATATTCCCTTTGTAACATATCAAAAATGACCATTAACTTCTTATTTTTATATAAAACATATCACTAATTATTTCTCTAAAATTTTTTCAAGATCATATTCATATGTAAAACATGTCCAAGCCTCTTATTCCATAACTAATTTTCATATAGTACGGTTAGATATCATGATACATATGTATCTAAAACTTGAAACAAATTTCCCTTTGTTCGTTGTCCTATTTTTAAAACATTATCATCATTATTCATTAAAACAATATTCTAAAAAAACATTGTTTCCTCCACCACAATGTCATGAAACAAACAAAAAATTGTGATTCCATCTATCATTAAATAAAGATCTTTTGAATTTAAATAATTCTTCTCAAACCATAGAAAACCTAATGCCTTAATTCTGAGTGATTCATCATTTTTAAAAGGTAATGTCCCTTCCTTGTAATATTTCACATTTTTATTAAATTAAAATATCTAAACATATGTGAAGAACAACCTGTATCTAATATCCAATTTCATTATAATTTTTTATCTTTGATAAAAGTTTTGACAACTAAGGCCTTTTATTTTTATTTTTCTTGTTTCACATGGTAATTCTGAGATTTTTCATGTAAAATTTATTGATCTAGTTTAATTAAAAGAGACAAAAAAGAAAAGTGTTTAGGCCGATCACATATTTATGAAATAGTTTCCATAAGATGAAATATATTTTATGTTTTTAAATTGAATTTTTAATATTTTCTTCTTGGAGTAGAATGACTCCACCATAAAATATTCTTTAAATACGTCTTATATTAATTATAATGTCGATGATTAAACCAAATAATTTATATTATATTCCAAAATCATCAAAAGATACAAAAATATATATACAAATTATATTTTCTTTTGTAAAAAGCATTCTATCTAGAACTATATTCCAATTATGCATTATTTTTTTGACCATCAATCTTGTTTATTTATTATGAACCAAAATTACTATAAATTATTGATATATTCTTATTTTCCTTAGTATAGACATCAGTTATAGAATATTTTTTCTTAAATATTTGATTCCTATGAAATTTCAAAATGTTTGATTCTATAATATTTTTCTATAAAGATCTCATTATTAACTTGGTTAATCTTTTGAACATTTTCATCATTATTGTTAACCTTTTAGGATGATCATTGTTTATCCTTATGAGTTTTGAACTTCACAATACATTCACCATAATTTAATGCCATTTTTGGAAGTTAGTGCTTCCTTTCTTAGAATCAAGTAGTTTCTATTGAACAAGATAAAATTCATGCTCCTTCGCCATTATATTTTCTTCAATAATGATGTTTTAATTTTACTTAATAAAGAAATATTTTATTCTCATCTATTTATTTTAACAACCTTTATTTTCATTCAAGAGTTTATTTTATATTGTCTAATAATATATCTTTTACTTTACCTTCTTGTTTTATTTCTAATTTGTAATAATATTGGAATTTCAGGATTTCAATTCCCTTCTATTCCAAAAATTCATATGATTTTCCTCTTATTATTCATCAGAGTTGTTTCTTTCATCACAAGTAAAATTCCTATCATTTAATTTTTCAATAATTAACATTTTATATAATTATCATTAGAATTTTCAAATTCTATTAACTATAATCATAATTCTTTGACTTAGATAGAATGTTTACCTTTTTATATTTGTATAAATTATTATCTTTTCTATTTGATAATTACTTTTATATACTAGTCTTCTTTTTCAAATATGTTATTGACTATCCAACTTATTCATCAATATCATTATATTTTCATAGACATGGAAAATTTAATGCACTATTTTTAGTGACTCTATAATTAAATCACTTCCAATGTAACTTTTATTTATACTTCCATGTGAATATTTTAACTTTTCTAAAACTAATGAAATGAATTCATAATTTTTTTACTTATTTAATATTAAATATATATATTCTATGTATGATATCTTAGAAAACAATTTCTCTTAAATGATTATCATAATAATTTCAAAAAGTGTAAAATATTTCAAATTATAACTAAGACATCTTATACTTCTAACAATGTCATTAAATCTAGTACATAACACACCAACAAGTTCATAAACTCCCATTTTTTATCTTCATTATTCAGTATCCAAATAAATAACTAGTATTTATTCACTTTTATATTTCCTTTATATATATTTTTCCAATTTTCTTACATGCCTCTAAGAGTTCCTTTTCCTTTAAACCTTAGAAATTCACTTTTTGGGAGTGAAGAAATAATTATAATTTTGGGCCACCAATCATTATCCAAATTATTATTGTCTAGTGATATTTAAGGAACACCATTAATAATAGGAGGAAAACCATCTGTAACATCATCAGGAACATAATATAAAATTGGTAAAAGATAGTGGAATATTATTTCATTCAAAATATGATAGATATTTCTATAAAATACATGTATCACCAAACTATTAACTAACTTAAGAACATCCATGGTAGCATTATTTTTATTTAACCAATAAACACCTAAGATTCAATGAAGGAACATTCAATTTGATACCAATTTAAAGGACCAATCGAGATAAACATGATCACTAAGATGAGGGTGAAGGTGTGATCTTTTATTTTTTAGATTTTTTATTTTAAAATAACTATCACCTTTAATTATAGAGAGTGGAATTCTTCAAACACCAACACACAAGAACATCCACCAGAACAAAGTAATTCACAATTTAAACTATTAAATAAGAGTATCTAGTCTATGGAATTGTTTTGAAATAATCCAATACAATTCATAAACTATAAAAAAATATGTCACAATTTATATAAAGTAAATAATATCCATCCCTTTCATAGAACTATTGTCATTTGACAATATATGATATTTTCACATAGATAATAATATATTAAATTGTTTATAAATAATGAAATTATTGTTGAATATTAGTACATGATACTTTTTCATTGTAAAACTTGTACACTTAACACTTTCCTTCCTTTCATACACTTCAATTTTTTACATAATAGTGAGCATGAAATTTCTAACTAAACTTATTTTTATAGACCTATCCATCTGATAAATTCTCCATTTGGTAAACTTAGTCTGGTATTATCTATCCAATTCCATGTTTTTATGATATATTCTTCAGTTGGAAACATTAGTCCGGTACTACATCATCTAATACCAGTCTAGTATCACTATTTATGATATTATCTTTCCAGTTTCATTGTGTTTGGTACTTTGATAAAAGGATCAGCCAAGATTTAAATTCAGTACCCCACTTCTTCAAAACCATTCTTAGCAACTAAAACTTCCCTCCAAATCAATTTATCTATTTTATATAGGCATAATGTCTTCTAAAATATATGGATAGGTGCAAACATAAAATTTGAGTTTCCTGCTCCAAATTTGTATATCTCTATCGAATCATTCTATGGTTTTTCATTTTAAAACCTATAAATATATTGGAGTCAACAATTTTTATAGAAAATATCCTTAGATCATGGAATCAATGAACTCTTCCAAACTTTTTGAAATGTCGTCTATAATCACATTATTTATATCATGATTAGTGTAGTGTTGAACATCTAACTCCAAATTTTCATAATAAACGACTTTAATTTTGTTTGTAAATATTCAAAAACCATTATCAAGAACTTCTTTGTATAAAATTATATGTTCAATAATGCTTCATATGGTAACATCCTAAGATTACTTTTTGTTCGACTTCCCTCCATCCAATAACATTCATATTTTTTTCATTCTCTAAACCTATGATGTTTTCTCTATTATGAGTTCTTCAGGGTATTATGTTAGATGTGTTTGTCTAATGACTTCTCTTAGTTAACTATATCTAAAATATTTTCATAGAAACACCCATTTAATGACTTATCTTAAATACTATCTTATGAATTCATAAGTGTTCATTGTCTATTGATATTTATATTCTTTAGTTCGATGAAAATTTATACGTAACTTCTAGAATAATTTTCTTTATTCAAAAAAATTATTTAGAAAAAAAATTGTTCTAAAACTTATTATTAGATTAATTTTTATGTGCCTCCTTCCAATATAATTTCCTTCAAAATATATATTTTTTTTAACCAGTAATTATTTAAGAATTATTTCATCTAGAACATCCACAATATTTTTATTTTCTAGTCTTACAAATATTCTTCCATAAAAAAGCATAATAAAAAACCATGAATATATTTGTATAAACAAGTTGTTTGGTAATTTTAAGATAAAACACTATCACCATATTTAACTTTGTTCAAACATATACATATGAAGGAATTATGAATATAATCAGACAAATATATGGTTATATCTTCTTTCTGATCACCTTGTCTTTTTGGACTCCATCTACTCAGCTTTTTATGTTCGACTAATCTTTCTTCCTATGGAATACATTTTCCAAAAAAAAATATAAGTAGCGGTAAATATTGTCAAGTGATTTATGAAATGACTAAAAAAGACAATTCCAAGACAAAATTATTTCTGTTCAACCATACTTCATCACCTATTGGTCTTAACAAAATATCTAAAAAATCACCCTGAGAAGCACTTTAAGCGGCCAATATGGAACCCTTTAAATCTTCTCCAATAACTTCTAAATCAGTTGACATAGATGAAACACCAGTTGATAAGAGGTCCAAACCAATTTCATGAGAAAATGGCATGACCAAACCATTGACTCCATCACCATGATCACCAATCACTAGATCTACAGAAATAAAAAAATACATATATGTATATATAATTTATAATATTTTTAAATGTTAAAAAAAATATAAAGAATAATTACTATAATATTATTTTAAATATATTTTATTAATTTTTGCCTTAAATACAATGTAGTTATAATATTCATAAAAATTACTATACTTGTTTATTTTATATAAAATATTTATTCATTTATATAATTAATATATTTTTTTAAAATATAACTAATAATAGTTAAATATATTTTTAATATATTTCAATTTTTTACAATTAAATAATTATTAATTGATTTAAAATATTATATAAAATATTTAATATTATTATTATTATTAATATGAACATATATAATTAATATTATTCGAGAAAGGCGAGACCCAAGAGTTTTGATAACTAATACCATGGATATATAATTAATATTATATACATCTAGATAAATAGTAATTTATTTTGAATCATTTTAATTAAAATTACCTTTTAATTTATATTCATTTTTTTTAAAAATTTATTCTTTTTTAATATTTTTCAATATTTAAAATTAATATTATATAGTATTTTTTTTTATTTTTTTTAATATATCATTTTTTAATTGTTGAATTTTATTAATCTTTAATATCGATTCAATTAATATTTTTTAATTATTTTTAAATATTTATTTATTTTTATATTTTTATAGTTTATTAATTTTTATTATATAATTTATTAATATGGTTTATTGATTTTTTAATATTTTTAGTTCATTATTTATTTATTTATATTTAACATTTTTAATATCTCTGAAATATTTATATATATTTAATATTTATTGATTTATTTTAATATTTTTGTATTGAAATCATTATATAATTATTACTTATTCATTTTTTATTAGTAATTTATTATAAAACCTTTTAGATTTAATTATAAATTTTAATATGTATTCATTTTGATTTTATTATTTATTTATTTTAATAATTTTACAATTAATTTGATTAAAATAATTTATTCATTTTTTATATTTGGCTAATTTATTATTTTAAATTTAAAAAAATTTATTCAATTTTAATATATCTTAATTTCATATTATTTATTCATTTTTAATATATATCAAATTTTAATTTTTTGGAAATTTATTCATTATTTACACTTTAATTTTTTATTATTAAATTATTATAAATAACTTATATTTTAATGAAAATTTATATATGCATAATTTTTATAAAAACTTTTCATATTTATATTTTTTAAATTTATATAGTTAATATTATTTATTCATTTTTAATATTTCTATAATTAATATTATTTTTAAATTTTAATATTTATTCATTTAATATTAATTATTAATTATTATTATTTTCATTTTTTTATTTTTCATTTTCACATTTGTTTATCAATGAAAACTTTAGCACTAATAATGTGTGGATTTAAAGGAACCCATATAGTCACAATACTCGTCCCTGCATTCAGGCTTTATATGGAGGCCAAAACTTATTGAATCTATATGATAAATTTTTAAAGAATTTAGACCCTAAAAGACATAGTTATACTATTTTATCATTCCTTTCATGTATTTCTCAACTAGTTATGCATGAATTTTCTTATTATTTTATTATTTTTCCCAAAAAAATGGTTAGCATAGAACCTGTATTGTGTATTTTTGTTGTTATTCCCAAAAAAATGGTTTGTTTGAAACCACCAACTTCTATTATAAAAAATATTATAAACTATACTACACTACATTATTTCTCATCTTCACTGCTCACATCGATTATTACCAACACTTATCACGTTGCTTCCCATAACACACTTCTTAAGTGGTTTCCAAAAAAACACACAATTGTTTTCAAACTCCTATTAACTATGAAATGATTTAATTTAACTGATGTTTATTTTTTATTTATATCTTTTTATCATTGAAAATGTAATTATTTTCATAAAATTATATCATATTTAATCTTCATTGAATTAACTATGATATGAATTTGGTACGGTATTTTTTAAGACTATTGCATAGTTTTTTAAATATGACATGTTGTTATATATTTGAGTTTTGGAATTATTTTTTTAAAAATTAATTTCATGTGTTGAGTTTTGTTTTATTTTTACATCTAATATTCTTTACCCTTTTATTTTATATTATTTACTTTGTGGAATATAATAATGTAAAAGTCAATTTGTTGGGTAATATTATTAAAAATATAATTATACAATACCTTTTGTACACGTCAGTCTCTGTTGGAGTTATGAATGATCACAAAAACACATTTGTGTTTCTCTGGATTATTTTTAATGTATTTTAGTATTTATAATTTAGAAATTTATTGTGTAACTGTCAAACCAAATGGAGGTATCAAGAGGTGATTAAGATTCCTTTTTGGATCCCCCACCTATAGGTTCTACATCAAACCATTAGGGGCTAGATGGAACATCATTTCTATCCAAGGGCCACCTGTGGGCTGGAGGCATCCACCGGCTATTCAGTGGCGTCATTACTATACAAAAAAATGTATCATTTGAATGGGACCTGTATGCATTAATTTGACCAAAAATTGATCTATTTTATAACAAATCCCTTAACATCCTTATGAAATCCATCATAGACTATAAATACAACCCCTTAGGTGATTGGAAGGCCATGGTTACCTTTTTCAATGATTATGATTCCATTTTCCATCTCTAGTTATATCTTGTGCTTTGTTCTGTATTAACTCCCTATAATGTTTATATCTCCCTCTCCCTATCTCTTATATTTCTTATATTATTCATTATAAAGACATAGAAGAGTGTGTGATTCAAAGGTATTGTGCAAAACCAAGTCTCTTATTTGTTTTTATTATGGTCCTTAAAGCAAGGGGTCATTCTTTATTCATCCTTATTATAAGGGGATTAGGTTCTCACATCATTTAGTGATGGATTTTGGTTCTTTCTTATTATTATAGATAGGTAATGGATTTGAAAACTGGTTTCATTGGTACCATTGAACCCAAGGAACTATAAATCATCTAAATTCCTTGTGGTAGATACATATTCAACTTTTACCGGTGATTATTAAGCATCGTTATCAAATTATATTATGTTATTTATTTAATATATAATCTCTGAACTCATTTAATAGATTAATGACACTCAAACATATTATTATTACACTATCTATTTTAATTAATTAATTTATCTTAATTATAATTATTGTACTTTAATTATTTCAATTTTAGTTAATTCCTTTAATTTTTTTAATTTTATAAAAATTAGTTTTAAATTATAATTTTTTTAAAATGAAAATCACCCCTAGAGACATCCTAAATATTACCTATTATTTATATCAGATCCATTCTTTATTTTTTCAAAAACCATATTTGGTTATAGGAATAATCAATTAAGGATGGAATCAAACTCTAACGTCCAATGTTACCCGAAAGGAAACTTTATTAGAATATCCATTTATTTTTCTAGAGGAAAAATACGATTATTGGAAAATATACAGGTCTATATTTCTTAAAACCATTAGCTATATAGTTTATAATATTTTAATAAATAGATTTAGACCTTATACCCAATCATTGTAAAAATAAACTATCAATGAAATTTATTATTTTGAGATAAATGAAAATTCCATGAATTCTTTTTATGGTGCATTAGATATGAATGAATTTTATTGTATTTACAAGTCTAAAAATGTTCATAAAATTTGGATGTTTCATGAAGATAAAAAATTGAACATATCAAGTTAGAGTTTAGTGAAAAAAGTAGAAAAGAAATAAGGTACTAAAACATCAAAATAGTGTGCATTAAAAAACTTCCTCACGCCATTATATTCAAGACCAAAATGTATTATGGCTTCAACCAAAGTATTAATGAGGTAGGTTCCTATAATTTTTCTTATTATTTAATTCATTTAAATTATAAAGATCTCAAATTTTCCAGAGATATATTACAAGAAGGATTTTGTGAACATCCCACAAAATTAATGGATATTAAAAATAAATACAATCAAATTATTACGGAGAAATGTATTCTTTAAAAAGAAAATGAGAAACATAAAGATGGAAATAAAAGTAAAAATGATCTTCTTTCCAAAAATAATGACGATAAATAGAAAATATTTAATTTGGTTCTAGACAATATATCTATGTTTTAGAATCAATGTGAAGTGATAAAAAAATAATTGATCGAAAATTGAAATAGGAATGAAGGATTTTTCAAGATAATAATATGTTGAGAATTTGTAATCCACCCTCAAATATCTTATGAAACCACTTCCAAGTTCACCCAAGGTGAACAAAATTTAAACAAGATCATGGGTTCCCAATGTATTGGGAAATGTGATTATAGACATTATTATAATTCAAGATATAATAGAAATACCATGAATACCATTTTTATAATAGGTATATGTCAATATAATGTTTTCATTTATTGTAAGAAAACTGGTCACATGATTTTTGAATTCAATAGTAAAAATGATGGTTATGGTAAAAATAATTTGTTCACACCTCTACAAATCATTTAACTGAAAAAGTTCATATTCCATACGGGAACTCATATCTTAAACAAAATTTTGTTCCTAAATTTCTTTTGACCAATATTAATCGACCCAAACTCACTTGGGTACCAAAATGATTTTGGTAATTTGGAAGGAAAATGTCTCATGTTCATTCCCCATGTGATACATGGAACATGGCTAGTGGTTTATCGAGACACATGTGTGGTATAATTTATCAAGAATAAAATACCATTGAGAAAAAAAACTTTCATATCATTATGTGTAATATAGGTAAGTCTATCTTGTGATATTCACTATCAAAAGCAAGTTGTTTGTCTATTCTTTTAATTATAAAATTTTTATTTATTAATATTATAATGAATTATGATGTCACTAGTTTAATATTATTTAATTACTGGATATTGAAATTATTTTCACAACATAATTTTAAATATCATTGATGAATATTTAAATTCACTTGGATATTTCATTAATTTTTCAAATTGTTCTATATATTGAGATTTAAATTAAATACTCTAATGTTTTAAAAAAATCAGAATAAATATTTTAATGAATTGTTGTTCAAATAGATATTTGATTTATTACATGATATTTAATTTATATCATGTTTAATTTTAATATTCAATTGTTGGAATTCTTTGAACTATAATTCGATTTTTGAATTATTTTTTTAATTAATTATTTTAATATTTTAATATTAAAAAATATTCTCTAAACTGACCAGGAAGCCACCAATTTTCATGTACATCCTCACTATATTTCCTATGGTGATATTTTAATATATACTTTATTCTATTACCCACTGATAATCAAGTTTAACTAACCAAATTTCTAGTAGCATCATTTCAGGCCGTTTTAGACTCTAGTGTTGGGGATACAAATTTTTTTTATTTCATATTAATATTAACCTCTCTCAAATTAATATATATTATTTTAATATTACAAAATAAAAATATTTTGGAAATTATTCCTTTTGATTTTTTTTTGCTTTGAAAACCCTTTTATGTCTCTTATATATCTAATACATTATCAATTATTCATTTATAATTGAATTCTCTTAAATAATTTTTCTAGATACTCTCTATAAAATCCTAGATCATTTTGAATCTATTGGTTCATCAATTTATCTTATCCACATACACAACATTTAATTAATTTTGGTCATTTTTTAGTTAAATTCTACTCTTATCCTTTAATGTCCTTTATTTTTTTATGTACCATGTTACTTATTGATTTAAATCTTTTATTATGGTCACTTGTACCTCACTCTCTAAATTGATGACATTTATTTCTATTGGGTTTCCTTATGTTCACTCAAATCATTTATCATGGATTTAAAAACCTTATATCGGATAGATATAGTTTTATACATTAATATTTCTTTGAGAATTGAGCATCTATGTTTCTTTTAATGATTATTATTATGCCTTATTCATTAATTCTTTTTTTTGATGAGAATGATTTGTTAACTCTTTCTAATAAGTTATTATATCTTATAAGGGTATGATATTATAACTTATAATTTTCTCTCTTTACTATGTTTGTGTACTCCTATATTTTCTACATAACATTTTAATGTAATTAATGGATATTCATTGATTCTTGACATGCACTATCATAACATCTTTTTATGAGTTTTTTCTTTATATAAAAGGAAGGAAGGATTAGGAAACTCAAAAAGTAAACATTTATTGAATTGAATCATTATTATCTCTACTGGTTTTCATTGACTAATTATTATTATTATTTATATAGCGATAAATTGTTTTGTATAATTTCAATGATTTAATTCATTTCATTATGAAAATTATATTATTTCACCATAATTTTTTTGGTATCTCTTATAATTTCATTATGAAATATTTTGACAACCATTGGAAACTCTATTTTCTATAGTATCAAATGTTTAATTAAAATATTTTATGGATCCTTATATTTTTAATCCCCTAATTAAGGGGATCAAATACCATTATTAATTATAAAAATATAAAATAGGAAACATCCTCTTTGTAAAATCTATTAAAATCATTAATCCTTTATTTAATATCGTAAAATCCATTCTTCTTTCCTATTTGAATTTTTGAAAGTATTTTTCAAATTATATTGTACATCTATTTTAGAAATAAAAAATTGTAATATCTCATAAAATATATTTCATATCTTGAACCCATTACATGATAAGACATTCTGTTTTTTATGGAGAGTTTCAGATGAATTGAATATTTTTATTTTCATTTTAATTTACTTGGTATGTTGCGTTTTCTCTATTTTTAATCTTTTAACCTTATGATTTATTAAAATAATATTTCTTTCCAAATTTACCCTTATTAAATTATATACTTTATTTTATTATTGAGATGTGTTGACATGATTTTTATTTAATATTGTCATACTTCATCAACCTCATTTATTTTGAGATCATTTAATGAATTGATATTCATATGTTCATTTATTTTACCTCTTGAGTTAATTATTTCAATAATTATATTCTATTAACTCTTAAAATCATAATATATATCTATATATTAAGACCATTGAGTCATTTTCCCTTTTATTTGAATCATTGTGTAATTGATTTGTATCTCTCAATCTCTAAGGTTTTTTTTGTTTTCTCTTTATCTAATCGTTGAGTTTCATTATTTGTGTGTACCTTTATAAAGAATTCACCCTCTATAGAGGAGCCTATGGTGTTTTTAATGTAGAATAATCTTTTCCGAATTTATTTGTAAATCAAATGAGTGTGTAGTTTTTAGTTTTATAAATTTGGTTATTTAATGTGACATGTCATCAGTAAATATAATTCATTTTTAGTTTTTAACTTCCTTGATTAAATAATTATTAGTTATGAGATTTTCATTTAATTTTTTTTTATATTTTATGGTTGGATCTAATCTCATCGTAAATGCACTACCTTTATCTCTACAATACTTATTTATTAGATTTCTGATGATTCCTATAGGGGGAGAATGTTATGAAATTAATGTTATGATTCCTTTAAACTTATTTTTCTTGATATATTTAAGGAATTGAAGGAATAATTATATTCTAATTTCTCAAAGTTAATTTCAGAAATTTTAAAATCAATTTTATATTGTCATGATTTCATGCATGGTAATAATTATGGTTTTACATCTTCAATATGGGTGTTGGTTATGGTATAAAATAATCATTTATATTTGTTTTATGGGGTAAAAGGTAATAATTTCCAAGGAATTTTGGCTTATTTAAGTTCATTAAAAAAATTATTTATTTTGAAATTAAATTATGTAAATTTGGTTATTTGGAATTTTTGAGATTCACAAAGTGGGAGAAGCCTTGACATTTAATTACTGAAATAATTCTTGATAGTTTATCCAAAGTATCTTTTTAATTTATTGAAAATAATGTTATGAATTTGATTATGATATATTGAAATAGATTTTTAATAATGATATTCAATTTGTTTGTAAATAATATAATTGAATCATTAATATCTTTATTTATTAATTTTCAATGTTTTTATCATAAAAAGGGAGTGAATGTTGTACATATCAATCTCTTAGGTAGTCGTGAATGATCACAAGGACACATTTTTTTTTTCTAACAATTCATTTTCATTAATTTCATCATTTAAATTTCAATTTTTTATGGAAGTATCAAACGAAATGGAGGGATAAAGATGTTCAAAAGAATAATTTTTTGAGTCCCCCACCTAATGGCACCAATGACTACCCATTTGGGTACAACCAGCGGGGTTGTGGCATCAGGATTGTATAAAAATAGTTGGTTCAATGGGCCTCGCATGCCATAATTTGACCCCAAAAGGTTTTATTTGAATTTTAAGGGCTCATGAACCTTTCTAAATCCCTCATACCCTTTAAAAACGCCCCCTTGGGTGCTTGGAAGTCTATGGTTCAATTGTACAATGATTATGATTCCATTTTTCCTTATCTTAATATATCTTATGATTTGTTGTGTATTGAAGCTATCTTATGTTCCTCTCTCTCTATCTCTTTATCTAGTGTTTTTCTCTAATTAAATGTAAATAGATTGTGGAGTGTGGTATTAAATTGGTTTTCAAAAAATAAATTCTATTTTTCTTTTTGGTTCTTTATTTGTCCTCAAGGAAGGGTTTGATCTTGATTTGTCATTAAATAATGGGGTGGTTCTTTCATGTTCCTTAAAGCAAGGGGATTTGGTGATCAAAACCTTGAGTAGTGGATTTCGGTTATTTCATGGTCCTTAATGCAATATATATACTTTATAAGATGACTTATTTGGTACCATTGATCTCATGGGAGTATAAATCCTCCAAAGGACTTGGGGGTGGAGACGTAGGCACTATTCATTGGTGATTTCCAAACATTGTTATCAAATTCATTTGTTTTATTTATATAATTTAAACTATTTAACTTGTTTAATTAATTAATTCATCTAAAAAATTTATTCTTATGATATCACTCTTAATTAAAATCTTGTACATAATTCTCATTATTTTTCTTCAATTCAATCCATTTTTTCCTTTTATTTGTTTATTTAAATTTCATAAAAAATAATTTTTATGTCTAAAAAAATAAAGGAAATTTATCCCCTAATTTCCATCCTTACTAATACCTACAATACATATAGGGATTTAGTACTTTAATAATGGATTTTTTATTTATTATATGATAATTTTTGTAAATATTTTTAATGTGTATTCATTTCATTCTTTTAGAATAATAATGAAATAGGTACAAATAATTTTATGAAATATTATATAAAAAAACTTTTCATTCAAAAATTTCGTATTTCAAAAAATAAAAAATGATAAAAAAATTATTTTTATTTGCATAATTATTTTCAAGAAAATGAATATTTCTAGATAAATGACCTTTATAGATTTATGTTTACAATATGATGTATTTTCATACATTGAATATCACATACAATTTTTGGAATGTGAATACAATAAGGGTTTAATGTTTGATATTAATAACTTATAGTTAACAGTTTATATAAATAGTTTATAATTAAATTTTTATATAATTATATTCAAATACTTATTTTATTTATGAAATATTGTGTCAGTTAGATAAATGATAATGTTTATATGCATTAAATACAAAATAAAATAATAACCAAAGTACATTGAAAAAGAGTAGAGTCACTCTTCTGGATTAGATAGGTGAACTACAAAAATATAGAGGAAAGTGACATATATCACAATAAAAATCAAAATAAATGGTGTGAGGAATTAATATGACATCCAATAGGTATACCTTAAAAATAAAATATAACTCGACTACTCTAAAAACTCCGCGATAGTAATAAATGAATTAATAATTCATCCGTAAATACATTCCATGTAACATCCCTACCCTCATTCACTATGAATTGTAATCATAATGGGTCTTTATGAGACATTAGGAATGCCTCCGCATATGCCAATGGATTCCAAATAGAAGTAGGGGTCAATGATAGTATTATGGGGAGACTATTCCCTCTTATCAGAGTGTGAAATAATTAACATAAATAAACCAAACATCATGTAGACCAATAAATAAATAGATTACACATATGAAAAAAAAAACATATCACCATCAATAATAAATGCTATGTGGAAGTATACATTTATACATCAATGATTTTCCACCAGTTAAATCACATATACAAATAAAATACAACATAAAAATATAATAGGATTTACTAAAATCCACAAGCCTCACCTTATCCTGAACTCTAATACCTTGCAAGCAATCCTTCTTGATCAAGATACTCCGAACCTCTACCCAAACTGAACTAGAAATCAGGGAAGTTTTCTTGTGTACCCAAGTTTCATGGTCACCCAAAAAAGTTATGATAATAAATTAGTGAGGAACCACAAACATGGTCCCATATATATCCATTAAATTTAGTGTATACATGATATTTGTTCTCCTGAAAAATAATATAAAAATATAAAAGTATAATAATTAATAAACATCATTAGTCTTTGGGGTCCAATATGACACCTGAAATCAACTATACTTGATTTGGATAGTGTTAGAGTTTCTCTTAACAGGTTATGTGACCATTACAACCTAACAAAATCATGGTCCCAATAATAAAGTCCAATGCGATCCAAACCAAAAATCGTACCAACTCCATGGATATAATTCATAGCGTCCAAAATCATTAGTCATCCAGACTCTCAATCCATTAAAACCCATATTGGTAGCCATCCCATATCTAAATACATGGCTTCCCAAATAAATAATCATTCTGAAACCATGGATAAGATCTATGGTATCCCAAATCATTAATCATTCAGAATCTATGGATCACACCCATTGAATCCCAAATCAATAATCATCCTGACTATATGGATAACATCAATGGTAACCCATCACCTTTATGGGGAACTAATTCCAAACCTGGAACCAACATATCATCCCGAATCAAATCCATGGAAGCCCTAATTATAAGTTATCCCATATCTAAATCCATGAAACAAAAAACAATCATATATACATCATCCTAATATGATTAGAATATCATAGGTACCCCGAACCAATAGTCATTGTGACTCTATGGATCAATATCTGGAATCCCAAAACAAAAAACTAGGACTCATCCAACTCATAAGATCATTTCTGAGGTGTCCATACTAGTATGTCTTAATGGGAAGTGAAGCCCACCCAAATCATCTCATATTTAACAACATTATGTGGTTGAACATTTTCTTCCACACATCCCATAATTTCATGGTTGAGGACATTAGTGTGTGGCCTATCATCACCACATCCTTAAAAATATCCAAACATTTATTTGGGTAATAAGGTAACTCTGACAATCATCAAAATCCTTTTACAAAAACACCCTATATGGGGTCAACATATCACTAGGGTGCCCATTGGGGTCCCCTTGGCATCATCCCTATATGGACACCTCATAAGGGTCACTAGATCTAATCCTTATCTCTTGGGTGAACACCCATCACTCAGAGAAAATAGACTCCCTTGGCACCATCAACGACTCATCAAGGCCTCACTGACCTCCTTGGAAACTCTATATAGGAACCTTTATAGAGTGCATACTTAATAACATATCATTTATCAGGTAATTTTGGGATAGTATACACACTTGAACCAACATCATGCTACCCAGTGCTCCTCTTCCCGATCCCCATACACTATTGTAGAAGAAACAGTCACCCCCATGATCATTTTAACTAGCTTGAAGTATCTAAAGCATATCTGGGTTCTTATATGTATATTCCATTTTCCTTCATCTTAAGTCATCATTTATCTCTACATGGAGGTATCTAGAGGAACATGTCACTAGGGTCCTTGGATGTCATTATTTTATTTTATTTCATTTATATTCATCAAGGTACAAGTGTCAAATGACCTACATGTATAATTCATGAATTTACCATCGGTGACTGAGGTAATCTAGATAGTGAATGAGGATCATTTGTGACCCTTGAAAATTTATTCATTTCATTTGTGTATTTCATTTTAAAAAAAATAAATTTTAAAAAAATATATTGAGAGGCAACATATAACATGCCATAAAAATAAAGAATGATATCATTTTTCATATCTGAGGTACCTCCTACGTCAAACAAATTATTTTCCCTTTGACCACCACCCAGTATCTCTTACTAGAGTCCTAAAAGTATATCTAGGAACTATACGTACTTTAATGACCCTAAATCACACTATAAAGGCCCCTGTTTTTTGGAATGGATGGAAATACAATTGAAATTGAATTACAGTGGTTACTGGATGATCTGTTTATAAAACCAAGATTCAGAGTATAATTCTGATAGTTGGAACACATCAATGTCTGGTTTTTAAACTTGTTTGAAGGCCCAAAAGGTTCTATAAGTGCATCATTGAGTTTCATGGGCACTGAGTTCTAGAAATAAAAGTTTTGGAGGGTCTGATAGAGGTGGAAAATTGTTCTAAAACTATATGGCCCCATGTAGAAAATTGTGTGGCTGCAGCAGGGGAGAAGAAACACCCCACACGGGTTGTGCAAAATTTACCCAAACCGTGTGACTATCCCATATGGTTAGTGCCAAAATGGGAAGTACCTAATAAATATTCATCGCATGGTTGGCACACGGTTTGGGAAACCATGTGGAAAAACTATGTGATATGGTTTCGTAAGAAGGGGGTGACACACAGTTGGCATACTGTTTGGAAAAATCATGTGGCCAAACCATGCAACCCCCTTTTTAGATGAAATTGATCATTTTCCCCTTAATAAAGTTTATTAATTTATCTTCCTTTTCTTTCTTCATCCTTAACTATATGAGACCTCCTCTAGGAACCTTTGTCTTCTCCATTAATCCTACCCTACCTTGAATGGTCTGAAAGCATTCTTTTATTTATTTATTTTGATAACCCCCTTTCAAGGGATTAGAGGGAACCCTTACAAGGACCATAGTATTAGAGATTACATAACCCATAGGTCTTAGGGAAATATATATACTATAACTACATGGAACTTCTCCTCCCCATCTTCTTCATCATGATGTTCTCTCTCCACCTTTGCATGGCTTGTATGACTAGGATTCTCGTGCAAGCACATGCCGGTCCAAAGAGAAATTCCATACACTCTCTTTCTGAAAAATACACTTAGCTTATAGTATGGGGAATGCACCTGCTTTGAATCCGTATCGAGAGTATGCTCTTTGTAGATTCTTTTTGGTCATTATGCACTATTTTAGGTGGCCCAAAGGTTTTGAGGTGTCACGAAGGCCTTGAGGTGGCCTAAAATCCTTACTGGCTCGAAGGCCTTGGGTGGCACAAAGGCCTTGAAGGACGCGAGGCCCAAGCTGGGGGCCCGAAAGCCCAAACAGATGAATAGTTCCAGCTGTTACAGTACCAAATAGTTTTTGCTAAATTATATGCTATAGTGACTCCTACAGTAACCCAGAAATTATGTCTGTACTAGGTTTTGAACTTTGGTATCATGGATTCACTTGGTGAGTCCTCACAAACTTTGTTGAGGATCTTGGGCCTGCAAGTTTACCCTAGTCTTTGAAATAACTCTCTCATTTTTCATTTGATTCGATCAAAATCATTATTTGTGGATCCGCATTGATAAGATATCAATTCATTTTGAATATTTATTCATTTAATCTCAAATTGGCTGCAATGTTTTGGTATGTGATTATTTTTCCTTTTTTTAGGGTAGATGTATAATTCCTATATTTCTTTAAAATCGGATCGAATCAGAGATTGATATTGGATGAGTGATAAGTCCTAATAATAAGGTATATTTTTTATGAATATTTCCTTGAATTTTAAATAATTTTATTAATAGTTTTGGTGTTCTATACCCTAACCATTATCGATTGTCATGTTTAAATTAATTTCTTCATATTCAAATGATATACGCACCTTGTACTACCCCTATTGAGTGTTGTTATATACCATGATGATTTTAACCTTAATATCAAACACCCCATGGGTGTTCTAGATTTATTTTCACTTTATAATTAAATGTTTTAAATTCCAAAATTCTTTCTAATATTTGAACATGGATTTATAATGGGTTTCTCCCTTTTATTCCCAGAGATAATTGAACCTTCTACGTGGCATGTTGAAATTTTATAAATTGAATTTCCATGTTATGTAGGTGTTCTAAAATTATTATACGATGAATGGAGATATGATATTAGAATTGGATGTTGTTTATTAAAAAGATTTTTTTAAAATAATGTTTCATTTTTATAATAAAACCCCTCAGACGAAGTGTGTTGTCCTCAAAATTGAAAAGTGATGATTAGTGTTGTGAAACATGGTTTGCCTTTTTGCATTGGTTCTTATTCTATGCTTTGATGTCCTGGTTTGGAATATGGAAGGTTGATACATGGCTCTTATCGAATTAATAAAATGAATTTTCCTCCTTAGGTGTAAATGTTTAGAAAACCAAATCACCCCTCCCATGTGCTAGGCCCATCTTATTAAGAGAATTGCCCATGGAGGATTTTTCTCTATTGAATGTGGAACCTTCTAAGTGCCTCT
The DNA here is from genome assembly GCA_963277665.1 of Viscum album. Lineage (NCBI taxonomy): Eukaryota > Viridiplantae > Streptophyta > Magnoliopsida > Santalales > Viscaceae > Viscum > Viscum album. Next base: position 468,262,669 of record OY728160.1, on the reverse strand, counting down.
TTGATACTTATAAAGTTAATTTACATGTTTCATTTATATAAATGGAACATTTCATGTTGAATAGATTACTCATGATAGTTTTTATTTAAATTAGATGACTGAAATAAATAGTGTTGTCTGACATGATGGATTTCATTCGCTGTTTCTTTAAATGTTATTTATTGATTTTATTAAACTATGTGATTCATGATGTTTTAAATACCTTAAAACGAAATTAACTTTAAAAGGTGGAATGGAAACACCATTTTATTACCTATTTATGTGCATTTTTATTTGAATAAAAGTAAAGGGACCTACATTTTATATATTGGTCTTGTTAAATGGAATGAATGAGAGGTATTTACTCATTGATTATGATATAAAAATTATTACAACTTTCTTATATATATTGGATTGATAAAATATATGGATGGGAGGTATTTTCCCATGCCATTAATAATTTTAATATACCTTTATAGAAGTTGTGAAAAGATAGTAAGGTTTCTGTTGATCAGAGTTGTATCAACCTTCTCTTACATCGGGTGTTGAACATGAAGTCTCACACCAATGATACAATATGGGTGTTGGGATTTAGGTGCCAATACCATGATTATAGTGATGGTATGCTGAATCAATCACCATCTCGAGTGTTGCTTCATGAGGTATCTCACTCGATTATTATTCAGGTAATATACCCTATTCCCTAATATTTTTGGCTTTTTTAGACTGGTTATGGATGTTTGAGTTACACACCTATCTATCTAACATCTAGTATTCTAGGTATATGGACCCTTGAATACATATGTACGTAGTTCATATAGGTTAATGTAATATATAACTAATATATATATATAATTATTAATATATATATAGTTATGGGTCAGACATCTCTTTCTAGTAGTGAGATGAATAGGGTAGAGACGCTAGGTGTCCTTTGGAAACCTGAGTGGGAATGTATTTATTTTTTTCAGTATTGTTTATTAATTAATATTATGTACAAGCTACTTTAATTTATATTCATGGACTGGATTCATTCGCAGACATTGTGGTTAAGAACCTACTAGGATTATTTTCCCACACACTACTAGGGCCTCCATTTAACTAGGGTACCCGAGCAGACATTAAAAATTGAGGACCTTGGTAGATTTCTTTTGATATTTAGCTATTACCTAGGAGTTAAGAGAATATGACCGAGCCAGAGCTCAGGATGCTCATGGATATTTCCATTGGGGTTATTATTTTATTTATTTTATTTATTTTTATTATATAATTTATCATTTCCTCTTGTATGTATATTGCAGTAGTTGTGTATCATCATCCGAACATGCATGCATTTATTGTATATTGGTGTTGGCTATATTTTGTTTTCAGTTTATATTACTCTCTCACTATACTATCTTTATTTATTTACTACTTCTTCTATTATCTATTGATTATTAAAGGATATACCATTTTGAAACTCTTAACATGAGGGTATAGTCTCCCAACTATAACCTCCTTACACCCTCACTATTAGTTGAAATCCCCGGACATATGGGAAGGCATGCTTGAGGCCATGTGACCCACCTGTCTGGCTACATTATTAGTGGTCATATGGGTTAGGATTGTACAAAGTGGTATCATATGGGTTCTTTTTTTTCCTTTTTCTTACTATATTTGTTTGGTAGAAAAGATACTTGGAATGTGTCAATGCTTGGTAATTTTTTTTCTTGGACTAATCACCCCACCAACATGTAAAAGTCCAAGTGGCTAGGAATGGGACTATTGTTCATATTGTTTGTTATTAATGTTGATATGATTTCATCTTTAGTTAATAGTGTACATTATTCTATGTATTTATTTATGTAATTATGTTATTTTCCTCTTGTCCCTATTTAGGAAGTAAGAATCCTTACATACATCATTATAGGCACACAGATAATTCACATGCCCTGTATATTCCATTTCCTGTAGTTAAATTTATTGGCTTCTTGATTATTTTGATTGCATGCCTTGAGTGTTATTCCTATTATTTTTTATTATCATTCCTTTTTAGGTATTTTTATTGCAATACTTGTTATATACTATTATTATATTTACTTTTGGATGCTTCTCTACATAATATTCTTAGTTGATTATATGCCACTATGCCTATTTTCTCATAATTTTGTTCCTATGTACCATGTTTATGTTATTATTAGCATCTTTTTGTGTTTAATACCTAAAATCACATTCTTCAATAGTTTTGGGTGTATAAATGGTGAAACGGGAACCAAATATGTGTTGTGGGTAGATGAGTGTGAGTTTTCAGTTGTAATATGTGTGGGTACCTAACACTTGACTGTCATGGGGTGTGGGAAAAAATATATCCTAAGTTAAAATGATGTATAGTGGTTAACCTAGGTTGTCTCTATAAAGGTGTGAAAAACAATCACATTTTTTACTTTAAATTTGAGAAAAATGTGGGTTGTTTTAGAAATTGTTTGGTTTTTAAAGTAAAATATTTAAAAAAAAATTGAAAGGGAATGTGGTTAAAAATATTAATAAGAATTAGGTGACTATTTTGGGGTTGGTTCTCCAATTCCAATGTTATCATAGTTCCTATTTATCCAATTCTCTTTTGCTAAATTGATTAAAGATAGATTTCATGATGGAATCAATTCACTCACTTGGTCAATGGTTAATATGAGAGTAAACCTTACCAAGATATTAGTTTGGTCTAATATCCTTCGTTTTCATATTAGTTGTATAGAATACCCTCAATGGAATTAGGCAATTCCCAATCGGGTCTTGTTTATCCCAAATAATCAATAATATTAAGTACTCATCCCAAACGTGCTGAAGATCTCTGAGTAATTCACCAATAATCATTGATCTCATACATGATATATAGACTAGAACCTAGTGTAGTTAGATACTTATAATTTACCAATGAAATAACAACAATAGATTATAAAATTAAACATGACCGTATAAGATAACAAAAACCATTATTAGAATTGAAACCAAATTTGCAGAAGAGAGAAAAGATTTCAAACCATTATGTGAATGAACTCAAATATTAAAAAATAGAAAACATACCATTCCCAAATCCATCATAGGATTACCCCACCAGGGTAAGGGTAACTGAGAATAATGTGGAATAATAAGCTATTACAATATAAATAATAACAAAATAATGAAAAGAAAGAATAGAAATATAAATCCTCTAGAATTTTTCTTCCAAAAGTTGGATTTGGTTATCCCCACCATATGGTCGATTCATGACATGGAACCTTATTATAAGATATTTCAAATTGATTTGATCATATACTCTAATAATTTTATAGAATTATGTGTCATTTAAAATTTGTTATGGATGAAATAAAAGAGATTACTACTTTCTCTAGCCCCAATCACTATTCCACCAACCCCACATTGACTAATTCATGGGAGGCCTTAATGAAATATTTTATAATTGAAATTTAATTTACAGATTCTCATTTGAGTAATATTTATAACCCAACTAGAATTATCAAATTTTAAGGTTGGTATCCAAAGATAAGCCTCATTTAATGAGGTATAGTCTATTTTTCCGACCATAATAACTGTTCACATTGATCGTTTTTTTTGGCTAGTGGAAGTTTGAATGGGTTCTTTGTCTACAAAAATAATATTTATCCCATAAACCATAAAAAACTAGAAAAATAATCACATGAATTGGATAAATATTTTAGAGGTTATGATTAAAAAACAGAGCAATAGAAAACCACTAAATGTTAAGAATTAACCAATTTTTACACTTAAGCTCAAAACTCAACAAAAAACATAAAATGATAAAAATAAGATAAAATTGAAAAATTTGTAGGGATTAACTAATTGATTTTTTAGAAAAATTAAAATATTATATATATCAGCACGTTATAATTGGTAAATGTTGAACATATACTAAAACACTCTTTGAGCTTTGTTAATAATTAGAGACTCTTTTTGAGATGTAAAAGCTGTTAAAGTTTAAATGTTAAAGTGAATCAGTTTTGAAAAATGGGATCCAAATTCCAAACTATAAAGTGTATGTGCGCTTTATGGATTGGTAGATGATCACCAATTAACTTATTTAGCATATATGAGATAGTTATTTTCTAAAATGGAATTGGTTTGGATTAAATGGGATCTATACTTCAGTCTATAAAGTGTATGGGAGAATCATAGATTGGGGTAGTCGAAACCCATGTAATCGAACATTTGATTATATGACCACTGTATACATTGAAATGGTTGAAATGTAAAATCTATTTAATTTAATCTAAATTTGATTTTTTAACATATAAAATGAACAACTAGATCTATGTTGGTTTGTTGGGGCATATTTCTTTTGATATGACATGCCATGTGTAATGACCCAAACTTTTGTTAATGAAAATCCCTCTTGATCTATTGAAATATCATAATATGTGAAATGGTTATACAACATATGAACTTATTTTATTTTATGTTTTTTGATTTTAAATACCATTATGAATTTTGACCGTTTCTAATATAGTCGTTGAACAGTGATCACATGATTAGTATAAATATATGGCTTTAACAAACTCTTTTTACTCAGACAAAGGACGCGATGAACTCATCCAATAGAATTTCTCTATATGAATCCCATTTATCAGAGATCTGAAAGGAGGTTGTGTATTTTGGATTCTCTCTTGACAAAGCCCAAGATGACCACGAATACGATAAGCTTTAGTGGAACTGCCTACGGGAGACGTGGAAGTTGATATGGATTACCACTCGAGTGATGTTATCTAAGCCACCCCAAGAGTTTTTCACCATCGCGCACCTTACCCTAAGGCCTTATGTAGGTGTTTTAAGGGTTTATGTAACAATACCCTAGTACTATGATTATATACATTATTTTTGTATATAATAATGAATGTAGTTTCATTTTATTATTATTACTTTGTAAATAGTTTATAAAGCACAAATAATATTTTTAGTAAAATATTAAAATAAGAAATATATTTTGATGAATTAATGGATTTTTTAATTAAATATTATTTTAATAAATTATTATTACTATTATTAAATTAATTTTTATTAAATATAAATTATCATATAATTTTATGAATGAAATTGTAATTTTTATTAAGGTTTGAATACAATTTCTGTCAAAACCCATGAATTTTTGGATAAATGCCAGTTTTTATTTTACAAGTTTAAATTAACATATTTATAAAATTATTTAGATAAAATTAATATTATTTCTAGAATCAGGACATCGAAATTATCCAATGGTGAATTTTTCATAATTTTCTGAGACAGTCAAATTTTTGGGTAAAAATTAAATACCATATAAATATATAATCTGTTTTATGACATCATAATGTCACAATAGTGATGTAATAAAATACTATAAACTATATTATCAGACAATATATGTTTTACCATTAAAATAATGTGATTTTTGGTTTGTTTTATTTGTTTTACAAAGCTTTAGTGGACCCTCCAAGACTCATATAACATTTTGTCTTTTTTAAATTGTATTCCTGGAAAGTGTGACTCACCTCAACATAAGAAACCCTATTATTTTAAGAATTTCGGTCATTTAACTTATAAAATATTTATTTCCAATCCCCTTTGGCTGAAACCATGGGCAAAAACTAGGGTCTGGTTTGTGGTTTTGTTTAGTTTAATGTGAGGTGTCCCAAACATAAATAATAAACAATTCTCTCTCCTTTCCTATATAAACCCACCCAATCTTCCACTTCCTCTTCTCTAAAATCCTTTTAAGTTCTTCCAAACTCTTCCATCCTCTTTCTATAATCCTCACAAGGTTCAATAAAGCCTCCCAAGGTCCCGACCATTAAGCTTTCAAATTTACACTTCAAGGTAAGGGATCCTTTCACCCACCTCTTTTAAGTCGTGACCTCCTTTATGATATGTCTTCTAGTTTCCATTTTATTATATAGGGTTATGTTCTCCTATAACATTATTACTGTACATTTAATTTATAAATTACGAGATAACCATTTTCTCTTGTAAATTTATTTTTGGAATTGTTAAGTGACGACGTTAGGCTGCCAAATTTTCGTAAAAGAAATCGCATATTATCTCTTCCTTCGAGATTCATTTTCATATGGTATTTCTTTAATATAAACATAAAATGATCTTATTTCTTTTATTCTATACCCCTAATGTATAATTAGTTATTTATTAGTGGGTGACCCTTATCCCCTCTCTTTTTATAGTTTTTTAAAACCAAGTCATATAGACGTTATGCTGCAGAAATTTCGTCTCAAATTTCTCTCTCTTTCCCTCATGAAATTCTGTTGTATTATTAATGTGATTACCCAGACCTATTTCGTTTTTATGGGTGATCATAAATACACATAAATTATATATTTTATTCTATAATTGACATATATATAACCCTCACTCCCTTTCCAAGGGTTATAAATGACATAACAATCTTATTTTTAAAGCACATTTTAAAAATCAAGATTTTGAAATGAAACCCATTTCCTTTATTCTATATGGGTTATATATGAAATGTTTGATTAAGATATATGTGGATCACATGAATATAAAGAAATATTAAGGGTTCACCCTGATAGTTCTTCAATTCATTGGGTAAAAAATTTATCTCCAGAGATGACAAGTTTCACGATACCTTGGTGAATAACCTTGGTAATTTTATGACACCTCGGGGTTGTACCTTGGTGATATGTTCATGAATCTCTAAATGAAATGTTGTAGCCACATATTAAAGTTATTTTTAAATTTCATTTCATTATGATATACCTATACTTCCATTTCTCATGTCTTTTTGTTTTTATCATGTTCCTATTGATATCAGAAGTAAACTGATTCCCTTACCTTCCATACTCGGCCTTCTGCTCACCCTTTCCTTTGATGTATGTCTCCTGGTTATAAGATGCAGTAATTGTACTTAGGATGAACCTATGATGAATCCTTACAAGTGTATTAGAATAATTTTTTATGTTACCTTCATGTATTGTGTTCCTGATTTCCAAGACACTAGACTTTAAAGATTATTTGATTGTAAAATGTAATGAAAAGATATGTAATAAAAAGGTTGGGATTTCATAGTTGGTATCAGAGGATAGTTTAGTTATATATGGAAATTAGGCTTTGAAATGTTTATGAATAAACCTATAGAAAATTTTAAATATAAGAAAACTTCTTGTTATTTTGGTGAGTAATGAGTATGTGGTTTATCAAAAAAATACATCCCTGTCTAGATACGAGCAGGTAGAGGCGGCTCTCGCACAGATGTACATACGGGTAAAACCCGAAAACAAAGCTTTGAGCTAGGCTCGAACTGAAACTTGTGAATAACAATGGTACATGCTACACTATTGGTTACGACACCCCCGGGGGAAATGTTTGGTTAATCGCATGCGTTTTATGAATCATTATAAAAGAATTATAGAGCAATGTAATTGTGTAAGCATAATGTTTTAAGACATAAAATCCGTGATAGTTAAAATATTTTTAAATGAAATAAGTTTTTCACTATGGTTTTTTTATTTTAAAAAATGGTGGGAAAAAGGAGGAACCATGCAAATGGCGACCACAATGGACCATGCATTTACGTCCCTTTGATGGAAGCTGGGATCAAAACATTCATGCGAATGATGAACCAACTGACTCAAGTTATTAGAAATAACTTGAAAAAAGCAGAGTGACCAATCTCACTGCGAAGGGAAAAACTTTATGTTGAATCCTTTATGAGTCAATGAACACAATCCTTTATGGGATCGACCAACCCTTTGATTTTTGAACAGTGGATCTGCTCTATCGAGATGATATTTTTCTATGCTCCGCTGTTCTGAACAAGAGAAGGATACACTGGCTATCTAGCGCTTAGAAGGAGAAGCTGATCATGGGTAGGAACTGATTAAAAACACAAGGACAAGAGTATAAGTTGAATCTATGGAGTGGGAAGTGTTCAGAAGGATATTATTCAACAAGTATTTCCCTCAATCTATGGGAACAAGAATGGAGAAAGAGTTTCTCGAGCTGAAGCAGGAGGAGAATGAATATGTGGGAAGCTGTGAGATAAACTTCACAAGGATTTCCCAGTACACCTCTATATTTTTCATGGATTGAAATGGAAAGGTTAATAGAATCTTCAGTGGACTGAGACCTCATCTACAAAAGAATCTAAAAAACCGATACTATGATAGCTATGAGGAGATCGTATAGAGTGCGATGAAAGTTGAGATGGAGTTTGGTGAGATGCAGTGGTCTCATAAATCAAATGAAAAGAAGAGATTGATGGATCCCAGCTTAGGTAGAACCTTTGATCAAGGAAGAGGAGACAAGAAAGAGAAACTTCCCACATGTAATAAATGTGGGAAGAAGCATTCGAGGAACTGCCTGCTTGGGAGCAGGAAATGCTACATGTGTGGAAGATATGTCCATATTGTAAGGAATTGTTGTAGATAGGTAAAACCTAAACTTCCAAACACTAATGATAAGGGGAAGATGGTGTAGGCCCTAACTAATGTCCGATGATTTAAATGTGGACAATAGGGTCACTTTGGAAATCACTGTCCAAATCAGAGGGTAGTGGTAGGGAACCACCATCAGCCTCTGCAAAGGACAAGGGAGCAAGGTCGTGTTCTTTGTATCACAACAGCTGAAGTTGAAGCTCCGAATGATGTGGTAGCAGGTACACTTGTTGATAAATCAAAGCTATCAAGTAATTTGTTTGATTCTGGTTCTACTCATTCCTTTATTTCCTTCATGTTTTCAAGGAATTTATAATCAACCCCTCATTTTCTAAATGTAGAGTTATCAGTCAAGACTCCTGGTGGGATTATCCAGGCATCGTTAGTGTTTAGAAACTCTAGTATTTACTTTGGTGAGCACAATATTATCACAAATCTAGTTGTTATTCCCATTCTGGAATTCAACATCATACTAGGTATGGACTGGCTCTCAAAGTATAATTCTAAGATAAAATGCAGATGTAAAGAAATCTCAGTAGTCTTGAATGGAAAACCTACAGTTATCTTCCAAGGAGAGATATCTCAATAAGATCATTGTCTAGAAGAACCCCCTATTTCTTTTTTATGGAGTTGATCACTGAATAATAAGAAGGAGATGAGTGTTTAAGGATAGAAATGTCCCCATCATCCTGGGATATGTTGATGTATTTCCCAAGGAGTTACCCGGACCTCCCCCAGAAAGAGAGTTAGAGTTCTCCATTGAGATCATACCTGGATCTCATCCGATATCAAAGACCCCGTATAGGATAGAAAATGTGGAGTTGTAGGAATTAAGGAAACAACTCAAAGATCTTTTAAATAAGGGGTTTATCTGACCGAGTGTGTCTCCTTGGGGAGCACCAGTTCTCTTTGTGAAGAATAAGGATGGATTGATGCAGCTATGCATTGATTTTAGAGAACTGAATGAGATTACAGTAAAGAAAAAAAAATACCCTCTTCAAAGAATTAATGATTCATTTGACCAACATCATAGGGATTGATTCTTCACTAAGATTGATCTTCATTCTAGTTATCATCAATTAAGGGTGAAGAAAGAATATACTCCGAAAACTAATTTCAGATCAAGATATGGGCATTATGATTTTGTTGTTATGCCCTTCAGACTGACTAATGCACATGAAATTGTTATGGATTTGATGAATAGAGTCTTTAAGGACTACCTTGATAACTTTGTGGTGGTTTTTATTGATGATATTATGATATATTCCAAAATTTTCAAGGAGCATGAAGATAATCTAAGGGTTATTTTCCAAACTCTATGGAAGGATATACTTTTTGGAAAGTTCATCAAATGTGATTTTTGGTTACAAAAAGTTGCTTTCTTGGGGCACGTTTTTTCCAATAGAGGAATCTTAGTTGACCCTACAAAGAAAAACGTTGTAGAGGAGGGGAATCAGCTTACAATAATAACCGAGATTCAAAGTTTCCTTGGATTAGCGGGATATTATAGGAGGTTTGTGAAAAACTTTTCACGACTTTCTAATCCATTAACCAAGTTAACTTTAAAAGAGTTTATGTTCATCTGGAAAAAGGAATGTGAGAAAATATTCCAAGAGATGAAGAAGAGATTGGTTACTGCACCCGTGTTAACTCTTCCCTCAAGTGGAGAATGACACATTATTTTTAGCGATGTATCTCTGAAAGGGATTGGGTGAGTCCTCATGAAAAATGACTAATTTATTGCTTATGCATCTTGAAAGTTGAAGACTCATGAGTAGAATTATCCTACCCATGATATAAAGATATATGCAGTCATTTTTTCTATGAAGATATGGAGGCACTATATTTATGGGGATAAATGTGATATATACACATGCCATCATAGTTTTTAGTATATTTACACACAAAAGGAATTTAACATGAGACAAAGGAGATGCTTGGAACTTCTTAAAGACTATGATTGTTCACTTCATTATCATCCCAGAAGAGAAAACAAAGTTGTTGATGCATTAAGCAGGAAAGACCCAGTTGTTCTTTCCATGATGAGGATTCAAAAAGATACTTTGATCAATGACCTAGTAAAGTTGGTCATGGGGATGATAAGGGAAGGGACATCATCAACCCTAACCCAAATGATTTCTCAACCATTACTACTAGAGAAGATAAAGAAAGATCAATAAGAATATCCTTTATTACAGAAGAAGTTTGAGTCTGTAAAGTATGATAAGTTTCCTGAGTTCAATATTGATCAGGAAGGTGTACTAAAATTTTGTACAAGACTATGTGTTCCATCTATTCTGGAAATAAAGAAGGAGCTGATGGACGAAGCTCATAGCTCAACATTCTCTATACATCCTACCATAAAGAAATTGTACAGGGACATTCGTGATAATTAGTGGTGGGATAAAATGAAATGGGAGATTACTGACTACACTTCAAGGTTCCAAGTCTGTCAGCAAGTAAAGGTAGAGCGAACAATTCCTAAAGGGGTATTGCAACCACTACCCCATACCAGCATGGAAGTGGGAAAATATCACTATGGACTTTGTCACTGGTCTCCCAATAACATCCAAAGGAAAAAACACTATATAGGTTGTTTTGGACTATCTAATCAAGATTTACCAATTTATCTCCATTCAAGAAAACTTCTTTCTTGATCAACATTCCAGGATTTACAAGAAGGAAGTAGTAATGTTTCATATAGTTCCACTTTCTATCATATCTTATCATGATCCAAGGTTCACCTCAAAATTCTGGAGAAGCCTTCAACATAATCTAAGCACTGAATTGAATTTTAGTACGGCCTATCACCCCCAAACTGATAGCCAATCTGAATGGACTATTCAAACACTCGAGGAAATGCAGAGAACATGATAAATGGAATTTAAAGGTTGATGGGATCAGCATCTCCCTTTAGTTTAGATCTCTTACAACAACATCTTCCACTCAAGTATTAAAATCGCACCCTATGAAGCTCTATATGGGAAGTGATGTAGAACTCCTACTTGGTGGGATTAAGTTGGTGAGAGAAATATTATTGGGCCTGATCTTGTACAAGAGATGAAAGAAAAAATTCATGCCCTCCAACAACACATTAAGGTTGGTTAGAGTCAGAAAAATAGCTATGCCGAAAACCATTGAAGGGACTTGGAGATTTATGTTGGTGACAAATACTTTCTTCAGATTTTACCTTGGAAGAGATTCATGAGGTTTGGGAAGAAAGGAATGCTCATCCCTAGGCACATTGTCCCCTATGAAATCCTTGATCACGTGGGATTAGTGGCCTATCAGCTTGCACTTCCTCCAAATCTTGCACAAGTTTATGATGTTTTCCATGTATCCCCCTTGAGTAAGTACATACCTGACCCTTCAAATGTACTAAACCCATAGGTGGTACAACTGGAACATGACCTCTCTTATGAGGAGTAGCCGGCGGATATCTTAGATCGTAGAGACAAGGTTCTATGCAACAAGACCAAAAAAATTGTTAAGTTTTTGTGGAGGAACCATAAATACGAAGAATCCATGTGGGAATTGGAGGAGTCTATGAGGCATAAGTACCCACAATGTTTCTATTTTTAGGGTATGAGTTAATATTTCGGGGAAGAAATTTCAGAAGGTGGGAAGACTGTAACGATCCAAACTTTTATTAATGGAAATCCCTCTTGATCTAATTAAATGTCTTAATATGTGAAATGGTTATACAATATATGCACTTATTTTTTAAAATGTTTTTTGGATTTTAAATACCATTAAGAATTGTGACCATTGCTAATATAGTCATTGAATAGTGATCACTTGATTAGTATAAATATAGGGCTTTAACAAATTGTTTTTACTCAAAGGAAGAAATAGCCTCATCCAGTAGACTAGCCCCATATGAAGCCCATTTATCAGAGCTCAGAAAGGGGTTTCTATCTTTGGGCATTGTGCTTGACCAAGCCCAAGTTGAGCTTGAATATGTTAAGCTCGAGCAGAACCACCTATGGGAGAAGTGGAAGTTGATAGAGATTATCACTAGAGCGATGTTTTCATGAACCAGCCCAAGAGTCTGTCAGCATCGCGCACCGTACCCTTGGGTCTTATGTGGGTGTTTTAAGGGAATATGTAACAAGGCCCTAGTACTATGATTATGTATGTTATTTTTGTATATAATAATGAATTTACTTTCATTTTATAATTATTACTTTGTAAATAGTTTTTAAAGCACAAATAGTGTTTTTAGTTAAATATTCAACTAAAAAATCTATTTTGATGAATTAATGGATTTTTTATTAACTAATATTTTAATAAAATATTTTTATTATTATTAAATTAACTTTTACTAAATATAAATTATCGTATAATTTTGTGAATGCAATTGTAGTTTTTATTAAGCTTTGAAAGCCATTTATATCAAAACACATGAATTTTCAATAAATGTAAGTTTTTATTTTAAAAGTGAAAATTATCATATTTATAAAATTATTTAGATAAAATGAATATTATTTCAGGAATCGGGACATCAAAATTATCCAATGGTGAATTTTTCATAATTTTCTGAGACAGTAATTTTTTTTGGTAAAAATCAAATACCGTATAAATATATAATGTGTTTTATGACATCATAATGACCCAATAGTGATGTAATGAAATACTATAAACTATATGATCTGAAAATATATCTTTTTCCAATAAAATAATGTAATTTTGGGTTTGTTAGATTTATTTCACAAAGTTTTAGTGGACCCTCCAATACTTATATAACATTTTATCTTTTTAAATTGTTTTCCTTGAAAGTGTGACTCACCTCCACATATGAAACCCTATTATATTAAGGCGTTCGGCCATTGAACTTATAAAATAATTTTTTTCACTCCCCTTTTTAAGAAACCATGGGAAAAACCATGGGCTGGTTTGTGGTTTAGTTTAGTTTAATGTGAGGTGTCCCAAACCTAAATAATAAAAAATTCTCTCTCCTTTCCTATATAAATCCACCCAATATCCCACTTACTCTTCACTAAAACCCTTTTATGTTCATCAAAACTCTTCCCTCCTATCTCTAGAATCCTCCCAATGTGATCTAAATCCTCCCAAGGCCCCGACCTTTATGTTTTCAATGTTACTCTTCAAGGTAAGGGATCCTTTCACCCACCTCTTTTAAGTCATGACCTCCTTTATGTTATGTATTATAGTTTCCATTTTATTATATAGGGGTATGTTATACTATATCATTATTACTATCCATTTCTTGTCCAAATGATGAGATACCCTTTCTTCTCTCATCAATTTATTTTCTGAATTGTTAATTGACGCCGTTAGGCTGCCGATTTTTTGTAAAAGATATCACATATTCTCTCTTCCTTCAAGTTTCATTTTCATATTGTATTTCCCTAAAATGACCATAAAATGATCTTATTTATTTTATTATATACCCCTAGTCTATAATTCTTTATTTATGAGTGGTTTATCTCTGTCCCCTCTCTTTTTATTGTTTTCTAAAACTAAGTAATATAGTCGTTATGCCACAAGAAATTTCATCTCAAATTTGACTCTCTTTCTCTCATGAAATTATATTGTTTTATTTATGTGAATACCAATACCTATTTAGTTTTTATGGGTGATCATAAATTCAAATAAAATTATATATTCTATTCTATAATTGACATACGTATAATCCTCACCCCATTTATATGCGTTATAAATGACATAACGGTCTTATTTTTAAAGCACATTTAAAACGTTACAATTTTGAAATGAAACCCATTTCTTTTATTATATATGGGTTATTTAAGAAATGTTTGATTATGATATATGTGGATGACATTAAAAAATAAAGACATATTGAGGGTGCGCCTTGATAGCGCTCCAATGCATTAGGTAATGAATTATCTCTAGAGATGAAATGTTTCACGACACCTTGGCGAATAACCTTGGTAATTTTATGACACCTTGTGGGTTTTACCTTGGTGATATGTTCATGAATTTATAAATAAAATGTTATAGACACATATTCAATTTATGTTTCAAGTTCTTTTTATTATGGTATGCCTATATTTCCATTGCTCATGTCTTTATTTTTTTATCAAGTTCTTATTGATATCACAAGTAAACAGATTCCCTTTCTTTCCTTATTGGGCCTTCTACTCACCCTTTCCTTTGATGTATGTCTCCAAATTATAATATGCAGTAATTTTACTTAGGATGAACCCTTTATGAATCCTTATAAGTGGATTAAAAGAATGTTTTATGTTGTTTTCATGTATTATGTTCTTGATTTCCAAGACACTATACTTTAATGATCCTATGTTTATAAAATGTAATGAAAAGTTATGTAATAAAAAGGGTGGGACGTCATACCATGGATGTTTTTAAATGTTAATAATCAAGAAAATATTATTGGGTTACATTTTGATGAACCTAGGTTGGGTGAATGAGACCCTATAAGGTCTCCTTATGTTTTACAAATTGAACGGAATTTATTTTGATAATTTTTAAATAAATACAATATGTTAATAAATTTAAATTATTAAAAAATAATTTTTATGAATATTACCTGATATTCCTTGGAGAGTTAGCTAAATAAAATTCCATGTGAGTTTGTTTTATAATTTATACTTGAGTCATTTTTTAACTGATCTCAATGTTTAAATATTTATTGTGAATTAATATAAAGTCTTTGAAATGTATCCTTGGGTGGTGCAGTTTGTTTAAACCCCTATGTAAGTGTATTTTAATATTCTATTTTAGTATACTTGGAATAGAAATGTGAGATTTTTTTAGGCCCTTATCCTTTTTTAATGGTATAAATAATAGGTTGTTGATCCTTGAAACAACTATTGGTGGGACCCAATGATAAGGTTGATTTTTGTGCTTCTTGTTGCATTATCTCGTGGTAGGCTTCACACTTATAGATTCACTACTATGCTAAATTTCATGAGTTTTCTGAATTTTTTTGTCGTTCTCTTGTTGTTATACCTAGTAAGACTCTTATCTTTTAATGAAACCATTGTTCATATTACAACTCATCTCTTTCGTACAAACTTAAACATTAATTATTACATAACAATTTACTTAAGGCAACTATGAGGATCAAGAGGTATAGTGTCTTGGTTAATTAGGAACATTACATAAAATCATAAAACATTAAATACAACATCATTATTTCAAACTTCTTTGACAAGACAAAATCATTCCTTCATAATTAACACTAAATGGGATAACCTGAAGACATACATAGAAAAGGGTTGAGTTTTAATGCCTAGACAGTAAGGAGATCTTGGAACATAATATCCCAACATATGAAATTGAAATGATATGCATAATATGGGATAAATACATGAAGGGAAATAAGAAGAGAGAAATCCCATATGGAATTTCCTCCTGGTTACAAGTATACATGGAAAGAATTAATTAGAGGTAAAGTGGTATATCATCATTAAAAATAATAATGTTTATATGGGAGAGGGTAAAAATCAAACCATAACATTTTTAATTGAATGTAAAAGGGTATTAGAAATAATGAAACTTGGATAAAAATGAGAAAGGAAGGAATCCCTTAATTGAGTGTGTGACTTCAAGAGAATGAAGAGGGGATTATTGAGAGCTTGGGTGCCTTGGGAGGATTATAGAGAGAGTATGGTAGAGTAGGGATGTGATCCAAGGATTTTTAGTGACGATATTTGGGATAATGGGTGGGTTTATATAGGAAATGAGAAGGAAAAGTTTTAATATTTCACAAACATAGGTTTTGGTGTCTATATAATTAAATATTCAAAAACAAAAAATCTTCCCATGGTTTTTGCCCAAGTTTTTTTCAAAATTGAAGTGGAAAAAATTATTTTATAGGTCCAATTTCCAAAATTATTAAAATATTATCCTTTATTATGTGGAGGTGAGTCACAATATTAAAAAAAATGCATTTAAAATCATAAAATATATTATACATTTTAGAGGATTCATTAAGGATTTATAAAATTAGTAACACAAATAAAAAATCATATTATTTTAATTGATGAAAAACATTGGGATGGTAATACCCATTATAGTATTTGTTATAGAATTTTGGGGTCATTATGATGCCATAAAACTCATATTTTATTTATACAGTATTTAATTTTTACCCAAAAATTTGACTATCTCAAAAAATTATATAAAATTCATTGTTGAAAAATTTTTATGTCCTAATAAGAATAATAATATTTATTTAATCTAAATAATTTTCTAAATATTTTAATTTTCACATTTTAAAAAAAACCTGACATTTATTGAAAATTCATGGGTTTTAACAAAAATAGTTTTCAAACTTTAATAAAAATTTCATTTGAATTCATAATAATTATATACTCATTTATTATTCATAAAATTAATTTGAAAATAATATAATATTAAAATATTAATTATTTCTAAAATTCATTAATTCCTTAAAATAAATTCTATAAAAATACATTTTCCGTTTTATCGTATAAAAAATATAACTCTTATCAAACTTATTACTTAATCATTTAAAGATAAAGAAATTATATAATCATAATTTATATGAATTGTTTTCATAATCTTATTAATAAAAAACATCATTTAATACAATGTTTATATTTCTCAAAAGTAACATTTTTACCCGAAATGACAATGTATCAAATTCTTCACTTTTTAATAAAGACTATTTTCGTAAAAGAATTGATAGAATACAACGTTTATTTATAAAAAGGGATTACAAAATAAGTTTTTAATACCTTATTACATAACACCTTATAACACCTATGTAAGGACTAAGGGTGAGGTGTTCAATGGTGAAGGACTCTTGGGGTGGCTCAGATAACATCGCCCGGGTGGTAATCTCTATTAACTTGAACTTCTCCCATAGGAGATTCCTTTAAATCTTAATGTGTTGATGTTCTGCTCATGCTTGGTCAAGAGTAAATCACAATGATTCTACCTCCTTTCTAAGCTCCGAAAAATGTGTTTAATATAGGCTGACTCTACTAGATGAGGCAATGCTCCCCAGAGTCTATTTCAAAAGGATCCTTTTAAAAACCTTAAATTTATATCCGCCATGTTATCACTAGTCAATGGCTATATTTTTAAGGGAAATGATACATAATAGTCATTTAAACCCAATAATAATAAAAATATTAACAAAGATTGCATGTGTTTTCTATAAAACATTAAAAGAAAGTGAATTTTATTCATAAAATATCGGGTCATTACAATTCAGATGGGTGTCATGTTTTTCTCGACCATTATTATGGGAGTGAGCATTAATTAATTCTCAGTTTTAGTAGATTAGATATTACTCAGGAATGGGAAGTCACTTCATAGGTCTTGTGACCCTATTTTTTTCCTAGGAGACTCGAGAGTTTGTTGGTATATTTTACAGTCATATGATATAATTCAACATGATCTAGATTTCTAGGCGTTTCATCTGATACATGAATTCATAGGGCAGATAAACATATTTTTTGTATCTAGGATGTTTCATTTTATTCTCAACCTTAGGATATTATGAATTAACATACGTGATGCACATCAAGTTTTTAAATGATGTAATAAATCATTTGAGTTCTATATCATCATTGATCTTGGGCTACTGAGTACGTACTTGGGTCATCTCCATAGTATAGTGACCAACATGTTAAAGAATATCATTTTTTCCAATTCATGGAATTTAATTTTTATGGGGATCAGTCGTTTTGAAATGAAAGTCATGTTTTTTTGGTACTCATGAAAAATATTTAGTTTTATTTACATGGTGATCATGACTCAAAGGATCGAAAAACATATGTTTATGATGGTTCTGATATATCACACTTGTGAGTGGATAGAATGTATCTCTTATTTAGAAGACTACAACACTATTGAGGTGGGAAGCATCACGTCTATTATAATGGTTATGTGAACTTCAATGTAGAATGAACAAAACTAAATAAGACCATTGGGAAATGGTTAGTTTTTCTATAATTCTTTTCAGTTTTTTATGTTTTGAGACATGTCAGTGCTTGCATAGCGGTATGAAATTATCATGGCTGGCTATCTGTTAAACATTTGGAAACGTTATTAGCCATGGAGGAATATAGTGGTTAATATTGAATGATCACAAAATACATTAGTTGGTGAAGGCATGCGATCAGTTGTGTCGGTGTATTGGTAGGTGAAGTTGAGATTCTTTTAAGAAGCCGAATAGTAGTGGATAGTCTATTCGTATATTTGTTTTCTTTACTGGTTGGAAACCATTCAAATCATTTTAGTGTAATATTATTAATTAGATGATCATGTCTCCTATCTTGATGTCATATTTAACGAATTAATAGGTCATTAGTCTTACACCACACTAAATATTTAAATTTTTTTGGGCTTGTTTGGGTAGTTTTATCAGTTTTACATAAGAGAAATATGGAATATATCGATCCTTAGAAGGACTCTTGGATACTAGCTATTTTCCTTTGACCTGATCACCGGGAGGATTCCACTCTGGCTCATTCATTGATCTAATGTGGACATGGTGTCCTTCTACCAACATCTCAATTGTAAATATAAAGTATATTCTACACTGATTTGGCTCTTTTGACTCCACTATAATGAATTTAAAGTCACCCCTAACTTGTTATCAGGCATAGATATGTTGATTAAAAAGGTTAATGGTTCTATAGGGTTTAAACTAGATTACACCCTTGTTCATGGTATGGCATGACTGTTTAAATGGAAAGGTGAATTTTTTGGCTAGGGAACATCACTAGAAGTATGGTATGAACATCAGTGAATGTGTTCATGCTAAAAAAATATGCCTTGGAGGATGGAATTGATGTTCTATTTCAAATACTTCACCCCTAAAAATTGGAAATCATCAAGATTAGTCGGCCTGAGTTAATTGACTCTTGATTCTTCTTGTTCTATGGTTATGGTAGGATGAGACCATTTTAGTCATTTCACTAGGTTAAGGTATGTGTGGTTTAAAGGTTCGACTACGTCATTCTTGGAATGTGTGTGTGAACGGTTCTATTTGGTCGGTCGTGATTTGACTATTTATCAAATTGAGGCCTCATCAGTGCCCTCAAATGTAATTGGGATCAATCAGTTAAACAAATCATTCCAAGAACAACATTATAATTCATAGAGCATGCTTAGAAGTAAATTCTGATGTTCGAGTGTTTCATGGTTTGGAATTGTATCATTTCTAGTTCTCAAGCGTAAGATGGGGAGTACCTTAAGCCAAATGATTAAATAGACGATGAAGTCATTGTGTCTCTACCTAAACAATCATTGGTAATCCCTGTATTAGAGTTTTATTTTATAATATGAGTGTTGGATTGATTCTTGGTGGTTTACGCTCTCTATAACTAAATGAATTTTTGGAGGTTCATTGGCCATTTGGAAATGCATTGGTACCAATTTAATGGGGCTTCACAACCCTTCTAGGTCGGGGGATGTTTTTGAAGTGCTAAAAAATATTGGGAATGAGAATTTCTATGGTGGAAAGGTTGTAATGACCCAAGTTTTTGGAATGGATGAAAATACAGCTGAATTTGAATGTTAGAATTTACTAGAGAGGCAGTTTCGAAAACCAAGCATCAGAATGTAATTACATGAGTTAGAACACTTCAATTTATTTTTCTAGATGTGGATGAAGGAAAAAAGGGTGCTAGGGTGATCCATTGAGTTTTGAGAGGACTGGGGGTCCAAAAATCAATGTTTTTTATAGACTAACAGAGGTGCATGGTTTTTATGAAATCATTCATCCCCGAATAGAAAACTATGTGGCTGTAGTGAGGGAACATAAATGCCACACATGGGCTATGAATAGTTTAACCAAATGGTGTACATTGCCAAAATGGTTAGTGCTAAACTGGTAAGTAACTAAGAACTATTCATCTCATGGTTGGCGCACAATTAGGGTACCTTTGTGGCACAAACCGTGTGAGATGATTTCTTAAGAAGGGGGTGCCACATAGTTGGTGCATGATTTGGCCATACCATGCGTTAAAATTGTGTGATCCAGTTAATAGGGTAAATGACCAATTTCCCTTAGTGAAGTTTACTTCTTTCATTTTCTTTTCTTTCTTCCTCCTCAACTATTTGAGACCTCCCCTATATGCCTTTGGTTTCTCCTCCAAGACTACCATAGTATTTACGACAACTCCCTTGTTTGTCATCCAATATGATTGTTGTCGGTGTCAATGTATCTTCATCGATAAGCTCTCGATTCCTTTTCAATCTTTCTTTATTTAATCTTCTGTTTTCTATGTTGTTTTGGTATGTGCTTATTTCCCCAATTTTTAGGGTGGATGTTCATTTCTTATATTTCTTCCAAACCAAACCAAATCACTACTTGAGACTGGATGAGTGATACATGCATGAGGCATGTGGTCTGTGAATTTTTCAATGAATTTTCCATAATTTTAAAAATAGTGTCTTTGTACCACAAGATGACCATTGCCGAGTCTTTCCATTTAATTAAGTTATTAATATTAAAATGATCTTCACACCTTGAACTACCCCTATTGAGTGAAGTTTGGGAGGCCAGTAGTGAGTGGAAACTTATGGATCTTTTCTCTGAGATCAATTTGGAGATGTATGATAGACATGGGAATGTGTTTATTTATTATGTAGCTGTTACCTCTACTCTTCTTGATCGAATACGAATGAGGTAGATATAAGATTCTAAAGCCCTAGTCCTGCGAGAGTGTTTTTAAGTAGAGTATCCAATTCTCAGATATACCATGGGTGAGGATGATATCTTTCTCTTCATTGTACGCTTATGGGTGTCAGTAGACATACTCGAGGAGATGATGTAGGATTTCCATTATTCAGTTTTGGCAGTTCATATTAGTGTCACCATGATGTATCGAGATCTACATCGTCAGTATTTGTGGCTAGGCAAGAAGATATATGTCGCTAGTTATTTCATGAGGTGTTTCACCTGTGATTAGGTGAAGGTAGAGCATCAGTGACCATCAAGTCTTTTTCAGCATTTACCCATTCCCGAGTGGAAGTGGAATGATGTCGCAATGGACTTTGTGACAAGCTTACCGAGGTCACCTCAAGGAAATTATGTATTTTGGGTTGTCATTGACAGACTCATTAAGGTTTAAAATTTCTTACCAATCAAGGAAAAATTCAGTGTAGATGAGATGGGAAGGTTGTATGTCAGGGAAATTGTATAATTACATTAGTTTCCGCACTCCATCATTTTAGACAGGGTTGGCCATTTTACTTCTCGAGTTTAGAAGGGACTACAGAGGTCTTTGGTTTCATAGGAACTTTTGAGTTCAGCTTACCATCCCTTGATAGATAGCCAGTATGAGCGTACAATATAGGTGCTGGAGGACAGGCTTCAAGCATGTGTCCTAGATTTTGGAGGTTTTTGAGAGAAGTATATACCTCTGGTAGGGTTTTCCTACAATAATAGTTTTCAAGAAACTATCCAGATGTAAATTTATGAGGCTTTGTATGGTAGTACATGCCAATCACACCTATGTTGGCTGGATGCAGGAGAGGAAGCTATGATGGGACCTCATATTGTCCAGGAGACCATAAGTCAGGTGGAGTTGATTTGGAAGAGGTTGGATACTGTACAATCACATCCGAAGTCTTATGATGTTTATCCGAGATGACCTATGGAGTTTGATGTCAGAGATCAGTTTTTACTACGTGTCACTGCGAGGTTGGGAAATAGGGGGATTAGGAGACAGGGTAAGCTTTCACTAAGATACGTCAGGGCGTTTGAGGTTTTGGAAAGAGTCAGGCTGGTTGCTTATCAGTTGTAGTTACCCTAGAGGTACCAGGCTATACACAAAGCCTTCCACATTTTTTAGATACAAAGTTATTATTTAGACCTGTTTCATGTTTTTCAACCCGCGGAGGTTGAGTAGGAGGTGGATGCCTCATTCGAAGATCATCTTATCTGGATCATTGATCACAGTGCTAAGAATCTATGTGGTCGGTTTGTTCCTATGGTACGAGTGTTGTGGTAGTACGAGCAAGTACATGAAGAGACATGGGAGAGGGACGATGATGTACGATCGTACTGGCTGGATCTGTTCAAGGATTCTTCTTCCCCACCTTCTTTCTGAAATTTAGGGATTAACTTATTTATGGGGGAATATTATAAGAACCCAGATCTATTTTCATGTATGGATCTTGTTTTCTAGTTTTTTTTGAGATAATAGGAGTTTTTGTAAATTTAAGGAGTACACACTATGTACTTATGAGTACACACTATGTACCCGGTTCCCACAGGTAGCCGTTTACTTTCCATGTAATAGAAAAGTACATTGTCGTGCGGGGTGACCTAAAGACTACCTAAAGCAGTTCCTGATAAAGACATATTCATGCCATGTATATTTAGAGAACACACCATGTATTTTTATTTTTATTGGATAAATCATACATAGATTGGGTCTAATTGACAAAACCTCCTTCTTCTAGAGTTGTCTCATCTAGGAGCGACCTAAGATCACCAATTCTTCTCCAAGCCCATGATTAACTGTTTGTGATCAGAATCGAATACCGTCAATTGCAGTGGAATCGTATCGGTGAGTTCTTACTTCTCTTAGAACCTATTCTCTTGTTTTATTCTCTTTCGTGAGATATCTTTGGATGAATGTATTTGAGGTTTTTGTAGATCTACCACATTCTAGGCCGATTCAAAGGTTTCAGTTTAACTATATAAATTGTACAATGTCAATGTAGGGGCTTTGTACCTTTCCGTAGATGCATTTGAGTTATATGTGGAACAAGTTCCCAATACCCCAGTTTAGTGTATTGCATGTTTACGGATGTTAATCCTATTAATGCCCACTATGATTTCTTTTATTGTGTAGGGATATTTGATTATGAATAGGGTTTATTACCTTTATATGGATGTTTTTCCCATGTTTGTTGGATATTCACCATTGGATCTAGAATTTCTTATTATGTTGTTTTCCATTCCATGCCTAATGTTGTTAGGATGGAGTGATTATTATATGAAATGCTTGTGATTTGCATTGTATTTGTTTAGCCATGTAGTTTTGAGATTTACTTTGGCTGATGGATATCGTTTTTGCATGATCATTTTACACAAGGTTGTGGGAACCTAGTGTAGTGAGACCACATGGGAAATAGACGCTGAAGGCTTCCCCATAGTGTTTGTTACTTTTCACGTTGTGAGACAATAGGGGGGATGGATGTGAGTGCTCCCTCAGTGTGTATGTAGTTCTACATTGTGAGGCTATAAGGGGAATTGGGCATTGAGTTCTTCCCCAGAGATTCTATATTTTACTGTTACAAGACCACATGGGGAATTTACGGTGAGTGCTTCCTCATAGAGTCTTTGATTAAGATGAACTAGAGGTGTTAGACTATGATAAATTCCCAGAGGGTTTCTTGTGTTGGACTTTTTGAATAATTGGTAAATTTAAATGAATTTAGTAGAAACTGTAGGATTCTTTACTTTGAGTAATTCCTTATTTATTACTAAATTCTGCATATTTTTCCTACTATATACACTGAAAGTGAGGCATATGTATTTTGGTGGTTTACTACTAGGATTTGTATCACACCTGTTTGGGTCATGATTTTGGTCCCAAATAGATTATATTGTTATAGGTATAGATAAGGGAAATATCCCTCCTACTTTAGGTACTTGATTTCTGTGGAGCTAGAGAGCATGGGACCAAGATGAGGCTTGCGATTCTGTTGGAGTTGTTTACTTGTTTCCCTTTGTACTTTGGTTTAGTACTATATTTCAGAACTATCACTTGTTTGGATGATTTTCTAGATACTTGTGTCATGCATCATTATATATATATACATATATGATGCATTTTTTTATTTATTTTTATTCATCTGATGATTACTTATTGTATGGTATTAATTCTTCCGCTAATGTTATCTGTTTGTTTCTGCTATGTTACTCTGCCGATGGGGGAATAGTTTCTCCACCATCACTGTCACAACCGCCGTTTCTATTTAATTTCTTTTTTATTATTTATTGGTTCCTAGTGTTTGTGCCGAGGTCTGGGCTGAGCCCAAATTAAAATTTGTTGTCGTTTAATGCTTTTACTGGGTTTCGGGCCCATGCGCGGTCATCGCACGGTGGGCGGTAGCCGCGCGATCGCCCCAGGCGCTTATGAGAATTTCCATGTCATCTGAGTTGAGGCGCGCAAATTTTTCATGGTTTATTAAGTCATGCAACGAGCGTGCATGTATCTAGTTTTCGTATTTTGATAATTAAATAAATTATGTTTTAAAAATAATGTTTGTCAATAATAATATTATTATGTTGCTATTATCATTATCATTGTCATCAATATTAGTATTATTTGTATTATTATTATTAACATTATTATGTTATTATTATTAATATTAATGTTATTAATATTACTAATATTATTATTATTAATATAATAGAAGGTTTTTTTTGAAACCCAAACCCTGCCCCCCTTTCTGTCAATCCATCCCGTCGCCCCCTTTTTCCCCCGCTTCCCTTCTGCGCAGCGGTGCAACGCCCGAACCCCGACCCCGACCTCCGGTCCCCCTCCAGAAGCCTCCATCCCCCTTTAGCGGCCTCCGGCCGTGCTCCGGCGAGCCCCCCTGCCTTCATTCTCCCAGCACCAGCTTCCCTCCTGCCCCTTCCGCGACGCCTGCACCCAGTCCGCCTCACCACATGCTCCCAACCGCCATGCGCCCCCTCCTCCCCTGCATGCCATCGACCCTGCACCCCGTCGCGCCTCCGACCTGCCTCCGTGGTTCCCCCCTTGCCTGCGCCACTCCCCCCTTCGGTCCACTGCAAGTGCGTCGAACTTGCCCCTCCCCCTCCTCACTGGCGCGACCTAACCGGCGTACCCAAACCGCGCCTCTCATGTCCGTGGTTCTCCCATGCTCCCCCTCATCTACAGAAACCCAAAGATCCAATCTCCGCCCTCCCTGCCTCACTATACTTGTGGCGCACCTGACCGCCGCACCTCCTGCTAGAGGCGCCCCTTCTCCCCGACCTGCAGCGCGGACCACCACCCCGAGCCGCCTCCTTGTGCCGGTTCTAGCAGGCCGCGAACCCCTTCCCCACTATGGTATTTGTTTCTTCTTCTTTCTATCTTGTGGTGTTTTTTTCAGCTGGAACCACTTTGAAACCTTGTTAATCCGGTTGTTTTTTTTTTTGGAATTTGTTTTGGTTTTTGAAATCTAGATTTTTAAGGTTCATTATGTGCAAGGCAGTCTAAGAAATTATGGTATTTATTTTAAATGATATTATTTCACTAATTAGAAATTGGGAGTTTTCATTAAATGTTTTGCGTCAATTATGGTCTGATGGTGGTTGTCTATTTGTGAACTTGGTTCGACATGTTTGGCTTAATAATGCTAGTACTTGTTTTTTGTGTGAAATGTTTTGGAAATGGGTTATATGGATTCAAAGGGGTTGTTTTATGTTCCTTAAATTATGTGGGTAGTTAGTTGTGGTTTTAAAGAAAATGGTAGTTTTGTGAAAATAGTTTTGGGTGTTTTTATTTTCCAACTTTTTGTGTTTTAATTTATTTATTTTGGCCAATTCCCAACACCTTGGGTGTTGATTCACACTTTTGACTCGTTTTAGGTTTGAGATTGGTGTGCGGGAGGTTGTACTTCCCTCTGCTAAAGCGTTACTGCGTCTGTGCTTGGTTTGACGTAGGCAAACCCAATTTTTCCCTTCCTAATTAATTCTTTGGCACTCACACACTTTCAATTTCTCTCAAAAATTATTCGCACCTCTGTTCCAACTTTAGTAATCTTATTACATCGTTTTGGAGTTTGTTTTTGAGTCTTTTCATTCGATTTACCATGATTATAGTTTGTTCTGGACCCGCAAAGGTGCGGTTGAGGTGCGAACGAAGATTCGCATCGGTTTCGGGTTTGAGTCTTTTTTTTCGCCTTGGTTCCAAGTGCGTTGAGCATTGCTGTGTGTTTTTGGGTGTGCGTTGGTCAGAAATGCGTTCTTTGGATGTGTTTTGGGTGTGTGGGCTATGATTTACTTTTTGGAAATCGTTTTTATAAATTTTAAAGTGGTTTATTAAATAGTGGAAATGATGAAATTTTTTTTCATTGAAAGTAGGTTGAGGTGGTTCCATGCGTTGTTTGTTCATTTGGATTGTTTAAGTCCATGTTTATGTATTTTAGTTACCATTGCGGTTGCAGCGCGTTGAAAAGTTTCTTCCACGGTCCTGCGATGATCGGCGTATGCGTGTTTGTACGTCTGTGCGAGGCGTGATGTGCCTTTGTGTTTGGACATCAAGCCAAGGTAGGTCCCACATTGCACTCACCTTTAAATTTAGAATTTATTAATTGCTTGATGTTTTTATAATTTTAATGAATGATAAATAATATTAGATAATAAAATTTTAAATGATTATTTAGTGTGGAAGGTGCCGTTTATTTTATACCGAATGCTGGGAACATTTTCATGACGGGCGGACACCAAATTTTGAAAGAATGCCCGTTTGGCCTTTAAATATAATTCACGGAATTTCAAACATACTTCTAGTTTTAAAGATGATTCATTTCTTCTGAACAAGTGTTTTGAAATTTTTGAGAAATGAGGTTTTACTTTAAAATTTGGTGAAGGCCCGTTTGACACTTTAATAAAATAGATTATTTTGGAAAACCCACTCGGGGGTGATCTTTGGTGTGCATTGATTGTGTGAGCTGTATGTGATGTTTTTGCATCGTGAATGATTAATTTACATTGTAGACGCACCCCCTTTTTATTGTATGTGTTGACATGGAAACCTGTCATAGTGAGTGAATCTTCTGAGAATGATTGTTGCACTAGTTTAGATTACGCACTGGCTAGTGGCCCCATAGCAGGGGAATACTGAGTTATTGCAACTATGGGGATTGGGCCCCTCAGTTAGGCCATGCAGGGCTATGCCGGGCGTTAGGGCGTTATGACGTCATCGAGTTAGAGCATGCCTTCAGGATGAGTCAGATGTATAGTACGTTCTGGATTGTTCACGATCTCCTAGGTTTGACCCATGTTTCTTTTAGTGTTTATTTGTGTGTGGCAGACGATTGAGAGGTCGAGTTCGGTTGCTGACCCATGTGTGCCACTTTTACCATTTCCCTTAGTGTGTGTTGTGTGTGATTCTCCTTTTGACTAAAAACTCAAGTTTGGATTTCTAAATTGTTTGCAAAATGTTTTAAAAATGCAATGCACCTGTTTCTTTCAACATTAAACTTGTTCTAAATTAAAAAGGGAAATGGATTGTTACTTGTTTTAGAAATGAATGTGTGTGGAAACCATATTTTATATAATTTAGTTCAAACCTAGAATTGATAAATTCTTTATTTATTGGTATGTGCATTGGGAATAGAATTAGTCGGGCCTACCTATTGAGTTTTAATACTCACGCCTATAGTGTTTTTCTTGTTTTTAGTTCTGTTGTAGGATCCAGATTCTATTGTTCGCCTTGAGCGATGTTGGTCGTGGTATTGGAAGGAGACCCAAGGGGTCACGTGGAGTTTTAGTCGTGGTCAGGTTAGTGGCGTTGTTGGCTGCTCTTCCATTATTTTCATTTGTACCATTTGTTTCTGCTGCTTAATTTATTTTTATTTTGGGATAAATCATTCCCACCTATTTACTTTTTATGCCCGACACTAGTTGCCAGCCTGTGGGGATCGGGAACGCCCTTCAGGTCATGTCGCAGGCCGGCTCGGGTGACCGATTCAGGGTCGACCCGGGTTGGTTCGTGACAAAATGGTATCATAGGGGAGGTTATTTGTTATTTGGGTTGTCCGGTAGGTGGAGATTTGGACTGTCGGGACTCGAGAGGTACGTACGGGAAGGACGTCATGAACCCTCGCCCATTCCGCACCTCGAGTCGCCAGGGGTAGTCCGGGAATTATGTCTTTGTCTTTTTTTGGTTTTTTTTTGGATTGGGGGATGACAACGGAGACAAGACGATGTTATATCATGATTTCACATGGAGTAGTGACCGATGTGGAGTCCGGGTACACAGTTTGAATTGCTCCTAGTGGTCGACACAAACTTGGTACATGGCCCACTACCATGTCGGCAGTTTAGGCGTAACTACTAGTCCCTCTCTCCGGTGTTTGATGCAATTTGAGTGTTGTTTTTGTTCTGGTTGGTGTAAGTGCGTCGTTGGAAATGAAAATGGGTTTTTGAAAATGGGACAAATTTCTTTTAAATGACTTTTAATGCATGAAATGGGTTTTAAAAACTGGAAGCTTTTGATTTGGAAATCTGTTGTTTGCTTGGAATTGGTTGAAAATGGTTTGGGGTGAAACCTCAGGTACTCCTTATGAACATTTTCACATGTGAGAGGATACGTGGAAAGTGCATGTTGGTGCGTGTGAATGAAAGTGGATGAAGACATGTGCAATGGTTCATGAGATTACCTGGGAGTATTTGAAATTAAAGGCTTGACCATGTTTTTCTAAATTGGATTTTAAAGAGGAAAATGGTTTTGGAAGGTGATTTTTGTTTGAAAAGTGGATTTGGTATTTGGGAGAGTGGTCTTGAAAGAAAGCAGTTTTGAAAAAAAGTGGTTTTGGAATCTAAAATGGAACGAGAATTTTGGACAGGAATTTTTGGGATGTGTTTGTGGTTGTTTGGTTTCTGGAGCTGGTTGTTTTTGGATGAGGGTACCTTATTGATGTTCCTTCGTTGATATTTGTTTTGACTTGGTGATATATATGTTGTTCAGAAATGCCGCCCAGAAAGGTCCCCAGAGTTCATGAGTCATGCCCAGTTTTTGGTCCTTCTCGGACGTTGTCTATCTTTCATGGTGATTGGAGTCTGTTAGATACAGTGCGGTGACATGAAGAGGTCGAGTGCAACTTCAGGGTGTTGGTAACTCCTGAAGCTGTCAGAGTGCGTGTGGTTTTGGGTCTGTTCGAAGGTCCATCTCTAGATGAGTAGGAGTTGTACGCCCACCATTTATGAAATTTGGGATGATGTGGCATTTCTTTAATGTCATCTTCATTCAATGGTTTATACTTGTGGTGGTGAGGACGAAAGGAATCGAAGAGCTCATGCGTGCTCAACATGGCCAGCAGACGGTGAAAGTGTATGTTGACCATTTCAAGGATCTTGTGTCTCTTTTTCCAGGGGTAGTGTTGCAGGACTGGGTGAAGACTCATTCCTTCATCAGGGGTCTTCTTCTAGAGATCAAGGAGCGAGTCCTCCCTTTTTGGGAGACTCACTTTTGAGAAGTTGGTGCATGAAGTGGTCTTAGCTGAGTTGGTTTCCGGAGCGCAAACAGTTGACAATCAACCTTATCCAGTTGATCGTGAAGGTCCCCCATCTGACAAGTAGAGTGTGTCAGGTAAATTTGTTTCTAAATATTTCTTTGTAGGGGCTCTAACCCCCGGTTCGTCAGACCGACTAATGGTGTACCGTCAGTATGGACAGTTAGGGAATACGAGCCGCTATGTCACACCCCCCGAAGACGTGCCATCATTGCAGGTTTCTGGATCATCTAGAGAAGATTTGCAGGAAGCGTCGCCTGAGGAAGACACTGTGACTAAAAGATTCCAGTGCCTGGCTATGAGGCAGGAGATTCTTCAACCATCAGAGCCCCAACCACAGGACTTGGGGTGAAGCTCGCGCGCAGTCAGGATTTGACGGGGGTGTGAAGCCTCAGTTCGGGTTTG
This sequence comes from Viscum album, assembly GCA_963277665.1. Classification (NCBI taxonomy): domain Eukaryota; kingdom Viridiplantae; phylum Streptophyta; class Magnoliopsida; order Santalales; family Viscaceae; genus Viscum; species Viscum album. Next base: position 468,232,661 of record OY728160.1, on the reverse strand, counting down.
GGTGTTTAGTGTTTCCAACGAAACATTTAATGTCCTTCCATTCTTGTTATCTCACTGTTAAAGTTTTGGCGTTGTTGTCGGTTCATTTTGTCGTCGTGAGGTTGGTATGAACGTGTTCGTTGGTAATCCAAACAGCCTCGTTTGTCTGATTATGGTGTTTAGGATCGTGCGTTTTTCATAGAGGTATGTTTGGACCTTGCGTGTGTTAATCTTGGTTTGGAAATGTTTGTTTGGAGATATAAGTGCCTGCGGTGGAGTCCAGGTTTGCTGTTATGCTCGGGTTTACTACTTGGATTATGTTCTGCTTGGAGATTTTTCTATCGTCTTCGGGCTTTCTTTGGTCTGAGTCGAGAGTTCCAAGTTTTGGCGGAGGTGTTGTTTCGCTCAAGCTATTGAGGTTAGTCTGTATCGGTTTGGAGTTCCCATGTCACCCCCTTCCCGAGGTAGTATGTTTAGGTGTTAATTTCCATGATAGATGAGTTCTTGTGGTGGGGAGAACCCTCTTGTGTTCTCCCATTCTCTTATGTTGTGGTTTCTGCTAGTTTTATTTGGGCATGGAATCTTGTTTTCCCTATCGTTTAGCTGGGTGACTTTCTAGGGGAAGAAAGTGTTTGTGGTGGGGAGAACTGTCACAACCTCCGTTTCTATTTATTTTATTTTTTATTATTTATTGGTTCCTAGTGTTTGCGCCAAGGTCTGGGCTGAGCCCGAATTAAAATTTGATGTCGTTTAATGATTTTTCTGGGTTTCGGTCCCATGCGCGGTCATCGCACGGTGGGCGGTAGCCGCGCGATCGCCCCAGACGCTTGTGAGAATGTCCATGTCGTCTGAGTTGAGGCGCGCAACTTGTGCGCGGTTTATTATGTCATGCGACGAGCATGCAGGTATCTAGTTTTCGTATTTTGATAATTAAATAACTTATATTTTAAAAATAATGTTTGTTAATTATAATATTATTATGTTTCTATTATCATTATCATTGTTATCAATATTAGTATTATTTGTATTATTATTATTAACATTATTATGTTATTATTATTAATATTAATGTTATTAATATTACTAATAATATTATTATTAATATAATAGAAGGATTTTTTTAGAATCCCAAACCCTACCCCCTTTTCTGCCAATCCATCCCGTCACCCCCTTTTTCCCCCGCTTCCCTTCTACGCAGCGGCGCAACGCCCGAACCCCGACCCCAACCTACAGTCCCCCTCCAGCAGCCTCCGGCCCTCTTTAGCGGCCTCCGGACGCGCTCCAGCGAGCCCCCTGCCTTCATTCTCCTGGCACCAGCTTCGCCCCTGCCCCTTCTGCGACGCCTGCACCCAGTCCGCCTCACCACACGCTCCCAACCGCCTTGCACGACTTCCTCCCCTGCGTGCCATCGACCCCGCACCCCGCCGCGCCTCCGGCCTCCCTCTGTGGTTCCCCCCTTGCCTGCGTCGCTCCCCCCTTCAGTCCGCTGCAAGTACGTCGACCTCACCCCACCCCCTCCTCACTTGCGCGACCTAACCGGCGCACCCAAACCACACCTCTCTTGTCCGTGGTTCTCCCATGATCCCGCTCATCGGCAACGACCCGAAGATCCAATCTCCTCCCTCCCTACCTCGCTATACTTGTGGCGCACCCGACCGCTGCACCTCCTCCTAGAGGCGCCCCTTCTCCCCGACCTGCAGCGCGGACCACCACCCCGAGCCGCCTCTTTGCGCCGGTTCCAGCGGGCCGCGAACCCCTTCCCCGCTCTGGTATTTGTTTCTTCTTCTTTCTATCTTGTGGGGCTTTTTTTTCAGCTGGAACCACTTTGACACCTTGTTAATCCTGTTGTTTTTTTGGAATTTATTTTGGTTTGTGAAATCTAGATTTTTAAGGTTCATTATGTGCAAGGCAGTCTTAGAACTTATGGTATTTATTTTAAATTCTATTATTTCACTAATTGGAAATTGGGAGTTTTCATTAAATGTTTGGCGTCAATTATGGTGTGGTGGTGGTTGTCTATTTGTGAACTTGGTTCGACATGTTTGGTTTAATAATGCTAGTACTTGTTTATTATGTGAAATGTTTTGGAAATGGGTTCTATGGTTTCAAAATGGTTATTTTATTTTCCTTAAATTATGTGGGTAGTTCGTTGTGGTTTTAAAGAAAATGGTAGTTTTGTGAAAATAGTTTTGGGTGTTTTCATTTTCCAACTTTTGGTGTTTTAATTTATTTATTTTGGCCAAGTCCCAACAACTTGGGTGTTTATTCGCACGTTTTCCTTGTTTTAGGTGTGAGATTGGTGCGCGGGAGGTTGTCCTTCCCTCCGCTAAAGCGTTACTGCATCCGTGCTTGGTTTGATGTAGGCGAACCAAATTCTTCCCTTCCTAATTAATTCTTTGGAACTCGCACGCTTTCAATTTCTCTCAAACATTATTCGTACCTCTGTTCCAACATTAGTAATATTATTACATCATTTTGGAGTTTGGTTTTGAGTCTTTTCATTCGATTTACCATGATTGTAGTTTTTTCTGGACCCGCAATGGTGCGGTTGAGGTGCGAACGAAGATTCGCATCAGTTTCAGGTTGGTGTCTTTTTTTTCGCCTTGGTTCCAAGTTCGTTGAGCTTTGCTGTGTGTTTTTGGGTGTGAGTTGGTTGGAAATACGTTCTTTGGATGTGTTTTGGGTGTGTGGGCTATGAGTTACTTTTTGGAAATTGTTTTTATAAATTTTAAAGTGGTTTATTAAATAGTGAAAATGATGCAAGTTTTTTTTTGAAAGTAGGTTGAGGTGGTTCCATGCGTTGTTTGTTCATTTGGATTGTTTATGTCCATGTTTATGTATTGTAGTTACCTTTTCGGTTGTAGCGCGTTGACAAGTTTCTTCCACGGTCCTGTGATGATCAGCGTACGTGTGTTTGTACTTCTGTGCGAGGCGTGAGGTGCCTTTGTGTTTGGACATCCAGCCGAGGTGGGTCCCCCATTGCACTCACCTTTAAATTTAGAATTTATTAATTTCTTGATGTTTTTCTAATTTTAATGAATGATAAATAATATTAGATAATAAAATTTTAAATGATTATTTAGTGTGAAAGGTGCCGTTTATTTTATACCGAACGCTTGGAACATTTTCTTGACGGGCGGACACCCAATTTTGAAAGAATGCCCATTTGGCCTTTAAATATAATTCACAGAATTTCAAATGTACTTCTAGTTTTAAAGATGAATGATTTATTCTGAACAAGTGTTTTGAAATTTTTGAGAAATGAGGTTTTACTTTAAAATTTGGTGAAGGCCCGTTTGACACTTTAATAAAATAGATTATTTTGGAAAACCCACTCGGGGGTGATCTTTGGTGTGTGTTGATTGTGTGAGCTGTATGTGATGTTTGTGCATCATGACTGATTAATTTACATTGTAGATGCACCCCCTTTTTATTGTTTGTGTTGACATGGGAACCTGGCATAATGAGTGAGTCTTCTGAGAACGATTGCTGCACTAGTTTAGATTATGCACTGGCAAGTGCCCCCATAGTAGGGGAATACTGATTTATTGCTACTATGGGGATTGGGCCCCTCGGTTAGGCCATGCAAGGCTATGCCGGGCATTAGGGAGTTATGACGTCATCGAGTTAGAGAATGCCTTAAGGATAAGTCAGATGTATAGTACATTCTGGATTGTTCATGATCTCCTGGGTTCGACCCATGTTTCTTTTAGTGTTTATTTGTGTGTGGCAGATGATTTAGAGGTCGAGTTCGGTTGCTGACCCATGTATGCCACTTTTACCATTGCCCTTATTGTGTGTTGTGTGTGATTCTCCTTTTGACTAAAAACTAAAGTATTGATTTCTAAATTGTTTGCAAAATGTTTTAAAAATGCAATGCACCTGTTTCTTTCAACATTAATTTTTTTCTAAATTAAAAAGGGAAATGGACTGTTACTTGTTTTAGAAATGATTGTGTGTGGAAACCATATTTTATATATTTTAGTTCAAACCAGGAATTGATAAATTCTTTATTTATTGGTATGTGCATTGGGAATAGAATTATTCGGGCCTACCTACTGAGTTTTAATACTCATACCTATAGTGTTTTTCTTGTTTTTAGTTCTATTGCAGGATCCAGATTCTGTTGTTCGCCTTGAGCGATGTTGGTCGTGGTATTGGAAGGTAACCCAAGGGGTCTCGTGGAGTTTTAGTCGTGGCCAGGTTAGTGGCGTTGTTGGCTGATCTTCCTTTATTTTCATTTGTACCATTTTTTCTGCTACTTAATTTATTTTTATTTTGGGCTAAATTGTTCCCACCTATTTACTTTTGAGGCCCGACACTAGTTGCCAGCCCGTGGGGATTGGGAACGCCCTTCGTGTTATATCGCGGGCCGGCTTGGGTGACCGGTTCAGGGTCGACCCGGGTTGGTTCGTGACAATCACACCCAAGGCCATCAATGCTAGTCAGAAGCCTCTGGCATTCTATGAAATACGCATGAGGCCCTGTGACCAACTAGGTACGAGGCACCTTTGGGTAGCACCAGGAACCAGGACGTTACAAAGTGGTATCAGAAGAATTATTTGCTTCTTGACTTACTATTTTTAGCCTATAGAATAGAATATGAAGAAATAGGTAGTTGATAATATTCCATGTTTGGGAGTAGCTATCCCATGTACAGAGAAAACCAATAAACCTCGATTACTGCAAATTTTTTGGGGTTTTCAATTATTACAATTGATATGATTTCACCGTTGGGTGATTCACATGTTTTGTGCTATTATCATTGATGTTATTGAGATTCCATTTTTGTAGCATCCCGATGAGATGAGGTTATTCCATCTCATGCATCATATATGCACTTTCTAGAGATAAAATGTCATGCATTCTTGATAGGACATTTAGGGTGCATTACCAATTTCATGTTGTTGTGATATATGTTGATCTAGATATGCATGATATTGTGGTAGATTCCTTGATAAAATACCTTTTTTTATAGGGTTTTACTAATTGTGTAAGGTTTCATTTGAATGAACACAAAACTTTGATTCTCAAGGAGTATATCCCCCCACTGATCGGAACTTGGAACAGAAATGTTTGTATTAGTGTTTTAATGGGGTCCCAGAGTAGTTTCTGAGGCTTACTGTCTGGAAAAACCCAAAATAAACCTTGAGTAATGATGAATATAGTACATGTATCCTTCTATTTGGGAAGGAAAAACTTTTCATAAGTACATGTCGTATACTATATTTAAACGCCGAGTAGTCTTTAACTGTGTGCCTGTCTGTGTGAGAAGAGACACAAGATTGATAAATCTTTGATGGAACATGATGTGTACTTGAAGTACATTCCATGTTGCAGAGACCATGTATCTGGTCGTGTGAATAATGACATGGGTCAGTGTAATCCTTCTAGTACATGAAATTTCCAGAATATACACACCATGTAGAGTCAACCGTGTCTCCAACTGTGTGACTAACGACACATGTGTTATAAACTTAAGGGTCACCCTCTGTGTGTATGGAGAACATGCTGTGTAGAGTTACCAAGGAAAATTCCTTTTGGATTAGCCATGTAGAGAAAATCCGGAAGGGGGAAATGAGTCATGTACACTCCATGTCTTGGAAAGTAACACACCATGTGTAGGGGTGTTACACTCCCAGTTTTCGAATATGTACATGCCCATGTGAAAGACTAAGGGGACATGCAGTATATAGGTCATACACGCCGTGTATCCCTATTTTGAAAAAAACTAGATTGTATTCTTTCTCCTGTTCTTTTCCTTCTATTATATGTTTCAATCCTTTATAATATTGAACTAAGTTGGGCACTTGACCTTGCAGAGTAATTCCATTTAGATTTCCTCCAATTGTACTGTAGATACATGATAGTGATGAGACACCGGACATGGTAGATCATGGACTACAATCAGACCCTCCCCTCATTCCCATCTTGGCAGTAGCCATTATACCGGACATAGGTGCTGATGCACAGTTCTTAGAAGGCTTCATGAAGTTTATGCATACCTTTAGAGGAGCTTCGAATCCTTCCCCATCAATAGTAGAGTTGATGAAGGTCTTTCAGAAGTAGCGGCCACCCACCTTCTTAGGGGAAGGAGGAACTCAGGTTGTAGAGACATGGTTAGAAGCCATGTTGTCTCTCTTCGAGCATCTGAAGACACCTCTAGAGAGGAGGGCGAAACTCTCTACTTACATGCTTCATGATTCCTCCAAGATATGGTAGGATGTGATATCATAGAAATGGTGCCAATAGGGAAATGGATTGGGATGATTTATTGCATTTCATCTATGATTAATTTACCAGAGACTTTGGGGGCCGACCGAGACCAAGAATTCATGAGTTTGGTGCAGGGTATTGTTTCTTTCAAGGAGTATTCTTCTTGATTAAAATATCATCATCACTTCACACCCATCCTAGGGGGCGATGAGCTATTTCAGGTGAGAAAGTTTTAGGATAAACTCAAGCATGACATCTGATCTCCGGTGAACATCTTCTGGTTGACTTCCATAACATCTATAGTCAACCTAGCACTGATCACAGTGCCCAAACTGAGGTATTCTGGGGCTGTGAGCCAGATATTCTTGGCATTCAGAGTTGGTAACCCTCTGACTGACAGTAGGAAGTCCGATATGGAGTCTACACATGAAGATCCATGTAGGTGGAATACTTCTTCAGGTAGCCAAGTGGTATGCTACCTGTGTGGGAAGAGCGGACATACGAGGCCACATTTCCCAAGAGACTTAGTTATGTGCTAATCTTGGGGAAATATGGGTCATATTAAGCGTCTTGGTAAGGTTTTCTCTTCAGTTGATGGTGATATGGGTTCTGTTTCAACTCCTCATACTAGAGCAGGACCACCAGTCCCATATCAGACAGGGAATTGGAGTTCTTCAGGATTTTCAAGATGAGGTGGAGGTCGTGGCCGCAGTGGTCAGACATAGGGTTTTTGAAATCCACATGTTGGATTAGCTAAGGGATCACATACATCTTTAATGGGCCGCGGTGCAGGTGAGGCTTTTGTGCTGGAGAAGACACAGTAGGATCAGGATCCCAGACCCTCTATAGTTATAAGTACGATTCTATTTACCTTAGTTTTAGCTTCTACACTTTTCGATATAGGGGCTTCCCATAGTTTCATATATTTTGTTGTTGTGGAGAGCCTTGAGATCTGTATCTTTACTTCTAATAATATCATGATGATGGAAAATCTGTTGGGGACTAGAATAGCTAGTGTACGTTAGTGCATGGAGTTCCCTTTTGAGGTTCGTGGGTGTCACTTCTATATGATACCTTTATGTCTTGGAGAGGATGGGCTATGATTTTATTTTCAAAATGGATTGGTTAGTTTCTTTCCAGGTTTCTGTCGACTACTATCGTTGTAGGGTGAGGTTCACAACACCAGAGGGCAGTTTGTTTTTACAAAAGGGTAAATGGGATGTCTAGGCGGGCATATATGGACCCTAGCATCATGGGTTGGGAGGAGTTACAACCTAGATCGCTAGTATGTATCTGGATGACCAGGGGGCTTCACAGATGAACATTCGTCCAATGGTGTCTTGTTTTAGGGATGTCTTCCAAGATGAATGTTTCGATTTTCCTTCCTAGGGAGAGGTGGACTTTTCTATTGAGCTTGTTCCAGGAGAGGTATCAGTGTCCATTCATCCTTATTGGATGGCTATACAAGAATTAGGGGAGGTCAAGAAGAATCTTGAGCAGTTACATGAAATGGGATTCATCCAACCTAGTACTTCTCCATGGGGTTCGCATGTCCAGTTTATAAATAAGGAAGACGGTACCCTCAGAATTTGTGTGGATTATCGAAAGCTGAACCAGTTGATCGTCAAGAACTGATATCCTTGCCAAGTATTGATGACCTCTTTTATCAGATTCGAGGAGCACCAGTGTTCTCAAAGATTGACTTGAGATACGATTATCATCAGTTGCGTGTTAGACAATCAGATATACCTCTTACAGCCTTTCAGGGCAGGTATGGTCTATACAAGTATGTGGTTATGCCGTCTGGTCTCACGAACGTGCATGTAGTTTTCATGGAACTGATGAACCGAGTGTTCCATCCATACTTAAAATCATTCATGGTGGTTTTTGTGGATGATATATTGGTGTACTCTCACACTCAAAATGACCATTCTACCCATCTTGAGATCATTTTGAGTACACTGAGAGAGCGTCAGTTATATGATAAGATCTCAAAATGACACTTTTGGATGGACCAGATTAACTTCTTGGGTCATGTCATCTTAGAGACAGTGGAATCAATAGTCCTAGAGAAAGTGAGATTAGTAGTTTCCTTGGAGAAACTGAAGAAAATATTTGATGTACGGAGTTTTCTAGGGTTGTCTGGTTACTACATACGTTTTATACCGAAATTTTCATGCTTAGAAGCTCCACTAATAGGACTGACTAGGAAGCATGTCAAGTACTTGTGGGAAAATTATTGTAATTCATCCTTTTAGGAACTGAAATAGAGGTTGAATTCAGCCCCGATACTATTTTTCCAGATCTAGGAAGGATTTATATAGTTTACTGTGATGCATTAGGTATCGGGCAGGGATCAGTGCTTATGTAGGGGGAAGGAGTCATTTCATATGAGTCTCAGCAATTGAGGCCACATGAGAGGAATTACCTGACGCACGATCTTGATTTGGCTACAGTAGTTCATGATTTACACAGTTGGAGACATTGTATTTTGGGAGATCATTTTATTGTTTTAAAATACAACAAATGTCTCAAGTACATCTTCACTCAACTTGATTTGAATTTGAGATAGTGAAGGTGGGTTGAATACCATCAGTCCTTTGTTTTTTAGATTTCTTAAACACCTGGGAAAGGCAACACAATGGATTTTTCATTGAGAAGGAGAACTCAGATACAAGCAGTTCAGGAGGCCAGGAGTGATAGGGATATTCTGAATCTATTCTTTGAGATGCATATAGACGTGCATGATAGAGATGGGTAGATGTTTCTATCTTCTGTATCAGTTACCTCTACTCTACTTGATTGAGTGTGAATGATGTATCTATTAGTTGCTGAAGTCATATTCCTATGGGAGAGTGAGTCCGAAGAGTACTCTATTCCTGGATAGACCATGGGCATGGATGAGATCTTGCACTTCATTTGATGCGTATGGGTGTTAGCAGACATACTTTAGGAGCTGATGTGGGATTTCCATTCATCAGTTTGGCCAGTTCATTCTAGTGTCACCAATATGTATCGAGATCTACATCGTCAGTATTGGTGTCCTGGAATCAATAGAGATGTCGTAGGTTTTATCATGAGGTGTTCCACTTATCAGTAGATGAAGGAGGAGCATCACTGACCAACAGGGCTTTTGCAATAGGTACCCATTCACAATTGGAAGTGGAATGATGTCTCAATGGACTTCGTGACAGGATTACCTAGGTTGCCTCGAGGAAAGGATGCAGTTTGGATTTTCATTGACAAACTCATGAAGGTTTCACAATTCTTAGCAATCAAGAAAACCATCAGTGTAGATGATATGGGAAGGTTGTACGTCCAGAAAATTTTGTGTTTACATGGGGTTCCACACTCTATCTTTTTAGATAGGGATGCCGGTTTTACTTCTCAGGTCTGGTAGGAACTATAGTGGGATTTTGGTACACATGTACTTCTGAGTACAACTTACAATCCTAGGACAAATAGCCAATCTGAGCTTACAATAAAGATGTTGGAGGACATGCTTTGAGCTTATGTCCTAGACATTAGAGGTTCTTGGGAGAAGAACATACCTCTTGTGGAGTTTTCCAACATAATAGTTTTCAAGAAACTATTCAGATGAAACCTTATGAGGCTTTTTATGGTAGGTCATGCCGATCACCCTTATGTTGGTTGGAAGTAGGAGAGGTAGCTATGTTGGGACCTCATCTTGTCCGGGAGACCACAAAGCAGGTAGAGTTTATTTGAAAAAGGATGGCTACTGCACAGTCACTACATAAGTCTTATGCTGATCATCAGAGATGACCTCTGGAGTTAGAGGTTGGAGATCAGGTTTTCCTATGTGTCACATCGATGTTGGGACTTAGGAGGATTGGGAGATAGGGTATGCTTTCAATGAGATAAGTTAGGATTTTTGAGGTTTTGGAGAGAGTCGGTCTAGTTTCTTATCATTTGTAGTTACCTGAAGGCACCGAGATATGCTTGAAGTCTTCCATGTTTCATAGCTACAACATTACTTTTCATACCCATCCCATGTTTTTCAACCTTATTAGGATGCGTTGGAGGTGGATTCCTAGTTCGAAGAGAATCCAGTTTGGATCATTGATCACAGTACAAAGATTCTCTGTGGCTGGTCTATTTATCTAATACAGTTGTTATAGAATCACAAGAGAGTATAGGATGAGACTTGGGAGAGGGAGGTTGATGTACGATCACAGGGGCCGAAGCTGTTCAAGGATTCTTCTTCACCTCCTTCTTAGGAAAATTCAGAGGAAAATTTATTTACGGGGGGGGGGGGGGTGGGGGTGGGGGATGTTTGTAAGAACCCATATCTATTTTCATGTATAGATCTGTTTTTATGGTGTTTTTGAGATAAGAAGAGTTTCTATAAATTTAAGGAGTACACGTTGTGTACTTAGGAGTAGTCGTCGTGTATTCGGTTGCCATAGGTTGTGTGTTGTACGTGTAATGAACCAGTACATGGCTGTGTGGGGTGACCTGGATAATGCCTAAAGTGGCCCCCAATAAATTCATATACACACCATGTATCTTTAAATAACACGACATGTATTTTTATTTTTATTTGATAAAATAGACCACGATTGTGTCTAATTGACAGAAGCTCATTCTTCTAGCTTCATCTCATCTAGGAGTGACCGAAGATCGTTGATTGTTCTCCAAGCCCCCGATTGACCATTTGTGATCTGAATCAAACACCGTCGATTGTGTTTGAATCACATCGGTGAGTTATTCTTTCTTCTAGAACTTCTTCTCTTGTTTTCTTCTCTTTCGTGAGATATCAGTAGTTGAATGTTTTGTTTTTTATGTAGATATACCCCGTTCTTGATAAATTCAAAGGCTAAAGTTCAACTATATTGATCGTAAAACATCATGGTAGGTGGTTTGTACCTTTCCATAGACGTCTTTGAGTTATATGTGAAAAAAGTACCCAATCCCAAGCTTAGGGTATTGCATGTTTAGGAAAGTTAACCCTATTAACGCCTGCTATGATTTGTTTTGCATGAGTAGGGGAATCTGATTATGAATAGAGTTTATTATCTTGATATATATGTGTTTTACTATGTTTGTTTGATATTGAACATTGGGTCTGGAATTTCCAATTAGGCTGTTTTCCTTTCCATTCCTAGTGCTATTAGGATGGAGTGATTATTATAAGATATGATTGTGAGATGCATTTTAGTTGTTTAACCAAGAAATTTAGCAATTTAATTTGGCTTTTGGATATCATTTGTGCATGATCATTTTATACAGGGCAATGGGAACCTGGTGTAGTGACACCATATGAGGAACAGACATTGAGGGCTTCCCCAGAGTGTCTGTTACTTTTCACGCTGCGAGACCATAGGGGGGTGGACGTGGGTGCTCCTTTAGAGTGTTTATAGTTCCACGTTGTGAGACCAATGGGGGAATTTGATGTTGAGTGCTTCCTCAGACAGTCTGTAGTTTATTGTTTGAAGACCACATGGAGAATTGACGGTGAGTGCTTCCTCAAAGAGTCTTTGATTAAGCTAAACCCGATGGGTTAGACCGTTAGAACATCCTAGAGGGTTTCTTGTGTTTGACTTGTTGAATAATTGGTAAATGTAAATGAATGTAGTTGAAACTGTAGGTTTTTTTACTTTGAGTACTTCCTGGTTTATTAATTCATTCTGCATATTTTTCCTAATATATATATTCACTAATAGTTAGGCCCAAGTCTTTTTGTGGTTACCTACGAGGATTTATATCACACATGTTTGGGTCATGGATTTGGGCCCAAACAGATTATATTATTGCAGGTATAGATAAGTGAAATATCCCTTCTACTTCAGGTACTTGATTGATGTAGAGATGGAGAGAATGGGAGCATGTTTAGGCTTGAGATGTTGTTGGAGTAGTTTACTTTTTTCCCTTTGAACTTTGGTTTAGTACTGTATTTCAGCATTGTGACTTTTTTGGATGATTTCCTAGATACTTGGGTCATGAAACCTTATATATATATATATATACAATATGCAGTAGTTTATTTATTTTCAATCATTCGGTGTTTACTTATTGTATGATATTACTGCTTCCTCTATTGTTATCTATTTTTTTGATGTGTTACTATGCCAATGAGGGAATAGTTTCTCCACTATCACACCCAAGGACCTTGCTTCTAGTCGGCAGCCTCTGGAGTTTGGGAAAATACGATTGAGTCCATGTGACCAACTAGGTATGGGGAAGCTTTAGGCAGAACCCGGAACCAGGACATTACACATCATGATGGTTTGGATGCCTTAAAATGAAATGAAATGTAAAGGGTGGAAGGGACACACTATTAATTTCATAATTAAGTTCATTTTAATTTGAATTATAGTAAATGTAATTCCCTTGTATATAATTTCCTTGATAAATGGAAAGAATGAGAGGTAATTTCTAGTTGCTTATGTTGTAAAATGATTATATATTTCTTATATATATGGGATTGATAAAATAGATATATGAGAGGTACTTCTCAAGCCATATATAAATATAATACACCTTTGTAGTGGCTATGGAATAATGGAAAGGGTTATTTTGATAATGGCCGTATCACACTCCCTCCCATCAGGTGTTGTGAATGATGTCTCACACCCGTGATACTATACGGGAATTAGGATTTACATACCCCATACATGATTAGAGTGATGTCATGATGGCTCAGTCATTGTCCCAAGATTTTTTACACAACGTCTCTCACTCTATTAGGATGTAGGGAATGTACCCAATTTTTTGATCTTTTAGGATTGTTTATACTGGTTATGGATATCTATGTCATGCCTCATTCCATCCATCAACATGTATTATAGGTATATAGGCACATAAATCTATATATACTTGGTTCATATAGGTGGATAATATATATAACTAAACAATATTTATAAGTATTAATATATACATAGTTACTGGGAAGACATATCTTTTCGACAGTGATTCATAGTAGGTAGATCCTCTAGGTGTCCTTTAAGAACATGAGCATGCATTGTTTTACTTATTTCAGTATTGTTTATTCACTCATATTACCTACACACTACTACACTATATTTTCAAAAACATTATTAAATCATATAAATCATGTGTGGAAACCTACTAGTTTTATTATCTCACACCCAGATCGGGCCTCCTTTGCACTGGGGTACCATAGTAGACCTTATTTTTGAAATACCACAGTTGATTTCCTATGTTTTTTAGCTTGTACATTGGATTTAGGAGAACATGACCAAGGTGGATCTCTGTATTCTCAGAGAGATCACACTTAGGGATTTTTTTTTATTTTCCTTAATACTGTATTTTATTGTATAACTACCTCCTATATGTATAATATAGTAGTTTTGTTCCATCATTTAAACAAGCATGCATCTTTTGTATATTAGAATTTTCCATAATTTATATTCAGTTCATATTACTCTTCGGTTTCCCTATATTTATAAATTTTCTACTTAAACTATTTTCTTATTATTTATTACATGATATTCCAATGTGTTAATATAAATATGAGGGTATAGTCTCTCCATTATCACCTCTTTACACTCTCCCAACTAGTTGGCATCATCTGGAATATGGGTAGGAATACTTGATGGTATGAGATCCACCAGCCAGGCTACCAGATTAGTTTTCAGATCGGTCTATATGTTACACACACTAATCATCGCAAAATAACCAATTGAAAAAAATTTATAATTACTTTTGAACTTTTAAATAGGAATTAATGCCTAAAACTCACTAGTCAACCTCTTCACACTAAAAACGTATGAGATGGGGTGTGTTTCACTCTTGATGCATCATCATTCCTAAGAAACACAAAATCCTCAGTATATATTCCCATTCCAATGACCCACAAAATTAAATTAGTTCTAAATCCCTTGAAAAACATATATTGTGACGTAACATTGTGATAATGACAATATAAAGTCGGTAGTCATCATATTAGGTCCTCCCCTATCCAAGAAGCATGAAATGCTCTTTGTATATGGGAAATGAAACCATTATCTATTTTAATCATAACCAAAACCCTAATCAATTTCAAGAGTTATAAGGGTTATAAATTAGAAACCAAATTTATTGTGAGGGAGAGGATAAAGTCACCATAAACCACCATATAATTTCGCCATAAACTACCCTAGATCATGGTGGATAGTATAAGAGAGAGGTCAGACCATTTGACCCCCCCCACATCTATTCATCTCAAATAAAGGGGGTGGGTGGAGGGAGGTGATCCCCCATTTATTTTTTTTAAAATGTCATACACCTTTCATTATGTGATCCCATGGTTCATTCCATGAACAACTTGGGTAGAGGGAATCCCCTAAATCCCAAAAACACAATGATATGAAGTCTTATTTGACAACATGAATGGCCTTTATATATTTAATTTAAGAATACTCACCATCAATCCTTTTTATAACACTCTTAAAAACTATCATGGTGTCCACCAAAAATCAAAAAAAATATTATATCAACATTTATTGACATTCAAATGCTCAGAGACCCATTTTTCTCTTAGTTCTCAAAGTAAACCATCCAACAAATCCATAACATAAAATCCTATTGGATTTCATTAATTTTACAAAATGGGTTATTAAAATCTCCCCACAATAGAACTCATCATCCCTATGATGCAATTTCGTCTATTCAGTCATCAATATCGACCTATCCCGATCAATAACTCATGCTCAATTCATCATGTTCTACTATGAAATATCAAAAGAGCTTCCCCTATGAAACTCAAAATACAAGGCACCCTTTTCATAAAACTTAACCCACATATTATAGGCAACCCTGAAACACTAAAATGAAACTCAAATTTGATCATTTATAACAACATGATACTATTTCACTGATCAATTCTTCTATGAGATTATGGATCTCTCCACCATTATACTCAACTCATAAAGGCCGATTACAAGTCATGGTGTTTCCCACCATCAAAATCACCTATCGAAACCCATCCTATATATTCCAATGAACATCCAAATAAATCTTATATATCACCATACCAAATTATGCATGAAAAAAATATTTTAAATTTGGTACTACCAAAAGTATATGGTTTCGAATTGGAACAGACGAGTATCCACTACCCACACACATGTCGTGCAAGCATCGATCTTTCCATGAAACGTCACTTACAAACCTCAAAATATAATAGTCATGCCAAATGTTATAAACCAGATATAGTAACGAATTAGAAACATCCAATATCAAGAAAAAATGATAACTCTACATATCTATATGATTCATACATTGAATCATGTCACGAATTAGATTTATTATCTAAATTACATTAATAATAGACTTCACACCATGAATCATGTCAAGAATTACCCGTTCACCACTCAACCCATGAATAAAATCATGTTCACCACAAGAACAACCATTGGATCATACTAAAATAATCTTGATCGTAATGTTAACACATATAATCCATCACATTATTCATCTCAATCTCAAATCTAGTATTTACATGGGACTAGATAATTAAAACTCATCAAAATGAAAATAATACCTCGATCATTTCATGACTAGTATCAATATTTTATGACATTAAACATATAGGGTAGTTCCTCTATGACCAATATTTTATCCATTAATGCACATAATGACTGTACAAGACCATATTGTTCATCCGAAAGTGCTATCACGGATCCCCCGCTGCTACTTATTCTCGACGCATGGGAACATCAATTTTGGCAACCGCTAAAGTTCCAATATGAATGAGGATTACACCCTCAAATATTCAATGTTTCACAAGTACAATATGTATTACCTTATACCATCTCTCAAGAACCTCCTCAATAGGTCCCATCATTAAACACATGTATCTATTCCAAATCCACGCTCACCCATCCAAACACTCGATGATTAGGATTAAACTAGATCATCAATGCTGTCATTCCCAATCCATTTTCATTGTCTCCTCTACCATGTTGAAACATTTCACACTATAATAATACCCTATGAAACCAATATTTTAAGAAATTCATTAATTACACCATTCCTCAGCTCACACATGACTGATTACAGATTCAAAATTCAAAAGTGTCATGTGTATCTAGTACGTGCTACCTTGATATCATCCAAATGAAATGGATGAAAACTATCAGACCTCCAAGTCTCACAGCCCCACTCGTGATCCCATGAGTCGTACATCACCAAAAATAGTATCACATGCCAAAATACAGACCATGCTCCCTGGAATTTCAATCTCAACTATCAAAATCACCCTTGACACTCCTCTTCAAAATTATGCATTTTACTCATTTCATGTCTATTACAGGACCACCCACCATTATGGAAATATTCCAAAAATGCATGTATCCATTCACAATATACCGAAAACCCACTCTTAATATATCCAAAACACATAGGTCTTGTAATAAAACTAATATATCCCTATGATTCCCTCTTCAATACTACAAACAACCACATAATTTCACATTCAACATCACGAAAATCATCAACATGCATATACCACAGACCAAATAGAACCTCGCATGCACCAACATCATAAAAAATGAATCTATCCATGATTCCCAAATCTAGGGTGTTCACAATATGATACTAACACTCCCTCAAGTTACCCTCATACAAAACATTTTATTTCCTCTATAATACCTTGCACACTAACGTTCTGAGCCATATCCCAATCGCTTATCTCTCCCACCTAACCCATAGTGTATATCTCACATGATTTTTAACTCATTTGGAAACATATTTTATCTCATGTCAAGAAACATGCAACAACTCTCATTCTAAAATACCCACTATATTGTTGATATATCAATCTCAGGCATCATATTCGAAATCATCATCTGACTCATGGGAACTGTTTATCACCAGTAACAACATGGAGAACTTACTCCTCAAGAATATTGATCTCATGCTGACCCTCATTGGGCCTCCATATGTTGGAGTCACCCCCTTGAGGATCACATTCTCATTTTTCACGACATGTGTATAACAACATCACCCAACCATGATCTATTTCAACTATACCATAGTCAAATGCTTTAGATAAGAATAATTCCACCAATAAAGTGTATATTAAAACACCATATAGGTTTTCATTGGAAATTCAATAAGATAGCCTATTTTAATCTCTTATGAACCAATGAAAAAATCACCCACAAGAGGACCCTCTCTAAGGTATCATATTCTAGTACTGACACACTGGGGTCACTATACATCCCATTAAATGAGGGAATACAAATCCATAATTATCATCATGAACTTCAACATAAATCCATAGGACTTATTATTATAAGTAAAAATATACACTGGTTCATATGATTATAATTCCATACCAATTTATCAAGAAAAACATTGTATAAGTTGTTACTGAAATGTTAATCAATTAAACCCTCTTCATCTGTGAAATCTATCATACATAGGCATGAGAATTTCATTTGAATCGTATGTGATGAATATGATGAATAACACACTCTTGATAATTGTAAATGATCCAAAAAACATAATAATAAATCACTAATCCTAAAATACAAGTCCCGTGTTTTTCTTACATAGTGAAAATCATACAATCATGAAATTAGAACCCAAAAATAGCCATCCCACATCTTCGGTAACTAAGAACCTGTGCCCGAAAATGTGTTCTTGATGCACCGATCTGATATCCATCACAATCTCATACACATACCTACATCACATTACTACCATCTCACTAAATAGTATGAAAAAATAAACCTCCTATAACTATGTTATATCATTCACATATATTTTATTCAACTTTGTGACTTCCACTCAATATTTCATCATGAACTATAGAAAGACTAGGTTGTTATGATACATAACCCTCCCATATGACAAAGGTTATCGACTAATAGTGGGGTGTTTAGGATAGTTACATGGAGTGATTATATCCCCATATCACAGTACAAAATAATAGATACAGAAAAACCAAAAATAATTCAAAAAAATAATTATATTGAGTATGTAGAAGAAATAAATATACCACCATCAATAGAAAATGTCACGTGGAAGTATAAAATCAAAAAAAAAATATCTGATTAGTACGAACACATATACAAATAAAATATAGAACAAAAATACAAGAGGCTCTACTATAATCCCAAATCCTCACCTCATCCTGATATAAAATCCCACATATGCTATCACACTTGATCAAGCTACTCCAGGCCTCTTCCCAATAATAACACATGATCAGTGAAGTCTAGTTGGGTACTTAGGATAAATGGATGTTTGATTATAGTGTGAGAAAAACTTATTAGGTAAACAATAACATGATATCATACATAACCAATAAATTCAATTTATACATGTGATTTTCTAAGATGAAAAATATATAATACTTTGAAAGTATAAATAAATAATAACTTATGTTGTTTCTAAAGGTCTAAAATGAAACCCAATATCAACTATACCTACATTGAATAGTGTTGGAGTGTCTCTTAGTACATTTTCTAATCATTCCAACATAATATTATCTTGATACTAATGTTAGAGTACAATGAGATCCAAACCTGTAATCTTCATAACTCCACGAATCAAATTTATCAAATATAAAAATAGTATTCATTTAGAATCCAAATCCATGGAATCCCAAATCAGCATTCATCCCTACTCTATATCCATGGTAGAAAAAATATGATACTATCACGAATCTATGGATCACATCCACGGAAGACCAAATCATAATTCTTCTTAATGCCATGGATCACATCCATGTATTCCCAACACCTATGAGGAGACCTAAGTCTAACCCTTTAACCAATGTATCATCTCAACTCCAATCCATGGAATCCAAAATCATAAATTATCCTTGAACCAAATCCATGGAATCCTTGAACATACCTTTAGGCCACATCATACTCCAAGGATAATATCCCATGATAGCCCAAAGTACTAGTCTACTCGACTCTATAGACCAATACATAGAAACCAAAAAATGAAAGTAGGCCTCATCCAACTCCATGGAGCATTTATATGGTAGCCTAAATAAGTATATCTATGTGGAAGGTGAATCCCACCAAAATCATCTCATATATATCCTCGTGATGGGGTTTTCCATCTACCTGAAACTATCCATTACTTTCGTGACATGCACCTCTTTTGTGAAATATGTCATTATGATAGACTTAATAGGCCCAAAGAGTTGATTTGATTTCTAAGGTGTCACCAAACATTTATCATACACACCATCTCTAAGGTTAACATCTCACTGGGGTACCCATTAGCCCCCCTTGGCCTCATCCTTTCCTAGACACCTCATAAGTGTACCTTGATTTCCACCTCATCTATTGGGTTAACACCCATCAATCATATGGAATATCATCCCTAAATAACATCAAAGTCTCATCAAAGACTCAATATCCTCCCCCACAATGTCATTGAGGAACCTCTCTAGAGTAATGTCCCAACCCCCTCTCATTACCAAAGTAATTTCTAAAAGGTCTACACAACTGAACCAACATCAATATAACATTAGCTCACCCACATAATTCCCATACACAAGGGGAGAAGGAAAACTCACTCACATGCCATTATCAACTATCCTATAGGATCTAAGGCATATCTGGGTTCCCATAAGGTAATTATCTTAGACATTTATCTTATGTCATCGATAACCTCTAACTGAAGATCGTCAGGGTATCATATAACAATGGCCACTGGATCTCATTATTCCATATCACTTCATTGACACCCCTTAGGGTCCAAGTGTTACTGGAAATTCCTATATAATATAGGCCTTTACCATCAAAGTAAGGATCATTAAAGTTGGTGAATAAGGAACTATCATGGCCCATGTCATATTTTTTAATTCATCTAGGTCTTTATATTTAAATTAAATTATTTATTTTAAAAGTGTTAACACCCTCAGTTGTAAAAACATATATCACATTCCATAAAAATAAAGCATGACACCATAGGCCTTGAATGTGGGAATACCTAACTAAAATGAATTATTTCCCCATTAATCATAACCAAGAAGCATTGTTCAGGAGCGCCTAAATCCTTCCAATCCATACCCATCCTTGCGGGACCCTAGATCACACAAAGAGTAACAAAATAAGCCATTATTAATAATAAATAAATTTCATTTAAAAGAAATAAATTCCTAAAACACATCAGTTGAACTTCTCACATAGAAACTATAAATTATTAGGTGTGTTCCACATTTGACTCACCCTCAGGACTAAGAAACACAAAAAGAACAACTTATATTATTTTTAAAGTGGTCAAAATAAATTGATTAGGCCCAGAACCCCTAAAAATGAATATGGTTGCGTAACATTACTAAAATGAAAAGTGATGGAATGCAGACACTGCCTTGAGTCATCCTCTAAGAAATTCACATTTAGGACCAATTTTAAACATTTTATTCCACTATGTTTTAGTGGAATCAAATCAAAAACCTTATTCAAAATAGATAAAGTTTATGACTAGCCATTGAAATGCAAATCTGAAGGGAGGTAGAGAGGAGACACACCTGAATCCACCATTGAACCACACATGGAAAAACCAAAAATAAAGATGTGAATAATGAGGTAGAGGGTTGGCCATTTGGCCCCTATCGTACAAACCTATTCGTCTGAAACAAAACATAAGTCTGATCCCCATTGAAAATTACAAAAAAATATTGTTAACATTTTCATGGAGTGAACATAGTTGTTCAAGCCATGAAAAAATTTGGACGAGGTAACGCCTATATCCCTAAAATTTCACATCATGAAGTTCTAATTATTGGCATTAATGACATAAACTTTCTGAATTTTACCAGTATGTCCATTTATCCTTCCTCCAATGGTCTCCCAAACCTACAAGGCATCCACTAAACCTCAATCGAATCAAATAACACATTTTGGTGTTTAAATTCCCATATCCCTATCCCTAGTCTTGATTATGAAAAGAAATCATCCATAATATCAAAATTTAAAAATAATATTGAATTTCATAACTTGTAGGGACATTGGGTATTACACTCTTATAAATATGATAAAATGTGTAAATAAAATAGAAGAAAATATAAAAATTCAAATTTGATTTCTCTATTGGACCAACATGCTTCAATGTGTATGAAAATACAATTTAATCTATTACATGATGATAATAAACATAATAATGCATTTATATTCCCAATTAATCTATGAATAACTTATTTTTTAAAAACGAATTATAATAGATACAAAAATACATATAAAATTTTAAATTTTAAATTTTCTTGAAATAAATAAATAAATAAGAACTATTTGTTATCTTGATAGAAAAAAATATTTTTTATTATAATAATAAATCTCATTATCAGCCTTAATGAATCCATTCAAAAAATAGAATGAATTAGGATATGTGTCGTCCTACGATAAAACAAATTAGTTTTATTTTACAATATATCCATATAAAACTTCATATTCATGTGTTCTAACATGTTTTTGGTTAAATAAAAATTTATATCAAATATAATGACTATAAAATTTTTAGTGTGATTTTATTTAGAAAGGGAAGCAATGTAGTGTTATAACTTTATTATAAAATGCATATTAATCTAAATATTTGATAATAATTTTTTTAAATATGTGTCTATATATTTATTTTTTATTGATAAACATGAATTTTGTGGAACCAAACAAGTTGAATATTAATATAAAATGGATGGATTCCATTCATATAAAAAAGAGTATAAGGATAGGGTTAAACATTTTATCAATTTTTAAACAGATCTTAGAAATTTCCATTATCAAATAATTTATCCGGGTTTATGTTTTTTTATTCAAGGATAATTTTTCCAAAGGAGTTACAAGAACACATGATCTTCTAATAAATAGATCAAAATTATAAATGATAGACTAAACACATCGAAGAACATAATATAACTAGTGAATGGGATAACATTTTCATTTATGGATTATCTGATATAAGTAAAACATTAAATTAAGATATAGCTAATATTTAGGAATTGAAAATGGTAGTTGAAGATGTCATTCATGATTGTCCAAAGAGGTTTGAGAAGTTATTGGGATAAGAAAATATTCCATTGTATACTAGTGATAATAAATATATTATGTTATCAGCTATATTAAATAAATAGAATTTGAATGTTGGAAATGGATGGAGCAATAAAATATTTACAGAACAACTTCCTCTCTGAAATGATTTTTTAACAAAATATAATGAGCTTCCAAGTCACGAATATGACGCTAAATGAATTTTATATTCAACATATATAATATATAAAATAATTCATGCCTATCCAAATTACTATATATTGTTTTTAAGGGCCATGAATCATTTAAAAAATTACATATATGTTGTGTGGCTCTATAAATGAAATATTTACCGAGTCCTTTGAATGTTTTATGGTACATTACCATCATTACATGGTTTAGAAGACTATATAGAAGTGAGAAAACTATATTGAAATTGACATGGTATATAGATATAAGATATCAACATGGTAAAATTCATCACCTAGCAGACTCTACTCAATAGAATAAAACTAATCCTGAGTATCGTTCATTTTCAAGTAAGTTGAGAAACCTCCATCTTGCACTATCTATAAATTAAATGAATCATTTTAGTGTACAAAGTATTATTCACTTTACATGGAATTTTATGCTAGAAAATTATAATTTATCACTATGGTAATAAATGAATGAAAAATATAGTATGTTGCCTCAAAATATATCATTACCAAAACAACCTAGTAATTATATTTATGTTCATTTACCCCCATTGACTAATGTTCTATAATAAATGTGGGATTCAAGTTTTATGTTGAATAATACTTATGGAAATTAATATTTCACATTGAGATCCATGATTTTCATGATGATATGTGACTTTCAAATTCATTGATTTTTTTTATATAAAAAAATAAATGTTAGGGTGTCCCAATTTTAAGATACTACAAAATCGACTAGTTTGAAACATTCCTTGAAGATAATGATTTTAGGACTTCAATTGTTTTTACCATATTATGATATAAATATTTATCTTGGAAAACATCATTATATAGGAATTTAGAAAAACATTCAATGCCTTCTCATTAAATTGGTGATGATCATTTTGAGTGTGTTATGGATATTGGAACCATTTTTGGTAAACCATTTTAGATAAAACATATGCATATTCTTTGGAAAAATATATTAGTTTGCTTAATAATGTATTGGAATTTTTTGTAATATCATATATATTTGTGATGTCACACATATATAAAAAATTAATTTATTAATATCATTGAAATGTTACTAAATATATATAGAGAAAAAAATTATGGAATTAATTCTAGGTTAGAAAATATTTATAGGGGATAAGTGAAGAGTTATCACCAGTGAAGGGTGAACGATTGACTTTTCTTCCTCCAATGGCTTACACTCTTTCCCAGTAAGATATATTTAAATTTCTCAAAATACTTTATAGTGTAAAGGTCCTAGGGGAGTATTCATTAAATATAAAAAATTTACAATTAAAGGATGAACTAAATTTAAATGGCCTAAAATTACATGGTTTTCATGTTTTAATGAAAAATTTAATGTTTCAGGATTTATAATATATTCTTCCTAAAAAAGCTTGACACACATAAACCCTGATTTTATTCTTTTTCAAATATATATATGATAAATTTATATATCCAATGATAATGAAAACTATAAAAGGTTAATTTTTTCATATTAAGTGAATTGGAGATGTTCATCCCATTAATACTCTGGGATATAATGGTTAACTTGATGGTTTAACTGGTTAGTGAGACCTGACTATCTAGTCATGTACATTACAAATGGATATCATGCATTGAATTTTATAAGAGAATTTTTAAATTATAAATCAAAAAATAATGATGGATTAAATTTTTTATTATAGAGAGATATATTTTTGATCAACTAATTGAATTTTTTCCAACTACATGTCCAATGTGGATTGCATTGGTCTCCAAAAATCTCATCATAGTGGGTACCTTATGGTGAATGAATTATCAAAAGATATTTCATCACAATTAACATTAAAAAATGTGATAAATACCACATTTAAAAATTACATAATTTTATATAGGATTCATCTTATTTTAAAACTCACAATGAAATTCGCATGTTTTTTAATCTATCACGAGTTTAATGTTAGATATTAGATACACATATTCAATAGTATATAGGATGGTTTTGATACATTATTTTTAATTAGTTATCAAAAATTCAAAATTCAATTTCAAAATAACATTGATGGACTGCTATAAGACCTTATATACATGTATTATCATATAATAGTAATGTAATTAATTTTTATAAGTTCCATTTAAAGAAATACGGTGAATGTAGCATGAAGATAAATAATACACTTACTCTTATGGAATAAATTATCCATGCATCTTGTTCAAGGAACAAAATCAAATTTATTTGAATATTTTATAATTTTACGTCATTAATAAAATATTGGAGTTGTATTATAAAACATCCCAAGTGCCTATTTTTTGATAAAAATGTGTTTATAATAGGGATGTTGTTAAAATAGATGAAATTGGATTTTTATACTAAATTTCAATAAGGGTAGAATTATGAATCATTAATAATGGAATTATAGGTACTAATAGTATTTTATTCCATAGTTCTGGAAAATAAAAATTGGTTAATTTTTACTAAAGAAACTTCAAGGTAAAATGAAAATTCCCTTTCATAATAGACATTTCATTGGGATGTTGCAACCATTTTATAGTGGCGCCAATATAAAAAGTGTCTTTTATATATTTGGGGGTCACAAGGAGGGGATTTTCATACTCAATATAGTAGCCATATCCCTTCAACAATTAATAAAAATAAAAGGAGTTCAATTAATAGAAAAAATTTCTTTGATTAGTTTTTTTTATAAAATGTATTTTTCCTCGTTATATTATGACTTCACTACTATATTTACATAAAAAAGTTAAATGTTCGTAAACTTATTTAGATAAGTGATTCTCTACTTTATGATGATACCAATGTCAAATAATAACATATTGGTAAAAATGATGTTGAGAAATGTAAGAAGATGAGAAACCAATGGTTTAATAAAGATAGAAGTTGTGTAGCACAATAGTCTTAAAAAATTATTTCGTAAGAAGTAAAGATCTAAATCTAGATGATGGATAGAATGAATGAGGCCAAAATTTTGCCCCAACAAGTCCATTTTCAATAGCTACATTAGGGTTATTATTTTAATGTATATGAAGATTGATATACATTAGTGGGAAAATGATTTAATTTCAAAGAAGACAATAATTTTGAATGTAATTAGGGTAAAATTATGAAATACAGTATCGATTTTACTAATAAATAAAATAAAGGAACATTAAATTACACTTAATTATCTAATATAGAGTAAATGAATAGTTGACAATTTTCACATCACATTCATATTAATGGTAACCATAAATGATCATAGAGAATTTCAGAAACTTCATATGAAGCATCATCTTAAGGATGTTGAGGGGAATATAAACCCCCAACCACAAGATATATATGAAAATATGAAATACTAAGAAATTTGGGATGATTTCCTTGTCCTTCATAAGGATGAATCATTAATGTTACATTGTATTTTGTAGTATTTTAATTGAAATTTCATGCATTAATCACATTGATTTAGAATTGTTAATTATGAAATAATAGAAAAGTTTGGATAATATTAAGGGTTCATTAAAACCAACTTACCCCTACAAAAAAGAAATTATGGGGGTATACTTCACTTGAAAAAAGAGTGTGTATTTTATATATATTGTAAAACTTTTAGGTGATATGTAATATCAACATAATGATATTCATTTATTTATATGAAAACGAATGATTCCAAATATCAAGACACTTCCATCCCACACCATGTGTTATGGAATTATCCCCATGTAATTATAAAGGAACAAATAATAGATGAAAACACTAATAAATTATAGGAATCAATTGTAAGTATGAAATAAATGAAAATTTTATTCCTTAAAAAACTATTTCATAAAAATGAATACTTATATTTCAGTATTTTTCCTCTAGTTAATCCATAAGAATAATTATAGACTATTCCTAATGAACAACTACTTTTAGTGCTACTAATGTATCATGAACAATATGGTTGAATTGGAGGTGAATGTTTTGGCATTTCAACCAACTAATACAGTGAGAAACCAATGAAACAAGAGGATATAAATTATAAAATGAAAAACATGTTTTCATAGATTTATGCCCTAATAGAAACAGTTAGTTTGAAGTCTTATGTGATAGACCAATTTCGTTGAAGGGGTCAAGGAGAAGAAAAAACACAACAGAAAGAGAAACATAATCATTCTCACATTCTTATCTTTAAGGTAATCCATTCCCCTCAAAGTCATACATTTCTCAAGGTAGTCAATTTTTTCAAATTACTACTGATATCCTACATGTTGTAAAATTGTGATGGATGAAATTGATTTTTCAAGGAAGAAAGTCAGTAACCAACCTTCCATCCTCCCACTAGGATGTTGGGAAAGACACCCTCTCCCATTAAATGGGGGGTGTTCAGCACATGGTGGTAAACAAGGGGGGTGTATATAAATTAAAAGGAACAAAAATTTATACATATAAGTAAACAAACACTTATTTCAACCTATGGGACCCCAAAAAAAACAACCAGACAACCAAAACCACTCTTGCTGCTACCCCTATATGGAAAACCACACAAACAGCCACATCCAAAGAATAACCCAATGCCTTTTTTAGTTTAACTACTTTCCATTTATTATTTATGGGGTTCAAATTATATTAATCTATAAATACCCCGGGAAACTACCGAACACCACATATACAACCGTCTTAGAAGGTTAATATCCTGATTAACTAAACACACAACAACCAACTCGCACAGGGATTTGGTACTACCAAAATTGAACAAGGGAATATGGACCATGGTAAATTATTTCCATTCTAACACACATTCATAAAAACAATAGATAAAAACCAACCTGAAGTCCCATTGCACTCCCCTGTTCTTCCCAGATTCATGTTCACCCATTCCCAACTATCATTCTTCATTATTATAAACAAAATCCTCCCCTCACGAATAGGACATGCAACCCCACTATACCACAATGCCACACCCAACACACCTATAAACATTAATACACAACACAACCCAGTACTACATCCCCACATCCCAAACATTTCTTAAATGTAGTCCCATTGAATAAAAAGTTCATAACCACACTACAGTCCCACTACCCAACATCGATCCACATCCACAACACAATAAAAGGTAGTCCCACAGCCTAAAAGTCCATCCATTACACAATCAATCAGTCTCTCAAACTGGGATACCATCCCACCCCATATACCACCCTATGCACAAAACCCACAACAACCAAAACTAAAACCACATCCCCGCTACATAAACATACCAAACCAACTCACAGAACCAACTAGAAATAGCACACAACAACACCATTAATTTAATAATATTTAGTTTTAGCAAGAGAGGTTATTTAATTCCATATTAAAATGACCAAGGTGATCACACAACAAGTTTGAACATGGGGAATCCATTTCAGTTAGCCAAGTATATGTGGTTAAGCAGATTTCATGTTATAGCTATTTATCAAGCATTAAAAAATGACATCACCAGTGAGAAAAATGGGCCACTAATGGCCTCGATTTTTAGAAGGCATACATCTAAAAAACCATAAAATAATCAAATACAACAGGTGATCAATATCAAGCCACTCCCAGACCGTTGTTTTATTTACCACTTTTATATTTTGATCATATTCCTTTCTTATTTATTACTCATTTTAAGAAACGTATTCACATATTCTTCAAAAGGAATCATTATTACACCCACCCAACATGATACATAATTAAAGAGATGAATAAAAAATCCATACTTGAATCAACAAGCGACTAAACCTCCTCTTTTCGCAAAAATAGGGGATTGCGTGAGTATTTGGAATAAAATCCAAGAAAATCCAATGAAGACTTCTGGATAGATGCATGAATCTGGGGAGTAGAGAAGAAATGGGTACACAAAGGTAAAACTAGAAAGATTCTATGTAATAGAATATCTCATCTTAAGAGAAATCCATATCCTAAAATCTAGGAGATGGTTT
This sequence comes from Viscum album, assembly GCA_963277665.1. Classification (NCBI taxonomy): domain Eukaryota; kingdom Viridiplantae; phylum Streptophyta; class Magnoliopsida; order Santalales; family Viscaceae; genus Viscum; species Viscum album. Next base: position 468,204,403 of record OY728160.1, on the reverse strand, counting down.
CAAAATACATAAATTTTGGATAGTGATTTGACCACTGGTATTGGAAGATTCAAAGGTATTTGCATGTTACTAAATATTTTAGATTAAATTATTCATCTAGGAAATGGTGGAAAGGGTGTTAAAAAATGGATAAGGTTTGATAGGTTCTCATTTAACGAAGAAAACACGCAACATGGGAAAAACTAGAAAAATATGAATGAATCAATGATGCCCAAACACTGATGCCCTGGCACTTATGCCCTCACATTAGAGCCCAGACACCAATGCCCTAGAAATGATTCACTAGCACTGATTCCCTAGCCTTGATGACTTGGCACTGACACCCTGGCACTGATGCTATTGCACTGACACCCTGGAACTGACGCCTTGGAACTAATGCCGACATCCCTAAATCACTGATTCCAACACCCATGACTCACCAATTTCGATTCCCCTGACCCACCAATGCTAATGACCCTGAATAACTTACACTGATTCCCCTGAATCACTGATGCTGATGTCCCTAACTCACAGAGGCTGACACCCTTGACTCACCGATACCGACATGCCGACGCACAGACATGTGGATGTTGACAGTTCAAAATGACACGCTGACAGAAAAAATTGAATTTTTCTGAAAGGAATGGCCCAGGTAAATACATGTCATTAGATCAAATACCTAAAAAACTATTCTCATCCTCATGAATTCATAAAAAACCTAGAAGAATGAGGGGTCTGAACAACCACCCCATAAGATAAATCTTAAGGATGAACTATCTTTTGTTTTTTGAAGACTAGAATGAAAACCCTGATGTCCAAGAACTCCTCCTTGACATATATATCCGGAATAACTATACAAACACAAATTACCCATTTCCCAAAACAACCACACAAAAAACCAAAGGTGACACTATCCAAACACATGGATTAGAGTGATCCTTCCTCCATGTCAAAATAATATACACTTTGGGCGGCACTAACTCTCCCACACGGGTTTAATCGCATCTACATTAATGCATCTTGACTATGTATTTGGTCCTCCCCTCCCCAGATTCCAGAATTCTCAAAAACCAAAATGAGAACAAGGGAAAACTCATATGATAAGGAAGAAGCTTAATCATTACATCATAAGAAAAGAACAAAGAAAAACACAAGAGAAAAACTCATAACATATTCGAGTACTAGGAAGACATCTTTGCCTCTTGCTCCCAAGTACTCTCTTTGAGGCCACCATGGCTCCAAAATACAATAACCAAAAGAATTGTCAATACAATAACACATTCTATTTATAATCCTTGATTCTTACTTGTTGCTCCAAAAATGTCACATCGTCCTCGATATCCAACTCTCCCCAATCAATGATGTGGGATTCATCATATAGAAACCAACAGAGTTGTGAGACATGTAGGATCTTGTAGACCCTTTCCAACCGCGGTGGAAATTCCAGCTGATAAGACACATCCACAACTCATCCCAACACTTTAAAGGGCCAGATAAACATAAGAGAAATAATGTTTCCCTTATCGAACCTCCGCTACCCACAATGAGGGGAAACCTTTAAGAAAACATGTTCCCCGACCTCAAAATACAAGGGCCCCCTCTTGTGATTGGCATACGACTTCTACCAGTCCGGATACACCATCCTCCCCTCACGCGCAAGATGAACCTTACATGTCATTCTCTGCACTACCTCTAGTGCAAGAAGGGCTTCTTACCCAACCTCTATCCTGCATATGGGAAAACAACATGGTCTTCCCTACAAATCCTTGAATGGTTCCATTCCAATGGTAGAGTGACAAATATTATTGTATGAAAAATCTACCAAAGGAAAATTTCATACCCAAGACCCACTAATGTAATGAACTCATTCATGAAACATTTCCTCAAATGTTTTGATGGTCCTCTCTCTCTATCTATTCGTCTGAGGTTGGATAGTAGATTGGAGGTTTAACTGAGTTCCAAAGGGCATGATGAAATACCCTAAAAACTCGTGACATAAAACATGTTTCCTGATTTGAGACAATGGTTCTTGGAACTCCATGAATCTCTACCACCTCATCCACATACCACTGTGCTAAATAATCCATTGTGTATGGATCATTGATCTCTAATAAGTGATCCAACTTTGTCAATCGATCCAATACTACCCAAAAGTCATCACATCCAACCTGAGTCCTAGGTAATCCAATAACTAAATCCATTTATATTTCATCCCACTTCCACTAGAGAACGTCTATGGGATGCAACATAATGTCAGGAACACGATGCTCAGACTTCACCTGCTGACACACCAGGCACCTTGCCACACACACTCCTACTCCCCGCTTCACCTTGGGCCACAGAACTCATGGGGAGCTCTCTCATGAATTTTCATTGGTAAAAACAACTTCGCAAAAAATAACATCTGATTCTGACCATCATCCAACCATAATTTGAGATCATTTCCTTGGCCAACCTGATCACACATCACTTCAGTCTCGGAGTCTCCCCATTGAGACTACTCCACCTACCACACCATGTAAGAATACACTATCATATAAAATAGAAATCCTCTTCCTCCATTAACTCTCACTTCTAGTCCAAAAGTGGCCACATCCTCGATCACTTTCCAAGAATCCGTTTATTCCTGAACTACCTCCTTCTGTGACTTCATGCGTAAGGAATGGTCTACCATGTTCCCTCTTCCTGAGGTACAAGACATCTTGAAGTCATGGTCCTGGTGAAAATCCATCAGCCTTAACTACTTAAAGTTAAAGTCTCACTAGGAGAATATATACCTCCATCTCTAGTGATTGTGAAGACCAAAAAAGTGCTCCCATATGAGGTAATGTCGCCACAACTTTAGTGCAAAAATGACCGTTGCAAGCTCTAGATCCTGGGTATCATAGTTACGTTCATGGGGACATTGTTTTATGGACCCATAAGAGATCACTCCTTGCTACTACATTAGAACACATCCCAACCTAAGTTGGAGCCATCACAAAACACCTCGAACATCACCCCTTCCTCCGACAACCTCAACACAGAAGCACTAACCACCCTAACCTTTAAGTAGATGAAATATGAATGAAACATCTCTCTCCACAAATAATGCATGTTATATCATGGTCAATGTTGTCAATAGAGTTTCAACAAATGAGATGTTAGGTAAAAACCTCCAGTAATAGACCACCAGACCCAGGAAGCTACGAGCCTCTGCCACATTCTTGGGTGTTGTCAAGAAACAATCACTTCGATCATTGAAGGGTCGATTGCTATCCATGTATGAGACACGACATTTCCAATGAAGTGAACCTATCAAATCCAAAACTTTCAAATGAAAAACATCCCTTAGAGATGGTGGTGTCGGAGGACATCCATGATAGTCCTCAGATGATCGAGATGCTCCTCCTATGACCTTGAGTAGATAAGGATGTCATCGATGAACATTATAATGAACCTGTCTAGGAACATGAGGAAGATAGAGTTCAAGATCCCCTTGAACATGACTGGTGAATTCATAACACCGAATGTAATGACCAAGAAATTGAAGTGCACATACATGTAGCTGAAAGAAGTCTTTTGGATGTCAGCATCTTTCACCCTCAACTGGTGATATCTAGACGTAAATAGATATTAAGGAACCAACCAACTCCCTTTAACTGGGAAAAAATATCGTCAATATTTGGGAGGGGGTAAATGTTCTTCACCATCACCTGATTCATTCTCTAGTAGTCTATGTACAATCATAGACCATTATCTTCCTTCTTTGTAAACAAGACTGGATCAACCCACAAGAAAACACTTGAATGGATAAAGCCCTTCTTCATTATGTCATAAATTTGAATCCGCAACTCCCACAACTGATAAGACGCCATCTGATAGGTAGACATCGAAACCGGATGGGCATCGGGTTGCAAGTATATTCTGATCTAAATGTCAAATCATGTGGGTAGAGTCACAACCTCTTCTAGGAAGATATCCAAGAATTATCTAACAACCCTCGAAACCTCCACCATCTCTTTGTCTACTGATCCCACTGATAGCTCTACTGACAAGGATATAATAGGACTCGCACACTGACCACCCACATGACAACCCCACTTACTAATTAGAACTACATGTTGGTCGTTCATATTCAAAAAACACGAATATTCTCCAGAATCATTCAATACTAGCATGAAAAGAAAACAATATGATGATGCACAGGATGACATCGTATTGATGCATCTATAAGAGAAGATGATCCCCACTGGACTGATGTGTCCCCAAAATTAGTCTACATTCATGGAAAACATCAAACAAACTAGTTTTAACTCCAAATATAATGCTCAACACTAGGGGTATGAAAAGTATCCCTACATCTAGTCCCAATCCATGGGATATATTGGGTGAAACAAATTAGTGCAATGCTCTTGAATCAAACAAATCACATGAAAGAGTACTAAACAAACTAATCATACATCGAACAACCTCCAGCCCTGCATGAACTTCTTTCTAGATGGTGTAAAACTACCCATGTTCAGCTCTTATACCCTTCTAATATCAATATCCTCCCCAACCACTCTCTAGTTGAGGTCCCTATGGAGAACCTCGAGGTTGAATTCCCCTAGCACCGTCTACCCTTAGTGGAGTCCGAGCCAGTTTTCCTTGCTGCTGGAAAGGTCTTACTGGAAACTACTATTGCTGAGGCGGGCACTGAACCAAACCACCCACACTGAACTAGGAATAAATTAGTAACTAGATCAAAATATGTCCACGTCCTCCACATACAATGAACCTAGGCCTTGGGCCCATGGGGAAAGGGCGATGACTAGGAGATCTGAACTGGGAATGTTGAGGCCTACTTCCCATATAACAACCATACTCTTTATTTTACACTTAAAAATAATTAACTACATACAAAATTCAATTGAAAAAACATATAATATCAAGAGTTATAGTGTCTTTGGGTATTATGAACATTACATAACAACTTAAAACATAAAATACACATCTTTATTAAAAACTTCTTTTACATCACCACACACATTCATTCGTACTTATTATTGCATGGGATAACCCGATGACATGCATAAGAAAAGGGTGAGATATAAGTCATAGTAAGGGATTATGTAAGGTATGAAATGAATAATATAGTATAAGTTACTAAATAGGCATATCAATGGAGAATAAGAGATATATGAACATAAGTCATGATACTGTATGATTGTCATAACATGGAAATGTGGCAACAACACTTAATATGGTATTAGCATGAGCCAGTTCTCATTGCACAAGAAGCATGAGTAAAACCTCATTTCACATGAATTATCATGAGTAAAACCTCATTTCACTTGACATATCATGGTACTAATATTTACCCCATGCTTTGAAGCACTATTAGGACACACCCTTCTTAATCATTTCATTTCATGTATATGTGGGCCACATGGATCATATAACATTGATTCATTAAACATAATTATATATTCCATGATTAAGGAATGTGGAATTAATAAATGAAACTATATAATAAATATGTCAATGTTCATAATGGTGAATATTCTTGATAAAGAAATGTGCATGGTATTCACTACAGAATGACTTTGTCTTGGAAAATCACGGTCCAATTTCGGCAGCATAACGATGTGACATAAGAACTCATAAATTTTTTGATGAGAGATAAAGTGGAATCTCATCATATGTAAATGAAATGGAAAATTATGGGGTCATATATATATATATATATATGTCCCAACATTTTTAAAGGATTTTAGATTCATTATAAAAATGAATTTCTTGAATGTAAATGAGAAGAGAGAAATTCCTTAAAAAAAATTCGGCACGGTAATGGGTGTAAATGGGACACATTAATGAGAGAGAAATAGGTGCATAATCATTAAAAAATAAGGAGGAAAGTAAGGGAGATGCGAGAAATCATACCCAATCATTTTTAATTGAATACAAAATGTTATTACAATATAATGAAATTTGGGGAAAATTGAGAAAAGAAGAAATCTCTTACTTTGAAGTGTGATCCCAAAGGGGGAAGAGAGGCTTGAGAGGGGATTAATTGTAGCTTGGGGAACGTTGGGATGATTCTAGAGAGAGTAGGGAAGAGGTTATTCCAGATCCAAATACTTTGAGTGATGAAGAAGTGAGATCTTGGGTGGGTTTATATAGGAAAAGAGAGTGAACTATCTATTATTTACGTTTTAGACACCACACATTAAACTAATCAAAACCACAATCCAACCTGTGGTTTTTTCCATTGGTTTTTGAAAAAGGGGAGTGGAAAACATTATTTTATAAGGCAAATAGACTAAATTCTTAAAATATTAGGTTTTCTTATGAGGAGGTGAGTCACACTCTTAAGGAAATCAATTTAAAGAGTTAAAATATTTTGTAAGCCCGGAAGGGTCGACTAATGCTTTGTGAAATAAATCAAAGAAACCTAAAATCATATTATATTAATGGTAAAACATATTATGTACATAAATACCACTTATATTATTTTATTACATCACTATTAGGTCATTATGATGTTATAAAACACATTATATTATTAAACAATATTTAATTTATATCTAAAAATTCAACCGTCTTAGAAAATTATGAAAAATTCACTATTGGATAATTTAGATGTACTATTTCTAAAAATAATATTCATTTTATCTTAATAATTTCCTAAATATGTGAATTTTTTACATTTAAAATAAAAACTGACATTTTCCAAAAATTCCTGGATTTTGAAAAAAATGGATTTCAATCCTTAATAAAAATCACAATTATATTTCTAAAAATTATACGACCATTTATATTTAATAAAAATAAATTTAATAATAATATTTTTTAAAATTATTATTTAATTAAAAAATCCCTTAATTTATCAAAATTGATTTTTTATTAAATATTAACTAAAATACTATTTGTTATTTAATAAAACATTTACAAGGAAAAAATAATAAAATGAATTTATATTCATTTTTATATACCAAAATAATGCACATTTTCATAGTTCTAAGGCCTTGTTCCTAAACCCTTATAACACCCCCATATAACTTAAGGGTAAGCTGTGTGATGGTGACAGACTCTTGGTGTGGCTCGGATAACATCACTCGGGTGGTAATCTCTTTCAACATCTAATTCTCTCATTGGTGGTTCCATTCGAACATAATGTGTTGATGCTCATCTTGGTATTGGTAAAGAGAAAATCCCAATAATGCCACCTCTTTACCAAGATCATACAAATGGCCTTTGTACGGAGCAATTCTACTGGATGAGGCCATTGCTTCCTTTTCCTAAGTAAATTTGATATTCTAAAACCCTATATTTATACTGATCATATTATCATTGTTCAAAGACAATATTAGAAATGATAAAAATTCTTAAAGGTATTTTGAAATCCAAAAACATAAAACCAAGAAAGTGCATATTTTATATAACCATTTTACATAATAAGAAATTTAATTAGATCAAGTGGAATTTTAATGAATAAAAGTTTGGGTCTTTACAATCTTCCCCCCTTAAGAAATTTGGAAATCAAACTTTCCTTTCCCCCCACTAAAATAGATGTGGGTAACTCTGCTTCATCACATCCTATGATTCCCATGTTTCTTCTTTAGACTTTTGGTTTCTCCAAAACACCTTGATGGGGGGAATTGTATTATTTTGTAGAACATTTTCCCTATGATCTAAGATCTTCACCGTCTTCTCTTCACAGAATATTCCATTCTTCAATGGTACCACCTCTAGATTGAGTACATGGGATCGATCAAGTATGTACTTCCTCAAGAGTGATACATGCAATACATCATGAACTTGAGATTGGTTTGGGGGGAGTTCTAGTCGATTTGCCACAACTTCTATGCAATCAAGGATCTCAAAAGGGATGATGTACCTTTGACTAATCTTCCCCTTATTCCGAAACATCACAACTCTCTTCCATGGTAATATGTAGAGGAATACAATTTCTTTGACATAAAACTCTAGTTCTCGTCGATGATTATATGCATAACTCTTTTGTCGACTCTAAGAAGCTTTAATTTTATGTTGAATGGTCTTAACCTTCTTCACCATTTTTTCAACCATTTCTACACCTAGGAGATTTTTCTCCCCACCTTCATCCCAACATGCCAGTGTTCTTCACCTCTTCTAATAAAGGGCCTCATAAAGAACCATTTGGATGCTGGAGTGGAAACTGTTGTTTTAAGGGAACTCAACTAGAGGGAGATGTTGATCCCATCCTCCTTTGGAATCCATTGAGCATGCTCTCAACATGTCCTCAAGTGTTTGGATAGTCTGCTCAGATTGGACAACAGTTTTAGGATGATAAGATGTACAGAAGTTCAGCTCATTATCCAGAGCATGTTGCAGACTCTTCCAAAACATAGAGGTGAATCTTGGATCTCGATCAGATAAAATAGATAGTGGTACTATATGCAGCCTTAACAATTCTATGATATATATCCATTCTAGTTGATCCAATGAGAAATCCACTCGAAATTCAATGAAGTGTGCAGACTTTGTAATACGATCCACAATAATCTATGTAATGCCCCGACCCTAGTTACCCAGAGTTGGTGTAATATAAAATAACATTGGAATGATCACAAGGGATCAAATCCAAAAAGACTGATCAGTTTAGTAGCCTTGGAAATACTAGATACACACATAACTTTTACTTTACATTATTAAATAAAAAAACAACATTATGTCTCCTTTGAACAAATTAATCTTCCTTAGACTATCCCTATAGGTTAGTAATAATATACTTCTTCCCATCCTATGAAAAATAAAACAAAGAAAGGGGTTAGATCAGATGCTCAGTAAGGATAACAATAAAGTGGAAACATTCATAAATAAGCATAAACATTTAAGGTAATGTATAAGACTAAAACATAAGCTTTTTAAACATAAACATCTGTATAATATGGAAAATATAAATCAAATAATTCCATTTACTTATTCACATGGATATTATTCTAATTGAATAATCACATTCAATATCAATAGCCAATTTCATATCGATGGAATTCATAATGCCGGAATTCATAATCAAAAAGTCAAGGCCTCATACCGAGACTACAAATAATATTTTTTCAAGGCCATATTCCAAGACACTAGATTGTCTCATGAGACCTACCGATGCATTGAGGAGCTATATATGGCTCCACCCATCACTTACTAAGTCCAATTCATTCCTCATATTAAAAGGTTGAAACATATCATAAACATTCGTATTAAAACTAGCATAAGAAATTTCTATAAGTTATCCATAAACCATGAATGGTATAAAAATAACACATCCACTGTCAAAAATATCACAAAAGCTTCAATGAAATATGGAAGATTTTTATCATAATTTATCAACTTCAAACAAATGTAAAATCTATCAAAGGATGTTGACATAGATGAAATCAAGACTATTTGAGAGAAATATCACTTTTCATTTTGAAATAACTTATAGGTCACATAATTATAAAATAAAATATTTATTTAGAAAATATTCTTATAATATTTTAAAGGAAGCTTAGAAGATGTTATAACGGTGGAAAATAGCTACACTCGCTGTATAAGTTAAAAAAAAGTCTTTCCTTAATTTTGTCAAAATGGTCATAAATGACCTTGTTTGGAAAACGACAGAAAGATTCCTTTATAAAAATTTCATAAGAAGTCAAACAAGGGTATAAATGATTTATACAATATTCTAGTAAATATTATTATTTTTGAAATACATTTTTATGAAACATGGATGTGGATGATAAAGAGGTCCCAATAGATACACACATATAGACAACCTCAGATAATGAAGAGATTGTAGAATTAACCCTTACCTTGTACTTTTCCTTGATCAAGGGTAATTTCACCAAATTTATAATAGTTAAATAATAATTATTAAATTATACAAGAACCACATACATAAATATGATATCATATACTATCTTCTAATATTACTTTGTTAGTAATATTTCAGTAGTATCATTGTTTCAGGTGTTAACTGATTCGTTTTCCTTTATATATTTTGTTAATTAAGTCATATTTGATATGGATAGGATTAATATGATTAATATCCAAAATTATATTAAGTTATTAAACATTATTCTTAATTATAAAATGAAAATTATTCCTTAATGGTTACGATGGGGAATGAATTTCATCGCTTTTGTGGAGACGGTAATCCGTACGTATGCACGAGCGACAATATCATTCTATTGATGGTTAAATAGTACATAATTGGATGGTATATCATATCTAAAAAATAATTAACACATTATATTTATTATTTAAATTATTTATACTCATTATTATACCCATCCAAATAATTAAGTATTTGAATAACAAACTACACCATGACGTCGAGACATTAAGCCATACATACGCACATTTGGTGACTTGTCATTCATAGGATCGATAGAATAATTAATATGGTTGTACCATATTTATAAAAACATCACAGTATGTAGAAGGTATTGGATTTATATTTTGGTATGGAAACAACAAAGAAATGGGAATTAGAAGTAGAAAAGAACCTTGAAAGAGGTTGTGAAATTATTACATCTTCTACGGGTGTTTCCTTTTGAGTTGATCAAAAGGGCTCCTTAGGTTAGATTTCTAATCAAAGTAAGGACTCTAGGTTTAAGGGAGGGTAGTTGGGATGATATTTGAGTAGGGTTTGGCTGAGCCAAATGGATTTTGAGGTGTGATTTTGAGATAAGGGGAAGTACCCTTTTATAAGAGAGGTGAGGGTCACTTTAGGAAGAGCTTGACATATTATTTTATTATACAATCATATTCAGTTTATAATGTCTCCAAAAAGATTTATTTCGAGGTTAAGGTGGGTGTGGGTCAAAAACCTCTCATCCAATAGGTTTTATATAGGTTTATATCACCATATTAACCTTATCTTTTAGATTTAACTCTTAGTTAAATAGTTTTACTTTTACCCTATATTCTAGTATTATTATAATAAATGGTTGATACACGTACTATAAAAATCAAATATAACCCCAAGTTGTTAATTATTGAAATATCTAACTTTATATAAGTCCTTTTTCCGATCCATAGATTTTTAGGAATATTATATCAATTAATAATTTATTATTTTTAAAAGATCATTTATGTTAATTTTGACACTATTTGGTATTTCGTTTTTGTGGAAGTCATCAAAACATTATCACATCAAAAAATGTTTATTTAATCAACCCTAACATGTCATATTAACCTATAAAAATTTGTTTAAATCATCAAAATTTTCAATTTACAATTATATTAAAATTTATAATATTAATTTTATAATAATTCAATAATAAAGTCATTACTATATCATCATTATGTCATAAATAAATTTAATTATTTAATGTATAAGAATTATAAATAAAATAAAATTTTGAAGGAAATTGTTTTAGATTGATAATGAATATTAATAGTATAATTTATCTTTTGTATGACCCTATATTGAAAATGGTTTATTTATTAATGTTTATATTAAACACTTTTAACTCTTATTTAAATAAAATAATAATAAATCTACTTAATCTAATACAAGTGGAACAAAAGGATCATACATTAATCCTAAGGATGATTTTGGTCGAAATAAACTTATCCAATTGAATTAGAACATGTGTTAGGGTAATTATAATATCATTTTTACCTTTAATTACCCTATTTACTTTTAACCGTGGTAAATAAAAGTCAAAAGTTACTATTCAACTAAAATTATTTTCATCTTATTGAAACACATTTTAATTACTGATGTCATCTATGACTCTCAGATTTTTGAAATTAAATTCATAAAAGTGGTAAAATTATGTTTTATTCAAATTTTAAAATGTGCCTAGAAGGTGGGTAAAAGATGGTAAAATATTCAATAAAAATTTATACTTATAATATTATTATAAAATGACTCCAATGAATTATTTTGAACTTATATAGGTATTATTTAGCTATATTGAATTAAAATAAATTTATTTAAATTAAATAATTATTTAAATAAAATCTCAGTTTTAAACAATAACGCAATGTTTTTCACTATTAATCAAAAATCGATGTTTTCAGAAAAATACAAAAAATTAACCCTAAGATAATTTTGATATTATGAACCAAAAAATGAAGTCGATTTTGAAAAATAAAAGGTTTAAAATTTCAAAAAGTGGGTATTACAATTCATAACAGCTAGTTTTATTTTTCATGGCGTGATAAAACACCAAGTTGCATACATCGCAAGCTATTACATTATTCAAAGGGAAACATACCGTGGAAGCTTGGGGTGTTACATTATCCACTCCTTCATATAGTTAAATCCTCAAAATTTCTAGAATATTACTCCATAAATAGATTCAGGTGGTTCTTCATCATAAGTTCCTCATTTTCCCACATTGCCTCTTCTATCTTATAATTTATCCATAGAAATTTTACCAGATGAGTCATCCTGTTTCTCAACACTTGTTCTTTAGTATCAATAATCTTGACATGCTCTTCAAAAATAAGAACGATCGGGTTCATATTCAATTTAATAATATGTGAGTAGATGAATTGGGTTTGGCATGTATTTTCAAAACTGTGATACGTGGAACACGTCATGATATTTGGAGAGACTTGGAGGCATTGTCAAATGATAAGCTACAACTAAAATTCATTCTAGAATTTATAAAGGTCCTATGTACCTAGTACTTAATTTATCCTTCTTATCGAAACGTATAATACCCTTCCATGGAGATACCTTCAAGAAAACATGATCTTTTACTTGAAATTACAAAACATTCCCTCAATTATTGAGATAGCTCTTTTGCCTAAATTGAGCTTCTTTGATGTGGGTTTGTATGATTTTAACCTTTTCCATTGTTTCCTCAACATGTTCTAGCCCAATGAGTTTTATTTCATGAACATCATCCCAACAAGATGGTGGGCGACATCTCTTTTCATATAATGCTTCAAATGGTGCCATCTAAATACTTGAATAGAAGCTATGGTTATAAGAAAATTCTACGAGAGGTAAATAATGATACCACATACCTTAAAAGTCAAGTGAGAAAGATCTCAACATTTATTCTATGGTTTGAATAGTCATTTCTGATTGTCCATCAGTTTGAGAGAGGTTAACAGTGCTCCAAAAAATTTCAGTATCTAGGCCCTTTTGAAGACTTTTCCAGAATCTCGATTTAAAACATGGATCATGATTATAAATAATCGATAGAGGTCCTCGATGAAGTCTTACAACTTCATTAATATATATCCTTTCTAAACATTGAACTAGAAAATCTTGTCTTAAAGAAAGAAAATGTGCTGACTTGGTAAGATGATCAACAATGACCCATATTGCATCATTCCTTCTAGGAGTCTTTGATAGTCCCATGACAAAGTCCATCGTAATATCATCCCATTTCCACTCAGGTATGGGAAGAGGTTGCATGAATCTTCTAGGATGTTGTATTCCAATATTCACCTATTGAAAAACCATACATGTTGACACATAATAAAAAATCTGCCTCTTCAAGTTTTCCCACCAAAATTTTTCTTTAAATATCTATACATATTAGTGCTATTAGGGTGAATAGAGAAATTATAGATATGAGAATCATCCTAGAATTCCCTTTTCCGATTAGGTATGTCAGGAACACAAAGTCTCTTCCCAAATTTCAAAATCCCATCTTCATATACAAGGCTGGTCAATCTCCCATCTTTCATAACTTTAATTTTATTTTGAAACACATCATCATCTGTGTGAGAAATTTTTATCCTTTACAGTAAAGATAGTTTGTAAACCATTTGAAAAAGTATTGATGGTTCACCTTCCATGATTATTCCCATATCCGTCTTTACTATATCCATGAACATATGATCCATTTCAACTCTCATCTTGTTCAAATATCCATGATCATTTCTGCTCAAAGCATCTTCCACCTTACTTGCCTCCCCCAAGTGGTTGTGTATAGTGAAATCATAATAATTGAGCGGTTCAAGCCATCACATTTTCCCCATGTAGAGTTATTTATGTTAGAAAATATACTTTAAACTCTTGTGATCTGTATATAGCTCACATTTTTTACCATAGAGATAGTGTTTCCATATCTTCAAAGAAATGATTACAGATTCTAACTAAAGATCATGAGTGGGATATTTTTGTTAATGAATTTTTATCTGTCGTGATACATATGAAATAAATCTATCATTATACATAAGGATACAACCAAGTCCTTTCTTTTAAGAATCACTATAAATAACAAACATATCATTCCCCAATGGTAGAGTCAAGATAAGAGAATTGAATAATATTTTCATCATTTCCTCAAAACAATATTCACACTTTTTTTCCATTCAAATTTCACCCCTTTACATGTGATCTTGGATAATGGGTTTTCCAATCAGGAATAATTCTGGACGAAACACCGATAATAAACTGCTAAACTAATAAAAATATATACCTCAGTTATACTCATCAATGAGGGCCATTCTTGGACTACCGTGGCCTTTTAATTATCAACAGAGATTCCATCCTTAGATACAATATGGTGAATAAAAGAAATGTCCGGAATATAGAATTCACACATGCGAAAATTCCCATATAATTCATTTCTTCTAAAGTTTTTCAAAATAGTGCACAAGTGGTTTTTTAGATCTTCATAGATTTTTGAGTATACCAAGATATAATCAATAAATAAAACTTCAAAGAAATCAATATATTCAATGAAAACTCTATTCATTAGATCCATGAAAACATAGGGTGCATTAGTCTGTCCAAAAGGCATTACTGTAAACTCGTAATGCCCATACCTGGTTCGAAATGATATTTTCAGAATGTATTCCTTCTTCAAACACAACAGATGATATCTATATCGAAGTTCAATCGTTGAAAAATATTGAGCTCTTTAAAGTTGGTCGAATAAACCATCAATGCGATGTAGGGGATACTTGTTCTTTATTGTTTTAGCATTGATCTCCCTGTAGTCAATGCAAAGCCTCATAGATCCATCTTTATCATTAACAAAAATAACAAGGGCTCCACATGGAGAAACACTAGGGTAAATAAATCCTTTATTACTCAATTCCTCTAGTTTTTTATTTAGTTCGACTAATTCCACAGTGACCATTCAATAAGGGGTCTTCGATATGGGCCTTGAACCCAAAATTAAGTCAATGGAAAACTCAATTTCTCATTCTAGAGGATGTACAGGTAAATCCTCTGGAAACACAACAACATATTCTTCAATAATAAGTAAATACCTTATTTAAAAATTCCATTCCCTACCCAGAGTTATTTCATTCTCTTCCTCCCCAATAATTGACTTTTGTAGAGCTACTAGGGGTGGATCTAGATAAGAATCAGGTGGTGACATTTTTGCTCAAAAGATAAGGTACTCCTTGTCATCAACAAAAATTGTAACCTTGTTGATGCTCCTTTTCATCCCATTTTCTAAAAGAATGGAAAGGGAAATGACTTAGCACAAAGTGATTCATCATTGGAAGAGAACATCAAAAATCTACAAAGGAATGAAAAAGGATTAAAAGGACCTAGGGTCACACAAGTTCCCTTACTCTCGCGCAAGTATACTTGCATGCCACCTAATGGTTGCGCAAGTGACGTGCGTGCTCTAAGTGATAACTGCTCGGGGTCTTCTCCAGCCTATAAATAGCCCCGGTGGGCCCCCCATTTCGGGGAGAATTTTTCCAGAATTAAGATACAAAGTTCTGAATGCCCAAGTCTCTTCTTCACATCATCGTAAAACCTCTAAGGTAATTATTTACCTAGAATGGAAGGTCTAAACTAGAGGAGTAAGTTCTAAGTGTTAGAACTCTATAAAACTTGCGCTCCTAAGTGTTTTACCCTTAATGGAAATGGACACACTTGTGCGCCGCCCTACCTCTTCACCAGAACTTGCACGCCATCTTCTGGAAAGCCTCTAGGGATAATACCAAGGGTTTGAGCCAAGTCTCACCCAAGTATTCCCCTAAGCGATGAGAATCGCGCAAGTACCCATGTGCCTCGTAGGTATACCTGCACGACTAGGACTTGCGTGCCCATGCAGTACCTACGCACCTTCCAGGACTTGCGCACCCCTATCTTTTTGGGTGCCCTTATTGCCCATTTAACCCCTCTTATGACACTCCATCTCTCCGGTTCAAGATTCAGTCTTGAAGACACTCTTGAAAGCCATTTAGGGCATGTTTTCTTGATTGAAATCCTTATTCTAAAAGAATTCGGTGAAACGTCTCTCAAAACCTAGTGATTTACACAACTTTATTGAACTAAAATTAGAGATTTCATTCATTCAACCTCATCCTTTAAGATGAGAGAAACCTATTACTGGGCATCCTCCTTAGGAGTAAGCCCCAAGTCCTCATTAATCTGGACCTCATTTTCTGGAGTATGTCCTAGTCATAATTCCCATTAATTTTGTTCATCCTCCTTAGGAGTAAGCCCCAAGTCCTTCCAAATCTAGGCATCCTATTTTGGAGAAAGACCCAATATTAAAATTACCAAATATGGGCATCCTACTTAATAGTAAGCGACAACCATAATTCTATTAACCTAGGATTCCTTTTCAGGAGTAAGACCCAGTCTCAGATATGGGCATCCTCTTCAGGTGTAAGCCCCAAGTCCCTCAATTTTTCAAGTCCCTTAACCTGGGCCTTCTTCTCAGGAGTAAGCCCCAGCCTTAATCTCTCTTAACTAGTCTTAATTTCCTTTTGATCTGGGCTTCCTTCTCAGGAGTAAATCCCAATCATAAATCTCCTCCTAACTTGGGAATCTTCCTTAGGAGTAAGCCTCAAGATTAGAGTATCCAAATCTCCATGAAGCACATATACCTTTATGGACCTTTTCCCTAGATTTCTTCTCTAAAGTAAATCTAAATCCTCATCTATTTGGGTAGTCATACACACATAAGCCCCACATCATTGCATCTTTTTTCGCATAATTGTCTAATTTTACCAATACCTCTTGTTTCTCACACCGAGAATGACTCACGTGAGCTTAAAGTGTAAAAGTAATCATGACATCTTTCTTTGAGCCATCAATCATGGATAAACATCATACTCCCTTACTCGAACTACGTGGGTTCTTATTCATTTTATAAATAAATGATACAAAGGTAGCCGATATGTAGGTACGATCCCAACTATGAAATAATCCATGTCCTTCTGAATGACAGTAAACTTCAGGTGCCCCACTAAGTGGCTTTAAAACTAGTATGGTCATCATAATGACCAAGAGACTTTTATATAATGTATTAAAGGATACCATTGGCTACGAATATCTAACAAATACAGAAGATTCTCTCTCGATGAAGAACCTGAAATACATATAAAAGATTCTCTAAATTTCCTATATACCAATAATTGATTGTCAGATCTAAAGGAAAGCTCATTTTATACTTGGTAATTTAATAAGGATTCACGAACATAACTTAAATCTATAAAGAGAGTCCTGGAATAGACAATAATTCCCCTCAAAAATGTGTGGTGAGTCCGACCTCCCATCCTCTCAACCAATGAAAATTCTTAAGCCTCATCAGTCCACAACTAATGAGCGCCTACCTTTGGAAAGTAGGTTCAAATGGATATGGAATCATTGGATGATTCCAGTTCTACGAAAAAACCAGTTAGAAACCGCTTGGAATGTTTTAATCTTAAATCAACGAGATCATCCCCAATTCCAGATGGAAACAAAAAATGGTGAACCCGATGTGAATCCTTAACCAAGTTAAAATGATGTTTTACTTATTTTGAGGCCCCTATTTAAAACTCAATGAGAGGGCCAACAAAAACAGTAATTGACATATGCGCTCATCCAAAAGTTGTAGTGGATGAATTTATCTTGATTACATCTGTTATATCAAATAGGAACTCTTTTACAAGATTTTTTTCATTCTATGAAATGGTTGCTCTCAAGTTCACACTTGTGAATACCGCTGCTGCGAATGTCGCTGCTGCTACTCCTGCTGGATCGTCGTCTGCTCTGAGGATGACATCACCTACTCGACATCTTCAACGCTAGGTATCAAATGCGCTGGTTAAGGAGTATCATCAACATAGTACTATTCCAACTCTGGAGGCTGCTTGACGAGCCCTCCAAGTGAACAATTCACCCTGGTCGTCACGAAAATGATGACCAGTGATCAAGAAGCAAGCGGTGCTAACCACCGTCTCCAACCGTTTCAGGTTGTTATCCCCAGAACACAATCATCATTCACTCCATTATTCTGGGGAGGTGAATGAGCAGGTCCCTTAGGTCCTTAATTCAAGCAGGCATTGGTTCTTCCCAAGGGCTCCTATCAACAATCACCACCAAATTCGTGTGGCAGTACACCCTCAACATGATGAAGGTGTCGACTCCAGGCATTCGGATCAGGTTCCTCGAACCCGAGAAGTCAAGAAGAATCGCCAGAGGTGAAATCCGGCCAACAATGACCAGGTTCTCATCTCTGCCATCTCCGGAGAATTCCACCAACCTAACCTGGTGGAAAGAAATGAGAGGGCACACACACCTGACCCGTTTTAATTCCACTGTCCAGCAGACTCGTCTGGCATCATCACGACAATCCCGCCTGGCAATTCTGGCGGAGTACTATAGGCAGGAACATATACCTGTTTATACATCATCATCTAGTCAGCATTCTCGTTTGACTACATATGATGGAGCTCGTCAACAACGTTCAGAGAAGTGAAATCATCAGGCACATACACATTCTAGTATTGATCAAGCCTACAAACAGTCTCTCTTGGTAGCACACGGAGAAGTCAGTCAGAAAGCTCCGATGACAAATAGGAGGCAGACTCAACTTTCTGCCCCCACACTTGAGTACTGTCAGGATTCACTGATAGGAAAAAGAGGACAATAGTAGGCACATACACCTACTCTAAGCATGTAATTGACATATATCCTCGTTCCAGCAACTGAAGTCACCAAGAATATTCTATCAATGGTGAATGAGTAGAAGCAAATCCTTGCACATATTCTGGATGCTTTCCAGGATCTTATAACAGCTTCAGCAACATCTCAGGGAAAGACACATAAATCTATCCCTACCAGTGGAGTGACGTATCAACAGTTCACTCCAAAACAGACACACACATCTATTCCAGTCCAAGAGGGTTGTGGGGCACACTCCCCCATATCATACGGACAACCAAGTCAGGAACACACACCTGATTTGAGTAGAGATCGTCAGCCTAACCTATCCATCTCTCCTGATCAGGCACATACACCTGCTCAGAGTAGCCACTTTCGTCAAAAGGTGGTTTCCAAGGTGAGTAAAAAGGCTTCTAAGAAGAAGACCCGCCCAAAATAGTCAAGAGATCAAGAACCAATATGTAACAAGGCCTTGCTCGATGCTAGAGTTCTTGAAGACCTCAGACAGTTATCTGTTAGAATTCAAGATTCTAATCCCTCATTTCCCAATAGTGGGAACATTAATTCTGAAGGTCTTCAATAGACACATCCTCATGAACTATTTCTTCATGAAAATACGATCTATCTTGAAGTTTCATCTTCATATGAGATCCATAGGAACCCTTTGTGTGGTTAGAAGACCAAGGAGCAAGAGATCTCATCTTTTGCTGTAACCCACCATGGTGGTCCTCCCCATGATGATGAATTTCACTGCAAAAGTATTCTCCGTAGTAGTGATGCACATTTCCTAGAAAATTCTCTAGTGGACAATGTTGAGCCGAGAACGCCCTCTTATCTTTAGGCACTTGAAAATGCGAAACTAGTCATGTCTGATGCTTCATCGCTAGAAGGTGAAATACTTTCTCAATTGGAAGATAGCCCAGGGCGTATGTCATTCTCTGAACCACCCCTAAGTGATTCATCTTCTAGTTTGATCAGTGATTTCTCTACCAATCTTGTTGAAACCGATGATGCAATATGGAAGCACCGGCTCTGGTCAAATCGGGTAGAAGAATTTTCATTGAATGATAAAGAAGAAATGATGAACATGAGAAAACAACTGGAAATAGGTGAAGTGCCATTCATGTTTTGTCCTCTAGATGACTCTCAGTATGACATTCCAGAGATGTTGATGGAAGATGGGATTCATGATATTCGTCTCAACATATGGAAAACTCTTTGTCAGTTGAAAAAGAAAGTATTATCTTATGATGAATATGAAAATCATGTTAAGATAATATAAGGGTTACAACATCAGATTGATTTGGCATCTCTATCAGTCTCTCGATATCCAAAAGCTAAAAATCAACAGAGATCCCTTCATCATTGATGCCTTGGCGCACTAAGAAGCTTGCGCCAGTTAATTTCCAATGCCCCATATGGTATTCTTGTCAGAGGATGGGGTGTTCATGGAGAAATACATTTCACTATTCTCTCCAATCAGCAAAGCCCGCCGAAAATGGTCTCATGCAATGTTATTGCCCGTGGTCGGCCATAGTTAATGGGTTTTTTATGTAATCAAAATCTTGACCAAGAACAGGCCTCAACTAGTTCTTCTGAAATTCAAGAATACAGAGAACAAGTTGTTGAATTACTCCTGTATCAAGAAAACGAGAATATGGAACAACCCTCTCGTATAGAGCAAGCACATCATCAAGTGATAAAAGTGTCGGAAATCATCCTACGGTCTTTTGAGTTGGGTGATAAAAGTGGATGTCGATTGATGCATCCAGCTAATTTTCAGACTTAGGTCCACAAGGTCAGGAGAGATTTTAAGAAGGTCTCAGACATAGCATGTCAAGAGCCATCCCAGCTCACCTGACTGGGGACTCTTTTAAACCAACCCTCGGAATCAACAAATAGGATTCGAGGAGTTGAGCAAAGACAGTAGGAACAACCCCAGTCCACCAAAATGGGGACTTTTTCAAATCATCAACCCCCTCCTCAGAGAAAGTCGTCCTTTTCTCGATTGTTGAAGAAGCCCCAAGAGAAACGAAGATCCAAATTATCAAGAGATTCTCTCCAAATTACGGTTCGCCAAGAAGTTCTTGGGGGATGAAACCAAAAAAAAGGCAATGTTTCGTTAGGGGCATGGCAGAAGACAATATCACGGAAATGATGATGGAAGATATGTAATGCATTATGCATCAATTAATGTCATCAATTCCATTTTTGTTGGTCCACCAGATAAGGCTCACTCAGAGGGATCAGATGAAGAGGTTTCTGTTCAAGAAGTTGTACGCACAGACACAAATGAAGAAGGTGTGTGTACATGAAATCAAAGGTTTACCTAAAATCTGTGTGTTCCTTCAAATAATCCACTTCCCCCTCTCCAAAAGGGATCAAAAAATGGGAAGGGAAAGAATCAAGTTACATATCCTTCCTCTGGAGAAGGCCAATCGCTCTCACTAGAGAACAGATTTGCACATCAAGAGGAAGAAATAAAGGAATTGAGGAGGTTGAACGCAGAACTACTTCAAGGTAGTCTTCCTCATAAGCATGCTGGAATTAGTTAGCCAAGGTAATTTTTTGCAGCTACTGAGATGGATCAAGAATATCTTCCTCTATCAGTACACCCTCACATGTATAATCCTATGGGTCAAGTGCAACAATAATTGGCAGTGCTACCATTAGTTTCAGCACCAGCCACCACATCTTTACCAGCTCTAGTCATTGTACCTACCCAAGTCCAAGTTCAACCGAATGTTTTTCAAATGTTAATAACTAATATCGAGTCATTAACAGCTCGGTTAGAGACTATGGAAGGGAAGCGTGCACAGGTTCAACCAGAAAAAAGAGATTACCCTGAATGGGTAGATTCAATATCTCCCCCATCAAGTTTTGGGAACCCTGTATTCCCTATTTTCAATGGATCAGGTGATCCTGAACAATATTTGACGCATTACATGTCTTATTGCGATCCTATGATGGGAACACTGGAGCAGCAAGAAGCAGTGAAACTCAGATTCTTCGTGTGAAACTTGCAAGGACCAGCTTTTGTCTGGTATACAAGCTTACAATCCCGGTCAATTACCAGATAAGAGGATCTTCGCCAAAAATTCCTTCTCCAATTCCACTCAACATTGCCAAAGACAACAGTTTTTGAACTTACAAACTGTAAGAAAAGGGAGAATGAAAGGGTCTCAGATTTCATTGCTCGCTGGAAGGGATTAACATATTCCCTAAGCTTTGCACTGCCTCAAGAGGAACTTTTTCCAATCTATGTGGCAAATCTGCATGACGAATTACGCACACCGTTGATCCCTGTGAAATACACAGGAGAGTTTCGAGACCTTACATAAATTTCTCAACATATTGAATATTCTCTTATACAGAATAAGGTTAAATCTTGTGTAATTCCATCATCTCCAGGAAGAAGAATGGGTAATGCAGCGACTGCTACAGTTATGCTTAAGCAAGCATTTGTACCTACTTCTACTTCAAACCCTTTATCTTCTTGAATGGCTCCACCTCCTGAGCGTCAACAACAGAGGACGTTTTGTCAAGATGATCAAAGAGATCAAAGACAAAAACAATTTGAGGACTTTAAAAGAAAAGTTTACTCTTTCCGAAATGAACAAGTTCCTGGTTATTTAATTTCGGCTATGGAAAATAATTTTCTTCAATTTCCAAGGCCCAAGAGGCCAAACATGGAAGGAGATTAAGACCATCGCAACTATTGCCCATTTCACCAGATGTTGTGGCATCCAATTCATGAGTGTTTTGTTTTCAAGGACCTCCTGCAAAAAATGGTCGATTTGGGACAAGTTAAACTGAAAGGTTCTTCAGATCAGGTAGTATGTGTTACTACTACAGTTCCAGAGGAGGAAGGTGAGTGGAAAGAAGTAAAAGTCAAAAATGCACAAAAATATGATGATTGGATTGTCAGAAATATGATCAACTGAACTAATGCTATTTTGCGAACACAATTGAAGAAACCAATTGTGCCTTCTGCCGTGAATGCCACAGCAAAACCCTCTTCATCAGAGGGAAAATACTTAAAGAAACAGCACAGTTCCATGAAAGAGGAAGAATCAGAAGAAGATGAGTTTGTGTCAATTCCTAAGCTGTCTTTGACTTTGGAAGATTTCATGCCATCTACTTCAAAGCCACGAGCACCGCCCCACCAAACTTTATAGCCTAAATTGGCTAGTCAAGCAGTGTCCTCATCAAATGAAGAGTTAATCTTTGGTTCTGTTAATATGATTCAATTAACAGATCCATATGCTAGTTTCAGTTTCAATTTTGATGTGCCCAAATTCCCTATATCAAATAGAGGAATTAGAGGAAGTTCCAGAGGCTCAGGATACAAGGGAAGACGTGGATCTTTCAGAATCCACTATTCTAATTTTACCCCTTCTGGAACTGTGTATGCAGTAGAAACTCATGGAAGAGCCCTTCAGCAATCTCAACAAGAACAAGAAAGTTCTTCCACCAATAGAAAATTCAGTCATGGCACAGTTATTCTGGAAGACAGGTTGGAGGTTCCATCTTCTTCCTCTCATCGAGTAAATGGATATAATCATTGTAATCTTCCAAATCCATGAATATTTCCAACTCCTATCACGATACAAGAAGCATCAACTTCCAAGGCACCTGCTAAACCACATGTTCCTGTTGGGAAACACATACCTCTGGATCAAAAGTATGATGTATTGAAACACTTGGCCCAAGTACCAGCCAAGCTATCAATTCTGGATGCTTTGAATTTGTCAAAAGATCTTTGGGAGGCACTCATCGAGGCTTTGTCAAGTCCTCAGGAGTTTGAAACTGAAATTGTTGCAACTGATGTCTATCACAGAGAGAATAATCCTGTAGAATGCCATGCATGAATATCTTTTACTGATGAAGATGAAGATGATGTCATGGATGGACATATTAGACCTTTGTACTTACTTGGAAAGTTCAATGGTGTAGACATCCGAAGAGCTTTCATTGATACTGGTTCAGGAGTCAACCTCATCCCCATTCATACACTTCGTCGATTGGGCCTTACAGAATCTGATTTATCTCCTTCTGCCATGATGTTACAAGGATATGATAAAAATGAACAAGAACCACTGGGCAAAGTTACACTTAGAACTCAGTTGGGAGATCCTGTATCGAATTCAGATTTCATGGTTGTTGATCAAGACTCAGCCTTCAACATCTTTATTGGAAGACCCTGCCTATATTACTATGCGGCTATCCCTTCATCATACCATCAATGTCTCAAATATTATTTCGATGGTCAATTTGGGACATTGTATGGTGATAATGCCCCGTTCAAGGCATGTGAATCTCAATACTTTGAGGAAGAATTCTATCACATGAAGGGAAGGGAGAAATCCACAACAAAAGAGATTACCAAAGTTAATGCTCCATTTGTTTTGGAGAAGATTCCAGTAAATCCATTTACACATGTGAGTATAGACTATGTGTTTCCTATCAGTCAAATTGATAAGATAGACCCAAATCAAAATAATCTTATG
The DNA here is from genome assembly GCA_963277665.1 of Viscum album. Taxonomy (NCBI): domain Eukaryota; kingdom Viridiplantae; phylum Streptophyta; class Magnoliopsida; order Santalales; family Viscaceae; genus Viscum; species Viscum album. The sequence goes on along the minus strand of OY728160.1, from coordinate 468,180,103 downwards.
GAAAGATCCATAATGTCAATTACGGAAATCGAGCCAGACAACATGGGAGAAATTGGTAACCCACCAAGCAGTGATGAAAGCCCAAATAGTGACATCTTCATTTCATCTGGTGAAATCCAACAAGTCTATACTTCACCAATCAGTCCATAAGAAGTTATAGAAACATCGTAGGTTAACAATGATGTCAATTCTCAATCCATCATATCCTCTTTATTTCCCAAGGAAGACCCTTCATCATCAATCAGGTCAGAAATGGAAGCTTCTTCTTCAAGATGTTCAAATTTTAACATCTCTTCTGATCTAGGAAATTTTGCTTTATCATCTACTACACAAGTAGAAATGGAAGAAATAACACATGTTGAAGAAGAAGAGAAAGATCTCAAAGATGCTCCTCCAACATTTGAAGAGGAGATGAACATAGAGAAATAAATCTGGGTACAAAATAAGATCCATGCCCCACTGTAATCAGTGCGTCCAAGACTCTTGAATAACAGGAGATGTATATTTCATTTTTAAAGAAAAATTGAGACATATTTTCATGGAATTATATAGATATTCCCAGGCTTGATGCTGATGTTTCTACTCATCATTTGGGTTTACCAGAAGAACATTGAGGATTTAAGCAAGCCGCGAGAAGAACACACCCAACTTATGATTCCAAAATTGAAGCTGAAGTAGATAAGCTTATCAAAGCTAACTTCTTCAGAGAAGTTCAATACCCAATTTTGTTGGATAATATTGTCCCTGTAAAGAAGAAGAAGGAACAAATTAGAGTTTGCATCGATTTTAGAGATCTTAATTGGCATTTTCCTAAGGATGATTTCCTAGTTCCGATTACAGAACTTTTAATTGATGCAATAGCTAGCTATGAAGCACTTTCCTTCCTAGATGGATATTCCGGATATAATCAACTCCAAATGGCCCCAGAAGATGAGGAATCCACAGCCTTCAGAGCCCTTTAGGGTGTGTTTTTCTACCAGGTAATTCCCTTTGGCTTAAAAAATGAAGGTGCAACATATCAGCGTGCCATGCATCATATCTTCAAACCCTTTTTAGGGAAGTTTGTTGAATTCTATGTGGATGATTTTGTGGTCAAATCCAAACAATTTTATAATCACTTGGATGATTTGGAAGTCATATTCTACAAGCTTTGACAACATAATATGAAGATTAACCCCTTAAAATGTGCTTTTGGGGTAACCTCAGGAAAATTTCTCAGCTTTGTTGTACGCCATCATGGTATTGAAGTTAATCCTAAGAAGAAAAATTCAATCCTTGGTATGTCACCTCCTCTAAATTTGAATGAATTAGGAGGACTTCAAGGACACTTGTCCTATATTCAGCGTTTCATCGCCAATTTGGCAGGCAAAAGTTTACCCTTCACCAAATTGATGAAGAAGGGAGTCACTTACAAGTGGACTGAATAATGTTAAGAAGAATTTGATATTTTCAAGAAATACCTCTTGAGTCCACCGGTACTCATGTTACCTGTTGAAGGAAGTCCACTTATCCTCTACATGACATCTTTAGAGCGATCATTGGGTGCCTTTCTTGCTCAGAAGAATGATGCTGGGAATGAAATTAGCATCTACTACCTCAGTCAGACTATGCTTGAAGCAGAAACCCGGTATTCAAGTATTGAGAAGTGCTGCCTGGTATTAATCTTTGCAGTTCAAAAGTTAAGACACAACCTGTAACATCACGAGGTCCAGTTGATATCTCGCAATAACCCGCTCAAATTCATCCTTAGTCTTCCAATGCTTACAGGACGTCTGGCAAGGTGGACTGTTATTTTTCATCAATTCGACATTCAGTATGTGTCTCAAAAGGCAATAAAGGGGCAAGATTTGGCTAATTTCCTGACTGAACACCCTTCAGTGGAAGACACATCTTCAGATATTGAGCTCCCTGATGAGGAAGTCTTCTATATTCAAGAAAGTCCTCAGTCATGGGAAATGTATTTTGATGGTGCTTCCAGAAGTCCAACAGGGAGGAAAATGGAAAATCCTAAATTCAAAAAATTTGGATTAGGAATTGTACTCATTTCTCCAGAAAAGACAGCGTTACCTTATTCCTTATTATTGTGGGAAGGTGGTACCAATAATGAAGTAGAATATCAAGCTCTCATCATAGGCTTAGAATCGGAACTTCAAGCACAAGTGAATCACATAAAGGTGAAAGGTGATTCAGACCTAGTAATAAAACAATTCAATGGGGATTATGACATCAGAATAGAAGAACTAATCCATTTGTATGATTATGTTAGAGAGTTAATGGTGGAATTCCCTTCAGAACCAACATTTTCTTATGTCCCAAGATCACAAAATGCTCAAGCTGATGCACTGGTTAGTATAGCCACATCTCTGGAAGAACAAAATCAGGACGAGACAACCATCATTATTGCCCACCATCGTGCAATTTCACCTTATGTTCAAATCAGAACAGAGGACATTAATGAAATTAGTCCCATTCTGGAACTGTATGGTCATACTATAGGATGGATGTCACCTATCAGGGAATACCTTCAAAATGAAATACTTCCACCTGATAGAGTCGAGAAAGAACAAATCAGGCGACGTGTGGTAAATTTTACTCTTTATGATAGCCCAGATCACCTAGAGAAAATTTTCTACAAATGTGTTTTAGATGGAGTTCTCATTAGATGCATTGATGGTGAAGAGACAATGGATTTCATGAAAGAATTGCATGCAGAAGTCTGGGGAACCCACCAGTCTGGAAATAGAGTGTCTGATCAGATTCGAAGGATTGGATACATTTGGCCTTCATTGATACAATATTGTGTTGATTTTACAAAGAAGTGTCATTCATGCCAAGTACATGCCAACTTCATTCATCAACCTCTAGAGTTGATTTATACAGCTAAATACTCGTGGCCATTTTCCACATGGGGAATGGATGTGGTGGGACCTTACCCTTCAGCTACAGCCAAGTGTTTAAGTATATTCTTACTGCTACTGATTTCTTTTCCAAATGGGCAGAGGCAATACCTCTCAAGGAAGTCAGTTCTAAATTCATTGAAAGCTTCATCAAGTCTAACATCATTATTAGATTTGGTGTCCCTCATACCATATTGATGGACAATGGAACCAACTTCTGTTCATCCAAGGTGAAGAAGTTGTATCAAGAATTCAACAAAAAATCCAACCATTCATCTCGGTATCATGCAATAGCCAATGGACAGATAGAAGCCTTCAAAAAGACTCTTTCAAATATACTGAATAAGATGGTGGATAAAGATAAGAAATCATGGCCTGATAAACTGTTTCATGCTTTATGGGCTTATCGGACTACCACCCACACTACAACGCGGTCAATTCCATATTCACTGGTATGTGGAACAGAAGCTGTCTTTACCATTAAAGTTCAACTACCCTTGCTCAGATTAGCCATTTGTGATCAGTCATCTACAGAAAAACAATCTCAAAAGCGATTGAATGAATTAGAATGGTTATATTAGAAAATATTGTTTCACTTTCCACTACTTGGAAGTCTATCAGAATCGAATAGCACAAGTTTTCAACAAAAAAAGTTCTCCTTCATTCATTCACTCTGGGAGAATTGGTATTAGTTCTCATTACTCCAATGATACCAGGAAAGAAACCTCCCAAGCTTGAGCCAAAATGGGAAGGACCTTACTCAATACATAAGGTCTACTCCATTGGAGATTATTCTCTAATCCCAATGGATAGAGAACTCATCACTACTCCAACAAATGCTAGATTTCTAAAGAAATATTTTGTATGAACACAAAATACAGCAACGGTCTATGCATATGACCTTAAAATATTTTCACATCCTTTACATCCAGCATGACGTTAAATTTCACCATCTAGGGTCAATGTATATGACCTTAAACTATTCACACTTTCCTCCAACATGACGTTAAACTATGTCCCCCTTCATCATCCTTGCTATATGACGTTAAACTATATAGAAGTCCCTTACATCCAACAAGACGTTAAACTATATCATCCCTTTTTCGTCCAACATGATGTCAAATTGTGAAAAAGTTTCTAATATGTCCAACATGACATTAAATGGTGTACTCTTTTGTCCTCACTACATGACATTAAACTGCACAGTCCTCTTTTTGTCCAAAATTAAACTGCATTGTCCCCATAGTCCGAACTACATGACACTAAACTGTACAGAAATTTCTTTAATACGTCGTACATGACATTAAACTGTACTTTGTCCCTACTACATGACATTAAACTGTGCAGCACCAATAGTCCTAACTGAAAGACTATAAAACAGTATAGTCCCTTCATATGTCATACATGACATTATACTGTGCATCGTTAGGATTGTTGCTACCTCTTGTTTCTCACACCAAGTATGACTCACATGAGCATAGAGAAAAATTCAACCATAACACTCTCTCTGGGCTACTAACCATGTGTAAGTCCCAACATTATTTTTTAGGTCGTTGTCCCCAAGTACAACTTGATAACTAATTCATTCTTTAATTGAACTACGCGGACATTGATCCTTGGCTTCTAGGGTGGGTATGTAAGCAACCTCCCGAGGTTCAATCCCAAAACCAATCTCTTCACATCGGTTCACCTTCATCTCATACGATGTTGATTCATGAAACCACCCCTAGAATAAATATCTTTACATTGGTTCACTATCATCCTTGCTATACGACGTTAAACTATAAAACACTTTTTTCCAGTATGATAATAAACTACAATATTCTTTGATACCCTCACCTGAGAGGGAATCGTTATTTACATTTATTTTCAATCATGTTTCATTTCAAATACTATGTGCATACATGGAAATAACTGAACATTTTATCTTGGGTTAAACCATCATTACACTAAAATCCCCTTTCACCCTTCACATGTACGAACCTAATTTGTACAGAGGGTAGTTCTAGAACTACATGGGCTTGATTCCCATCCTTATGGGATACGTAGGAACGTTCGAGTGTCCCTCAAATCCAGCCCCAAGTATTTTGGGACTAACCCCAAATTCCTCTTTCAGTCCCCTGGCTGAAAAGTCCCCATGAAAACATTCACTGTGTATTTCTTATAATGGTCCAAGCTCTATGACCCTAAACTAAGATCTCCAATCCTTTTGTCCCACACAATGTTAAACTTTTGTTCATGAAATATGTATGGATTGATTCCCATCCTTATGGGATACGTAGTGAAGTCCAACATTTCCATTCAGGACCCAACCACAACATGATTATGGTTAGCATTGATCTGTGTATCTCTGCATACATTGGACAATACCCATCTTTATGTGTCATAATCCTATCCTTAAATACTTTTGAGATCTTCATAACCTTTATCTTAACTTCTAATCACAAAAGAGCTGAAATTTGGAGAGTTCTTTTGCCTGACCATGCAGCACATGCCCTTAGGCGGCCTTGCATAAACAGTCTACATAACAGACATGTCATCCAAAAGATGATATTATTTGACTATGCAGTCAGTTCCCTTAGGTGGCCCTGCATAATTCAACCCCTAACGGGATTGTTAAATAATGGTAACTTCATTCTTGGGAGGAAACATATTTTTCCTTTATTTTTCTTGATAATATGTAGGGATCCGCAAAAATATCCATCCTTAATATATTTTTCCCATATCCTTTTTCATGATCTGAAAGTATTCAAGTCTATGGTTTATATTCTCCTTCCCTACGTTTGGGTCAGACCTTCGTAGGAGTGATATCCATCAAGTTCTTCGATAATCTTGTTTGGAAATATCTTCTCCATATTCAAATACCTCTTTCCATACATCAAACTCTATAATTTAAAAAATATGAATCTCCATAAACTATCACTGGCTTTTTAGCACTAGGAAAGTAAATTTCTAAGAGTTATTTTTCCTGACTATGCAGCATGTGCCCTTAGGTGGCCTTGCATAAGTAGTCTACATAATGGACCTGTCAGCCAAAAGATGCTATTAATTTGACTATGCAGCCAATGCCCTTAGGTGGCCCTTCATAATTCAACCTTCTAACAAGTTTGTTAAATAATGATAAATTCATTCTTGGGAACTACTTCTTCAAATACCTTTTACCTATTTTTCATATCATTCCTCATATTCATAAATTCTTAAGTCATAGTTTACATATTTTCCCTCATACTTGAGTATGGTAATATGTTTTCCGAAAAATTGTCAAGGAATTGAGTCAATTTAATCTATTTCGGTCAAAGCTGTTTCGACCTTAAACATTAGCCTCTTTATGTTCTATGTGCATGAATTTAAACTTCCCACAAAAGACAAAGGAACCTTGAATAAAAGTCATGTTCCATCTCACTAAACATTCATTTTGTATGATTTAGGTAATATTGATAAATTAAAAGATTCAAAGTCTGTAGTATTATTTATAATAATCCTAGTATAAATCAAAATATGCTTATTAGGCCATTTGGCTTAGGTAAAATTTAAAGAAGGTAGTAGGAAAATACATGAACAAATGATTGAAGATGAAAGTGTTTTTTTATTATTGATGCATAGGAGATAGAAAGACATCCACAAACTTGAGTCTATTATATTTTTTAAGAATTACAAGAGGCTTTCAACATAACTCTTCATTTGATTTACGGAATCCTGAGCTTCATCAGCAACCACATGGAATTCATTCATTCAAATGGATACAATAAGAGATGCAGTGATACCAGCTCTTCTTGGAACAATTGTAAAAGGATGTTCTTGAGTGCGGTTTGAGAAAATTTTCTGATGATCAAACAGTGACTCTGTTTCTGTCCAAGAGACTTGGAAGATGGATACATGGATTTGAGAATGGAGCATTGAAATTAAAGAACCATTTGGAGAGAATACTCTTTTCAGGTATTTATCTAATGCCATGATTTTCTTCTCTCCACCAACGGGCAGCGGAAAACATTTCAGTCCCTGAGTTTTCCATTTTCATATCTGTAAGGAAATGACATGGAGGAAAAATTTGAGAGTTTACAACATTTTTGTTGCTCTTAATGCACATCATAATCAAAATAAAGGAGTAGTAATGCAGATGCATCCCAGGAGTATAGTTCTTTTCATTTGGAACATTGACTCCTTGTAGATGACCATGACCATACAGAGGTAGGTAGATTCTCTGTGGGAAATTAAGATGATACTTCTTCAAGTACATAGCCAAATCTGGGAGAGTGCTATCCCAGATATCATAGTAATCATGGCCAATGATGTTCATCATATCATCAAGATGTTTTCTTGCCAGTTCATCAGCCATTCCGATTTTCTTGGGAGCCATTGAATCTGCACCAAAGGTGAATAAATTAACCCTTAAATGGGTTGAGTTTTCATAAAATTTGTGAAGGAATTCAGAAAAAATGTAAAAGGCATTAAGGCGTGCAAGTTTAACACTTGGCGCGCAAGCATAATGTGTCGCGCAAGTATTTGGCGCACAAGTATCACCGCGCAGGTCCTGATACCTTGACAGCAGCGCGACAACAAAGGAAAAGTGGAAAGGAGAGAAACTTGCGTGGCAGAGATGACCTGCATGGCGAGAGCTCAAAAATCCGAAGTTCTGTGCAATGCGTGACAAATGAGCGCATACATATAGGCTAGGCCGGCCACCTGCACACCTATATCCAGCGCGCTCTATCCCTACATGACTCCCGCCTGCGCGATGATGGTTTCATGATGAAAACCTACGTGCCTCTTTCTCTTTGGTTTTCTTCTTTTCCTAAGAGTCACATTCTTATTTCTTTCAGATCCAACTATGAGGGGGGTCTTTTTTTGACACTTCTTTTTGTCACATCTTCTAAAATAATTGAAATGGAAATGAATTAGCACAAAGTGATTCATCCTTTGAAGAGAACATCAAAAATCGACAAAGGAATGAAAAAGGAGTCAAAGGACCTAGGGTCACGCAAGTTCCCTTACTGTCGTGCAAGTATACTTGCGCGCCACCTAATGGTCGTGCAAGTGACCCGCACACCCTAAGTGATAACCACCCGGGGTCTTCTCCAGCCTATAAATAGCCCCGGAGGGCCCCCCATTTCGGGGGGATTTTTTCTAGAATTCAGATACAAAGCTATGAATGCCCAAGTCTCTTCTTCAGGTCTTCTGAACACTTCTAAGGTAATAATTTACCTGGAATGGAAGTTCTAAACAAGAGGAGTAAGGTCTAAGTGTTATAATTCACTAACACTTGCGTGCCTAAGTGTTTTACCCTTAAAGGAAATGGACACACTTGCACGCCACCCTACCTCTTCACCAGAACTTGCGCGCCATCTTCTAGAATGCCTCTAGGGATAATACCAAGGGTTTGAACCAAGTCTCACCCAAGTATTAACCTAAGGGATGAGAATTGCACAAGTACCCATGTGTCGCACAGATATACCTGCACGACCAGGACTTGTGCGCCCATGCAGTACCTACGCGCCTGCCAGGACTTGTGCACCCCTATCTTTTTGGGTGCCCTTATTGCCCATTTAACCCCTATTATGCCATTCCACCTCTCCTGTTCAAGATTCAGTCTTTAGGACACTCTTAAAAGCCATTTATGGCATATTTTCTTGATTCAATTCCTTATTCGAAAGGAATTTCGTGAAACATCTCTCAAAACCTAGTGATTTACACATCTTTATTTCACTAAAATTAGATATTTCATTCATTCAACCTCATCCTTTAAGATGAGAGAACCCTATTACTGGGCATCCTACTTAGGATTAAGCCCCAAGTCCTCATTAATCTTGGACTCCTTTTTATGATTAAGTCCTAGTCACAATTCCTATTAATTTTGGGAATCCTCCTTAGGAGTAAGCCCCACGTCCTTCCAAATCTGGGCATCCTTTTCAGTAGTAATCCCCAATCTTAAAATTCCCAAATATGGGCATCCTCCTTAGGAGTAAGCCCCAACCATAATTCGATTAACCTGGGCTTCCTTTTCAGTTGTAATCCCCAATCTCAGATATGGGCATCCTCTTCAGGTGTAAGCCCCAAGTCCCTTAATTTTTCAGTCCCTTAACCCGGGCCTTCTTCTCAAGAGTAAGCCCCAGTCTTAATCTCTCTTAACCAGTCTTAATTTCCTTTTGATCTGGGATTCCTTCTCAGTAGTAAAACCCAATCATAAATCCCTCCTAACTTGGGCATCTTCCATAGGAGTTAGCTTCAAGATTAGAGTATCCAAATCTCCATGAAGCATATATACCTTTATGGACCTTGTACCTATATTTCTTCTCTGAAGTAAATATTAATCCACATCTATTTGGGAAGTTATACACATATAATCCCCACATCATTGCATCTTTCATGGCACAATTGTCTGATTTTACCAATACCTGTTGTTTCTCACACCGAACATGACTCACGTGAGCTTAGATTGTAAAAGTAATCATGACATCTTTCTTTGAGCCATCAATCATGCATAAACATCATACTCCCTTACTTGAACTACGTGGTTTCTGATTCCTTTTCTAAATAAAGGATATGTAGGTAGCCCATCTACTGGTATGATCCCAACTCTGAAATAATCCATGTCCTTTTGAATGACAATAAACTTCAAGTGCCCCACTGAGTGGATTTAAAACCAGTATGGTCATCATAATTACCAAGATACTTTTATATAATGTATTAAAGGATACCATTGACTAAGAATATCTAACAAATACAGACAATTCTCTATCGATGAAGAACCTCAAATACATATAAAATATTCTCTAAATTTCATACATATCAATCATTGATTGTCAGATCTAAAGGAAAGCTCATTTTATACTTGGTAATTTAATAAGGATTCACAAACATAACTTAAATCTATAAAGAGAGTCCTGGAGTAGACAATAATTCCCCTCAAAAAGGTGTGATGAGTCTGACCTCCCATCCTCTCCACCAATTCTAATTCTTAAGCCTCATCATTCCACAACTAATGAGCGCCTACCTTTGGAAAGAAGGTTCAAATTGATATGGAATCATTGGATGTTTCCAATTCTATGAACAAACCCATTAGAAACTGCTTGGAATGTTTTAATCTTAAATCAATGAGATCATCCATAATTCCAGAGAGAAACAAACCACCATCTTCTTTTAATAAATTTTCACATCAAGGTTTGAAACCCAATACATACTGAGGATTATATCAAATTCAATCATGTGTATGACGATGAGATCAGAAGATAAAGAAAATTTATATGACCTAATGTGGACTGATTCACAAAAATTTGATGTAATGATACTTCCCTTAGGAGTTTGGACTAAAAACATCATAGTTAATTCAAATTGGAAATATCTAATTTTCTTAGCAAACTAGGATGAAATGAAACAACTAGATGATCGAGAATCAAATTAAGTATTAGCTAAATTTGAGGAAACCATTAAATTAACTGCCACCACATCATTCAGAGCCTCAACTTCAGTAGTAGTGATTGCATAAGAATGGCCTTTCTCCCTTAACCTTTTCTAATGTAAGTTTCCATGGATATTAGGACATTAATTTTCATAATGACCTATTTATCTACAATTCTAGAATTCAACGTTGACAACATGCTTCTTTCAATTTCAATCACGAGCTTGGTGGCCTTTTTCACCAAACATATAACAGATTCTCATTCCCTCCAGGCATATACCAGAATGTTTCTTCTCACATTTACTGCAGGATGGAAATTCAACTTTTCCCGTCTTCCCCTAATTTCCATTTCCAGAGTGTTCAGCATATCTCTTCTTCTCTTTCTTTGCTTGAAATTAGTATGACATTGAGGATTCCTTTTCTGTCATGATAGCACATGATACAATATCTTCATATGATGAGAAGGATTGTGAGACTAATTCTTGAAGGAGAAATGGTTTTAACCCATCGAAGAATCAACCAATATTACTCCTTGGGTTTCATATATAATTTACTATATTCCTTTCCATCCTTGTAAAGTTAGCCTCATACTTTGCGACATTCTCATCCTCCTATTTCCTCAGACTCGTAAATTGTATTTCCATATCCACTCAATGGTCACGAGGAAAGTATTTTTATATAAAAATATCTTTAACCTCCCTCCATTACATATTTGATACTTCATCATATTCCTTTTTGTTTTGAATCAATGACCACCATTGATCTGTATCTCCTGTGATGTGATAAACTACCATGCCAAATTTTTCCCTTTCGCTACTCCCCAAAGCATGAAATATTTTCTCTAAGGAATATATCCATTGCCCAGCTACAAATGGGTTTTTAGTACCATTGAAGGTTGGTGGTTGTTTTCTCATGAAGCGGTCTAACATTTATCCTCCGTGTTGGAGATCAGGGTTCTCCATATGTGTAAGGTTATTATTTATAACTTGAGTGAGTTGTCCTAGTATGGTTATAAACTGATCAACACCAGTTGCATAACCAACCCAACTATAATTATCTTGAGTAGGAGTGAAATCCCTATATGGATTAAGTGCATCGATATAGTTTCTATTCCATCCACTAGGAACAATTTCTAAAAAATGGCATACACTTGATTAGTTTCAGAATCGCAATACATAATTTCAAACTGGTAAAAAACAAAGCATAAATTGATCAGTTTAGGGATATAATCCAAAATCATAAAAAAAACAATTTCGAGGAGGTATATAATCATAAATCCTCCATACTGGTTTGTAAATAAAATGTGAATTATCCTAATCATATCCCCTCAGAAGTGTCATAACCAAGAGTGTAGAAACCCCCATTATCATAGACCAGGATACCCCAAGTCAAGCCCGAAACACCTTGTTAGAGTTTTTACACGTAGGTACATCTATGCCAGAGCTACCTCTACCTGCTCGTATCTATACTGGGATGTATTTCATGGAATAATAAAAAAATCTCTACATTACCAAATTTATAGGAAGTTCTTCTATACTAATCCTCAAAGTTTATCTCAGGGTAATGTTCTCTAATCAGAGTTTTTCTAAATCTAATTTCTAAGGATTGTACTAAACTTTCTCTAACACCAACTGTAATACCCCAACCCTAGTTACCTAGAGTCGATGCAATATTATATAACATTGGTATGATCACAAGGGATCAAATCCCAAAAGACAGATCAGTTTAATATCCTTGGAAGTACTAGATACAAACATAAGTCTTACATAACATTATGAAATGAAAAAAAACTACATTGTGTCTCTTTTGAACAGATTCATCTCCTTTAGACTATCCCTACAGGTCATTCATAATATAATGCTTCACATCCTGGGAAAAATAAAACATAGAAATGGGTGAGATCAGATGCACAGTAAGGATAACAATATAGCACAAACATTCATAAATAAGAATAAATATTTAAGGAAAAGTATAATAATAAACACAATCCTTTTAAACTTAAACTCCAACATAATATGGAAAATAAAAATCAAATAATTCCATTTACTTATTCACACGGATATTCTACTAGTCGAATAATCACAAGAAATATCAATAGCCAATTTCATATGATGGAATGCATAATGCCAGACCTCCTATCCACAGAGTCAAGTCTTCATGCCAAGACTACAAATAAGATTTTGTCAAGGCCTTGTGACAAGATCCCAGTTTGTCTTATGAGACCTACTGATGCATTGAAGAGCTATATTGGGGTTCACCCGTCACTTTCTAAGTCCAATTCATTCTTCATATGAAAAAGTTTATACATAACATAAATATTCGTATTAAAACTAGCATAAGAAATGTCAATACATTATCCCTAAACCATGAATGGTATAAAATTAACACATTCACAGTCAAACATATTGCAAAACCTTCAATACAATATGGAAGATTTTTATCATAATAAATCAACTTCAAACAAGTGTAAAATTCATCAATGGATGTTGACATAGATGAAATCAAAACAATTTGAGAGAAATATCGCTTTCTATTTTGAAATCATTTAAAAGTCACATAATTATAAAATAAGACATTGATTTTGAAAATACTATTATAATATTGTAATGGAATCTTTGAATATTTTATAATGGCGGAAAATAGCCGCACTCGCCGTATAACTTAAAAAAACATGCGTTCCTTAATTTTGTCGAAAAGGTTGTAAAGGACCTTGTTTGGAAAAAGACAGAAAGATTCCTCTATAAAAATTTTATAAAAAGACTAACAAGGGTATAAATAACTTTAACCCAAAGTATAGTAAATAGTAAAATTTTTTTGAAATACATTTTTAAGAAACACAGATGTGGATGATAAAGAGGTCTCAGTAGATACTCACGTAATAACAACCTCAGATAATAAAGATATTGTAGAATTAACCCATACCTTGTAATTTTCCTCGATCGAGGGTACCTTAAAATCCTACATAATAGTTAAATAATTGTTACTAAATTATAAAATAGCCAAATACATAAATATGATATCATACATGATCTTCTAATATTGATTAGTTACTAATATTTCACTAGTATCAACGTTTTGGGTGTTAACTGAATCATTTTCCTTTATATATTTTCATATGTAAGTCATGTTTGATATGGATAGGATGTATTTTATTCATATAAAGAATGATTTTATGTTCATAAACGTTATTTTTAATAAAAAATTTGAAATTATTCTTGAATGGTTATGACGAGGAATGAATTTCATCGCGTTCGGGGAAACGGTAATCAGTACATACGCACGAGCGAAAATACCATTATATTGATGGTTAAATCATATGTAATTTGATTTTATATCATATATAAAAAATCCTTAACATGATATATTTATTATTTACATCATTTATACTCATTATTATAACCATCCATCTAATGAAGTGTTTGAATAACAAGCTACACCACGATGTGGAGACGGTAAGCCGTACGGACACACATATGGCGACTTGTCATTCATAGGATGGATTGAATAATGAATACGATTGTAACATATTCATAATAACATTATAGTATGTATAAGGTACTATAGTTATTATTTTGTTAGGGAAAAAACAATGAAATAGGAAGTGGAATAAGATAAGAACTTTGAAAGATGTGGTGAAATTATTACCTCTTCTTCGGATGTTTCCTTTTGAGTTGAAAAAAAGGCTCCTTAGGTTGGATTTCAGATCAAATTATGGTCTCTAGGTTGAATATAGGGTAGTGGGGAGGATATTTGAGCAGTGGTTGGCCGAGAAAAATGGCTTTGGTGGTGTGATTTTGAGAGAAGGGGATGAACCCTTTTATACGAGAGGTGAGGGTCACTTTAAAAAAACATGAAATATTATTTTATTACATATCATATTCGGTTTATAATGGATCCAGAAGGATTTATTTCATGGATAAGGTAGGGATGGGTCAAAAAAATCTCAACCAATAGGTTTTAGACCGGTTTAGGTCACCATATTAACATTATATTTTAGATTTAACTCTTAGTTAAATAGTTTAACTTTTACCATGCACTATTGGAAAATAGTTCTATACCCCCAGTTTTGCGAAAAACCATGGGTATAGGGTACCCCTATGCCCATGGTTTTCCAAAACCATGGGTATCGGGATATTATGTGAACCTATACCCACGTTTGTGCCAAAAACCGTGGGTATAGTTCTTTTTTTAGACCTATACCCACAGTTTTGGAGAAAACCGTGGGTATAGGGTATTTTCCGAAGACTTACACCGACAGCTCTTCAAAACGGTAGGTATTGCGGTTTTTTTGAAGACCTATATCCACGGTTCTCTAGAATCGTGGGTATAGCTTTCCCACGTTATGGCGGAAAAAACATTAGGTGGGACACGAACAAAATTTGGTCGGAAGTTATTTTTTAATCAATCATATTAATATATATAAGGAGATGGATATACATATAACAGATAACAATGCGAGCTCGGTTGGTGACTTACTGAAAAACGACATTGAGGCTTATTCTGAGACCACAGTTCGAATATTGGTAGCTGTAACAACCCGAGATTTTATGAAAAATATTCTTTTTAATTTTATTAATGTCTTGTGTTGTACGATACACCAAAAGGATCTTGAAAAACAAGCATCCTTGACTTGCCTTGCATTACACGCAATCGCAACCTTCCTCGATAGCGTGTGTAGTACGCAATACTGAGTTTCACGAAATAACGATATGATATTAAAATATTATTAAAACTAGCCGTTATGAATAGTAATAACCACTTTTTGAAATTTTGTAAATTTTATTTTTCAAAATGGAATTCATTTTTAGATTCGTAGTATCGAATTTATCCTAAGGTGAAATTTTGGTACTTTTCGGATAACTTTCATACTCTGAGGAATAGTGAAAATTACTAAATTATAATTAAAAACAAATTTTTTAATCGAAATAATTAATAGTGATAAATTATTAATTTGAGTGGTTTTAAAGTATATTTAGAATATATTTTTACAATTTAATACAATTTTGTTCATTGGTTGTAATTTCATATTTAAACCATACATAAACAAGTGTCAATCTTTTGATAGATATTGTTTCTTAAAAAACACGCTATTTGTTTTAACAGCGGGATTTAATTATAAAATTAATTAATGCAACTTCTATGTTATGAATTTGGTAAAATAGACTTCATTTTTGAATTCGGAATATGAAATATAGCTTAGGATGAAATTTTGGCATTGTTCTGAAAAACATCAATTTTTGATGAATAGTTAAACTACTAAGTGGTAGTTAAAAAACTGAATTTTTCATAGAAATTAATTTTACCGCTTCTGTGAATGGAATTTCAAAAATCCGAGAGACACGGTTGATGTCAGTAAGTAAAATGTGGTTCAATGAGATGAAAATAATTTTTGGTGAATAGTAACTTTTTACTTTTATTTACCACGGTTAAAAGTAAATAGGGTAACTAAGGGTAAATATGATATTACTATTACCCTAACACATGTCCTAATACTATTGGACAAGTGTATCTCGACCAAAAACAACCTTAAGTGTAAAATATTATCATTTAGGCCCACTTGGGTTAGATTAGGACATTTATTATTATTTAATTCAAAGAAGAGTTAAAAGAGTTAAAATCAATGTTTATTTAATAAAACATTTTTCATATAGGGTTATACATAAGATAAATTAGATTGTAAATATTCATTAGAAATCTAAAAAAATTTCCTACATAATTATATTTTATTTGTAATTTTTAGAAATTAAATAATTTAATTTATTTATGACACAAAGATGATGCAGTAATTATCTTATTAATGAAATATTGACATAATTGATGTTATAAACACCATAATAAATGTAATTTGAGACTTTTTATGAATTCCAATAATTTTCTAGGTTACTATGATATATTAGTGTTGATTTAATCAACTTGGTTTGAACATATAATTCTGTTATGACTTTCACAAAAATCATATATCAAATACTGTCAAAATTGACACAAAATAGTTTTTAAATCAAATATTATATTATTAATTGTTATTTTATTCCTAAAAATATAAGGTTCGGCCAAATGACTTAGATAAGTATATATGTATTAATAATATACAATTTGGGGTTCGTTTGGCATGTTATAGTAAGTGTATTAACCATATAGTGAAAGAAAACAAAAATACACGGTAAAAGTTAAATTATTTAACTTAGAGTTAAATATAATTGATAAGGTTAAAATAATACCCTAAACTTGTCTAAATCCTATTGGATGATAGGATTTCGACCCATCCCCACTTTAGCTTCAAAATAAGACCCTTTGGAACCATTATAAACCGATTTTGACTTTAATATAAAATAATATTTTGAGATATTCCTAAGGTGCCCCTCTCCTCCCTTATAAAAGGACACCTCCTCCCCCTCCTCCTCACACCAATTTGAGCACTCAATCTCGGCCAACCCCTGAAAAAATCTCTTCTCCACTTCCCTAGAAACATCCTAGAGGTTCTGGTCTTCCTCAAAGACCAATTTTAGTGCCCTAATAGGAGGTCTCAAAGAGGCGCTTCAAAGAAGAGGTAATTACCGTTACCAATTCTTTCATCTTTATTTCTTCTTCCACTTCTTCTTCTTAGGTTGTTTCATTATGAAGTAATAACATCAGTATCACTCATATACTAATATGTTATTATAAGTATGAAAAAACCCTATTTCACCATCTATCCATCCTACGGAAAAAGAAATCACCGCGCGTGCGTACGTACGGAATACCGTCTCCACGCCGTGGTGTAATCTATTTTCCACCACCACCTTACATGGATGTGTATAATGGTGTAAAGAATAACTATACATAGTTATTAAAACATCATATTGATTCTGATATATTGTATAATCCACTCCACTCCAATTCAATATTTATGGAAATGATATCATCGCTCGTGCGTACGTACGGACTACCGTCTCCACGACGCGATGAGATTCATTCTCCATGTTTACCATTTAAGAATGATTATAAAGTATATATAAGAAATAATAATGAAATATATGACATTATAAAGCTACTGGATTTATGTATATATATATATATATGTATTTCATCTACTTACTTCCATTCAAGACAATAAGGAAAGAAAAACAGCGTTCATGCGTACGTACGGACTACCGTTTCCATGAACGGTGTTTTTCATTTCATTTATCTATCTATTATATATATATATATATACTGAATATATATGATATATAAATCATATTTTACAGTCTTGAAGTAATTAAATCATGATATAAGTAATAATAATGTCAAGAACAACAATTCAAAACACCTACGATAAATGAAACGATTTTACCCAAAACGCTTCTTTAACATGGAATTTACAAAAGAACGGGTAATATAATGTCATAAGTGAACCATATATGATATCATAACAATGAATATGATTCTGTAATAAGTCAATGAAATTATTTAAATCATTATACAGGAGGTTCGGACACATATGAATCAAATCGGACCTAAGGTAAGGGATAAATTTTCAATCTCATTTTTATCCGAGATTGCTTATACTTAAGTATTTACTGGGGTTACGTTTAACATCCCTGACCATGTTTTCTAAAAATGTTTTTATAAAATGTTTACCATTCTTCCATGAATGTTTAAAGTCATTTTTACCCTTTATTGACTTTTTACCACATTGTATGAATGGAATCTTTCCTTTGGTTACCATATAAGGTACTTTTTGACTTTTTCGACAAAAGTACGAGGAGAATGTTATTTTTAACTTATACGGCATGAAAGGATTTTTACGGATTCATAACACCTCATTTTCAAGAAGCTTCCTCTACAAGATTGCAAGATTATTTTCAACAAAAGCCTTATCTTTTAAAATTGCATGGAATTTTGTGAAAAGAAAATGATTTTAAAGAAGAAAGGATATTTTCCTCCAGAATTCATTTCGAGTGTTTTTCTCAAAACTATTTTCCATCTAAGATGACATTATTTGATATGTATGTTTCAAGTAAAATGTCTCTATGATTTAAATTGTTTCAATATTCTTATTATTGAATTATATCAATTGTTTATGGATTATGATGGCATGATGTTTAAGAATCCCATTTTTATTACATGGGTTATGCAATGATGTATGATTTATGATTTTGTGGCACACATAAGAATGGTATCATTATGAGATGGGTGGGACCTATATCTCCCTCCAATGCATTGGGTAAAGATTTTATATCTCATGAGATAGAAAGGGCTGGAACGGTAGGTTATACCGGTTCAGTGAAACAGGACTGAAACGAGGGTTACTCGATTCAGAAAGGGACTTTGTCCACTAAGATAGTCTTGGCAATGGGTCTTGACTAACAAGAAATGATTCTCTATGATTATGTGTGAATGCCACAAAGTTTCATGTTTTATGTTATGATTATTGTGATTACATTTCATTACCATGATTTATCCCATGTTATGAAATTATGCTCTCTTTTGCAGGTTATGATTTCCAAAATGTTATGTTCTTATGAATACGATGTGATTGATATTTCTTTTGTTTACCCTTACTGAGCATTTGAGCTCACCCTTTTATGTTTTCTTTTCCCCAGGATATAATGAAAGGTTTTAGGTAAAAAAAAGAAGATCTTTATGGGAGATGTTGAAGATCTTTCACCACGATTAGAAGATTTTATTCCGAGTTTCCAAAGACACTAAACTATTACGATCCTTGTGTGTGTGTTTTTGTAATGTACCAAGTATTCCGCAAATGTAATGTAATGTCAATGTACGTCAGGCTTCGGGTCTCTACAGTTGGTATCAGAGGAAAGGTTTAGTCAACCTTTGGAAACTAGGATGCGAGAACTTTAGGGAGATCCCTAGAGATATTTCTATGGTGTGTCTAGGGATGTCTCTAAGGTTAAGTATACGTATAGGTTATAGTCCTAGAATTGCACTAACGATCTTAGAATTTAACCTAAGATGTTAGATATTGAGGGTAATCCCCCTTTATTATGTTGTTTTCCCTAGAATGATTTTTGCCTCTCACACTATTCTTTTTGGGTTTTAGACGATGGCTGGATCCCGAAGGAACCGTGTTGATCAATGCAATGGACAATGCAATGATTGTCCTTCTGAACAAACAAATGTTATGGGAGATGGAGTGCAAAATCTAATTGCTATACTTACACAAGCTATGAATCATTCTGGACTTCCAAATGAGTAGAGAAGGGAACAATATTCTATTGAGTCCTTCATGAGGCAACGTCCACCTTCTTTCAGTGGGTCTTCTGATCCACTTGTTGCTGAACAATGGATCAATACCACTGAAAAGATATTTTCAGTTCTTCAATGTTCTGAGCATGATAAAGTCATCTTATAAGTATATCGTTTGGAAGTTGAAGCTGATCAATGGTGGAATCTTATCAAGAATACGAGGCAAAGAGATGAAATTGAGTCCATGGAATGGGACGAGTTCAAGAACTTGTTTTTCAGTAAGTACTTACCTCGTATTCTTCGAACAAAGATGGAGAAGGAGTTTCTTGAACTAAAGCAAAAGGATGATGAATCTGTTGGTATATACGAAGCGAATTTTACAAGAATTGCAAGGTATGCATCTGGCATTATCATCCAACCTGAAAGTAAAGTTGATCGATTTTTCAGTGGCTTAAAACCAAGTCTTCGAAGGGAATTAGCTCTAAGAGACTTCAGTAGCTATGAAGAAATTGTGCGTTGTGCAATCAAGGTAGAAATGGAAGTTGGTGTTACATATCCATCTTATGGTTTTGACAAGAAACGAAAGATGGAGTTCAAGGAGAAATCTCAGAATAATGGTGAAAATAAGATGAATGTTTCCTTATGCACAAAGTGTGGAAAGAAGCATGGTGGAGATTGTCTTAAAGGGACTAGAAAATGTTTTAAGTGTGGAAAAGAAGGTCATCGAGCAGCTGAGTGTAGAAGTAATGGAAAAAGGGTTTATAATGATGTGAATAATGAAAACACTGCAGAGAACGCACCACCAACACTTCAATGCTTCAAGTGCAAGGAAATGGGGCATTATGCTAATAGATGCCCTAATCCAAGGGTTAGTGATGATTGACATGAGCAACCGCTTAAGGAAAAGGAAAAAGGGAAGTCACATGCGATCACCATTGGCGATGTTGAATATGATAACGATGTGGTGGAATGATTAAGTGTTTATGTAATGGGATTCCAAAATAATGTTGTATCATAAAGTATTGGATTATTTATGTATTGGTCTAATGTGGTATTCAAAGTGATTGAGATATTTTTGGAAATAAGATTATATGAGCATAATGAAGGGAAAATGAGAAAACGAAATGTTTAATAGTATTCATGAGCTCATGATTGATATAAGGACTAAGTGATATCATGGTTTGAGTATATAGAATTTTGAGGATTTTGGTATGTGGAAAGTGTTAACTTTAAACTGCATTCATGTTTTCACTAAGGTATTCAAGAGAATACATGATTAAGGACTTTGAATGTTTGGAATGTGACCAACAAAACATATCTTATGATATATGGGGATCAACGATGGTATTAAATCTCTGGTAATCGTTTTCACTATGTTATGAGAGTGGACTGCTGTATTATGGATAAGCCTAAAGATTGAAATGGATTATGTTGGACATAAGTGAGTATTGTTTAAGGATAGAAGTTTTTTTTCGATATTATTGATGGGATGTTATAGTAATGTAGTTTTAGAAAAAGGACAACCTGCAGGACGGGCGACAGCCCATCGCTTCGGACAAGGCTGTGGGAATCGAACCCACAACCGAAGTGCGACTGGCCTTTATCGCCTACCACTGGCCTACAGGAAGTCCCTGTTTAGAAAAAACTAGTTTTATTATATTAAGAAGTATGATATATGAAGTATAAGTCCATTTTAAGAACAATATATGATTAATGTCACTATAGATCAACTTATGTATATAATTTTTGCTAACCTTTTGTTTGAGACAGATGGAATGACCCGTCATTCTATCACATGATCTGCTAACACTTCACGAATAACAAATTCAACTTCATTTATTTAAGAGATGAAGTGGAAATTGTTCAAAGCACGAACAACAGTGAGATTGTACCAAAATAAAGTAAGTATTTATTCTAATTCAAATTCTTTAACTTTAGGGAAACGATCTTGAAAACCAAAAATGTTGTCCTAGTGATCTTATATCTGATGAATCAGATGGTACCTTAGATTGTCACAAATTTATGGCTTTGTGATTGCTGGATTTTCCATAGCCATGTTCTCTACCACTCTCCATCAGAACATGATGGTTAGATTTCTCTTCCATATCCATATTTTCACCTATGTGGAAACCCAGTGATTAGTTTATTTGGTTAACCGTTACGTTTCATACTTTTGTTTTTAAAGATAAGTTTTGGTATTCCTTTTTACGATGTGGGTTTCTATCAAAGAAACTTTCAAATAGTAAACCATTTATAACCCCGACGAATTTCAAGGGCGAAATTCATTTTAAGGGGGGTAGAATGTAACAACCCGAGATTTTATGAAAAATATTCTTTTTAATTTTATTAATGTCTTGTGTTGTACGATACACCAAAAGGAGCTTGCAAAAAAAGCATCCTTGACTTGCCTTTCATTACACACAATCGCAACCTTCCTCGATAGCGTGTGTAGTACGCAATACTGAGTTTCATGAAACAACGATATGCTATTAAAATATTATTAAAACTAGCCGTTATGAATAGTAATAACCACTTTTTGAAATTTTGTAAATTTTATTTTTCAAAATGGAATTCATTTTTAGATTCGGAGTATCGAATTTAGCCTAAGGTGAAATTTTGGTACTTTTCAGATAACTTTCATACTCTGATGAATAGTGAACATTACTAAATTATAATTAAGAACAACTTTTTTAATCGAAATAATTAATAGTGATAAATTATTAATTTGAGTGGTTTTAAAGTATATTTAGAATATATTTTTACAATTTAATACAATGTTGTTCATTGGTTGTAATTTCACATTTAAACCAGACATAAACAAGTGTCAATGTTTTGATAGATATTATTTCTTAAAAAACACGCTATTTGTTTTAACAGCGGGATTTAATTATAAAATTAATTAATGAAACTTCTATGTTATGAATTTGGTAAAATAGACTTCATTTTTGAATTCGGAATATGAAATATAGCTTAGGATGAAATTTTGGCATTGTTCTGAAAAACATCAATTTTTGATGAATAGTGAAACTACTAAGTGGTAGTTAAAAAACTGAATTTTTCATAGAACGTAATTTTACCGCTTCTGTGAATGGAATTTCAAAAATCCGAGTGACACGGTTGATGTCATTAAGTAAAATGTGGTTCAATGAGATGAAAATAATTTTTCGTGAATAGTAACTTTTTACTTTTATTTACCACGGTTAAAAGTAAATAGGGTAACTAAGGGTAAATATGATATTACTGTTACCCTAACACATGTCCTAATCCTATTGGACAAGTGTATCTCGACCAAAAACAACCTTAAGTGTAAAATATTATCATTTAGGCCCACTTGGGTTAGATTATGACATTTATTATTATTTAATTCAAAGAAGAGTTAAAAGAGTTAAAATCAAAGTTTATTTACTAAAACATTTTTAATATAGGATTATACATAATATAAACTCGATTGTAAATATTAATTAGAAAGCTAAAAAGATTTCCTACATAATGATATTTTATTTGTAATTTTTAGACATTAAATAATTTAATTTATTTATGACACAAAGATGATTCAGTAATTATCTTATTAATGAAATATTGACATAATTGATGTTATAAACACCAAAATAAATGTAATTTGAGACTTTTTATGAATTACACTAATTTTATAGGTTACTATGATATAGTAGTGTTGATTTAATCAACTTGGTTTGAACATATAATTCTGTTATAACTTTCAAAAAAATCATATATCAAATATTTTCAAAATTGACACAAAATAGTGTTTAAATCAAATATTATATTATTAATTGTTATTTTATTCCTAAAAATCTAAGGATCGGAAAAATGACTTAGATAAGGATATATTTATTAATAATATACAATTTGGTGTTCTTTTGGCATGTTATAGTAAGTGTATTAACCATATAGTGAAAGAAAACAAAAGACACGGTAAAAGTTAAATTATTTAACTTAGAGTTAAATCTAATTGATAAGGTTAAAATAATACCCTAAACTTGTCTAAATCCTATTGGATGATAGGATTTCGACCCATCCCCACTTTAGCTTCGAAATAAGACCCTTTGGAACCATTATAAACCGATTTTTACTTTAATATAAAATAATATTTTGAGATATTCCTAAGGTGCCCCTCTCCTCCCTTATAAAAGGACACCTCCTCCCCCTCATCCTCACACCAATTTGGGCACTCAAGCTCGGCCAACCCCTGCCAAAATCTCTTCTCCACTTCCCTAGAAACATCCTAGAGGTTCTGTTATTCCTAAAAGACCAATTTTAGTGCCCTAAGAGGAGGTCTCAAAGAGGCGCTTCAAAGAAGAGGTAATTACCGTTACCAATTCTTTCATCTTTATTTCTTCTTACACTTCTTCTTCTTAGGTTGTTTCATTATGAAGTAATAACATCAGTATCACTAATATACTGATATGTTATTATAAGTATGAAACAACCCTATTTCACCATCTATCCATCCTATGGAAAAAGAAATCATCGCGCGTGCGTACGTACGGAATACCGTCTCCACGCCATGGCGTAATCTATTTTCCACCACCACCTTACATGGATGGGTATAATGGTGTAAAGAATAACTATAAATATTTATTACAACATCATATTGATTCTGATATATTTTATAATCCACTCCAATTCAATTCAATATTTATGGAAATGATATCATCGCTCGTGCGTACGTACGGACTACCGTCTCCACGACGCGATGAGATTCATTCTCCATGTTAACCATTTAAGAATGATTATAAAGTTTATATAAGAAATAATAATGAAATATATGACATTATAAAGCTACTGGATTTATGTATATATATATATATATATGTATGTCATCTACTTACTTCCATTCAAGACAATAAGGAAAGAAAAACAGCGTTCATGCGTACGTACGGACTACCGTCTCCATGAACGGTGTTTTTCATTTCATTTATCTATCTATTATATATATATATATACTGAATATATATGATATATAAATCATATTTTATATTCTGGAAGTAATTAAATCATGATATAAGTAATAATAATGTCAAGAACAACAAGTCAAAACACCTACGATAAATGAAACGATTTTACCCAAAACGCTTCTTTAACATGGAATTTACAAAAGAACGGGTAATATAATGTCATAAGTGAACCATATATGATATCATAACAATGAATATGATTCTTTAATAAGTCAATGACATTATTTAAATCATTATACAGGAGGTTCGGACACATATGAAGAAAATCGGACCTAAGGTAAGGGATAAATTTTCAATCTCATTTTTATCCGAGATTGCTTATACTTAAGTATTTTCTGGGGATACGTTTAACATCCATGACCATGTTTTCTAAAAATGTTTTTATAAAATGTTTAAAATTCTTCCATGAATGTTTAAAGTCATTTTTACCCTTTATTGACTTTTTACCACATTGTATGAATGGAATCTTTCCTTTGGTTACCATATAAGGTACTTTTTGACTTTTCCGACAAAAGTACGAGGAGAATGTTATTTTTAACTTATACGGCGTGAAAGGATTTTTACAGATTCATAACACCTCATTTTCAAGAAGATTCCTCTACAAGATTGCATGATTATTTTCAACAAAACCCTTATCTTTTAAAATTTCATGGAATTTTGTGAAAAGAAAATGATTTTAAAGAAGAAAGGATATTTTCCTCTAGAATTGATTTCGAGTGTTTTTATCAAAACTATTTTCCATCTAAGATGACATTATTTGATATGTATGTTTCAATTAAAATGTCTCTATGATTTAAAAGGTTTCAATATTCTTATTATTGAATGATATCAATTGTTTATGGATTATGATGGCATGATGTTTAAGAATCCCATTTTTATTACATGGGTTATGCAATGATGTATGATTTATGATTTTGTGGCACACATAAGAATGGTATCATTATGAGATGGGTGGGACCTTTATCTCCCTCCAATGCATTGGGTAAAGATTTTATATCTCATGAGATATACAGGGCTGGAACGGTAGGTTATACCGGTTCAGTGAAACAGGACTGAAACGAGGGTTACTCGATTCAGAAAGGGACTTTGTCCACTAAGACAGTCTTGGCAATGAGTTTTGACTAACAAGAAATGATTCTCTATGATTATGTGTGAATGCCACAAAGTTTCATATTTTATGTTATGATTTTTGTGATTACATTTCATTACAATGATTTATCCCATGTTATGAAATTATGCTCTCTTTTGTAGGTTATGATTTCCAAAATGTTATGTTCTTATGAATACGATGTGATTGATATTTCTTTTGTATACCCTTACTGAGCATTTGAGCTCACCCTTTTATGTTTTATTTTCCCCAGGATATAAAGAAAGGTTTTAGGTAAAAAAAAGAAGATCTTTATGGGAGATGTTGAAGATCTTTCACCACGATTAGAAGATTTTATTCCGAGTTTCCAAAGACACTAAACTATTACGATCCTTGTGTGTGTGTTTTTGTTATGTACTAAGTATTCCACAAATGTAATGTAATGTCAATGTACGTCAGGCTTCGGGTCTCTACAGTAGCTGCCTTTTTTGAATTTAAATACCTTTTATATTAATATATATACACAGATATAGGAATATATAACAGATTAAATTAACAGCTTGCTTGGTCCGTTGTGGGGCGTTGGGGCGACGTGTAGCCGAAGGCTCGAGTTCAAAACCCAGGGGCCGCGTTTTTGTAATACGTGACGTAGATATATATTAATATATATCCACTTATATATGTATATATAACATATAAAATCCGTAGCTCGGTTGGTCCAGGGACTCGATCTCAAGCGTAGCGTGTAGGGTTCAAACCTTGCTGTACGTAAACTTTTTAAAATGAATTGAATATATTTCCCACGGTTTGAAAACCGTGCTGGAACTGCCCTGCCATGCTGTATAGCGTGGTGTTGGTGTGTGATACACCTATACCCACGGTCGTGGGTATAGGTCATGACCCCTATACCAACTCCGTTCCAACCCACGGTTCCCAAAACTGTGGGTATAGCCTATACGTACAGGTTTGGGGGCTATACCCACAGTTTTGAACTGTGGGTGTAGGCCCTTTTTCCAGTAGTGATGTATTGTTGTATTATTATAATAAATGGTTAATAAACATACTATAAAAATCCAAGAGAACCCTAAGTGGGTCATTATTAATATATATAACCTTATCTATGTCCTTTGGCAGAACCTTAGATAATTAGAAATATTATATTAATTAATAATATAGTATTTGTTTTAAAAGCTCATTTATGTCAATTTTGACACTATTTGGTATTTCATTTTTTTGAAAGTCATAAAAACTTTATAAATTAGAGAAATTTTATTTAAGCAACCCTAACATGTCATATTAACCTATAAAATTTGTTTAATTCATAAAAAATATCAATTAACAATTATTTTCAAATTTATAATATCAATTTTTTAATCTTCAATAATAAGTTAATTACTGCATCATCATTGTTTTATAAATAAACTCAATTATTTAAGGAATAATAATTTTAAATAATATACCATTATGTTGGAAATATTTTTATCTTCATAATGAATATTTATAGTCGAATTTATCTTATGTATAACCCGATATTAAAAATTGTTTATTTATTAAACATTGAATTAAACACTTAACTATTCTTTAAATAAAATAATAATAAATTTCCAAATCTAATACAGGTGGACCAAAAAAATCATATTTTATTAATATTTTTTATTTTGGTCAAAATAAAGTTATCCAATAGAATTAGGACATGTGTTAGGGTAATTATAATATCATTTTTTACATTTAATTAACCTATTTACTTTTAACCGTGTTAAATAAAAGTCAAAAGTTACTATTTTCAAAAAATTATTTTAATCTTGTTGAATGAAATTTTACTTACTAATTTCAACCATGTATCTCATATTTTTGAAATTCAATTCAGAGAAGTGGTAAAATTGCATTTTATGCAAATATGCAAATGCGCCTAGAAGGTGGGTAAAAAATGGTAAAAAGTTCAATAAAATTTTATACATCCAATCATTCTATAAAATGACTCCAATGAATTTTATTGAACTTATATAGGTATTATGTATCTAATTTTAATTAAAATAAAATCAATAATTATTTAAAAAAAGTTTATTTTAAATAATAACGTAGTGTTTTTCACTATTCATCAAAAATTGAAGTTTTCTGGAAAATAACAAAAAGTCACCCTAATGTAATTTTAAAATAAAAAACCCAAAAATTAATTCAATTTTAAAAATAAAATTTATAAAATATCAAATTTGGGTATTAATATTCATAACGGCATGTTTGATATTTCGTGGTGTGCTAAAACTCCATGTTGTGTACAGCGCAAGCTATTGAATTATTCAAAGGGAAACATACTGTGGAAGCCTAGGATGTTAAAATATAGATAACATTGTTTCCATTGGATGTCTTCAGATGTATGAAGACAATGTCTATGGTTATTTTCTCCCATTTCCATACTGGTATGGGTAATCGTTGCATCATCCCCTTAGACTTGTACCTCTCAGCCTTCACTTGTTGAAATACCAAGCACTTTTATGTGTACTCAGCGATCTCCTTCATAATGTTATCCCACCAATAATTCTCTTGGATATCCTGATACATCTTTGTGTTTCCTGGGTGAATAGAGAAATTCAAACTTTGTGAATCATCAAAAATCTTTTCCTTTAGCTCTAGACGTGATGAAAAACATAGTCTTGACCAAAATATCACAATTCCTTATTCATTAACATTGAACTCCTAGGATTTCCACTTTAAGATAATTTCCACATTCTTCTGAATTCCCACATCATCCTTTTGATTATCCTTTACCCTTTCCAAAAGAGACGGTTGAGACATCATTTGTGAAAGGATTTATGATGTTTCTTTCTTTATGATTCCCATGTCCATCTTCATAAAATCTAAGAATATTGGATAATTTTCAATTCTCATCAATTATAGAATTGATGGGTACTTTATACTTAGAGCATCCTCCACTTTTTTTTCTTTCCCAGGGTGGTAATAAATAGAGCAGTCATAATATTTGATCAGATCTAACCATCTTCGTTGGTGCATGTTCAACTCTTACTGTGTGAATAAATACTTGAGGATTTTATGATCTATATATATTTCACACATCTCCGCAATGAGGTAATGTTGAAAAACATTTAAAGTGATTATTTCTATAGCCAACTCCATATCATGTGTTGGATAGTGTTTCTCATGAACTTTCAATTTCCTTGAAGAATATGCAATGAATTTGTCAATTTTCATCAACACACAACCTGGCCCCTCCTTCGAAGCATTACTAAATACCCCAAAAAGATAAACACTTGGGGGGTAGTGTGAGCATGGATGTAGAGATAAGACTTCTTTTCAACTCTTTAAGGAACTTTTCACAATCATCATTCCAGGAAAACTTTACTCCTTTTCTGAGTTAGCTTGGTATGAGGTTTTGACAATCGTGAGAAATTTCTCACAAATATGTGATAATATCTTGCTAACCCCAAGATGCTACGGATATCTGTTGCTGATGTTGGCCTCATCCATCCTTCAATTAAAATTGTCTTGGAGGGATCCACATATATCAAATTGCTTGTGATGATATGAACTAAGAATGAGACCACCTTCAACAAGAACTCACAGTTGTTTTACTTTTCATTGAGATTTACTTTTGCAAGGTCTCTAGTACATTTCTTAGATTTTCCTCATGATCCTCCTGGGTTTTGGAGTTTATTAGAATATCATCTATAAAGACAACCACAAATTTTTCTAGGTAATATCTAAAGACTCAATTCACCAAGTCCATGAAGATTAATTAAGCATTAGTGAGCCCAAAAGGAATTACAATGAATTCATAGATTATGTATCTTTTACAAAAAGTAGTTTTGGGGATATCCTCTTTCTTTACCTTTACTTGGTAATATACCCACCATAAATCAATGTTGGAGAAGTATTGTGCTCCACATAGCTGATCTAACAAGTGTTCAATTTTTGGCAGAGGATACTTCTTCTTTATCGTGATTTTGTTGAGATCATGATAATCAATGAAAAGGTGCATTAACCCATCCCTCTTCTTGTTGAAGAAGAATGGTTCACCCCCTAGTGAAGCACTTAGGAGCATAAACCCATTATATGGATTCTACTATTGTTTTTTCTTCATCTCCTCAAGTTCCACAAAATCCATTCTATAGGGATTTTTTGAAATTGGAAACACCACAGGTATAAGATCAATTGAGAATTCAACATCTATTCTTGGATGAACACCAGGAAATTCCTTAGGAAACACTTAAAAAATTCCCACACAACAGGAATGTCTTTAAGGATGGTTTCATTCTTGAAATGAATCATATGATCCAAATACACATTATCATAGGGCAGTAATATCTAGGCTTGAGATGATGGTGCTAATGAAGATTCATCTCCCTCCTTGCACTTGTATAGAATCGGGGGTCAATTTTCCATATAGAGAGAGATTTTCCTCTCACGAATATTTATGTTGGATCATTATAAGGAAAGAAAAATCCGGCTAATAAATGCATCAACCTCCACCAAAGGGAGTATTATGAGGTTCTCTGGGAATTTCAATCCACAAATTATGATAGGGAATGATTTATATTCTTGGGATGCAATGATTTCCCTATTTTCTATACTCACTGAAATATTTACTTCCACAACTTGTAGTGGTGTTGGGATTGTTCTACTAAAAATTTTGGATATAAAATATTGTGTAGAACTAGAATCCAAAAGTACATTTTCTTTTCTTGAATGAATAACTTGTGTGCCTATCACCACTTCGTTGTTGGGGATCACTTCGGCGGTAGTGATGACAACATCTCACCCTTTATGCCTTGGAGGTTTTTGGTTGCCTCTAAAAACCCTTGTCTTAGGGAACTGATTTTCAATGTGACCCGGTTCTCTGTAGTTAAAGTAATGAACAATGTGTTGAGGGTTAAATGGGGCATTCCATTCCTCTATCGCAACTACAAGTTTTTCTTTTTAGCAGTCAATAGAAAGCTGACCTTATCTTCCACACCAAAAGAATTTCCTCACCCCCTTCAGGAAAATTTTGCGGCACTTCTTTATAGACCTATGGAAAGTGGGGTGATGGATTTTATTAGCACTATTGGATTTATCCATCACACCTCTAGAATTGAAGTCCACCTTTCACTTCTTATCCCCATGATACCCTTGAGATTCACTGATCTTCATTTTGACTTTGAGGGAACATGAGACAATTTACTCATAGCTCTCGAAGTCATAGATCACTAGGGATTTTTATAGGTTAGGTTTTAGCCCACCAATGAAGTGATCAACCTTTCATTTAGGGGTAACGGAAAATATGGAGGCATATTGTGAAAGCCTAGAAAAGTTTTCCTCATAAGGTCCAATGGATTCACACCATTTTTCTTGATAAAAAGGAAGTCCCTTTCCATCTAAAGCCGGAGGGTGCGGGGAAAATATTGGCCGGAAAACATTTTTTAGAAATCCTTCCATTCGAACGCCTCGATATCATCCTCAGTATTCAGATTTTTTTTTTATCAATTTCCACCATTGATCAGCTTCACCCTCCGTACGATAAGCAGGTATAATTACCTTCTCCTATTTAGAACATTGAAGGATGATGAAGATCTTTTCACTTTAGTTGATCTATTGTTCGACAATTGAGGGATTAGATGATCCATTAAAATTAGGTGGCCTATGCCTCATGAAGAAATTTATTGTGACTTGTTCTTTCTTAGGGGGTTAAATGTTCATCTTATCCCATGTTTCTATTCAAAACACGAGTTAACTGAGAGAGTATCTTGACAATGTTTGTGATTCCTGTTACCATTGGATTTGGAATCTCATTAGAACAGTCATCGCATTGATCTTCGTATCAGTTGGTAGCCCAAGTCCTCCAATTATTGGCCATTGGATGGAATAAAAGGAATGTTAGGGGTACAACACAAAGGTTAATCTAACGATAAAAATAGAAAACTCTTTTATTTTCTTAACTTGTGAATTTATAGGCTTAAATATATGTTATCCATGATCTACTTCCCAATATATATTTTCAGGTGAATTTTTTTATTCCCTTAATAATGGTTTTTACTAAGCTCATGAGTCTACCAAAGGATATCCCCCAGGAGTGTCGTAACCAAAAGTAAAACAAGGACCGTTGTCGTGTACTAGTTCCCGTTTGAGTCTATCTCAAAAAGTGTTTTTGAGTTTTACCCCTAGATACATCTGTATCAGAGCCGCCTCTACTTGCTCGTATCTAGATATGGATGTTTTTTTTGATAAACCACTTAATATATACTCACCAAAATTTTGGTATTTTTTTATTAAACTTAGTCTTATCCCTACGTATTTCACTAGGGGTTTCTATTCCTAATCCATAAAATAACAAAACCTATCCTCTGATACAATCTATAACAACCCTTCTCTTTATTTCACACTAAAACATAATTTATTACATAAAAACGTCACTTGATACAACATAGATGATCCAGAGGTCTAGTTTCGTACGCGAATATGAACATTACATAACAACATAAAATGTTAAGTACACATCTTTATTGAAAACTTATTTTACGTGACCACACACATTCCTTCATAAATAGCATTTAATGGGTTAACCCGAGGACATGGAAAAGAAAAGGGCGTTCTCTAAAGCCCATTAATAGAGTAAACAAGGCATTACATGAAGAATACAATACATGTTAGTCAATAGGCATATCAGTGGAGAATAAGAGATACATGAACATAAAGGCATGATACAATATGATTATCATAACATAGAAATGTGGCAATAACACTTAACATTGCATTAGCATGAGCCAAGGATCATTGCACACGGAGAACGAGTAATCCCTCATTGAACATGAATTAGAATGAGTAAACCCTCATTTCACATGATGTATCATGATACTTATCTTTACCCAATGTATTGGAGCGCTATCTGGGATCACCCTTCTTAATCATTTCATTTCATGCATATTTGTGCCACAAGGATCATATAACATGGAGTCCTTAAACATAATTATTTATTAAATGATAATGTAATGTTGAATTCATACATGAAACGCTATAATAAATAAGTAAATGTTCATAAATATGAATACCCTTGATAAAGTAATGGTCCTGGTATTCCTTACACAATGACTTTGGCTTGGAAAATCGCGGTGCAATTTCAACAGCATGACAACGTGACATAAGAATTAATAAAATTTTTGATAAGAGAGAAAGGGGTGTCTCATAAAATGTACATGAAATGGAAATTAAGAGGGTAATTTATATACATTTATCAACATTTTTAAAGGAATTTATATTCATAAAACAAAAGAATTAAATGAAAGTAAATGAGAAGAGAGAAATTTATTACGAAATTTCACTATGGTTACAGGTGTACATGAGAGGAATTAATGAGAGAGAAAGAGGTATATAATCATTAAAACAAAAGTACAGAAGTATGTGTGAGGTTCAAAATCAAACCCCAACATTTTTAATTGAATTAAAAATGGCATGACAATTTAATGAAACATTGAAAAAATTAAAGATGAATAAATACCTTACATGGAAGTGTCAAACCAAAGGCTTAGGAGAAGCTTGAGTGAGGATTCTTGTGTGCTTGGGGTTACTTGTGAGGATTATATAGGGAGGAGGGTAGAGTTTGGTCGAGATCCAATGGATTTGATGGAAGAGTAAGTGAGAGCTTTGGTGGGTTTATATAAGAAATGAGAGGGAATTCTTTATTATTTAGGTTTTGGAAACCACACATTAAACTAATAAAAACCACAAATGAAACCACGGTTCATAGAAAATGGGAGTGGAAAAAATTATTTTAAAAGTCCAATGGCCGAACTTCTTAAAATAGTAGGCTTTCTTATGGGGAGGTGAGTCACACTCTCAAGGAAATCAATTTAAAAGGTTAAAATATTTTAGAACCCTTGAAGGGTCCACTAAAGCTTTGTAAAATAAATAAAACAAACATAAAATCACATTATTTTAATGTTAAAACATATATTGTCCTAACATACAACTTATAGTATTTTATATATCACTATTAGGTCATTATGATGTAAAAAACACATTATATAATTAAACTATATTTAATTTTTATCCAAAAATTCAACAGACTCAGAAAATTATGAAAACTTCACCGTTGGATAATTTTGACAACCAGATTCCAAAAATAATTTTTATTTTATATAAATAATTTTTTAAATATTTGAATTTTTAATTTTAAACTAATAACCGACATTTATTGAAAATTCACTGGTTTTGAGAAAAACAGCTTTCAAACCTTAATGAAAATTACAATTGTATTCCTAAAAATTATATGATAATTTATATTTAATAAAAATTAATTTATTAATTATAATTTATTAAATTATAAATAATTAAAAAATCCTTTAATTAATCAAAATAGATTTCATAATTGAATATTAAAAAAATACTATTTGTTCTTTAAAAAAACATTTACAAGATAACAGTAATAAAATGAATGTATATTTTTTATTATATAAAAAAATAATGCACATAGTCATAGTCCTAAGGTTTTGTAACATAACCCCTTATAACAACTTCTTATGACCTAAGGGTATGGTGTGAGATGGTGACAGACTCTTGGGGTGTCTCGGATAACATCGCTTTGGTGGTAATCTCTATCAACGTCCACTTCCCTTGTAGGTAGTTCCATTCAAGCATAACGTGTTAATGATCGGCTTGGGATTCATCATGCGTGAAGACCAATGATGGAACCTCCTTTACGAGATCCGACGAATGGGCTTCATATGGATAAATCCTACAAGATGATCCATCACTTCATTTGTTTTAGTAAATTGGATTTGTTAAAGCCCTATATTTATACTAATCATGTGATCATTATTCAACGACTATATTAGCAACGATGACAATTAGTAACAGTATTACGAAATTCAAAAACATAAAACCAAGGAAGTGCCTATTTTATAAAACCATTTTACATAAAAAAAACTTTTAATTAGATCAAGAGTAATTTTCATTAATAAAAGTTTGGGTCCTTACATCCCGTGACCAAAACCTAGAAGGCCCTGATGCTAGAGACATGCTACTAACTACTTTCTGATTCAATGAACTTGTATATATCCCTTCTTGTAGTACATTTCCCTATGAGTTAATCTTCTCTACTACTTTAGTCTTGTTCTAAACTTCAAGTATTTGTTGGTAGGGTAATGGGAGTGACGAAATACTGAAGAGAAGGCCATAGTGCCTCCTCTGTGCTTCCCACCCACAAATACTGATCTGAAAAAAAATTCAGAGAAAAGTGTTTGAGATCATTGAACATGATCCCTAGATCCCTCACCAATATACTCCATTCTGAGACAGAGAGAATCTCCTGCCTCTTCTTGTCCTTCATTATCGACGAAATAAAATCTACCCGAATCTCCTTCTCAAAGTCATCCATGGAAAATTGGTCTTCTTCCTCTCCATGAGGTAAAGAATCCACCAATGATATGTTGTTAATCATATCTGGCTCACTGTAATAGAAACCCAACACTCCCATAGAGCATAGATCAAGGTAAATGTGATTATCTGCTCCTCAAGCCATCCCTTTGTCTCTATGTCTGAAACACATCCTTCATACTTTTCTAGGGTGTGTCATTGGAAAGCATGAATGGTAGTTTACCACATGTCATATTATTCATCTCTATTGGCCCTCTGCTGATCAACTGGGTCAGCCTATTGGGCCTCAACTAGTCGTACCATATGTTGGGGATGTCTGAGTTCCATAGCTGAAAAGTGTAAACAAGGAATTCCTAAGCCCTCACTGTATGAAAATTTTCTTTTTAAAAAATTAACATTAATTATATATTTATTTTAAAATTCCAAAAAAACCCATGACACACAGGAAAAAAGTCAGCATGAAGAATGTACCATTCCCAGGGTGTCTACCCTGAATCAGTTCAGCCTCACTTGGTCATTTGGTAGGCTCAGGGTCTTTGCATCGGATCTCGGGGGGCCCTAAAATCCCATGTCCTAGTTAGTCTTCCTTGGCCTATTTCACAAACCATGATTTTCTAACACTATTTACCTACCATCCAATGAAATATTCCCTGTGCCTAACTCCAAACCCTATCCTATCAGTTAACCTCCCTCTGATTCCATTATATAAAGACCCACTTTCTTCAAGATGAGGGAAGGAGCAGCATAGTGCCACACCCTTCGTTATTCATGCTGATGGAGAGATAATGACCCCGCCTGAGATCTAACTTCGATAGGCCCAAAAGTGGAGATCAGCACCAATGGTATAAAAAATCATAAAAAATGGAAGGCATCACCCCATTTTAATGAAAAAAATATTGGGAGACAAGACGGTAAATGCCAAAAAACACCAAATATTTAAATAAAGTGAACCAAAATCCATCCCATGAATGATTTAAATGTAAATTTCAACAGAAGTACTACTAAAGTACCAAATAATGTACCAAAAGAAAGAGAATAAAAAGAATCACAAAAAATATCCTGATGCCTGAGCTTGTAAAGTCCACAACAATACTCAAAGTCCTCTTGGAAACCTGAAAATAGTTTTACAGATATAGGGTGAGTATACCAGTATACTCAGTAGGAAAACTAAATCCACCCATGAAAAAGTGGGGGAACATACTAATACACCTACGAGAGAACAATAAAATCTCATAGAGCTATCCGAGATATACTAAATAGACCAGACTCAACAAGGAACACTCACCAAATAATTCATGTCAAGTAAAGTAGTAGTATAAGAACATTGACATTTGGTTACCCCATACCACTTTCCCACTGGTTAACTACTCATTCCTAATGGTTGATTTCTTGATGCTACCACTCTTCAAAAAATGCATTCCCCCTACCACAACCTATTTTCACACACATGGGCCTCAAACCATAGAGAAAACCCTACCCGCAGACACCTGGGCCACAACCACAATGCACATATCACACATAGACACCTAGGCCACAATAATCACTCCTCTCACCTGAAGGCACCTATGACTCATCCCAAAGCCACTTGGGAAAACAAACTTTTACTGCACACTTATGAGACCCTCATTGACAAAAAACTTTCCTGAAGGATCAAAGACTATAGTAATCCTCAATCCATTACCTCCTACCTAGATACGCTCGGGCGGTAAGAATTAGAAGAGGGTTCGAGGAAGAATGTCAGTAACTAGCCATCCATCCTCCAACTGGGATGTTTGGAATGACACCCTCAACCATTAAATGGGGGTGATTGGAAAATGGTTCTCAACAAGTGTGGGGTGTGTATATAAATCACAAGTATCTATAATTTATAAATATAAGTAAACAAAACTCAGCACATCTTATGGGTCCCCAAAACAAACAATCAGACCACCGAAATAACTTTTTTTTGTTATCCCTATATACATAACCACACAACCATCCACTACTAAAGCATAAATCAACCACATTTTCATTTAACTACAAGAAATTTATTAATTAATGGGTTCTCTTTAGTTTATTCTAGAAATTATTTGGCAAAATACTGAGCACAACATCTACAAATGTCTCAGAAGGTGAAGGGTCTGATTAACTAAATACAAAACAACCCACTCACATCGTTCTCCATTACTGTAAACATTGAACAAGGGAATATGGACCAAGGTAAATCATTTCCATTTAACACACATTCATAAAAACAATAGAGAACAACCAACCCACATTCCCACTACACACCCCCATTTTTCCTATACATCCCTTCAACCATTTACAACTATCATTATTAAATGCTATACCGCACAATCCTATTCTCACAACCAGTACTGGAAACCCTGCTACAGAACAATACCACACCCAATGCACCTATAAACATGAATTCATAAAACAACCTAGTCCTATGGCCCTACTTCCCAAATATTTCCCAAATGTAGTCCCACTGTATAACATGTTCATAACCACACCACAATCCCACTATACAACATCGCTCAATGGCCACAAAATAGGAAAAGGTAGTACCACTCCCTACAAGTCCATCAATTGCACAATCAATCAGTACCTAAAACTAGGATACCAACATTCCCCCTATAACTCCCGATTAAAAAATCCAACAAAAAATTCCACTAAAACTATATCCCCACTACACAAACATACAAAACAAATTCACAGAACCAACTAGACACAGCAAACATCCACACCATTAATCCACGTATTTTCTAGATTAGCAAGAGGGGTTCTTTAATAACACTTTAAAATAATCAGGGTAATCACACCACGGGTTTGATCCTCGGGAATCCATTTAAATTATCCATGTATACATGATTAAAAAAATTTCATGTTACAACCATTTATCAAGAATTATGATAAAATATGACATCATCATTGGGAAAACAAGGACCACCAAGTACTATGACTTTCAAAAGGATTACATCCACAAAAAATCATAAGAGAATAAAATAAAAATGGTGATCAACCTCAAACCACTAACATCCCAATATTTTATTGACCCCTGTTAACTTTTGACCATATTCCATTATTATTTATTACTCTTTTTAAGAAAATTATTCCCCTATTAGTATCCTTCTTGATGCACAATTAAAGAGAGGTAGAATAAATCCCAACTTGAAACAACATGAGACCAAAAATATCCTTTGCACTAAAATAGGGGATCACATGAGTAACAGGAAAGAACTCCAATGAAAAACAGTGATGACATCTACTCAGATGCATGACTCAGGGAGGGAAAAAGCACTGGGTGTACCAAGGGACAAGTAAAAAGGGATTAATGAAGAGAGGATATCTGCTTAAGAACATGCCAGATCCAAAAATCAGGGAGATGATTTCAAAATACATAAATTTAGGATAGTCATTTGACCACACATCTTGGTGGTTTCAAAGGCCTCAACATGTTAAAAAATAACTGAGATTTAATTATTCTCCCTAGAAATGGTGGAAAGGGTGTTAAAAATGGATAAAATTTATAGGATTTCATTTAATCAGGAAAACATGTAACATGGGAGAAAAATGGGAAAATGGAAAACTAGGAATGCCTCACTGACGCCCTAGCATCGACGCCCTGGCAACGAAGCCCTGGAACTGATGTCCTAACAACGATGCCATGTCACTGAATCCATAGCACTGATTCCATTGAACCAATATTGATGCCCCTAAATCAATGATGCTGATGCCCCTGGCTCACTAATGAAGATTCCCTCGACTGACTGATGATGACGCCCCTCACTCACCGATGTCGATTCCCCTGATTCACCAATACCGATGCCCCTAACTCACCGATGCTGACACCCCTGACTCTCCATGGATGACCTTCTGACACACTGAAATTCTGATACCAATAGTTCAAAATGACACGCTGATAGAAAAAACTGGGGTTTTCATGAAGGAATGGCTCATGGAAATCCGAGTCATTACAAAACATGTGTTACATACTCAAAATCATTCAAATACACTGAAATAGTCTTTATATTTTTGAAAAAATATATATATATTTTGTAGTATAATGTAATTAACATCACATAAATATTACACATGGTGTAGCTGTTATGATTGAAAGCTCATGTTTTTTTAAATTAGAATTTTAGTTAAAAAAATTAATTACATACTAAAAAAATAAAATATATTTTTATTGTCTTATTAGATTATAAAAATTATTTATAATTCATTTTATATGTATAGGAATTAATATTAGATTAATTTAACAAATTGTATTTTAGTTATGATTTAAAGTGTGTGTTTTTAGATTAAAAGTGACATTTTAGTTTAAAACACACATCACATACTCAAAACAGAGAAAACACACTCATACTATGTTGATAATTTAGGAAATAGATTTATAATTCATTTTTGATGTATAGGAATTAACCTAAAGAAAATTCGACACACTTTATGGTAATTATAACTAATAGTTCAAGTTGTAATTTCGAAGTTATACTTTTTTTCAACACATGCATCACATACTAAAAACTGATAAAATCCTTATGATTATCCTGATAGTTTTTACGGAATTTATAATTCATTTTCAGAGTATAGGAATTAACCTCAACAGAATATGACATACATTGTGTACAATATAACATGTTTTCATTTAAAAGTGAAATTTTATTTTGAAATGCATGACACATACTCAGAACTATGAAAAGACTCTTGGATTGTCTTGATACATTAGTAAAAAGTTTAATAATTCATTTATATGTGTAAGAAATAATATTACATCAATATGAAACACAATGTGGACAGTATGACTAAAAGTTTGTGTTTTCATTTAAAAATGGAATTTTATTTCAAAATAATCTTCACATACTAAAAACAATTTTTTTTATTTTAATCATTATAATTCAGTATAAACATCTTTAATTCATTTACGATGTGTAGGAATTAATCTCTTGCCAATCCAATACACAGTGAGGCAAAGACAATTGAAAGTGTGTGTTTTTATTTAAAAGTTACATTTTAGTTTCAAATGTTTATCGTATACCTAAAAAAACACTCATATTATTGGGATAATGTAGATCAAAATCAAATTATTCATTTTTTACTTATAGTATGTAAACACATATCATTCCAATTTTAATTTTTCATGGTTTATGGAACATTTCAATTCTATTTTTTATTTTTTATATTATTTTACTAAAATAAGCCTTGTCTTTATTTCGAGAACATGCTTCCATTATAGGAGATGTGCTTAATCATTAGATAAGGCCTGATATGAGATTTTTTGTTTAGTATTTGTTTTTATTTATTTGTTAATGTGAATTATTAAATTATGTAATTATATTTTACTAAAATTACTTAGTTTAAAAAAAATAATATTTTGAATTATATAATTACAATTCCAATATAAACTAATTACTTGTTTAAATCATAGTGACCATTTATGTTTATATTTTCAATGAATTTGGAAAATTATAGAAAAAAAGTGGTAAATACTACATAGTTTTCAATTTTTCTGAAAAAAACTTGTTCTTATATTGAAACTCCTATTTTTCATTCAATTTTTATTTATTTATTCAATATGTGTCACTATTTACATTTCTATAATCCATATACACCCTTAATCCCTATGAGAAACATTTTAAAACATAGTACGAGAACAAAAAATATATATAAGGTATATAAAAAGAGAGGAAACTCTTTATATCATTTGGAATTTAGGATATCCCATTAAACAGTTTGACTTTTTATGTATAAACATTGAGATCAAAATAATCAATTACTTATGAAAATAGATTTTTAAAAATTTTATTTATAAAACATTTCGTCAGAAATAAAAAAGGTAAAATCACAATTCAAGTGAGTTTCTATGAAAAAATGAAAAAATTCCCTTTAATACAATACTTTCACCCCTAACTGTTAATAAAAATTATTTTAAATAATAAGATCATTTACTTATCTTATTAAATAAAATGATTTCATTAAAAACCCAACACCAACTTTAACATGAAATTTATCCAAGGATAATAATATAATTAATAAAATGGATTATAATAACTGATTTCAGAACAAGGGAGTATATAATGTTAGAAAAGTTAATCTTACTATTGAATCCTATCTATAAACACATCTTATATATTATCATGGCCTTCTAACCATTAAATATTACATATAATCAAGTCCCATCAACTAATAAATCTTTTATCCTATCAAGTCCTCTCAAACAAGACATTTTCATTCTAGGGGTTGACATACACCAAGCGATCCTAATTCTTATTTTGTATAATGAGACCTACCAATACATCGAAGGGTTATAACCGCCCATTCCCATTACTTACACATATATAATGAAATACTCATATATTGTATAATAAATAACATTAATCTTCAATAAGTATTAAATTCAAAAATATATATACTAAATCAAATATATTGAATGTAAATATTTCCACAATACGTATTCAACATGTGTTAGTAGTCAATAACCATTCGTATTGAATTATCAAGTATAAATATTTTCAATATTACTTAGTCAATAAAATATCATCATCATAATCAATCTAGAAAAACAAGGTAGATTATATCATTATATCATATACCAAATGAGGCATAAAATAATTTAAAGAATGTTTACATATATGGAAACAACATTTTCAACATATATAGGAAGTTACTTTGATAACAAAAATAAATATCATTTTCCGTTAATAAATATGAAAAAATTCCCTAAATAATTCAAATAGAATATGTTTTAAAAAATTAAAACATATATAGTAATCTTGATAATTAATAATGATTATTATTGAGGAAAAAAAGTTGTTATATGGTAAATGTTAAAAAAATTCTTTTTTTATTTTGTGAAGTAAGGCAAAAGTGTGTCATATGAATTTTTTAAAAGGATTCCTTTCACTAATTTTATTAAAATTAAAATTTGGTAGAAGAAAAAAATTAAA
This sequence comes from Viscum album, assembly GCA_963277665.1. Taxonomy (NCBI): domain Eukaryota; kingdom Viridiplantae; phylum Streptophyta; class Magnoliopsida; order Santalales; family Viscaceae; genus Viscum; species Viscum album. The sequence goes on along the minus strand of OY728160.1, from coordinate 468,138,284 downwards.
AAAAATTTATATGTATATGAAAACTTAAAATAAAAAATTTTAAAAATGTCAACATAGATTTGAAATAATCTAAAAAGAAAATATTAAAATAGGGTTTTAAAGGAAAATCATGTTCCTCAAGCACTGGATCATTTGGTATATTCTATAACATAAGGTATAATAGATTTATACTTTTTATAAATATATAAAAAATTATAATAATACTTATCTTAATATATATTAGTCCCTTGTAAATTTCGTATTTCCCATTTATTTATAATTCCTAGTTATAATCAATATTCTGGGGTCAATAGTTTTATTTTCCACAAATGATTTTATATAGTAATTATAGTACTTCAAACTTGGCCATGGTTCAATAATAATAGGAATAATAAAAATTTTATAAATATAATATTTATAAATTTTTTACATTTTTAGAACAATCCATATAAGGTGGTGATGAAAAATAAATTATATCACTTGGTGGAGATGATAGTCTATACGTATGCACAAGTGATGAATACATTTTTTAAATGGATATAAAGAAATAAATATAAAAAATAATCTATATTTAAAAATAATAAATATATCATAATTATCATATATATTCATTAAATCTCTCCTTATAACCATCCATCTAAAGAAGAAATGAAAATAGAATCACATCACTTCCTGGAGGTGGTAGTCCACACGTAAGCCTAAGCGACAGTATCATTTTATAATGAATGAGAGGGTAAGAAATTAGATAATATTATATATTTTAATAATAATAATTAATTGATAAAAATCATATATATCAAATAAATCCATCTTTATTACCATTCATGGGTTATGGTGATGAAAAAATTAATACTTTATGGGGATCGTAGTCTGTACGTATTCATGAGAGTTGTTTTCATTTTCCAGTAGATAGAAAAGAGAGACAAATTTTTTTTTATAAAGTTAACTTAAAAAAATTAGAATATAAAATATATATATATTTATTTATGATATATGTTTATATAATATTTGGAGGAGGTGGAAGAAGAAATATATAGGAAATAGATCAATAAGGACAATTATATCTTCTTCAGGTATCCCCCTTTCGATTGAACCTATGCCCTTTAGAGAAAATATATATAGTCACACAATTGGATTTAGAATACGGTATTGGATGTTTATATATATCAATTTGGATATATTTGTGTGTGAAAATAGAACCTATATATTCTTTTAAAAAGGATTGATTAATTCCCCTTTTATTTTGACTAAATCAATGGAATTTTCAAAAATATTAAGTAATTAAGAGCCATGAAAATAATATTAAATCAATCATGAGGAACAAAATCAATAATAAATACCATTTTAGATTATTTTAAATTACATTTTCCAAATTATATATTTTTTATTATTGTTTAATGAATTTTTAAAATATTATTTAACCTAAAATAACATTAAAATCACTTCTTGGACTATTCAAATAATTTGTCTTTAAGGACATCAAGATAAATATGAAGTTTTAATTTTAATTTTTAAATAATTACATATATTTCATTTTGATCAATAGAAATCATTAAATACTATAAATATACCAAAACTAATTAATTTTAATATTTTGAAAACTATTTCCATTGATTTTTCACCCCTGGCACAAGTGTTGCATCAACGATGCGTAAACATTCTAAAAAATTATACCATAAAAAATGTAAAAAATTAAAAAAATTAATAAAATATTTTCTTTATAAATATTTTCATATATATTAATCTATATAGTATATTTATATATTTACTTCACATGATAATATAATATTTGTAATAGAGAGGTCCATTTTGAAATTACTCTTAACTTTAAACAAAATAAAGGCCATAGTCAAAGACATATGACACAAAATTCCCATTTTTTAAAATAAATGATTATTATCTTCTAAAAAAACTCATGAAATTAATTAAATACATGATTTTTAGAAAATTTTATACATTATCCAATAGTTTTAACCGTATTCAATCCATTTTAACTTTTACTATGGTCATAAAAGTTCTCCACGTTGACTATTCATTTTCACCAAAAATGAACATGACATTATAACCAATTTGGGAAATTTAGATTCCAAATATGCCTACCATTTTTAAATATTAAATTTCCATATGCTTTAACAGTTATTTTAATATAATTACATAAAATAAAATCAATAACTATTTTTAGATAAATATACAATTTAAGTATAAAATGAATCTATAAAAAAACATTATAAATTTGATTCCAATGGAATTAATTGAATTAGGTAAAATAGAATTTGACTTCATTGAATTTTAAAAAAACCAATCCTAAACTAACCTTGTGAAACTTTGACTATAAGAGAGGAACAAAAATTATGTTTTCTTAATAAAAACATTACTTAAATTATAAATAATATTAAACATAGATTTCTAAGTTCAAAATTATATTTTTATCTGAAATATATTGAGTATTAAATATATATTTATCCAAGAGAAATCGTATCATAAACTTTCAATTCATTATTATATCACGATAATTTACTAAAATTTACATTATTTGTAAAATTAGTATTTTCACTATTCAGCCACAAATAATCTATTTTTGAAGAAATCCCAAACATTCACCCTAAGATAACTTAGATATACTCAATCTAATAATGAAATATTTTTTTTTATCAAATTAAATTTATAAAATTTATAATTTCGTGTTAAATGAAAATAAAAAATATACAAAAAATTTACATTAACAGAAAAATGACCCTTATAAACTTTAATTCTTCTTAACCTTACATTATTTAATTATTATCATTAAAAATTTTATAAATATTTAATAGAAATTAAACAATAAATTTTTATTTGGAAAATATTTATACATATATATCATAATGTGGTTACTCCTTTTCATATCTACCGATCTAATGACTAATTTGTAATAATCATATTTAAATAATAATATTTCAATAACATAACATTGTTCATTTATGATCAGTGTTGAGTGTGGAGAACTCAACCTAACATATTATTATTTAAATTATAACGACATATAAAAATATCATATTGTTACATTTTCTCCCTCCTAAAATTTTTTTTCCAGGTAATTTGTATTATTTCTTACCAAAATAAACGTACCTTGAAATAGGTATAATCATAATTTTAGATTTTATCATCATAATAAATTTCTAACTTACTATTGGGAAAATTAGTTTTTATTAAATATTTCAAGAAACATGTATCTTGCTTTATAGAAATCATACTTGTGAATAGGATTGAAAAAGAAAACATTGATTATTGAGTGTTATTTTCACAGAATACATGATATATTTATCATCCTATTTATTGATTTGATGAATTAATTTTACCATTAATATATATAATTTGAAAACATAATTACATGATTTATTTCTATTTTATATGTTTATTTTATCCTTTTGTTTTATATTGAGAAATTTTTCTCCTCTTATTTATCATATATTCTAATAAAAAATGATAATGATGAATTTTTCATTCCTGAAGAAATAAAATTAAATTTTAATGGATCATAAGATCTATAAAAAAAATTCATCAAGGTTTTTTACATTAACCAAAACTAAAATGGTTATCAAATGTTAAGATAACATCCAAAATTAATAAAACATTATATACAGAAATAATACTTTAATCTTCAAATCCTCACTGGTAGTTCCCAATATCCAACATAAATCATTCCATAAATAACTAACACTAACATTATTCCAAACATTCTCAACTAAATTGAAACCAAAATATTAGAATGATTTGGTAACACATTATTCCAAGATAAAATTAATTTTGTTCTCTAAACAAAAGTAGTCACTCATAAAGTCACAAAACAAAATTGTATATTCTCTGATCATATATTTTCTAAAATATATTAATATTTCCCAAAAATAAACTATATATGGATAGAAAAACCCATAAACTACTATATATATTTTATAAATGGATATTTAATATTTATTCATCAAATATTATCAATTATTTTTGGTTGAAAATACCATATTCGACAAAAAAATCCAGCAACCTCAATCCTATAATGTTCTAAAAAAATTGAAAATAAAATTATGCAACTAATCATTAAATCACATTAAACCTAATATTATTTATAAGATAAAATACATGTTCTAAAAAATATAATACCCCTTTATACCAATTAAATATATCACCTCAACATTAATTAACACATAAACCGTAATGTTATCTTAACCTTACAACTTTTATTCCAAAAAAAATATTATTACCAAATAACTTTTAAAGTAAATCTCATGATAAACCTATGGTTTATTAATAAATAAATATTATATTAAAAACCAATATAGGGAAATTCTTAAAAAATCAATTTAATCACTTAATCACCATTTTACTTTTCAATCCACATGGTTATGTTAACTTATATTCCCAAAATTAATTAACTCATATCCCCAAATAATTCAATATCAGATCATATATCAACCCAAATATCTTTAATCATATATTTTTCATAAATCTCAATAAAAATATCCCAAAAATTTCATTAATCACCTTATAATACATTCATATTAATCCTCAAAAAGGGTATCTATAACTTATCATCATCGAAAATGTTATCAATAATTTTATAAAATACCACTATAACATAAATCTTGAAAGATCTATATAGATAATTTAATTATTAAACTTCATTTACAATATTTTATCAACTATTTTGTTTCATATTCTTTAATACTTCTTTCCTAAACCTAGAAATATAAATCATTTCCTAATATAAATTATTCTAAATATAATCATGTCTGCTAATTCAAAAATAATAAAAAATATTTAAATTAATTCATGAATTATATATACATTTTTTTAGTTACTTTTTCTTTATCTATATGGATTTTGAATTGTATAAACTTTATTAACATGATATTTTGGATCCCCTTAATCATATTCCCCCCTTAAGCATTGATTTCTATAATTCTTATCCTTGAAGCATTTAAAAATTTCACTTGTTATTGATACCATGGGAGGCTCTTTATTACTCTTCATTTTATTAGTCTAACTCTTCATTTTCCATATAATGATATTACTCTATTCCCTCTACTACAACTTATGAAACATCTTCTGATTCCTTTTATATGTTTCCCTTATATCTTATTCCCATATTCATGGCATGTAAGTAGTTTAATATTTTTACCTTCATGATATTAATCCCATGAACTTCCACAAAACTCCAGTTTTATATATTATGGTGTGTTTGGAAACTCACATTGGCATAAGTTTCTAGTAAAAACATCATATATTTGGTAAAAATACCCACATGAGTATTCACATTAGTTCTTATCCGGTTCATTTTGTCATTTTGAAAACTAGCTCATTGTCCTTCAAATCCACTATTAAAATGGTCCCTATTGGTTCAAACCATTTACTAAAACCAAAAAAATGTCAGTGTGAGTAAAATAACAACAAACCATTTTATAATACAGGTAAATAATAAGGTATACTTAAGAACATTATAAAAAGTTCAACTCTTTCAATTTAGTAAAATATTTGAATAATTCACTATAACTTAGAAACATTTTTAGTTAGAGAATACATCTAACATATGATATAAAACTATCATATTAAACCACAATGTTTCCACATTAAATAGTATCTTAAAAATTAAATTTATATAAACACTTTTTTTGAAAAACAATAATGCCCTAATAAAATACACACAGATTTGACACAAGAATCATATTCTCTATATATTGGTTTTTATTACAACTTAAGTGACTCAAATTTTAACTTCTATAATTATAATTTCAACAAAAAATGATAATCCACTTACATTATAGAGACCATTAACATTTAGTGTTTTAGAGAATTTGGAAAATAATAACATACAAAGTAGACACTTCCACTCATTGAATTATTTTTTCCACAATAACAGGTTCTTATATTTACACACCTTCTTTCATTTATGACAATTTTTTTCATTCAAGAAGAGATACCATTGACCTCCCTATAATCCTTACACTTCCTTAATACTTATTAAAAAATTGAAAATGTGGGATGAGAAAAAAAATATTTTTATTGGATATAAAAATAAATGAAACTTCTTGAACAATTTTATATTTTTAAAATACTATTAAGTAATTTTCATTTTTTTCATAATAAGTTTTTATCTAAAAATAATAACTTAAAACTATTGAAAAAAAATTCCCCAAATTTTTTTAAACAATATTTGATAATAAATCATTGAATAAATATCATAATTTATGCTGACAACATGAGAAATAGGATTACATTTCATTTAAAACAAACCTTTCACCATTGAGAGATTGTAATAAAATTATATCATATGAAGGTTTGGTTATCTTATGGAATGAAAAAAATATTATATAGAAACCCATTAACAACTTTAAGATGAAATATATCCAAGGATAATATTATAAATAATGATACGGATAATAATAGTTTTTTTAAATAAAGAATTCATAATATTGGAGTTATTAATCTTATTATCAAGGCCATGAAACCATGAAATCTTACAAACCATCATGGAAACTCGACCAAGAAATGTTACATATCATCAATGACTCTCAACCATAAAATTTGTTATTCTTTCAAATCCTATCAACCAATAAATTTTCATTTTATGATATGGAATACACCAAGAAATACCCATTCTGGTTTTCACTAATGAGACCATTCTATGCATCAAAGGTCTCTAAATAACCCCACCAATCACTTACTCAGGTCCAATGAATTACATAAATTTTTAAAATAAATAAAGTCCATAATAAATAATAAATAATAATAAATAAATATCAATATTTAATCAAATACAAACAATGTCATCATTTGCCCAAAAAAATTAAACCTACCTTAGCAATCAATAATAATCTTTATATAACTATAATGAATACATACTATAAATATTACGTAGTCAATAGAATATCATGATCATAATTATTAAAATATAAACTATTTATATTGTATCATTATAGAATATCCACAATAAGGTATAAAATATTTTAATGGATGTTGACATGGATGAGAAATACATTTTTAAAATCATTAGTTTGTTATTTTGAGAGAAAAAATAAATATATATTATTTTAGGTATTCTGAAAAATTAAATGAAGAATGTGATTATGTTCTTATTTAAAAAAACATGAAAACCTATATAGTAATAATGATAATGAATAATTGATTTGAAGGTAGAAAAAGTACATCATGTGGTGAATGTTATAAAACATTATTTTTATATGATATAAAGAAAATCAAAAGTACATCATATGGAGGACATTTAAAAATATTACGTTTTATAATTTAGAATTAATTTCAAAGGTAGGAAATAATTTCATTTATAAAAAATTTAAAATTATATAGGAACATCCAAAAAATAATATAACTAACATGGGCACAGAGGAGAAATATTCTGAAAGGAAATATTTAAGACAAGGTTTTAAAGGAATATATCATTCCTCATGTCTCAAACTATTTAATATGTTATCTGAAATCCTATATAATAAATATTGGATTGTTATAAATCTATATTAGGACCATATACATATTTATTTTATAAAATATAATTACCTTGAAAATTTTCAACTAATTATTTATTAATGATTCATTAGTAAAATCAATATTCACGTTTCAACGTTTTAGATTTCATGTACATTTTGGTTCACAAAATATAGTCCTTGAATCTTGTTCATGGTTTAATTATCTCTACAATATTAATAATTTAATAAATATAATATTTATCCATTATATATACTTTTTTAAATATCCTTGTAATTCATTTATAGAAAATTACGTACATCATGTTGTAGAGTTGGTAGTCTGTATGTATACACGAGTGATGTTTCCATTTTTTCAAATAGAAAAAATGAAAAAAAACATAAAAAATAATATATCATTCTAGAATAATAAATATATGATAAATATATCATTATTATAATATATATTAATTACATATATCCTTATTACCATCCATATAGAGTGGAAATGAAAAACAAATCACATCACATCATGGAGGAGGTAGTCCACACATACGCACAAGTGACATTATCATTTTCCAATATATGAGAGGGTAAGAAAGAAGATAATAATTTATATTTATATAATAATAATTATATCATAAAAATAATATATATTTATTAAATCCATATTTATATAAATCATGAGATATGTTGATGAAAAATAAAATACATCACTCTATGGAGATGGTAGTCCTTATGTACACATTAGAGACGTTTTCATTTTCCATTAGATGGAAAGAAGATATAAAAACGTTTGAAACATTAATATGATTTTTTTAGAATAGTAAATATATTTATTCCATTATTATTATTAGGTTTTAGAATATTTTAATGAGTAGGAAGAATAAAAAAATTGAAATATATTTGAAAATACAAGTTCCTCTTCTTCGAGTATCCATACTTCTATTGAACTTTAGGCCTTAGGAGGAGAAGTTTATAGTCATTCAAAGGGACTGGGAATATGGTATGGGAAGTATGAAGATGGATTTTTTAGGATTATTTATAGATAAGTAAACTCATATGTATCTTTTTAATGGTTATTTATGTCCTATTTTAAAATAAAAAACAAATGGAATTTTTAAAAATATTACGGTTCAAGGGTCTTAAAAGAAATTTTAAAATTAAAATTTAGATAAAAAAGGTTCCATGGATATCATTCTATACTATTTCTAATTCCAATTTTCCTATTATATTATTTTCATGTTTTTTAAATAACATTATAACATATTTTATGGAATTAAATATCTTTAAAATCATTTTGGGGCTATTCTTGTAATTTGACTATAAAGACATCAAGATAAGAATGGATTTTTAATTTTAAGATCTAAAACCTTAAATACAATTCATTCTGGTCAATAAATATAATTAAATACTATATCCAATCTAGAAAAATCATTTATAATATTCATAAAATTATTTACCTTAATTTTTCACCCTCTCGCATAAACACTATATCAACATTGAGCAAGTATTGTAGATATTTATAAAATCATAGAAAAGTAAAAAAATAATTAATATAATAAATATTATTTATTAACTATAAATTTTGTCAAGGATATTTAATTATATTTTATTTTTTATATGTACTTATCATGACAATATAATATATGAGAGAGAGTGGTATTTTGTAATTACTCTAAACTTAAAACAAAATAAAGGTCATATTCAATGGAATGTGGAACCATATTTCCATATTTTAGAATATTGAATGATTCTGGTTGAATTCCACCAATAAAATGAAATAAAAGAAGTTGTTTTGTAATATTGAGACCATAACCCATTGTTTTATCCTTGTTTTACCCATTTAACCTATTATGTTGGTGATAAAATTTTACCGTGTTTAATATTCATTTTTTACAAGGAAACATTGCATGTAATTTTTTTAAAAAATATGATTTAAAATATAAAGAACATTTTCAACGATTAAATTTACAAAATTAAGAAAAAAAATCTTTTTATATAAGTTCAAAAAATGAAATGAAAAATATTTTTTAGAAAAAATGCTTTTTTGGATCTTAAAAATGATTTTATACCAAATTTAAGTAAAATGATTATTAAAATATAATTAATTATATTATCTTAAATTAAAGGGTAATTATATTAATTTCAAACAAAACCTAAACCAAAATGAACATCAAGAAATCATTTTTAAAAGTGAGAAAACAAAAATAGTTTTTATTTTAATAAAATCATTACTAATATATCCAAAATGTCAAACATAGATTTCTAGGTTCAAATTATATTTTAAAATGAATTATATTACTTATTATAAGGTTAAATGGTATAGAAATGTTTTTTATAAACTTTCAAGTCATTCTTATATAATGTTGATTTTATAAAAGAGACCTTATTGATAAAACTAATAATTTTCACTATTCACAAAAATATCAATATATTTTGAAAGAAAAATCACCATAAGATAACATTGACATTCTAAAACAACAAATTATAACTTTTTTATACAAATTATTTTCGTATATTGATAAATTTATATTTTAAATAAAAAATAATTAAAAAACAGATTTTATTAAAAAAATTGAACCTTTTAAACATTATAAGTTTTAAACCTTAATTTATTTCATTTTTATCATTTATAATTTATTACATATTTACTAAGAATTAATCTATAATTTTTTAATTGGAATAATTTTTTACATATATTTCATAGTACAATTTCTCTTATTCATATCCACCAATCCAATGACTAGGTTATACTAATCAAATGTAAATAATGATATTTCTATAGTATATCAAAATTCATTTTATAACAGTGTATTGTGGGTTAAATTAAATCATAAATTTTATTTTTTAAATTCAAATTACATATTTAAGTTCTATGGTGCAACATGAACTTCAATATTGATTAGGGACATGTACCTTTTTACGTTAAACTTACGAATATGATCAATAGAATTAGTATATGAAGAAGAAGGATCTTATAATAGTGACACCCAAGTTATAGAATCCATATACTATCCTAATCTATTCTATAGTAATATGGGTCTTCACATATGTTTTGTTCTATTTTTATAATACTGGATATTGTTAGTATAATAGAGGTATCACCCCTAATATTCTCACAAGATCGAACTACTGGGTGTTTATCATTACTGGGAAGTTTCTTCTTGGACTATCATTGGTGAAAAGGGACACTAAGAGTGGTTTCATTCCACTATATGTGATCTTGGTTAATATCCTAATGATAATCCGGGGCTTTCCCAAGTACAGAGGATAGATTCAATGGTTTCAGTATTTTGAAAAATATACAGTTCTTGTGGTAGTAGAAATGTTTCCAATTAAAAACATAAAAATATGAACACATAAGGGGAAAAAGGGAGGAATTGTAATACACACCACAATTCAAGAATGTTTATTTCTATAAAAATCGTTCATGTGTTGAACATTTAGTGGTATACACGATGCACTTATGATGGTACAAATTTTTTTTTGAATCTTTATCCCTTGACCGTTGTGTTGATCTACACCATATATGGTCATAATCTAGGTTCTTTATTTTCTCTTTAGGAAGGCAAATATCCTTTCTCCACTATGGTGAAAAATGTGGAACCTTGATCAAAATGAGATGATGGTAAGTTTTTACTTCCATATATGGAATGCATAGCTTAGTTTTTGACTGATGTATAGATTTAGGAAATTCTTTTGAATCATATCCTTGATTCCATATTCATATTTACATCATTTATGTACATCACTTTCTACCTTAGAAGGGACAACACATTCAGTTAGATAGGATGGGTCTATCATGTACATTGTCTCTCTATATTTATATTCATCTATCTTACTCATGTTTGGTCTTGATGGAATATTGTGTTCGTCTCACAAGGGAAAACGATGGGTCTGATTATTAGATATAAGAAAGAATAGTATTTTATCTTTAATTTAATTTTACCATGAAGGAATATTAGGTTCTTCTCCAAAGTCATTCTATAATCGTAACATGGGGAATCTGGGTCTATTTACACAAAGAATCTTATGCTCGTTACATAAGTCATCGCATGCTACTCACATGAGGGATCCAAGGATTGTCAGCTATGGTTCCCCTTGATCACATTTCATGAACAGTCCTATTATCATTAAATATTTAAATTAGGGGTCCTATACTAATCATCACATAAGAATAGTTAATACTCTTATTCTCATAATTTATGATCAGTTGATTCTATTAAACATATTATTGAAGGGTAGTCACTATTTAACATCCAGTGGGACATTTGTAGGTGGTTTCATGTTCTTTGAGAAATTGGATATGTTTGGGAGAATACCATCTCTTGAAGGTGATATAGGATTGAATTAGTGTTTGTATATCAGTATTAATCCATATGGGAGTGGTTATATATATATCATTATAGAAGGAATCCAAACAAATGTAGTTCAAGTGACATAATTTTAAGTAATGTGTTAGGATCGGTTTGTATATATTAATGTTATACAGAAAAGATTCATGTTCCATGAAAGTGATGAAAGAAATGAAAATAGTGGTGATTATATGTTAGTATTCCTTGCCTATGCTTAGGATCAATATTTATGAAAGTTTCTTTATACATACTTGGTTTGAAGGACCCAATGGTGATTGTCCATGATATTGGTTATGCACATGATTTTTTCAAAAATGAATTTTGATCGGGTAGATTTTGGTTCCATGATCCCTCAAATTTCATTGAGGTGTGTCTCTTAAATGGGGGATCAAATGGGGTTCCATGTATTGGATTTCATAAAAGATAGTTATTGTATGAAAGGATGAATTACATGAGTACTTTTTCTTTTTTGTGAATTGTGTTCTTTGTTAGTGTGAGTTGTATAAAATAGTTTCAAGCACACACCAGCACATTGAAGGGTTTTTATAAAAAATTCACATAATATTATTACTTGAAATATTCCATGGTGGTTTTTTTATGTTTCATGAAGAATGTAATTCAAGTTTATAAAATATGAGAACATCATATTTCTCAAAATATGTAATTGGAATTACAACCCCTTGAAATAATAGATAATATGTATTTTCTAGGAAAATATCTCACATAAGTGATTGTATTATAAAATCATTGTGCACTTGGGAAACATTATACTTGTAAAGAACCTCTCCTATTAGAATCATACACCATGGGTTGTGTGAGATTCTTTATTTCACTCTCGAATGGGTTCCCTCTATCATATTTCTTCTTATTTCCTCCTTGGATTCTTTTTTCAACAAAAATAACCCCCCCCCCCACATGGGTTCAATGGGTGAAGATAATAAATAACTATATGGAAAACACAAAAAATCAATAGTTTTCTCCTTTGAGTTTGTCAAACTCGGGTCACATGAGGACTTTGGTGGGGTCTTTGATCCTTCATGGAAATTGAGTTCTTCTCCAAATTTCATAGAACTCGGCCTTATGTGAATGTCTTATGATAATTTTTTCCATGACTATGTCATGATAAACATTTTACATAAAATGAATTTCATGACTATTCATCATGTGAATGGTCTATTCACAACTTATACAGAAAGGACTTTGTGAGATAGAAGGTATTTTCATGAATTTATCATATAAAATGAGTGTAATGGAAAAGGAACCCATAGAAAGGCTAAGTGGGATAAATTTATCTCTGAAATTGGATATTGATAAACCAATTTTTCCATTAAAAAAGTTATAAGATATGAAAACAGTCATACTTCAACTCAAACATTAGTTCAAGCATGTCAAATAACCTTGCACTCAGTGGTGGTGGTGAATCTATCAGCAAAGGGAGCTGCAAGATTAATTATCCCATTGGTGTCCATAGGCCGATGATGGTATGGATGAGATAACCAAGATATATTGGCTATCAAACCCCTAGAGAGGAGGTTTTCTGAGATCAACAAGTAGATGACTGAAGCACAACCATAGACCCTTTTTTTATCAATAGAGAGTCTTCAGGGTATTGATGAACTTACTTTTTTACAAGAAATAGAAACCTTACTTATTATAACACTAATTTTTGAATTATGTATCATGATCCAATTAATTAAATATTCTTACAAAGTTGGTAAGACCTTGTGATTTATGATTGATGTAAGAAACAAGATATAAATAGAAGATCATTTTTATTACACCAAAGTGTGTAATATTGGTTGATTGTTTAAGGTTAGAATATTGAATTGATGAATATAAGGGAACCCATATAGATGGGGTAATCAGATTGGTGTGATTCCAAAATATTGATTTACTATATATATGTAAAGAAAATGAATTGGTTGGCACTTCATTGTTGCAATGGGGAATGAATGAAACTTTAAAATTGTGACTCCAAGAGTCTGAACCAACAATAAAATGGGGAAGATAGGCTAAGGATGATCATAAGAAATGTTTTAATGGAGGTTTATACTAATGTACTATAAGATAAATTCAATTGGGGACATGTAACATGTATGTTAGGTGGGTTATGGGAATTCATCCATCACCATAGTGAAGACTATAAATTATGAGGGTGGATCCCCTAAGATGTGTACCTTAGATGAGAAGTGGCTCATTGGCACTATACAATCACTCTAGGGGAGTCATTTTGGAAATGTTAAAGGAGATATTGATCTAATTTAAGGAAGATAAATGTGTTTATGAGAGAGAGGTATGATCAGGAAGAATTCAATCACTCTTAGGGTTAATCGTTGTGCACTGTGCATATTGATGCGGTGTACCAAAGCATATAGAAGGAATATGGTCTAGTGGTCTAGATGAAAACGATTATTCACATTATACACAATAATATGGTTCAATAATGAAATAGGTTTTGGATAAATTTGATCTTAATGGGTGATAGTTTAGATTCACATAGATTGGACTATTGGGGGATACCCTTTTAAGGTTATGGAGATAATACTACAGAGTTTCTCATAGTTTTAGATCATTGACCTTAGACTATGGTGCTACTGAAGAATTAAAGTCAAAGATTTTGGACCATGGGCGTCAAAAAAGAATATATAATAATAAGGGTAGTAAAAACTGGTGATAATTGGGAACCCAGTTTTTATATAGATCATCTCATATATAGATGAACATATATTGACTTCATGAGACTTAGACTATCTCTATGGTATGGAATCACTATATCGATGCCTCATTAGAACTAGTAACCCAATGGAGGGAGAATTGGGAATATTTACAAGATAAAGTGAAAGGAGATTAGTGGTTAGGACTTGTATAGGGGATCCATACATCAATATATATCCCATGGATAGATAATCAAGTCATACATAGCTCTTAGTGGTAAGGATTTCTTTGTATAACTAACTCATGCATAGAATGGGAGATAGATCATGGGTGGACTTATGAGAAAAGGGGTATAAATATTAACATGATGTGACTCAATGGGAGTCTCCCACTAGAGTCCTAGAGAGAATGAAGGATAATTTTTTTTCTAAGCCCCAGTTTAGTCATCTAGGTGTCACTCTGTATCCTATGAAATTAATATCAATACAAAAAAATTATAGGGTGTGTTTCATTATGTTAATTTAAATTATACACAACAAGAGGTTGAATGAGAATTTTATGGTTACTAGGAAGCATAAGTGGCAGACAAGTGGTGAAGCAGTGACCCACTCCAAAATGGAGCAAGGGTTGGTCTTTGTGGATGGTCCCAATTTATGATATCTGGATGTCACAATGTATCTATAGAGTGGGAATAAATACATATGTAGGTATTGGGGTAGTGTGACTGTTGACTAACACGAAATGGTAGAGGTTTCCTCTTAGAAAAGGAATAAATAATCATGTATTTTTGACTAATCTGAAAGGGATAGTTCCATTATGTTTAACTTCAAGGAAGATGTATGATTCTCATTTGATTTAAGATCATATAATTTGGATGATATGTTAGACTATTTAAAGTTATATTGTAAGTAATGTTAGGGATTTTATTGTTTAAAGTTGCATAACATGGACTTATGGGGGATTCTGTACCTTTTATGTTAACACTTCTTGATCATGTTGGTGAAAAAATCAACTAGATCAATTATTAACATATGATTCGTTCTCAATGTAAGAAACAAGGTTCAATTGAAGATTACTCATGTAACATGAATTCAAACATTATATATGATATTTTTTGGTCTGAACATGTCATCATCTTCTAAAAAAAATATGACAGGGTGGAGAACCAATTGGGTGTGACAAAAAAAGACCGGTACACCATAACAATGTGTAAAAAATAAGATACAGTAACACCAAGAGTGTCATGAACTAGCTTAGGACAACCCTTGAATCGAACCCCCAAACTGGATCATGACAAGGCCTGAAGGGTGTCCCTGATCCCCATGGGATGATGAAAAGTATCAGTTCATTACAATATAAATCACTGTGGAAGCATTCTCCCAATAACAACAAGTATAAAATAAAATATTTCATGAAGAACTAAAGGAGGATATAATTATCTATAATTATAAATAAAACATCAAAAGATCCAGAAAAAAAAACAAAAACAAACAACAACCAAGCTATAACTAGACACTATCTCCATGTTTTCTATTGGTCATCACCATCCACAAAACCACCCCACTCCATGAGGGAACTTGAATGATAACCTAAAACTTCAAAAATATATCAACTCTACCAATTCCAAGTTTCCCAAGTAGGGAGTAAACAATCAAAAACTTAGTAGGTAAGCACCACAGAATCCATACACACCCTTTCCTAAAACAAACCATAAAGAATAGTTTGAAAATGTATATAGATAAATAGGTTTATACAATTTATGTATCCAAAATAAAGTTTTCTAAAATCACATTTTAAAATGAAACATTGATTTACTTTAAAAATGATTTCCATTTCAAAACCTCATTTCAAAAATAAATCCCAAGAAGTAAACCATATCCTAAGAAAGTGCATCACTAGGGTAATCAAAACTAAATACAAAAACAAGGATTTTTAGAAGAGAAATGAAGGGAGGAAAAGGGGATTCACAAGTATAAATAGGTACATGTAATCAGAATAAGAAAATAGGGTGATGTAAAAAAATACTTGATTGTACATTGTACATAGTCATGGGAATGTCCTAAGCATCCATAGAGGCATTCCTAGAATTACATAGTTTAGGGACATATTTTTTCATATGATGCGGTCCATTGTCTATCACTGACTTGGATCTACTTCTCTAATACCATTGAAACACCTATCAGGAAAATTCACCTACCATGGGGTATCTAGTCATTCTTATCCATAACCCAATAGTGACCATCTATCAACCCAATAAAGGACATTTAAAATCCCATAATGATGGTATTGGGGGAAAAGTGAGGATTTCATCACATGTTTAATATTAACTATAACCCATGTATCCTAATTTTCATTATTTTTCAACTTCCTGAAACAATTTATATGGATAAAACCTATAACTAGAGTGTTAGACCCTTTGTGAAATAGTTATTTTAATAATAAAAAATCATTCTAATTTACAAATCATGATAATTCATATATTAAGTCATAATTAATGATAATCAGGTCAATGGCTATTTATAAATGAATAAATTATGTCACATTGTATAATAAATTTCAATGATTTAATAAATTATTGATATTCATGTTTCAATATATTTACATGTGTATATTTTTATATAATTAAGAATTTCAATTAATCTGGTACTGTTGTCTATAAGACAGACACTTTGTATGATTTTCAAAGTCTATGACATAGATAGTTCAATGAAGTCATCGAGGGATGACTCACTGATGAGGACTCACCGATCAAAGAAGTCATCGATGCCTGAATTAATGATAGAACAAATGACACACCAATGGACAATTCACCGATGATAGGTCACACCGATAGTTCAAGAGACTCACCGATGGACAACTCACTGATGGGAGAGGCACTGATAGTTCAAAGGACTTACCGATGGATGATTCAATGACGGGAGACACACTGATAGTTCAGAATTAGTCACCGACGATGACTCACTGATGCCCGAACAGACCGATAACACAAATTACTAATAGATACCTAGAGTCACCGATACCTATAGAAAAGACTCACCAATACAGAGTGTCACTGATGCTGACAGACTGTTGATAACAGATCGATGCTTTTTACTTGGCGATAATTATGACTCACCAATTATCCTAAAAAATGTTTTTAATATTTAATTCATATTTATATCTAACTGTCATATTTAGACTAATTAATGTTTCTAAAATTATTTAATGTTGTCTTTAGGATATTCAGGAGATAGTACGAGGTACATGCACATGGGGAGATCATTCTGTATGCTGGACCTTGAAGTATAAAATAAGTATAAGATAAATCATTCTAATACATGCAAAAGACACAGATAATTGTATTAAGATAAGAAAGCATGCCTAAGAGTATAAGGAAATGAATAACCTATGAACTCCTGAAAATATTGAGAACACTTCTAGAACCTAATAACTCAAAAGGAAGAAGAAATTAGGAGATTAAAAAGTCAAGAAAAACCTATTGAGCTGACTCGAACATCTTTTGAACAAGAATCTAAACATATCTTTCCCGTGGAAGTAAGAAAAATGAGGCAACGACACTCTATTTTTCAGTCAACATCTTGAAGAGGATTCAAACATCAATTCCACTACATCAAATGTGTCCAGAGCTACACTGCATAATAAATAGATCCTTCTAAACCTAACTTCACATCTTTATCTTCGTTTTATTCAAGTATTTACATTTCTGAGTAGTGTGTGTATCTGTCTGTTACACACACACTGACTGCTGTTCATTATTGGAGGATACATGATATCCTCAAATCTCACGCTATTTTTATACTGTTTTATCACACATAGAACTCGGGAAGAGGTCTTGTGTGAACTATTTTTTGTTTCTCCCACTAATAACAATGATAGAGGTCATGTGTGGCCTGAAAAACTTGGTGTTTTATTGAGAACCCCGATATAGGGTGTGGATCAAAATGTTTATTATTTTAAACTACTTGGGGGTATGTGATAACCAATTGGAGAGGATTAAGTGTCTACTTCAGTCAGATCCCCTTGTTTTATATACAATGTGTTTTTACTGTTTAATTTTACTCTATATTATGACATATTTCATAATACTAAATTGAACTTTGATAGTTTGTTTAGATAGTGTTTATAATAGTTTTGAAACAATAGGTTAGTTTCAAAAGTTATATTAATATTTGGATTAGAAAAACTGAGAACTAATCAATATTTTGAGAAATTAATTGAACCTTCAGGACACTTATAAATTCACTAAAAACTCACTTGGATTATTTTTTAAATTGGGTGAAATTTTAAAAGAACCAATATTTAAAAATAAATTTTTATAGATACTCAATGTACACCCTCTTGAGTATTCTACTCCGACCAACATTTGGTATTAGAGGCATTTGTAATTTTTAGGTTTTAAAGATTTTTCAAACTCTTTCAGTTATAATTTTATTTTTATTTCAAAGATCATAAAATTAATGTTATTTCTAAATTTTTATTTCCTTGAAATACTTTTCAATTTATATTAGGGATAATACATTAGAAGGAGCTGCTACAAATAGACCACATTTTTTTCAATGGAACAAACTATGATCTATGAAATCTTAAAATGAACATACACTTAGAAAGCAAGGGATTTGAAATCTGGATAGCATTTGAAAGTAAATATGAAATCTTTGAAACTGATAGAAACACTTGGTATGAAGTAAACAAGACTTCCTCTAATAATAAATATAAAGAAATGATTACTCTATGTTGTACACTAGGATATTAAGAGTTTAATCACATTTCTGCTTGTAAAACCACTATTGTTATTTTGGACACTTTAGATATTTCTCATAAGGGAACAACTAATGTTAAAGAGATGATATTAAATACTTATACTATTAAATTTGACAATTATAGAATGAAGTGTGATGAATCTATTTCTAATATGTATCTTTGGTTCAACGAAATTCTAAACACCATGATTTCTTTAGGAATAGTTGTAATAGAAAATGAGAAGATCACGAGGAATCTGTGATGCTTACCAAAGATATTGTGAGGGAAATCAGTATGCATAAGTGAATCATACGACATTGATAAATATAATTTAAGGAACTAATTGGAAAATTATTGATGTATGAAGAGGAACTAAAGGTGAATCAAGAGGAGGAGGATCCAAAGAGAAATTCATTAGCCTTTAAGACTACCTCTAATAATAGAAAAGACAAATAGAAAGTTCATGGTACTATAGATAACACAAGTAGTAAAGAATTAGATTCAGATAATTATGAGGAAATGGATCAACAGATCACAATATTCATAATGTTTTACAGAAAGAAAAAGTTCTTCAAGAGACCAAATATTAAAGTAAAATATAACATAAAGGCAATTGGAAAAAGGATTGGATGAATCCTAAAAAATTAAAAGAAATATCTTAATGTTAATGAAAAAGGAAAGGGAATTTTAATGATGACTATCCTAAATCAAAGTATAAAAAGAAGTATGAGTATATATATAGGAAATATAGAAAAGCAATAATGGCCACTTGGAGTGTATCCGAGGACAGCTCCAGTGAATCTGCTTCTTCTCAGAATGAAAAATAATATATGGAAAACACATTCTTTATGAAAAATACCTCAGAGGTACTCTTAAACTCCCCCGTAACTAATGACTATTATTCTAAAGATGAATATGGATATGAAAATATGACAAACAATGAACTGTTTGAGTATTGTAATATGCTAGAATAATGTTATATTGAACTGAAGGATAAGTATAAATAATTTTCAAAATAGAATAAACACTCTACAAATATTAAATTTGAACTTAGTTTTCAGAAAGAGAAAAATTCATAATTGATTAAAGAAAATATTGACCTAAAGCTATCTAATAATCAATTAAAGAAGGATCTAGAAAAGTTTAACAATGGAATAAACAAACATACTCAATTACATGGTAAAAATATATCTCCTAGGCATACTACTAGAATATGATATTATCCAGGACAAATAAATTTATCAACAACACATTTTATAACTAAATCTAGAAAATCTAATTCTTTATTCAAAAAACAAGTTTTTGCTGCAAGTTCTAGTTCTATAATATCTTTTAGTGCATCATGTTTTCTTAGACCAAATAATATTTATTTTTCAAATACTTTAAATTATTCATATAGTAATCCAATAAGACACTTGTGGGTTCCTAAATCCTTTATTACTAATGTTTCTAGAATAAGACAAATATGGGTACCAAAATTGTTTCTTGGATGAAAATCTTTTTAGGTAAACTGTATAAAGAGTTCCAAAAAAATATTTGGATCAGAGACAATGGTTGTTCAAGACACATGCCAGGATACTACCCAAGCTTCAAGAATTTGATCTATATTGATAGAGTAAACGTCACATTTGGTGACAATGGTAAAGAATAAATAACCGGGTTAGGGTAGATTGGTAACCCTAACCCTATTTTAATTTCAAAATTAATTTATGTTGATGGATTAAAGTATAAATTTTGTAGAATGTATCAGCTATGTGATGATGGTTTTAATTACAAATTTAAAAATGAGTCATTCCATTTTTTTGATGAAAATAAAATTTAGTATATATTTCTCTTAGAAATGACAATGTATATGCAATAAATTTAGACACACTTGAATCACTCAATGTTTCCAGCCTATTTCCCTTTCAAAAATAATATTGGCTCTATAATAGAATACTTGGACATTGTAATGTAAACTACCTAAATAAATTTTGCAGAAAAGGATTAGTTAATGAATTTCCTAAACTAGAGTTTCTAGAAAATAGAGTGTGCAATCCTTGTCAAAAGGGAAAGTAACATAAAATCTCATTGAAACTAATGAGAAAAGATACAACATCTGATCCTCTCGAATTGGTTCAAATGGAGTTTTTTGGACCATCTATAGTTTCCAGTCTCAATGGGTAGCACTATGTTTATGTTGTTTTAGATGACTTCTCTAGGTATACTTAGTCCTTTTTCATAACTTAGAAAAGTGATGTTTTATTTCATTTTACCAAGTATTCTAGGAATGTAGCTTCATGGACTTAAAATTAAATCCTTAAGAAGTGACTATGGTAGTGAGTTTGAAAATCAAGACTTTAAATATTGTTTCTCACAAAATGGCTATAGGCACAACTTCTCTGATGCTAGGAACACACACCGGAATGGTGTAGTTAAAAGAAGAAATAAATCCTACATGAAATTTCTCGAACTGTGTTTAATGAATATGACCTACTGATTTATTTGTTGGTCTGAATCTATTAATACAACTTGTTATATAATTATCGAGCCTTAAAAAGACCTATCCTTAAGAAAACTCCTTAATAGTTTTGGTATAATAGGAAACCTAAGGTAAATTATTTTATTGTGTTTGGATGCAAAGTATAAATTCTTTAACACTAAAGAAAATCCAGATAAATTATCCTCGGAATGTAATTAATTAATATTACTTGGATATTCATCATCAAAAAAGCTTATAGAGTCTTTAATAAATGAACCAAATGTGTGGAGGAATCTATACATGTAAATTTTGATGAAACAGATCTACATGAACCCAAGACCTCAGTAGTGAATCTCAAATAGGATATGTCCAATCTAGACATTAATGCTAAACCTTCTGACCATCCAATAATTGAATCTGTTAAAAGGTCTAGTTCATGGAATTATCTATAATATATCCATAATGAACCAGAACCAAGTGATAATCCTAAAATAACTAGAACTACTTTTACTAGACCAACTGGAATCCATAAACAGCATCCCTTAGATGCTATAGTTGAAAATTTATATAGAGGAACTTAAACTAGAGATTCTTTGAGAAATCAAGTTGAAAATCACGAATTCTTGTCACAACATGAACCTAAAAATATCAATGATGCGATCAATAATAAATTTTGGGTGATGTCTATGCAAGAAGAGCTTATTCAATTTGAGAGTAATAATTTATGGAAGAGTTTTAGTAGACCAAAAGATACCTTGACAATAATAACTAAATGGGTGTTTATGAATAAAGTAGATGAAGATGAAAATATAGTTAGAAATAATACTAGATTGATTTCACAAGGCTATATCCAAGAAGAAGGAATTGATTAGGAAGAAACCTTTGCACCAATATCTAGTCTTGAAGACATTAGAATCTTAAATTTCCAATGTAGTACACTTGGATCTCAAACTTTATAAAAATGATGTCAAAAGTGAATTCATAAATGGCTTTATAATTGGGGAATTTTTTGTTGGAAAACCACCAGGTTTTAAAAATCCACATTTTCTGAATCATGTTTTCAAATTAACTGAAGATTTATATGGTTTGAATCAAGCTCCAAGAGCATGGTATGATAGGTTATGTAACATTCTTATATCTATAGGTTTTATAAAAGAAGTCGTTGATCCTACTTTATTTATAACAAAAATTAATAAATATGTTTTAATAGCTCAAATATATGTAGATGATATTTTTTGGATCATCGAAAAATTATTTGTATAATTATTTTTCAAAAATGATGCAAAGTGAGTTTGAAATAAGTTTCAGGGGTGACCTTAAATATTTTCATAGATTTAAAATATTGAAAAAAGAAGTTAATATTAAAAATAAAATTAAATATACTAAATATATATTGAAAAGATATGGTTCTGAAAGCATTAAGAGTAGTGATACACCTATGAAATCAACATGTAAGTGGGATCTTGATGAAAATGGGAAATCTTTTGATCAAAATTCTTAAAGAGGATGGATTGAGACTTTTATTTATGTAAATTATAGTAAAAAAGACATCATGATTAGTGTGTTTATATGTGAAATATTTCCTGAAATCCCAAAAGAGTCACATTTAAATGCTATTAAAAGAGCTTTCAAAAACCTCGAATATACACTAATTTAGGATTATTCTACCCTTGAAGAAAACATTTTGATATGGTTATCTATTCTGATGCTGACATCAGTGGTTGTTAGTTCGATAGAATGATAACTTTCAGGAACATGTCACTTTCTGGGAATGTCGTTAATTTAATGGTGTAGTAAAAAGAAAAATTCAATTGCATTATCAACTGCTGAAGTAGAGTACATTGCTACTGGTAGTTTTTGTGATCCAATTTTGTGGATGAAACACACTTTATTAAAATATGTATTTAAATTCATACCTATCCCTATAAATTTTAAAAATAAATGTCTTATTAACATATCTAATAATACAATTTTTAATTCTAGAACAAAACATATTGATGTATTACATCACATTTTGAGAGATCACTATCAGAAAGGTGATATAACTCATGGGTTTATTAGGACTAAGCATCAACTTGCAAATATTTTATCCAACCCTTAAACTGTGAGTGAATGAGATTCATTAGACATGATCTAGGAATGATGAATCTATAAAGACTATCTGACCTTATTCCCATAGAAAAATATGTTTTTATCTGACACAGATTATGTGAAACCAATAAGTGAAACTGATCAGGTGAAACTAATCAGTGAAATGGATTAGTGAAACCGATCAATGAAATCTATTAGTGAAACCATTTGAGTGAAACCGATCCGGCGATATTGTTAGTGTGAAACCAATACAGATAGGGACTTTCTAGTAAATCTATTTGTCTGTTTATCTTTTATTTAAAAGGAACATTTTCCTTATTTTTTTATTTTACCATTATTCCATTTTATGTTTTTATGAAGTAAAATCACCAAATGATATAATTAATTTGATCCACACATCGAACTTTCAGTACCATTTCTCTTCCATTTAAACCTTAGACTTTTTAATTTTATTCAAACCTGAACCTTTAGAATAGAAAGGAAAAAAGCGTGCGATGGAAGGAATGAGTGAATCATCATTGGCCAAGTGTGAGAAAAAAGAATCTAGTTGTTCCATAGGTTCTGTGAATCTGGGGTTAGGAAGCCACATAGTGACTCCAGAGAAAGAAGTGTATGTTGACTGTTTTTTTCCGAGAATGTCTCTCTTATTGAATGTTTTGTAATCACGTGGGTGGATCAGCTGGTTTGAAAAAAATGGGAGATTTTTCTATCCAAAGGTGGTACCCTAATTTTACCTCAAATTGAATGTTTCATTAAAAGGAGCTGAGGAGGCTCAGATGAAGTCAGTGATAAATTGAAAATATATTTCTTTTTCTTCAGAAGAGTGGGATTAATACTTAGAGATGCCATATGAGGGAATATATGCTGACTATCAAGGTAATATTCCATTGAAGTAAAGTTTTTTTCTTATGAAAATTATTTAAAATAAATGACCATAAATGGGTAATCAAGTAGATACATAGTTATAGAATTAGATGGAGAGGTCAAAATTCTATCAAGTTTATCCAACACCAAGTCTGCCCAAGGAAGGGAGATTTTGGTTCCATGAAGTGCTAGAATGTCTTCCTAATTTATTTTTTGATGAATGAGGTAAACATGAATATTTGTAGGTATATTATGGTGCATATTTGTGCTATGACTAAACCCTCTAAAATGGAAATATATTTGTATTACCAAAGGATGATTTCTGTAATGTTGATGAGACTAGGTTGTGTAGAGGATAGAGATGAGGTGATTACTGCATTTAGTGAATTTTGCATACAGAAATATATCTGTAAAAGGATGATGTTCATTTGGTACCCATGTAGGAGAATGTGGGTAGAAGATGAGGATAAACTGTATGAGGATTATAATCCCTTTGATCATCATTCCAGACCAAGGAACCAAGATGACCCAGGTCTGAAACATAGTTAAAAGGTTGTATATTCAGGTGAAGAGAAAGTTGAGTCTAAGCTACAAAGAGAATAGGATTCTCCTATAGATAATAGGAGTGACCCAGATATTACTGAAATCCATAAAGACATTTCAGAAGGGCCTTCTAGTCCCCTGTTAGAATTACCTTCTCTAGAAACATTGTTGGGTGATGAAGATAAGGATGAGAATATTGTATACAGAGTTGAAACATATGTGAGCAAGACTGATAGTGATGATGAGGATGATGATGATGATAATGATGAATGTGATCAGGTGAGTGCCTCACTAAAAACATCACAAGAAGATGTTAGTTCTGGTGGAGATTCTATGCATAGAGATAATGAATAGGCTGATAGATAGGATGATGCAGAACCTATTGAAAACGATGCTACTGATCATATTGATCATGATAAAAGAGATATTGGACATGAGGACAGAGATAGACACCCTGATGATGATCCTCAAAGAATCATTCCAGAAATTAATGAAATTATTGGTGGAGGTCAAGAGGAAGATGTTGAAGCTTATCCCGTTCCATTATCTCAGAATAAGGGAGAGCCTTAAGTGGCTAGAGTGGATGGATTTCAAGAAGAAGCAAATGTTCATATAGTACCAGTGCCTCAAAATATTTTTATGTATGGAGAACAATAAGAGGATGATAAATAATAGGTTGAGGGGGATACTAAAGGAATAAGTGTAATATTTTATACTATGGATCCTAGAGAATGTACTTTTTGTGGTGAGTGGAATATGAATCTAGGATATATCCTATTTGGGCTGGAATATGATGAAGATGAGGAGATGGTACCCCTCATACTCCACCAGCTACTGTGGAACCAATTTCTCCTACATCACATTTCCTACCTAATTTTGACAAGCATGTTGAACCTTAAGTGCCTAGGGACTATTTCACCAAGGATGATCATCAGAAATTAAAAAATTAAATTTGTGAATATGTGGTCTCATCTATTTGAGTTAGAAGTGAAGATTCTACTTCTTGGAGTATTTCGGAGGAGAATGATACTAAAATTTCTATAATGTTAATTCAAGAGACACATCCCAACCTGATCACTATAGAAGAGACCACTGTGAGGAATAATTTAATAATAGGAGAAGATGTGAAGAAAATGGGCCAGGAAATGGAAGCCCTATCAACGGATTTCAGAACCACACATTGTGGTGTTATGGAAGTTCTCAGAAACCTTGTTACACATATACTGAGTGATTAGTTCAAAAACTTGATGGAGTATCATGGAAAGATGATATATGGGGAATTCGTTTTGAGATGTACCCGACCTAGTGCTAATATGGTGTCCCTTAAGACTATTATGAGAGATGATTTGAGGTCTATTCAGAGTGTCTCTAATAAATATACCATTTCCAATATACACCGTAAAATTGACCTTTTTTATAACATGGTGAGATAGTTTACAATTGAGACATCTTCTGCTAAAAAGGAGATTAGAGAGAAGGTGCACAAGTATTTTTATAAAATATAGACCAAGCATGATCTGAATAACAACATTATATACATGGATGAGAACCTCATGATTCCACCAGTGATAGAGGAATTTTAGAGGAAAGTGGGTCAGTGGAATTAGTTTACTCTTACATTGGATAAGTGCATGTATAACAAGGTGGATTTTGAAAATTCTATGAAATATGTTGGGGTGGGGGGGGGGTGAAATCATCAATGATTTTATCATGCTTTTAAATCCCCACCTGCATGGGAATGTTGAAGCTATAGTGGTCCCTAAAGATGCTTCCATTAGATATGGTTCCCGATCTCATACTTATATGACAATATCTCAAGCCATATCTCAATTCAGGCTAGTGATCCAAGAGAATCCTCAAAGTCATGTTTTGTTAGAGATGAGACCAAGCATTGGAAGTAATGTTCCTACATGCGTTGCTTTACCTGGTGTTTTTATTTGATCAACCATTCCTACATACACCACACCAGCTTCTGAACCCACTATTACCCTTCCGAGGAAATGCTCCTCAAAATCTAGATCCTTAGCTCTAGATATTTTTTTTGATAAGGCCTTGTACATATTTATTTTGATGACTGTATTTTGATGTTTTTACTCTTTGTACCTTAATGAATATCATTTTTCCTTACATCTTTTTCAAATTTCTTTCTGTTGTTTTTCTGTACTATTTATCTTTCTTTTCACCATTTTCCTAATCTCAAAAGGGGGAGAAATATATGGATGGAATAAATTCTTAATCTAGGGGGGACTCTGGAATATGAATGATGGAATGTAATCAACAAAAAATATATATGTATCCCACCTATTATATAAAAAACTTAGATATCTCTAATACAATTTACCAAGGGGGAGCATGGAAATGAACTGATACAACTCTCTTAAAAAGAACCAACTATATATATCCTCTTATACAATAATTGAGGGTGAGGTTAAAAGGAAAGACTGAGTTATATTATGAATTCACACTCACTGTTGGTATGCTAAGTCAAGTCATTCTTATTCCTTAATAGATTTTATAGCTCATTATTACCATGATTTGTGATTATCAAGAAGGGGGAGATTATTGGACCCTTTGTGAGATAGTTATTTTAATAATTACAAATCACGCCAAATTAAAAATCATGATAATTGACATATTAATCAATAACTAATTTCAATCATGTAAATAACAATTTATAAATGAATAGATTATTTCAAAGTGTATAATACATTTAAATGAGTCAATAAATTATGGATATTTATGTTTCAATATATTGTCACATGTATATTTACATATAAATATGAATTCTACTTAATCTGGTGTAGTTCTATATAAGATAGACACTTTTTATGTTTTTCAAACTCGCTAACACCAATAGGTCAAAGGGGACACTAATGGTTGACTCAATGATCGAAGAAGACAATGAAGAAATAATCACAGATAGAAAAAACGACACAGCAATGGATAAGTCACCGATGATCGGTAACATCGATAGTTCAAGAGACTCACTGATGGATAACTCACCAATGAGAGACTCACCGATAGTTCAAAATGAGTCACTGATGATGACTCACTTATGCCCAGACAGATCAATAGCCCAAATGAATCACCGATGCCCAGAGTCACTTATACCGATGGAAAGGACTCACCGATACAGAGAGTCACTGATGCTGAAAGACTGATTCTGAAAGAATTATGCTGAAAGATCGATGCTATTGAGTCACCGAAACTTATGACTCATTGATAGTCATAAATGTTTTTTTCATTTTTAAATTAAAATTTATATCTAACATTCATATTTTGATGAATTAATGTTTCTTACATTAATTAATTTTGTTTATAGGATATTATGATGATAGTATGAGGTATATCCACATGTGGAGATCATTTGGTCTGCTGGACCTTTTAGTATAAAATAATTACAAGATGGATCATTCAAATACATGAAAAAGACAGAGAAATTTAGTAAGAAAAAATGTGTAAAAGAGTATAATGAAAAGAAAAATATGTGAACTCCTAAAACTCTTGAGCACACTTAGAAAACCCATGAACTCAAATGAAAGAACATACGTGGAGATCAAGAAGTCAAGAAATACCTACTGAGCTGACACTAACATATTTCAAATAAGAAGTTCAATATATCTTACTCATGGAAGAAAGAGAACATAGGCTACGACACTCTGTTTTGGAGTCAACTTCGAGAAGATGACTCAAACTTAAATTCCACTATATCAAATGAGCCCAGATATGCACTACATAACACAAAAATCCCTCTAAACATTACTCTTTATCTTTATCTCTGTTGTATTCAATTATTTACATTTCTAAGCAATTTGTGTATCTATCTGTTATACCCACACAGACTCCTATTCATAACTAGAGGATACTTGATATCATCAAATCTCACACTCTTTTTTATCATTTTTTATCCCACATAGAACTCTGGAAGAGGTCAAGTGTGACCTATTTGTTGTTTTTCCCATGAAGAACTATGGAAGAGTTCAAGTGTGACCTGGACAGCCTTGTGTGGTTTTGTGTACCCCAATCCATGGTTTGGATCAAACTGTATATTAATTTAAACTACTTCTTAGCAGGTTATCCCCAAGTGGAGTGGATTAAGACTTTTTTTGAGACTGAACGTCTTGTTTTATTTCCATGGTGTTTTACCTTTTAGTTTTACTTTGTTTTATCACATATTTCATAAAACTAAATTGATCTCTGATAGAAATTTTATTAAGTGTTTATTATAATTTTGAACCAGTTGGTCAATTTCAAAAGTTATATTTATCATTAGATTAGTATTACTGAGAACTAATCAATCTTTTGGGAAATTAATGGAACTTTAAGGAATCTTATAAATTCACTACCAAATAACATGGATTTCTTTATTAGGAGGAATTTTCAAAGAACCAGTATTTAAACAAATTTTTTATAGATACTCAATTCACCCCCCTCTTGAGTATTATACTCTGGCCAATATTGAGGATAACCATGGGGGTTCCCATTAGATAGAAAAAATTTCTCAAGTTCCAAATAGGTCTACACATTTGAGATTTCGATACTATTTTTTAAGAAACATATAAAGTATGAAATAGGACTTAGTGCATGATAATATTCAACAATTTTACAAATATATGACTAAATGTATCAAAAAATAATTAAAATATGACATCCAAAACCATTTATAAGAGAAACACCCTTATTTCCAAACCATTCCAAAAACTAAGGTGATTGTCCAAATATAGATCCCATGTTAGAAGATGGTCTTTCGAAGAAAACATTATAAAAAAACTTTTAATCATTATTTTGGAGTCATTTAGAAATCAATAAAACAAATTTTAAAAAAATTATAAATTGAGAAATCATTTGAGAAATATAAGGTTTTATAAAATGGATATTCTATGGAATTCTACATTTATATACAGGCCCAAATATATTTGAAAACCCAATACCCATATGGATATTCACATATCAAACATGTAATATATATCTATATCTATTATACTATCAAATTAATAATAAAATAATATAAAGATTTATCATAATTTAACACAAGAGGTATCTCATAATCACCAGTCTCAAAAATGGGCTAAACACCTATACAAAACCCAATTACAAATTAACCCGACTTTATGCAAACTGTAACAAGACTAAACGGATCATTAAAACCATCAAATTGGTTTAAAATCATACTTACAAAGTTATCAAACACCTAGTATACGTATACCTTGAGAATATATAGGCACAACCATTGAAATCCTTTGAAAACCCATTTTTTAAACAATCCACCATTATAGGAAGCTATAAAAAGTCACATGAAGAAACTAAAATCCGGATAAAAACAATCAAAATTAAATTGGAAATGATCAAGAATCATATGAAATTTTTTAGAAAAGAAATTTATATAAACATGTACATCAATGATTTGAGAACATGAGGAAACATAATGTATAGGGAAAGGACCCAAAAACCAGAAAACACAACCTCTATAAAAATAAAACACAATAAAACATAAAACCTCATCCTATAGTGTTTTTCAAAGAGAGAACCAATCCAAAAGAGAATAAAAAACAAGATTACTAATTAAGGAGAGGGAGAAGAAGGCCTATCCAAGGAGGAATCTACCATAAATCGAAGGATGAATCACCCAACATCTTAGGAGGAGGATAAGGGAGGTATCCCTAGGATCCCAATGGTTTATTCAAATAAATGGGTAGTATAGGGGTCAATTTGGGATTTATTTTATGACTTTAAAACTATAAACTCATCATTTAGGGATTCTAGTCAAGCCACACAATTAGGCGGCACCGTTTACAAAACAATGCACTAATTTTACACACCCATATTAAAGGAACATGGACCCTCACACAATTTGGATGCATGGTTTGGAAACCATGTTCCAGACATGAAAAACAATGAAAATGTACTTTACTCCCTTATATACATTCCTCATGGTTTCCTCTAACCATGTTTAATCCATGAACCAGCTCTTAGACACCATAATAAGGTTTCATGGTTACTTTTTTATATTGCACTATTTGGGTCAAACCATGTGCTAACAATGTATTAAAAACTAAATAAGAATAAAATGAACTACAAAAGATCCTTGGATCATGAGGTTTCCTAGTTTCCCTCCAAAAAATGCACACTAACTATTTCCAATTACAGAAACAAACTAAAAATTCTAAAACACATAAATTGGACCATGAACATAACCTGAAAACTAACTAAAAAATAGAATAAAAAAATAAAAATTTTAAAATTTAAATCCATTTCTAGGTTGGGACATATATTCCCACCACAAAAAAAACATTCAAGAGAGAACCAACCTTCATCCCAAGAAGATATTAAGTAAAGAAACTCAAACAAAACACTATAATAACCCACTATTCATATTTATACAAGGGAAATTATGCTGTAAATAGTCATATGATAATGAATTACCCAAGAAACATGCATACCAAATAAAATCAAATAATTAAAGAGGTAAAATGAAATACGT
Organism: Viscum album; assembly: GCA_963277665.1. Lineage (NCBI taxonomy): Eukaryota > Viridiplantae > Streptophyta > Magnoliopsida > Santalales > Viscaceae > Viscum > Viscum album. Next base: position 468,106,667 of record OY728160.1, on the reverse strand, counting down.
TATGAATAAATAAGATAATTGTTGGGTAAAACATAAAAGGGTTACCTCAAAATCTTAGTGGATAAGGGATGATAGAATCCAGAACTAGATTAGAATTATTTTTATTCTATTGAGATTGTACCCTATATAATTTTCGAAGATTTATGATCTAACCCCACATATGGAAGGTAATTAGAGTAGCATAAAAAATATATTAACTTGGAAAAACCAAACACACTAGAAGCACATGAGGGATTGGTCCTTTCTATTTGAAGAAGAAACTAGAAAAGAATAATATAAGGCCCTAGCCATAATCATTGAATAATAATGAGTTAAATAGAAATTCCAATTGATGATATTTTCAGGTTTATGATTTAGAGAATTAGGCCATTATTAACACATATCTTCCCATTATTATACATGATTACACTATAAAAAAATATCCATTTTTTCCACTAAAGGAAACTCCTTTTAAAAATAAATCACTATTTCTCTCTTGATAAAAATCATCATAACATATTAATTTCTCTTACTCATCTTTATACCCTATAAAAATAATTTAAACACTTACGATGAGCATAAAAAATTATCAAGTGATAAAATAAGGAAGGAAAGTGGTAGTCCATGAATATTTATATACCCATGAATTTATAAGAATCATTAAAACTTCATAGAAATCATAAATAAAAAAGGTAACTTGTGGAATTCATATAATACTTACATTGTAGCTTTCAAAACTATATAGGGAGTAACCTTTATGGTTTCATTTAGAATAACCATAATAATATATTCCTTAAATCTCTTAGGATAATCCTTAATGTTTACCTCTATCACGTTTCCTAATTCATTAGAGAGGTATAATGGGATCACCAACCCTTAGTTTATTATAGAACCACCGGTATACATAATCAATTCCCAAGAACCTTAACATAATCATTACACATGAACACACATAAATGAAAAATAACATTTTCACATTGAAATCATTACAAATCATTTCAAAATATTGATATAATCAAAATGCTATAAAAACCATTTTGAATATAAAAATACCTAAAAATGAAATATGGTATTTAATTTTATTTTTAAAAACATTACAGATTATAGAGGAAGCCAAATACCAAATAATTATCATGGTGGTGGAAATGTCATTAGAGCCACATATGTAAAAAACATTCAATTTTGTTATTTAGTAAAATAATTTATTGAAAACCTAACTTTTGAAAACCATTGAATTAAATTTAAATTCAATGGGGTTTATTATACACTGTATAAAATAAGTAGGTGTATATAATAAAAATGTGTCTCAATGAAAGGAGATTGAGACGAAGTCCCTTACCATGAGTCCGCCTTGTCTTGTTCGTCCTTTAATTTTATGAATAATAAACATAGGTTAATTTCTACTTGTTTTAGAAAATTTATCTTGTTTATAATTCATTTTATATCATTTATTACTATGTTATAAAAATTAGTTAATTATTTGAGTTCATATCAGTTGTTTTGTCGATGTTCGGTACTTGAATAAAAAATGAACCTGTTATGGTTACAAATTGCCTATGTGGTTAAAAGTAAATTATCTCTAGAATATCATTCATGATATAAATATCATATATATCATATATATAGTTATATGTATTTATAATAATCCATAATATTTGGAGATAATAATTGAAATGCACCATTCCTGGAGATGGTAGGTCATACAAATGCATGAATGCTGATTTCATTTTATTGTCATATTAAAAGAATGAAAAATAAATGATACATTGGTATATTATAATTCAATTATAATATAAATGTTATATATATTAAATAATTTCATTAATTACATCCTGTATACGTTTCACGTATGGAATGAACAAGTCATATCACATTAAGGTGGCGGTAGTCCTCACTTCCTCAAATAAAATTACTATATTTACACAGTATGGAAAGCATAAAAATATGTTGTAAATAAAAATTATATAAGCATAGATACAATATAAATATAATATTTATCATATATAAATACATTTCCATCATAATTTCCACCATGAGAGGTGGTAGGATAAAATTGAACAATCATCATTTCATGAGGTAGTAGTTCACCGTATATTGAAACAAAAGGTTTTATATCCATAAGATGGAGGTTATTATAAGTGTTGGATGAAACTGTAATGACCTGAACTTTTTAATTATATTTTTTTCCAAATTTTTTGGGTATAATAAAAATGATACCGTTTTGTTTCGACTGTTATATGGCAGTTGGTCAATATGACCATTGGAAACTATAATCTTAACATTCTATTTTTATAAATACGGTTATCATGGTTAATTGATAACGAAAGAAGAATGAATGGCCTCATCCAGCAGACTCAAGACATATAAAGCCCATCTGTCGGAGCTTGGGTAGGTGGTAGCATCACTAGGCTTTGCTCTAGACCAAGCCCAAGCCGAACTTCAACGTATGAAGCTTCAAAAAAATTTCCTATGGGAGAAGTTCAAGCTGATAGAAATCACCACTCGGGAAATATTGTCCGAGCCGCCCATAGATTCTATCACCATAGCACACCTAACACTTAAGTCCTATGATGGTGTAATAAGGGGCTTTGTAATGAGACCATAGCTACTTTGTGTAATATTTTTAAATAAATAAAATTGTTATTTCTTCTTATGGTAAAGTTTGTGAATTTCAAATATCTGGATAAATATAAGATGTGTATAATTGAGGAATTTAGGAAAGAAGGGGTATTTTAAAATATTTTTTTATTCATTAAATAATTAATAATGTGAAATTATTTTCAAAAAATGTTCTTCTACAGTTATGAACAGTGATAAATTTAGAGTCTAATAAGATCAAATTGGTTTTTAGTGAATATTAATGTTGGAATAGTAACATTCTCATATGAATAGTAATGAATAGAATGAATAGTGATTTTTTCCAAAAAAAAATAGAAACATCACCCATGAATGTATAAATACATTATAGATATCTTAAAAGTGGAAAAAACGATCATAGTTTATGTTTTGGTATTTTTTGTATGCCAAAAATATTTTGTTTAAAATTTTATAATTAATTTAATATTTTAAAATGGAAATGTATCTTCATAAAATTTAATCATAAAATTTTAATTTATTGTCTTATGGTTATATGATAATTTTATGTAACTTTGATTACTTTTTTAAGGTGTTACAAAATGAGTTATGGTTTTAAAGTTCTATTTTTGGAATAAATAATGATTTTATTGAAAATCTAAATTAAAAATATTTAAAAAATTATTTTCATAAAATGGAATTAAATTTTTATTTCAGAGAATTGATATTAGATTAGGGTAAATTTGGGGGTTTTTTCTGAAACAGTTGAATTTTCGGTGAATTGTAAAAATTCAGTTTTGAGTTTCGGGTGTTTAATGACATCATTAATGATGTAATATATCTGGTAGACTTATGAATAGTGAGATATTCTATGAGGAGTCCCTATTGGCTAATACCATGGGCAAATACCATGTGAAAGTTCATGGTTTTGCGAATACCACCGATGAGGTGTCCCTTAGAAATTAATAATTTATTCACTCACTTTCCCAATTAATACCAAGCCATTTCCATCATTAATTTCATTCCAAAATCATCCTCAACGATGTTATGGTCTCCTTACCTCCCAAGGAGTCCTCCCAAGGTGCCCTCAAGCCTCCCAAGGTCCCTACCTTCAATATTTCGAAATTACACTTCAAGGTAAGGGATCCTTTCACCCTCCTATTTTAATTCATGAATTTCATTATGTCATGTCTTCCAGTTTCAATATATTTATATTGTGGGAATGTTCTTATATGTTCTCATTACTTTAAATTTCATGTATAATTTTTTAGAGACCCTTTCCACTTTCAACAATTTGTTTTATGAATTTTTAAGTGATGCCGCTAGGCTGCAGAATTTCTCGTAAAAGAAATCACATCTTCTCTTTCCTTTCAGGTTTCCTTTTCTTATGCTACGGCATTCAAATATCCATACCATGATCTTATCTCCATGTTATTATATATTTATATTGTAAAATGAGTTATTTATGATTTGTTTACCCTTTTACCCCCTCTTTTTATTATCTTCTAAAACCATGTTATATAGCCGTTATGCTGTAGAAATTTCATCTCAAATTTTATATCTCTTTATCTCAAGAAATTATCTTGTTTATTTATGTGAATACGCAGACCTATTCAGTTTCTATGGGTGTTCATAAATATATAAAAGGATATATATTATTCTGTAATGGACATACATATTACCCTCACTCCCTTTCTATGGGTTATAATTGATATAATGATATAATTTGTACGAACTTTTAAAACATCACGATTTTGAAATGTAACCCATTTATTTTATTCTCTATGGGTTATTTATGAAATGTTTTATTATGATCTATGAGGATCACATAAAGTTAAATACATATTGAGGGTTTTCCCTAATAGTACTCTAATGCATTGGGTAAATAATTAATCTTTAGAGATGATAAGTTTCATGATACCTTGGTGAATAACCTTGGTAATTTTTATGATATCTCGGGGATAAACCATGGTGATATGTTCATGAATGTCTGAATGAAATGTTCTAGCCACATATTCATGTTATGTTTCATGTTCTTTTCATTATGATATTCCTATACATCCATTTCTCATGTCCTTATGTTTTTATTCATGTTCTTATTGATGTCACTAGTAAATAGATTCCATTGTTTACCCTTAATGGGCCTTCTACTCACCTTTTCCTTTAAATGTATGTCTCCAGGTTATGAGATGCAGTAATTGTACATAGGATGAACTTATGATCAAGACGTGCAAGTGGATTATAAGAATTTTTTATGTTGTTTCTCATGTTTTATGTTCCTGATTTCCAAGACACTAGACTTTAAAGATCCTATGTTTGTAAAATGTAATGAAAAGTTATGTAATAAAAAGGCAGTATGACTTAGTTGGTATCAAAGGATAGTTTAGTTATTTATAGAAATTAGGCTATGAAATATTTAGAAATAATCCTATATAAAAGTGTAAATATAAGGAAACTTTCTGGTATTTTGGTTAATATTATGTAAGTGGTTTATCAAGAAAATACATACCTATCTAGATATGAGCAGGTAGAGGCGGCTTTGGCACAGATGTACATTGGGGTAAAACCTAAAAACACCGTTTTGAGCGAGACTCGAACGGGAACTAGTACACGACAACGAGATTTGATATACTATTGTTTACGACACTACTAGAAGATATGTTTCATTAATCAGAATCTTTTTATGAATCATTGTGAAAGATTTATAGAGAAATTTAATTGTCTAAGAATGAAGTTTTAAGATATAAAATCCTTTATAGTTAAAAGAATCGTAAATGAAATAAGTTTCTCACTAAGGTTTTATTCTATTAGAAAATGTCGGGAAATAGGAGGAACCATGAAAATGGTGACCGCAATGGACCATGCACTGATGACCCTCCAATGGAAGATGGAATGGAAACATTCATGCGAATGATGAACCAACTTACTCAATTTATGGGAAATAGCTTGAATCCTGCTGATAGACCAATCTCACCGTGAAGGGAACAACATTCTGTTGAGTCCTTTATGTTTCAATGACAACCAACCATTAGTGGATCGAATGACCCTTTGATTGATGATAAGTGGATCAGCTCCATCGAGAAGATCTTTTCTGTGCTCTGTTGTTCCGAGCAAGAGAAGGTCACCCTAGTTGTCTACCGCTTAGAAGGAGAATATGATTAGTGGTGGGAGTTGATTAAAAACACAAGGAAAAGAGTGGAGGTTGAATCTATGGTGTGGGAAGAGTTCAGAGGGAATTTCTTTAATAATTATTTCTCTCGTTCCATGAGAACGAGAATGGAGAAAGAGTTTCTCGAGTTGAAGCATAAGGAGAACGAATCTTTCAGAAGTTATGAGATGAAATTCACCCAACTTTCATGATATACCTCTAGCTTTTTCATGGATCCAAATGGAAAGGTTGATATATTCTTAGGTGGACTAAGACCTCATCTCCAGAAGAATCTAGCCAACTGAGACTATGATACCTTTGAGAAGATTGTGCGAAGTGCGATGAAATTCGAACTAGAGTTTGGTGTGACGTAGTGGTTTCATAAATCAAACGACAAGAAGATATCGATGGATCTTAGCTTAAGGAGGAGCTTTGATCATGGACAAGGAGTCAAGAAAGTGCAACATCCCACATGTAACAAATGTCAGAAGAAGCATTCGGGGAACTGATTTCTTGGGAGTGGGAAATGTCACAAGTGTGGAAGAGATGGCCATATTTCAATTAATTGTCGTTGTGAGGTGAAACCTCAACTTCCAAACACTAATGACAAGGGGAAGACAGTGTAGGCCCTACCTGATGTCCAGTGCTTTAAGTGTGGACCACTTGGGAACTTTTCCAATCACTGTCTAATTCTGAGGGCAGTGGAGGGGAACCACCATCAGCTTCAGTAAAGGCCAAGGGAGCAAGGATATGATTTTTCTATCACAATAGCTGATGTTTAAGCTCCAAATGATGTGGTAGCATGTACTCTTGTTGTTCTCTAAAATCTAGTAAGTACTTTGTTTGATTCTGGTTCTACGCATTCCATTATTTCTTCCATGTTTGCAAAGAATTTAGAATCAACCCCCGACTTGATAAAAGTAGAGTTATCAGTCAAGACTCCTGGTGGGATTATCCGAGCATCATAAGTGTTTAGAAACTCCAGTATTTACTTTGGGGAGCACAATCTTATAAAAAATATAGCAGTCATTCCCATGCTGGAATTCAATATTATTCTAGGGATGGACTGGCTCTCAAAGTATAATGCTAAGATCAAATGAAAAAGTACGGAAATATTAGTAGTCTTGAATGGAAAACCTATAGTTATCTTCCAAGGAGAGATATCTCAACCTGATCTTTGTCTAGAAGAACCTCATATATCCTTCTTTATAGAATTGATCGGTGAAGAAGAAGAAGGAAATGATAGTTTGAGTATAGAAAATGTACCCATCATACCGTAATACATTGATGTATTTCCTGAGGATTAGCCTGGACCTCCCCCAGAAAGAGAGGTAGAGTTCTCCATTGAACTCATAACTGGATCTCATCTAATACCAAAGACCCCTTATAGGAAGGAAAATGTGGAGCTGGTGGAATTAAAGAAACAACTCCAAGATATTTTGGAGAAGGGGTTTATCCAGCCGAGTGTGTCTCCTTGGGAATAACTTGTTCTCTTTGTGAAGAAGAAGGATGTATCGATGCAGAAATCATTTATTATAGAGAATTGAATGGAATCACATTAAAGAACAAATACCCTCTTCCAAGAATTGAAGACTTATTTAACCAACTTTGCGGGGCTCAATTCTTCTCTAAGATTGATCTTCGATCTGGTTATCATCAATTGAGGGTGAAGAAAGAAGATATTCTAAAAACATCCTTTCGATCAAGATATGGGCATTATGATTTTTTTGTTATGCCTTTTGGATTCACTAATGCACCTGCTATTTTTATGGATTTGATGAATAGAGTCTTTAAAGAGTACCTTGATAACTTTTTGGTAGTTTTTATTGATGATATTCAAATATATTCTTAAAGTCATGGGGAGCATTAGGATCATCTAAGGGTTATTTTGAAAACTCTATGGAAGGAGATACTTTTTGGAATGTTTAGTAAATGCAAATTCTAGTTACAAAAAGTTGGTTTCTAGGGGAACATTGTTACCAGTGAATGAATCACCGTTGACCTTGTAAAGACCAAAGTTGTAGAGGAGTGGCCTCAGCCTACAACAATAACTGATATTAGTAGTTTCCTTGGATTATCAGAATATTATAGGAGGTTTGTGAAAAAAATTTCATGACTTTCTAATCCATTAACCAAGTTAAATCGAAAAGGGGTCAAGTTCATCTGGAAAAAAGAGTGTGAGGAAAGTTTCCATGAGATGAAGAAGAGATCGGTTACGATACCAATGTTAACTCTGCCCTGAAGTGGAGAAGTATTTGTTTTTTAGCGATGCATCTCTAAAAGGTCTTGGGTGCGTCCTCAGGAAAAATGAAAAGGCCATTTCTTTTGCAACCCGATAGTTGAAGAATCATGAGAAGAACTATCCTATTTATGATATGGAGCTATCGGCGGTCATTTTTGATCTGAAGATATGGAGGCACTATATTTATGGGAAGAAATGTGATATATACACAGACCATCAAATTTTGAAGTATATTTTCACCAAAAGGAATGGGACATGAGACAAAGGAGATGGTTGTAAATCCTTAAAGACTATGATTGTTCAATTCATTATCATCCCGGAAGAGAAAACAAAGTCACTGATGCATTAAGCAGGAAAACTCAGTTTTCCTTTCAATGTTGAGGATTCAAAAAGATCCTTTGATCAAAGACCTAGTAAAGCTGGACATAGGAATTATAAGAGAAGGGACATCATCAACCCTAACACAAATTATTTCTCAACTGTCAGTACTAGATAAGATCAAGAAAGCTCAGAAAGAAGATCCTTTGTTACAGAAGAAGTTTGAGGCTGTGGAGGATGGGAAGTTTCTGGAGTTCAATACAGATCAAGAAGGTGTACTGAAATTTTGTACAAGACTATGTGTTCCATATACTCCGGAAATAAAGAAGGTGCTGATAGATGAAGCTCATAGATCAACTTTCTCTATACATCCTGGTAGCACAAAAATATATATAGACCTTTGTGATCATTATTGGTGGGATAATATGAAAAGGGAGATTGCTGAATACACTTCAAGGTGCTTGCTATGTCAACAAGTGAAGGCAGAGAGACAACTTCCTAAAGGGGTATTGCACCACTACCCATACCAGACTGGAAGTTGGACAATATCACTATGGACTTTGTCACTAGTCTCCCGAGAACTTCCAAACAAAATAATGATATATGGGTTATTGTCAGCCGTCTCGTCTTGACTGCCCATTTTCACTCTATTCGGGAAGATTTATCTCTTGATCAACTTGCTAGGATTTACATGAAAGAAGTGGTAAGGCTGTATGGAGTTCCACTTTCTATCGTATCTGATTGTGATCCAAGGTTCACATCAATATTCTGGAGAAGTCTTCAACAATCTTTAAGCAATGAATTGATTTTCATTATGGCCTATCACCCCCAAACTGATGGACAATCTAAAAGGACTATTCAAACACTTGAGGACATGATGAGAACTTGCTCAATGGAATTTAATGGTGGATGAGATCAACATCTCTCTTCAGTTGAGTTCTCTTACAACAACATCTTCCACTCGAGCATTCAAATGGATCTCTATGAAGGTATATATAGGAAGCAATGTAGAACTCTTACTTGTTGGCATGATGCTGGTGAGAGAAAGCTTCTTGGGCATGATGTTGTGCAAGAGATGACAATAAATGTCCATGCCATCCAACTACACATTAAGGTTTCTCAGAGTCGGCAAAATATCAATGCCTAAAACCATCGAAGGGACTTGGAGTTTGATGTTGGTGACAAAATCTTTCCTCGGATTTCACCTTGGAAGAGATTCATGAGGTTTGGGAAGAAAGGGAAGCTTAGTCCTAGGTATATTGGCCCCTATAAAATCCTTGATCCTGTGGGAGTAGTGTCCTATCGGCTTGCTCTTCCTCCAAACTTAGCCAAAGTTCATGATATATTCCATGTATCCCTCTTGATGAAGTACATACCTGACCCTTCACATGTACTAAATGTAGAGGCGGTACAATTGGAACATGACATCTCTTATGAGGAGCAGCCGGTGGAGATCTTAGATCGTGGAGACAAGGTTTTACACAACAAGACTACCCACATTGTTAAGGTGTTGTGGCGGAACCACAAATATGAAGAAGCCATGTGGAAACCAGAGGAGTCTATGAGATAGAAGTACCCACACCTTTTCCCATCAGAGGGTATGAGATAAAATTTCGGGGATGAAATTTCTTAAGGGGGGGAAGAATGTAACGACCTGAACTATTTAATTATATTTGTTTCCTAATTTTGTGGGTATAATTAAAATGTGACCATTGTCTTTTGACTCTTATATGACCAGTGGTCAATATGACATTTGGTCAATATGACCGTTGGAAACTATAATCTGAACATTGTTTATTTATAAATACAGTTATATTGGTTAATTAACACAGAAATAAGATTTAATGGCGTCACCCAGTAGGCTCGAGCCATGTGAAGCCCATCTGTCAGATCTTGGGAAGGAGGTAGAATCACTGGGCATTACTCTGGACCAAGCCCAAGCTGAACTTCAACGTATGAAACTTGAATGGAAGTGCCTAAGGGAGAAGTTCAAGGTGATAGAAATAACCACTTTGGAAATTTTGTTTGAGCCACCCCAAGATTCTATCACCATAGCATACCTAACACTTAGGTCCTATGCTGGTGTAATAGGAGGCTATGTAACGTGGCATTAGCTAATTTGGGTAATATTTTTATATAAATAAAATTGTTATTTCTTCTTATGGAAAATTTTGTGAATTTCAAATATTCGGACATATATAGGCTGTGTATTATTGATGAATTTAAGAAAAAAGAGGTATTTTAAAATATTTTTTTATTCATTAAATAATTAATAGTGTGAAATTATTTTCAAACAATGGTCTTTTACAGTTGTGAGCGGTGATAAATATAGAGTCTTATAAGATCAACTTGATTTTTAGTGAAAAGTAAAGTAGGAATAGTAACATAACCATATGAATAGTAATGAATAGTAATTTGACAAAAAAAATAGAAACTTCACCAATGAATGTATAAATACATTTTAGACATCTTCAAAGTGGAAAAATGATCATAGTTTATGTTTTGGTATTTTTTTATTCCACAAATATTTTATTTAAAATTTTATAATTAATTTAATAATTTAAAATGGAAAAGTATCTTCATAAAATTTAATGATAAATTGTTACTTTATTGTCTTTTTGTTATACAAAAATTTTATGGGACCTTGATTACTTTTGTAAGGTGTAACAAAATGACTTATGGTTTTAAAGTTGTATTTTGGGAATAAATAATGATTTTATTACAAATTAAATTAAAAATATTTAGAAAATTAATTTAATAAAATGTACTTTGTTTTTGATTTCAGAGAATCGATATTAGGTTAGAGTGATATTTTGGGTTTTTTCTGAAACAGTAGAATTTTTTGTGAATAGTAAAATGCAGTTTTGAGTTTTTGGTGTTTAATGACACAATTAATGATGTAATAATGATGTAAGCTTTCTGGTAGACTTATGAATAGTGAGATATGATATGATGTGTCCCATGTTTAAAATACCATGGAAAATACCATGGGAAATCCCATGGTTTTTTGAATACCACCGATGAGGTGTCCTTTGGAAATTAATAATTTATTCACTCACTTTCCCTATAAATACCAAGCCATTTCCCACATTAATTACATTCCAAAATCATCATAAATGAATTTATGGTCTTCTTACTTCCCAAGGAGTCCTCCCAAGGTTCTCTCAAGCCTCCCAATGTCCTGACCGTCATGCATTCGAGGTTACTCTTCAAGGTAAGGGATCCTTTCACCCTCCTCTTTTAAGTCATGAATTCCTTTATGTTGTGTCTTCCATTTTCCATCTCTTTATGTAGAGGGTATGTTCTTATATGTTATCATCACTATCCATTTCATTTCTAATTTTTTATAGACCCTTTGAGCTCTTATCAATTTGTTTTCAAAATTTTTAAGTGACGTTGTTAGGCTGCTGAATTTCTCGTAAAAGAAATCACATATTCTCTTTCCTTTCATCTTTCCTTTTCTTGTGGTATGTCATTCAAATATCTGAATCATTATCTTATATCCATTTTATTTTGTATTTACATTGTAATATGAGTTATTTATGATTGGATTACTATTTTACCCTCTCTTTTTATTATTTTTTCAAACCATGTTGTATTACCGTTATGCTGCAGAAATTTCATCTCAAAATTTCTATCTCTTTCTCTCTAGAAATTATCATGTTTATTTATGTGAATACCCAGACCTATTTAGTTTTTATGGGTGTTCATATATATATATAAATGATATATTTTATTCTGGAATGGACATATATATAACCCTAACTCCCTTTCCATGTGTTATAAATGATATAATGATCTTATTTTTAAGAACTTTTAAAACGTCAGGATTTTGAAATGAAACCCATTTCTTTTATTCTCTATGGGTTATTCATGAAATTTTTTATTATGATCTATGTGGATCACATGAAAGTAACTAAATATTAAATTTTCACCCTAATATCTCTCCAATGCATTGGGTAAATAATTAATCTCTGGAGATGACAAGTTTCACGATACCTTGGTGAATAACCTTTGTAATTTTTATGACACCTCAGGGATAAAACTTGGTGATATGTTCATGAATGTATAAATGAAATGTTGTAGACCCATATTCAAGTTATGTTTCAAGTTATTTTCATTGTGATATTCCTATACTTACATTGCTCATGTCCTTATGTTTTTATTCATGTTCATATTGATGTCACAAGTAAACTGATTCCCTTGTTTACCCTTACTGGGCCTTCTGCTCACCCTTTCCTTTAAATGTATGTCTCTTGGTTATGAGATGAAGTAATGGTACTTAGGATAAACTTATTATGAATCCTTAAAAGTGGATTAGGAGAATTTTCTATGTTGTTTCTCATGTTTTTTGTTCCTGATTTCCAAGACACTAGACTTTAAAGATCATCTGTTTGGAAAATGCAATGAAACGTTATGTAATAAAAAGGCGGGATTCCATAGAATCCTTATCAGAAAAATGTTCTAGTACCTTTATTATACTTTTGTTTTTATAAAACAATTGAAAAAAGAGATTTTATGGGGTTGGATAAGGAAAATAAATTAAATGAGCTTGAGGGAAGACGTTACCTCTAAATCGGGTAAGTCCTTTTGATTTGAGACAAAAGGCATTCTTAAATTTCCTTATGGAAAAGCCAAAGATTATTGAAGATTTGGAGGGATTTTGGGGAATTTTTGAGAAGATTTTGGATGAGCCAAGGTTCTTTAGAAGTGTGTGTATGTGGGCTGATGTGGAGGCCTTTTATAGGTGGGAGGATGAGCACTTTAGGAAAGTATTGAAATATTATTATATTATAAACTAATTTTAGAATTATAAACGCCATAAAGTGATATATTTTGATTATAAGACTAATATGGGTATAAATAATCTAAAAAAAGTTTTAGACAAGTTTATGTCACAAATTTAACCTTATCTTTGGGCTATTACCCTTAGTTAAATAAATTAACTCTTACCATGTATTCTGGAATTTGTACACTATGTTGTTAATATAGATAATATAAATTAACAAGAGAACCTAATATTGATAGTTTATAACATTTTAAACAGTATCTAAGTAATTTGGTCAAATATTATATTTTTATTACTATTATATCATTTAATAAAATAGTATTTTTTTAAGAACTCATTTATGTCAATTTTCAAAATATTTAGTAATATATTTTTTAAATACATTGAAACCTGATTCATTAAATAAAACTACATTACATCAAATATAAATTTCCATAATAATCCAAAAAATTCGTTTGTGGCATCAAAACATTCAAATTAAATTTATTTTAATATTTATTATATCATTTATTTGAATCTTTAAATTATAAGGTAATCACTACATCATCATTATGTCGTAAATTTATTTATCTAATGTCTAAAAATTAAAAATAAAACACCATGATTTAAGTAATTTTACTATATTTATAATTTTTATTTATAGTCAAAGAGATTGGTTTTATGTCCTCATATAAAAATTGTTTTAGTAAAAATATTCTTGTTTACCTTATATTTCACTTTACTTTAAATGAATTATTATGACATGTCAATACCACATACAAGTGGCTCCCAACTTCAAAAGGTTAAGCCTATGTATTTTATTGGTCACCCATGACTCATCAAATAATATTATGAAACTTTTTAGGTTTATTTTATTTTATTATAATATTATTTTTACCCTTATTTACCTAATTTACCCTTTTACCATGGTAAATAAAAATAATTTGTGAAGTTATTATTCATATGTTAAAAAATAAAAGGTACCTATTTACAAAATTTGAACCTCAGGATTTTAAAAATGGAATTAATTTCTCCAAATTCAAAACACAGTTCTTTCATTAATTAATAAAAAATTAATTTCTGTTGTCAGAAGTAGAAAGTAATGTTTTACGAAATAAAAACTATCAAAAGATTAACCTGTGTTTATATAAAATTTACATTTGAAATTAATTCCATTGACAAAACATGGATTAAATTATAAAAACATAATCTAATTTAAATTTAAAACCAATTAAAATTATATTATAATGATATAAATAAATTAGATGAAAAGGTTGTTTTGAATTAAAATAAAATATTTTTTAATATTTATAAAAATATGAATATCATCAGAAAAATTCAAAAAATTCAACAAAGGTAAATATTGATGTCTAGATTAAAAATAAAATGTTTATCTTGAGAAATAAAACATATAAATGAGAAAAAAAATATTTTTTAAAAATTTTCTCCATCAAAAGGCGGTAAATCAAACTTTTAAATATATTATCCAATTTTAAGCTTAAAATTGGATTAATTATCATTTTAAGCCTCTAAAATTAATTGGATAAATGTAAAAACATTTAACAAAAATGTGTAATAATATTTTAGTTTGTTCTTTTCATTCCCTCCAATAAAAAATCTATGTGTTAACTACCATTTAAAATAATAATATTTGTATTCTATAATTTTTTGGTACAACTCAAAGTTCTGTGCAACATAAGATTTCAGAGAATCCTTTCATTGAATATTGAGTAAACTATTATAATTATAATCCCCTTAACATTAAATTAATATAAACTTCATAAATATTTAGGAAAATTTTTTATTCTATAAATACTGGGGATGCTACATCCTTCCCCCCTTTGGAAATTGCATCAACACAATTTATTTACTTGTCAAATAATTTGGGGTATTTCTCCCTCAAAACATTTTCAGATTCCCATATTGTCTCTTCAACCATTTGGTTCTTCCACATACCCATTACCTGATGAATCACCTTATTCCAAATCACTTGATCTCTATGGTCAAGAATTTGTACTGGCTATTCCACATAAGAAATATTCTCTTCCAACTGAACTACCTCTAGACTCAAAAGATGAGACAGATCCAAAAAATAATTTCTCAAAATTGAAACAATAAAAACATTGTGTAAATGGGATTCAATTTTAGGTAAAGCCACTCTATATGCAATTTATCTAAATTTCTCTAGGTGTTCATTGGGTCCAATGGACCACAACCTTCTCTTTCCCTTATTACAAAAACACATCAAAGTTTTCCATGGAGAAACTTTCAGAAAGACATGATCACCTACCTCGAAATAAATATCCTTCCTCTAGTTATCTGCATAAATTTTCTGTCAGATCTGGGCTGTCCTAATGTGATTTTGTATCAACTAAACTTTTTCTACCATCTCTTCTACCAATTCTAGTCTCATTAACTTCCTTTAACCTAATTCATCCCTAAAAATTAGAGTTCAACACTGCTTTCCATATAATGCCTCAAATGGTGTAATATTAATTATGGAATGAAATATATTATTATAAGAAAAATAAACCATAGAAATATGTTAACCCCAAATTCCATGGAAATCCATTGAATAAGCATATATGATATCCTCAAAAGTCTAAATTGTTCATTCTTTATTCTCATATGATTGAGGGTGAAAAGTTGTACGAAAATTATATTCAGTTCCCAGTGTCTTCTGAAGGCCTTTTGAAAAGTTATAAGTAAACCTATGAACATAATCAGATACAATAGAGAGGGGAACCCCATGTAACCAGACTATCTATTTAATGTACAACCAAGAAAGCTGATCCATATGAAATGTATCTCGAATAGGAAGAAAATAAAGAGATTTAGTCAATATAACAACAATAACCCAAAATAAAATTGTTACTTCAAGAAGTCATTGGTAATCACAATATAAAATCCGTGGATACATTTTCCCATTTCTACTATGGTACTAGAAAATGATGATGCATCCCATTCCGTAACTACCTCTCTACTTTAAACTGTTGAAAAGTCAAACACTTCACAATAAAGTCAGTAATATCTACTTTCATTCCATACTACACATAATAATCCCAAAGATATTTGTAAATCTTAGTACATACATGATGAAAAGAAAACACATAACTAAGAGTTGCACATAACATATCTTTATTCAAATTTTAATCACAAGGCACACATAATCTATTTCCAAACCTCAAAAAATAATCTTTTTTAATTTTAAAATTTAGGTAAATTACACTTCTAAACCAACACTTCATTTTTCCACAACTCGCTATCTTCCTTCTATGATTTCTTAATCATGTCTGATAGAGATGATTCAGCAGAAACTTGAAACAAAATAGCATAATTTCATGCACCAACAACATCTATTCTAATGTTCATAAAATAATTAATCAATGTGTCATTTTTAAAATGTAACATGCCTAATGTAGCATTCCCTTTATGACTCTAATCATCATCTATCTTTTTTTTTGTTTTCCAGGATGGTAATGAATCATGCAATCATAATCCTTGATGAATTCCATCTATCTTCTCTGTCTCATGTTTAATTCATTCTGAGTTGATATACAATTCATTCATTTATGGTTAGTATATATTTCAAATTTTACTCTATATAGATGATTCCTTTAAATTCTTAATGAAAAAACAACAACAACTAATTTCAAATCATATGTTCGGTAACTTAACTAAGGAATTTTCAACTCACATGAGGAATAAGAAAATACCTGATCATTCTGAATTAGGATGTAACCAAGTCATTTAAATGAAGAATCACTCTGGATAATAAATTCACCATTTCTTTAAGTTAGTACAAAAACTAGAGAAGTTAAAATTTTCATTTTCTATTCGTGAAAACATTCATCACATTATATTGTACTGATGAACTTAACACCTTTTCGATTTAACTTACTCAGTGGAATAGATAAACATGAAAAAATTTCAACAAAATTCCTATAATAACCTACTAAACCAAGAAAAATACAAATCATAGTTAAATTTAGGGGTCTTAACCATTCTTCAACATCTTTTGTTTTTGTAGTATTAACAGTTATTTCATCTTTACAAACAATGTAACCATGGAATGAAATTTGTCGTAACCAAAATTCACACATGATTAATTTCCCACACAGTTTCTTTTATTTTAATTTTTTCAAAACAACCCTTAAATCACTTTAATACTTCTATTTACTTTTATAATATACAAAAATATAATCAATAAACACAACAAAAAACTTATGCAAAAACTCATGGAATAATCTATTCATAAGATCTATGAATAAATCATGTGCATTAGTTAACCCAAATGACATAACTAAAAATTCATAATGGCCATATATCATACGAAACTCATTCTATGAATTGTATTCTTCCTTTACATTCAACTGATTGTACCTTGACCTCAAGAAAACCATCAAAAAATACTATTCTCCCTAGAGCTGATAAAAAAATTCATCGATATGAGGTAGAGGATTCTTGTTATTAATAGTTATGTTATTCAAGGATCTATAATCAATTCAAAGTCTCATTGAACCATATTTCTTTTTAACAAATAATATTGGAGAACCCGATGGTGATGTGCTAGGTCAAATGAATCATTTATCTAATAACTCCCTCAATTGATTTTTTGACTCTAAAAATTAAATTTGTGACATTCGATAAGGGGGTTTTGAAATTAGATTAGCATCAGGAACCATGTCAATAGTAAATTCATCATCCAATATAGGTATAATACTAGGAAAATAATCTGAATAAACATCAAGATACTAATTTTCCATAGGCACATCATTAATTTGAATAGTCCCTTTGTTTTCAACAATATGTGTAAGGTATCATTCATTTCCATATTTTTCTAGTTTCTCAGCTTCCTGATATGTTATAAATTTTAAGGGTTCATTATTGTACACAAATTTAAAGTCTTTATGAAAATAAACTTCTTTAGCTATATAATAAATCTTAGCATGGTAAATAGAAATCCACCCGATAACTAGAATAACATCAGACAATACTAGAAAAAAACAATACGGTTTTTAGGTAGATTCTTTCCACTGACAAGGACATGAAGAATATAATAATTTATTTTTTTCTCAACATTTACCCTAGGTGTTTTTACCTTAAGTTCATGAATTATTTCCTAATATGGAATTACCAATTTACTATAAATATCATAGAATTAAAAGAATGTGTAGACCTAGAATCAAACAACACATTGTTATAATCAGAATAAAAAACAATGTTCATGTTACCACTTTGGTTGATGGACCATCATCTAAAGGAGTAATTTCAAAAAAATTCACCACACATTCATGCTTATAGTCAGACTGCTTCCCATAATTCAACTTCTTCATCCAAAACTCATTCACATAATGAACCATCTCATTACATTTAAAATATTTCACTAATGGTATATCAGATTTCTTCTTACCATTATCTTTTTAATGTAGTTACGAACCTTATGCCCCATTTTCCCACATTGGGAGCACTTACCATAATACAAAAGGCATTACCCTATGTTATTTTTACCACAATTTTCAAAAAAATTAAACTTATTTTTTTTACAATTAGAATTTTTTGGAGAATTTTTTATTTGTTCAGTCATCTTGACCCATTATTTTTCTAGTGGTCAAAGAACACATGATCATCAGAAAAATCCATTTTCACCTTCTCCACACATCGAAAAAAAATTTAATAACTTTTTAACTCACAAGAATCTAATTACATTCGATAAATTGACATTAATCATGTGTAAAAACGTTTGATTTTACTATCACAATCATATATGATGTTTGGAGTATACCATGACAATTGAGTGAATTTTGCTTCATAAAAAGCCACTAAGTCATCCTCCTTCCTCAATTATAAGAATTATTTTTCATCCTAATTCTAACATCCTTATGAAAATACTCAACCAGGTTCAGGAGCTGTGCAAGCCCCTTCCTAAAAAATAATAATTAAAAAAAGAGATTGTTGTGGTACAAGGAGGTTTACAAAGCCGAGAGTATGACACCCCACACATGTCCAAATCGAAAAATTGAGAGCAAAATTTAGGGGAAATAAAAGACCATTTGGATGAGACCTCCACAATTTCCCTCTTTTAATACACATCTGCTACCTGGTTGGCCTCGCTATAGACATGGGTGAAATCAAGCTGTATGTGCTCAGCCATCCGCATACAGTCAATCCAGGAAGGAATTATTTTCCATGGTAACGATCGGGACCAAGTCTTTAGGATGTGGACCTCTGTGGTGGAGCTAGATTCCACCCAAAGCTACCTCCATCCAAAATGGGTGGAAAACCTTATTGCTTTGATCATAGCCCATTTCTCCACTTCGATCGCCATGCCATTACCAATATAGTGGTGGAAGCAGCCTTTAACGAAGCCCCGATGAGTACGAGAGACGCCACCACATCCTGATGACCCTGGTGCACCGAAAGCCACCCCATCAACATTCAAATTTAACCATCCAGGAATAGGTGGAATCCATCAAATGGATTTAAGAACAATAGGGTTTTTATTCTTCCCATTACACCAAAAGCTCTCAGAATAACTAAGTCAGTAAGGTCATTTTTCATAGTGCTAGTATGCAATTTGGAGGTAGTCATAACATCCTGATAAACCATGTACAATCCGGACTACACAGATGGCCGCTATCCCTCAAGAACAGTGGCATTGCTGGATTTCCATATCACTTTTAAGACAGCAGCAATAGCTGAAAAGAACAGCGCCCCAATCTATTCACTAAGCTGTGCGTGCTGAACAGATACTATCATTTACTCCATTCCAGGAAGATCAATCTGCACACCAAAGTCAGCTTACAGGTGCGACTAGAACCTGCAAGAGAATAAGAGATGAGAGATAGATTCCTCATCCCGGAGACATATGCTGCATGCATATGCCAATTGGATCCCAGTTTTTTGGATTAGGCCATGCACCGACAACCTCTTTTTCCACAACCTCCAGAGCAGCAGATAGCGGGAAGGGGCAATGTGGCATACACGAAACATCTTTAGCCACTTAGGCATAAAATAAGCAACATCACACATGTGCCTGTAGCATTCCCTAGAGGAGAAGCGCCCATTGGTGTTGGGAGTCCAGACAAGGGTGTCAATATACTCACTATCCCTAACATTCTTAACCATCGACTACCACTGATCAGCATCTACTTCAAAACAATACGCAAAAGACTATCCTTTTGATTCTCAAAACACCCCATTAAATTGAAAATATTTTCTAGGGATTTTATCCACTCTTCACCTATCACATGATCAGATGATACTTGGAATGATGGAGGGATTATCCTTATGAAATGATCCATTACCAATATGTTCTTCTATGGTTTATCTGGATGATCTCATTCATGGATACCACCTTCATTTATAACTAGATTCAACAATTACACAACTGTAGAAAAGTATTCATTTCTGATTCTGACCATCTTAGGTTGCTGTATTGGAAGGTTTTTTTCCTCTGGATGTCGTCCCAGCACAGCTGCCCTGTTTCCTCTTCAGAAAACCATTCTGAACAGACATATCCTATATGAAGCAACATTGTAATCCTAAAAGGATATTTTAATTTGAACCTAATGTAAAAATAATTTATGTATATTATATTTATAGTATCATAACACTTATATTTATCAAAGCCTACCTATGATACCAACTATAAGGCCCCATCCTTAAACATTTTATAATCCTGAGTAAAATGAAAATTTCAAATTGAGGATATTTTCAGGTTTATAGTTTCAGTGAATTAGGCCATTATTAATACATATCATCACATAATCATACAAGATAATACGATCAAAATAGTATTCATTTTTTCGACAAATGAAACCCCTTTTAAAAATAAAACATAATTTCGTTTCTTGATAAAAATATTCTTATCTTATTATTTTATCTTACTCATCCTTATAACCTGTGAAGACATTTTATACACATGGTATGAGCAAAAAAACAAATTAATGGATAAAATAAGTAAAGAAAATTGTATTCCATGAATATTTATAAACCCAAAAATTTATAAGAATCTTAAAAACTTCATCAAAATAATAAATCATGAAGGCAAATTGTTTCATTTATATCATACTTACATTGTATCATTCACAACTACAAAGGGAGTAACCTTCATGGTTACGTTTGGAATACCCATCACATTATATTCCAAAAATCTCTTAGGAGAATCCTTAACATTTACCTCTGTCACATTTCCCAATGCATTAGAGATCTATAACGGCCTCACCCACCCTTAGATTATCACGGAACTACCTATATACATAATCAATTCCCAAGAACCATAACATAATCATTACACATGAACAAGCATAGAGGAAAAATAATATTTCCACAATGAAATCATACGTCATCATTTGAAAATATTAATATAATAATTCCAGTATCAAAACCAGTTTCAATTCCAAAATACATAAAAAGGAATATTGTTTTTACCTTTATTTTTAAAAACATTACATCTTATAAAGGAATCCAAATACCAAATAATGGTCATTGAAGCGGAGAGGTTGTTTTCACCACGTACCTAAAAACACATTCCTTTTTTTTTGTTTAGTAAAGAGATTCATTGAAAAAGATTCATTTTGAAAATATTTTAATGAAACTAAAAGTTAGAGTGGTTTATTATACACCGTATAAATTAAGGATGTGTATATTATCAAAACATGCCTCCATGAAAAGAGATTGAGATGAAGTCTCTCACCTTGAGTATGACTTTTCTTGTTCATTCATTAATTTCCTGAATAGTAAACATAGGATAATTTATACTTGAGTTACAACCATTTTAATGTTTTTCATTCATTTTATATCACCTTTTACTATGTTATAAAAATTATTTAATTATTTGATTTCACTTCGAAAGTTTTGTTGATGTTCTAAACTTGAGTATAAAATAAACATGTTATGATTTGAAATTGTCTATGTGGTAAAAAGTACACTATCTCTAGAATAGAATTCATGATTTAAATATAATATATATATAGTATGTATGTGTCTATAATAATCAATAATATTTGGTGATATGAAATTAAATTCATAGTTCACAGAGACGGTAGGCCGTACATACTCAATAATGATACATTCATTTATTTGTCATATGAAAGGAATGATAATTAAATGATACAAATATATAATTTACATCAATTATAATATATATGTTATATATGTTTCATAAGTTTATTAATTCCATCATTTATGCGTTCCATGTATAGCATGAATGTGTCATATCACTTTGAGGTGGCTGTAGTCCTCACTTCCTCAAATGAAATTGTTGTATTTACACATTTTGGAAAGCATAAAGTAATATTGTAATAAAAATTAAAAAGACTAGATTCAATATAAATAAAATATGTATCATATATAAATATAGTTTCATCATAATTACCACCATGATATGTGGTAGGATAATATTGAGCAATCATCGTTTCGTGAGGCAGTAGTTCACCAAACACATAAATAGTATGTCCTATATACATTAGATGAAGGTGTGTCTAAGTGAAGGTCAATCATTTTGTGTAAAAACATACTTGTATGTTGAGGATACTGTTTTTTTATAAAATAAAAGATAAATTTAAGTTTTTTGGTTGGATAAGGAAAATAAATGAAAGGATATTGAGAGAAGACATTACCTCTAAATCGGGTAAGTCCTATTGATTTGAGCCAAAAGGATTTCTTGAATTGCCTTATGAACAAGTTATGGATTCTAGGAGGAAGGAAGGGATGTTTGGAGATTATTGGAGAATAATTTTAATGATCCAAGGGGTTTTAGTGGTGTGAGTACGTTGGTAGAGTTGGTGGCCTTTTATAAGGGGGAGGAGGGACACTTTAGGAATGTCTTGAATATTATTTTATTATAAATTTATTTTAGAATTAGAAGAGCTAAAATGTGATCTATTTAATGGAAAAGATGATTATTGGTCTAAATTATCTCAAACAATAGGTTTTATACATGTGTAGGTCACATATTTTACCTTATCATTTGGCTTTAACCCTTTGTTCAACAAATTAACTCTTACCTTGTCTTATTGTATTTTTACAATATATGGTTAATATAGTTACTATAAAATGCCAATCGTACCTCAAGTGGACCAGTAATCAAATTTTTTACATTACCTAAGGAATATGTAATAATCTTATATTTTTATGAATATTATATCCTTTAATAAAATAGTATTTTTTTAAAAACTCATCTACGTCAATTTAGACACTATTTATAAATTGACTTTTGTTAAAGCCATAGAAATATGATTCCTTCAAAAAAACTACATTAAATAAAATATACAAATTTCATAATCATCCAAAAAATTATTGTATGGCATCCAAATTTTAAAATTACATTTATTTTGATATTTATAATAATATTTATTTGAATGTTTCATTTATAAGGTAATCACTACATCATCATTGTGTCATAAATTTATATATTTAGTGTATAAAAAATCTAAACAAAATACCATGATGTATCGAATATTTCTATCTTACTAATGACTATTTGTAGTCAAAGATATCAGTTATATAACCCTATATTATAAATTTTTTAGTTAAGAGATACAATTTAATGTAATATTTCTCTTTACTTAAAATTCATTATTATAACATGTCATTAAATGCCAAAGGTAAGGCTGGAGGATTTTTTTTGTCTCCCATGAATCATCAAATAACATTATGACAGTTGTTATGGTTGTTTAATATTATCATAATATTATTTTTACCCTTATTTACATAATTTACCCTTAAACCATGGAAAATAAAAATAATTTCTGAAGTTTCTATTCATAATGTCGAAAAATAAAATGTCCATATTTACATAATTTGGACACTATAATTACAAATATGGAATCCATTTTTCTAAATTAAAATTACTAAAATTTAATTAATTAATTTAAAATTAATTCCCGTTGTCAAGACGAGAAAGCGGGTTTTTATGAAGTAAAAACTATCAAAATATTGACATGTGTTTATGTCCAATTTATATGTGAAATTAATTCCAATGAAAAAAATTGGAGTAAATTATTACAAAATAATAAAATTAAAATATAAAACCAATTTAAATTAAAATTTAACTATATAAATAAAATATATGAAAAGGTAGTTTTGTATTATAATGCAATATTTTTCCATATTCATAAAAATACGAATTTAATCAGAAAAATTCCATAATTTCATCCAAGGTAACTTTTGTTGTCAAAATTACAAATAAGTAGTTTATTTTTTAAAATAGTACGTATAAAATTGAAAAACTATTTTTAAAAAGGATTATCTATCAAAAGAAAGTAAAATGAACATTTAAAAATATTAGAGTATTTTATGCTTAAAATTGAATTCATTCACATTTTAAGCCTCTAAAATTTATTGAATAAATGTAAAAACATTTAACAAACATTTTTAATCATATTTTAGTTTGTTATATTAATTCCTAAAAATACAATTTCTAGGTTTTAACAACCATTTAAAGTAATAATATTAATATTGTCTGATTTTTTTGCTATAACTCAATGTGTTGTGCAATGTATGATTTTAGAGAAACTCTTTGTTTTGTGTCGATTATCATATCAGATTAAACTTCCCCTTAACGAAAAAATAAATATCTAATTAATACATATTAATGAAAATTTATTATTCTATAAATACCTGAGATACTAAAAAGGCTCCTCTAGAATAGATTTCCCCAATTTATACTCCATAATAAATGGAGAAACCATACTAGCATCAAGATAAAATGGTATTACCACCACTGTGGGATTCCCCTGGTAAAAAAATTTGTTAGAAATTCCTCATCCACTAATTTCCAAAACAAAAAAAATCCAAGTTGAAATAACTTGATCCTTGATATATGAAAATATACCCCCACACAATGACACCTGCTTTAAATAAATTGATCGACACCATCATAACATAAAAGGTAAAAATATCATTGAAATGGAAGACATACCCCTTCATCTTCTATTGACCTTGTTGAATACCCAAGAGCTCTTCCACTTTATTAACCTTCATTTCCTTAGGAATAAACCATTGAATAAAAGTGTTCTGGAAGATCTCCTATAGAATCCAAACATATAGTCTGGATAAAGAGGTCACTTTACATTATTCAAAATTGGTCATCTTGAAAACACCTTGAACTACTAACACCTTCATATATTCTAGAGTTTCAAAGGACCTAAAAATAGAAACAATTTCCAAAAATCAATCCATAGAATCTAGTGGACCTCAAAACCATAGAAAATAAGAAACAATTTAGAAAAACATTGATCAACCATTTCACTTAGATTTTGAATAGATTCAACCACTAAAAGTGCCTTCTTAACAAAATTGGTACAATTTTGTGAGGTATTCTATAAACAACATGAAAATAAAAAACCATATCAAAACGAAATAAAAATTCCACCGTGGAAAATAATCAACGTAAAACATCAATATAATAATTAATACAATATATAAAATATAAATAAAAACCCCTCTTTTAAAAAACCATCATTTTTATATTTCTAATACAAAACCATTTCCCACTTCTAAATCTAATTCAAGTACCAAAAACCATTTTGAAGATCTATTTCACATTCCAAAACCATTTATAAATACCAAATACATTTGTAAATCCAAATTTACCATTTCAGTCCCTCTTAGACAAAAAGACATTATAGCTTTCCCAATTTTAAAATCCAATACACAACATCCACATTCACTTTGAAACACACACCAGTTAGAAAAAAATTCCCTTTTTGAATAAAAACCACATCTAGAAATCATTTTCATTTCAAAATTCAACCATGCCAATCAAGAAAAAACCAAACACATCACCCAAACTGAAAACTCATAAATAACGGACTAGTGTTCATGCATGACATGTCCACATGGTTTAACATACCATTCACTAAAAGGATTCCAACAACATGAAGTGTAATGAACTGCATCCTTAGGCTCCACACAGTTTTCTACCCCATGAAAGCTCACCGAGTGACATTATATCAATTCAATTTTCACCCCCAACAAGGAAAATATTATAAAACATAAAATAACCAATAGTATGAACCCCAAATAGAAACCAAAGTCCCAAAACCCAACTATACCAAGAATCTTGAGGCACAAGATGAGTATGATCTCATAACACTCTTATAATTCTTACATATCATGTTTTGAAAGCCCTATCTCTAGTATAACTAACACCCTAAGTAATAAAGGGATCTATTGATAAAATTTTGATTCAGGATCCAGCCCAAGTCAACCCCCAAACTAAGTACCCAAACTAGGTAGCTACAAGCCCTGAATGATGTCCCCATATCCCACAGTCTTACAAAAAGTGTTAGAGAATCACAAGACAAATTTTTGTGGAAAATTCAATATGATGACCAC
Organism: Viscum album; assembly: GCA_963277665.1. Lineage (NCBI taxonomy): Eukaryota > Viridiplantae > Streptophyta > Magnoliopsida > Santalales > Viscaceae > Viscum > Viscum album. The sequence continues at coordinate 468,080,294 of OY728160.1, read as the reverse complement.
AAGAATAAAATAAAAAAGAGAACATATCACAATATAAGGATACAAAAGTCAATGATCATAAATAAAATATCAATAAATGATGATAAAAACACAACAAAACAAACAAAAACTAAAACAAAACTAGAAATTATCATTGTGTGACATATTAGTCCCTACCATCCTTAAAACTGACCTTGTATATGATAAAAACAAAATGATTACAATAATTTGAAGAATAGACCTGGTATACTAATGAATAGTGGAATAAGTAGGTTTTGATCATATATGATCTAAGTAAGTAAGTACTAAAAAATCTATACATGTACTTTATCAAACAATTCCATAAACACAAGCATTAATATATTGAAAGAGAAATATGTTTTTTTCCATTTAAGAAACCAAACATCGATTTCCCCAAATCCTCTTTGAAAACAGAAAATGTGACTCCTTTAAAATAGATTTCAATTTCAAAACCCATCTTAGAAAATGAATATCAAGAATAAAAAAAATAAAATTTGAACATAGGAAAGAGGGAATTTGAGTAGAGGAATGCCAGGAGTTAAAGGAGTTTTATATGTATATATTGGTACATGCAAACCGAACAAGAAAATTGTAATATATAAAATAATACCTAAAGGTATAACATACCTAGTAATGGGAATGTCCTAAATATCATTAGTGGTTAACCTAGATGCACTCAGTTCAGATCCATCTATTGGTGTAAGATGCAGCCCATAATTTATCACCAACATAGCTTCTATTCTTGTCAAACACTGATGAAACACCCACCATGGAAATTTTCCTAACCTGGTGGATATATCCCATCTCATAGAGAACTAGATAGTAACCATATCTCAATCCTCTATATGATATATAAGATATCATTATGATAGTGTAGGGGGAAACATGAGGAGGTCATCACAAATGTGACATTGACTATAAACAAAGATTTCAATCTGCATTCCATACCAGCTTCCTAACACCATCCACATTGAGACCCTCTCTAACTAGTGGAAAACCATGGGGGTTCATATTATATATAAAAAAATTTACAATTCCCAAACATGAATAAACATCTAATATTTCAAAACCATTTTTCAAGGAATATCTCAAAGTACCAAATAGGGATGAGTACTTGAGAATCCACAATAATTTTCCCAGGATACTTCCAGGGGTACCAAACTATCCTTAGAATTGATGATACAAAAATATTTCTAAGAGAAATATTCCTCTTTTCAAAAACCATTCTCAAATTTATTGTATTTTCACAAAAACATTTCAAATGTTCCAAAAAATCATTCAAATAAAACTTTACAAAATAGAAAATAAAACTATATTTGATATTCATATTGAAAATAAGAACAAATTTTAAAAAAAAATTGAAATTGAGAAATAATATAAGGAAAAAAATGTTTTATAAAACAGGTATTCTATGGAATTTTCTATTTATATATATGTGCACATATATATGAAAAACTTGTCGACATATAGTATGAACATATCACAATGATATATATTTTTACATCTATAATAATCTTAGAGGATTAATCATGGAGAAAAAATAACCCTCATAATGTAACACAAGAGTTATCACATAAGAACAAAACCCACAAAGAGGCTAAAAACCCATACGATACATAATTACACTTTCATCCAACATTATCAAAACTCACAAAAGGACAAAAAACATTTTAAATAACCTAATCCATTTAAAATACCACGTTTCATTTTATCAAACACCTATTATACATATACATTGATTACATACATGAAAGCCAATATAAATCCTTTGAAAATACCCTTTTAAAAAACCAAAAACATAATAAATAAATAAAAAATTTAACTGAAAAAGATCATGTATTGTATGGAATTTTTAAGAATAAAAATCGATGGAAACACCTACCATAATGTTGTACAAACGTGATTAAACTTCAAACACATGAAAAATGAGAATTCAAGAACCAAAAATCATAGCCTAAATTAAAATATATCAAAATCCAAGATCAAACAACATCCATTAGGGTTTTTCTAAGAGAGAACCAAGGCATGGTAGAATAAGAAACAATATAAATAAGGATAGGGAGTATAAGTCTTACCCAAGGAAGAATCCAATAAAACATGAAGGAAAAAGTATCCTACATCCATGGAGTTTGATAGGGGTGGAATCCCAAGGCTCCCAAGGAAATTATCAAACATATTATGGAGGAGTGGGTAAATTAGGGTTCAATTTCAGGACGATAAATTGTAAATTAACATTTTAGGGATTCTAAGAAATTTGCATGTTTATGACACTTGGTTTACCAAAATATGTTCCAAAAATGTGAAACCTATTGGTAGGGCAAGGAAGCCTCACATGGTTTGTCCACATAGTTTGGAAACCATGTACCAACTGTGAAAAATTCATATTCCAAGGTTTTAGAAACCCTTATATGATTACCACACAATAACCTCTAATTCTACGCATGCTTTGTGCCAACCCCAAGACACCCTAACAAGGACACACAGTTACTCATTTTTCTCACATGGTTTGGGCTAAATCTTTTTCTAAACATAAAATAAAAACAATGAAAGAATAAAATGAATTGGTAAACCTAATTGTATCATAAGGTCTCATTTTTTACCTCAAAACAATGAATACTAACCCTACACAGTTCTAGAAAAGGACTAAAAACTCGAAAACACAAAAGCAAATCGTGAAATGAACCCTAAAAACACCAAATAATATATAATTGAGAAATAAATAAAATGAAAGTGAAAATTTTGGTTGGGTTTGACAAAGGGTTTTAACTCTTTAATCATGAAATTGAAATGGGGGAATGGTATATCCTGACATATAGGATATAAATCACAATGGGTGTGAAATATTGTCTACTTATAACTTTTAGAAACACATGAAGTGAATATTCCTCTTCAACATCACTATGAATAGGGGAAAAATCCAATGATGACTGTTGAGTACATCTAATGAGTGGGATCCACCTTGTTGAAGTTGAGATATTTTCATCCAAGACAAGTGCAATGGAATGGAGCCAGGTCGATAATAAGGAGTTATTCCATCACTATAGGGGAGAATGTTTGGGAATGACTAGTTTTTGGAGAAATTTAAATTTTAGAGATATAAAGTGTTCAGGTGAGGGAGTGAAATATGATTAAGGTATGTTTTTGGAATCTTGGGGACATACCTTCATGCATTGGATATATTTATAGGGAACACTAGACCTAATAAAGTTCCAAAACTCTAAGAGACAATGGAAATGACCATTAATTCCTTGATGGGATGAGTTAGTCCCTAATGACTCATAGTTTTAGGTCATATATATTGGATTACAAGGGTGAGGTAATATATATAGCATAGATAAAAGGTAAACATGATGTCAACAGGTGACCCTATGTTAATATTAGAAGCCTTTAGAGGAGGTTCACACTATTTAAAGTTATTATTATCAGACCATAGGGGAATGATAATATATATACAAGTGGGGGAGGGTAAACCTAATGTTAATTTCATCATTAAACCATTATAGAAAACATGTAAAGAATATTCACATGGATTAGGGTCATGATTCTTATAACATAACTTTCAAGAGAAGCATCTCTAAGATGCAAAGATGGTAAGGGAAACTCAATGAAAGACTTTTGAAAAATAATAAAGGAAAATGGTAAATTATATTTTGGATTGGGATTGGATATTTAGTTATCACTATGTATCATGTGGAGCATGAATAAAACCACACGTATTTTTGTGAAAGTGGTCTAGTAGGTGACCAATATAAGTGAAAAAGGGAGAATCCTATCGAGAGAGGACCCTGACACTTTTATTTAGTTTAGAATCATATATAATGGAATTAGAAATATAATTTATGTCATGAATATGGGATATATGTGACATGAAGTTCATGTTCATAGAAAAATGATATATTAGAAGTATTTTAAATGAATTCCAAATTGTCATATTATGAGTAGTTTAAATTCATATTGAATTGAATTATTTTAATTAGTTTAAGTTAATGTGAAATAGACATGTGGTTATATTAGTTTTAACATTATACATATAGGATAAAATTCTCAATGTATTATAGCCAAACTGTTAGAATTTAAATCCCAACATGATGTTAGGTGAAATACCTCATGAGGATCCTCATGTTGGTGGGACGTGTAACATATTGTCAATCCATAGTGATAAAAAAGTTTACATAATTGTATTAAACCTTTTAAAATATAAATGGGATCTTCTATTGAATCTCAAGATTTCAGTGGTTTACTTATATATATCATTAGCTTTCTCAATTATAGAACCATGTTTTCCTATAGGAAGGGGTGAAAGAGTTCCTTCTTGTTGAATGATCAAGCCACAAGATTTATATGGACATTGAGATTTTGAAGATATTTTATCATTTTTTCAAAAATGGATTCTATATTTAACTGATAAACTTGGTATCATTCACTAGTCATTAACTAGTCATATATTTCAATTTAGTATAATGGTAGTCTAACTTTGATGGGAAGTACTTCTTTTGTTCCATACAATAGGGAGTAAGGAGTTTCATGGGTGGAATTAGAATTCATAATTTGACATACACATAATGAATTAGAGAGATTATTTTTATATCTATTATTATTCTGATCCACTATAATCTATAAAATTTTATAGAGTAATTTTTGGAATTCCTTGATCTATCCATTTTTAATGATTTATAGCAGGAAGTATGGTTCGATAGACTGTTGTATATGGTATAAGATCTACCCGGATTGAAATTTGGTTTCTCTATTCAACTTTTTTGAGGATAAAAAATTGAATATTATAAATAATCATAAAATGAGGGAATAAATTATAATGGAGATCAAGAAAAAATAAAAAAGAATCATTTTGAAATAAAAAAAGGCATTTAATTTGCATAACATATCCATTGCTATGTGAAAAAATATTTACCCACCCCATCATTGCTCTGAAAAGAACTCTAGAAAATTCTTTAATAACATTATCCTACATACCATGGTTTTTATATGTAGTAAAAGGAATCGTTTCTATCCCCTCTCAAACCACAATTTTCGTTTTTGGTCTCATGTGTCATTTTTCAGTCCTCCCACATACCACTATTTTCATTTGCAGTCTGATGTATCTTTTTCAATCCTCACACATACATTGTTTTTTGTGTTTAGAGGCATGATTTGTTGACATAATACAATTTATATATGTTATTTTTGGTTGGAATTAACATTTTGAATACCATAAAGCATGGTTTTCACTTCCATCTTGTAGAGATAGTAATTGGGATCACATCGCATAGTTCTCTATGAATTAGCTTCCCACCATGAATTTCCCTCACGAATTTATACATGGACTATATTATTGGAAACCTGATTACCCAAAAAAACCTATAAATACCCCATTTCATGTAAACATATATATAAAAAACACATAATTCTATATGAATTTTGTAAATCTAAACTCAGACTTCCATTCAAAAAATATTCCCCATGTAAACAAGATATAACAATAGAGAAAAAAGGACGTTTATGAGGTTCATGAAGCACATCATTAATAAAGAGGATTCCAAAGACCCTATAAAAATTTGATAGTTTACAGAACCATTCACAAACAATGTGTCTTTATAAACCATTTCATAAAGGAAATACTTCGCAAACCCTTTGTAAAAGAGGACCATCGCAAGTGCCTTCACAAAGGAGGCCCTTCACGAATCCATCCATCACACATAGTAACTCCCCAATATGAAATTGTGGTGTTTAAGGTATTTATTTCCTATTTTTTAATACATTCATTATATGTATAATTTCCTTCACCATATCCCCATCCAGAAGAACTCAATCATCCATAAAATGGGCCTCCGGCATGGTGTAAGCTACAAAATAGAACTTCAAGTGATTCACCTACTATGTTAGGTATTTTTAGGTGGAATTCATTTATTAGCTCAAAAAAATCACCTTGAGTTGAGATACTCAAATTTGTTTTATAATTCACCTTGAGTCGACATCGTCCACATGGTTTTCAGAAAAAACATTCTCCTTAGTCATCTATTAGACTAATCCACTAAAGTTTTTCTCCAATGCATAATCCCTTCTCAATACTATGTTTACACCTCATTCATTAAATATACTTCCTATGAAAATGATATTTAATAGAATACGCAGTTTACTAGTCACATGATGTAAAAATACCAAAAAACTCTCGAGTCTCATGACATTAAGCAATAGGGTACAGTCCCACCACATGACCTTAAACTGTATAACTCCAACATCATGAGATTTGATTCTTGTATAGTATTATATATAAGACACCGTAAATATGTTTAAATCCAAAATCATCGTCCCCCCATATCCATCCTCATAGGTGAATAATTCTTAGGAGATTAGTTACTTCCTTCCTCATTGGGCCACATTCCCAATAAGCCTGGATATTCCTTTCACTAGGGTGATATTACCTGGGATCTCTCCTAATTGGTCTATTCTCCTAATGAAATAAATCCTTACTAGGAGGGATATATTCCCCCAAAGTATCACCATATTTCGTTCATAGGAAACATTCTTGATGATACTATACTCTATCTTTTCAAACCATATTCACAATAACCAAACCTACCAAATACTTTATAAGGACATATTCTATGTGAAATAAAGCTACCCTTTTTTGGGTCATATTTTTTTAGGTTAACTATAAAGGAAATTCATACGTATCTCCTAAACCAACAATATTCATTCACTTATAGCATGAAAGTTTAGTCCACATGACATTAAACAGATTTGATTCGATCCTTGGCACACGACTATAAATGGTGAAACATGCCTTGTTATGTTGAAACAAACTATATGGGTTATATTTACCTATTCATGGATTCCAAGAAATACCATTTTATAATCAAAATTTCATTATTATAAGTTATTACTACCTCCAAGTATGTAGATAATTTTCGAATCTCCCAATTATGTTGATTTAAACCATAATAACCTAAAAATATACATTACTATGAAATAATGATAAGGTGGAGAACCTTTAATATATATATATATATATATAATTGCATATTAGTGACCAAACACTGATATACGAATAACCAGACTCATTCTTAGATTTGGGAAGTATTCAAAAAGATAACATAGACCTATAATAGAGTCCTTAATAGGGAAATAATTCACCCCTAATAATGTGTGGATGAGCTTGAACTCCTATCCTCACAACCAACACATATTCTAAGACGTTATAGGAAAGTTATTAGCATCTTCCATCCTTTATAAAGTAGGTCTAGCCCAACTCATAAAAAAATATCCGACAACATCAAACAACACTTTAGAGTTTCCATAAAAAAACAAGAATGGTGTACTAGATTTTAATCATTTAAATTTGTTCAAACTTTCACAGATAAGAACAAATCCATTTTGTTTAACAAGTTTCATGAACCAAATGAATGGTAAACATGACATGAATAATTTAACTATGAAATTTTTTGGTTGGGCGTGATTTTACTTGTGATACCACATTGATGGGTTTTGTTGTTCTTGTTTTTTGATCTCTTCCAAACATTTAAAATAACACCCCACTTTAATCGAAATCATGTAATCATATCTAAAATAGTCATATGCATCGACCTCTAGGAAAGTTGAAGCTTCTTTGAATAGGAATACATTTTCACAAAAGAAATTTCAATAGAAATAGTTTACCAATGTATTCGTGAGAGAGTAACACCGAAATGGTATGATCTATTCCTTGTAATTTTCATGATAGAGACTTAAATCCATCTAGACTCATCTATCACCACACTAATTGAAGATGTCTATGGTGAAACAGGTGGAAACTATCACCCCCTCAAACCATTTTGGGAGCCTTTCCAAGGAATGTGACCACAAATACCTACATTATCTTAGGGGGACACATAAAAATGGTGAATATGGACTCACCTAATCATAAGAGTCACCTAGTAGGACTCCTATTAAAAATTGTTTCCACTAGAATCATCTCCCTCCAATTCCATTCAAATCCACAGAGAAATGCACTCTTGACTATTCCAATCTGATCACTCAGAACTGGGAACCTAGGGGATATTTACAGGGCTGGTGAGTTACCAATCAAAAGGACCAGGTTCATATATATAACTCCAATGAAGAATAAATCAAAAATACTTTGGTGTCATCTAGAGAGAAGGACCATATTCGTGTTCACACTTAACAAGCCTTCTAGCAAACCCTAGTAGCACCAAAAGAACTATTTTATTATATCCCTAAATCCAATAGGAGAGAGACCACGTTTATTTTCCCATATATCATGTATTCTAGTATATTTTGGTGAAATAATATGAGTCATTCTGGTATATATCAATATAAACTAAGGGAAATTCCATATTATTTCCCCAACACTTGAATCTTGTGGACATATATCAATAGAAATGAGTGGAATGGAGTGCGATTTTATCCCCACTCCCATCAAAGAGTAGGTTCATATATCCACCCTCAAATCTAAATTCTATTGATATATCTCCATGGAAAACAATGAATCATTGTTACCTCACATTTTCAAATTCACTATAGAATGATATCATATCCCCATTCCCACTACTTATGATCACCAACATATCACAGCGGTGATTTAAGGGTTGGATCATATCTCTACACACTCCCTACATATTTTTCGATATATTCTTACAGCAGTAGTGTAGGGTCACTAAAACCATATCTTGGTAGTCAATAGGGGAAAGGAACATGTTCTTTCCCTCTGGTTCATTGTTGGTGATTTCAACACTATACTCTATTCAAGTGAAAAAAGGGTCATGTTCACTCTCATATTTATTATAGGGAATATAATGGTTGTGTGTATGATAATGATTTGACTGATGTTAGTCTGGTTGGTGAAAAGTACACTTGGTAAATAAGATATCTCAATCTTATGATTGTTAGTAAGATAGATCAGGCCTTTGTGAACAATATAGCCATGAACAAATGGGACTCCATTTCTAGAACTACACTCCATAAAATTACTTTTGATCATCATCTGATTCTGGTTTGTTTTAAGGGCAGGGAGAACCATATGCCTCTTCCTTTTCATTTCAACAAGGATAGGGATCTTCAAAGTTATTGTGGTAGGCTGATTGAAAACTCCTAGAACAGTATGCAAGGTGCATATTTTCTCTTCAAATTGAGGATAATCAAGTGCTCTTTAAAATCATAGAGCAAGGAGATATATAGTGAGGTAGAAAAGGAAATATTATGTCTTGAATACACTCTCTAGCAACTTCATGATGAATCCTCAAAAGTTGAGTTCAACCAAGATTATTATAGGGAAGCTATTCAAGCCTCTAAATTGAACTCCCTCCTCACAGTGAAAGAGAATATTCTTATGGAAACCTTCAAAATAAAATGGATTCAAGAAGGGTATTAGAACACAAAATTTTTCAACTCTCTCCAATGAATTATGAATACCAATTGTACATTCTCCTATTTTATGGTTGGTGATCAAATCTTAGAAAATAAAGAAATCATTGATGATTATATTGTCGATTATTTCATCGGGATGTTCAACCTGACTGCATTGGTGGGATCCTTGATAGATGGTATCATCCCTTCATTGGTTTTTGCTATTGATAATCCCCTTCTCACTATCCCCCATTTAGAATTTGAGATTATGTATTATGTATTCAGTCTTAATTCCTCAATCTCCCTCGGTCTAGATGGATTCAACAATTTCTTTTAGCAAAAGTATTGAGACATTATCAAAGGTGATGTTTGTAATTTAGTCTTCTCTTTATTTTCCTCGGGAGAACTTTCTCTGGGCCTCAATGCTCAATTTATCTCCTTAATTCCTAAAGTTGAAAATGCTTGTGAGATTCACATTTTTCGAGCCATTTCCTTGGTCAAATATAGCTACAAGATCATAAGTAAGATTATTGATAACAGGATCCCTAGAATTGTATATAATATTGTTTCTTGGAATAAATTTGGATTTAATAAAAAAAGATGTATTTATGAATGTATTTTTTTGGTATCAGAATATCTGAATATTCATAGGAAACATGCAATAGAGGGAAGAATTGCTATCAAAATTGACATCAAAAAGTCTTTTGATGCACTGGATTAGACATTTCTCTATAAGGTTCTTGGAATGTTAGGTTTCAATGACATCTTCATTAGCTGGATTTCTACTCCTTGGATCTGATCATGTCTTGATTATTTTAAAAGGATACCCAAAAGGGTACTTTTCTTTCTCTAGAGGTGTTCATCAGGGAGATAATATCTCATCCCTTCTTTTTTTCGATCACTAAAGATTATCTCAATAGAATCATCTCTCACATGGTCTCAATGGGTCATCTTTACACCGATTCAGGTGCCCAGGTCGCTCATCACACCATCCCATATTTTATATGTTGATGATATCATCATCTTCCTATAGTGAACAAAAAAAGATTATTCATGTCCCGAATCATGTTCTACCTCATTATGATGGTGTTTCTATCCAATGTATCATTTGGGATAAATCCTCCATACATTTTGGGAAGAGGTTTTCTATACCCAAGAATCATCATATTATTTACGATTTGGGAATCAGAGAAGGGGTCCTAGATTTTTACTGTCTTAGTGTTCCATTATTTGGGGGCCATCCTAGAGCATCTTTCTTTACTGAAATCATTGATAGGGTTAACAGATATCTCTCAACCTAGAAAGTGTTGAGTCTCTCCATGGATGGGAAATTATGCTTCATGATTTCTGTTATAGTTTCTAAATTGGTGTACTTGTTCATGGTCTATAAATGGCCGAGAGGAATTCTCAAATGTCTATATATCTCTATTAGTAATTTTATTTGGATTGGTAATATCTATTAGAGGAAAATGGTCACAATTACTTGTATGGTTTTCTTCATCCCTCTATATAACGATTACATGTAAACGAAGAATATTTCACTTTCCAGTTAGTCTTTTCAAGCCTTCCTTGTCTGGAATATTCCTCATAGTAATTATGAGTCAAAGGGTTTTCTCAGTGCTCATTTGCTGGTAAATTGAGGTTGGGAAGTAATGCATACATCGAATCTTCATTAAGGCCAAAAATGAAATATTATTTTCAGAATATCATAACCTACTCTATGTGGATTGTGAACCAGAACTCAACTATCAAATTTTGGCTTGATAATTGGACTAGGGCCATCTCTCAGATAATTTCCAGTCGGCTATCCTGGAATCAAATGAGCAGGTCACTATTAAATAATTTTTTTATGCTCCTCCCTCACATCTCCTGGATGAGCATCAATATTTGGTTGAACATTATGATCTTGTTTGTAGCACTGATATTTTGGATTGGAGACCTGCTAGTAATTTAATTCTTACTAGAAAAATCTATTATCAACATGTCACCAAGGGCCATCATGAAGATTGAAATTTGTTATCTACTTTCAATAAAAAATATATCCGGCCTCCACGTCTTACCATTGTTTGGATGATGGCTTACAATAGGTTACCTAATGATGGGCTACTCCAAATTTTTGGTATTTATCATTGTTCCAGGTGTACTATGTTTCACCTGCACTGGGAGGATGTATAACACCTCTTCCATAGCTATGGAATGGCCTCATCCATTTAGAAGGAGGTCTTGGAGTCTTTTTAGCTGGCTGGTCTTTGATTTTTAGGTCTATAGGCCCTCCTTTGGTTCTACTTAGTCATCCAGTTATCTCCCCTGTTATGTGATCTACATTGTTTTCCTATAGCGGAATTTTTTCATGCTATTTAGAGGCACCGAAATGTAGCAATTCAAGTGGAAAAATTATTCTTTTTAAATTTAGTCATCAAGAAAATTGTTTCTTCTACCAGAGATATGTGTAGTGTTGGCATGGGGGAGTGCAAAAATAGTATACAAGATTTTACTGAGCTGAAAAATATGGGCGTTTAGGGAAATTTAAGAAATTATTTGAGGGAATTTGAAGTGTTATTTTTCCTCCTCTAATTTATTTGATAAAGGTGAATACAGATGTTGTGTCAAATGGAAATTTGGTTCTAGCTGTGTGTGGTGCAGTTTTTTGGACAAATAATGATTCTGATAAGAGATGTTTATATGTCACTTGTGGTGTGACTAGTTCCCTCAAGGTAGATATTCTTGGAATAATTCATGCCATCTCATTTGATATAATAAATGGTTGAACTAATATATAGTTGTAAAGTGACTCTACCACTCTTTTATAGGCCATCAGAAATGTTGAACATCTTATCTATTAGAGGCTTGCAATAAAGTGGATGGTATGAACGAAGACCCATTTGAACCTCTACATCATTATCACTCATGTTTATCATGAGATTAATATGGTTGTGGATGGTCTTGCTAATATGGGAGTTGGTAAGCCTTTTACTAGGTAATATTTTCTTCCCATGGTCTTGGTCCCTCATTATGAGGCTGATTGTAATAAGAACCCACGTTTTCCTCTCTTGTAACTTTCCTTACTTTTATATATATTAGCCTTGGAATTTTTGTTGTGGGACCTTTAAAAAATCTATGTGACATACCATATATTAAGTCCATTGTTCACTACACACAAACCTAATTTCCCTTCATATAAAATTATTTCTAAGGGAAACCCAATGTCCAATAGTAGGATAATATCCCCACCTGGATCAACATTTGTGTTTTTAGGCCTTAAATAATCATTAAATAGTAGCCTAAGAATCATATAACTTATCATCAGGAAGAATCATGTGAATTTTTGGAGTTCCTCCTAATGAAAATCCTACCATAAGATCTAAAAGGTCCTCTCCAATGTTCCCTCCATGAATTTCCTCCTCTTATAAAATTCAGGATTGATTATGGGAATTATTATCATGATTATATCATTGAAAATAATACATATAGATATTATATCTATCATTTCAAAGGTTACCCCCTTACCCATATATAAACCACTATTATCATTGAAGGTCCTCTCTAGGGAATATGTCATAAGAATAATCTAGTTGGATTACCATTGATCTATGATGGTAGTCCATTACAATGTTTTGTTCACAACAAAGGCCATACCAAAATAAAATATATCATTTCACCATGAAGGTCATACCATTAATGAAAATACTCTGAGAATCCCATCACACTGAGAGGAACTGAAGAGAATGAGGTGAGCTAATTGAAATGTATCATCTCTAACAATAGATATCCCCTCTCAACCAAAAGATGTTCTTAGTCAATGGACTCTATCTGTACTGGCTTCTATTCCTCTATCATTCTATATTATAGAACATACTCTAATTTGGTCCCACTCATTGAAATATATAATATATGATATGACTATTATGGTAAGATAAATTATAGGAATGTCTCATTGAAGATAATGATAATTTCATACTTATGAGAAAATAACCAGTGGAAGACAATATACATGACATTTTTAGAGCATAGCAACTTCTTAGTATGGTATTCCAAATTCATCATTAGAGGAGTGTATAACATATTTTCATTTAATGTTTTAGTTTAATCACTATCATATGAATTTGAAACATTTTCCATATATGAAAATCACATTAGGAAAATTAGAGAAATCTTCTTCCAAATCGACATGTCTTCCATTTCTATTACATGAAAACTCATGTTGTGGAGGTATTATGGATATATCCAACTTTCATGCCTTAATGAGTTTGTGATTCTATCTGAGTTAATCACTGATACTCCATTTGATCTATATATCAGAGTCATGGTGGGTATATTGTGTTGAATTTATATCCACATCTCAGATAGTAGATTCTACTATGAAAGATGTTAGAAATATCATCTCCTCATCCCATGTCCCAGTCCCAAGATCTCAGAAATCCTCCTGCATCAAGCCTTAAGAATGGTCGATCAATCTTCTATTCAAAGAAAAACAAAACCATGCGCTAAAGTGCCACCTTTAATATAGAGTAGTTCATTCAAGGAACATGGATGACATCTAGATCATCCACTGACTAAAGCCTATGAAATAAAAAGTGCAATAGTAGAAACCACAAGAATATGAGACCAACACCATCCCATGGGTATTGGGGTGTTTTACCACAACATCCAACCCCATGATCCTTAGATCCCAAAAGATTCCCTGATTTCTTGGTGGTGGAATGATGTTAACCCCAACGCATATGGATTGGGTAATTTATATCACAATATTCTCATATTAATCAATGAAATTAATTCTTTTTCAATATATTATAAATGTCAAGAGAGAGAGAGAGAGGGATATTCCCATTGTTTCTACCATTGCATGACCATCTCCCCCTATAGGGATATTCCTGATAGGGGTTTTTAGAGACTCAGATAGGATTACCCACCACAAATTAGTAGTAGGGGATAACTACAAAGAGAAATATAAACCTTACTGAGGATGTAAGTTTAAATGATCTGTTAAAAAAGGAACAACCAAGGTTGATTGTGACTTGTATTTCGATGAGTATTCAAAAGAAAACTAATGTCTTTACCCAGAGGACAAGGAAATGGTTCTAGTAACAAACTATGAATTAGTGAATTTAATCAGTTTAAAACCCACTGATGACCTGGAACATGATTCCAAGGAAAGTTAATATCAGAAGGAAGTCTCTCTATGAAATATTAAACAAATTGAAATGATTGAGGAATTTTTTATTAACTGGAACCATAGAAAAGTTAAAACAATTGGGGGTTCTCCAAAATTATTATTTACTTCTACATCAGTGATTCCAATAATTCATAAAGATATTAATCATTATTTACCCATAATAAGTATTACGTCTGGAATCTTATGTTACATGAAATAATGGACTAATCCAAAAACAAAAAAACATCAATAAAATTAAATTATTAATGAAGTATTTTTTAGTTATTAATGTAGTTGGAATATATAGTAGTAACGACATTATGAATTTTTATATTAATAACAAGTTTTTAATTTAAATTTCACTTAACTCAATTATATTTTTTATTTTTTATATCAGTATTATCTTAATATGATTCATTAGGGTTTTTCTAAAATAATTGATCTTTATGTGAATAGCAAAAATAATGATTTAAAAAAAACATTCATAATACAAGAATGTATAAAGGGTTTGTTAGATGCCTTTTACATACAACACATATATTTAATAAGCATTAAAAATTATGATGTTGAATTTATAAATCACATGTTTAATATTTTTGAAACTCAAGTATTATTTTACACTAAAAACTATTTTTAATCATGCTAACAATAAAAATAATTCCCCTAAACAAATAAGATAATTTGTTAAAATTATTATTATATTTTTTATTATAATTTTTATATTATTTAATATTTATAATTTTATTTTTAGGTATAAAATTTAGATTATTAGGATTAATGATAATTATAACGATAATGGTGAAAAATTATATGAAATTTATATTGAACCAATTAAAATAAAATACATTAAATAAAGTATATTATATGATTTAAAATCAAATAAAAAATATATTAATAACCATATAATTGGATATCAATACTAAATAATATTAATAATCCATAATGGTAAAAATATCATTTTTTGACTAAAATAGTTTTTATGCACATTACTAATTTTAATATTAATGAAAATGTTATAATATTTATAAATTGAATTAAATTAAATAGATTTTAAATTTAGTTCCTAAATAAACAAATTTTTTCTTATTTTTTATTTTATACTCTATATTAAACTTACAATTACTTAAAAATAGTTACATAGTTTATAAGTAAGAGTAAAATATGAAAACACAATGGTAAAAACCATATAGAATGTTTAAAACATGCGTTGAAAGCCTTATTTTTTGGATTTATCAACCCAAATAACACCAAAAACTGCATTATTTTGAAATGTTGGAGTCTTTGACTAATTAATAGTGTAATGTTATCATCGAAGTTTAAATGCGTTCCCCAAAAATTCAACTTTCTTTACATAGAGAAGGGGATGAATTTTACACCTCCATGACACACATACCATTCGAATTTAACATTTATCTTATTCCCAAATTACCTCTAATAGAATCCATTTTATCATCCAGAAGGTCTTCTTCCCATGATTTTATCCTATGTCCTTCAATTCTATGGAAATCTCTAAAAGGGGATCGTGTCACCTATGTAAGTATTACCTTCTGCATAAATTTTTCTCGACAGTCTTTCTAATAAAAATATCCCACATACAAAAAATAATAATGAAATCAATATAATTATTAAAATTATATGTTATTATATTAAGGGGTAAAAATTACTTATTCATCCTTATCCACTAATAAAAAAAATCATCATTGGTGTATGTGGAGACTACCATTTCAACAAAGCGACATCTTCTATTTTTTATCACCAAAATTCGTTGATATTAAAGTGGATATAATGGATGAATAAATATGATATATATAATATAACTATGAATATAAAATTCCAAATTATCATACACTTTATTTCTCTCCCATTCATTATGAAATGGAAACACTAACCATTGTACCTCCAAACTATCAGCTCCAAGAGAAATGAATTTCATTTGTCATCACCACCCCTCATGTTTGTTTTTAAAAAATATTTTACACATAAAAATTATTTCAATAACAGAATTCACTAAATATATATATATATAACTAAATTACATTTCATTATACCTTAGTCTATAAATATAAGGATTTATTAAAAAATTGATTGAAAATCATCAAATAACCAAAGTAGGAACGGAAACTATATTATAAAAAAGTAACATATTATAATTAAAGGACATTGTAATATGAAATATATTTATATAAGTTTCTTATGTAAATATTTAATAAACTTAATTTTGGTAACCCAGATGTTATGCATGTGTAAAGAATCAATTTTGAACCTGAGGTATGTGATATTTTGTACCTCCTTCATGACTTATCAGTTACAAGTTACCTTTATTTTTATCCCTTTTATGAAGTATTTTTTCACAGTTTACTATTATATTTTTTTATATATGTACCTTTGATATATACAAAATTAAATATCCTTTTCATTATTGAGGTTATTGATATCCCCATAGGGTTTCCTTAATACCCTACAAGCATATGAAAAAACCAAATTAATAAAAACTCATCTTTGCTACTCAATTAATTAAAACATGTTATAATAGATGGAATATATTAATATAAATAGATATTTTACATAGTATTTTAAAATATATAATTTTACTAATTTTAATCAATAGGTGAGAAAAGTTGAGTTTGATTCAATTTTGAAAAAGTAAAAGAAAAAAAGAAAAGAAGAATGATTGGTTTCTGATCAGATTTGGAAAGTGTTCTAGGGTTTTGTAATTTCAAGGGTTGGGTAAAATTATATTTAATACATTTTTTTTATTAATTCATGATTGGCATTTGAGTCTAGACTATGATGATCTAATGGTCATGGTATCTCTTACTTACCATGACAATACATTATTTCCCTTGGTCTGATAATTTAGGGTTTCACTTAATAATTTTTTTATTTAATAAATATATAAAACAAATTTCCATTAAATTTTACAATGGTCATTCCTTTATTTAGTTTTTTTTATTTTTGAAATTTTAAATTTCATTTTTTATTGAAATATCAATGGTCATGATAAAAGAAAAATAAAGGGATTAGAAGTTGAATATTAAATTTTAGCAAACCAAATTCCTGAATAAAATGAAATAAAACAAATCCAATGACCCTTACACATTAAATTAAATTATACTAGAACATGGAAGGATTAAACCATCAACCAATTTATGAGAGAATAATAGTTTATGATAAAATAAATGAATGCACAATGAAATTAAAGATAGAACTCATCGAAGGACCTAATGTTTCTCACTCTACCCTTTCGTCTCCAAATCGTAATTCTCCCCAATAGCAATAGGGTAGGTCTAATTTCATATGAACTGGAGAGGATCCATTATTGATGAGTATCATTAAGAATTTATGAAATGGTGGTCCGGTGCATGTCCCATGTAACAAATTTTGTCAAATATCAAAGACATGGTGAATTTGGAAATTAAAATTTCACCCTGTGAATTCAAATGATGTGAAATTTTTTACACAACATGTGATCATTAAATTTCCAAGAATCATGAATCTAAATTTATATCTTCCTAAAACATATCTAAAAAAATACTATCATGTAATTTTATTACGCAACATGTTATTGTTCTTCACATCATGTAATGTCATCATGAATTTTCTTAAGCAGTTTCCTCTTCGGATGAAGTCACAAAGTGTAAATGAATTGCATGGTATGTAATAATTATAATCTCTATTTATATCTACATTGTATATTGAAGAGTCTAGTGTCGTTCTGATTTTATTCACTTGTATCATGAAGTGTCTTTTAGCCCCATTATTCACCTCTTTTAACAAATTTTTTAAAATATATATTGTTTCCTGCCATAAATGAAAAAAAGTGAAATAATCCAAATATTAGAATGATTAATAAATTTAATAAAATATTAAATACCTTAAAATACCATAATATGTATGAACTAAATCTAGTTTTCAGTTATATATGTTTTTAGTTCTCTTCATAATTCGTACTTTTAAGTAAACAAACTTTAATAGAACATTATTATTCTTGCCTCATATCAAAAATCTACCCCGTAAAATAATTTTAAACTACTATTAGCTTATAAAACCTATTACTATTTTATATATATCTATATTGTTTAAATTTTGGTTTTATATAAAATAATAAGGTCTTTCCTTGTTAAAATATCCTTTAGTTATTTTATAAAAGCACTACATAGATTGTACATTTTTATATATTCTTATCATGATATTTCATATGGAATTTCTATAATGTCACTCCATATTGGAGAAATATTTCCACATTTAATTGTGGAATGTTATAAATGATTTAATTTAATCTTATATAAGTACCCTTATAAGTTAACCTTTGTTTGTACAATAAATAAGGATTATAATACATATTTCTTTCTCTTGTATTTGATCATGATTATAATTTCTTTACCATTTATTTTGTACGTGCGGAATGTATATATATGATTTTAATTTATGTGATGGGTAGGAAAAAATTTATATATCCCTCCAATGCATTGGGTAAAGTTTTATATCTCATAAGATATTGTGTAAGGGATTAGGGAGTGAACCTAAATCCAATATGAGACTTTTCTATCTTTCTGATGTTGTTCTTGGGGGAGACCCCTGACTTATATTTATGATTTAATGTTTAATGTTTTTCTCATTTGTTTATGATCATATAAAATCATTTCCTTATTCTAATAATCTGTGAGTATGATAATCTTATTTTGACTCTAATTTTAAAATTTATTTATTTTTATTCCCTTAATGGGATTTCTAGCTCACATTTTTCCTTATGTATTTTTCCTAGGATAACCAATGTAGTTTTAAAAGATACTTGGTAGTTTGAAAAAAAAATATTATTAAAATATATGACAAATTTATGTTTAGTATGATGTATTTGTATGTATAATCTTCCAAATACAATAGACCTATATATCCTTATCAAGTTATATTAAAAATTATGTTATGAATCATGATATAATGTATTTTTAAGTATTTGGTTGATAAAGTTAGTATTACATAATGGTATATTTATTTTTATAGATTATGATGATAATAAATCACTAAAAACCCAAGGGATAAATCTGAGATATGCACCTAAGTATATGATAACATCCTAAAATTTTGGTAAAGTGATGGTTATGTTGGTTTCCAAGAAATACATCCCTATTTGGATATTACAAGTGAATGTGGTCATGTAAGAGGTTCATCTAGGGGTAATAATCCAAAAATATTTTGGATGAGTATATATCATCTATCATTTTAGTTATGGTTAATAGGACCTTACCGTGAACCTAGTATAACACTCTCAGGGTTATGATTTAGATAATTCGCATTCAATTTACAAACCATTATAAAGGATTTAAACATGACTTTTTAAACCTAATTACTTTAGAGAACCTTATTGTAAGATTATCATAGATTATATACATTGAAACATAGTAATTTATAAACTTTTTTATGAAAATAATTTATAAGTTAGTTATTATATGTATATTGTTTAGCTATTATGGATGTATTAATCAAAGTATACCCATCACTAATTTTCCTTTATTTTTAGAAAATAGTTGTAACTAGATTGATTCATGTTAAAAACTTGTGTAATGGAAAATGTGATGAATTTTATTATGAAATTACTAACATTATGGGAGAGGGATATGAGAATCTCATGGATGTATTGGAACAACTGAATCATGTTATAAATCATATCCCACATCACATGGATTACCCTTCGAGAGAAAAAGATACAGTTGAGTCTTTTATTTATTAGAGACCTCCAACATTTAGTTGATCTTCTGATACCATAATCTCTAAATAATGGATTTACTCAATTGAGAAGATATTATTTATCCTTCAATACTCGAAGTAGGATATGTTCATAAATGTTGTTTTCAACTTTTAGGTAGAATCCGATCAGTGGAAGACAATAATTAAGAATAAAAAGAACATGGATGATATATAATTTATATAATGGTACAAATTCAAGAGGTTATTTATTAATAAATATTTCTTTCACAATCTCAATCTTAAAATAGTGAGGGATTTCCTAACACATATGAAAAATGAATATGAATATATTGGATCTTAGGAGGTTAAATTCATAATTATTGCATGATACACCTATGAATTTATCAATAACACTAAAATTAATATCAAAATCTTCATTATTGTGCTAAGGCTGATTCTAGGGAGAGATTTAGAAATTGGAGACATTAAATGTAATGAAGAAGTTGTCTGACATGCCTTCTAAATTGAGATGATAATAAGTGATTCTTAGTGGTCTTGTGAGAATAGAGTTAAAAGGTAGGGAATAGAGATTAACAATGGGGGATCACTAGATACAACTCATATTAGTAAGAAAATCCAATATCTATCATGTATGAATTGTGGAAAGAAGCATCCTGGAAACCATCTCAAATGTAGCAGGAAATGTTTCATGTTTATAAAGGAGGGACATCAAGAAAATATATGTAAACTTTAGAAGAAGAATCACACTAATGTGATAAAATAATGAAATTTGTAGATTACTAATCAGCCTATTGTCCAATGTTTCAACTAAAAGGAATGTGGAAACTATGAAAACCAATGAATTAAGAAAAGGTTTCTCGATTATAATAAATGAAAACAACCCACCAAGTACAAGATATAAAGGGGGATCTTATTTTGTTAGTACTTTATAAGTGGATCTAGGAAATTATATGGTGATATGTACATTATTTTTCATTAAAGAATATTGAATATATTATTTGATTCTGGATATAAACATTTTTTTATATTGAGAAAGATTATTATAACTATTTAAAAACAACTAGAAACATGGAGGTTATGTTATTAGTTAAACTTATAGTGGATTTATTACTATATATCAAGTACATAACTCTGTCAGAATTGATATTTCTGGGATGAATCTCCTAGTTAACATTTCATCAATCCTTTTAGTGAAATTTTATGCAATTCTGGAAATGGATTGGTTGTCTAAATGGATAGACCACATAAATTACCTAGAAAAAGAAATCACTTTCTATATCCTAAATTACCCACTGGTTCTATTCAAAAGTAAGGAGGAGGATGGATAACCATTGGAATATTACTTATAAACCTAGAAATTATTTTCATATGATAAATACTATATAGACCTAATTATTAAATTAAAGGAGTGGACCAATGCTGATTACATTCCCATTGTATATGATCATACTAATGTATTATCTGAATAATTCCATGGAATTAAACCTAATTAAGAGGATGCGGCCACAATTGAACTCATACCTGGATCTATGAAAATATTCAAGACTCCATATTAAATGGCCACCGTTGAACTAGATGAACTATAGAAGAAATTACCTAACATATATACATTGGTTTCATACGCCTCAATGCTTCAACATGGGGGAACCAATCATCTTTTTCAACTAAAAGGACGAGTCTGTGTACATCTATATTTATTATTGTGAACTCAATAAGATAACGATAAATAGAAAATATCCTCAACCATAGATTTATGAACTATTCAATATGTTATGTGGATCTCAATGCTCTTATATAAAACAAAATAAAGGGGGAACATGATGATAATTTGAATGTTGTATTGAGGACTTTGAGGAAAGAGAGGCAATATTAAAAGTATAGTAGATTCATTTTTTGGATGGAGTATATTACATTATTTGGGTATGTTATCACATGTAATGGGATATATATGGATCCTTCAATGAACAAGGTAAATAATGATTGTCCTAGAATATAATTTGTGATAGAAATATGTGGACTACTTGTATTAATTTTCCACTATCAGTGTTTCATGAAGAACTTTTTACGATTTTGAAACCAACTAACTGAGCTTACTCAAAAGGGGTAAAGTATGTTTGAAAAAATGAGGGTGAAGAGAGATTCATGGAGCTGAAGAAGAGGCTAACTGAAGAACATTTACTCACTATACCCACAAGTGGGGAATGATACATTATATATAATGATTAATTAGAAAATGGATTGGGTTGTGTACTCCTATAGAATGATAAAGTGTTATCACATTCCATAAGATACATTAAGTTACATAATTGAAAAATATGACACAAGAACTTTAGGTTTACATAGTAATCTTCACATGGAATATTTAGAAGAATTATTTATATGGAGAGATGTGTGATATATCCATAGATATATATATGGACCATAATAGAATGTTATATAAATTTATATAGAAGGAGCACAACAAGAGCCGGTAAAGATGGTTAGATCTGGTCATGGATTATGAGTTCTCAATCCATTGATATATGGGAAAGGTAAACAATGTGTAAGATTATATAAGTATAAAAGATCCTATAACATAATATATGATTAGGATTTGAAAGGATATAATATTTTTGGACATGAAAAGTATTTACATGGGAATAAAGAAGAAA
The DNA here is from genome assembly GCA_963277665.1 of Viscum album. NCBI lineage: Eukaryota > Viridiplantae > Streptophyta > Magnoliopsida > Santalales > Viscaceae > Viscum > Viscum album. Next base: position 468,057,446 of record OY728160.1, on the reverse strand, counting down.
GGATCATTATACCATCTTTCTCAATTGATTTATCATCCATCACTACTTAATAAGATTAAGAAGTATCAAAGGTATGATATGGGGATACATAAGAAGGTGGATATCCTTAAGAAGGAAAAAACATATGACATCCAGATTAATTATGAAATAGTTGTGATATTTTGGATATTTCTTTGAGTTATAGTAGATATGGAGATAAATAATGAGCTATGAAATGATTCTCATTGCATGAAATTCCCCACTAACCCCGGAAACATGAAAATGTACATAGATATTTGAGAAAAATATTAGTGGGAAAATATTGAAATGGGGATTATAGGACATAAAATAATGTTCCTGTTGTGTCAACAATTGAAGGATGAGTAGAAAACTTTTAAGGAATGATCAAACAATTTCTCATACCAACATGGAAATAGGAAAACATATCACCTTGGGTTTTCATTGGTATTCTAAATATATCAAATGGGGATAATTCTATATGGGTTTTGGTGGACCTTATTACATATATTGGTGAATTAATTTCCATTTGAGGGGATTTATCACTCAATAAACATGAAAAAATATATATTTAATAAATTTTATGACTTCATGGGACACCGTTACCGATTATATAATATGGAGATATAAGGTTTACCTCATTTTCCTATAATATTCTTTAGTATGATCTAAACATAGAGTTAAACTTCAGTAAAATATATCTTCTAAAAAATAATTTCCAATATAAACAGACTTTATAGACACATAAGGATATTTTTAGAGCTTTCTCTATGGTCTTAAATGAAGGTTGTTGGCATCATTTTCCTCAAGTAGATTTTACTTACAAGAAAAATTTCTACACAAGCATCCAAATGGACCCATAAAAATACCTATATGGTAAGATATGCATAACAAATTCATGATGAGATGAAGTAAGTGAACGAAAGATATTAGGACATGATATAGTCAATTAAATGGTAGAAAAGTTCAATACCATTAAATATCGCATCAAATTAGTGAAAATTCAAAAGAAGAGTTATTGTAATAGTAATATATGAGACAACTAATATAATGTTGGTAATAACTTTTTCTTCTATATATCTCTATAGAATATAATAGTGAGATTTGGGAAGAATTTGAAGCTAAGTTTGAGATATATTGGACCCTTTGAGATTATTGATCACATCAGTGTTGTTTTTTATTTACTAACACTCCCACTAAACATTTACAAAGTATATCAAATGCTATAACTATCCCTCTGGGGGAAGTATAAATCACATCCATCACATGCCCTGAATTAAAAGTTGGTATAGATGGAGAATTAAATCCCTTATGATTAGTAGCCAGTGAAGATCTCACATCGAAAATAAAATTTTCTAAATAAAAATACAACTCACCTTATGAAGGCAATGGGTGAAAACATATGTATATAGGGTCAACATTTTAACCTGAAGAGAATTCTAAACAAAAGTACACTCATTTTCTTCACTATAGTATATGAAATAAATTTTTTGGGAGAAAATTATAAGGGGGGAGAGTAAAAAAATATGAGATATTAATGATTATTTACCTATAATAAGTATTATGTTGAGAATCTTATGTTACATGAAATAATAGACTACACAAAAAACCATTATAATTAAATAAAATTTTATTATCCTAGATAATCATTACAGTTGTAAAATTATAAGGAATATATAGTACTAAATAAATTATAAATTCATATATTTATAATATAATTTTAATTTTAATTTGATAAATTATCTTAATTTTTTATTTAGTATTTCAATATTATCTTAAGAAGATTTTTTGAGTTTTTTCTAAGATAAATGATTTTAATGGGAATAGTAAAAATAAAAAAACATATAAAAACTAACTATTTATATTTAAATATGGAATTAAAGGTTTTAGAAACCACTTTTATATAAAATATAAAAATCTAATAATCCTTTAATAATACTATATTGAATTTATAAAAACCATGTGTAATATTTCTGAAACTCATGTAATAATTCACCCCAAAAACTATTTCTAATTATGCTAATGTTAAGATTAATCCACCATCACATAGAAAGTTAATTTTATAAAATGATTCATATCTTCATGATACTGATTTTATTACTTTTTAAGAAGTAATATTTCAATTTTAGGAAGGGAATTTAGATTATTAGGATTAATGTTAATTACCATAAAAATTGGTGAAACAATTATTTGAAATTTTTATCTAACCTATTAATATAAAATACTATAAATAATTAATAATATATAATTTATAAACACATAAATAAATATTTAAACCCTTATTTAATTTTCAATAAATACTAAATAAAATTAATAATTCATAATGGCCAAGATTCCTTTTTCTACTAAAATATTTTTCAACACAATAACTATTTTAATTAATTTTATAATATTTTTAAATTCTAATTGTCAGAATAGAGGTAAATTTTAAATTTGAAAAACCCATATTTTGTTATATGGGTTATGTTATATTTTTAATAAATCATAAAATCACTTATATAAAAATATGTTACCAAATTTAAAAGTAAAAAATTAAAATGAAAAAATAAAATGGTAAAAACCATATAACCTGTTTGAAACATTTTTCAAAATCCTTATTTGAGTATTTATCAACCCAATATCATTCCAAACTCAATTTTCCAAAATTTTTGGATTTTGTACCATGTAATATTGTAATTTTATCAACTAAGTGTAAATTGTGTTAAAAAATTCATTTTTCTTTACTTAGAAAAGGGGACCAATTCCATCCCTCTATGGTTACTCAACCCATTAAAATTTACATTGAATATTTTTTAAAAGTACCAATCCTTGAATCCATTTTCTCATTTATATTATTATGGTCTATATAAGTCATCTTAAATCCTTCACTAATAATGAAAATTTATATGAGATGATCATGTCATAAATTTTAGTATTAATTTCTTCATAAATTTATCTACATAATATTTCTATTATAAATATCTCATATAAAAAACAATATAATGACTTAACTATCATTATTACTCAGATATTTTATTATATTAATGGAATAACCATTATTTATTCCTCTCTATGCTCTATGAATAACAAAAGCATCGTTAGTGAGTTGCGTGGACTACCGCCTCCATAAACAAATGTCTTCTATTTTTCAGCACTGGCATTCATAGCTGATCAAAATAATTTAATGGATGAATATATAATATATATTGAATGTAAATATGATTATAAATTTAAAAATTACTTGAATATTTATGTCTCAATCATTCATTGAAAAATCAAAACATTATTCATGTGTACATGTGAACTATCACCTCCATGAAAATGAGTTTCAATTTTTATCACCACCCATCCTGATTGGTTGTGAAAATATATTTAATATAAAAAATTACTATAAATATTTTTACATTATATATTTTATGAAACTATTTTATAAATATTTCTACCTTGGTCAACATACATACAGAGTTATGAGAAATTGACTGAAAAATCTCAAATAACCGACATAGGTAATGAAACAATATTATAAATAAATAAAATATGATAATTAAATGAAAATAGAATATGGAATATAGTTGGATATATTTCTTAAGAAAATATTCAATAACCTTAATATGGTTATTCAGGCAGTTATGTACATGTGCAGAATGAATTTGGAACCTGAAGTAGGGGATCTCCTGTACCACCTTCGTGACTAATCAGTTGCATGTTCTCTTTCATTTTTCAAATTTTATGCAATATTCTTCTCACGTACCTACTATGTTTTTTTATATATTTCCCTCACATATATACCTAGTAAAATAAGAATTTCATTTTTTGTTTTACATAAGATTTTTTCCATCTAAATCCTCACTTTTATGTAAATATGATTTAATAGAACATTCATATTCTGGTCTCATATCAATAATGACACCCAAAAATATTTTTTAAAGCTTGAATATATTCAAAAAATAATAATTATTTTATAGAGATAAATTTTGGTTAAAATCTTGTTTTATGTAAAAATAAGGCTATTACCACTTTAAAGGATCCATTATCTAGTTCTCAAAAGATCCACCCGAATAGTTCATTTTTATTCATTATTATCTAGATATTTCTCAAGAATTTCCTATAATGGAAATATATGTTCATGAAATATACCCATTTTTCAATTATGAAATTTTGAAATTATTTATCTCCTTCTTCTTTTGAGAATCATTATGATTTATCCTTAATTTATTATATAAATCTTAATTATGAAACCCATTTTTTCTCATAGGTTTGATCATCCTTATGATTTATGTATGGTTTATTTTACTCATGTGGCTTGAATATATATGATTTTCATTTATTTTATGGTTGGTATGGGGATTATATTTCCCTATAATTCATTTGGTAAATATATATTTCAAAATAGATGTTTTATAAGGGACTATGAGTGAACCTACATCCACTATGAGATTTTTTTCCACTTAATGAGGATGGTTTTGGCAGTGAACCTTCAATTAGATTTATGATATCGTTTTTTATGTTTTTTAGACATATTTTTGATCGTATGAAATCACTTCCTTGCCCCATGACACCATTATTATGATCATCTTCTTCCAACACTCATTTTACTCTTTATTATCATGTTTATACCCTTAGTAGGCTTTTTATCCCACACTTTTTCTTATATATTTTCCCCCAAATATAATATACAATTTTATAATATCATTATGATTTTAAATAACTTTGAGGAATATTAAATAAATATTATCTATTTATATTTAATATGGTTTATTTGTATATAAAATATTCTAATGATACTATACCTCTATATGTTATAACAAAATTCTATGAATCATGAAATAAGGTATGTAACACCCCATGATTTCAGAGTGTGTTATTTCTTAAAAATAATTCAATAACTTTCACTACACGCAACACCGAGTTCAATCACACCATTAAAAGAGGTCATGAATAGTATTAACTACATTTTGAACTTTATATAATCCTTATAATTTTAGAATCCCTATTATGATTTTCTTAGTCATAATGCAAGAACAGATTCATTTTCAGTATTTCACTTTTATCAACTTCTAATAGTGAAACCTTTTTAAATACAATATTTTAAACTTTTTGACTAAATGGGGACATCAAAAATTTAAAATGAAACACCCCAAGCTTCCACGGTATGTTTCCCTTCGAATAATGCGATAGCGTGTGTTGTACGCAACCTCGAGTTCTAACACACACCACAACTAATTAAACTAGCCGTTGTGAATAGTAATACCTACTTTTTAAATTATATATATTTTATATTTCAAAATGGACTTCATTTTTGGATTCGGAATATCTAATTTAGCCTAAGGTGAAATTTTGGTACTTTTCGGATAACTTTCATATTTTGATGAATAGTGAAAATTACTAAATTTTAATTAAAAACAACTTTTTTAATCAGAATAATTAATAGTGATAAATTATGAATTTTAGTAGTTTTAAAGTATATTTAGAATATATTTTTACCATTTAATATAATTTTGGTCATTGGACATAATTTTACAATTAAACCGAACATAAACAAGTGTCAATCTTTTGATAGTTATTATCTCTTAAAAACACGCTTTTTTGTTTTGACAGCGGGAATTAATTTTAAATTAATTTCTGCCACTTCTGTGTTTTGAATTTAGGAAAATGGATTCAATATTTGGAATCAGGATGTTCAAATTGTGTAAATAGGTAACTTTTATTTTTAGACATTTTGAATAATTACTGCGGTAAAGATTTTATTTACCATGGTTAAGGGTTAATCCGGTAAATAAGGGTTAAAAAAATTATATTATAATAATACTAAATTACCCTAAAAAGTATCTTAAACCTATTGGTTGATACATGGTCGACCATGAGCATCTTTGGGTCTATTTTGGGACCCCATGGATCCACTTGTAAGTGATAATGACACTTTATTTTAATTTAGTTAAAATGAATACAAAAATGACACAAGCATATATCTTTTAGAACAACAATTGTTACATAGGGTTATATATGTTTGATTTTAGATTATAAATATTCATTAGAAATCTAAAACGATTTCCTACATAATTATATTTTATTTATAATTTTTAGACATTAAATAATATATTTTATTTATGACACAATGATGATGCAGTAATTACTATAATAGTGAAAAATTAAAATAATTGATATTATAAATACCCAAATAAATATAATATGAAACTTTTAATGAATTAAAATAATTTTCTAGGATAATATGATATATTATGATTGATTTAATTTACTTTTTTCGAAGTAATAAATCTGTTATGAGTTTCACAAAAATCTACTATTGAATAGTGTCAAAATTGACATAAAATAGTTCTTAAAAAAAATATTATATTATTAATTGATATTAAATTCCTAAAAATCTAAGGTTCGGCCAAGAGACTTATATCATGATAGTTTTATCATTAATGTACCACTTGGGGGTCTCTTGGATGTATATAGTTAGTTTATTAACCATATTATATAAAAATACAAAGAGACATTGTAAAAGTGAAACTAATTAACTTAGAGTTAATACTTAAAGATAAGGTTAATATAAGTACCCAAACCTGTCTAAATTCTATTGGTTGAGTGGTTTTAGACCTATAACCACCTTAACCTTTGAATAATAAGCTTTGGAGCCATTATAAACCGAATATGAATTTATTATAAATTAATATTTCTAGCTTTTCCAAAGGTGCCCCTCACCCCTCTTATAAAAGGGAACTCCTCCTTCTCATTTCTTCACACCTTCAAAGCCTTTTGGTTCGGACAAACTCTGACCAAATACTCTCCCAACATCCCTCACTACAACCTAGAGGCCTTAGTTTGATCAGAAAGCCAACCTAAGGAGACCTTTTGATCAAATCAAAAGGAAGAACCCGAAGAAGAGGTAATGATTTCACCACCCTTTTCTAAGTTCATTTCTTCTTTCACTTCTTCTTCCTTTGTTCTTACCATTATAAAATAATAACTCCTGTATCTCACATATACTGTGATGTTATTATAAGTATGGTACAACCATATTCAGTATTCTATCCACCCTTTGAATAACATGTCACCATACGTGCGTACGTACGGCTTACCGTCTCCACGTCGTGGTGTAATTGTTATTCAATATAATATTATTTGGATGGGTATAATAATGATGTGTAACTCATGTAAATAATAAATATAACATGTTAATGATTCTGTATATATTATATACCATTCATTTATATATTATTTTAATATCAAAAGAATGATATTGTCGCTCGTGCGTACGTACGGACTACCGTCTCCACAAACGCGATTAGATTCATTCTCCATCGTAACCATTCAAGTATAATTATCATTTGACGATTTAAAAATGATTTTTAAGGACTAGATATCATTCTGGATAAGAATAAGATACAACAACCATGGCTTATGTAACAAAACATATAAATAAAATGAGTAAGTTAACACCCGAAACGACGATAATTCTAAGATATTATTAACAAATCAATGTTAAAAGATCATATATGATATCATATTAATATATATGATTCTTGTATAATTTAATAACAATTATTTCACCATTATACAGGAGGTTAACCTACCCCAACAAAGGAAAAGTACAAGGTAAGGGTTTACTTTACAACCTCTTCATTATCCAAGGTTGTTTATACGTAATAATCTACTGGGATCTCTTTATCATCCACATCCATGTTTCTTAAAAATGCATTTAAAAACATTTTTACTATTTACTAGAATATGAGTTAAAGTCATTTATACCCTTTTTGACTTTTATAAGTGGTTTATAAAGGAATCTTTCGGTCGTTTTCAAAACAAGGTCCTTTTTAACCTTTTCGACAGAATTAAGGTAAGAATGTTTTTTTAACTTATACGGCGGGTGCGGCTATTTTCCGCCGTTATAAAATCTTCAAAGCTTCCCTTAAAAGCTTATAAGAATATTTTCAAAGAAAATGTTTTATTTTATATGGATCTTAAATGATTTCAAAATAAAAGGAGATATTTCTTTAAAAAGAATTTTGATTTCATCTATGTCAACATCCTTTGATGGATTTTAAGATTATTTGAAGTTGATTTATTATGATACAAAACTTCTATATTGTTTTGAAGGTTTTGTGATATGTTTGACTGTGGATGTGCTATTTTTATACCATTCATATTTTATGGTGAAAGTATTGACATTTCATATGCTAGTTTTAATATGAATGTTTATGTTATGTTTAAACCTTTTCATATGGGAATGCATTGGACTTAATATGTGACGGGTGGAGCCCGCTATAGCTCCTCGATGCATCGGTAGGTCTCACGAGACAAACTAGTGTCTTGGCACAAGGCCTTGACAAAATCTTATTTGTAGTCTTGGCACGAGGCCTTGGCTATGTGGTTATGATAGTCTGGCATTATGCATTCCAACATTATGAAAGTGGTTATTTATTTTTGCATGTGATTATTCGATTAGTAGAATATCCATGTGAATAAGTAAATGGCATTATTTCATTTTATTTATGCCATACCATGTTGAAAGTTCATATTTAAAAGGCATTTGTTTTAGTTATACATTGCCTTAAATGTTTATTCTTATTTATGAAAGTTTCCGCTATATTGTTATCCTTACTGGGCATTTGAGCTCACCCCTTTTCTATGTTTTATTTTTCCCAGGATGTGAAGAAGTATGTTATGAATGACCTGCAGGGATTTTATGAGGGGTTAATAGTGTGGATTGTGGAAACATTATGTTGTTGTAGTAGTTTTTCATTTTATGATGTAATGTAAAACTTATGAATATATCTAGTGTTTCCAAGGCTACTAAACCAATCGGTCTTTCGAGATTTGATCATTCTTGTAATCATGCCAATGTTATGTAATAATGCACCGACTCTGGGTAACTGGGGTCGGGGCATTACAGTTGGTATCAGAGGAAGTTTAGTACAAACCTTGGAAACTATATTTAGATAAACTCTGATTAGAGCACGTAGACCTAAGATGAACTTTAAGGATTAGTATAGAAGAACTTCCTAGAATTTTGGTATTGTAGAGATTTTGTGAGTTTTCCGAGCAATACATCCCTGTCTGGATACGAGCAGGTAGAGGCGGCTCTGGCACATATGTACCTAGGGGTAAAACCCGAAGACACCGCTTTGAGCTAGACTCGAACGGGAACTGGTGCACGACAACGGGCCTTGCTGCACTCTTGGTTACGACACTCCCGGGGGATATGCTTAGGATAACTCTCATTTTCTTTACAAATAATTTTGAAGGGATTATGAGTATATACTTCCTCAAAGAAAACATTCTTATGATTATGGATTATATCCATAAATAGTTCAATTTATGTTAAGTGTTTTATAAGTATGGGATTATGTATTTTGATTCATAAACTGATCTAGTGTATGCCATTGTTTAGAAATGGCGCCCAGTAGAAGGAATGAGAACTCTATCAACGCACATGATACAAAGAGAAAGAAGGATCATATATTTTATGGTCTTAAGCCAAAATTTACAAGAGAAATAGTCTCCCATGTATTATCATCATATGAAGAAATAATATCATGTGTTGATAAGATAAGTAAAGAGTTTACTGAGTCCTATGGCTTTGAAGGGAAGCAAGAGAAGAAAAGGATACAAGAGAGAAAGATGGATAAAGGGAAGAGGGAAAAGAAGAATTTTCCCATATGTGGTAACTGTGGAAAGAAACACCCTGGAACTTGCCTGAAAGAAATGGGAGTTTGTTATAAGTGTGGAGGAAAAGGGCACAAAGTACATGACTACAAGGGTAAGAAAATGGTTTCAAATGTACAATGCTTCATTTGCAAGGAGTTTGGACACTACGCGAACCTATGCCCCAGTCATCAGACTATGCCGCAAATGATGCTATTGGATAATAATCAAGTTATGATACTACCACAGATGAAGAGGAATGATTAGAGTTCTTATGTTGATTATATAAATTGAGTGTTGTATCAACAATGTACTTGTTATAATAATTATGGAGTATATAAGGATTGTACTGCAGTACTATTTCATTAAGGACTTCAGATGGTGTGGAACAAAGAAAAGTGACTCAGTAGCAGGTTAAATGTTTGGAAAATATATGGTTGAGAGAAAGATAAACCATAATATGGTTCAGATACCGAGGTGGTGATTTTAGAATAATACATGATTGATTTGGATAAATTATATTGGATATTATTGACTAGTTTGAAGCTGATTAATGATTTGTATATTCCATCATTGTTGGGGTTTAAAACATTTTTGGATTAATGAAGTATATCCATCATTCTATATGGAATAAGGGAGCATGAATGTAATCAATAAGAAATATGGTAATACATGATGAAGGTATTCATATTCTATTACGGCGTAAAAAGGATCTATATTATGTTTACCTTCCTTATAAATGTTGGACTGTGAGTTTAGACAGAAGTATTTTGGATAGTTCTAGTTTGGATTATTTTGGATTTCCATAAAAGAACAACCCGGAGGTCGGGCGGCAATCCGTCGCATCCGGAAAGGCTGCGAGACTTGAACCCGCAACCGAAGGGAGACAAGGGTGTATCACCTACCACTGTCCCACGATATTTCCTGAATTAAATAATGTAGTTTTTTTTAAAATATCTGGTAGATGAATTATAAATTCATTTATTTTGGAACCCTGTACGAATAGTATAAATAGAAAAAAAAAATTACGTTCTAGAGTGAAAGATGAGTTTGTGGTAGAAATTTATTAATGGGTAAAATTCTAATTATAAAGTAAGTATATCTCCTTATTATCTTAGCCAATCTCATAAATAAATTCCTCAACATTAATAATAGAAACTTAGAACAAAAATGTTGTCCTAGATGGTACCTTAAATCATCACAAATTTATGGCTTTGGGATTGTTTTCCTTTTCATAGCCATGTTCTCTACCACTCTCCATCAGATAATTGATGGTTAGATTTCTCTTCCATATCGATATTTTCCTACATGGAACCATAGTATGTGTTATTTTCGTTAATCTTCATACTTTCCACTCTTTATTTTAAATAGAGGCCTCATTAATTCATTTTTCGATGTGGGATTTCAACTATGATATTTTGAAAGGTCAAAAATGTGTTGTCCCAATACCCTATATTTTGTTGAACCGATGGTACTTCAAATCATCATAGATTGATGAGTTTAAGGACCTCAATTTAATACTTGTTTGTGATTGATGACCTCAATCACTACCTATAAATATTTACGTTTTTCCTCCAATTATATGTCTCTAATTGCCACAAATGTTCTCCTAATCGAGATCATAATTTGGTGGTGACCCTTTCATTTCTCTTTTCCTCATATTAAGTCTAAATTTTAGTAACCCAATTTCCGATGTGGGTTTTCCCACAAATATATTTTCTACTTTCAACCTTTTATTTTCGAAGAACAATTTCAAATTGCGAGGACGCAATTTATTGAATGAGGGGAGAATGTAACACCCCAGGATTTCAGAGTGTGTTATTTCTTAAAAATAATTCAATAATTTGCACTACACGCAACACCGAGTTCAATCACACCATTAAAAGAGGTCATGAATAGTATTAACTACATTTTGAACTTTATATAATCCTTATAATTTTAGAATCCCTATTATGAGTTTCTTAGTCATAATGCAAGAACAGATTCATTTTCAGTATTTCACTTTTATCAACTTCTAATAGTGAAACCTTTTTAAATACAATATTTTAAACTTTTTGACTAAATGGTGACATCAAAAATTTAAAATGAAACACCCCAAGCTTCCACGGTACGTTTCCCTTCGAATAATGTGATAGCGTGTGTTGTATGCAACCTCGAGTTCTAACACACACCACAACTAATTAAACTAGTCGTTGTGAATAGTAATACCTACTTTTTAAATTATATATATTTTATATTTCAAAATGGACTTCATTTTTGGATTCTGAATATCTAATTTAGCCTAAGGTGAAATTTTGGTACTTTTCGGATAACTTTCATATTTTGATGAATAGTGAAAATTACTAAATTTTAATTAAAAACAACTTTTTTAATCAGAATAATTAATAGTGATAAATTATGAATTTTAGTAGTTTTAAAGTATATTTAGAATATATTTTTACCATTTAATATAATTTTGGTCATTGGACATAATTTTACAATTAAACCGAACATAAACAAGTGTCAATCTTTTGATAGTTATTATCTCTTAAAAACACGCTTTTTGTTTTGACAGCGGGAATTAATTTTAAATTAATTTCTGCCACTTCTGTGTTTTGAATTTAGGAAAATGGATTCCATATTTGGAATCAGGATGTTCAAATTGTGTAAATAGGTAACTTTTATTTTTAGAAATTTTGAATAATTACTGCGGTAAATATTTTATTTACCATGGTTAAGGGTAAATCCGGTAAATAAGGGTTAAAAAATAATATTATAATAATACTAAATTACCCTAAAACGTGTCTTAAACCTATTGGTTGATACATGGTCGACCATGATCATCTTTGGGTATATTTTGGGACCCCATGGATCCACTTGTAAGTGATAATGACACTTTATTTTAATTTAGTTAAAATGAATACAAAAATGACACAAGCATATATCTTTTAGAACAACAATTGTTACATAGTGTTATATATGTTGGATTTTAGATTATAAATATTCATTAGAAAGATAAAAAGATTTCCTAGATAATGATATTTTATTTATAATTTTTAGACATTAAATAATTTATTTTATTTATGACACAATGATGATGAAGTAATTACTATAATAGTGAAAAATTAAAATAATTGATATTATAAATACCCAAATAAATATAATATGAAACTTTTAATGAATTAAACTAATTTTTTAGGATAATATGATATATTAGGATTGATTTAATTGACTTTTTTTGAAGTAATAAATCTGTTATGAGTTTCACAAAAATCAACTATTGAATAGTGTCAAAATTGACATAAAAGAGTTCTTAAAACAAATATTATATTATTAATTGATATTAAATTCCTAAAAATTTAAGGTTCCGCCAGGAGACTTATATCATGATAGGTTCATCATTAATGTACTACTTGGGGGTCTCTTGGATGTATATAGTATGTTTATTAACCATATTATATAAAAATACAAAGAGACATTGTAAAAGTGAAACTAATTAACTTAGAGTTAATACTTAAAGATAAGGTTAATATAAGTACCCAAACCTGTCTAAATTCTATTGGTTGAGTGGTTTTCAACCTATCCCCACCTTAACCTTTTAATAATAAGCTTTGGAGCCATTAGAAACCGAATATGAATTTATTATAAATTAATATTTCTAGCTTTTCCAAAGGTGCCCCTCACCCCTCTTATAAAAGGGCACTCCTCCTTCTGAATTCTTCACACCTTCAAAGCCTTTTGGTTCGGCCAAACTCTGACCAAATAGTCTCCCAACATCCCTCAATACAACCTAGAGGCCTTAGTTTGATCAGAAAGCCAACCTAAGGAGCCCTTTTGATCAAATCAAAAGGAAGAACCCGAAGAAGAGGTAATGATTTCACCACCCTTTTCTAAGTTCATTTCTTCTTTCACTTCTTCTTCCTTTGTTCTTACCATTCTAAAATAATAACTCCAGTATCTCACATATAATGTGATGTTATTATAAGTATGGTACAACCAAATTCAGTATTCTATCCACCCTTTGAATAACATGTCACCATACGTGCGTACGTACGGCTTACCGTCTCCACGTCGTGGTGTAATTGTTATTCAATATAATATTATTTGGATGGGTATAATAATTATGTGTAACTCATGTAAATAATAAATATAACATGTTAATTATTCTGTATATATGATATACCATTCATTTATATATTATTTTAATATCAAAAGAATGATATTGTCGCTCGTGCGTACGTACGGACTACCGTCTCCCCAAACGCGATGAGATTCATTCTCCATCGTAACCATTCAAGTATAATTATCATTTGATGATTTAAAAATGATTTTTAAGGACTAGATATCATTCTGGATAAGAATAAGATAAAACAACCATGGCTTATGTAACAAAACATATAAATAAAATGAGTAAGTTAACACCCGAAACGACGATAATTCTAAGATATTATTAACAAATCAATGTTAAAAGATCATATATGATATCATATTAATATATATGATTCTTGTATAATTTAATAACAATTATTTCACCATTATACAGGAGGTTAACCTACCCCAAAAAAGGAAAAGTACAAGGTAAGGTTTTAATTTACAACCTCTTCATTATCCAAGGTTGTTTATACGTCATAATCTACTGGGATCTCTTTATCATCCACATCCATGTTTCTTAAAAATGCATTTCAAAACATTTTTACTATTTACTAGAATATGATTTAAAGTCATTTATACCCTTTTTTACTTTTATAAGTGGTTTATAAAGGAATCTTTTGGTCGTTTTCAAAACAAGGTCCTTTTTAACCTTTTCGACAGAATTAAGGTAAGAATGTTTTTTTTAACTTATACGGCGGGTGCAGCTATTTTCCGCCGTTATAAAATCTTCAAAGCTTCCCTTACAAGCTTATAAAAATATTTTCAAAGAAAATGTTTTATTTTATATGGATCTTAAATTATTTCAAAATAAAAGGAGATATTTCTTTAAAAAGAATTTTGATTTCATCTATGTCAACATCCTTTGATGGATTTTAAGATTATTTGAAGTTGATTTATTATGATACAAAACTTCTATATTGTTTTGAAGGTTTTGTGATATGTTTGACTATGGATGTGCTATTTTTATACCATTCATAGTTTATGGTGAAAGTATTGACATTTCATATGCTAGTTTTAATATGAATGTTTATGTTATGTTTAAACCTTTTCATATGGGAATGCATTGGACTTAATATGTGATGGGTGGAGCCCGCTATAGCTCCTCAATGCATCGGTAGGTCTCATGAGACAAACTAGTGTATTGGCACAAGGCCTTGAAAAAATCTTATTTGTAGTCTTGGCACGAGGCCTTGGCTATATGGTTATGATAGTCTGGCATTATGAATTCCAACATTATGAAAGTGGTTATTGATTTTTGCATGTGATTATTCGATTAGTAGATATCCATGTGAATAAGTAAATGGAATTATTTCATTTTATTTATGCCATACCATGTTGAAAGTTCATATTTAAAAGGCTTTTGTTTTAGTTATACATTGCCTTAAATGTTTATTCTTATTTATGAAAGTTTCCGCTATATTGTTATCCTTACTGGGAATTTGAGCTCACCCCTTTTCTATGTTTTATTTTTCCCAGGATGTGAAGAAGTAAGTTATGAATGACCTGTAGGGATTTTATGAGGGGTTAATAGTGTGGATTGTGGAAACATTATGTTGTTGTAGTAGTTTTTCATTTTATGATGTAATGTAAAACTTATGAATATATCTAGTGTTTCCAAGGCTACTAAACCAATCGGTCTTTCGAGATTTGATCTTTCTTGTGATCATGCCAATGTTATGTAATAATGCACCGACTCTGGGTAACTGGGGTCGGGGCGTTACAAGGTATATTTAAGGATTGGGTTGCTATAAGACGCAACTAAAGAGAAGGGGAAGAGTGTGGTCACAACCCACCCATCGCCAATAGAAGTTGAGCCTCCAACTTGAGAAGAAATATTTACTTAATATGAAGAAGATTTAAATGTTTTAAAATTACTCAATATAAAATTATTTATGGGAAATATTCTTTCTGAGTATCATCTCCATACAGAGTCTCTCATTTTTCCTTCAAAAAGTATCCCACTACCCATACAAGCTTTTCTAATTGTGAGAGTAGAACCTAGTCATCCAACTAACTCCGAGCCCAAAAACCCATTCTTTCTCGACCAGGTGGCTATGGAATATCATGTGTTCATACCATTTGTGCAACATCCTAATCCATAGTATGTGAAATATCCTAGGATAACCCATACCAATTTTTAAAAACCATAGAAAATATGACCATGTCATGATATACCTATTTCCCCTATTCATTTGTTCAATTAAAAAACTATCCCATAATAATTTATAAAGATCATTGAATCCCAAAAGGTTCAAATTGAAGTTATATAAGTATTCCATGCACTAATACAACTGGAGATGAAACTATATCCTTGGGGGGGGGGGGGGTGGATATGAATCCTCATACACCCAACAATAGAAATCCTACATTCATTGTTTTTAATGGAAGTAGAGACCTATAATAGTATATAGTTCCCTTATTTTTAAATGTGTCCCCATTATAGGAACACTTGAGTAGTATGTGGCATATAAGATAGGATTTTTTGTCAAGACTATTAATGGAACAACATTTTTCTAATAAAATATCCCACAAGTTGAGTTATTCGTATGATGTGAAGATCTATATCATAAATTCCTCTACTAATTCAGTTTGATACTGAGAAAGATAATGGTTATTGATCACTCTAATTTCATGAAATGTGATAGTAAGAGAGTCACATATGTTTTTTATAGATATAATATTTTGACATATTCATAATATATGAATCTTCAAATAGATGTGTTATAGGGAATATTTATAGAAAATATCCTTGATCAATTAAAAACACCATGATTATATTGTAATACCCCCGAGGATTCTGATAGTTCTCCATAGTGGAATATAGTTTGAAAGATTCTATCTAATGGACCAAGTGAAATTATATTCCAATGTCATTAGTATAGGGGAAATGGATTGGAAAAGTACTAAAAATGATTTATATTCCTAAAACTACCCCAACACCGGATCTGGAATCCATTAACTTGTAATATAATATGATTCGTCTTCTTGAATGAAAGAAAAAACTGAAAAGTTCATGTTAGGATGGGAGAAAAGTGTCGAGGTTCCAATAATATAAATATAGAAAAAATAAATTCCATTATTCCCTGAAGGACTAGATTCATTGACTTTCATTACTACTAGGGAAAAAAATAAATAAAATATTCTAGAATGCAAAAATCCCAATCATTTTGTTCTCAACAACCACCCCAACAACTCAACCTTCCAACAAATATTGGGAAACAGAATCCATTATTTATTTTTCTATAAATATATCATACAAAAGATTGTATATTATAGGAAAGTCAATATTGGAAAATATCGAACAATTGTATATTGTTTTTCAACCATCCCATCAAAATAAGAAAGAGGGTGGCAAGATATTGTGATCTAGAATGCATAGATGTTTAATGATTGGATGACCAGAATGATGGTTAAATAGGAACATTAGATCTTTATGTAATTGTTTAACAAATGAGTTTTCAGCCCAACTACCTCTATAATTATTGTGTCAACTTATTTGTTTCCATATTCCTCTATGATCTAGTCTCTTATGAATCGACACAACCAACCTTAATAGAATGAGACTCAAAAAGAATAAAACGATTGATACCTAATATAGTTTTGTATCAATAATAATTCATCTCATCTTTATTAGGAGGATGGAAAAAACCCCACCAAATATTTTAACATATATAGCCTAATAAAATATAATCCTTATATTAATAATCCAAAACTAGATCCTCTAATGTAATTCACTTGGATGGTCCCCATACTGAATAAGAATATTCATATAACCTTGATTTCCCCTCCCAAAATCGAGGTGAAGGTAGAAGTGGTCATCTATTTTGATGGGGTTATGAGATATGATATAGAAATATATATATAAATTCAGATAATGTCCATTCTAGAACAATATATATTGTAGATAATCAAATATAGATGATATAATGGTATTAAAAAGATCCATAATCTTCTCATGAATCATCCCGGGCTCATCCAAGACCAATCATATTTGAGGTTTGATTGGAAAATTAGCATATTTCTGGTCAATGTAAAATGTGGTAAGGTAATCTTAGTCTAACACATAGATGAAAAATATTCCCTCATTTTTTGATGAAGGAATACAACCACAAGCACATGTAGCCTCAACGTCCAATATTATGATTAAAAAGTATCCTAGTGTTGGAAAACCTAGGTATCTAGTTCATAAGTTTATAATATTGAAACAAATTTCCATTATTCCATCCATCGATTCAATTCTTGATTCCATCTACATTTTAAATAAAATTTGAGAATAATATATTTAGACTCTTTTAAGACCTCAAGAGTTTATAGTTGAGTTTGTTGTTACTGAAGTATGTCATGAGAAAGCTGATCCTAATGAATTACACGCGGTCATATCCTTCAAAGAGAAAGACATGAATATTTATATACAAGGATATATCAGGACCTTGTATATTTCTTGAATGTTGGGAGACAATGACATTCATCAGTCCCATATTGACAACCATTAAAAAAATCAATATCATATCATTTTTGAACCTTTAATGGATGGGATATAGTAAAACTAACATATCTCTCTCTACCTTGAAAATACAAGGATAATAAAAACGTAATAAAAAACCTATAGGAAAAAATAAAACATGGATCAAACATTGTAGATATTAAATCTGACACAAATATTTTCATCATTTGACAATACATGACTTTCAACATTATTGGGAAGACTGTGGAAATTTTCCCATAAAATACTGCCTCCATCATACCATCAGTGATTCAAGTATTTTGTTAAGGTAAATGATTAAATATTTTATATTGTTGGTTCCAATTTTAATTTCCTAAAATCTAAATACATAGTTATAATATTATATTAAATGGAGGAATAGTGGCTAGTGATAGGTGATGTCATCATAACCATTACCCCTAACAGTTTGTAAAAATCATATGTCACCCCATTATATGAACTTGGTGAATATTAAATATTACCCACAAAATAAATCATAGGGGTATATAAATATTTTGGTGACATCATGTAATATCAACCCTATCTGAGAAGATAATTCTTTTATCATATTTATATCATGTGATGGAGAAGAGAAAATTCTTCCAGAATAACCACTTCTAGTAGAGAGAAAGAATGTAATAACTAGTATACACATCAATATGATTACTTAGTGTCTTTATTAGAAGTTTTAATAGATATATAACAATTATTAATTATCATAATAGATACTCTTAGACCATGTGGACATGAATCCTTAAAGGAGACATAAGGAACAAGGTTTGGGTATAATTTTCCCAATCTTCATGATATCTATGGAATTGATTGAATCTAACTGTGTAGAAGAATGATGATATCTCAATAATATTTATTATTACCTATATAAAAATGATTCTTATTTACATTAAAACAATATAAAGGTCCTTAAATCAATATCTAGATTAGAAATTACACTCATGTCACTGATAGAATTTGAAAATTCCCATATACAATCTAATTAATATTAAGATATCAATACTCTTATGTATCCATGACTCTATTAACTCATATGAAGTGGTTATTTTACTACATAAGAATAATATAAAAGGGATAAAATCATACATTATTGAACAGTATAGTATCCTTTGGAGACTATAGTCATTAAAAATTTCAAATTACACCATAAAACATGATATATAACTTAAAAATTCAGGTGATATCTTAATATCTCTTCATGAAAATACATTGAATCACTCATAGATACTTTGATACTATCCTAGTGAAAGTAAAACATAATAAAAGGTGAGACCGAATAAAAATTAAGGGATAATATAAAATATAAGTATCCTAGAATAAATAAATCATGAATAATATGGAAGTGAAAAAGAATAACCAAATATTTGATATAACTAATATCATAAAAAGGGAGAAATACATAGTTTAAATACCTACATAAATAATCACATGGATAACAAGAAGAAGCTTCATAATTATAGAATTAATAATTTTTGGTATCATAATCCTATGGTCAAGGCCCTATTCCATGAAATTATATGTTAATAGGTAAGGCGTTTTCCCAATACTCCAAATATTCTCTTTCATGAGACCAATCAATTCATGAAGGGGATATAATACACCCCACATCTCATATATTTAGTTTAATTAATTCATTTTATTTTTGAAATAAATAGTAATTAAATGCATAATCAATATACAAAATCACACTCAAAAAATTGAATACAGAATGTTAATATTTTCCCTAGTCAATGAGGAGAACAAAATGATAAAAATATTTTCACAGTAATATGGAATATTTTATAAATTGATTATATCCCTTGTAAATCATATGATTTATATAACTATATTTAAATAGATTAAAATAATTTGAAAATATTACAATAATTTTTATTGGGTAAAATAACATAATCATTTTAAAATCACGTATATTAAAATATTAAAATTCCCATAATATAAAGAAAAACATTCATTTAAAATAACCATATAAACAAATAATGGAATCTTAAACAAATTAATTGTTTTGGAGGTGAAAAAATTTCATCCTGAAGTAATCCTTAAAACAAATTTTATGTTCACACATTTGGTAAAAACTTTCATGTTTAGAAATTGACATGAAGATTCAATTTAAACAATTTTATATAAATTAAAACATGTGTAAATAAGAATTTAATCAATACTTGGATGATATTAAAATAATTATTAAAAAAGTTAATGAAAATATGAACATAGATGAAAAATATTCATGACCGAATAAAAAAATTTGATTTTTCAGAAAAACATTCTTTTTGGATTTTAAGTCTTTATGAAGAGGAAAATGAAATGAAAAAATTAGTTTCTAGAAAAAAACCTATTATAGGAAAATATATGGGGTTAATATATAAATATAATACAATTCCAATGATTGAAACATGGAAATAGACAATATTGAATAATGATGAGATTGTGAAATAAACCCTTACCACTTTGGTAAATTTTGAATAATAACCCATAAGAACGAAATAACTGGAAATGAAATATTAAATAACATTAATATAATGTGATTTATGATATTAAATATAAAAGGGTAACTATATAAACCACATAAATGAAACAAGTATTTAAAAAATTATATGTCTCATAGAAAAAAATGTGATATGTGTAACCCTTACCTCAATTTTGACATACATTGTAATTTTATTTAACCTCGTATATAATAAAATTATACTTATTATACATATATAATATAATAATATATAGAATTATAATATCATATATGATAAATATAAATCATTTCAAAACATTTCCATTAATAATATTTCATTATTATCATCATTTTGGGTGTTAACTACTTTGATTTTCATGTATGCTTCAATTTGAAAATAATGGTAATTTCATCATGATCATGGTTAAATAATATAAAGAGTATTAATATTGATATAAATATAGTATATATTCATTATATATATATTTTAAATCATCCAACAATGGATAAAATAAAAAATGAATCACATAAGTTCTTGGAGGTGAAAGTCCACATGTATGTACGAGCGACGTTATCATTTTTAACAGGTGAAATTTTAAGAAGATAAATTAAAAATTATATTTCTATAGTAATATATGATTTAAATTTCATATGTATTCATTATTTCCATATTCATAACAATTCATGCAAATTGGTGATAGAAAAAATAATTACATTGTTAAAGGTAAATGATAGGTCATACATACTCATGAGCGATGTTTTTATTTTTTGTGGGAAGGAAAAAGAGGTGGAAAATGGTTATCCCTTAATCATAATAACATATATATATATATATTTATGATAATATAATGATTATTTTAGTTTGTATAAAATTTATTTATATGAATAATAAGGATAAATAAAATTTTATAGAGTTGGGGTTGGATGATTACCTCTTCTTTGGGTAACCTCATTCAGTTTACCTCTAAAGCCATTTCAGGATAATATTAATGGAATACAAGAAGATAAATAATTATGGTATTTATTATAGTAAGTTTTTCTGGTAGGAATTGTATGATAAATATTATTAAATTTTCTTGAATAAGGGAGGTGAATAGGTTCCCTTTTATACATGAGTGGAGGAACACACACGGGAATACTTAAACAATTTCAATAATATAAGGTAACATTTTTATTATTATGGATCCAAATATATATGATTTAAAAGTTATCATAATTTAAGGTGGTAATATATTCAACCAACATGAATTATAAAATTTTATGTGGAATTATTACCCTTATCTTATATCATCCCCCGGTAAACCCATTTAGCTTTAACTATGGAAATAAAATTTATTATTTTTACTATTAATTTTTATTAAAATTAAAATTAAACCTATTAAAATATATTAATTAGGATGATTCAAAATATTTAATCCATTTTAAAAGATTCAATTCTTTTATTTGGTAGAAATTCAATTTAAAATAATTAACCAAAACACAATGAAAAACATTTAAAAAAAATACATTTTTAAACTTATATCTCAATTTACTTTCATTACTTTTCATGTAAAAAATATTTTGTGAATATTAAAATATTTTTTAAATTTATATTATATTATTTTAATTATAATTATCAATCAATCCTAATTTATTTAATTATTATGATAAAACATATTGCACACATAAATATAATTTTCAGAAAAATGTGTCCTTCAAGAGAAAAAATAAAATTATCAAAAAATCATGTATAATATTGATTATTATATGATTGATTATATTATTTATAACTAAATAATTACTATTTCTTTTTTTAATAAAATTAAAAAATAGTAAATTTACTTTTAAATTTCTTAATTTAATGAAAAGATATGACAATTGTATAAAAATCAGTATTTTTTACTATCTATTCAAAAATAATCTATTTCGAAAAAATATAAAAAATTCACCCAACGATAAATTTGAAATTATAATATAAAAAATAATATTTATTTTTAAAATAAAATTTCTAAAAATGAAAAAAATATTATTTCAATTATTCTCACATAAAAAAAACCAAAATCATTTTAATGAAGAATGTATTCTTATTACTTAAAATGAATTTATTTATATACTTTCTCTAGAAAAAAAGTAGATGAATGTAAATTTTTTATTGAATTAATTATTTTTTAAGGAAATAATTTCTACGTATATTACATATTTTATTTCTTTATTCATACCCTCCAACCCAAGGGCTAGGTTACAATAGTTATATTTAAATAACATTATTTTGTGTTTCATTTAAGATCAATGCTGCAATTAGTGCACACAATCGAACATAATTTTTATTTAGAGGAAACATAAATATTTGGGTGTTATATTTTACCATCCTTAGATAAATCTAATCCTCATAATTTTATTTTTTTTTATAATGTCATGAAATTTTATAAAATTTTATCATTAATTTTAATTCCTAGGTTAAGATACGGGAATTATTAATTAGTAAATAAATAATATGTGAACCATATTAAGAATTACTATTCTGAATGTGAATCTAGAATAATACCTAATAATAAATTGATACATTCCATAGAAAATATCACATCTCTATCCACCATTGATTATGTCTGAGGAATTATAAGAAAATATACATACTTCATTCCTTTTAACTTTAAAAGTGATTTTTGTTTTCTATTTGACTATATATTGTCATTAGTCACCTATATCGATTCTAATGATGAATGAATAAGGGGAATTGTTCATGCCTAGACAATAAAAACCAACCTTTAGTGGATCATATGATCTAAAAAAAGAACAAGTTTTTTCATCTATCTAAAAATTATTTGGACAATTTTAGATATTAACCAATATGAAAAAAACCATCATGGGAAGTCGTAATACATTGATTCTAAAAAACATCAATAATTACACCAATTTAAATGTTACAATAATTTTAAAATTACATTATGTTACCACTAATTGAATATATATTATTTTATAATTCATCTTAAAATTCCTATGTCTTCCAAACTAATTAAAAACCAAAAAATAGGATTGTTTCAAAGATAAACATAATTATAACAACCATTATTTCAACTCGGGAATTAATATTTTATATTAATATAAAATTATCAATATATTCTAATTATATAAATATTTATACGTGGTGTATTGATTGAAAATTAATTCCTCAGAGTTTTATTTGATTATTCAATATATATGAAAAAATAAAAGAGTTTTTATATATAGAATTAAATATATCATGATTTTATGATTAAATTACTTGTTATTACAACATAACAGATTTATAATTTAGCTATAGTAATTATATAAGACTATACATGATCCATTAATAATATGTTTATGTAAATTACCTTGATTCTTGGAGAATTTGTTTGTATTGTTCTTCATATCCTTATACCTACAACATTGAACATTTTTAAACTCTTTATCCTCTTCTTCTATTAATTTCCATTAAAAATATATTTCTTGTAGGATTATTTCTCTAACATAATGGCACTTGATAACATATCAACATATGATAAAAAAAGTTTTTTATACTATTTTCCTTCATATTCATGTATTAATCCCATCAATATAATAGTCAATCTTATATCCTGGATTATGCATGTCGTCCAACTAATGCCTTGATAATATTATAAAATTTTCCTCAAACTCAGTAACACATTACTCTTTCTTTTGTCATAAATTGAGGAATTTCTTTTCCATATCATCTCATTGATCATGAGTAATGTATTTTTAAAAGAATATGTCTTTAAATTTCTTCCATTCCTTACCCATTATCTCTTCCTCCACATTTTTATTTTGAATCAATGACCTCCATTGACAAATATCTCCCTTTAAAAACCACATTGTTATAATAATATTCTCCCTTTAATTACTTCTCAAATACAAAAATATATTTTTTGGGGACACCATACACTATTAATATATCAATGTATTATTATCTACACTAAAATATATAGATTCATAGCACATAAAGTGGCCCAAAATTAATTAATCATGTTGTGAAGTAGTGGGTTTTTTCAGATGGGAAAGGTTGTTAGCAATAACCTGAGTCAATAGTTCTAATATAATCATATTGTACTCTGTTCTAACAGTCATCGTGTTTAATTTAAAAAGATGTAAATACCGAAAATGATTATAATTTATTAAATGTTTCATATTCCTTCCATTAGGTTCCATTACAGAAAAATTAATACAATATATTAGAATATAACATTAGGAATCATAGTTTATAATTCTAAATATTTTGAAATACCTAAATTAAATTGAAAAATTGTGCACATATAATATTGTAATCATAAGCTTAGAATCTTTGGTAATATCTTCAAATCCTTAAATTATATTCAAATCATTTATAATGATTCGTAAATTTCAAGTAAATAAAAAAAGTATATCTCCCATGATTGTCTAGCCATGTGTGTTGTATAAGGCCCACAAATCATACACTGGTGTTAAGCATGTTAATACCAAAGATTACCCATTCAGAGTTAGATCCCCAAGGTTAATATATTCCAAAAGATTATGGAATTACTAGTATCCATAAAATGATTTAATTTCTAGGAAAACAAAAAGTATTTACTTTTCAAAAACATTATGATATTATACTATACTAGTACTTTTTATGAATGCCTGTGATAGGGTTTTACTCTCTAATATAAGTTCCACAAAATCGTGTTCGTAAGGTTTATTATTAACTTTAGTTGATTCAAACTGTAAAGACCTAACTCTAGTAACCTAGAGATGGTCATTATTTTTCAACATTGGCATAAGATACACGTGATCACATCCTAAATGATTTAATAGTTTAACAGTCTTGGGAGACAAGATACGTACATGATTGTCACACTACATATGAAAACATTAAATAAAACATTAAAATAATTATGATAACCTCATTATATCATCTATAAAATACTTGGAAACATTCAAATATCCCTTCTTGGTATCATGATAAATGTAAACAACAATAAAGAGTGAGCTCGAATACTCTCTATGGGAAAGCGTACAAAATTAAATATCATAGAATAAATAATTTATGAATAATACGTCATAAATAAACAAAAATTAAGTATTCCATATACCAAAT
Organism: Viscum album; assembly: GCA_963277665.1. Classification (NCBI taxonomy): domain Eukaryota; kingdom Viridiplantae; phylum Streptophyta; class Magnoliopsida; order Santalales; family Viscaceae; genus Viscum; species Viscum album. Next base: position 468,031,679 of record OY728160.1, on the reverse strand, counting down.
ATCATAAAAATGGGGCTAATTCCATTTGTTACAAAGAACAATAAATAATTTCATTGACAAAAAAATAGTTTCATAATAATAGAATGAATAATGTTGGACATCATAATCTTAGAGTCAAGGAATTGTTCCAAGAAATCATACATAAATAGATTGTTAATACACTAGATACTCAAACTATTTTGTTGTATGAGACCTACCAATGCATCAAGTGGATATAATGGGCCTCTCCCATTAGAAACAAAGTGCACTGCATTCGCAATATGAAATAAATAAATATAAATTAAATACTTAATAAATAAAAGTTTTCATATTGAAAAACTATTATATGAAATGAAAATATTTTACCTAGTAAAAAATAGAGAAAGATGATCATAAATTATCCGAGGTAATATAGGGGATGGTATCAATATAGTATATCCTAAGTAAAGAATATGATTCATCATAATATATTTAAATAAAGTGAAATACATTAATAAGATTAATATGATATTTCTTGAAATTGATAAATTAATCAATTTAAAATAACTTATATTAAAATATAAAAATTTAAAAAAAAGTATTAGGAAAAACATTTTCATTTAAAATAACCATGTAAACTTATAAAGTAATATTTGAGGAACATAATAGCAATGACAGGGAAAAAATCCAATCGTGTGGAAAATGTCAAAACAATGATTTTATTCACACCTTCGATAAAAAGTTCCTCATTCAGAAAAAGACACAGATATTCCTTTTAAAACTATTCATAAAAAGTAAAACATGTATAAAAATTTATTTGATAAATCATTATTGAATAGGGAAATAATTCTTTAGAACATTTTAAAGAAAATATAGATATATGGGAAACAGATCCCTGGTCGAATAGGAAAACAAAATCTATTTTTTAAAAAAATTGTATTTCAGACTTTTTAGTTCTTATAAAGACTAAAATTAAATGAAAATGTTAAATATAAATAAATAAACATATTATAGTAAAATAAATGGGTTATACGATAAAAAATCATATCATTCCCCTAATCGAATCTTAAACAAAAACAATTCCAAATAAGGATGAGAATGTGAAATAAATCCTTACAACATTGATAACTTTTCAACCATCACCCTGTGAAATAAATAACATTATATGTGACATTAAATTCCATGAATATAAAATATATTCTTGTTATAAATTATTTAATGGGAACTATATACCCCAAAGATTTTAAAAAAGTGGTGAATATGGAATATGTCTCAAAGAAAAAAAGTGAGATGAGAAACCCTGACCTTGGGTTTGACTTCTCTCATAAGTGATTTTAACCTACCATATAATAACACTAAATTTATTATAATTATATAAAATAAACATATATATTTTTATAACATCATATATTATAAATTTATATTATTTACACACTTTTTCATTAACAATATTTCATTATAATTATCATTTAATGTGTCAACGACTACAATTTTCATGTATGTTTTGATTCACTATTTATGGTAATTTCATCTTGATCATAATAAATCATATCCAAAGTTTTAATCATGATATAAATATAAAAGATATTAATTATATTACTATATATAATTATCCATGAAGGGTGTACATGAATAATGAATCACATCTCTTCGTTACGGTTGTGGTCCACACATACTCAAGATCGACATTATCATTTTTTAATCGGTTGAAGGGTGTGGAGATAAGTTATATGTTATTTTTATTGAATAATAATTTTTTTATAAATATTATATATATAAATTATTTCCATAATTAGAACCATCAGAATAAATTGGGGATGAAAAATGAATTACACTACTATTTGGAGATAGTAGGTTGTACGTACGCATGAGCAATGTTTTCATTTTCCACATAATGGAAAAAAGGTGTAAACTTATTGTCCCATAATCATAACAATGTATTAGTATATTTATGATACTTTATTAGTTATTATAGTTTTTATAGAATACATTTTTTTTATTTATAATAAGAAATAAACATTGAAAACTATTGGTAAAAAGATTACCTCTTCTTTGAGAGACCTCCTTTATATTACACCATAAGCATTATTAGGATGATCCTAGAAGAAGAACAGATGATCATGAATTACAGGAATAAATATAGGAATGCATTTTCTTAGATATTTTCTGAGATAGTGTGATTTATATTTTTAAATAATATAAAATAGTAAGTTTATATTTATATGTGATGTGAGGGACACACATCAAATTAATTAAAATATATCAATAATATAATTTCACTTGCATATGAAAGTGGATCAAAATGGATAATAGTTCTATGGTATTATAAGAAACTATATAAATATATAAAAAATATAATAAATATAAAATTTTATATGGAATTATTACCCTTATACCTTATTTCAACCCCCACCCCTCGTAAACTCATTTTAACCTTAATCGTTGTAAAACAAATTAATATTTCCACTATTCATTATTAACCAAAATTAAGAAAAACCAATTAAATTATAATAATTATGATTATAAAAATGTTAAATCCATATTAAAATATATTATTTATATAATTGGTGTAATCTCAATTTAAAATATTCATAAAATGCAACAAAACCTATTTTAGGAAAAATTAAATTTTAATCATAAAAAAAATTTATTTTCAGTCTTTTTCATGTAACCTTTTTTGATAAATATTAAAATATTTTATTTATTATATATTGAAAAATAAATAATAAATATAAATTAGTATTTAACCATTTATTTTAATAAGATATAAATATATTTCCCACATTAAAATAGTTTTTAGAAAAATTTGATTTTTAAGGCTAAAAAAGAACATAAACCAAAATGAAGTATAAAATTGATTCCTATAAAATTTTTTATATATTATAATTAATGGATTATTATGTTAAATTAATATTAAATTCAAAAAATATTACTTATAAAATAATATATTTAATGAAATGAAATGACAATTTTACAAAAGTCGATATTTTTCAAAGTTGAACAAAAAATCAACTATTTAAAAAAAATCTCAAAAATTAACCCTATAATAATTTTAATATGATAATTTAAAAATTTATGTATATTTTCTCAAATTAAAATTATAGTAATGGTAAAAATTAATTCTATTTATTCTCACATAAAACACCTCAAAACCATTTTTATGAAGAATGTATTCTTATTGAATAAAATAAATTTATTCGTATACATTTTCTAGTAAAAATAATTTAATGAATGTAAAACTATTTATTTATTGAATTAATTATTTTAATTAAATAAATAATATGTATATATATTTCTTATTTCATATTTTATTATTAAAAATTGTTAAACCAATGACTAGGTTACAACAATTATGTTTAAATAATATTACTGTGTGCATCGCTTATGCCGATGTATTTATATGGAGAATTCAATAAAACAAAGTATTAGTTTATAGGAAAATAAAATATTTCTGTTTCATAACATATACCCCTGATAATATTTGAAGTAATTATAATATATCTAGAATCTCCCTGATAATAATTTTTATTAATTGTCACATGTGGAGTCCGGAGTAGTCTCCTCATCATTAATGGAAGCTAAAAACTCCCCAACATCATTTTCCAATAACTAAATATTCCCTTCATAAAAAATTACACTAAAATAAACATAGATTAAGGATAAGAATAAGAATATTAATATATTTTTTATTCCCATCAATATATTTAGTAATCTGTTTCTACCACTATTAGTAAACTCCAGGATATAAATTTGGGTACAAAGGAAGGACGAAGAGATATATTAAAAGATATCTCAATGTATCCCAATGAACAAGAGAAATATGTATATTTATTAATGTGGAAATTGGATTTATTAAAATTTATCTTATATAAATTCCTAGACTCCATCCCAATGTGACCACTAATAATTTATGTTTTATTGAGGATTATCACAGCGACTAGAAGGCATCATGGAAGATGCCTCCATCTCATACTGCCAAAGTAGAAGATGAATTTTACTACATTTTCAAATCTATCTTTATTTTGTAGGTTCAATAACCTAAATATCTTTATAAAATCATTCACATCAAGAAGGATAATGGGAATATTAGGGTTTCAATAAACTTCGGGTATCTCAATTGGAATTTCCCAATGAATGATTTCCCAGTCTTGACCACTGAACTTTTGATCAATGCAATTTCTAGTTTTCAGTTCCTTTCCTTCATGGATGGATATTATGGATATAAAAAGAATATTTGTTTACCCCAAATGTGAGTATTCAGTTTCTTCTATGTAACCCCAAGGTGTATATTTCTACCATGTTATTCACTTTGGATTGAATAATACTAAAACCACATATTAGTGTACCATGAATCTTGTCATCAATGCTTTTATAAAGGGAACTGTGTAATGTAATGTGTATGATTTTGTGGCCAAATATAAATAGTCATTCTATCATGTTATAAACACAAAATATTATTCAAAAAACTACTTTAGTACATCTTAAAAATTAAGCCATTATATATACTTTGAAGGTGACATTTATAAATGTTTTAGCTTTTTGGCACGCCATCGTGCCATTAAAGTTGCCTAAAAAGGCCAAGGTGGTCCTCAACATTTCAAACCTTTCAAATATCAATGAATTCAAAGGACTTCAAGGATGCCTAACCAATATTAAATAATTCATAGTGAGACATATTGGATATTTCCTACAATTTATCATGTTGATAAATAAGGGAGTTACTAATTGGTGGGATGAAGAATGTTATGAATATTTCTGATATCCTAGATAATATCTCTCACTCCCACCGGTATTAATGCATCTATTTGAATAAAATCCACTCATCATGTATATAAAAGCCCCTAATCATTCTGTTAGTTAAATCCCAAAAAAATAGAATTATTTGTTTAAAAAATAGTCTCAATTATCTCAGTCATGTTGGATACTAGGACATAATATTCAGATATCAGGAAGATTTATCTTGCATTGTGCATTGTGGTTCAGAACTTCAGAACCTATTCATAGCATGACAAGGTCTATTTAGTCTCTTATGTTAGCCTGCTAAAATAATTACTCAATTATAAAATTTTTACTAGACATATATAATTGTGATAAGTAATTATATAGTGGTTTGATATCTAGATCATACCATATAAGGTAGTCCAAGAGAAATTATTAGCAAACATTCTGGTAGAACAACCTACCTCTGAACGTTTTCTAGTGGATACACAAATCTTTTATAAAGTGGAATTATACATTAAAGACACTATCCAAACATCATAGATATATTTTAATTATGATTCCAAAATATTATCTTGGATGTGGATGGAAAACCCAAAAATCAATATATTCAGTTTGGTAATTTTTCTCATATCTCCATTAAAGGTAATTTTTCCCTATTCCTTCTAATTGTTTGAATAATCCACCAATAAGGAAGAAAAATAAAAACCCTCATCACAAGAATAAAATTAAAATTTTAAATACCAATGGCCCTCATAAATATCAACTATGATTTAGGGTTGGTGATCAAGTAGATTAATAGTGAATATGTTTATATGAAACTTGAAGTAATACCCCTAATCGATTATATTTTATGGTTGATAGTAGAATTACCCTCAGATCAAAAATCATCTCACATCCCACACTCTAAGAAAACATGTGAATATACTATGGATAATGTATCCATGACCATGTAAGATAAAAATTAGGATGAGGTATTCATCTGTATAGTACACCTCTAGGTGGTTCCCCCATTCATTTGAAATAACATGGAAGAGATCAGTGGGATCATTACAACTCATGAGCTGGGAAATTTTATAGCCTCACTAAATAATATCACCATTGGATGGATTCCCCCATACTAGACTACCAACATAGAATAATTCTCCTACAATAAATAGATAGGAAAGAGAATATCTGACATCAAGCCATAATCTACTCCCTTTACGAAGACCCAAATTCATGGAAAGTACTCCATAAAGAGGCACTGAGAGAGTACTCCTCAAATTCCTTAAATGATTCTATAACCACAAAGTTATACAAGAAGTTTATAAAGGATGTTGTAGTTATCATAAATATAGAACCAAGCTCCCCCACCATATAAGGTGGCTATCATTAATTTGGTCATCAACAACAAAATATTGTGTATAATTCACTAGAAGATGTCATGTCAGCTATGTACATTATACTTTCATCCATATACCCCTAAATTGCATAGAAAAAATTGAATATTCATTCATGTTTTAAAATAGTAAATATATATAATGGGGTTATAACCCTAGAAACCACTAAGTAGTTAAATTATATTCTTACTGTCACTAAATTTTTTTCCAATTGGGCCATGGATATATTCCTTAAGGAATTTGGGATGAAGGCCATCATCTAATTCATGAAGTACAACATCATCAAAAAAATTTACTATCCCTTACATAATATTTATAGGAAACATAACTAATTAATACAATAATTAGTTAAAAGTCTGTATCAATAATATGGAATTTAGCCCAACCCCTCATCCATCTACCATATAGTTGTAATGGATAGATAGATACTTTGAATAATATTTTGTATAATATAATCTATAGTACTATGGATAAATAAATTATTCGATGGCCCAAAAAACGTCACATGATTTGTGGTAATATCTCACAAAAAGCCATACTATTAAATATTTAACCTAATATTCCCTCATATATGGTACAAAGGTATCCCTTCCCATCAAATTCCATCATATTTTTCTCAATATAACTATATATAATATGTTGGTTGAAGATAATAAGTTTTAGAATGTCACAAACTGAATCTAGTCACCACCATTAATGGAACCAAAACCAGACCATGGCAAGGCCCGAAGGTCATTCCTATTCCCATGGGCTGACACAAGTTCTCAGGTATCATTTATCTTCGTTTGGGTAGGAGTTACCTGGAAATGTATACATAAAACATCAAAAAGATTTTATAAAATGAATCTGAAAAATTCATACCAGCAAAGTTTATACAAAAATCCAGAACTGAATACATAAGTTCAAATGAAGAAAAAAAGTTCCAAAGACAGAATTAAACTGCAACAAAATAGCCCCATGGACTCCACATGACAATGGGTCATCACCCCCAAGTCGTCTCCACAACTCTGTCCCATGGATGGGGACTAACACCCTGAACCTCCATAACCCTTAGCCTTTCCTTTACCTGAGTCAAACATAACCGAGTCTAATTACACCCAAGGGGTGTAAGTAGGGTGTGAGACTAATCCCAATAGGATACCACCCAATTACTCCAAATAGAATGCAATATAATGTGAAAAATCAAGCAGTTTTAATATGCAAAGAAAAAAAGTGATAAAATGAAAGAAATGCAACATTCAATTGATAACAGTTTGCAAGATAAAATTTTCAGAATTTTCACACAATTAAATAGACATGTGAGCTACTGTAAAGTACTGCCAAAAACACTCCAATACGAGGGTAAATACCCCAAATCCAATGAGCACCAAAACAAGGAACACCCCTAGGCCACTAGATAGTCTCGGGCCCTATGTACCTCGTACCTCAGTGTAACTTATCCATGTCACAATACTTTCTCATGAACGAGACACTAGTATGGAACATTCCCATAACCTAGTGGTCCACAAATATCATCCACATAGTTTATTTAGTGTTTTCTTTATCCATTTTCTCAGTGAATCATGGACACAACCCATCTGGTTAACTAGCCGTACTAGTACATATCTGCCCACCTAAGTACCCAGGATTCCCCTTTTTGTGCCCAAACAATTTCAGAAAACAAAATAGATCCTTTTGCATATAAAAAACAACTAATTTTCACAGACAAAAAATACAGTAGCTATATATACATTATACCATTTAAAACACACAACAAAACATTTTGATTTTCAATAAAACAACCTCTCAAAATATCACATTGTTTTGCACCCAAAGCTCTTCGAAATATCCACTTTGCACACTATGTGCACACTTTTAAGTCACCAAAACAAAAATGGCAGTTCAATAACCTTTAATTAAACAAAAAATTCAGTTTTGGGGTATCCCCATGTGAACCATGAAGTTATATCTTTTAAAAACCCCCATTTTCACACAAAGATGGCACTTAATGCCCATTTGCTTCCCCAACACCATTTAAAAAAACTTTCGCAGAAACAAAAAAAAGAATAAACATTAAAAACATGATTTAAAGTCCCAATAAAATTCAATAAAATCAACTATGTAATTATTGGTCATCCCCAAATGAACCAATAAAAGAATTGTATGAAAACCGCCCAATTTCACCAAAAATTGGAACTTAAAATTCATTTTCATTATAAATGAAACTAAAACCAATTATTGTAGAAACATTAAAATTAAATAAATATGAAAATACCATGAACACAAAAAGCTAATTCACAATAATTGCATGAACAATGGAATCATCTAACAAAAGAGTCAAGAACCGCAATTCCTAGTGTGGAACTTCAACTGCACCACCATCGCACCATAAGGTAGTGAGATCAAGCCTAAAACTTGAGGATTGGACCAAGAAACTCAAACTTAAACCATAGGTACGAATCCCTATCTTCTGGAAATTTGTGGATTCAAGAAAAAAGGGAGAAATATTAAGGAAAATGATGGATCTTAGAAGGATAGTCACTTACTTGAGAAATCAAGATGATTTTAGCAACCTGAGAAGTTCGGCCCTAATTCCCAACTGATATGATCTCCAAAGAGTGAAAAAACGAAGCTGGGGGAGCGTATAGGTAAATTAGGAGCATGTGAGAGGTGGGATCGCCGAAAATGGGAAAAATATATATTTTATGAATGAATTAAAAAACAATTTTAAAACTGGAAATGAGATTTCGGGTTGGCCTAATAACAAATTTGATCCACAAAGTCCAAGATGCTAATGAATTTTTATGGGGCCCAAATTTCTTTGGTGGTTTTAATAGTTAAATGAAGGTCATGTTGTAAGTTTAAGGGGTGAAAAATGTTGAAAAATAAGGAGTTATTAAAGAACCAAAATTTACTTTCAAAACTGGAAATGGGCTCTCGGGTTGGCCCAAAATTTTGAAAACCCACCATTTCCTTCAAAAATGCATGGAAAACCACCAAAACAAAGCAGGGAATTAAATTAAATGAAAATAACCTTCAAAATATGTCATGTATGTGACATAGAATAATCTAGATAAGATAAAATATCTTGAATTGAAAATTGTTTTCATATTTCACAATTTATAAATCCATCAATTTCAAGTTACTTGATATTTCATTTAGAAAGTTCACCTCTGAGCATTCAACAAATAAGAGTTTGTATCCGTTCTTGGGACTTGGATGATACCATTGAAGAATACTAAAAATATTGAACCATTTTGGGAAGGAACTTATGTCACATAGAATATTTACACCAACAAAGATTACTCTTTAGCCATAGTGGATGGAGAATGTATCATGATGGCCACCAATGTATGATTTACAAAGAAATACTTTTGTATAATTCCACATTGGTTCAAAATCATACTAGTCACATGGATGAAATCTGACCAATAATGTCTTGGTAACATGAAATTATAAAATATAGAATTTTTCCTCACTTAAATACATTAAATTTCACAGCAAACAACCTATTTTAATGATTTAAAACTCCATAATAAAATCCTAGCTGCGTGAAATAAAATTATACTAAAAAATCATAATCATATGATGTAAAAATGAAAAAAAACGTCCCTATATCATGATTTAAAATTTAATATCTCTTTTATCTTGGCCACATACATTATGAATTATAAAAAAGTTCTCACTAAAAATGTTAAATCATGTGGTGTGTGTCAGAAATTGTTTGAACTAGTTCTCTATACAGTATGAGTAATCTTCCAATTCCATCTTGTTTCTCACATTGAGCATGACTCATGTGATCTTAAAGGTCATAGTATATTTGTATTAATATAATTTTTGAGATGACCTATTTTCTATAATAAGTAATGATATATTCAATCCTATAAGATCATAAACTACTTAAACATTCCCACTCATAATGAAACAATTCCCATATATAAGAGCCATACATATATAAGAGTTATTATCATAGAACATTCATCTTCCCAAGGATTTAAATTCCATAATACCATATAATAGAATGATATAAATAATGGGGTATCCTATAATAACTACATGTGGATTGTTTCCTATTTTAATGAGATATGTGTGGATACCCAGATTTATCATTTTGGGATCAATAAAAAAATTCCAATTTTCACAACATATGAGATGGATATGTGTGGGTAATTTCTATTTGATGAATATTTTATTCTTGATTCAAGTTACTCCATGATACAATGTGATTCCCCAACAATGTTGTACCTATACACAAATCCCAATAATGAAAAATGTACTCTTTCACTATAGTATTTTGTCCTCTCGAATAATATCTAATCATTTCTCTGATGGAACTAATATTAAGGAAAGTACAATATTAATATCCTTAAAATGAGTCTAATATATATAGAATAATACTTAAAAAATCTGTATATTGATCAAAAAATTGGTTGCCTTGTATATAATCAAGATTTCTGTAGAGAACCCCAGTATAGATTCATTATTGAAATCTATTATGAAAAATGCCCACATATGTTTCATATGATACAAATATATATTGGATCCTTCATCAAGGATTTCCTTATATATGAACCAACAGAAACGTCCTTACCCATATATGAGAGCCTGATCATCATAGGGATCCCGATATAAGAACTATGTGAAGATTGATTCATATCCCCACATAAAACATAGTGAGGTCTATATTTCTTAATGTAGGACTAGTTGTAAATCCTAACAAAACACTCACATTATCCTAGTGTTTGGAACCCATAATTTATATCAGTCTTCCCATCATAATTTTATCATTGAGACAACACCTTATTATTTTTCACAAGTTTCCGATCATTACAAATCCCACGTTATAGGTCCTTGTCATATGTCCCTAAACTGCATTTCATATTCATCCATATCACATGATGTTAAACTGAATAAAGTATGGTCCACCCTGTATAACCTTATACTGCTTGGGGGGGTCTATACATGGCCCAATTTCCTAACATGAGATCCAGATTCATGTATGGGTGACAGACATAGGGTTCTAATCAAATGAATCATTAGAATACCATTTTTTAATATGATATCCTAATGCATCGAGATTCCCTTATAGTAGAAAAACTAAATTTGGCTTGATTCCTTTTACACCATGATTCATATTGACACATGAATCATATATTTGAGAACTATCCATGATTCATCATTTATTTCCATTCCTTTCAATGGAATTATAAGGACTATTCCAGGAAATTTAGACACAAAAGTGAATCAATCTCCCTACCTAGACATTAATTTTCATAGATCACACTTAATTTCATTGGGGTGTCAAAACACCATGAATATTATTGGATATCAACAATTAGTTTATTCATCTCTAATGTACACTTTTATTTTACTATATTTACATGCCGCCAATATGGATCTGCACTTGTTCTCCAAATATGGCAGGTCAGCCAATGGCATCGGCATACCAAGGGGATGCTCCTCTAATCATTTTCTGCCCTAATATCATTGTAGTATAACCCTTAATTCAAATGCGGAATGTGTTCATCAATTGTGTACATGTTTCACACCACCACTTATGATCTAAAAACCTCATGTTTCAATTTACAAGGACACCACTCCCTATTTTAAAATTGTTTTGACAATATTGGATTTTGGGACCCATTTTTGTGGTCATTCCCACCACTATGATCCATGGATCTTGATCATAAAATATGTGAACCTTTTTTAGTGTTCTTTATCTTTAAAATATATCCCCTAATGGCCTATACCGTAATACTCTAAACTGAAAGTAAAAGATACAAAAAATGTATTATATAGTAAAATAAAAAGGGGGTATAGTAAAAATCAATGTATCCTACATAATATTTAAACTTTCAAATGTGAATAAAAAATTATATCATAAAGGTAAATGTACAGTGTTTATAGGCCTCACCCTATTCCCCTAGAAAAATTCAATCCATTTTCACCAGAAACACTAGTTTAGGAAAACATTAGGGTCATGGAATGTCATACCTAGAATGTGAGTTAAATACATTATGGTGTAATATTTAGGGTCATATAACCTATCTTGTGTACTCTTTTTCTCTATAAATCTACTTGATTTGAATAGTGTTTGTGTCCCAAAAGTCTTTATGGATATTGGTAATAAGAAAATTGATTTCAAAGGACACTTCTATTTGACAATTCATACACACTCTAAATATTTCTCTACATTTGTGCCCCCAAAATATCATATAACAAGATCCATCTAAATCCTATGGGGATGGTCCTATAGTTCCCATATACCCAAAAAAATTGTAGTAGAACCAACAATTAAAATTTCATAAGCGGAAATCCTAGACGTATGTGTCCCAAATCATCATCCCCAATTCACATATCTTGAGTTATGATTTAAAAAACCCATGACCCAGTAATACATTTGGATTTAGTTCCCTTGATTTAACACAAATTTTCATTATACTCGCCTTTATGGAAGAGATTTTACATCTCACAAATAAATTTTTGATTTCTCTCCATCATTTCACCTTAACCCATATGATACAGTGGTCTGATCTTTACGAATATAAAATTAATTCCCACATTCTAAGAGAAATATATAAAATTAAACCCCATTCATGTTAGGTATTCTTCTCCCACATTTTTAAATAGATCACACCACATTTTGGGTCAAATCATTTCGACATAGAATATCAAAAATCTATATTATAAAAAATAATACATTAAACTATGTGTGTCTTTCCTCAATGTCACATTCTATTGTGACATTCTTCACTCAATTAACATAGTTTTTTTCATCACATGAGTTTCCATACGGACCAAATCTTCTTTAAATCAATGTTCTATGACATTTAACAACATCAATAGTGGTCAGACATGTATGACCTTAAAAAATTATAGAAAGAGGCACAAAACAAGATATTTTGAAAACCCACAAAGTAGATCCCATGAAAAAAGTAGCTTTATAATCACTGGATATACATCCATTGTGGTCTATGAAAAATTAATCCTCAAAAATTAAAAGTCCTAAAACATAATAGGTCTAAAACTCTTAAAGGTCGACATAATAAAATTTTTAGTTTCTACCCACTAAGATCACCCTATACAAGGATTAGGAAAAAGATAAGGATAATAAAAAAGAAAATACAAAAAACAAGTAGGTTCCACTAGATGGTCCCAAAAAAGTCAATTTAATGTCATCATGTCACTTATATTGGGAAATATTGTGATAATTGTTCTAATTTATCAATTTAGATACTAGTGTGAAATGTGAAAAGAAACATCTTTTGTTTGTCAAACCATCTTTATCATTGGAATCCTGATTCAAATTACCATTTCTGATCCTCATCATATTGAGTCATCTCATTCATTTGAATTGATGAACTCTATTATTATAGTTGTGGTATTAATTCCTATACACATATGTTAACCATGACCAAGAGGAAATAATTATTAATAATGGACTAAATGTAGTGCTAATTTTATGTATTTGTTCCCATAATAATACATGATCCACACACAATAATATATCATTCTCTAAATGGGGCAATCTCTATTGTTATAGTGATATTATTTTATAATATAGTCATCTTTGATCCAACCATAGGAGGATATAATTCAAATCAAGTGTTTGGGAGAATGAATTTAATATTTCCTTAAAAAATCAAATTTTAAAATGATTTGATACTGTTTTTTTTCTTCTTTTCATAATATCACTCGTTATTATAAGTTGATAATTGATGGAGATTAAAAAATGATAGACCAAAAAGGATAGTGATCAAAATGTGATTCCATTCCATTTCAAAAAGAGATTAGGAGCATCCAAAACCTATATCCTCTCCCATTACATGTATATATAGGTGAGGATAAATATAATATTACAAGGTACACTCAATAGATTACATATGTTTTTCTATTAATTATTCAGTTTTGATAAAAAATGGGTGTATCCTCATCATATTTACAATTTCCACCTCTACATCTATTTTCAATGCCTCTACCCTAACATTGGTGTTTATCCCCACCATTTATACCTCATTAGCTTGCCGATAATGTTCCTCCATTTCCCTTTCAAAAACATTGAGCTAACAATTAATTCATGCTAGCTATTGGTGAATTTGAACAACTGAGGTCATGTATTTGGTAACACATTATTTCTATATGGCATCCACTACAACAAGTTGAGAGTCTTTTTGGATGTCTTCAACTAACAGGTAGGGGGTTGGGATGAGGATTATATATCAGATAGATTTCATCTAGAAGTTCCCACTATTTTTAGGTGGTAGTAAACTCTTAAAAATTTGAATGAAAGTCACGATATAGACTCCAAAACCCATGGTGATGAACTTTTATTAGAGATGATCTTGTTGCCTTACAACTTCACCAAGGGGTCCTTAAGGGTCAATTTTGAGATCCTATACCAAACCCACAACAACATCAACTTCATGAATGTGATATCCTTGTGTTATATATCAAAGGTAGTTGTAGGTGTTGTCATATAGTCTGGATACACATCACATAGAGAGGTCCCAATATTAAAACCTTCTAGATGTGCTAGAACCAAATAGATCTACATCTTAGTGGCTTTCGTTAGTTTAGACAACAATATAATGATTGTCCGAGCTTATATGGATAATGATAAATTCATTGTAATTATTATGGGAAACATGTTAAACAATTTTTGGGAGAATGGGATAGATTATAAGAGGTGAAAAATTGACCTACGTTAATAAGAAACATGACCCCCTCAACTGATGTTGCTTCGTTAGTGGGTGAACAAGGTAGGCCTCCTTATAAAAACACATATACTAGGCTTTGTGATTATACCTCCATCCATGTGGGGACTATATTCACTTAAAATTTTGAGGGAACCACATAATCCATGTTGAATTGGGCAAAGAATGCACCTATTACCTAGGCCTTTCCTAGTTACCATCATCGAGAGTTACACATGAAGTTTAATAGTGGTCAACATAGTTACAAAGAAAGAATCAATAGGTCTCAAGGGACTCAATAATTCTAACATATATACATTAATTTAATCAATATTAGTGGTTGGGTATTAAAAAAGGTACTTAACCCCTATAATATAATCGACCAACTCATGATAGACATGATCAATGAACAATGAATCATGATTGGAGGAAAATTATGATTCTCTATGGGATTCAACCATTATTTCTCATTTGGTCACCTTTGTTCCCTGGATTGAATTTATGGAAGGATATGATATATTTTATCATAGATATTTTACAATATTAGATTTTAATGCCCTATAACATCATACATCAATATTGGATCGACATGAATGAGGGAAAACACAACCTTGCATGGCCTTTCCTGGAATTTTCCTATTGTCACTCCAAACGAATTCACTTCTTAAATGAAAGGTGTTATAGTTCCTTGTAGAGTTAACTCCATATAATAAACTTCCTATATGGCATCACCCACTATCCATAGGTCCATAAGAGTATTGACTGATGTATTTGTTTGCTTAGTGAGTCTCAACCTCTGTGGAATCTCTGTCATTACCGCAGTAGTGGGATCCCTTTTGTAGTGCTTTAATGTTTCATGATTTTATGTAGTTGGTACCCTCAAAAAAAATTAAATGAAGCTATAATATACACAAATAAAATCATCTATAAAAAATAACATATAAAATAGAATGGTTATGTAAGAAGTTTTGATGAAAAATAAACATTACCTAGTGATGATATATTTTATGATTTTTCCCTACCTAATACTAGTACTATTCAATAAGGTTAATCCCATTGAAAGATGAAATGGTGGAAGAGGAGGAATAAAGGTTCCTAAAATATTGGTTTCGTCTACTCAGATATGTTTAAACAATTTATCTAAACCTTCTTCCTCGATCAATCACCAGAAGTGGAATCCATTCTAAGAACTATTCCTACATGGGTGTATTTTAGGGAGTAAATAAAATATTTCACACCTATATATTTATAAAATATTTTTAAAAGTGAATAATCACATTAATAATGAAAATAAAATCATAATACATATCTATTTCATTTATCCCATACAATATTTTGTTTCTTCCAGCCTTGATGTCAACATTTCTATTAGCTGATATGATGAGTAAATCATGCCCATGAAAGAGTGGATTGAGGTGTGTATTTCAAGAATATAATAATAATCATCTTCAGGTTTCCTTTTTATAGAAATACATATATGATTACTTGCATGTCCCAAACCATCAGAGTCAATCACCTCTTTCAGTATTATCTTCTATGCATCTTCAATAGAAAAACTATTTCTCTAGGCATAACATTAATTACAGACATTTGGGAATTCTTCCATATTGGGAATGGGAAATGATGATTGTACCCCACATATAAACGGGTAGTATCCAAATTAAATACATATTTCATTAACATCATAAATATTAATGCGTTTTGATGAGAAAACTGTTTTTATGACCTCAATTCACATATTGGTGTCTTTGACTCCTCCTCCTCAACTAAAAGAGGAACCTTGATTAAGTGAAAAAAATTTAGTTTACTATCCACCCATATATGACTATATTCAAGATTAATCATAGTTATTTTCATGTCCATACATAGAATTAGTGGGTATAAGTTACACCCAGATGCTTGTCTCATCTTATGTGAACATAAACCAGAGTTAGCATGAAACCATTAAGTGTTTCTCATTCTTCATGTTGGGTAGAGGAGATGGATATCTTGTCTAGAAACATAATAATTTTAACCCAAATATGAATGGAAAATATCCCTTATATTATAGGCCCCCATTAATTCTAGTGACTGACACACCCTTTATCAAGGATAAAAGAAAGAATTGGGATACATGGGTATTAACGCATCCTATGTCACAATGTTCGTCCGAGGTGTGCAAGGAATCTAAAAAAACCAGTCAAAATGTTTTAACATATTATTTGTATACTTCTATTATAATAATACTAGATTGACTCAACTAATACACTAATCATACGACATGAATATGACCTCTAGTATTGGCTTGGTCATTTTTGAATTCATGTCCCCCATGTGAGCCGTTAACCAACCCAAAGGACCATAAATGTTCCAATATGTTTAAAAGGGGTGTTCACCTTGCAAATATTTCCAAGGTGATGTTATAAATTTTCCAAAACCTGAACTTCCATACCGATGCAGTTCCCAGTCTCTAGCTAAAACGTTATTATAAAGTTTAATAATTTTACTCTATAATGGGACTCACATAATGACAAGAAGAAAAAAATCAATAACGTGAAAATGAATGTTACTAATCAAATTAACTGATCAATCCTAGGAGTAACTTCCCAACACCACTTAGAGAAATTACATTCTTCCTGCATTATTCAATATGTTCCTGCAAGTATGCAGGTTTTGATAGTTTAGCATTTCTTTATCCACATCAATGCCAGCTCAAGACCATTTAGTGTAATGAATAACTAATACCATTAGAGAAAAGAAGAGATGAGCTTGATGATGAACTTATCCTTTCCTGAGAGATTTTTTTATTATAAGAAACTCCTTGGATAGTTGGAGACTCCTCTCTATGTCATCCCATATTAAATAAGGAGGATTAACTCATCATACATATCATTCAATATATGTTCCCTCATGATCTTAATAATCCCCTCAAAGAATAATGTTGACGTTCTCATGAACATGGTGGAACGTATTTACATATGGAATCCATATACTAAGAATTTTTGGGTGGATTTTCTTCTTACAGTGCAAGAATGAACATGACACTCATAAAACTTCATAAACTCCTACATCTCAAATCTCTTATCCCAACTAAGTGTAGCACTTATATACCCAATATGACCACCCACAGTTCATTCTGAATGACCACCCTAGGGTGAAGATCTACCTATACAACCAATATAACTTATAATATATTATGTCCATATTCATGATCAATCAATAATATTGGGTATCTAGCTTTAATACTTCTCGATATTCATCTAACATCAATTTAATGTATCCCAAGATGAACACTTAAGAGTTATCATCCAATATAAATTCCCCCTTCGATGAGATATTAGCTTGTGCTGTCTCCTATTTTTGATTTAACCATGTGATCAATTGATTTCAATGATGGTTTATAGGTATGGGGACATAGATTAATAACATGATTCTATATATCAGAACAGAATCTCATACTGGGTATTTCCATAAACTAACACTGAGGGGATCTGATAAAAAATAATGTCTTGTACACACACGTCATCCAAACCATTTTTGATACCCATAATCAAGGAATTCCTCCTCTCCTTGGTAGCATGGAGAATATGTTATCGAGCCATTTTAT
Source organism: Viscum album (assembly GCA_963277665.1). Lineage (NCBI taxonomy): Eukaryota > Viridiplantae > Streptophyta > Magnoliopsida > Santalales > Viscaceae > Viscum > Viscum album. Next base: position 468,013,362 of record OY728160.1, on the reverse strand, counting down.
ATAAGAAATAATATATGGTTATATTTCACAAAGTTTTTACAAAAATTAACATATTCTAAAATCCCATGTTGCACCAATATCAATATGTGCACCACATGATTTCACTATGGCATCAAAAAATTTGCCTAAGGAAAATCTCCTCGAAGAAAAAGTAGGAGTTTTCAAAGTACCCAATATGAGTGTGACCATCCGAGATTATGAATGGTGATCTGTAATGAAATGGTCATTTAAAAATCAAGATTCTTCTACAAAAAGGGATAAATATGTGATCTCCCATCCTTTCATGAATTAATTCATGTTGAACTGTGAAAAACAAGGGCTTTTTCCCCCTAAATACAGTGGAAGTCATTCCCCACAAGATTGTAAAAACCTTAGTGGACCACTTTTCATCTTTATAATGATATACTCTTGATGATGATCTGATCCCATTATAAGGGTGGAAATTTTTTGTGTCCCAAAAAATGCACAAGTCTTAAGAAAACATGAAAAAACATGAAAATTCATATGGTGGATAAAGAAAAAAATAAAATTAAGCACTTAGAAATTGATAAAGGCTTTTTCTTCAAATATAATTACCGTTTTATGTGATGTAATAGTTCCCCACTAAGACCATGGTCTATAAAGGACTCTAGATAGTTCATGAATTAATCCATCCCACATAATAATATTTTATTATTTAGTCTCAGACATCATTTTCTATCCTCCCACATAACATGATTTATATTTCCAGTATGAGGGGTTCTTTTCTATCCTCTTTCATACCATGGTTTTTTATTACATTCTGAGGCATCCATTTCATGCCTCCTCACCATGAAGTTACTGGAATCTCACAAATTATTTTGTTCTTTTCCTTATATAAAATTGTGTAGAAAAAATAAAAGGATAAACCTATGTAGAATGTGTGTGAAATCCCATGAAAAAATAATAATAAAATTCTTCACCACCAAAAATTAATTTTCCCTTTTACGTCGTAGGTTTTTTATGACATTATTAGTTACTTTTCATTCACTTAGAATTACTATTTCATTTAAGTATTTAGGTTATAAAATCTACATGATGTCAATTATTCAAGCCTTCAACCACCACCCTGTAGCCTTAGAAAAAACCATTAACAAAATATTCCACACAAATATGTAATTGAGTGTTCTAGAATTCACTACAGTTACTGATGAAGAAAGTTGGAATAAGAATCCATCTCAGAATCGGAATGATCAAACTCAACTGGGTATTTTAAGCTCATCTGAAACATAGTACTCTGTTATCTCAATAAGATGATATTGATGAGGAAAATCATCAAAAAATTATATACATCGATGATTGTCCCTAAAACCATAAAATTAGTGAACTATCAAGGCCACAACAATTTCATCAATCTATCCTACAAAAAAATCAAGCAGCAAACAAGGATTGATCATTGATTCTTCATTACGATAAGGAATATCATGAGATTAAATCCTATGAGCTCCATCCTTCACTCATTCAATAGTTTGTACAGTTCAACCAAATATATTTATGGGATTATCTCGCATTCTTTGGTTCTTCATTAGAACAATGGATTCAATTTTTCTATGCTACAGTCAAAACACTTTCTTCAGTTCGATGTTTCATCACCTCATCAATATGGTAATTAGATCATCAATTACTCATCAGGGATTAATCGTATTAATGGAATATATTCAATTCAGTTTCCATAGCTTCATTTCAGTGTTACTTGTCTTGGGTAGAGTTCTTCAGCTAAGCTTAGTGTGGGGGCCACTCCATGTTTGGGAGTATTCAATGGATGAATAGTTTTTAGAAACATTTGGTGAATGTTTCCTTTGGTGGGAAGCCTCTTCTACAGTTTTGAAACCATCACGTAGATAACTCTATTGATGCAGCAAAGATGAAATGTAGATGGTAGCATGGGAAATGTCAAGGGTTGAAGAACCAACCCTTGACAAATTTCTTTCTATATCATTAAAATTGGATCAAAGTCCCATGATACCTAACATTGTATTAATCCTTAAATATTTTATATGGAGAGTAAAATAATTAATAAAGAAAGCCCCACTTATCCCTTGGATGTAGGAACACTGCTAAACCACATAATTTGTTATGTTCCTTTCTTTTATTCATCTATTCGTGTATTTTGTATCAACACAAACCTCCATTACCCCAAAAAATTGTATTAGAGGGTTCAGAGTCCAAATGGAGAAGTGGTGGAAGGTTTTTCCAGTGACAGGAAAATTGACAGTGCTCAGAATTTTTTTATGCCCAAATTTACGAAGAGCATGAAGAGACAATTCCAATAGAGCAAGAAGCGTCAAAAAAATTTGCAGAAACAAATTTTGATGATCTGGTCATAGTTTCGGTCAAAAAGAAGATTCTACAATAACACCATTCCCTAGAAGAAGAAACTGTTCACACCAGCGGCAACATTCTCGCGGGTTCTCCAGCCACTGTTCCAGTGATACATGTTAGAACCAAATCATCGGTTGATCTAGACTGTTGAAATTTTCTTGGTTATATCTTGGCCAATATGATCCACTTTTGCGATCTATGACTCAATTCCAACCATTTCATCCATTATAAACACATTCGTATGGTTAGATTTTTGATATTCAAACCCCAACAACGGATGAAAATACTAGTAATATGATTTATCTTACTATATTTATTTATTCCATCTAGAAACTCATAATGGAAGATCTTTTATATATTAATGATTTATGGAATCCAATAGTGGAAACCATAAATCCCATTGATGTAAAAGTGGAGGAACAATCAATAAGTGGTCTATTAGGTGAGAAGACATCATCCAGTACCCCCCATTTGATACAGAGTGGGTTGTACTAAAAAAAAGTAGACTTCCCAAATCAAAAAGTGGATCGACAAGATTATCTTCTAGAATTTTTCCAATGAACATTGTGTTTCCATTCAATGGAAAAAATCTAAATGAGGTATGTGAGTAAAACCTCAAAGAACAAAGAAAACCAGATACACTATCTTGTAAACTTGAAGTACAATGATGAGACCAATGTATTAGAGAATATGAGAATGTTCCAAGCTAATATTGATCAGTTGGATCCCATGAAAATTATTATTGATACTGATTTGTAGGGAATTTTTATGTTGAGTTATTTACCGATGACATGGGACACATTAGTTGTGTTAGAATGTAATTGAACTCCTTATAGAACTATCACTGTAGAGATGGTGAAATGAAGACTGCTGAATGAAGAGTCCCAAAGGTATGATGGGGGACATAAACCAAAATCAAATGATATTTTCACTGATATATGGGGGAAGAAAAAATAGAAAGGAAGAAGCATAGGAAGATAATTCCGTGTCTAAAGTCTACAAATGAGGAAGTGATCGAAATCTCAATCAAGATATGTCATAAACTATCACCACTATGGAATACTTGGAAACTTCGTTTGGGAGTGTAGAATACTGAATGCAGAGAAGTTAAATCAAGATGGTAAGACCCAAAATAATGATTCTACATTTGTCAATGAAGAAATCATCATTTTTCCGATAGAAAATCAAGTCACTCTTTCTAGATAAGACTTAACATGGGTAATTGATTCTGGTTCCTCCTACCATGTCACTATTAGAAGAGATTTTTATTCATCTTACTGTTCGGGGAGTTTCAGATAAGTGAATATGGTAAATGTTGGTGAATCCCAAATTACTGGTCTTGGTAATATTTTTTTGTAAACTAAAATTGGATTTAGGTTATTGTGGAAGTATGTAAGGCATGTTCATGATATTCTCCTCAATCTGATATCCACTATAATTCTTGATGATGAGGTACTTGTTAACTCCTTTAGTGATGTGAAATGGATGCATACCTAAGGTAAATTGGTAATTTATAAAGTTATGAACGATAGTTCTCTTTATATAATAGATTCTAGACCATGTACAGGTGAAATCAACGAATCTGGAAAATATAAGCTTGAAGAAGTTTGGAAAAGGTGGCTTGGCCACATGAGTGAGAGAGGAATCATAATACTGTCCAGGAAAGATCATTTTTCAGGAATAAAAGGTACAAATATGAATATATGTGTTTATTAAATCATGGGAAAGTTGCATAGAGTATCATATCATGGTTATATACCATCCAGAAAAGCTAATGATTTATATTTGATTCAAATTGATGTATGTTTGATGTGCACTAAGATGATGGGAGGTAATATTTTTTAACCTTCATAGATTATCATTCTATAAAAGTTTGAGCATTTTTGTTGAAAACTAAAGATCAAGTGCACCATGTTTTCACGAAGATTCATGTCAAGGTGGAAATAGGAATAAGAAGACATTTAAAGTGTGTACAAGAAAATAATGGAAGAGAGTATCGTGGTCTATTTGAGGAGTACTGCATGAGTTTCAGAATAAAGCTAGAAAAATAAGTACCAAAGACCCATCATCATAATGGTCTTGTTTAGAGGATGAATAAGATAATTTGCGAGAGAATTAGATGTGTGATCTGAAATGCGATGCTGCCAAACAACTTTTGGGGGAGGCAATGAGGACCGTAGGTAATATCATCATCCTTTTTCCAATAGTCACACTGAACTATGACATTCCATAATATGTTTGGACAATTAAATATGTTTTATAAAAACACTTTACATTATTTAAAAACATGCCATTTTTTCACATCCTGAAGATGAGTGGGAGAAGCTGGATGGAAAAGGAAAGCAATATATCTTTTTGGGATATTCTCATGAGGAGTTCAGATTCTAACTTTTTGGTCCTGCTAGCAGGAGGATCTTTAGATGAGTGATGTGATTTTTCTTAAGGATAACTCATTTGAAGAATTTGAGAAGTGATAAAATGTAGAGAAGGTTTTGTTGGAGGAAATTCAAGTCAGTTTGGAACCAATATCACCCCCATCAATACCAACTACTACGTTAGAGATACATGACACTGATGATACATCACTACTAGGAAATATGTATCAATCTACTGATATTTATCCTTCTTATTAAATTCCAGAACAAATTCCCCTTGATCATAGTTGAGGAGATCCCCCAGAGTATGGAAACAAATTTATAGATACTCACCACATGAGTATGTAATTCTCACTGTTGAAGGAGATCTAGACAGTTATGATGGTGTAATTTGGAGTCAATTGAAGATGGAAAGAAAGATGTCCATTCAAGAGGAGATTATATCCTTGCATAAGAACCAAACATTTGTTTTTGTAGAGTTACTACATGGAAATAATGAAATGAAGAAAAATTTGTTGGAAAAAATCATAGGAGAAGATGGTATCTCACATCTGTGTTGTAGATCCCGAATTATTGTGAAGGGATTAAGTCAAAATAAATGTGTTGAATTTGATGAAATTTTTTCTCCTGTGGTTAAAATGTATTCTATAAGTGTTGTTTATGGATTGGTGGCTAGTTTGAACCTAGAGGATAAATAACTAGATGTAAAGGCAATGTTCTTACATGCTGATCTTGATGAGGAGATATTCGTGGAGCAGTTAGAGGGATTTCAGTTGGAATAAAATGAAAACCTATTATGCAAGCTTAAGGAATATTATATGGTTTGAAAAGGTAACCAAGGAAATGGTACATGAAATTTGACTCATTCATAGTGAAAAATTATTAGAGGAGGATGACTTATAATCACTTAATTTTCATAAAGTAGTTTTTTGTTAGTGATTTCAATATATAGTTTCATTATGTTGATGATGGACTTATTATTGGAAGAGATATAACAAATATTGATAGGTTAAAGAAGAAGATGATCTAGTATTTTGAAATGACGGACTTTGGAGACAAAACTCAGATTCTTGTTATGGTGGTTAATCCTGACAAGAGAAATCATAATATTTGGATATCCTAGGAGGAGTACATAGAGAATGTTCTATAAAGATTCATCATGAGAAAGGAAAAACCAATTTTCACTCTTCTTCAAGGTCATTTTAGGCTCAGGAAAATTTTGAGTCCATCAACTAAGAAGGAGAATGTAGAAAAGGAAAATGTTCCATATCAATAATTAGTTGGCAGTCGTATGTATCCCATGGTGTGATCTAGACTAAAAATTTCTCACTGTATTGGTGTTGTGAAAATATTATTATCACGTCTAATAAAGGATCATTGGTCACCAATCAATTGGATATTGATGTATATCCGAGGTAAATCTATCCATTGTTTATGTTTTGTAAGTGAAAAATATTTTTTAGAAGGATATAAAGATGAAACTATTTTTAGAGGAGTAGAAACGAGTAAATTCATATCTAGGTACCAGATATAATTTGTAGGGGGAGTTGTTTCAAATAAATAATGACGTCATAAGTGTGTTTCCTTATCCACCAAAAAATTGAATATATCACAGTCATTGAGGGCTGGAAGGAGATGATGTGGATGATGAAGTTTTTATAGGATCTAGGATAAAGATAGGGAATCATATTCAATATAATGATAGTAAATTTACTATTAATCTCAGTAAGAACATGAAATTTCATTACAGGTCAAAACACATCGACGTTCGATATCCCTGAATCTGAAATGTACTGGAAGAAATATTATTGAATGTTGAGAAAATAGACAACAATGATATTGAAGATTATATGATGGTGAAAGTTCTACCCAAAGAGAAGTTGGACACCTTCATGGAGACTTCAGGTATTGCATCAACCCCAAATTATTCATGAGAGGGAGAATTATGGGGGCCACTCCCATTTTATGAGTAATCAACAAATGAATAGTTGTCAGTAACAACTTGGTTTCAGCCTCATTTGGTGGAAAGCCTCTTCTCTAGTATGGAATCCAATCCATAGACCCCTCCATTGAAGCAGCAAAGATGGAATGCAACCAACATCGTGAGAAATGTCAAGGGTTTATGAACTAACCCCTGACAACATTATTTTTCAGCATCTTTAAACTGGAATATAATTCCCATGACCTGTAACATTTTTGTAATCCTAAGATGTATCAGATATAGAGTGAAATAATAATTAATAAATGGCCTATATCTTCTCTCTTGGATATAGGCACACTATTGAACAACATAATTCCTTGTGTTATTTGTTTTTCTTCTTCTGTTTGTGTGTTATATCTCTCTATAAACCTATGTTTCCCCAACACTTAGTGAGATATTATTATCTAAGATAAATAATCTTAATTAATAAAATATGAAAATTGATTTCTAAAGTACACTCCAACTTTTAAAAAACATGTAAACTCAATTATACTTTCACTTAAATTCATTATTGATTTGATCTTTGTAAAACACATCATGAGCTCTTTTGATTTTTCCAGTGTTGAATACTCAATATACTTCACACGAGAGGGGGTCAAAATAAATTTTATTCATCATATATATAGGATTAGGATTTTTTTCTATGTTTTATTTTCATCAAATGAATCTAGATTAAATCAGTTTTACTCATCTAATTCCGTTTAGTATAGAATAAAGGAAATGAAACCTTAAAAACTAAAATAATGGAACCTTCAAAGATTAATTCCAATAGCCACACCAAAAAAAATTTATAAATTAATGTTTCATTTCGAAAAAATAGTATATTTTTTATTAGGATCTATAAAAAAAAAATAAATTATTCACAACTAAGCAACCAAACTCATCATTTTTACAAAACAATTCATAGAATTGCAATTTCATTAAAATAATAATAAGAATAAAATCTAATTAAAGAACATTTCAAAAATAGAAATAAATTATTTCTCAAATATATATACTAATAGATTATCATTTTAAGTTCACATCAAATTCTCTTGAACATAATCAATTTTTTCCAACAAAAAATCCATTAATAGTGTTTATCAAAAGTAATGAAAATTGAAATGTGAACGGTTTGTAATTCAAATAATGAAATTTTTTTCTTATGTTTTTTCCTCCAAATAATTCCTTCATGTTATAAAAAATGACTACTCTCTTAAAAAAATGTTACAAGGAGTTGGTTTTAGATTTATTAAAAATGATTGAGATTAATTTTTTTAAAACATTTAAAGAAATGTCACATTGTATTTAACCAAAATTTGAAAATTCACTTTTTTATATAAGTGAACAGAGTCACATAGTCAACAAAGAATAAATAGAAAAAATCATTAGGCAAGTGGGTTTAATAATGAAAGGAGATAATAATTTAATCAAGCACCAGTTTTATATTAATAAATTAATAGTTCACAAAGATTATGAGCTCATTTCAAATCCCATTTCAATGCAATGATTCTGAGTATAAAATCCATTCAAAAAGTTTAAAATAAATTTTGGTTGTATGTCTTACACATATAAATTTATAAAAATATTTATTAAGAGAGAAATTTAAATTATATTACATGATTTAATACATTCTGAAATAGAAAAAATTAACCATCTTAAAGTGGAAAAAAATTCCACAAACATTCGAGGAATTTCTCCCTTTGTATGTGCTAAATAAGTCTCAAAAATTTTAATTTTGAAATTTTTTTGGGGAATTTTGATGTGTAAAAAATTGAAATAAAGTTTAACATAGATAAATACCCATAACCCATAGTTAATACTCCAATTATCCATAAAACTTAATTCTATAGTGGGTGAAAATATAAATAGTTTACTATATAAAATTCAAAAAATGCTCACAATTATGCTCAAGGGGCACAAATAATTTCAGCATAGAATTATAACCAAAGTTACAATACATCTTTCAAAAACAGATTTTTTGAATGTACATGCAAATATAATAATATAACACTATGAATTTAAATTAATCATATATAAAATAGTATGTTTAATAAATAGACCCATCGAACATCCTTTTCAAAACGTTATCAAGAACTCTAAAAAAACAAATAAGATTTGATGATGCTATGAAATGATTTAAAATGTCTTTGAAAAAAATTTCAATCACCTAATTCAATTTAATATAAAGAGACAAAAATTTAATGTTAAATAACTCAATTTAATTTTACAATTTAAATTATATTCCCTCTGCACATAATTTCCAACAAATATTAAAATAATTTTTTTCCCAGGAAATATAATGGTAGATTCAACAAATAAAATTTAAATATAGAATAGAATGAGATTAATAAATTGGAAATGGTTTAGTTACCTTATTCGCATGAACCAAAATCACCCTCCTTTAACACTCAATTTCCATCTGGATTTTTCAATTAATGTACATAAAAGAGGAAAATATTTATCATTAGATCTAACAAAGAGGATCACAGTATGAATCCAAGTAAAAGGGTGGTGGGGGGATGTGACACTAAAACTCAAGGACTGTATGATTTATTATGAACTCATATATAGTGTGGACATGAACAAGGAATGGGGTAGGAAATAATATAGAGAATTTATACAGAAACCAAAACAAGTGAAAATTTGAAAACCCATGGGTTTCCTCCCATTCAGAGTTATGCTCAGAGTCTTTATCTAGATATTCCCACTATAAATATTATCCATGATCCATATAAAATTTTTCATTTTTCAATGATTGATACTTAACTATATTTTAGGAATCATCATCATGTTTTCTAAAAAAATTAAATCACTAGTATCCATTACTATCTCATTAAATTATTTAAGGGCTGTAATGTAGCGGTTAGTGTCAGGTTTTGTTTTGATTCCCAAAATATCATAAATAGTACAAAAAATAGATAACATCTAAAGGAAAACATCAAGTTGGATCACTAAAATACATATATTTTCCGCATATAGAAGGAATCCAATAACCTAGTATTAGGTTCAGTAGATAATAAATCTTTTTCAATGTATCCCCAAGGAAAACATAAAATTTAATAATTTTATTTTTATCAGAAGTAGTATAATTATTTGTAAGTTCACATAATATTTTGGTAAAATCATTAAATAAAAAATTATCTTTTAAATAACTCAATTTTATAGAAACATACTTGTTTCCATTCACTAGAATAATTTTTATATATTTCTATTTAAAACTCTTAACATATTGATTTTTTTGTTTTTACTTTCATAGGGGTTGAAATGAACTAACAATTTTTCCCATAAAAAACCTCATTTTCATTTGTAAATATTATTGACGATGTCCTAAAACTCCTAGGTTTTATATTCAAATGATCTGAATCCAAATTGGATTTATGGGAGATGGTTTACTCACAAACACAGAGTTGTGAGCACTAAACATTATATAGAGAAGTTTTATAACCTAAATAAATTTTTTCAGCATGTACCACCCCTTAATCCTTAGTAATTAGTTCCCTAATTCTATTCTAAAATCACCTTAATCATTCTAGTTATTTTTTAATTAAAATTATATAATATTCACCTTAAAGTGTTCATGAAATGATTTAGGAATTACTTTTTTTAAAAAGGCCATGTGTATCCTTCAAAATATAATATCCATAGATCTCCTCAGTTATATCAATCAACTTATATCTATCCTTATGCGTTCATTTCTCAAACAAATAAATTTCTTCTTAGTCATCTCCAACATGAAAGGTATGTTTTTCTTTTGAAACATTAATAATAGAACCACCAATGGATATAAATGGTCTACATATAACGATGGGCATGTTCTTGTCACACTCCATTTATAGAAATATAAAATAAATGGGTAATGTGAACTTCCTCACATTGACCAGTAATTCATCGACCCTTCCAAAGTCTTGGGTATTAAAACATACAACTAACTGAAAAGAAAATTAATTGTGTTTTGATTCTCCATGACCCACGATCAGAAATATTTGAGTATGGAATCAGGTTGAAACTCACTCATAAGTGAAAAATAAATTAATATCATTACATTACCTTATTTGTTTATGAAACAATGAATATCTCATGGTCTTTAAATTTAAGTGGGAACTTATATTTAATGATAAAATTACATACATTGGTTTATCGAGTGGTGTAAATTTCCTTTGATTGCATTTTATTTGGAATAACCCACTTAAACAATTTGACATAGAAAAAGATTTTCTTAAGGATTCCACAAAGTTCATGCTCATGCATAAAGTTTAAAAAAATAATTTTAATAATAAATTTCATTATTTTTCATTTGGACCCTTTCATGGAATGGTATGGGAGGAGTAAAATTATTCAAAATAGTGCTCATACCTTCTAAATCATACTCAACTAATTTCTTCACCTTATTGTCATTACATTATAATACTTTTCAATTTTATTTTGAGAAATAATTAAAGTATTTAAATTAGTTTAAATGATTTATTCCAGGTTTCCGTATTCAATGTTTTCTATATTTGGAATTACAAATTCATTAAAAATTTAATATTGAATAGCCCTGGTTTCTTTTTAATCATTATTATATGTTTTTTTCCACTGATCTACTAGTACTAGGGAACACAGTGGAAGAAGGTGGGATGAGGATTTAATAATATTCATCGACAAAGCAATGAAACTTCATCGTCTCCAATGATATGAGACATGGTATATGTATGAGTATCTGACAATAATTATTAAAGCACAATATTTAAACCAAAAAATTACCTTGTTCAAATTGAAGTGTGCTTTAAAGAATCACATCACCGATGAATTTTTATTGAATTATTTATGGTCAAACCCCTATAGACCATCCAAAAATGATTTAAGACTAAATGAATACACTAACTATCAAATTCCTAGATCTATCATGTACTTCCAATGATTCTTTATATGCCGCATCAATCACCTCGATCATATCCCATTTATCCATGGAGGTGTTCACGGATCAATTACATGGATGAGTGATTTATCTCTCTTGAATGTGGTAAGAAGAGATTTGAGCTACAAATTCATTGGAATTAATTCTTATTAGATAATATTCTTTCCTCTTCTTATATAGTGGGATATAAAATATCCAGAAGGGGTTCCCCAACCCCCATATATTTAACAACCACTAAATAAGATATAAAAAATATGTGATAATGAACTAACTATGTAATAATGTCTTTTATATTTCTGTCAAATACATGTAATATATATTAAATATATTATGTAATTGAACTAAGTTATTTACTCAACTAATAATTCCCAAATTATTAAATGAACCTTTAATATTAAAATAATATTCAGTCAAATAATATTTTTCCATGTCTTTAATTAAATAATTGAAAAAAAATTAATAAATGAATTCAACCAAATTATTCTATTCTCAAAAAATAATTAATTTATATATTGTTTGATTATCATTAATACTTGGACAACAGTTGGAACCCATGGTTTCACTCACCGTGTATGATACATCTATTAATCATAATAAGGTAGACTCTGGAATACACTATTGTTTGTGACCCTCTAGGATTTTATCTCGATTTTAGTGAATACTATTCACAAATCAAGAACGGAGTATAGAAACACATTATGAACCATAAATAAGATAAGGAATATTCATTGAATTGATAACCATCATGTGAAAACTCACTGTGTAGTTTAATCTCTTTGTCTTGCGATATCTCATAAAGTATGATGAATTTTTTTTTTCATCACCCATACTTTCTTTATTATTTGTTGAGGTGGATACATTATCATAACTTTGAATACCATATACATGGATTTATAAAGGTACTACCTTCCCGATCAATTAGGCCTAAGTTTTCACTTACTCAACTCAGAAGAGACAAATTATATCTTGATAATTCAGCATATTCCATATCCCAATTGACGCACCCAACACAAGCTACCTCACCATGAATTCAGTGTCATGATTTTTTCCTTGCATAAAATTAAAAAATAAAATGGAATAAATTTATAATAATCTCAATTTAGGAGACCAATACACATGTTCATATATAGGTACACAAAATGACACCCAAAAATGGTGTTCCTTTTGGAAGTTCTTCCCTCATGATCTCACCTTCTAGAGATCACCAAGTGAAAAAATAATAAGAATAATTATCAATGATTATGATACCCCATCACATGATGTCCACACATAAACTATGTCATGTAAATATGATGTATTTGTACCATAGGAAATAACATTAAGATTACTTTCATAGTATCTCTAGGTTCTCATTATAGCCTATGAACTACTAAAACCATTTTAATAATATGTAATCTATGGACATTACCATATATATAGTGGATGCATAAGTATCAAAACTATTATGGTAAGATAAAAACATGTATATATCAATAATAAAAAAGTAATGGTAATCAAGGTATATATATTATTTGGGTCTATGGAACCCTCTTTCAACATGCTCATGGTATCAACCATGGATGTTTTACTAGGTTTAACTTCTATTTTTCTAGGCAGTGCACACTTGTCCCCAATGTTCACTTCCTTAACTAGTTTTCCTACTTGAAACTCAAAGTTATGTATTCTAGAATTAGTTAATAACTTATTTGAATCATATAAAACCTTTTTTAAGTCATATATACCTTACAACTACGGAAACATACCCCTCAATTCCCCTAAAAATTATAGGTTTCATCCTTATGTATGTTTTAAAATTTTGGTTTGGGATACAATGAGAAACAATGGGAAGTCTGATTAATAATAAATTTCCCTCAGTAGGAAATTTTTTTGTGACTCTTATACCACTGATTGAAAATTTTGAGATATTTTTCATCTCTTTCCTTCATCCAAGGATCATATCTCATTAACTTTTCACTCCGAAGGGGTGGGGTTTTTATGTCAATGTTTGGGTAGTTTTTTCTAGAGTGACCAAACTTGCCACAATAGGAAAATGTTTCTATAAGGGATTGGTTTTGAGTGTATATTCCAAATTGGTTGAAATTTTATCAATAATTTTTATTCATTAATAATTAGATTTGTTCTTTTATTTCAACAAGATGGGAAATCACTTTAATCCCTGAACTAGTTCTGCATTCACTCATATTCACATTCATGATCCTAGAATCCTATGCTATAAATTTAGGGATACGGAATGGAAATATTTTGTTTGTTACAAATTGGTTTTATAATTAATATACCATCTAGTAAATTAGTTAAATAAATTCTACACAAAAGGTGACAGCCCTTGAAAATGAAATTATGAGGACATGGGATGTGATCTGATTGCGAGGGAACTACTTGATAAAATATTTGAATCTATCTCAATCCTCATGTAACGACTATCCCACCTCCTAGTGGAAACTAGTTCTTAGAATCCAAATTTTATTTTTTGATCATCATTCGTAAAATATCATGATAAATTGTCTATAAGATCATTCCCAATTTTGAAAGATACTCTCATTTATACCCAAAAACAACTTTTTGTATTTTTATTTAAGATAAAAGGGAAACAAAATTCCGTTTTTGTTTTCATTGAGTCCTTAAAGTGCTAGTTGGTGTACCACATTATAGAAGTCACTAATAGTTATTAATGTGTCTTCATTGGGTAAACAATTAAATGTGGGAAGCATGAAGATTTATTACTACTTCATCTAATAATTCCAGGATTTAAGAGTATGACTAATTGATAAAGGATTTCATATCCCCTGAAAGAGTAGAAACTCCCCCATCCTAGTTCTTTCAAATATGTATTGAATGGGGTGAGAATATATTATTTATTCCTTTGTAATAGGTTCTCTCCATTAATCTTATTTTCCATATCATTCATAGTTTTTTCCTAAGAGTACTGATTTGTTTTTCAATTTAACTTTTTAATGGATATGAATTTTGGGGATTTGATCATGTGTGCATGAAAAAGAAAAATAGTTTAAGGAACATAATATAAATTTTAAATTATTATTTTTTAATTTGAAAACTTATTTATTTTTTTAATTTTTTTAATTTTTTTATCTGGGTCATACATACCCTCTCCTCCAATGACCCAAAAATTTGATCAAGAAATCATTGGACTCTCTCAAATTAATTAATATATTATTCCTACATAAACAATAATATTAAAAATAAATGATCAAACCCATTGAGATGGTGTTGAAAATTATTCAAAATAAAAAAATACAAAACAAGAACATAAGGAAACAATGATCAATATTCATAGTATTCTGTTTATAAAGAATAAAGAACAATAGTGAAAAAAAATTATTAACTCAATCAAGGAAAAAAATAAACAGGGATAATACGAAATTAGTTAAATTATGTAAATTAAATTTCTTATTATTAAATTTATTTCCATTGTTTTTATAAAATTATGTCTAAGAAAACTATAACTGAAATATCATTTTGTTTTGGTACACTTCTCTCACAATCTCAAAATACATTTTTAGGAGTTTTATTAGAAGAAATGATTCTTACAACTTTTAAATATAAAAATATACTACTGTCATTGACCTTGAATGTTTAAAAATTTACTGATTTATAGGGAAACTGAGATGAAAATTGGAACAATAAGAAAATTCATTAATAATAATTTATAGGATGAATAATAGAAAAAAATTATCATAATAATGGTTTGACCTCGAAGAAATTAAAAATAAATAATGAACAAAAAATTCATAATAATTGAGAAATGAATTATGTAAAAAAAGTGATGAAGGGATTCTTCTCTATCAAAGAGATCCAACCTCTAACTCTTCTAGTTATTTTCATGATTTTCACCCACTTCCTTCTGTCCAATTTCATATGTTCTCTTTTGAAAGAATTATGGTTGAACCCCCCCCCCCCCAATGTGCAGGTCCTTCCTCTTTTCATTCTAGTCTCCCATAAACTCCTTTCACGACATCCCATTCCTAAAAACTCATTGTCAAATCCAAAGAATCCAAGTAGAACTTATCACTATTGATCATCCACCTCACATGACTCAAGATGGTCTCCCTCTTCAAATAAAATTTCAAAATGTTTTGTGAAACTAACCGTCAAAGATTAATCAAAACATCTCAGCGATGTGATTATTAATTTTCACCTCATTCTCTTACTGCAATTACTTGGCAGCCAGAACTATTTTTATATAATTTTATTATTAGTATATGAAAATATAGGTTTTAGTTTATTATTTATAGGTTCCAATTTCTAAGACTGTGATTAGACATCTGAACCTAGACTAATTTCCATATTTTTTGATATTGACTAAATCTTGCATGTATTCTTTATGTAGACATGATTGAATTTGAAGAACTAATCCCCAATCATGAAATTAACACTCTATTATCTTATGATAAATATTCTTCTACTTCAACAGCCGATTTAATTTATTAACTATTATTGTCCACTTATCTAGTTCACATGAGAGAATCCATAGACCAACTATATATACACATTAAATTAGTATCTCAAACATAAAACATCACACCAAGCTAGTAACTAACCATCTCTTACATCGATCACTGCTCCTTGGTTTCATGAAAACACTAAAGAATCATGTGAATGGTGATGAATATCCTTGAACCTCATCTTCATTGAACTACAATGATAGCGGTGAGCTTGAATTCTTCAACGATAACTTTCTTAGCATCCTTCAAGATCGAGTGGTGGTAGGTATCTACTATTAAACCTGATTATTAAAGAATATATATTTTATTTCATTTAGAACATAATGTGTTTGATATCTTGTGACACACACAATATTGAAAAAATGAACCACAGTACTATATATAACTGTTAAAAAAATTCACAGAATTGGTGTGTAAAAATAGATGCGAAAAAATTATGAAGTATTTGAAGAAATATTAATAAATACTTTATTAATACAATGGAATCGATACAATTCAATTAGTGTTACATTAAAATTAATAAGACAGATTTATGATTTAAAATAAAAGTTTTCATAAAATTGTTTTTATGTGTTTTTTAAGAAACTAAAAATATTATATGTAAGATATATTATTGATATGAATAATATGTTGATAAAAAATTTGATTAGTAATTGATAAGAAATAAGAATAAGAATAATTATTATTTTAAAACGTTATTTTTCTATTAAAATTGATTTCATTATATATTTATGTTTTTATTTAAAAGTTAAATACATTAATTATAGAATTTTTATTTAGAAAAACTAACTTAATTTTTAGATTTAAAATAAAAATATTATCTTAAGATGAAGTATTAATATTTTTATAAAATAATTTATTTTTAGGAGACTAGTAAAAATATAGATTTTTCTAATACAGTCACATTTATGAAAATATCATAATAAAAAAATTTCATAAGTGTTTTTAAACATTTATCTTTAAATAATTAATATTTATATGTAAAATAAATATGTTTTAATTACTATTTTTTATTTATTAACCCCATGTTTATCTTTATAGAGACATAAGTAATATTTTACACTTAATATTGATTTATTTGCCAATATATTAAAAAAATTATCTTTCCTCTCTTATAAAAATTAATCCAAAAAATGGATTACAAATTATAGATAAAAATGATCATATTATATAATAGGTATAATTATATTTTTAGGCATAGAATTATGATTAATATGATTAATGTTAATAACCATGATAATGATAAAACTGTTATTTCAAAGAATTATTTTATTAATATTGTCTAATTTTTATCAAATAAAACAAACTAATAACTTCTAAAATGTGATATTAAAATAATTTTTAAAATTTTAGTGAAATAAATTATCACTCATTCAATTGGTAATCAATAATAATTAATATTAGGAACACTTAATGTTGAAATCAATATTTTTCTACAAAATAGTATATATATATATATAATATTTTAATTTAAAAGTTAATTTTCTCTTAATTAAAAATTGAATTAGATTAAATATGTTTTAAATTTGGGTCCATCAAATACAAATTTTCATATAGGTATTATTTTATATGTTTGTTAAAACGTAATTTAATTAAGTAAAAACTAGTTACCCCCATAAAAACAAAAAAAAGGTAAAAGTAAAGTTATAAGAAAAATAACTTCGAAAATGTAAAATTTTTGATGAAATAAATGTTTTAGTATTTATAAACCCATTATATCTCAAAAATAAATTATTTTGATATTTTTAAACCACTAACCCTTTAATAGTGTGATTCTATTAATGAAAAATAATGGGTGTTTGCAAAAGTTCCATTTTCATCACTTATAAAAGGGGATCACTACGACACTCTTAGGTTTTGAAATATTGATCGAAATTTCCATAAACCCTTAAGCCATATTGAATATACTAGAAGTATATATCATGTTCTTAAGTCCTTGGTACCTATAATTTTGCCTAATTCCTTCAATTCTATGGAGTTCATTAATATTAAACTCATGGTCTTGACGTAAGTATTACTTAATCCTTAACCATTTTTTATTATTATTTCCCATATAAAAAATCTATAAATATAGTAATATGATTAGATATAAATCATTATTATACCGAAGATTTATTATATTTATTAAATACACCTTATTTATTATTTCTCATCCAATTGTAAAAAAATAAACAAACATCCGTTTAGGATTGTGTAGACTATTTTATCTAAAAGGAGACATCTTCAGTTTTTCACTAATACCTCTCAAGCCTAGTCATAAAGATGTAATTAAACAATAAATTTATTATATATAATATAATAATTCATATTAATATAAAATTAATATCCAAATTCATTTTCTCTCACTCAATAAGAAAAAAACATTAACTATACGTTGTTCAGACTACTGCATTTACAAAGTAATGTTTTACTTTTTAAAAATGAATTCAGATATTTATCTATAAGATTTAAAAACAAAAAATATATATATATATAATCATTATAATTCTTTTTATTGATATTATATCTAAATAAGCACTCTCTTAACCATACTCACACATAACATTATGATGCGTTCATGTTCGGGTCAATCTAACCACCTACTTAAACAATGCTATTAAAATATTTCATAGATTACTATGTAAAATTTCATACTAGTATTATTCATATTTAGAAATAAAATAATGATTTTTTATGATTATAGAATGGTTATATTAAGAATTTAACTTTCATCTTCAACAACTAAAATTACCAAAGTAAGTCAACGATGATTTAAATTTCATGAAAACATAGAAAACAATTTAATAAATAAATAAATTAAGATGATATATTGTATATATTAAATGAAAAATAGATTAATAAGTTACATAAAAAGTTATATAATAAAATTTATTTTATTATTCAATAATTTAGGCACATGTGAAGAAGGAATCAGAAACAAGGTAAGTGTTTCTTACATCAATTTTTCACCCATTGAGATATTTTTCTTATTATAAACCACATTTACATTTGATTAGTTTATTGAATTACCATTTAATATTTTTTCCATGATCCTATCATTATTGAGGATATTTTATGTTTCATTTGAAATAATTTCATTCAAGTGGTTTTTTTGAATGATTCTAATGTCATGGGGTTTTCTTTGTCTCATTTTCAATTCCATGAGAAATGTTTCATGTTGAACACCATATTTTATTTTATATACTGTATTCACTTACATATTTCCATTAATTATAATTAATACATTTCATTTAATTATAATTTTATTTTATGTTATCTCTTTCATGTTTTTTATTATTACATTACATTTACCGCTAGGGTCATTAAATATCATTTTCTCTTCCTTGAGAAAAATTCAAACTCACTATTTGTAACCCATTTATGGTGTATATATTATTTATGTATTATCTTCTAAAAAACGTAATAATATTTTATTTTAGGGGATTAATGTTGAGGGAATACATTGCTACAGATTTCCTTAAAAATCATCCTATTTTACAGGGATATTTTTTTCTAATGCCTTTCCTTTGTGAACAATCTATATTTACTTCCTTTTATTGAAGGATAATCACCAAGATGTCATAAATTAATTTAATGGGAAAAATATTTTCATAAGTAAATACCTATTAATATATTGAGTTTTATATTTTGAAATTATTAAGAAAAATGTTATTGAATTTTCTCTGGAAGGATAATGTCCATATAATCCAATTTATCTACTAGGAAAGTATTGATGTTTCATATGATTATATATTATGATAGATATTTTTTGATTTCTAAGTAGATTTTATCATGAATTGTGTTGATATTAATATCTTTTATTTTTTTAATGAATTGTAATTAATGTAGTGATTACTAGGGGTATGTATTATATAGACCATCAATGTATCGATGGGTCTCATGTGAAATACTCTCTTAGGAATTTTGGTGCATTCTTTCTAGGAAATAATATTTATTAGACATGGTGCCTTAATTGTGAAAACTTCATGTTTATGATAATTAAGTCTTGGATTTGGGATTGTAAGTACCTATCCGAGATTTTTTATTTCATAGACGAGGAACCAATATTTACTATCAATGCTCTAATTAATTGATAATCCAACCACGTATATGTTTTTATCATAGTTTATGTAGATTATAAAATTATTTTCTATTATCTATTTCCGTAATATTATTTATGCTTATCTTATCCCCACTTATGATATTTTATTATTATCTCTTATTTTTACCATTAATGAGCATTTTAGGTTTCCCCTAATTATGCTTCCATTATCCCAAGTTATGAAGAAATGTATTATATAAGATATATCTAACAAATTAGCCTGTATATATAACTTTGTAGTATATTTTGAATGATTATTTCTGATTAAATAACATAAAATATAGTGTGAAAATTTTAATTTTAATTTTAATTTTTGATATATACATGGGATTTGTAACTTAATTTTTTCTCCAAAATCTATAAAACTCTATTCCTAAATGGTCAAAATGTAATTGAATCAATATTTTTTAGAGAAAACTCAATTATTGATGGTTAAAATTAGGCCTATCTAGTTCATTTCAAAGATGGTATATAAATATGGTGTTTAAGAGGGATTGATCCGGGATTGTGGGTCTGGGATGTCACAATTGGTATAAAAAAGGATTATATAACATTAGATGTTATAATATTAGTTGAAGAAAATTTAAGGGTAGATAGGTTATATTTTATCATAACATTAATGATATAGAAAACAATTTTGGAAATATTATTTAATATTGAGTATTTTAGGGATTGGGATAGAGAACATTAATTAAAACACTCAGGATAAGTCTAAGGGATAAGTATATTTATTGGTTAACAGTACACAGTTTAACTAAAGTAGGAATTTTGATGTTCTTTAATAAAGTATATACATATATAGATACAGTAATGTTGATCTGGAAATGGCACAAATGAATGTAGGGTTAATCACCCTGAAAAAGGATGGTTGAGGACTAACTCAATCTTTTCTCAGATTCACTATGAGTAGTCATAAGGATGTACAATTGGACAGACACACTCCTGGGATATTTTTTTGGTTAATAAAATTATATTTATGTTCTATTATGAGGATTTAATATTTTATTGAATTAGGTTAATTAATATGAGAGAAAACAATATAAGGAATACTAGATTGAACTGAGCGGGATTAATTTTGAATTGAAATCTAATTAAATAAATTTTATGATTAAGAAATTTTTAGGATGGATTTAACTATAATACAATAATTCTATTATGTTGTTCATAAATCATGATTAAATCCTTATTGTTTTAGTAATAGTTGCAGCCTAAAAGAACTATGTTAATTGTAAATTCCATGGATAATGTAGAGATTTTCCTAATGAGAAACCTAACATTATAAGAGTCGGAGAGAAAAATGTCATGATTATAAAAAAAGAAAATCACAAATTTTGATTAAAAATTTGATCATATTTTAATCCCAAAATACTCCAAATATGATAATGGTTGAGTCTCATGGATGTTCTGGTAATAAAGATAATGAAGAAAAGAAGATTCAATTTAGTATATTTTAAGAATGTTGGAAGAAACACGTGAAGTATTTATTGAAAGGAATAATAATTCTTTATAACTATTAAAATTAATGTCATTGTAACACACTAATATTTTTAAAAAATAAAACTAGTTTTGATAGCGTATATGAAGCACCCAACCGGGCCTAAACAAACCACAAAATATTATTATTTAAATATGAATACTATAACCTAGCTATTAAATTGGAAGGTATGAACATGATTAATTGATATATTCAATATACATTAATTTCAGAATCAATATAAATGTGTTGATAAATTATTATTAAGTAATCACTAATTTTTTAGTAAATTCAATTGCATTTTGAAAATTACATTTTCTACAAAAAATGGATTTTATTAATTTTTAGGAGAAAATATTATAATTAAATTCAGGACATTTGGAATTTTCTTTTGATAAATGGTATATCATTTTTGAAATAATTATATAAAAATCACTTTATGATGAAACATTGTTATTTTTTGGATAGTTTTATTTTTCAATGAATAGTGAAAAAATAATAATTTTTATTGAAAATTGTATTTTCGATTCAATTATTTACAGAGTAAAATTATATTTTTCAATGCATAAAAAATAAAATTAGATAATTATTGTTGAAAATAATCTATTTATGATATTTTTATGGAATCTTATGCTTCGATATAGTATAAAAGAATTTATACTTTAAAATAATTATTTGAAAACCCACTTCTAACAACGTTTAACAGGTCTAATTTTAAATTAAATTATACCAATTATATAATTGAATCTTGAAAAATGGATTTTATATTTGGAATTAAGAGTTAAATATTTATTAAATATTTCCATTTAATTTTTATACATTATCAACAGTAACTATTGTAAATAATTATCACCCCTATTAGGGTAAAGAAGGAAATTAATGTCAAAAATAATATGATAAGTACAAAAAATTGACCATAAAACATGGATTTATCCTATTTGATGAGTTGAGTTTGGATATTTACATCCAAATAATTAATATATGTCCACTTAGATCGATATTCATTTGATTTTTACATTTATAATATTTGAGTAAAAAGATAAAAAAAAGTGTCACTTTCTTGCTTTTAATAACTATAATGTTTTGTGTTAGGGATAAAAACAACTTATGTTTGGTTTTAAAAATTAATTTGAAATACATAGGATTTTTTAGGGTAATTTAGTTACAAATTTTTATAATGAAATAATTACCTTAAAAGCAAATGCTATGAAAAATTATATTTAATTTAATTAATGGAAAAATAAAATAAATGATTTTAAAAATATTAAAAGAAATATAAATTGAATTAATTATTTTGTTCAACAAATTTTGTCGACACAAATAACATTTCAATGATTTGAGATAGAATTAAATTTTAATTCCATTACGGTCATGTTGTTTTCAAAACTCAAATTAAATGAATAGTTCCAAAAAAATAAAATTATTGATATTTTATAACAAAAAATATTTTATTAAATGAATTAATATTCATAAATATCAAATCTATTGCCAACTGATTGAGATATGGTTTAAAATATCAATCATGGTCCATTTATTTTCTAATTATCCTTTTATAGAAACTATCATGAACCCTAAAGAGTAAAATATTTATTATCATGGTAACTGTGAATAAGGTTTAACCAGATTGAAAAAAAGATATAATGGTAAAATATGATTCTTATCTTGTCAAAATTTAATTAAATGATATGATTTTGAACAGTCCTCATCCAATCTTGACTGAGATTTTTTTATTTATTCTTCCACATCATTCAAATATTATAAAACCATTTTGTTATAGAGACATAATTATATACCATATACTTATATTTTATTATTTTAACAGAATAACATATATACATATCATCTCCCATTAAATGGGATTGTAAACCATCATTCACGTGAATAGAGAAGTACTTCCTCACAAGTTAATTTAATTTGTCTTCCATAATCACATCTCACTGATGTTTTTGATAATGGATTTAGAGTCTATATATTTTATATTAATGATATATTAATAATTATGGAATATTAATATATTATATAATTTCATACCAAACCATCCATTGAAAAATGATAACTTCATTCATGCATATGTGTGGACTACCACCTCTATAAGGTGATGGGATTCATTTTCAATCACAAAATCACATGTATGATATATCTATGTTTATTTAAGAAAATAATATTTTATTAATGATACAATTGTCAATCTAGAAAGATAAAATAACACTTACATTATTTCCATCATGATTGTTGAAAAATGTAAACGTTCCTTACGCGTACGTACAACATACCACCTCCATGATTGTATCATATATCCTTTTTAATATCCATATTTCATGGTTTATTTTTAAATTATATTTGTTTTTGAAAAAATATAATTATTTTATAATTATTATTCTAAATATGATGTAACAATAATCTCTTTTATCCTAATCAACCAATTGAAGTAATTTTGGTTATGTGAACCGAACATTGTAAAAACTTCTTACATGAACTTAATTGATTAATTAAATAAAAAAACATGTTAGTAAGTGAAATAAAAATAATAATAAACCTGAAAAATATTCATAAAAAATTAAATAATTAACACTTGTTTATTATTGAGTGAGATAAATAATATATGTGATAAGTTAGATCTGAGGTAAAAGATTTCATCTCAATGTTCCTTTATTGAGGTATATTTTATTATTATAAACCTTTTTTTATTTTATATAGTATATACATTTCCCATTTTACATGTCATATCATGAATAATTCATAATTCATTTTATTTTAATCTTTAATTTGAATCATTTCATCGAACAATATTCAACTTTATGGTTACCAAGTTGTAAGGGGTTTCTTAACTCAATTTCAATTCTGTAGGCTACACATCTATATAATTTACTACATTTTTTTATGATTTTGTCTGAAATTTCCATGACTGGTATTATTATTTTTTTATATTTTTGGGATTTAAATTTAGCACACAAAAATAATTCATTGATTCATTTTAACTTCAATTATATTGTTTTTGTAAGGGCTCTTCATTTCAAATTGTCTTATTTGGGACATATGTTATGTTTTACACCATTATTATATTATGAGGTTAATCTAATGCCCATTTGACATGTTATATCATGAATATATTTATATTCAATATATGTAATGTTTCATTTTATGTTATTTCTTTCCAGGGGATTATGATTTCAATTTTACCAAAGTGTTAAGGGATTATTTCACATTCTCATCATTATCAAAGATTTTTTATGTTAAAGTCTCTTATAGCAGAATTATTTAATCTCTCAATATTAAACCCAATATAAAATATTTTCCTTTAGTATTTTCAAAATATTATATGTTTCCCTTCTATTTTCCACTTTTATGTACTCAAGATTCCAAAATAATGAATTTAAGGGAAAGAAAATTTGTTTTCAATTTAGTTAGGAATAATTTTCTTCCATGCCCATATTTTTATTAAAATATTTTCAATATTGTTTTATTATTATTACATGATTTTTGAATTCATTTTTAAATGTTTGAGTTTCTATATAAATATATCAATGGAATATTATTATCTTTTTCTGAAGGAGGTACTTTTTTATTTTTATCAAAAATACAAATGGAATATTTGTTCTAACATACTCTACATGAGTAGAGAATTTTAATCCACCATGACTGGTGAATGATTTTAAGCTTCCATTATGTGTTTCCATGGTTCTTTTTGAAGAAATAATTTTCCCTTATATTCTATAAATTTTTATTTTATAAAAGTGTATATAAAAATTAAATTTTTATTTTCATCAAGAATGTTTTTAATCAAAACATAATGTTATTTTGTTCATAAACAGAAAAAACTTTTAGTCTCCATTGGGAATATGTTGCAATGACCCAACCCTTGTTCTTTCTTTGGATAGTTTAAGAAAATTTTAACATCTGAAAATATTGTCATTTCGTATATTAGTCCTTTGTATATGTACATTTATTGAATAATGTATGTTTATTAGGTTGTATAAATTATTTATATAATAAATTAATTGAAATTATTATGTAATTGGTGGGGAATAAAACTAAATAGAGCCTTGAAGTATCAGTAGGTCTTAGGAGACAAACTAGTTATCCAGATTATTAAATGGATTTATGTTGTATACTTACCAATTATTTATGTTTTCATATCACTATACCTAGAATGAATGTTTTATATTTTTGGAATAATTAATTCTGTAATTATAATTTTTTTTATTAATATCCATGTGATTATTTTTGAATAATATCAATGGATAAGTTTTCGACACAAGATTTTATTTATATATAATCATTTGATCATCATTAACTCTTATCATGTTATTATTCATGACGAAGTTATTTATTAAGTGACATGTTTTTATATTTATTTACACTTTCATATTGATTATTCTTTATTTACTCATGATAGCTTCAAATGTACATAACCTCTACCGAGCATTTGAACACACCATTATTTTGTTTACTTTCTGTAGGATACAAATAAGATATATTTGAATGATTATCAAGGAAGTATAATAATTCATTAGACATTGTTTATTTATTTTATGTTTTCAAATGTATGTGAGATTAATGTATGTACCTAGAAAAAAACTACTAATCCATTCAGTCCTTCAAGATGAAATTCCTTATCTTAGTTCCACTTTTAGAAATTAATTGTCGACTCTTAGCTTCTAGGGACATGGTATTTATAGTTGGTATTAGACGAGGTTTAGTATAAATCTTGTGAACTTGTTTTAAAAAATCATATATTACGTAGAATTACCCTATGAATAACTTTTAGAATAAGTTTAATATATGATAACATCAAAATTATTTAGTAATTTATACATTATATGGTTTTCCTAACAATGCATCCATGTAAGGAAACTATAAGTGGATTAGGTTTTGAAAAAGATGCATCTAGGGGTAATAACATTGAAAATAATTGGTTTAGTATATCTCGGTCATCATTGTAGTGCACTATGAGTGTTCTCTTACTATATACCTAGTTTGACACTCCCGAGGGATATTATATTGTTAATTCACATTTTCTTTATCAACCATTATGATGAATGAGATATTAAAACCTATTGAAACCTATGATTTTTCCTAGTGATATGGGATAATACTAAATTATCATGGGATTATATTTGTAAGGATAATCATATGTTTAAAAGTATGTGTATAATCTCTTTTATTGTCACAACCCCCTCTCACCAAAGATTCCCCTCTTGAGCTGGAAATGGTGAAAGGGAGATAATGACCCCTCGAGTCCCGCCTCCAGTAGGCCTCGGGGCGGCGACTAGCACCAAGGGTATGAGTTTTAACAAATATGGGAGGCATTACCCTTTTTATTATTTAATATCGGGAAATAGGACAAGTCAACCACAAAAAGAAAAATAACAAGTGTATATAAATAAACTCAAACCAATCCCACATGCATGTTTAAATAGTTCTGAAACAAGGTACAAGTACAAGAAATCTCAAAAAGTAGAATACCAAAAGAAAAAAAGTACAACAAACTGCATCAACTCCAACTTTCCTGACTAATAGGGTCCCATACGGCCCTGGTAGTCCTCCTGGAAACTTGAAAGTAACCATAGGGTAAGCATACAAGTATACTCAATAGGGAAACCTAAAGCTCTCGTGCACAATTGGGGAGACATCCTAATGTCCCGTGAGAACAACAGAAGAAACCAAAACCTGTCAAGAAATTCTATCCACACAACCTCACCATCCACGCTCACCAAAAAATAGAACAACAGGTAGTAGTGGTATATAAGAACAAGAGTATTGGGTACCCCGCACCATTTCCCACTAGTTAGCTGCTCTTCCTAATGGAGAATGTCCTGACGCTACCACACTCTTCCCGCCCGCACATACCTGTGCCTCAAGAACCACATATCCCGCCTGCACAGACATGGGCATCACAATCATGTATCCCGACCACACACACATGAGCCTCACCAACACGTATCCCGCACGTACACACCTGGGCCTCACAATCACGTATCCCGCCTGCACACACCTGGGCCTCATCCCGAATATTCTTGGGAAAATAGTAAACCTGCCCGAAGAGTCTTGGGACACAACCACCCCAAACAAAACCTACCTGAGAGTCTTGGGTGTAAGGTCGCCTCAAGCCATCACAGCCTATGGGAGAAGGAGCAGGAAATAGCTAGAAACTAAGGGGAAAACACCCTCTCCCATGAAATGTGAGTGTTTGGCAATACGTACTCAATATGGGTGGGGTGAAACAAAACACAAAGATACAGATATATATATGTATACCAAACACACAGCCCAACCTATGGATTCTAAACAGAGAAACTGAGCACGTTCCTCGGAAATGCTATGTAGAAGCATGCATACAACAAACAACCCCAACCCCATATAGGTTTTCATGTTTCAGAAGAATTATTTTATTAGTTACATAACTATTGGGCACAACCAACCAAACTGGATCAAGCATTCATAGAACATATCCATGCCATCCACAAATCAAGTGAGGAAAACAGAAGCAACACAAACAAGTCCCTTCTTATTATCCAACCAACCCCATTGACTATTATTCCTGTTCCATTACCAAGCCCCACCATTCATTAACTCTTCCACATTTTATTTATTATTCATAAACCATAGTTCGTTCACATTCAAACCCATCCCTATAGCCCCGCTACGAACCACCATAACCACAAACACACCGAATCTCTCACATCATCACCCCTTGATACCATTTATCGCAGCCCCACTGCCCATCACTAACGTAGCATTCACACCAACCCAAAACCAAGCCAACCGCAGCCCCACTGCTCACCCGATCCACAAAAACCCACAAAACACCCCCCTTTCACATAAAAAACCCTAACCAGCACCCTCATGTTTATTATTATAGGTTTTTCAATCGGGGTGATCACCCAAGGGTTCCAGCTACTTAATCAGCCAACTTTATGTGATTAACCAATTTCCACATTAAATAACATTTTCATCCATATGAAAAATCCAGAATGAGAGGGAAACATTTAATTGTGGAAGAAAAGGCCCCCAACAACTATGATTTTTAGTAGGCAGATGCTCATTCAATTCACAACATAATATCACAGGATATAAATAATGTATCGTTATTCACAAACTTCCCATATCAATTATATAAGTCAGTTAATATCTTTATTAAACCAGTTCAAATGTGTTTCATGTAAACAAGAGGACACCCACCCCGAATGATGCACAAATTTAGAGAGACGAAGGTAAGATCCCTACCTCAACAGGTTCCGATTCCTTTCTACGAACATGACCACCATGATCACAAGGATTCTAGAAGAACGACTGCACCCACCAAGGATGTCACAGCACCACCGAATCAAAAACACAAGAAACTCCCTCGACATAGAGATCGCATGTCGTATCATGGAAAGAAAATGAGAGAAGTAGGATCGGAAAAGGAATACAAGACAGAGGTTTAACATACCTTTTTAGAGTCGTTCATCAAAGACCGTAATTCCCATCAATTATTAGCAGTCTCCATGGTTGGAAACTATGGAGGGGAGTTTGAATAAGTGGGAACAAAATAGGGTGTACGATGTTCTCCTCGCTGACCTGATCCTACAGTCACTGACAGATCGATGATTAGAGTACGGATGAAGAAGTTAGGAGGTAGGCTTCTAGGTCATCCAGGAGTCTCTCCGTGTGGAGAAGAAGAGAGGTCCGTAAATAACACGTGAACCTCTCTTATATCGACAACGAAAAGGTAAAATGGTACTCAACATGTATTAATGAATACACAATGTGACCGTACAACTGTTAGGTTGTTTAAATGGAAAACACATGACACGTCACATGGTTTCCATGCGTTTAATGATAATAATAACTTCATTTAATAAGAGGTGTTTAATTGACCTGAGACATGATTCATAAAAATTTATTCATCATTGGTCTTAAAAAGACCATCATAAATTCAGGGTTGCGACGTCACAGACGGTTCGCTATTCTAACACCGTATGGAGGAGATACATTGGATATAAGATCCCATAATAATAACAATGTTATTATTATTAGGTGTTTCATGGACCTGAGCCACAAACCATAATTTAATATCCAACCTTAGTCTTGAAATGATCTTATTAATGATAGGATCACATAGCCACTGACGACAGGTTAATTGGATATCGCATGTGGGAGTTACGGCGGGTCGAAGATTTAATAATAATATTAAATCTATTAATTCATTAGCATTTCAGGTACCCGATCCGAAAACCAGAAAAAGACATCCAATATTAGACTCATAATTTCCTTATCATAGTCAGGGTCACACTACCACTAGCGGTTCATAAAACTGAGGTTATACGAAGAAGTTATGGACGAAACACATTTTCCCAACAAAATTAATAATTACATTATTATATTATTATTATTTTATTTAATGATTTTATTCTTCAATTCCAAATCCCACGCACGAGATTTCTCAAATTGGTGTGCATTAGCCCCATTATTGACTTCTATTTTTAACTTATTTATTCTATTGCTTTAAATTTTAAATCTTTATTTCATTTAAACCCTTTCTCTATCCAATCTAATTCTTTCTTCCGTAATCCCCTCATTCCACCAAAAGTGGCGCCTCCCCTTCCTCATTCCATGCCCAACACACCCCAACCTTAATTCCTTTATTGTTATTATTATTATTTTATTTATTATTCCATCACTTTGTAATCTATCTCCAATCTCACTTCAATGTCATTATTAATAATATTAATATTAACAACACCCAACATTAATGTTCTAATTTAATCCCATTAAATTAGATTACCATAATTATTACTAGATTAAACTAAAACCATTCCATGCGACTCAAAACCATTTCATTTAATTGAATTAAATGAGGAAACAAAATTAATATAACTTACATATTCAACCCCTTTTTAATACATTTAATTTCATTAACCTCTCGCACATAGTTTTACCCCATCATTGTTATTAATTGTTTGTAAATAATAATAACAATTCATCAACTTATTTTATTAAATCATCACCGTTATTATTTTTAATAATGATAATATTTATGCTCATCACATAGACCACATTAAACCGCCCCATTGGATATCTGAATCTGACCATGCCACGTCAATGTCACATAACATACCTCAATTTATTTATTTAATTCTATTTATTTTTATTTCAGATGATTAAATTGAAACCACTTTTATTAAATTAAATCCATTCAATTTAATAAACCCAACATATTTTTACGCCACCATTATTATTATTATTTATCATAATAATAATAACGAACTCACCTCTAATTTTATTAACGCACCATCATGCTTCCACTGCGCATCTTCATTTATTTTTTTGCAATAAATACCATGAATCATTTAATTAGTTTCTCATTATTATTAATATTATGAATAATATTAATAACACAACACCCATTATTATTATTAAAATTTAATTTCAACAATTACTCAATTAATAATAAACTACATGTTTCATTTATCAACTTTTAATGGGTCACACACCTTCCCACTTCACATCATTAATAATAATAACACCCATTAAATCATTTTATCATGATTATTATCTTTTTAGATTAATTAATCACACAATTTATGTCATCATCATTATTATTTAACATATTTTTACATTATCATCAGTATTAAAAATTATCATTATAACGCGTGTCATGTTGACCACATCGATTTCAACAAAGGAATGGACCGGAGGGGTCCGGGCCATTTCATCAGATACCTCTCAAAAAATTCTCGTCCTCGAGAATTAAAAACAAACCCAGAAAAAATAATGGATCTGAACATGCACCCCACATGATACCTCTCAGGGTTCTTGTCATTACAGGAAACAACCGACAACCCTAATTATATGAGTAAGGAATTCCTTCTCCCATATCGCGATATTATCCACTTTAGGCAGCACTGACTCGCCTGCACAGGTTTAATCACATCAACATTAATGCATCTCGATTAGGAATTAGGTCTTCCGACATCTATATATTAGGATTTTCCAAACTTAAACTACTCCCAAAACCAGACAAAAAAACAATAAATTGCCCGAACACATGGCTTGAGGAATTCCTTCTCCCATGTCGAGATATTTTCCGCTTTAGGTGGCACGGACTCTCCTGCACGTGTTTAATCACATCCACATTAATGCGTCTCGATTAGGGATCAGATCCTCCTCTCCCCACATGTTAGGACTCTTCACACACATTTAAAGGAAAGAGGGAAACAACTTAGCATTATAAACTAATGAAAAACATGGTCCGGGCCTAAAGCATGGGCGATAATGAGTTTCAACAAAGGAGTTTGACGCTCCAAAACATAGACGAGATCATTTAAGTAAAACTGAAAACATCTCTCTTGATCTCTGGACTTTCTAGGGTTTCTGCTTTTGTTGCGTTCAAAAGGACGCGTCCCACTCCCCTGCCTCTCTATTAACATCCACCTCCATGACCATGTCCTGGTCGAGGTCCATGAGGAGCACCCTGAGGTCGGATTGCTTCTACATGGTCTGCCCTCAGAGGAGCAGGGTCCTGCTACTGCTGGAAGGGCCTTGCCGGAAACTGGTGCAGCTGAGGCGGGCACTGAACCTTCCCACCTCCACCATACTGAGCTTGGGTCAGGAACCAACTCTGAATGTTCCTGAAACCTCCACAAGAGAAACACGTTAGTCCTAGGCTCGTGAAAAAGAGACGAGGACCCGAAGATCTAAACTGGAACTACTGGGGCCTTCTCCCTACTGGCCTGAAACTAGAAGGTCCCGTCGTAGGAGACCTGCTGCTAACTGCCTTCCCCTTCGATGAACCCGGCTGGATCCCCTCTCGTGGTGCACCTCCTTGTGAGTTCATCCTCTCTACAACCTCTTCTTATTTTGTACTGCCAAGTACATCGGAAGGGTGAAGGGGGTGAGAGAATACTGGTGTGTAGGATGAAGTGCCTCCTCCAAAAGTCTCACCCGAGACTCCTCATCCGGAAAGAGATCTGGAGAAAAGAATTGGAGATCCTTGAACTTGATCCCCAACTCTCGTGCTGACATACTCTTCTGATAAAGATTGAGTAACTCCTGCCACTTCTCCGCCTTGATCATGGAAGAAAGGAATTCCTCTCAGAACTCCTTCTCAAACTCAGCCCATAGAACCTCTATCTCTGTCCTCTCCCTGAGGTAGAGCGTCCACCACTGGCGCATCGCACCTCTCAGCTGACCGACTTCTAGGGGAACCCAGTACTCCATCGGAGCATGGATCAAAGTAAAAGCGATCACTATCTCCTCAAGCCACCCCTCCATCTCTATATCCAAGGTACTACCCTCATACTTCTTGAGGGTTTGCCGCTGGAAGGAACGGAGAGTCTTCTGCCACTGGCTATCTTCCTCCTCTCGGTCAATCCTCGAATAATCGACCGCCTAAATCTGCTGGGCCTCGGCTGTCTGAGCCACCCAGGGATGACATCTAGGTGCCATAGCTGTAAAGTAAACAAGGATCTCCTAATCCCAAGTTGTAAGGAAATTTCTCAAGGTTTTATTTTATCATTTTTTTAATTTCTTTCCCAGAACACCCAAATCAAGTAAAACACAATCATGATGATGCATGTACCTTCTCTAGGGTCTCAACCCTGCAATCAATGTAGTCTCACTTGGTCATTTGGTAGGCTCGGAGTCCTTGCATCGGATCACGTGGGGCCTTAAAATCCTGTGTCCTAGCCGGTCTTCCGTAGCCTATGTCACGCACCAAGATCAGCCAACACTATTTCCCTACCATCCTCTTCAATCTTCACTATGCCTAACTCCAAACTCTATCCTATCTATCAACCATCAACCTCTAATACCATTATGTCACGACCCCCTCTCACCAAAGATGCCCCTCCTGAGCTGGAAATGGTGAAAGGGAGATAATGACCCCCCGAGTCCCGCGTCCATTAGGCCCCGGGGCAGCGACTAGCACCACGAGTATGAGTTTTCACAAATATGGGAGGCATTACCCTTTTTATTATTTAAGATCAGGAAATAGGACAAGTCAACCACCAATAAGGAAAAGAAAAAGTGTATAGAAATAAACCCAAACCAATCCCACAAGCATGTTTAAATAGTTCTGAAACAAGGTACAAGTACAAGAAAGCTAAAAAAGTACAATACCAAAAGAAACAAGAGTACATCAAACTGCAACAACTCCAACTCTCCTGACTAATAGGGTACCGTACGGTCCTGGTAGTCCTCCTGGAAACCTGAAAGTAAACATAGGGAGAGCATACATGTATACTCAGTAAGGAAACATAAAGCTCTCGTGAACAAGTGGGGAGACATCCTAATGTCCCGTGAGAACAACAGAAGAAACCAAAACCTATCAAGGAATTCTATCCACCCAACCTCACCATCCATGCTCACCAAAACACAAAACAACAGGTAGTAGTAGTATATAAGAACAAGAGTATTGGGTACCTCGCACCATTTCCAACTAGTTAGCCGCTCTTCCTATTGGTGAACGTCCTGGCGCTACCACACTCTTCTCGCCCGCACACACATGGGCCTCAAGAACCACATATCACGCCCGCACACACCTGGGCCTCACTATCACGTATCTCGCCCGCACACACCTGGACCTCACAATCACGTATCCCACTCGCACACACCTGGGCCTCATCCCGAATATTATTGGGAAAATAGTAAACCTGCCCAAAGAGTCTTGGGCCACAACCACCCCAAATGAAACCTACCCGAGAGTCTTGGGTGTAGGGTCACCTCAAGCCATCACAACCTATGGACGAAGGAGTAGGAAGGAGCTAGTAACTACGGGGAAAACACCTTCTCCCATGAAATGGGAGTGTTTGGCACTAAGTGCTCAACATGGGTGGGGTGCGACAAAACACAAAGATACAGATATATATATGTATACCAAACACACAGCACAACCTATGGCTTCTAAACAGAGAAACTGAGAACATTCCTTGGCATTGCTATGTTGAAGCATGGATACAACAAACAACCCCAACCCCATATAGGTTTTCATGTTTTAGAAAAATTAGTTTATTAGTTTCTTAACTACTGGACACAACTAACAAAACTGGATCAAGCGTTCATAGAACATATCCCTACCATCCACAAATCGAGTTAGGAAAACACAAGCAACACAAACAAGTCCCTTCTTATTAACCAACCAACTCCATTGATTATTATTCCCGTTCCATTACCAAGACCCACCATTAATTAACTATTCCACATTTTATTTATTATTCACAACCCATATTTCGTTCACATTCAAACCCATCCATGCAGCCCCGCTGCCAACCACCATAACCACAAACACACCGAAACTCGCACATCATCACCCCTTGATACCATTTATCGCAGCCCCACTTCCCACCACAAACATAGCATTCACAACAACCCAAAACCAAGCCAACCGCATCCCCACTTCTCACTCGATCCACAAAGACCCACAAAACACCTCCTTTCACATAAACAAACCCTAACCAGCACCCACATGTTTATTATTTCAATTTTTTCAACCGGGGTGATCACACAAGGGATCCAGGTATTTAATCAGCCAACTTTACATGATAAACCTATTTCCACATTCAATAACATTTTCATCCATAAGAAAAATCTAGAATGAGAGGGCAAAATTTTATTCCATAAGTAAAGGCCCCCAATGACCATGATTTTTAGTAGGTAGAAGCTCCTTCAATTCACAACATAATATCACAGGATATAAATAATGTAACTTTATTCAAAAACTTCCCATCCCTATTATATAAGCCAGTTATAATCATTATTAAACCAGTTAAAATGTGTTTCATGTAAACAAGAGGACACCCACCCTGCATGATGCACAGATTTAGAGAGATGAAGGTAAAATCCCTCCCTCAACATGTTCCGATGTCCTTCTACGAACATGACCACCACAATCACAAGGCTTCTCCCAGAATGACTGCACACACCAAGGACGTCACGGCACCACCGAATAAATAACACAAGAAAATCCCTCAACATGGAGATCACATTCTGTATCATGGAAAGAAAACGAGAGAAGTGGGATCAGAACGATAATACAAGAATAGAGGTTTAACATACCTTTTTAGAGTCGTTCATCAAATACCGTTGTTCCTGTAAATTATTAGCAGTCTCCTCAGTTTGAAACTGCGGAGGGGAGTTTGAAGAAGAGGGAACAGAACAGGGTGTACGATGTTCTCCTCGCTGACATGATCCCGCAGTCACTGACGGATCGACGATCGGAGTCCGGATGAAGAAGTTAGGAGGAAGGCTTCTAGGTCATTCAGGAGTGTCGTCGTGTGGAGAAGAAGAGTGGTCCGTAAATAACATGTGAACCTCTCTTATATAGGAAACAAAAAGGTAAACCGGTACTCAACGTGTATTAATGAATACACGACGTGACCGTACAACTGTTATGTTGTTTGACTGGTTAACACACGACAGGTGACGCGGTTTCCATGAGTTTAATGATAATAATAACTTCATTTAATAATAGGTGTTTAATTGACCCAAGACATGATTCATAAAAAGGTATTAATATTTGGTCTTAAAAAGACCGTTATAAATTCAGGGTTGCAACGTCACAGACGGTTCTCCATTTCAACACTATATAGAGAAGATATGTTGGATACAAGATCCCATAATAATAATAGTGTTATTATTATTGGTTGTTTTGTTGACCCGAGCCACGAACCATAATTTAATATCCAATAATAGACTTGAAACGATCTTATTAATGATAGGATCACATCACCACTGACGGCAGGTCAATCAGATATCACACATGGGAGTTACAACGGTTTGAAGATTTAATAATAATATTAAATCTATTAATTCACGAGCATTTCGGGTACCCGATCTGAAAACCAAAAAAATACATCCAATATTGGACTCATAATTTCCGTCTCGTAGTCAGGGTCGCACTTCCACTAACGGTTTGTAAAAATGAGGTCGTACGAAGAAGTTATGGATGAAACACATTAACCCAAAAAAATTAATAATTACATTATTATATTATTATTATTTTATTTAACCATTTTATTCTTTAATTCCAAATCCCACACACAAGATTTCTCAAATTAGTGTGCATTAGCCCTATTATTGACTTCTATTTTTAACTTATTTATTTTATTGCTTTAAATTTTAAATCTTTATTTCATTTAAACACTTTCTCTCTCCAATCTAATTCTTTCTTCGATAATCCCCTCACTCCACCAAAAGTGGTGTTTCCCCTTCCTCATTCCATGCCCAACATGCCCCAACCATCATTCCTTTATGGTTATTATTATTATTTTCCTTATTATTCCATCACTTTTTAATCTATCTCCAATATCACTTCAATGTCATTATTAATAAAATTAATATTAATAACACCCATCATCAATATTCTAATTTAATCCCATTATATTAGATTACTATAATTATTCTCATATTAAACTAAAACCATTCCATGCAACTAAAAACCATTTCATTTAATTGAATTAAATGAAAAAAATATAACTTACATATTCAACGACTTTTTAATACATTTAATTTCATTAACCTCTCACACATTGTTTTACACCATAATTGTTATTTATTGTTTTTAAATAATAATAACAATTCATCAACTTATTTTATTAACTCATCACCGATATTATTTTTAATAATGATAATATTTACGCTCATCGTATTGACCATGTTAAACCGCCCCGTTGGATATCTGAATCTGACCATGCCACGTCAATGTCGCATAACATCCGTCAATTTAATTATTTAATTATATTTATTTTTTATTTCACACTGATTAAATTGAAACCACTTTTATTAAATGAAAACCATTCAATTTAATAAACCCAACATATTTTTACGCCACCATTGTTATTTTTATTTAACATAATAATAATAATGAACTCACATTTAATTTTATTAACGCACCACCATGCTTCCACTGTGCATCTTCATTTATTTGATTTCAATAAATACCATGAATCATTTCATGAATTTCTCATTATTATTAATATTAGGAATAATATTAATAACACAACACCCATTATTATTATTCAAATTTAATTTCAACAATTACTCAATTAATAATAAACAGCATGTTTAATTTATCAACGTCTATTGGGTCACACACCTTCCCACTTAACATCATTAATAATTATAACACCCATTAAATCATTTTATCATGATGATTATTTTTTTAGTTTAATTAATCACACAATTTATGTCATCATAATTATTATTTAACATATTTTTAAATTATGATCAGTATTAAAAATTATCATTATAATGCACGTCGTGTTGACCACATCGATTTCAACAATGGAATGGACTGGAGGGGTCTGGGCCATTACATTTATTTTTTATGTGATAAGATTTTAATGTGATTATGGACATTTTGGGAGACATTATTGTAAAAACAACCCTTGAGTTTAATATATATTTTAGAGAAAGGTTTGTCTAAATAACTATGTTTTAATAATTTATGTATATAAGTTTAAAGGTAATGATAACTTTAGGGATAATACGATAATTTATTTTAGGGTCATAATAGTTAATTAATATCATTTGTTTTTGTGGACAAATATGTTGTATAGAAAACCATAGTTGTTTAAAATTGATTTTACGATAAATGTTTTATTTGAGTATGTTGATAATATTTCTGGAAATTTAATATGAATTATTTTAATGTATTTTTGGGAAAAAAGATAACCCACATTCTTGGAGACAACTCATCACATCTGTTAAGGTCACGAGGCTCGAACCCATAACCGAAGGGTGATAAGGGTGAAATGCCTACCAATGGACTACCTGATGTACTGGATAGTATGTTTTTTTTACTCAATTGGTTTGGTGGATAAATATAATGTTAATTTTTGGAAACCTATTAAGAATCAAAACCTATTTAATTTTCCTGATATTTAAGTGATTTAGGATATTTTGAGAGATGTATTTTTGGGTTAATATATATATAACCATTATGATTGTTGTAAAGTATTATTTGGGAATAATGTTATATCATATTTGGAGGTGTACTATAAATGGTAATAGATAACTTTTAAGGTTAAAAATTAATTTATCATTGAAGTTTTTGAGGTTAATTGGGATGTATGCTTATTTATTTCTGGAAAGATCTATGTCAAACATGTGGTTTTTTTGTTGAATTTTGGAAGTTACTGTATTATTTATTTATATTAATGTTTATTAAATTTGGGAATGAAAATCCTTTTTATAACCATTTTGGGTTTTTATTAATTTCTAATTAGAGGAGGAATATGTTGACATTAATTTTTAGAGTCATGTAATCCAGTAGAATTTTATTTTTGTCCTTTAGGAAAGGAAAATACGACCGAAAACTCATTGTTTGGAAGAACATATGAGATTATAGTGGAAATTGATTAAACATCGAAATTTTTCTTATCAATTAAGTATATATATTTATATTTATTAATGTATATGGTAAATTAATAACTTAAATCATGTGAAAATGACATGAAGTAAAATATTAATATATTATAGAAAAACATTTATGTTTTTGTAGACATTAACTTTCTACTGACCATGTCCGTTATCACTCTCTGTTAATCCTTGGGTGTTTTTTCTATCCATTATCATATTTTCCATTCTCACAAATTTTATCTTATTTATAAACATAGTTTTGTTTTATCCTAGATGACCATCAAATTTCCATTTCTCTCTTTTTAAGAGAATGTTTTATTAATCCTTTTTATGATTTGGGTTTTCCATAAAAGAATTTTAAAACATACAATCTTTGATTATTGTGAAAAATTTCAAATTATGCGGAAAATTTTATTATGTGTGGTGAGAATGTAACAACTCATGATTTTTAATGAAGAAAACTATGTTGGATAGGGTATATGATATGAAACACCAAACGTAAATAGACCATGAAATATTATTATTTAAATACGAATATTATAACATAAATGTTTATTTGTATGGTGTAAATTATATTAACAAATTTATAAAAATATATAAATTTCATACTCAATATACATTTATTAATAAATTCATAGTAAATAATCACTCAATTTTTAAGGTAATTGATTTTATTTATCAAAATACATTTTCTTCAAAAAATATTTTTTTTTCTTTTTATGAAAAATTATTTTAAATATTTTATGGAACTTTTATAAAATTTAATTGATAATGAGGCTATAATTTTTGATGTCATCATATCATAATTATCTTATGT
Organism: Viscum album; assembly: GCA_963277665.1. Lineage (NCBI taxonomy): Eukaryota > Viridiplantae > Streptophyta > Magnoliopsida > Santalales > Viscaceae > Viscum > Viscum album. The sequence goes on along the minus strand of OY728160.1, from coordinate 467,973,612 downwards.
TGAAATTTTTATATTTTTCTACAATGTTCTATTTTTCAATAAACAATTATGTATTTTGATTTTCATTGAAAAATGTATTTTCTTTTCAATTATTTATAAAATTAAACTATATTTTAAATTAGTTTTAAAATCTAATTAGATACATTGTATTTTTTTCTTCTAATTATGGTATTTTTAATGTTTTTAATACTAATATGTAGTATAAAAGTAATTGATACCTAAAAATGCATTTTTCTAAACCACTATTTTTCATCACGTTTCGTGGGTAAACTTTTAAATTAGATACTACCACTTATGAGAATTGAAACTTGAAAAAATTATTCTATGTTTGGAATTAAGAGGCCCGAATTTAGTAAATGGTACCCTTTTATTTTTAATCATTAATAATAGTAAATATAATTAATAATGTTTTCCATGGTAAGGGTAAATTCGGTCATTATTGTCCAAAATAATATGATAAGGCAAAAAAAATTGAAACTAAAACATGACTTAATCCTATTGGATGAGTGGAGCTCCACCATTTACAACCAGTTCTCAAATATATCACAACTTTGTGCCCTATTTCTTATATTTTTTCGTTATAATATTTAAGTAAAAGATTAAAAAATGTCACTTTTTTTGTATTAATAAATACAATATTTTTTTAGGCATACAAACAACTTATGTTCACTTATAAAGGATCATTTTAAAGTTAAATTATTTTTAATCTAGCCAATTTATTTATAAATGATTTAAGGAAATAATTACCTTAAATTCTTATGCAACCCTGACACAATATTTATTTAATTAATAGAAAAAGAAAATAAATTATTTTAAAAATATTAAAAGAAATATAAATTTCATAAATTATTATGTTATAATTTTTGGTTGATAATATTTCAATTTATTTTTATGTTAAAGGATTATATTCTACTTCCAATACTATCATGTTTCTTTCAATGACAAATTAAATTTCTAGTTCCAAAAATGACATTAATGATATTTTATAATATATAATATTTTATTTAAGGATTTAAAATTCCAAAAAATCCAATGTCTGGAAAAGTGATTGATATATACTTTAAAATTTTTTCATTAATCTATTTATTTTCCAATTTTCCATTAATAGTAAATATATTGACCCATAATGATTAAAAAAATTTATATCAAATTAATTCCCAAAAAGGGTTAACACAAGTTTAACAAAGAAATAAGGGTAAAAATATAATCTAAAATATTAAAAATTATATTGGATGGTTTTATTTTTATTAATAATAATCCGATACTAAAATATTATTATTTTAATCTTTGTTTAATGAAATGTAATTTATTTAAATTTAATATTTTATGAAATTTTAATGGTGCCCTTTTGTTTCTGACGCTTTTGTCAGGGCACGCATCTGTCTGTTTCAGAGGACACGTAGCTTTTTCCAGGAATTCCTGCTTTCCAAAGGGGGGTGACATCCATCTCTTTTTCATGGTGCTTCTCTCCTTGATCAAAATAGGATGATGGGATGTTGTTTACTCTGTTCATGAATTCCTACTCAGAACTCGTTACCTAGACTTGGTCTCCCTCATAGACATAAGATAATGTTTTTGAAACTCTTCCCAGTGCCATGCCTTCATGAATGCTAGTTAATTATACTGCTTCTGTCAAGACACTCCAAGGGGTCTAGTTAGGGTGAAAACCTTTGGTCGAGGGATTAGTCATGTTAAAGATCGATGGCGTGTATGGAAAATAGAACACTGATGCTTCTGGGCTTCATACCCTTAGGATATGTCTTCTTGAGGGGGCAGAATCCAGAGGAATACCACATTTAATGTGGTGAAATTTATTCCATAGATATTTTATGAGGTTTTCCTTAGCTTCCCATGTTTAACACAGGGTATGCTGTGAATTTAATGTCTAGCGGAGATGAATTAGACTGATCAGAACAAAAACATGAGTAGATCTAATAGGTGCAACCCCAAGGAGGATTGTTGATGATGGGGATAACATGTAGATAATAACCTGATTACTACAAGGAGTAGCGAGAAAGTGGGTGACATGATATCACCAGGATGTGGTGACCCGAGTAAGAATCAGGATTGATAATGTTGGTTGAGTGAAGTTAATGGAGAATGTAATGGATCTGATGCGAGGGTGTTAGTGATGTTGGGGTTGATACTCAAAGAGACTTCCTACATATCCCCCTAGCAGGGAACAAACCCCACATGGTTTGGTGGGGTGATGGGACACCTATGGAGGCAGCATGTGAGAATGCACAGATAGATGGGACCAGGGGGAAGTGGATCCTTAGGGTTGGGACATGAAATCCCAAAACACATAGGCTAAAGGGAGAGAACAGGATGAGACATGGGTATAGGGGGATTGATCCTCTAGGAGGCTTCCTACATATCCCTGCGTTAGGGAATCAATACACATATAGTTCAGGACGTGGCATGGAGTTGGGGTGTGCACAGAGGACAGCGACCCAAAGGCATGCTGGGGAAAACACGTGCTTAGTAGCCCCGGGTTGGTCGGATGCTCAAGGGGAAGACCAGAGATGTGGGTCCCAAAAGCGGGGCACAACGTTTACTAGTGTTTGGGGTTGAACCTCAAGGAGGCTTCCTACGTACCTTGTCTAGGAGACAGGGATGGAACCCACGTAGTTCATTTTACAACGGATTTCCATCATGTGGGGATGAAAACGGATTATTGTTGGATAGGTAACACAAAATAATACCATCGAGTGGGGAACACAACGACTTACCATTGAGTGGGGAACCTAATGGATTACCGTTGAGAGGGGAACACAACAGTTTACCATCGATTGGGGAACACAATGGATTAACATCTATTTGGGACACAATGGATTACCGTTAATTGGGGTTGGACCTCTGGGAGGCTTCCTACGCACCCTTCATAGGAGACAAGGGTCAAAGACAACATAGTTTGAATGGGTATAGTTCAATGTCTAGTGGGATAGAAAAAACGGGCTAACAGTTTAGTGTCATACCGGACGAAGGTGAACCGATGTGAAGGGGGTCGGGAAAATTTGGTGTTGGGATTCAACCTCATAAAGGCTTCTTACATACATTTCCTTGGAAAGGATCAACATCCACATAGGTCGTAATGGTGGACACAATTTAACTTGTTTCAGTACAAAGGTGAACTGACGTAAAGGGGTCGGGACAAGTAGGTGTTGGGCTTGAACCTTAGGGAGGCTTCTCACGTACATTGCCTTGGAAAGAATCAAATTTCACATAGTTAAGAATGGGGCTTGGGGATTATACAGTAAGGCTGACCAGAAAGAATTCCATGCTCTATGCATACTCTCAACTCATGTGAATCATGCTCGGTGTGAGAAACAAGAGGCTACAATAGACCTAACAGTCATGTCGTGAAAGGTGCGTCTGTGGGAAGTAGGGTGGGGCTTACTCATGGTTAGTCACCTAAATACAAAACAGGGCTTACACATGGTCAACATACCAAAGAGGAAACATGGGATTACGAATGGTTATAAGCCTAGGGAGATGGAGATTTGGACTTACTCCATGATGGAGGACCGATGGCAAAAAATCCAAGAAGGAGTGGGATCAGATAATGAGGTCCATATTCCCCTCTCACCTCTAGTTTTGGCACCAAAGAAGAAAGGAGTAGCAGTGGAGGTACATCTACAAAAAAGTCTAGGGGATTACACCATGATGGTTTCCCTTCCCCACAGACAGATTCCACTCTAATAAACAGGATCTCATTCCATGTTAGGAAGATCTCACTCCTGTGGAGACAAGCGGGCATAGAGAATGTCAGAGACGGGGCACCCCATGTATGATGCACGGGGTGAGGCCACAGTTCAACGTCTTGTGCTAGGGATGAAGGTTCTAGGAAGTTTAACGTCCTGCAGCTAGGATGAGGTAGGTTTACTCCGCACCCCTATGACATACATAACTGTCATGCTTTAACCCTTGGTGAAGGGAATGCACCGTCAATTCTGTAGTGAGGGGCTATTGAGGATTGATCCACTGATGAGACCACATTATTGTGGCTATGCGAAGAAGCAATAACCATTAGAGTGCATATGTTAAGAAGTATAATTCTAAGCAACACAATGTAAATAACCATCCATGGGACCTTGATATCACTTCGTACGAACCTGGAGGGTCGTACGGAATAATATTGTGTATTATATTGGTTTCACATATAAGTGGATCTCGTAAATGGAACCTTAGGGTAATGAAATCACATGGAGTGTACAAGGAGGAGCGCGCCCAAGATGAGAGGTTTGGCGCAAGATGGAATGGTTTCATGGAAACCAGATGGATGCACACAAAATAGGTCTGATGTAGGGGGTCTTTCATGTAAGAGGGATATTTTCTGTAAAAATGACTTAAGGTAAAGGGAAATAGACAAGGATCAAGCCTAAGAGGGCCAACCCATAGGAGGAACCATGGGGGGATTACCGCACAAGATAAAATACCTTGATCCCATAGTGTTTTTTTGCACAGTTATGTTAGAGGTTTATTTCTCATAGTAGAGCATGACTTCGTCTTTTGTCACCATCCATGAAGGGTGGGGGGTACTCTTCATTTTATAGCCGAAAACCTCAGAGGAATCATGAAAGTGGGGCTAAATGAAAATGACTATTTGATGTCACATTGGGCATGCAAGGGTTTAAACGCCTAGGGAAATATTGCATGCTAGACACTATTCCTTCGCGCCTGTTCCATGGCTAGTTTTTGATAAGGTGGCCACGAAAGGGTTTCTTTGACATCATATTGGGCGCGCAAGGGTTTTCTCTCTGTAGGGGATCTTGCGCACACAACTGGACTCTTGCACGCCAGTTCCTTGGAGATTTTGCGGTGAATCACCACAAAAGTCCTCATTTGACGCCGCATTAGGTGCTCAAGGGTATTCTTGCTGAGGGGGATCTTTCATGCACACCATCATTCATGCACGGACCTTCCTTTTTCATTTCGGAATCATCTTCTCAGTCAAAAGATAAATTTGGTTTCATCAAAAGAGCACCCTCATGGCCCTATCCAAAATTTGAAGTAAAAAATCCCCCCCTCCCTCAGAATCTGAGGTGAAGGGGGACCCGAAGGTCAAATTCTAATGGTCATTCCCAAAGATAGTGAAGTGTCTGTCCGGTGCACGCAAAACAGTGTTTGGGTGTGCAAACCACTTCCGCACACGTGAAAGGTGGGTCTGCATCTATAAATATAGTGACGCCCCCCCCCCCTTAGGTCCCCCCTTTGACATTTTTGTATGACATGGTTTTTCTCTCATGCATGAAAAACCTCCACATGAACACATAAGTTTCCACGGCCGATTATGAGTTTTGTGCTCGCCCCAGTCTCTTTCACATCGCCAGCCTTTTTTGCACAGACCAACATTCTTGTGAATCACTTTCTATTTTTCATGATGAATATCCATTATTTCATGAAAATCCATTGGGATTTCAAGGAACGTGTCAAAAATGTATGTCCAATAGACTGACGCCGAGGGGGAGGTTAATGCGGTTTAAAGGAGGACTCGTATGATCAAAAACAACTAGATTCTTCATGCAATGAGGGTTGTGTCTAATATTCAAATTCTTTCTGGCATTCTTACTCAAGACAAAAACATTATATCTTGAGTGATAGATTGCCGATATGGAACTTCAGAATTTTGGAGGAGGTGTTGATTCCTAGCTTTGAAACTACTACACCACAGTCATGGGTGATGCGGGGGGATATTCTCCCACAGTTCCACATTAAGAACATCAACCATCCTTTGTAGGGAAACACAGAACACGACCATCTACGACCTGAATCCAAATACTGGGACTATTGTAGGGAGTGATCCGATTCCCAAGGAATCTCCCCCTATTTACACAAGAACCTACAGAAGCAGCATTACTGATGAGACAAAGGGTTGGAAGGAATGGGACTTCAGTTTTTGGGGGAAATTCACAAGTGAATGGGCATGGGTGTACTGGGTATGCCAAACATGTGAGGAGTTCGGGCTAGAGCAATGGTCTATCGAGATTTTTGAAGCTGTTTGGACATCCCAATTTCACTTCTACTGACAACAAGACCTGGTACTAATGGTATTCAGTCGGTGGTCTCCCAATACCAACACCTTCCACCGCCACCATGGGGAGGTAGGTATCAAACTGTGGGACATTAATTACATTGGGGGAATCCCCTTGAAGGGGTACTAGTATTATTAGTTTCTCCGAATAGAGAACATCTGGGGGGATAGAACGCACACCCCAATCCTGACATGGAATTTGCTGGTGCTGGCCAAGGAGAAGTGGAAAATAATATATGTTTTGAAGGAAATGTATTATTTAGGATAGTTCAGTCTTTTTCTGACGTAGGATAAGGCTACGAAGATACCCGACTGATAGAAGCAATGTTTGAACACATCCTAGAGGGGAAATGTGGGATCATATTGGATGGTCCTCGAGGAAGGAGATTACCAATCATGGGGTTGTGGCATAAACGAAATTCAAGACATGAATGTGAAATATGTCAAGTTCCTTGCTGCATTCAAAATCGGGTGGATATTACTAGTGTGGGATACAAAGATGGGGGTGTGCCTAGGGATGCTATTGATGGCCAGAATCAAGGCTGAAAAGAACACGGTTAACCTGGGTGTACCCATAATGGCCAAGCTATATAGCATTCTGGGGCGTATCTCGAGATGAAGTATGCTCAGAAGGATATGCAGACCATTTCAGATCCTTAAAGTTTAGGTCACAACCCACTGTAGAGGATATGACATCTTGAATTCCATTCTCCATCTAGTAGACGGTTTGCAGCCATCCCTCTTGAACATTGAGGGAATCCACCCACTAATTCTTAGGGAAGAAGGGATTGAGCTCAATATCGACAACCATACCCATTTCGACATTCACCCATTCCGGACCCCATTTGGTCAGATGGTAGATGACGGTAAGGGACCATTAGAGCATAGGGAATGGCTGAAATAAATCGGGGATGGTGTGATGGTAGCCCAGATCAATGGAAAAATCTATTGTGAACCATACGTGCTGACCAGGTTCACCAGGCAGTTCGAGTGCATGAAGAAAATGTCAATGAATGATTATACAGAAGTTCTTTAATAGTGAGATCCACACAATCTTCTAAAACTATGGATTATGATCATGACTAAAGGACAAGGTGACATCATTACTCCCCCACCCCCCCCCCCCCCCACACCGAAGTCAGTGTTGTCCTGTCAACAGAGTGTACCGAACAATGGATCAAAACGTATCTCGATGAGATTTTATGGAAACTCATTCGGAAAATCATGGCGGCTAGTCAAGAGCTCAAAGAGTGGGGATCTAGACAAATTTCCATGGGAGAGGTGAGACAAAGAATGGGCCAGGTGGCTAGAGTGGATTAGGCTGCAACATCATCGATAGGATCATCGCATGCCTAGAACATGCCTTCACCTTCTGGGGAGGGGTTGTCCTGTAGGAGACCTTGTGGGCTAGCTAGGTTACTTCTTATGAAGCAGATCAACCACCTTCTGAAGCCAAATTATGATCCTATCTTCCCATATCTCTGGTCTTCTTAGCGGATGCTGCGACAATATATGTCCACCGAAGAGTTGTGGCAGAGGCTGCTGCATAATGGGCTCAACAATTCAGACATAGGGAGAATTAAGGTGGTATAGAGGGAAAATAATCATCGTCGTAATGAATACCTGATATCCATGGACATGTTAGTATGCCAGTGGGGGAAGTATGAAGATCCAAACCTCCTGGTGAATGTGATGCACGTCGAGGAATAGTACCCAAAAAACCTTCCATCCAAAGATGAATATTTAGAGGAGGAAGAAGAGGAAGAGGAAGAGGGGGATGAATATGAAGAAGACACGAATGAAGAAGAGGAACAATAGGAAGAGGATGAAGGCCTCAGTTTTGAAGGAACTTCAAAAACAACTGATTTCCAGGGAAGATCCCCTGAGAAGGGTGATATTTCATACTCCGATGCAGAACTAGCTATGTAGCTCGATGTGAGTTTAACTCTTGTCTTTTCTGAACTTACCCCTCTCATAACTAAAACTTATCGACCATATTTTATCTTATTTAGGAACACAAGGATGATGGGGCCCAGGAAGCATTCCCCACAAGGGATGAAGATGTGCCCATGGAGGCCAGAGGATATCCTCAAGAACCTTTCCTCAAAACCGAGCAAGGTGGGGAACCAGATGTCTTTAGAGTAGGCAAGGATGAGCCGGAAGAAATGGAAGAAATGGAAGCCTCAGAGTTTCCCACTATTCCCATCATTTAGGAAGAGCCGGCACTGGTGATCATGTTAACAAGTGTTGATGGATATCCCGTGGCAGTGGCACCCACCTCGACGCACGCACTGGATAATATTTCACTTGCCTCTTGTAAGTCTTTATCTACATTGGATATCATTTTTTATATTATGGAACTCAACTGAACAAGATATTAATTCCCAATACAGTGATCGCGAGGTTGGAGGCTAGGAAAACCATCGAGTCTGGAACATTTGCAGGATCCCCTCAAGTGATTACATCAGCTACTATAGAGACAACTATTCGAGCCGGCCCCACCCTAGTACTATGTGAGTCAGAGGCTGTAGTCATGAACAAAAATGATTCCAGGATAGAGCTCCAGTCCGGCGAGGGTGAAGTCTCTGAAGAAGAAATAATTCTAGAAGAGGACCCTGTTGCTGAACTCCTCACTAATTTTTCTATGTATAGGCCTGCATAACCTGAAGAGATAGATGATTTTGACCCAGACGTGGCTGAGGGGAGTCACATGACATGGTTCTAGGTGTCGAAGTGTATCAAATTCTTTCTCAAACAGCCATAGGAAGAATGGATAAACCAAATGGGGTCGCTTCACACCTGGCTGCACTTTCTTTGTGCTGGAGGGGTAGATTCCCATTGTCTCAATACAAAGATCCGTGATTACCCGGATGAGAAATTACCGGAGAATAGCCAAAACTCTGACATTTCCCAGGGCCAAAAGGAGTCAGATAATGCCTATGAATTCCTTATGAAAGAGAAAGAAGTTTGAACCCTCGATGATTAGGAAAAATAATGTAAGGCATTCATCACAACCTGCTTTGCGCTCATTGAACAGTTGAGGGCCTATCTAGCAGACACTTAGGAGAAGGTAGTGTAGGCGAGTCTCCTAATGAATGATCTCCAAGCTAGATGATCTTGAGTGTAGTCTAGGTCTAATTAATTATTCTTTACAACGGTTGATGAATAGAGGGATCTTAGGCGGTGTGAGGTAGTCTTGGAGTCCACAATCCAGAAGGTGGAAATAGTGGACCAATCTATCAAAGACGCTAATCCTTAAGGGCACTATTTTGGCCGAACTCATGGAACTTTCACCATTTTTTTTCTTATCCCAAATGGTGTGCATAGACTTATTTTCTTATTTCTTGTTTATTTTGATTGTCGTATGTCAACCATAACTGTCAAGTAACTAGAAATCAATCCTTAAGATCATGTGGGTCATGCCCGATGTGAGAAACATGGGATGGTCGCACGGTTACTACGTCTAATCATGAGAGTTCCAACTAATCTTCGAGAATCTAGGGTATAGATGACCAATTCGGGCTTCTAGGAAGAAAGAGGGAGGCCTGAGTAGAGAATGATATTCTAAAAAAAAGTCATTTTTCAATTTTTCCAAAGTTCTCTAGTTCCCAAGTGGAGTAACACCAGGGGTGTTAGAATCAATCTGAGATATGCGAATGGAATGTGTAAGTCACAATACCCAAAAATTAGAAAACTGTGGGGTTTGAGTGAAAATAAGGATAACTAATGGTTGTGTTCGAAAAAACGTATCCCTATTGTGTTAGCCTAAAATGGGGATGACAAATGAGGGCCGACCGCTGACCATGTTCGAATCATGGGGCCTGAATCAAAATGTAATCTTTTATTCCTCAGAAATGTTATCCCAGGATACTATGTGAGCCCTAGGCCTATAGACTATACTATTAGAGGATTCCTTTAGATGCGAAATAGGATGAGGGTCGGAATAAAGGACATAGAAAGAATGAAGTGTGGAGTGACGAGTTGTTCGACTAGAGTCCAACACTCTTGAAATTACTCCACCATGGTGGAAACACATTAGGTGGGCGCATCAGTTTGATTTCGGATTGAACTTACATCGGAACAGGACCTTCCAGATAAGGACCTAGAGGGACATGTAGTTTAACATCATACCAATAAAGATGATAAACACGTAGTCTAAATGTCACATTGTGGTGATGGTGCACATAGTTTTAAGGTCATACTTCTTGGGCCATGATCAGGGCCCAGAGGCCAGAATGATTAATGAACCTGGGGTAGGGCCTGAGGAAAAAGGCCTGAACAACACTACGTATCCCATATGGATGATAATCAATCCAAATTTTTTTCTTAAGAGTGGAATGGTTAGAGACCAACATCGGTGGGGGAATCCTCTTTAATGAGGAAGCTGGTGCATCCCATAGTTAACATGGGGAATCCTAAACTAGTTCAGCGTAGAACCACAATCTAATGTCATTCATTGAGGACACATGGAATTGTATCATTTAACATCATATTGTAGGAAGGGGAGTCAAAAGGGAGATCCCTATAAGGGATAATGTGATATGGTAGCTATAAATCTGATGTGAATGAGGACATAAAGAGTCTTCACCATGCCATGTATCCCCAAAGAATTTTGATAGGTCAGGAGACCAAAAATTAAAGTTAGGTTGGGCCCGAGGAAAACTGGATGGGAATTCCTAGGTATCCCATCAGGATGGGAATCAGTCCACACATTGTTCTCAGATTTCATTTTATCATCATATGAGATGTGAGGCATGCATAGTTCAGCTGCACCAGTACACATGCTACCAAAACCACTAAGCCCACATGAGTCATTCTCAATGTGGGAAACAAGGAGTAGTGGAGGTATTTTCCTATTATAGGGAAGAAAATATTAAGGGTAGTGGAATTCGAGGTGAATGGAATCCCTAAATTATTGACCATCCTGATTAACTCACATAGATGCGTGGAGGTGTAAAACTGTGTGATGGAATTCCACCTGAACATAAGGGAGTAGAAAGATTTGAATCATTATACTGGTGATCTGGATCACAATGATGGTGGAATGATGATAGAGGATAACTATTGACCATGTTTAAAACACATTATTTACTTCATGTTAGCCTCGAATGGGGAATGAAAAATGAGGGTTGACTACTGAAAATGTTTGAAACATGGGACATGTCGGAAATGATGTCAGAGGTCTTCGGGGCGTTTTCTCGATATGGTAGGTGAGCCAATGTGGAATGAGAACATGACGTAAAGGGGGACCCTTTAGACATGGAAGATGAAGGGGATCTAGATAAAGGGATCATAAAGCATGGACATGAAATGAGGTAATTTCCACATGAAAATTCCACACGCAAGTCTATTTGTCACGATGCATTTGAGTGCGACAATAAGACACATCAAATAAAAGGAGTCGAATCCCTTTATAAGGAAAAGGGTCCTGGGGTCGCACACTCCTAACATAAGGTTATAGAGTGGACCATTCATAGGGGAACTAATTTAATGAAATGATCACAGGGTGACGAAGTATTCAAACCCGATGCATAGTTCCCATAGGGAGATCTTAGTATAGGGTCATTGAAATCGTGGCAAGCATGGGAGAGATAAGAAAGAAAGATGGTGCAGTAGTCTCAAAACCAAACACGAATGAGAACCCAAGAGGATCTCGTCACACAACATTCTCAAATGGAGTTCAGTCCAAGGTGCTAAAAAAGGGGAAGGATTTAGGATTCTTGGGGATAGACCCATTGAAATAATTTCTGGGAGTTCCTACATATCCCATGAATATGGGAATCAAGCCGCACGTAGTTTTGAAAATATCTCATATTTTTGTTTCCTAGGACAAGGACAACCATATCATAGTTTAAAGGTCTTAGATCTCGGACTATAGAAATAAATGAGGGAGGTAGACACATGGTGAAACATTGAAAAATCCAATGTGAATGAGGACATAAGACCATATCACACCATGTGATCTCTGAGGATGTTTTAAGTCAAGGGACTGAATATGAAAGTTGGTTTGGGATTAATGAAATGTTCCAGGCATGCATACATATCCCATAAGGATGGGAATTAAGATGTATGTATTTTTGGAAGTGTCATGGTAGGTTACCAATTCTAGGGACACTACTGTCATGAAGGTCCATCCCACACACTAAAAAAGTGTCATTTGATAGGTCTTGTTTGTTCTTTAGCATGGATGTGATTTTTTTGTGAAGCGATAACCCTAGGGTGGAAAATCCAGGCTTCACTACATAAATCAAGCCATAGTTAGGTCTTGAAAAATGGTATTTTGGATGAATGATACCCAATATGTTGTCCCCTCATGTGAGGATATCACAATGCAGTGCCGTTTTTCATCGTGCAGTTAGGACGATAATGTCATAGTTTAGGGTCATATGATAGGACCAAATAGTGTAGTTTAACATCATGAAATAAATACACAACAGTTTAAACTCAAGTGGGATGAGGAAACATAGTTCATCATCATATGGAATAGACACATACAAAATAAATGAGGGTTTAGTGGGAATGCGCATGGAGTGATATAGCATACTTGACGTGAATGAGTACATAATCCCATACCACACCCCGCACAATACCGTGGAAGAAACCTCAGGAAGAGGGGCTAGAAAAGGTCATATAATATAGGAGTGGTCCCAGAGACGAGATTTATAGGTGTTCTAACATATCTCATGAGGATAGGAATTAAGCCATATGTAGTTTTGAGAGTGTAGTTTAATTTCATAAAGGATAAGAGGTGGGAGAGACTAGCTCCTAGAAATGAAGAACATGGTACGACTATTGAAAACATGATGTGAGTGAGGATATAAGCCCAGACATGACACACCATGAAATCCAGGGATTTTCAGGGACAAAAGGCTTAACATAATAAGTAATTAGTAGAACCTGATCTAGAACCAAGGACGAGATGCACATACATTCCTATATATCCTATCTGGGTGGGAATCAAGCTATATGTAGTTCTAAGGGTATGCAGTTCATATGATTTACAGAGAAGACATGGAGAGATCCTAGTTTAAGGTCTTAGATCTCAGACCATAGAGAAGTGAGACTCTTCCAAGTGGGCACTAACCTTGAGCGAATCCCTAATCCCACATGAGCTACATTCGATGTGGGATACATGGGTGAAGAAGGACCTTGCAACACATTGAATACACCCAAAGGGGAAAGCGGTGCAGAGCCCCGAATGATGCCTCACCATGGATTTGTCCTCCTAACATGAAAATTCACACTGAGGGATAGTACCAAGAGTGTCAAAATTCCACTTGGACATGATGGAGTGGAAAATGAAGTGAATCACGCAACAAATATGCAAGGCTTGATGGGGGTGGTGTGACGATGGAGTATTACTATTGTCCATGTTTGAAACACACCATCCATATTGTGTGACCTGAAATGGGAATAAAAAATGAGAGTTTAACACTGACCCTATTCTCAACACAAGACTTGTATCAACTTGTCATTAAGGTCATCAAGGATGTTGGATTGAAATGATAGGAGAGACCTTAGGATGAGTATCTGTACAATTCTAGGGCCCTTTTGGAGATTAAAGTTGGTGAAATCCCAAAATAAGGAGAACATGAAGCCTAATGATAGGAAATTACATGTCCATGTAGGATTCAACACTCTAGGTGATGAACTATAGTGCTTTTGGGATCATTGGAAAACATCCATAGAGGGTCGAAGGTCCCAACTCAAGAGCTTTTGTCTCAAAAAAATGAGTATAGGGCAGGGGAACAAATATATCATAGAAGAAATAGGTACATGTCGTGGTTGTCAAAAACCTGACGCGATTGAGGAAAAAATCCCATACCACACCGCATGCCCCTCTCCTGGAAGAACTAAGGCCTGGGGGGTCAGGAAGATAATGATGTTCCCAATAAATGGTACTGGACCTAAAGACTAGATGTTTGGGTGGTCCTACGTATCCCACAAGGATGTGAATCAATCCACACAGAGTTCTAGAGGTTGCTAGGTAGTTTTACATCATGCTGCAAGGACATAGATATGGGTAAGGTATCTCAACAAGGGTTATGTACAACATGGCAAGTAATGTGAATGAGGGAATATTCCCATACCACACTATACAATCCTATGTCAGAACATGGGAAAGGGGACTGAAAATGATGAGGGATGTGAGTCCAGGCCAAAGATGGAAAATAAAAGCTAGTTTTCAGTTTGACTTATTGCTGTGGGATTACTCGTGATCTTCATTTAAGGTCATAGATCTCAGACCGTAGACGACCAGTTTAATTTCATACACGTGGGACAGATGGGTAGAAAAGTTGAATCACTATGCCTATTATGTGGGAGAAAAAAGGATGACAATGATAATCGAGCATAACTACTGACCATGTTCGCAACATAATATCTATGGTATCCATGGAATATGCGCCATTGCAGTAAACATTGTGAATGATGTATGGTCCTTCCCATTTGAGATCTATCATTGGTGGTTTCCTACCAGGTATCATTGGTATTCTCAAGGCCAACACAAGGTCAACGTGTAAGAAAGAGAGGAGGCGAACTCTCTTGTTGAAATCTCTGGTTATCTTTTTCTGATGCCTCTCTAGATTGTGCAGGGCATGAAGCCTATTCTCATCGAGCACGTCCAATTCAGCTAGATGAATTTTAGATACCTTATCTAGATCTTGAGGATCATATATAGTTGTGTGTACTGAACACAATTAAATCTCGATGGTCAGGACAACCTCCTTTCCATATACCAGGGAATATGAGGTCACCTATGGGTAATTGTGAGACATTTTCCAATAAGCCTAGAGGGCGTTGGAGAGTTTTTTTGGATAACTCTTCTTGCTCTGAACAACCATTTTCTACAGAATGTTAGATAAGGTTTTGTTGAATGCCTTGATCTTCCCATTTTCTTGTGCGTGATAGCGAGAGGTATGGTTAGAATGGATATTGTACATGGCGTACAATTTCGTCAACTTGGCTACTCAGAAGTTGGTGCCGGTATTAGTTAGGATGGCGTGAGGGAATCCAAATTGGTAGATGATTTTGGAGCTCACAAATTCAATGATAGAATGGGATTTGACCTCCATTAGTAGAATTGCTTCTTCCCAGATATAAAGTAAATCTGTGACGGTCAGGATGAACCTGAATTGAAGAGTTGTCACTGGTGGATATGGCCCCACAACATTGAGTCCCTAGATCACAAAGGTACAAGATTACTTGATAGTGTGGAGAGGATCTGGTAGCCAATGGACAATGTTGGCATGATTTTGGCATGAATGAAACATCTTGGAAAACTCAATACAGTCACAGATCATGGAGGGCCAAAAATACCCCAACCTGCAAATATGGTGAGAGAATTTTGGCCCAGTTTGATGATCCCCCAGGAACCAGCATTGAATCTATTTCATGACACGAGAATTGTTAACTTCATGGATGAAATGGTGGAGAACCCCTTGAAACCCATGCTTTTAGAGGATCTTCTCAAGACCAGGACCACTTCGGAAAAAAATGCAACATGTGACATAGGATTCACTCACGCTTGGATTTATCTTCCAGGAGGGTGTCGTGCTGGAGGTACTTGACAAAGGGGGTCCTCTATGCGGGTTTAACTTCTAGCACTACATCAGGGGGACCTTGGTGTCCTGACGTGGAGGCGTTGATGGTAAGGTGGATTACATGTGGGCTCTCATCATCATTCGGTGTGATTGGGGAGATGCCTCTCTGGTGTACCACATAGATAATAAAATCTTCTGGATCAGGCTCCAAAAGAGATAAAGCTAGGCTGGACAAGGCATCAGCTTGACCGTTTTGGGATCAAAGAATATGAGTAAGCTCTGGCCAAGATGTGAACTGGGCCATCAGCTGGATGGTGCATTCTAGTAGTGTTACGAGCTCTGGATTTTAGATGATATGATCACCATTTGTCTACTTGATAACTAGTTCGGAGTCCCCTTTCACATGAAAGTGGGGTACATCAATCTCAAGGGCCAACTCGAGGATAGTGATGAGAGCCTGGTACTCCACCTCATTATTGGTACATCCTTCTGACAGCAAGAATGAATACTGCAAAACAGCGTGTGCTGGAGTGATGAAGATGATACCCAGGTCCACTCTGTTGAGTGTAGGGTAATTGAGCCTTCCTCTATTAGGGCTCTGGGAAGCACTATTAAGTTGAATTTTCAAACACAAATGGATTGGTCTACTGCTAAGATTGCCTCATCAGGAAAATCAATGTCCGAAGACTAGTCCACTAGAGCAGGATGGGCAGAATGGAATTCTTCCAATGCTTGTCCCTTAACAGCCTTTTGAGGAACAAACCTGATTTCAAAATGCTAGAGGATCACTGGCCACTGAGAAATATGGTGTGTTATCATGGGGTGGTTCAGGATGTACTTCAGTGGATCCAATTGGGACACCAGCTGTACCTCATGGCGCTGCAAGTAATGTCTCAATTTCTGTACTGCGAACAACAAAACAAGGAATATATTCTAGATAGGGGAGTATCTAGTCTCTGTGTCAAGGGGAATTCATATGAGATATTAGAGACCGTTCTCCATTCCTTCGTTGTTCTTATCTGAGAGAAGGGCGCCGAGCGATTATTCCAGGGTGATCACATAAAGTACCGGTAAATTTTCCGAAATGGGTGGAATTAGAACCTGAGGCTGAAATAGATACTACATTATTTCCTTGAAAGTATTCTGTCACTCCTCAACCCACTGATAGACAGTGACATTCTTCATGTGCCGAAAAAAGGGCATACACTTTCCAGACAAATTTGTGATAAATCCACATATGTTGGCCAAGTGGCATTGATAGGCTCGAATTTACCAAATATTACTAAGAGGACACATATAGATGATGTACTTCATATTATCCAAATCAATATAAATGCCTCTATACTTGATAATGAAGTCAAGAAACATTACATAGGTGACCTCGAAGGCACACTTCAATCGGTTCATCTTCAGATGTCGGGAATGGAGGAAGCAAAAAACCTTTTAAAGATCATTGATATAGTTCTTACATGAGAGAGACTTGTCCACCAGTTTTTCTATGTAGCATTCCACTAATTTCCCAAGGATTGGTATAAATATGCGATGCATGGAATGCTGGTAGGTGGAAATGACATTCATTAGACCAAAGGTAATTACTTGGTAACAGAAAGTACCTTGTGGTTTTTAGAAGGCTATATACTCTTAATCATCGAGAGCCATTTAAATATGGTTATACTCAGAATACCCATATATGAAGCAGTGGGATTGGAAACCATAAGTAGCATCAATCAACAACTCCATCATAGGAAGGGTAGAATCATATTTTGGATAGTGACATTTCATATCTCAGAACTCGATGTAGACTCTGACTTGTACTTTTTTCTTTTTAACAGGAAGAATGTTGGCTAACCATCTGGGGATCTGGACCTACTTTATGAAAATAATCCTGATGATGTTATCAACCACATCCCCGAACATGGAACCGTGATAAGGGTTCATCTTTCTGGGATGTTGTTTGTACCGTTGGTGATTTTCTGGAAGACTGAGGCAGTGCACAGAGACCTCAGGATGTATTACTAAAATTTAATCATAACTCCAGGAAAATACATTATGATATTACTTCATGAATTCCATGTAAAAATATTTTTATTTGACATGCATAAAATGATAGATTAATGAGGGTTTCAGATCTGTCTGACTATCAAGGATCACTTGTACCAGTTCATCGACCCTGGAGGAGACTCCCTCCTCAAAGGCAAGAGGAGAAACCTTTAAATCCTCTTATTCACTTATGCAGGAGGTTTCCTTTGTGGGAGGAGTTTTATATGAGTCAATAGATCCCGATGGGAGACTGGTGCCAGCCAGAGCTGTGGTAAACACTCCATCAGGGTACTCCTATGCTGTCGAAACCAATGCAATGAAATTTGTCGATCTGATCCCATCTAGTCTTCGGGCCAATGGGCCACACATGATGATATAGAAGAAATAGCTCTTCTTTGTCTTGAGACATTTTATCCCTGCTCGAAAGAATAAGAAATTATTGCGTATTGCCTTTTCCATGGGGCATACATCCAGATACATTATGAGGACAGGGGGCTCTGGGACCACCTGAGCCTGATTTTTGTAGGAATACAAGGTGATATTATGGCGTCTATTAGGCTTGGGAATGTTCTCCCTCCTCATTCCAGAAACAATGAATAATTGTCCAATATATGGGGTCATAGCCTCCAATAGGTGGATTGGAATGATGTAGGCATCATCCAGGTATGTCCACAAGTTGGTCATAGCCGTAGAATGTTCAACATTGTTAGCCTAAATCTGCTTGTCCTTTCCCTTGTAATAGCTGACATCTAGGTAGTGGACATCACAAGAAGAAAAGGGAGACACGTCCCCTTGGAGTACACCCACTCAACCATTAAGGGAGTACATAAGGCACTGGTGATACGATGAAGGAACCACCACATACTGATGATTCCATGGCCTACCCATCAACGCATCATAGTCGGTGTCCTGGGATACAACCATGAACTCGGTGCTGGCCACCAGGCCAATGAACTGGGTCTTTAGGCATATCCTGTCGATTGGGGTCTATTTTTTCTTATCATAACCTTTTATTTTCAAGTCAGAGGGACTCAGGTCATCCATGGATAGCCCCATCTTTCGGAGTGTCCAAGTTGGGATTAAGTGGATCCTAGATGCTATATTGACAAGGCAGTGGTGAAACTCCACACCATTGAAATGAATGGTGATGTACAGTGGGAATATGTTCCCCTATATGGAAGATCCCTCATCTTCTCCAGGGAAATAAATAATGGCCTAACATTGAGCACTCTCGACTTTCTCAGCCTAGAAGGCTTTTGAGGACGCTACCTCCATCTTGAACTGGAGGCGGCTTCTTAAAGATTCATCAAGGGATTCAAACATATCTGATGACAGGAAAAGGTCCTCCAGTATATAGATCCTCGTAGGAAGGCTAGAAATATTCTTAAAGAGATCATACTTCTGTGCCAAATGTGAACTTCTTCTTATAGAATCTCTTTCTTTGACAGGGGGTGACTGGCCCTTCTGGCTAAACTGGTAGCTGACTAGTGCTGGGAATGTCTCATTTCCCGCTAGTCAAAACCCATGGAGTGACTACTAGATGTTGATCAGATGTGTGAGGTTTGTTCGTAATAGATTGTGGCTGATCACAACGTGGTCAATGCGTCTCTGCCTGATCAAGTAACACAAATGGCGGCAAAGGCAGACTTAGTGACACTAGAGGAGAAGATTGCACATGCTGAGCTCTATGCTAGGCCTAATGTCCAGTTTCAGTGGAATGCACTGCCTGGTTGGAAGTACTAACCGAGTTATTCCAACAACTCATATAGCCATGATTTCATCAATGATAGCGACTACTAGGAACATTGGGAGGATCGGTCTGGTGGTCCTCACTGTCAAAAATAATATAGGGGTTTTCCAACTTTATGGTGTTAACTGAAGCATACCCCTGAACGTCACCTAAAGAATCCTCCACAAATGGATGTATTTGGGGGGGGGATCTCTATCTCTATGGGAGTAAAGTCTCCAATATTATAGGATGACGATGACATCGGTGTGGAAATTCATGTTCTTTAACATCGTCGATGCTTTCTCTTCTAGGATGACAAAGGTTGAGCTGTTGATGCAGACGTACTGGCTGCGGGTGACATGACGTCTTCTGAAAGAATAGATTGATTCAGATGTGCACAGATAATACCATGGTCATGGGATATTGACTTACAATCCATCCATTCATCACACTTCTGGGGGCAGTGGTTAGGAACATGATGCCACTCACCTTCACAGTCACTACTGTTATCTGGAATCACGAATACAGATTCCATATGTACCGGAGCTGGGCCTAACATGACAATGTTGTTATCAACATGGTTTTAAAACTAGTATTTAAAAACATAGCACTGTTTGAGGGTATTCTCCAGGATCCGGTGATAGTGGAAATAATTGGGGTTGTCAGTGAGATCCGCCTCTTCGGCCCTCCTACATTAGGGAAAACATAGAAGTACTTGTTCCAAGGTGCTTTAGAAATAACCAAGGTTCAGAACCTTGTCGAATGAGTAGGTCTAGTTTTTCTATTTTGAAATGTGGGCTCTGGAAACCTGGCCTTGATGAGGGGATAGAGGATCCTAGCGAGGAGGTGGAACCTGATTATCATGACTGGGTGGTAGAGGCACGTTACGCAAGGTCAACTGCTGATACTGAGGTTGGAGTTACTGAGCCTAAGGCTAAACCTGAGGGGGAAGGCCTCTATGAGGATGTGGAGGTGGTTACACTTGTAACTAATCTAGTTGCTAGGGGTACTCTATTTTGGACACCATGGTGGGCTCAACCTTAGTATCTCTTATTGCAGGAATTACAGGAAGTTGCGGACGCGCCTAATTGTCCTGCTGTAAAGCTTCCTCTAGATGTTGGGCCTTATCAAAAAAGTCTCAGAATCCTCTAGGGTAATTTTGGGTAATGAGAGGGGGGTATAGTTCATTCTTGACATTCCTCACAAACATTTTCAGCAGCTATTCCTGATTCAGCGACCTATCCAAGGAGTAGGTGAGGCCTTTCCATCGGCTAAAAAAGTTCACAATGTATTCATCAGGCCATTTCATACACATGAAGAGCTCTACAGTACTCATCTACTGGGTGGTGGAGATGAACTGGTAAAGGAATTGTCTATGGAGAACTTCCTAGAAGGATACCAAACTGATGGGTAGGTGGAAGTACCAAAAAAATGCAGACCCTTCAAATGTCTAAATGAAACACCAGAGTTTGGTGGCCTCTTACTATGCCAGAGTTTCCAACATAGTTCGACTCCTTTAGAAGAATTGGTAAAGATGCTGTAGTGAGTCTATTTTCCCATTAAAGGCAGAGGATGTGGTATTTTTGAAACCCTGGGGTGCTGGCATATCATCCACCCATGTCGGATATGGCTTGCCATTAGGCGGGATTTCCGCCTGTTGAGTTTCTAACTTCTCGAGAGGAGCAATGAGTGCGACCATCAGATCATCTGGTCGGGGTTCCTAAATTTATGAGGATCCCTGAACACCAATGCAATGGTAGGTTATTAAACATGATAAGTATCCAGGTGACTTGTGCAGCAGCTTGTGGGATGACCTGCGAAGTTGCTGGGGGAACCTGAGCTAGGTCCTGTGGATTATCACATCTCTCATGAGGATTTGGTGACACATACCACTCCCACATTGCATAATTACCGACCTCTATCCTGTCTATGTGGGTAGGATGGTCAGGGTCACGTAGATGCAATTTTCTGGGGGGAGTTGTACCTGCCCCTACTGCCTTGGCTGATTATCACCGTAGCATGACTACCGCTCCATGGAACATTCAACAAAGAAGAAATCAACCATCTTCTTGTTCTCCGTGAGCTATTGACGCGACACACCTTTTTTCGTGATCATCCTCTATATTCTGCACTGAGCCAAATGGGTTAGAGGGTTTAACGGCCCTGAGATTCTGTTTATGCTAATTTGGATTCCAGCTGAGGACTAATGCCTTAATGGGTATGGGAAGACCCATAAGATTTCTCTACTGGAAAGTAACCCTCCTCAATGGATCCAATAGTTGGGGCACCCCTAGGGGGAAATAACTAATTAGGTATCTCTAGCTCGTTCTCCACTTCTGAGAGATCGACCATGTTTACCATGACCCTACCAGGAGGCATATCCTCGATATCGCCTAGAAAGTCGGGCTCGCACGGGATAGAACTGAAACATAAGGCATCATACATCCCACAACCATGGACCTAAACGTGGAGGAAAGCCACCTTGATAATTATGTAGAGAAAATTATTGCTCTGAACGCTTTTTTGCTGGAGGGTCTCATGGTGGCCGAGAAACCCAGAGCGCTGGGCCATAGAGAGTGCATCCAAGTCAACCAAACAACATTGCTTGCCAAAGTCATCAAAGTGTGTATGACTCTTGGGGTAAGACAATCGATGATAATGGAGATGGAATCCCATCTCCCATAGGGTTTGGAGAAATAATTCAACATCCTCCTAGGTACGTGATTCCGGTGCACTGAAGTTTGCGGTCACAATCAGCCCAAACATTTCTAGGAAATGATCACCTACGAGAATGTCCCAATAGATTCGTGGATCATACTCAGGATCTGGACATTTCTTCCTCCACTCATCAACTAGAGGAGGCTGGGGGACATCTAGCGGCACTTAAGTATAACACTAAGATGGTAGACTAGCCAGTGGAGAATACGTTGAATGTGCTGACAAGCCACCACATCTTGGGTTGTCCTGCGATGAATGTGATGATTGATCCACCACATCTTCGTAAGAAGGGATGGAGAACATGGATTCCGGTGAAGGGGATGCGGTAAGTGATGGTGGGCCATGCTATTGTCCATCCTTTACCTATCTTCAAAATAACTCTCCCCAATATCTGGTTGAGGTTAAGAATGACCATGTTGATGACAGAGAGGATTGAACGTCCAGACACCAGGAAGGGGCCAAATCATCCTCCTCCTTGATGTATCTATGGAGGGAGATAATAATCTAGTGGACCTCATGTTATGAAAGTATGAGGTTGATTTTTAATGTTTGTAAACCGACCCTCAACACAAGGGATCGATGTGAGGGTTTCATTACCTAATCGCATTCCGCCTTGGAATCTATGAAGCATATGAGTTTTATTGCAGTCTGAATATTTTTGGTGCTCTTTTAATGGCGTCGGTGACCCGCCGTCCTACCCTGGGATGGAACTTCATGACAGGGTATATTTTTCAGACTAAGGTGGATCTTAGGCCAAATTGATTATATGGTTTATAGGACATCGTTCTGGGTGAGAAGGGGTAAGAGGATCACCTAGATAGATGTCAAAGCACACAAGGGGAGGACCTCTGTGTCCACTAGATGATGCGTGGAATGAATCTCTACAGGTAGTACTGGAGTGGGTAGAACCTCTGCAATAACTAGTCAGATCATTGGTAGGGCCTCCATGATTATTTACTCGGGAATTTTCAATGCGGGGAGAGTCATCGTACTGGTGGAGCTGAACACGGGTGGGATCTCCGTGTTGGGTGCCCATGAAGTTAGGAAAACCTCTTCTCCTTTGATTTGTGGGACATAGAGGACCTTCTTCGATTGATGTAAGGTCATGGGGAAGAACCACATGCTAACTTTTGTCCATACGTGTAGCCTTTTCACACTAGTGTCCTATGATAGGAGGAACGTCTCTATACCTGAGGTCATGGGTGCGAAAGAGACTTCCTTACTGAGCGTCACTACAATTGGGTGGACCCTCTCTTGGATTTAAGGTGGAATGGGGAGGAACTCCCTACCAAGAATGGGAATGGAGAGGGTCCAGACTCTAATTGGTGATGGTACGGGGGGGACCTCCGTACTAGATGTTATCACCGCGGGGCTGCCTGTGATAGATGTCACCTGCGTCAGCGACCAGGAGAGTCAGCCCAGCCTACCCGTGGGATGGTTTAGACCATGGTCAGGACCATGTGTATGAGTTAACCTACTAACCATGAATATGGGGTTGATGGTATGCGCCAGCGGTGGTATGGGCCATGGTTGTCGTTGATGGTGATGCCCCTCGGCGGGTGTCCTCCTCGGCCTACGCCCGACACTGGCTTCAGTTAATTGGACCCAGGCCGATGGCGCAGGTGCATAGCTCACCGGCTCCTCATTATGTGGGGTTTTGTAGTTGTGCTAATGCGGCCTAATGGGAGCCCTCCTAGGGAGCCCTTAGAACAGGATCTCAACTAGGCTATCCCGAACAACCCTCACCTCATTGTCTTAGGGGAGGGATTTATCGAAGAATTCTAGGGAGAGTCTCTTGAAACAATTATATGTCAAAGTAGGGAGTAGAGGATCCCTATGTGGCCCTTGGGTGAGGTAGTGGTGAAGAGGAACAAAATCCTCCATCTCTTGTATAGCCATATCTTAGTTTGGGATAATCACATCCTCCTTGTATCGTGGAATGAGGTCCTTAATCACCCTTCTCTAAATGATTTCAGGAGGGGAGATGGGGCATGGTCACCCAGCATCAGTGGATGTGGAGTTTTTCATGGGAAAGATGAGGCTACATGAGATTATTATGTTGAAATTACCCCCTCCCCTACGTTGGTGGGTGGGCGGTGATCAGTTTCCTATCATGACAGCTTGGGTGCCAAAAATCATGGAGATTTATCCATTGGTGATGAAAGAAAGAAATCAACGTCTAGTGCCCATCGTCATTCCATATTCCATGGTTGGTAAGAAGGATCCACACTAACAACGTCAAAAACAGGGGTGTCCATCATTCAACTACCCCAATTTCTAGTGAGTTTCATGCCAGACCCACAATTTTCTTGCCGGGACCTGGTGCCAGATACTTGGATCTAGTGACACGTCAATCCAAATATGTCTCAATCACTACTAATCTCCATATTTAGTAGAATAATTTTACATCGGGTTCATCATTTCTGTTTCTGACACTATTTACAGGGCACACATCTATCTGTTTTGGAGGACGCACAACTGTTGCCCCGCATTCCCACTTTCAAAAGGTGGGAAGAATCTGTCGCTTATTTAGGGAAGTTTTCTCCTTGATCGAAATGGGATGATGTGATGTTGGTTCTCCATTCGGTGGAATCCCTATTTTAACTCATTACCTAGTCTAGGTATCCCTCATAGATTTAAGATTTTGATCGTGAAACTCTTCCCAGTTTCATGTTTTCATGAATGCAGATTAATAATGCTACTCCTGTCCAGACACTCAATGGGGTCCAGTTAGATAGGAAACCTTCGGGTAGGGGAGTAGTCACATTGGACATAACTGGCGGGTCTAGATGGTAGAACACTGATGCTTCTAGGTTTCAACCCCTTAAGATAGGGCATCTTGAGTATGTGCAAGCCCAAGGCATCCAACATTGAATGCAGGTAATTTTATGCCATAGGCATGTCTCTGAGGTTTTCCTCAGCATACAATGTTTAACACAGGGTATGCCATGAATTTAATTTCTAACAAAGATAGATCAGACTGATCAGAACACTGAAAAAAGTATATCAGATAGGTGTGACCCAAGGGAGGATCGCTGATTCTCGGGCTAACACATAGTTAATTAGCAGATTACTATGAGGAGTAGTGATAAAGTGGGTTTCATGATCTCATCGGGATGTGAAGACCTGAGTAAGAATCAGGATGGATATGGATTGTTGAGTGAAGTTAATAGAGAAAGAGATGGATTAGATTTTAGGGGGATAATTATCTTGGGAATTTTCCTCGAAGAGACTTCCTACATATCCTTGTGAAATGAAATAAAAGTCCATGTAGTTTAGTGGGGCGATGAGACACCTGGGGAGGCGGCATGTGAGAATGGATGTATGGATGGGTCCTAGAGGAAGTTGAACCTTTGGGCTGGGACATGACCTCCTAGAAACACATAAGATCAATGGAGAGACCCTAATGAGACATGGGTAAGGGGGATTGAGCCTCGTGGAGGCTTCCTACATATCCCTATGGTAGAGAATCAACATCCATGTAGTTTGGGATGGGTCATGGAATCATGGTGTGCACATAGAACAGCAACCCAAAGGCATACTAGGGTTTACGCGTGGTTATTAGCCTGGGGTGGGTCAGAAACTCGAGGGGTGGACCAGAGATGTGGGTCCCAATAGGGGGGACACAAAATTCTACCAGGGCTTTGGGTTGGACCTCAGGGAGGCTTCATACATACCGTGTTGAGGAGAAAGGGATCAAACCCACGTATTTCATTTTAAAATGTTTTACCGTCATGTGGGGCTGAAAAAAGCATACCACTGGATGGGGAACACAATTGCTTACTATCGAGTGGGGAACATAATGACTTACTGTCGATTGGGGAACACAAATACATACTGTTGATTAGGGACACCATGGAATACTGTTGATTGGGGTTGGACTGCAGAGAGGCTTCCAACATACCTTTCCTTGGAGACAAGGATCAAATACCACATTGTTCGAATGGGTATAGTTTAACATCTTGAGGGATAGAAAAAAGTGGCATACAGTTTAGCGTCATGCAGGATGAAGGTGAACTAACACGAAGGGGGGTCGAGACAATTAGGTTTTGGGATTGAACCTCATGTAGGCTTCATACATACCATGACATTTCAAGGATCAATGTCCATATAGTTTATAATGGTGGAAAATGTTTAACGTCCTGCAGGGAGAAGGTGAACCAATATGAAGGGGGTCGAGACCAGTAGGTGTTGGGAATAAAACTCAGGGAGGTTTCCTAGGTACCTTTCTTGGTAAAGGATCAAAGTCAACATAATTCAGAATGGGGATTGGGTCTTATACACTAAGGTGGCCCAGAGATAATTCCATAGTCGATGCATACTCTAAGATCATGGGAGACATTCTCATTGTGAGAAAAAAGAGGAAAAAATCGACCTGACAAACATGTTGCATATTGTGTCTCCATGGGAAATGGGGTGAGGCTTACACATGGTTAGAGACCCAAGGAGGAAACTGGGGAATACACGTGGTTATTATCCCAATGTGGAATCATGGGTTATGTGTGGTTAGAAGCCTTCAGAAATAGAGATTTGACTTACTCCATGATGGAGGCCCCATGGAAAAAAATACCAGAGGGAGAGGGACATGATAACAAAGGTCCATGTTCCACTAGCACCTATAGTCTTTGGAACCAAAGAATAAATGATGATAATGGGTGCCACATCCTACAATAATTTCTAGGGGATTACACCAATATGGGTTCCCTTCCTCGTGGACAAACGCCACTCTAGTAAAAGAGGATCTCATTCCATGCGAGAAAGATCTCACTCCCGTGGAGATGAGGGGGCATAGAGAATGTCCAAGATGGGGCACCATGTGTATGATGAATTGGGCGAGTCCAGAGTTTAACATCATATGATGGGGACTAAGGTTATTTGATTTTTAGTGTCATGCATCTCAAATGCGGTGGGATCACTCCACAACCCTTGGACTTACATAACCCACACGCTTTAACCATTGGTGAAGGGAAGGCACCGACAATGCTGTAGTGAGGGGGTGTTGTGGAGTGATCCACTGAGGGTCCCACATTATCAAGGCCATTAGAATATGTAACATCCATTAGCATGCCTATTAAAAGAATTCTAAGGACAAGCAACACAACATAAAGCACCGCCCAAGGGACCTTGAAATCACTTCGAACAAACCAAGTGGGACGTACGGGAGAAGCGTGTGTACAAAAGAGGTGTCGTGTAAAAGAGGGGATCAGAAATGGTTCCTTAGGGTAAGGATAGCACATGGAGTGCACAAGGAGGGGAGCATGCATGATGAGAGGTTGCGTGCAAGATGGAATTGCAGTGTGCAATCCAGATGGATGCTCACAAAATAGGTCTGTTGCAGGGGGAATTGCATGCAAGAGGGATATTTTACATGAAAATGACTTAGGGAAAAAGAAAATGGATGAGGATCAATACCTAGAGGGTTTCCCCACTAGAGGAACCCTAGGGGACCTTTCACGCAATATCCAATACCTTGATGCCATAGTGTTTTTTACGCAGTTGTAAAAGAGGTGTCTTTCACGCAGCAGAGTGTCACTACGTCTTCTATCACCATCCCTGAAGTGTGGTGGTACGCTTAATTTTATATCCGAAAACCCGGGAGTTAGTGAGCAAGAGGGGATACATGAAAACAACTATTTGACATCGCATTGGGTCTGAAGGGTTTACACGCCTAGGGAAAACATATGCACCAGAATCTCTTCCTTTGCGCCCTTGCATTGGATGATTTTGGAGAAGGTGGCCATGAAAGGGTCCCTTTGATGTTTCATTGGGTGTACAAGGTTTTTCACACCGCATGGGATCTTTCACACACAACTAGACTCTTCCACGCCAGTGCCTTGGCGAGTTTTGTGGCGGATCGTCGCGGAAGTCATCATTTTACATCGCATTCATCGCACAAGGGTTTGCGCACCAAGGGGGGTCTTGCGCGCACACCATATTCTTGTGCACACCTTCATATCGCATTGTAGAATTATATGTTTAGCTTCAAAACACCTTCGGTTTCTTCAAAATAGATCCCTCATGGCCCTATAGGAAATTTGGCATCAACACCCTCCACTCACTTATAAATGGGAACCTCCTCTCCTCTTTTACTCAAAAATAAAAATCCTTTTGGCACTAAAATTAAATTCCAAAATACCTTCTTTACAAACATTTCCATGTACTAGAGTCATTTTTTTGATTATTAACCCCTCCTAGGAAGGATTTTTGTGTAAACCTAAAGAGGTTCTCTGAAGAATATGTATCGTTCTAAACGGAGCATTTTTTTTATTTCTTCTTCCACATCCTTAAAGTATTATTCATCCATAATGATATACTAATATCATTATCTCAAATATAATGTTATAATATTATTTTAAAAGAATTAACTACATCTATATCCTCTTCTATTAGATGGGAAACTAAACCATCCATCGTGGGTTTGGTAGACTACCGCCTCACGAACCGATGTAATTCATTTTCCATCATAAAAATCCATGTTTGTTTATGATGATGGATTATATATATATATTATAATCATGAAATACTTATCATTCTATAATATTATTATATCTTATACTTTCTTACCTTACCATCCATTGAAAAACGATAAGGTTGTTCATGCATATGTGCAGACTACAACCTCCAAGAAGTGATGTAATTATTTTTCTATCACCACAAAACATGGTGGATATATATAGGTTTATTAATATAAATAATATTTTTTAAGATATAATTGTTATTAAATAAATTTAAAATAATACTTACATTTTTTCAATCCTAATAATTTAAAAATGGAAATTTTATTCATTTGTACGTACGACCTACTGTCTCCATGACAGTGACATAGTTCATTTTTCATAACAATAATTGATGGATGATCTTAAAATAAATATTTATGAAAAAATGTTAATTATTTCAGGATTACTCCTCTATATATTTTATAACAATTACCTATTTTACCATAGTCAACCTAACGAAGTCATTTTGGAAATATGGACAAAAGGTCGTCAAAACATATGACATGAACATAAATGATTAATTAAATAAATATAAAATGGTAGAAAATAAAATAAAAAGGAAATATAAATAGAAAAAAGGTTCTTATAATATTAAATAATTAAAATATGTATATTATTCAGGATGATAAATAATTTACGTGAAGATTCAGACCTGAGGTAAAGGATTTCATTTCAATTTTTTGTCACTAAGTCTTATTTTATTGTTATGCACCTAATTTTGTTTATATGGTCAACATAGTACCCATTTTACATGTCATATCAAGAATGAGTCGTACTTTATGGTATTTATGCTTCATATTTAATTATTTCTTCCAAGGGTATTTTACTTGAAATATCTTAAGTTGTAAGTAGTTTCATAACACTATTTGCATTTACTATGATGTATATATAATTAATTTACTATGAAATTCCATGATTATTTGTAAAGTTACCACTTATTTAATTATTTTTTTATGAATATTATTTTTGGATTTCTATTTTTCAACCATCAATAAAAAAAATTATTATTTCCCACATCAATGTTATGATGTTTGTAGGGGTTATTCTTCTCATATTTTGTTTTTTGGGACATTGGTTATGTTTTAAACCTATATTGTATTATGAGGTTTACATAATTCCCATTTTACTTGTTATATCATGAATATATTTAAATTCATTATATGTAATGTTTCATTTGAAGTTATTTCTTTCAAGGGGTTAATGATTTGAATATTACCAAAGTGGTAAGTGTTTATTTCACAATATCATCATTATCTAGGATTGTTTATGTTAAAGTCTATACTTGGGAAATTATTTAATATATCCATCTTATACCCAATATAATATATGTTACTATGGTTATTTCGAAAAATTATATGTTTTCCTTTCAGTTTTATCTTTTAAGTACTCAAGATACCAAAATAATGATTTTAAGGGAAACATAATTTTTTTCTATTTGGTTAGGAATGTTTTTATTCAATGCCCATATTTTTATTAAAATGTTTCCAAGAGTGTTTTTTATTTTTATTGGATTTTTTAAGTCATTTTTTCAATTTTTGTGTTTCTATATAAATATTTCAAAGGAATATTATTTTTTTCTCAAGGAGGTAATTTTTGACTATTATTATAAATATGAATGGAATATTTGTTCTAACATACCCAACATGAGTAGAATTTTCAACTATCATGGCTTGTGAATTCTTTGAATCTTCCATTATGATTTTCCATGATTCTTTTTGAATAAATTATTTTTCCTTATATTCTATAAATTTTTAGTTTTTAAAATTTAATTTAAAAATTAAATGTGTATTTTTTTGAAGAATATTTTCAATAATAACATTATGCTATTTTTATTCATAAACAACAACAAAAATTTTAGTCTCTATTGGGAATATATTGCAATGAAACCACCATTATTCTTTCTTTTGATGGTTTTGGATATGATTGACCTCATAAAGTATTGTCATTTCATATGTTAGTCCATTTTATATAAAAATTTATGAATAAGGTATGTTTATTAGGTTGTATAAATTGTTCATATAATAAATTAATTGGAATTATAGTGTAATTGGTGGGGAATAAAATTATATTTCACCTTGATGGATTTGTAGGTCTCATGAGACAAACTAGCTAGCTAGAC
Organism: Viscum album; assembly: GCA_963277665.1. NCBI lineage: Eukaryota > Viridiplantae > Streptophyta > Magnoliopsida > Santalales > Viscaceae > Viscum > Viscum album. The sequence goes on along the minus strand of OY728160.1, from coordinate 467,942,933 downwards.
TGATTAAATTGTTTTCTGGTGTATGCTTACCCATTTATTAAATTTTATTATCACAAGACCTAAAATGAATGTTTCATATGTTTGTAATTATGAATTCTATAATTATAAAATTATTTATCAATATCAATGTGATTTTTTAGAATAATATCCATGGATAAGTTTTAAACTAATGTGAATATTTATATGTAATCATTTGATCTTTATTAACTCTTATCAAATTGTTATTCATGCCCATGATATTGATTAAATGAAATGTGTATATATTTATTTACATTCTCATATTAATTATTCCTTATTTACTCATGATAGCTTAGACTATGCAAAACCCATACCGAGAATCTGAACTCACCCTTATTTGTTTCCATTCCTTAGGATATGAAGAAGATATATTTGAATTATTTTCAAGGATGCATAATAATTAACATAACATTGTTTATTTATTTTATGTTTTCTAATTATTGTGATATAAATTTATGTATCTAGAAAAATCTATTAAACTATTTATTCATTTAGGATGCAATTCATTATCTTAGTTCCAATTTCACAAGGTAATCCTTTACTATGGGATAATAGGGATAGAGTATTTATAGTTGGTATTAGATGAGGTTTAAGATAAACCTTGGGAACTTGTTTTGTAGAACAATAGATTCGGTAAAATTAACCTATGAATAAATTTTAGGATATGATTAAGTATATGATAACACGAATTTTTTTAGTAAGTTATAGATTATATGTTTCTCATAACAATGAATCCCTGTTTGTTTACTATAAGTAGATGTGGTTTGGAAAAAGATGAATCCAGTGGTTATAACATTGAAAGTAATTGGGTTAGTGTATATTGGTCATTATTGTAGTTCACTATTAGTGTTATCTTACTACATAAAAAGTTTGACACTCCCGAGGGATATTCATTAGTTAATTCACATCATCATTATCAACTATTATGATTAATGAGAGATTAAAACCTTTGGAAACCTATGAACTTTCATAGAGATATGGGATACCACTAAATTTTATTAGGATTATATTCATAAGGGTAATCATATTTTTAAAATTATTAATATATTCTCTTTTAGGTCTTATGTGATGAGATTTTACCATGATTATATATATTTTGGGAGATATTAATTGTAAAAAAACCATGATCTTAATATATGTTTTAGTAAAAGGTTTATTTTAGGAATTTGGTTTTAATATTTTATGTATATATATTTAAAGGTAATGATAACCTTTAGGGATAATATGATAATTGATGTTAAGGTAATAATAAATAATTAAGAATATTTTTTTTTGTTCAAGAATAAGTTGTATAGAAAACCATTTTGATTTAAAATTAATTTGATGATTAATGTTTTATTTGAGTATTTTCATCATATTTTTTTGACTTTAATATGAATTATTTTAATATAGTTTGGTAAAAAGATATCGCACCTGTCTGGTGACAACTCCTCACATTAGGTAAGTTCACAAGGATTGAACCAATAACCCAATGGTAATAATGGTGCAATGCCTACCACTGGACTACATGATGTACTGGATAATATTATTTTTTTACCGAAATGGTTTGATGGATAAATATTATAATAATTTTTGAAATCCTATTATTAGATCAAAACATTTTGAATTTTCATGATTTTTAGGTGATTTAAGATATTTTGGGAGATGTATTATTGTGTTAATATATATATATACATTATTATTATTGTAATATATTATTCAGGGAGAATGTTATATCATATTTATAGGTGTATGGTAAATGGCATTAGATAACCTTTAAGATCAATTTTTTTTAACATTGATGTTATTGAGGTTAATTGGGATGTATGCTTATTTATTTTTGGAAATATCTATGTCATACATTTTTTTATTGTTAAATTTTGGAGGTTAATATTTTATTTAATTATATAAATGTTTATTAATTTTGGGAATTGTAATAACTTTTTCTAACCACTCTGGGGTTTAATTAGTTTCTTTTGATAGGAGAAATAACTTGATATAATTTTTAGAGTCATTAAATATATTATAATTTGATTTTAGTTCTCCAGGCCTGAAAAATTCATCTAAATACTTATCATTTGGAAGAAAAATGAGATTATAGTGGAAATTGATTAAATTTTGAAATTTTACTTATAAATTATGTATGTTTAATTATTTTATTAAATTATATGTTAATGTAATTCATTAACTCTCATAATAAAACATGAAGTAACATTTTATTATATTATATCAAAAATTTATTATTTTGTGGTCATTAACTTTCAACTAACCATGTCCTTTATCACTCTCTATTAATCCTTGGGTGTATTTTTTATACTCCATGACCATATTTTCTCTTCACACAAATGTTATAATTTTTATAAACCTAGTTTTGTGTTATTCTAGATGGCCATCAAATTTACATTTCCATCTTTTTAGGAGGAATTTTTATTAACCCTTTTTATGATTTGGGTTTTCCAATAAAAAATTAAAACATAAAATCCTTGATAACTAATCAGAAGTTCAAATTAGGAGCAATAAATTTATTGTGTGGGTTGAGAATGTTACGCCTCATGATTTTTAACAAAGAAAACTATTTTCAATATGGTATATGACATGAAACACCTACCTTAAATGGATTATGAAATATTATTCTTTAAATTTGAATGTTATAACATAGATGTTAATTTTTATAGTATGAATTAGATTAACTAATTTATGAAAAATTATAAATTTCAAACTCAATATACCTTTATTAATAAATTTATAGAAAATAATCTCTCAATTTTTTAGTTTAGCAATTTTATTTTTCAAAAATACATTTTCTTCAAAAATGACTTTTATTTCTTTTCATGAGAAAATATTTTCTTTAATTTATGGAACTTTTTGAAAATTTAATTGACAATGAGGATATAATTTTTGAAATCATCATATCATAATTACCTTATGTTGAAATTTTTATATTTGTCTAAAATATTTTATTTTTCAATGCATAATGAAGTATATTGATTTTTATTAAAAAAGGTATTTTATTTTCAAGTATTTATAAAATTAAATTATATTTAGGAGTTGTTTTAAAATTTAATTCGTTACATTTTATATTTTTATTTCAAATTATAGTATTTTTTAATTTTCTTATACTTTTATATATTATAAAAGCATTTTATACATAAAAATGCATTTTTCTAAACCACTGGTTTTCATCACGGTTCGTGGGTAAACTTTTAAATTAGATACTATCATTTATGTAAATTGATTCTTGAAAAAATTATTCTAAATTTAGAATTAATTGTCTAGAGTTTAAATGGTACCCATTTATTTTTATTTATTATGAATAGTAACTAAAATAAATAATTATTTCCATTGTAAGGGTAAATCGGGAAATTATTGTGAAAAATATTATGATAAGGACAAAAAAATTCTACCTAACACTTAACTTAAACCTATTGGATGAGTATAGATCCACCATTTACATCAAATTCTCATATATATTACCAATTTGTGCCATATTTGTTCAATTTGGTCCTTTATAATATTTATGTAAAAGATAAAGACAAAAAGGTCACTTTATTGGTATTAATAACTACATTATTTTTTTTCAAGTATAAAAACAACTATTGTTTACATATAAATGGTAATTTTAATGATACATTATTTTCTTATCAGGGAAATTTATTAATAATTTTTATAAATGAAATAATTTCATTAAATGATTATGCAACACTAAAAAAATATTTATTTAATTAATATAAAAATAAAATAAATGATTTTAAAAATAATGAAAGTAATATAAATTTAATAAATTATAATGTTAAAATATATTAATATTTATGGAATTTTATTTGTATATTAAAGGATTATATTCTAATTCTACTAAAAACATGTTTCATTCAATTCCAAATTAAATGAATAGTTCCAAAAATGACATTAATGAAATTTTATAATATATAATATTTTTTTAATGATTTAAAATTCCAAATAATACTATTATTGGAAATGTGACTGAGATATGGTTTAAAATATAAACATTTATCCATTTATTGTCCAATTTTCCTTTTATAGTAACTATATTGACCCCTAAATATTAAAAACATTGATATCACACTGATTCCCAAAAAGTGTAAACACAAGATAAACAAAGAGATAAGCGTAAAAATATAATCAAGAATTTTCAAAATTATATTGGATTCTTTTTTTATTTATCATAATCCAATATTAAAATTATATCATTTTTTTGGTTTTTTTCAATGAAATATAATTTATTTCAATTTAATATTTTTTGAAAATTCAAAAGTGCCCCTCCACTCATTTATAAAAAGGTAACCTCCTCTCTTCTCTTCCTAAAAAATAAAAAAATTTGGCAATAAAATTAAATTCTAAAATACCTTCTTTACTTCTGTTTCCATATACTAGAGGCTATGGTTTGATTATTAACCCCTCTTAGGATGTATTTTTATGTAACTCTAAAGAGGTTGTCTGAAGAAGAGGTATCATTCTGAACCCAATGTTTTTATTTTGTTTTTATTCCACATCCTTCAAGTATTATTCAACCATGATGATATAATAATATCATTATATCAAATATAATTTTATATTATTATTTTAATTGCATTAACTACAAAATTATCCTCTTCCATTAATTGGTAACTGAAACCATCGTTCGTGTGTTTAATGGACTGCCACATCACAAACTGATGTAATTAATTTTACATCATCGAAAATAATTATTTTTTATGATGATGGATTTAATATATATATATATATATATTATTCCTGAAATATGTATCATTCTATAATATTATTATATCTTATACTTTCTTACCTTACCATCCATAATAAAATGACAATGTAGTTTATGTGTATGTGCGGACAACCACCTCTAAGAGGTGATGTAACTCATTTTATATCACCACATCACATGGAAGAAATATATAATTTTATTTAAATAAATAATATAATTTTTATGATATAATGGTTATTCTATAAAAATAAAACAATACATACATTCTTTCTATCATAATCTTTAAAAAATGTAAATGTTTCTTATTTGTACGTACGACCTACTGTATCCTGGATAGTAACACATTTAATTTTTCAAAACCATAATTCATGTATGATTTTAAAATAATAATTTATATAAAAAAAGGTTCATTATTTTAGGATTAATATTCTATATATCTTATAATAATGACTTATTTTTTCATAGTCAACGTATCTAATTTATTTTGGACATATGTACCAAATCTCATCAAAACATCTAACCTAAACTTAAATTATTAAATAAATAAAAATAATTTTGTAGTAAATAAAATAAATTAAAAAATTGACGTGTAAAATTTTCTTATAAAATTAAATAATTAACATATGTATATTATCCAGGATGATAACAAAGGCATGTGACGAGTCAGACCTGAGGTAAGGGATATCATCTCAGTTTTTCTTCACTAACTCATATTTTTATTCTTATACATTTAATTTCCTTTATATGGGGTATATAAAACCAATTATACATGTCAAATCAAGAATCAGTCATACTTCATGGTATTTTATGTGTAAAATTTAAATATTTATTTCAAGGGTATTTGACATGAAGGATCTTAATTGGTAAATAGTTTCATAACTCAATTTTTAATCACTCGGATGTACATAAACATAATTTAATATGTTATTCCATGATTATTTGTGAAATTAATACAGATTTATTTATTTTTATTATTTAGGATTTTTATTTTTGGATTTTTATTTTTCACCCATCAATAAAAAAATTGTTAATTCCTACTTCAATGGTATGATCTTTGTAAGGGTTATTTTTATCAAATTGTATTATAGGGGACATATGTAATGTTTTACATCAATATAATATTTTTTTGGTTGATATAATTCCCAATTTAATTGTTATATCATGAATATATTTATATTAATCATATATAATGTTTCATTTTATGTTATTTCATTATGGTAGATTGTCAGGAACTGAATCTGGTTTCCATCAAAACCGACACACGAACTTGCCCGTGATAATGATCGAAGGGCGTTGTTGATCCCCATGGGATGGTACAAGTTCTTTGGTATCATAAAATGACGTTTGGGAACAATTTAACCGATTTAATAAACATTAAACAATAAACAAACTCAATAAAACAAATATGGATTTATCAACTAAAACCGTCTTTAAAAAAAAATTTAGAACTGAATTACATAAGTTTAAACTATGTTTAAAGACCATTAAAAATGCTCAAAACCAAATAAGTAAATCCCAAGAACCTCTACATGGAAAGAGCCATGACCCTCAATCCATCCGCCACAACATCGCACCACGAACGACCGGTAAAAACCCGATCTATTGGCACAAAAGTAGTACCCAAACCTATGAAAAAAATAACCAAGTCTACTTACACCCAAGTGTGTATGTAGGGTTTGATCCAATTCCCTGAAAGATACCACCCCTATGAAATTACATGTGATAAACATTCAATGATTAATATCTTGCATGTCTTGATAAACAAGAAATGCTTGTTACAATTTCTAAAACACGCAACTTAAAAATTAAAACATTTTTAAAGTGGGAAAATTTATAGAATCATCACTTTTAATATAAATGAAAAAACTACTAAAATTTCTAGCCAACAATATTTTATGCTGATGGTAAGCACAAATAATTCAATTAGAAAAAGCAATAAGAAATAACCCATAGGAACTAGTTCGTTGTTGGTCCCAGGTACCTCGTATCTCGGTGAGAGTAACCATCAAAATATATGTTCCCATGAACATGAGCAACTAGTAGGGAGAATAATCATAACCTAGTAAACCCCAATCAATATCATCATATTTTAGTTATTGTTGTAATCATCAATCTTTCTACAGGAAACTGAGGCCAAACCCCACAGATTCACTAGCATACTAGTACACGTCCACCAACCTAGATACCTGGGTTTCCCCTTATGCTCAAACAAGTTCAACAAGCCAAGAAATATAGTTTTCACATTAAAATATCAATTCCACTTTACAAATTTACCCAAAATCCCCATTTACATCACATAAGTCAAAAAATACACTTTGTGTTCAAATTCATTTTGAAATCAAACTCACACCAAAATAGCCCACACCACATTTTGCACAACTTTCACAATCCAACACATACATTAACAATTTTATAAAAAAATTACAAATAATCTAACTATCACATAATAGACCACTCACATGTTTTATAAATCCCTTTTTCATTAACAAAATTCACTTTTCACATCACACTCACACAAAATGCCCACATCACATTCAAACCTCTTTCACATTTCCATAAATTCGTCAAACATTTTTTATAAAATATTTCCAAGAGTATACACATCACATGACATCCCCATTCCCATTTATGATGGAATATTTCTAAATATACACAATCCAAAATAGTTTTCCAATATGATTTCACCTCTTACATAAATCATTAAACCATTCTAAACTTTCATAAAACAATTCCAAGGAGTGTACCCAATATTTTCACATAAAATCCATTTAAAAACCATCTTTCAAGGACAATATCACACCAATACCAATTCAAAACAGAATTAGAATCCCTAAAAAAATTTATTAAACAATCCCAAGTGTTATAAAAATATCTCAAACAATACAACAAAAGATCCACATGAAAAACACACATTTTCAAAATAACTTTCAAGAAGTAGAACATGGTATAACACCTTAAACCTATTCAAAAACCCACTTTCAAACCCAATGGAACACCAATACCCTACCAATTCTGAATTGTATGCCCAAGAAAGATTTATTAAAAGAATTTCATATGTTCTAAAATACATCCAAATAATAATTCAAGTGTTACACCTGAAAAACACTCAATTTCATGTTAAAATGCAACTATAAAATTAAACTCTTAACCAAATCAATAATGAAAAGTTTTTTCACCACAAAAAACATATGAGAAATATGAATAATTAGAAAATACATCAAGATAACTCATCAATAATTGATTACACATTGAACTGCCTACCGAATGTGTCGACTCCTTGAAATCTTGGTGCGAAACATCAAGTGCACTCTCGCCGCACCACAAGGAATTGAAGAGAATCCTAAAATCTCAGTATTACACAAAAAATACACCATGTCAAACCCTAGGTTCTAACCATATCTTATGGACACATTGTAACATCATGAAATAGGGATGAAACCCTAAGGAAATTGAAGAAAAGTAAGGGAGGAACATTTACTTGAACGAATGTTGGAGAAATCAACCTAAATCCAGCAGTATCTGAATTTTCTAACCGCCAAAATTTCAAGGTAGGTTTGAACAAGGATTTGGAGATCATGAAAGAATATTAATGTAGGAAAAATATAAAGAAATAAAGGTGTTATTAAGGAAACAAAATACCTTAATAAAACTGCTCGAATTGAGGAAGCTTAAGAAGTTTCGACATAATCCGAGAAGCAAATGAGCTCTTAAGAGGGGGATAAGAGAATGGGGGCACGCCACAGTTCTGTGGGCTCGGGATGAAGGTATAGTCAGTGAAAAATAGTAAAAATTGATTAAATTATTAAATAAACAAATAATTTTTTAAAAAAATGGAAATGGGCTTTCGGGATGGTCCAAATATTTAAATAAAAACCCAAATCCACCATTCATATAGATTCATAAAGGTTCCAAATTTCAATGGTGGTGTGAATAGGTCAGTGGAGGCCATTTATAAATTTTAATGGGTGAAAAATATTAAAAATAGAAAATTTTATAAATGAAAGAAAATTGGTTTTTATTTTGTGAAATGGGCTCACAGGTTGGCCGAAATCATGAAATCTCAAACTTTTTTCAAAAAAAATTGGGAAACCCCCAAAACAAATTATGAATGGAAATTAAATCAAAAATAAATTTAAAAGAAGTCATGGATGTGATAATTCTCCCCCACCATAAAAACTTTTCATCCCCATAAAGCCACATTAAGGCCAAATACAAAAACAAAACCCAACCGATAAACTAAGATGTACTTCATTGCTAGGTTTCGCCCCCAAAGGACAAAACACCTCCAGGGATCAATTAAAGAAGGATTACTCTCACAACCAAAACATACACCACCTTCATAAAATGATCAATCACATTCATTATTATCCCAAAAGAAAACTCCTCAAACTCTATTTTAACAAGACTCAATCAATTCACCCAAACAAACAACAACATCGAACTAGGTTACACTTACCTTGATATAACTAAACCGTTGGGAGTTCTCCAATCCCAAAGTTTAATCAAGGATGATTTTGGAAGCTAAATATCTCTGAATGAGACTACCTACCACTAAGCCAAGACCATGGATAAATCTGAGTTATTGGTATGGGGGTACACAATTAAGCTCCCCAACATAAGAGACAACCTATATTTTCCTGAGATAGAATCAGGACAATAACAAGGGGAGGCCTGAATAGACTCCCCAGTACAAAGGGTAAACTTCAATTCAAAATTTATAAAAGATCATAGATGAGAATAATAGTGTGTATCCCTACCATTATAACTAACCATCTTAATCGACCAACATGGGCCGACATAGAAAGGCCAAAAAATTTAATGATTTGGGAAGGCTGTATGGTTAGTCCTCATAGTTTGGGAAAATGTGCACTAACTGTGTAGATCATTCTTTCCTCATTGATTCCTGGCACATGGTCACCTCTAATCATGCACAAACTATGTGGTCGGCATGTCTATCCAAATTTCCAACCATTATCCAAGGACTCAATGGAAACCAAAGTGGGAGGGAATAAAATTGGGCGATGACATGGGTACAAGGCCCTATACTTATTTCCACCTAACGATAACAACCAAAGAAAGATGATGACACAAAAGGTTTAAAATATTCCTATATTTCATACTGAGGATTGGACATTGTACAAGGGTTTAAATAACCATGATATTTTCCCTAACTAGAAGCCAACTTCTCTCCAATACCTATGTCTGGAGCTTAAATGATTGAAGCATATTCGGTCATGCAGTTAGGCTTCAGAAACCCCCTAAAAGACAATTATTTTTTCGGTGCCACAAACAACTACACCACAATCCCTGATATGTTTTCCAATACATAACACATTCATAACACACTTTACCCTAACCTGATATTTCACCGAAACAAGGGACTAGAAGATGCACACACATCACACATTCTTTCTTCGGGTGAGAAACAATATAATTAAAGAACACCTATAATCAAATTCCTCTAAAATAGAAGATTTTGAAGTTTTTCCAAGGGATATATTCCCCCAAAATAAAAGAAAATCTCAGAGGATTGCACGATATTCACCTTTATGGTCAATCGAGCACATGACATCATAAGGCGTCATCAAACATGACCATTACGACTAATATAAACAATGCATAGAGAGGGACCTTATATAACATCCCAAAAAAACAATTCTAGAAAGTGGCCATAATATCTTCTCGTGACCAGATTTCCCAGACAGGTAGTTTAATGAGAACTCATACTTCAAAGAGACTATGAAGGGCCCAAAGACCCTATTAGAAACCACCATACACCCATCCACACTAACAACCCCATAACACTTAAACCATCGACGAATCAGGAATCTTAAGAAACTATGGTCTCCTTCAATCTTCCACGAGCACTCTCCCACTACAAGAGTATCCTCAAACACAAAAAGTAAATGGTGTAGACTCATTCAATAAAGCTAGATAATAGATTCAATACATTGATCAACTGAAGTATTTTCCGATGGTGAAACAATCCATGTTGCACTTCATTTGTGTAGTAACCCTTCATCGGGGCATACCTTATCCAACAAGATAACCCAAGGACCCAACCAACCTGTTCCATTGGTTAAAAAGTTCCAAAACCCAGACCAAAAAACATGAAGGAAACCACCATAAAGGCATCAAAAAACATTTCTCAAAAGATACTACTAAACGAGCCTTCTTCCCACCTTACCGACCAAACCCAGACCCAAAACATAGTTCAAACAAGAAGGGTTATTGGACACAAAACATCCCACAAAATCAACATTAAAAAACACATAATACAAACCATCCCAATTTAGTTATCAAAACATTATGTTTTCCTTTAAAAACATTTATTGGAATGGAAAATTGTTCAGAGGTTAGCGTATCCACCCACGGTACCCCATGGGACCCATACATGAAAATTTCTGTTCCAGAATGGGAACCCTCCTCATATCCATCCCAACATCGATCCATCTATGCCATAAACCATCCATAATCCCATATAACCCCATGCATGTGGTCTCTCACAGAAATACAAAAGGTTAAAAAAACATTCCACTTTTCAAAACCAACATTGTCAACCAATACCTTTTTTTTCTCAAAACTGCTAACCACAAAATCAAACCCAAATTATAGCTTACAAAAGATTATCAGAAAGGAACAAACATTCAAATAAAAACTCACTTTCAATCCATTCACATCAATTTCAATAAATCTCTTCCAATTAAACCACCTTTCAATAGTTTATAAAACTATAGGGGAAACACTTTTTCAAAACCAACCTTGACATAGTTCATGATTTCAGAAGAGGTTAAAACACACCATTTTCTATTCCAATACAATTTTAATAATTCAGTTCTCCCATTTCAAATATACAACGATTCCCTCTTTGTTATAAAATCATTTGAAAAAAACATTATGCTTCTTAAAACCATTTCATTTTTTATTTAAAACTGAACTTTCAAGATTTCAATACTATTAGACACAAGAAAATGCGATAGGAAACTAGTTCCAGTGGGTGACTTGAACATATGGTTGGAGGCCATAAGAAAATCAATTCACCATCATAGATAGTGTTATAGGGAAATATCTCCAGATCTCTATGGCTTTCTAGGCCCTGTGAGCTCACTGAGACCATTAACCCAACTCTGTTTTCATTTCCCCTAATCACCTTCACACTAAGAAAACTAAAGGACTCAGATAAATCCAAACTCCCTTGGTGAATTGATCATGTCATAAGGTATGGTGATCAGGCGCACTACCCATTACTATAATTCCATGTCCCAACAATCATAAATCCATAATATCTCAACTATTCCCTAAATAACATTACCCAAGGGGTTAACCTGAACCTCATTTGATACCATTTTGTCACGAACCAAATATGGTCTCCATCAAAACCAGCACCTGACCCGGCCCACGATAGGGCCTGAAGGGCGTCCCCGATCCCCATGGGCTATTAATAGTTCCCGGGTATCATAAAATGATGTTTGGTAATGATTTAACTGATTTTATAAATATTAAACAAGAAACAAACTCAACAAAACAAATCTATATTTTTCAACTTCAACCATCTTTTTCAAAATTTCAGAACTGAATTACATAAAATAAAGCTTTTTTAAAAGACCATTACAAAGGTAAAAAACCAAATAAGGATAGCCTAAGAACACATCCTTTAACAATTTTATAAATTATTTCCAAATATGATAAACATCAAATAACTGCCCAATAACATGTTTAATAAAACCCCTGTTCATAAAAAATCTAATTTTCACATCACACTCACACAAACAACCCACATCACGTTCACACCTCTTTCACAATTCAGTAAATCCGTTAAACATTTTTATACACCATTTCCAAGAGTATAAAAATCACATGATAGCCCCATTCACATTTAAAATGGACCATTTCTAAATATAAACAATCCAAAATAGTATTCTAATATGGTTTTACCTCTGATATAAATCATTAAACCATTCAATTATTTCACAAAACAATTCGTAGGAGTGTACCCATGATACTCACAAAAAACCCATTTCAAAAACATCTTTCAAGGAAAAAATCACACCAATACCAATTAAAAACAGAATTGGAATCCCCAAAAACATATATTAAACAATATCCAAGTGTTATAGAAATACTTTAAACTCCACCGCAAAAGTTCCACATGAAAAACACACATTTTCAAAATCACTTTCAAGAAGTACAACATGGTTTTACAACTTAAACCCATTCAAAAACCCACTTTCAATCCCAATGGAACACCAAGAACCTACCAATGCAGAATTGGAAGCCCAAAAATGTTTTATTAATCCAATTTCATGTGTTCAAAAATACACCGAAATAATACCCGAAATGTTATACAAGGAAAACACCCAATTTCAAGCTAAAATAATACTATAAAATTATACTCATAACCAAATCAATTAGGAATAGTTTTTCACCACAAAAAACATATGACGAATATGAGTAATGAAAAAATATAGCAAGATAACTCATCAATAATTTTTTACACATCAATCCACAAACCGAAAGTGTCAAATCCCTCAAATCTTGGTGCGAAACATCAAGTGCACCACCGCCACACCACAAGGAAGTGATGAGAAATCTAAAATCTCAATATTACACCAAAAAGACACCATGTAAAAGCCTTTGTTCTAACCCTATCTTCTAGACACTTTGGAACATCACGAAAGAGGGAGGAAACCCTAAGGAAATGGAAGAAAAGGAAGGGAGGAACACTTACTTGAACAAATCATGGAGAAATCGACCTAAATACACCACTATAATAATTTTAAAATAGAAAAACATTCAAGGGATGTTCTAACAAGGATGTGAAGATCATGAAGAAATTTTAATGGTGGAAAAGTTTGATAAATGAAGGATTTAGTAAGAAAAAAATTACCTTTATAAATCTGATCGAATTGAAGAATATTAAGATATTTCGACATACTCCATGAAGAAAATGAGCTCCAAAGAGGGGGAGAAGAGAATGGTAGTGCACCTAGGTTTAGTGGGATCCAGATAGATGTGGAATCACCAAAATGTAGTTAATTTTGAATAATTTATTAAATAAACCAATATTTTTTTCAAAACATGAAATGGGCTTTCGGGGTGGCCCAAATCCTTAAATAAAAACCACAATACACTATTATTATGGATTAGTAAAGGGTAAAAAATGAAATGGTTGTGTTAATAGGTCAGTAGAGGCCATTTAGGAAATGGAATGGGTGAAAAATATTAAAAAATTAAAAAGTTATAAAAGAATGAAAATTGGTTTTTAAATCTAGAAATGGGCTCACAGTTTGGCCCAAATCATGAAAACTCACACTTTCCTCAAAAAAAATAGGAATCCAAAAAAAACAAATAAAGAATGAAAATTAAATGAAAAATATATTTAAACGAATTCATGGATGTGACATTTGTTATGATTTGAATGTTTCTAAAGGTGTAATGGTTTATTTCACAATCTCATCATTATCCAATATTGTTTATCTTAAAGTCTATATTAGGGGAGTTATTTAATCTCTCCATCTTAAACCCAATATAACATATTTTCCTATAGTTATTTTTAAAAATAATATTTTTTCATTTCATTTTTCTCTTTTATATACTTAAGATATGAAAATAATTATTGAAAGGGAAATAAAATATGTTTTCTATTTGGTCAGGAATATTTTTCTTCCATGCCCATGTTTTTATTAAAATTTTTTAAAGAGTGTTTTATTATTATTATATGAATTTAAAAGTCATTTATTCAATGTTTCAGTTTCTATATAAGTATTTCAAAGGAATATTATTATTTATTTCTGAGGATGTAATTTTTGACTATTATTGAAAATATGAATGGAATATTTGTTCTTACATTCTTGACATGACTAGAATTTTCATCCATCATGAATATTGAATGATTTGAAGCATCCATTATGAGTTTCCATGGTTCTTTTCAAAGAAATATTTTTTCCTTATATTCTATAAATTTTTGTTTTTAAAAGTGAATTTAATTGTTAAATGTTTATTTTCCCAAATAATTTTTTTAATGAAAACATTATGCTATTTTTATTCATAGAAAACATAAAAACATTTAGTCTCCATTGGGAATAGGTTGCAATGATACCACCCTTATTCATTTTTTGGATGGTTTATAATAATTATGATCTTAGAAAGTATTTTCATTCCATATGTTAGTCGCTCTTATTTGTAAATTTATTGAATAATGTGTATTGATTATGTTGTATAAATTATTCATATAATCGATGCATTGAAATTATTATGTAACTTGTGGGGAATAAATTTATATAGCACCTTGATTCATTGGTAGGTATAATTAGACAAGCTTGTTGGCTAAACTGATTAAATGGATTTTTGGTGTATTCTTACCCATTGTTTAAATTTTTTTATCACATAACCTCAAAGAAAAGTTTCATATGTTTGGAATTATTAATTCCATAATTATAAAATTAGTTTTTAATATCCATGTGATTAATTATATGTAATCATTTTATCTTAATTAACTCTTATCATATTATTATTCATGTACAAGTTATTGATTAAATGACATTTTTTCTTGTTATTTACATTGGTATATTTATTATTCCTTATTTACTCAACATATCTAAAACTGTACATAACCCTTACTGAAAATTTGAAATCACCTTTATTTTGATTCCTTTCTTTATCATATAAAGAAGATATATTTGAATTATATTCAAGGAAGCATAACAATTAATTTAACTTTATTTATTTATTTTATGTTTTCAAATGTATGTGAGATTAAATCAAGTATCTTGAAAAAAACTACTAAACTATTAGGCCCTTTAAGATGAAATTACTTATCTTAGTTCCAATTTCATAAAGTAGTCGTTGACTCTAGGATATTAGGGATACAGTATTTATAGTTGATATTAGAGGAGGTATAGTATAAACCATGAGAACTTATTTTATAAAACCATAGATTAGGTAAAATTACACTATAAATATCTTTTAGGATTGGTTTAAGTATATGAAAACATCAAAATGTTTTGGTCAATTATAGATTATATGTGTCTTCTAAAAATTCATCCCTGTATGGATATTATAAGTGGATGTAGTTTTGAAAAAGATGCATATAGGGGTAATAACATTGAAAATAATTGGGTTAGTATATCCCAGTCATCATTGTAGTGCACTATGAGTGTTATCTTACAAAATTAATGGTTTGAAAATCCCAAGGGATATTCTTAGGTTAATTTACATTTTCTTTATCAACTATTATGATGAATGAGAGATTAAAACCTATGGAAACCTATTAAAAACTATGATTTTTTATAGTTATATGGGATAAAACTAAATTTTCATTTGATGATATTTATAAGGATAATAATTTGTTTAAAATTATGAATATACACTCTTTTAGGTTTTATGTGATTAGAATTTAACATGATTTTGGATATTTTTGGATACATTCATGGTAAAACAAACCTTGAGTTTAATATATGTTTTAGTGAAAGGTTTATTTGAGGAATTATGTTTTAATATTTTATTTATATAAGTTTAATGGTAATGATAACCTTAAGGGATAATACGATCATTGATGTTAAGGTAATCAGAGTTAATTGAGATTATTTGTTTTTGTGGGAAAATAATTTATATAGAAAACAGTAGTGGTTTAAAATTTATTTGACGATTAATTTTTTATTTGAGTATTTTCATCATATTTTTTGTGAAATGAATATGAATTATTTCAATGTAGTTTTGGAAAATGGATTATACAAATGCATAGAGATAACTCATCACATCTGGTAAGGGCATGACGCTTGAACCCATAGCCAAAAGGTGATAAGGGTGCAATTACTACCATTGAACTACATGATGTACTGGATAATATGATTTTTTGACTCAAATGTTTTGATGGATAAATATTATGATAATATTTGGAATCCTATTATAGGACCAGAACTTTTTGAATTTTTATGATTTTAAGGTGATTTATGATATTTTGGGAGATGTTTTATTGGGTTAATATATATATATATAACCATTATGAATAATGTAAAGTATTATTTAGGAAGAATGTTGTATTATACTTGGAGATGTGTGGTAAATGGTATTAGAAAACCATTAAGCGTAAAATATTATTTAATATTGATGTTATTGAGGTTAATTAGGAGGTGTTCTTATTTATTTGTGGAAGGACCTATATCAAATCATTGGTTCTGTTGTTGAATTTTGGAGGTTAATGTATTATTTATTTATTTAAATGAATAATAATTTTTGGAATTATAATATCTTTTGCTAAATATTTTGTGTTTTGATTAATTTTTAATTACAGGAGGAATTTCTTGATATAATTTTACAGAGTCATCTAATCGATTAGAATTTGATTTTATTCCTTCTAGAATAAAACATTCATCTGAATACTCATAGTTTGGAAAAATAGATGCGATTATAGTGGAAATTGATTAAATGTTGAAATTTTATATATCCATTGCATATATTTATTTTATTAAAGTATATGATAAAGTAATTCCTTAACTCTAGTAAAAACAAAATGAAATAATATTTTATTTTATTACATAAAAACTTTATGGTTTTTCCTCATTAACATTCTACTAACCATGTCATTTATCAGTTTTTATTAACCCATGGGTATAATTTTTCTACTCCATGAACATATTTTCCCTTTACACAGATGGTATCCTATTTATAAACATTGTTTTGTGTTTTTCTATTTGACCATCACAATTCCATTTCCCTCCTTTTAAGGGGATGTTTTATTAACCCTTTTTATGATTTGGGTTTCCCACAAAATAATTTTAAAACATAAAATCCTTTATTACTGGGAACATATTAAAATAATGAGTAATAAATTTATTAAGGGAGTTTTAATGTTACACCTCATGAATTTTAAAAATGAAAATTATCTTTGATTGAGTATATAACATGCAACACCAATCTTAAAGGGACCATTAAATATTATTATTTAAATTTGAATGTTATAACACATATTTTAATTTCTAATGTATAAATTAGATTAAATACATTATCAACATCTATAAATTTCATAAAAAATATAAATAAATAAAAAATTAATAGAAAATAATCAATATTTTTTTAAGAAAAGTCATTTTAATTTTAAAAAATACTTTTTCTTCAAAAATAACGTTTATTTATTTTAATGAGAAAATATTTTATTTAATTTATGGAACTTTTAAGAAATATAATTGATAATTAGGATATGATTTTTGAAATCATCATATAATAATTATCTTATGTTTAAATTTTTAAATTTTTCTACAATGTTTTATATTTCAATGAATAATAAAGAAATATTGATTTTCATTAAAAACAATATTTTCGTTTCAAGTATTTATAAGAAAAAATTATATTTTGGAGTATTTTTAAAATGTAATTATTTACTTTATATAAAAAATTTCTTATTATGGTAGTTTTAATGTTTTTATGCTTTTATGTAGTACAAAATAATTTTATACATAAAATGGCATTTTTTTAAACCCCTGTTTTTCATCAGGTTTCATGGGTAAAATTATAAATTAGATACTACCACTTTTATTAATTGAAAATTTTAAAAATTATTCTAAATTTATAATTAGGAGACAATAATTTAGTTAATTTTAACCTTTTATTTTTAGTCATTATGAATAGTATACATAAAAAATAATTATTGCTATGATAAGGGTAAATGGGGAATTAATGTAAAAAATAATATGATAAGGGAAAAAAATTGATCCCAACACTTGAAATAATCCTATTTGATGAGTGGAGCTCCTCAATTTACCTCAAATTCTCATATATATCACCACTTTGTTCCATATTTGTTCGATTTCTTCCTTTATAATATTTAAGTAAAAGATATAGACAAAAAAGTCACTTTCTTTGTATTAATAACTATAATTTTTTTTCATGTATAAAAACAATGTATGTTCAGTTATAAAGGTTTATTTAAAAGATAAATTATTTTTTATTAGGTAAATTTATTTATAATTTTTATTAATGAAATAATTTCCTTAAATTCTTACACAACACCGACAGAATATTTATTCAATTAATAGAAAAATAAAATAAATGAGATTTAAAATATTGAATGTAATATAAATGGAATACATTATTATGTTTCATTTTTTGATAATAATTTTATTTTATTTTTATGTTAAATGATTATATTATAATTCCACTACAATCATGTTGCTTTCAATTAAAAATTTAATTAATAGTTCCAAAAATTACATTAATGATATTTTATAATATATGAAATTTGATTTATTGATTTAAAATTCCTAAAAAAATTGTTTGAAAAAGTGACTGAGATATGTATGAAAATATCAAAATTTATATTTTTATTGGAAAAATTTACTTTTATAGTTACTATATTGATCCCTAATTATTAAAATCTTTGATATCACAAAAATTGACAAAAAGGGTTAACACAAGGTAAACAACGAGATAAGGGTAAAAATAAAATATAGAATTTTCAAAATTATATTGGATGATTTTATTTTTATTAATAAAAATACTATATTAAAATTATATTATTATGGAACTTTTTAAAATAAGATATTATTTATTTTAATTTAATATTTTATAAAAATTTAAAATTCCCCTCTACTCACTTATAAAAGGGAACCTCTTATCCTCTTTTCCTCACAAATACGAATCTTTTTCCCACTAAAATTAAATTCCAAAATACCTTCTTTACTTAAATTTATAAGTACTAGAGGATATGGTTTGATTATTAACCCCTCTTAAGATGGATTTTTATGTAAACCTAAAGATGTTGTACGAATAAGAGGTATCGTTCCCAACAGAGCGTTTTTATTTTATTTCTTCTTCCACAGCCTTGAAGTATTATTCAACCATGATGATATATCAATATCATTATCTCAAATATAATGTTATATTATTATTTTAATGGAATTAACTACATCCATCTCCTCTTCCATTAAATAGGAATTGAAACCCATGTTCGTGTGTTTGGTGGACTACCACCTCACGAACTGATGAAATTCATTTTCCATCATCAAAAATCATGTTTGTTTAAGGTGAATGATTAAATATATATAAATATATATATATATTATTCATTAAATATTTATCATTATATATTATTATTATATCTTATACTTTCTTACCTTACCATCCATTGAAAAACGATAATGTTGTTCCTACATATGTGCAGACTACCACCTATAAGAGGTGATGTGATTCATTTTCTATCACCACATCACATGGATGATATATATAAGTTAATTTAAATATATAATTTTTTTATGATATTTTGGTTATCATACAAATATAAAATAACACTTACATTCATTATATAATAATCCTTGAAAAATGGAAATGTTACACATTTGTACGTACGACCTACTGCCTCCATGATAGTAACACAATCTATTTTTCATAATCATAATTCATGGATTGTTTTAAAATAATAATTTATGTAAAAATATTAATTATTTCATGATTATAATTCAATATATTTTATAATAATGAGCTATTTTACTACAGTCAACCTATCTAATTCATTTTGGACATATGGACCAAAGGTTGTCAAATCATATGACAAGAAATTAAATGATTAATTAAATAAACATAAAATCATAGTAAATATAACAATAAGAAAAATAAACATAAAAAAGGATATTATAAAATTAAATAATTAACATATGTATATTATTCAGGATGATAAATAATATATGTGATGAGTCAGACCCGAGGTAAAAGATTTCATCCCAATTTTCCTTCAGTAAGTCATATTTTATTATTATGTACCAAATTTAATTTATATGGTGTATATACTACCCGTTTTACATGTAATATTAATAATCAATCATAATTCATGGTATTTTATATTTCAAATTTTATTATTTCATCCAAGTGTATTTTACATGAATGATCTTAAGTGGTAAGCGGTTTTACAACTCAATTTTCATTCACTAGGATATAATTATACTTAATTTACAATGTTATTACATTATTATTTGTGAAATTTCATCTGATTTAATTATTTTTTTTTAGGATTATTATTTTTGGATATATATTTTTCACCTATCAATAGATAAATTATTAATTCCCACTTCAATGGTATGATTTTTGTAAGGGTTCTTCTTCTAAAATTATCTTCTTCGGGACATGTGTTTTGTTTTACAAATGTATTATTTTATGAGGTTTCTCTACCATGAATTTGAAATTTTATATCATGAATCTATTTATATTAATGGTATTAAATGTTCCATTTGAGGTTATTTATTTCAGGGGTATTATGATTCAAAATTTTCCATAGTATTAATGGTTTTTTTCACAATATAACTTTTATTATTGATTTTTTTTGTTAAAGTATCTATAGGGGGAATAATTTTTTATTTCAGTATCAAACACAATATATTTTATAGTCCTATGGTTATTTCTAAAAATTAAATTTTTTTCCATTTATTTTCCACATTTATGTACTCATGTGACAAAAAGAATGTTTTTAAAGAAAAATAGATTTTTTTCAATTTAGTTAAGAATATTTTTCTTCACGGTCCATATTTTCAATAAAATTATTTCATGATTGTTTTTATTTTTATAATGTGATTTATAAATATATTTTTCTCTAATGTTGGAATTTATATATAGATATTTCAATGGAATCTTATTTTCATTTTCTTAAAGAGGTATGTTTTTACTTTTACAAAAAATGTGAATGGAAACTTTATTTTGACATTCTTGTAATGAATGAAATTTACTGGCACAATGAATTCTCAATGCCTTAAATCGTCATTTACATTTTTCCTTGGCAATTTTCAAATAAAATTTATTTCATAAAAAAATTTAATTTTTTTGTTTTGAAATGGATATTTAAAAATGAAAAGATATTTACATAAATAATGTTTTTAGTGACTATTTAATGGTATTTATATTCATCTAAAACAATAAAAATTTTAGTCATCACTAGGAATATGTCGTAATGATACTACCCTTATACATTCTCTAGATGGATTATGATTTTTTAGACTTGTAAATTATTTTTATTCTATACTTTTGTTCTTTATATAAAAATGTTTTCTTAAAAATTCATATTGATTAATTTGTATTATTTACTAATATGATAAAATAATTATACTTATTAAGTGATGGGTGGGGCAAAAAATTATACCTCCCCTTGATTATTCAGTAGGTAACATGAGATAAACTAGTTGGATGGCCCTATTAAATTATTTTATTGTGTATTCCTACCCATAGGTTTAACTGTCATGACCCAATCCCTGAATGGTATATTTCAGATGTATATAATTATTTATTCTATCATTATGAAATTTGTTATTAATGTAAATGTGATTATTTTTATCAACATCCCTCGATATGTTTCAAGAACATTTGATTATTTGTATGGAATGATTTAATCATTATTTACTCCTAAAATATTATTCTTCAAAAACAAGTTGTTGATGAAATGACAAATGTTTCCAATTATTTACCTTTCATATTGATTATAACTTATTTACTCAGGATAGATTCTATTATATGTAACCATTGCAGAGAATATAAGCTCAACCTTATTTGGTTTCCATTCCCTATGATATAAAGAATAAATCTTTGAATGAGTTCCAAGGAAGAAGAATATTTAATTTCACTATGTTTTTTGATTTTATGTTTTCAATTATAAGTGATATTAATGTATGTATCTATTTTACCAAGAATACTAACCAATTGAATCCTTTTGTATTCCATTCTTTATATAAAGTACCAATGTAATAAAGTAACTACCAAATCTATGACACTAGGGTTGGGGTATTTATAGTCTTCAACCACACACATTAAGTGAAAATATATTATATAATTTTTTTTCTTTAATATAACTAAAAATAAGGAATATAAAAATCAACGCACTAATCCAATGGCCAAGGGGGAAAAAGTTCACTAAGAACCTCCAATATAATTTGAACAAGGAAAATCCCAATAAACTACTAATATTAACGTGTATTGTGATTTTACACCTTATATTATTAAATGACTTATGAAATATATAATTTCACCAACTATCGGATATCGAGTTATAAATAAAAACACATGGTGCTGTGATTATTTTTTAATCATCTTCAATGTTTATGAGAATTTACTTTTTATGGATATAGTTTTATTTCTCTTAATTATATGTTATATTATAAGTGGATTCTCTCCCTTTACAAAAGGATCTTATCAATTTTTTATCTTAAAATCCCACCACATTTCCTAAATGCACGGATGATTATGTATCGATGTTGAAAATGAACTTCTTATAAATATTAATTTTATCCCAAAGGTCTTGATACCCAATTTTGTGTTTCTTAGTATCTAAAATAGTAACTATGATATCTAATTTGAAATTAAACCTTGGATGATGTAAATATTGTGCTTACTGTCAACTATTTTACTTTATTAATAATAATAAAACATTTAAAGGATGATATTAATTTAAAGGGGTAGAAGGTAATACCACAGGATTAAATATCATATATTTTAATTCCTTTAGAACCTATTTTGTTTGATATCTTGTAAGATAAGAAAAAATTAACTAAAAATAGACTATGGAATAATATATGAACATTAAAATATTTCTAGGGAATATAAATGTAAAACTAGATGTAAAAAATATGAAATATATGAATACTGAAAAATAAAGGAAATTATTTATACTAAGGTATTGGTAAAATTCAATTAGTGCATCTATGTAACTAATAAGAATGATTTATTCTTTAAAATGTATTTTTTATAAAAATTAATATTTAATATTTTTTATGTAACTATATATATTATTGATAGTAGATATTATTGATATAAATAATATATCAACTCCAAATTTTATTAATAATTGATAAGAAAAAAGAATAAGAATAGTTATTATTTTTGATGTTATTTTTGTATGAAAATAGCTTTCATTATATAGTTATGTTTTTATTTAAAACCTATGTAAATAGATTTAACAACTTTATTTTAAAAAATTGAATTTTTTTTTGATTTATAATAACAATATTAGAATAATATTTTATACTAATATTTTTCTAAAATAATTGATTTTAGGGGAATAGTAAAAAAATACAGATTTTGCTAATACCACCACATTTATGACACTATTATAATAAAAAAATAATTAAATGTTTTTGAAAGTATATTTTAACATATATATATATATTTATAATAAAATATCACTAATATTAAATTTAATTACATAAAAATATGGAAATTCATAATAATAATGAATATGAACATAGATATTATGAAACTAGTAAAAACAATCAAAATTATACACTAATGTGAAAAATTTGAAGATTTAATCAAGAGAATTACTATTTATGAATAATATGAATGAAAACGGATATTATTAAGCTTCAAATTTAATTTATTAATATATAGTTGTTATAGAGACCCGAAGCTTAACGTACATAGACATTACATTACTTTTGCGGAATACTTAGTACATAACAAAAACACACACATAAGGACCGTAATAGTTTAATGTCTTTGGAAACTCGAAATATAATCTTCTAATAATGGTGAAAGATATTAAACATCTCCCATAAAGATCTTCTTTTTTTTAAACCTAAATCCTTTCTCTATGTCATGGGGAAAAGAAAACATAAAAGGGTGAGGTCAAATGCTCAGTAAGTGTAAACAAAAGAAATATCAATCACGTCATATTCATAAGAACATATCTTTTGGAAATCTTAACCTGCAAAAGAGATCATAATTTCATAACATGGGATAAATCATTGTAGTGAAATGTAATCCCAATAATCATAACTTAAAACATGAAACCTTGTGGCATACACACATAATCATAGAGAATCATTTCTTATTAGTCAAGACTCATTGCCAAGAATATCTTGGTGGACAAAGTCCCTTTCTAAACCGAGTTCACTCCTCGTTTCAGTCCTGTTTCACTGAACCGGTATAACCTACCGTTCCAGCCATGTATACCTCATGAGATATAAAATCTTTACCCAATGCATTGGAGGGAGATATAGTTCCCACCCATCTCATAATGATACCATACTTATGTGTGCCACAAAATCTTAAATCATACATCATTGCATAACCCATGTAATAAAAATGGGATTCTTAAACAACATGACATCATAAAACTATTCATATAAGATAAAGGAATTCATAAAAATACTTCCATCACAAAATAATCAAATCAATGTAATAATAGGGAAAGAAATAGAACCCTATATTATCTTAGATGGAAAATAATTTTGATAAAACACTTGAACTCAATTCTTGAGGAAAATATCATTTCTACTTCAAAAACACTTTTCCTTTCGTAACATGTCATACAATTCTAAACTAAAAGAATTTGATTAAAAGTAAACGTTAAAACTTGTAAAATAATCTTCTTGGAAATAATGTTTTAAAAATCCATTCATTCCGTATAAGTTAAAAAAACATTCTTCTCGTACTTTTGTCGGAAAAGTCAAAAAGTACCTCGTACGAAAAACGACAAAAGATTCCTTTCATATCTTTTACTAAAAACTCACCAAAAGGTAAAATTGGATTTAAAAAATTGTAGGTGGATGGAAATAATATTACATATTGAGTAAACATGGATGTGGATGATAAAATACACCCCAGTAAATTTCAAAGTATAAACAATCTCGGATAAAAATGAGATTGTGATATTTTCCCTTACCTTAGGTCCGATTTTCTTCATAAGTGTCCGAACCTCTTGTATAATGATTTAAATAATGTCATTGACTTATTTCATAATCATAATTATTATTATTATATCATATATGGTTCACTTATGACTTTATATTACCTGTTCTTTTGTAAATTCAATATTAAAGAGTGTTTCGGGTAAAATCGTTTCATTTTTTGTCCATGTTTTGACTTGTAATTATTCATATGATTACATAGATCATGATTACATAATTACAGAATATAAAACATGATTTATATATAATATATATTCATAATATACATATATATAATAGATCAGTAAATGGAATGAAATACACCGTTCATGGAGACGGTAGGTCGTACGTACGCATGAACGCTGTTTTCGTTTCCTTATTGAGTTGAATGGAATTAAGTAGATGACATACATATATATACACATAAATCCAGTATCATTATTATGTCATATATTTCATGATTACTTATTATATATACTTTATAATCATTCATTAATGGTTAACGTGGAGAATGAATCTCATCGCGTCGTGGAGACGGTAGTCCGTACGTACGCACGAGCAATGATATCATTCTCATGATCGTGGAATTGTATTGGAGTGTATGTATACTATTTCAGAATCAATATCACTTTATAATAATCATATATAGTTATTATTTACACCATTGAACCCATCCAAGTAAGGTGGTGGTGGAAAATAGATTACACCACGGCGTGGAGACGATATTCCGTACGTACGCACGCGCGGTGATTTCGTTTTCCGTAGGATGGATAGATGGTGAAATAGGGTTGTTTCATACTTATAATAACATATCAGTATATGAGTGATACTGATTTTATTACTTCATAATGAAACAACCTATGAAGAAGAAGTGGAAGAAGAAATAATGTTGAAAGAACCGGTAACGGACATTACCTCTTCTTTGAAGCGACTCTTTGAGATCTCCTTTTAGGGCACTAAAATTGGTCTTTGATGAAGACCAGAACCTCTAGGATGTTTCTAGGGAAGTGGAGAAGGTAATTTGGCAGGGTGTTTCCAAGCATGAAGGCTAAAAGTGGTGTGAGGAAGAGAGGGAGGAGGTGCCCTTTAATAAGGGAGGAGAGGGGTACCTTTGGAATAACTAAAAATATTATTTTATTATATAGCCAAATTCGGTTCTAAATAGCTCCAAATTGATTTATTTAGAATCTAAGGTAGGGATGGGTCGAAATACTCTCATCCAATATAATTTAGACAAATTTAGGTTCCTATTTTAACCTTATAATTTATATTTAACTTTAAGTAAGATAATTTTACTTTTACCGTGTCTTTTTGTGTTCTTACACTATAAGGATAATAAACTTACTATAACAAGACAAACGAACCCCAAGTTGTTTATTATTAATATATATAACCTTATCTAAGTCATTTTGATGAACCTTAGATTTTTAGAAATAATATAACAATTAATAATATAATATTTGTTTTAAAAACTATTTTATGTCAATTTTGACACTATTTAGTAATTAATTTTTGTGAAAATCATAACAGAATGATTAGTTCTAAAAAAGTTAATTAAATCAATACTAACATGTCATATTAACCTAGAAAATTAGTGGAATTCATAAAAAGTCTCAAATTATATTTATTTGGGTATTTATAGCATCAATTATGTCAAATAAGATAATTACTGCATCATCATTGTGTCTTAAATAAATTAAATTATTTAATGTCTAAAAATTACAAATAAAATACCATTATGTAAGAAATCATTTTATATTTCTAATGAATATTTATAGCCTAATTTATCTTATGTATAACCCTATATTAAAAATTATTTTCTTATTAAAATTTGCTTTTAACTATTTTAACCCTTCTTTAAATAAAATAATAATAAATGTCCTAATCTAATCCAAGTGGGCCTAAATGGTCATATTTTATTCCTAAGGTTGTTTTTGGTCGAATTACACTTATCCAATAGCATAAGGAAATGTGTTAGGGTAATAGTAATATCCTTTTTACCCTTAATTACCCTATTTACTTTTAACCGTGGTAAAAAAAAGTAAAAAGCTACTATTCACCAAAAATTATTTTCATCTCATTGAACCACATTTTACTGACTGACATCAACCGTGTCTCTCATATTTTTGAAATTCCACTCACAGAAGCGGTAAAATTAGGTTTTATGAAAAATTCATTTTTTTAACTACCACTTATTGGTTTCACTATTCATCAAAAAATGAAAGTTTCCACAAAAATACCAAAAATTAGGCCTAAGCTATATTTGATATTATCAATTCGAAAATGATGTCTATTTTACCAAATTCAAAACATATCAGTTGCATTAATTAGTTTTAAAATTAATTCCCGTCGTCAAAACAAATAGCGTGTTCTTAAAAGATAATAACTATCAAAAGATTGACAGTTGTTTATGTCTGATTTAAATGTGAAATTACATCCAATAACCAAAATTGCATTAAATTGTAAAAATATATTCTAAATATACTTTAAAACCAATAAAATTAATAATTTATCACTGTTAATTATTTCTATTAAAAAGGTTTTTTTAATTAAAATTTAGTAATTTTCACTATTCATTAGAAAATGAAAGATATCCGAAAAGTACCAAAATTTCTCCGTAAGCTAATTTCGATATTCCGAATCCAGAAATGAAGTCCATTTTGAAAAATAAAATTTACAAAATTTCAAAAAGTGGTTATTACTATTCATAACGACTAGTTTTAATAATATTTTAATAGCATATCGTTGTTTAGTGAAACTCAGTATTGCGTACTACACACGCTATCGAGGAAGGTCGTGATTGCGTGTATTACAAGGCAAGTCAAGGATGCGTGTTGTGAAAGCTCCTTTTGGTGTAGCGTACAACACAAGACATTAATGAAATTAAAAAGAATATTTTTCATAAAATCTCAGGGTGTTACATTCTACCCCCCTTAAAATGAATTTCGCCCTCGAAATTATTCGGGGTTATAAATGGTTTACTATTCGAAAGTTTCTTTAATGAATACCAAAACCAATATTTAAAAACAAAAGTATGAAACGCAACTGTTACCCAAATAAACTAATCACTGGGTTTTCACATAGGTGAAAATATGGATATGGAAGAGAAATCTAACCATCATGTTCTGATAGAGAGTGGTAGAGAACATGGCTATGGAAAAGCCAGCAATCACAAAGCCATAAATTTTTTACGATCTAAGGTACCATCTGATTCATCATATATAAGAGCACTAGGACCACATTTTTGGTTTTCAAGATCATTTCCCTGAAGTTGATGAAATTGGAATTAGAAAAATACTTTCGTGATTTTGGTATAGTCTCACCGTTTGTCATTCTTTGGACAATTTCCACTTCATCTCTTAAATAAATGAAGTTGAATTTATAATTCGTGATGTGTTAGTAGATCATGTGATAGAATGATGGGACATTCCATCTGTCTCAAACAAAAGGTCAGAAAAGTTATCAAAAAAATACATAAGTCCATCTATACTGAGATTAATCATATATAGTTCCTAAAATAGACTTATACTTCATATATCATACTGCTTAATATAATAAAACTAGTTTCTACTAAACCGGGACTTCCTGTAGGCCAGTGGTAGGTGATAAAGGCCAGTCGCACTTCTGTTGTGGGTTCAATTCCCACAGCCTTGTCCGACACGATGGGGTGTCTCCCGTCCGGCAGGTTTTCCTTTTTCTAAAACTACATTACTATAACATCACATAAAGAATATCAAAAAAAGTTCTATCCTTAAACAATACTAACTTATGGTTAACATAATCCATTCCAATCATTAGGCTTATCTAAAATACTTCGGTCCAAGCTCATAGTATAAAGAAAAGAATTACTTGAAATGTCATCAACCAAGAATGTGAATACCATCATTTATCCCCCATATATCTTGTTGGTCACTTCCAATCATCTGAATACCTTAATGATGTATTCTCTTGAAAAATGAATACCCATTAAACCTTAGTGAAAACATGAATGTTGTCAAAAGTTAACTTTTTCCACATACCATAATCCAAAATTTCTATATACTCAAACCATGATATAACCTTCTCCTTATATCAGTCATGAGCTCATGAATACTATCAAACATTTATTTTTCTCCTTATCCCTTCATTATGCGCATATCATCTACATTCCAAAAATATCTGAATAACCTTTCACGGAAACTAGTAACATTAATCATACACTTTAAAAACTCAAGGAAAGACAACAGTGTAACAATCCTTAGATGTCTCTTTATTCCATAGTACTATGAGATTACTTATACAACATTACACATGATAAACATGTAATCATTCCACTACATTCTTAAACCATTGACCGAGCTTCAACAATTCTTTAATCTCACGTATAATTTGTAGTCTCTTCATCACCATCAATATAAATACTACCCATACGACCATACTGATTCTCTTCATGAGACTTTCCCTTAGGGCATTGGTTTGCAAAATTCCCGTACATTCCACATTAAAAACGTTTAACCATTGTTGATGTCGTAGAAATACCATTATCCTCATCCCTGGTGTTAACTGAACCTTTTACTTTGCACTTACTGGCTTTGTGTCCTTCTTTTCCATACCCAAAGCATCTTCCAGTTCCTTTGAAACATTCTCCTTGATGCCTTTTCCCACATGATTTACATAGGGGAAATTGAACTTTCTTTCCTCTATGATCATCATGAAACTCCATCTTTCTTTTATTAGCCGAGTTTGGAAATATACCAAATTTTACATTATTGATCATATTATGAGATGGCTGATTCGGCATAATAATGATGTTTGGACGTCCAAATCCCATTTCATTTGGTTGCTCATGAAGAATATCATTCCATTGTCCATCATATCCTCCGTTATCGTGAATCATCTTGTTTCCAGCCATTTTCTAAAACCCAAAAAGAATAGTGTGAGAGGAAAAAATCATAATAAAGGGGGAGTAACTTTAATATCTAACATCTTTGGTTTAATCTAATATCGTTACCATAGTTCTAGGACTATATCCTATATGTATACTTATCCTTAGGGACATCCCTAGACATACCTTAGAAATATCTCTAGGGATCTCACTAACGTTCTCGTATCCTAGTTTCCAAAGGTTGACTAAACCTTTCCTCTAATACCAACTATAGAGACCCAAAGCTAAATGCACATATACATTACATTACTTTTGCGGAATACTTAGTACATAACAAAAACACACACACAAGGACCATAATAGTTTAATGTCTTTGGAAACTCCGAATATAATCTTCTAATCGTGTTGAAAGATCTTCAACATCTCCCATAAAGATCTTCTTTTTTCTAAACCTAAATCCTTTCTTTATGTCCTGGGGAAAAGAAAACATAAAAGGGTGAGATGAAATTATCAGTAAGGGTAATAAAAAGAAATATCAATCACGTCATATTCATAAAAACATATCTTTTGGAAATCTTAACCTACAAAAGTGATCATAATTTCATAACATGGGATAAATCATAGTAGTGAAATGTAATCCCAATAATCATAACTTAAAACATGAAACCTTTTGGAATACACACATAATCATAGAGAATAATTTCTTATTAGTCAAGACTCATTGCCAAGACTATCTTAGTGGACAAAGTCCCTTTCTGAACCGATTTCACTCCTCGTTTCAGTCCTGTTTCACTAAACCGGTATAACCTACCGTTCCAGCCTTGTATACCTCATGAGATATAAAATCTTTTCCCAATTCATTGGAGGGATATATAGGTCCCACCCATCTCATAATGATACCATAGTTATGTGGGCCACAAAATCTTAAATCATACATCATTGCATAACCCATGTAATAAAAATGGGATTCTTAAACCACATGACATCATAAAACAATTCATATAAGATAAAGGAATTCATAAAAATATTTCCATCACAACATAATCAAATGAATTTAATAATAGGGATAGAAACATAACCCTATATTATCTTAGATGGAAAATAATTTTGATAAAACACTTGAACTCCATTCTTGAGGAAAATAACCTTTCTACTTCAAAAACACTTTTCCTTTCTTAACATGCCACACAATTCTAAACTAAAAGATTTTGATTAAAAATAAACTTGAAAACTTGTAAAATAAGCTTCTTGGAAATAATGTTTTAAAAATCCATTCATGTCGTATAAGTTAAAAAAACATTCTTCTCATACTTTTGTCGGAAAAGTCAAAAAGTACCTCGTGTGAAAAACGACAAAAGATTCATTTCATATCTTTTACTAAAAACTCACCGAAAGGTAAAATTGGATTTAAACAATTTTAGGTGGATGGATATAATATTACATATTGAGGAAACATGGATGTGGATGATAAAATACACCCCAGTAAATTTCAATGTATAAACAATCTCGGATAAAAATGAGATTGTGATATTTTCCCTTACCTTAGGTCTGATTTTCTTCGTAAGTGTCCGAACCTACTGTATAATGATTTAAATAATGTCATTGACTTATTTCAGAATCATACTTATTATTATTATATCATATATGGTTCACTTATGACTTTATATTACCCGTTCTTTTGTAAATTCCATGTTAAAGAGTGTTTTGGGTAAAATTGTTTCATTTTTCGTCCGTGTTTTGACTTGTAATTATTCATATGATTACATAGATCATTATTACATAATTACAGAATATAAAACATGATTTATATATAATACATATTCATAATATACATATATATAATAGATCAGTAAATGGAAAGAAATACACTATTCATGGAGACGGTAGGCCGTACGTACGCATGAACGCTGTTTTCGTTTCCTTATTGTGTTGAATGGAATTAAGTAGATGACATACATATATATACAAATAAATCAAGTATCATTATTATGTCATATATTTCATGATTACTTATTATATATACTTTATAATCATTCATGAATGGTTAACGTGGAGAATGAATCTCATCGCGTCGTGGAGAAGGTAGTCCGTACGTACGCACGAGCGATGATATCGTTCTCATGATCGTGGAATTGTATTGGAGTGTATGTATAATATTTTAGAATCAATATCACTTTACAATAATCATATATAGTTATTATGTACACCATTATACCCATCCAAGTAAGGTGGTGGTGGAAAATAGATTACACCACGACGTGGAGACGGTATTCCATACGTACGCACGCGCGGTGATTTCGTTTTCCGTAGGATGGATAGATGGTGAAATAGAGTTTTTTAATACATATAATAACATATCAGTATATGAGTGATACTGATGTTATAACTTCATAATGAAAAAACCTAATAAGAAGAAGTGGAAGAAGAAATAAAGTTGAAAGAATCGGTAATGGACATTACCTCTTCTTTGAAGCGCCTCTTTGAGATCTCCTTTTAGGGCTCTGAAAATGGTCTTTGATGAAGAAAAAAACCTCTAGGATGTTTCTAGGTAAGTGGAGAAGGTAATTTGGCAGGGTTTTTCCGAGCTTGAAGGCACAAGGTGGTGTTAGGAAGAGAGGTAGGAGGTGCCCTTTTATAAGGGAGGCGAGGGGTACCTTTGGAATAACTAAACATATTATTTTATTATATAGCCAAATTCGTTTTTTGATAGCTCCAAATTGATTTATTTAGAAGCTAAGGTAGGGATGGGTAGAAATCCTCTAATCAAATAGAATTTAGACAAGTTTAGGTTCCTATTTTAACCTTATCATTTATATTTAACTTTAAGTTAGATAATTTTACTTTTACCGTGTCTTTTTGTGTTCTTACACTATAAGGATAATAAACTTACTATAACAAGACAAAGGAACCCCAAGTTGTTTATTATTAATATATTTAACCTTATCTAAGTCATTTGGCCTAGCCTTAGATTTTTAGAAATAAAATAACAATTAATAATATAATATTTGTTTTAAAAACTATTTTATGTCAATTTTGACACTATATAGTAATTAATTTTTTTGAAAATTATAACAGAATGATTAGTTATAAAAAAGTTAATTAAATCAATACTAACATGTCATATTAACCTATAAAATTAGTATAATTCATAAAAAGTCTCAAATTATTTTTATTTGGGTATTTATAGCATCAATTATGTCAAATAAGATAATTACTGCATCATCTTTGTGTATTAAATAAATTAAATTATTTAATGTCTAAAAATTATAAATAAAATACCATTATGTAGGAAATCATTTTATCTTTCTAATAAATATTTATAGTCTAATTTATCTTATGTATAACCCTATATTAAAAATGATTTTCTTATTAAACTTTGATTTTAACTATTTTAACCCTTCTTTAAATAAATTAATAATAAATGTCCTAATCTAATCCAAGTGGGCCTAAATGGTCATATTTTATTCCTAAGGTTGTTTTTGGTTGAATTAAACTTATCCAATAGAATAAGGACATGTTTTAGGGTAATAGTAATATCATTGTTACCCTTAATTACCCTATTTACTTTTAACCGTGGAAAAAAAGTAAAAAGTTACTATTCACCAAAAATTATTTTCATCTCATTGAACTACATTTTACTTACTGACATCAACCGTGTCTCTCAGATTTTTTAAATTCCACTCATAGAAGCGGTAAAATTAAGTTTTATGAAAAATTAATTTTTTTTAACTACCACTTAGTGGTTTCACTATTCATCAAAAAATGAAAGTTTCCAGAAAAATACCAAAAATTAGGCCTATGCTATATTTGATATTATGAATTCAAAAATGATGTCTGTTTTACCAAATTCAAAACATATCAGTTGCATTGATTAATTTAAAAATTAATTCCCGTCGTCAAAACAAATAGCGTGTTCTTAAGAGATAATAACTATCAAAAGATTGACAGTTGTTTATGTTTGGTTTAAATGTGAAATTACATCCAATAACCAACATTTTATTAAATTGTAAAAATATATTCTAAATATACTTTAAAACCAATCAAATTAATAATTTATCACTATTAATTATTTCTATAAAAAAGGTTGTTTTTAATTAAAATTTAGTAATTTTCACTATTCATCAGAAAATGAATGTTATCCGAAAAGTACCAAAATTTCACCCTAAGCTAATTTCGATATTCCAAATCCATAAATGAAGTAAATTTTGAAAAATAAAATTTACAAAATTTCAAAAAGTGGTTATTGCTATTCATAACGGCTAGTTTTCATAATATTTTAATAGCATGCCGTTGTTTAGTGAAACTCGGTATTGCGTACTACACATGCTATCGAGGAAGGTCGCAATTGCGTGTAATGCAAGACAAGTCAAGGATGCGTGTTGTGCAAGCTCCTTTTGGTGTGGCGTACAACACAAGACATTAATGAAATTAAAAAGAATATTTTTCATAAAATCTCGGGGTGTTACAGTTGTTTATTATACATGATCTTGATGTACATTTTGGGAAGTTAGGATAATATCTAAGGGTTTTCAGTATCATATTCTTCACTTTGAGACACAATATGTATAATGCATCTAATTTAATTTATATGATGTATCTTTTGACTATTTGAGGTATTATATCAAGAAATAAATTTATTCACAGTATTAAAATATCATTTTTAATACATTTCTTTCAATAGGTTATGATTTAATTGGAACCAAATCAATAAGTAGGGGTTTTCCATCTCTATTTTCCTTCTTTTTTGACTCATGCTATAATAACAAACTATTTAATTTTGGTTGTTATATACAATTCCATGGAAGAATTGTTTACTTTTTAATCATGAAATTTAATTGAATTACATGTATATATTATTATACCACTTTCATATTATTTTTTATTCAAGAGTTACCTTCTTTATGTAGAAAAATCAATCCTATGTGTTGGTAATGTAAAAGTGTGTGTAACTTATTAGAAAATACATCCATATCTAGTTAATGGAATGTGGTTATAGATATGATACATATGAATCTTGGAGTAATCACCCCAAATTTGTTTGTTTTTCATTGACAAAATATTCATTGCAATTCATGATGAGTGTGCCTAATACAGCACACATGGAAAGTCACTACTGTGGGATATGATTTTAAATATTCACACGCTCTTATTAATATAGCTTCAGGGATTTATACTACCATTTTACTGTTACCCTACAATAAAAAACTAATTAATAAAATTAATATCTTACATGGATAACCTTGCACATTGTATGTACCTACGCCCCAATATTTCATTGATAATGTTACTTCATCTCAAATTTATGATACCCTAAGACATCAAAGTTTATAAAGGGATGTTATCTTAGAAATACACATTAATAGGTTGAATATGAATGTATTTTTTTGATTTATTAATTATATGGATATAAAATCTTTATTCATTAATAGTTTCCTTTTGGAATAATATGAAAGATCTTGATGATTATTATGGTGAATCCATTCAATTTAATCAGGTTATGGGTGAGGCCCATAATTATTTAGCCCCTCGATGCATCAAGAACAATCATGAGACAAAACAGGTTTGGTTTGGGTGTATACCACATCCCATAATCGGAAAGTGTCCTGGTATAAGGTTTTGACATACTATTATTTATGTCTATTATTATTCAAACCATCAATATTAGATAATTGATTATTATTATATATGTCTTCATTTATTTTCATAAATATAGAATTCCTTAAGATTTAGTTTATTATGGATTCAAGTTATTCATTTTTTAATGTTAATTTTTCCATGTTTATTTTATTTAATCTACTGATCTTTTTTACTCCTCATAAAGTCTCTTAGATCACTCTTATTTTTTCTCTTTCCCCATGAATCCTAAAAGAGAACTATGTGTGTCTTCCAGAGATATAATAAAGGTAAAATTATGTTTTTAGAATATTTTCTTGTTTTATCCTATGTTTTTAAATGTATTTTATGTTTGCGTATAGTCTTTCAATAATACTAAATTGTTCAATCCTTTATGAAATCATGTAATTCGTACCAATAATGTAATATTACTACCATTTATGGGTTTATAGAGATTGTAATGTTAACATTTGTGTTAAAATAACTTTAATAAAAACATTGGGGATTAGTTTTATAGGAACCATGTGTGATAACACAAGTTCGGTGAAAATACCTAAAGATTTATTGGTAACTCTCTATAAATAATTATCAAAATTTTATTTTACAATTGAATGTTTTGAGATAAATATGTTTACAACACTAAAGAAATACATATACTAACAGGTATATTGGGAACTGTACCAACACCTATAGTCAATGTGGGGATTCTTTCCCCCTAAAAAATTTATTATGTTAGAGTGAAGGATAATCAGTTCATAAATATATTTTGAAATTTAACATAGATTATGAAAAATAATTTTCCAAAATTAAAATGACTTGAAAATACATAACCTAATAAATCTATGCTGGACCACTTCATTTAAGAAAAACCCTCCATATTTTAGTGGAGCTACTATTCCATTGGTAGATGAACCATGGATCAAGTACATAGAGAAGATCTTTCTTACTGAGGGAAGTACTGAAAAGGAAAATTTCATTATGGTTGTCTATCCTTTAAATGTTGATATATATAAATGACAGTATCTAATTCAAAACACTAATGTGGAATTTCAGATCAAGTATAGGGAATTTTGATGTTTTAATGATTCGTTCTATGTAAAATATTATCATCATGAATAGAGAGAATAAATGGAAAGGTACTTCCTCAGTCATAGAAAAAGGAGGAAGAAAATTTGGTTAAATATGAGGATAAATTTAGAAGGTTTTATAGGAACACCTTGGAATATGTATATAGATTTGAAATCAAGATTGATTATTTCATTAATGGGTTAAAACCGAATGTTCGAAGGGATTTAGTCTCTCAGACCATTTCATCATATGAGGATATAGACTAAATCTCAATTATGGTAGAAGTAGAGTTATCTAGAAAGTATTTACTAAAGGGAACTGTTGAGAGAAATATGTTGAATTTTAATAATGATAAGAAATGTATGGATAAGGATAAGAAAGTAATGATGATATATACCAAATTTGATAACTACGGGAAGAAATACAATGGGTCTTGCAAAAAGGAAACAAGAGTATAACACTTATTCTATTTATTACACATTAAAACATGATTTATTATATAATATTACACTTAACACAACCTTAAATATCGAGAAGTATAGTGTATCTAGGAATTAGATACATTACATAACAATATAAAATAGGTAATATATCATCTTTATTAAAAAATTCATTAATATTCTTACATTATTCCATCGTACCTAAAACTTTATGGGATAACATAGGGACAATTATAAGAAAGGGGTGAGATATAAACCCCCATAAAGGAGTTAAAATGAAATAACATAGAGAATTAAATACATGATTAAAAATTTTGATATTAATGGTTCATAAAATGAGTGAGAATTATAAACACAAACAGTGAGGCATAATACAACATGACAACAAAAATGAAACATGGGAAATTTGGAAACAAAAAATTGCCTCATAATGATAGGTTAGTAGTAAATTCCATGATATCTGGATGAAAAATGTCCTATGATATATTTTTATCACCCCACAATTCCTAGAATGAAATCTCATGAGACTAAATCATTACCCAATGCATTGGAACTTTATATAATTCTAGGATCACCTATGAATCTCATTTCATTGTAACGCTTATGTGTTCCATATAGATCATAAACCATTGGCTAATTTGTCATGAAATGTTGTTTAATGATCAAGGAGTGTAGAATATATACATGTAAGTCCACTATAAATAATTATAATATCATAAATTTGACCAACCTACATAAGAAATTGGTATGGGTATTCACAACACAATTGAATGGCATGAAAAATCATAGTGAAATTTTGGCAGTATAATGTGGCTGTATGAATGTTAATTAGAGGGATTTATGAGAGTTAAAGGGGTATATCAATATTTAGATATAAAATTGATAGTAAGAGGGATTTGAAAGACCATATTCTAAAATTATTAAATTAATATTAAAGATTCATGATAATGAATATACATGAATAAATAAAATATAGAAAAGAACCCTTATATTGAAAGTGTGACTCCAAATGTAAGGGAGGGGCATCTTGAGATCGTGGTGGAACCATGAGAGGACTATAGAGATGGAATTTCAGATTACGGATATGATCCAAGGATTATGAGTAAAGTGAAATGGGATCTTGGGTGGGTTTATATAGGTAATTACTTGGGAATTCTTTATCATTTCTCAAACCTAGGTTTTTGGAATCTATATAATAAAATAACCAAAACCACAAACCTTGCAATAGTTTTTCCCATTTTTTCTACCCAAGAGGGATGGTTTTGATTATTTTATTAGTCTAAGGGATTAAATTATTAAAATATTACCCTTCACTTTGTAGAGGTGACCCATACACTTAATGAAATGATTTTAAAACCATAAATATTTTTTAGGTTTTAGAGGATTCATAAAGGATTTATAAAATTAATAAAAAACATAAAATAAAACTATTATAAATGGAAACAATATTTGGTCATGTATTGCATTTCATGGATTTATTATTTTACTTTTTGTTCAATATGATATCATAATACAAACCATATATTTATATATATTTAATTTTTACCTAAAAACATGACTATCTCATAAAATTATGAAAAATTGAAAATTAGATAATTTCAACATTATGATTCCAAAAATAATATTAATTTCATGAAAATAATTTTCTAAATATTACTATTTTATCTTTTAATGTAATTATCAATATTTATTGTGAAATTCATGATTTTTGGACAATAATACTTTTTGAACATTTATGAAAATTATAGTGGACTTCATAAATATTATATTATCATTTATATTTGACAAAAAACTTATTTCATAATAATATTTTATTGAAATATTATTTATTATAAAATTCCATTAATTCATCAAAAAAAACATGTTAATATAAATTTAATACTAATTAAAAATAAAATTTTTGTTTTATTGTATAAAAATAGCAATCATTTATAATGTAAAAATAAGAATAAATTTTAACATTATTATATTTGGAAATATAATATAAATATTAATATTTTTATGGTATTTATACATATCCCATTAATTTACAAGAAAATTTCCAAAGGGTAAGGTGAGAGATAGTGAGACTTTCTTGGGGTGGTTTGACATATATGGTTCAGGTCGTGATATTGATGAGATTGAAATTATCACGTAAATGGTTTTTCTCAAGATGAAGTTGTTGGATCTCATCAAGGGATTGGTATAGTTAAAATCCTAGTGATTCTACATCCATCAAAATCTCTGATAAATGGGCTTCATAGGGTATGATCATGAGGGTCGAGTCCATCACTTTCTTTTTTTCATGTCAATTGGATTTGTTAAAACCCCATATTTATACTAATCATGTGATCAATATTCACCTTTTGTATTATCAAAAGTGATGATTCAGAAAAGTATTTTGAATATGATATTATATAATAAAACCATATAATTTCATTTTATTCTATATCCTTAATACATAAAAATAAATTTAATTAAATTGAAAGTGGAATACTAATTATAATTGTTCGGGTCATTAAAATCTCCCCCCTTATAAATTTCACCCTAAAAATTTTCATTTTACATACTAATAGAGATGGGGATAATTATGATTAATCAATTCCTATGATTCCCATGTTTCTTCATCAATCATTTGGGGTCTCCAAATCACATTGACGATGTGCATTATCTTATTCCATATAAATTTGTCTCTACAATCTTATATCATCACTAGCTTCTCGTCATATGAGAGAACATTATCCCATAGTACCATCTTTGGATTTAGTACATATGAGTTGTTTGGTATATATGTCCTTAATATGGATACATGCAATACATCATGTACTAGAGATAGGTTACGTGGGAGTGTTAGCCTATAAGGCACCACTCTGATGCAATCAAGGATATCAAAGAGGATTATGTATCTTGGATTAATATTTCCCTTCTTCCCAAATATCATAACCTTCATCCACAAATATATGTATAGGAATACCATGTCTCGAACATTAAATTCTAGTTCATGTCAACGATAATAATCATAGATATTTTTTCATCTTTATGGAGCCTTGATTTGACCATGAATTGTCTTGATCTTTTCCACCATTTCCTCAACTATTTCAGGTAGCTAGAAGTTTTTGTTCCCCAAATTCATCCAAACATGAATGTGTTCTATTCCTCTTCAAATAAATGAATTCATATGGATCCATTCAGATACAAGCATGTAAACTATTATTTTATGATAACTAAACATGAGGAAGATGCTGATACCATCCTTCTTTGAAGTCAATTGAGAATTCTCTAAATATATCCTGATGTGTCATGATAGTCTACTCAGATAGACCATCAGTTTGGGAATGATAAGTCATGTTGTAGTTTAATGTAGTACTTATATAGTGTTTGAGGCTCTTCCAAACCCTGGAGGTAAATCATGGGTTTCTATCAGATACAATTGATAGAGGTGTTCCATGAAGCCTTAACACTTTTCTAATGTATATTATTGCAAGTTGATCGAGTGAGAAATCCTCTTGAATCACAATGAAGTGTGTAGTATCTATATGATGATACAATATAAACCATATATAATTATTTTCTCTTGATGTATTCAGAAGACCAGTAAACAAATACATGGTTATTTTCACAATTCCCTTCCAGGTATGGGTAATGGTTGCATCATCCCCTTGGATTTTTGACTTTCCACCTTCACATTATAAATACAAGACATCTTGATATATATTTTTTGATCTCATTATTCATATTATCCCACCAATATTTCTCTCTAATATATAAATAAATCATTCTACTTCCAAGATGGATGGGGAATGTTGAACTATTTCAATAATCCAAAACCTACTTCTTTAACCCAATATTTTATGGTACACAGAGCCGTAACCCAAATCATACAACGCCTTCTTCATTGAAATGGAATTCCAATGATTTTCCACTAACTATAGCTTATGCTTTTTTTTAATTCTCACATAATATCTATGTGCATCCTTTATCTTCTCTAGAAGGGACAATTGGGAAATCATTTTTGAATGGATTGATGAAGTTATTTCATTTATGATTTCCATGTCCATCATTTCCAAATATAAGAAGATTGGATCCCTCTCAATTTTAATCAATTATAAAATTACAATATCTTTTCTACTTATCGAATATGCCACTTTATATTCTTTCCCAGGATGGTAGTGAATACAACAGTCATAGTCCATAATCTTCTCAAACCATCTTCATTGTCATATATTCAATTGTTTCTATGCGAATATATACTTGAAGCATTTGTGATAATTATATATTTCCAAATATCCCCAAATAAATATTTCCACCATATTTTCGAAGAAAATATCAGTATAGAAAATTCCATACAATGGATCGGGTAGTTATGTTTATGAACTTTAAAATTTCGTAAAGCGTATGTTATTGATTTATCATTTTTCATGAAACCACATCCTAATCCCTTCTTCGAAGAATCACTAAATACCACAAAAACGTTCTCCACTTATGGTTAGTCTATGTATAGGTGTAGTTATAATACTCCTTTTCATCTCTTTTGATCCCTCTTATAATTTATAATTCTATGAAAATTTAACTCCCTTCTGAGTTATCATGGTTATAT
Source organism: Viscum album (assembly GCA_963277665.1). NCBI lineage: Eukaryota > Viridiplantae > Streptophyta > Magnoliopsida > Santalales > Viscaceae > Viscum > Viscum album. Next base: position 467,901,019 of record OY728160.1, on the reverse strand, counting down.
GGTTTGAAAATTGTGAGAAATTTCTCACAAATCAACAATAATATCCAAATAACCCAAGGAAACTATAGAAATCTATCCTAGATGTTGGCCATGATCAATATTAATTTTCATCTCTATTTGATGGGTCCAAATGAATCCAATTTCTTATGATTATATTTCCCATGAATGATAATTACTTCAATTAGAACTCACATTTTACTTACTTGACATAAAGATTCTCCATTTGTATGTTCTTTATCATGGTGCTCAGCTTCTCTTCATACGTATCCTTGATTTTGGAGTATATTATAATATCATCTATAAAAATTTCCACAAAATTTTCAAGGTAATTTTTTAATACTCTATTGATCATGTCCATAATGATTTCTGGATCATTAGAGAGTCTGAATTGGATTATTATGAACTCAAAGTGCCTGTATCATTTATGAAAAGTAGTCATGGGGATATTATCTTTCTTCACCCTAGCATGGTAATATTATGACCATATATACACCTTAAGGAAGTTTTGTGCTCCATGTATCTTATTGAACAATTAATTAATCTATGTTAGTGGATACTTTTAATTTATTGTGATCTTGTTGAGCTCATGATAATCAATGAAAATATGTGTTGACCTATAACGGCCCAAAAATTTATTAATGAAAATTTCCCTTGATCTAATTAAATGTCTTATTATGTAAAATGGTTATATAACATATTCACTCTCTTTGTTTTTTGTTTGTGGATTTTAAAATACCGTTATGAATTGTGAACATTTCTAATATAGTCTCTGAATTGTGATCACATGACTATTATAAATATCTGCTTTTAAAAACTCTAATTTACTCGAAAAAAGGAAGAGATGAACTCATCCAGTATAATTTCTCCATACGAAGACCAATTTTCAGAGCTCATAAAGGTTTTGGTGTCATTGAGATTTTATCTTGACCAAGCCCGAGACAAGTTTCAACATGTTAAGCTTGAGCGGAACCACCTATGAAAAAAGTGTAAGTTGATAGAGATTACCATCTGAGCGATGTTAACTGAGTTTCCCCAAGAGTCTGCCACCATCGCACAGCTTACCCTTCAGTATTATGTGGGTGTTATAAGGGGTTATTTAACAAGAAATTAGCACTATGATTATGTAGAATATTTGGGTATAGAGAATATACATTCATTTTATTATTGTTACTTTGTAAAAGGGTTTTAAAGAACAAATTTTATTTTTAGTTAATATTCAATTATGAAATCAATTTTTATGAATTAATAGATTTTTTATTTGAATAATATTTTATTAAAATATTATTAATAAATTATTTTTTGTAAAATATAAATGATCATATACTTTTTATGAATACAATTGTAATTTTTATTAGGGTTTTATGTTTTTTTTGTCAAAACACATGAAATTTACATAAATGTCAGTTTTTTATTTTAAAAGTTAAAATTCACAAAATTAAAAAATTATTTAGATAAAATGAATATTTTATTTTTTTAAAAAGACAACGAAATTATAAAATTGTTAATTTTTCATAAATTTTTTGAGAGGGTCGAATTTTTGGTAACAAATTAAATACCATTTATATATATAATATGTTTTATGACATCATAATAGCCTAATAGTGATTTAATAAAATATTATAAATTATTTTTTTGGCCAATATATTTTTTATAATTAATATAATGAGATTTTAAAAAAAATTATAAATTTTATGGTTCCTTAGTGGACCCTTCAAGACTTATAAAACATTTTTCCTTTTTAAATTGTTTTCTTTGAGAGTGTGACTCACCTCCACATAACCATGCCTAATATTTTAAGAGGTTCTTACATTGGCCTTATAAAATAATTTTTTCATCTCCCCTTTTGCAAAAACCATCTGAAAAAAGCATTGGTTGGTTTGTTGATTTGATTTGTTTAATGTGTGGTGTCCAAAATCAAAATAATAATGAATTCCTTCTCATTTCATATATAAATTCACCCAAGATCCCACTTCCTCTTCACTCAAAACATTTGGAGCTCGACAAAAATCTGGCCTCCTCTATCTATAATTCTCCTAAGGATCCCCATAGTCCTAATAAGTCTCCCTCAATCCTTTCCTAAGCCATTGGGATCACACTTCCATGTAAGGGATCTCTTCATTTCTCATTTTTTTCCAAATATCATTGTGTTATTATTCCATTTTACATTCAATTAAAAATGTGGGGTTATGATTTCCCACCTTCCCTACACATTCGTCCTTATGTTTTAATTATGAGATACAACTTTCTCTCTCATTAATACCTTCCATGTACACCTGTTACCGTGCCAAAATTCTATAAGGGATTTCTCCCTCTTTATTTACATTCAAGAAATTATTTTATATTATACATCAAAATTCCATTAAATATGTCAATAAATGTATCTATATAACCCCATTAATTCCCATTTCATGTAAATATTATGATATTCCCCTTTATCTCTCATAAACCATTTTTATGAATTCTTATGTCACACCGTAATGCGGCCGAAATTACACCGCGATTTTCCTAGCCAAAGTCATTATGTAGTGAATACCATGCCAATTTCCCTATCAAGGATATTCACCTTTACACATATTCACATAATGACTATATATTTTAATGTATGTCTTCCAAATTACTTTATTGTAAAATAAATGATGATGTTGAATGATTCCATGTTGTATGATCCATGTGGCACACTTATGCATAAAATGAAATGATTAAGAATGGTGTGACCTAATATCCCTCCAATGCATTGGGTAATGATTAGTATCATGATATGTCAAGTGAAATGAGGGGTTAATCTTGATAATTCATGTTAAATGAGAGTTTACTCATGCTCTACATGCAATGATCATTGACGAATTCTAATATCATGTTAAATTTTGTTGCCACATTTCAATGTTTTGATAATCATGCTATATCATGCCTTTATGTTCATATTTCTCTTATGATCCATTGATATTTATATTTCCCAAGATTTACTATAATATTCATGTTATTCCTTATTTACTACCTTACATGGATTTATATCTCACCCTTTTCTTATGCATGTCCTCAGGTTATCCCATGCAACGCTAAGTAAAACGGAATGTTTGTGGTCATATAAAATAAGATTTGAATAACGATGTGTATTTTATGTTTTAAGTTGTAATGTAATGTTCCTATGCCCCAAAGACACTAGACCTCTTGATATTCTATATAGAGTGAAGGTTCTATGTAATTAAATATGTTTATGTGTGAAATAAAGAGCAGTGTTGTAATAGTTCTTATGAGAGGATAAGTTTAGTAATTTTTGGGATTAGGATTAGAAAACCTTAGTGAAATCCTTCAGGATAAGACTATATATAATAAAAAACCCTAAATTTTGGTGATTAATGAGTAAATAGTATATCAATTAAATAAATCCCTATATGGATACGAGTAGGTAGAGGCAGCTCTCACGGAGATGTGTATAGCGGTAAAACCTGAAAACACCACTTTGAGCTAGACTTGAATGGGAACTAGTTCACAACAAAGGGCCTTGATTTAAATCCTTGTTTTGAAAATCTCGAGGAATATGCTTTGGAAAATTCCTAATCTTAGTTTAAACCATTTTTAAGTTAATACAAATTTTCCCCTAAGAATATTTTTTTGTGAATTAGATCATGGATATCATATATTAAAGCCTATAAATTCTAACATTAAAGAAATAAAAGTAATTTATAAGTCATATAATTTTGTCTTTGGATTACCCTTTTTGTCTTACACCTAAATTTCCTTTTCTTCCAGCCAATGGCCACTAATATGAGGACATTAGCTAACAACTGATGTGAAGATCAATGTGACGACTGTTCTAATGATATTCCTTATTCGATGGGAGTGGGAATCACAAAATTTTCCATGATAATCTCTCAGTTAACTCATGTTTTGAATAGAATCATGGGATAAGAGGAACATTCAACCCCCCCCCCCCAAGAAATATCATGTATCAATCGAGAGATTCATGAGAAAAGGCCTCCAAATTTTAATGGATCATATGATCCCTCAATTTTTGAGCAACTGATCAACTCCTTTGAATAGTTCGTCTCTATACTTCAATGTTCTGAACATGAAAAGGTTCTTCTGGATGCTTATTGTATAGAGGATGAAGCTAATCAATGGTGGACATTGATAAAAAAAATGTAGCCTGAGGTGGATATTGAGCCGTTGGAATATAAGGATTTCCGAAAAATGTTTTTTATAAATATTTTCCTCACACCCTCCTACTTAAGATGGAAATTGACTTCCTTTACCTCATGCCAAAAGACGACGAATCCATCAAGGAGTTCGATGAAAACTTCACAAGGCTTGCACGATATGCCTCTGGATTTGTCATTACCCCCGAATGCATGGTTGACCAATTCTATTATTCTATAAAAACTATCCTATAGAAATGCATAGTGATCCATGACTTCGAGAGGTATGAGGAAATTGTCCGATGTTCCCTCCAAGTCGAAATGGAGATCAAGGAATCTCAAGGGTATCATAGGGATAAGAAGTGTAAGGTGGAAATAGATTATGGTGGTCTGATGGATAAATCCAATGGTGCTAAGAAAATCCATCACCCCACATGAAAATGGTTCCAAAAGAAGAACCCTAAAAATTGCATGAAGGGGACAAGGAAATGCTTTAGGTGTGGAAGAGAAGAGAACCTGGCCATTAACTGTCGAGAAGAAAAACCCATAGATATTAAATAGGGTAGAAACACTCTGTTCGTACTTCAATGCATTTTTCATTTGTTTAAATTCAAAAAACTAGGCCACTTTGTAAACCATTTCCCTGAGATAAGGGTTTTTGGAGGAAACCAACAACCATTAAGGATGTAAGGGTGATATTTTCCGATCACTACCACCGATGTGAATGTCAAAAAGAAATGGTGATAGGTATGCTACGTATTCATTCTGGAATACCAAACATACTATTTTATTCTTGTTCTGCACATTCTTTTATATCCTGAAAGTTTAGTAGAACAATCAAAATACCACCAAAAATCATTGATGTAAAGATATCGGTGAGAATGGAAAATGGGGAAATCATTACATCCCATGAATATAATTCCTCCCCTATCATAATTTTTGGATTGAACATCCCAGTGAACCTCATCATACTCCCTATGGTAAAATTTGATGCAATTGTTGGCATATATTGGGTTTCCCTATATAGATCAAAAATAAATTTCCATGAGAGAGAAATTACTCTTCTTATGGTGAATTATCCCCCGATTCTGTATAAGTAAAATGAGGAGGATGAATCTTCTTTAGTACTATAATCTCAAGAATAGATATTACATCCCTATGATCATGTGTATGTTTATCATATGATTCAGTCTAAGGAAGAAACCATCCTTAAATACAAGCCTATTGTAAGGGAATTTTCTTATGTTTGTTTCGAGGAATTTCATGGCATTACTCTCAAAAAAGATATTTAATTGTTGACTGATGTTATACATGTGGTGTTTCCAATATCTATGACTCTATATGCAATGGATTTTGTGGATATTTAGGAGTTGAAGAAATAACTACAAGAGAATCCTGATTAATATTTTATACACCCAAGGAATTCAATATGGGTTTCACCATTCCTCTTCATCAAGAAGAAGGATGGGTCAATGCACCTTTTCATTGATTATCATGATCTCAACAAAATCATGATAAAGAATAAGTATCATCTACATTGAATTAATGACTTGTTCGATTAGCTACATAGGAACAAAAATTCTTCAAGGTGGATTTTTAGTTTGGATATTACCATGTAAAGGTGAAGAAGGATGATATCCCCAAGACTGATTTTCTTACAAGTTACAGGCACTACAAAATCTTAGTAATGCTTTTCAGACTCACTAATTCTCCAAAAATCATTATAGACTTTATGTTGTCAACTTTTTTGTAGTATTTAAAGATGATATTCTAATATACTCCAAAACCATAGAGGAGCATGAGGAGCATCTAATCACTGTACTAGAGACCTTATGATGTGATAAAATATATGAAAAGTAAAACAAGTGTGAGTTTTTTTTTAAGGAGGTTTCATTCTTGGGTTATATAATCACAAGAAATGGGATATCAGTGGATCCCTCGAAGATAGCTGTAATTGATGGATGGACAAGGCCAAAATCATTAAAAAATAACCATAGTATCCTGGGTTTATCTAGATATTATCGCCGATTTGTGAAACATTTCTCTCGATTGTACCACCCTATTACCAAGATAACATGAAAGGGAGTAATGTTTTCCTGCAGTGATAATTGAGAAGAGAGATTTAAGGGGTTGAAAAGAATGTTTTTCACCGTGCTCATGCTCACATTACCCACAAGTGGAGATCTTTTTGTGGTATTTAGTGATTCTTTGAAGAAGGGACTGAGCTGTGTGTTGATGAAAAATGAAAAAATAATTGGTTATGCTTCATGGAATTTGAATTTCCATGAGAAAAGATATCAAACACATGATATGGAGTTTGATACAATAAATTTTTCTTAAAAAATTTGGAGACATTGCCTCTTTGGGGAGAAGATTGAAATAAACACGAATCACAAAATCCTCAAGTATATATTCTCAAAGAAAAATTTGAATATGCACCAACTAAGATGGATAGAGCTTATCAAATACTATGAATTCTCAATCCATTACCACCATGGGAAAGCAAACAAGGTCAAGGATGATCTAACTAAAAAGGAACCAACAATTATACTAGTGGTGAGAATTGAAAGGGATCCAATATTCTTAGATTTGATGAATATGGACATGGGAATAATAAATAATGGAAAATCATTAATCCTTTCACAAATTACTACTCAACCGTCTCTTTTGGAAAATTTAAAGGATGCTCAAAAGTATGGTTTTCGAATTCAGATGAAAGTGGAAACTATTGGAAAAGGGAAATCCTCAGAGTTCAATATTATTAAAGATGAAATTATGATATTTCTAACAAGACTATCTCTTCCATAAAATATGGAGCTAAAGAATTAACTTTTGGATGATACACAAATTTATAATTTCTCTATTCACCCGGGAAACAAAAAGATGTATCAAAATATACAAGAGAATTATTGGTGGGATAACATGAAGAAGGAGATCACTGAGTATACATAAAATTGCCTAGTATGTAAGAAAGTGAAGGTTGGGGGGAAAACGTATAAGGTAAATATTCCACCATTACCCATACTAGCATGGAAATGGGAGAACAACACCCTGGAATTTGTCATAGGACATCCGAAGACATCCAACAGAATTAATTTTATCTTGGTTGTTGCAGATCATCTTATGAAGACTGCACACTTCATTGCAATTCAAGAGTAATTCTCATTAGATCAACTATCATGGATATATATCCTAGATGTGGTAAGGATGAATGGAGAACCACAATCTATTGTATCCGATTGAGATCCAGGATTCGTCTCAATGTTCAAGAAGAGACTTCAACATGGTCTAAATACTAAGCTAAACTTCAGTATGACTTATCATACTGAAACTAATGGCCAATATGGGCGAACTATCCAAACACTCGAGTACATATTGAGAGCACTCTCAATGGACTTAAAAGGATAAAGGGATCAACATCTTCCAATGGTTGATCTCTCTTACAATAACATTTTCCACTCAAGCATCCCAATGGATCCTTATGAAGCCCTATATGGGAAGAGGTTAAAAAACGACATGTTGGGATAAATTTTTGGTGTGAAAACTTCTCGGTCCATAAATGGTCAAAGAAATTGTGGAGAAGGTTATGACCATCCAACATCACATTAATGATTCTCATAGTTGAAAAAATTGATATACTTATAATCATTGACAAGACCTATAGTCTGACATCGAATTCATGGTATTCCTCCACATATCACCCTGGAAGAGATTTAGGATATTTGGGAAGAAGGGAAAGCTTAGTCCAAGGTACATTATCCCTTTTGTGATCCTTGATCGAATTGGAGCAGTAGCCTATCAATTATAACTCCAATAGAACCAACATCAAGTACATGACATGTTCTATATATCAATATGGAGGAAGTACATACCAGACCCATCGCATGTACTCAATCTAGATGTGGTACCATTATATAGTTAAATATCCTATAAAGATAAGACAATGATGATTTTAGATCATAGGGAAAATGTTCTAATAAATAAGACAATTCCCCTTGAAAAAGTGTTGTGGAGAAACCGCACGTTTGAAGAAGCAACATAGGAATCAGAGGAAGTGATGAAGCAGAGTAACTAGCCTCTATTTTAGTGTGGGAAAATGAAATTTTGAGTGCAAAATTTATGAAGGGGGTAAGATTGTAAGGACCCAAACATTTATTAATAAAAATTATTCTTGATATAATTAAATGTCTTATTATGTAAAATTGTTATATAAATTAGAAAGTTCATTAGTTTTGTGTTCTTGGATTTTAAAATATCATTATGAATTCTGACCATTGCTAATATAGTCATTGAACAGTGATCACATGATCAGTATAAATATAGAGCTTTAACAAGTCCAATTTACTCAGATAATGGAAGCAACGACCTCATCCAATAGAATTGCCCCATATGAATCCCATTTTTCAGAGCTCAGAAAGGAGGTTGGGTCAATGGGTTTCTCTCTTGACCAATCCCAATACAAGATTCAACATGTTAAGCTTGAGCGGAAATGCCTACGAGAAAAGTTGAAGTTGATAGAGGTTACCACCCGAGCGATGTTATCAGAACCACCCCAAGAGTCTTTCACCATTGCACCTCTTACGCTTTGGTATTGTAAGGATTTTATAAGGGTTTATTTAACAAGACCCTATCACTATGATTTTGTACATTAATTTTGTACATATAATATAAATTCATTTTATTATTGTTTCTTTGGAAATGGTTTTTAAAGCACAAATAGTATTTTTGGTTTATATTCAATTAAGAAATCTATTTTGATGAACTAATTCATTTTTTAATTATATATAATTTAATAAAATATTATTAATAAATTAATTTTTATTAAATACAATTGATCATATAATTTTTATGAATACATTTGTAATTCTATTAAGGCTTGAAAACCATTTTTTACAAAACCCATGAAATTCTTGATAAATGTAATTTTTTATTTTAAAAGTAAAAATTCATATATTTATAAAATTATTTAGTTAAAATGGATATTATTTTTTGAATCAGGATGTATTAATTTTCCAATAGTGAATCTTTCATAATTTTCTGAGAAAGTCGATTTTGTTGGTAAAAATTAAATATCCTTTAAATATATAATGTGTTTTATGACATCATAATGACCTAATAGTTAAGTAATAAAATACTATAAATAATATTTTAATGAAATATAAGTTTTATCTATAAAATAAATTTATTTTATATTTTTTTGATTATTTTTATGGGGCCTTAGTGCACCCTTTAATTCAAATAAATCATTTTATCTTTTTAAATTGATTTCATCGAGAGTGTGACTCACCTCCACATAATAAAGCCTAATATTTTAATAATTTCTGCCATTGGCTTTATATAATAATTTTTTCCACTCTCCTTTTGAATAAAAAATGAAAAAACTATTGGTTGGTTTTTGGTTTTGATCAGTTTAATGTGTGTTGTCCGAAACCTAAATAATAAAGAATTCCCTCTCTTTTACTATATAGACCCACCCAATCTCCCACTTCCTCTTCACTCAAAAACATTGGAGCTTGACCAATATCTGACCTCATCTATCATTATTCCTCCCATGGAGCCCCAATCCCCCATTAATCCTCCCTCAATCCTCTCCCCATTCTTTAGGATCACACTTCAATGTATGGGATCTCTTCCATTCTCAATTTTTTCCAGATTTATTTATGTCGTTATGCCCTTTTATTTTCAATTATAATTTTTTGGGTATTATTTCTCTTCTCCCCTATACTACCCACATTATTTTTTAATTATTATATACCGCTTTCTCTCAAATTAATGTCTCCCAGGTATATCTATTACAATGATGAAATTTTAGTAGGAGTTTTCTCACTCCTCATTTACATTCATGAAATTCATTTATATTTTGAATCTAAATTCCATTACATATTCTAAGAAATTTATCTATATTACCCCTTTAATTTCCATTTAAATTAAATATGATGAGATACCCCTTTCTCTCTCATCAACCATTTTAAATAATTCTTATGTCACATCGTTATACTGCAGAAATTGCACCGTGATTTTCCAAGCTAAAGTCCTTGTGTAGTGAATACCAAGACCATTTCACAATCGAGGGTATTCACTATTATGGAAATTTACATATTGATTTTATATTTTCATGTATTTTTTCTACATTCCATTTTCTTGGAATAAATGATGATGTTGAGTGATTCCATATTCTATGATCTAAGTGGCACACATATGCATGAAATGAAATGATTAAGAAGGGAGCACCCCGATACTGATCTAATGCATTGGGTAATGATTAGTACCATGATAAATCATGTGCAATGAGGGTTTACTAATTCTAATTCAAGTTCAATGTGGTTTTAATCATGCTACATGTGCAATGATCCTTGAATCATGCTCATATCATGTTAAATGTTGTTTCCACAATTCCATGTTATGATAAACATGGTATATCATGAATTTATGTTCATGTTTCTGTTATACTCCATTGATATTCCTATTTCCTAAAAATTAATTTTTTCTTAATGTTAGGAATTTTTTACTCCGTTACATGTATTTATAGCTCATCATTTTATTATTCTTGTCCCCGGGTTTCCCATGCAATTTTATGTACAAAAGAATGTGTGTGGTCATGTAAAAGAAGTTTTCAATAAAGATTCGTATTTCATGTTTTATGTTGTTGTGTAATGTTCTTGAGACTCATATAAACTAGACCTCCTAATCTTCTACGTTGTATCAGGTTAAGTTTTTGTGTAATAAAATATTTTTATGTGTGAAATAAAGAGCATGGTTGTTATATGAACTATCCTTCTTCTTGATAAAGTGGACTAGTACAACCCCAAGGATAGGATCATTGGAATATGAACCCTTTATCTAGATTTTCCTATACGTGTTTCTTTAAATTCTCATGTTACACAAAAAAAATTATATATAAGGGTTTGGTTAATTAAAATTCTCTATGTATAAGATCGAATGAAAATTCTACCTCTCGATTATGAGTAAGACCATGAATTTTTTTGAGAAACACATCAAAATATTACCACACAATGGTCATGTCTTCAAGTATGATCATTTCCATTGACTCAATAATTTGATCTAAATATATTTTCTTATATTAAAATAATATCCATGCTTGAGAAGTAGGTGAGCAAAAATATTCATACTGAACCTTTAATTTGTACATAATCGAGAGTTGATTCATGATACATAGGTTGATTTCCTTATGATGTAAATTTATTATTTCACTATTTAGGGAAATACAATGAATACCAATAATTGAATAAAATTAAACCAAATGGAGTATATCAAGGTATTCTAGGAAATTAAACCCAAAAATTAGGACATATGAAATGTTATACCCTTGGGATTCAATAATTACCCTATTTTACGTTTTCACTGACATCTATACTTTCTTGATTTGTGGTGGTGTTTGAATAGTTCTATAAAGAATTTTTGATTTGATGGATTGTGTAGAACATTAATCAAAAATTTTATTTTCTATTATTTTTTTTAAATAATTAGCGTACCTATCACTACATAATTTTTGGGATCCATCTTAGTGGTTGTGATGGTAGAAGATAACCCTTGCTGCCTTGAATGTTGTTTGTTGTCTCCGAAAACCCTTTACTTATTTCATTGGATTGCAAAGTGCCCAAGTTTATTGCTGTTGAATAAATGAAAAATAAAATCAGGGTTGACCAGAGAATTACCTTCCTCTATTTCATTAGTGGTTTTCTCTAGTCTGCAATCTCTAGTAAGGTGTAATTCATTCCTAGACCTAAATAATTTTCTTCTCCCCCTTCATAAATTTCTCAGGTGATTCTTTCCGAAACATTGACAAGTGGGATGTTAAATTTGTTATCACCATTAGATTTCTCCATTAGACATCGAGAAATAAACCCAAATTATTTCTTCTTATACTACTAATTACATTTATATTCAATAATATATATTTTGAATTTGAGGGCACATTAGACAATTTATTCATAGCTATCAAAGTCTCAAATAACCAGGGAATTTCATAGACTAGGTTTTATCTCACCAAAAAAGTGTTCAACCATGCATTCAGGGGTGATGAAAATGTTGGAGGCATATATTTAAAGGATTGTGATGTTTTTTCATACTCCCTGATTGATTCAAAATATTGTTTCTTAATGGAATGGATATACATATCTATTTTAATTATGAAAGTGCGAGGAAAATATTCATCATAAAAATTATAGAATTATTTCTACTCCATTGATTTGAACCTTCATTAGGATTCATATTTTTAGTAAATTACCTCCACTAATCAACTTCTACCTCAATAAAATAATCTTCTAGTATATCCTTATCTTTGTTAGAAAATTGAAGAATGGAAATGATCTTCTCAATGGATTTGATATATTGCTCCGTGATTAAGGGATCAAATGATCCATTGAATTTCAGAGGCATTTTTCACATAAAGATATAAATTGAATATTGATCATTATTAGGGTGATTTGGGAACTCATAATGATATAGGGTTCAATTCATAATCAATGTCAGTTGAGAGATTATCATTATAAAGTTCTCTATTTCCACTCTCATCAGGTTGAGGATCTCGTTGGGGAAGTCATCATATAGCCTATCACATTGTTTGTTTAACCTATTCCTCATATTTATGACCATTTTATAGAATAAATGAAATTTTATGGATGTGTGTTTTTAAAATATTAAACACATAATTTGGAATTCGATGATATTAATAGTATAAATTTAAATTACATGTACTTACATGAATTAGTAATTTCATGGCTTTAATCTCTGTTATCCATGATATATATCCTAGAATATATTCATATGGTATTTTTTGATCCCTTAATAGTTGTTTTTAATAAGAATATGAATTTACGAATGAATATCCCCTAGGAGTATCAAACCATCTTTATAGAAAGGCCTACTGTCATGCACCTATTTCAAATCGATTCTAGCTCAACATGATGTTTTTGAATTTTACCTCTATGTACATTTGTGATAGGTCCACATCCACAAATAGTATTCATAAAGGGATGTATTTTTTTGTTATACCAAATACTATATACATACCAAAATTTTTGGATTTTTATTTATAAATTTTATTGTCCCTTATGCCTTCATTATTTTTTCTAATCATAATCCCAAAAAATAACTAAAATTTTCCTTTAATACCAACTATAACAACCCTTCTCTTTATTACCCATTAATAAATGATTTATTACATAAAATTAATCATAATACTACCCAAAATATCGATATGTATAGTGTATTTTGGAATTTGGTACATTACATAACAACCTAAAATATGTAATATATCATCATTATTGAAAACTTCCTTACCATAATAATATTATTCCTTCATTCCTACTACTGTATGGGATAGCCTGGGGACATACATAAGGAAGGGGTGATCAATAAAGCCTGAAAAGGAAAATAAACATGGAATAACATATTTATTGTTATTAATTTTATAAATTAGACATATTAATAGTGTATAAATGTATTGGTAATTATAAATATGAACAATAAAGCATGATATAGAAAGATAACATAAGGGAAACATGGGAAATGTAGAAACAACATAAAACACTAAATCATAAAATATGGTTAAGGATAAATGTGAATAAATGATGATGGAAAAAGTCTCATGGTGTATTTGGTTCACTCTATAATACCTTTTATATTTTTTAATGATACTAAAACATTACCCAATGGATTGGAGTGCTATAAAATTTCAGGCACACACGTTACGTTCATTTTATTCTCATGTTTTTGTTTTCCACATAGATCATAAAATTTGGAATCATTTATCATAAAATATTATTCCATTATCAAGGAATCTGGAATAAATTCATTTAATTCAGAAATCAGTATGTATATGTTCATAAATTTGAACACCTTTGACAAGAAGATAGATACGTTTATTCAGTACACAAGTTCATGGCATGGAAAATCGTGGTGAAAGTTAGGCAGCATAACAAGGGTGTATGAAAGTTCATGGGATGAATTTTTGGGAGTGAAAGGGGTATATAATAATTTAGAAATAAAATTAATAGTAAGGGGGATATGAAAGAACATATTACAACATTAATAAATTAAGATAAAAGACATAGGATAAAGAACATACCAGAATAAAGTGGAGAAGGAAAAAAACGCTTACCTTGAGACTGTGACACCAAATGCATGGGAGGAGCATATAAATAGTGTAGGGTAACCATTGGAGGACTATAGAGAGGGGATATAAGTGTAATTATGTGATCCAAAAAACTTTAGTGAATAGAAATGTGATTATAGGTGGGTCAATATAAGAAACGAGTGTTGAATTCATTTCCATTTCACAAACATTAGTTTTGGACTCTATATAATAAAATAACCAAAAACATAAATCATACCATGATTTCTGCCATAGAGGGTTTCTTCATTATTTTATTATTAATATTTCCTAAAATATTAAAATATGACTTTTTGTGATGTTGGGGTGAGTCATACTCTTAAATAAATGATTTCAAAACCTTAAAATATATTATTGGTTTGGGAGGTTTCATAAGGAATTTATAAAATGAATAAAATAAAAATAAAATAAAATTATTTTAAATTTAAAACATATATTTGATCTTTTATCCCATTAATAGTATTTATTGCATCACTTTTAGGTCATTATGATGTTATAATACACACAATATATTTTTACAGAATTTAATTTTTATCCAAAAATTCGATTTCTTTAGAAAATTATGAAACATCAACCAAAGGATAATTTTAAAATAATGCCTTAAAAAATAATATTAATTTTATTATAATAATTATATAAATATTTTAATTTTAAAATTGTTAAAAAGAATAAAAAATTATTGAGAAATTTTGTGATTGTTGACAATAACAATTTTCGAACTTTTAAAAATTTATATGATCATTTATATTTAAGAAAAATTATTCAATAATAATATTTTATTAACATATTAATTATTTAAAAAATCTATTAATTTATCAAAATAAATTTCTTAATTTAAATTTATTACTAATTAAAAATACAATTCGTGTTTTATTGTTTTAGAATAAAAATCATTTACAATGTAATGAAAAGAATAAAATAATGAACATAATTTTATTAAAAATAAAATATGTATATTCAAATAAGTATGGACTTGATAAAAAACCATTTATTATAGCAATATTGCCTCTAACAGTAAAGTGTGTGATAGAGAGACTTTCATGATGGTGGTTCGACATAAATGGTTTCAGTAGCAATCTCGATGAGTTTGAACTTCTCCCGTAAATGATTTCAATCATGATTAAGTTTATAGATCTTATATTTATATTGGCCAAGAGAAAATATAATGATTCTATATCCCTAAATAGATTTTATTAATGGGATTCATAGGTTATGAACCTTCTGGTTGATGCCACCACTTCTTTTTTATGTATCAATTGGATTTGTTAAAACCATATATTTACACAAATCATGTGATCACAATTAAAAAAACTATATTATCAATGAAAATGATTTTTAATTCTATTTTAAATATGATAGTATATAGAAATAATTTATTTCATTTGTTTTATATATTTTTAATACAAAATAATACATTTAATTAAATTGAAATGGAAATTTTATTTAAAATAGTTTAGGTCACTGCAAAGAGTTTATTACAAGTGGAGATAAAAATTATAATGCTAACCAATTAAAGGGAAAGGTAGAATCTATTTGTGTTCAATGATTTATCTATAGGTAGAATATATGTTATGAATACACATTACCCCAAAATCAAGTAAAATTACCTCAAAAAATTCCATGGGGCAAGGCTAAGCTAAGAATATTTCCACAACTAAAGTAAAACTCCCTAATGGTGTAGTTGTATGTAATTTGATCATAGCCATAATGTTTGATAATGTTTTATCTAATTATAGACATTTACACTCTTTTAAATATTTTTTTTAAATCATTAAATATATTCCCAGAATCTTGGTAAGTAAGATATCAATTAATACACCAATCAAGAGTCCTATTATATTAAATACAGATCAGGATATTCTAATTGTGATTCCAGAGTGTAACAAATGTGAATGTTTTGTTATTATACTTGTGTTTGAAAATTATATTATCCTTAGTGTGGATTGTATTTAATTTTATAATGAAAATATTTATTTACAAATGAATGAGATTACAATTCATGATGGTGTTGTGGAATATATCATATTTAGAGGGGAAACATAATTATCTAAAAATTATATGAATCCTTCTCCAGTAGGTCTATATAATAAAATTTTGGGTAGTGATGATGATGAAGTGTGATCTGTGGATAAGTATAATATCCTATTAATAGATGATGTACATATGGAGAAAAAATTAATTACTATTTTTATAGAATAATGACATGGTTATCCACTAGAGTGTGAGAGTTTAGGTATCCATTGAACTCATTCACTATACATTAATTATATCTAAATATCCTTACTTGAAATAACTAGTGAGGTTATTGGAGTTCAAGAAACAATTACCATAGTTGAGTGATAAGGTATTAATATTCCCTAGAATTTCACTGGGGGGGGTAATTTAATTCATGATAAGGTAGGATGAGTCCATGATATTAAGAATCGATTATTAGGAGATAATTTCAATTACTACAAAGAATAAGTATCCTTTTACAAAAAATTGAATACCTGTTTTAATATTATTAACTATCACAATACTTCTCATAGATCAATTATTACTCTAGTTATCATCACCTAAGGTCGAAGTTAGTTGATATACAAAATATGGCATTTCAAATATGGTATAGACTCTACGATTTCAAGGCAATTCATTTTGGATTTACTAGTATACCTTTTAAATTTATAGATATGTTGAATAGAGCATTAAAATAGAATCCTGATAATGTTCTGGTGGTATTCATTAATGATATCTTTATATATTCTTAGATATACGAAGCGCAAGAGAGTCATTTAGAAATAATTATGGAGATACTCAAAAAAAGGAATTATATGTGAAGTATATTCATTAGGAATTTTGGATCAATGATGTTTCTTTTCAAAGAAATATTATATCCATTGATAGAATATATATTGACCATTAAAAATAAAAGGTAGTCAATTAATGTCCTAAAATAATGAACATATCTGAGATCTGATGATTCTTGGGTTTTGTAGGTTAATATTAGTAGTTCATCCAAGATTTCACATGGTTGACCAACCTACTGAACATGTTAACAAGTGAAGGGGATAAATTCACATGGACATGGTAATGTGAGTTGTTTTTTAAATATTTGAATATTTAATTGGTTAATGAACCAATTTGGACTCGACCACTGGGAAAAGATTTTTTTTATTTTATAGTGATGCATTGATGAAAGTACATGGTTGTGTCCTTATGAAGAATGATATGGTGACTGCATATGAAATAAGGAAATTTAAATTCCATGAAAATAACCATACAAATCATGCACTTGGGATGTAATTCATAATCATTTCTTTGAAAATATGATGTGACATATATATAAACCAAATGCTTTTGATGTATATCTTCACCCAAATGGAGCTCAATATGAGGGAAAGAAGATGGTTGGAACTACTCAGGGACTATGATTTCTTAATACACTACTACTCTGTGAAGGAAAACAAGGTTGTCGATGCATTGAGTGTGAGAGACCATGTAGTTTTGACTATGATGAGAATTAACAAGGATACCATATATAAAGATATAAGAAATATGTATATGGTGATTTATTGGAAAGGAGATCCATCATTCTTTTTTCAATCAATTTCTTAACCATCCATTCTAGGATGGATAGTGAAGTCCATGTAGGATGATGAAAACACACAAAGGAATATTAAAGAAGTAAATGGTGTGGAATTGATATACTTCATTTGTAGAGATGGAGTGTTGATGTTTGGTATGAGGTTATATGTTCCATCCATACTAGATTTTATAATGGAACGGAAATATGAATCACATATCTTGAATTTCATTATACACCCCGATGGCTTAAATATATGTATTAATTTAGGAGACCATTTTTTTGGGATTGTATAAATCCGAAAATTTCAGACTAAGTGTCCAGATGATTATTATTCCAAAATGTATATGGTGAATGAAAACATACTAAGGGAGTCATGATACTACATATTAAACCTACATGGAAGTGGGAAAATGTTACAATGGAAATTTACGTTGGACTCCCAAAGTATCTATAAAAGAATGATGTTATATGGGTCATCATTGAAATTCCAACTAAGTCTATAAGAGAATATCAACCACATGTGCACCATTCCCATCTCTATATTAATGAAATCATATGGGTTTATGGGAAAAAAATTTAAATCATATTTGATCATAAACATTGGTTCACATACAAATTATATAAGAGTCTTCAATGAGCTCTCAACAATGAGATACATTTAATCACTTTGTATCATCCTTAAAATGATCGGTAGTTTAAAAGGACTATCAAGAAATTGAAGGACATGCTGAGGTTATATTATCTGGACTTATAAGGTGTATGGGATTAGTATATAAAATTGGTTAAATGTTCATACATTAATAGATTCCATTTGAGCATATTGGAAACACTATAAGAATCCTTATATAGGAACATGTGTCATACTACAACAAAATGTGATGAAGTTGGAGACAATAAGTTAGTTTTCATAGAGCATGAAAAGGATATATTTTAAAAATTATAGACTATTATGGGTCATATTAAAGCATCCAAATTTTTCATACTACAACCCATGTTCTCACATATGAGGGAAATATTTTGGAACTATAATTTTCCTATAAAGAGGAACCTATCTAAATTATTGATATAATATATCATGTGTTAGAAAATAAAAAAACTCAATTAGTGAAAGTATTATAAAGAGATCAAAAACTAGAAGAGGAATCCTGGGAACATAGGGAGGCTATAAATAAAAAATACCGACACATTTTAAATATCTATTTTATAATCCAATGTTGTGGATGAAATTATATAAGTTTGGGAGAGTAATATCTGATAGCTTTTTGTAGCATGTAAACACTATATCATGAACTATCAGATAATTCACGCATTAAGGATCCGTTATTCGTGATATTTTATAAAATATAATTTTCTAATTCGAAATTTTCTAAAATTCATAATTTTGGAATACATAATATAAAAATTATATTTGTGTTATTTTTTTTGGTTTTTCAAAAATGGTTAGTTTGTAGTAAAAAAATATGTTTATTATGAAACTTATAAGTTTTATAACTTCATTATTATATAATAATGAGATATAAGTTTAGAAAAAAATTAATGTAATGAAAAATTAATTTAAGTAATAACAATGTCCCTCTTAATATAGTATTTGAAATTATAAATCTTATGTCCAATGTTTATAGAACTAATTAAATTTTTTACTTTAATAAAATAACTAGTTTAGATATTTTATGTTAATCAAGCATTTCCAAGGGATATTATATTTTGGATTAGCATGAGAGCCTCATAAAAATTAATTTTTTTATAATTATCTATTTAATTCATTAAAATAATTATCCAAAATAAGTTTATCTTATATATAGGTTTAAATCATAAAAATGTGATTTATCTAAAAAAATATTTATTGCGATTATGTGCATTTATTTTAAAATTATCTTTTCACACCTTTAAAAATGTAATTTAATAAAATTATATATAAATTTTAAAGTAGAATTTTCAAATTAGGTAAGACAAACAATATTAATATATGAAACTAAAATCAATTACCTTGGTAAAATCTAAATATGTTAAAGGGAGAACATTAAAAAAAATCCTTAAAGCACTCAAAGTCATCTAAAAAACAGAGTGGTTGAGTGATGTTTAGACCCACAATCCTTTTTCTTATCCTTCTTTTTTCATTTTTCACGATTATTACATGAATAGTAGTCATAAATATTGAAAAAATAATGGTTATTGTAGCACCCCTACCTGGGTTCCACGCACTGATTCCCTGAGCTAGTTTTATTTGTTACCTTAGATACTCCACCCCATATGGTTGAGACTGCTGATGAGAAGTGAGGGTCATCTGTCAATCATGGGGAATCTATACCTTATATTTATTTATCATAGTAATACACAAGTAGAAAATAAACATTAATGAAATAATGATATAACCACAACCCAAATAATAACGGAATCAAATGTTAACCAAAAAAAGAAATACAATATAAAAAATGAATAGTAGATATGCCATACTAAGTATATGCCAAGTGAAAAAATGAATACCTAAAAGTAAATAAATGTACACATCCCAAGAAGTTCTTGAAACACATCCAGTTCCCTTATCCATTATCCAACACAAATCATACATCTAACAAACCGCCTTTTCCCAAAATCATTCTTGAATCATGTAATCTATTCGGGTACGATTAGGCAACCTGAGTAGGGTGTGAGTAAAAATTTTAAGTATACCACCAATGGTGTCTAAAACAACATCCAATAAATAAAAGATTATATAGTTTTATAATGAATTTACCTCAAAAAATATGTAAATAGTTATCACATTATTAATTATTAATTATTTAACCACGTAGACCCTCGGGTTCTTGAGGTCACCCAAACTTCAATACCTACTTCATCCCAACATGGAGTCTAAAATATACTCGAGGGATATATTTTCCAAGAATTAAACTATTAACTTTCTATATCTTATGTCATATATCATAATTCCATTATTACCATTCTATATTCCACATCATATCTCAAAATTTCATTCTTACTGTTCTGGATCTCATATCAAATATCAGTATCCCAATGTTGCAATTCTAGATATCTATTCAAAAATTAATTCCATTGTTTCCATTTATCATTTAATTAATTAAATAAAAAAATAATTTGTCTTATTAATAACATTAATTAACTCAGCAATTAATTAGTCTTCCAAATCACATTAATTAAATAATTAATTAATTAATCTTCTCAATCTCATTAATTAACTCTAAAATTAATTAATATTATAAATTCACAACCAATTAATAAAATAGTTTATCACATCAACTGCATTAATTAATCAAAAAATTAATCAATCCTATTAAATCATATAAAAATCCCAATAATTAATTCAGAAATTAATTATTAATATTCCAAAATCCTAATCTCCTTTTAATTAATATGACAATTAATTAGTCTAACACCACAATCAAAAAATCACATTAATTAATTCAATAATTAATTAATTCAAATAAAACCCCAATTTCTAATCATAGAATAGTAATTATATAATTTCATAAACATAATCAATTAATTAATTAATTAATACAATTAAAAAATTACATTATCTCAACCTTCCATTAATTAATTAATTCACCAATTAATTAATCTAATTAAATAGTTTTAATAAACACAAAATTCCCTTAATTAGTTCACCAATTAATTTACTCATTTCAAAAATTTCATAATATCAACATTCCAATAATTGATTCACTAATTAAATAATAAAATTCAATCATTTGTATAACCAAAAAATTCCATTAATTAATTACAAAATTAATTAATCACATTAAACTCCATCAATTATTTCACCAATTAAGTGTTCATGTCAACTATATTAAATAATTTCATAATTAATTAATCATATATAATTCCTTTAATGAATTCAGTAATTAACTGTAAATGTCAATTCAATTAATTAAATATCCAATTAATTAATCATATTCAATATCTTCAATTAATTAACTAATTAAATCTTCCCCTCAATTCAATAAATTAATTCCAAAATTAATCAATCACATTACCCCCATAAATAAATTCATTAATTAATTAATCTCATCAACCCCATTATTTAATTCATCCGTTATATAATCATATTACTTCATTTAATTAGTTAATCTATTAACTAATATTACCTACAATTCACTATGAATGGTGGTTGGGAGGGCTTGTAATCCCTATGGGAGCCTCAAAAATTGAGATAATTTGATTTGGGGAAATTTTTGGTCGAATAAGAGGTAAAATACGGGGTTCAGAAAATTAAAATATAATTTATAAGAGATTGAAATCCTGCATGAATGGTTTACTACTCTAAGTGCACAATTTACACTAACCATTCACCTTAACCATTCATATATTCTGTGGGGGGGGGGTGCCTAGTTTTTCTTAAGAAGGTTCAAAATTTGAAAAACACTACATCAGGCGTGCAAATCCCCAATGTTGGGTTCAAACAATTTTTGGGTCATAGTGCATGGCTTGGGAAAACTGGGGGCCAGCCATGCATTTTCCCATTTACTTATAAAATTTCTAATTTTCACCCAAATGTCCACCATGGAAAAACACAGACAAAGAATTCTCAAACAAAGGAATATAATACCTCATGAAAATATTGTGACATCTCCAGAAAAAAGTATTTGATCTTACAATATTCTCACTTTATAGCAGATCATCCTCGATCTCCACTCCCAATCTTCTCTTAAATTATAAGTCAAAAAGGTCAGTCTACTGAGCCCTCATATTCGATTATCTATATTATGTTTCCTCTTGACCCCATTCATGTTTCCACAATATAAATATTATCAACATGGGTTTTTTTTCCTCTTAATTGTTTCTTGTTGCGATCTATCCCACGTATTAGATACTCCTAAAATGCATATATCTCAAGATCAACTTCCACAATTCACACGATGCATTTCCCAACTCATTATTACCAATGAATATGAGAACACAGTCATACATTGTCACATAGCCTTTCTATAAAACCACTTATAAATGAAGTACATCCACCACCTATAAGGCCCACCTGACCATTCCCCAATGAATTTAAACATGATCCATATAGGATCCTTATTAATAAAATAATAATAGCATACCTCCCACCATCCAATATCATATATATAGCTACATATGTGAAACCTATAAGGGGTCCATATATAAGAGAAAAAAAATTGGTATCTAGGTTTAAATCAAGATATTTCTCTGCATACATGGGAAAATGTCCTGGTAGGGGTCATTATTGTTACTAATTAAGAATAAATTATGATGCTTTTAATGAATAACACTGAAAATCCTCCATCACTGATGTTACCTCCCACAATGGAAACACATTAATATTCCAAAAATCAAAATCATCTCTACCCTCCAACTCCTCACCACATCGATCCAAAAATAGACGGTCCCTCACACAACCCACAACCGAGTTCTCAAATAAGGGCATTATCACTACCCAAACAACCCACATCAAGGTCCAAATAGAAAAAAAGATTTAGATTTGAAAACATCAACACACATAATAAGTGACATTTACAATAAATCATAATAAGTATTTTCCATTTTTCCCACCACACAGTCAAAATCGAGGCACTATCACTGCCCTTAACAATCATACATCTATGTCATGGCTCGAAAAGGGTAAAAACATTATTGAAGTTTCTCATTTGGGCACCCATTTATTCTCATTTTCCATAATTTTATAATCATTATCTATATCATGTTATGAAACATTTTTTTTCAATTTCACTAGAATGGAAAATCGTTCAAGATCAACAACTTACTGAAAAACTACTTTCAAATGGGTGCCTAAGATGATGCTTATAATAATTTAATCATGAGTTCGTTGAATGATGCATGAATATTTATCTCTCATACCAAATAGGTCTATGATTCAAGTCTCAAAAAATCCCTGGAACCACAATCACATCACAAATCAAGTGCATCACCCAAGGTGAAATAATATTAAACTACAAAAAATAGTAATAATAACAATCACACCCTAGGTATATATGCTCTACCCCATACATGGGTTAGTTAATTCCATGAACAAGCTCATAACCAATGATTAACTCTTCATAGTCTTCTATATACCATTCCAAAATAGTAAAAAAATGAAAATGAAAATAAAATTATCCTTTGATACAACTTTGAAACATCCAGGCCTGGGTGATACACACTGGTTCCACAATCTGGTCTAATACATGACCTCATGATGTCTCCTCATACGTTACAGGCTTCTAACTTGCATCCAGAGTATATTATTGATCATGGGGAGACTATAACCTCTTTTATTTTTATCAGAGTAATAGAGTAGTGTAAAATAAACAAGAATAATAGAATGTTATAACCATAACCCAAACAATAAAAATGCCACATGTTAACCAAAACTATAAAATAGAATGTTAAAACTGAAGATTAGATATTTCATACTAACTACGCACCAAGTGTAAAAATTAGAATCCAAAATTATAGATACTAAACTATACCATGATGGTCAAGAACCACATTAGGTTCCCTCATCCATGCTCCATCCCAAATCAACCATCTAACACAGTGATCTTTCCCTTAACCTTTCATGAAGGCATTTAATCTATTTGGCTTTTGATCAGGCAGCCTAAGTAAGGTGTGGGTAAAATATAGTAGGCCACAACCAGTGGGTTCTAAAAAAAATCCTACCAGTAATATTGTTTACAATTTCATAAATAAATAACCTCCATGCATATGTAAATAACTATAAAATTATTAATTAATATTTATTTAACCACATAAACCACCAGGTTACCAAGGAAACATGAATCTCAATCCCTGATTCAGCACAATTTTGTTTTTCAACTTTCCCCAATGGATTTCATGTCCTAGAATTCTACTGTTACAATTCTATATATCATGTTATAGCTCATAATTCCTCTGCCACCATTCTAGATTCCATGGATTATATCAGAATGCCATTGTTACCACTATAGAAATCATGTCGTATCTTAGAATTCCACTATTACAATTCTAGAACTCAATTCACACATAAATGAAATTTTAACCGTAAATCATTTAATTAATTTATTCAATAATTTATTTATCTTCTCAATCACATTAATTAACTCAATATTAAATTAATATTACTAATCTTATTAGTTAATTGAATAATTAATTAATATTATGAATCTGATTAATTGAATAGATAATTAATTAATATTATAAATTAATTACTAATAAAACAATTAGTTTATCACATCAATTCCATTAATTATTTTGACAGATAATTAATCATATTCAATCATCCAATAGTAGAAAATGTAGCTTTATCGTCAAAAATATGATGTCATTTTCTTATAAACTGACAAAAAATAGTTTTTCAGAGATATTTTGGCATCGATTTTTTAAAAAAATCCAAAGAAGATATAAATTTGTTTTTTGACATCAGTTTTTTACAAAATTGATGCCAAAAATACCCATCAATATCATTTTTTCCTCGTTTTTTAAATAAACCAACACCAAAAAGTAAAAAAAAATTAATTTTGGTTTTATTTTTTAAAACAAACAAAAACAAAAATTAAATAAAAATTTCAATATGTTTTAGATAGATTAATATGAATATATTTTACTAGTCATTGATCTAAAATAGAGTCATAGATCAAATGTAATGATCGTAAGAAGTTGAACATTTTAGGACATTTAACATCGATTTGTTTTAATAATTGATGTTAAAATCATTTTTTAATGTTAAAAAACATAAATTTTTTTGAAAAGATGTAGATAATTTCTTAAGATTATATATCACTAGTTGTAGAGAGAAAATAGAGTTATGGATTAAATTTTATGGCCTTAAAATGTTGTACTTCTTTAAGACTTCTCTTAGAGAAGTTCATCTTGCAATGTTCAAAACATATGATCCATAACTTCATTGTAGCTTCTCAATGAGTAAAATATAAAATTATGAAATGACCTAAAACATAGTAATTTTTCGTAATTAATGGATTTAGTTTTTTTAAACTGATGGAAAAATAAATATATTTTTAAATTTGTGGAATCAATTTTTTTAAAAATGATGAAAACAGATAATAAAGGATTTTTTTGTATTGGTTTTGTAAAAAAATGACAACAAAAAACATATGTATCCCTTTTTTGGAATAGGATTCCTTATTAACCATTGAAAAAATAACACCGATGGGTATTTTTGGGGAGTGTTTTGTAATAAACTGATGTTAAAATGTATATTAAAATACACAGGATCAGTATTTCATTTTGTTTCACCACATGCATCTAATTTGTTATAATCCCACAATTATTTTAATGCAAAACTATTGAAGATATTTTATTTACTATATATAAATACATTTTATATTTAGTTCATCATTTTTAACCTCTTCTATTCAATAAAACATTCAATACATTTTCAATCGATGATTTGTACATGGTATCTATTATAATTATATAATTTATTAAATATTATTTAGCATAATTTCTAAAAATCTCAATAATATTCATTCTAATGATGATTTATTCTTATGATCGATTAAAAATTTAAAATATTGAGATAATATTTACCAACTAAGGTGAAAAATTCATTATCGATCACTATTTTCATTACCGCATGAGGTCTACCATAAAAATAAGAGAAATAAGGATAAATAACATATCATTTTGACAAAAAATCTTAAAAGAATAGAAATATTCCTAATGCCTTAAATTAATTTTATTTCATTTTTTTCTCTATTTTTCATTCATTTTACTCATGTTTCTCATTGAAACGAGTTTTATCTGTTGAATCGTTGAGAAGACCAACTTCCTACAACCAAAAATTTTGATTTGTAAATCTTTTTTAGCTCCTTGAACTATCAAATTGAAGCTTTGGAAATGTTCTCAAAAATGGTAAAAACATTATTTATTTATTTTTTAGGTCCAGTATAATGGATACCCTAAGAGGGGGGGGTGAACTAGGTTATGAAAGATTAAAACAAATTCCCTTTAGATTTGGTTTCTTTGTAAA
This sequence comes from Viscum album, assembly GCA_963277665.1. Lineage (NCBI taxonomy): Eukaryota > Viridiplantae > Streptophyta > Magnoliopsida > Santalales > Viscaceae > Viscum > Viscum album. The sequence goes on along the minus strand of OY728160.1, from coordinate 467,874,239 downwards.
AAACACTATTCTCTCTCCTTCCCATTGTAGAGTATGAACAAATGATAAATAATGCATAGGAATTTTTTTACTTGGTTCACCCTCAATAGGATACAACCATAGAGAATACACTAGCAATGTGTCGATGTGCCAAAAACACTATAAGTGCACTACTAATAACAATGTTTGAAGCAGACTCACTATCACTCCTATATTACTACCAATCACAATTGAAATATCACTTCTCTATCAATTAGAGTGTGCTCACTCCTTTTAGTCAAGACCCACTCTTCGTTTATAGAATTGAAGGTCTTTTCATTATGAAAGATGAATTAATAATCCTATGTAGTTAGATGTTCTATTGAAGTCCCACTTTCATCCACAGATTAATACCCCTTTTCCCCTACTCATTGGCAATACCTTTTGATCTTAAATTCACAAAACTCACTAATTTGGGAATCTCCAAATCTCACAAAGCTCAAACATGTCCTCACAATGTTCCTTACTATATTTGAAGCTCACAGTTTCAAAATCTTCACTACATTGCAAAGATCACTAGTTCGCAGAGTTCACTCTGACTTTTATGATATCGTAAATCTCAAACAAGCCTTCAAAAAGAAAAATTCTTCTGAAAAGATAAACTAGTCTTTGTGGTGTGCCTTACTTTCCTAAAACTAAATTGGACTCTTGGAATTAACTTACATTCTAAAATATTGATGTCTTTATGAAACTCCTTTTTGATTCAAGAGATTTATTTTGGAGTATCATTACACTTCTATCAGGGGTGGATGACTATTTATAGGTGTCTCCCACCAACTCTAGAACCTTCCACAACACGTCAGCACCACATAACCTCATTTAAGAGGGCTCTAAAATTTCCAATGAAATTATCTATTCTTCACAAAGTTGCAGAACAGTTTTCTATATTGCAAAGCACGTCATAACCATAGATATTTCTGTCAATTATTTTGTGCCACCACCATAATGTTTTTTCATAAATGACGATCCTTCCATCAAAACCATTGCATCATCACAATAATCCCTCTCAATGCTCTTCACCTCTGTAATTCAAAAAGGTCATCGTAATCACATAGATCACTAAAACATTCTTCATGTCTTTGTAAAATCCACTTCATAAAACCTATATTTGTAAAACTCAATCCATTTCCATATTTTTTTGAGATCTTCAAGGAAATCCATTTTTCATATTGATGACCAGACTCCAAATTTTAAACCCCAATTTTTTTTAAAACAATATAAAATAACAGAACCTTGTATTTTTTTCTCTTTGTACTACCTCTAGATATTCCATTATTTTGTCATGGTTCTTTTTCGACGTGGGTTGTCAATAATATCCCTCAAACTCGACAATTCACCATGAAAACATGTTTATTCAATAAACACAACCAACCCAAAATGATGCAATGTTACCTTGAGTGATTTTTACCCAACATTATTGGTGTTGTTGCTTTCAAAAAATATGTTACAAGAAATAAATTGTTTGATCATTTTGGTGTCAATTTATTTAATACCTGATGCCAAAAATGATACCAATGGGTATTTTTTCCCAAGTATTTTAAAAAACAGATGCCAAAATACTAATGTAAATACTATTTGGAATCATTTTTAATCAAAATAATTGTATAAAGGTAAAAAATTATTTTTTGATGATGATTTATTAAAACCATTGTCAAAATTGCAATTTTTTTACATCGGAGGCTTCATCTTCGATTAAAAAATGATGTTAAAATTAAAATAGTTGTTGTTAAAGACCATTTTTCTACTAGTGATATCAAATTCCTAATAATTAATTCTGTAATTAATAGTTACTATTCCAAAATCTCAATATCCTATAAATTGATTTGATATTTAATTATTCCAACACCACCTTCTAAATATCACATTAATTAATTCAATAATCAATTAATTCAATTAAAAAACTTAATTCTTAATCATCCAAAAGAAATTATATAGTTATATAATCATAATTAATTTACAAATTAAAAAATCCAATTCAAAAATAACATAATCTCAATGATCCATTAATTATTTGACCAATTAATTGATCAAATTAAATCATTTCCATAACAACATCATTCCTTTAAATAATTCACCAATTAATCAACCCATTTCAATAGTTTCATAATATCAATGTTCCATTAATTAATACACAAATTAATTAACCCAATTCAATAACTTCTATAACCACAAGATTCTATTATTTAATTTAAAAATTACTTAATCACATTAAACCCCTTCAATTAATTCACTAATTAATTGTTCACATCAACTCCATTAATTCAGTAGGCAACTAATTAATAATATTTGATCTCATCAATTAATTCAACATTTAAATGTTTATGTCAAATCCACTAATTAATTATATAATTAATTAATCAAATTCAATTTGTTCATCAATTCACTAATTAATTTTTCACATCAATTAAATTAATTACTTCAACAATTAATTAATCATATTACCACAATTAATTAATTAATTAATTAATTAATCCTACAAACCCCATTATTTAATTAGACCATTAAATAATCATATTATTTCAATTAATTAATTATTTATTTATTTAATCCCATCAATAACATTATCTAATTCATGAATTAAATAGTCACATTACTTTAATTAATTAGTTAATAAATTAATAAATATCATAAATACAATTATTTTATTCAACAATTAAATAATATATTTTATTTTACTAATTAGTAAATCAATTAATTAATCCCAGCAATCCTATTTTTATATTAAACAATTAAATAATCACATTACACGAATAAATTAATTAATTATTCAATTAATATCATCAATCCCATTATTTAATTCAACCATTAAATTATCACATAACATTAATTACTTAATTAATCAATTAATTAATCCCATCAATCTCATTATTTAATTCAACAATTAAATAATCTCATTAATCCTATTAATTAATTCAACATTTAATTAATGCCATGAATCCTATTTTCAATTCAACCATTAAATAATCACATTACTTCATAATAATTAATTCATCTGTAAATTAATCTCATCAATACCATTATTTAATTAAACAATTGAATAATCACATTATTCATATTAATTAATTCATCAATTAATTAGTCCCATAAATCACATTATTTAATAGAGAAATTAAATAATCACATTACTTCTGTTAATTAATTCATCAATTAATTACTCCCATCAAACCCATTATTTAATTCAACCATTAAATAATTAGATTAATTATATGAATCAATTCACCACATAATTAATCCCATCAATCCCATTGATTAATTCATTAATTAAATAATTAAATTTCTCTTATTAAATAATTCATTAATTAATTAATCTCATGAATACCATTGTTTAATTTAACCAATAAATAATCACATTACTCCAATTATTTAATTCATCAATTAGTTAATCCTATGAAACCCATTGTTTAATTTTAAAATTAAAAAATAACCTTACTCCTATTAATTAATTAATTAATTAACTAATCCCATCAATCACATTATTCATTTCAAAAATTAATTATCTCCAATCCAATAATTCAATATCTCTATAATCAATTCAATAATTAATTATTCATAATCTATAATTAAAATATCCCAAATTTCACATTTATCCTAAATATATTTATCCACAAAATTTATTAATTCAATCAAGAAATCAATTGATAAAAATCTATTATAAATTATATAATTACATACACATAATTAAAATCAAGACTATGAGGTTATTATTATAGACAACGTACCTCATGAATGGTGATGAACGGTGGCCAATGAATAATACCCAATTCAAAAAAAATGATATAGAATCCGATAAAGGATATAATCAAGATTTCAAACCTATATGAAATAGTAATCCAGTCATGTTATAAAAATTCTAGATCTATATCATATACCATTAGTGGATAAAAATTACTTTTTAATATTAGGATATGAGAAGGAGAGAGAGATAGATCTAATCGGGAAGACAACACATACCTGGGAGGTGCATATCTTCAATCTTCCATTTGATTAACCAAGAACAAAGGTCAGGAGGGCTTGTAATCTATTAGGGAGACACCAAAGTCTAGATATTTTGATTTGGGGTGATTTGGGGTCTAATAGAGGTTGAAATTGTGGGATTGTGAAATTAAAATCTAACTTAATGGGGATTAAAATCCCATACACGCGGTTTTTGGATTAGGGCACATAGTTTATCCTAATTGTGTGACATAACAATTCACCTCTTTTATTTGGGTGGGGGTGCATGTATTCTCCTAGTAGGGTACAAATGTTTACAAAATGTGAAACAACTGTGTGAATCCCCTCAGTTTGGCATCACACTATTTTCTCGTCCGTAGTGCACAATTTCGGAAAAATGTACAGCAATAATATTGTTGCCCATTTATTTCCCAAATTTTCAATTTTCACCCAAACAAACCCACACGTAAAAACAAAAAAATTAATTACCAGAAAAAGAAAAATAATACATAAAAATAATCTGATGACATCTCTAGAAAAAGTTTGGATCTAATAGTTACTCCCAAAACTATCCATACCCTAACTTATGCAATAGTACCATCTTAAACACTTCAACACTAACCTATATTATAAATTTATCTTTGATACTATGGAATTTTTATCCTCCTAGAACACTATCACACATTAAAAAATAGTCTTTTTACTATAACTTAGTATAATACCATCATTTCCGATGATACTTCCATGAAAAATTCAATTCACTGGCATGAGTACTGTCAACTAATTAGTTTTATACTTAATTATTTTATTTATAATTTATTCTAGAAACACCAATATAATGATATTATTTTTATTCACATACTATAATGTTACTTTATTAATTTAATTAACATTATTTTTTGATATGTCATATTTATTAAGAGAAACAAAACAATTGTTCATGTGTTCTATGGATTACCACCTCCATGGTGTAACATCTTTTGTTTTCCATTTATACTTGAATATATTGGAAATAAGGATGGAATTAAGGGATAAATAATATTTTTATGATATTATTAAGGTTCTGATATAGAATATTAAATAATTTATTTATGATATGAACAATAATTGATCAGTAATAATTAAATCGTTTAAAATAAGTCTGTTAAGAAAATAATATTTTATTCAAACCATTTAGTATTTTCATAAATATGATTCTCCATATAAATATTTCCACTCATAATATATATCACTAATAAACACTAAATAATTATATTATGCTTTTGGTATAATAATATTCTAACAAAACCATATCATACACATTCATTAAATCATGGTGTGATAATATTTGGGTTGATATAACTACATAATTTAACAATACTATACATTTATATCATGGATGAAAATGAAAATATATAGGATGGTATAATATGATATAAATTTTTCAACATTATATACAAATCAAATCCTTCAATTAATTATTTACTCCCCCTTTATCAAAAATCACCAAAACATGACTATTATTAACATCATCTTTGGGGATAAAGCCTAAAACACTAATGATAGGAATTGGAAACATCATAAATTATAATAAAAACCTGTACAAGTAACATTTATTACCTAATTATAATGTAATTTGGAAGAATAATGAATATTAACACTACTATTATGAATCTATTATAAATGATCAAAACTATACTAACTGATATTGACAATTGGAAGAATTCATATAGAGAATGAATATTTATTAACTGTATGGAGGAAAAGGTATGTGATTAGGGTTATTAATTAGAAAATTAAGATATGTACTTTTATTATAAATGAGATTATAATATTTCTTTATTTCAGGACAATAGGTAAGGGTTTTCCATATCAAATTTCTCTTTTTGATTCATATTTTGTATCATGCAGAAAATTTACTTTATATGGTTTATATACACCCTATTTTATATTTTATATCATGAAATTATTGTATTGATTTCATTTTAAGAGTCTTTTATGAAATATAATTCAATATTTTATGATTTAATTACTACCCAATCCATAAGTGGGGTTTTTCCGTCCCAATTTTCATTCTTTGGGACTCATATTATATTCACCAACTATTTTCTTTTGTGTGGTGGATATAATGACATGGAATAAATTTAGACATGTTACTATTGAAATTTAATTTACATATATATATTTTTATCCACATATCATATATATTTCATTTAAGATTTACCTTCTCTGTTCTTGGGAAACTATCCAAATATTTGGTAAAGTAAAAGTGTGTGTAATTACTTTGAAAATGCTTCCATTGTGGGATAGATTCATCTATGTGTAATCAAAATTAAAAGGATTGTTTGATGATTGAATCAATAATCACCCTAATTCATTATTAGTGTTACTAAAATGTCAAACTTAGGAAAACACTCTTAAGGGGATATGATTTAGAATATTCACCCGCCCTTAATGAACCATGATGAACTATTTTTCTACAATTTCCATGGTACAATATTAATGAAATGTATTAAATCCAATTAGTATCTTACATAGATATAAATGTACATTATAAATACCATATCATATGTATATATTTGATAATGTTGATTCATCTTAAATTGAAGATTCTCAATAGATTCCAAGTTGACTAAGTAATGTTATACTTGACATTAAAATTTTATAATTAAATGGGGCATGCATTTGATATTTAAATTTCATTATTTTACAGATATAAATGTTTCATTTAGTAATAGTTTCCTCAATTAGTTGTGTGAAATTCCTTTATAGATGATAGGGTAAATTCCTTAGACATCATTAGGTGAAGGGTAGGGATTAGAATTATATATCATCTAAATGTATAAATATATCAGATAAGAAAACATATGAATGGTTTTTTGTATACTTCCTACCATGATAAGAATGTGTCTTGGAACAAGATCATGAAAAAAATATTTTGATGTCATATATTATGCATTACATCAGTACTATATCAATGATAATTGTTATCCATAGTGTCATTTATTATTGTGGATATGACATGCCACCAGTTTTAGTTGGTTATGGATTCATGTTGTTTGTTAATTATTTCTACATCACTTATACTATGTTTTTTATGTAAGACTCTACTGTATACTACTCCTTAAAAAGAATCTAAAGTCTCCATAATTTTCTTTCCATTCCACAAGAAACCTAAAAAAGGTATATATGAAATTATCTAGGATATTATGACAAGGATAATAATATTCTAACAATATGTTCAAGACAAATCTTATAGTTTGAGTTGTATTGTTTGTATGTGTCTGGTATTCAAACAATGATAAATAGTTTGCTAATTTGGGAAACATTGTTTTTTACTAATAATGTAATATGACTACCGTATTTGGTTTTTGGGATTCTGATATTTTATATCCATCCTATGATGAATTGGCATAAAGTTGATTCACCTCTATTATTCATCATTAAGCCTGCGTAAGGGAAATCATTTTCTAATTTTCCATACAGATGGCCATGTCATCATCATCAAGATCAGGGAGGGGCATGGCCATGTTTTAGAATATATCTAGTCATTATAGTGTTTAGATACATGATATTTCATTGACATGAAGGTAAATATATCAATAAACTCATGTTTGGAAATGAGAAATGGGTGAAGATCTTATTTCCTAACTATATAGTCAACATTGAGTTATTTGATAACAAGAATGAAGTTTTATTTTACATGAAATCAGGGGAGCTTTATTTATAGATTCAATTTGGGGCTGGTGATGATGTATTTTTATTTAGTCTCACTATTGGTCCATCCCTATAGAATGAGGAATGAGTACAACATGAGGGACATCTAGAGAGTGATAAAGAAAACTATAGTGTCAACCCTATTAATTATAAAGTTTTTTATACTTCAACAAGTAAGAATTCTAGAGGAACATTGAAATTTCATATTCCAACATGGAGTTACTTCATAAATAGTGAGAATTAAATTATTGTAAATCTCAACATCAATTAGAAACTTTTCAAGGTCTAGCTGAATGGAAATAAAATCTTCGTGTTTTCCCTTAAGATAATTTTTATGGATGAACCTGATATAGAATTACTAAAGGACCACCACCCATTGCAGTTATCATCTTATAAACATGTGATGATTGAGGATTTATAAGGATTTTCATTGAGGAAAATTCCACTTTTTTATTTTTTCATATATAAGACATGTAAATGGAATGCTAGTTTAACCCCACAGAGGTTGTTTGTGAAAAATCCATGAGAAAAACTCAAAAATAGAAATAAATAATAAGAAAATGGTGGTGTTATAATGTATGAAATGTGAGTATGATAAAATATTATTATAGTTAATAAAAAATATTTAACCTTTGATAGAAATGTACAAACCCTCTATAGTAGGTCTAATGTAGAAGAAAGAATAAATATAAGGGAAATTTTAATTAATTATTATTAAATTTAATTTTAACTATTCATAATTATTAGATGTTTTACTTCCAATATTCAAATGTATCACTGGTATCTCTTATTGAAGATTTCATTTCTCATTTGATGAATATAGTATTTATGAAACCAATAAATTAAATAAACTAGATAATAGTGATGTTAGTTTTTCAAGATCAAATTGTCATTTGATCTTAATAAACACAACTAGGTTTTTTCATAATTGAGATTTATAAAAAAAACTATACAAAAAACATAGTATTTCTCCTAAATTATTTTTCCTAAAAAAATTTCTATAGTAATAAAATGCACGAAATTCATTTCAATTAGATGTGAATGAGGGGAAGGGAAAGTGGGGTACTCTTTGTTGATCTGGTTGTTGATCCCTAACATTTCTTCTCAATCAACTAATTGAAACCTAAATAATAATCAATTAATTGATGAATATATAAATTACTTTCCCATAAAACCATTTAATTTAGTCTCATTCTTCCACCAAACATTACATCTTATAGTCATCATCGACTGGACGAATCCTTAATATCCACATGACTACATGTCACTATTCATTTTCTCCTCCATTGTGACTTGAGAATTTCTCCAAAGATTTTTTTATAGCCCCATAAATTCATAATATTTGTCTCCTTCTCCTTATCATTATCTATAATACTCATACACATCCCATTTTTTTATTCTCAATTTCTAGAAATCTATGTTACAACATTCTTTTAACTTTAGGGAAAAAAAATTAATTCCAGAAATTTAAGAAAAAGAATTATGAGAGAAAACTGTGCTTCCTTTTAAAAATTCATAATTATTATATGAGTTGAAATCCATTGATTCAAATTAATAATTCTTACAATGATCAATATTTTAATCCACAGATTCAAACCTGCACCAGTGTTGGCTTTTCACTGGTTCATAACATCAAGCACGATTGGTCTGAAATTAGGTTCTTTAATTAGTTGATCTCGAGAGACACTACATATATAATATTTATCTTCTTTAGCCTATTTCAACATTAGAATCAATAATTCTTGATCATCACCCAGTTCAATAGTAACCCTGGTTATTTGTTATCTGTAAACATGAATCAATTCATTAATTTACTTTTCTTGCTTCAAGTTAATTATGTAGTTGGTTATTTAAGTGGAAGCACTTACATAGACCACTATAACCTTGGATCAATAACTTGTAATGACATTTTATCCAGCAACATAACAACAAAATTTTGGATGATTTAGCACCCCAACAATTCCTTCTTAAAAAATGGGACTGTAAACATATTACTCTATGAACAAAAATATTCTCTATATTTATCTAAAATTCGCCACCTTAGTCGGTGTCATCTTCAACAATGGATTAGTGATCATCATCCTAGTACATATCTCTAGATAAAAAATATTATTCTCTATTCTCAAACTATAATGATTATTTAAATCAAATGATCCCAATTTATATTCATCGTCATCATAACATTCAACTAGCTATAGTCATAAAACATTGATTGTTTAATACACTTAAAGAGTGAAAAACACACTTGAATATTTGTGTGGATTACTTTTATTCTATTTACCAGCAGTTTTAGTCGAGCTTAGATGAAATTTTCCTTCTTCATGGGTGAGGTTTCTGTGGTTTTTTTCAATTGAGTAGATTTGAAAATAGGGAGATGATTGAAGAAATATACATCATGTAGATATTTTTATTAAAAATATTACTAGTGTGATATATTTCTTATGATGTATTACAAATGACTTGTGGGATTAAGAATCACTAACAATATATTAAATTTAAATATCTAATTAAGATGACTGGGAAATATTTTTTGTGGGAACCCCCTTGAAATGTGTTATGAACCTACTAAAAATACCTCATACATGGAAAAGTATTATGGTAAAAATATAGCCCCATACTTGATAATGTAAAAAATCATACTTGAAAATATTCAATAGGATTGAATAATTATGAAAAAAATGAAACTTCTACTTGAAATTCCTCATGGGAAAAACTGAAAAAATATCTTACTAGGCCACTTCACAAATATCATATAAGATTTCTACTAGCCTGAAAATTGACAATGTAAAATTTCACATGAACAATGAAATTCATATGGGAATCAATGGAAATAAAAAATAACAGTGTATATTATTTTTGATAAAATTATTTCAAAATCTAAATGATGGTAAAAAATAATTAATTCATGAATATATATGCTTCAAATAGAATAATTAAAATTCATTCTATCAAATTATTTTTAAAATTTAAATCATGGAACTCTATTAATTTTAAATTCAACGCCTGACAAAATCTAAAATTTATAATTTAATAAAATTGTCATTATAAAATCTAGGAAAAAATTTCATACCCTCAAAATCAAGAATTTATAATTTAAACGACTAAATTTAAAATTATTGCAAGAACAAGATATTTAAAATAAAACTCAATGAAAATTTGAAATATTAATTCATTGAAGATAATATTTCAATGAATATTAATTTGAAAATGAATAAAATATAGTCCTTATATAGTATGATAATTAAACCAATTAAATTTATATCAATGAATCATAGAAACCTTAATTTTAATTAATATTTTAAAAGAATTAAAATTTTAATATAGAATGATGGAAAATTAATTATTTACCATTTAAATATTATTTAAACATAATGGTTATAAATATATAATTTAAAAATGTATAAAAATTAATTAAAAATAGATCTTCATCAATATTTTCCACACTTAACTCATCGATTTTCTAAAATTTACCAATTAATAAAATAAAATAAATGTTATGTAAATATAAATGAATAATATCTTCAAATACAACTCTAAAATTATTTCCAAACATGCTTCCTCCCATAGACTCTCTCAAGTAAGTATGTATGATTACATTACTCTAATGAGAGTATTTTTTAAATTTTTATTTTCAATATTAAAAAAATCATTGATTTTAAAATTTTGGAATATAAATGGAAAAACATCACTCTGTATTTTGATATTATTTCAATAAAGTTATAATCAATGTATAATTATCACGCATGCTAGGTTTCATGAAATGGAAGACTTAAAACAAATCAAACACTTATACACAATTTCAAATAACTAATAAGGATACAAAGTTTCAATTGAAATAAAATTACAATAATAAAGTACATATTCTAAGGTAATAAATCTCATGATTAAGAATTATTTTCTCATTTAATTTCATCCTATAATATTTTCCCTCATTTTTATGTAAATTCCCTATCTTCATTTTCATTTCAACACAAAAACGTTAAATACCTAAACATTAGAATCCAACATATTATGCTCAAAATTTAGAAAATAAAAAAATTGATATTGATGAATATTTAATTCATGTTATTTAAATAAAAATATCCTTTTTAAAATTGAAAAACAATATGAATTATGATCTATTTAGTTACACGGATGGTTTGACATCTACAAGATGAGGGAGAAAAGTATCAATAATAGGGAAAAGAAGAACATTTATTCGTATTTAAAATATGATAAAACATAAAAAGATGATGATGTGATGACTCACAAGAATAACTTAGTTTAAATCCCTCATTTAGATTCCATGCAGGTTTATTTTTCATACACAATTCTAGTTTTCATGCACCTTGTCTTCCCTTGATGATAATGTTAAACCATTTTACCAACAAAAAAGGAATATATTTTATTTATTACATCTTATAAACTCCTTTAATCAATACATTGTACTGGGGGAAAGGTTCATTCCACTTTTATTTGATCATTGTAAAAAAATCCTAAGCTAATAATTAAAAATTAATACTCCATGTCCAATATTAAAATCCTTATTTTGGATGACTTAGCCAAGAAAATCGTTTATTCTTTCTTTATATATCCTAAAATTTTCATTGGATTCTATTAAAATATCTTCAAACTCACTCAACTAAAAAAATAATATTTATATTGTAGATTTAGAGTCAAATTTTAAAGCCCTTACAACCCAACAAGACTTGGGATGAAGATCAATAGTTAAAGAGAACAATTTCTAGAAACGGATCCAAAAAGGTGACACCACTCATGGAGTTTTAACGAAATACTATAGCCCCACAAGGCTTCCTATAACATTATATATTGTATATTTGTTGATACACTAAAAGTTTTCTAAAATATTTTTTTATGTTTTTATTTGAAACTTCCACTTACCATCTAGATTGAGGATAGAATGTGGTACAAATTTTGTACACACACCAATATTTTTTTTAAATATTTGAAGTAGATGTTTTTAAAGTGGGTACCATTATATATGATGAAGATATTGGGAACCCCAAATATATAAAATAATTTCTTTTTAATTAATTTCAAAACACAATTATCTTGGTGGTTGGGCATAACCACAACCTTATCTAATTTTGAAACCTAGTAAAAATCCACTAATATGTATTCATTCCAAGGGAAATATGAAAATTTTCCCAAAATCAAAACCCCCACAAATAATAAATTATACCATTAAGAATTAACTTTTGGGGTAGACTTTTTTTAAACCCACATTTCATATATTATAACAATATTTATATCCCACTACTATATTCTCAGAATATTTGAAATGTGTCACCCACTAAAAGCTAGCATAAGGAACCCACAGGGATGTCTTCCCCCCCATGGTGTACTCCACATGGTGAATAGTGTATTCCTTTAATAATTGAAATAATATCTTCCTCATATACACACATAAAGAGGATTCCATTATCACACATCCTAAACAAAAAAAGGTCTTCCTAAAAGTAGTAATTTGGGTCTGAATTTAATTTATTCCGATGATTATATGTGATATTCCTAGGAAATAATCTGGAAACTAAATATTGATCAAAATGTATATAAAAATTATTTTCTCCAACGAAATAGATATTAATTTTACTACGTGAAAAAAAATAGTTTATCTCTCTTGGGTCATCAATCAATGTGCCTTATAGTCTAAATAAGTGCCCTTCCACTAGATTTTCAACACCATTCATATCTGTAATTTCTAATCTAAATACTTATAGGAAAAGTATACCACTTAATAATCATTGTTTAAAAAAATTACTTTGTATTTGGTACATATTTATATCATGATAAATAAAAATTGTCACTTTGGAACCAATTAAGTATTGTTTGAATTTTTCGGATAAAAAATAACTTCAAACATATCATTCTAAAATATGGTATAATTTCATCTAGAATCAACAAGAAATATACTCTAATCATTCAAAATATATAATCTCATATATTTAATCTACCAAAAAATATCAACAAGAAAATAATTAATTAAATAATATATTAAATCAAAGGGTAAATTCCAACCAGGGTCAGTAATAATGGGTGATGAGGTCAATTTTTCTTAGAGTTGACAGAATAAATATAAGTAGTTATCATAAAAATTTATGGTTGTGTTATAATGCCCCACCCTTAAACATTAAATAATCTTGAATTAAGTTGATAATTCACATTGGGGATATTTTCATGTTTGGAATTTTAGATAATTAGGTCGTAACTATTACATTACATCCCAAAAATTACAATGTAGACACTTCTACTTTATCCAAATTTTTTACCAATAATAAAACATCTTAAAAAAAACAAGAGTTACATTCTTGATATAAATATTCTTTAATACTTCCTTTCTCCAACCCTTCCTGATACACTCTGAAAAAAAATTTAGATACTTGGGATGAGCATAAAAATCTCAGAAAGGGTTATAAAATAAGGAAAGAAAACATTATCCCTTCAATAAATACAAATTAATGAAATCATACTTCTCAGTAATAAAAAAATAGTCTCTTAACATACATCATGAAACCATAATATTTATGAATAATATATATAAATAATAAATTATAAAGGTAACTTTTTTCATCCATATCATACTTACATTATAGCTTTCATAGCTACGTAGGGAGATACATTGGGAATATCCATCATTGTATATTCCCTAAATAACTTAGGAGAAATATTAACATTTACCTCTTTCATGATACCCAATTCATTAGAGCGCTATCTTAGGTTCACCATCATTATGATTATCGTGGAACCACCCGTATATATAAACAATTCCCAATAACCAAAACAAAATCATAACACATAAAACAAGCATAAGAGAAATATACCATTTCCACATTGCAATCATAATATATAAATTAAATATATTGACATAGTCAATGATTTATCAAAACCATTTTCAATTCCAAAATGCATAAAAAATGTATATGATATTTATTTTCCTTTTAAAAACACTACGACTTGTTATGGAAGCCAAAGATCAAATAATACTCGCATTGGTGGAAAGGTCATTGTCACCATGTACGTTAAAAATAGAGATTCCCTTGGTCGTTTAGAAAAAGGATTATTAAAAAAGATTCTGTTTGATACCCATTGAATTAATTTAAATGAAAAAAGTATAATAATACACCATATAGAATAAATTCGTATATAAACCAAAATATGCCTTAATGAAAGGATATTGAGATGAAGTCCCTTACAAAGATTGTATCAATTGATTAAGGATAAATCAATGAAAAAATTATGTGTGACAAATATAAATACACCCAATAAAGTAGATATTTAGTTTAAAAAAATTAGTGGTCATTCACACATATTCATAGAACAACATAATCAAGAAATTGAAGTCTAACCCGAATAATTGAAATTGGGTTAAGAAGTCCCCTTAACTCATGTCCGATGGGACTCGTTCATTATTTAGTCTCTGGAATAATAATCTAAAATTAGTTTATTCTTTCTTGAGAACCTTAATAATGTTTATTATTCCTTTTATATCACATTGTACCTTGTTATAATCATTACATTATTATTTTAGTTAATAATGTTCGTTTTGTCGATATTTGGTACTTTTGTCAAAAATCAACTTGTTATAATTATAAATTGTCCATGTGGGAAAAATTAAATTATCTCTAGAATTATATTCATTATTTATATATCATATATATCATATATATCTAGTATATAAGTATTTAAAATAGTTCAAAACATTTGGGTATAAGAAATGAAATGCACAGTTCATGGAGATGGTAAGCCGTACGAACGCATGAACACTACTTTCAATTTTTTTCATATTTAATGGAATGAAGAAATAATGACACATAGGTAAATTATAATTACTGTATAATATATTTTTTTATATATGTTACATAAGTTCATTAACTCCATCATTTATACATTCCATGTATAGCATGAACGTGTCATATCACTTGGAGGGGGCGGCAATCTGCACTTCCTCAAATGAAATTATCATATTTAAACAACATGAAAAGAATAAAGGTATGTTATAAATAAGAATTAAAGAATCCTAGAGATAAAATAAATAAAATAAATATCATATATAATTATAGTTCCATCTTAATTTCCACCATGAGAGGCAGTAGGAGATAATAAAACAATTATCATTTCATGAGGCAGTAGTTAACCGTCCACAGAAACATTATGTCTATATCCAGTAGATGGAGGTGTGTAAAGTGTAGTTAGAATACTTATCATATGAACAATATATTATATTGAATATATTGGTTTTTTTATAAAATAATATAATAATGTGATTTTAGGGGGTTAGATAAGGAAAATAAAGGAAAAGAACTTGAGAGAAGACGTTACCTTTAAAACGGGTAACTCCTTTTTGTTTGAACCCAAATGCTTTATTGAAGATCTTTATGCCAATGTTAAGGCTTCTAGATGGAATATAGGGATTTTTGGAGATTATTTGGGCAGATTTTGGATGATCCAATGGGGGCTTGAGAGGTGTGAGTAAGGGTTACATGTTATGGATTTTTATTAGTGGGGGAGGGGTTCTTTAGGAACGTTTGAAAATATTATTTTATTATGAAATGAATTTCGATTTCAAAAGGTCCCCAAATAATTTAATTCAAATATATGGTGATAATTGTTCAAAATATGCTCCTCAAATTGGTTTTAGATAATTTTAGGTCATAAAATTAACCACATCTCTTTTCTCTGTCCTTTAGATATCTAATTTATCAATTACCATGTCCTTTTGTAGATTCATACTATATAAATAATATATTTACTATAAAATTAAAAGAGACAAAAAATGGATCATTAATGAAATTTTAATCATCATATATGTAATTTGGCTGAATAATATATTTTTAGGACTATTTTATCATTTAATAAAATATTAATTTATTTAAAAAATTATTTTAGTCCATTTTTATACTATTCATATCTTGAATTTTTTAAAATCCATAACAAATTGATTCTATAGAAAAAAATTGATTGATTAAAATATAATAAGTCATATTAATCGATTAAATTATTTTATGGAATAAAATGTTTAAAATAAATTTATTTTAATATTTATAATCTTGTTTATTTAAAACAGTCATTAATGAGGTAATCATTACATCATCATTGTTTCATAAATAAATATATTTATTTTATGTCCAAAAATTATTAATAAAATTACATGATATAAAAAATATTTTTATCTTTATATTTACTATTTATAGTAGAAAATATCACTTATATAAACCATTAAAAAAATTGTTTTACGATGAGATATATGTTTATGTTACATTTTCCTTAACTTTAAATTAATTTTTATAAAGTGTCATTATCACTTACAAGTGGCTCCATGGGGTCCCAAAATGAACAAAAGTGTGTACATGGTCATCCATTTATCATAAAATAGGGTTTGGACACATGTTTGTGTTATTTAATATTAATATAATATTATTTTTTCCCTTATTACCCAGATATACCCTTTAACCATAGTAAATAAAATATTTACTAATGTTACTATTCAAAATGTCTAAAAATAAAAGTTAACTATTTACATTATTTGGACCTCATGATTCCAAAAATGAATTCCAATTTTCCAAATTCAAAACACAGTAGTTTCAGATATTGATATAAAAATAAATATCATTGTCAAAACAAAAAAGCGTGTTTTATGAAATAATAACTATCAAATGATTGACACTTGTTTGTGTTAAATTTCAAAGTGAAATTACATCCAATGTCCAAAA
The DNA here is from genome assembly GCA_963277665.1 of Viscum album. NCBI lineage: Eukaryota > Viridiplantae > Streptophyta > Magnoliopsida > Santalales > Viscaceae > Viscum > Viscum album. Next base: position 467,856,882 of record OY728160.1, on the reverse strand, counting down.
TTGGATTAAATTGTAAAAATATAATCTAATTACTCTTTAAAACCAATTAAAAAGTTAATTTACCCATATAAATAAATTAGGCTAAAAGGCAGTTTTGATTTGGAATGCAGTATTTTTCACTATTAATTAAAAAATGAATATTATCAAAAAAATAACAAAATTTCATCCAAAGTAAATTTTTATGCCTTGATTAGAAATAATAATTTTATTTTGTCCCATAGAACATATAAAAATTACAAAATTTATATTTAAAAAGGGTTCACCCTCAAATGGTGGTAAATCGTCCCTTTAAAGAATATTAGAGTATTTAATGCTTAAAATTGGATCAATTCTCACTTTAACAATCTAAAATTTATTTGTTAAATTTAACCACATTTATCAAAATCTATAATAATATTTTAGTTAGTTATGTTGATTCCTTCCAATACAATGGCTATGCCTTAACTACTATTTAAAATAATATTATTTTATTATTTTCAGTACGACTCAGACTTGTGTGCAACATGATATTTCAGAGAAAATCATTGTTGTGTGTTGAGTATACCATCAAACATAGAATTAACTTTAACTTAAAATTGATATTTATTTCACAAATATTAATAAATATGAAAATTTCATATTCTTTTTTACCTGGTAGGTTACATATTTCCCCCCTTTTGGAAATTACGCCCTTAGAATTTTAAAACTGTGCTCATAAACTTCATAAAAAGTCCCATATCAGAAAAATAATCAATAAAAATATCACTTTAAAATAAATAGAGAGAAGTAAAATGTTCACCCAAGATAACACATAATATGAATCCATGAAACCATGGATATGGAGGAGAAACCAAGTGTCATGTTCTGATGGAGAGTGATATAAAACCCGATCGGGTGAAAGTTAACAACCCCAAAACCAAAAACTTATGATAGTTAAAATAGTTTTTGGTTTACTAGAAGGAAAATAAATGGACAACGTTTTTTTTCAATTTTATTTAATAATGTTGGAGAATTTATTTATCATAATGTTTATATACATTCAGAAATATACTTACTTTTCAAGTAGAGTATCATCCTTTAATCAAATTTCTCCCAAAAACTCGTATTTTATCCAAATGATGAGTATTCAAGATGACTTAGTCACATTTGAAGCACTATAATAAACTTCTAGAGAATCACATAATCCAAAAAAGAAGAACTATATATTTCCCCTATCTTTAGAAATCAACCAAAAACAAAATGGTAAGTACATGATCAAATAATCTGAAAAAAGGATAATACTTTATAAAAATAAATACTTCTCTTATTATCAAAAATTCAACAAATAATACCCAATGTTTTAAAAATACAATTCAATAAAAAATTATCCTTAAAATTCATTAATGTAATCCAAACTATGATTGAAAAAAAATAAGAAGGATCAGATCACATAGTCTTCCCCAAAAATCTGAACATTTATCTCTAAATAACATTAGCTAATCTTAAAGTCTCACACTGAAGAGTAATTAACCCAATAACATATTCTCCAAGATAGGTTAACCATTTCCATTAATTACCAGACTTTCTATATGTCCACAAAAAAACATTGATTCTTCGAAAATAAAATTCCATTATTACTTCTCAATTGAAATCCCAATGTATTCTATTTTCCTTAGGCATATAGTGTTCCCAAAAGAGAAAACGTCTTCCAAAATAATATTTATCAATAAATCACCAAATCATTTTCTTATACTAAGGATATCAATTTGATAAATCATAAGATCCGAAATCAACTTATTATTGATCAATAAAATCATATAACTAAAATAAATTAGTTATCCTAACCAGGGACATCATGTAGTCAAGTGTTAGCTAATAAATCCCAATCACACTTTTGTTGTGGTTTCCATTGCTACGGCTATGTCATATGCGACTGGTTGTCACACATCTTGCATTTTGTCCCATTTTATAAAAGTCAAAAATATCCATAACATAATTTAAACTCATTGGTTATCTTATACCTCTCATTTTCATCTCAACTCATAATAACCTCAATATCATAATTCATGATGTCTTATAAATATTTACAATTTTTTACCTCCATAAAATAACACTATTCACTGAGAATGAACATCGTACCTTGACCATGGTTTCCACATGGTTTCATCATCATCTTGTTCATGTAGATAGATGGTCCATGCATTGTATCAATGATTTAGAGATCCTTCAAAATCATCTACTTCTATCATCCAAATACACCTCGTAGAACTTGGTTCATATGGGAGTTCACAGAAAAATAGATTTGGAAAATAATCATGAATGACATAAATTTCAAAACATCATATAAAACATGCTTTTTAGAAAATAATCGGACCGAGTTTGTGTTGAAAAATTCTATCAAAGGCCTTTTAAAAATACAATAAGTATGTGCTGAAAGACTATAATTTAAAATCAAATATAAATAGGATGCATAGAGGAATCTTTCTTCATCACCTTTTTCAAAATCATAATATGCTTCAAAATATTATGATAAGGTAAAAAATGTTAATATGCTATGATAATATGTACCATTATTTAAAATATGAGAATATTGAGAAAATATGATTTGATTAAATATAACCCATGATCCACGATGGAATCGAGGTATAACGGAGGTGTTTGATATCTCAAACAATTGCTTGCAAGTGAGTTGTATGTTATAAAATGATTTAGAATCTTCTGGACAAGACTTTGCAATAATTATTGAAATCAAGTCATCATGAAGAGATAAGAATTTCATTTGAGATCCTCCTCCTTCCATTTCTAACAGACTTTCCTTGATATGAAAAATATACAAAATAAGGATTTAACTTAAGGAGTAGACATACTGACTAACCAAGTGTCTAAAAAACACATAAACCCTAAAGCCGACTAAAGAGACCTTTGATACCAACTATAAGTCCCCAACCATAAACATTAAATAATCTTGAATTATGTTAATAATTCACATTGAGGGTGTTTTCATGTTTAGTGTTTTGTATAATTAGGTTGTAACTATTACATTACATCTCAAAAATTACAAAGTAGACACTTGTACTCTATAAAAATTTCATTCACAATATTAAAACTCTTTAAAAAGAGATTTATTTTATTGATAAAAATCTTCTTGAATACTTCTGTTCTCTTACCCTTCCTTATACCCTGTGAACAGCATTTTAAAAAATTGGGATGACCATAAAAAGCTCAGTAAGGGTTATAAAATAAATAAAGAAAACATTATCCCATCATTAAATAAAAATTAATGAAATCATTCTTATCAATAATTAAACATTCTCTCTTAACATACCTCTTTAAATCACAATATTTATGTATAAATAATAGAAACCATAAATCATAAATTTAACTTGTGACATCCATATCATACTTACATTGTAGCTTTCACAACTATGTAGGGAGTTATGTTTGGAATACTCATTATAATATATTCGCCAAATCTCATAAGAGAAACAATAATGTTTACCTCCTTCGCATTACGAAATGCATTGGAGAGCTATCATGGGATCACCCTCTCAAGGATTATCACAGAACCATTAGTATACATAAACAATTCCCATGAACCATAACATAATAATAATACATAACACAAGCATAATAGAAAGATAAAATTTCCAAATTACAATCATTATATATCAAGAAAGTATATCGACATAATAAATTATTTTTCAAAACCATTTTCAATACAAAAATTCATAAAAAAGGTATATGATATTTATTTTCATTTTAAAAACACTACGAATTGTTAAGGAAAATAAATATCAAATAATACGCACGGCGGCAGAACGGTCATTTTCACTGTGTTAATTAAAAAGAAAGATTCCCTTTTTCAATTAGTAAAAAATTATTAAAAAATATTCCTTTTGAAAACCATTGAATTATGTTTAATGAAAAATGGAATAATTATACACTGTATAAAATAATGTTGTATATAAACCAAAATATGCATCAATGTAACGAGATTGAGATGAAGTCCTGTACAATGATTCTCTCATTAGATTAGGGATATATCATTGACATAATTACATGTGGAAAATATAAATACACCCAATATAAGTGGATATTAAGTGTAAAAAAATCAGTGGTCATTCATACATATTCATAGCACTACGTAATCATGAAGTAGATGTTTAACCCAAACAATTGAAATTTGGGTTAAGAAGTTCTCTTACCCCATGTCCAACTTGTCTCATTAGTTCTTTAATATCATGAATAATAAACTAAAATTAATTTATAATTTCTTTAAAAACCTTTTTCAAGTTTATTATTCCTTTTATATCACTTATTACCACATTATTAACAATACATAATTATTTAAGTTAATAATGGTGGTTTTTTCTATATTTGGTACTTGAGTCAAAAACCAACTTCTTATAATTATAAATTGTTCATGTGGTCAAAATTAGACTATCTCTAGAATGATGTTAATGATTTATATATCATATATATCATATATATACATTATATATGTGTTTATAATAGTCCGTAACATTTGGATATAACAACTGAAATGCACCGTTCATGAAGACGGTAAGTCGTACGTACGCATGAACGCTACTTTCATTTATTTTTCATATTTAAAGGAATGAAAACATAATGATACATTGGTATATTATAATTTCAGTATAATATCATATTTTATATATTTTACATAATTTCATTGACACCATCGTTTATACATTCCATGTATATCATGAACGAGTCATATCACTTTAAGGGGGCGGTTGTCCTCACTTTCTCAAAAGAAATTATCAAATTTATACAACATAAAAAGAAAAAAGGTATGTTCTAAATGATAATAAATGAATCATATAGATAATATAAATATCATAAATATGATATATAATTATATTTCCATCCTATTGTCCCCCATGAAAGGTGGTAGGAGATAATTGAACAATCATCGTTTTGTGAGACAATAGTTCGCCGTCAATAGAAATAGTATGTTCATATCCATTAGATGGAGATGTGTGAAAGTGTAATTAAGATACCTCTCATAAAAACATCCTATTAAATTTATGATACTTGGGATCTTTTAAAATAATATTATAAAGATAGATTAGGGGTTGGAGAAGGAAAATAAAGGAAAATAACTTGAGAAAAGATGTTACATTTAAATCGGGTAACTCCTTTTGGTTTGAACCAAAAATCATTCTTAAAGATACTTATTCTTGTGATAGAGATTATAAGTGGAAGATATGGATGTTGAGAGATTATTTAGGTAGATTTTGGATGATCCAATGGGGCATGAGAGGAGTGAGTAAGGGTTAGAGTTGATGTCTTTTTATAAGAGAGAGAAGGGGCTCTTTAAGAATGTTTGAAAATATTATTTTATTATAAGCTGAATTTCAATTTCAAAAGGTCACCAACTAATTTAATTCAACTATAAGGTGATAATTAATCAAAATACTCTCCTAAAATTTGTTTTAGATATGTTTAGGGAATAAATTTAACCTTATCTTTTAGCTTTAACCATTAGTTAACTTATTTAACATTTACCATGTCCTCTTGTATATTCATACTATGTAATTACTATATTTACTATAAAATTTCAAGAGACCCAAAATAGATCATTATTTAAATTAGTAACATTATATATTTCATTTTTAGGATTCATATTATTTTGGACTATTTTATAATTTAAAAAAATATTAATTTATTTAAAGGGTTATTTATGTCAATTTTTATAGTATTCGTATCAAGACTTTTTAAAAATCCAAAACAACTTTAATTATTCAAAAAACCTCATTAATTCAAAGTAAACAAGTAATAATTATCTATAAAATTAGTATATTGCATAAAAAGTTTCAAAATAAATTTATTTTTATAATTTATAATCTCATTTATTTAAAACATTCATTAATGAGGTAATCATTAATTCATCATTGTGTCATAAAAAAATTATTTATTTGACCTGTAAAATTTATAAATAAAATAACATGATGTAAGAGATATTTTTATCATTCAAATTAATATTTATAGTCAAAAATATCACTTATATAACCTATTATAAATTTTTTTTACCAAGAGATATATGTTTTTGTTACATTTTCCTTAACTATAAATTAATCATTATAAGGTGTCATTTTCACTTAAAAGTTGCTCCATTGGGTCTCAAAATCGACCCAAAGATTCCCATTTTCAGACGTGTATCATTCAATAGGTTTTGTACATGTGTTTAGGAAATTTAATAATATTATAATATTATTTTTTAGCATTTTTTACCCGATTTACCCATTAACCGTGGTCAATAAAAAATTTATTAAATTTATTATTCATAATGTCTAAAAAAAGATATCTTTTTATACAATTTGAACCTATTGACTCCATATATGGAATCCATTTTTCCAAATTCTACACACAAAAGTTGCAAAAATTTATTTAAAATTAATTCCCGTTTTCAAAACAATAAAAGTGTTTTAAGAAATAGTAACTATCAAAAGATTGACACTTGTTTATGATCAATTTCAAAGTAAAATTACTTTCAATGACCAAAATTTGATTAAATGGTAAAAATATAATCTAATTACACTTTAATAACAATTAAAAAGATAATATACTCATATAAATATATTAGATTAAAAGGAAGTTTTAAACTAAAAAGCAATATTTATCATTATTCATTAAAAATGAACATTATCAGAAAAATACCAACATTTTATCCAAAGTAAATATTTATGCCTCTATTATAAAGTAGAATTTTATTTTCTCAAATTAAATATATAAAAATGAAAAAAACTAGATTTAAAAGTGGCTTCTCATTAAAATGTGGTAAATCGCCCTTTTAATGAATATTAGATTATTTCATGATTAAAATTGGATCCATTATTATTTTAATCATCTAAAATTTATTGGATAAATTTAAAGACATTTAACATACATGTATAATCATATTTTCGTTAGTTATGTTCATTCCTACAAATACAACAGCTAGGCATTATCTATAATTTAAAATAATGTTATATTATTAATTTTTCAGTATAACTCAGCCTTGTGTGCAACATGAGATTTCAGAGAAACCCATTGTTGCGTGTCGGGTACGCCATTGAACATAAAATCCCATTTAAAGTAAAATTAAATTTAATTCACAAATATTAATAAATATGATAATTTTATATTATTTATTCACCTGGGATGTTACAGGTGTCATCCACCAAAAGGAAGAAAAGGAGAATTTTGATCTCTGAAAAAACATTAGTCAATATCTTGTAGAAAACAGAATTCCCTAAAAAATAATAATACTCATGAAATTTTTAGGTGAGGAAGAGTTTTAATTATATCTATTTTAAAATTATCTACTTCTATTCCATTATTTGAGACCTTGTGAAAAATAATTATTCCCAAAGTGACCATAAATTTAAATTTCTACCAATTTAAAACCATATTGGAATCTTTAAATCTTTGAAAACAATTATAGATTTTCCACGAAAATAGATATGTGTTTCTAAATATTTAAAATACATCCATTAATATGTCAATAAACATTGCAATCATATCTCAAAATATACCCATAAGATATTATTTTGATGTATTTGTGCAATGATAAAATACAAAAGATATTAATATGTAAGAAAATGACCCAAGGGGTAATGAGAATGTTGTTTTCATCCACTAGGGCTATGGGGATCCAGTTGTAACCAGAATTCCCTTCACGTAAATAGAAATATTAATTCCCATCCGTCCTTTAAAAAAAAATTTCAAATAATATAATAGGAAAATGGTCATTTATATTATAAGAGTTGGTTTTCTTATAGTATATACAAACTCTCCACTTGGATAATGTTCTAGTCTTTTTTCATTCTTCTTGTTAGTATTGATTGTGACTCATACAATTATAAACCACCTAAAAATGGATGACTCAATTACTGTCCAAAATAATGAGGAAAATTCAAAAAACAATAATTTTAATCACTTATTCTTGAAAAAACACTTTCATATTGGAATTCATCCTCTTTTATCCATTGACTATTTGTTATTGTTCATGATCTATGGGAATTTAATACTTGGAGAATAAAGGACTAATCAATCAGATGTCAACAATGGATTAGAATATGGAAATTTTGAATCATTCAAATACATAAAAAAATATTTTTCTTCTTCACTTTTACCTAACAAAAAAATATTATTAGGATCTGTGTGGATATCTCTCCTAAAATGAGTATATCTTGTTAGATGGGAGTTGTTTAAGCTCTATTGTCTATGTTTCATGGTCATAAGTTACACTCTTAAAATTAAGGGTCCTAATTTTTTGACTGAGTTTCAAAAAAATAAATGTAATATAAAGAAACCATCTTCTTCACTATTGTACTAATTATATTACTCCACAAATTCATAGTTAAAGAATTATTTTAATAAATTTTCCACAATAAAGTTGTCGTTGTTTTTAAGGAATTCACCCTTATAAATATCTCATAGATCCTTTTCCTCTTTTGAAGTAATCCCCATTCAATTTTCAGTAGGTTTGTTTATTTTATTAATCTCATCTACCATTCTTAAAATGAAATCTTCTTCTTCATCATATAGCTCTTCAAATTCTACCAGCTTATCCCTTTAGGGGTTCTTTTTTTTATATAGGTTCTTTTTTGTTTTTAATGTCATTAAATTCTTCATAAAATTGTAGGAATATATTTATCAAATTCTATATCCAATATGAGGACCCTAGTAAGAAAAAAAACTTCATACTTCTACAAGAAAGTAAACCACTCTCCAAATGGTTATAGATCTATCAGCCAATTGTAGGAGAACTGTGTTGTTTAGAAATTATCCGATTCTAAAATATAAAAATATAAATTAAGGGATAAATTTGGTGATATAATATAAATCAAAAATTCAGTTCTTCTATACAGTATTAACAAAATTTCATGGGATGATAAAGCCTATGGGAACATCGATTTTAGGTGGAATTTTGCTTTAAAATACAAAATATTAACCAACTTTCAATTTTTTGGTGTAATAGTCCTTCAATGTATTTTTTTAAAATTTTATTAAATGATTTATGATATGATGAGAGAATACCCAAATATTCAAGAAATAGAATATAGATTTAAATTTTCTTGAAATAATCAAGGAACTTGAGTAGTTCATGTTTATAGTTTTTTTATTTACTCTTTAAGGGAAAGAGGTAGTTAGGGATAGATTTATCAAAATGGTGAGTATCCACTCAAGTTCTTCCATCATTTATTTCTATTTAATTTTCTTAACTTTCATGCATTTTTATTCTAATTTTTCTATCAGAATAGTATGTATTATATTAGCTTCTTCATAGTTTTCAAAATTTATATAATTACATTTAAAGAGATTTTAAATTTTGGGTTCTTATTGATTTTTATGTTTTTATACCGTATACTAATTTATAATTCTATATTGTATTTTTTAAAAAATTTGGGTGGTGTAAACCAAATTATTTTTCCTAGGTTGTATCTTTTTTGTTAAAGGTTACTTCCCTTATCACTTTTTTTCATGTCCTTAGTTACCTACCACATTTGGAACTCAATATTATGAATCCTAACAACTATCTATTTTTTATCATTTTTTTGGGATTTATTTTGAATCCAATTAAAATTTTAGAATTTTAAGTTTCCTATAAATTTTTAGACCATACCCATTAATTCCCCTAAATAATTAGATGTCTTAGACATGTGTTTGTTTTTGAAATTTTAGTTTGGGATATTATGGAAATATAAGGGAAGGTTGTATATTTATACCTTTCCATATCCAGGATAGCTTATGGTGATTATTATATCATTTATTATTGTTATTAAAAAATTGGATATCTTTAGTCTACATACTAGGACCGTACCATGAAAAATTAGCATTTTATAATGGTTGGAATATTTATAGATGTTTAGATAGCAGCATATAGCATGACTGAAAATTTCACATGGATGGTATTATTTATGAATTTGAATTAAAATTTGGTAAACTCAAAAACATGAATTATAGTTCATATGGAATATAATTTTTTTCTTTTATTTTAGTAATATATAAATTCACTTCCATCCCAAAAATAGTGTTTTACTCACTAAAGGTCACTCTTCTTCTCTGTGAATATTTATTCTCTGAATTTAGTGCCAGAGTGTTATAATTGTTTTATTAGTTATTCCTAATTTTATCTATATAATTACTTCATGGATTCATTAAAAAAATCATCCATGAATGTGATAATGCTTAATAAAAATAATTCCATAAGAAGGTGGGCAGAGAGTTAGTGGTGTGGTCACTGCCTGAGAAAGTCCTCGAATCTATCTCAAGCCTCATAGAATGTCGCATTATCATTTGGTGAAAATTGGTTATTTTATGTATAAATTTTCTATATAATATGGTTTTGTAAATCTTCATTACAAATGATTCATAATCCTATTCCCAATTTTCAACGATATTATCATCCTAGGATAAAAATATGTTCATATCCTTCTTCTTTAGACAAAAAAAATAAACGATATAATTTTATGATCATTTTAACTTATACTTTACAAAGAAACCTACTGCACTATATTTTAGAATTTCATTAATTAATTTCTAGAGGGTCCCCATTAGTCAATCCATTAAAAGTGGACACTAATGAAATATATAACTTTTTAAAATCATAATTTGGATTCCTATGATTTAACATAAATGAATATGGGTTATTTGCGACTTGGGGAAGTTCAAAATATATCATCCATGACCTTGTATGTTTTAGTTAATGAGGTTAGATTTACATTATTTCACATTATCTAAAAGAAACAACTCTTTATAATTTCTAATTTTCCCATATTATCCTTAATAAGGGCACTTATATTCTTTCATTATTTTATGTTTAATTGGATCTAACTCCTAAAAGGTTAATATTATGTTCTTTAACATGATAAAATTCATAGATATTAAATAATCACACAATAAAGTTTAGTTTCTCATCATTTTGAAAATGGATTTAAATTTTTTAGATTTTTTGATATTTTTCATTTTGGGGGCATGTTCCATCCCCCAAAAATGATGTAAAAATTTGATTATTTTCATTTATACAAGTCAATTTATTTATTTATTTTTATTTACATAATACTAGTACATAAAAAGTAGGCTCTAACCCATGAACAAGTTTTATGTATAATCCATGAAAACAACCAATAATTGGAAAACAACCAATCAAATAGTGGTGGTATGATATATGAAAAAAGAGTATGATAAAATTGTAGTGAAGTAATGAAACAAGTGTGAAACTATGAAATAAATGATTGAATTTTCCTTATTATGTCTAAGGTAGGAAAATTGATAAGGAAGGGGGTAAATTTCAATTAATTGTTGTTAAATATAATTTTGATTATTCTATGTAATTGGAAAAATGTTTTCAAATATTAAAACATGTCACCAATATTTCCAATCAATGATTTAGTTTATTGGATGAATGAATTTATTAGTTCCTTGAACACTAAATCCATTGTGCAAAATAATGATGAATTTGGTTTTTTCATGATCAAATTATCATTATATCTTTAGAAACACAAAACGTTTAGAAGATAAATGAGAATAAAGTTATAAAATGTTAATAAAAAATAATATTATTTTTTTAAATAATTTATCATATGACCATGTTAATGTCAATAAAATAAAATAAATTCATAGAAATAAAAATAAAATGAGGATAAGGGAAAGGGTAGTCTCCTTTGTTGACCTGGATCATGTTCCATAGCTTTATTTCTCAATATCATGATTAATTAATCTAACCCTGTTGATTACGTGATTGATATATCAATTAATTACCATGAATGGGAATGTTTACCCCCTTTTGAAAGGATTCCCACACCAGCTCCTAGCTCTATATCTAATGGTTAAAATATGATGGTACAATCACAATTCTTATGAAATGATTGCTATACATTTTTTGTTATCTCATCTATTATGAATCGAGATAGGAACCCCAACTATTGTTGAAAGTCCCTCATGTGATTCTTTGTTCTGGAACTCCTTATTATCATTCTATATAAATTTTAGATATTTGATCCTTTTTATATTATCTATTGTGATAAATCTATGGATCCACATTCTATAAATTTTTTAGAAAAAAATAAATTCCAGGATTTTGAGAAAAATTCACATGACATCATATTGTTTTACCTTATACAATTTCCCTATTTTTCCTGTATTCAAACTCATTTGAATAAAAATAATAATTCCTAAAATTTTCATAACACTAATCCCGAAAATGAAACTCAAACCAAGTTATCTATTTTCTCGTTCAACAAAACCATCATCCATGGTCTCATATTCAAATATTTAATTAGTTAATCTTGGTAAATGATGGAATTATAATATTCATCCTCTTTAGTATTTATTGGAACTAGTGTCGAAATTTCATGATTATAACCATTTTAAAAAGAAAACTTAGCGAATTAGCATTAAAAACTTGAAAAACAACTTCAATCTTCTTGGTTTGTTTCAAACTCTTCCTCCAGTTTATCTTTCAAGAAGAATCACCTACCTCGCACAAAGAGACCTCAGTTCAAGGAAAAAATATATATTTCAATTCAATAACTCACCCACAAAATTATGACTAATCAATACCCCTTTTTGTTTAATTTTTCATAAATGATCGTTCCAATATTAAAATTATTAAAAAAAATATTCAATAGATACATCTCAGATATACATCATCATTATAAATTATCATCAAACATGTATTGGAGATCATTTTCTTGACATTATGCTCTCAATGAGAAAACATATTTTCCTATTTCAAACTATTAAGTTAATATATTTTGACTGATTCTAATTCATTTTCCTTTACATTTTCAGATTTACCTTCTTTTATATATTGAACATCAATGGTTTTACCCTCTCTAAGACTATGATATATTGTTGGATACTAGAATACCATATCTTACATCTCCCGCTAACAAGATCTGATTAAGCTCGAGTGATGCTATATTTTATCCTCAATTACTCTCGGGAGATTTCCATCATTAGAGAATATTATAAAATAGGGATATGAAGGAATAATTCTCCTACAATATGATATTTTCTTACTAATGGATCTGGTGGGAGATATCACCTACAATATAAGAGAAAAGAATTTCAAAAGAAATAATATCCAATGAAATTATAGGTTAAAATATATTATGAAGGTTCCTATAAAATATATTATTAGGGAACCCACTTGAAATGTGTTGTAGACTAATTGAAAATATCCTTTCTACAGATAAGTATTATTGAAAAATGAAACTCAATATTTGGAAAAGATAAAATGTTTATCTTGAAAATTTTTCTATGAAAATTACAAAGAAATATAATAAATTACTTACATCAGAAATGAAACATGGGAACACCTAAAAATATACTATTTTCTTACTTTCCAAATATCTAATTGGATTTTTTCCAATCTGAAAATTGATAGAGTAAGATTCAAACTAACAATGAAATTCATTACTAAAAAATAAAATTTTAAATTCATTGAGATAAAATTATGTCAAAATTAAATTGAAACACAATATTAATTAATTCACTAATTTATTAGAATAGAAAAAAGAAATAATTTTTTCCACCAAAACTATATTTATAATTAAAATCAATGACCATTGAAGATTTAAAAACCAAGAGTGGAAACTCTCCAGAAATTATATTTCAATTAATGATTTATTACAAAAACTAAAATAATGTTTCATTACATCTTAATCAAACATTTCATAATATAATAAATTAATTTAAAAATTCTTCAAACATAAGATATTTTATAAAAATAAATGGAAACATTAAAAACTAATTCCTTTAAGATGATTTTATAAAGTATATTTAATCAAAAAACTAAAATGTAATTTTTGAATTTAATGAAATTCCCCCTAAATAAATTTATATTAATTATACATTGAAAATCATAATTTTGATGATAATTATGAAATAATTTCTATTTCAACATTGAATGGTAAATAATGGATTATTGACCATTGAATTATCATTTAAACACCATGATCATAAAAATGACATAAATATAATCTAGAAAACATGAATTAAATATAAAACAACAATAATGTACATTAGTGGTACAATTAAATAGGTCAAGTGTAACTCATGACATTATAGATAAAAGGGAAAATTTTAGCCTATGAAGACTATATAAAACTAATTATTCTCGATGATAGAATATTTTAATGAAGTGTCCAGCATCATGCTACTGAGGAAATACGTACTTCTATCTTTATGCTCATTGTTTCTCTAATCCAATATGGAACTAAGTGATTTTTCTAGGGTTATAACATATATTATTAAGGGTTTTACTTAGGAAAGATTCACTAGAACATGAGGAAGCAGAAAATACTACATGAAGTTAATGAATTAACCTTGGAATCATTCATACCATTGGTATAATATTTTATTCTTCATCATCTTTGATATGGTATTACTTTTTTCCTTCTATGTTAGTATTAAAACACTAGATATAATCCAAAAACCCTTCAATGGCTTGAAGATATTATATATTTCACAGAGGGGTAATCTAAATGATTGATTTGACCTTTACCTTGTCTACCTAGATTCCTATATAACAAAAATGAAGCTTAGGAATTTCTTAAAGGTGACCCTAAATGAATAGTTAATTGTTTTTTATAAGATTATGGAAAAAATATATTATAAATACGTTTTAAATATCATTGATAGAGATTTAGCATCGGTAGTATTTTACCACAAAATTGTTAATATACCACTCCAGAATCATTCTATAAATAGACACGAAGATGTAATACTAAGACTTATGTTAGGTTTTTTGAAAATATGGATTTTTTTACATCTGGAGATTCCATTCCTGAAGAAGAGGGAATTTAATTTTTTATTACATCACTTTGCATCTCTATGACCAAGAAAAGGAAATAATTATTTAGTTTACAGTGATTGGGGTCCCAAAAGATGATAAAATATATGATTTTACGAATCTTAGTCCCAAGTAAGATAATTATATGCAACTACTTGGGATATGAAGAAATATGGATGTTGTTTTATTTAATTAGAATATCAATTTCATCCTCTACCATTGAACCATGGGAGAAGTGCATTCTCTTGAATCTGAATCTGTATCAGTGATGTGAAATAGATAGGTCTGTAAAAGAGATAGTGACCTAGGTATTACTCTCAGAAATATATATATAGTTTCATTCAAATACATGTTAATTTTTCTTCAAAAAACATATTCACTACTATTTTTCATCATAATTCACAAAAAACGTAGTTAATATTGGCCTTGGGTATTCAAGTATATAAAGGTTCCTTATATCAGCTCATAGATGGTCGTGTAAAATCCATATCTAGAGGAATGAGGGAATTTATGTAGATCATATTCAACAAAATCTTGAGTGATTGATGAAGTAGATGACTCTCGGATCATAGGTGGGTTTTAGATGGAATCATTATTATTTGTAAGGGATGAATATATAGAAGTGAATTTATATCCTTTTAATTAAATGGAAAGTAATAATAATAATAATAATATTATTTATATTTTTTATGTTTTATAATAAATTTTTATATGTTTTTTCAAATAAATTAAATCAAGATGAGAATAAAAAAATGTTATATTGTGGAGGTGATAGTCTACAAAACGCACAATTAACATTATTTTATTAAATTTTTAACAAATGGAAATGTTTAAATAAATGTTCTTACATTAAAATAATATGAATTTAGTAAAATAATTATACTTATTTTATCATATTATGATTGTAAGGATTGTTTTTGATGATATAGATTTTAAAGAAAGAAGTTATGGATTAAATAATACTCACTTTGGGATTTTGAACATTCTCCTAAAAGTCTCCATAGAAATGAAGGAATTATGATATATAATTGATACTCAAGGATTAGAAAAATGATATTTAATTATAGGAAGAAAAAATAGAATAGTTTCAAGAAACAATTAGAATGAATAGTTTTGTTATGATGGAGTTGATGTGTCCCATCTTATAAATGAAAAAAAAAATTAACCTTTGAGAGAATCCTTTAATTTTAAATAAAACCATGAAAAAATTCATGATAAAAGGACAAATAAATATAAAAATAATGTATTTTATAAAGATATTGGGTTGAAAAATTCTCAACTATGTATTTCTGTACATGTTTTAAACATGTTGGAATTCATTTTTCTTATGTTTTTTTACCTTTTTTGTTTTTACCTAAGTAACTTGTTTTTATCTAAGAAATTTACATTTTAATGGAAACATAATAAATCTATTATTACCAAATTTGGGTTGAATGGTACTAAATTTAATCTCTATTTAATATAATTGAATATCTAAATAAGATATAATTTTAATTCAAATTAAAACATTTGATATACAGAAAAAAAGTTTTTTGTTGAAAAATAGTGTTTTAACCATTAGGTGTTATTAATCATATTTTTCATTATAGACTTATTAAATTTTTTTAATAATTATTGACTTAAATTAATAAAAATCATATGATCCTAAAAAATTAAAAATAATTAGTTTAACTATTTAGATAAAAATGCACAATATTAATTTAAAAATTCATGGAAAATAACAGTTTTACCATTATCATGGTTATTAACATTAATATTTGTAATTATATCATTTTTTACAAAATTTGAATTTAATAATTAAATAATATGATCATTTTAATTTTAAATATTAAGTTCATTTTCATATATATAATCTCTTAATGTGATGAAAATCAAATTTTAATATAAGAGAATACAAAACGTTTTAAAATAAAATATTACTTAATATTCCAAAAGGTTATGCAAGGGTATATCAAAATGACTTATTTTACACAAATATATATATATATATATATTATTGTAAAGATTTCAAAAAAAACATAATTCATTGTTTTATTATAAAAATGTCATAAAATTTGCTGTTTTAGCAATATTCACTATTTTTCATTATTCACCTAAAAACCAATTATATAAAAAAATATGAAAAATAATCATATAATAATATTTTTATTCTAAATACAAAAATGATTTTAATTATATAAAATTAAAATCATAATATTAATAAATTAAATGTTTAATAAAATCATAATATATAATGATAAATCTTATGTTTATATGAAAATTGGTTTTTAGAAGATTACCCATTCACAATCATATTTACTAACAAATATTAATTAAATTAGAAATAAGAAATTATTAATATAAATTATATTTTATCATCACTATAAAAAAATATCTTAAATTAGAAATTAATATTGAATAATTTTTTTTAGAAGAATAAATTTTTGACAAATAAAATCCTTTATTAGTAATTTTAGGTAAAATAATTAAATTTCATTCATATTAAAATAATATTTTATTTTCTTATACATGTATTTCATAAATAGATTATTATTTTTCATTCATGTTATGTCCCTTGATTTATTTTAATGTTCATAGATATATATTTATATTTTATCTAAATTTATCATGATTTCATTTTAGTTCGGTGTTTCATGTAGAGAAAGAAGTGAGACACATATTTTATTTAAGGAAAAAATTTACAGTGAAATATCTGGTCATTACATCCTCCAATATAAATTGCATCCTGTAAATTTTAATTATTAATGATTATGGAAATTTGGTGAGAGTAATCATAACATATCAATCTTTTGGGATATAAATTTTAATATGATATCTACCTTACAATCTGAGGTTATATTATGTAATCATCTATCCTCATAAAACAATAATATTTTATAGAATCATATACACAAGAATGTATATTCCCTAATAATATATTCTCTATTAGATATCTTTCCCTAAACCATTTGTGTTTTAAAGACATTAAACAATAACTAAATCATATATTTCTTTGATAATTAACTTTTATCATCAGCTACTAGTTCAAAAGAAAATTATTTTTTGATATATGTGAACATTTATCCACATTCAAACTACACAATATCCATATCTAGTGATCTCCTAGGATATAATCATATTTATAACATGGGGAAGGAAAAAATAAGAATAGGGGTCCCCTAAAAATTAATAATAATGGGGAAAACATATCAATATTTCATCAAGTTTTAGATTATAAGTATATGAAAGAACATGGCAATGTGAGAAATTTATTACTAAAAATATCATGATATAATAAATGTTGTCTTTAATTATTGATAGAAGAAAATTTACTCTAAAATTAAAAATCATATACCATAGAAAATGTGTGTGGATTAATGGAACATTAAACATGAGTCCTGAATCATAATCATATGTATATTAAAATATTTCATGTCATGGAATTATAGTATAAAAAGAATTTGTGGAACAAACACAACAATAAAAAATCATGTGAACAATTTATCTGAGACCACATTAAAAAATTGTGATCAATGATTCCCATATCCCATTCATACAAAAAATATGTGAATAAATCTTCATGAATCCCATTAAAAAAATTAATATGTCAATAAGGCTTCTTGTATCTCATTCACAAAACAAAATTGTGAATAAAAATTCCAGAATATCATTCACACAAAAACATCGGAAAAAATATTCTTGTATCTAAATAAAATAAAATTTCATCAAAAAAGTTGACTATAAATCGTAAACAATGAATTAAAGGGAGATATAGGACCCCACTCATCAAACCTCCTTACAAATTCATTCCACCTAAAAAATACATCATTGAATAAATAACCAATAGAAAAAATAATTTGATTAAAAAACAAAACATAACATGATCATAAAAAATCATAGGACATTAATGTCATTAAAAAAAGAAATCACATTATATTGACAAGTATATTATTATAAAACCATCAATTCATGAAATATAAACCATAGAGGGTAAATAGAAGTCAAAATAAAAAGGTTTTAAAAAAACGTTCTAAAATATAAAAGTATAATTTACTTTCAAAGAATATTTGTGAGGGGAAACATATGACTTTTGAAAATATTATATAAATAGTTCCAAATAAAATATTCATGAAAACACATAACTTTTACCATCAAATTTTTTATTAATGATAATAAAATTTATTATGAAGGGATGGAAATCCTTTTAAATATTTTGAAAAGCCATTGTTGAAAACCAATATAATAAAAGAGGAAATAAAAAAATTGATTTTAAAATAGGATAAGAGAAACATGGATATAAAATGAGTAAATTTATCAAGACATGTAATTTTGATATAATATATTTCTTAATATTCATTAGTTAATTATAAAATATTAGAAATATTTTTGGTCAAAAGGAAAAATGATTTATTCTAACAAAATTTGGTTTTATAAATTATATTGTTTTATATAAAATTTTGATATTAAAATTATATAATTTTAATTTAAATAATAATAATAATTTGTTTAATTTATAATTTCAATACTATTTGAAGATTAATTTTTGATATATTTTTTTTTAAAAACCGAGTTTTCAATGAATAGTAGAAATTATGATTTTATTGAAAATTGTATTTTCTTTTTGATTATCTTTAAAATTAAATTTTATTTTGGATTAGTTTTAAAATTTAATTATTTCATTTAATTTTAATTAATCTAATTGTGGTTTTTAAATGATATTCTTACTTGAGTTTATTATAGAATCTTTCTATACTTAAAATATGCATTTTTACAGAAAACCAATTTTCTTCATGTTTTTTCAGTATCATTTTAATTAAAATCATATCAATTTAATGGTTTTAATTTTTTAAAAGGGATTAAAATTTTTTAATTAGTGATTTGATATTTTGAAAATAGTTCCCTTTTTTGGTTAATATAATATTAACCTTTTTAATTTTAATTACCACGATTGATGGTAAATCATGAAATTAAAGTTATAAATAAAATGATAAGGACTAGAAAATAGCCATAAATTTCTATCAATTTTATTAGATTAATAAAATTCATCTATAATCATATAATATTCGGTTTTGTGGAATTTGTTTCCCATTTGGATGTGATTACGACCTTTTAAATATTTTGTGTAAGCAAAATTAAAATATGTCACAATATTATTTTCAATCAACATAATATTTTAAACATGTGAATAAATATAGGATATGATTTGTTTTGAATATAAATTTTATATATAAATGATATATATTCATAATGGTAATTTATTTTTAATTTATGGTAAATAAATAATTACTGTAAATGCTTAAATAATGATGATGCATTAATTATTCATTTAATAGAAAAATAAAATAAATGGTATTTAAAATATTATAATTTGTATAATTTGAAATAATTATTTTTAACCAAACAAATCTATAATAAATAACATATTATAGAGTTTTTTATACATTTTATTGAAAATAATATTTTTTCCGTGATGTTATTAATGTGAAATTAAATGACTAGTTCTAAAATTTACGTTGATAATAGTTTATAATAAATAATATTTAATAAAATATTTAAAATTCATAAAAATGTTGTATTTATCAAAATTAATGGTTTATGGTTAATTATATTAACAATGGTCCATTTATGTGTCCTTTTCAATTTTATACTAACCTTATTGACCATTGACCTGTAGAAAAAATTAATATTATGGTAATTGTCAAAAGGATTAACAAAGGTTTAAAAAATAGATAAAGAAAAAATATGATCCATATTAGTAAAAATTTTATTTTATGAGATTATTTATAATCATAATAATATTTTATTTATTATATTGTCAATTTGGATCCATTTTTACACCTAACATAATTTTTCTTAATATAATATTTTATGAAATCCCAATAGTAACCATCCAATTTCTTATAAATAGGAACCTCATATTCTCATTCATTAGAACATAATGAAATTTGTGTTTAAAATACTAGAAAATATTATTACCTAGAGTCCCTACATAAATTTTATAGGCTTTATTTTATGCATAAATCCAATCTTATAGGTCTTAAGGAGTTATGAAATGGAGACTTTCCAAAGAAGAGGCATAATTTTAACCACATATTTCAATTTCATTTATTCCTCCACCTCCTTAAAATCTATTAATTTTTTTTTAATATAATAAAAATTTATCATAAATATGTTAATATTTTATTATGTTAAGTTAATAGTAAACATCAATATCCCCTTCCATCAAATGGGAAATGAAACCATCGTTCGTGTATACAACGGACTACCAACTAAATAGATATAATTTATTTTCAACCACCATATCCCATGATTGAATATAATGATTGAATTTATATTTATATATGATATTCATGAAATATTAATCATTATAAATAGAAATTAAAAAATTTTATTTCTTAACATTCCATTCAATGAATAATGATAATGTTGTTCATTCTAGGATGTGGAGAACCACATCCACAAAGTGATGTGATTAATTTTTCATCACCATGTCTGATTATCCAATAAAAAAACATATGTTAATTACATTTTAATAGTATTAAATCTTCATTTTTGATCTTATGGTCCTGAGTTGGTGGATTTTGATTTTGAACATCCATTCTCATCATTTTTGAACTTCATGCCTAATGTACTCCAATTTAAGCCCAATAAGTCATCTGATTATAAAGAATGTAATTATCAATATTATAATTTTATATTTTTTTAAATTTATCTTCACATCAATTTAATCATTTTTCATTCAGGGATCAATGGATTATTCATAAAGGATGATGAAGATATTTGGCGATGAAAATAAACAATTTTGGAGAAGGCATATTGGACACCAGCCCACTGATGAGAATGTGGGGCTAAAAATACAGGCCCAATGATGCCCAAATTTCATGGGATTCTATAAGAAAAATATAGTAACAAATCATTCTTCAGGATCTGGTGCTAATTCGGCCTCCATGATTGTTATTTAGGTGGCCCAAATAGTATATCAAAATCTCGGCCAGAATCTGTGGCCCAGAAATACAACCCACCAATTAAACCATATCCCCAAAACCATACCTCCTTTTGGGCTGAGATTTTAAAGGATGTTAGGGGACATCAAAAGATTAATTTAAATGTTGTATGGACCATCCAAATTCGGTCGTATAGAAGGTGTTAAATGCGCCTCTGTTTGGTGGATGCAAGCTGGATGACTTTTCTGGTCAAGGGTGGAAAGTCTTCTTTCCACAAACTTTCCACCACCGTAGACCTACCATACTCAAGTGAGATGACTTTTACTATTGGAGGATCGAACCAAGGGCTCATAAATTCCTATTTAATGCAGTGTTATTGCATGATTTAAGGATCTTGGGTGTTTTTTTTAATTGTAATGTTATGTTGCCACTTTGTGTTTGAAATAACATTTAAATTTCTATGTAAGTTTCCTTTTTGTACATCTTTGTTATTAATCAAAATATTTCTCTTATATTCATTCCATTTCTTTCATTAAAACTTTATAATCACAAATCACAGTGACATCTATTTTTTGTGCTGAATTAGTCCACACATAGGTGTGAATTTCATTCACACACACGGAGGAGTGCTCGTTATTTTCACGGTTTTAATTTCATCAATCAATTTCTTGTAAGCCATCTTCTGCCCACCAGTGAGAGTATACCATCAATGGAGGGATAAGCCATTAATGGGTTTATCTTAAGAATATGAAAAGGTTGTATTTAATGTTATTTTATGAAAGAATTTTGGTTAATTGATTAATTAATTTAAGACTTCCATTCTTCAGTTATTTCCACACATCATCTTCACTGTGTTTGAGAAAGCTAAATCCAATTACTAAAATGACCATATACCTTGGAGACATCATGAATTTGGTTCTATAAGTCTGTAGGATATTATTAATTGAGTTTAGTTGCATCAAACCAGATAATGATGAAGGTAGTGTTATTTTGAAGAAAGGATTCATCAAAAATTAACTAATCCAAAATTGTCTAAAGAAGTAAAATTCATTATATCCACCCCTAGCATAATCTTAAGATCAAACCATTTTCATTTAATTTAATTCACTTATTTTTATTAGTTTTCTTTAAAACCATCCAATACCAAAACCAATTTGGTCAATTCATATCCAAAAATCAGCCTCATAGGTTGTGTATCTTAGGTATCTTCTTAGGTATCAATGGATTTGACAACCCAATATAGACTACAAGGACCATTCTACCTACCTAACTTGGGTAAATTTGAGCGTGAATCAAATTTTGGCACCGTTTCTGAGGACCAAGTAAGTACCATATACCAACAACCTTCTTTCCACACCCCGAATATTCTATTCTCACCCAAGATCTCTTATCTTGGCCCTTTCTCATTTTTTTTCACATGTTCTCCTACACCCGCGATAATTCAAATAGACTAGTTAGTGTGGAATGTTCTAGGATGGGGGAGTCAAGTGAACATAGGTGATTGTATCCATTAGATCATAATCTTCATAACACTCTATAATCAAAAATTGAACCAATTCTAATGGAGGGTCTTCCAAGAAATCACATTGTAAATCCAGGGGGAAATCAAATGGGGAACCAAAACCAGGAAGCTTGAAACCTAGAGAATGTAGTTGATAAAACCATGAATGACAACCTCACGCCATCTTGGACCAATTCCCCCTCATGCATTAGACACAATTCCCTAAGAGATGCCAATTACATCTTTAAACCCCATGTTCTAAACCACATTCCAACCTTTCCCGAGATGGAGTCTGAGATTCCCGACCATCATGTTTAGGAGTTCAACGACATTGTAGAAACTATGTGTCCCCCAAATAAATTAGAATCGGCCAAAATGAGGCTCCTTCCTTTTTAATTGAAGGATTGAGCTAAAAATTATCTAAAAAACATGAGACCTACATCAATATGGGAACAATTAAAAATTGAATTCTACAAAAAATACTTTCCCCACCACAAAATAATTTCACTTAAAAAGATTATCCAAAATATTTTTGAAAAAGTGGGAGAGTCATTCTATGAAACATGGGAGAGGTTCAAATACACTCTAAACATGGTTCCACCCCATGGTTTTTCTATACCTGAACAAGTGAGAATTTTATATGAAGGGTTGGGTCTGGGAACAAACAATTCATTGACATGATGTGTAATGGAACCTTTAAAATCAAAGCCAAAAATGATGCTTAAGAGTATCTAGAAAGCTTTTCTGAACAAAACCAAACATGGGTAAATTCACCTTATTCTAACAATCTACAAATAAATACTGAAATTCATACACTTAGGGAAGAGGAAATACTTAGGGCTAAACTCGCAGCACTCTCTAGGATGTTTGAAGAGTTTGACCTTAGGAAAGTCCATGAAATCCAAACTGTTGACCCTGTTTTCACAATTTGTGACAAACATGACCACAAGATAGACAACTGCCCAAACATTCCATCCATCAAGGATGTTCTTTTAGGAGGACTCCCAGCGGAAGTAAATGCCTTGAACTTTCAAAGCCTCAATACCAAAAAAACATCAACCCAAGGTATAATGACCACCCAGGCTTCCACTGGAAAGATAACCAACAACCTAGAAAACCATAGGGACAAAATCCTTACCCCCATCAGAACTACAAATCCCATAACTAGTTCCAAACCCAACCTATCAAATACCAACATCCACTGATCCATTTTCAAAAACCATCCCACCTCAAAAATAACCCCCTCAGATAAACCTATCTACTCAAGAACCAACCCAAATTGTTCCACAAAGCCTACTAGAAAAACTATGCAAACAAATGGAGAGGATGAACTAAGAATTATCTTCCCTAAAATAAGAACTTCAAACCATCAAAACTGGAAAGGCACCCAGGCCTACTCAGGCGGTGTCATCCTCAACTTTAAGGGGAGAGTCAATTTCCACTCAAACAACTCATGAACAACTAAAGGTTGTGACTATTTTAAGAAGTGGGAAATCAATTGAGAAACCTAAACAAGTAATTAAAAACCCACCTAAAGATTAAAACTTGGATGAAAATTCAAATGAACCAAATGATAAAACTGAAAAACACGATAACATTGTCTATGAAACATCTCTTCAACAAAAAACCCCACAACCTGAACCATTTCCTCAATTCATGAGGGGGAAACCCAAGCATGAATTGAGTGAAACATTGAGGGAAATATTCTCACAAGTCAAGTTGAACATTCCTCTTCTCGATGCATTCCAAACCATACCTGCCTACTCAAATTACCTTAATGACCTGTACACTTTTAAAAGAAAATTTTCACATAAAAACCAAGTCCTTTTGGCAGCAAATGTGTGTACCACCATTCAAGGGACCATTCCTCCTATGTGGAAAGACCCAGGGTGCCCTTACATCAATGTTGAACAAAGAGATAAAAAAGTTGTCAAGGCCTTGTGTGACCTAGGTGCTAGTGTCAATATCATCCCATATGCTGTGTACTACCAGTTAGGCATAGAAGAGCTCCAACCAACATCTGTCACACTTAAACTTTATGATCATAGCATTAGGGTTCCAAAGGAGATTTTAAAATACATTCTGGTAAATGTTGAAAAATTCATATACCCTGCTGACTTCATTGTCCATGACAACTATCCAAACTTAGGAAATAAGGAACAGACCCAAATCATCCTCGGTCGTCCTTTCCTTGCAACAATCAACTCTGTTATCTAAGTTCAAAATGGGAGCATGACTATCAACTTTGGGAACATGAGTCTAGACATGAACATCTATAATGCAAGCTCACAAATAAGGTATGATGAAGACATTCATGAAGTAAACATGATAGGAAGCATTGATAATGAATCAATAGAACATCAAGGAATATTTGATGAATGTTTAAGTCATGATCAGATTGATTTCCTTTGTTCACATGAAGGGTGTTTATCTCCTTTCCTTGAATCATTTTCAAATTTCTCTTAGGATGAAGTCATAGGACCAACAATCAATGAATCCTTTCAAACTTCCTTCCATAAATCTGATCAAACAAATCTTATAGCTAAAACTTCTACATGTGGGGAATCAATCCTATCTAAAACATTAGGAAATAAAATTGGTCTTGATCCAATGTACCAATCTTCTGATAAAATTTTGAACCAACCTGATCTTGAATTGAAGGAACTTCCCACTGCACTCAAGTATGCCTTCCTAGGAAAGAATAAAACACATCCTATTTTCATTTCTTCTTCTATTGAATCAAATCATTAGAGGATGATTCTAGATTTCCTTAGGAAACATAAGAAAGCCATTGGTCATAACCTAGATTATATTCCTGGGATTAGCCCACTTATTGGGACTCATAGGATTGTTCTGGAATATGATTAAAATCCATGTCGTCAACCTCAACAGCGAATCAATCATAATCTCATGGAGTTAGTAAGGAATGAACTTCTGAAATTGATAAAAGTTGGTATAATATATCCCATAGCTGGGAGTGAAAGGGTGATCCCAATCCAAGTGTTTCCAAAAAAAGGCTTCAATCACAGTGATAACAAATGAGGATAGAGAGATTCTTCCAAAATGGGTGAGTAGTGGCTGGAGAGTCTTCATCGACTATAATAAGGTAAAATCATTTACCAAGAAGGACCATTTCCCCTTACCATTCATTGACCAAGTCCTTGAGAGAGTGGTAGGTCATGCCTTATACTATTTTTTAGATGGGTACTCAAGGTACAAACAGATTGAGGTATCCCAAGTGGATCAAGGGAAGACTATATTCACATGTCCATTTCGCACCTTTGATTTCAAACGCATGCCCTTCCGGTTATGCAATGCCCCTGGAACCTTCCAGCGGTGCATGATGGGAATCTTCTCAGACATGGTAGGGGATTTTCTAGAGGTCTTCAAGGATGAATTCTCTGTGTTTAGGGATACTTTTGAGGGATGTTTGTGGAATGTTGAGAGAGTCTTGTCAAGATGTGAAGAAAAGAATCTAGTCATAAACTGGAAAAAATTCAATTTCATGGTTAAAGAGGGACTACTTCTAGGCCATCTGGTCTCGGGTAGGGGGATTGAAGTGGATAAATCCAAGGTTGACATCGTTCCTCACCTTCAATAACCATAAACTTTCAAGGAAGTGAATTATTTCTTAGGACATGTTGGTTTATATAGAAGATTCATCAAGGACTTTAGTTCAATCTCCTGTCCCCTTTATGCTCTCTAGGTAAAGGATGCTCTATTTCTTTGGGCAGAAAGTTGTGAGGGATCATTATCAACCCTCAAATCCCCTCTCACCTCTCCCCCCATCATGAAATCCCCAAATTGGAACCTTCCTATATAAATTATGTGTGATTCCAATGACTTTTCTATAGGAGTTGTGTTTGGACAACGTTGTGATAAAAATCCTTATGTCATTGATTATGCAAGAAAATACATAAATGATGCCCAAATAAACTACACCACCACTAAAAAGGTGTTACTTGATATTGTGTTTGCCTTAGAGATGTTTAGGTCCTACTTCATAGGATCCCCCATCACTGTGTTCACTAACCATTCTGCACTAAAATACCTCTTCCAAAAAGAAGATGCGAAGGCTAGACTGATTAGGTGGGTCCTTCTCTTACAATAATTTGACTTCACAATCAAGGATAAAAAGGGTGATGAAAATGTTGTAGATGATCTCCTATCTAGGATGGAATTCAAAGACAACTCAAATCACCTTTCTGTGTCTGATTCATTTCCTGATGAACACCTATACTCTGTGAGTGACTTCCCTTGGTATGCTGACATAGTGAACTTCTTAGTTACAGGAGTAATTACAAAATTATTAGGGAATAATGCTCGAAATAAATTATTTTCTAATGATAGGAACTATGTGTGTGATGATCCATACCTCTATAAGTTATGCCCTGACCAAGTCATTAGGAGGTGTGTCCCAGAATCTAAACAAGAGTCCATCCTTAAATACAGTCATAGTGAGGCGTGTAGAGGTCACATTTCCACTAAGAAAACATCTGCTAAGATTCTTCATTGTGGTCTCTTCTGGGCCACCTCTCAAGAGAATCCTACACATTTTTTCAAAGCTTTCCTAGGTGTCAACAAGTAGTGTCCATCACAAAAAGGAATCAAATGCCACTCACTCCCATCTTAGTGGTTGGAATATTTGACTGCTTGGGAATTGATTTCATGGGTCACTTAAAAAACACTAGGGGGTATTTTAACATTATATTAGCTATCGATTATGTCTCTAAATGGATTGATTCCTTTCCTAAAAAATACAATGATAATCAAACTATGATCATATTTCTCAAGGAAAACATCTTCTCTAGATTTGTAATTCCAAGGGCTATCATTAGTGATCGTGGAACCTATTTCTGCAACCGCCCATTCTCTTCACACAAGTCTAAGTATGGTATTTCTCATAAAGTGTCCACTTCATGCCATCCTCAAACCAATGGTCAAGCTGAGTTAGCGAATAGGTAGATTAAGAAAATTCATAAAAACACTATCAACCCCTCTAGTAATGATTGGTCTGAGAAACTCTTAGATGCTCTTTGGGCATATCGAACCGCATATGAAACCATTTTAGTAATGTCCCCATATAGGTTAGTTTATGGAAAATCATGAAATTTACCTATGGAAATTGAGCATAAGGCATTTTGGGCAATCAAAAAAATGAATTTGGACATTTCTTTAGCCGAAGAAAAGAGGAAATTAGATCTTAATGAACTTAAGGAACTTAGGATGGAGGCTTATGAAAATTCAAGGATAAATAAAGCTAGAGTTCAGGCCTACCAATCTAGGAATATCAAAGTCAAACATTTTAAACCGGGAAAATTTGTGCTCTTATATAGTTCAAAACATCATTTACACCCGGGAAAGTTAAGGTCTAAATGGTCAGGTCCTTTCATAGTGCATTATGTGTACCCCTTAGGGAAGTAGAGATTCATGATCCCAATAGTGGTAATATTTTCAAGGTTAATGGTCATAGGTTAAAACCATTCATTGAATCGTTAAATAAATAGGTAATAGAGGTTGAGTTAACTGAGCCAACCTGAGAACCGAATTTTTTTACAGATTTAGGATCTATTTTGGGCTAACGACGTTAAAAAAAAGCACTACATGAGAGGAAACCCGGGGTTTTCATGTTTCTAATATTTCTGAATAATATTTATTTTTCAAATAAGATTAATTAATCATTTTTATATTAAAAAAATAAAAACAATAAATAAATAAAAAATACACTTTTGACATGTTCTTCTATTATGATTATGGATGGGTATGAAAAGGGAACACCATATTCATCCGTATCACGTGGTGTGATTATTGAGTAATACCTTACCCAGAAATTTAAAAAGAAGACAATGTATCATCAGTTTATTTTATTTTATATATATACTTATATTTTACATATATATATATATATATATATTTACTGTTTTGTTTTGTTTGTTTGTTTTCCTTTATCCACTAGGTAACTCTGTAAGAGACATGGATATCAAAAGACTAAATTGGAGCGGCAAAAACTTTAAACTTCAACCACCAGGTGACTTCATTCCATGATCCTAATATTTCAATTTTTTTGAACTCCCCTTTTATTCCTCTACCCCATTCGAAATTTTCTTTTTACGAAACTAGGGAAAGTTTCTTTCTAAGTTGGGTGGTGTGGAAACAAAATGTTTGTTAAAAAACAATGATAAAAAAGAAGTAAAATTTCTTTATCATTCATATAATAACATCTTTAATCACACTAAAACTATATAGTAAATAATTTTTATTTCCTCGACTCTTAATTTAATTCATGATTAAGTTTAAAATCCTTGATTTTAGAAGTTTGGTTGTCCAATGAGAATTTTCAACATATTTATTTTCATCTATTAAATCAAAATTCCACAATGCACGTCCTCTAGATCATGGGGTAATAATTTGAATTCTTAGGGTCCCATAAAAAATATCATAGGCTGGTTTTATTTTTATGAATAATATGAGTATTTAAAAAAAATAAAAAATTAAAAATAAAAAATTTGTGTGTAGAGGAATGGATTGATCAAATGCGAGGCTTTCGGCACTTGGGGATCGGGAATCCAGAGTTTTATAGCCCTTAGTTATTTACTCTATCTCTATTTATGGTAATATGATTTTGTTTTTTATCAAGTTAACTCTAGATATGCCCATGTATATGGGATTTTCTTGGTACCCTAAGGCCTTTAAGCCTGGGATTCATCGACAAAGTCTCACTACATGGGTTAATTTGATTAACTGGAATCTCAATTTCTATGGTAACATTGCAAAATCAAAAAAAAATAGAAAAAAAGACAAAAGAATAAAAGAATAAATACTCATATTAGGATTAAATGTGATTCCACTGAGAGCTTCCATGATTTCCCCTTGAATGAAAATGAACCCCCATATCTATTGTGATTCACAACACATCATTACACCTAATAGAGTTGAATGAATTATGATGATGGAATTGATCAAAGGAATGGGCTTGAGATTGAGAAATTATTTTAAATTTATCTTGTTTTAAATTATTTTTATAGGTTATAAAGATTTATTTGTGTGTATTTTACATTGTGGGAACTGTTTGTTATAATGTGTTTGAAGAACGAAATTCAAATAAAAGCATTAAATTATTTGCTCGGGACTAGAAAATCTCAAGTTGGGGGTTTGATTAGCCAATAAAAACACATATATTAATTACATTTTAATGGTATTAATTGTTCATTTATGATCTTATGGGCCTGAGTTAGTGGATTTTTGATTTTGAACATCTATTCTCATCATTTGTGCACTACATGCCTAATGTACACCAATTTAGGTCTGATAAGTCATATGATTCTAAAGAATGTAATTATCCATATTTTAATTTAATATTTTCTGAAATGTATATTCACTCCAATTTATACATTTTTCATTCAGGGATCAATGAATGATTCATAAAGGATGATGGAGATATTTGGTGATGAAAAGAAACAATTCTGGAGAAGGCAGATTAAACACCAGACCACTGATGTGAATGTGAGGCCCATAATACAGGCCCAATGAATCCCAAAATTCTTGGGATTCTAGAAGCAATATATATTAACAAATCATTATTTAGGATCCAGTGCTAATTTTTCCTCCATGATTGTTATTTAGGTGGCCCAAATAGTATATCAAAATCTGGGCCAGAATCTGCGGCCCGGACAAGCCGCCCACCAATTAAATCATATCTCGAAAACCATAACTCATTTTGGGCTGCTATTTTACATGATATTAGGGGACATCCTTAGAATAATTTAAATGTTATATGGCCCATCAAAAGACGTCCATATAGATGGTGTTTTATGCGCCTCCTTTTGGTGGATGCAAGATGGATGCCTTTTCGGGTCAAGGGTGGAAAGGCTTCTTTCCACAAACTTTACACCACCCTATACCTACCATACTCAAGTGAGATGAATTTTAATGTTAGAGTATCGAAACAAGGGCTCATAAATTCTTATTTAAGGAAGTTTTTTTGGAGGATTTAATGATCTTCGGTGATTGGTTTAATTGTAATGTTATGCTGCCAGTTTGTGTTTGTAATCGCATTTCAATTTCCATGTAAGTTTCCATTTTGTACTTATTTGTTCTTAATCAACATATTTCTCTTCTATTCATCCCATTTAATTCATTAAAACTTTATAATCACAAAGAACAATGATATGTCTTTGTTGTTCTGAATTATTTCACACATAGGTGTGAATTTCATTCACACACACGGAGGAGTGCTCGTTATTTTCTCGGTTTTAATTTCTTCAATCTAATTATTGTAAGCCATATTCCTCCCACCATTGAGAGTATACCATAAATGGAGGGATAAACCTTTAATGGGTTGATCATAGTAAGATTAAAAGGCTGGATTGAATGTTATATTATCAATGAATATTTTTTAATTGGTTAACTAATTTAAGACTTCCATTCTTCAGTTATTTCCACTCTTCACCTTCACTGTGTTTGAGGAAGCTAAATCCAATTACTAAAATGACCATATACATTGGAGACATCATGTATTTGGTTCTCTATGTGTTCAAGGGATTAGTAAGAGAGTTTAGTTGCATCAAATTAGAAAATAATGAATGTAGTGTTATTTTGAAGAATGGATTCATCAAGAATTAATTAAACCAAAATTGTCTAAAGAAGTAGAATTCATTCAATACACCCCTAGAATAATATTAATATCAAACCATTTTCATTTAATTGAATTCACTTAGGTTTATTAGTGTTCTTTATAACCATACAAAATCAAAACCAAGTTGGTCACTTCATAGCAAAAAATCAACCTCATAGGTTATGTGTCTTAGGTATCTTTTTAGGCCTCAATGGATTCGACAACCCAATCTAGACTACAAAGATCGTTCTACCTTCATCTCTTAGGTGAATTTGAGCGTGAATAAATGTCACATTGATAATATATATATGAATATTTAATGAAATAATATCATATTTAGGATCTTATGATCTTTTTTTAATGATAAAATTATACTTACCTTATTTCTTTAATGATTGTTTAAAAATTAAAATGCTTGTAATGCAGATGTACGACCGACCATCTCCATGATTATGAGGTAGTAGATTTTTCATAACCAAATTTCATGATTGGTTT
The DNA here is from genome assembly GCA_963277665.1 of Viscum album. Lineage (NCBI taxonomy): Eukaryota > Viridiplantae > Streptophyta > Magnoliopsida > Santalales > Viscaceae > Viscum > Viscum album. Next base: position 467,824,582 of record OY728160.1, on the reverse strand, counting down.
TTAAAATATAAATGATGTATACAAATGATAACTATTTAATTTTAATCATTCCTTACATGAATGAACAATGACCACTTTGACTGTATTCAATTTATTGAATCCATTTTTTTGACTCATTAAACAATATCATAAAAACATCTGATGATAATTTAATTGATTAAATAATTAAGTAGAGCATGGGAAGTGATAAAATAAAAGGAATAATAAACCTAAAAATGTTTCCTAACAAATTATATAGTTAATATATGGTTATTATTTAGGAAAATAAATATAAAACATTACAAATCGGACTAAAGGTATGGGACTTTCTTTTTAAAAATATAATTTTATTGTTTCCCTTAAAAATCCCTATTTCATCCATATCCTTATTTTTAAAATTATTTTATGGATTTAAATGAAAATAAGTGAATTATAAAGAACAATTTATGTTTATTTTTACTTTATTTCAATGGGTTTCAAAATGAATCTTTTTATATAAAATTTTAATGTCCGTTACAAAAATAGAAAATTAATGTTCTATTTTAACATATATGATGACAACGACCTTTCCCATTGTCGTAATAATTATTTGATATTTGGATTACAATAACATATTTCATGTTTTATTACAAAAAAATCCCTTCTTCCATAATTTAATGTTTTTTAAAAGGGTTTTTAAAATGGAATTGATATATAAATATTCGAAAATATTTTCATATGGGTGCTACAAATGTTTTTATGAATAAAGCTTCAATTTATTTTGTTATCATATATGGGAATTGTTTTTTAGGATATGTGGTTCTATTATAAAATGAGTGTAGTTTATCCTATAATATAACTCTAATTCTTTGGGTAAATGGATGGATTTAACCAAATATTTTTCCCCTAAGAGATTGTGGGAAAATATTATGATGGTTATTCCAATTGTAACCAGGATGGTAATTTTATATGAAAAAATGATGGTTATTATATGTGTAACCATTAAGGTTATTTAATTTGTAATAGTGATATTAAAATAATTCAACAAGTTACATACATGATTTATATATGATTTAAATGGAGTTTTATGTAAATATTATGATTATATAAGGTAAAAGAATGTATATACTACTTCATATGGTTGAAAATTATAACTTTGTGAAAATATTTATTATGAGTTTTAATTATTTTAAAGAAAAAATTATTAGTTTTATTTTTTCATCAATATTTCATATAAAATGTTTTCTGAAAATCCTAAGGTAGGTAAGGTGATTTCAAGGGCAAGAAAATGTTAATTTGAGGCTAAAGATAATGTTGAAAAGGAAATTTTTTATAAGTATTTATGAAATAATGGCTTCTTTATTAATTTTTAGGTCCCTAAATGATATTTTTGATCTCATAATAAGTTTTAAAATTTAATTCATAGGTTTTAAGGTTGGGTAAGGGAAATGCAGAAGTAAAATAGAATTTCGTAAAGATCATTCATGAAAATATCATGTTTTACTTTAAATGTGATATATTTTGGAAAAAAATACTGAGTAGAAGTTCCCTCATTAAAATATATGTGATTATTATATAATAGTTATGACATAAATCTCTAAAAATATAAAACTGAAAATGTAAATTAATTGAATAAACCTAAATATAGTCTAAAGAAACCAGATTACAAAAAATTAAGGGTGGGTCTTTATTGTTGGTATTAGAGAATGATTTAATAAATTTGGAGGATAGGGTAATGTTCATAGAATTACATTAAAATATTTCACTTTATGGTTATGTTAAAATGATATATGATTTTAATATTACAATATTTATTCATCTAAACTATGTTTGTTCATAACGGTGTTCGGTAGAGGAAATATGGAAGCTGAAGTAGGATGGCACCGAGGGGATGTTATCCTTCTGAATCAGCAACCCAGAAAGAATGGAATTGGAAATTAGTAGTTTGTTATGGTTATGAATTAGTTGATGCAAGATATAAATAGTGGTGGTATCAATGAATGAGAGTATCCTGATCTACCATATAAGAACATGATAATAGTGGATCATTTTATGAGAAAACATTCCCCATCACCCAGTGGATCATCTGACCAAGTAGTACCTGAAGGATGAATTAAATACCTATAAAAGATATTTTATGTCATTAAATATTTTTATATTCAATAAATAAGTAAATATACTTACACTATTGATGTTGAATATGGAAACAATGGTTAATGGTAAAAAATAATAGGGAAATGATGGTGATCAATTCCATGTAATTGAATGATTTTAAGAATATATTTCTTGAGAAAAAATTTACTAAAGCAATTAGACATAAAATGGAAATAAAATTCTTGGAATTGATTATAGGATGGTTGATTTAGTGGTCACATATGGAGAAAAAATCACTTGATTTGAAAGGTAGGAATTGAAATTTTTTCATGATCTTGATAGTAAGAATAATTGTTTTTATGTTGAATCTATGCCAAAATACTGAAGGGAAATTGCTTCCCAATAATATAAAATTTATGAAAAACTTGTTCGATGATTAGAGAAGGTGGAAATGGAGTTTTACAATGATAATGTGTTCCTCAAAAACCAATAGAAAAATACATCTAGGTGGTAGGAAATAAGGAAGAATATATCAAAAAATGATGATGGTAAGAAAACCAATTTTTAGTTTGTGAGTGCTGTTATAAAATTAATATTGGAGAATTCATTATAACATATGAAAAGTTCTTCCAATGTGATAAGTTTGGTCATATGGATCATAATTGAAATTTAATAGATCTTCATTTCGGTAAGACTAATTCTGATCAAAAGGTAGTAACATGTTTTAAATGTAACGATATGGGTCATTATGCACATTTATGTTAAAATAAGAATGACAATGATTGGAAGAAACAAGATTATAAGAAGAAAGTTGTGGTGAAATAATTTTTATATACTTCAGTATATATTTTATTATCCAACAAAGTTGTATCAGCTCTAGGGAGATCAGTATTTTTCAAATTTTGACATAGGTTATGGGTACTATATGTTGTAGGTGAAGGAGGGGGACATTTTGAAAATATCATTTTTGATTAGATCCAAGGATTATGAGTTTGTGGTTATAACCATGAGGTTGAAAAATTCCCCAGCTATATTTATGGGTCTTAGGTGTGAATTTTGTTTCTGATTTGAAAATATAATTCTTGAGTGATTCTAATAATTCCCTGTTTACATTTTTCCTAGAAGAAGTAAGATGTACAAAGTCATTTGAGAGTATTATTTGAGGAAAGGGATGAAAATAGATATTGCTGATTTTATAATAAAATATTTAAATATTCACAATATGGAAAAAACCATTTTTTGTGATGGGTTATTTGCAACAGGTCCACCACCCATCACAAATAGTCCGTCGATAGAGACTATTTGAAATGGGAATCATATCTCATCCCAAAGAGTTAATATAAATAGTATTTATGATTGAATATCATCCCATCAAAAATACCTTTGTTGCACAGACCATGCTAAATCATTGAAAGACTGTCTATGATAGGGATATACTTGTGGCACAAATAGTCATCCTGTCATTTTCTTATTTTCAATGAGAGTTTACTCCCATTGTAAATACTTTCAGTCCTTTTAAGATATTTAGGACATGCATTTCTCCCATGAGAAATAAATATTCGGAAGAGGGTATTAGTGATGGGGCATGTTACAAATACTCTTTTTTACCACTACTGTAATTTATAATGGTGGTGATGTTTTCGATGGGACCCATAACAAATACTCCCATCAAAATTGATCTAACCTATATATACCCCCCTTGAATGTTTTCTATTTCATTCTTCTTTATAGCCAATTATCCTTATCTCCTCTCATTTCCTTCAGTTTAAACTTTTAAATGTTTTAAATTTTATCATGGAGCATCTTTCTGGATTTTCATCCACAGAGGATTTAGTGTAAAGGTAATTTTTTAATGTTTTTATTAATTTATTATTTTATTTTGTTATTAAAATAATTATTATTAATTATTAGTAATTATAATTAGTTAGTTTTATTTTTCATTAATTAGTTATAGAAATATTTTTTTTTAAGTAATGTTCTCAATTAAAAGAAAATAGTTTTAATATTCAATAATTTGTATAATTTATCTATAATTAGTAACAATTAAATTTAATTAGTAGTAATTAGTGGTAATTAATAATAAGTAGTGGTAATTAGTAATAAATGGTGGTAATTACTAACAATTTGAAGAAATTATTAATAATTAGAGGTAATTAGAAATAATTTTAGATAATTAGTAATAATTAATGGTAATTACTAATAGGTAGTTGTATTGTTAATAATCAGTGGTAATTAGTAATAATTAGTTTTAATTAGTAAAAATTTGTAAAATATAGTTAAAAATAGTTATAAATTATAATAAACTAATTAAAATTAGTACTAATTAGTGGTAATTCGTAATAATTTTCAATATTAGTAAATACTTGTTATAAATTAATAAAAAATAATAAATTTATAGAATTTTTAATAAATTTGATATAAAATATTATAAAATATTATTATTTAATAAATTAATTTAAAACTAATAAATGTTTGTAATGAATTGTAATAAATTAATAAAAATTAGAACTAATTAGTGGTAATTAGTAAAAATTAGTAAAAATTATTAATTTTTCATATAATTTAATAAAAATTTATAAATTGATAAAATTCATCATAAATTGATATTAAATAGTTTAAATTGTTATATATTAATAAAAAAATTACAAACTAATAAAAATGAGTAAAAATGAGTAATAATTAGTAATAAATTGTTTTAAACTATGAAAAATTAGAAATAATTAGTGTTAATTAGTAATAATTAGTATAAATCAATAAAAACTGTTATAAATTAATGAAAATAAATAAATTTTTATAATTTATCCTAAATTGATATAAAATAGTATAAAATAGTATAAATTATTATAAATTAATAAAAAAAATTACAAAATTATAATAAAAATTTAAACATAAATTTTGTATAAATGAAAAAAAAATATTTTAAATTCATATAATTTATGATAAATTACAATGAAATTATATAAATTTTTATAATAATGGGGATTTCCCTCGAAGAAGGCATGACGAAACCCTCTCTACATGGTGACTTGATAGATCTATTGCACCCGAGAGGATTAATCCTCTTCTCATATGGTTCTCAGCATTGATGCACTCCTTAGATCTTAGAGGACACAAATAAGGCCCAGTATCTCAAAGAACTGGTAAGCATTTTTTCCTCCTCTAGAATTCTTGCTGGTTCGTCCGTATTCCATGAAAATCGCATTCCACAACGTATGGTAATAAAATATTCTACGAATCAAGTATCTTCTTCGAATGGTGTAATCTGGTAAAGTTTAGAACTATTCAAAAACTCCTTCATCTCTTAAATCTTCCTATCAAAGGGTATGAAACCCTAGAAACTTTTAGACCTTGTTTCCCATCTGTATAAGATATAAGGATTTAATGATTTTAAATTTATCTCTCTGGGGAAGGGATTCTTTCACATACTTTTTCCTTTTGTTGAATTGAAAGGTCGAGCATGGGAATTTGGGTTAGTAAACCTCAATCCAAGAACCCATATAATTTATTAATGGAATCAAAACATTAGCCTTTATGATTTTAAGGACTTCTTTGTTCAATTTTGGATCAGGATTTATGGTTTAAATTGAGTTTTATGGCACTTTGGAATTCTATATGATATTTCCTCCACAATAGGGATTCCAATCCGAATGGACCAACCCACAAAGAAACCTACCATTGGACATTTTTCCATAATTTCAGTTGATATTGATTTAGGATCAACTTTTATTGATAAGGTCATTCTCTCCACTTCTTAAGATAAAATCAACTTGAGAATTATGTTTGAAAAATTTCTTTTTTTATGTGTGTTGTATAATAGGACACTCCTGGTCCAACTATCTCTCAAGCATTATGTGTGATAAATGAATTCTAAAAGGGAATGATGAGTCTTAATTTAAATGAAATTATAATATTAAACCCTCCCAAAGGAATAATGCACATTTAAAACAACACATTGGAGAACCTATAGTCCCTTCTGACCAATTTTCTCCTTCTGAAAGCACCCAGTCTGGGTAAAATCATTTTGTGTTGGAACCTCCTAGTCAAACCTCTACACAGATCTCAAAACTTGATAGAAGAATCCCTTTCCACCCTCATATATATGGCCCAAACAAGGTTATTTGGGATGATTTTAATGATGGTATTAATCATCCTAAAAGTGGACTTTCATTCAAGGATGCTCTTGTCAAATGCATGGAAGGTGATGAAAAATTCTCAGACTCGGAGGATAGCCATGTAGAGAAAGAACTCTTGGATCAAAAATGGATGATGATAGAATTAGGAAAAAGATTCATTCTCTAAAATAGAGAATATAAAGCCCCAGTCTTAAACATTACTTAATCTTTATTTACTTCAAGAATAAATGTTGAGGATCTTTTCAGGTTTAGAGTTTTAGAGAATTATATCATAAAACATGCATTACATCCCACATTTAAACAAAGTGGATACAATAAAAGATAGTATTCATTTTTCCCATCAATGGAAACATATTTAAAATAAGATATGGATTATTTCTTGTCACTTCCTTGACACTATCATCATATCATGTACCTTTCCCTTGACCCGTGAAAAACATTTCAAAAACATGGGATGAGCATAAAAAGCTCAGTAAGGGATATAAAAATATGGAAGGGAAACATGAGTACATGTGTACATAAGAATCAATAAAATCCTACATTACTCATAAAACATAAGCACGTTAACATACATCATAAAATCATGAATAAAACATAAAAATCACAAGACAAAAAGTTAACTTGAGGCATTAATAACATTCTTATGTAGGGAGTAACACTCTTGGTTATGTTTGGAATACCCATCATAGTATATTCCCTAAATCTCTTTGGAGATACCTTAACGTTTAACCCCTTCGCGTTACCCAATGCATTGGAGATCTATATCGGGCTCACCCGCCCTTAGTTTATCACAGAACCACCCGTCTTCATAATAATGGCCAAGAACTATAACATAATCGTATCACATAAAACATACATAAAGGAAACATATCATTTCCACATATCAATCACAACATATCAATACAACACATTGATATAATAAAAAAATTATGAAAACCATTCTCAATACCAAAATAAAAGAAAATTAAAACATGGTATTTATTTTTCATTTAAAAAATTTATGGCTTGTAGAGGAAGCCGAAACTCAAATAATAGTCATGACGGCGGAGAAGTCGTTGTCGCCACATACATACGGCAAAAACATTCCCTTTTTTCATTTAGTAAAACGCTTCGTATAAAAAGATTCCTTTTGGATAAATGTAAAAGTCAAATGGGTTTATACACCGTATAAAAGAATGTTGTGTATAAAACATAATATGCCTCAATGAAAGGAGATTGAGATGAAGTCCCATACCTCAGGTCTGACTTCACTCGATCGTTCTTTAACATCCTGAATAATAAAGTTGAGTTAATTTCTACTTTCTTAAGAACCTTTTTCAAGTTAATTATTACATTTATATCACTTATTACCATGTCATGAACAATATGTAATTTTTTCAGTTAATAACAGTAATTTTAACGATCTTTGGTACTTGAGTCAAAAATATGCTCTTTATAATTACAAGTTTTTAATGTATCTGTTATATAAAGAGTTATACTAATGATTTATATATAATATATATCATATATATTCAGTATATACATGAATTTATAATATTACATAACATTTAGAGGTAAGAAATGAAATGCACCGTTCATGGAGACGGTAAGCCGTACGTATGCATGAACGCTACTTACATTTCTATTTCATATTTAATGGAATTAAAACATAATGATAAATAATAGTTTTATAATTCCAGTATTGTATCATATATAATATCATTCAATCTATCCTTTATACGTACCACATATGGTATTAACGAATCAAATCACTTTGAGGGGGCGGTAGTCCGCACTTCTTAAAATGAAGATATCGCGTTTAACTATAATGGAAACCATAAAGGTATGCCATAAATGAAAAATACATAAGCTTAAGTAAAACATAAACATATTATATATCATATATAAATATAGTGACATCTTAATGGCCACCTTTGAAGGTGTTATATGAGTGTTGAACAATCATCGTTTCGTGAGGCAGAAATTTGCCTTCCACAGAAACAGTATATTCTTTAACCATTAGATGTAGGTGTGTGTAAGTGTAGCTCAAATCCTTATTATAACAAAATCCTAGTATATTTAAGATACTGGTGTTTTTACAAAATAAAGGATTAAAAAGAGTTTAGAGGGCTGGAGAAGAAAAATAAAACATAAGAGCACAAGAGAAAACACTACCTTTAAAACGGGTAACTCTTTTTGATTTGAGCACAAAGGCTTCCTTGAGAAGCCTTGTGCCCAATTTGGGGCTTCGAGGAGTAATAGAGGGATTTGGAGAGACAAAATGGATAGAGTTTGTCTGAGAAAAAGGCTTGAGAGGTGTGGGTAAGGTGGTAGAGGTGGGGGCCTTTTATAAGAGGAGAGGAGGGGTACTCTTGGAAAGTTATAAAAGGTTACTTTATTATAAAATGATTTTCAGATTTTAAAGCTCTCTAAATTTTATATTTATAGAATAAGGTGATAAGAGTTCTAAATCCACCCATCCAATAGGTTTTTGACAAGTGTAGGTCTTATAGTTTACATTATTTTTTCATTTTATTTAAATTGTTAAATAATGAGGTAATCATTTCATCATCATGGTGTCATAAATAATTTAATTTATTCAATGTCTAAAAATTATAAAAAAACTATCATGATGTAGGAAATCTGTTTATATTTATAATGAATATTTATATTCAAACTTATGACTTGTATTACCCCATTTAAATGTTGTTTTAGTAAAACAACTCATGTTTCTGACATTTTTACTTTAACATAAAATAAAAAGTTATTAATGACATTTTCCTACCAAAGTGGCTCCATGGGGTCCCCAAGTTGACCCATGGATTGTCTTGGTCTTCAATTACACATCCTATAAGGGTAGGACATGTTTCAAGGTCATTCCATATTATTATAACATTATTTTTACCTTAAATTATACTAATTACCTCTAATCGCGATTAAAAACTTAAAAGTTACTATTCACAAAAAAATTATTTTAATCCCATTGAACCAAATTATAATTCCTAATGAAAACCATGTATGTAATATTTTTTAAATTCAAAACACATAGGTGGTAAAATTTCATTTAAACGAAAAATTAGTTTTTTTAACTGCCACTTGGTGGTTTCACTATTCATCAAAAATTTAAGTTTTTCAGAAAAATACCAAAAAATAACACTAAGATATATTTGATATTCCGAATTCAAAAATGATGTCTATTTTACAAAATTCAAAACATATAAGTTTAATTAATTAATTTAATAATTAATTCCCACTGTCAAAACAAATAGCGTGTTTTTATGAAACAATATGTATCAAAAGATTGACACTAGTTTAAGTCCAATTTCAAAGTGGAATTAATTACAACAACCACTATCGGATTAAATGGTAAAAATATATTCTAATTTCACTCTAAAACCAATTCAAAAGATAATCTAATCATATAAATAATTTAGATTAAAAAGTGGTTTTGAATTAAAACACAACATTTTTAACTATTCATTATAAAAATAAACTTTATCGGGAAAATACCAAAAATTTACACAAAGTAAATTTTGATGTCCTGATTCTAAAGAAAATTTTTATTTGGTCCAATAAAATGTATAAGAGTGACCAAAACTATATTTATAGACGGTTCGCCATCAAAAGGCGATAAGTCGACCTTTAGTGAATGTTAGAGTATATATGCCTAAAATTGAATTCTTTCCATATTTTAAGCCTTTATCCTTTATTAGATAGATGTAAAAACATTTGTGAAACATATATAATCATATTTTAGTTATTTCTATTCATTACCACCAATACAACAGCTACGTGTTAACTACCATTTAAAATAATATTATTTTATTACTATTGTGCAACGTATGATTTTCAAAGAAACTCTTTGTTGCGTATCAGTTACACTATCGAACATAGAAACAACTTTAAATTAATATTAATATTTAATTAAAAAATATTTATAAAAATGAAAATTCTTTATTCTTTATTTACCTGGGATGTTATAGAGAAATTGTAAGATTATCTGTGATGTAGTGACCTCATAGAAAGTTAATTTCAAAGATCACTAGACGATAGCATCTAAGGTACCTATTTTCTCAGTGCATAGACAAGGTATTTCTCATTTTCCATCCACATTAATAAATAATATTAAAGGTAGGTGATAAACTGATAAAAATAAGGCTGACACTCATGTTGAGATAAGTTTTTTTGGAGAGGCCCCATTATAGATTTTTTTGGCTGTACACAATGGAATACTCGGTGATTTTTTACCTGAAACCCTATACATGAATATTAATACATATCTTGTACAAATAGAATCTCAGTTTCCCAGACCCCTTGTAGGATTATATGATGATTACATAATTTTTTAGCAGTTAGATAAGTCCCACCATAGAAATGAAAATCTGGACTCTAGGCAGACCCCCTCCATGCTGACTTCAAGTAACAATAAGGAACAGGTGACATAAGACAAACCCCAAGCCTTCTAGCCAAAGGAAGGATTGATATCCATTAAGAAAATCCCATCTTCTATTGATAAGTTACATTGTAATGTTAGAATTTCTAACCCCTTTGATCTGATCACTGTCAATAGTAATGATGTTGGATCAAGGAATGATGATCCCTCTATGTTGATCAATAACCCCATTAATGCAGAAGGACCTTCAAATGATGAAGGTGGTGCATTGACACAATCAAGGATTGGGAGGAGGGGTTGTCACCCCCATGGAAAAGGTGGGTGCCTGCCCTACTACAACATTTGTACAAGCTTTAGAATTTGGAAATCATTGTTGTTCTATTTTATGATGTTCCTATGGGTTCTGCTTTGTATTCTTCGCCAAAAATTTTATTTTGATTCAATAATGAAGACACTACACACCAATATGTTTAAAAACAAATTATAAATTAGTTTAAATTACATGAAATATAAAAATGAAATAGGTCATCAACATTCATTTCATGAGAAATGAAATTTTTCGATATAGTTGACACAAATTGGTCATTTCTCATAACTTAAAAGCTGAAAATTCTATTATTTACAAATTTTAGTAATTTATAATATATTTTATTATTTCACATTAAATTAAACATAAAATAAATGTTAATTACTAAAACTTATCAGTGATTAGTAATAATTAATGGTAATTAGTAATAATTATTGGTAATTAGTAATAATATATTAGTATTTAGTAAAAAATAGTAATAAACTGTTACAAACTAAAAAATTATTAAAATGACATAATTTAAAATAAATTATTGAGAAATTACAATTTTGGACATGGTTGGAATATATTGATTTTATTCAATTAATGATTGTAAAATCTACAATTTACAAATTTTTAGTGATTTATAATTTATTTAATTACTTTTTCTTAAATTATTCTCATAAATAGAGAAAATAATTAGAAAATATTAAAAAATTGTAAAAATTATTGGAAAAAAATATAATGTTGACAATATTTACAAGTAAATTATAATTTTTTAATTTTCTACTTTTTTTTGGATTTTATTTTCCTTATATCAAATTAATCATAAATATTTTACTTATTTAATATTTTTTTTCAGAAATATAGAGAAAAGATTTTGAAAAAATTCATTATTAAATGATAATGACTAGATAAATCATCACAGGAATCCAAATGGTTTTGGAATAAATCTTGTATATTTTGAGGATGTTGAATCATTTTTATCATTTTCAAAATCAAAAATAGAATTTTTTTAGAATGGAAAATCAGGTTTCCATGTATGAAATGTACCCTCAGGATATTTGTAACATTTTATAATGTTGGGGTCATCTATTGAATTTTTTATTTTGAAAAGATTATATTTTATGGTATCAACACGGGGAACGTAATTCCAAAAAAGATACTAATAATTTGGTTCTAGATCAGTTACGATTTCAAAATTTAGTAAATGATGTGGCTGCTCCAAATTCTCTAATAACTGAAACTCATGATGATATTGATTTTACTCTAGAGTAGGAACAATACAAATTTTATGAGTTGTTGAAGTCTTTTAAGGATTATTTATATCATGGTTGCAATATAAGAAAATTTTATGTTAGAAAATTTATGGCAAATAAATCAAATAATGGAAGGTAAATTATCAATTTTAATATAATATTCAATTTGGTTAAAGCATTTTTTCATAAAATAAATGTATTTCATATAAATTTTCGAGGAGATAAATAAGTTGGTTTGCAATTTAGGTCTTGGTTATTGAAAGACTCGTGCATTTTTAAATGGTTGCATCTTATATTATGGTGAAAGTGATACATTAGTTAGTTTTCCTACATGTGGAAAATTAATGTACATAGAGGCTCAACTAAGGAACTTTAGACTGATTCTTGTAAAACAATAGAGTTATTTATTGCTTACACCTAGATTTTAGAGTTGATTAGTGTCTCATAATACTTCCTCATTGATGTCATGGAACAAAACCAATATTTCAATAGGTAAAATTTTGAATCATCCCTATGATGGTGACTCATGGAAACCTTCTTGACCATGTGTATCCATATTTTATTTTAGAAACTTGAAAAGTGAAATTAAGTCTTTCTATTAATGGTTTTTTCCATTTGGTTTGTACATCAACAAATATTCTTATTGTTCTATCTTTTTAACTCTGCAAAAATTTACCTCCTTGGATATTATTGAATGGTATATATATATTTTTCACTATATTATTTAAAGGAAATACAAAAAAATAATATATAGATTTATTTCAACCCATTTATTGATGAGTTAAATTTATTATGGCGTAATGGTGTTAGTACATATGATGTTGTTGAAAAAGAAAACTTCCTAATGAAAGCTACATTGATATGAATAATTAGAGACTTAAAAGCATATGAAATGTTATCTGTCTAGAGTACACACAGTCCATGAACACTTTCGTACTGTATGAGATCCAATAAAGCGATTATAATTGCTAATGGAAGGAAACCATGATTCTTGATTATCATCAAATATTTCTTCCAACCAATCATATTTTACATAGGAACAAATATAAATTTTAAAAAGCTATAATTGAAACATATGAAACTAAAACAATTATATCTAGTATTGAGTTAAAATATGTTGTCTCTTAATTATCTCACATTACCTTTATAAAAACTATAAACCAACAAAAAATAGATGTCTTTGGGAAAGAACATAATTGGTTAAAATACAGAATATTTTGGGATCTTCCATATTGAAAATATTTTTTGGTTGATCATATGTTGAATATATTTATTTTGAGAAAAACTATTTTTGATAATATATTTTATATAGTTTTGGACAGACATGGTAATACAAATGATAATGTAAATGCATGATTAGATATTTCCCAAATTTAAAGGATACCATAACATAAATTGTTTGAAAATGATATATCATAGAAGTTAATGAATACAAAATCATCTTATATATTTTATAAACAAAACCATTTATTATTTTGTTAGTGGATTGTAGATTTAATGATTTTAGATGGTTATGGTTCCTATTTTTCTCAATGATATAGGAATGATCATATTACCAGATTAAAAATTCATGACTATCGTGTTATAATGTATTGAATTATATTTATTGTATTTATAGGTTTTTAAAGATCTATGATTTGGGATGCACTAATAGAAATATCTTACTTTTTCATAGACACTTGTTCAGTGAAAACAGACTCTCATGCACTAAGCATACTTTAATAATATATTGTTATAATTTTATGTCATTTTTAAAAAAATATTCCCACTGACTATATTTGATTCAAGGGAACATTTGAAATTAATATGTTTTCTTCATGAATCAAAATGTTTGTGACTGATACAGTTCCAATGGATATATCCATTCAAGAAATTTAATAGGAAATTGAAGAAAAAGGTACATAACAAAGCATCAGTTTAATGATCAATTATATAATCTTATTTGCATGAGAAAATTTATTTTTTCGGTTCTCATTATTTTCAATCTTAATATCCCTATAAACATTACCATATGGTATGTAATGATGGATATTTTTATGTTTAAATGAAAAATTAATTAGTTTTTTATCAGTATGAACTAGGTTTTGGTGGAGCTCATGAAAAATTTCTTTCTGTTGATGGACATCACATGGATCATATATATTATCTTCTCAAATATGATGAAATGGAAGCATTTTTACTATGAGTGATCCTATCACATATTCTATAACATTTTAATATAAATAAATATTATTTTATTTTATTGATTATATGATAATCAAATCAAGAAATTGTTTCCACAAATTACATCAGTTTCTCTTGAAAAACATCAAAAAAATAATTTTTTCTATGGGTTTACAAATTGGTAAAGTAAATAATTTATGGTTTAATATATAGAATTAATTTATTAACTGATATATTAATTTTTTTCACATTTCCATCTGTCTTAACATGTGGATAAAATTAATTATTGATTGTGTTTATTGAGTATTGCACCATCAAAAATGGTTATATGTTATAATGTATATGTCGTGAATGATTTCCAATTTCAAACATATGCATATGGGGACTAGAAACATTGAATTTTGTTGCTTGATTGGGAGGATATCATCATAGAGATTGTGATGTTTAATTTTACAGCATGCTGTAAGAAATAATTGAACTGTGTCATCTTGGAAATTATTATGTAATGATATTTAAAAGTTATTGGTTAAATATTTATAGATGACTGAATTTTGAACCATTCCATAGAATAATTAATATTAAATATAAAATCCTTCTTACAGTAGATGAACCATTTTTTCTCATCAGAAACATAAAATTTATTATGAAAATTATTATGTTGATTCAGGAGAGAAAAGTTATTAATGGATCCTAATAAAAATGAAATCATGTTTAAATTAGTCTATCCAAAGTGAATGTGGTTTTGCTGAAGTGTAGGGAATTGAAAAATTTTAAGATACTTGTCCAAAGACATATAAGAAGAGACATGAATATCAATGATGAAACCCACCCAACTATGGGATGATGGTGATGATGATGTTGTAGATGTAACAAATGAATTTTAAATAGTAAGAGATGATGATGCTAAAAAATCTATAGAAATTTATTATGATGAGGAGGAATATGATGATATTGACACTGCCATATAGGAAGATGAGTTTGGAGATAATGTTTTACACAATTAAATTATGTTTATGATAATATATAATACATATATGTGTGTGTGTGTGTAGTATTTGTTTTCAATTATTTTTTGAAAATAGTCATTTCATGTTTTAGATGGCTGGTGACCATTTATCTAATCTGTTTCATGAGTTTGATGAGGATACACTAACTATTGATGAGTTTGATACTACATCATCAGCCCTCAGAATACTGTTGGTTTAGTGATGAATCGTAGGGGAAATTGTCTTGTGTAATTTATGAATCTTGACCCTATCCCGGAGCGACGTCCACGTCATGAGTTTTTCCACGCAATTGAAGGTTTGATTAGTTTTATATTTTAGTTAGTTTTTATTAATTTTCATTAATTAATTTATTAAGTAATTTATTGATTATTTATTCCCTTTTCTGAATTCCTTTGTGTATAGGTTCTAGATAAGAGATTTCTATATTACTGAATATTCTTTCGGGAGCATGGGTGACATGAGATCTGATTACATTTTTTTAAACAGCTCATGTTTGATAATTGGATGGTATGTAAATAAATAATATTTATTTTGTTTATTAAATTTATATAATTAATTATTTGTATCATTTTTGTTATCCCATATATCATATAACAAGGTCCTCTACTTGGGAGGAATGATATGTCTGTATATGTGATTATTGCCATCAGGTTTTTCAAAATTTTTGGATATAGAGATACAAATTTTGGTCAGTCTTACTGTGCCCACCAACAAAATTACATTTCATCTCACATTTGTGTTGTATTATGCCCATACATTATTTGAGATAGTTTTCAAAGGGGAGAATCATTAAGTTGATAAAACTAGGAGAGGAATGAGGTGACACATAGAGCTAGTAGTCATTCATTTAGTATGCATATGTGACATATGGTAAGTACTTCTTTTTAATAATTTATATTAGTTTAAATCTAAAGTATTTATTATATACCCATATATGCATTAAAACATCCTGATATTATGAAGTGTGATATTTATAAGAGGATGTACACTGATCCTATCACTGAAGATATTAGAGCTGGTCTCCATCATTATATTGTGGCAATTACAAATTTTATTGAAATTTAAAATTAAATTCAAATAATATTTTAAAATTTTTAATTTTAAATTGAAATGGAATGAGTCAAATGAGGACACAACTTAGTGACACATGATGAGAGTTAGTCCAAGATCGAGGGCCATACTACCAGTGAAGCAGAATTTGATGACGCAACATAGATGTCGATGAACAAATATACCATCGAGAAAGGATGAGTTATTGGAATCCGCTCTCGATTGACACTTGTGAGTTATTATGGTACCACTATGATGTTGTCAGCTAAATAGATGGGAGATTGTGGTGAGTTATCTTCAACAATAGAATAGTAGGATGACCAGTTTCAATCTCATTGTGTGATTATAGTGACCATGCATAGGGGGAAGAAGGAGATCTATTGACAATATCAACAACAAGTGGAGGAGGAGATGCATATATGGTTGTGGTAATAACACGAGCATAAGATTGAGTACATGCGACGTCTGGCCAATGGTTTATGGTTGGGGTTCTCTCCACCACCTCCTCCATATGAACCACCTTTTGTTATTTATGAATTTTTTTGATAAGCATTTTTACATACATATTTTTTTAATTTTTCAATTAATACATATCCTTATAGTTCCACAACGTGGATATATATATTTTTACGAATATTATTTTTTTATTATTTTGTTATTATATTATTAATTTTTTTTACGTTTACTTATTTTATTATTTTATTATTTTTATTTTTATATTTTTACTTATTTATGATGGAAAGATACACCCATCATAAATACCTATTTACAACAGGTGGATCTTCCCATTGAAAATGTTTTTATATATATATTGTGAAACATTTTGGTTATGTCCCATCACAAAAAAAACAAATTTCAATTTTATTTTTTTCAATGGGATATTAATGATTAGTTTTGGTCATAAATTACTATTTTGGATAAGATTCTGTCACAAATAATCTATCCCAAATACTTCAATTTCTAACAATGTCAAAAGGTTTATGTAGAATGAAAATGGTTAATAGGGATAATTCATATACTTCATGAGATAGACTAGTAAATGGGAAAATATATCCATGTATTTAAAGGTGGTATTTCCAAATACATAAAAAGGTTATAGTTTTATTTGGGTAATTTTTGATTGATTAACTATATATGTACAATTCCTTCTTAATCGAGATACTACGCCTTTAAATAAACATTACCAATTGTATATTAAAATGATAGTTAGGTTATATGGAGTTCCTCTCTCCATTGTATCCGACCATTATCCCAGGTTCATTTTACTTTTTTTTGGAAATGAATTAAAAAATCATTGAGCATTGAATTAAATTTCAGTAAAACCATTCATCCTATGTATGGAGGATTACATGAAAAAAATCAATCCTTGGATGCCATTTTTCATTCTTATTCAATGTATTACTGATGAGTTTGGTATCAAAATCTTTCTTTAATCGAGTTTGCATATAATAGTAGTCTTCATTCGAGTATATACATTACACATTTTGAGGAATTGTATGGAAATAGATGTCAAAATTATTCTTTTTTGGGATAATGTGTGGAAAAGTTTATAGGACCATAATTCATAGGGGAAATTGCAGAGATGGGGAAGGTAATTTAGTATCATATTAAGAAGTCTCAGAGAAGGAATAAAAGTTATGAAAATAAGTAGAGGAAATATCTTTCTTTTAAGGTAGGTGATCATTTTTTTCTTAAAGTATCTCCATGGAAAATTGTAATGAGTTTTGGTAAAAAGGTGAAGCTATAACCATTGTTTAGGGTACCATATGAAATCATAGAAAAATTTGAATCATTTTATAATCGAGTAGACTTGCCTATGCGTTTATCAAAATTAAACAATATTTTTCATGTTTTGATGTTTATAAAGTATGTGTTAGATTTATCTTCTATTTTTTATCTAGAAGGTAGTTTAGTTGGAAGATAACATCTCTTATGAGGAAAAATATATTATGATTCTTGATTCTAGATAGAAAATATTGAGGATTATGATAATTCACCATGTAATGTTTTTATGTATATACCATTTCGTTGAAGTGGAAACAAGGGAATTTAAAAATGATAATAAAAAATGATAAACCCATTTGTTTAATAATTTAATAAAATTATAATGTCATAATATAAAAATATTTTGAAGTATGTAACAACCCATGTAATGTTGTTTTAAATTTTTCAATATATTTATTAGTTAATTATAATCTATTAGAAAAAATTTCGATCAAAAGGAGAACAAATTTATTATAAACAAATTGAATTTAACACATTATAAGGTTCAATTTAAAATATTTATTTTCAATTGAAATAAATTTATGTTAAAAGAATATATTTCAATTTTTATTTTAGTATTTAAAAAATATTTTAGGATTATTTTAATATAATTTTCTCTATTTTTTTGAATGAATAGAAAAAAATAATTATATCATTGTAATTTGTATTTTATTTTTGATTATTTACAATATGACATTATATTTTAGATTTGTTTTTATATTTTATTTGTTACTTTTGATTTAAAATAATCTAAGTATTGTTTTTTATAAGAACATTTACTTGAATTTTTTATAAAAAAAATTATACTTAAATTTTTTTATGAATAATATTTTTTCATCAGGTTTTTTCAGTCTAATTTTAAGTAATATTCTACCACATCAATGTTTTGAATTCTAAAAAATGGATTTAATATTTTGAATCATTGGGTACAAATTTTTAAAAATTTTCACATCTAATTTTTTTTCATATAATAGAAACATTACTAATATTTATAATCCCAGTTTAGCATAAATTTTTATTAAAGAAATAATCTCTTAATATTTTGACACAATTTTGATGCAATAATTATTCAATTAATGGAAAAATAAAATAAATAGTATTAAAAATATTAAAAGTAGTATAATTTTATATAATTAACACAATTTTTATATATAACAAAATCGCATATTTTATATTTGTTTATGAGTTTTATATTAAATACTTTTTCATCTTTATGTTATTAATATCAATGTTATATAATATTTGTAGAATTGATATTAATTAAATTTTATAATAAATAATATTATATTAAATGATTTAAAATTACAAAAAATATTATATTAAGACAGATGAATAAAATATTGTTAATGAAATCAACCATGTTCCATTTATTGGTTATTTTCCATTTTATTGTAACATTATCAACCAATAAATGGTAGAAATCTTTAATATTATGATAATTTTCATAAGGGTTAACAAACAGTTTAACAAAACTACAAGGGTTAAAATAGGATCAAAGCTTCTAAAAATTTTATTTTATGAAATGATATATAATCATTATAATACTATCTATGAAAAATATCAATTTATATTCATTAGTATATAAAAATTGATTTATATTAATTTAATATTTTATGTAATCCTAATAGTCCCCCCCCCTCTCTTATAAAATGACGCCGCTTCTTATCATTTCTTAATGCAGAAAAAGAGAATTTATTCCATAAATACCAAAAAAATACTTTAATATAATTCATATACACATTCTAGATGTAGTATTTTTAGTATAATACCAATCTTAGAGGTCTTAAAGTGTTAATAAAAGGGGACTTTCCAAAGAAGAGTTAGAATTGTAACCACATATTTTTGTTTTATTTTTTACTACACCTCATTAATATATTTTAAAAAATGATAAAATAATTTAAAAATTATCCTCCACACAATTATATGATATTATATTAATTTAATAACCTATATCCATATACTCTTCCAAAAAAATGTGAAACAAATCTACTATTCATGTGTACGGTAGACTATCACCTATCAAATGGATGCAATTCCTTTTCCATCACCAAATATAATGGATGGTTTTAATGATATAATTAATTATTATATATGATATTAAGGACACATTTATCATTATTAAAATATAATATATCATTTTCATTATTACTTTTCCTTTTACTAAAAAATGATAAAATCGTTCGTGTGTACGTGTAGACTACCACCTCTATGAAATCCCATGATTCGTTTTTCCTCACAACATCCGATGGATGATAAGTATAATTCAATTTAAATAAGTAATATAATATTTATGATATTATTATCATTATGAAAAGATAAAATTATACATACCTTCTTTCCATAATGATCTTGGACAAATGTAAACATTACTCTTATGTAAGTCTGCCCTACCATCTCCATGATTGTATTGTAGTTCATTTTTCGCCCCCATTATCAGAATTGGTTTTTAATAAATATAACTAATGTATAATAAAAATAATATTTTTTCATGATAATTATTATTCATATGATGGAATTATGACATATTGGACCATAGATAATTTATAAAATAAATTTTGGACAAATAAAACAAATATCATCAAAACATATGATGTTAATTTAATTAATTAAATAATTAAACATAGAATTTTAATGGATAAAATTGCTAAAATAATCAAAATTAAAGGCTAATAAGTGAGTAAATAATTAACCTAAATTTATTATTCAGGATTATAAACAATAAACATGACAATTCATAATCAAGGTAAGAGATTTTTTTAAAAAATCCTTTTTATTATTTCAAATAAAACTCTCTTTTTATTCCATATAAATATTTTAAAATTATTTTATGGATTTATTTAAATCGTAATAAGTGAATTATATAATAAAATTATGTTCCTTTTGAACTTCTTTAAATGGTTTTCAAATGGAATAATTTATGTCATGTTTTAGTGATCTATACAAAAAGACCAAAGGGATTCTTGAGATTAACTTATATGACAACAAAGACCATTCCCACCAATGTAACAAATGTTTTTCTTTTTTTAATTCCATTAAAACATATAATGTTTTATTAATTTAATAAAACAACTAACCTATTTTAAAGTTATTTTAAAAACTATTTTTAATATGGAATAGATATATTAATATCAAAAAATGTTTTATCATGGGTGAAATGAATACTTTTATGGTAAAATATTTTCTGTATTATATTATGGTCATATGAATTTTTTAAGAGTACATTTCAATTTATTATAAAACAAGGTTGGATGAGACCATTATTGCTATCTTTCATTGGTTATAGGGATATAATTTATTGATTAGGTTTCCCTTAAGAGATTATAAGAGTATATTATAATGGTTATTCTAATTTTTAATGTGATGAATATTTTATATGTAACCATGATCATTATTCATTATGTAATCGTGATATTTGTCCCATTATTAACAGAGATATGAAAATTTCTTTCTAATTTTCTTACATGATTTATATACTATTTCTATTGGTTTTAGCAAAATAGTATGATTTATAATGGTAATGGAAAACATAGGATACTTCATAAGGATGAAAATCAATGCTTTTTTAAAAAGTAATTATGAGTTTTCATGTTATTAAATAAAAATTCATGTTTTTTATTTATTCCCTTTATGTTTTATTATGAAATTTTTTATGAAAATAAATAGGTTGAGAATTTGATTTCTTGGGTAAGAAAATATTTAGTTTGAACCCAATTATTATTTTGAAAAAGGTAATTTTTTATTAGTTTTCTCGGAATAATAGTTTCTTTCCTTTTATGTCCCATGAATATTT
Organism: Viscum album; assembly: GCA_963277665.1. Taxonomy (NCBI): domain Eukaryota; kingdom Viridiplantae; phylum Streptophyta; class Magnoliopsida; order Santalales; family Viscaceae; genus Viscum; species Viscum album. The sequence continues at coordinate 467,802,706 of OY728160.1, read as the reverse complement.
TTTTGTTCTCACACTACAATTTAAAATTATTTTCAAAGGGTTTAAGGATGGGAAAGGTAAAGGAAGAAATCTTGTAGAAATTCATGAATAGTTTTCATTAAAAGATATCATGTTTTACTTTAAAAGTTTTTTTTGAAAAAAATGGATATTAGATAGATGTTCCCTCTTAGTAGTATATGATATCATTATGTAAGTGTTAATACCTAACTCTATAATAAGATAATCATAAATAATTTATAGTAATAAAATAAAATGAAATCAAATATCAAGATAAAAGATTAATTAATTATTAATTCCATGTCTTTTTATTAATCACATATTTGGGTTTCAGGAAAAGAATGTAAATTGTTTTTGGAATAATGGATAAGAAATTTGAGGGGAAACATATTTAAAGGATGTGATATTTTTTCATTAAAAATATTGCACATTTATGAAAAATAAATTCCCTGATATATAATATTTGATTAAAAATATAATTTTTCATAAATATAATATAAGAAATAACTTATGAAATAGGAAATGGATGAATTTATAAAACAAAAAAATGGATCTCAAGTAATACAATATTAACTTAAATAATGGATATTTGAGTTACCCAATATCATAAGGATGAAAAAATTCATGAAGTAATATAAATTCAGAAAGGGATTAAGTAGTAGAAAATAAAAACCCTAAAAAAGATAAATTTACAGATAATATAATTAATAGGATGAAGGTACACAACTTATATTTAATAATTTCATGATGAAAAATCATACCTCAATTAAAGATAATTTAGTTTCCAAAAAAACTACTAGTAATTGTAATGGAAGAATAATAGAGATACTATGAAATTTGAATTCAAGTATCATTAAATGTGAGATATTTATTATACTTGATAGAAATAGGGTAGTAAATGAATAGTAAAAAATAAATCATAGTTCACAATATAAAACATGATAAATGGGTTTGAAAATGAAGCAATAGAACCCTTATGTTTTCACGAGTATTTAATTCATAAATTCTTGAAATAAGGATACAATTAAATATAAATTAAATTTTCAGGAAGAAGGGGTATTTTATGATATAAAATATCAACTAGGTAGAATATACACTATATAAAATAAATTAGGTTCATAATAAATAACATATCTCAATGTGATAAATTTGAGGTGAAACCCCTTATAAGAAGCATAATCATTGAGGTAAGAGTTATTTAATAATGATTTTATAAGGAATAATTGTTGAATCATTATAAATAAAGAGTAAATAACATTAAAATACTCATTATTTAGAATAAATCATATATAGAACAATGATTTCAATTGGATTATTTCTAACTCAATGGATGATAATTGAGTAAGAAAAAAACATTATGATTTATGATACATTATAATAAAAACCTTTTAAAAGTGATAGAGATTTAATATCATGTTAAAATACCATGAATAAAAATAATTCATGATTTTATATATCTAATAGTTAGTATACAATCTTTTTATATGAAAATAAATCTATAAAACAAAATGTGTCTCAAAGAAGGAAATTTTTAGATGAAACCCTTACCTTTGTATTTATTCATTCAGTACATTAGATTGAAATCATAAATAATAAAATTAAATTAATTAGAAATATCTTTAGTGGCCTTATTCAACTATATTTAATTTTATATAGAAATTTATATTTATATGCTGTTTACTTGTTCTAATGTTTTTTGGCCTATGGTTGCAAAAAAGTTGAATTAATGTCAGCTTATTTCAGTGATTTTAGTGATCAAAAATGGTATTTTAATATTATGATAAAAACATAATTTAACTATTCTATAATAAGAAATATTTATTTTATTATTAAACTGTAATATTATTAGTATTTTTGTTCACAGAGTCATCCATGATAGAGTTTTATAGCATTGATAAAATAGGTGGTCAAACTAACCCCAAATAGGAACACACTATATCCCGATGGTTGTGAATGGTTTAGTGTATAATATAATTATGAATGAAAAATAATGACAAAATTTAGGATTTTTATGTTTTTTAATCATATTTTAATAGGACATTATAATGAAATAAAATCTAGTTGAAAACCAAATAATGTTACTTCATGGAGGTAGTAGTATGCACAATGCACATTTAATGTTATTTAGTTTATCTGTATAAATTAAAATTAACAAATAAATGTGGAAAAAATAATATAATAAAATTTAATTATAAAAATTATACATAGGTTATAAAATTACTTTCATTATGAATATTTTTGAAGAGAAATGTTGGGAAGTAAATAGTTAATTATTAAGTAATAATCACTTTGGGATTTTGGACATTCTCATGAAAGTATCCTGGGATATGAAGGGATTTGGATACCTAATTGAAAGTATAGGAATATAAACGGTTAATAGGATTATAGAATGATAAAAATGTGTGATTTTCATGAATAAAATCTGAGTAATGGGTGTGGTATGAATGGATGGGTGTGTCCCCTCTTATAAGGGATGAAAATAAAATTTTTGAGAACTCCATTTAATTTTCAATGATATTTTAGCCATATTCAATGGTAAAAAACTAAAAAGTTATAAATAATGCACTATGGAGTGATATTGGGTGACAAAAAACTCAAAAAATTATTTCCACACATGTTTAAACATGATGGAAGCCATTTGTTCTTAGGTTTTTTTCTTTACATGTTTTTTTACCTTGGTAACTTGTTTTTAGATAAGAAATTTATATTTTTCTAAACAAATAATATGAAAAATATTACCAAATTTGGTTATAATGAACCTAAATTTAAAATAAATTTTATTTAAACTATTTTTTAAAAAATATAAAAAATAACTTATAAATTAAAACATTAAAAGTATTGAAAAAAATTTCGTAGAAAATATTGTTTTAACTATTTTTTGCTCCTAATATTATTTTTTATTGGTAACCACTTAAATTTATGTTAATATAATTAATATATGTGTTTAAAAATCATATTAAATTAATAATTTAAAATAATAAAATTTTATTTTTTTGCTAAAAAGTTCACAACATTAATAAACCAATAACTTAAAAATAACTATTTTCCCATTATCGTGGTTATTAACATTAATCACAATAAATATAATTTTATTCCTTAAATTAAAATTAAATATATTATATAATATATTTTCTTAATCCGTATAATTAAATCCATTTTTATGGATTTCATTATATAAGTGATGAAAATTATTTTTTTAATAAAAGTGAATAAAACACTTTTTATAGTAAATGATTACTTAAGTTTTTAAAACGATATACATAATTTTAATTACATCAAAATAGTAATTTTAATTGATTTATTTTACATATATATATATATATTATAGAAAAATATTTACAAAAAATAAGTCATTCTTTTATTATGATAATGTCATAAAAGTGACAGTTTTAGCAATATTCTTATTTTCTCACTATTCACCAAAACCCATTATTTTTGAAAAATATAAAAACTAAATTTTATAATAAAATTTTTATTACAAATAAAAAAAATTTGTCCATTTTTTCAAAGTAAAATTTTAAAATTCATTAATTAAGCTTCATAATAATATCATAAAATATAATGAAAAATATTTGTTTATAAGAAAATAGATTTTTTAGAATATTAACCATTATGATTCATATTACCTATCATTTACTAATTAAATATTTATTAACGAATTATTCATATGAAATATATTTTATCATCATTAATGAAAATATTCTTAAAATCTAGGTGAATAACACATAAAAATGTAATTTTTAGAAAAATACTCTTCTAAAAAATAAGTTAGAATGTATTTCATTTTTGGTAAACTAATTAAATATCATTAATATTAAAAGTTTCCTTTATTTTCATTACACATATATCTTATAACATAGTTACTACTATTCATTCATGCTAATTCTATGACTATGTTTTAATGGTCATACATAATTATTTATATTTGATGTAAATATATTATAGTTAACATTTAGTTCAATGTTTATTGTGTTTCAAGAAATTGAGAACATTTTTTATTTGAGGTAAAAATAGTTAATAATTGGATCGTTACACCTTCCTATTAAGGCATTGAATTTTTTAATTACCCAACTCTTTTACCAAGGTAGATATCATTATATTTTCTGTTTTAATGTCTTAAATGGTCCTAAATGAGTCTTCATATCATGCTAAGGATGTTACAAGAGCATTCAGGGCACTTATGAAGCCCATGGTTCCAAAAGGGGGGAATTAGTCTAGTCCTCATGGTTAGTAGAAACTATACAGGCCCATTCACGTGGCTATGCAACCTTATTTAGAGGGTTTTAGAAAATTTCAGATCCGATTTTCACTGTTTAAGCACAGTTAGAAAAACCGTGCATAGAGAGCATGATAACCTACTATAAGGAGGCAATGAATTGATCATGGTTTGTTCACAGTTTCTATAATCATGCATAAGAACCATGCATCCCAATTTTAAGGGAAAATTTTCCATTTACCCCTCCTTATTTTGATATTATACTTCTCATTTTCTCATCCCCTTTTTCCCACAATAGAACTACACACATCTTGAGCTCCAATGGTTCTCGACACCTTCAACTATCCATTCGACCTCTGTCCAGAGTCCGATCTTCATTCTGTTGGTGTAATTGGATTTCTAGTGGTATTTTTAACCTCATGCTTCCCAACATTCTTTACTAAATTCCACCAACAGTTGTGATATTTATAATGAGGCTCATTCGATCTATTTTCAAGGCGTTGGAAGGAACTCATATCTACTCCAACTTACTCCAAATATAAGGTTGATACTCAGTGATTCATTTTCTACAGCTCTATGGTAAGTGGTCATACCATTTTCTATTCTATATTTTTCCAATCTCTCACATACACATGTTGTGCAACGAGCCGTCCTTTTCCAAGATCCTCTTTTGTGTTGAATTATTCTTGTCTAATTAACCCTAGTGTGATGAAATTGGTTAATGGAATCCTGGTTAGGGGTTTAGAGATTTACCTTGTTTTTTATGGACTCCTATAGGGTGTTCCACCTAAATTGGATATTTTACGGCAATATTCCAAAATTTCATGTCATGATTTATATTACCTAGATAGGTTTTAAAATTCTTTTACCATGGTATTGTTTATTTTGAACAATTAGAGACACCCATGGGTGTTTGGACTTCTTAGGCATAGAATTTTAAATTTTACCCCATGACTTATGGATATGGACTTTTCCCTTGGCCTCTGTCTTTAGACACAAAATATTGTTTATTTTATTATCAAACACTTTTTAAAAAAAAGTGAAAACCCTAAGTTCAAGAACAAAAGGAATTTACCAAGCCATTAAAATAAAAGTGCAGCTTAATAGTTTTAGTCTCTCAAGATAATTTCCAAGAGATAGTGTTCACCTAAGTGTCTGAATCCCTCTTTAAGATATCTTCGAACTGAAAATCCAGCTTGTCCCAAGACTGCATGTACTCCTTTATACTGATTATCCCACTGTTGAATCCCCGTATTAGGATGAGATATTGTTTTTCAATCCAATTGCACTTCTCCTCATTGACATGCACCCTTATAATTCTTTACATCATTCTTTCAGCCTCTATAGCAGTAGCATTAATTGTCAGAATAGATTCTGTAACAACCTCTTCTGAGCTCAAAAGCAGTTCCAAAGGGTGTTCAATCATAGCATCAGAATTTCCGTGCGGTCAAGCTGATATGGAGAGTTCGGGGACATTTTCTACTAGCTTGGCCTTCAATGTCTTCACAGATCTGGTCTCCATAAATAAAGGTAGATGTGAGTAGTCTTTCCTTACTTTTCGATTGCCCCTCGTGCTTTTGCATCTCCGTGGGATTTGATTCCTACTACCCTGAGTCCCATCCTCTATGTCACCTATATAAGAGCTATAACATTCATCACTAGAACTGTTCACCTCCTACTCATCCATAGATATTTGGACCAAATATGTAGAGACCGGGACCGGATCATCATAGGACAGAAGCTCAAAACGATTACTCATTACAAGGCCTTCCACCTGACTTGTCCTGCACAAGGTCTCCCCCCTGCATCTTGTTCCAGTGCCTTGCAACATGTATTGGGATTACAAGTCACTTCCTGGACACTATCACTAATATACTTCCTTAAGTATACCACCTCACCATAGGAATGTCCTGATGGATTTTTCTGACCTCCCTCATTGACCGTCACCAGTACCCCATCTGGATTGTGCCCAATACCCCCGTGGGAGGCCTCAAGCGGAGGGTCCATCCACTCTCAGTTGTCTCCGCCTCTAACCCCACTTGCACTAGTGAATGAGGGTCACCCAGATCCTTTATCAAACGACTGAAGACATCTACAAGAAGTGGATTTCCGGAACCACCTAGCACAACTTTGGTATATTTCAATATAGACTCCATACCAACATTCCCCTGACCAGACGATCCATTCACCGTGATCTTCATGGATGAGCAGGAGGTGATCTTCTCTCAGACGAGCCATTCACCGTAATCTTCTCTCATACGAGCCATTCAACGTTATCTATCTTTGAAATTGATTTTCTATGTTGGGAAAATAGGTGTGGTTTATTGAATGGGTTAGTTTGGTTGATATGGCTTGAACCCCATAAAATGAAAGGCCACAAATGAAATGATATTAATGAAGGGTATTTTTTTCCCATGTCTGTAGTTATTTTATAAAGGCATGTCATAAATTGTATAGTATGTTAAACAAGAAATGATGCAAGAAGGGTTGCCTCACAAAGTGTATTGTAAATGATTAAAACTTTATTAAAATCATGACTCTTTATATATGGATGGGTGGGATTCATTATTACCCCACACCATTTCTATCCACTACAAAAAAACAGTACATTAGAGGGGTTTATTTATAGGGGGTTATGAACAACCCGCTCTAAATTCATTTTCTATAACATTAGAGGGGGTTGTGCACAACCCCCTCTGATCATCAAATATAGAGGGGGTTCACAACCCCCTCTAAAAGTTTTAGCATTTTTTTAATATGTAGATGGATTTTAGAGATGATTATGTTAAAACTTTCGCAACATTAATAATTAGTGGTGTTATATATTTAGTTACAGGCACTATATATTTGGTTAGAGGAACTATATAAATATATTCAATTTTATGTTAGATGATATTATGTGAAAACCGTCAATAATTTAATAATTAGTGGCCATATATATTTAGTTACAGGAACTATATATTCAGTTAGAGGCGCTATATATATATTCAGTTGGATTTTAGAGGCTTTATATAAGTTTTTGTGTTTCTGTGTGTTATTCAGAATTTGTTTTTTATAAAATAGTGGGGGTTCACAACCCACTCTAATGTAATACATTAGTGGGGGTTCAAACACCCCTCTTGAACCCCCACTAATGTCATACATTAGAGGGGGTTCACATCCCTCTCAAATTTAAGATATTAGAGGGGTTGTGAACCCCTACTATTTTCTTAAAAAAATAATATTAATATATATATATTATATATTGTATACATATATGAATGTATTTATAAATTGTATAATATATTATATTCATATAAATATGTAATATATATATATATATATTAATTGTGTACGTATAATTATTATATGTATATATATATTTGCGTAATATATTTGGGTAAAATATAAATATATCTATATATATAATATACGTGTGTTCAAATAAATATAAAAAATTAAGAATATATATATAAATACACATTTGTGTTTGTGAGTGTTTGATATAAATGTATTTATAAATACATACATACATAATTTTATTTAAATATATGCAAAAATATATAATTTATAGAGGTGTGCAGAATAAATATATATATATATATATATATTAATATTTATATTTATATAAATATAGAGACATGTTATTTATTTAATTTATTGAAATATATTGTGCACATAATTTTTATCTTAATAAAATTATTAATATATATAAATACAATAATATATAAATTATATGTGTAAATTTGTTAAGATATATTTTTATTAATATATATGCTTATTTTAATAAACTTATTATATGTATTTATATATAATTTTTTACTAATGTTTATTTTAATAAACATATTAATATATATAAATACAATAATTAACAAATTATATTTGTAAATTTGATAATATATATATGTTTATTAACATATATTCATATTTTAATAAAACTATTATATGTATTTAAATATATATGCAAATAATTAATATTTTAATAAACTTATCAATATATATATATATATATATTTATAACTATAGGCTATATTAATCAAAATTAAATTCCGTGTAGTGGTTTAGGTGCAACATATGTAACAAGGAGTCCGCGGTTCGAATTCCACTGGAACTATATTTTGTAACCGCTCTAAATTCTCTCTCTGAGAGGACACCGGGGTCTGCACTGGGACGCGCATGCGGGGACTCACACTAGAGATTGGGGAGACCGAGACACCGTGCTAGATAACATAGACATGGGGGACGGGATAGACACGGGCTGGAGGACCTTGGGACATACACCAGACACACATGGGACCGACACGGGACAAGAGGACCTGGGGACAGACACCGGACAGACAGACAGGAGTACCTGGGGACAGGGATAGATGCCGGATGACACATAGGTTCATGACACCGGTACACACCAACACACATGGGAAGTCATCGGGACATGTAACACATAGGGGCAGACACCGGGACACACACCATGACCTAGGGATAGACCCCGGGACACACCAACACACAGGGGAAGACACCGGGACACACAACACACATGGGCAGACACCGGTACACCCATCATGACCTGGATACATACACTGAGATAGGAGGCCCGTGACAAACATGGTACACACACCACACATAGGGCTGACATGAACAATAGGGGGGGATAGAGGACAGGACAGGTGTCGTGGGACCATGCACACAAGGTGATTTATTCATAAAAAAAGATGCATTAGGGGAAGTTGTGTAAAACCGCCTCTAATTCAATCAAAAATTTGGGGTAGTTTTAAACCGCCCATAATTCCTCTATTAGTGGTGGTTGGAGTTCTAAATGCTTCTATTGACAACCATTTGTGGTACATTTTGGATAAAATTAGAGGGGGTTCAAACCCACTCCAATGTAACCGCCACTAAATTCCCCCACGCAATTACCTGTGCTTCCTCAAAACCGCCTCTACTAATAGTAGGCGGGCACATTAGCGGTGGTTCATCATAACCGACACGAATGTATTTAGAAGGGGTTATAACCCCTTCTAAAGTAAAAAATAGCTGCTTATAAAGGGGTCATTTTTTAGTGACCATATAGTATTTATGAGCGGGAGGTATTCTTACACCGTTCTAGTTATAATATCTATTTCAGTGGGAGGCATTCTTTCCTCATTAATATTATAACCCCTGTTTGGATGGGAGGCATTCTTACCTAATGCCAATTTCTTCAATGGGTGGGACGTATTCTTATCCCACACCATCTATTGCATATATATATGTTTATGGATGAAAGGAATTATTACCTCATGCTAATGATAACCTCTATATATATATATATAGTGATATGTTCAGATATTCCATCTCTGAGCTGAAGTAGCAAGACCCACTAGGTGTCTATTCAAACCTGAGTGGGATGGTAGATGATTAATTCGGTATTTCCTTACATTCATACTATTAGTTATAAATGTTTTACCTAAGAGTGCCACTCAGATGAAAAATAGACACCATTTTCAATGGAATAATGTGATTTATCTCACACCCTATTCTGGATGCTTTGGCACCAGAGAAGGTTTTTTACATGTCGTAATCGATAGTGGAAAGCACCACTCATCTGGTCATTGACACTCTTTCACTACAAAAAAATGACCCTGTATAAGGGGTTATCTTTGACTTTAGAAGGATTTATAACCCCTTCTAAAGACATTAGCTGCGGTTATGAGGAACCACTGCTAATGTGCCCACATACTATTAGTAGAGGTAGTTTTGAGGTAGTGTAGGTAAATGCGTGGGGAATTTAACAGTGTTTACATTAGAGGGGGTTTGAACCCCCTCTAATGTTTTCTGAAATATACCACATATGGTTGTAATTAGTGGCTGTTAGAACACCAACTACCACTAATAGAGGCATTAGGGGCAGTTCAAAACTGCCCATAACTGTTGATTGTATTAGAGGCGGTTTTACACATCCGCCCCTAATGCAACTTTTTTTAAAAAATAAATCTCCTGGTGTGCATGGTGCCCCTACGCCTTTCCTCTCCTCCATCCCCCCCTATTGTCTGTGTCTGCCCTGTGCATAGTGTGTGTACCATGTCTGTCACGTGCCTCCTGTCCCTGTGTCTATCCCCAGGTCGTGGTGGGTGTCCTTCTGTCTGCCCCTTTGTGTTGTGTGTCCCGGTGTCTGCCCATGTGTGTTGGTGTGTCCATGTGTCTGTCCCCAGGTCGTGGTGTGTGTCCCTCTGTCTACCCTTATGTGTTGTGTGTCCTGGTGTCTGCCCTTGTGTGTTGGTGTGTCCTGGTGTAAGGACCCTGTGTGTCGTCCGGTGTCTGTCCCTATCCCCAGGTCCTCATGTCTGTGTGTCCGATGTCTGTCCCTAGGTCCTCATGTCCCGTGCTGGTCCCCTGTGTGTCCGATGTCTATCCCCAGGTCCTCCAGTCCGTGTTTGTCCCGTCCCCCATATCTCTGTTGTCCAACTCGATGCCTCGGTCTCCCCGATCTCCAGTGTGATTCCCCGAATGCGCGTCATTGTGTAGACCTCGGTGTCCTCTCAGAGAGAGAATTTAGAGCAGTTCCAAAATATAGTTCCAGCGGGATTCGAACCGTGGTCTCCCTATTACATATGTTGCGCCTAAACCACTACACCAATTTTTTTTAATATACCATATTGTTTTCTATTTATATATATTGATAAGTTTATTAAAATATTAATTATTTTCATAATATATTTAAATACATATAATAATTTCATTAAAATATGAATATATTTTAATAAACATATATATATTAACAAATGTACACATATAATCTATATAATATTTTATTTATATATATTAATAAGTTTATTAAAATGAACATTATTAAAACAATATATTTAAATACATATAATAAGTTTATTAAAATAAGCATATATATTAATAAATATATATATATTGAAAAAATTACACTTATAATTTATATATTATTGTATTTATATATATTAATAAGATTATTCAGATAAAAATTATTTTCACAATATATTTAAATACATTAAATAAATAGCATGTATCTATATTTATATAAATATAAATATATATGTATATATATATATATTCTGTAAACCAAAAAAATTATATATTTTTTCATATATTTAAATAATATTATGCATGTATGTATTTATAAATACATTTATATCAAGCACACACAAATAAAAATGTGTATTTATATATTTATTTGTAATTGTTTATATTGATTTGAATACAAGTATAGTATATATATATATATATCCCAAATATATTACGCAAATATATATATATACATATTATATTTATACGTATACAATTGATATATATATATTACATATTTATATGAATATAATATATTATAGAATTTATAAATACATTCATATATGTATAGAATATATACAATATTTATATTATGAATTATTTTTGTAAAATAGTAGGGGTCCACAACCCCTTTAATATCTTAAATTAGAGGGGCTGTAAACCCCCTATAACGTAAGACATTAGTGGGGGTTCATGAGGGGAGTTTGAACCCCCAATATTGTCTTACATTAAAGGGGGTTGTGAACCCCCACTATTTTCTAAAAATTTATATTTCGTATAACACACACACACAAACACACAAACATATATAACACCTCTATAATCCAACTGAATATATATAGCACCTCTAACCAAATATATTGTGCCTGTAACTAAATATATAACACCACTAATTATTAAAGTATCGATGGTTTTTACATAATCGTGTCTAAAATCCAATTGAATATATATATAGCGCCTCTATCCAAATATATAGTACCTATAACTAAATATATAACGCCACTAATTTTTAAAGTTGTGATAGTTTTAACATAATCGTCTCTAAAATCTAACTACATATTAATAAAATGATAAACTTTTAGTGGGTGTTTTGAACCCCCTCTAAATTTGATGATTAGAGGGTGTTATGCACAACCCCCTCTAATGTTATAGAAAATGAATTTATAGGGGGTTGTTCATAACCCCCTCTGAATAACCACCTCTAATGTACTTTTTTATAGTGATTACTTATATAGATATTTGGAGAAGAGGATTGGGCTTAGGCTCAAGATACTATGGAGCATCTTCTATCTTTTGTTTTACTTTTTTACTACTGTACAATGTATGCCTAATTCCTACTTTTTTCCCATTCTTTACTAGCATGCCATGTATGAAAAATTGTAACAAACACTTCCTTTGAGGTCCATGTATTTATTTTTCAGTATTCTGTTGTTTAATTATTCTGCCTTTTGATTATGATTCTGCTATTTCTTATTGTTTCTATATTCATTGTGCACTATGACATGGGGGTAGTGTCTCCCTATTGATTTCAAAATTAAACCCCCACTTCTAGTTGGAAGCCCCTGGATTATGGGGAGATGCGCCAGGGGTCATGTAGCCAACTGGTCTCAGGGAACAAGACACATGGTATCCAAGCAGTTCCTCTCTTCTTTACTATTTGTAGATAATAGATTGGAGAATAGATATTCTTAGGGGATTAGTCATGAGTCGTGATTGGGTTTCGTGAACCCATGTACGAGGTAAAGAACTTGTTTCCTTAACTATTCTTGTTATTAGTTTTTCTATTACTATTAACAACATTTCACCGTTGGGTTCTTCATATGCTTTGTGATGTTATTGATATTGATGATATTGAAATTTTAATTTCATTGTTCATCCTGATGAGATGAGGGTTATGTGTAGTAAATGCATCACATTATGGACAATATGAAAAGGCCTTTCATTTTTCTATGTCATGTTTAAATTTTTAGCGAACATTTCCTATTGCATATTTTTGTGTGTTGCCTTACATACGTGCAATTATGATGAAACTTTTTTAAGGATTTGGATCATTCTATGGGGTGACTAATTGGTTCAACTCATTGATTCATAAGGTGTATTACCCCTTATGGATTGTAAAATGGAATTCTAACTAGGTCAACCACTTGAGAAATGATATAATCACATGAATAATCACAATTTAAAATGAATATTACATTCAAGTGAGTGTCATAATCTGATCTATAAGGTGTGTAGACCCATATGGGCTAGAAATGACACATCGTTGTAATGAACTTTTAAAATGACATTTAATTTTGGAACAAACCTTTTATTACACATGCCTAATAAAGAATCTTGACCAAATATGACCTTAGTAGTGGGTATGGGGTGTTTTTAATTCTTATGGGATGTTATGTTCTATTTTATAATCTAGTACTAGCTCTTGATGTATTAAGAGAGGTGTGTTTTATTGTTATAGAACAGTTTTAGTACCTGTACTATTTTTTTCAATGAAATACCTATAATTTATTAAATATTTTCTGAGATGCTCATTTGGCATTGGTGCATTATGCTGCCATGACGTCCTCCAGTCATGCACCCTGAAGGCTGTGATTCCATTGTTTCAATTGTGGTGGGCCATGAGCCGACAGTTTTCCTTCTAGTCGATCCACCTGTGGATTCTCATCCTATACCTGAATTGTTTGAGGATACCATGTTTTGATAGGGATTCTTGTCTATGATGAAGATTATTCAAGGTGGAGTGTGACCTTCCCCAAGCATGGAAGAGTTGAATTGTGTATTTCAGCAGTAACATCATCCCACTTTATCAGGGGATGGTAGGAATTTTCCTAGGGATTCCTAAATTGAAAGCACCAATTCTATTATTAAGAACCTAGAGACACCTCTGGATGGGAGGGTCAAGCTAGCTGCCTACATGATACGCGACTTAGCCAAGAGGTGGTGGGATTTCATCACCTTGGATGGCCAATATAGATAGATGGTTTGGGAGGACTTCCTAATTGTGTTCTATGACTAATTAATTCCCCAGACTCAGAGGGATGACTGAGCTAAAGAGTTTATGAATCTATAGTATATGACATTTTTAGTCATGGATTACTCATCCCATTTCACTAAGTGGTGACATTTTTCTCCTTCTTTAGAAACTTATGACATTATAGATTCTAGGAGATTTGAGCTTGGGATGTGTTACGTCCTCCGGTCATAGGACAATGTTTGAATACTGGAAACTATTATTGAGATTTTCAACCAATCCCTAATTACAGATTGGAATATGAGAGCTGTTGAGTGTGAAAGAAAGTACAGTTTTCTACTAAATGCTTCTAGTAGATATTCTTCAAGGAAAAAAGTGGCATTTTAGAGAGTCCCATGGGATTAGCAGTGATCAGGCTCCTTCTTCCAGTGGTTCTCCTATCTTTAATAAGTGTATCACGCTAGGAAATTTCAAGAGACACTGTAATTTGAATCCAGTGGAGTGCAGAGGATGTGGTAGGTTGGGTAATTTTGATTGGTTTTATAGAACTCTCCCTCCATTGCCTAGTGATAAGGGATTTACTCTTCCTCCTCAATCAGTAGTGGGGTAAGCAGGATCATGATAGTCAGGAAGCTAGAATGTTTCTAGTTGATATTTCCAAGGTGGTGGTCAAGGTGGAGGCAATCAATCATATGATTTGCAATTCAAGCAGTGTGGGCCTCCTTTGGGAAGTAAGGAAGTGACTCAGGGCCATGATATAGTCTAGTTACATGCAATCCAGCATACTCCATTGGACCAGGGATCCAGAACTTCTAGTGTATGCGGTACTATTCCAGTAGCTTCCACTTTGGTATCTAGTTTTTTTTTAAATTGGTACTTCAAACTCATTATTACATTAGTCTACTACTAAGACTCTAGGCCTCAATATTGACTATTACCATTGCTTCATGACTCTATATACACCCTTAAGTATCCGTTCAGAGGGAATTTTCTATTGTTATAATTTTTCCCTTGAGATAGCTGGTTACATTTTCGAATGGAACTGATATGTTTTCAATATGATAGGTTTCAACTTAATTCTTGGAATAGAATGATTAGTTACATACCAATCCCATATTGAATGATATTGTCGAAGGCTTATGTCTACATCATCATATGGCATTACACATGTGCATAAGTTAGAATGGGTTATTTGTGATACATGAGCAGGACCCAAGCAGTAGAGGCTGGGTAGTGTTACAACATAGGTTTCCGGTCATTACCTCAATGCCCAGAGGTTGGAACCCACAATTTTTCTCCTATAGTGGATCATTTTAGAGACGGTTTTTCTAAAAACATCTCTGGTCTGCCTCTAGTGTGAGAGGTAGAGTCCACCTCTAATCTTGTTCAAGTATCTTCACCTGTGAGGATTCCCCCATATAAAATGGAACAAAATGAGCTTATAGAACTCAAAATCAGTTGGAGGATCTGAAGGCAAAAAGATTCACACACCGCATCACTTCTCCATGTGGTTCACCTGTTCTCATTTCCAAGAAGGAAGATATTATCCTTAGGCTTTTGTGGTTTACAATTGGTTGAATCAGATAACAATCAATAATTGATATCCATTTCCTAAAATAGATGACCTCTTTTATCAGATTTGAGGAGTGATGGTGTTCTCAATGATAGAATTGAGATTGGGCTACCATCAGGTGTTTGTATGAAATTAATAGATACCATGCATAACATTCAAGAGAAGGTATAACACCTACTAGAACCTTATTATGCTGTTTGGACTCACAAATTTACCTTCTATTTTTATAGATCTTATGAATCGGGTTTTCCACCCATTTCAAGATTCATTTTTTGTTATCATCATAGAGGATATATTTGTGTATTCTCGCTCAAGACCTAACCATGAAACCCATCTTTAGATCATGATAAATATGGTGAGAGAGCATCTCCTCTATCCTAAGATCTGTAAATGAATATTCTGGATTGATGAAGTCCACTTCCCGTGTCATATCATCTCAGAGAAAACAGTTTCTATTGACCCAAACAAAGTGAGGTATGTGATTTATTTGAAGAATCCCAAGAACAACTTTGATATTTAGAGTTTTTTGGGGTTTACAGATACTAAACACATTTCATTCAAGATATATCATTCCTTGTAGTGCCTCATACTAGTTTGATGAAAAAGGACGTGAAATTTGAAAGGTTAGAATCTTATAAAGAATCTTTTTAGGAGTTGAAGGGAAGTCATACTTCAGTATCGATACATATTATACCAGAGTATAGTAGGGATTATATAGTCTACTGTTATGTATCTGTTATAGAGTTTGGAGATGTTTGGATGAATGAATAGCGAGTCGTTGCATATAGTTCTCATCATTTGATGCATCACGAGTAGAATTTTATGATGCACAACCTCTATCCCACTCTAGACGTGCATTCTCTACACTGTTGGAGACACGAATTATTAGGAGAGAATTATGTGGTGTTTAAATACCAAAAAAATCAAATACCTCTTCACACAATGAGATCTAAATCTTAGGTAGAATTGGTGGGTCAAGTACTTGCAATCTTTTGATTTTGAACTTGAATACATTCTAGGGAAAGGGTATTCAGTGGCCGATGTTCTAAAAGCCAAATACTCAGACACATGCATTTCAGGATTCTAGTGATAAATATAAGCTTATGGAATTATTCTCAGAGTTTCATGTTCAGGTTATAGAAGTCCATGGTCAGACTATTCTATCATCTTTTGTGGTTACATATTTTTTTTGGAATAAGTATGGTCGAGAAAACTATTTGATTCGAAAGATCCTTTCCTACGAGAGAGTGTCTCAGATGACGATACATCTTCTGGTTGGATGGATGATAGGGATGATATGTTTCTATTCATTGGGAGTGTATGGGTCCTAACAAACATCAAAGGGGTGATTATGAGGTATTTCTTTGCCCAAACAGGGGTGGTTCACCCTAGTGTCACCAAAACGCACCAAGATATACAACATAAATATTGGTGGCCCTTCATGAAGTGGGGGATATCCCATTTCATTACGCAATGTTCCACCCGTAAGCAGGTGAGTGTAGAACATCAGTGTCTGGAAGAGACTATTTATCTATTTTCCATTCCTATGTGGAAATGGGATGATGTTTGGATGAACTTCGTAACTGGACTACCTAGATCACCTCATGGCAATGACGCAATGTGGATTTTAATTGATCATCGGACTAAGGTCACACATTTCTTACCTATGTTAGAGTCATTTTCTATTGAAAATCTTGGAAGGAGGTATGTTAATGAAGGGGTGGATCTTCATGGATCAACTCTTTTTATTGTTTGTGAAAGAGAATCTTGTTTTACGTTATGATTTTGGAAGGAGTTATAGAAGGTCTTGGGTATGCGGGTAATTTGGAGCATGTCTTATCACCCTCAGACCAATGGGAAGACAGAATATACAATTCTACTACTAGAGGGTATGATCTTTGATTGCATTCTCAACATTGGGGTTCCTGGGAGAAACACATTCCCTTCATCATGTTTTCTTATAAGAACATCTTCCATGATACCATTGAGATAGAACTCTATGAACCCTTGAATGGTAGGTATTTTCTCTCTCCTTTGTATTGGTTGGAGGTAGGTGAAGAAACTATTCTTGGGCCTCGTATTGTACATGAGACTTCAGAGTACGTCTGGATGATTCAGAAGTGTATGTTGATAGTTATGTCTAGATCGTAGACTTTTTTCATCAACAACTAGAGACCTCATGAGATTGAATTCGAAGACCATGTCTTCTTGAATGTCTCACCTAGGTTGGGTAATAGATGTATTAATAGGTAGGGTAAGCTATAAATAGGATTCATTGGACCCTTTGAGGTAGTGAAGTGTATAGGACCACTTGCTTACTAGTTGGATATTCCTCAAAGATATCATTCTATCCATGATGTATTTGATGTAACTAATCCTCGCTAATATTATCCATACCCATCCCATGTAATTTAACATAACGAGGTTGAGATGGATATGGATTCTTCCTTCGAAGAGTATGCAGTTTGTATTGTTGATCGGAGCATGAATACACTCAGAGGTAGCTTCATTCCTCTTGTACAAATAATATGGCACAATGACAAGGTACATGATAAAACTATGGAATGGGAAGATGATGTAAAATATAAATGGACTAAAATATTTTCTGAAAATACATTTTTACCCTCAGAAGGGAAGCTCGGGAATGAGTTTATTTAAGGAGGAGTGGTCGTCACAACCTCACACTTTGACCAAGGTATATATCATTTGTGTTTCATTTCGAATGTCATAAATTGTCCTAGTAGAGTCTGGTAATTAAGATAAATAGGTTACAAGAGTATCTAGAGGAGTTTTTGAGCCCAGACCTCTAAAAAATTGTATAAAAGGATGGGATTCATGGTTAGGAGACACCGTGTGGGCCTAGTTGCACGGTCGTGTGACCAACTTTAGAGGGTTGCAGAAAATTATAGATCTGTTTCTCCCAGTTTTAGCGGTTATCGTAATCATGAATAAACACCATGCATGCCTACTATAAGGAGTCACTGAATTTCACATAGTTTGTGAACATTTTCACTAACCATGTCCAGAAACCGCAAGACCCAATTTTATGGGAAAATTTACCATGTTACCCATCATTGCCTTTATGTTATAATTTTTTTCTCCTCCATTTTTGTGCACAATATCCCTACACACCTCTTGAGATCCCAGGATTCTCTCCTCCTTCAACCATCTGTTTCACCTCTTTATGTTTTCAGATGATCAGTTCATATGTGGCGTTAGATTCCTAGTGTCAAGGATAACCTCATTCTCCCCTCTTTCATTGGTAAATTCCACCATCGGTTCTGCTTTTTAAAAGTATGATCATTCAACCTATTTTCAAGTGATTGGATGAAAAGATATATGTACTCAAACCTACTCCTAATCTCAGGTTGATAAACAATGATTCATCATCTATTCCACTAAGGTATGTGGTCATGTAATTTTCCGTTTGAGTTTTGTCTGTCTCATACATAAACATATTGTGCCCTGAGCCAGCCTCTTTTGAGATCCATTTTTGAATTAATTTAATAATTTTTAATTTATTATAGTGTGATGACATAGATTAATGGAATCATTTTTATGGGTTTATAGATTTTACAAATTTTTTAAGGATATTGAAGGGGTGTTACACCTTAATTCTTTATTTTATGCCAATTTTCCGAAATATCAAATCATGATTTATATTTATTTTATTGATTTTAAATTGATTTGACCATTTTTACTTTTGTATATTAGACAATCCAATACCAACCATGGGTGTTTGGACCTCTTATGAATTTAATTTCCAATTTGACATAATGACTTTTTGATATGTCATTTTTTCTTGGCTTTGGCCTTTTTAATTGTTCTGCTATGTTGGGAAAAGGGAGTGGTTGATAGAATGGGTTAGATGGGATGATATTTATTAAACCCCATAACCTGAAAGGCCACAAATGAAATGATATTAAAGGATGTAATGGAATTACCTTGACTTTAGTTATTTTATAAAAGAATTTCTTAAATGTGTTAGTTTGTTAAACATGAAATGTTCTGAGAGGGTTTTCTCGCATAGTTTACTATAAATGATTATGTGTTTATTACACTAATGGATCTTTATATATGGATGGGTGGGAGGATTTATTAACCCATTCCACAGATACTATCTATTATTTATGGGAGGGTTGGTATTATTACCCCATGCCAGTTATAATCTATGTTGGTGGGGGAGGCATTCTTACCCTATGTGAGTTATAACATCTGTTTTGACTAGAATCATTCTTAATAGATACCACTATCTTCTATGGTTGGAAGGAATTATTACCCCATGAAAGATATTTCATATATATATATATATGTTTATATAAGATATTCCTTCATACCTCATTCCAGTGATAAACTCTATATATATATATACCTAGTGATTCATTCAGATATTCCAACACTCAACTAAAACTTGTAGACCCACCAGGTGTCCCTTCAAACCTATGTGGGATGGTTGTTGTTTAATTCTATATTGATTTACTTTCCTACTATTAGCTTTACACTATTTACCTATGAGAACCCCTTAGATTACACGTAGACACTTTGGTGGTGGCGTACTTAGATTTATACCACAACCTATTTGAGAAGCCTTTGGCACCCGAGAAAATTGTTTGCCTACAGGTATGGAAAGAGTACATAACCACTCTTATGGTTGTTTATTC
Organism: Viscum album; assembly: GCA_963277665.1. Taxonomy (NCBI): domain Eukaryota; kingdom Viridiplantae; phylum Streptophyta; class Magnoliopsida; order Santalales; family Viscaceae; genus Viscum; species Viscum album. Next base: position 467,782,520 of record OY728160.1, on the reverse strand, counting down.
ACTTTTCATAGATAGAGATTATGAGAAGATGACCAGGAATATTCTAGATATTCAATGGAGCAACCTTTGACTTTTGTTTCACATTTTTAGTACTGTATTATGTATGACTATTTCCTTACTTTGTTCACATTTTGTACTATCATTCCAAGAATTCATATTTGTATCAGACACTGCCTATTAGTCCCTTGTATTTTTTCTTCAGTCTTCTACAGTTTAATTATAATTTTTTTATTATGCTTCTTTATTTTTTATTTTTTCGATATTCGTTGTGCACTATGACATGTGGGTAAAGGCTCCCCACAGATTTCACCATTAAACCCCTACTACTAGTCAGCACCCCCTGGATTATAGGGAGACATGCCAGGGATCATTTGACCTACTGGGCTCGGGGCATGTGACATCTGATAGCTGGGTCTGCAATGTTACAATGGTATGGTCTTATGAGATTACTATGAATTCATTATTAGAAACCAAATCACCAAACAAGAACTTCAGTTTGATGTCATAGTGGGTATTTTTTTTACTCATGTAAGATCCTTGAATATTATGGATGAATGGGACTAGATTGGAATTTTTATTCCATGACATGTATATTTTTAATGATTGGATTAAGTTGATTCAGAATTCATTTTCCATCAAGAACATAGGGACATAGACACCATTAATATTTCTTAAGAAGTAAAGGGGATGTATGTGACCATATATAATTACACCCCCAACTAGTCCACAAGAGGAGAATATGGTATGGTAGTCATAACACTATTCTTCCTTTGCGTTTTATATTTTAGTAGAAACCTCTTCATAATCAAAATCTATATGGTTCATCAAATCCTTGACAAGGTTCTCATAATGTTCCTTTTATTAGTAGATATTATCAAGGTTTGTGTTATATGATGGGATGCTGGTGATTTACTTGAGAACATCATATTACTATTCCATGGGAATATTTTTTCACCCAAAGTGACTCTTCATGATATGAAAAATGAAGGCACAATTGGCATGGGTGAAGGTTACTAGCTTGGAACCATGAAATTTTATTAACTATTTTTATGGATTTTTATTGTTCAGATTATCTAATAATCAAATGGGTTGTGAAATTATACAAGGTAGAAATAGTGAAAGGGGATTTTGCTGTAAATCTTAGATAAAATCATTCCTTTTGTCTCAATGTAATAGATATCATTTTTGGTGAAAACACCGCCAAAATATTTCTTACATATGGAATGATTTATCTTGGATAAATAGTCTTAGAGAGAATATTTTGGAGGGTTTTACGGGTGTAATGACATGTGTGATGGGATTAGAAATATACTATTATATGGAATTTGATGGTGGAAAACTTATATCATCATTAGAGGATTCATCTAGAGTTTGATGGGTCATGGGACTACTTCACAATATGAGGGGGGGGGGGTTTAAAGTCCATTTGGGTGCACACTAAATTTTTCATTAAGAGATTATAATAATAAACCATTATAGGAATTAATTTGTTCTTTTACATGCAATAGGGATGTGAAATTTATGATACCATTGGAAATATTTAATTTTCCAGGGCAGGTGTTAACCATTTTAATCACACATGAAATATACCTTAGGATTGAGGGATCAAATTTTGAGCTATACAATAATTATATTTTTGTTTTCCAAGTCTTAAAGCCTACTTTTATTATCTGAAATCATTTTATTATTAGGGGTGGTGAAAATTCACAAGTGATGTGGCTATGGATCACCCAGTGTCTCAATGTTATGATCTAAATTTATTTAGAGGATGTTCTTGAAGAAAAATACTCCTGAATGGTTCTATTGAATAATCATTAGAAGGAGTAATAGCTGAGAGTTTTCTTCTAAGCATCATCTTGTGGATTATTGATATATTGTAGCATTAGAAAGTTTTTTTTTAAAAAAATATATCAAAAAATCAATGAAATACACAACAATGAAGGAGCATACGGTATTATTCGGACATGTAATGGGTATAGTTTCATATCCTTATTGATGTCCCTAGGAAACATTTTTTTGTATTAGACAATAACCAAATAGACCTTTTTAGAGGCCCACCTAGAGATAGACCAGATGATGGTCTTGAATCTACATCACTGATTCCATCTCCTCTGTTTCAAGATTTCATGTAGATATGAGAGTTTCTAAATGATTCTTTTTATTGGTTCACTATGTATAATTATATAGGGTTGTGAAATCTTCAAAAAAATATTGTAATCCACCTTGTTATTTTAACAATATGAGGATTGGAAGAAACATATCCTATATTTGTTCCCCACAAAACCCCAACAACTCTTCTAGATGATGTTGAAAATCATGGAAGTATGTTCCAACCATATTCTATGAAATAAATTTTAGTGAATCATTCAGTATACAAATTCATTCACATAAAAAAAATTAGTGACATTCATCAAGCCAATGGTTGAACATAACTGTTATAGTAACTATCGATGATTATCCTCCCAACTAGTAATAAAATTGGGAACCATATTTTCATTCCAAATGAAATGTAATTCCAATGATTGTATAAATAAATAGATCATGGCTACATCATACTTTTCTAGAGGTCCCTACATTAGGACCCATCATGAATAGAATTGTATGTAGTGTTTTTATGGGATTTATGTTCCATTAAAGAAAGAGAATATCAGGTTTTTAAAATTTGGTGGTGGGGAACATGGTACACTAACTTCGAATGTGGATTCCATTAATCATGAATTAAATCTCATCCCATATCAATGAATTCTAAAGGAGTGGTAAGGGAATTGATCTACTCATCAAGGAGGTATTCCTCACATGCTTCTCCATGAGTCTTAGATTACATGTAGATTTGGATATATTGGGGTCCATTGGAATGATTATAATCCAATCCATTAGAGTATAATCCATGAGTAATACTGAACTATTATTTGGGATGCAAGAACCACCAGTCTTTGTTTTTGTCAACCAACTGATGGTTTTTTGTAGTTGATGCTCCGTCGGGAGTGATACAGGTCCATCATAAACATACCTATGATTATAATGATATCCTTATAGGAGTTAAATATTATATTATTTATAACCCTCAAGGTCATTGATCAAAGAAGAAATTATGCCATCAATATTAGTTACCTTGGTAGTTTATAGTATATTTTAAGGATTTAATGAACCATTAATATTTTTGAGGTCTCAACATGTGTTTAGGAATGTTATATTTATTATAATAATAATAACTATGACCTACCATTGATAATGGGTCTGAACAACTTCAATAGGGTTCACCTATTAGGGTTTATTCTCCAAGAAAAAATATTCATCACCCACTTAATCACTAGTGGCATGCTCCTGGTTGTCATGGCTATCGACTACGATGGTATTTAACATGGTAGTTGTTAGTGGTGGATAGTTTCTTCTTTCATCATAGGGACATGATTTTTTAATATAATTTCAATATCTGATATGGTAAAATCTTAGGGTGGCATACTTCCCCCATCCTCTAACATGCACAAAGGGATATGAATTTAAAAATATCTATAATGTAATTAGATTCATATCTTGTGATCAATTCATAATTGGGGGAATTACATAGCCATTAGAAAACTTATTCAATCATTGGAGAATACAAAATCATGATTCAAAATAATGTATTGTAATTTCACACAAGGAATGAGTGGAATATAATGGTCTGTCTTCTAGAATCCAAAGGATACCAGGATAAGGTGTTTATTTATTATTATAGTGTTTTATATTTACTATTGATTGTACAAAAGTTTATTTTAGGTATTCCCTTGGGCTGAAACGCGTTAGGAAACCTAGATTATATTTATATCCTTTTATTGTTTAGAAATAAAAATATTAAAATAATTAGTCAAATGATACAATAGAAATTCGATGTAACATTGTTAGACACTCGATATATAATTTCTAGAAGTTCTAATGATACCCACCCCAGTCAAGATGTTAAATCTTCCGAATCACTATGAGCTTGAACTTTTGTCACTACTATTCATGGACATTTAGGTTCGTGGATATTCTAGGATAGTCCAATAGATGGCTAAGAAGTTGGTTCAAAACAACCCACAAGACCACTTATACATATGTTGAATGGTTTTCAGTGAGACACTCTATGATAGTGAAGTGTGGGATTGTGTGTTTTCAGAACATGATTGGAATCTTGTTAGTGTCTATATATTCCCACAAGTCCTCATATTCCCCTTTATCTCACATAATGGGGACCCCAGGCTCTTTGGTAATGGGTTAGTGGGGAATTATTGGAGGGAATAATGAATACATCATTTCTTTTAGATCCTAATATGGGAATGTTCTCATAGAATATTAAATGAATATGCCAAGACTTTTACATATTGTCAATATTAGGATTAATCATCACACACATGTAGGATTGGAAGCTCATGACCTTGTATTGAGGTATCTTTTCTGGTTCCTATGGTTTATATAAATAGTTTTTCTCATCCATAAATGCTAGTATAGACCTGATTTCCCCACATATCCATTATATCGGTAGATATAAATGATGTTAATGGTTTTGGGGACAATTTTATTGATATTTCTATAAATGTGGATAACACACCCTCTATGAAAAAGTTCATTTAGTGGGATGTTATAGACCTATGAACCTATGTTTTTAGAATAAACAACCATAATAACTAGGTGTCCCTCCACCGATGTTTTGGTGGTGAAGGTATAAAAATCTAATCCAAGACACCAGTAGCATGATATTTTAAATTGTTAGGGGTGATCTATCATTTATGATCCTTGTGATCCATTTTTTAATGACATGGAAGTCTCGTCGGTGTTAGAATGTAATAATCCCAAAGATATTTCTCATGGGAGATTTTATTGGTATTATGGGTAGAACCTTTTTTGATGTTTATAACATTCGAAAGACCACTATGATAAACCTATTAATCAGGGGTAGGACCTATATAGTGACCATTATTTTTGGGAGGACATGTGTGGTATATGTCTTCATCATGGGTAAGATCTGTGTAATGGATGGTGTCATGGGGTGGAACTTTTTAGTACACTTCTTCATTGAAATCCATGGTTGTTGGTATCATGGGGAGGAATTGTGGTCAAATTCTTCACTATAGGGAAAAATTTTCTGGTTTATGGATCACATGGAATGCCTCCATGAAATATTTACTCACCTTGAGGATGATCTCTATAATTATTCATATCATGAGGATGTCCTTTTTGAAATACAACTTCACTGTGTATAGGACCCTCATGGTTATTTGTATTATATTGAGGAAAATTATTGTGGACTTATTCATCATCATTGGACCATCCTGATAAATAGTGTTGTAAGGAAGCCCTTCAATGAAGTATTCGTTGCAATGGGTTGGACCTCTATTGTTGCTGGTATTTAAAATAAGATATTCTTGGTAAACTTCTTGATCATGTGGAGGAACTATATAGTAGCTTTTATCATAGATAGGACATTTGAGGTAGAATGATTCCCCATGGGGTGGACCTTCATGATTAATTATGTCGTAGGGTGTATCTCTCTAGTTTTTTGTATCACAGGGAGGATTTGTATGATGTAGGGAAGTACCCCCACCCCGGGGGGACATCAAGGTGGTACACTTCCTCGTTAAGGGAAGGACCTCAAAATTTAGTAGTGATGCCAGTGGGTAGGATAGTTGATCCAGCACTCCTGTGGGGATGTTGGGGTTTTGAACCCAATTTAGAGAGGATGTGTTACAATGTAGAAGTTAAGGAAGTAGGGGATGTGATGATTGTTTTAGGACTATACTTTCATGGAGGAGTATCAATCAGACCCTAAAATAGATTTCATGAAGTGTGGATAATGAATGATGGAACATGATTAGGCTAAACCAAATCAGTCACCCATGGGTAGGCCCTACGGCGTAATCAATGTCGATTTCCATGTTAGTTCCATGGTTATTCCAATGGGTTAACCAGGGTTACACAATTCAGATATGTCCTACCTTGTTGGTTTAGGGGATGGTTTCATCAGTGCCATCCAAGGAAAATATCTCTAAGAACATGGTGGTGGTGATTGGAGGATCCTTCCCTAAGTGGGATTTCTTTTATTAGCGGTTATTTCATGGTTCCATGGAATCATGATCTTCCTAATCCATATTTTAGGTCAGTATGAATCCATTAAATTTGTACTGGTGTATGAGGGCATTGATCACCCATATTTTGGTGATCACTATTTGGGAAAAGGGGTGATGGAACACTATATCTATAGGATATTTGGTAGTTTTCTCTTGGAAATAACTGAAAGAAATATCTATGTGCATTAATCAGGGTTTATTGGTAGCATCTCAGGTACCCTTAATACCCCAAGCCTATTAGTAGTGATGGGGTTTCCTTGAATAACATTTTTTGTGAATGGAAATTATTTAAGTATTTGATTCCAAAATTGAATACATGTTTGATGATGTATAGTTACATCCAATATCCCACACTAATTATCCTCTCATTGATGAATGAGAAGGGTTTCATATTAGATAAATGCATTTTTATGATGAAAATAATAGGTGCTGATGCGTTGTACTGCACCATGGATGGCCATGATCTAGTTTTCATATTCCTACATTCTAAATGTAGGTATCATGTCACCACTATGATGATGTTGGGAGAAAAATGATAATAATGAGAGGATGGGAGGTCAAATCTTCCTTATGATGTTTTTTTTCTAGTGTGGGACTCCCTAATATATTTAATATATTCTTATGGATCTCATTTCCAATTCTGTCATTATTTTTAAATTTATTAATTACATCACATATTACCTTGGTAGAGTGAAAAAATTTTGGAAGAGGATATGTCTTTCATTTTAATAGGATATCATGATTTTTCTTCTTCTATATTCCACCCATTCAGCCTCGGGGTTATCTTATACACATCACATAAGGGATATAGATGGGTCTACATTTTAGAGAGAGGGAGGAAGTTGGATTTATCATTCCTATATTAGATAATGAGGGAATGTTAGCCTATCCACCAATGGAAAACAATGTTCATAAAATGGGGTATCTATTTTCCATAGAATAAGCTATATTATGATCTTCATATATGTTATCCCACATTCTTCATAGGAGGAATATTTGGTTCGTCACATATGGTTCCCTATGCTTACTCAGATGAGGAATCCTATGCTTCTCGAACAAGGAAAGGAGGTTTCCCCTTCTGGTCATCGCACATGAAGGGTTAATCTTCTCATAATCATTAACTAAGGTAATTTTATCCTCTTTTGGTATTCATGTAAGGGTGTCATTTCTTAACATCCAGTGGGGATGATCATGTAGGTTTGGTGTTCTCTAAGATGATAGTCATGTTTGGGAGAATAATAATATGACTTGGCCCCTAGGGGCCCATATTATGGAAGCAGTAAGATGAGAGTGCCACCCCAATCCCACCTTCAATGTGTTAGGGAGTTATGAACATCACTGAGTGGGAAAAAAATCTAGATTTATCCCATATAAACTCATAATAGACACATATTTACAGAACATAATAACTAAAGGTGAAACTAATGGGAAATATAGAAATAACCAAACTATATATAACAAAATAATATAAACTAATACATGAAAAATTGAATGTATTAAAATACCAATAAACATTGGGGAATGGAGAACTCAAAGTCATAGGATCTCTAATTCATAAGGATTCCTATATCAAAATAAACTATGGATTATAGGTGTACCAAAATCACACAAATTTTTTAAGTGATATCGTACATATACGTCACATATCAAAAGCATCCCAAGGGTTCCTAAGGATTCACAAGTCTCAACATATCAACAATGCACCACATCTATAACATATAAACCAAAGCTGGAATCCCTAAAGGGGGACCTTTTCCTCATCTAAGTACGTGCGTCATACATGAGTTTCAAGTGAGGGAGTATCACACCTTACTATTTGACATCATTAATCACTAACCTCCTGATTAATGCCTCCTAGGATCATTACCACCATGTTATCCATTGTGTCTCCATGTAACTCCCCCACCATTACTTTTCCATTCCAGAGCACGCATGGTCCTCCCTTTCTCCAACTATTTCACTACCCTTTTCTGTCGCTAACCACCACTAGGGCTAGTGGTCCATCATTGGAGACACCAACCTCACCAACAATAATAACACCACCACCCCAAAATATATAATATTTACTAAGGATAATATAGAGAATAGATTAGAGAATATAGATAGGATGGGAGATACAAAAGAGAGAGTGGGGAATATTTCATCATCATCGAGTAACTTTTTATTAAAAAGACACAACAAAAGGACCACATGCACCTGGCCTCATGGAGTCCAGAAATAATGAAGGCTGAGGAAATACCCTCTAATCAAGATGACCCCCTCTGGTTTCAGAGATGTAACATTGTGAATGAATCTTGGGTCAGGATCGAGAACCTCAAGGGTAGTGAGGTGATCTGCAACTTGATTACCCTCTCTCCACTAGTGCACCACATTGGTGGTATTGCTAATCATTCCCATTAACTTTCTACTAGTATAGGTAATTGACCAAGGGGAGGGACATAAGACATTGAGGACATTATGGAGATTCATGGAGTCTATTTCTACCTATGATATACCAATATTTCCTGATTACATAGGCTAATTCCTTGATGAAAATCCCTTTCCTTGACCTAGAGGGATGAAAAATTTCCCAAGCGGGCTGAGAATACCAGAATCACAGACCCCTTGATGTCCCGAACGATTCCTCCATAGCGCTTGACCCCCATTCAGAAACATCCATCACTATTGATTATAAGACCACTGGAGTGGGTTCCAATGGTCCTAGTGACCCCGGAAGTTTCTACTGTCAGGTTGGACGATGTTGTTGTTCCTTCCAATGAATCTGAGGGAGGTAGCCTCCCTCCATTTTATAGAGAGATGGGCCATGTCCCTAAGATTATTTTTTGTCTTGATAATGGCCGACAAGCCAAGGGAAGGGACCCCATCATGACTAACCTTGTTTCAAGATGTACATATGCTCTAGAACCCATCATATAGAATCATGGCGCATGCTCCAGTCCCCTATCTCCTGAGCCATGGAACCACCTCTGCATAAAAGGAAGGAATGACATGCTACTATCAGTGAGGGTCATAAACACACTGAGAACTCTCCACACCACACTCGACCAGTCTCCCCAGATAAAAAGGTGATAAATTCTCTCTTACTTGCAATTATTTCATTAGGGTCATTGAGAAAACAATAGAATCCCTCATAATTTAATATTTTCATCTATAGGAATTTCCTTGTATTTTATAAGCCACAATTAGATATTGAACTACGAGGGAAGAGTTTTTTTCTAGAGGGTCTCATTTCAGATGGTATAGTTGTCTAGGGTGCTCATAATTTCATGAAAATTACGAGAGGAGAATGCCACTATAGGTGAGGGAGTAAAAACACATTGGTTGGGCTCCAAGGCTAGTTCATTGAGGTTGAGGGTGTCCTATCGATATTTTTCAAACACCACTTTGGTAAAATCGGGGTAGATATTAGCTTCCTTAAGGAAGATGATTGGAGAAAGGAAAACTGATAGCCTGATAGCCTCCCCAGCCTAGTTTTGCATCCAGAATAATATATATCCTCTCCCTAACATCTATTGATAGTGAGGTTATTGATGGATATTGAGTTGGAAAATAATGGACCAGAGCATAGAGCCCTGAATCATCCCCAGTGATGGATCATCGAAGTGGGATGAATACATGATTCTGCCCCCATATGGTTTTATTTTATAGTACTTCCCAAGAAAGGTTCGTATACATGAAGATGATAGTGTTCTCAAGGCCACGAACATTGATTCCTCTTTCACAGACCAGCCTTTCCAGCTTGCACCTTACCTTACGAATTAGGGTACCAGATAAAGTTATCCATAATATTTTCAATGTTTCATATCACCCCTATGGGACTTTGATGGTGGAGAGGGCATGAAACAGGGTTGCATGCAGGACGCTGTTCATGAGAGCCAAATGACCTCTGAAATAGAGATACTTCTTCTTCCACTTGATTACACATTTCATTATCTTATAAAAGAGAATGTAGAAATCTCTGATGCGGAGTATTAGTGGGGAGATGAGTTCCCCATGATATTCCATGGGGAAATCTCCTCTGTACATAATAGGATTCTGATGCACTACATCAGCTCATCTTGAAATGTATATGTTGGAAATGTAGAACAAACTCTTGTTTATGTTAATCACCAGACGAATCCTATGTGTGTAATCCTGAAGCACCATCATAAGGCTTTGATCGATTTTATACTAGCATTCTTGAAGAAATGGGTATCATATGCAAACATCATGTGGGTTATGTATTGGGCTCTCATGCTTCGTCTGAAGGGAATCATCTCACCATTGTTGAAACTCTTGTTGAGGGTGCGACAGAGGACATCCGGGGTAAGGATGAACATGATTTGGGGAAGGTGGATTGCCTTTTCAGATCCCTCAGGTGGCCTTGAATAAAACATAATTATTCTTTATAAATGAAATCTCCAACCACAAGGAGCTATAACATCTCAATGAGATATTAATTTTATGGGGGGTCAAGAACCATAACTGCCCATACCTTATTGATGAAGCCCTACTCCCTGCGATCATATGATTTTTTATGTCCAACTTGATGTCCACTTTGGATCCGTAGGTCTTGAGTTTGATGTCTTTGATCATCTCCTGAGAAATTGAAATGAAACATTGGATTGGGAATCTCTTCACGAACCCATGTTGCTTCTCTAAGACCCACTGATGGAGGTTCTTAGCCACTCTTGTATTGATGACATAAGCAACGATTTTATACATGATGTTTCACAAGCTCATCGGATGGTAGTTTAAAACAGATGTATGGTTCCTAGACATTTTAAGGAGAATATGTGTTGGGGAACATGTGATCTGCGGAAGGATTCCCCCTCAGAATAAATATTGTATGGCCTTTACAACAATGGAATTCGTAACCACTCACGAGGCCCTGTTGAAGGAACCTGGGAAGCTGTCAGGTCCCGGGGAACTGTCTGATATAAATCTCATCATGGAACCATTGACTTCCTCTTCAACAGTAAAGGCTCTTATCACCTCATTTTCATGGAAGGAGAACACATATTGGATAACCTTAAAGAACCCAGTGTCATTTCCCAGATACCCATTGGGTCTCATTGGGTTGGGACCGGCGAGCAGCTCTTGGAAGAAGGAATGGGATTGTGCTCCAACCACGTACATGTCATTTATGTAAGAGCCATATTTTAAGATAAAGTTGGGTTTGATTGGCTGATATCTCTCTTTGTTGAACTCATAATAGAACATAGTGTTCATGTAACCCTTTTTAAGCCACTTAACCCTCAATGTATCTCATTCCATGCATTCATGTTTCAGTATCAATTCTGTCAATAGTGATTTCTTATTGGTGAGATCCTCAAACACATGAGAAATCTTGAAGACATATAGTCCTCAAAAATTTTATTTCAATATCATATTCTTGAAAAATATAAAAATCGAAAATAAAAAGCCCTTCCTTTATAATTGAATCTTCATTTATTCAATATTTTTTAGTAGTAATAGGTATATCCTCCATCATCATGTAATTTGATTATCAATTTTTTTGTACATTCAATCATACTCCTATGATCTAATGTTATTTCCACAAAAATCTAGTCACTCAAAAAACATAATCTCTATAGGGTTCACCTCATAAAAAACACAACATGGATTTAAATACTAAATATAATATGCAATTAAATAGATGTGTCGTAGAGTTTTCTAGAATATATTTAATTAATTAGAAATTAATTTATATATTTAAACATGAACCTACGATGAATTTAATATGGGAATATTGATGTGAACATAAATTATATCACATATATGGTAAAATCTCCATTATAAGCATAAGTATGGAATCAGTTTCCCATCCAATGATTTACTTTGTATTTGTTAAAAGTTCCTCATAATTATGAAAACACATACTAAAAAATACATATTATTTTATTAATATATTATTATCAAGGCCCTTCAAATATTGAAATTTAGCAACAATTTGTATAAGCGGTAAAAACTATATATTGGATGAATCCACCAATTTTTTAGATCTTATACTTGGGTAAATTTATCTTTTTACACCCTAAGTGGTCCTGGGACTCTAATACCCAAAATCGAGCTAAGCCTAGTTCAGGAAAAACCTATCACACTCCATCCTCTGCACCGTAGACCTTTTAATCCCTTCAAAGAAAACAACTATATATTTGAAATAAGGAATCACATAAAAAATTTATATATATAAAACAACACATTATCACATTAAATTTCACCATATCATTGATTTAGGCTCTAAAAAATATCGATATAAAATAGTATATTAATGAAACATCATCTATAATTTATAAGATATTGGCTCTAACCCAATAAAAATAATGAATAAATTAAAAACAAGACCCATCTATAAGTGATTATTTATAAGATTATCCACCCAATTCGTTCCTCGCAAGATTTTATTTCCTCTAAATTGGGAATAATTTTATCACTAACTGCCCGCATCTATATTAGAATTTTTAATCTCCAAGGTTACCCCTGGTAAGGAAACCCCACTCCCCACTTATAAAGAGTGTTATAAATATTATTTCATTATAAAAACCCATCCATGTGCCACTCAAAAACTAGTTTATTTATTAGACTACAAACTAATCTTAGTAGAGCCACTAGGAGGTATGATATTTAAGATATATATTAGCTTCTCAACCATTTACTACTAGAAAGTCATTGGTATTAATTTCTCTTCCACATGGAACAAAAGTGAAATGGGATATCATTAAAGACCCATAATTTATATATAGATATTACTTCCCCATTTAAGAATATTTATTAAAAACATAACAAAAAGCACACTAGGAATATATAGGTATCGTGTCTCTACATAGTGGGAAACAAAAAAAAATTGGTTGATAAAACATCCCCATTGTCATCTGCTTGTTTCTTTATAATTATAATCCTTTTTGAAATAATAAAATTAATACACATCTTCATGACTTGGGGAAAAGAAACATAGGAAATGTTGAGTTCAAATTCTCAGTATGAGTAAATAATAAAAATGTCAATCATATCATAATCATAAGAACATAACATTTGAAAATATTATCCCACATGTGAATGAACATAATATCATGTCATGGCATAAATCATAATACTGAAATGTGATCCAAATAGTAAAAACATGAGGCATGAAATTTTTTGGCATACACTCATAAGAAAAGAATATCATTTCATATTATTCAAGGATTATTTTTGATACCATCATAGTGGAAAAAGTTCATTACTGAACCGAGTTCACTCTCTATTCTCACCATGTATTGTTTAACTAGATTTAATTTCCATTATTATCATGTATATCCCTTTAGATATAAAAAATTATCCAAATAATTAGAGGTAGATATTGGTCCCACCCATCTCACAATGAAACCGTTCTTATGTGTTCCCTAAAAACTTCAAAACATTCACCATAGAATAAACCTAATAAATAAAATGGGTTTCTTAAATATCATTCTATCATAATTCATATAAAAAATGTATTTCATAAATAAAACACAATAAAATAATAATAATAATAGGTTCATCAATATGACCCTATTTAAATATTTTCATCCTTTATGGAAAATATTTTTACGAAAACATTAGAAATTAATTCCTGAGGAAAATATATTTTCTTATTCAAAACTAATTTCCTCTTCAAAATGACACATATATTTAGAGGAAAAAATTTAGGTAAAAATAAACATATAATATTGTAGGGGAATCATAATGTAAATAAGGTATTATGAAATTGTAATTTTTCTTCACATTGTACAACTCAAAAAACATTATTTTTGTACTTTTTATAGAAAAGTAAAAATGTACGTCGTACAGCAAATAAAAAAAGATTCCATTCATACTTTTTTGTAAAATTTACCAATGGGTAAAATTGATTGTAAAAAATTATAGAAGAATTTTTTGAAATATATATTTATGAAGCCTGGATGTGGATGATAAATATATCCTAGTAAATAATTACAAACAAACAATCTCAGATAAAAACGAGATTTGCAATGTTATCCCGTACCAAAGGCTTCATATCCTTCATATATATATGATCTTACTGTATAAATATTTAAATAAATTTTTTGAATTAACAAATAATCATAATCATTTTTATCATATCATATATGAGTATATTATCATCTTTTTTTAGTAACATTTCATTGTCACATGTTATTCGGATATTGACTGCTTTATGTTCTTTTGCAAGATTTTTTAGATATGTTCATGTTCCACTTCTTAGATTATAGATAAATCATTTACATAATTATATTAGTATAATATATATCATATTTATTCATTAAATTCATCTATATTATAGTCATTTAATGAAGACCATGTGGAATGAATTCCATCGCATCATAGAGATGGGTGGGCGTACGTACACACGAGCGATGATATCATTCCAAAAATTATTGAATTGTATTGAATTGGATAGTTTATGATATTTAAGAATTAGTATAATGTTATTATAATATTATATATTTATTATTTCCATCACTATACCCACCCAAGTAAGTAGGTGGTGAAAAACAGATTACACCAGGACATAGATACTGTAAGTTGTATGTATGCATGAGTGGTGATTTTGTTTTTTATAGGGTTTATATAAGGTGAAATATCGGTATTTAATATTTCTAATAACATATAAGTTTATGAGTAATAATTATGTAATTCCTTTATAAGTAATCATCTAATGAAGAGTATGTAGAATAAAAATAAGTTTCATGGAATCGGTCGAAGAGATCACTGCTTCTGTGACGCTCTTCCTCTAAATCTCATCATTGAGCACTAGAGATGGTCTTCAAAGATGAAAAGAAGATCTATAAAGAAAATATTAAATTTGATAAGGAAATATTTCAGGGGATGTCCAAGCTTGAAGGCTTAAAATGAAGTGAAGATGTGAGGGAGGAGGTTACCTTTTATAATTGAGGTGAGGGGAACTTTTGGAAACTCCATAAATAATAATATATAATAAAATAAAACCCTGCCCAATAAACATAAAACATGTCCCAATTTAAAATATTATTTGATATTGGGTTTCAATATAATCATCCAATAAATTTTGAACATGATATTTTCACAATTTAAACCATATAATTTAAATTAACACTTAGTTTTTCTATTTACTTGTAATTGTGGTAATAACATTCTAAATATTAAATGGTTATAAATAATTACTTATATGGAATTAATTTAATATAAATGGATATTTTATGAAATTTTAGATCTTTTAATAATGACTTTGTAATTTTTAAATATTTTTATGATTTTTAAATAATTAAAAAATGATAGTTTTATAAAAGATCTATAGGTTCAACTTTGACACTATTATTTTATTTGATATTAAAAATATATAAACAAAAGATAACTAAAAATTAAATTATTCAATAAACCCAAATCATGTCATAGTCCCCAATAAATTTTTTGAGAACATTAATTAGTTCATATTATATTTATTTTAATATTTTTAAAACCATTTATTTTATAATTCCATTAACAAAATAATTTTTACATCACTATTGTGTCACCATTAATGGTAAATATTTAATCTCTAAAAATTATAAATAAATTTATATGAGTTAGGAAATTATTATAACATTATAAAGACTATATATAGTCAATATTATCTCCGAGTTATTTATATATTAATATTAATATACTTTTATAAAATGAGATTGTGACGTTTTGTTTCATTCATTAGTTTTTATTAAATTCATGTCATATTCATAGGTAAGATTCCATCAAGTGATTAAATTTCAAAAACAAAATATTATAAGGGTCTAATTTATTTATTCAAAACGTTTTTTAAAGTTGTTAACATAATTTTATAATTTTTTTACATTTAATTACCCGATTTATCTTTATCCATGGTAATAAAAATAATTACCGAAGTTATTTCTAATAATGCCCAAAAATAAAAGTATCTGATTAACATAATTTGAACCTACTTATTACTAATATAGAGTCCATTTTTACAAATGTCACGACCCGCCCTCGGGGTCCGTGCCGTGACTACCCCAAGCCCGCCTTCCATAGGCCAGGGGCTGGCGACTAGCACCAAGGCGTAAATCCCGGTAAAAAGGGAAGGCATTGCCTTTGGAAAGTAAACAAACACCACAGAGTAAGCAAGCAGAAAGTAACCACTAAGTAAAAGCAGAGTACAACTGAAAGTGCGGAAAAGTAAAAGGGCCAGTATATAAACCCAAACTAAAAGTAAAGTACAACTCGAAAGGGAAAACAACAACTTTAAAGTAAAAGCTGCAACACCGAGCTGTCCACTGGAAATCCCACCTGAAGGGTGGGTACAGATAGCTCCACTGCTCCTCGGGTCCCGCCATCCTCTCCGAGCACGTCTCGCCCAGTGGTCCACCTCCAGGTACCGTCCTGCTCTGCAAGCCTTAGCTAAGATCAACGCTGTCCGTCGTCTGCAATCAACACAACGTAGTGCGGGCAAAGCCTGTGCAGGGGTGAGTATAAGCTACTCAGTAGGGACCCCGAGACCCCTGAAGGTCTCTCAAAATCCACAAAGGCTAAACCATAAAGGAAGGTACAATCACGAAGTAACTTCCGACACTGCTTAGGTATATGCCCATACATATACCTAAGTCATCAATTTCAAATACGCTCCAACCTCCGAGCCCAAGTACAACTCAGTCCACACAGGAAAGTAAACGTATTCCACACAGGAAAGCAAAACGAAATCCACATAGGAAAGTAAACGTATTCCACACAGGAAAGCAAAACGAAATCAACATAGGAAAGTAAACGTATTCCACACAGGAAAGTAAACGTAATCCACACAGGAAAGTAAACGTATTCCACACAGGAAAGTAAACGTAATCCACACAGGATAGCACAACACAATCCACACAGGAAAGAAACATGATTCAGCTCACACAGGTATACTTCTTCAAAGGACGATAAAGATGATCTCTGATTCATCTAAGTCGTCAGACCCACGAAGGATCATTAGGTAACTAACCCCCGCAAAAGACCCACACAGGATCGGGCCCACACAGGACCTGTAGGCGCTGGTTCACACAGGACCGCTGAGCGCAAGGACCCACACAGGATCGGACCCACACAGGATCGGGCCCACACAGGACCTGTAGCATTGATCCACGTAGGATCGCTGAGTGTTGTAGTAGTCGTCGTCGAATCCACACAGGATATTTGTACTGTCGTCGTCGCAGTCACAGTAGTAGTAGTAGCAGTAGCAGTAGTCACAGTCACAGTCGCAGCCAGCACTAGGGTTCCCGCACACAGTAAGCTCGTACAGGAGGGTCCGCTCCACGAGCCGAGAGGCTGATACATCAACTGTCACAAAGTCCAGATTTGATGTATCCAAATGTTCTGTACCGTCAACAGGAACTCAACGCAACAGACGGAGCGTCGATCGGAGGCCCGGTCTGAGAGTTATTGACATTTTCGTCCCCGGGGCCCGGTTGGATTTTAAGGCAAAACCAACCCGACCTTACTCCACCTGCGTCAAAACCTCGGTCGGAGTATGCCAAAAGATCCGTCTCACTAAGAGGAACACAACAAAGCTGACGGCACGTCAATCGGACGTCCGTAGCTCAAGATATGAGCGTTTCTGCTCCGAAGGCCCGGTTGGTTTCGTGTACGAACCAACCCGGCCGAACTCAAAGTATTCTGAAACTTTGAGTGCGATATACCGAAACGACCGTCTCGATCCAAGGATCGCGTTTCCGCAGATGCTTCGTCATTCGGAGGTCCGTGGCTCAAGTTATGGCCAAAAGACCGAATTTGTCTCGAAAACGGGGGGTCCGGGTCCGGGCCGACCCGGCCCGATCCCCCCCTGGGTCGGCCTGAACCGGGTCGACCCGACCCGGGTCCGACCCGGACCGGCCGGCGGCCGTCCGGCATGGCGGCGCGGACCGGCGCGGCGGCGCGGCGCGGCCGGCGACGGTGCGGTCCAGCGCGGCGGCGCGGCCTGGCGCCGCTGATGTCACGCGCGGGGGGCTAAGCCCCCGCTTCCACCTGGCGGTGCGGCTTAAGAGTCGCGCCCTTTTGAGATCCCCCCCCCCCCTCGTGGGGGGCTGCTTGAAGAAACCGGGGGGCCGCCTGCCCCCCCTCAAAGAACCGCCCCCCTCATAAATGGGGGGGGGTTTAGAGAGTTGACCGGGGGAATTTATTCCCCCGGTCTTTGACCTTCCGGCCGGCCACCTGGTCGGCCGATTTTTCTCCAATGGGACCGGCAAGCTGGTCCCCTTCCGGTTTCCGACGCCGGCGGCCCGGCGTGCCGCCGGTCTTCCCGTCTCACCGCGTCCCGGAACCGGCCGCGGTGTTCGTCGTCCGGCACGGTGCGACAGCACCGCGCCCCTCCGCCGCGCCTTTGATTCCCTTCGATGCGGCGCGACGGCGTCGCGTTCTTGATGATCCTTCCACGGCGCGGCGCGACGGTGCCGTGCAATATAAACGTGTGATTATCCGCGTGGTGCGATGGCACCACGCCATCTTGTTTCAACCGCAAGATAAATCATCAAGAACAAAGGAGGGGGTTCGTCCGTGTTCATACGGCCCGGCCCCCTCACGTAAACAATAACACATATTTAAAATCCTCACGTTAGTCATGCTAGAACCACGAACAAGGATAAATAAAAAAACAATTAACAACAACCCCTACCTTGAAAATTGACGTCGCACGTCGGTTATCGCGGAGAAAGGCGTCGCAGCGTCAGACGTAGATTCTGTGGACGTCGGGGTGCGTCCGAGGAGGAAACGACGTCTCTTCACTTGTCTCTATGACGAAGAAGGGAGGTACGTTGTCGTTGGCGATGATCACCACGGTCGGCGACTTCTCCCTTGTCGAGGAGGAAGATGAAGACGGAAGAATCCGGGACGCCGAGTCTTGAAGGTCGTGGGATCGATGTTCTTTGTCGGAGAAGAACCGTTCTTCACTTTCTTCGTCGAAGACGAAGAAGATCTTCAAGTCTCTCAACGATTCTCCCAAACCTCTCAAGTAACAAAGAAACTAACCAAAAATAAATTAAGCTCACACTTAATTTATTAACACAACCCAACCTTTGAAATTCAAGAGTTTGAATTTCAAAACTCAAATTAAACTCACTTATTAATTATACATGAGTTGTATAATTAATTAAGTGTTATGTTGTCAAGCTTTTAAGAGGGAGACAGGGGAGTTAGGGAATTTGAAAAGGTGGGGCTCGGGTGGGCCCCTCCTCACCTTAATCCTCTCTTAGGTGGTTAAACCACCCAACTTCCAACAAAAGATTATAACCACTTTAAAGATATAAAATAAATATTGTATCACAAATTTATTTTACTCTTCATTTCATCCAGAAAAATTAAACATCTCCTCCTAGGCAAACGCAACTTCGGAAAAGGTCTTCTTAAGCGAATATCGGCGCTGCGAGTTCATCGGTGTCCTCAGATTTCAATTCCGAGCACCGGATCAAAAGTTAGAAATTCCCGCTCGTTCGTTCACTGAACGTACCCGAGCCAAACTTCGGAAATTGATTCCGGGCACACCGGGCCTCGGAATCAGGTGCCGTCAGAAACCGCGCTCTTGTAAAATTCTAAAAAAAATTAAGAAAAAATTTTCCTTGAATTTTACGGGTCTTTACAACAAATTTAAAACCCATAAGTTGAATTAAATAATTTAAAATCAATCCTGTTGTTAGAATTAGAGAACGAGTTTCTTAAAAATTAAAACATTGCAAAAGATTGGAATGTTTTTACATAAGATTTCAATGTAAAATTAATGATAATTAAATAAATTTTATTTGATGATAAAAATATATTCTATTTATATTTTAATACCATTATATATTATAATTTGTCCATATAAATCATCTCGATGAAAAAAAAATTCACGTAATCTTTTGTGTGTTTTTACTATTAATCAAAATATGAATGTTAACAGAAAATATCATAAATTCACCCAAATATAATTTTTTTTCACCTATTTAAAAGAACATGTTAATGTTGTCTTATAGAAATTATTAATGTGTCAAAATATTAATTTAAAAGGGGTTCTCCATTCAATGGTGTAAGATTACATTTTTTTAAATAATGTAGTTTTTTATACAACAAATATAGTTTATTCCCACCCTATGATTAAAATATACATTGGATGAAAAAAAATATATTTTATTAAGTATATTACACATATATCTCATTAATATAATTTCTAATAGTAATTAACTCAAAGATAAAAATATCTAACTTATATTTTTAATATATAATTGGATGCCAATGAATTAAAAATACATTTGCATATGTTAGTTATAATTATTCCCGCTAACCTAACATCTTGGATATAATAGTAACTTTAGACTTAGGGAAACATATGGTTTGTTTAAACTCACTATTTCGTGAAACACAAGCTACTGAAGAATACAAATTATTTAAAAAATTATTTCATAAAAAACATCCAGGTGTTACATTCGACCCCCTTAAACTGAATTTCACCCTTAAAATTCATCACTCAGAAACAAACATATGAGGATCAATCTGCCTCAAAATATCCATAGTTTCCCATGTAGATTCTTCAAATTTTTGGTTCCTTTATAAAACATTATTCAATATAGTTGTATTATTTCATTGAATTTTTTCGCAACGATCCAGAATCTCTATCGGTTGTTCCTCATAAGAAGGATCTTCATCTAGTAGTACGACTTCTGAGCTTAGTACATGTGAAGGATCGAGCATGTACTTTCTAATGAGGGATACATGGAACACATTATGAACTTTATATAGATTAATTGGAAGTACCAATTGGTAAGATACCTTCCCAACATGATTCATAATTTTACCAGATTGATTATCCTAGTGCTCAGCTTACCCTTCCTTCCAAATCTCATTACACTCTTCTAGGGTGATATTAATAGAAACACCTTATCACACACTTAAAAGCCTAAGTCTTTTCTTCAGTTTGTATCATAACTCTGTTTTTCAACTTGGATATTTTCTTATGTGTTGTTGAATAGATAAGACCTTTTCTACCATTTCATCAACAAAGATTCAGTCCTAATAGCTTTTATTCCCCAACTTCATCCCAGCAAGTTGGAGTTCTATAATTTTTTCCAAAGAGGGATTCATAAGGATTCATCTAAATACTGGAGTGAATGCTATTATTGTATGAAAACTCCACCACTGGTAGGTTTTTATCCCAAACACAAACGAAATTCATAGAGAATGCAACCAACATGTCTTACATAGTTTGAATTGTCCCCTTACACTAACCGTATGTATGAGGATGATGAGTAGTGCTCAAACATAACATTGTATCCAGAGCATGCTGATGACATTGCTAGAACATCGAGGTAAACCTTAAATCCTCATAATATATAATGGAAATCGGTAATCCATGCAATCTTACAACTTCCTTTACATGTATCTAGGAAATATAATCAAGAGAGAAATCCTCTTTAATAGAAATGAACTCTAGGGACTTCCTATGGCGATCAACTATAACACATAGAGAATTATTTCCATTGTATGTTTTGGGAAGTCCAATGAAAATTTCCACAGTGATGTTTTCCCACTTCCATTTTGGTATAGGAAATGGTTGTACCATCCCCTTAGAAATCTATCTGTCACCCTTAACTTGCTGACAAACCAAGCATTGAGAAACATATTCGACAACATGTATTTTCATGCCATCCCACTCGATGTACCTTTTTAGGTCCCTGTACATCATTGTGATTCCAGGTGGAATAGATAATGAATAACTATGAGCCTTATCTAATATATCCTTCTTTAATTCTGGTAAGAGAGGAATACAGACATGGTTTTTGAACCTAATCGTTTCATCGCATCAAGGTTGAATTCAGGAACATTTCTCACCTTCTTTTATAACTCTACATATTCTTTATGTGCCTATTTAATCTTCACTTTTATAGATGGTTGAACATTCATTTGATAAAGATAATATTTCTCCACTTTCATTAAAATTTCATGATAAATCCTTTGAAAATCCATAATTATTGGATCTTTCGTGATCCTTATCATGGATAAGCTAACATAGTCTTTTCGACTCAATGCATTTGCCAACTTGTTTTCTTTCCTAGGGTGCTAATTTATTAAGTAGTAATATTTATTAAACAACTACAACCATATTCATTGGATCATATTAATATCCATTTTTGTGAAAATATAATTTATGAATTTATGATTAGTATAAATATCACACCGTTCACCATAAAGATATTGCATCCATATCTTTAATGAAAAGTTTACCAAATCTAACAATAAATCATGATTTGGGTAATGTTTCTCATGAATTTTTAACTACTGAGAGCCATAAGCTATAAAAATATCGTTTTTAGGAGAACACATCCCAAAACCATCTGGGATTCCTTACTATAGATCACAATCCTTTCTCCACTACAATGTAGTGTGGGAAAAGGTGCACTTCCTAACCTGCTTTTTAGCTCATTGAATTTCTATTCACATTCCTCCATCCAAAAAAAACATAAAACCTTTCAGAATCAATATGGTGATTGGATTCAATAATCATGAAAAATCATTCATAAAACGATGATAATATCCATCCAGACCAAGAAGACATTGGATATCAGTTTCCATTGTTGGTCTTGACTATCATTCAATAACCTCCATTTTTTCTCGATCCATAGATATCCCCTATATTGAGATTATGTGACCCAAAAATAAATCTTTTTAAAGAAAAAAATAACACGTGGTAATTTTTTCAAAATTCATATCCTTTTTCATGGTATTTAGTACAATTCTCAAGTGATCTTCCTGTTTTTCCTTTATCTTTGAATAAACATGAATATTTTATATAAATACTAACAAAAAATGGTCAATATTGTCTCTAAACACTCTATTCATTAGATCCATGAACATAGTATGTGAATTTTTAAGACTAAAAGGAATCATAATAAATTCATAGTGTCCATACCTTGTATAGAATGCCTTATTTGGAATATCCTCATTTTCAAACCTTAATTGATATTCTCCTGAATGACGATCAATATTAGAAAATTGTTGTGCTCTGCGTAGTTGGTCAAATAAGTAATAAATGTGGCGGTGATAATATTTTTTATTCATAGAGATCTTGTTATGTTCTCTATTACCAATGAAATGTCACATTGATCAAAATTTCTTCTTAAAAAATATAATAGGTGCTCCCCAAGGTGATGCCTTATAACATATACATCCCTTGTCAAGATTCTCTTGGATTTTCATCTCCAATTCTTGAAACCCATTTGGGGCCATTGTATTAGGTGGCTATCAAATAGGCATAAAACCAGATATGAGTTCTATTTAAAACTCAACATCAAAATTTAGTGGAAGTCCTAGAAATTACTCTGAAATCACATCATCAATCTCCCATAAAATAAGAGTATTCTAAATCATGATTTTCTCCCCAACCATTTGAGATAAATAACCTTCATTTATTGAAATGAAGACACATATGATGGAATATATTTCTAATATAAGGTTATATTAATCCTTGCATAAATAAATAATCAAATATTAATCTAGAATAAGAAATGTGACTCCCTTCCTTGAAAATTTATATGAGATCTATATAGAGAAAGCCAATCCATACCAAGAATCACATCGAATTCTACTATACAAAGGATCCAAATATATTCATGAAGGAAATTTCCAAAAACTTCATCCATAGAATAATTACAAACTTTTTACGTTACCGTTGTTGCATTATGTGTTGTGAAATATTACTGAACGTCTAATTATTGTGGTAATACGGTGATACCCTTAGAAAATTCATTATAATTAAAAGAGTCGGTGGATCTAGAATCAAATAAAACATTTTCTAATTTAGAGTGGATGGTTAGTGTACCTTTCACCACATCATTATCATACTCAATGTCACCTATAGTGATTTCATATGACATATACTTTGTATTTTGTTTTAAGAGAATTTTGTAATCTATCATCATCAATATCGCCTTGGATTAGGGGATTGAATGACATAATTCCCCATTTCCTTGTACTTGAAATGTTGAAGTGTAGGAGGTGCATTCTGTGTAGAATATTCATTGTTCACATAATTAGATGTTTTTTTCCCAACACATCATCATTCAACTGCACTATGACATTATTTTACACACATAAAACATTTAATAGTCCCTTTAATACAATTTCTTCTATGTTTCATTCCACAGTTTGAGTATAAGGAAAAACTCATCTTTTTTAGTGTGGGTATTATATTTTCCTTTTAATTCCATTTTTCTCTTCTTACCAAACCCATATGATTGATGGGTTACCCCTATATCCATAAAAAATTGAGTTCACTTTGAAAAATTTCCTTATAGCTATTTAATTCCCTAATGGCTAATGCCCATCGGAGGCTTGGTTTTAAGCCACTAAAGAATCAATCAATTTTACTCCGTGGTTGGATAATAATTCTATAAGTGTACCTTGAAAGTCTTTTAAAATTTTCTTTGTAGGTACCAATGGATTCATCACCCATTTTCTTAAGTTCATGGAACTCATTCTCCATCTTTGTTGGAAGAATACGAGGAAATTACTCATTGAAAAATAAGTTTTCGAACTCGTCCCATTAAATTGACTCAATTTCATCTCTTTCACTCATATTCTTGATAATATTAAACCATTGATCAGCTTAAACTTCTAAATGATATACTGTTAAGATGAATTTATCATGTTTGGAACATTGTAGAACTGAAAAAATCTATTTAGTGGTACTGATCCATTGTTTAGCCACTAATGGATTAGAAGACCTGCGGAGTGAAGGTAGACGCTGCCTCATGAACAATTACACAAAATGTTTCTCCCTCATTTTATCATTTCCATGTTCATAATGATTCATATCTTGAGATATTTTTGTAGTTATGGAAACAATATTTTTTATTCTAGATCCCATAACATTTTGTTTCTCATGGGGACAATCATTGTATTGCCCATCACATCCAGCATTAACGCGGTTCCTTCAAGTTCCATCCATTGACTAAAACAAATAATCATAGTGTGATCAACACTAAAAATAATGGTAAAACCACTTAATTAAAGAATAAAATTTCAGTTTAGGAAACTTTAGTTTTTATCATATGTTATTCAGGATCATCCTTAATACACTTGGATATAAATTTAACTTATATATAGAAATATCCTTAGAGTTCTTACAAAGGTTCTCTCATACTAGTTTCCAATGGTTAACAATATAGTTTCTATGACACAAACTATAATAGAACTTAAATTACATATAGATATTACATAAACATTTAATAATATTTATTACATAACATAAAAACCCACTCCAGGACCATATAGTTTTAGTGTCTCTAGAAACTATGAAACATAAACTACTGACTCATAAAACATTCAGATTGTCTCCATTTGATTTATTCATAACTACACTCCTTTTTGAAATATATAACTTAATACCCTTATTCATGACATTGGTAAAAGAAACATGGGAAAGGGTGAGCTCAAATGATCATTATGGTCAAATAAGGGAAATTTCCATCGTATCATAAAAATAAGAACATAACATTTGAAAATCATATCCTATTTATTAAAGATCATAATATCATTTAATGGGATAAATAATAAATGTGCAATGTAATGACAATATTCATAACATAAGTCATGATATTTCATGACATACAAACCTAATAATAGATAATCAATTCATATTAGTCAAGGATCATTGTCGAGACCATCATATCAAACAAAGTCCATTACAAAATCGAGTTCACTCTTCGTTCCAGTCCTCTATTATGGAACCGAATATACTTTCCATTATAGTATTTTTAATCTGATGATATATAAATAATTATCCAATTAATTGGATGGAGGTATATGTCCCAACCATATCATAATGAAACTATTCTTATGTGTGCCACAAAAACATCAAAACCATCACCATAGAATAAAACCATGAAATAGAATGGGTTTCGTAAACATTATTCCATCACAATTAATATAAAAAATTTATTTCATAAATAACACAAAATAATATTATAGTAATAATATGGTTAAAAATATAACCCTATTTACATATTTTCATCTTAGATGGAAAATAATTTTATGAAAAAAATATGAAATTAATTCATGAGGAAAATATCATTTCTTCTTCAAAAACGTTTTCCTTCCTAAAAATACCACATAATTTTAGAAACATAATTTTATGGGAAAATAACCTTGTAACATTGAATGGGATTATTCATTTAAATAATGCATTATTAATTCATAAAAATACATTCATGTTGTACAAGTTAAAGACACATTCTTCTCATACTTTTTCTAGAAAAGTAAAAAAGTACCTAATACCAAAAATGGAAAATGATTTCATTCATAGCATTTAGTAAAAATTTACCAATGGGTAAAATTGACATTAAAAAATTATAGAAGAATATTTTGAAATATATAATTTGGAAACATAGTAGTGGATGAGAAATATACCCGACTAAATACTTATGAATAAACAATCTCGTATAAAAATGAAATTTGCAAAGTTGTCCCTTACCTTAGGTCTGATTTCCATTATATATATCCGAACCTACTATATAATGATTTTATTAATGTTATTTAATTAATATGAAATAATAATAGTTTTTATGATATCAAAAATTGTTATATTATTATTCGTTAGTTAGTAACATTTCATTGTCACTCATTATTAAGATATTGACTATTTTAGGTTCTTATGCAAGATTTTTCAGAGAAGTTCATGTTCCTATTATTAGATTATAGTAAAATAATTTACATAATTTTATTAGTGTAATATATATCATATCAATTCATTCAATTTATATTCCAAATCATGTTTTAATGAAGACCATGTTGAATAAATCACATCACATCGTGTAGACGGTAGGCTATACGTACGCATGAGGGATGATATCATTCCCAAAATTATTGAATGGTATTGAAGTGGATGGTGTATTATATTTCATAATTTGTATCATGTTATTATAATCATAAATAATTTTTATTTCAATCATTATACCCACCCATGTAATGTGGTTATGAAAAACAGATTACACCAGGGCGTGGAGATAGTAATATATACATACACATGCGCAATGATTTCATTTTTTCATGGGTGGATAGAAGGTGAAATATGGTTGTTAAATATTTATAATAACATATCAGTTTATTAGTGACAATAATTTTATTAATTTAAAATGAAATAACTAATGAAGAGTATGTGTACTAAAAAAGAAGTTTGAAGGAATCAGTAGAAGACAATACATCTGCCTTGACGTGCTTACTCTAAATCTCTTCTCAGTTTACTAGATTTGATCTTTTTAGTTGACCAAAACCCATAGAATGGAAATAGGGAAGTTGAGAAGGAAAAAATCCAGGGAATGGACGAGCTTGAAGGCTCAAAATTATGTTAATATGTGAGGGAGGAGGTGCCCTTTTATAATTGGGGTGAGGGGAACTTTTGGAAACTCCATAAATAAAAATTTATAATAAAATCAAAACCTACAAAAAAACCTTAAATTTTTTCAATTATAAATATTATATGAGATATGGTTTTTATATAAGAAATTTTTTTGGGCAAGTTATTAATTCAATAAAAACCATATTATTTTAATTAACACTTAGTTATTTTTTTTAATTTTAATTTTGGAAATAAAATTCTAAATATTTAATGGTTATAAATATGTACACATGTGGTGTTAATTGATCATAAATGGAAATTTTATGACATTTTAGATTTTATAATTTTCCATTATTAGTTATCAAATATATTTATAATTTTTCAATAATTTAATAAAATGATATTTTTATAAAATATCCATAGTGTCAATTTGGGCACAATTATTCATTTGACTATAAAATATACAAATAGAAGATAAATTCGAGCCAAAAAATTCAATACACTAATAACATGTCATAGTAAACTTGAAAATTTGTGGATAACAATAATTAGTTCATATGATATTTCTTTTAATATTTTTAAACCCAATTAATTGATATTTCTATTAATAAAATAATTTTCACATCACTATTATGTCATCATTAATGGAAATTATTTCATTTAAATAGATTATAAATATAATTCTATGATTTAGGTAATTATTTTAGATTTCTAGAGACTATATATAGTCGATATTATCTCATAGTTA
Source organism: Viscum album (assembly GCA_963277665.1). NCBI lineage: Eukaryota > Viridiplantae > Streptophyta > Magnoliopsida > Santalales > Viscaceae > Viscum > Viscum album. The sequence continues at coordinate 467,754,388 of OY728160.1, read as the reverse complement.
TTCATATATTAAAATTAATATAATTTTATAAAATGAGATTGTGACATTTTGTCACATTTATTAGTTTTTATTACATAATATCATATTCATAGGCAAGTGGTCATAATGTGATTCCATTTCAAAAAATAGACTATAAGGGTAAAATTTATTCGTCTAATAGGATTTTTACAGGGGTTAAGGTAATTTAATAATATTATTTTTACCTTTAATTACCATATTTACCTATAACCATTATAGAAAAAATAATTTCCAATGTTACTACTCATAATATCCAAAAATAAAAGTAGCCTATTAACATTATTTAGACCTAAGGATTCCAAATAAGGAGTATATTTTTGAAAATTTAAATCACATAAGTCAAATAAATTAATTTAAAATCAATCTCATAATCATAATAAGAGAACATATTTTTTAAAAGACAAAACATTGCAAAAATTTGAAATTTTTTTACATATGAATTCAATGTAAAATTATTTATCATTATATAAAGTATATTTAATGATAAAAATATATTCTATTTATACTTTGAAACCTTTGAATATTATAATTTAAACATAATAATTTTTTTGATGAAAATGTTTTTTCACTTAAAATTTAGTATGATTTTATTATTCATCAAAACATGAATGTTATTAGAAAATATCATAAATTCAACCAAGTAAATTTTTATATCCCAATTAAAAAGAAAATTTTTATGTTTTAAAATAAAAATTATTAATGTGTCATGATTTTATTTTAAAAGGGGTTCACCATTCAAAGGCGTAAGATTGCCCTTTTTTAAGAAATTTGGTTTTTATACAACCAATAGGGTTTATTCATAACCTATTATTAAAATATCTATTGGATGAATAAAAAATATTTTATTAATTATATAACATTTATATCTCATTAATTCCATTAAAAATATAAATTCACTCAAAAATAAAAATATCTAATTTATATTTTTCATAAATAATTGATAGAAAAATAATTCACAATACATTATATAAGTTTCATATAATTTTTCCTACAAACCTAACGGCTAGGTTATAATGATAATTTTATACTATGGGCATATCGTGGTTTTTTTAAACTCATGATTCCATGCAACGCAAGCTAATGAAGAATAAAAATTATATAAAGAAATATTTTCATAAAAAACATCTTGGTGTTAAAGTATCCTCCTCAACCTCTATATGAAAATTCATGGGAATCCTTAAACCACTACTTGATGACTAATAGTCTCACACTCACTATTGATGATAACATGGTTGGGTTTTATTCTTAATCTAATAAATTCTACAGATGAGCACATTATAAAAAACAACATTATAAAAAATTCCAACAACACACAACTTTTCTTCAGGTGGACCAATCCAACAAAGTATAATTTGTACAATCCGAACCATTCATATTTCCCTACTATGTTCTATCTACATTGAAAGATAACACCTGTCTGAGTGACCATATTCTAAAATCTTCCAAGAAAACCTCATCTTCCACAACTTATGAAATGTTTCCTTATGAAGGTTAAACCCACTAATTTCCAATGGACATTCCACACTAAAGTTCTCCCTACACCGGGGTGGCCTATACATAGGATTTTCATCCCAATATTTAATATGATCATAAAGATAAGATCATTATCCACTTTGAAATTTTAGCATCATTCCCCCACCTTCAATAAATAACCTGTCACTTCCATCACATAGGAACAACTTGGAACACAGGGGGATCATGTTGACACCACTATCGCATGCTTCTCTCTGACAGGGAAGTGTGTTTGTACACCACCATCGACTGAAGGTGAAAAAATCACTCACCCCATCCATGAATCACTAATTTTAATCTAGATCCTCATCTACCTACCCCACCGTCCTCACACATGGTTCCCTACAATAGGAACCTATTATCAAATCACAACTACACTATTATTATTTAATCAGCCACTATTGGATCAACATCATCAAGATCAATGTTACCACATGATTATGTATCCCATAGAATGAGATATTACTACATATATGGAACTGTCATGGAAAGATAATGGAATGTTTCTTGAATTCTTAATAGGCCTTTTTTAAGAATATATTTAAGGAAGGATTTGGTTTTTGTGCTTCATGAAAACCGTAAGGGTGTCCTTCATTTCACTCAAAAACTGATGAATTCCATATCTAGATTGAAATCCCATGTATACCTAAGTTACTCCTTAGTGTATAATCATGTGTCTTCAATTAAAAGTATATTCACATTAATATTCATTAAAAGGATGTTAATTTCTCATTCACATACATAACACAAAAAATGAAAATTATCAATTGATGGAAGATGAATACAATCTTATAGGCATATTTATCTACTCACCCCAGTTGAGGGGCCTAGTTAACTAACAAAGGTATAACCCACATCATTTATTTAATTTCTAACACCTCATGATACATTAAATGGTCACCAGTCTATACTGAAGTAGGTATTAATTTATATAATCGCCTTCATAAATGTGTCTCATGAAATTCCTCTTTCATTTTTATGTATAAACTAAATTCACTAGGTGAGTTCAATGAAATTTGATCTCCATTAGTGTAAACACCTTATACAACTAGGGTTTGGCTAGGGGTTTTATTAGAATATTCAAATCCTACAAATATATTATCGGATTAATAGATCATTATTATGTCTTTTTAGTAGGGGGTCCTTGAAAATACAACACAAATTAAAATCAAAATAAAAAACATTGATGTGATACAATAGTAATCCACTATAATTATATTCACTCTATGCTAGACATGAACTAAACAATGATTGTGATTATGGGAGAGGATTTCTGTGTTTTCTAACTCCGAGTGCTCTCACACCACCCAATACTCCAAAATGATACTCATTGGTAGTCAATAGAGCTTACAACATGTATATTCTAAATCTCACCACCATCCTCAATAGATATATCTTCCACATCACTGCTCAGGTGGTCTTTAGGGGAAATTGTATCTTATTCCCATAGTAAGGATGAATATCTATCTCCACCTACCAATTCTCACTCTACTGGTCTTTAACAAATTTAGTTTTATTTTAAAACACTACCGCGACTATATAACTATTCCTATATAGTGTCCACCACAAAATTTTAGATAAAACATTCGAATATAAAAGTAACACCCTATGATTTTATGATATATTAATAAATTTTATTTCTTTGAAAGATTGTGATACGTGTAGACCCGAGTATAAATGAACCATAATATAGTATACCATTATAAAATAGAAATTAAATCAGAGAAAAAATAAGAAAAACTAAATATTAAAAAATATAAATTATGGTTTTTTATAATTCAAATATAATGATAAATAGTACTCAATTTTTAGTAAAAGATTTATATGCTTCAAAAATACATTTCCCCTCAAAAATTCATTATTGTGAACAAGTAATATAATAAATTGTTTAATTTTTTAGAAACATTATTTCAAAAAATAAAATCAATATTTTAAATTATAATATAAAAATTCTCTTTGAGTGAATTTTTGGGATTTTTATAATCGGATTGATTTTCTTGTGAATAATGAAAAAGACCGATATTTATTGAAAATTTTATTTTTTTCAAGACTTTACACAGATCTATTTTATTTTAAAAAATGTTGAAAAGTAAAAATAGTTCTATAATATTATTTATATTCCAGTTTTGTTCATTTGTATCATGCTTATGATTGAATTTAGTATAAAAATGTTCTTATACATATTAATTATTATTTTATTCTGAAAAAATGTTTTTTGTTGTGTTTTTATTTTTATTTTAAATATGTTTATAACAATACTAGAAATTGAATCTTGAAAAATGGATTCCATATTTGGATTCTGAAGTTCAATTTTTTTTAAATCGTTCCCTTTTCTTTTAGGTCTACATGAATAGTTACCATAGTAAATTTTGGCTTCCATAATAATGGTAAAATGACTTCATTATGTTTAAAAATAATGTGATAAGGCTTAAAATTCATTTACAAACATACCTATATTTCATTATATTAAAATATATAATCCATAATAATATATTTATAAAATATATTTCCTTTTATTTCCAATTATTTTTAGTTTTACCATTATAATATTTAAGTAAAAGATAAAGACCAAAAAGTCACTTTCTTGCTTTTAATATATATAACATTTTGTGATAGGGATGAAAAGAACTTATTTTTTATTATAAATGGTTATTTATAATATAAATGATTATTTTTATCATGTTATTATATTTTAAATTTTTTATTATTTAATAATTACCTTAAAAGATTGTACAATACCCACATAATACTTGTGGAAATAGTTTTAAAATCATGTAAATGATTTTAAAATATATAGATGTAATTTTTTGAGGTAGTTATTGTTTCTAAAATTACATATATATATATATAGAATATTAGGTATTTGTGAAAAAAAATTAATCCCTTTTATATCATGTTGATTTTGAAGTAAAATAAAATGTATAGTTTTTAAAAAGTCCTTAATGATATTATAAATTAAATAACGATTTATTAAATTATTTAAAATTAATTAAAATTAAATATTAATCCTATTCACTAGGATATGGTTAAAAATATCAATCATTGTCCATTTATGAGTCTCTTTCTCTTTTATAATAACATTCTTAACCCTTAATGAGTAGAAAAAATTTATTTTGCAGTAATTGACAAAAGGTTTAATAAGGGTAAGAAGTAAGAGATAAGGGTGGAAAAATAAACAAAACATGACTAAATTGTATTAGATGAGATTATAAAGACTCATAAACTTCTCATATATTAATTATATATTATTTAAATTATTTTTCAAGAAAATTAATTTCTAATAATACATTAAGAAATTTCAATAGTGTGTCTCTCCCCAATTATAAAAGGGACCATCTTATCATATTTTACTCACACACATTGAGAATTATTTCTCAGAATATAAGATCTAAAATATAAAAATAGACCCTATAGCCACATCCTGGTGGATTTGTTTCTTTCTAAAATACATTACTTTCAAGGATTAAAGTCCAATTAGAAGAAGGTTTCTTATCGAAGATGTATAACACTTGACCGATCATTTTTAATTTTATTTATAATTATAACTCCTATAAATATGTGATATCAATTTTAAAATGAGTATTTAATTATCTTACCTATACTTAATTGTTATTATTTTAATTTAACAACTATTATCCACCTTCTTCGCATCCATTGGAAAATGATAATGTTGCTCGGCAATACAAGTGAACTATCACCTCCACAAAGCAATGTGGATTTTTTCAATTAAGATTAAATGAATGTTAATAGGGATAAATTTTACAAATATATATTATATAAGTTTTTTTATAATTATTTTTTAATGGTGATTAATTTTTTTCCTCACTTTCATTCCATCTATCAAAAAATGGAAAGGAAATTCATCCGTACGTATGACCTACCATTTCCTTGAGCGGTGTGATTCAATTTTCTGTATCTACCAATTATGGAAAAATATAAATATTTTTATAATTAATACATATGATCATAATATCATGAATAATATTATTTATATTATGGAACTTTAATCAACATAGATGGATTGGGACTTCTGAACCAAAACATGCATTGAAAATGAACGGTAATCCCCCAGAATAGTGATTTTAATAAAACAATTAATAACATGGTGATAATATGTTATACATAAATAAATTATTTTATAATATAGATGGATGTTTTTCTATAACAAATTTATAGTAAATATATATTTATTATATTGGATGTTCGAACAAGTATAGATAAATATGAGAATTCACGTAAGGGATTTATGTCTCAATCCCATTTATTTTGGGATTTTTTATGCTTGAATTTATATTGAGAAAATTCTACAATTATTATGTGATACATAAAATTATTTTTATTATTTTTGTCAATTTATTTCTAGATAATACATGATTTCCTTTCACTCTCATAAATTTATTTACTCAATATACTGAAATAATTGTTTTAAGGAAAATAAATTATTCTTGATTATTTAGGAGTGAAATTTTTATTCCTTGTACATGTTTTATTTAAAATATCTATAAGAATTTTTTTAATAATCTCCTATGTTTCTAAATCCATTTTACTCATGTTTTAATTTTTTACAAAATTCTAAAAATGTAATCTTATTATCATTATCCAAAGAAGGTAAATTTGAAATTTAATGAAAATATAAAATGAATAATTGTTTTTATTTACATGACTTGAATATAATTTTCCACTATCATGACCACTAAATTATGTGAAAAAATACAATGTGACTTTAATTTTCTTAAAAAAAATCTAAATTCATAATATTTTGGAATTTTTTTATTTTAAATAACTGATTTTGAAATGAAATTTTCATTTTATAGAAGATATATTACAGAGATAGTTTAAAGAAAAATTTCATTTATGATAACATATATTATGGTTAGTTAATAGTTTTTATGAATATGATCCAAGGAAACGATCTTTTTATATCTCTAGATAATTTGTGTTTTTTATAATGATATATTTATCAAACCTGTTTATTTCTAATGGGTTATTCTATTATGTATTAATGAAAAGATTATGAATTCTATGTTTCTTCCAAAGTTTTGATATAAAGATTTGATGGATGTTTTATGAACCTGTGGCACACGTATATGTGGTTTTCATTATCTTATGGGTGGGATGAAAATTACTTCTCCCTCTAATGCATTATCAAATGTTTTATATCTAATGAGATAATTATGGTAAAAACGTTGATGTGCTTAATCCACTATGGGTAATATGTACATTATGTACTGTAGAAAACAATTAGGGATGATAGATCCCCTATAGGAAATTTGTGATGATTCCTGATCCACTATTATTTGATATTCTTGGTAGTTAACATTCACATAAGAAATGGTATCTATACTTATGATGGTGCCACAATTTTATGACATGAAGATATGGTTCATGATTGATTTAAGATGATTTATTATTATTAGGATTGATATCTTTTAAAATGATATAGTTTCATGCCATTAATCTTTATTTTGATCAATGTAATATTGTGTATGATCTTTGTATGTTATGTTCATGATTTCATACCCTTTTGATTATATTATGGTTTAATATAATCATTAATTGATGTTTTTCATGTTTACCCATACTGAGCATTAGATATCACCCTTTATTATTTATCCCTTTACCTAGGTAATAATGAAAGATTTATATAGGGTATGTTAATGAATAATAATTTTTAAGAATATTATAAGGGAAAATAATGAATATATTTCATTAAATAAGAATATTATGTCTTTATATTTCAAGGGAACTAAACCTTTATGGTCCTCATGTGTGTTTTTTCAAAATATATTGAATATTTATTTACAAAGATGGAATATTTATACACAAAAGTATAGGTTTCTATAGTTTTATCATTGGATGGGTTTAGTAAAATTTTATATATTAGTAATAGAAAAATTTGGTGAAATATATGGGGGTAAGTTTATGTATAGGGTGACATCATAATGGGTTGGTAATGATGATATTAAATGGTATTAGTATAAATAAATCCTTGTATGGATACTATATGTGGATATTGTTTTGGAATTGATTCATCTTAGGGTAATAACCCCAAAAATTGTTTGTCGAGTATTTCTCTTTAAACATTCTAGTGCATGGTGAGTTTTTCTTACTATTAACCTAGTTTGATACTTTTATGGGTTTTTCTATGGTTAATTAACATTATATTTATGGACCATGTTTAAGGATTTTTGAATATGATAATCAAATATATCTTTGGTTAAAACTAATATTTAATATATTGAAAATAATGAGTCATGATTTAAACATCCTATAAATGATTCTCTAGAATATATGATTGAACCTTCTAGTTAAAAATATTTGATTGTCATGTGCTAATAGGTATGATAAAATATTGATTTACCATATCTGGTCTTAGTTATATGCATCCATTTATGTTAGGAAACGTATCAAGTAATGTTAATTCACATAGTCAATGATTAGATGTTGAGCTTTCCATGAAAATTTATAACTTTATTATGGTCACATTAAAGCCTATAGTTTCTATCCGATTAAAGTTTAAATAAGTGTGATTACTAAAAATATTGTGATTATCCCTCTAGTTGAATTTTATTTGAATCTACGAATGTATTATACTTCATTATATATTGTCTATTTCAATTTTTGATCAAGGGAATACACATTTCATACTCTGAAGGTATCTATGGTAATTTATCAGTGTAAGGTTGAATATGAACTTCCAATGAGAATTAAATTTACCTTTTTTTATTAATTCCTTTCTATGGAGGGTATTTATCTTAGATGTTTGGGAAGAAAATCTACATTGAGGATACTATTATTTTATGGGATTTTGTTTATGTTTTCTAAAATAGTTTCCTAGTCTTCCACTGAATCCTGAAGTCGAGTTTTCAATAAAAAATGTTCCTACATCTACACCCAAATGAAATAATTATTATAGAATAATTCCAGTTGAGTTACAATTATTGAAGAATAAAAACTACTAGAATCTATAAATCGGATTCATATTCCTTAGTTCATCACCATAGGGTGAAATTGTTCGTTTTTTAATAAGGAAGATGGTTCAATGCATATTTTCATTGATTATTGGGAACATAACAACATATTATCATGAAAAAGAATCATACACCATATATCGATGATTTTTTTGATCAATTAAAAGGACTTTTAATAATTTTCTAATATTTACCTTAATTATAAATATCATTAATTGATTACTTAAGAAAGGGGATATATATATATATAAGATATCATCAAATATAAGGTATGGAAACTTTGAATTTATAGTGATTCAATTTGGTATTAAAAATTACCCCCATTTATTCAAAGATTTAATGAATACAGATTTAATAGATTATATTGATCATATTTATATTGTATTTATAGAATGATATGCTTATATATTTTAAGAGAATGTAAGAGAAATAATATCACTTAAGTACTATTCTGATGACCACAAGGGAGAAACAATTGTATGATTTTTTTGAAGTGTAAATTTTGGATTAAGAATGTTTAATTATTAGGTCATATAATCTCAAGTGAGCATATATCAGTGGATCCTTCAAAGATATATGTTATTGAGAAATATAATAGACCAAATAAAGTTACTGAGATCCATAGTTTTCTTGAGTTAGTTGGATACTACCATTGTTTTGTGAAATATTTCTCATGAGTATCTAATCCACTCAACATATTGACTAAGAGGGGGTTATGGTTTTGTGGACTAATGAATGTTATGAAAATATCAAGGAACTAAAAGGAAAGACATTATGAACACTTGTACAAACATTACCCAACATTGGAAAAGGTCTTGTGATCTATAGTGATAAATTTAATAAGTTATTGGTATGTGTACTCATTTTGAAGGATATATTGATTTCTTATGACTCATGCTAAATAAATGTTAATGAAAAATGACCTAACATGTGATTTGGAGTTAGTTGTAGTAATTGTTTCATTAAAAAATGGATGAATTATCTTGATGGAGAATTATGATACACACACACACACATATATATATATATATATTCTTCTTATGAGGATTATTGTATATATTGAATCAAGAAGATATAAAAATGTTCCTCATAAGGTGGTCAGATTTGATTAAAGATTTTGACATATTAATAGATTACCACCCTTGGAATGTTAATAAGGGGGCTGATGATTTCAGTCGAAATGGTCATTCAAGTTTCTTTGTGATGAGGATCAGAAAAGATCCAATATTTATGGATTCTAAATGGATGGATCTATAAATCATATATGAAGGGGAGAAATATTTTTCTACATTAAATAAGTTTTAACCATCAATCCAGGAGAGGATTAAAGGTACACATAAGGAAGATGTGGAAAAATAGAATAAGGTCAGAAATTATTCGCATTTCAACCCTAATTTTGATGGATTTATAAGGTTTAGGAGCCATGTATATGTTATGCTTATACCATATTTGAAGGAGATATTTGATAAAGACCACAGTTCATCATTCTCTCTTTATCCAATAATTATAAAGAGTTATAGAGATCTGTAAGATTATTATTGATGGGATAAAAAAATGAGTAATTATATAGTATGTATCTTGGTTATTGGTATGTCCACAAGTTAAGGTTGAAAGAATAAAGCCTACAGAGATATTATAAGAACAACCATTACTTAAATGTAAGTGAAAAAACATATTACCATATATTTCATCATCTGACTCCCTAAAATGTATAAATTCCATAATTATATTTGTTTTATAGTCTATCTCCTTATCAATTAGTCAAAAATTATTTCTCTTAGGGAATATTTCTATCTTGATCAATTTTCTAGGTAATAAATTAAGTAAGTTGTAAGATTAGATCAAGTACCAAATTCTATTTTATTTTATTGCGATCTAAGGTATACACCACCATTTTATAAAAGTATTTAGCATGATATGGATATAGTATTGAGTTTCAATAATGAATATCATCCCTAGACATATGGTTAATCTTAGAGAATAATTAAAACATTAAAAGACATTTTGAATGATTTCACTATGTATGTCTATGGTGATTGGGATCAAAATATCAATTTTTGGTATTTTCTTATAACAATAACATTCAATCAAAAATTCATAGGGATATTTATAATTATTTATATGGTTGGATGTGAATAAATCCTGAATTCAAGGATGAAGTTCATGAAGGAATCCTTCTGGGAACAGAGCTAGGTAAGGAAATAGAAAAGAAGGTTAGAGTCATATTGAAGAACATAAGGGTAGCCCAAAGTCAACAGAAATGGTATGTTTACAATTTTTTGTCAGAACTAGAGTTAGAAGATAGTAAAAAATTATTCAAACAAATTTCTCTAGGGAATAAGATTATGAGATTCCAAAAGAAGGGAAATCGAGCCCAATGCATATTTGTCCCTTTGATGTTATTATCCATTTTGTTACAGTAACAAAAAATTTGTAACTTCCACCTAATATCACTCAAGTTCATGATGTGTTCTATGTGTATGACTTAAATAAGTACATAATTGATCCTTTAGTTGTTCTGAACCCAGAGTTCATACCCTTATAGAAAGATCTCTTTTTTGAGGAAGAACCGATGAAGATTCTAGATTGTATAGACAAAGTGATCTGAAAAGAATAATCACTTGGTCAATGTATTCAAGAAAAAAATATAAATTATAAGAATATATGTCGGAACCTAAAGATGTGATGAGTTATAAGTATCCTCAATTTTTCTATATATTAATAAATTTTCTTTATTCAATAGATTGTGATACATGCAACCCCAATTCTAAATGCACTAGAATATTGTATACCATTATTACATGGCTGTTAAATTGGAATAATGAATATGAATATCCAAAATTTTAAAATATGTATACATGTTTTAGATAATGTAAATATATTGATAAATAAGTACTCAAATTTTATTTAAGTCTTTATATAATTAAAAATTATATTTTTCCTCAAAATGGGGTTTAATAAAAATATAAGATAATTAATTTCAACAAATTTTAGAAAATTAATTGGACTCACGGAAATTTAGTTTTTAAATAATCACATCAAATTTATATTAAACTGAATCTTTGGTATTTTTTTGAAAAGACAGATTTTCTAGTGAATAGTGAAAAATATTGATTTTTTTGGATAACTAAATTACTGATTCAAACATTTACCATGTCCTACTTTTTTTAAAGGTTTAAAATGTAAAATTATTTCTCTTATTTTAGTAAAATAAATTTAATCACATTGGAATCAATTTTATTATATAATTATGTTTTAAAAAAATTATACATAAAAAAATATGTTTCTTAAAAAATTTATTTCATTGTGTTTTTTAATTTTTTTTCTAAAAATTAATTTCCACAACTTCTAGAAAATGAATTTTGAAAAATCGTTTATGTATTTTTATTCAAAATTTCCAAATTTTTTAAATAATTTTATTTTATTTTTGGTCAATATGAATAATATTATTATTATTTCCTTGTTACACCAAAAAAGGTAATATGAGTCAATTTAGAATAAAACTAATCTAATGAGGCTTAAAATTAATTAATTAAGCATTCCTATACTTAATTGGATGAATCAATTGCATCTATAATCATACAAATTGAGAATATATAACCTTTTTATGCCTTTTATCTTTAATTTTTACCATAATAATATATAAGTAAAAGATAATTACAGAATTGTAACTTTATTGCTTTTAATTTCTATAATATTCAATGATATGGATAAAAACACATATGATTTATTTTAAATTGTAATTTGGAATATTAATTAATCTTTTTACCATGATTTTTTTAAAATTTCTTGTGATATAATTATTACCTTAAATGGGTACAGAACAATGACACGGTATTTGTGGAAGTAGTAGAAAAATCAAGTAAATGATTTAAAACATTCAAAAAGTAATTTTTTAGTGAGTTATAGAGTACCATGAATTTTATATTAAATATAATATTATATATATTATTTAATGATTATATTTTAATTATTATTTTTTCATGATGATTTCAATGTCAAATAAAGAGAATAGTTCCAAAAATGTCATTAATACTATTATATAATTAATAATAGTTTATTAAATGATATAAAATTAATTAAAAAATATTCTTCCAAATTAATGGGATATGGTTGAAAATATAAGCCTTAGTTCATTTATGAGTTACTTTAGCTTTTATTATATGATTCCTAATCCTTAAAGATTAGAAAACATTAATTTTGTGGTAATTGTCAAAAGGGTTAACATGGGGTTAAAAAAAGTGATATGGGATGAAACATAACAAAAAGATTAAAAAATTTATTGTATGTGAGGATATAGAATCATACACAAATTATCAGAAAATTTTATTAGTTTTGAGAATTTTTTTAATGAAAATAAATTTATATTAATACATTAAGATATTAAAAGAGTGCCACGATCCTCACTTATAAAAGGGTACCTATTCTCTTCTTTTATTCACACCCATTGAAAAATATATATCATAAAATCGCTTAAATAATATCATAATACCTTACTTCAACAATTATTATATTTTATCAAAATATAATTCTTTCAAGGCTTAAGGTGTAAGCCGAAGATGCTTTCTTAACGAAGAGGTATAACCCTCAACTGTAAGTTTTCAATTTTATTTATTATTTTAACTCCTATAAATAAATTTTATAAAATATAAAATAATAAATTTATTATCTTTAATACACTTAAATATTATGATTATTAAGTAACAAAAATTATCCACCTTCTTAATATTATTTGGAAAGTGATAACGTCGATCAGGTGTACGTGTGAGTTATAACATTCATGAACCGTTGTGACTTATTTTTTTACATTCTATTATGATGTATGGTAATAAGGATTTATTTAGTAAAAATATATGATATATATGATATAATATTAATTTTTTAAATATCTATGATTATATATATTTTTTCGTTCCATCTATCAAAAAATGGATACCATACTCAGGTGTATATACGACCTATCATATCTAGGAGCATTGTAATTCATTTTTCTCTCTATAACTTTTACAGATGAAACAAAATATATATATATAATGAATATATATGATATTAATATCATGAATAATTTTTTTAAAATGATGTTATCATGATCAAAGTATTTTCACTAGGATTATCGAACAAAAACATGCATGAAAAATGATGTAATTATCAAAAAACAATTATTTTCATAAAAAATTGTTAATAATATGGTGATAAATGCTATATGTAAATCATATATGGTATGATATATATGAGTACAGTTCCTGAATACATGTATAATAAATATATATTTATTATACTAGATATTTGAACATGCATGGAAATCTCAGTCTCATTTTATTTAGGATTGTTTCGGCTTGGATTTTCGTTAGGGAATTTATATAATCATTATTTGATAAATTCCATTCATTTTTGTCTTATTATGTTCTTATTTATAGATAATACAAATGTTACTTTTGTTTTCCTCTATTTAATTTTCTAAAAGATTGAAAAATATTTTTAAGGAAAACAGACCATGTTTTACTATTCAGCCGATAATTTTTTCTTCCATGAGAAGTATTCATTAAAATGTTTGGAATAATAATTTTAATACTATAAAATTATTTTTTAATGTATAATTTACCCTGGTTTTATTTTTTAAAAAAGTAATTTAAAATAAATTTTCTAATAATTTACTAAATTATGTGTTTTTATTTTTACTAAAAGTATAAAATTATTCTTTTTTTACATCATGACATGAAAATAATATCTTGTAACCTTGATTAGTAAATGATTTGAAGATTACATTATATCATTCAATGATTTTTAAAAAAATATATTTGATTACCTTTTTATAAATTTTTATATTTTGAAGAAGTAGGTTCAAAATAAAAATATTATTTTTCTCAACAAATATTCTTGAGATCTCTGAAATAAATTATTCATTTATGATAAAATCCTTTACTTATTTTTATGATTTACTGGGAATATTATAAATGAGTACCACCCTTATTCTTTATTTGGATGGTACATGATTAGGATGATGTGATTCTTATGGAAACCATTTCTTTTCCAATGTCTATAATGAATTTATGAAATGTTTATGATACTTTTTTTCTTCCCATGGGTTATGATATGGTGATATGATGAATGTTTTTGAATATTATGGAACAAATATGTATGGTATCAATTATTTGGATAGTGGGACCATAATTATATATCCCACCATTGATATGAATAATTTTTTATATATCATGAGATAATTATGGGAAACAAATCATTGTAGTTGACTCACAATGGAAAATTATAATGTGCTTGATTAGATATGAGAAATAAGAAGGGATTCAAAATCCAATATCGGAAACATGTAATGATACTAGAACCACTATGATTTGATGGTCTCAGTTGTAAAACTTGACACATGAAATGGGTTGTATACCTATTACGCTGTGATGATTTTATGAATTGAACTTATGCTTCACGATCAATTTATAATGATTTATCACTTTTATGATTTATGCCTTTTGAAATGATAATGTTTCACTTCATGGATCTTGAATTTGATCCCCAAATGATTCTGTTTGATCCTTTTAATATGTGTTAATGATTTCATACCATTGTGCTTATCTTAATCCTCCATATGATATCCCATATGTTTACCCATACATAGAATATTATTCAACCATTTCATAAGTTTCCCTTCCTCACGTTATGAAGATATATTTAATTTGGATATGTCTATATAGAGTACAATGTGGGAAGATCTTTACGAGATATTTTAAAGGCAATTCATGAATGGGGATATTTTGTAACGAGTCTTCATAGACACTATACAGTTATGGTTTTTAGGTCTGTATTTATTAAATATATTGAATATTAATATAAAAAGATGAAATTTTTATGTATTGAAATCTTGGGATTCTATAATAAAACATTTCTAATGAACACCTCATGAGGTCTGTGAGACTCGAAACATAATTGTACATAATCGTGATACACTGTGGAAGATCCAACATCCGAGGATTAAACTACATCCTTAAAAAGAGATCAATCTCCAACCATGGTAGAGTAGTCTCATTATGAGTTCAAGAAATACATCACCCACTAACAACCCACTATATCATGTAGGGAGCTTCATACAAGAATCATATTCTGATTATCAGGAGTCCAAACATGATGAGAAAAATAGTCTTAGACTCCACCAAATTTTTTTTCACCCAAAGATCATGCTTACATCCGAAAACCATGACGTCTCTGTTATCATAATGTTCATATCTTGCCCATAACATATAAAATCACATCCATCCAAGTGGAAAATATTACATGATCTATAATAAAGATATGTGATAAGGAAAAAGGAGAGTGAAAACCATGTTAGATTGTGTGGCAAGGATGTCTCTTAACTGAGTATTGGGAAAAAACACATTACCACTAACTAATTAGTGGTGACAGAACCAACTATAGGCATAGTATCATCATAACCATTCCAATTCATGTAAGTTGTAAATTTGTGGGTGGAACCCTTCATGTCATAGGACAAATGCATATCAAATCGATCTAACATAGGAAGGTGATGAATGATCATAACATATTTTTATATGATATATGTACCAGGTTTCTTGTAACCCACAATGATTTATTAGATACATGGGTCGACTAATATCTTATCAGGGTCATGAGGAAATTAATTACATGTTATCGCACCGAAACTAGTCTCATAAGTTTTATAATAAAATTCAATACCCATTAAAATCAATTTACTATGTTCTAAAAACTAGTCCCCACATGAATACTATCTAAAAACACGATCATTATGTTAAAAAATCTTTTATACATCTCTAATATGCCAAGATATACCCAATCCTTTTCTAGGATAATAGTAAGCTGATACTACTACCCCCCAGATCACCACCAATAGTTTAGGGGATAATAAATAACACTAAGTAAGAAAATCACACAATATGTGTAGCCTTAATCTATATAAACATGAAATAGACACATATCTCTAGATTGTTATAACTACCCATTCCACTAATAGATGATATTTAATTAATTATATTTTTTATAACACATGAATGTGATAACCAATACTTTTATAATTCCATAAAGAAATATACGAATAGAATTATGTATATGATAAGTCCCAAAATCTTGAATACCTTGGAAATAAAATATATCATCCTTGTAGTGTGTACCTCTATATCACTATCCAGCTAAAATGGTCACCACTATTATCCTGATCACGATTGATCTATCATACATCATCCAATGTCACCATGATTTTCTACAGTTTAGTTATTAACTAGACATTCTTTCTGTATATCCACCAAAACTATCTCTTAAATGGGTATCACATGTTTAAAAACAACACATATGGGTTCAAATCCCTTTTAGGGGTGAGTAAAAACATACTCAGTAGGATGCCTTCAAAAAAAGAAACATCAAATAAATATATCAGCAAAAACCCCTGAAATACTAAATTTTCATTAATTAATGTAATATGTAACATATATATTCTCTAAAATAAATATTTACATGTATATAAAAAATTCATGGTCATCTCAAATAAAAAATCATGAATGTTCATATCTCAAAATTAACTATATGTTCTTGAAGAACCAAAAAAATCCCAAAGTCGATAGCCTAGTTTAATGATGCATCATGAAGTAATCCTAAGGTTTCTTGAGTATTTAAAAGTATTGAAATATTTGAATGAGACTACCATTTGAAAACCTACACTCTCATCAGAATTAAAAATTAGATGTCAAGCCTCATTGAATTATGTGTGTTAGATGAGGGAGTATTGTACCATACCTTTGCATAAGTGTCATACAACTAATCATGTAAATGAACAAAAGATTCTAAGAAACCCATGATGCCTTATATGAAATATGATGGAAGATACCTTTCCCTAGGTAAGTGGGTTGGATACTGACTCCAGAGGTAGATCACATGCCCTTTATGATCTCTTTAGATATGGGAGATACCAACTCCAAAAATTACGGATTTCATGCCCAAAGTATGTGGGGGTGGGGTGGGGTGGGGGAATACATAAATTATATATTGTGAAAGTAGAAAACAAAACACCCTAGGTATGTGGGGTGGATTAAAAACCATATCTAAGGATAGTGGTGTAATTCCATAGACCTTCATGTTCCAGTACATTTCTAAAATCTCATTCCCATTAAACAGTTCCACAGAAATGGTCAAACCGGTCATGGTCGCACATCGAAACGGTGGAACAGCTTACTGTGTCCCATCGAACTGGTGGCACTGTGATGGTGGAACCATGATAGTGGCATCGTAATGGTTTCACCCTCACGGTCTCACACCAAAATAGTGGCACCGTAATGGTCACACCATCACGGTCACACACTGAAATAGTCTAACCACTTATTGTGGCACCGTGACCATGGAACCGCTTACGGTGTCCCACTAAACGGTCTCCCACCCTTGTTTCTTTTTCCAATCTCGCTCCCTCTATGATTCTTTTGACATAAGAGTTTTTTAAATAACCATTTAAAATCCATTAAATGCTCATAAAATGATATCAAAAATCCTCCAAGAGTTGGGTGACCATTGACTTACCATAATGTGGGGATTTTTTTCTTCCTCAGTGCCACACCATTTTTCAGTACTTTCCATTTCCTCCCTATTATGTGTTTTCCTCTGTTTAAAGGATACCCTTTAACTCACTTCCATTATGGCCACCTCTGTGAATAAAATTATTAAAAAACAAATTAGTTCCATTTTGTGTAACCTTATAACTGTGTGGAGAAACCACGATACACCTTTACAGTCTTTCAAACATACATATCTCGTAACTCAAGGATTTCGTGTTTTTATCGCATGATAATTCTTTCTTCTTTTGGGATAGTATCGTTTCTTTTCCTTGGTGCATTCAGAGTCCCCCTTCCTGAAGCTAGTGGTGAGCCAGTGCTGGAGACTTTCCAACCCACTCTTGGAGCCCCCAGAGTTCCTCCCCAATAAGTCACGCATCCCCAGTTCTTGGCATGTGGAGAAAAACTTCGACCGTTGATAATCCATTTAGGGTTCTTCTTTAGTCGCTCTTTACTATGTATCATGCGGGGCGGTGGGTATGCTAATGTTTCTATGGGGATGGATGAAACCAATCCTTAATGAAGAAAATAAACAGAATTTTAAAGAATTAAGTTGTGTGTTTGAATATTTTTCTATACTTTTTTACCCGTGATTATATGTTATTAATTGTATTGGTTTCTGTCCACTGAAAATAATTTTTGTTGGTGGTGTTTCATTGCGCACCAAGGGACCCCTATTTTCTGTGATGATGGAATGGATATAACATATAAATTTTTTAATCACGAAAGCTCAGTTTATTAAATGGATTTCCAGTGAACAAGAATCCCAGTGTGATCACCCTAGATAAACCAACAGAAAAGAAGGAACTCATAGACTGGTGTGTTTAAATTTGGAAACTCCCCTAGTTTGTCTTTGTAATATGTGTCGTTATTCTTCTTGATTCTTGTCGGGTGACATGGATTGGAATGGGATCCCCTATTGTGGTGAAGTAGTTGGTTTTTGGATATAAGGCTGTGTAGGGACGTATGGTGGGTCTTGTTTTGGTTCCAATACATTGTTGGATCTAACAAATCCCTTTTTTGTTGAGACTTTAAAGAGAACCAGGTGTTAATGCTTAAATTGATGCTTGACTATTTTCTTTCCTTGGTTTTTGTCTGTTCTTTTTTGTTTCCTCATTGTAAAGAATTATTTAAATGGAATCAATTTAATATGAAATCAAGAATGGTTTTAATAGGGAATTGTTTTCTGGAAATGTGTTTTGACTTGGTTGTGGCTGTTGTAATGATTATGAATGAATAGTAATGAGGTTGTTTGTGTGTGAGAAGGTTTGGAACCCTTGGGTTGGGATGCATTCTTGTTTACCTATATATATAATTTTAGTTCATATATATCATATTCGTGCCCCACCCAATTTGAGAACTTCACGCCGAACAACCCTATTTCATGGGGGAGTGTGTTTTCCCAATAATCCTATGAGTGGTTGATTATTATCTCATTTTCTTCTCATTTACTGAGTATCCCAAGACACCTCAGGCATGCTATGATGGCCTGAGGTCCATTGTAGCACAAGATTATTCATGAATGGAACATTGTGGTGGTTGGACTAGGTGTGTGCAGGAAAGTTGTTTCCTAAGTATCTTTTGAATATAGTCGAGGTGTCTTCAGGTGTGGATGTTGTTGTTTTGGATCATGTGTCTTCGAGCGTGGTGGTAGTTGTTCTAGAACAGGTGTCTATGAGCGTGGTCACGTGTGGTTGTGGCCCAAGTGTTTTTCGGTGGAATGTGTGGTTGTGGTAGCCCAGGGGTGTGCGGGTGGGGTATGGCAATGGGACTGTGGTGAAAATGGCAGGGAAGGTCTGACAAATAGGATGTTTTCAATAACCATTGGGAAAGTGGTGCAGGGAACCCAAACATTGTTGTGTTATTAATATTACATTACATGACTTATGTTCTTTGGGGAGAGTTCCTTGGTGTGGTTTGGGTGGACATATTTCTTATTAGGTGCTTCGATTATCTCATTTTCTCACTGTGTATTAGAATTCCTCCCCTCTTGTGCATAAGTGCTTTTGGATTCCTGTACTGATTATACCTGTATACTCACCCTTCGTATATTAAATTTCTTTCAGGTTTCTTGGAGGACTTCGAGGACCGTGCGAAACCCTATTAGCTCGTATGACGGGTCTTTTGATGGTGATTTTTTCTTTTTTTTGGAACATCCATTTGTAGTTTTTCTTGTACTTCGTAGCACATAATTATTCGAACATGCATATTGGAATGGATTGTTTTGGACTTACTTTTAATTCCAGCTCTTGTGTTTTTTTCGGATTTACTATCTTATCTCCCAATCATACTAAATAAAAATTCTAATTACTACCATATTACAAGTTATTCTATCCACTTGGTTCTTGACGCCACTCCGGGGCCTATTAAAGGCGGGTCTCGGGGGTCATTATCTCTCTATCATCTTAAGGACGGAATGGTTTGGAAATATGTTGTCCCTTACCTCATCTTGGTGATGGTGGGTCATGATATAATGATATCGAAGTGAGGTTGGTCGAGAGATAGGATGGAGTTCTGAGTTTGGAAAAGTGAGGATTGCATTGGATGGTAGGGAAACATTGTTAGGAAATCTTGGTATGTGAGATACGCCAGGGAAGACCGGATAGGAAACTGGATTTTAGGGCCCCCTGTGATCGGACACAAGGATTATAGGCCTACTGAACGACCCATTAAGGCTACACTGATTGTAGGTTAGAGACCTTAGGAAGGTTAAGTGTATGTTAACAACTTGTATTCTTGTGTGTCTTTGGTATTTTGGGATTTTTTATAAATAAAAAGTCTATGAAAAATCTAAAAGAAATATTCTACACTACTCGGTCTTAGGAATTTATTGTTTACCTTTAAGCTATGGAACCCATATGACCTCCACGAGTTGTGCGTGTGATCAAGGCCCAAGAGGCTGATTTAGTTTATCAGTTGATGGATGATCGAGAGGAGGAGGGTGACCAATGGCCAGTTACCCTTCACGCCTTTCATTGGAACACCCTCGGGAAGTACAAGGGAATTATCTCAGACATGGAGACATAGAGCTAGCTTGAAGAGCTGGTTATCACTTTCATCTTGATCCAGGATAAAATGGAGTACTGGGTTCCTCTGGAAGTAATCCAAATGTGGGTAGAATCACATCCGTGGTGGAAACTCTACCTTGGGGAGAAGAGGGAGGCTAGGGTTTTGTGGACTTACATCGATGGGGAGTTTTGGGCGGAATTCCTATTTTCTACGATGAAGGCTGAGAAGAGGTTGGAACTTCTCACCCTTCATCCAGGGGAGTATATTAGTGAGAGAGTTCAGGATCATGTTCTAGGATATCTTTCACTTTTCTCCCAAACTCTTCCCAGATGATGTGTCTCGGATGAGAGGTTTAGAGGAGGCACTCTAACCTTCTATTTATTATGTTGTTACTCCCTTCACTCTACTGATATACTTGGAGGTCCAGAATAAGGCTGAAGTGGGGGATAGGATGCACACACTAGGAGTTGTGCCCTGATATGGGATCCTATTGGTCTCATCAAAGGGGAAGGCCATTAAAAGTATGCCACCAATGTCAGGGCCTTCTAGGTTTTGGCAAGTGGGGAGCCGGCCCCAGCAGTTCCAGTTTCAATCTCTTAGCCCTCGCCCTTTCTTTTCAGGACTAGGACTGAGATTCTTCTTATGTGGCCATCGTGGAAACCTTCATAATCAGTTCCAGGACAAAGTGAATTACAGTGGGGGTGCACCGGTTTAGTGCCCAACTCTACAATAGCAGTTTCCAGCCAGGCCCTTTCAGTAGTAGCAGTAGAGACAGTGAGCACCCACTGTTCTGAGAGCAGACGTTGCAGAAGGAGGCTGACCTCAGGGTTCTCCTCAGGGTCCTCGACCAGGGCATGGTTGGGGAGGTGGCCGACATCCAAGTGCAAGAGGAGTTGCACGTGGGTAGTTTCATGTCGTATATTCAACAGTTCTAGTAGGTCCAGATGTCATTCGAGGTACAATCATCTTGTTCAGTACTCTTGCATGCACCTTGTTGTATTCAAAAGCTTCACACTCCTTTGTTTCACCCATTATATCCCATGGATTAGGTATAGACATAGAGACACTTTTCGTAACCCTGATTTTTAGTACACCAATCAGAGGTCAGACTATCTTTTCTTGTGTTTGCTGAGGATGTAGACTGATGTTGGGACCACATCAGTCCAGTGGGGACCTTCTTTTTCTGTAGATTCATCCATATGATGTCATTTTAGGCATCGACTGGTTATTCCATGTGTGTTCCATTATCGACTGCTTCCAGAGAATGGTTGTATTTTAAGATATGGGCAGCCGACATGTGACTTTCGTCAGTGAGCAAGGTTAACAAGAGGCAAGCTGGTGAGTGGAGCCATTTCTTTCCATGTTGGTCGAGCCTTCTGTGGACTCAGAAATGATAGAATCTTTAGGGATTTCCAGTGTGTACATCGTTGTCTTTCCTGAAGAGGTGTAGACTATACACTCTCGACGTGATGTTGAGTTCGGGATAGACTTGCAACCTGGGGCCCATCCACTTTTGATGACTCCCTATCGGATGTCACCTTTTGAGTTGTGGGAGTTACAAATTTCAATTTTTGATATGATGAAGAAGGGTTTTGTCTGACCAAGCGCGCCACCATAGGTTTCTCTGGTCTAGTTTGAGAAGATGGAAGATGGTGGTCTCTGGTTCTGTATAGACTATCAGAGACTGAATCCGTTAATGGTCAAAAACCATTACCCTCTCATGAGGATAGATGAAGTTTTTTATCAGTTGAAGGGGGAATGATGGTTCTCTAAGATCGAACTGTAGTCAGGATATCACTAGTTGAGGATGAAGGAGGGTGACATCTCAAAGACTGCCTTGAGGTTCAGATTTGGGAACATTGAGTTATTGTTCATGTCGTTCAACATTACAAATGCTCCAGCCGCATTCATGGGGCTCTTGAACACCGTCTGTGGAAATATCTAGACTGGTTTGTAGTCGTGTGTATCGGCATCATCTGGATGTACTCATGATCAAAGGAGGATCACATCGATCATATGAGGATGGTTTTAGAGGCCCTCCAGTAGCACGAGCTCTAAAGGATGTATTCCAAGTGTATGTTCCAGACACGAGAAGTGCACTTCCTTGGACGCATGGTGTATGAGCAGGGGATAACAGTGGAACCATCAAAGGTTGAGGTGGTTTTTTCTTGGGTAGAACACAAGAATGTGATGGAGGATCTTACTTTCCTAGGTCTGGTAGGATATTACCGATGGTTTGTGCCTGACTACCCTCGTGTTAAAGATCCTTTGAAAGCTATGACCAGAAAGAACCAGGCCTTCGTGTGGAGTGAACAGTGTCAGGAAGCCTTCAGTTATCTGAATGGGAAGCTGGTTAGTGCCCTAGTGATGAGGTTTTCAAAAGAAGGGGTGATGTTTGAGGTGTTCTGTGATGCTTCAGGCCAAGGCTTGGGGAGTGTGCTGATTCAACAGTAGGGGTGATCTCATATAGGTCTAGGAAGATACATTCCCATGAGAATATCTATGCCACCCATGACTTGGAGCTCACATAGTTTGTGTTCAAACTAAAACTATGGTGGAAATACTTCTTCTGGGAGCACATTTTGTTCTACATAGATCAGAAGAGCTTGAGGTATATCTTCTACCAACGGGACCTGAACTTTTGGCAGTGGTGGTCGATGGAGTTTCTTGAGGACCGCGACTTCGAAATCTCTAACACTAATGTTAAATGGAATAGTGCAGTACTCTCTATTTCAGAAGGTGGTGGAGTCTCAATGGTGGGTTATAGAGGCTGAAGTGATGTGAGATCTTATTAGAGAGGGTGATTCTCCAGGAGGATGGTCGGAATATGGGCAGAATCAGATGATGTTTCATGGGATGTTTTTCATCCAGTTGGAAATAAGGAAGAGAGTTCTTGGTGAGTTCAACAACTCAACCATGGTGGTCCACCCAGGAGTTTCCAAGATGTACTATGTCCTGAAGGGTCAATTTTGGTGTCCTGGTGTGAAGCGGGCGGTGGCCACGTTTGTGGAAAAGTGCCTCGTGTGTCAGAAGGTGAAGGCTGAACACCGCATCCCAGGAGGTCTGTTACACCATTTATATGTCCACGAGTGGGAGTGGGATGACATATTAATGTATTTCATCATGGGAATTCTCATATTTCAAGGGAGTTATGATGCAATCTGGTTTGTGGTGGACTGGCTGAAGAAATCAACTCACTTCCAAGCCATCAAGGAGTCGAGTGAGGTGGATGCCCTACCATAGTGGTATGTGGACAAAGTGGTGAAGTTGTATCTAGTTTTGAGGTCCATAGTCTTCGAATAGGATACCAAGTTTACCTCATGGGTTTGTAATGGTTTTCAACATTCATTTGGAACCTAGATACACTTGAGCACTACTTTTGACCCCAAGACAGATGGGCAGACAATGAGCACTATCCATATATTGGAGGATATGCTACGACCATGTGTTTTGGATTTTTAGGGATTGTGGGTCCGAAAATATCCTCTGGTAGAGTTTGCCTACAATAATAGCTATCACTCTACCATTTTCATGGATCCATTCGAAGACTTGTACGGGTGGTCATGTCACTCACCCCTGTGGTCAACATAGGTTTGGGAAGCTGGTGTTCTTGGATCGAAGGTAATAGAGAGCATGACAGAGAAGGTTCAGCTCATATGGTAGAGGATGAAGGTGGCATAGGGCTGGAAAAGACATATTCCAGCCATAGGAGGAAACCCCTGGAGTTTGAGGTTGGAGAACACGTGTTCTTGATTGTATCCTCTTAGAATGGGTAATGGAGGTTTGGTAGGGGGAGTAAGCTTTCTCCCAGGTTTGTCAGACCCCTTGAGGTTTCTCAGTGGGTCGACAAATTCTCTTATTAGCTGGTACTACCACCGCTACTACGGAGGGTGCACGACGTCATCCATGTGTCTCATCTCTGTCAGTACATACATGATGATTCACATATCCTCGACTAGGAAAATATAGATATCGATGATGATGCGACGTTCGTAGAGAGACCAGTGAGGATTGAGGATCGCGAGGAGAAGGTTCTTCGTGGACGAACCATTCCCTTGGTGCATGTATTGTGGAGGCATGGTGGCCTCGAAGAGAGGGTCTGGGAACAGGAGGCACACATTCCCTCTCATTACCCAGAGTTTTTTTGAGTTTTGTTTTGTTATGTTTTGTACTTAAATGTGATGTAGTGTTTGACCCTGTTAACTATGAAATGTACTATTTCCCTTGTTCTCTAGAGGTTTTTGAAGAGTCCTGACTGTGGAAAGGGGAGGACAAGATCCTAATCAAGATGAATTAAATTGGATGGGGTTAAACCCTTGTGGGTGAGTTAGTTCCACCAAAAGAGGATAGTATCCTGACATGGAGGAAGGTACTCCCTAATCCATATGAATGGATGGTATGAACTTTACATTTTTTTATGGATACATGAGGGAGAGGTGTTCCTAGACGTTGAGGAGTTTTACAATTGAGAGGTATCTTACGATGTGGTTGTTTAGACCCCTGTCTTTTCTTCCGGTCTAGTTGATTATCGAGGGAGACAATATTTTGAGAGGTATCTAATGAAATGGATAGGACCCTACTGGTCCAATAGATTTCCAAAATCTCAGTCCCATCCAACCCTTCCACTAAAACAATGGCACCGGTCACGGTCGCACACCCAAATTGTGGCACTGCTAACTGTGTCCCACCAAACCGGTGGCACCATGAGGGTGGCACCGTGAAGGTGTAACCGTTACGATCTAACCATCACTATCACACTATGAAATGGTGGCACCCTTTATGGTGGCACCATGATGGTGGCACCGTGACCATGGAACAGCTTAAGGTGTCTCACCAAATGGTGTCCCACCCTTTTTTGTTTTTCTAGTCCTGCTCCTACAATGTATCTTTTAACGTAAGAGTATTTTAAAGACCCATTTCAAAGACATTAAATTCTCATAAATGATATCCAAAATCCCCCAAGATGTGGGAGACCCTTAACATTCTAAAACATGTGGCTTTTTTTCTTCCTCGGTGCCACACCCTTTTCACGTACCTTCTAGTTCCACCCTATTACATGTCTTCCTCTGTTTAAAGGAACCCCTTTAACTCATAACCATTAAGGACACCACTCTATTGAAAATTATTAAATAAAAATTAATTCAATCATGTGTAACTGTCCAACCACATGGTGAAACCACAGTCCGCATTTAAATCTGTTCAAAAATTCATATCATGTAACTCCAGGATATCGACTTTTTCGCACGAGAATTTATTATTCTTCAGGGCTGGTCTCTTTTCTAATACTTGGTGTGTTTGGAGTCCCCATTCCAGAGGCTAGTTGTGTGTCTATGATGGAGCTTTTCATTCCCACTCTTGGATCCCCTAGAGTTCCTCCCCTGAAAGTCACACCTCCCCAATTCTTGGCATGTTGAGAAAAACATCAATCATTGATTATCCATGTAGGGTTCTTACTTCGTCTCTCATTACTGTGTATCATGAGGGGTAGGTATGAAAATGTTTCTATGGGGTTTTATGAAACCAAACCATAATGAAGATAATAAAGAATAATTTAAAGAATGAAGAGGTGTATTTGATGATATTTTTTTACTCTATTACCCTTTATTATATGTTGTGAATTGTATAGGTTTCGGTCCGCAGAAAATAATGTCTGTTGGTGGTCTTTTCATGCACACTAAGGGACCCTGATTTTATTTGGTCATTGAATGGCTATAATATGGAAATTTGTTAATCATGTAATCTAATTTGATTAAATGGATGTCCAGTGAACCACAATCCATGTGTGATCACCCCGGTTAGCATAATAGAAAAGACGGAACTCATTGATTGATGTGTTTAATTATGGAAACTCCCCTGATCTGCCTTGGTAATATGTGTGCTTGTTCTGCTTGATTCTTATTAGGTGAAATTGATGCAGATGGGATCCCTTGTTGTGGTGAAGTTGTTGGTTTTTGGATCTTAGTTTGTGTGGGGTATTATGGTGGGGCATGGTTTGGTTCTAGTATTTTGAGGGATCTCATAGAGCCCTTTTTTTGTTTTAACTTACCAGAGAAACAGGTGGGAATGATTAAATTGCTACTTGATTGTTTTCCCTTCTTTGTTTGTGTCTATGCATGTTCGTTACCTGGTAGTGAAGAATTATTTAAATATAATCAATTTAATATGAATACATGAATGGGTTTAATGGGGAATTGTTTTCCAGGAATGTGTTGTGACTTGGTTGTGGCTGTTGTAATTATTATGAATGAATAGTAACGAGGGTGTTTGTTTATGAGTTGGTTTGGAACCTCTAGGCTGGGATTAGTGCTTGTTTACCTAAATGTATAATTTTATTTATTATGTTTCTCATTCGTGCCCTACCCACATTGATCACATTGTGCCGAACACCCCCATTTCATGGGGGAGGTTGTTTTTTCCAACACTCATTTGAGTGGCTGGTTATTAACTCCTTTTCTGCTCCCTTTACTGAGTAACCAAAGACTCTTAGTGTAGTTTGTGACGTCTTGAGGTCCATTATATACCACGATTCGTTGGGCATGGAATGTTATGGTTGTTGGCCCTGGTTTGGGTGGGCAGGTTGTTTCCCAAGTGTCTTTGGGATGAGTCCCTGGTGTATTCGGGCATGGCATTAGTTGTCCGGGCATAGGTGTCTTTGGTCGTGGTGGTAGTTGTTCTGGCCCAAGTGTCTACAGGTATGGTTACGTGTGGTTGTGACCCAGGTGATTATTGGAGGGATGTGTGGTTGTGGTAGCCCAAGTGTTTGCTGGCGGGGTACGGAAGTGGGACTATCGTGAAAATGGTGGGGAAGGTCTTACGCATAGGATGTGATCAATAACCAGTGGGAATATGGTGCAGGGTACCCAAAAATTGATGTGTTATTACTATTAATTTACATGAATTTCATTATTTTGGGAGAGTGCCTTGGTGAGGTTTGGGTAGATATTTTCCTTACTAGGTACTTTGGTTATCTCTTTTTCTCAGGGGAAATTAGAATGCCTCCCCACTTGTGCATGAGAGATTTTGGTTTTCCCTACTGTGTATACATGTATACTCACCCTATATATATTATACTGCTTTCAGTTTTCTAAGAGGACTTTGAGGACCATGTTGGACCCTATTAGGTCGGACTCTGGGATCGTTGGTGTTGCTATTTTTATTTTCTTTTAGTACTTCCCGTTGGAGTTTTCTTATACATCATATCCATTCATTATTGGTATATACATATGGGAATGAATTATTTTGGCCTTACTTTTACTTCAATGTTTGTTGTTGTTTGGGATTTACTATCTCTTCTTCCAATCTCACTAAATAAAAAGTGTAATTCCTTCCATATTATGTGTTATTTTATACCCTAGGTGCTACTCGCCACTCCAGGGCCTATTGACTGCGGGTCTTGGGTTTCATTATCTCTCTATATACTTGATGAAGGAATGGTTTGTAAATATGATATCCCTTCCCTCATCTCAATGATGATGGGTCGTGACAAGTGGGGGAAACCTATATCTTGTCAGAATAACACCACCAAGTAGAGTTTCCAACATCAAGAACTCTCGGATAATAACGCCCGAATCCAGTCAAAAACCATACAGATTTATATATAAAATTTTATAATCTAACCTCACAAATAACCTCATATTTAGAAAATAACCATATCTCTATGATCTATATGAAAAAAAGAAGATATTATGTTTATTTTCCTAAACCTATATTATAGTGAGAAAGTTATGAAACAGATGACATAATTGAGTGTAAGGATATGTGGAGGTCTTAGAGAATAATCTGTAGTATAAATATGGGAGCTGTATGCTTCTATAATGTTTTTATGCCCCACATGAACAAAAATACACTACCCATTATGTGTCAAGGAGATCCAAGAATTTTTTTATTTATGCATATCTTCAATCTTATCCCTAAAATATGGCCCACCTATTCACAATACTTTTATCATGAGGAACCATGAAACTAAAATTTTCATTGAGTTATGACTCCATCAATCATATGTGACACACATAGTACTTGAATCCTAATATCACATCTCACACAAACCAACCCAATCATCATCTATTCACCGAATTCTACATGTTCTTGAATTAACCATGTCATCTACTAATTATTCTCATTACTCTATCTACCATTCTACTATAGTCATCCACCCTTGATTTTATCCCCTCCTCACTCTCACCAATTGTTGTTACACTCTTTACGGTATCTATCCTCCACTAGGTCTAAAGCCCCAACTTCTAAGGTTCAATCATCTCCACCTTCACTACCACTAGTTTCTCTTGGATAGATAAGAAAATACTAGAGTGGGGAAGAGATATGATGAGGGGTATTTCCAAGATGTGTTCTTTAATGATCGACCAATGAATCCACATACTCACATTTAAATAAGTTAGAGAAAAATCCTTTTATAGTAAATAATTTCATATCTTGGGGATAGGGAATTTAAGAATATAAAATCAATAATCAAAATAATTAATTGAAGAGAATAATAAAATAATCCACCTTGTAACATATCATAATGATCAATAGTCATAAAAAAGTATATTCAACTATATAATTCAAGTTGAAATATTAATATAAAATAATAAATACATATCACAATGTTTAATGGTTAATTATTTGATCTATTTTTATAGACAAAGTTGTGTTCATCATAATTGTGTATTTCAATAATTCATGTGGTCATGGATTCAATACCACTACTCCAATCTATCTTTTTTGCCACTAAAATCCATCCTTTATACCATACTCCTCTCCTAAGGGTTTATATTGATGAAAGATGACTAACCATGGAGTAAAAAATTAATAGGTACTTAAATAGAGTGAAACAAGGGTTTTAAGAAAATAAATTAAATTAATTAGAAATAATTTATTTACTTGATCATGCACCTTTATCATCCTAAATATAGGGATCTTGATGAAAATTAAAATTAAATCGCCTCTAAGTTAAAAGAACCATTATATACATAACTACAACATCAGTTTTCCAATAAATCACTTAATTTAAGAAATATAATAAATTTTTCATAAATACACATGCATTGGGTAAAAATAATAAATTATTTTCCTATAATATTATTATTTCAACCCCAAAATGCTCATAACACATCATTAAATAATCCTTAGGGTAATCAAAATACTCCATGAATAAAAATAACCTTAGAAAATCTTTCAATGGTCATCTATTTGAGTAAATTTTCCATATTAAACTAGGAGAGGTCTTCGGAATTTGAAACTAAAAAGTGAGTTATACCTAACTCAAGAATACTCTATTTCAATAAAAATACAATCTCTAGAGCGAAAGATGGGATTTTATTGGAGTTGGGACACTGATATTTATCCCTGAGGTATTCATCTTATTTATCATATTAGAGAAGGAATGATAATCAATGTAGTTTGAGTGACATAATTTTATCTAATATTCCAGGACCATTTCATACAGCTTAGCGTCATGAAGTATGGATGATTATTCCATCAATGTAATAAAATAAAGGAATAGAGTGGGACTTATACACTAATCTTCAAATAATTTGTATGGGAGAAAGAATCATTGATGTTTCCCAACCTATCCTTGGTGAAAATGGAAAATGGGTAGAATTCCTTGATACTAGTTATATACATAATCTTTTCATGAATGAATTTGAATTATGTTTATGTATTCCAACAGTCCATCAAAATTTGTAGCCGAGTGTCTCATGAAATGGGAGAATGAACTGGGATTTTATAGAGTGAGTCACACATAAGATATTTTTTGAATGTAATAGTGACATAGGTGAGGCTTTATCCTTTGTAGGGTTTGTTTCATTATTAATGGGAATTTTGAAAAATATTATTGTGTAAAAAATACATTGAAGGGATTTTATCAAGTTAATTTACATAAAATTATAACCATTAAGACTTCATGGAGGTTTCTTTGGGCTTCACAAAGAGCATAAATCGATGTTACATGAGATAAGAGCTTTGGATTATACTAATTGAAAAAACCAACATATGAACCCCTGAAATGGTGACTTGGGGGTATTTATAATCATCTAGATCACATAAGTGACTCGATCTATAAATATTTTCACACTTTAAAAACATCACACATACAAAAATATTATTTTGATATAATCGAGAAACTCAATTAATGTGAGAGTCAGTCCTTTTCTCTAGAATCACTTATCAAAACCATCTTTTTTCCCATATCCTTCTTGAATACATTTTTTAGAACCAATATAACTCACCACATGATTCCATTTGTTGTATATCATTCCCCTTGGTAATTATACAACCATATTTATACATGGAACACTCGACACATTATTCGGTATGAACACCATCATAAACAAACTGAAAAATATAAATAATATATTAAGCATTGATGAAAACTATTACACAGACATTTAAAAATTTGGATAGTACTTCGATGGGTGGCTATTGGTGGGAAGTTGATAAATAGGTTCAATAAATCATGACTGGGAGACAGGAATGAGTTCATAATATTCTACATTTGGGGTGGATATGGGGACAGTCATTTTCAAAGGGCATGTCATTACTAATTCCAATAATTCTTTAATAAAGAAAAATAACTAATATTATACACAATATAATCATGATCCATAAATAAATTAAATTAAATTTTATATGAATGCTTCTAAAATAATATTTATTTTTATGTAAATCATAATGTTCAGTTATCTATTAAAATGGAGAACCTAAATCCTAACCAATATAAAAAATTTATTGAAAAACCAAAATATTAAGGTATCTAATACATAGTATCAATAAAAAAACCTAAAACTAAATAAAAAACATTATAGTCATTTTAAACTGAAACCTATTTAATAACCTTTTTTACTTTTCATAATATTTTTTATGTATTTTTTATTGATTGTATTTTTAAGAATAAAATAATTTTAAGAGGCTGTTGTGGACTTAAAGAATATGGATTGTGATTGGGGGCATTCATAGTCCTTCAATAAATTGATGTAACTGAATATGAGAAGCTACACACCCCAGTTATGCACTATTCTCACACCCTCTAATAGTTGATAACTCATAGTAGGAAAATAAAATAGAACCTTGAAAAATGAAAGTAAATACATTAATAATGTAATATGGGGATTAAAATAATTCATAAAAAGTATTAATCACATAATAGGAAAATAATATCTTAATGAATGATTTATAAATTTAAACAAAATTTTTAACGATCACTAAATAATTTCACAACAATTTCAACAAACTTCCACTGGGGTTTTTGAAATTAATTTCATCAATATATTGTTTCTTGTTCATAGCCAAAAATGAATGCATGGATTTTTTTTCCAATTATAAGTGTTTTAATAAACCAACACTAAAATTTAAACATATTTAGAAATTGTTTTTACAACCATTTTTAAGCATAGTACCATATTTTTTGGATATTTGAAAACTATTTTTAAGGTTGTCCCCAATGTATTATATTTATTAGAATTTTACTTAATTTACTCTAAATATAGTAACATTTTATAATTTCTACCATATTTATCTTGGATTAAATCCACTACTGAATATAGTATAGTATAAAAAACTAAATTACCAAGGAGCCCTAGTACACTCCACCCATAAAAATCAGATACAAAAAATGATCTTTCTAATAAAAAGTAACATTAAAAATAGTTTATAGATGTAAAAATAAATAAACAATTATATAACATAATAATATAATATTATAATTATTAAAAAATTAATGTTTTCACTAATCCAATATTTTACTTTCTTTTTATAAACATCACTAGCCCTTGCCTTCATTTATTTTAATGATATATTCTTTCCATCAACTCATTGGCTAATTAATTCATCTAGTACCAACATTTATATTTTGTAAATTATAATTAGTAATGAACATATTCAAAAAAAAAATCTTATATATATGAGGTATTAGGTTTCCAAGGATCCTAGAGAGGGGGGATGAATCCTGGTGTATCTAAATTAAACATTTTTCTCTTTTTACATTTCTCTATTTAAAGATCTTGACCCCATATAAGTAAGAACTATGTTCAAAATTTTTAATGAATTTTTTATTCTTCTAACCTCATTTAAACACATAGGAAAATGTAGGAAATCATTGATCATTGGGACTAGGTATTGTTTTTAGGTTTACCCACACTAGAATATGTATAAGGAGTGTGTAATTGATATTGTATCATTGCACCAACATCTACTATTATTCACATGTTTTGTAGATAAAATTTATATTTGGTCACTATACACCATGTCTTATTATAATGATAATCTTTTATATGTTGATCAGTTCACACCCTAGGCGTGCTACTCATTTTTATCCTTTATACACTACACATGGGAGAACTCCCATGGTTTATAAACATGTAGGAATCCTCAATATTTTTAATATGTATGTTGATGTTTTCATCCGTATTTTTATATATATTCTATATTGAACTAAACGGATTAAACATCATACATTGATTGTTACATTCACTCTAAACATCAAACACTTTATCCTCTTCAATGGAAGGTTCTTCTTGAAGCATTAATATTCCTCCTTCTACGGTGAATATGGATCTTTTAGAGAACAATAATCCTCTTTTAAGATTTCTCC
Organism: Viscum album; assembly: GCA_963277665.1. Classification (NCBI taxonomy): domain Eukaryota; kingdom Viridiplantae; phylum Streptophyta; class Magnoliopsida; order Santalales; family Viscaceae; genus Viscum; species Viscum album. The sequence goes on along the minus strand of OY728160.1, from coordinate 467,720,711 downwards.
TTCATAAATGTCTATTTTTTTTATGTAGACAACAATAATCTACCATTTTTCTAACATATCATCAATGAAATATATTATTTTTTTGTTAGGATGAAAACATATATAGATGATGTTATTCACATTCACTGGTACCAATCAATTAAGTACTGATGACTGAAGTTAATTGTAATGATTAATTACCTATACCCCTATAAATATTGACCCACTAGCTTTTGTAAAACAGAACTAAAATTTTACCATAATAATTTTAATCATTAAGAATTATAATCATTGAATTTTAACCCTATTTTAAAAATATGAATATTTTTTTAAAAAAAATATCTTGATCTACAGTACAAAACCTGAAACCACCAATATAATAATAATCGAAACTCCTAGAATGATTCAGAAGACCTCGATCAAAATAGTTCAATTATTATTCCATTTTAACTAGATTAGAAGTATTGGATACTAAAAAAAATTTACATCAAATATTTATACTTACATTAGAAACTTATTAACATATCGGTAATCAAAATGTATATTATTCTATGAACTTACATGATGTGAAAAATAATAAATGAATAATTTATTATGAATTTTTTTTATCTCTACTGCATTTTTATGTTGAGTCCTATGATGTATTCTCATTTATGTCCGAAATATTTTTGTATACATACAAAAATATCAATATTTTGAATAAAATATCTTTTTGACTGTCTTAATTGGAACTTGGTAAAGGAAAATGAGGATACTTTTCCAACATATCAATATAATGTTTGAAAGATTGATGATTTATCATCATCCATTGAATGAAGTATATTATCACCAACAAGTATTAGTTTATTAAATATATATTTTTAATATCCAAATAGATTAATAAGAAGTATATGCACCCCTCTTTAAATGGAAAATTAAATAAAAAAACATTATGGATGATATTTATTTTTCATATATAGACTAAAATGAGAGAAATAATTAATGAAAAAACTATAAAATTAGTTATTAAGCATTATAAGTATTGACTTAGAAAAATATAATTTCCTAAATATAAGAAAATTATAACAAATTAGCTCTCTATGGGATATATCAATAATTAATATTCTATTCATACAACTTTGGATTCCCCTTTCAAATGAACAGTCAAATGAATCATGAAACTAGAGTATTAGAGGGGAAATATTATCTCTAAATTATATAGTGTTTGTTAAATTCATTCATAAGTTTATCAAGATTAATTGGGACCATTGTTTTCTCGTAAAGTTGTCTAAATAAGGTTTAAAAGGGTAATTATAACTATAGTTGTTTTGTATTGTAATAAATTATATAATTGAAATAGTAGAAACTCCCCTATAAAAATATGTCATTCATTAATTTTTAACCCATGTAAATTTTGATGGATCAAATTAATATATATTGAAATTAAACTTGAATTTACATCAAGAATTGTTATTTTTTATCTTCAATAGAAAAAAATAATTTACAGATTTTACATTAGAAAAATTTCTAATGGATACTTCACAGTTTCATGTTCCCAAATATCATGCTTAGTATTCCGAGAATGTAAATATATACATTAATTTAAATGATCATTATATTTCCCATTTTGATTTAGAATTCCCTAAATAAAATTATCACTCAATTTCTTCTCAATGTTCGTAATGTCATTATTGTGTGGTAAAAAACTAAATTAACATTATAAAAGATTAAATAATATGATCATTTTATTCCATTTCTATGTTAAAATTGTATCTAATACATTTTTAATTATTTTCTAACCTTTATTTAAATGATATTGTACTTTAAACTCTGTAATGGAATATAAAAATTATTTCAAGATCTCTAATAAGAGTAATAACATAAGTGGAAGCATAAAATCTATTTTTTCCATTGAACCCAATGTTTTTAAACCAAAATCGATGATATGTATCTAGGAATAAAAGATAACACATGAAACGCCAAGTTTTTCTATAGGTTATTCATTGAGACTCAAAATCAATGTTATAAACTAGACACGAAATCTAGTATGTGTCTTTATAGCATAAAAATTTCATAGTCCAATAAGCCAAAAATGGTCCATATTTGGGACACATGAGTTTTGAACTTTTTTTTGTTGATTAAATTTAAATTTCTATTTCCTTAATCTACAAATCCTTAAATTCTTGTATAAGATGTTGGATATACACATCAATTTCATTTCCTAGCATTTTGGGAATAATCATTGATATGATAAATGAAGTCTTTTGTGTATACCTTCATGGAGATAAATTATAAGGGATAAAAATAATATCTCATATGTTATAATCTACAATTTATTTCCTAAAAGTATTGAATATGTCAATTTAAAACCATAAATATATATTTCTATGATGAGAGGAGAAATAAATATGTAATTAATAAAAGGACTTACATAATTATTAATCTAATGAATATATAATAATTCATAATTATTATTTTTAAATGCATTCCACTTCATATGTTCAAGTATTTTAGATGACATAAGCAGTATTCTCAATGCCAGTTTTAGGGGAAAATAATGAAAAATATTTTTTGTGGTGTAATTTTTAAATTTATTCGTGGTAGTATGTTTATTCTGACTTGTATCATTATTTAATAACTTCCAACTAGAAGTAATACAGAATTTTCACTCTTCCTTATTATAATATTATCCCTAGTATAATAAAAAAACCATATGGGAAATGGATTTATATTCATATAACTGAGTGTAATATTGGTAATAACCATGTTCATATCATAAAATGATGTGGGGATGTTAAATTCATAAAATAAATCATGAAACAATTAAAAAAAATTGAAATTTATTTATTTTCCTTTCCATAATTATAGTTTATGTTGTTCAACTCAATTATAAAAGAGACTTTGGAATAGTTGGCACAACTTTCATATAATTCTTTATTTTCATGTTTGACTAATTCAAAAAAGGAATTCATTTTATTAATTATGTTTTCTATTGTATTAGCTTCTAATAAATAATCCATTAATATGTTTACTTATTGATCAGGTCATCCTAAAATTCTAGATTTATCATCAATATTTTTTAATATAAATATATTGACCAACTAATGTATTTTTCTCTTGAAGACATTTCCAAAAAATGTCGAAAGAATCATTCATCATGTTAGAAATTTAATTAACTTAAATTGTGGAATTAACTAGTTTATTCTAATTTTGGAAATGACTTCTCAAACAATCTATAATGATTTATTCTCTATTCCATGTCAACCACACATATTTATGAAGATTTTTTTAAAATACTATGTTCCTAAATACCTAATCCCTCATAAAAAATCATTTGAATTTACATTTTAGACATATATATTTTATTTTTTCATCTACAGATCAATCTAAAACTCAAAAATAAAAAATATCTACTAATGATTGACATACTAAGATGTGTTTTAAGGTAAAATAATCAAAATTTTATACAAATATAATCAATTACCCACACTTTCAAAAAATAGTTATATAAATATATATGAATAGAAATTACATTTTAGTGGAAATAACAAGACACCCCTTAATCTGACACCAAAAAAATCTATGACTAAAAAAAATTATAGGGTAACAATTACGAATATTAAAATCGTAGAATAAAAAATGGAAAAAAAATTGATTATACATCTCAACACGTTACAAATAATCTAACCATGAATGAAAACACATATTAAATTAAAAATTCACTATTTATCCTTTCTTTATATCAATAGATTATTTTATAATTTTGATCAAGATAAAGTATAAAAAATAAAAACTACAATAGTGATCATGTTACATCAATTATATTTAAACAATTCTCCTGGTTATATAGAAATATCAAACTAATCTTTTAATACAATATATTCCAATCAAGGTTGATTTTGATTTACGAAATATAAAAATAAATTACAATGGGGTTGGCAGTGATTCATATGGATCAACCTCATATTTATGTTATACAAATTTTTACAAGATTTAGCCATTTATTAGTTAAATGGATAAAAAAATAACTTTAATCTAAAGTGATCTCTAGTAATGACCCCAATTGTTTTCCATAAGAGATGAATCTTTATTCTTAGAATATGTCACATTTTCAAAAAAAATATTATCTATTCACTACAACTAAAAAATATAAAGAAATTTTAATTCTCAATTATGATATTATTCCCATAATAATGTGATCTGGATATTGGTGTTTTGGTTTCCAAAATTATTATACCAAAGGAAATTTTAAAAATATTATAATTTAATATACAAAAACTAAATTTCAAAATGACCTGATAACTATAATAAAAGTAAAAAATTATGATATACAATTAAAAGGAATATTTTTTTGAAAAAAATATAGTAACTCTTTAATTCATAAATAGATTCAATTAATTACATATAAGTTAATATATATTAATTAACATAAATAGAGTCAAATATACTGTTAATATTAAATAAAATCACATGTATAAAGAAAGAAATAATTATATTTAACTTAATTTTGAAACAACATTAGCACTTGAGGAATATAAATAATTGGTCATATTTTCATCCTAAGAATCATTGAGGGTATTTTTTAACAATTCACATTGTAAACACATTAATAATGAAAAAAATATTTCTCAACAAAATAAAATATATAATTTAAATAGATACTTTATTAATGAAAATGAAAAGTAAATTAGTTATCCATCCTTCTACTCTTTAGGGCTCATAATTATGAAAAATGACATAATTCTCATAGTAGATCATGGTGATGGGAAGAATTATAACAAGGTGAGGATGGTGCTGGGAGAGTAACAATTTCATTGGAGATATAAAATCCACTACAATAGGGTGTCATGAATAAGTGGTACTGAGATCAAGGGAGTTTAAAATATCTTAGTGTCATCTTTTATAAAAAAATACCTTTACCTATCAATTACTGTTAGTTTCAATAAAAACCCTCACTAAATACATTATTTAGGAACATTTTCAAAATTTCCACTAAAAATGGTGTAAATCAATGTTTAATGGTAGTTTATGAGACCACCTATAAATATATTTTTATCTGTAGTGTCTATATAAAATAATAATAATTAATAAAAGAGAACAATAAGATAATATAATCACTCGAATGAGTTTCAAATACATAGAATAGGTGCACTACTCAAGAGAAGTGAAACTCAAATTTATATTCAATCCAAAGGACAATATAACAAAATATTAATCACAATAATGATTTGTATTATGAAATTTTCTTATCCATTTTATTTATACATAAGCTGCATAGTATTCACATAGTCTATTCAGTTCCACCACAATCTGATATATACAGAAAACCCACTTCTTAATAATGGCTACCACAAAAAACTACTAAACACACTAAATTATCATTCACTTTTGGGGAAAAATTTATTCTTATAGAACACATCATCCCATAAAAAATTTATAGAGGAAATTTATTATTATATTCTTGACTTATTTTATTATTCTTAATCAATATAATTCCTCACCCAGAGTCAAGATTCATTCATTACAATTTATCAGGATAAAATCCAAAAAATAGTTTTGATAAGAATAAATGTGCTATATATGATTGACATCTTAAATATCTCCATGAAGAGTAATATAGAATTGAATGGTATGATAAAAAAAAATTTACACTAAATTATTTAATTATATACTCTGGTTTCAACTCATATTCTCAAAATTTTTAGGAACAAAAAAACATTAAAAGGCTTAATTCCTTAAAAATATAGATAAAACCATTGATTCAATAATAAAAAATTATAGGATCATTTAATTAGTTAATAATTAATTTTAATATGAACAAGATTGATTTTATCAGTCATAATATTCCCAATATTTCTTGAACAATTGAGAAGAACTTGTGTAGCTCACATCCTATCAGAATGATTTATTAGGGTAATTATAAGGGAAGAAGAATAAAAGGATTGGAACATAAAATAATGTGTAATTTAAACAATAAAACCTTGTAAAGTCATCATATAAATGGATGGAAAATGTTTCTTTTTCACAAAATCTTGGAATTAAAAGAGGAATTCACTCTATTACCTGAGGATTCTAAATAATAAGAGTGATGATGGTTTAACCACATCCAGTATATAATTTTATGAAATAGATTTCTATAAAGATGAATCAAGGGTATTAGATATCATATTTACATTTCATATTTATATTAATTCCTTGATTTGTAGAGAATGAAATAACTTGATTAACAGATATGTAGACCTATGAGTTATAAATTGAGCAAGAGTTTCTACATAATCCATGGGGATTTTTAATATACTATTTCTTAGAATATTTTTTTCAGTAAATAATTTTATTATGTATCATAAAAAAAATTAGACTTATATATCTTGTTTATATTTGGATTTTTTGTCAAATTTAATAAAGTAAAATTGATTTTTATTTATATGAATGAAATGGATTACAATTTTTTATCTAATTTAATATATTATATTTATTCGATTGTGAAAATACTATCAAGAATAAAAATAAAAATAAGGTCAAAATTAATGATTTAAACCCCAATTACCTTTTACATTGTCTCTTTGGCCATATAAATATGAATTGGATACAATGACTATATAATGATTGATTATTGGACATGAATGATTTTAAATCATTTTTTCTATGTGAATTTCTTTATTAGGTAAAATGAAGAAATCAAATTTTAATGGTAGAGGGAAAAATGATTTAATAGTTTAATAGTATTTAAACAAACTAATATATATGGTTTGATATCTAAATTCACTTGAGGTAGAGTTTAGAATAGAATTTCCTTTTCTTATGTCTTCATTAGGAATAGATATAAGTATCTTATGAAACAAAATTATGACTCATTTGAACTGTTTAGATTATTCATAAATTAAGTTCAAAACATCTTAGAAAAGAAAAAAATGAACATTAATATGATCAGGGTTGAGAATATTTGAATATTTTTTTACTATATATGAGGTCATTGTATAATATCACCACTCACTATACCTATTATAAAATTATTAAATGGAGTATTTATAAATACACATAAATATGTTATGTAATTGGTTTATTCAATTTTGATTCATCAAGATCTTTCTATTTCTATTTGGGGGTATGCTTTAGAAACTTAATGTTTTATACTAAATCACATTCTACCACAGCTATTCAAAATTCATTACATGATATATTGATAGTGATGAATAGTAATTTGTTTTCAATGAATATTTAGGGTTGTGAGGCTTTTGTAATATTTATTAACCTAAGTAAAAGTGAACCCAAATTATATAAATTTTATTTTGTTTGTTATCCAAATAGAGTGGGTTAATGTTTTTATAATCTATGAGAGCCTAAAGTGTTTGAATATTAACTTGTTATGACTATTTAAATGGAATATATTTTCAAAATAATCAATTATTCTGAATTTAAACATTATAATGTCTTAGAAAAGAAATATGATTCTATTATTAGGAGGTATGGGATCGAACAAAATTTTTTGGAAAATAAAATAACTAAATATACATAATAATTAAGAAGTTCTGGTAGATTTTATCAAGAAAAAAAAATATGGATATCTCATTACTAATGAATGTGATGAAATAGTAACATAAAATGATCCAATTTATTATAGGAAGTCCACAAGGTGTTTTGAATTTGAATTTTTTTTAAAATAAAATGAATCTGAAATGGAATTAATGCACACAAATCAGTTTTAAAACCTAGTAGATCCAACAAAATAGGTTAAACCCATTAATTATACGATTTTATTTTGACAAAAGGACAACAAGAATACTATAGTGTATATTTATATAGACAAATTTGTATAAATTGTCTTAAACCCATTATGTATAAGTGGTTTTCCCATTAATGAATAATATTTTTGATTACATGGCATTGGTGTTTTCTAAATAATTAATGAGCTCAAGTTATGATTAAAACATGTTTTTTCATATGATTCATAATGAGAAAATTTGGTTACACCATGTGTGCATGCGCGTATCATTATCTAATTCTCAATTATGGAATTTTGCCTTAACATCCAAATGTTACATGTAAAATCATATTACATCTATAATGACTTATAGTATTATGATAGTGGATAAATTAATACTGGGGTCATATTTTTCATTATAATTTAGACTTTCCATTTTTAAAACATTTAAAATAATAAATTTCCTTATAAAACTTTATGTTTTCATGTTCATCCTTATAGAAACACTACCCTTTATTCAATAATTGTTTCTTTACTTATAGTAACAATGTTAACTCCCAATTTAATTTTCATAAAATAATTAAATCTCATATCATTTTTATGTCCAGATTTTTTGAATCATTAATTTTAATTTCATCTTTAATTCACTCAATTTAACGCTTTTTTATTAATAAAAAATAATTAAAATATCATAAATATCATTTTATTAACAATTAACCTCTTACGAGGTATATTTTAACTCTAAGATATTGGATTATTTTTAGCTGAACAATATAATCCTCAAATTTTAAAACAATCGTAAACTAATTATAATAGAAATGTTCTATCCCCCCAATTTTAAATTCAAGGGGATTTTTTCCTTATAGAGAACAAGATCAATAAATATTAAATACATTATTATAATTATATGTTTGTTCTCAGCATCCCAAAAGTGATAATTTAACTCTTAATTATTTGTGAACCAAATTGGAATTATTTAATAATGTCGTATTTTTTTCAACCATAAGTCAATTTTGTTGGATGATGTTGAAATTTTATTCAAACAATTCAGAATTGTTTTAGCCAGGTTAGAATGGATGGAGATGTTATAAATGTAATTCAATGGTTTTGTAATTCCATATTCTAGATGGAAGTGGAAATGTGTTGATATTACATGTATATATAATATGTTGGTATATAGTGTATTTGGAGAAATATGGAAGGGAATGAGTGAATCTGATCATATATGTAAGAGGTGACACATGATGATATGTATGTGGTTTTAAAGATGAACCTATGAATTTAGAAAAGATAATGAGAACATTAGAATACTGGATGATACGTACGATATATTTAGAATCATACATATGATTCATTTGATAATTAAATAAAGGTATGAAAAGTATTTATATTTACTATGTTTTAATTAATATGGAAAATGATATTTGAGGGATATATTTGATGTGAATTTCTTATGTAATAATACAACATCGTGGAATGTAAAAAATTTTAAAAGGAAAGGATCCGTACATAGTATGTAAGCAGACCAATCACCATGAACATGAGTTTTATTTATAATGTTAAATTTAAAAAATTAAATATATCACATTATGATACATAATAATTTGTATTTATTATGTTATAAAAAAATTAGAAAAAATTAGAATTTCTAGAGATAAATGGGACTATGGTTAGATAGACATAAAATCATAAAATAATATAGTTTTTTCGTCATGATGTAATTCAAGTTAAGAATTATGGATTATTAAATGAGAGTATCTAAGGAATCCCAAAAATTTCAAATATAAATATAATTTTTTAGATGAATATTAAATATATATCAATATGATCCATTCCATAAATGTAAAGGTTTAGTGTTTTTGAGACTATATAAACAAAAATATTATTTAAGTTCACTCATAGTCATCGATCATAAATTTCTTATCACATTAAACCCTTGTTCACACACCCTAATTAAAACCAATATTTATAACCTGGGTAAAGGAAACATAAAAAAGGTTGAGCTCATAAGATAATTAATTGTATAAAAGTGAGTATTCAATCAATGTTCATATGAATTAATAAGATTAGAATAAGGGTATGAGATTATGATGATAATATACAATGTTAATGACCAAGGTATCATGAATCACAATCAGAAATCCTGAAAGAAAAAAACATTTATCATTTGATATATTAAAATTATAAAAGTGAAAATAGTTACTAATAAATCATGAATCATTTGTTCAAATCATATGTTTAAAAAATGTAATAAAATTATGGCACCATCATAGGTTTGAAAACTATTTTAGGTTTCAAAGTTAACTACTGAGATCATAAAATCAAAGTGTATATAAAATGAATGCATATTTCCCATATCAGAATGAATTTGGAATCATTACATTTTCCCATAATGAATTATTAATCCCCACCTATCTTCCATAGTAGATCGAGCACATGAACTTATTTCCCATAATTATATCATGTGATTTAAAAAATACCCATTGAATTGTAGGGATATATTATTCTAGGACTACCTATCACATAATAAAAACCATAAATATGTGTGCCACAAGATCATAAAATAATCACTATTTCATCATATCATATACAGTGTAAATAAAATAGGTTTCATAAACATTTCATAAATTCATCATAGTATGACCCATGTAAAATAAATTGGTTTTATTAATGTATCCTCATAAAAATTATAAACCATATATAGTAATTATATGAATGGTATCATTGAATCATATCCCAATAAATAATTACTAATATCAAAGGATGTTAAAATAGATTAATAATTTGTAAAATATCACTAGAATATTTCTCGAGGAAAATATTTTTTTAATTTTGATATCACTTATTTAAAATCGAAATATTTTTAAAATATTGGTAAAAATGTTTTCATTAAAAAAAATAGATGGATTATTATAATGTAATAATAAAATTAGTGAGAAATAAGTATGAAAATAAATTATGTTCATGTCATATATGTCAAAATAAATCTTCCTTTCACATTGTTTGTAAAAAAGGCCAAAAGTACATAGTTCGAAAATTTAAAAAAAAAATTATTTTTAAACCGATTTTTAAAATTAAAACATGGGTAAAGAATAATTTAGAAAATAATTTTATAATAGTAAAAATATTCAAAAAAAATTTTAGAAAACATGGAACAAGAATAAATATGATTTTTGATCGAAAATAGAAATGAAGTTAGTATTCCTTAAAAATATTCTTTTGGTCTCTCGAGTAATTAAAGAGAGGAAGAAGAATGAAAATGATTTAATATCTATAATTAACTAGAGTAGAATATATTTCATGGGATAATTGATATATATTTCATAAAATTAAATCATAAAAAATATAATCATAAAAAATCCCAACAAATAATGTGATTGTAACAAAAATCACTTAAATCAATTATATGTTCTTCAAATGTTATCTAACCAAATGTCTAATAAATTTATATTTTATTACATTTATATAACATAATCATGTAGATACATATAATATCATATATTATATAATTATAATATATCAATACACATTTATTAATAATTATTTATTAAAATTTTCATTTCCAAAAGATATTGGTTTCTTTTTTTATGGTTGTTTTGGTTCAGCAGTTTCAGAAATTTTACTTTTATCCTTGATAAATAATATCCATAATTTTAAACAATATATAAATGAAAAATATATATTCATTTTATATATTTATTTATATATATTGTTTCATCCATAAATGGTATATATTGAAAAAAGAATTAAACTATTTGGAGAGACTGGTGTTTGTATATACACATGAACATTGTTTTCATTTTTCAAAGGATGGAATTAAATAATGGTAGATAATAATTCCCCTTTAAAATTTAATTTTTATACAATATATATCTTATATATTCATTAAATCTATTATTATTAGTAGTAATGTAATGTGGATATGTAAACGAATCACATTGCTCCATGGAGGTGGTAGTCCTCACATACCCCGGAGCAACATAATCATTCTATAATCAATGGGAATTAGGTGGATTATGGTTATTTGATCATAATAATAATAATTAATTATGTTTAGGACAATAATGTCCATATTTTATATGGATACCATGGATTTATATGAGATATAGTATGAAATATTGAGAAATAGGTTGGGTAAGACGATTGCATCTTCTTCGATAGGCCTCGTTTATATTCTTTTTTAAAGACACATGGAATGGAATTTTAAGTGTTCTTTAATTTATAATACAGAACTATGGATGTTTATAATATAATTCATTATATTTTGGACAATATTCAATATAAAAAAGGTCTGAGGGAGAGAGGGTAAATGTTCCCTTTTATAATTGAGGGGAGCGACACTCTTGGAATTAGTTAAAGTGTTAAAATTATTATAAAATAATTTTAAAAATCAAATGGATCCAAATTTATATTTTTATAACATATGATGATTATGATTCTAAAATAAGCAATCCAATAAAATTTGGAAAATCGTGTTTATGTTTTTACCCTTATCATTTAGTTTTAACGCTTGATTAACCCTTTGGACAATTACCAAGATATCATTGTTTTTTACTCATTAGGGGTCAAAAAAATTTCCATAAAAATAATATTGACCCATAAATAGAACATGGTTATATTTTAAATGATATAAAATTATCATGGATGAATATAGGATTGTTATTAATTTCAAATCAATAAATAAAATGTTTTTTATTATAAAATATCATTAATGTCATTTTATGAAATACATATAACTAATGAATAATGGGTCAAAAAATGAAATTTATTTTAATAAAAGAAATATATGCACTTAATATAATCAAAAAATAAAAATTATATAGGTTTAGATTTCAATTTATGCCTCATATTTTAATTTATCCACTTTACTAATGAATTTAAACATTAATTGTGGTAAAAAAAATTCAATATTAAAGGGTTATAATTTTAATTATCGGATTAAAATTGGATCATAAATGAAAACAAAATTAAATTTTAGGGCATTTATCATTGTAATTTTTTTATATAAAGAATTTTATATTTCCAAATAAATCAATTCAATATTATTTTACATAAAATACTATCAATTTCATTTTATGAACTATTCACATAATTTACTTTTTAAAACAACATTAAAATATTTTATTTCAAATATAAAACATTAAAAAATTTATTAAATGTTATATATAAATATATTAATAATTAAAGGAAAAATTTAACTCACTCAAATCATATTAATTTTATATTTTTTAAGAAAATTTACTTGGTTTTTCTACAACCAGCTGATGCATTATGTCAGCGATGCATTCACATTTTAGGAAATAATTTCATTACAAAAAATTAACAAATAGATTACCATAATAAAAAAAATCAAACATATTTAAAAAAATTTATAACATAACATATGTTATTTTTATTCCAACCAAAAAAATATAGTTATTAAACGTATGAAAGTGACATTTTTTACTATTATTTTATTTATGATTATAAAGGAAAAAAGTAAATAAAAATGAAAAAAATGTCATAGGTTCTAATATTGATTTGTTATTGATTATATAGACTCATTAAATGAAATAAGGGAATGTTTTTTAATTAATTTTATGCTTTATTAAATTATCCATTTTTGTCTTTACTATGTTAAAAAAATTAATATACTTACTATTCAAATTTACCAAATATTATTTTGAAATTATTATCTATTATTAATTATTTTTATTTAAAATATGAAATAAATATTATCAAATACCATTCACAATTTTTTTGTGAATTTAATATAAAATTAAATCCGTAAAAGATGAGGAAGAGTAATTTTCCCTAAACATGTCTTTTCAAAAATAAAAATATTTTTATAACATATTCAAACATAAAATTGATTAAAATGAAAGTAATATTATTATTTATAATATATGCGAAGTAATTTTATTTTGATACTATAAAATAAAATGTTACTTTGTCAATTCTAGAAATAAAAGCCAGTTTTCAATAAAAACAAGAATTTTTTACTATTTATTCAAAAATACAACTTTCGGTATAATTTTCAAATAAAAAATCACTTTAAGAAAATTTTAAAATATTTATTAAAAATTAGAATTAATATTATAAAATAAAATTCATAAAAGTTCCAATAATTTATTTTAATATTTTCTCAAAGAAATAAATAAAAAACATTTCTTATGAAAACATATTCTGAGGAATAGAATTGCTTTACTAAAAATTGGGTTCTTATTTCCTAAAAATCATTCAATAAATTATTATTTATTAGGAACATCATGAATATTTAATAATTAATTTACTTTTATTTATAAATTCCCATTCAACTATTATGTAATAATTATTGTAAAAAAATAACATTTCCTGGTTCGTTATAGATTAATGTTGTGCATTAAATATGCTATCAAATATAATTTTATTTTAAAATATAAATGTGTTACATTCTCCCCCATCATTTAATAATTTTCATACTTATAGTTAGAATTTTTCCATAGTAAAAAATTGATTTCCATTTCAAAACACCCTTGTTAAGAACACACATCATATATAGGGTTAATGAAACATTATCTTAAAAAGAGGGAAACTGAAATATGAAGGTTATATGGAATAAAAAAAACTAGATTTATAAATATGATGACATTTTTAGGAATTAAAAATATGTAAATAGGGGGAAAATTAGTTTCCAAATCATGATAGATTTTAACCGAGAACATTTATCCCAATAAAGTGAATGATCAGGAGAATGTTAAGGACCACAAAACCTTAAACCAAAAATCTGTGAAAAATACCATTTATTCATCACAAATGCGTATAATAGGATAAATGTTTTTTCAATACATTCTTCATTTATTATTAGTATTAAAATATCATATATACTAAGAACATAAGGAAATATAATTACACGAAATCTATAGTTTCATACATTAATAAATTTCCACAATAATATCACCATTTTCTCCCAATGATGGGAATTAAAGATGAATTCATCATTTTTAAAACATTAAAATAAACTTATAATGGATCAAAAAATCAACCAAAGGATAAAAAGATGTTCTTAATATTTTTAAATATTTACTAATACTGAATTGGTAACCACTACATAATAAACTATCCCAAATGTATAAACCTTCATATGATGAAATGATAAATTTTACACAAACATTTCTACAATAACCACGCAATTTCTATTTAGATTATTCAAAAAATAAATAAACCAACATCCAAATTATCCTAAATAACATCATAATTGAATAACATTTTAAACTAAATGATTTCCTAATACATTTCATCATACATACCCAAAATTTAATTGCATTCTTCCAAAATATTTTTCCTATTAGAACACTTACTAACCAAAAAGATTCATATACCTAAAACCAATGATACATTTACCAAAAATGCATTAATTACCATATTAAGTCAATATATAATCATATAATGTATTTATATTAACCAAAATACCATTAATATAATCTAGATACTCTCTTTAAAGGTAATCCTTATCTTGACCATAAATATCACTGGGAATATTGTATTCCCATAGAATCTCTTTTCAATCATCAGATTATCTAGATCCCATTATTAAATAGACCAAAAGTATCATTACATTAAAAAAATACTAATCAAAAAGGTTATTTAATATTAAATAGATTTATCTTCTTAAAACCCTGTAAAAGATTCAAATCAACTCGAAATACCATAACCCAAAACCTCAAAATGGGTATCTATGACTTTGAATTTATGATCGTCATTAAAATAAAAAACCCATGATGAAATCTATAACTCTTAAGTTAACCCAAAAGTAAAACATATATTCCTCAAAAAAATAACCAAATCCTTATTACTCTAATAAAATCATAGACTATTGAAAATATTCCATAAATCTATAATCAAATAAAATTCATCGAAGATTAATAAAATATCTTTGTCATAAAATCCACATCTAATTTAAAAGTCACCAATAAAATCACATTTAAACCATCAATGTCAATCATACAATTATCCCAATTAAAAATTATCACCTTACACTAAATCAATTTTATTGGGTATCAATAAAATTCAAAATATGTTTTAAATCTATAAAAATTGTATTGTTGATGGATACACAGATGATTCATTATTATTATATAAAAAATATCATCTATATAACACTTATGAAAAATAATCATCAAATCCCAATAAAAAAAAAATCAGTCCTTACACATAAAGTATTGGAATATTATAGTTCCTTCCTTCGTCTATAATTTCATGCTTGGATTAAGGAACTAGATCAAATAATTCTAATGTTCCCCACACATAATACATTGAACTATAAATGTTACCTTGGGATGAACTTTATTTCCATCCCCCAAAATTTTCATTTTCCCCAAAAATTATATACTTTATGCCTTGATATTCCACAACATAAAAAATATTCTCCTTCCTCTGAGAATTTTCTATAATTTATTCAACCCACATTTTGTGTATATGAGAAGCTTAGTTTTTCACTCCATGGTATTCTTGAAACTCCATTTCTATCTTGATAGGGGTTTTATAAAACTGACCCCAGTTTCAATTATTAATCATATAATGAGTTAAATGATTGGGAATATTGACATAGTTTCACCATTCAAGTCTCATTTCATTTGGTTTCTCATGTGTAAAATCATTCCATTTTCCATAATATTCTCTATTAAAATAAATCATTTGAGTTCCGATAATTGACTAAAATAAAAAATTATTTTGTGGGTAATAATAGTCACAATTAAGAATCCAATAATCCTAAAAACCCATTATTAGGATATCTAAATCATTGTAAATTATTTTAAATATAGTAAATATTTGGGTTAGCATTGGCCATAAATGGTTATCATCTATTAAAATCCTTCAAAAAGGTTCAGAATAAAAATGAGATTTAACAATATCATATCCCATGGGAGTGCCAGATGAGGTGCATAGTGAGGAAACACTCCCCAATAACTAGAATGATGGATATGATATAATTTAGGAAAATATTTCTCATATTAGTACCCATATATGCATCCATTATAAAACCACATCCACATACAGTTTCCAGATAGGGATTCAATTCTAGGAAAATAATATAATTTCCATATCCACATAACTATAAGATTTTATCCCAAATTTTATCTTATACATATAGTTTTCACCAACATTATCCATTATTAACCTAAAAATATTGACCAAAACATTCCATGATAAAAACTATAGCTACACATACTTTTCATATATAGATATTACATATTAATTTATGAATATTAAATATATAAAATTACGATCAAAGCTAGAACATTAAACATTATGTTTCATTAAGAAATAAATACACACAATACATATTTAGTTAAATTCTTCATCACTTATCATAAATTAATTCTCAATTTATAATTTTATTGACATTCCCTTCAAAACATAGGTAAATTAATTATAATAAATGTTGATCTCAAATTTTTAGTAATGGAAAACTAGAGAGATTTCAATTGATTATCATATACAATACTAAGATATAAATATGTGTATAATATTATAAATATTGTTTACAAGGTTAATAACCAATATATCATGTATAATAAACAAAATTCATGAAATAAATATTTATCATTTGAAATATATGAATCATAATAGTAAGAAATCATTAAAAATTAATCATAAACAATGTGTTTTAATCATAACCATAAAAAACATTCCATAAACGTGTGGCACCATTATATATATAAATATAATTTCATATGTCAATGTTAACCACAAATACCATCAAATACTAATGAATGAGGAATAAAAACTTATTTCCCATATCAAAACATAACAAGAATTTACACATGTTTTCTATAGTAGAATAGAAAATAATACCTGTTTCCCATATGAGTTAAATAACATAATCTTGTTTCCCATAATTATATCAGGAGATATTAAACCTTAAACAATTAATTGAATTGATATATAATTATGGGAACACCCATCACATAATTAAAACTATACATACAAGTTCTACATGATAATAAAACAGTCATCATATCATTATATCACAAGCCATGAAAAAAAATGAGTATCATAAACACTTCATAAATTCATTATAGAATAACCCATTGAAAATAAATGGGTATCATAAACATATCATCATCATAATCCTATAAAATATAGGTAAAGAATAAGATTGTATCATATCATCATATCCTTATTAAATCATAATTAACATTGAAGGATTTCATCAAATATTAAAATTATTTTATGATATCACAGGTATATTTCTTGAACAAAATTTCATTTTTATTTTGATTTCACTTATGTAAAATCCATATATTTATAAAATATTAAGTAATTTTTTTATTATAAATGAACCATTTAATATTTTAATTAACATTCAAATCATTGATTGTTAATTACTGTTTTATTTTTTTATGTCGTATATGTTTAAATAAAGATTCCATTGACATTTTTTAAAAAAGGTCAAAAGTACCTCATTCAGAAAATGAAAAGAATATTATTTTTAAACCATTTCTTTAAAAATTGAATCATGTGTTAAAAAAGAATTTACAAAATAATATTATATTTTTTAAAATATTCTTTAATAAAAAATTAGATGGAATTTATATGGAAGGAAAATTCTTTTCCATCGAAAAGATAAATAATGTCGGTCTTCCTAAAAATTTACTATCGGTTTCTGGACAACATAAATAGTTGAAAATAAAAGGAAACAATTTAAACTATATAATTATTCATAGGATAAAAAAATTAATGGGATTATTGTGATATATTTCATCAAATTCCATCATTAGAAACTTTATCATATAAAATCCTTATATATAATGAGATAGTCACAGAAATTTCTTACCTAAATTAAAATTTATTAGAAAGAAATATTATGTTTTGTATAACAAATTTAAATTTATTATAATTGGGTACCATAATGATTTAAATTATTATAATATAATATATGTTTATTTTTATTATTTTAAAACCTCTTTATTAACAATTCTTTATTAAAATTGTCTATTCTAGGTGTAAATTGTTTCAGTTTTTATGGAATCCATTCTAGTACTAGTACTTTTATCATGGTTTCATAAAATAAATAATTCGAAACATTATATTATTATCCTATATATTCATTATATCTATATATATATTATCATCCATGAAATTTTGAGATAAAAAAATTGAATTACACCATATATAGTGACTGTAGGCCATATGTAAGCATGAAATTTGTATTAACTTTTTGAATAATGGGAAAAAATAATGGTTAAAAATATATCAATTTTATATGATAGTTTCTAAATTACATATATCATATATATATATATATATTCATTAAATTAATCTCTATTATAATCATTTTAATTAAAAAATGAATAATGAATCACTTTTCATCATGGAGGTGGTAGTAGAGACGTATGAACAAGTACAATTATAATTTTATAACAGATGGGAAGAAGGTAGATTATGGATGTCGCATCATCATAATAACATTTAAGTATATTTGATATAATGGATTAATTATTTTATAATTTATACTATAGATTTAGTATAAGTAGAATATGAAATAAATTGAAATTGTTAGCGTAAGAAGATTATCTCTTCTTTGATAGCTTTCCATTATATTCCTTATTCAGGAAAATTAGAATGGTATTTTATGAATAAAAGCACTTATAATTCATTTTTATAGATGTTTTTAAGAGAACGGAGTCGATTTTAGTCAAGACAGAAGGCTCATAACTTTTTTTTAAGAGAGGAAAAAGGTACCCTTTTATAAGTGTGGGGAGGGGAAATCTAAAATTACATAAATTATTAAAGTAATACAAATTAATTTTCATGGTAAATGGGAAAAATTGATATATTTATATGATAGGATAATAATGAATCTAAATAATGACATAAAATAAAATGTCGTCAATATATATGTATGTTCTTACCCCTTTCTATTAATTTTAATCCAATATTAATCATTTTACAATCATCATGATATCATTATTTTCACACATTATGGGAGAAAAAAATTTCCATAAAAAAATATGTGACCCATAAATGGACCATGGTTGATATTATAATCCATTTCAAATTCAATTAGCAAAATATATTATTTTTATGAATTTAATTTTATTTAAAAAATATTTTTTATTACAAAATATTCTTAATGCAATTTTTAGAAATACATGAAATATTATAATATAATATGTGTCTAAATCATTCCAAATAGTTCTCAAATGATATGTATTATAAGTTAGTGAATATATTGTCACAACATAATCAGACACTAAAATTTGTATACAATTTCATATCATTTAAAACGTTTTATTTTGGTATAACCCTTGGTTTACAAATTTTAATATTAAATATGGTAATTAATTTTTATATATTAAATTTAAAAAGTTTACTTATAAAGAGTTATGTGACATTCCAGACCAGCATTCCACTAAATCTTTCCCTATGACTAGTTTCCCACATGGACTCATGTTCATTCCCCAAACACCAGAGGCTTATAACTAGTAGTGATGGCCGTAGGTGTGTCTGTGGGGAGACTATGCCCTTTCTACCAGAGTATCACAGTGGTACAATCAGTAGATAGATAGTGGAAGTATAATGATAGTGAATAAGATGTGGAAAAAACACAAATAACCGAACAGAGAATAATAATCAAATGCAGTAAATAGAATCATATATATAAGGATGATAATGTAGTTCATGTATCTATAATGTAGGAAACAGGGATACATGCAACAAGTATTAGTATTAATAAAAAAGGTACAAAAAGAAAAGAAATACCAATATCCAATGATCAATCTCAGTCATTTTCTACAAGGATATATCCTAATACTTCATAAATGTCACAGATTTGTATGGGGATGTTAACCCTTTTCAAAACCTATAAGCATGTAGTCTGCTCGGGTCCTATAGGTGTTCCAGATAGCGTGTGAGATAAATCTCAGTAGGCCACCACTAAGGAAATCTATCAATTTTCAGTTTTTGTATACAATATAGTATTGTATAGACATAATAAAATAAAGTAGCAATAAAAACTATAAATGTTTTGGCTATGGTTCATAATGCTAACCAGGATGACACTACATGTTTTGGCCCATGTCGGAATAACTCTAAAAATATATCAAGGGGATCAATTCCAGTTATGATATTTATAAGGGACCCCATGCCCAATTTCATATTAGTACAAGGTTAACAATTCACAATATCGTAATATATAGAAACCATGCATAGTATCACATT
Organism: Viscum album; assembly: GCA_963277665.1. Classification (NCBI taxonomy): domain Eukaryota; kingdom Viridiplantae; phylum Streptophyta; class Magnoliopsida; order Santalales; family Viscaceae; genus Viscum; species Viscum album. The sequence goes on along the minus strand of OY728160.1, from coordinate 467,699,866 downwards.
TATTAGGGATTACATGAACAATATAAAATTTATAAGGGGTGCCAAGCCTAGTATCAAAGTAAGGGATTCCATACCTATATATAATCATAAGGGATATCATGTCTGTATCGTATCAAATATATTTAAGGGTAACCATTCCTATATATAATCATAAGGGATCCCAATTTAGTTTATTTATTAGTGGATATGTATCATACATAAGAGCCATCATGCCCAAATTTCATAATAAAGTAGGTTATTCATTCCCATATAAATATAATTGTAATATCCATTTTCTATAATAATATCCAAAGAATAATCTATATTTCATATATATTTAATCATAATAAGGGAATAAATGCTTTCAATATAAGTAGGTGATGTGGGATTACTACTCAATAAAATTATATTAATTAAAATTTTCAAGGGCGCCATCCATGCTGTGATAGTAAATTTATTCCATATCAACATGGTATCATCATTTTAATTTAATGCCAAAAAGACGATTTATTTTTTGGGGAATAAGATATTTATGGGACAATTGAGAACATTATAGGGAAAAACCAAAGGGATTGTGCATTCCATGATTTTCAATTACAATAATAGTTGTGGTACTAACATGAATTTAGGTTCTAATAAAGGAAACCAATATCAGGAAATTAAATTTTAAGGTAACTCTTGATGAAACCTTCATGCAGTGTAACAAAACATAATAAAAAAATACCAAAAAATGGGGAATAAATTATTGAACACCTAGTTTAACCTGGATTGGAATAAATTAGAATAAATAATCAACGCCCTAAAAATAGGGCATATGAGCCAAAATCTATGTAGAATTATTGATGGGAAGATGAATGATGAACAGTTAAAAAGGAATTTTGATCTCACTGGTGGATATCCAATGATAATAATAGAATATTAATTAGAAAAAATATTGATAAGTCATCAAGAATCATATTTTTAGGTTGAGGAGAGAAAAAAGGGGAGAATATCCCTCATCATGATGAAAATAGGTTGAAAGAAAGTGAGGGTCAAAATTATAACTCATTAAAGGAATTCTGTGTTATGGTCAATTATGAATATATAATACTCCTCAAAAGAAGCATCAATAACTAGCTCAATATCATTCGTATAAAAAAGTAAGAGATTATCAGATATAATATTGGTGATTCTGTGAAATGTGGATGATGTCATGGATGGTATAGTACATCTGAGGTAATTGAAACCGATTGGTTACCAGCCCGACTTTCTCCAGAATCTCAAACATCTCTACAAAGCATTTTAATAGCTTCCCTTGCCTCTATATCAGTTTATTCTCATGTCTGGGTGATTCATCTAATAAAACAAGATCCCCAAACTCATACTCCATAGGTCATTGATGGATATCAACAAAAGGTTTCTGTCTTGAAGGATAAGTTTACATTTACTTCTTGATCACCTAAAACTAAAATGAAGTCTCATAAATGATATGAGTACCCATTGGTTCTTCATATCTTGCCTCTAATAGACATAGGTGTGAACATAATGGCCGACTGTATAAGGCCTCATAGTGATCCATCTGAATCATCATCTGATAAATATTATTACAAGTGACTTTGATGGTAAGGATGTGATTCTCCCAAAAACCATTGAAATCAAGGATTCATGCTTCTATAATTTCTTCTAGAACATGTACTATTGGTTTTGACTGACCATGAGTTTGATGCTGAAATACTATGCTCGTAATAACCTATGTACCCATAGAATTAGGTAAACCATACCAGAGCCTCTATGTGAAATGAGCATCCCAATTTAAAAGGACTGTATGAGGGACCTCATGTAGCCATATGATCTCATGGACATAAAATCTTTTAATCACATCAGAAAATAAATTCTCTCAAATATGAAGAAAGAGTGCTAATTTCATAATCTGATCCCTGACTACCCAAACCGCATTAATACCTCAAGGATATCTTAGTAATTAGACTACTAAATCTATATAAAATCATCCCATTTACAATCTAAGATCGTTAATGGTTGTACCAAGACAATTGTTTTATGATGTTCTACCTTTAACAGTTTATATATGGTACACCTGGTGATAAAACATGATATTTGACACTTCATCACTGGCCACCAATACTATTGATGTAGTTACTCAACCCCAGTAATCCAAGAGGTGGGGTATACTACCATTACATTGGAATTATTACAAGGAATAAAATACAAAATTACTGAAGAGTTTAGTAGTCATGGTAAACCAAATACATACATGAGTATTGTATTATAAAAGAATACACTAATTACAACATGATTTTTTTCATTTGAGGATAACTTTATTCCAACTACAATATCCTTGGATGTCTTTCATCATACACTTCTTGGATTCCCCTATAAGGGAAAAAATTAAGGGTGAGATCAAATTCTTATAAAGGTCATGTATAGTGGAATAAATAATGTATCAATGGTAATAGCTAATATGAAAAGTTAATAACTGAATATACATTCCATTTATTAAATAAAATTAATGGATAAAAATAAGGAAAAGTAATAACTGAAAACACATGAATTTAAAATAACTAGATATGGAATTACAAATATGTGAAGGAAAATAATTGAAACACATGTCATTTCATCAATGAAATTAGAATGAAATTCATCCAAAGATATGTTTGTGAAAAATATCAAGGATAAATAATAAAAGAATCAAAATGAAGGCAATGATACATTATTGTACATCGAGTATCTAAAACATAAACCACTTCCATCAAGACCATTCACAAGATGGTTCAATTCTATGGGTAGAAACCCATCTATAATTCTTAGGAAAAAACTCAAAGTGTTTTTCGCTAACTAATTTCTTCTCTTCAGACTACCAATACATTGGGGTGTTATTATTAACTAGTCCCTAACCCATGTGTCTTACATTAAATGGTCCCCAACCTGATTTTTTTCAAGTCCAAATCATTCCCCATATATCGAATAACCTATTTAATTAAAAATTATGCCTTATCAAATATCTATATTGAATAATGGATATAGATTTATCAATATTTACCCATATAATTGAATAAGTATCAAATTAAACACCAAATATAAAAATGATATATGTTTTAGGAAATAAATATATCCCCGATAAATTATATGGATTTTTAGGGGGAATTCAATGTTCAATAAGAATATGAAACTGAATATTTCTAGAGAACTAAAAGTAATTGAGCTTGTGAATGAAACTAATATCCTTGTTCAAAGGAATTATAAACCATCTAATGAATACTGAGGATTTCATATCAAAAGTGGGGTAAAAATAAAGGGCTTTTGACATTGATGAAAAAAAAAATATCTTTACAAATATTGTTAAGAAAAATATCAATTTCATTTTGAAAAATAAATTTCTTTGGAAAACACTTTTAAACAAAATTATTTAAAAAAACCCTTTAAATATGCATACTAATATTTAAAGAAATGATGTCAGGTAAATATTTATAGTCCATACAACGTAAAAACATTCTTTTTGAAAGGTAAAATTTTTGAAAATCGATTTATTAGAAAAAATATAATAATATTACATTCAAAAAAATACATAATATTAAAAAGGGTAAAAATATATTTAATAAATAATGTTTTAAAGGATAAAAATTTTTGAAAACCTGTTTATTAAATAGGGGTTTTAGAAAAAAAATAGGTTCCATGTCAAACATGAGAAATGAAGTTATTTTTTCTTGAAAACATTTTCAATACATTTTTTTTCAAAAGAATATGAAAAATATATTATTACATGAAAAATATTATTAATAACCATATGATAAGATAATTAAAGTGTTTATTTTTTTAATGGTCATATAATTTCTTTGAATAAAAAATCAACTGTAGAAAATTGCAAGTAAAATAAGATCGTGATGTAAATCCTTAAAAAGACCATAACATTGAAATGAGAAAAAACATATGAATATATTTTTTGTGTATAATGTAAATCATAATAAAAAAAATTTAAATTATACAATATATTGTAAACATTTATTACATATGTATTCATAGAATATTAATGATAACAAGGAAGAAGTATAACATAATGAAAAGAAATAGGGTTGTGCAATTATTCACCACTTGCAAACATTTAATTAAAATACCCTGAGAATAAATAATTAAAATTGAAAAAAAATCCATGAAGATCATATAATTCATGATATAATATATCAATATTGTTAGTAGATACACCACATTAAATAATTAAGTTGTGAATGTGAAATTTATTTAACAAATTAAAAAGTTAGATGAAAATACCTTACCTTGAATTTTATTTTGGGTGATTGTCCATTAATTGCATGTAAAATAGTTTTAAACACGTTAATAATTTATTATAGAACAATATTAATATTTATGATGTCATATATGATCTTCTTATAACATTTTATTTCTTGTTATTTAATATTCTTTCATTATTTTCACTATTTCAGGTGTTGATTTCATAGTTTCTATATTACGATTTTACATGTTACTTGTTGTTTCTATCATAGTTTCTTAATATCCAGAATTTAGATCCATATTTAAATATCATATAGATTAATTTTATTTGTATTTATAATAAATCATAAAAATTAAATATTGGAAATGAAATACATCGTTCATGGAGACTCCAGGTCGTACGTACGCATGAACGCAACAATAATTTCATTTTAGTATTTTAAAAAGTGAAATGTAAATGATATAAATGTATATTAAAATTAAAATATCATTTTTATTTATTATATTTCACATCTTTCTTTTAAATCCATCTATTATATATTTCATGTATATCGTGAATGAGTCACATTACTTTGAGGAGGCGGTAGTCCACACTTTCACAAGTGATGTTATTGTATTATTAGAAAATGGAAGACATAAATTTTTTTGTTATATAGAAATAATAGAACAAAAATTACATTATAAATATTATATATAAAATATAATTTTTTTGTAAAATATAATTCCTAACCATGATTGGTGGTAAATGAAAAATTAAAGACATCATTTTGTGAGGCAGTAGTTTTTCGTTCACATAAATGGTAATTTAGTTACCCATTAGATGGAAGTGTATGTATGTGAAATTAGAAAACTTATAATAAAAAAATATAAGTATGTATAGGGTATATGATTTATAATATAAGGATGGAATAATAATAGTTTTGGGGTTTATAACTAAAATAAATGAAAAGAGAATGAGGCAGGTTGTTACCTCTTATTCTGGTAACTCCTTTTGGTTTGCACCAAATGGCTTCATTGGATGGATTCCTACCCAATGGGTGGATTCTAAGATTAGGAGAATGATTATTTTAAGAAATTTTGGCAGATATTGGTCAATTAAAAATTTCTTGAGAAATGTGAATAAGTGGGAGGAGTGAGTGTGTTTTTATAGTGGAGGAGGAATGACATTCTTGTAAATTTTGTAAAAAGGAATTCCACCAACATTTTTCCTATAAAAAGTGCATCCAATAATAAATAATATTTTATAAAACAGATTATATGGTCAAAATATATCCAGAAAAAGTACTTTTGACATGTTTTTAGGTCATTTGGGATCTTATGTTTATGGTGTTGTCCCGTACTAAGCAATTTTTTCTCTTAATCGTTGCAATTAATAATAATCATGTTCACAAATACTTTTTTTAAATAAAATTACCTTATTTCACATAGAAAATAATGAAGAATAAAAATATTGAATCCATTCTTCCAAATTCTAATCACATCGAAAAAAGAAGTAAATTTAAATTTTATCCCAAAGACAAGACAAAAATGTACGGTTTAATTGTTAAAATGTATAAACGTTTTCTATGTTTTTATACCCAATTTCAATGTGAAATTGATTAAAATGACCTAAATTGGATTAATTGTTAAATAATTTTAATAATTTTACCTTAAATAAAATTTAAAATAAAATTTATCTTTAAAAATAAATTACATGTAAAATCACTTATAAATTTAAATTCAGTATTTTTCAATATTCATCAATAAATGAAACTCCTCAAAAAATACAAAAAATTCACCATAATATAATATTAGCATTATTGCTTTAAAAATTAAGATTATTTTGAAATAAGATATTTATAAATTTTCCAAAATTTTGATTCAAAATATTTTCTCCATTAAATGGTGGTACAATTTTCTTTTTAGGAAAATACTATTTTTAAGCACAAAACATGATTTATTCTTATCTTATGTATTTGAAATATATTGATTAAATATATAAAATATCTTATTGAATGTATAACATATATATTTAATTAAAATTAGTAAATAATTGTAATTAATTTAATTTATTTAGATAAAACACCTTTGTGAGCATAAAAATATTTCATTTATATTCAATTGGTTTTTATATAAATTTCTAATTACTTGTTAACCCATGAATTAATTTTATATAATTATAATGCATATATTTTTACAAGTTAGCAAATAATATTCATATACATTAATTTAATAACTAGTCTATATCTTATTATATTATACAGTAATGTTTTGTAAATATATTGTTGTCTCGTAAAACATGGTCTTTCATATAACACAAGTCATCGAAGAAACTTGTGGTTTCATGAAAAAATAGGATAAATCAGTATTTCATGCAGTGTAATATATATATTAGATTAATTTTATTGAAAACATTATATATATTATAATGTATCAGGATATTATATTCCCTTGGACATTTGGTTTTTCTTCATACATGCTATCGAATTGAATTTTCTTACTGTAGAGTTTTGGGTGTTACATTTCACCCACATTAAATAATTTTCATCCTCACAATTTAAAGTCATCCTTGGTAATAAATAATTTGATATTTACTATGTTGAAATCCCATATTGTGAAAATGTTTTTCAAAACATTCTCAGGAAAAGAGAGAAGGTATGTACAAAGGTACCATAAACTATCATATAACCAGGTCTCTAAGTAGAAGAACGTTATTTGCATGTATAGATACGTACAAGGAGTAAAACACTAAATATTAATAATTATTGATTGAGGTAATAAACTAAAAACAAGTGAATGATAAATTTAATATTGAGGGCCTCAAATTAATAAATTTGTGATGATTCAAAAGACACTCGATTTAACAAAAATTAAGGTATTATGACAACATTTTTTTAAATCCTCTTCCTAATGTTAAGTAATTATTTTTTAAATTATATAAATATAAATAAATTTATATACATAACATATTTATATAAAAAATTCATTCATTTTTTGTTTTTTGATCAATTTTAAATTCATCCATCACATCATGAAATGAATATCCAAAAAATAAATTTGATTCACGAAGAACCAAAATAAAAAATTCATGGATTCTAAGGCCCATAAAAGAGTGAAAAGTATAACTATTTTACAAAGACAAAAATGTTAATACATTTATCTCTAAAACTCAAAAGTTATAATACTTGTTTCTTATTAACAAATATTCATTAAATTGTTCAACCTGAAGTAATAACATATTTACAAGGACAATATTTAGGTCAGTGGCTGGTGTTAAACCCTTATCCTCCTTTAGTCATGGGTTTATGTCCTATGACCTTGTTTGATTTGGCGGGTTGTCACCCAGTATATTGAATCTCCTTTTATAAATCCAAATTAATATAATTTTCAAAATAAATAATATGGGGTCCTTGAAATATGGTTAATCACAAAATAACCTTTTAACAAAGGCTTTCAATACAACCCTCATACATAAATACTTTATCAATTTATCTCCAAATAAGTCTTTCCATGGTCTTTATTTTACCCTATAAGGGTGGGAATTTCCTAAAACCAAAAATCATAGTGTGAGAAGAAATTATCATATTAGAAAAACCATATATTCATTTTCAGGATGTCAAAATCATGAAGCATTATTTCTAACATGAATGTACATTGTTTCAATCTAGGTTATTAATTTTTATATCATATTTAAATCCTAGATAATGGTTTTTAAATAAAATGTGAATTATCCTATGTGTGTACCGTATAACTATCAAACTAGGTGCACAGTTTGGCTTTTTGTCATGTACTATGTAACACTCGAGTCAGGCCCAATGCACCTTTTCGGAGTTGTTACCAATATGTAAATCTGTGATAGAACCAAATCCACTTTTAGTTTCTGAATAGGCATATAATGAAAATAATACCCACATAATATTTATTTTAACAAAACATTAATATTTTACACTATACTTATCCTCCAAATATACCTTATAGCTATTTTCTCTAATCTATGTTTTCCAAAATCTAGTTCCCTAGGTTTCTACTGAACATCCTATATTACAAACTATATAAACCCGATATCAATAATCCCAGATAATATTTATACTACCCTTACATTATCATGATTATTGGAAATAAAGTATTGCAGGACTTAAGAGTTTTGTATTGATGGTTAACCAGATACATACATGTGTCTTATATTACAAATGAATACACTAATTACAACATAATTTTTCTATTTTGTGGTAAATTTATTTCATCTATGATAACCTTTCATATATTTCTTAGTATACTTATAAGATTCATAAGGAATGGAAGAAAAATTAGGGTGAGCTCAAATGCTCGGTAAGTTCTAGTATAAATGAAGAAATGAAGAATCAATGAGAATAGTAAATATGGAAAGGTAATAATTGAACACACATACCATTAAATAAATAAACTAAATGTATAATTAATACTCTAAGGTAATAAATAAAAACATAATACATTAGAATAACTGTATAAGTATTAATAAATATTTAAAGGAAAATAACTAAAACACATGCCATTTAATCAATGAATTCATAATTTAATGCATCCATATATATGTTGATAAAAAAATAATGGATAAATAATAACTATTTCAAAATGAAGATAATTATTAATTATTTGATGTTATATATCTCATACATGAACCACTAATATCAATAAATTTCACAATATGCTTTAGTTTTATGGGTAGAAACCCATCTATTCACCTTGGAAAAAACATTAAAGATTTCTTACAGACTAATTTCAGCTCATGACTACTACCGATGTTTCAGGGAGTTTCAATTAACTAGTCCTTATTGAATATGTATTTCATTAAATGGTTCCCAACCCATTTACATGATGTCCAATGCATTCTTCATATATCGAGTAATCAATTTAATTCCAATACAATGTTTCTTATCAAATATATATATTGAATAATGGATAAAGTTTTATCAAAATTTCCCTAGATAATCAATCAACTATCAAAGTAAAAACCATATGTAAAAATGATATATATTTTCTAAAATATACATATTGATGATAAATGATATTGGTAACTAGGAGAAATTAAATGTTTAATGATCACCAAAAATTTTATATTTCAAGGGGACTAAAAGGAATTAATGTAGTGAATGACAATACTATCCTCTATAAAATGAATAAAAAACATTATATGGATAATAAGTATGGTATTAATAAAACATATCCTATGTAAAGTAAAAAAATGTTTTTTGTCCTTGAAGAAATAAAAAGATCGTTAATAATATTCTTGAGGAAATTATCCTTTTTATCCTGAAAAAATGAAATTAATTTCCTTTTAAAATCATTTTTTAAAAAAATTATTTGAAAATCATCCTTTTAAAATTGTAAATTGTGATCTGATAAAATAACTATGGGTAAATCTATACATTTCATATAATGTGAATGAATATTCAATTTTCAAGTTAAAAAGTTTAAAAATGTTCCTTGATCAGAAAATGAAAAGAATATTAAATTTGAAAAAATAGTAAAATAAAAAAAATTAAAATTTATTTAATAAATAATTTTGGAAAAGATAAAAAAATGTTTTTTAAAATGTGGTTTCTAGAGGAGAAAATGTTCTCTGACTAAAAAGAGAAATGAAGTAATGTAATCTTGAAAACATTTTCTAAAACATATAATGTAACAATGACTGGAAAATTTGTAATATTATAAGAAACTCATCTTGAATAACCCAAGAAGAATAGAATGAATGGTTTTATTGTATAATGGGCATATAATTATTTCACATTTAAATTCATGTTTAAATAATTCTGAATAAATGATATTGAGAAGTAAACCCTTGAAAAGAACATAACCCTGATGTGAGAATCAACCAGTAAATAAAGTATGTGTGTAAAAAGTAAATCCACAGAAAATAAGTGGAAATAAAAAATACATGGTAAAATGTGATTACACACATAATTATAGAATATTAACGACAATGGGGATGTAATATAACCCAAAGAAATGTAATTGAGTTATGAAATTCATCACCACATTGTAAATTTTAATTCAAATCCACTTAGAAGAAATATTTAATATTGAAACTAAAAAAAATGAAGATAATAAAATTCATTATATAATATATAAAAATGGTCATTACATACACCAAACAAAATATGTAAGTGGCGAATCCGACATTTATCTCATTGATGTAAAAGATGAGATGAAAATCTCATTCCAGACATTTCCCTTTAGGTGAAAATCCTTTTGATTTTTGTATAATGTTTTTAAACAAGTTAATAATTTATTCAAAAACCAAACTAATATTTATGATATCATATATGATCTTCTTATAATATATTATTACTTGTTTCATAGTAATCATTCATTATTTTTACTATTTCAGATGTTAATTGCCCTATTTTTAGTTTATGTTTGCACTTGTTACTTATTGTTCATATCATGGTTTCATCATCTAAAAAATATAAATAATGACTTATATATCATATATATTCAGTATATATGTATTTATAAGAAACCATAAAATTTTTAGATAGGAAACGAAATGCACTATATATGGAGATGGTAAGTCGTACATACACATGAATTATACTTTCATTTTTTAAATTATTTAATAGAATGAAAAGTAAATTATATATACGTATATTATAATTGTATTACCTTTTTTATGTCATGTATTTAAAATAGTTTTATTATAATTATCCTTTATACATTCATTTATAGTGGGAATGAATCACATCATTTTAAGGAGGCGGTAGTCCACACATCCACAAATGATGTTATCGTATCCTCATAAATTGTAAATAATAAAGGTTTGTGTTATATAGTAATAAAAACGATTAAATAAATTATAAATTATATATATAAATATAATATAAATAGTGTTTCCATCATAATTTCCAACCATGAGAGGCGTTAAAGGAGAAAATAACGACATCATTTTGTGACGTGGTAGTTTGTCATACACATAAATAGTAATTTCATTACCATTCGATGGATGTGTGTATAAGTGTAGATAGAAACCATGGAAAAAAATATCTCGTTATATTTTCTATATTTTTTCTACTATATTATAATTTTATAATTATAGTTTATGGGTGGATAATAATAATAAAATAAAATATATTGAGGAAGGATATTATCTATTATGTGGGTAACCTGTTTTGGTTTTTACCTAAGGGATTCGTTGGATGGATATATCCCCAAAGGGAAAATTCAAAGATGTGTTTAGGTATTTTTAGGCGATATTTGGGTAGATAATTTTTTTCCATCGTGTCTTGAATGTTTTAAATATAAGGGAGTGGTTAGTGCCTTTTTTTGGTTGAAGAGGAGTGACTTTCTTGTAAATTTTTGGAAAGGGAATTCCACACACGTTTTTCCTATGAAATGTGGAGAAAATAATGGAAACAATTATATAAAAGGGGGTATAGTGTCGAATAATGTCCACACAGTATATTTTGGACATGTTTCTAGGTCATTTGGTCCCTTATGTTTAAAGGTTTGTCCCTTGTTATGTTATTTTTTGTCTTAATTATTGTCATTAATTTTAAACACATTCCCTTTTATTTTTTTTGTCAAAAACTAAGTTGATCTAATTATAATTTATAGATTATACTAATCATGAATAAAGAATCCATTTTTTCATATTGAACTCAAATATGTTTCTGAATTTAATTTAAATTTAATCCCACAGATGGGAGAACAATGGAGGTTTTTAAAGTAAATATATTCAAAATTATGCTATATTTTTATGTCCAATTTCAAAGTTAAATTAATTAAATAGATATGATTTGAATTAATTGATATAATATTACTTTAAAACTAATTTTAAATATTATTTAACATTATATATAAATTAGATGAAAAATCCTTTTTAAATTGAAATTCTGTATTTTCACTATTAGTCATAAAAAAGAAAATCCATAGAAAAATATCAATAATTCAGCCTAATATAAATTAAATGTACTATTTAGAAAATTATGTTTATTTTTTCATATAATATTTATTAAATTTAAAAAAAACTAAAAAAGGTTCTCTATTAAAAGGTTGTAAAATTTTATTTTTAGAAAAATATTGTTTTTATGCATAAAACATGATTTATTCTTATCTTATGCCTATAAAATCAATTGAATTAATTTAAAAAAATCTATTATTGAATATATAAATTATATATTTCATTAATATCATTCAATAATTGTAATAAACTTAATTTATTAGTATAAAACAATATTGTGTATATAAAAACATTTCCTTTATATTCAATTTTTTGTAATATTCATTTCTAATTAATTAATATCCTATAAAATCATTCCATATTTTTATAAACCATATAATTTCTTATGTTAGTTAATAATATTAATAGAAAAATAATTTATCATATAGTTTATATCTTCTTATATTAAATAATAATGTTTTATGAATATAATGATATTCGGTACAACTTGGTATTACGTGTAACGCAAGTCATCAGAGAAACTCATTATTGTGTGTGACCCACACTAAGTCTGTATCACATTATATTCAAGATATATTAAATATAAATATTATTTAAAATATTAAATATATTATAAAGTCTTAGGATATTATATGCCCTTATGTATTTAGTGTTTTGTGTCATAAAGGCTATCGAATAAAATGTTTATACTCTATAATTTTGGGGAATTAACCTAACTATATATCATGATACATCTTAGAGGAACACTAGTGAAATTACCACTATGAGGAATTTGAATCAAACATTATCTCATCTATCAATACAATGGTATCCTAGATAGTCTGATGTATACACAGGATGTTGTCATAACTGATAAAAACAAGTTGAATGCGGGTCCTCTCCATCCATAATCTCTGGTAGGACCAAGCCTTCAGGATAAAAAAAACTACCACATCACTAACTTCTCCATAAGTGAAGATTTCACTAATATATATGTATGCATAGAATATTAATGATGGTCTTGAACCATTCCATGCATCTGAAAAATCAAATTGATAAGCTGAAATTCACATAGGGCCTCCTAAACCATCTACATCTGAGTCCTCCTTCTTAGAGCGTCAACAAAAACATTTACCTTCCTAGACATATAATCAAGCTTATTGTCGAATGAAATTATATATCAAACCCATATTCACATCCTGATACTTCAATCGTGATATGTAAAAAAATACATGAGGCTCTAGTTTTCCATAAAAAAAATATATCCTGGTAGGCAATTCCTCCAACATACCGAGGCATGTACAAAAACTCCCAACTCGAGAAAATGTGACTCACTGAGTAAAATTGGTCATCCATAATTGAAATTTACTAATCTTAACATCTATTTGGTTATCTCTTAGTTTATTCAAAATGATCTCAAGATGAGTGGAATGATCATTATGAGTATGTAAATACACAAATATTCAATCTATGAAAACAATGAAAAATGAGTCAATAAAGGGATATAATACCCCATTTATCAAAAGAATGAATACTTAAGGATCATTCGTAATACCTGAAAACATTACATGATACTAAAATTAGATACAACAAATATGGAAATCCTTATGGGGAGTATCTAAAGGCCTATGTCGAACATAAGGATATCCTAATCTCAGGTCAATCTTCATAAAAATACTCTATCCTCTGATCTGGAAAAAAATATATTTTATTCTAGGTAATAGAAACCTATTTTCATTTCAGGCTGATTCAAATTCATCTAATCCAAACAAATCCAAAGGATTCTATCTTCCTTTTGGTGAAAAGTACTGATTAACACTTGAGAAAAGTACTGTGTCATAATAAAGTTTTGGTTTATAAATCCATTACATAACTCTTGAGCTCCTACAACATAGTAGTATCCATCTTGTAAGGAGTAATATATATTTCATAGATCTAGAAAATATATTAATAATAAATTATAGATCACTCTCAAGTTGTAGTCCTAAATATATTGTCAAGGAAAACATCCTTGAATAGATCGACTGTAGGAGGGAACTCAATCTGATGTAGTCCCAAATCATTATTCTAAAGAGTAAAAATCTGGGTGGTCACTCCACCTATCCTAGGATTCTATAGTCCATCTCTACCATCCTAGACATACCACTCTCTCTAGAGAATATAAGTGACACCCTATGGTAATTTTAATAATCCCCTTCGATGATAATGATCTATATAAGAATTATAGGGAACCAACAATTGTATCTCAAGAATGACATCAAAGCATATCATCTCAAGGATAAAGACGATTCATAATAAAATATGGATTCATACATTAAGAATATACTCCTTACACTGGAGTACGCTCTCTGATCATATACCCTTAGGTGTATCAAACATCATAACTCCAAATGTGTCCTCAATATAAAGTATAAGACTCTCCCCAAAAGGAATAGATATGATAGAATGTGATGAACCTATATAAAATTAGGATGAAACTATAGTAGAGGGTACTAGAATTGTACCTTGAATAGTATACATCTTATCATCCTTATCATATAGTATAGGCTACACTAAATATATATAGCTCGATCCATGACCATGTGTCACCACATGACTAGCTTGAGCATGTATGGTCTGATTCTACTATATATTTGATGTCTGGATACCACGGACATGACCTCCCCCTCTTCATGCACTACTAGTAGTACTCTAGTTACCATCAAGGAGAGGTGGTATTGAACCTTTTCTTGATGTTGGAGGTTGAATGAATCCTCCCCCACTCAGCACAGATGGGAAGGTCTTGTAGAAATAATGAAGATGGACCAATATTCTATATCCTTGACACTAAATGGGGTATTTGGGACACAATGCCCTCTTATTACCAGGTTTTCCACACGATTGAAATACCATGTAACTGTATATCAAAGTCATCTGGATTCTTCTGCTCATGTATGCAGTTGCAAAGCATTGCTTCCGACTTCTAGTAGAACCAGTAATCTATCTAGGTTCTGAACTTCCATGGATCACACCTTCTCTTCCCTTAGTTTTATCTCAATGATAAGGGATTTATTCACTATTTTAGATATGATATTAAAGAGAAAATATTTACCTGAGAAACAATAGGATTCCTCAGACCATATTTAAAACAATATCACATTTAATAGCTCATTAACACTATAGATATGGGAAAAGTGGTGAATCTTAATAACACATGATCTATTTTCCTGGAATATAATCGAACCCTTATATAGGATCATTATTTATGTAGAGAACCTATGCTTGATGTATATGGAAATTACATTACTTTTGCGGAATACTTAGTACATAACAAAAACAAACACACAATGACCGTAATAGTTTATTGCCTTTGGAAACTCGGAATGTAATATTTTAATCGTGGTGAAAGATCTTCAACATCTCCCATAAAGATCTTCCACTTTTTTTCTTACCTAAAACCTTTCTTTATATCTTGGGGAAAGGAAAACATAAAAGGGGTGAGTTCAAATGCCCAGTAAGGGTAAACATAGAGAACATAAAACAATCCATAAATATTTAAATGCAAAAACTTGAACATAAAATCTAAACATCAACATCTTGAGCAAAGACATAAATCTTGGAAGTACGTAAGGCATATATCATAAAGAAACATTAAGAATGATAAAATATCATGGGAGTAAAAAATGTAATTGTGGCAACCATTAAGAATATGTTATGATTTCCATAGTAGCCAAGGCATTGCTTCAAAGACCATCTTATTAGAAAAAGTCCCTTTCTGAATCGAGTTCACTCCTCATTTCAGTCTTCTAACACTGAACCAGATTAACTTACCATTCCAGCCATGTCTATATCATGAGATATAAATCTTTACCCAATGCATTGGTAGGAGATATAGGTCCCACCCATCTCATAATGAAATCATTCTTACATGTTCTACAAAATAAACTTAAAAAATTCATCATAACCCAAATAATAAAATGGGTTTCATAAACATCATCCCATCATTTCATAATCCATATAAAACAAATGGGCATTTCATTATAAGAAAAGTAAACCATGTAAATCATATAGACATTTAACATGAAACATACACATATGAAATAATGTCATCTTAGATGGAAAATGGTTTTGATAAAACATATGAAATGAATTCTTGAGGAAAAAATCATTTCTTTGTCAAAATCATTTTCTTTTCAAAAAATTCCATACACTTTTAAAATAAAATTATTTTGTTGAAAATAGTCATAAAATCATGTAGTGTAATTTGATGAAATTTATATGTTATGAAAACGTAAAAATACATTCACGCCGTATAAGATAAAAATAACATTCTCCACGTACTTTTTTTCAGAAAAGTCAAAAATTACCTTGTATGGAAAAAAATAATCCTTACATACCATGTAGTAAAAGTCAAAAATGGTTAAAAATGACTTTAAACATACATGAAGACACTTTAATAAAACATGGACATGGATGATAAAAATAACCCTAGTAAATACTTACGAATAAGAAATCTCGGATAAAAATTATATTTGAAAAATTATCCCTTACCTTAGGTCCGATATGATTCGTATGGATCCGAACCTCCTCTTCTTCGATACGCATCTTTGAAACCTCCTCTTAGGGCACTAGCATTTGACTTTGAAGTATACCAGGACCTCTAGGATGTTTATAGAGAAGTTTAGATGATAAATTGGCAGGGATTTTCCGAGTTTGAAGGATCAAATTTGTGTGAGGAGGAAAGGGGGGAGAGGGGCACCTTTGGAATCCTAAAAAATATTAGTTTAATATATATTAAAACCCAACATAAAAACCTCCAAAAATGATTACATTCAAAGATTATATGAGATAGGGTTGTAATATCATCAACCAATAAAATTTAGACATGTATGGAATTTATTTTAAACATTATCAACTTGATTTATCCATATTTAATCTATTAAATTTTATTTGTGGTAATAAGATTATAAATTTTATATTGTTATAAATAATTATATATGTGCTGTTAATTAACCACAATTAGATAATTTATGACATTTTAGACTATATAAATTTCAATTTATAATTTTTTAATATTTTTGTGATTTTTAAACAATTTAATAATATGTTATTTTTATAAAATTACAATAGTGTCAATTTTGAAACTATTAATTTATTTGAATTTAAATTAAATACACACAAAGTATATATTCAAAATAAAATATTTAATAGGTTACTAACATTTCATAGTAATATATAAAATTAGTGGAGTACATTAAATAGTTCATATAATATTTATTTTAATATTTTTAAAACCAGTTATTTGGTATATCTCTTAATAAAATAATTAGTACAACATTTTTGTATAATTATTTAATATACTTATTTGTTAAATAAAAATTAAAAATAAAATCCTTTAATGAAGATAAATATCAATTCATTTATAATAATAATTTTACTCTAATTTATCATCTTAAAATAACAACATGTAAAATGTTATCTTTATGAAATTATGAAGGTGACAACTTTGGAATCATTTAAAATAAAATATTATAAGTGTCATAATCAGTTTAATAAGACTGAAAATGGTTATATATTAGGTCATTGGATGATTATGTTGTATCTATACACTACCAATAAGTTTTGGTCAGGTTTGTGGGCCTTTTAATGGGTATTATTATTTCAATAAAAACTATATTACTGATATTTCACTTAATAAATAATTTCTTCATCATTAATGTATCACCATTAATGACAATTATTTAATACCTAAAAATTATAAATAAATAATCATGATGTAGATAATGTTATTGAAGTTCTTTAGAATATTCATGTTCTATGTTTTTTTATGTTTATCAATAAATTAAAATTATTATACTTATAATATTTAAGAGAGTGACATGTTGTCACTTTCTTTGGTTTTAATAATAATTAAATTATTTTCATGGTCCAAAGTCCATAAAATGAATATAATCCGACCTTAGGTGATATAGGTAGACCTTTATCCATCCAATAGAATTTTGGAATGTGTTATGGTAATTTTATAATATTATATTTACCCTTAATTACCCGATTTACCTTTAACTATGGAAAATAAAATTTACCGTAGTTACTATTCATAATGCCCAAAAATAAAAAGTAGCCTATTAACATAATTCGGACCCACTGATTCTGAATATGGAATAAATTTTTCAAATTCAATACACAGAATTTGCATAAATTAAATTAAAATTAATCCTTTTGTCGAATGAAAATGGGTTTTTGTTTAAAACATTGCAAAAGATTGAATTGATTTAACCTACGAATTCAAGATAAAATCAATGATAATGACATAAATTAAATTAAATGGTATAAATATATTCTATTTACACATTAAAAACATTAAATATTATAATTTAACCATATAAATTATTTCGATGAAAAAAGTTGTTTTTAATTAAAATATAGCGTGTTTTTACTATTCATAAAAAAATGAAAGTTACCAGAATAATATGAAAAATTTATCCAAAGTAAATTTTTTTTTCTGATCCCAAAGAAGAATTTTATTTTGTCAAATTAAACTTATAAACATGTAAAAATTAGATTTAAAGTGGGTGTGCCATCAAAAGACGGCAAAACTGCATTATTTGAAAAATACTTATTTTACCCTGAAAATTTATTTTGTGTTATACCATGTTCTAGAAAATGTGTAAGATGATTAATAATGTTATAAAATTTAAAATTTAGTTAATACAATTCATAATGTCTAGTTCATAATAATATTATAACCATATCTTGTTGTTTAGTGAAACCCGGTACTGCGTACAACACATGCTATCGAGGAAGGTCGTGATTGCGTGTAATGCAAGCCAAGTCAGGGATGCGTGTTGTGAAAGCTCCTTTTGGTGTAGCGTACAACACAAGACATTAATTAAATTAAAAAGAATACTTTTCAAAAAATATTAGGGTGTTACATTCTACCCCCCTTAAAATGAATTTCGTCCTCGAAATTTGTCGGGGTTATAAATGGTTTACTACTCGAAAGTTTCATTAATAGAAACCCACATCATAAAAAGGAATACCAAAACATGTCTTTAAGAACTAAAGTATGAAATGTAATAGTTAACCAAATTAACTAATCACTAGGTTTCCACATAGGAGAACATAGGTGAAAATATGGATATGGAAGAGAAATCTAACCATCATGTTTTGATGGAGAGTGGTAGAGAACATGGCTATGAACAATCAAATAATCACAAAGCCATATATTTGTGATGATCTAGGGTACCATCTGATACATCGGATATATGGGAACTAGGTCAACATTTTTGGTTTTCAAGGTAAGTTTCCTAAAGTTGATGAATTAAAAGAAATACTTACTTGATTTTGGAACAATCTCACTATTGTTCGTGAATTGAACAATTTCCACATTATATAGTAAAGAAATGAAGTTGAATTTGTTATTTGTGAAGTGTTAGAAGATCATGTGATAGAATGATCAATCATTCCATCTCTTTCAAACAAAAGGTTAGCAAAAGTTATAATTCCATCTTATGGAGCGATTAATCGTATATGGTTCCAAAAATGGACTTATACTTTATTTATCATACCGCTTAATAAAATAAAACTAGTTTCCACTAACCAAGGACTTCTTGTAGGTCAGTGGTAGGTGATAAAGGCCAGTCGTACTTTGGTTGTGGGTTATATTCTCAGAGCCTTGTCCGACGTGATGGGCTGTCGTCCGTCCTGCAGGTTGTCCTTTTTTTTCTAAAAATACATTATAATAACTTTCCATCAATAATATCAAAAACATTCTAGCCTTAAACAATACTATTATATGTCCAACATAATCCATTCTAATCTTTAGGCTTATCTAAAATACTGATGTCCAATCTCATATTATAGAGAAAACGATTACCAAAGAGTTCATATAACAAGCATTTTGATCCCCATATATCATAAGATAAGTCTTTTTGGTCACAATACAAACATTTGAAGGCCTTAATCATGTATTCTCTTGAAAACAATGAATACCCATTGAACCTTAGTGAAAACATGAATGCTCTTTCCACATACCAAAATCCTCAAAATTCTATATACTCAAACCATGATATCACTTAGTCCATATATCAATCATTAGCTCATGAATACTGTCAAACATTTCATTTTCTCCTTATCCCTTCATTATGCGAATATCATCTGCTTTCCAAAATATTTGAATCACTTTTCATGGTTACCGGTACCATAAAATTTTTGAAAACCACAATAAACTAATAAAAAATTATTCTAATACACCATAAAAGTACCTCAACAACATTATTCATGAATACCAATACATTAAAACTTCAATCCATCTTCTTCAATGATTGTCCTGGAATAAGTCCTTCCTTGATTTAGAAGTAAATTTTTAGGTCAGGGCATTGAGTTGGGTAATGCCCATGTTCTCCACAAACAGGACATTGAACTCCATAACAATCTATCACTATATGACCCTTTTCTCCACACAGATAACATTTTTCCCTGCATTTGAGGTATTCCTCAAGGTTCTTCATCCCTTCTTTAGAAGACTCAATATTCCTTTCTTTATGCTCCTCAACATGCGAACATGCATAAAAGTCTATCTTTCTCTTATTTGATGAATTCGGAAAACCACTAAGTTTCAACTTGTTGATCATATATCGTAATGACTATTTCGACGTAATCACAATATCATTATCTCTAGGAATTATGCAATTTTCTTGCTCATAGTCACCAATTTGTCCATTGGATTCAATGTTAACTGAATTCCTTCTGGTTCCCTCCATTGACTAAAACACAAAAAGAATTCTGTGAGAGGAAAAAATCATACAAGGAAAATAACATAATCAAGGGGGAGTACCTTTGACATGTAACATCTTAGGTTTAATTCTAATATCTTCACCGTAATTCTAGGACTATAACCTATACTTATACTTAACCTTAGGGACATCCCTAGACATACCTTAGAAATATCTCTAGGGATCTCACTGTAGTTTTCACATCCTAGTTTCCAATGGTTGACTAAACCTTTCCTCTGATACCAATTGTAGAGACCCAATGCTTAATGTACATGGTCATTACATTACTTTTGAAGAATACTTAGTACATAACAAAAACAAACATACAAGGACCGTAATAGTTTAGTGTCTTTGGAAACTCGGAATATAATCTTCTAATCGTGGTGAAAGATCTTCAACATCTCGCATAAAGATCTTCCAGTTTTTTTCTTACCTAAAACCTTTCTTTATATCCTGGGGAAAAGAAAACATAAAAGGGGTGAGCTCAAATGCCTAGTAAGGGTAAACATAGAGAACATAAAACAATCCATAAATATTTGAATGCAAAAACTTGAACATAAAATCTAAACATCAACATCTTGAGCAAAGACATAAATCATGGAAGTACGTAAGGCATATATCATAAAGAAACATTAAGCATGATAAAATAGCATGGGATTAAAACATGTAATTGTGGAAACCATTAAGCACATGTTATGATTTCCAAAGTAGCCAAGGCATTGCTTACAAGACCATCTTACTGGACAAAGTCCCTTTCTGAATCGAGTTCACTCCTCATTTCAGTCCTATAACACTTAACCGGATTAACTTACAATTCTATCCATGAGTATCTCATGAGATATAAATCTTTACCCAATGTATTTTAGGGAGATATAGGTCCCACCCATCTCATAATGAAATCATTCTTACTTGTGTCACAAAATAAACTTAAAACATTCATCATAACCCAAAGAATAAAATGGGGATCACAAACATCATCTCATCATTTCATAATCCATATAAAACAAATGGACATTTCATCATAAGAAAAGTGAACCATGTAAATCATAGAGACATTAAACATGAAACATACACATATGAAATAATTTAATCTTAGATGGAAAATTTTTTTGATAAAACATTTGAAATGAATTCTTGAGGAAAATATCTTTTCTTCGTCAAAATCATTTTCTTTTCAAAAAATGCCATGCACTTTTAAAATAAATGTATTTTGTTGAAAATAGTCATAAAATCATGTAGTATAAGCTTCACGAAAATTATGCGTTATGAAACCATAAAAATCTGTTCACGCCGTATAAGTTAAAAATAACATTGTCCCCGTACATTTTTCAGAAAAGTCAAAAAGTACCTCGCATGGTAAAAAAAAGATTCCTTACATACCATGTAGTAAAGTAAAAAATGGTTAAGAAGGACTTTAAAAATACACAAAAACACTTTTATAAAACATGGACACAGATGATAGAAATAACCCCAGTAAATACTTATGAATAATAAATCTCGTAAAAAAATGAGATTTGAAAAATTATCCCTTACCTTAGGTCCGATATGCTTCGTATGGATCCGAACCTCCTCTTCTTCGATACGCCTCTTTGAAACCTCCTCTTAGGGAACAAAGATTGGTCTTTGAAGTAGACCAGGACCTCTAGGATGTTTATATGGAAGTTTAGAAGATAAATTTGTAGGGATTGGCCGAACATGAAGGCTCAAATTAGTGTGAGGGGGAGAGGGAGGAGATGCCCTTATATAAGGGAGGAAAGGGGCACCTTTGGAATCCTCAGAAATATTAGTTCAATATATATTAAAACCCCACATAAAAACCTCCAAAAATGATTCAATTCGAATATTAGATGAGATAGGGTTGTAATCTCATCAACCAATAAAATTTATACTTGTAGGGAATTTATTTTAAACATTATCAACTTGATTTATCCTTATTCAATCTATTAAATTTTATTTGTGGTAATAAGATTCTAACTTTTAAATTGCTATAAATAATTACTTGTGTGCTGTGAATTAATCACAATTAGATAATTTATGACATTTTCGACTATATAAATTTCAATTTCTAATTTTTGAATATTTTTGTGAATTTTAAACAATTTAATAATATGTTATTTTTATAAAATAGAAATTGTGTCAATTTTGACACTATTCATTTATTTGAATTTAAATTAAATCCACACAAATGATATATTCAAACTAAAATATTTAATAGGTTCCTAACATGTCATAGTAATCTAGAAAATTAGTGTAGTACATTAAATAGTTAATATAATATTTATTTTAATATTTTTAAAACCATTTATTTGGAATATATCTTAGTAAGATAATTAGTACAACATTTTTGTATAATTATTTAATATATTTATTTGTTGCATAAAAATTAAAAATAAAATCCTTTGATTAAGATAAATATCAAATAATTTATAATAATAATTTTACTCGAATTTATCATCTTTAAATAACAACATGTAAATTGTTATCCATATTAAATTATGAAGGTGACAACTTTGGAATCATTTAAAATAAAATATTATAAGTGTCATAATCCGTTTTATAAGACTCCATACAGTTATATATTATGTATTTGGATGATTATGGTGTGTCTATACACTAATAATAAGTTTTTGTCAGGTTTGTGGGCCTTTTAATGGGTAATATTATTTCAATAAAAACTATATTACAAATTTTTCACTTAATAAATAATTTCTGCATCATTAATGTATCACCATTAATGACAATTAATTAATCCCTAAAAATTCTAAATAAATTATCATGATGTAGATAATGTTTTTATATTTCTGTAGAATATTTATTTTCGAAGTTTTTATAATATTATCACTAAATTAAAATTATTATACTTATAAGATTTAAGAGAGTGACATGTTGTCACTTTATTTGGTTTTAATAATAATTAAATTATTTTCATGGTCAAAAGACCATAAAATGAATCTAATCTGACCCTTAAGTGATATTGGTCGACTTTTATCCAACCTATATAATTTTTTCATGTGTTATGGTAATTTTATAATATTATATTTACCCTTAATTACCCGATTTACCTTTAACTATGGTAAATAAAATTTATCGTAGTTACTATTCATAATTCCCAAAAATAAAAAGTAGCCTATTAACATAATTTGGAGTCACTGATTCAAAATATGGAATCCATTTTTCAAATTAAATACATATAATTTGTAGAAATTAAATTAAAATTAATCACGTTGTCGAATGAAAATGGGTTTTTGTTTAAAACATTGCAAAATATTGAATTGATTTAACCAACGAATTCAAGGTAAAATCAATGATAATGACATACATTACATTAAATGGTAAATATATATTCTATTTATACTTTAAAACCATTCAATATAATAATTTAACCATATAAATTATTGTGATGAAAAAAGTTGTTTTTAATTAAAATATAGCGTGTTTTTACTATTCATAAAAAATGAATGTTACCAGAATAATATGAAAATTTTATCCAAAGTAAATTTTTATTTCCTAATTCCAAAGAAGAATTTTATTTTGTCAAATTGAACTTATAAAAATGTCAAATAATAGATTTAATGCGGGTGCGCCATCAAAATGCGGCAAAACTGTATTTTTTGAAAAATACTTATTTTACCCGAAAAAATTGTTTTTTTCTTAAAAAATGTTCTAGAAAATGCATAAGATGAATAATAATGTCATAAAATTCAAAATTTAGTTAATACTATTCATAATGTCTAGTTCATAATAATATTATAACCATATATTGTTGTTTAGTGAAACCCGGTATTGGGTACAACACACGCTATTGAGGAAGGTCGCGATTGCATGTAATGCAAGCCAAGTCAGGGATGCATGTTGTGCAAGATCTTTTTGGAGTAGCATAAAAAACAATATATTAATGAAATTAAAAAGAATATTTTTCATAAAATCACAGGGTGTTACATTCTACCCCCCTTAAAATGAATTTCTCCCTCGAAATTCATCGGTCTTATAAATGGTTTAATACTAGAAAGATTCTTTAATAGAAACCCACATCGTAAAAAGGAATACCAAAACTTGGCTTTAAAAACTAAAGTATGAAATGTAACGGTTACCTAAATTAACGAATCACTGGGTTTCTACATATGAGAAGATAGGTGAAAATATGGATATGGAAGATAAATCTAACCGTCATGTTCTGATGGAGAGTGGTGGAGAACATGACAATGAAAAATCCAACAATCACAAATCCATATATTTGTGATGATCTAGGGTACCATCTGATTAATCGGATATAAGGGCACTAGGACCACATTTTTGGTTTTCATGATAATTTGCCTAAAGTTAATGAATTAAAATAAATACTTACATGATTTTGGTAAAATCTCACTATTGTTCGTGAATTGAACAATTTCCACTTCATCTCTTAAAGAAATGAAGTTGAATTTGTTATTTGTGAAGTGTTAGTAGATCATGTGATAGAATGATGGTTCATTCCATCTATTTCAATCAAAAGGTTTGAAAAAGTTATAAGTCCATCTTATGGTGCGATTAATCGTATATGGTTCTAAAAATGGACTTATACTTTATTTATCATACCGCTTAATAAAATAAAACTAGTTTCCACTAACTAGGGTCTTCCTGTAGGCCAATGGTAGGTGATAAAGGACAGTCGCACTTCGGTTGTGGGTTCGATTCCCACAGCCTTGTCCGACGCGATGGGCTATCACCCGTCCTACAGGCTGTCCTTTTTTTTCTTCTAAAAATAAATTATTATAACTTTCCATCAATAATATCGAAAAAGTTCTAGCCTTAAAAAATACTAACTTATGTCCAACATAATCCATTCCAATCTTTAGGCTTATCCAAAATACTGTTGTCCAATCTCATATTATAGTGAAAAAAATTACCAAAGAGTTTATATAACAAGAATGTTAATACCATATTTGATCCCCATATATTATAAGATATGTCTTTTTGGTCACATTACAAACATTCGAAGGCCTTAATCATGTAATCTCTTGAAAAAAATGAATACCCATTGAACCTTAGTGAAAACATTAATGCACTTTCCACATACCAAAATCCTCAAAATTCTATATACTCAAACCATGATATCACTTAGTCCTTATATCAATCATTAGCTCATGAATACTGTCAAACATTTCATTTTCTCCTTATCCCTTCATTATGCACATATCATATTCTTTCCAAAATATTTGAATCACTTTTCAGGGTTATCGGTACCATAAAATTATTGAAAACCACAACAGACTAAAACAAAAATATTCTAATACACCATAAAAGTACCTCAACAACATTATTCTTGAATACCAATACATAAACACTTCAATCCATCCTCTTTAATGATTGTCCTGGAATAATTAATCCCTTGATTTAGAAGTAACTTATTAGGTCAGGGCATTGAGTTGGGTAATTCCCATGTTCTCCACAAACAATACATTGAACTCCATAACAGTCTGTCACTCTATGACCATTTTCTCCACACAGATAACATGTGTCCCTCCATTTGAGGTATTCCTCAAGGTTCTTCTTCCCTTCATTAGAAGACTCAATCTTCCTTTCCTTATGCTCCTCAACATGTGAACATTCATAAAAGTCCATCTTCCTCTTATTTGATGAATTAGGCATACAACTAAGTTTCACCTTGTTAATCATGTATTGCGATGACTGATTCAGCATAATCACAATATATTTCTCTCTAAGAATTACACAATTTTTTTGCTCATAGTCACCAATTTTTCCATTGGATTCAATGTTAACCGAATTCCTTCTGGTTCCATCCATTGACTATAACACTTAAAGAATTCTGTGAGAGGAAAAAATCACACAAAGAAAATAACATAATCAAGGGGGAGTACCTTCGACATCTAACATCTTAGGTTTAATTCTAATATCGTCACTGTAATTCTAGGACTATAACCTATACTTATACATAACCTTAGTGACATCCCTATACATATCTTATAAATATCTCTAGTGATCTCACTATAGTTTTCGCATCCTAGTTTCCGAAGTTTGACTAAACATTTCCTCCGATACCAATTTTAGAGACCCAATGCTTGATGTACATGGAAATTACATTACTTTTTCAGAATACTTAGTACATAAAAAAAGTAACACACAAGGACCGTAATAGTTTAGTGTCTTTAGAAACTCAGAATATAATATTCTAATCATGGTGAATGATCTTCAACATCTCCCATAAAGATCTTCCCCTTTTTTTCTTACCAAAAACCTTTCTTTATATCCTGGGGAAAAGAAAAACATAAAAGGGGTGAGCTCAAATGCCCATTAAGGGTAAACATAGAGAACATAAAACAATCCATAAATATTTGAATTCAAAAACTTGAACATAAAATCTAAAGACCATCATCTTGAGCATAGACATAAATCTTGGAAGTACGTAAGGCATATATCATAAAGAAACATTAAGCAGGGTAAAATAGAAAGGGAGTAAAACATGTAATTGTTCCAACCATTATGAACATGTTGTGATTTCCATATTAGAAAAGGAATTGCAGCCAATAACATCTTAGTGTACAAAGTCCCTTTCTGAATCGTGTTCACTCCTCGTTTCAGTCCTGCAACACTGAACCGGATTAACTTACCGTTCCAGCCATGTCTCTCTCATGAGATATAAATCATTACCCAATGCATTAAAGGGAGATATAGGTCCCACCCATCTCATAATGAAATCATTCTTACTTTTTCCACAAAATAAACTTATAACATTCATCATAACCCAATGAATAAAATGGGTTTCATAAACATCATCCCATCATTTCATAATCTATATAAAACAAATGGACATTTCATCATAAGAGAAGTGAACCATGTAAATCATAGAGATATTAAACTTGAAACATACACATATGAAATAATGTCATCTTAGATGGAATATGGTTTTGATAAAACATTTGATATGAATTCTTGAGGAAAATATCCGTTTTCGTCAAAATCATTTTCTTTTTAAAAAATGCCGTGCACTTTTAAAATAAAAGTATTTTGTTGAAAATAGTCATAAAATCATGTAGTGTAAGCTTCACAAAAATGATGCGTTATGAAACCATAAAAATCCGTTCACATCGTATAAGTCAAAAATAACATTGTCCCCATACTTTTGTCGGAAAAGTCAAAAAGTACATCGTTTGGTAAAAAAAGATTCCTTACATACCATGTAGTAAAGTCAAAAATGGTTAAAAAGGACTTTAAACATGCATGAAAACACTTTTATAAAACATGGACATGGATGATTGAAATAACCCCAGTAAATACTTACGAATAAGCAATCTTGGATAAAAATGAGATTTGCAAAATTATCCCTTACCTTAGGTATGATATGCTTCGTATGTATCCGAACCTTCTCTTCTTCGATATGCCTCTTTGAAATCTCCTCTTAGGGAACTAAGATTGGTCTTTCAAGTAGACCAGGACCTCTAGAATGTTTATAGGGAAGTGTAGAAGATAAATTGGTAGGGATTGGCCAAGATTGAAGGCTCAAATTGGTGTGAGGATGAGAGGGAGGAGATGCCCTTTTATAAGGACGGAGAGGGGCACCTTTGGAATCCTCAAAAAATATTTGTTTAATATATATTAAAACCCCACATAAAAACCACCAAAAATGATTCAATTCAACGAGTAGATGAGATAGGGTTGTAATATCATCAACCAATAAAATTTATACAAGTAGGGAATTTATTTTAATCATTATCAACTTGATTTATCCTTATTTAATCTATTAAATTTTATTTGTGGTAATAAGATTCTAAATTTTAAATTGTTATAAATAATTACTTATGTGCTGTGAATTAACCACAATTAGATAAGTTATGACATTTTCTACTATATAAATTTCAATTTATAATTTTTTAATATTTTTGTGATTTTTAAAAAATTTAAAAATATGTTATTTTTATAAAATAACAATAGTGTCAATTTTGACACTATTCATTTATTTGATTTTAAATTAAATCCACAAAAAGGATATATTCAAACTAAAATATTTAATAGGTTCCTAACATGTCATAGTAATCTAGAAAATTAGTTTAGAACACTAAATAGTTAATATAATATTTATTTTAATATTTTTAAAACCATTTATTTGGTATATCTCTTAATAAAATAATTAGTTCAACATTTTTGTATAATTATTTAATATACTTATTTGTTGAATAAAAATTAAAAATAAAATCCTTTGATGTAGATAAATATCAAATAATTTATAATAATAATTTTAGTAGAATTTATCATCTTAAAATAACAATATGTAAATTGTTATCTTTATTAAATTATGAAGGTGACAACTTTGGAATCATTTAAAATAAAATATTATTAGTGTCCTAATCAGTTTTATTAGACTCCAAATGGTTATATATTATGTCATTGGATGATTATGGTGTAGCTATACACTACCAATAAGTTTTGGTCAGGTTTTTGGGCCTTTTAATGGGTATTATTATTTCCATAAAAACTATATTACTGATTTTTCACTTAATAAATAATTTCTACATCATTAATGAATCACCATTAATGACAATTATTTAATCCCTAAAAATTATAAATAAATTATCATAAGGTATATAATTTTATTATCTTTAATTATAATATTCATGTTCGATGTTTTTTGATTCTTATCAATAAATTAAAATTATTGTACTTATAATATTTAAGAGAGTGACATGTTGTCACTTTCTTTGGTTTTAATAATAATTAAATTATTTTCATGTTCAAAAGTCCATAAAATGAATCTAATCCAACTCTTAGGTGATATAGGTCTACTTTTTTCCATCCAATTGAATTTTCGCATGTGTTATGGTAATTTTATTATATTATATTTACCCTTAATTACACGATTTACCTTTAACTGTCGTAAATATAATTTACCGTAGTTACTATTAATAATTCCCAAAAATAAAAAGTATCCTATTAACATAATTTGGACCCAATGATTCCAAATATGGAATCCATTTTTAAAATTCAATACACAAAATTTTCAGAAATTAAATAAAAATTAATCCCATTGTCGAATGAAAACGGGTTTTTGTTTAAAACATTGCAGAAGATTGAATTGATTTAATCTACGAATTCAAGGTAAAATCAATGATAATGACATAAATTACATTAAATGGTAAAAATATATTCTATTTATACTTTAAAACCATTCAATATTATAATTTAACCATATAAATTATTGCGATGAAAAAAGTTATTTATAATTAAAATATAGTGTGTTTTTACTATTCATAAAAAAATGAAACTTACTAGAATAATATGAAAATTTAATCCAAAGTAAATTTACATTTCCTTATTCCAAAGAAGAATTTTATTTTTTCAAATTGAACTTATAAACATGTCAAAAACTAGATTTAAAGTGGGTGTACCATCAAAAGGCTGCAAAACTGCATTTTTTAAAAAATAATTATTTTACCAGAAATTTTTTTTTCTTATACCATGTTCTAGAAAATGTGTAAGATGAATAATAATGTTATAAAATTCAAAATTTAGTTAATACTATTCATAACGGCTAGTTCAGAAAAATATTATAACCATATATTGTTGTTTAGTGAAACCCGGTATTGCATACAACACACGCTATCGAGGAAGGTCGCGATTGCGTGTAATGCAAGCCAAGTAAGGGATGTGTGTTGTGCAAGCTCCTTTTGGTGTAGCGTACAACAAAATATATTAATGAAATTAAAAAGAATATTTTTCAAAAAATCTCAGGGTGTTAAAATTTATTTGTCACAATCGGAAACCAGTTTTTCTAAAAAAAAAAAGTCAAAAATTATTGAATATAAATCTCCATGGTTCACTTCTATATAATGAATATTTTGATTCAGTATATCCCACCAGTATTTTCCAGATCATTAAAGCATGTTCATAGTTAGTTTCACTCTCCTATCAGAAGGTTTCTCAATATGCTTGAATATGGATATAATATTCTCTATCCAAACTCCATATAAAATTGTATTCCTTCCTGCAAAAAATGGGTGGATGCTACTACTAGAACTCCCTAGTAAACTCTACCATAGATGGGGTAGAGCACAAGGCTCATTGTAACATCTACTGAATCCATATTAATTCTTCTAAAATCACAACATCATCACCCATGTGAATAAAATTAATAATTGATGCTAATGAAGGTATAAATGGTAGCTCAAGTCCCACCACCTCTGGGGAATGGTCATCAACACCCTACTGGTGTACGAATAAGGGACATCGTAGTAAAATTTAACTACAATTTCCAAACACTTTCCTCATATAATGTTTAATAACGGAATAATGGATATATATATATATAACTAGAATAGGTAAAAGTCCTTTCAATATAATAATTTCACCACTCTTCCAGCTCAAAGAGTGAGGTCTAGGTGATAGAGACATTGATATAGAATAATAGAGAACCTACATACTTCATACGCTTATGGTCAGGACTAGGTTAATCTCTATGTTTTTTAATTCTATTTCATTTTAAATTTAAATTAATATTACCATTATCTTCAATTGTATGAAGCCCGTGTTTATTTATTATAATCCATAAGGGCCCATAAAACTTATAAACCAAAAATGTGGTGTCCATTTAATCAATACCAGAACGTGTTCCTGTCCATTAAAACAACGTTTTGTGACCCAATGTTCCATAGTTGTCTTCTTAGGGTTTATGCTACAACATATATAGGAAAAAACTATCAGGTTGGGGTATGATCTCTAATTCCCAAAAATGATTCCTCAATCCTCAGAAAGAATAATTATTCAATAAAAATTCTTTTTATGAAAATAATGAACTCATGGTAATCACATGTAATTCAACTAACACAATGCTCAAAAATGGAATGGAATATGCATGGCATGTGAATTTCCTACAAAGTGACTAATATGAGGTATACTCAAAGATTACTAACCCTTATCTAATTAGACCAAGTATGAAAGATAAGCCAAATCTATATCAATAGTAATTTAAAAGTTCAATTGAATCCCAAAAAAGTGTAATCAAATAAAATTTAATAAAAAAAATAAAAAATATAGAAATTTACATTTTCGGAAATTTGGCTCTTCTGTATACGTGGCTTAGATACTCCTAAGAAAAAATCAATACCAAATACCATATAATTCCTTATCTTTATTTTGTTGTCTCAAAATAGTAATTCAAGTTAATAGTTCCCTCTGATACCACATTGTGAAATCTTGAACCCAAATTCCACTAAACAGTTCCTTGACCCTAGTTTCCCATAGGGCCTCTAGCAAATCTCTTCAAATTCTAGAGGCTACCGAAAAGCATTGAGGGGCTTGGGGAATCTATAGAGAAATTATTCCCTCATTAACATATAAGATGAATGTAATAGTCAAAAAATAAATATAGAAATCCATATAATAGTGAATGTGTAGTAGAAATAAACATAAATTACCTAGCATTGAATAATGACCAAATACAGTAATCTTAGTCAAATACAGATGGATGATAATGTTTGTTTTGTATCTATAAATAAAGAAACATAGATACAATAAGTAGATATCAGTACTATACAAAAAGGTAGAAGGGAAAAATATATCATAGTATCCCAAGTATCAACACAATCATCTACATCTAATATCCATCCTAATACATGCCAAAAAGTCACACCTCAGTCCAAGGATTCCCCCCTTATATAAACCTCCATGTGTAAAGTCTACCTAGGTTCCAACGGTGGACTATATAGGGAGTGAGATAAATCTCAGTAGGACACCACCAAAGAGACATATAAATATCAATTTTGTGAATACAATATGCTAGTTTTTAAAAATAATAAGGTAAATTATAAATAATAAGTGCAAATCGTTCAGCTCTGGTCTATGAAAAAACTAGGCTAAAACTACCTATATTGTCCCATGCCTGAATAAATCCAAAGAAGTATTAAGGGATGTAATTCCTGATAAAAAATTTATAAGGATTTTATGCCCAACACCACTTTAGTATACGGTATATCATTCCTAGTATCATATTATAGGCATTCCATGACTAGTATCACAATTATAGGAGACACCATGGCTAGTATCACATTTATAGGGGACATCATGGCCACCATCATAGTATGGTATGACCTGCTCATATAATATCACAGGGGACGTCATGTTTGTATTGTATCACATTTATAAAGTCCTCTCCCTGATAATATTTACAAAACTTGTTCAAGGGACATCAAACCTAATTTAGTATAATTATTAATGGTCATCATTCCCATTTTATATAAAGAAGGAAAGACACCATGGATATATATATATATATATCATTCATTAGGGTCATAAAACCAAATATCCAAAATTAAATAGGGTCACCATGACCACACTCACATTGTAGTAATATCTATTTTCTTTAAGATAGACCAATGAATAATCCAAAATTCAAATAAATTTAATTATGTCAAGGGTGTAACCGTTGTACATTTAATTAGGGGAAGTGGTGTTACCAGTAAATTCAATACAATTCATTAAATTTTTCAAGGGATCTAGACATGTTATGCCACCAATTTCATTCAATATAAACACGGTATATTAGCTTTAATTTAATTAAAAACGCACAATTTATTGTTTTCTCATAATATATTGAATTTCTAATTGACAATATTTGATGGAATGCGCAAAGGGATGGCTCGCACCTCGGTTTTCAATCATAATAAGAGGTTGGTTTCAAATAGGTCTTTAGGTTCCATGAAAGGCACCCAATTTAAGAAAATTAAATTTCAGGGGAATGCACAGTAAAAATGGAATGTGACACAATGAATTGTATTATAAATATACCTAAACTTTAGGAATAAATTATTGACCACCTACCTCGTACACTTAAAACACTCTCATCTAGTATCAACCTTTAGTTAAACCTATATTGAATGAAATTTAAATAATTGATAAATTCCATGAAAATAGGGCATATGAGCTGGCATCTATAAAGCATCATTGAGGGAAAAAATGAAAAAAGACTAAAATTGAATCGATATATTATCAGGGTTTATTAAACGAAAGTAAACAAGGATTAATTGGACACATGATCGAGAAGTTATCATGAATGCTATATTTAGTGGGAGGAGAGATAAAAATGGAAATGAACCAATTTCACACTGTAAATATGTGGAAATGAATGAAGGGTTAAAATTATAACTCACTACAAAATGTTTTGGAAAATTTTCCTAAGAAATTGGAGTTACACCATTTGGCCGCATGGTTGGCCAAACCATGATCCAACTATGTGCCTCCCACTGTATAATGAGGTCACCCAAATGGTCACATTGCATGATTAGGGAAACTATGCACCAACCATGTAATATTCCACTACTAAAAGGTGAAGACATTTTAAATGGGTGTGAAACCCCTTGGGTATTGTTATGGAAACTCATGTACCCTATTTGACCCCATTGTCTAGTCCCACATGGTTTGGAGAGACCAAACAGGATGGGTTTCATGTTGTCTACTAATTGTGTATCCTAATTTTTTTTCACCACCATCTATGGTTCAAGGATCTATACAATCCCCAAACACCCTCATAAACACCATGAATTTATTGGGCATCCATATTTGGTCAAAAATAAAAAATTATACTGAAATTAAAAGGTTCTTTTACTCAAATATAGACTCAGTTCATACAAATTAATTGGAACATAAATATATTTGTCCCCATGAATGATTTTTATAAATCATAAATTATTTAATAAAATATTATTTAACATAAAATACTGTTAATGTTAATTTAAGAACTATTTACATAATTTGACTTTGGAAACCGCATAAAAATAATGGAATTTGAATATTAAACCTTAAAACAAATATAATATGTTATATTTATCTTTAAATTTTTTTGAAAACATTAACTCAACCAAAAAATATTACTTTTACAGTTTTAAAAATAATTTACCTTATTTTCTACTGCTTTCACAAGAACTTTGTCAGCATTTTGTAATTATTTATGGTAAAAATTTCTTTAATAAAATTTATAAATAAAATAACTTCATAAAAAAATTCAATATTATTACAAATTAACATTTATTTATGAAATTATTTTGTTTTTATTCCATCCAAAAATATTATATATATTAAAAGAAATCGGTTGGCATTTTTTCCTTTATCTTTTACTTTAAATTTATAAATGTAAAAATTGAATACAAATAGAAGAAATGTCGTATTTGTAAATATTGGATGATTTTAGAAGATATATATAGAAAATGGAAAATACATCAATTTTTTTAAAGAGTTTTAATCCTTATCAGATTTATTTTTACCCTAATTAACTAATTTTACCTTTACTATGGTAATAAAAATTTACTATAGTTACTATTCATATTGACCAAAAATATAGTTAACCTTATTACCTAATATTAATTATATTGATTGAAAATATGGAATATGTTTTTAAAAATTAAACATACCTTAGCGGTGAAATTTAATTTAAAATTAAATCGACAAAACGTGATGAGAAAGGATTTTTTTTATAAATAACTTTTTATGTATTATAATGTTCTTAATACAAATTCAACCATAAAATTAATCCCAATGAATGTAATTGAATTATTAATAATATAAGAGAACTCAATTAACTTATAATCCATAAATCAAAATAGTTCCTTTTAAATGAATGAAATAAAATAAAATTTTCAATATAATTTAGTGTTTTCACTTTCATTTAAAAATCAAACGTTTCAGAAAATTTTCAAAAAAAATATCGAAGTTAATTTTTACAAGCCAGTTAAAAAAAATATTTTCTTATGAAATATAATTTTGAAAATTTCCATAAATCAATTATAATATTCTCTCATAAAAAGAAATAAAATTAATCTTTTAGGAGAATATATGTTAATGAATAAATTGTATTTAATATAAATTGAGTACTTATTTCATTAGAATTTATCAAAAAAAATTTATTTATTAAGATGTCTATATATATTTCATAATTTTGTTACATTTATTCATTCCTTTTAATTCAATGATTATGTAATAAAATTCATAAAATTATAATATTTCATGGTTAATAAAATATCATTGTCGCATGTTGTATACTCTATCAAACATAGTGAACATTAAAAATATCATGTTTTTTAAATATAAAATTATGATATTTGTGGTAATTTCATATTTATGTATTTTAAATTCATTATTATGATCAAGATATAAAAATATTGAAGATATTTTGACCATTATTAATGTATTTTATGAATAAATGGAGTATTTACATAACAAATAATAGAAATTTTATACACATAAATAAAAAAATATTAAAAAGAAGAAAATGAATATGGATATATATGATCATGAATATAGATTTTGATACTATGAAAATAGTTATCGAACTTTTTTATCAAATAAATAAAAGGGAGATGAGATTGAAATGTACTTTATATTCTTTGATCAACTTTATTGAATAAATGAAATATATTTCTAATCATTTGGAGGCATCATTTTGAGAGGGAAGAAAATTGTGATGTGTATTCACACTCTCATGGAAACATTGATCATTATGAATTACTAATATTGATGTTTTATGTGGATGAATAATTTTTGATATTATTTTTAGAGATCCAGACATATCCTCAGGAAAAATATCCCATTCTTTGATACTGATATATCAAACACTATACTAAATATATTTTTCAATCCAATAGTATAATACATACATAAATAATGGTTTATCTAATATAAATAATGACCTGTTTTAGCTGGCATGTTGATGATACCTTCTATTTGAAATAGATGACACCATCCCAACCTTTTATTTTTTTTTATAAGAACATGAATTCCCCTGAAATTTCAAAGAGTGACATAATAAGTGTCTTGGTAACAAAGTAAAAAAAATTAAATTACCTCAATGAAGATAATACTTGTAAAAATTAATGTGTTACATACATTTACATTATTTTTACATAGGGGTGAAGAAAGGATTCATGGAGAGTGGATCATGACCATTAAAATTATTATAGAAAAATTTCTAAAATAAATTTCAAAAGTATACTCCATTATTTCCCCATATCCATGGTATATTAAATAAATTGGTATATTCTAGTTGTATCATATCAGACTAGGTTTATTGTTCATTCCAATCCTTTTAAAGGTTGGTAATGGATAATATGAATTCTATCAATATCATAGGTGATCCAATACATGATTGTAATAATATTCATAGTTTTTAGAAGATTATGATTAATTATCTTAAAAAACTATTCCATGAAGTTAGTTATGTTGTGAAAGTGGGTCTATCAACCCTTATGAGAGATACACTAATAAAATTTATAGAGAATGAAAACCTGGAGGTAGATAGAAATGAAAAGAAATCAATTATATCATCATTGTCATATAAATATTACAATACAATAATGGTACTCCAAATATTTAAGAAAATGTATAGGAATATTAAGAACATGTATTTGTGGAACAATAAATTTTAGAAATCCAAACATTAAATTTAGAAAGATACTTTTAGAGTCATTAGAATTGATAAAAATAAGATAACTGAGGAAAAGTTTTCCTAGTTTAATGATAGAGTGAGCCACATAAGTGAATTTGGTGATACTTTATATGAATAAAATATAGTCAAGAAGTTAGTGAGAAATTTCCCATATAGGTTATCGTTAATGATTTTGAAGTTGGAAGAAGAAGAAGACTGATATCTTCATGAGATACATAACAGACTCCTTAATTATAAAATATGACATGCTCCCATTTTCAATAAAAATATATAGATAAAATGAATTTAAATAAATAAGAAAACATAATATCAAGGAAGATGAAGATAAGTCCTTTAGTAAATTATAATATTATAAGGAATGTGATGAAGAACAGAATTGGATAATGATCCTTATCTCTATGAACATGAAGAAGGAGAAGGATAAATATAAAATAAAAAATTCAATGTAGTGTCTTACATGTGGGTAAATTACAAAAAATTATGTTTACTGTTCAAGAAAGAAAATTGTGGAATATGAACATGATGTTTTTGAATAAAGGAACAAAATAAAGAAATGATGATAAAGTTTTAAAGTGAAAAATATGTCTAATGAGAACATGGAAAAAATTGAAATAAGAAAAAATGATATTTATCATGTGTTTGGGAGAGGACGAATAATTTACCAAAATTAGTAAATCTAATGAGTTTTGTGTTAAATCATTTTTTATCTTCATGTATCATGTTTCAAAACATGTATAAATGTCAAGAAATAAGTACGATTGAGGAAAAATATACACTAAAGACTTTTTAAAATCTGAACATGATATATGTATTGCGAGAGACACACAACATAAGAAGAAAATTAAATTCATTAATAATTAGTTTTTGATGATATTGAAAGTAAAATATGAATTCAACAAAAAATAAAATGGCTATATTTTAGAAATTAGTCTTCTTAACGTAAACAATGTAAAAAGAGACAAAATGGGAGAAGAGTGTGAAAATATAATTGATATTAATGATGAATAACTGAACATGAAAGAGTCAATGTGTCATGTAGAAGAGGAAAAATAGGAAAAAATGAGATATAAATAGGATAATGATATTTAAATAAATGTAAATTCATAAGAAATACTATTAAATGTTATGTACAATCACAATAAATGACTACACTTACATCTCATAAAAATGATAAATATTTTTCAACTAATAGTATAGATAATAAAATAAAATATTGTAAATAATAGTTTGAGATAAACAATAATAATACTACTATTAAAAACATGAAATTTTATAGTAACTCAACAAGTAAAGTTTCCATTACACTAAAGAAACTGGAAGCTATAAATGTTATAATACAGTAAGTTGGAATTCACAAATATATACAACTATTTCATGAAAGATCTAGTGGTAAATTATAATGTTTTTTGTGTGAAGTATTTTTGAGTAAATATTATGTTACTTTTTATAATCATTATCTCCCAATGAATCATAAAAGGAAGGAATCAAGGGGGATATATAAAGATAAATGGAGGTGAAAATATTAGAAGAAGTAAGTAGTAAATTGAAATTATACTAATTTAACTATCCAAAACATATTTGATTATTTATAATATATCTATAGAATGTGTGATTACAAAGGTCACTATGATGGGGAATGTTTAAACTTTCTTACTAAAAAAATTTAATTTTTTGGGAAATAATATGATTCAAGAAAGAAAGATGACACAAAATTTACTTCGTGTTCTAATTGATCTCAATGAAAAAAATATGAGTAAGACATAAACTATTGATCCTTGATAAACATCATGTATGATTAGATATATAAATCTTTGAATAATTATATCTCAAATTAAATATTAATTAAATAAATAGATCATAAAAGGGTAAAATGGTTCTAAATTTATTTTTCCTAAGGGCGTCACAATGAAAACTGTATTTCAACCAGGGGAGAGAACTTATTCTATTGAACATTTGGAAGTTATTGATTAGAAAAAAATTGGATGATATAATGTATGAAATATTATTTTCCTCTCACCATGTATGGGAAATATTTACCTCATATTCAAGTTTATTTTATGGATTCTTATATATTAACTAACCAAATAGTTTGGTAAAGAAACTCAATTCAATATGTTTGTTATCAAGGAATATTTTGTTTACACTTCTAACAGATAGATGGTATATAATCAAAATAAAATAAACCTGCTCAATATAGTATGAAGTATGGTAACATGATGGTTACCCAACTAATATAATGTACTAAAAAATAAGTTTAATTATCCCTATGAATACTATATAAGACAAAATCCTTAAATCATAACACATATCTAAGATCAATTGGTATTAAGGATTATTATTTCACTCAACCTCATCACTACCACCCAATTCCCATGTAAGGCCATTAATATCTTAACCTAACACTACTCTGAAAATCAATACAGACCCAAAAAATAAGCTGTTATGTGACTAATTATATCCTTTATGGATATCACTCCAACTAATTGATGAATATTGATCCAAAAAAATAGTAGTGTCGACCTAAGATCCCAAGTATTGCGATTCATTGAGACTCTTATATACCTCAGAAACATGCACCGGGGGCTATGTTGGGGGATTATATAGTAGATAAAGAAATATACACATTATTATACCAGATCATGATAATATATTATAAATTATTTAGGTTTTTCTAAATGTCCATTCATTAACATAGGATACACCATATAAATCTCTCCCACTAGAATTTAGGGAACATGTGATCTACCATAACCACATTTTATTACTATAAATAGAGAATCTGGAAAACCGATCAATATGTTTTTATTAAATTATACCATCAGTATTGATGGCCAGGTAATTGATTCACATAAGGAATATGAGATTTATAGTCAACTACTTATTCCATATGTACATTTCATGATGATAAAAGTTTGGAGAAATGTGATAAAGGATTCTAAAAGTACAAGTAATGAGACACCTTAATCTAGAGGTGTCAAAAAAATCAGTCTTCCTCAATAAACACATTTATGTCTAGTAATATTTTTTGTTTCAATTATTCAAAACAATATTTGGGAGGGTAAAGTAATATTAGGTTCATGAAAGTGCATGTTGGGAAATGGGAATCCTAGAAAATAAATAGGTCACTCTAAAAACAGAAATAATTTTAACCATTTCTCTATTTGTGT
This sequence comes from Viscum album, assembly GCA_963277665.1. Taxonomy (NCBI): domain Eukaryota; kingdom Viridiplantae; phylum Streptophyta; class Magnoliopsida; order Santalales; family Viscaceae; genus Viscum; species Viscum album. Next base: position 467,659,426 of record OY728160.1, on the reverse strand, counting down.
GTTCCAACAAAGTACATGGTCCATTTAAATATTTTATGAATCATTCCAATTTTATTATATATATTAAATTTTCATAATAGCTTTAATATCATTAAAGAAGAAAATGGTGGTTTTAGAAATTTTTTAAATGAAATATCTTTAAAGATCAAAGGAATTGGTTTCGCTGATATTGAGCTTCAAATTTAAAAATCTAAATATGTATTATTTATTGATGGGCTCAAAAACAATAACGAGTATAATTCAGATTTTTTTATGTATATAATTTTATTTCCAAGGGAAACAATTTCTTCCTCAATATAATAACATATCGAAGGATCATTAAATAATGTTAGATAAAAAGTGGGAATCTATTTTAGAATGGTGAACCGATAAATTTTTGATTCCTAAATATAAAAGAAATAAAGATTTATTTGGAACATAATACTTGGATATATTGGTTAGAATATTTAAATAAAAACCACAAGAGAGAATGGTGTGAGTGTTTTTCCCAATTAAGAAGTGAATCTGTTGCTATGTGTGAAGACTAACAAAAGAAGAAGATGATATAATGAATATATAAAAGAATTTAAATCAAATCAACTAGGCCACATGAATGAATCCATTCAGATTTATATAGACTAATGGGTAATAAATCTACTAGTGTTGAATTATTAATCAGCACATTTATAGATTATTTTTTAGGAATTTCCATTGTGATTTTTATGAAACATAAGTAAGAGGGAGTAAATATGTTTAAAATTTTCAAAAGAAAATTTCAGAAATAGATGGAAATTCATATAAAATTTTTTAGAACAAATAATAGAATGTATTTCACACGGAATTAATTTGAATAACATATTTATAAAAATGGAATTACACACCAATATTATAATCCCTACACTTCCCAATAGAATGGAGTTGTTCAATGAATTGTTAGAAATATTATTGAAATAGGTAGAACTGCGATTTCAGATATCAACAATTTAATTATTTCCCTCAGAGAAGTTCTGTGCTTATTTGTTCATATTCATAATATGTATTTTATAATACATAATTATAACATGACATCTTATAAAATTGTTTACAAAAGAAATCAAACAGTTAACTACTTTACTATTTTTTGTAGTCCCTATTTTACATAAATTAAAAAATAAAAAACTATGGTAGTATAATGTGAATGATGAGGAAGGTTGAAACACTATCAGATTTTATTTTCATTTAAAAAAAATATATTTTATATAATGCACCACAGCCAACCCCAATCATAAACAAACCACAGAATAATATTATTTAAATATGGTTGTAAAACCCTTTTGTTAAATTGATGATTATGAATAAAAATAAAATTATTATCCAATATATGATGAATTTATTCTCATAATAAAAAAATTAATTAAATCAAAAAATTTACATTTATGTGACTGATGTTACTAACAAAATTTTTAGAATAAATTAACTATATTTGATGAGAATACATTCTTTTTTAAAAATGGGTTTTTGGAATTTTTTGTGAGAATAATTACAATTAATTTATACTAGGATAAGAAATTTTATTTTAATAAATGAACTTAATTATTAAAATTATTATTTATAAATTATCAATAATAAATTATTCTTATTTTTAGAAGTAGTTTATTTTTTTCATGAATAGTGAAAAACACCGATTTTACCACAACATTGAAATTTACCAAATTATAATTATATTAAAAAAACATGAAATTCTTTAAAATGATTTTTGTAGATGAAATATATAATTAATAATTAATATAAACCATATACAAATATAATTTTTAACATAAAAATATATCATTAAAATTATTAAAATATAATTAATATTTTTTCGCAAATAAATAATATTTTTATTTCTTCCTTATTATTGAAGTATTTATAGAGATATTTTCATATTTTGTTGGTTTTAATTGAAAAAATATAATCCTTTGAAATAAAATAATCCAATTAACTTCATTCTAATCAACAGTTTACTTAATTCAACTGTAAAATTATTTTAATGGTTAAATTTGTCTTCTAAAAATGATTCCCATGGTTCTTTATGGTCATATATTCAATTTAATTTTTATCACTACTACAAATTTAATAATAAAAATAGATTCCATACTTTGAATCATCATAATTTATATTATAGAAAAATACCCAATATGTTTTTTGTATTAATGAATAGTAAAAACTGTAAATTTAATTGCCATGATTAGGGTTGAAAAAGGTTTATGGGGAATTAAATTAATAGATGTGGGTAAAAAACTAGAAAAAATTATATAAATATTAATATATAAATATATTTTTATCCTATATAATCTGAATTTTGAATTATTTGACACTTACTTTCACTTGATCGAGAAAATGTCATTATATTATTTAAATATCATGTGTGTCTCTTACCCCAGTTATAAAAGGGAACACATTCTCCATCATTATTTAAAAACATTGAGGCATATAGCTCAAAACAACCCTACCAAAAAAAATTCATATATTGCTTCTATTTTTTATTGATCTTATAGTATTCTCCTTTGGCAATACTAAGAAGGCTAAAGGTGAAAACCAAAGGATGCCTCTCATATAAGAGTAAATTTATCTTTACCTACTATTTGAAAGGTTATTTGTTCTCATATATCCTATAAATCTATTATGTCCATAATAAAATAATTAATCCAAAATCAATAATATAATGATATGTTATTATTATAATTTTACAACCATTTCCTCCTCATTTCCATTAATTTGGAAATGAAATTATAGCTAGTGTGTTTATGGAGACTACCACCTACACAAAGGGATGTATTTATTTTTCAATCACCACCGTTAATGGTTGGTTATTATTCTAGGTATAATTTTTATCTATGATTTTTATGTTATAATTATTCTTAGATAATTATAATATATAATATACCTTTTTACCCTTTAATCCATTGAAAATTTATATGTCAAGAATATACATCTATTAATTTTATTTTAATATTATAACCTGTCATTTTATTACTCATTTTTTCCTTATAACACACTCTTATTTAGGTCAATTTTACCCCCTACAAGAGTGAGGTTATAATGATTATGAAATTAATTAATATAAAATGTTAAATTATAGGTATATATAAAAAATTTATATATATATTACACGATTTAAAATTTTCATATTATTGACACATGATCAATGTGCATGGATTGGAACCATGGAATTTCAATAAAAAATTAAATGATTGAACATGAAATGATGATGATATTAATGAAATATTCTTATTGAATGGGTTATATTATGTAATATGTAAAAATTTTATATTAATATAACTATGTATATGTTTATGTTATATAATTTTTATAAATTTCAAATTATTATACAGGAGTATAAAAGCACTAGTGAGACAATTCAAACTTGAATTATGTGTTTATTATAAAATCTACATTTTATTTAATGATTTTTTATGTTTAAAATTACATTGAGGGAATTATATAATATTTTTATTTTAAAATCCATCTATTTTATTCTCCTATTTTTATTTAAGGATTATAAATTTTTTCGTTTTATATTCCTTTCATCAGTAATTAATATGATTTAGAGGACATTTAAAAAAAAATTCAACCTGGTTTTCTTTTTGACTGATAAACATTTTCTTCCATGTCTATGTTTAATAAAATATTTTAATTTTTTTTTATATGATAAAATGATTATTTAATGTCATTTTCCATAATATTTGAATTTATTTTCAATGTTTTAAATGGAATCTTGTTATCACTTTCCTAATGAGGTACTTTTAAATTTTTACCAAAAGCGTGAAAATAATCATTGTTTTAACATTTACCAAATAAATAGATTTTCCTACTATGATAATAATTTTTTAATTGACGACTCCTTTTCATTTTTACAAAGTAATTTTCAAATATAACAATTTACTCAATATTCTAGAAATTTTAATTCAAAATATAATAAAAAACAAAATTTTCTCATATTTTAAAATAAATATTCAAATGTTCTTTAAAAATTATTTTCATCTACATCAACATCCAATGATGAATATTATAATTTACTAGGATTATTTTCTATTGATTCTCTCAATGATATTAATTTAAATGGATTATGATCAATATGTACTATTTTTTAGTTGAAAAAAAGTTTTAAAACTATATCTTCTTGTTTCTAAATAATGATATTTATATTGGTTTTGAATTGTTTTTATTATTCACCACATTCATATGATTAATTAAATAATCTTTTTAAGGGATGGTAATGGCCCCTTATAACCCCTCAATGAATTGATATGTTTCATGGTTCATCCTAACCTGGGTATTTGGTGTTTGCCTATACAATTATTTATGATGTCTTGGAACAAGGCCATGATAAAAAGATTATGATGTCTTGGAATATGGTTTTGATTTTATGATTTATATGTCCAGAATTATAAAATTCATCATTACAAAATAATTTATTTCTATCCATATAATTTTTTATGTTGTTATGTCATCCAAGGAAACATTATCCTTTTATGATATTAGTTTTATGGAAAATGTGATTATTTTTTATCTCTTCTATATTATTTATGAAATACATATTCTATGATATATTCGCTTTTATGTTTTTCCTACCTGAAAATATGAGCTCACCATTTATAACTATTTCCTTTCCTCAGGATACTAAGAAAGGATCTATGAATGAATTTTGAAATATAGTAGAATAAATAATTTATTTCCAACTAGATTTTTTGTTTTATATTATGTTTTCAAATGTAATGTAAGAAACATGTATGTATCAAATATCAAAATAATAATGAACTATTGTATCGTCCATGATGTGATCTTTTGTATCATGTGCCTATTTAGTAAGATAACCATAAGCTTTAGGATACAATAGTCCAGGTGTTACAAACACATAATTTTGGGATACTTTTCTAATGCAATAGGGTATAGATATGAGAATAAGAATAGTCAAAAGGTTTTTTAGAGTTATGATGTGAAGGTAGTTGAAAATAAATCCAATATTCTTATTCCTTATTAAATATTTTATGAAGAATATAATGACGTTAATGAGAAAGTTCTTGAGAAGATCAATAAAGAATAAGAATCAAATAAACCTCATGTCCTAAATATTGATATTGATCATTCTAGTGGTGAATAAGTGTATTTTCTAATTAAAACAAATAAAATAATCAAAAAATGAAGAAGAATTTTGATGTAATGAATATAATTAGAAATAGAGATACATTAATTAATACTATAAGGAGATTGGGGTTGGAAAATTAAATTTCTATTATCTGAGAGATTGATCCCCACATAGTTTTCAAACGTATCAAACATAATGAATGGGTCAATGCCTAGAATGATTTACTATATCATATCATGATAAATTCGACATTGTATATTGTCTGTAGACCAAAATATAAAATGTGATTAGAACCATATAGGGATTCTAAAATATGATAAATGATATACTCAAAATCCTATGAAATAAGTAGACATTATTAAGTGAGATCTATTTATATTTGGAAGGAGTTTGTTTTTGAAGAGATATTTAACCATTTTTTAAGAATTAAAGCTATATGAATATTCCTTGTAATTTCACTCATGGGAATTATTTAATATATCAAATTGAAGTAAAATATTCACTCTTAAATGGAGTATATGAAGGAGATTTATACATTAAGAATCATAATTGACCTTTCCTTTAAAATTATGTAATAATGGTTTTCAAGCTGAAGAAGGATATCTTTGGGATAAAAGGGACCCTTTATATTAGTACTCAAAGATTGATAACTGCTTGATGAAGAATAAATTCAGGGATGGAAAGGTCAAAAGAAAATTTATTTAATTGAAAAAGAAATAGAAATAATTATTATAATTATTTATTTTCATTGAATTATTTCTATAGGTGACAATGAGAGTGATTGTAAATAATTTTCTAAATTGATTAATAATTAGTTTCAGATGTATATGATATATAAATTGAGATATTTTCATAGAATGTAAGTGCTTGAAAAAAGAAAATTTATTTATCTTTCGAAATGAAAGTATACAAGATAATTTTAAAGATGTTTTTAAAGGATAATGCAGTCAAAATTTCACACCAATATAGTTACGGAAAAATACCATGAATAATACTTAATAAAAAATGTTTAATCAAAATTATTTCAGAATATTTATTAGAATATTAATTTATCTCATTGAATCTAAAACATATATTTCCTAAAATGTGACCTTGTATAAATGGTTTCAATGTGATACTATAGAATCTGGTTTAATATATTATAAAAAAATATCATAAGAAAATCAAAGGAACCATAACCATCATTCTAATGTAAAAAATAGCGAAGAACCTGAATCTATTTGGTATTATTGATCTCAACTTAGATAGAGAAATTTATTATATAAATTTTACATTATGTGAGATATTTTTTCAAGGAAGAATCTTTGTTAGCTAGAATTATTATAAATAAATATTAGACACATTAAACACCACAAAACATGAAAATATGGATGTAATAAGTGTCTTTACCGATGATATTTGGATACAATGAAAATTAAAATATGCTGGTAATGATTATGAAACCACACATAATTTAATTTGATAATCAAACTTTAATTTATATATATATATATATAATAAATCCAAACACTTATTATAATAAAATCGATATCATATTTAACTCCATCAATGAGATGTTTTCCGATGAGGATATAAATATAGAATTCATTCATAACACATATCAACTTGTTGATATATTCTCTAAGGTAATTTCCATAGAAATATTAGAGACTTTATGGCTGAAAAAGATGTGTGAAACATTCCCCCTCACATGAGATAAATTGGTAAGTCACCCTAAATTCTTATATTATTTTTCCCAATGGGGGTAAGAAGTAAAAATCTCTATAAATTTTATAGTAGAAATCCAATGATGTTGTTATATAAAAATGGGGGAGAAAAATTGATTGAGTTTTTTATTAAGGGAGTGAAAATATTCAACCCTTTTATAGTAGATACTTATCACAAATGGATAGAATTATCTCAAAAACTTCCATTTTGGTGGTGTCAATATATTTCTAATTGAGAAAGCCTATAATTGGATGTTTCATGGAGTGAGTTGTTAAGGTTGACAACGAATACAAATGGGGGATATTTAAGAACCAAATATAAATGTTAAAGTAATTTTTACTTGTAATAAACCATGATTTAAAATTTTGACAATATATTTATATTCTTTAAATGTGTTATGACTGTTTTTGAGCAGATTTATAAGGGATAGATATATTCTATGAACTATGGCACTAATTTTGGAATTATGTTTTGAGGATATAATTATAAATTTGTTTCTATTTCCTATGTATATAAAAATAGTTTATACATAAGAGTTATAAAAATCCTCAAAATAATGAGTCTATATTATTATATATCAAATAGGTCACACTGGAATATATGTATGAGGTGATTTTAGTTGAATATGTGAATTTATAAAATGAAATTCGTATATAAGATGATTGACTGATATGTTGGAAGTGTTATAACCCTTGATTTTACAATTTATTTTCATTTAATTATTAATATATTGAATATATTTTCAACACAAAAAAACAAAATAAAGAGAACCATGATATATTTTATTGAGATAAAATATTAAAATAAAAATATTAACAATAAAACATTTAGAGAAGAAAATATGAAACATCATTGTGAAACTTAAAAGAGAAATAAAACTGATAGATAATAAAAATAACATCGACATAAAATATTTATCCTCGTGGTTTTTATGAAGATCGAAACCCTAACTTCAACTATAAAAATAAATAATATAATTTGAAATATATTATACTCATAGAGATATTTTTAAATGAATAGGATGTACTATTCCAAGAATGTATGTAATAATATATATAAGAATAAAATATCATTATTATATATATGGTAATTAGAAATATGACCATTGGATATATTTTCATTGTAAATATGATTATTGGATATATGGTCAATTTTATATACAATTCCCATGTTGTGTAATTTAAAATAATATAATTTTGGAATGATTTAAAAATTTTATAACTTATAAAAATATCTTACAATAAAAATATTTTTTTGGGTTATAAATTATTATAATCCAAAAAAACGTTGATATAGTGATAAACATGAAAAAAATATTTTTTTACCAATGTATTAATAATATCAAATTTAAAAAAGAATAGATATTTTTAATTGTATGTGGGTAAAAAAATTATTGTAAAAAATTATATATTTCAAAAAAAATTAAGTATTGTATATTTTTCCATTAATAAATTAAATTGGTCACTTTTTAATGAATAATATGATGAAAGTTTTCAATAAAAAAATAATAATAATAACACCAATTAAATTTTCTATTGATATAAAATTGTATAAATAATTTATAGAGTTTAAAAAGATAACTTTCTAAAAAAATCGATTTTTGTTATATATTTAATGTTTTCATTTAAATATTAAATTTCTTATAATTTTAAATTGAATTAAATTAAATGGACTCCTACGTAATAATTTCCATTTTTATATTATATAAGGAGGTTAATTTAATTTTTATACATTAAAAAATCCTGAAGTTAAGTATTGAATTACCCTGATAATGGTAACATAATGAAAAATGTGGTTAAATTATGTGGTAAAGACCTGAAATGTCATAAAAACTTATCTATAAAGATTTTTATGTGTTATATTAAACAAAAAATTATACCACCTCTATTATAATTGTAACACCCCAGGTAAATAAAGAATATGACATCTTTATATTTATCCATATTTGTGAATCAGATATTAATATTACTTTAAAGGGGATGCTATGCTCGATGGCGTACCCATTACGCAACAACGAGTTTCTTGGGAATCTTACGTTGCACTCTAATAATAAAATAATATTATTTTAAATGGTAGTTAACATGTAGACGTTATATTGGCGGTAATGGATATAAATAACTAAAATATGATTATATATGTTTTTTAAATGTTTTTACATTTATCCAAAGGCTTAAAATACGGAAAGAATTCAATTTTAGGCTTTTATACCCTAATTTTCACTAAAGGTTCACTTATCGCCTTTTGATGGAGAACTGTCATTAAAAATAGTTTTGATCACTCTTATACATTATTTTGGACGAAATAAAACTCTTCTTTAGAATCGGGACATCAAATTTTACTTTGTGTAAATTTTTGGTATTTTTCCAATAAAGTTCATTTTTTTAATGAATAGTGTAAAATGTTGTTTTTTAATTCAAAACCTCTTTTTAATCTAATTTATTTATATAATTAGATTATATTTTTAATTGGGTTTAAAGTGAAATTAGAAAATATTTTTACCATTAAATCCAATAGTGGTCGTTGGAATTAATTTCACTTTGAAATCGGACTTCAACTGGTGTCAATCTTTTGATACTTATTGTTTCATAAAAACACGCTATTTGGTCTGACAACGGGAATTAATTATTAAATTAATTAATGTGACTTATATGTTTTTAATTTTGTAAAATAGACTTCATTTTTGAATTCGGAATATCAATTATAGCTTAGGGTGAATTTTTGGGATTTTTCTGAAAAACTTTAATTTTTGATGAATAGTGAAACCACTAAGTGGTACTTATAAAAAACTGATTTTTCATTTAAATGAAATTTTACCACTTCTGTGTTTTGAATTTCCAAAATCTGACATACATGGTTTTCATTAAGAAGTAAAATGTGGTTCAATGGGATAAAAATAATTTTTTGGTGAATAGTAACTTATTAAGTTTTTAATCGCGATTAGTGGTAATTAGTGTAGTTTAGGGTAAAAATAATGTTTTAATAATATGAGATGAGCTTGACACATATCCTACACTCATTGTATGTGTAATGGCCGACCAAGAAAACCCATGGGTCAACTTGGGGACCCCATGAGGCCACTTTGGTTGGAAAATGACATTAATATCTTTTTATTTAAAGTTAAAGTAAAAATGACACAAACATCATATGTTTTACGAAAACAATTTTTACATGGGGTTATAAAGATTAGATGTTTGATTATAAATAGTCATTGGAAAGATAAAAAGATTTCCTACATCAGAGTATTTTTTTATAATTTTTAGACACTAAATAAATTAAATTATTTATGACATCATGATGATGCTGCGATGACCTCATTATTTTACGATTTAAATAAAATGGAAAGATAATGTAAAATCTATGAACTAAACATGTCCAAAACTTATTGGATGGGTGGATTTCGAACCCTTAACACCTTATCCACGAATTATATCAATGTGGGACCTTTTAAAACCGAAACAAATTTTCAAATAAATTAATATTTTTTTACTTTCCAAAAGTGCCCCTCCTCTCCTCTTATAAAAGGCCCCCACCTCTACCTCATTTCACACACTCTTCAAGCCTTTGGCTCGGCCAACTCATGCCCATTTACTCTCTCCACATCCCTCTACTCATCCTAGAGGATTCCCTTTGGGCATAATCCTTTCAAAGGAATCCTTTAGGCTCAAATCAAAAGGAGTTACACTTTTAAAGGTAATTCATTCTCTCATGTTCATTTGTTTTATTTTGCTTCTCCAACCCCCTAAACTCTTTTTATTTACTTCTTTTTTGACAAAAAAAGTATCTTCAATATACTAGGATGTTGTTATAAGATTTATTCGATCTAAACTTTCACACAACTACATCAAATGGTTAAAGAACATACGGTTTCCGTGGATGGCGAAATTCTGCCTCCCGAAATGATGATTGTTCAATACTCATTTAACACCTTCAAAGGTGGCCATTATGATGTCACTATTTTTATATATGATATATAATATGTTTATGTTTTACTTATTCTTCTGTATTTTTCATTTGTGTCTTACCTTTATGGCTTCCATTATGGGTATACGCGATATCTTCATTTTAGGAAGTGCGGACTACCTCCCCCTCAAAGTGATGTGATTCGTTAATGCCATACGTGGGACGTATAAAGGATGGATTTAATGTTATTATATATGATGCTATACTGGAACTATTATATACCTCTATATAATTATTATTTCCTTCCATTAAAGTATGAGATAGAAATGAATGTAGCGTTCATGCGTACGTACGGCTTACCGTCTCCATGAACAATGCATTTCATTTCTTATCTCCAAATGTAATGTACTATTATAAGTACATGTATATAATGGATATATATGATTAATGATACATCTAAATGATGAATATAATTCTTTAATTAAAATATACATTCCTCTCATTTAGTTTTAATTCCATTAATATGACAAAGAAATGGAAGTAGCGTTCATGCGTACGTACAGCTTACCGTCTCCATGAACGGTGCATTTCATTTCTTACCTCTAAATGATTATGTAATATTATAAATACATGTATATGCTAGATATATATGATATATATGATATCCAAATCATAAATTTCATTCTGGATATAAAGAACTTTTGACCACACGGACAACATGTAAATTGTAAGAAGTCCACTTTCGACTTAAGAACCAAATATCGACAAAACAAACATTATTAACTTAAATGATTACATAATGTTTATAACATGGAAATAAGTGATATAAAAGGAATAATGAACTTGAAAAAGGTTCTTAAGCAAATATAAATAAACTCAAGTTTATTATTAAGGACGTTAAAGAACGATCGAGTCAAGTCGGACTCGAGGTAAGGGATCCTACTCCTCTCTTTTTTTATGTACACTCTTTTATGTCATTCCCTCTAAAGATCATATTTCTTGTTATTGGGATGTTATTATATTTTATAGTTACTGTAATTTTTATGTTTATGTGATGAGATACCCTATTCTCTCTCATCAATCCATTTTGGATGTTTTGAGTGGCGCCGTTAGGATGCCGAATTTTCGTAAGAGATCTAACCTCTCTCTTTCTTTTTAAGTACTCCCCTTTATGTCACTTCTTTTAAGATCCTATTTGTTACGATGGGGGATGTTATTTCATATTCCTCTTGATTTAAATTTTGTTGTAATGTGATGAGATACCCTATTTTATCTCATCAATCCATTTTTTGAAGTTTTAAGTGGCGCCGTTAGGCTGCCGAGTTTTCGTAAGTGATTTTTCATCTCACTTTTATTCCCGGTAGATTTATGCTACATTTGCCAAAATTTCCTTAGATTGGTGTATGTACTGACCATTATTTTACTCATTGTGTAATATTCCTTCATTTATGAGTATTTACATCAATGATGTATTGTCCTTCTTTCACGGGTCGTATGTTTCGAAAGATACCCAAGTCGGTAAGGGAACCTTTCACCCTCCTTTTTTTTAAAAGACTTCTTTTGTTGGGGCTTTTAATTTAAATATTATTATGTTGGGATTTGTTCTCATATATCCTTATTGATGAAAATTTTATGTCCAAGTGATGAGATACACTTTTTATCTCTCATCAACTCATTTTGATGTGACGCCGTTAGGCTGTCAAGGGAACTTCTTAACCCAATTTCGATTTCTTTGTGTTTGACACGTAGTTATTGAATATGTCATCCTTTGAATATGTGTTATTGACCTTTGATTATTTTACACTTAATATCCACTTATATTTGGTGTATTCTTTTTTCACACATAATTATGTAATTGATTTATCCTTAAACCAAGGATACCATCTTTGTAAGGGACTTCGTCTCAATCTCCTTTCATTGAGGAATATTTCGTTTTATACACAACTTTATTTTATATGGTGTATAAACACCTTTGACTTTTACTTTTATACAAAAGGAATATTTTTCTACGAAGCGTTTTACAAAACGACAAAAAGGAATGTTTCTTTTAACGTACGCGGTGACAACGAACTTTTCCGCCGCCGCGAGTATTATTTGGTCTTTGGCTTCTTCAACAAGCCATAATGTTTTTTTAAAAATAAAATAAATACCATATACTATTTTATGTATTTTGGTATTGAAAATGGTTTTGATAAAGGATTCTATTATGATTGAAATGTGGAAATGTTATCATTCCTTTATATTGGTTTTATGTTTTATGATTTTATTATGGTACTTGGACATTTTAACGGGTGGTTATGTTATAAACCATATGACGGGTGGTGCCGTGAATACCAGGACGGGTGGTTACTTTATAACCTCCAATGCATTGGGTATGGAAGTTGTCCGTATAGCTATTCCATTAAGTATGTATGGAAATTGGCCGTATGGCTAATCCATTAAGTGATATGTGTGGGAGTCGACCGTATGGTTATTCTACTTAAGTATGTTTATGTCCCAAGTTACCTTTATATATGTTATGTGTTCTTTATATGGGTTTTATGGTAATCCTTTGGTTACAAAAAGGTAATTAATGATATTTTATTCAGTGAAGCGTTTTTACTACTTCATAAAGGTGAAAAGTATTACTTTGATAAAGTATACATGGTTTACTTTTTGTTTTGATAAACTAACAGTTTTTATTCTTTGTGTAACCCTTACTGAGCTTCTTATGCTCATCCCAAGTTTTTGAAATGTTTTTCACAGGACTTAGCGTGGAATAGGGTCAAGGATGGGATCAAGGGAAAGTCATGCTACCTAAAACATGAAACTAGACATGTTTCTTTTTAAGAGTTTTTATTTTATGGAAATTTAGTAGAAGAGACTACTTTGTAATCTTTTGAGATGTAATAGTTATGTCCTAATTCTCTAAAACTCTAAACCTGAAAAGATCGTCAATGTGAATTATTAATTTAATTCAATTTTAAGTAAGTTTTAAGTTTGGGGCCTTATAGTTGGTATCAAAGGTCTGTTTAGATAACTTTAGAGGTTAGGGTATTCTTTAAGCATAAGTGAAATTACCATAGTGGTTAGGATTTCAGAAAGAGTGCTAGTTTTAGATAAAGTGAATGAGTAAGTATATATTACTGTTTATCTTCCTCATTAGTACATGATGGTTATGCTGATATACTCACACTGACCTTTTTTGTTTTAGTAAATGGCTGGATCTAGTAGGCACCAAAGTGACAATGGGTTTGAAGGAAACTGTGGTGGTTCTCTGATTAAGATACTGGATGAGATGGGGGATTCAATGGGGAATCTCATAGTTGTTCTTAACCAACTATCAAAGAGTCATGATCAACCACTTCAACCTTGGTGATTTTTCTAATGCATCATGTACGAGATGGCCAACTCGATGAGGAAATTAAGGTAATAATTATTAAGGTAACCATTAGGGTTTATATGATCCTTAATGTTTAGGTAATTATGGGTTACTCTATCATATGATGGAAAATGAAAGGATTGAGATAAACATGAGGTTAAAATATGATATGATTATTTTTGATGATTTTATCCCTTTTTGGGGAATGATTTGAGAATTATATAGTTTTGGAAAAAGGACAACACGTAGACCGTGTGACTACCCGTCGCGTCGGACAAAGCTGCGGGAATCGAACCCACAACCAATGTGCGACTGGTATTTACCGCCTACCACTGGACTACGTAAAGTCCCTGGTTAGTTTGACTGACTCTTTTTTTTAAGAGTAAGTTGATTTGGGGTTATTTATGAAAATGATTAACCTATCATGGACAATATGTGATTAGGTTAATTACTTTTCAATACGAGACTTTAGGAGCAACTGATGTTGTTTGGAGATAAATGTTACGATTTAACTTGGAAGACTATGTGACTAAATCCTTCAAATATTTGGGTTTCAATATTAGATTTGTTTAGTTTGAAGAATTTTATGGACAAATTGATTATAGAATGGTTCTCGTTGATCTTTGGGTTTGGTTGGACAAATTTTGGAGATTAAGAATAGATTTTCTTTTTATAAAGGGTTATCCTTTTTTGGATTATCTGACCTTGTACTAACCTTTCTGGTTTTGGTTTTGGTTAATGCCTAATGACATGGTATGTATATAGTTCTCTTTGGTGGATTAGGGGATTCTATAGAAGTTGATTATAGTACTCTTAATGTGAACAAGTCTCCCTAAATACTCGTCTTTTGGAAAAAATATGAGTTTGATTAAGGAATCTAGTAAAAGTTGAAAGTCAACATGATAAGTGATTATGATTCCTTATGAATAAATTCCTCAATAAAAAGTAGCTTAAACCAAAAATGTTGTCTATTAACTTTTCCTACTGGGGAATCGAATACCATTTAACCCATCACAAGTTTCTGATTTTCTCATGGTTAACTTTCTCCTAAACATGTTTTCTATCACTCTCCATCAAAACATGACCCTTTGCTTTTTATTCCATGTCCATGTTTTCCTACACGGAATCCTATTATGGGTTAACTCGGGTGACCTTTGTACTTATCTTTCATTATTTTAAAGTGATTGTTTTACCGACTCTTCTCCGATGTGGGACTTTCAAGGATGTTTCCAAGCCCAATTTTAAAATTGCGAGGACACAATTCCCAAAAGGGGGGAAGGATGTAACACCCCAGGTAAATAAATAATATGACATATTTATATTTATCCATATTTGTGAATCAAATATTAATATTACTTTAAAGGGGATGCTATGCTCGATGGCGTACCCATTACGCAACAACGAGTTTCTTGGGAATCTTACGTTGCACTCTAATAATAAAATAATATTATTTTAAATGGTAGTTAACATGTAGACGTTATATTGGCGGGAATGGATATAAATAACTAAAATATGATTATATATGTTTTTTAAATGTTTTTACATTTATCCAAAGGCTTAAAATACGGAAAGAATTCAATTTTAGGCTTTCATACCCTAATTTTCACTAAAGGTTCACTTATCACCTTTTGATGGAGAACTGTCATTAAAAATAGTTTTGATCACTCTTATACATTATTTTGGACCAAATAAAACTCTTCTTTAGAATTGGGACATCAAATTTTACTTTGTGTAAATTTTTGGTATTTTTCCGATAAAGTTCATTTTTTTAATGAATAGTGTAAAATGTTGTTTTTTAATTCAAAACCTCTTTTTAATCTAATTTATTTATATGATTAGATTATCTTTTGAATTGGTTTTAAAGTGAAATTAGAAAATATTTTTACCATTAAATCCAATAGTGGTCGTTGGAATTAATTTCACTTTGAAATCGGACTTCAACTAGTGTCAATCTTTTGATACTTATTATTTCATAAAAACACCCTATTTGGTCTGACAGCGGGAATTAATTATTAAATTTAATAATGTGACTTATATGTTTTTAATTTTGTAAAATAGACTTCATTTTTGAATTTGGAATATCAAATATAGCTTAGGGTGATTTTTTTGGGATTTTTCTGAAAAACTTCAATTTTTGATGAATAGTGAAACCACTAAGTGGTACTTATAAAAAACTGATTTTTTGTTTAAATGAAATTTTACCATTTATGTGTTTTGAATTTAAAAAATCTGACATACATGGTTGTCATTAAGAAGTAAAATGTGGTTCAATGGGATAAAAATAATTTTTTGGTGAATAGTAACTTATTAAATTTTTAATCGCGATTAGTGGTAATTAGTGTAGTTTTGGGTAAAAATAATGTTTTAATAATATGAGATGAGATTGACACATGTCCTACACTAATTGGATGTGTCATGGACGACCAATACAACCCATGGGTAAACTTGGGGACCCCATGAAGCCACTTTGGTTGGAAAATGACATTAATATCTTTTTATTTAAAGTTAAAGTAAAAATGACACAAACATCATATGTTTTACGAAAACAATTTTTACATGGGGTTATAAAGATCAGATTTTTGATTATAAATAGTCATTGGAAAGATAAAAATATTTCCTACATCATAGTAGTTTTTTTATAATTTTTAGACACTAAATAAATTAAATTATTTATGACATCATGATGATGCAGCGATGACCTCATTATTTAACGATTTAAATAAAATGGAAAGATAATGTAAAATATATGAACTACACATGTCCAAAACTTATTGTATGGGTGGATTTCGAACCCTTAACACGTTATCCACGAATTATATCAATGTGGGACCTTTTAAAACCGAAACACATTTTCAAATAAATTAATATTTCTTTACTTTCCAAAAGTGCCCCTCCTCTCCTCTTATAAAAGGCCCCCACCTCTACCTCATTTCACACACTCCTCAAGCCTTTAGCTCGGCCAAACCCTGACCATTTACTCTCTTCACATCCCTCTCCTCATCCTAGAGGATTCCCTTTGGGCAGAATCCTTTCAAAGGAAGCCTTTAGGCTCAAATCAAAAGGAGTTACATTTTAAAGGTAATTTATTCTCTCATGTTCATTTGTTTTATTTTGCTTCTCCAACCCCCTAAACTCTTTTTGTTTACTTATTTTGTAACAAAAACCGTATCTTAAATATACTAGGATGTTTTTATAAGATTTATTCGAGATAAACTCTCACACAACTACATCAAATGGTTAAAGAACATACGGTTTCCATGGATGGCGAAATTCTGCCTCCCGAAACGATGATTGTTCAATACTCATTTAACACCTTCAAAGGTGGCCATTATGATGTCACTATTTTTATATATGATATATAATATGTTTATATTTTACTTTTGATTCTGTATTTTTCATTTGTGTCTTACCTTTATGTCTTCCATTATGGGTATACGTGATATCTTCATTTTAGGAAGTGCGGACTACCGCCCCCTCAAAGTGATGTGATTCGTTAATGCCATACGTGGGACGTATAAAGGATGGATTTAATGTTATTATATATGATGTTATACTGGAACTATTATATACCTCTATATCATTATTATTTCTTTCCATTGATGTATGAGATAGAAATGAAAGTAGCGTTCATGCGTACGTACGGCTTACCGTCTCCATGAACGGTGCATTTCATTTCTTATCCCCAAATGTAATTTACTATTATAAGTACATGTATATAACGGATATATATGATTAATGATACATCTAAATGATGAATATAATTCTGTAATTAAAATATACATACCTCTCATTTAGTTTTAATTCCATTAATATGACAAAGAAATGGAAGTAGCGTTCATGCGTACGTACGGCTTACCGTCTCCATGAACGGTGCATTTCATTTCTTACCTCTAAATGATTATGTAATATTATAAATACATGTATATGCTGGATATATATGATATATATGATATCCAAATCAGGAATGTCATTCTGTATATAAAGAACCTTTGACCACAGGAACAACATGTAAATTTTAAGAAGTCCACTTTCGACTTAAGAACCAAATATCGACAAAACAAACATTGTAAACTTAAATGATTACATAATGTTTATAACATGGAAATAAGTGATATAAAAGGAATAATGAACCTGAAAAAGGTTATTAAGCAAATATAAATTAAATCAAGTTTATTATTCAGGACGTTAAAGAACGATCAAGTCAAGTCGGACTCGAGGTAAGGGATCCTACTCCTCTCTTTTTTAAGTACACTCTTTTATGTCATTCCATCTAAAGATCATATTTCTTGTTATTGGGATTATATTATATTTTAAACATACTATAATTTTTATGTTCATATTATGAGAGACCATATTCTCTCTCATAAATTCATTTTGGAAGTTTTGAGTGGCGCTGTTAGGCTACCGAATTTTCGTAAGAGATCTAACCTCTCTCTTTCTTTTTAAGTACTCCCCTTTATGTCACTTCTTTTAAGCTCCTATTTTTTACGATGGGGATGTTATTTCATATTCCTCTTTATGTAAATTTTGTTGTAATGTGATGAGATACCCTATTTGATCTCATCAATCCATTTTTGGAAGTTTTAAGTGGCGCCGTTAGGCTGCCGAGTTTTCTTAAGTGATTTTTCATCTCACTTTTATTCCCATGAGATTTATGCTACATTTGCCACAATTTTCTTTGAGTGGTGTATGTACTGACCATTATTTTAATAATTGTGTAATATTCCTTCATTTATGAGTATTTACATCATTGATGTATTTTCCTTCTTTCACAGGTCGTATGTTTCGAAAGATACCCAAGTCGGTAAGGGAACCTTTCACCCTCCTTTTTTTAAAAGACTTCTTTTGTTGGGTATTTTAATTTACATATTATTATGTTTGGATTTGTTCTCATATATCCTTATTGATGTAAATTTTATGTCCAAGTGATGAGATACACGTTTTATCTCTCATCAACTCATTTTGATGTGACGCCGTTAGGCTGTCAAGGGAACTTCTTAACCCAATTTCGATTTCTTTGGGTTCGACACGTAGTTATTGAATATGTCATCCTTTGAATATGTGTGAATGACCTTTGATTATTTTACACTTAATATCAACTTATATTTGGTGTATGCGTTTGTCACACATAATTATGTAATTGATTTATCCTTAAACCAAGGATACTGTCTTTGTAAGGGACTTCGTCTCAATCTCCTTTCATTGAGGCATATTTCGTTTTATACACAACTTTATTTTATACGGTGTATAAACCCCTTTGACTTTTACTTTTATACAAAAGGAATATTTTTCTACGAAGCGTTTTACAAAACGACAAAAAGGAATGTTTCTTTTAACGTACGCGGTGACAACGACCTTTTCCGCCGCCGTGAGTATTATTTGGTCTTTGGCTTCCTCAACAAGCCATGATGTTTTTTAAAATAAAATAAATACCATATACTCTTTTATGTATTTTGTTATTGAAAATGGTTTTGATAAAGGATTCTATTATGATTGAAATGTGGAAATGTTATCATTCCTTTATATTGGTTTTATGTTTTATGATTTTATTATGGTACTTGGACATTTTAACGGGTGGTTACGTTATAAACCATATGACGGGTGGTGCCGTGAATACCAGGACGGGTGGTTACGTTATAACCTCCAATGCATTGGGTATGGAAGTCGGTCGTATGGATATTCCATTAAGTATGTATGGAAATTGGCCGTATGGCTATTTCATTAAGTGATATGTGTGGGAGTCGACCGTATGGTTATTCCACTTTAGTATGTTTATGTCCCAAGCTACCTTTATATATGTTATGTGTTCTTTATATGGGTTTTATGGTAATCTTTTGGTTACAAAAAGGTAAGTAATGATATTTTATTCAGTGAATAGTTTTTACTACTTCATAAAGGTGAAAAGTATTACTTTTATAAAGTATACATGGTTTACTTTTTGTTTTGATAAACTAACAGTTTTTATTCTTTGTGTAACCCTTACTGAGCTTCTTATGCTCATCCCAAGTTTTTGAAATGTTTTTCACAGGACTTAGCATGGAATAGGGTAAAGGATGGGATCAAGGGAAAGTCATGCTACCTAAAACATGAAACTAGACATGTTTCTTTTTAAGAGTTTTTATTTTATGGAAATTTAGTAGAAGATACTACTTTGTAATCTTTTGAGATGTAATAGTTATGTCCTAATTCTCTAAAACTCTAAACCTGAAAAGATCCTCAATGTGAATTATTAATTTAATTAAATTTTAAGTAAGGTTTAAGGCTGGGGCCTTATAATAATAATTTTTATCCAATTTTCTTTTAATGTAACTAACTTATACATTAAATATTGAATATTTATAAAAATGCCACTCAAAACTCACAAATAAATGGTCCCATAATCAAACCCTTGAAAACCCGTAAAACCATTAAGTTATTGTTTGTTAGACTTCCCATATCAAATATAAAATCATTATAATATTTTCTTGTTATCTTCTACTTATGAGAAATAATCCTAACTACCTCATTCTGGAGGAACCCATGTTGAGAAGGAGCGAAATCATCAAATAAGTATCCAAGTTTTTCATTAATTTTTTTGTATTTAATTATAATATAAACAATTTATAAATATAATCCTATAATTAAAGGAAGTTTTATTAACATTAATATAGTTATGAGATAATTATACATCTATTATATAACTCTAAACTCTATCTCAATCACTAGTATAACATGATCTTGTTTAGGTCGGTTCAACCGCATACATGAATAATGCTATACAAACATCACCATTTTCACCATAAATAATAGAAAAACATTATTACTAATAATATATAATATTTACGAGTAATAAATTTCATTATTAATTTTTTTAAATGATCCAATAAAAATTATTTATCATCATTAAGTAGCTAATTATTATGAGTAATTTACATGAAAATTGCTCATCACAAACTCTATTATAAAGAAAAATAACTATAATTTCCATAAAATGAATAGGTAAGTAGATAAATATTTGGAAGAAATGATTATATTTTATTAAATATTAATTTATTGAAAAAATTAATATCAAATAATGATGATTTAAATCACCATTACAAATTTTTTAGAAAATGATTAAAAAACCTACTTATAATGACGAAATTAAAAAATAAATAACTAATATATGTGTAATTAATGATTATATTTTAATATTATGAATTATTTAATTAATAAGTCTATTATTATTTCAGATGATTTCAAAGTTATTTCATTGAATACAAGTGTAAATATGAGTGCTTCATCTCAATTTCACTTCATTGAGATGTTATTCATATTCACAACGTGTTATATTATTTGTTGAATATAATACCCATGGATTTATTTTATCCTAATTTTCATGTAATTAAATGGATATAAAAATCCATCTCAGTTTTTCTCTATCAAGGGATTTCCATACAACTTTTTCTAAAATTGTTAGGGTTTTCTTTCCTATATCACTTTGAAATCAATATTTTTATGACTATGTTTTTATATGTAAAATAAAATGATATTTATATGTCAACCCTCTACTACTATTTTCTACTAATTATTTTAATTATTTTTTTATTTCCACTTACAATTTTACCTCTGATATGGTTCATAATATACTATGATTAATTCCTGTAAAATAAATTGAATATTCATCTTCTTCATTGTCAGATATCTTTCTACTATAAGACAATATTTAGTATTTTTTTATGAATTCTAATATATTTAAATATTATATTTATTAATTTATTTTTAAATTAACAAGAAAATGTTTATAAAATAAGTCTTATTTATACATTTTGGTATAACTATTTTCTAACAACTTTTAAAATCTTTATAAATATGCGATAAAAATATTTTTTAATCATGTTAAATATGAATAATTTTTTCAAAATTCGTAAGAATTTATATTTATGAATATTTATATCTACATTTTCAGAGTATTCTAACTAAATTTATATTCCCTTTATTTTATAAAATATTTTATTAAAAGTATTAAAATATAAAAGATATTTATTATTATTTCTCTAAGAAAATTTTAATTCTCTTATAAAATTATTTATTTATATGTATCATTTTATAGAAATATTGATGCCATTACAGTTTCAATATAATCCATAAAATGTTCCTCTTAGATACAATATGAGTCAAGGTTGAGAAGTGGCATATTTTTCAAACCTGAAGAAGAAGAGAATTGGGTTTCCAAGTTCCACATGAATGCTCACTCATCAAGTGATACAGATCCCTCAAAAATCATTTCTATTTTTATGATGTGTTGGTGAGAACCTCCCTCTTGGAGTAGCCTATATATTCCAAAAATTTCTTATAAAAAGTATGTTTTAACCTAAAAAATAATTATTAAGGGTATTATATGAATTTTTTAGAACCAAATTTCCCTTATAAAGGGCTAAATTTTAAATCTAGGAGTATAGGACACTTATTACACTTTAATTTTTCTGGTCTTAGGGGAAAATGGTCATATAGATAATAATTTTTGATCACTCTATGTGGAAGATCATGTTGACATGAAAGAATAGAAAATTATTTTTTTCACATAATAAATCCATAGGAGAAACCCTGTTGAACTGACCATGTGAATGTTCCCACCAAAAGGTGAACTCATAGAGGAAAACATAAAAACACGTCCTCAGGGATGTGACCTCCCAATGACACACTAAAACATTCATGAACTCACGGTGTCCTGGAATCTTTTCTAATAGAGACATGAGGTATCCTAACATATATACAACCAAAAAAGGTCCCCTAACATGAAGTGTGATATACTACATGATGTTTGTGTATATTTTTTTTGAATAAACATGAGTTCTCCTACTTGGTGTATCACTGAAACATATTGTGTCCGTGTGAATATTTTAAAAAGGGTGCACTGTTACCTACCTCATGGGGTTCATGAAATCACAAATCTAGAGTATAATTTTTCAATATAAAATGAGGTCGAATCAATTGAATCAACTGGATTACATTGGAAATTGAGAATATCTATGAAAACATCATTTTTATAAAACTATATTCCAAGGGTTTCTTTTATATACTCCCTTTCCTCCACAAAACAAAAGGATAAGGGATGCACATTGAGGAAAAATGAATATGAGAGCTAAGAGTTTCATCTTCTAGAGTATTCTCTCCCAAATCCATAGCTAACATAAAAAGAAATAATCACTAAAACAAAAATGAAATGAAACTATATATCATGTGAGGTTGACCCCATAATGTCTTAATTGCAAGGTCGACCACACGACATGTAACAACCAAAATATTAAGAAGGTTATTTGATTCTAGAAATAAAATGGTATTATATTGTATTATACAATATTATACACATACAACACATAGAGAAACCCACAACACATTATTTCACTAATGAAAATCAATACATTAGTAAGTAAATAATTACATTCTATTTACAATTATTTCAAGGGGACAAATAGAAAATTGATAAATTATAATGGGAAAATTTAGATCGCCCTAATCGGCTAGAATCATACCTCCCATGAAAAAAAACTGTAGTAAAGATACAAAATATTCTTAAAATAATTGAAATTATAAAAATGGAAACATATAACCTTGAGATAAAGTGATGTTTTTAATGAATTAAGTGATTATTTGGTATTTATAGTAGGTCATGTGACTATTAGAATAGTAATATGGCTGTTGAAATAGTAAAATAACCATTGGAATATTATTTTAACATAATAATAATAAAATTTGATAAAAAAATATTTATCATGAGTAATTTATTTAAATATAAATGTTATAATTCCAAAAAAATAAATATCATTATTAAAAAAACACAAGTAAAATTTAATCACATTTTTAATAAAGTATATTTTAAAGTATTTCGCAAAAATCATAATTTTTATATTAAAAAATAAAATCACCTATGATACATAAAAAATTTCATAAAATTAATATAATTCATAAAACCATGATTTTATAATATTCTAATTGTTATTTTATGAAATATTCTAAAATACATCAATTTTCAGGTGAATAGTATAAATATAGTTTTCATATAATTGGTGTATCTTGAATTACATGACTCATGATGTAACAATGAGCAAATACTATATATAACATGATGATATACCAATCCATATTTAACTTCATAAAATATTCATTAAAATACAATAATCTTAATTTTAAAACATAAAAAAAAATTTCCTCATCCTATAGTTAAAATTGTACTCTTAAAATAACGATTATTGTTTTTTTTCACTTTCTATTTGAAAAACTAATTGAATATAAATAATAAATTTGTTTAAAATACTAAAACAATTCTATTATATTTATATGTTATTTAAATTATAAAAAATCCATTATTATATGTTTTACCTTTGATATTTTATTTTATTTTATATTTTATTCTAAAAATACCACTCTCATTAATTATAAATAACACATCTCCATCCCCTTGTCAAGTCACTCTTCCCACACTGATTGAAGACTAATTTATTCCCAAATACACTACATTAATCCTGTTATCATACATATGTACATTATTGTGCCATCTAAATCCAATCACCATATAATTTTAAGGATGTAGACAAGAAGCAACACTGAAAGGAGGGAATGATATTATAAATTCCACCTCTCATTCTCTTATCGTCATTCAATTTTCAGGAACCCCTATCAAACCAAAATCACCTAAAGATAATTAATTTTTATATTAAAATTACATTAATTATGTTAACCAAGTATAAGAATTAGATTTGCGAATTATTAAATTTCTATTCTTTTAATTATCGCCCTTTGGACAATGTCTTGTTAATGGTCGGTTAAAAGTCAATGATGAAGTTTCCAAATAACCAACCCCATGGTTGGTTATAATAAATTATTTAATGTATATAAATGTATAAATATATTTATATAAGATTTTTTAATTAATATTATTAATGTGTAAATGATTGTAAACAAAATAGAGAAATCAAAGAAAAAAAAGAAACTTATAAAAAAAACATGATACCAAAATGCTTCAACATCAAAAATGATAAATTGAGAAATATAATCCAATTTCTCTAATTGATAAATTATGAATAAATTAACATAATTTACTTCTAGTTCAGTATTTTAAAAAACATATGTTTTGTAATGAATGATATTTTCTACTATTTTTTTTTTGAAATTAAATGGGAAAATTTCTAGACCATACACGGAGACGGACTGTGATTCCAAGGGCTTTTGTTCCCAACATAGTTCATTGAATAATGTTTAATTTTAAATAAAGTGTGCGGAAAATTTTTCTTTAAAATTGTAATAACTTCTAAACAAATGCACACATCCGAAATCTGAGGGAACCTTTGCGTTAGTAATAGAGACTATACCTTAAGTGAGGCATCACATCGGCCAGTACTAGTCGACCTTGAAAGTTAGTTTTTGGAAAAAATTGTTTTTAAAATATGTAATAATTTTTTTTTATTTTGATGTAGTGTTAGATTTCCTTTTTATTAATTTTTATATTTAAAAATCCATGGTTATGACATAACCCTGGATATCCTCAAAGGCTTGGAGAATGATCTACCTCCAACGAACGTTGACAAATTGGTGAATCGGGGTCGAAAAACCATGGATTCAAAAAATCAATGAACAACGATGATGCAGATTCTCCCTTCTTTGACAACCATTCCAAACACCATGTAGTGTTTTTTATCATTGTGATTATTTCCGCCATTCACATTTTTCAACGATGAATGCGGACCACCCATGAATAAGTTGATTCGTAGATCTGTCATTCTTACAATATGGATCGTTGATACGGGTTGATTATCGGGATTTATTATTTTAATGATATTTGATTTATTCCCACTCTATTCCTCATCCTAACATGAAACGGTTGAGGCCGACATGAACAAGGAAATGATCCATTATTTTGATATTCATGTGCATTTATCTCTTTACCCATATTTTTATTAATTCCATTTTCTTCACAAAACATGGTTGAATGGCCGTTGTTCCCTTGATCTATTGTGTAATGAACTGAGACTGGGGATCTAACACCACAAAGATATCATAGAGTTGTGACAATACAAGGATGTGGCACACAATAGTGGATGATGTAGCTGCTCTAGAAAGTTCATGAATTTCCCACAGGGAACAGTGGGCCACCATCAGGGAAGATGGAAGAGGACCAAGGTGTGGCCTAGTGAGGATGGTTTTAGGTAGAGAACGTGGTAGATGGGCCACCTGTGATGATGGAAAGAAGTTTCCCATGTAGGGCCTCATGGGAGACCAAGGGGATGGAGGCCACAGGCGGTGACCAGGGAAGTAGCGGTGAGGGGTAGCGTCCATGGAAGGCAGAATGTGGGGACCTATAGCAGTGGAATTTTCACGGGGCAGGTGGAAAGTAGGACAACCACATGAATGCGGTGCGGCACAGCGTGGAGTCAGGTGGGATGTGTTTAGTGTAGTCTATGTGCAGCAAACCGAGCCGGCCCGTTTCGTGGGTCAGACCAGAAGAGTCGGGCCGCTCTAGAGGCCTAGCTGGACAAGCCGGTTAGATCTAGACTATAATGGATTGTGTCAGGTCAGGTCGGCTAGACCAGGTTAGCCGGTGGTTCGGGTTGAGTCTGGTGGGATGGGTCAAGTCTGACAGGTTAGATCAGACCTTGGTTAGACCTTTATATAAAAATAATCGTAACTCTCAAATTGTGTGTCCATTTGATGAGTCGTTTACATCGTTGGGACCCTTGTAACGAGCTGGTACTTTGGAGATATTCTATGATAGTTGTTGTGAATTTTAGAATATGACCTAATGATTTCAGGAGTAGGTTCTCTCGGTTAAATCATTCTATAATAGGGATCTTGTGGTTGTTTGTGACTCGGTGACTATGTGACTTGAAAACTATGTGACATGGTGACCACATGACTTAAGGCTGCATGAATTTTTAGAACATTGTGTTTTATCAGCACTCTGTGTTCCATCAGAACTCCATGTGTTATTAACAGTTCTTGTGTTATCGATACTCTATGTGTTAATGAAACTGGGTGTTCTGTTGACAATGTCTGATAAACCTTCTTTTTGTGATAAATATATATACCTATGTGAGATGAATGTATTTCATGTGTTTCCTTTATAGTATATTTTTAATGTATTTCTGGTATAATTTATTTATTTCTTTGTGTTGTACTTCATTTATTATTTTATGGTTTACATTGTGCATTTCATATTTGTATTCCTTTGTGGTTTTTGGGTATTCTACTAAGTATTGTTATACTCTCACCTCCATGGGATTTCCCCACATGTGGCATGTCTTATGTAGAAGATTGATGATTTGAAGGATTTATATGAGGATTCGGACCTGGTGGTTCTTAGAGTTCTCGAAAAGATGATGTGTGCTCATACGACTTCATTAAGATGTTCTACACCTACTATTGAGGTAGGGTTGTCTAAAGATGAGTTTTCAGAACATGTGTATTCATATTGAAAGACTCTTTCATTGTTGTTATTTTATTCTACACCTATTTACATTCCAGTTTCCAACTATTATACTATGTGGTTATTATATTTGTGTATGCATGGATTATCTACTCATTGTTTTTATATTTCAGAATTTTAGGCTTGGATATTGTGTACGTGTGTACAGGTATTAAGGAAAATGCCTCTCATTTTTTGGATATGCCTACTCGGTTCTAGTCGCTAGCCCCTATATAATTGGAGATTGCATTTGGGGTAGTCATAACAAGGGCCCCTATAGGATGGGTCGTGACATGTTTATTATTATGGAGGCAGAAAAGTGATGAAATAATTTGTGATTTATGGTAAGGGGATTCTCGAACCCAACTCATTTTTCTGGGTTATCCCCCATTCATTAATTCTTAGACATGGATATTCCTCTAATGCAACTTAAATATATTTTCAGTACTCATTCCTTCTATTTTCTGGGATATACATGTTGCAACATTGTTTTTTAGGCCAAATAAATGATTTTCCAAAAAGGATTTTTTTTCTAAAAATGCATGTACAACTCATCTTGAGTTATTTAATCATTATTCAATAATGATAATTTTTATACTATATAAATTTTCTATTATTCATTTGGGAACCCAAAACATTATTCCCAAAATTATTCATTCCATAATTCTTTGTGAAACCCATTCCATTGCATGGGTTATTCTAGGACTATGATTGTTACACGTTGCATGTGGTATGCATGATTATGAGCATTTATGATGTAATGGGAGTGAACACAATTATATATACCTCAAATTAATTAGTAAATTTCATTTATCTCATTATATTATGTGTATTATTAGAGAAATTGATGTCATATATTATTTATAATGGTGGTGTTATAATTTTTTCTCATATGTTATGTGTGGATACAATGTTATGTGGGATGGTGGATGCTGATCATATTGTTTTTCTTTCTAGGGTGGGGCTTTTCCTTCATTTTGAATTGGATTTTAATTGTTCTTGAAGATCTTGTTCGTGGTGGTCTGGTTGTTTTTTATGCACTGGATGTCATCTTGGTTTCCCACTTTCTCCTTAGTGGTGCTTTTGAAATAAAAATTAAATTTTCAGTCAGTTTTCAATAACATGTGTGGTATTTAACCAATATAAAATGTTATTTAATTGTTATTTATATACCACATACCATGCATTTATCAAATATTTTTTTCATTTCTATGATGATGATTCTATACTTATGATATGATTATGATGATTTTACTCACCCATGTTCTATTTATTCATGTCCCTTATTCTTCATCCAATTAGGCTTTTGGATCACCCCTTTATTTGATTTATATCAATAGGTTACTACATGTACTAAAGAGTAAGTGATATTTTATTATGAAAAATATTAAATATTTAAATAAATGTTTGGGTTTTATTATATAAAAATATTTTATTTGAATATTTTTTCCATGACACTAAAACATTGGATCCAAGATTTGAAACACCATTATGTTTTTTATCTTAAAAATGATGAAAATTTTATGTCAGAAAAATTTGGGTTTCTATAGTTGGTATCAGAGACCATTTTAGTTAATTTGGGAATAATGATTAGAAAATATTAATAAAACTCATAATTATTAGTCTATATATTGGCAAAATATCCAAGAAGAATTGTTTTACAAAAACTCTATACATTGGGATACCAGAATATAGAAATTTAGTGATGATGTTCACAAAATAATAACTTATTTATTCATGATTTTTGGAATTAAATTTTGTTAAAACCTTTTCTATTTTATAAAATGGTGTCGACTAGGAGAAACCAAGACAACAACACCATGTAATAAAAAATTCAATGATTTTCATAATGATTCCCCAATGCCATGGAAGGTAGAGATGAAACCTAATGTTGATTCTTACCCAACTGTATCTGGAAATAAAAAATAACATGAACCATGTGGAATATCCACATTCATCTAAGAATGAATTAATATAAATTGATATCTTTATGCAACAATGATCACTGATGATTAGTGGATATTTGGATCCACTTGTTAATAAATAGTGGGTTAACTCAATGGAGAGGGTATTTTCTATTATCCACTATTCTAAAAAGGTGAAGGAGAATCTAGTCATCTATCATTTAAATGGAGAAGCTGATAAAATGTGGGTTTTGATAAGGAATAGAAAGATAAATAATGAAATAGAATAGATGGAGTGGGGTAACTTTATGTAAATCTTTTCTAATGCATATTATCCTAGAATTTTATGAACTAAGATCAAGAGAGAATTCTTATAGATGAAGAAAAAATAACATGAATCTATCATATATTATGAAAAAAAATTCACATGTATTTAAATATATTACATGGGGGTTTCTATAAAAATGATATAGAAGTATATAGATTCTTTAGTGATATAAAACCATACTTTCTAAAGGCACTAACTATCTGATTTATTGGAAGTTGTTAAGAAGTAGTTCGATGTGCTCCCAATTTAGAGATAGATTTTGGAGAATTGTTATATTGTTGTGGTGATAAGATGAGTAAAATGGAGTTTAAAGCTACATGTGAAAATTAAAAATGGGGAAAGAGGATTGAACCATCCATTTATAATAAATGTCGGAAGAATTGCATAAAAATTTACCTCAAAGGGATGAAAAAATCATTCTGGTACTAGAAAGTAGGCGATCAAGATCCTGAAGGTTGAAAGAGACATGTAAAATTAGACTAACATTATCGAGGAATAGAGGCACCTCATAATTTACCACTGATGGTTTAATTCCTCAACTATACTGATCAAGGGAGCAATGCAATCTAGTTCACTAAAACATGAGTCATTAGGGGTAGTCAGTATCAACAACCACCAAATCCCTATCATCAAGGGAAAACTTATTCCACCACTACTATTAATTGGGTCATGGAAATTAAATAATAAAATGTATATATAAAATTCAATCAATAATGGTAGAAGTTTTATTTTATTATATTTCTACACATTCCTTTATATCGTACAAGTTTTCTAGATTTATTGAATCAAATCCATGATACCTTGAAGTTGAGATATTTATAAAAACACAAAGTGGAAAGATAAATTACAAAATGGTTGAGGGACTCTTTTCCAATTAAATTATGTGGGACGATTCATCTACAAAATATTATAATACTTCCCCTAGATGAATTTTTGGCTATATTGGGAATTGGTTGGATCTCATTATATTGATAACACATCAACTGTTGGGAAAGGGAAATCTAATATTAAATTCCAAACTAACCAATGATTATATAAAAATGAAAGAAAGATCTAGAATCTCTTTTAGAGAATACCTATATGATGTAGGTGATGATACACTATAAATATTTATTCCAATCCCAAATGGCTTCATCAAAGGAAAGCATCAACCTTAAGGAAACTCTCATTATTAGGGAATAAAATAATATATTTCCTAAAGAGTTACCCAAATTGTTTCCCAGATCATGAGCTATAGTTCTTAATTAATATCATACCAAACCCCAATTCTATAAAAGAAATTCCCCTATTTGATTCCACCTATAGAATTGGATGATTTAAATAAATAGTTAGAATATAATTTTGACAAAGGTTTTATTCTCCCAAGTGAATCTCCATGGGGTGTTTTAGTGCTCTTTGTAATGAAAAATGACAGATAAATACAGGTGTGTATCAAATACCATGATCTCAAAATTATCAGCATAAAGAAAATTTATCTCATTCTAAGGATTTATGATTAATCTATAAGATATTATTATCTCATAACTTCTCACGGTTGGACCTTCATTCTGCATATCATCAGCTGAAGGTAATGATGTAACATATTCATAATACTAATTTCTGTGTAAGGTATAGACATTATGAGTTCATAGTGATTCCATTAATACGTAATAATTACCCTATAATATTCCTGGATTTGAAGAATATAGTCTTTAGATACTACCTGAACAATGTTTCAGTAGTGTCTAACAATGGTATTATAATTTACTCTAAGATAATGGAGGAATATGAAAAGCATCATAAGATAGTATGGCTACATTAAGAAATGTTAAAAAGTATTCCATGCTCATAATGTTTAAATTTTTTATGTTGGTAGTCACATTCTTGGGGAATTCAATCACAATTGTGAGAATTTCAATGGACCCTTCATAGACAATGTCAATTTAATATTGGCCTAGACCCACAGGTGTTATGGAGATACACTGTTTTATGGATTATTAGGATACCAAAGGTGTCTTTGATAAACATATCATGATTTTATAGTCTGCAAACTATTTAACATGGAAATAGGTAATGTATGTATAGAAATAAAATGTAATTAATTCTCTAAGTATCTCAATAGGAGGATAATTATTGCACCTATACTCATATTACCATAACATGGAGAAGGTTTCTTTAAACAATGATTTTTATAAAAAGTTTTTT
Organism: Viscum album; assembly: GCA_963277665.1. Taxonomy (NCBI): domain Eukaryota; kingdom Viridiplantae; phylum Streptophyta; class Magnoliopsida; order Santalales; family Viscaceae; genus Viscum; species Viscum album. The sequence goes on along the minus strand of OY728160.1, from coordinate 467,627,536 downwards.
AGATTTTTTAATAATACATAATGACAACTTTATTTCCTTTGTTTCATAAAAATTGAAGATACATGAGCATAATTTCTTGACGAATGATATGCAGTTAGAGGATGGGATGTTCACCTTGATGGTTTGGTAGAACTACCTCTATTGTGAGATGTGTGATGTATATATTGATTAAAATATTATTAAGTATGTAGGCACACATAAGGGGATAAACACACATAAATGAAGATTGTTAGAGATTATTAAGGACTATGATTTATCTATTCTCTACCACATAGGAGAGGAAAATATGGTAGAAAATTATCTAATCTAAAAATAACCTATTACTCTATCTATGATGAAAATTGAGAAAGACCCAATTTTCATGGATATGCAAAGTATTGATCTAAAAATCACAATGGAAGGGATGATATCATACATTTCCTAAATTATTTACAAACATTCTATCTAATAGAAGATCAAGTATGGATAAAAGAATGATTCAAATATTAAAAAAATCGGTGAAATAATTAAATGGAAGAATCATGAGTTCTGTATCGATGAGGAAGGTGTCATTTTTCATAGAGATAGGATTTTGGTGCCTACATATTTTGAAAAAAAAAAGATCAATTTAATAATTCACATAGGTAGTCTCTATATATACATTATTAAAGTACCAAGATATAACATGATGTTATATAACACTTCCAGTGTGACAACATGAAGAGGAAGGCTGCTGAGTATATATTCTAGTGCTTGGTATGTCAGAAGGTTAATTAAGAGTTACAAAAATCATAGGGGATGAGGAAAATATTTCTTATAACCATGAGGAATTCATAGAACATCATGATGGAATTTTTAAATAGTCTCATGAATACATATAAATGATAAAATGAGATATGGGTTGTGGTTGATAGACTCACCCAGACATCCCACTTCATTGCATTTTTTTAAGATTTATTTCTTGAGAAAATTTTCATGATATATGTAAATGGATTGGCGAGGCTCTATGTGGTTATAAATTTAACCATCTCTAATCGTGATCCAAGTTTTACATATAAAATATAGATAAGTCTTAATTTTTATTTGAATACTGAATTGATTTTATGTATGACCTATCTATAGGTTCTGGGCGTAAGGGAAATGTGGGAGGGATGGTTCCCAACATTAATTTATGCCATTATATATGATCAAACTAGGATCATTGTTATGATAAATTATAGTACACATAGAATTGAACCAATGATTTAGACAAAGACGAATTTCCCCTATAACCAGGAGACGAGATCATCATACATTGTTTATAAATATTTTCATAGAATATGAATTACCTCAAGGTGATTCTTTATGTGTTAATGTGATTGTCCATAGATCTTATAGTGTACCATAGTTTTTTTTCAGATATGAATGGTATATCTCCTCTAGCGGTGATCCATAGGTGTTCCTCGTATCACTAGACATCATCGAATCAGTCTCTGGGCATGAGCATGGAAGATCCTTGTGCATGTAATGCATGCCTTTGATCACCTTGATAATTTCTCCCAATGTGGTCTCCTTGATCTGGTGGAGGATGATCTCTCTTGTTCTTGAGATAATTCTTGGAGAGGGATGAACTCTCTAGGCTTGAGTTTATTTCTACAATTCATTGTTCACAACAATATTTGGTTGGATAGAGCTTGGATAATAGATGAATAATATAACAAGGAATTTAATTCACTAGGATAATAATAAATAATTTTCACAAGTTCCTTAATTATATTGTTAATATTAGGGAAACCCTCATATCAAATAATAATAGGAACATTATTATTTCCTAACATGCACTTAACTTGTGAGCTATAATTAAATATTATATAATAAAATAATATTCAATGTTATTATTTCTCACCTGACCCATAACTAGGTCTTTCAATCCTCCGCCCTTTTTATTGATACATAAATAATGAATATTTATTTATTAAATATATATCATTAAATTATTCATGAATAATTATATAAATATTATATTCACTAAATAGAAAATAAATATTTAATAATTATTCCACCCACATTTTATTCTATCGAATAACTAGTGTCAAAATAACTGAGACTAATAATCCATGAATAATTATTAAACCAAAATCAAGAATAATATTTTTTCTAATTTTTTAATGAATAAATAATATTTTTTTTAACTGATATAGTGAATATACTTAGTGTGTGACCCTCTAGGACTCTTTCTCGTTGGAATTAGGTAGAGTAGCCTAAAGTCCAAGGTATGTATCTAACAAAACTCCAAGGTAGCCAAAGAGAAAGAAGTTAGTGCAGAAAAAACATGTCACCTCATACGAACGCTTACCATTTAATATAATACCTGTGTCTCGATGTCTCTAATCAAGAGGGATTATCAAAAGTACCATAAATCCATGTGCTCGATTTTTCATTCCTTGATTTCCGAAAAATTGAACTTTACTATAGAACATGATGGACATGGATTTATTTAGGCTATATAATTTCCATAAAAGGGACTGAGATATCCACTACTATTATGGAATTGTAGGTAAAATTCTTTTCTTGCATTATTCATTCATGTAGTATTAATCGTGATGAACCCAACATATCCTACTTCCCCGTGACCATATGTCATCACGATTTTCAACAATACATCAAAGTGAGCTAGTCATAATACCCATTATTAATAATCATATTATCTATTGACAAATACACACATCAGTATATAAAAACATCAAATAAAACTTTTAAATGTGGATTTATAAATACTAGGTCTAGTTGTCATAATATCATACTAGATATCATCATGGGTGTACACCATGAAAAGGTGTCCCAAAGTCCTATAAGTCTCCCCCCTGATATCATGTATCATTTCCCCCCCAAATGATATCATTCGGATATTGAACATCTATCTATGAATAGTGTTATAGCACTTCTAGGTTCTCATCATAGTGGGGAACTGTTATGACCTTTTAGTGTTACTGCTACTCTTGGGACAATATCACTTCAAATGTTATGTACTAGAACAATCACGATATTATAATGAGTTTATTTATATCTATCCAATGAATATATGTTTATCATAAAGTACATATATGTTGGTTCTAGGGCACAAACGCTAACACTATCACCCCAAACTAATGGCCAATCTAAACGGAATATTAAGAAACTCAAGGAAATGATAATATACTTATAGATGGAATTTAATGGAAGATGAGATCATAATCTCACATTAGTATATTTATCATAAAAAAAATATCTTCCAATCAAGTATTCTAATTACTCCACATGAAGATATGTATGGGATGCGATGTCGAACTTATAATTTTTGGGATGAATTTGGTGAATGAAAGATACTTGGACCCCATTTTTTTTATATGATGATTGAGAAGGTTCAATAAATCCAACAAGTTATAAAATCCACACAAATTTGGAAGAAGAGATATGATGAAAAATGCTGAAGGGAATTAATGTTTAAAGTTGGACACACATTATTCCTTCAAATATCACCAAGGAAGAGAGTCATGTGGTTTTGAGATATACAAAAGCTCAGCCCTAGGTACATTGACCTCTTTTAGATCCTTGATTTCATAAGATCAGTGTCCTATCATCTTATACTTCCACTAAATATTGATCAATTTCATGATGTGTTCCATGTAACTATCATGAGAAAGTACATACCTGACCCCTCACATGTACTAAATATGGAGGAGGTATAACTAGAGAATGAACTCTCTTTTGAAGAGAAATTGGTAAAAATATTGCACTTTGTAGACAATGTTATGTGCAACAAGATAACTCACCTTATCAAAGTACTATGTCGAAACCATAAATATGAAGAGGCAACATGGTATCCAGAGGAAACAATGAATCAAACATAACCTCATCTATTGTCAACCGAGAATATGAGTGAATATATTAGTGATAAAATTTCGAAATTGGGGAAGAATATAGAAACAGAATGTTAATAAATTATATTTTTTTCATGAAATAAATTTTTATTATTTTATATAATTATGTATTATCTATATACAACACTGAGTAAAAAACAACACATTATTTTAGTAATGAAAATCATTAAATTAGTTATAAATTAAACCCTTTAAAACTACAAATACTAAAAGGGTGCAAAAAAGATAATAGAAAAACTATAATGGAAAATTTTGGATCACCTTGGTCGGCTATAATCTATCATCCCATAAACATTACTGTAAAAATGAAATAGAATATTAGTGAACCAATCAACATTATAGAAAATGGACATATAAATCATTGAGAATAATTAATTTAAATGATAAATTATGGAATAAATCGATATATATGATGTGATTTTTCCATTGGTATAGTAATATCACCATTGGAATAGTAACCCGAGCATTGGGAATAAAAACCTGACTGTTGGGAGTAATAAGGTAACTATTGGAATAATAATTATTCCTCAAAATCATAAATTATGATATAAATAATATTTATCATGATTTATTTAAGTAAATTCAAATATTTTAATCCAAAAAAATATCTTTATTTATAAAACAATATGAAAATATATATTTAGTTTTAATAAATAATATTTTAAAATATTTCATAAAAATAAAAATTAATATTTAAAAATTTAAAAACGAATATGCTGGAAAATTATTTTTATAAAATTTATATCCATTTTAAAATCAGGACATATAAATTTTCCAAGAGGTTATTTGTTAATTTTTTAAATAAATCAATTTTGTGGTGAATGGTAAAAATATAGTTTTTTTCCATAACTGGGGTATCTTGTATTACATCCCTCATGATATAATATTGAATTAATAATTTATAGAACAAAATACACAAAGAAAAATTAATTTCATAAATTACTCATTTAAATACAATAAAATTAATCTCTAAATAAAAAAATACTTTTCTAATGACTAAAGTCAAAAATTTTCCCTTCAAATAACATTTTTTAATTTTTTTCTCTTTTACTTTTTACTAAAATAATTTAACAAGAATTATAAATGTTATTATGGTCTTAAAAAATAAAATAAAATATATGTTATTTATAATATAAAAAATATTTTTTATAAGTTTTACCTTTGATATTGTATTTTATATATTATTTTATTCTATAAATACACCTCCCCTCAATTATAAATAACCCTTCTCATTCCCATTTGAAAATAACTCCCAACAAACTTAAAAATCTCAATATTTTCCCAAATAATCTCTATTAAGACTCTAATAATACCTAGGGTTTTTATTTATCCATCTAAATCCCAACGCCAAAGGAGTCTAGTGTCATAGAGTAGAAGAAACACCAAAAAGAGGAGATGTTTTCATAAATTCTCCCTCCTCTTTCCCTTTCCCCCTCCCCTTTAAACCCAAAATATGGTGTCAATATTTTATTAGAATATTAAAAGTACCTCAATGGTTTCAACCATTTTTAATTATTATATTTATGACATATTAATGTTTCATAATTTCCATTATCGCTATTTTGATAATATGTTGTCAATGGTCGGTCAATCGCCAATGTGGTCATTGAAAATTCACCAATACTATGGATAGTCATAATAATTTTTTATAGTATAAAAATGTATAAATACATATATTTTAATCTTCTTAAATTAGTTATACTTATGTATAAATTACCTTGAACAAAATAGCAAAATCAATGAAAACTGTAAATTTTTAAGGAAAACATGATATGAAAATTCTTCAATATCAAAAAAAGAAAATTAGTAAATATAATATAATTTCTATAATTGATAAATTTTTAAATAAATTAAAATAATAAAATTTTGGTTTAATTTTTTAATACACATATGTTTATTATTAATTAGGCATTAAATTGATAAAATAAAGAAACATTTAAGGTTATGAGACTCCCGAACCCAACTCTTTTTCTCTTTGTTATCCCAAAATCATGACAATTCGATATGGATATTCATTTATTTTTATATAAGTATTGTTTCACTATTGTTAAATATTCTTTTTGAGGATATTAATGTTTCATTTTTTTAATCCATATACAATGATTTTCAAAAATACATTTCTTTATAAAACATATATTTCAATCATCTTGACTTTTTTATTCTTTACTCAAGAATAATGATGTTAATGATAGATATTATTCCCATTTTTCATTAATGAGCAACGATTTTTATTCTTGAAAGTATTCTTTCTAAAATACTTATGAAACCTATAACTTTCCATGGGTCATTTCTTGTCTATGAATATTATACATTCTATGTATAATGTATGATTATGAGTATTTTTGATATGATAGTTGGGACCAAAATTATTTAGCTTTCCAATGCATTTGGTAATGTTATGTCTCTCCTTATATTATATTTATTATGCATGAACATGACTCTAGCATTGTTCACAATGATGATGGTATGATTTATACACAAATGTTATGCATATACATGGTTCTAGATTTGTTCCCCACTATGTGTGGTATTTGACCACAATTATGGGGTGTTATATTATTATGAATATAACACATTATATTCCTTTATTTAATGTTTCCATCATGTTTTTGATAACGATCATATTCTTATGTTACGATGATGTCGATTATGCTCACTTGTGTTCTGTTGATTCATGTCACTTATTCCTCTTCTTATTGGGTTTTTAGATCCCTCCATTATTACATTTATAACCTCAAGTGACTATTTGTACCAAGGAGTATGTGATATTTTATAAGGACAAATAATAAATTCATAAATAACCTTTTATGTTTTTTTATGTATTAATTTTTTAGGAGCCTAATTATCCAATGATTCTAAACCTTTGGATCTTGGATTCATATCTATATTTTTTTAATCCAAAAAATGATGTCATGGTAATATAAGGAAAATATGGGTCGATATAGATCATATATACCACAAGGCCAAACCTATAGGGGTCAGTCTATGAGGTTGGCCTCATGAAGGATAATATGTAAGGTCGACCTAACAACCACTATCCCATTAGTTTAACCTCACATAGTTATCTCATGATGTCCTATCCATAAACTCCCCCTTTCACATAGTCTCATATTCAGGAATACTCCCACTCCATGCCATGTAAATTCAAAATACCTTCACGACTTCAAACCTCCATGGTTAATAACTCAAAAAGGAAAACCTCAATCCTTTTTCAAAGTCAGAAAACATAGGTAATCAGGAAATCCACACTTAAATTCACTCCTTCAATCATACAAACCCTTGATAAATGGAATATCTCTTTTATCCTCTACAAATGATTGGGCCCTAGAAGAATTTATATTCATGCATTTCCTTGATAATAATGGTCCCTACAATAGGTACATTTGTGTGACCATACATCACTAATGTGGCCTAATCCATTCAATTTTAACCAAAATCAAATCGACCTAGGCACATGGTGGGTGTCTAAGTCAACTAAATAAGAAATTTTCAAAATAACCGTAAGATATATCTAAATTATTCTAGTACTTTGATTGGGAGTGTCCCACATTAATCTATCTGAACATACCTACCTGAGGAAAGACGAGATGATTAGATTTCATCTAGATGATAGTATCGACGTTCGACTCACTGATGGATTTATTACCCCAAAATGATTTGTGATGTACTGCAAAGAGAAGTCCTATAAGTTTAAACCCCATATCATCATCCCCATATTAATATATTCCCTATAGAACACATCATCTGATGTGACATATTACTATAGAATTATAATAAATTTTGGCTCATGTGTAATCCCTCTTATGTATATAGATTTCACACATTTTATGGTACATGAATCCAACATGAACGTCATCCTATGTGTATTTATAAATAAATACATTTACCTTACCCACCTACTTGGGAAAGTTTCATAAATAATCCCCTAGGAGTAAGGATTCCTCAGTCTCCTATTGTGCACACTAAAATGATATTGATGATCTAAAATTATATGTTGTATCTCACATAGAGTATGATTCTAATGGGATTTAATGTTTTAGATGATCAATTTATTTTCATGAATTAGAAACATCATATTCAGATGTAGGGGATAGCTATAAGTCATTGATGCATGAATCTAAATTGAATATTGTATTTCTTTATGGCATGATGTAAAATTATAAGGTATTTCATATCAAATGACCTTAATATATGAAAACTAAACTACATGCGATATGATTCTTATAAATCAGGATATATTGGACACATATCAAGGTTCAAACACAAAATCATTAATCCTATAAATCAATTCTCATATGAATATATTCCACATTATCATAAACATATCATTCACAATGTATATATTATCTATGAGTTTTCCTCATGGTGCCATATTCCTAAAAGACCCATACACCTCTTGGAAGACCATATTCCCTCCAAGAACCCCCATATTTACTATATTTATACATACCCCTAGCGAAACATTTATTCTACTTAGTGGTCCACTTTACTTCTATATGAATTCACCCTATTCCTTGTAAGGTTATATTACATTTGAAACCAACCTACCCTCATCAGTCCATATTCCCTTTGAGATCAACCAAAAATGGACAAACATGAACATGTAACACTCTAGACATTGTCGATAATCTCTCACTTATAAGTCCAATTTGTATGATTTTAAACTACATGGACTCAATCCATGTCACATAACCTTTAATGGTTATAATTTTCCCATTATGTGAAACAAAACTACATGGGTTAAAATTTCTTTCATAAGGATACATAATAAGTTGTTAGTATTCATAAAGTATTGTCTCTAATTTATTGATAATTGGGGTTTTATGGATTCATTTTCCAAACAATGAGAATGGATTATTGGGGAAATTAAAAATTTATAAATAATTATATAGGAATCATGCATGGTTAGGAAAATATTCAAGGATATGTTAGAGGAATCGTGATAATGGATTGTTTTGAAGTACCCCAATATGGTAAATACCAACTAAATGTTAGTTTGAATATGGAAGATAAAGAAGATGAAAAGTGGAACCAAGTGAAGGATTATGGTATTGTAGATGAGGACAAGAAGAAAATGGAAAATATGTTATGGGACACAAAATGGATGTCCCTATGGAGAAATTACAGAGCACCTGGGAAATATAGTGAAACCCACAAATAGTGGAAAAGTGTTTCAGTTGACACAAATTCCATAAGAAGACCTAGTGAATCAACATAATCAGTTGAGGTTTTAATTCATCGTGGAACATGTTATAGTTAGTGAAACACGGGAAAAGTTTTTTTGTTGTTCCATAATGGAGTCAATGTGGATGAGTGTTTGTGATTTATTGAGGATCTGATTCGCAAAGTGGTCTACATGGTCAAGGTATATAAACCCCACCATGGTGATGGGTGTTATTTATTGAGAGTCTGTCATTTATCCATATTAACAACCGTTATGGTCATGGTAAAGGTGTTTATTGTGATGAATTAAGTGGTAGTTCATAATTTTATTGGAGAAATCAATGTATCCAACATAATAAGGATTTGGAAATAATACAGGGCATGTTATCCATAAAATAAAAATACAACATCATGGGGTTTGATGGAAAGTTGTGTTATTGTTAATTTCATCTACCTGAACACCATATTATAATTATTTGACTCTAATGATGCATGAACTAATCCTTAAGGCTTCATATAACATATGTTTCATTTTTAAGATAGGTTCCAAGTAAGATTCAATGGTGATTTCAGCATTACACAAGTAAATTAAATATATATTTAATTCAAACTAAAAAATATTTATCAATAATCAATAAATGGGTTATTTTGTAAAATATGGTCATGTTAATCATGGAGGAAAATACTATGATTTATGGGTGGTTTTTATAGGATTTAATGTCACAAACCTGTGTCATATTTTTGGGTGCATGAACTCCCTGTTTGAAGAGGGGGTAATCAATAAAAGAAAACAGAATAGAGAATAAGTGATATTTAAGATCAAACTCTTATAGTATTGTTGTTCTCATAGAGTGGTTTAAAGGAAGAAAAAATTAAGACCAAGGGATTTTATGATTTTTTTCATTAAATAATTTTAATTTATTCAATATCTTATGATATATGGAAAACTTTGTTTAGATGAACTATAATATAAATAATAATATTTAAACATGAAAATTATAACCAAGATATTAAATTAGTGATGTAAATAATAATAAAATTAAATTTAAAACAATGCACAAATATTTTATATATAGAAAACAAATTGAAAATTATTTATAATTTTTTTTAAGATCTTTTATATTATTTCACTATAATTTTCCCCAAAAATAATTTGTATTTATTTTTTAAGGAGATAAAATATTTAATTTCTAAGTAATTTTTAAAATTTAATTGAAAATATTTAATCCATTTTTAAATCCATAATTTGAAAAATATCTTTGATAAAATAATTATTATTATTTTTAAATATATATTATTTTCGATGATTAGTGAAAAATACTGATATTTTTTTGTTTCATTAATTTTAATATTAATATTATTAAAAAATTACTTTATAATACAATTAGTTTTTTTATATTATTAATAAACTAATTAAGTTTAATGGAATCAATTTCATGTTTTATTTTCATATAAAATGTTTTATAATTAAGAAAACTATTTTTTCTGAAAAAAACAGATTCTTATTGCGTTTTATTGGATATATATTAAATTATATTCTACCAATTATATAAATTTAATTTTATAATTTATGCTCCATTTTTTAGTCATCATAATTAATTAAAAATAACAGGTAAAACTTAATTTTCAGAAATTATAAATAGTAAGCATATAAAATATTTATCATCATGGTAAATGAGGAAAAATTTGGTTAAAACCATGGATTAAGACATTATAATAACCCTAACCCATAAATTTATCATATTTTATGAGTTTTATACAATATTTTTTCATAATGATTTTGGTAGTTAATTTCAGATCATTTTTTGAATTTGGGAACCCTAGTTTCACTTTTATAAAGATAAGTTATATTTTATTAAAATTAAAAATTATTTCTGGGTGTTTTAAATATAATGGAATGGAAGGAAGATTAAATTACATTTTTCATCTCTCGAAAAGTCTAAAAAACAACACTATATTATAAATTAACCATGAAATTGGTGTAAAACTATTTATTACTTTATTTCAAGGAAAAATTATTTTTACTCATAAAGAAGGCATTTTTTCTAAAAATTATATTTCTTGTATTTTGGTTTCTTATATTAAAATTAATTTCTACCAACTATATAAATAAAATATTTTAACATTAATTTTATATTTATAATAATAATTTACAAAAAAATTAGAAGCCCCCTTTTATTTGGGGTCATATAATTATGTTATCATGGTAAAATGTTATGTTCCTCTCATTAAGGATATGATGGATTTAAAGTGGTTTAAATAGAATATAAGGATTAAATTTTACCCAAAACATGACCCAATGTTATTTTTTGAGTTTATTTAAACCATATAATATCTTATTTTTAAATTTGGTGTGAATGGTTTCTTCTTTACATTATTATGACATATGTATTGTAAAATATTTAATGTAATTTCAAGAGTGTCCTTTGCCTCCCCTATAAAAGGATAGCACCTATCCTAACTATTACGCACTTCATAAACCTAATATATTGGAAAATACCTTCCATAATAACTTAATATATTCTTTCCTCACTTCTTATATCATTAGTTCTTTCCAATAGACCACCCTTCTAATGTTAAAAGTTTAATACAAAAGCGGTCTTCAACAAAGAGGTATAAATATTAACTAAGTACTTTAATATTTATTTCTTCTCATAAATATTTTAAATATATGGTATGAATTATTAATTGGTGACTAAATTAAAATAAATATATTATATTTTTATTATAATTATATAACAACCATTATCCTCCTCTTTTCCATACTAAGAAACAAAAAAACATCACTCGTGATCATCTCCACGTTGTAGGGAAATTTTTATTTCATCACCATTTTACTAAGATGGTTAAAAATATGGAACTAATTTTGTTTTTTGATATTTTTTATTTTAATATGGTTATTTAATTAAAAAAATATTATGCATTTTTCTTTTCTTCATCTTTTTGAATGTAAAAACAATTTCCAAGTGTACATACGACCTACGATCTCCATGAAGGGTGTAATTAACCTTTTTCTATCTGGATTTTATTGATAAATATAAATATAAATATAATTATTACATATGATAATTATATAATTATTAACATTATGTATGTTATGAAAACATGATCAATGTAAAAGGGTCGTAAATACCAAACTGAAATTCTCATGAAAAAGAAAAATTGTTAACACCCATAAATAATGATTTTAAAAAGGAATTATTGATAAATGGGTGTTAAAATGTTATAAGTGGATTGAAAATGATATTATAAGTATTAGTATGATTATTTAATATAATTATAATAAATTTAAATTTATTATAAAGGATTTTATGTTTCTTATAAAGCTAGTGGAACTCAAGGTAAGTGGTTTCTTATTTCACTTTTATTTTCATGAGACATATGTCATATTCATCTTGATATTACTTTATAACAAGTATATAACACCCCTCTTACATTTTATATCATTATTATCCATATATTAATGATATTTAATTTTTCATTTTAATTTTTTAAACATGGTTCTTATGATTCAAAAGTAACCAATGCAATAAGGGATTTTCATTACGATGTCATTTTTTATGATTAAGTTAACGATTATGGAATTGTATGAATTATATCTCAATAATACAAATAATATTATTATCTTATAGTTATTTATGGTGATTTGATGTTTCTAATTTCACCATTCTCAATTTAATACCTCAATAGACAAAAAATGGTTTTAAGGTAAAATGAATTTATTTCTATGTCCAGTCAGAAATAATTTTCATGTCATAATCATGTTGTATAAAAAAATTCATGTTTTTTAATATTCTCAAAATATTTTTAATTTTATTATTATTAATGATTGAATTTTCACAAAAGTTATCAAAAGAAATATTCTTTTTTCTTTCAGAATGAGGTAGTTTTTTAATTTTTACCAAAAAATTGAAAGGAATATTGAATTTAACATACACAAAATGAGGGGAATTTCCCACCCAAATGAACACTCAATAACTTAAAGCATACATTACAATTATTCAGGTTTTTTCAAATAATTATTTTTAATTAATATTTTGGAAATTTTTATATTTCAATGTATAAATTTTAATATGTAAATGGTATTTATCGAAATAATTATTCTAGCTATCGTTCAAAATAATTCCATATAAGATGAAATCATTTGAGGTTAAATATACATTACTGGGGATATGACCCAATGCTAAAATATAATTAAATGTTTTATTATGATTATGATGATAATTATTTAATGATGATTCAATGAAAATTGTTTCTTTCCATCATGTAAAATATGTTATGAAAACAATTTATTTTTCATGGGTTATGATATGATGAAATGTTGAGATGTTTGTGAAACCCATTTATTTTTTGTGGGTGATGATATTGTTATTTTTTATTCTTTTGGAACATATATCTAGGATTTTTATTATTTGATGGGTGGGAATGAAATTATATATCCCTCAAATACAATGGCTAAATATGACTGTCTCATAAGAAAATAAGAACTAGAATGGGGAGTGAACACAGTTTAGTAAGGAGCTCTATTTACTATGATAGTCTTGGTAATCAACCTAGACTAAGGATACATTGGTTTATATGGTGAAACAACTTCCTAATGAATGTCTTGTTAGAGAGACTTTCTATTAAGGAAATTATTTTTTATTCTTATGTGTATGACAAAAACATATGCCAATGTTATGCTCTAATGGGTTATGTTCTATGATTTATCTATGAATCATGTCTTATAAACTATAAAGAATTATTCATTTATTAAATAATATGATCTATCATATGATGGTTATTGTCTTCAAATATTAATATCATGTTACCATGATCTTATTTTCATGTTATTCTTAAGCGATCATCAATAACTCCCATGTTTACCCTTACTGATCATCTAAGCTCATCCATACTTATGATTCATTTCCCTAGGCTATGAGGAATGGTTTTAAGATATATATATATATATATTTATATTTAAAGATTACTATGTGGGATGATAATAATGAGATATAATTAACATATTCCATGAAATTATAAGATTGTGTATCTAGTATCCAGAGACACTAATCCTTTATAATCCTCTGGAATGTCTTCATAAAATATAATGAATATTCATATATTAAGAGGTGATATCTTTGTATGAATAAGCATGGGTCACTAATGCTGGTATTATAGGATAGGTTTAGGTAATATCTGGAGATTAGGGTTTGATAACATTAGTGAACACTATAGGGACATGTAAAATTATAGTATAACATCTAAAAGATTGGGTAGAAAAAAGATTATATGGTTTCCTATAAATACATCCATTTATATATACTGCAAGTTTATATGGTTTTAGAGTATATGAATCTAGGTGTAATTACACTAAAATGTGTTGGTTTATTATATATTAACCATCATCTCTATGCATGGTGAATTGTTTTGACTACCCAACTATTTTGTCACTATTAGAGGATATTCTTGAGTTAAATTTCATTTTTATCTATGTACCATTATAAATGATCAAAATATATTTTGACCATGAATGGCCTAGGATAAACTAAATGTGTTATATATTAAAAAGTGTGTGTCATAATTCAACAATAAAATTTTTTATTTTCACCATTGTGTGGTTTTCCACTATGATTATTCTTACTGACCCTATGATTTATGGATTTATTCAATGGATATAACCTGAAAAAACTTTGTTAATGTAGAATGTGTTTGAAAATGAAATGATTTTATTTCTGAGAATCCAATTTTTTTTGGATATGGAATGAAAAATATTGTTTCTATACTTACACATATTCCTTAACCTTTGAATCATTCATAGCATAAAAACCAGAAATGGAGGGAACAACATTTTGTTGAATCCCTCGTAAGGAAAATAAGTCACCTTTTTCAGTGGGTCTATTGATCCACTAGTTACTGAGATAAGAAAAAGTATCACATAAAAGATATTTTTCATTCTTTAGTGTTCAAAATATGAAGTATAATTATTTAACTATTTATCCTTTGGAAGTTTAAGCAGATCAATTTTGGACTATTCTAAAGAACATGAGGTAATAAGATGAAATTGAGACAATGGAACAGGATTATTTTAAGAGAATATTATTCAATATTTAATTTCTTATGATTTTTCAAGTGAAATTGGAGATTAATTTATTATGATAAATTATAAGGATGTTGAATTTATTAGTACCTATGTGGAAAATTATATGAGACTTTTGATGTATGATTATAGTATTATCATCCAACCATAATGCATGGTTGATTGATTTTTTAGTGGCTTAAAACCAAATCTATGAAGGGTATTATCCATAAGGTGCATTATTATATACGATGAAATAATTTAATACACTATAAATGTGGTTATGGAGATTATATTTAACTATAAATCTCACAGTTTTTATATGAATATAAATATGAAATTCAATAGAAATTATAAAAACCATACAGAGAATAAAATGATCTTTTATTTATGCATATTGTGTGAAAGGAAACATGGGAAAATTTTCATATGGGCTTTTTAAATTTTTAAATTGTATAAAGGATAGTATTTTTAAATCTAATTTTAAATTTATGTGAATATACCATTCAATGAAATGAAAAATGAATTCCCACCACAAAATGAACCACCCACACTGTAGGGTTTTAAATGCATGGAGTATGGGAATTATGCTACCTACTAATCAAATATGATGGTTAATGATAAAGATTGAAGTCAAAAACCACAAAATTATAAAAAAAATAAATATCAAGTGATCAATATTTCTAATTTTGTGTTTAATAATGAATATGTTAAATTTACACTTTTTATCCACTTTAGAACTTCTAATTTATTATTTGATTTTAGATCTTACCACTATTTTATATCTATGGAGTTTTTTGATGTTATTATAAAACCAAATCAATGCATGTCTTTTTAATTAGCGGTAAAAACCCAAAATGGTATGATGATCACATTTCAAGTATATGATACTTCTCTAATAGATATTTGTGAGAATTTGCTTCTAGAAAATCTCATTCTTCTCCCTCTAGTTTATTTTTGATCATCTTGCTCCTTATTTGGAATTATATATATAAATTTGATGTAAATTTATAAATAAGTTAAGTCAAAGTTCATATTCCAAACAAAAATATTATCTTCATTTTGTGATATAAAAAATATGAAATTTGAGGGAAATTACATCCATTATATAGGTCATTATCTCATAGGGTTGGGAAAAACTCAAAATAAAAGATATAGTTATTTTATAGTAATTTTTAAATGTTTTTCCAGAATAGTTTCACCTCATTACATTATGTCATGATGTTTATTTTTTCAATATAACTCCTACATGGTTCTACATCAACTTCAAAGATTCTATATTGAATTTCACTTATTGATTTGTACGAATTGAATAAGTAACTCATGTATGATCTAGACAAGGGATTTACTCGACCAAGTGTGTAACATATGGCACAAAATTTATTTATTTTTAGAATAAATATTGATCAATGTGACTATGAAATGATTATTGTAAACTCAACAAGATCATAATCAATAAAAATTATCCTCTACCACATATTGATGAATTGATTTAACAACTTCACAAATATCAATACTTTTCCAAGATTGAAATTCATTTGAGAAATCCAAAAGTGAGTTTTACTAAGGAGAAAATCCCAATATAGCTTTCTATATATTTTATGGACACTACGAATGTATTTTGATTAAATTTGGTAATACTAAATACCCTACTATCTTGATGTATTTAATGAATAGAGTCTCTATAAATTACCTTTATCTCATTATGGTGGTCATTAAAGATGATATTAATATATATTAAAAGAAAAATAAGGTCATGAATATTATTTGGGAATTTTTTTGAAGTCTATGTGAAATTATTAGTTGTATAAAAAATTTACCATGTGTGGATTTTTCCTAAAAAAAGTTTCATTTTTAGGTTATATAATCTCATGAAAGGGTATATAGGTGGATCCATCAATGACTAATGTTATTGAGAATTGGCCGAGACAAACAACCCTGACTAAGATCCAATGTTTTCTTGGTTTGGATGGATACTATTTAATATTTATAAAGAATTAATAAGGGCCATATTATGAACTCACCATGTTAACTCTAAAGGGAGACAAGTTCCTTTGGATAGATGATTGTGAGGAAAATTTCATGGAAGTAAACAAAATGTTAATCATTAAACCAAATCTTACACTAACCTATACTGGAGGAGAGTTTTTGATCTTTATTGATGCATAATATAAAAGAGTTTGATTCATACTCATTTATAATGATATGGTTATAGTTTATTCGTCATAAATATTGTAGGTTAAAGAGAAATATTTCCCAACTAATGATTTATAGTTATCTATAGTAATTAATTCTTTAATGATTTATAAGAAATATCTTTATAGAGAAAATTTTGACATATATATAAATCATTAAACTTTAAACCATATAGTCAATCAGAAATAATTGAGTATTCACCATTGAAGATGATTGGCGTTGACTAAATATTATGACTCCTCAATACATTAACACCCAAATAAAGAAAAAATGGTGGATAGTTCGTTGAGTAAAAAGAATCATGATAGCTTTTCTATGATGAGGATAAAAATGGTCCAATATTATAGGATTATAAAACTATGGATTTTGAAATCTTGATGAAAGGGTATAAATCTTATCTTTCCCAAATGAGTATTAAAATATCTATAAATTTCATGATTAAGGAGGGCAGGAAGGAATATGTAGAATACCAAAGAATGTGAGAAATTTTTCTGACATCAAACATGATTGTGATGGAATGTTAAGTTTCAACAATCATGTTTGTGTCCCATAAATACAATATTTAAAAAATGAGGTATTATATGAATCCTATAGTTTTATATTATCTATTATTATAAGAAGTGAAAAGATATGTAGAGTTATCAAAGAGTATTTCTAGTGGGACAACATGAAAAGAGATTCTGTTGATTGTGTATATTGATTCTTGGATTTCTAGGAATTTAAGGCTCAGATAATGATGTATATTGGGATATTACAAAAATAACGCTTACTAAAATGGAAATGGATAAAAATAACTATGGATTTTTTTATTAGACTCCCAAAAATAGATAAAGGCTATAATTCTATTTGGTATGTAGTCGATCACCTTACAAAGGAAACACACTTAATTTCTATTATAGAATATTTATCACTTAATAAATTGGATGGAATATAAATTAAAGAATTGTTAAGGCTGCATAGAGTACCAAAATGATTTTCATCTGATCAGGAACTAAGGTTGAAATTGAAGTCTGGGTGATGTTTCCAAAAGGCTGTAGATATATTTTTGAGTTTTAGAGACTATTACTATCCTAAGAAACATGGTTTATCCGAGAGACCCATTAAAACACTAGATGATATATTGAGATCAGGTTATGAGGATTTCAAATGTGTTTGGTATAAACAACTTCCTATAGTCAGGGTTTCTTACCATAATATCTTTCAAGAAAGAATTCAAATGGATCCTTATGAATCACTCTATGAAAATAAGACTTAAAATCTAATGTGCAGGGATTATGTTAGAGAAAGAAGGTTATTGGGTCTTATGTTAGCAATAGAAGTGATAGAGAATTTTTGAACCATTCAGTAGCACATGAAGGTAGCTCTGAGTTGATAGAAAAGTTATTCTGAAATTCATCAATGAGATCTAAAATTCAAAGATTATGACATGTTTTTCTAATGAATTTCTCGATGGAAAATGTTTTAAGATTTTTAATGAAATTAATGATGACACCAAAGTATATTGGCCCATTATAGGTTATTGATTGAGTATGGATGATAGCTAATGTCTTTACGTTTCTATTTAACCTATCTCAAGTTCCTGATGTGTTCCATGTATCTCTCCTTAGGAATTTGATAATTGAACCATTACATTTACAGAACTCAGAGTTTGTACGAATAGAGAATGAAAGTTCCTATAAATAAAAACTAGTATAAATAATGGAATATATATATAGTTTATCTAAGAATGAATACACTCCTGGTTATAGTTCTCTAGATGAATCAAAAATTCAAAAAAGAAACATTTGAACCAAAAGACCTGATAAGACAATGATATCCCCCTTTTTTGTATTATAGTGATAGATTTTATTGGGAGAATTCAATTTTAATGGTGTATAATACAACACTATAATATTTATTGATACGTTTTCTCTCTTAAAAAAAGTAATTTATTTGATAGTTTATGACACATGTAAACCCGAGTTTAAATGAACCACAATATAAGAAATATTAATTAATTGTGACCCCTATAACCGATCTGTTAAATTGGTAGAGTGAATAGGAAAATATTTTTTTGAAATTTATGTATAAATGTATTAGATAAATCCAACATATTGATAGTTAAAATAATTTTTTTAGTAAATCCTTTATATGCTTCGAAAATATATTTTCTCTAAAAATGTTGTTTTTAGAAAAAATAAAATAATTAATTTAATACAAATTTATAAATTGTATTTGAAAAAATTAATATCATATTTTTTATAACAATTTAAATATTATTTTATATTTAATTCATGATAATTTTCTGAAATGTTTCATTTTTTTATGAATAGTAAAGAAATCCTTATTTTTATTGAAAATTGTCTTTTCGTTTCATGTATTTTAATATTTTAATTTTAAAAAAAATTACTTAAAATAAATTTAGTATTTTTATATTATTAATAATAAAATAATATTTATTTTAATCAATTTCTTGTTTTATTTTGATATAAAAAAATATTGATAAAAAATCGTAATTTTCGGCAAAACCATTTTTTTCACGTTTTGATAGTTTAATCGTATATTAAATTATGTCCCTTAGGTGAATTGAATTGTATTAAATGGATTCCATATCTTCAATAATCATAAATAATTTAACTAGACATGAACAACATAATTCTTGGTCATTAGGAATTGTAACATTAGTAAATATTTTTCAATTTGGTAAAACTGTTAAAATTGGGATAAAACCATGCTGTAAAATAAGAAAATAATCATAAAGAATTACTTTACCATATTTTATGGGTTTAATTAGACCATATTTATAATTAATGACTTAACTAATGTATTTTAAATGATATTTTATATTTTTTTAACCCTAGGTTGAATTTTGTGAAGAAAAGTTATATTTATTTGAAATTTGGGGTTATGAATTTAATGGAATGGTTAAAAGTTTACATTAGTATTTCACATGATAAAGATTTATAAAAACATTACTTATTTTATTATTTATCTAGAAAATGAATTTAAATAAATATTTTTACTTTATTTCAATGTAAAATGATTTTTACTATTAAATCAAGTATTTCCCTAAATACATTTTTATTTGTTATGTGTTTCTATATTAAATGTAACATATACCGCCAATAGAAATTAAAAACTATACAATTATTTCATAATTTATAATCCTAATTTCTAAAAAAAAAATATGTTCCCTTTTATTTTTGATCATATTTTTATGTTATCGTGGTAAAAAATTATGTTATCTAATTTAAGATTAAAAAGGATTTAAAGTGTTTTAACTAAAAGATAAGGCATGAAATGAATACAAAACATTCCTAGACATGATCGTTTGAGTTTATTTCAATCATATCGCAAATTATCTTCAAATGTTTTGTCACAACCTGTCCCAGTTGGGCCCGAGCCGCAACTCCCCAAGCCCGCCTTCAATAGGCCCGGGGCTGGTGACTAGCACCGAGTAGGCATGCTACTAACATGGGAGTCATTTCCTATAAACTTGTACAAACGCAAACACATCTCCAAGCCCACAAATAAGAAAAGTAAAAACTACTAAATGCAAAAAACATGCATGCATACACTAAAACCCAACCAACAGAGTACGATATGAAAGTAAAGTACAAGAATGTAAAACCCTGGGCCAAAAGTAAAAGCCCACCAAAAGAGTCCGTAACAAATTCCAACCTGTAAATAAAGGCGGTGGGACTACAATCTGTAGCCGTAGGAACACACCTCGGCCTGTCTGACCTCATTTAGCACCATCTGGTCCTAATCCGCCTAGAATCCTGTCAAATGCTCGCTCGTCTGCACAAGACACAACACGTGCGGGCAAATCCCGTGCAGGGGTGAGTATAACAATACCCAGTAGGACACCCCAATACCAGAAAGAAATAAAACTAGGGAAATAAAACCAAAGAAAGGTACAGTCAGCTGTACACAGTATATGTTTATGGAACATATAACAAGAATATCCAGATATACTCATACACAAATGACCATTGCGAAACAACCGATAAGATTCAACTCGAAGGTTACACTAAGCACACAACAAGGATAACACAATTCTAGGTCTGAAGAGAGAGATATACAAAGTACTCGTTCTGGGATAACACACTCCTAGAATTCCTTGAGAACATGACGCTCAGATGAGGATCACAACCTAGTCATGGGGTGATTCCGAGAACTTGGTCTAAGCTAATCCACTAAGCATTGGATCGGCGCCTGGGTATATTTGGTCACGTCGATACCAAGAACACTACCTAGGGTTCTAGAAATGAATAGAGGATCTATCTCTAAGTCTCACAGAGGGGATTCCAACAACTCTATTCAGGAATTCCTACTGAAGGGATCATTCTCTTGTATATAGAAAATGATACCAGAACCTTCAGGGGAAAGAACAAGGGTACGAACCCTAAGAAAGCTAGTCCAAGTCACAGAAGACAAGTAGCTCAAACCATTTAATACAGGTTACATGGCGTGTAGTATGGTTATACACCATCTTCATTGACCCCAGGTACTGCCCATGTAAAGGGCCCATGTCATCTATCTAAGTTGTGTAAAACTCAACTACACGGAGTGTAGTAGGCTTACACACCGTTTTCCTTGACTCCGAGTAATTCCCGTGTAAATGTCCCGTGTCAGATAAAAAGTAACTAAGAGGCATGTAGAATAATTACACGCCGTGTCCGATCACCTAGGGCTCACCCCATGTACGCTGGCCATGTGCCCATACAAGGTCTCCGTCCATGTCGCCTACCCGTGTACCAGCACATGGGGTATCCCGTGTGTCTGGACGGGTGTGGCCGGGGAGAGGTATACATGCCGTGTCATTGGTCGTGTACCCAACCCATGTCCGTGTACTCCCAGAGTACACGCTAGGTGGTCCGCCAACGAACGCACGTTGTGTAGCCCATACTACATGCAGTGTAGTTGGGATTTTACCAGAAACTTCATCTTCTTCCTCGTGCTTCGGCCGATCCTCCGATTATTGATCCAACCACCAGATCATCATGAAACTACATATTTGGGGTCATCCTGCCACTATGAAACCGATTCCATCGGTTTTGGGCTTCTGATCGGCCTTGATAACGCGTCCTGATCCGCCCGCATGAAAACGCTCGAAGAACGGGAATTCCCGAACCACATCGATGTGTCCGCCGCCATGGCTGTCACACCGCTGCTAGGTCATCTCGATGTTGGATATTTGATTTCAGATCATTGTGCCGACAAACTAATGCTCATTGATTGATTTTCTACAAGAACGTGTTGAACACACACGAAGAAAGCCTAGAAACCGGAAGAGAAAAAACAACAATCGAGAGGGACAAACCTCGATCGATGTTCGTGTCGATCGTAGTTCATAACCATTATAATTTTTAATGAAAACCAAATTAATTTCAAGAATCAAATCACCATGATTCCCGAAAAGAGCCCATCCCACAAATACGACCAATCCGCGGGCTAATCTGTTCATGGATTAGTTCATGTTCGTCGTAGGAATCAAGAACAGGGAAAAGAAATCACCAGACAAACATCTTACCTGGATCTGCGGTTATTATTTGGCGAAGATCCGGTCACCGCGTCATCGTCGCTGGCGAAGATCGTCAAGAACGTCATCGTCGCTGTGTTGGGAGGTTTTCTCCAGAGCCTCCAGAGCTTCCAAGGGTTTTAGGGTTATGAGTTTGGTAACCTTGGTCCCCTGCAAAGGACATTATTTAAAAAGGATAAAAGATATCTGTTGGAAAATATTTAAAATATTTCACTGCAGAATAAAATATTTTTATTAAATATTTTATTAATGTTACGTCCAAAAACTAGATTTCACCACCAACCTGCGCCGGCCGATTTTAGGCCTCACCTAAGATAAAATCGCTGTTCAGAACTCAATGGTGCCCTTGGATTTCTAATCCAAGCACCCGTTTAGTAGTTATTCCACTTTTTCAGGAAAAATGCACGCGCGTGTAATTTAATTATTAAATTAAATTCCAACATTTGTTCCGGGCTCACCGGGCATCAGAACTGTATGTTGTCTCGAAGACTGGTCTCGAAATAATTCTCATAATATAAAAAAGGCATGGAAAATCCGAGACATTACATCACACCCACCTCAGGGCTTTTACGTCCCCGAAAAGCCAAAATAAGGGCTACTAAAAAAAGATGTGGGTACTACACGCGAATCTGAGCATCCCGCTCCCACATGCTCTCCTGGAGATTCACGTGCTGCCACTAGACATGCACTAAGGGAATATCTCATACACGAAAGATATTATCTTGTCGATCCTCGATCTCCACTGGGTAATCAGCAAAGGTCTCTCTATCCTCGATGTCCAGGTCGCCCCAGTCGATGATGTGCAATGGATCGTGCACGTACCTCCGTAGCTATGACACATGGAAGACGTTGTGTACCCGGTCTATCTAAGGAGGTAGAGCCAAGCGATACGCCACCCCACCAACTCTACTCAAAATATGTAAAGGGCCAACGAACCTCGGAGATAGCTTTCCACCTCGGCCAAATCTCTACAATCCCAGTCGAGGTGAGACCAAAGTAACACATAGTCTCCCTCCATGAACTCTAAGGGCCTCCACCTCCTGTCGGAATAATAATTTTTCCGACTCTGTGTAGTCTTCATCCTCTCCTGGATGACCTGCACCTTCTCTGTATTAGCTATAACCATCTCTGGGTCCATGAGGGCTCACTTTCCTGGGTCATTCCAGCAGAGTGGTGACCTGCAAGGTCGCCCGTACAGATCCTCAAATAGTTCCATACCAATATTAGAATGATAACTATTTTTATAAGAAAATTACACCAGTGGTAGGTGGTCCTCCCAGCTATGACCGAAGTCTTGTATGCAGGCTCGTAGTATATCCTCCAGAACATGGATGGTATGCTCCATCTGACCATATGTCTGAGGGTGAAATGTTGTGCTCAAGCGTAACTGAGTCCCAAAAGATTCCTAAAATCCCTTCCAAAAACGGGATGTGAATCAAGAATCATGATCTAAGACGATCATTGATGGAACTCCATGAAGTTGAACTATCTCCTTCACGTAGAGGCATCCCAAGATCTCTACTGAACTCTGCTCCCATGTGGTTAGGAAGTGGGCCAACATGGTGAGTCGATCAACGATCACCCATATGGAATCGTGTCTCTTGGACGTACGTGGTAGACCCATCACGATGTCCATGGATATCCCATCCCACATCCACTCTGGCACCTCAAGTGGCTGAGTCAAACCCGTTGGTTCCTGGTGCTCATCCTTTACTTGCTGACAATTAAGGCACCGAGAAACAAACTATGCCACACTCTTCTTCATTCCTGGACACCAGAACTGACGTCGAAGGCCCTAATACATCTTTTCCACATCTGGATGCACCGCCAAAGGGGATGTATTGAACTACCTCATAACCTTCTCTCGCAACGTCACTGGTACTACCGGGCGCCCTTTGAAAAGAACAACATGCTCCCCACCTGTTGAATATCTATCGGCAGTATCCCCCGCGGATATCTGAGCACGTAGAGTCTCACAGCTAGCGTCCTCGGGATGTGCTTCCCTGAATTGTTGTAAGAGTTGAGGGGAAACAACCATTGACTAAATTTAATCACCCTCATCTCTATCCACGAAGGATAACTATATGGAGGCCAACTGCCTCGTTGCCTCATCCAGCAACTGTGAACTGGATTTCCTACTGAGAGCATCTTCCACAACGTTCCCTTTCCTAGGATTATAGAGGATCTAAAAGTCGTAGTCCTGGAGGAACTCAAGCCACCACCTCTGTGTCAAATTCAGATCCTTCTGAGAAAAGATATATCTAAGAATCTTGTGATCAGAGTAGATGGTAAACTGCTCTCCCATCTGGTAGTGCCGCCACATTTTCAACGCGAAGACTACCGCTGCCAACTCAAGATCATGGGTTGCATAGTTCTGCTCGTGGGGCCTCAACGAGCGTGAGACATA
Organism: Viscum album; assembly: GCA_963277665.1. Classification (NCBI taxonomy): domain Eukaryota; kingdom Viridiplantae; phylum Streptophyta; class Magnoliopsida; order Santalales; family Viscaceae; genus Viscum; species Viscum album. The sequence continues at coordinate 467,602,310 of OY728160.1, read as the reverse complement.
GGCAATCACCACTTTCCTCTACATCAGGACACAACCAAGCCCGGTTCCTGATTTGTCGCAGAACACTACGTACTTGACACCCTCTTCTAGTAGTCTCAAGATCGGGGTGCTTGTTAGACTCTGTATAAACTATTGGAAAGCCTGCTGGCATCTCTTGGTCCACACGAAAGGCTACCCCTTTCGGGTCAAAGCTGTCATGTGTGCTGAAATCCTGGAGAAATCAATAATGAATCTCCAGTAGAAGCTTGCCAACCCAAGGAAAATCTGCACCTCCATCAAGCTCTGGGGCAGCTTCCATGCAAACACTGCCTCTATGTTTGCGGGGTCCACTGCTACACCATCTACTAAGATGAAGAGACCTAGAAAGTGGACCTCCTATATCCAGAACTGACACTTTGAGAGTTTCCCGTGCAACTGGTGCTCTCGGAGTGTGTCCATGAACTATTATTAGGTGCCCCGTGTGCTCCTCCTCAGATGCAGAGTACACAAGGATATCGTCGATGAAGACCACTACGAAGTGATCTAGATAAGGATGAAAGATCTGGTTCATGAGTCCCATAAACACTGCTGGGGAGTTCGTCATGCCAAAGGGCATCACTAATTACTCACAGTGACCGTAGCGACATCTGATATCCATATTTGGTATATCCTCATCCCGTACTCGCAACTGGTGATATCCTGATCATAGAGAAACCTTCAAGAACCATCGTGCCCCTCTTAACTGGTCGAACAGGTCATCGATCCTCGGCAGTGGATACCAATTCTTTACGGTTACCTGATTCAGGCGCCAGTAATCCACACACAGTCTCAAGCTCCAGTATGCATTTTGGGAAAACAACACTGGGGCCTCCCAGGGTGGAACACTGGGTCTCACGAAGACCTTCCTCTGCATGTCTTCCAGTTGCACCCTCATCTCACAAAGCTCTGCAGGAGCCATCTGATATGCTGATGCTAATATCGGTGTTGTCCCTGGTTGCAACTCAATGCAACAATCTATCTCCCGACGGGGAGGTAGTCCAGGGACATCCTCTGGAAAGACGTCCTCATACTCGGCCATTACCGCTGGAAACTAGATACTCGTAACATCTAGTGTGCCAAGGGCTAGGCTATCCAAATGATATGATATTGGTTTCACCTTCCTACGCATGAGTCCATCATGCACTGCCTAGGTCTCTCTTTCCCTGAAAAAAGAGAACATTGTTCCATCACTACGAATACACAGCACCCTTCGCCTAAAGATGACAATTTGGGCATGAACTTTGGATAGTCAATCCAAACCAAGAACGACATCGTAAGGCCTCGACACTACCACCAAGAGGTTCCAACCAAAACTCTCACCTCCAAGGGTCAAGTCACACTGTCTAAAGAGGTGTGTGATCTCTAAATCTTCTCCAGTTGGTGTTTCTAAGCGTAAGGGTCGAGTCAACGACTCAACTGGAATCTCAAGGTCTCGAACAAGATAAGCAGCTAGAAAGGAATGACTAGAACCTGTGTCTATAAGCATGACAACCAAAGTTGAAAAGACACAAATTGTACCTATAATCATTCTGGGAGTACCTGGGTCATAAGCCTTTGCCGCCTGTATCTGTCCCTACCTCTGTCCCACTAACTCCCTGAACCTGGGGTGGACCTCTTGGGGGTGGTGGTGGTAAAAGGTCAAAATGACGACCACCTCCAGCTACTCTCCCAGCTCCCCTACCACATCCTCCGCCCCGTGGATCTATCTGATGCACACGTTGCCTCTGCCTCGATGGTCCATCCACTGCTCCCATGTCAGTAGTACGGCGGGTCGGACAATCTCAAGCGAGATGTCCACTGCAATCACTTGAGTAGCATCGCCTCTCTTGTGGCTGGATGGATGTGCCCTGCGAACCCTATACGGTAGATCCCCAATCCTTGGATCTCCTCTGAAAACGTCTCCCATGCCTGTGTCCCAGACGTCGGCTCCCTGTTGCCATGGTCTCTGCTCCAGATCGCCCACTACTGACAACTGCCGGCTGTCATTGCTCTGACAAAAAGCTCTCAACCACCAAATCCCATTCAAGAACCCCAACATATGTGGTAATTCTCATAGGGACAATGCTAGCTTGGATGTCTTTGCACAAGCCCCGCTCAAAAGTCTGAGCTCTGATGTACTGATCCCTAACCATATACATAGAGTACCGTGAGAGGTCTCTAAACCTCAATGAATAGTCAGCCACCATCATGGTTCCCTACTAGATCTTAAGATGATCCTGTATACGTACTACTCTCAGGGTAACCGGTGAAAACTCTTCTATGAAGAGATGCTCAAACTCTGACCATGAAAGAGTCGCCTCATCGTGGGCCTGGATAACAAAACTCCACCATCACCCTACCAATCTCAACAGATGGATCGCTGTCAGAATCACCATCTGGTCTGCTGGTGTCCTGACCAAGCAGGAGACTCTGGCCACTTTCTCAAGCCAGTCCTCTACTGCCTGAGGTTCAGGATCGCCCTGAAACTTAAGGGGTCTCTATCTCTAAAACTCATGGAGTGCACTCAGCCTTCTCTCCTCCTCCACTGGTATAGCAGGCATTAACACTTCTCTACAGGTGGCTGGATAACTGGCACACTACCCGATGTAAAACTGTGGGATCCAGTCCCTATATCGATGCTTCATCACTGAGGGGGTCATCCTCATGATGTAGCTGCTAGATCCTAGTGGGTGTGCATCGTGGATGCATCCTATAACAGAACTAGATGTATCGTAGTCGGTGAGTATATCTGGAGAACTGACACAAGGAGGACATGGAAATCACAACCCATTCTTATATGATGCATGTATCATTATTTTCCCCAGAAACTAGTGTTCTCATGTTCTGAGTAGAAAATAAAGTTATCAGAGTCCTGGTGTATGGATATGTCAGTCGCTCACACCAAAACAGTGGTCCCTGTCCTGAATGCTGAACTCAAAACACTTAAAACTATTTCCCAACACCAACTCACATACTCTCGATCCTAAAGGTAAAACTGACCACCTCAGATACCACACTTTCACGACCCGTCCCAGTGGGGCCCGAGCCGCAACTCCCCATGCCCGCCTCCAATAGGCCAGGGGTTGGTGACTAGCACTGAGTAGGAATGATACTAACGTGGTAGGGATTTCCTACAAACCTGTACACACGCACAGACATCTCCAAGCCCACAAAGATGAAATGTAAAAACTACTAAAAGGAAAAAGATGCATGCATACACTAAAAACCAACCAACAGAGTACGACAGGAATGTAAAGTACAAGAATGTAAAACATAGGGAAAAACATACAAGCCCACCAAAAGAGTCCGTAATAAAGTCCACCCTGTAAAGAAAGGTGTTGGTACTGCAATCTGTAGCCATAGGAACACACCTCGGCCTGCCTGATCTCACTGAGCATCATCCAGTCCTGGTCCACCTAGAATGCTGTCAAAGGCTCACTTGTCTTCACAAGACATGACATGTGTGGGAAAAGCCTGTGTAGGGGTGAGTATAAAAATACACAGTATGACACCCCAAAACCAGAAAGGAATACAACAATGGAAATACCACAAAAGAAAGGTATAGTCATCTCTACACAGTATATGTTTACGGAACATATAACAAGAATATCCAGAAATACTCATACACAAATGACCAATGTGAAACCACCACTAAGATTCAGCTCGAAGGTTACACTAAGTACGTAATAAGGAGAACACACTCAAAGGTCTGAAGAGAGAGAGAGATATGAAGTACTCATTCCGGGAGAACACACTTCTGGAGTACCTTGAGAACATGATGCTCAGATGAGGATCACAACCAAGTAATGGGGTGATTCCAACAACTCAGTCTGAGCAAATCTGCTAAGAAGAGGATTGAAGCCCAGGTAAAGTTGGTCATGTCGAAATCAAGAACTCTACCTAGGGTTCCAGGAATAAATAGAGGATCCGACTCTAAGTCTCACAGAGGGGATCCCAACAACTCTTTTCAGGATGTCTTGTTGAAGGGATCATACTCATGTATATAAGAAATGATACCAGAACCTTCAGGGGAACGACCAGGGGTACGAACCCTAAGAAAGCTACTCCAAGTCAAATAAGACAAGTAGCTCAAGCTATTTAAGACAGGTTACACAACATTTAGTATGGTTAAACGCCGTGTTCCTTGACCCCAGGTACTTCCCGTGTAAACGGCCCGTTTCATCTGTTCAAGCCGTGTAAAACTCAACTACACGGCGTGTAGTAGGCTTACACGCTATGTTTCCTTGACTCTGAGTGCTGCCCCGTGTAAAAGGACCATGTCAGATAAAAAGTCACTACACAACGTATAGAAGAATCACACACCGTCTCCGAGAATCTGGGGCTCGCCCCATGTACGCTTTCCATGTGCCAGTATATGGTCTCCAACCGTGTCTCCTTCCCATGTACCAGCACACCGGGTATCCCGTGTGTCTATCCAGGTCTCTCTAGGGAGGGGTATACACACCATGTCCTTGGTCGTGTACCCAAATCGTGCCTGTTTACTCCCAGAGTACATGCCAGGTGGTATGCTGATGAACACATGCTGTGTAGCCCATACTACATGCCGTGTAGTCGGGATTTTCCTAGAAATGATCTCTTCTTCCATGCGCTTTGGCTGATCCTCCAGTTCTTGATCCAACTTCCAGATCATCACCAAACTCTAGATTTGGGGTTGTCCCACACCTATGAAACCGATTTTGTCGGTTTCGGGCTTCCGACTAGCCTTGATAATGCATCCCAATCTGCCCACACAAAAACGCTCGAAGAACAGGAATTCTCGAACTGCATCGATGTGTCCGCCGCTATCGTTGTCGCACCCTCACTAGGTCATCTCGATATTGGATCTTTGATTTCAGATCATTGCGCCAACAAACTAATGCGCAAAGATTTATTTCCTCCAAAAAATCATAGAACTCACATGAAGAACGCGTAGAAACTGGGATAGAAAAACACACCAATCGAGAGGGAAAAACCACAATCAATGTTAGTGTCAATCTTGGTTAGTCACCGTTATGAAGTTGAATGAAAACCAAATTAATTTCAAGGGTCAACTCCCCACGATTCTTGAAAATATCCCATCCCGCAAATACGACCGATCCGCAGGCTAATATGTTCGTGGATTAGTCCGCGTTCATCATATGAATCAAGAAGGGGGAAAAGAAATCACCAGACAAACATCCTACCTAGATCCACGGTCGTTCATTGGCAAAGATACGGTCGTCGTGTCATCGTCACCGACGAAGATCGTCAAGAACATCGTCGCCGCGTTGGGAGGTTTTCTCCAGAGCCTCAAGAGCCGCCAAGGGTTTTAGGGTTATGAGGTTTGTAACCATGGTCTATTGCGCAAGCCCTTATTTAAATAGGATAAAAGATATCTACTGCAACATATTTAAAATATTTCTCTACAAAATAAATTATTTTTATTAAATATTTTATTACTGTTATGTCCAAAAACTAGATTTCACCACCAACCTATGCCGACCGATGTTAGGCCCTGACTAAGGAAAAATCGCTATTCTAAACGCAATGGTGCCCTCCGATTTCTGATCCGATCACCCATTTGGGTGTTATTCCACTTTTTCAAGAAAAATCGCATGTGCACGTAATTTAATTATTAAATTAAATTCCAACATTTTTTCCAGGCTCACCAGGCCTCGGAACTGTATGCCGTCTTGAAGACTGGTCTCGAAATAATTCTCACAGTATAAGAAAAAAAGGCATGGAAAATCCGAGACATTACATGTTTTGTTCCTTGTTTCCACTTTACATGATTATGAAACATATATTACTCATTATTTTAAGTAATATCAAGTATGTACTTTCCCTACCCAATTAATGGATACCACTTATCCTCTCTTACTGAGACTCCCTAAATATTTAAACATAGCCAATACCTACCATATTACCATCCTATATTCCTTACCCAAAATCTATATCTTATTTAATTTAAAAAATACTACTTTCTCAAGGCTTAAGGTGTATGCAAGAAGTGGTTTCTCAACAAAGAGGTATAACACTTAACCGAGTACTTTCAATTTGACATCCTATAAATCCTATAAATATAAAGTATCTATTCCAAAATAACTATATAAATATATTCAAAATAACTAATTTTAATCATAGTCATGTTACAACTATTTCTACCTCTTATGTATCCTATCAAAAAATGAAAACATGACTCGTGTGTACGTATGACTTACCGTCTCCACATAGTAGTGTAATTTGTCTTTGAACACCATTTAAATTGGAAGATTATAAAGATAATAGACATATATATAATTTATATTTATGATATGATTATGTTTCTTTATTTATAATATATTATTTAACATTATTTCATTTTTTGTTACAAAGTTAAATCAATATTCATGTTTAGGTACGACATACTATCTCCCCGAATGGTGTTATTCACTATTCTATCTATATATTTTGTGGGAAACTATAAATATATATTTAATCAATTGATATGATATTTAAATAATGATTTAAATTCTATAGAGTATGTAATCATGACAAATATTCATGGACCATAATTACAAAACCAAAATTCTAATGAAAAAATGAAAACTTTAACTCATAAATAACAATTTTAATGAGAAATTATTGATAAATAGTGGTTGAAATGTTATAAAAGAATATATAAGATATTATAAGTATTTAAATTAATATTTTATATAATTTCAATAAATATAACGTTAGTATACAAGAGTTTATAGTGTTTTAAATGAAAGTGGAACTCAAGGTAAGAGATTTTTTGTCTCACTTTTATTTCTTTGATAAAAAATCCAATTTCTAATATTACTTCCTTTTTGAGGTGTATATAATACCAAATTTTAATGATATATATTTATTAGACTTATTTTAATGGTATTTAATGTTTCATTTAAATTTATTCTTACATGGGGCATATGATTCAAAAGATACCAAAGTCGTAAATGATTTATGTTGGAATTTTATTATTTATCTAGATAATTTATGATTAAGTTTCTGATGATATAATTTTATTTCCTATCCCTAGATAATACTATTAATTTTATTATGTTATGTTTATTTCAGGATATTACATGATTTAATTTTCATTTTACTCACTTTAATAAATCAAGTTACTCATTTTTTAAGAAAATAAATTTTATTTCTATCTTTGGCCAGAAATATTTTTTATTTCATGTCTATGTTTTCTAAAACAATTAAAGATTGTTTTTTATATTCTCCTATTACTATTTAAATTCACTTTTACCAATTAATTAATTTTCACTAAATTTCTTAAAAATAAAATTCTTTCAATTTTCTAAATAAGGTACTTTTTAATTTTCATGGAAAATGTAAAAGGAATCATTGTTTATATATACGTGACATGAACAAAATTTCCTACATTCATTACTGATGAAATATTTGAATCTTTATTCACATGTTTCAAATTTTATTTAAAATTAAAATATTGTCCACAATATTTTATAATTTTTTATACATTATAAAAATAATTTCAAAATGAAAAGGATATTTTCCCCAAGAAACATTCTAGATAACTTTGAAAGGAATTTTCATTTAACCTGACATCCTTTAATGTTACTTATTATTTACAGAAAATATAATCCAATTATAACCTCCAATTTTATCCATTAGTTTTCTTATGATAATAATTATTTAAGGTAAATTATATGAAACTTATTTCTTTCCCATGTTTTAATTAATTTAAGAATTTTTTTTCTTTTCCATGAGTTATGCTATGATGAAATCATTGTGAAAATAATATAATTTTTATGGGTAATTATATGATGAATTTTTAATGATATTATGAAACACATATTTGTGATATTAATTATGTTATGAGTGATTATAAGGACCTATTTTTTGACCTAAGATAAAAATCTTGATAAATTTGATTTTTGGTGTTTGGTGGATCGGTTGTTCTTCAAACCGAGATTCAGAATGTAATTTTGAGAGTTAAAATTAAATAATCATTTTTTATTTGAATTCATTAAAGGACCAAGATATGTATCAGTTGTTGTGTTGAGGTTTGAGAGAACTAGGCCACAATATCTCATGTTTGAGATGGACTATTCAGGGTGCATGATTTTTCTGAAACCATGTGTCCCACTAGTAAAAAAATTACGGCACATGCAGGTGATAATAAGTGATTTTCACAGCATATGCATAGTTTCCAAAACTGTTACCCCATATCAAATGTTGGGTTCCATATGGGAAGTGTTTTATCACTATTAATCACATGTTTGACACATGATTGATCAAATCGTGTGGGGAAAGTGTTCCTATGTATTGGGAGCCACATGATTGGTGGGCAGTGTGGAAGATAATGTGAAAAAACCTTGAGACCCAGTTTTAATGATTATATAATCATTTTCCCCTTAATGACCCCTTCAAACCCATTTTCCATTTTCATCTTCCTCCTCTCGCTATGTGAGGCTCTCTCTTGGTTCCCTGGGTTCCTCTTTATCTCCACCCTACTCTTCACAACATCATATCTTATCAATGGTTTCATAAAATGTCATTGGTCTCTATAGAGTCACATAAAAAATTTCAAGATTCGTCTTTTTTAATTTTTTATGTCTCTTTTCAGATATGTTGCGCTATTTTGGAGTGTTCCCAATCACCCTAATTTTAGGGTGAATGTTTATTTTGTCAATTTCTTTTAAATAAGACCAAATCAAGACATTATATTGGATGAGTAGATAATCATATGCATAAGGTAGATGGTATATATTTCTTTCCAAATGTTTTCATTGATTTATAGATATTTACATTATTCTATGTGCCAACCTTTTTCATGCCTCACTTTAAAATTATTTTCAACATCTAAATTTTTTTTATGCACCATGATAAACACCCATTGATCATTGTTTATTTATTTTAGGATCCCAACCTAAAGAAAAAACAAAAATTTGTTGTGTCCACAAGAATTTACCCTTACTAATTAATTAATTAAAATCATATAATTCCTTGTAAGCATTCAACATGTATTATAAATAGAACACATCCTTGAAGGCAATTTTCTATTTGATTATAGAAACTTATAAATGCCTCATTTAACCTTTTAAATTGTTTTTCCAAGACTTGATTCATTAAAAAAAATGTATTAAATTTTATGGTTTATTCATCAGGGTTTTATTTTTCCTTCAATATGTATAATGATTTAATTGATATGTTTGATAAAAAATGTCATGTTTTATAAGAAAAACACTTAGATGATGTTTGATTCCCTTTAAACTAAAAATTAGTGATTTGGTATTTCAATCATGCATGGATTTATTGCGTTAGTGTTCTACCATGACCTTTTCTTAATTCTTGATTTGTGGAATGATTAGTACATAGAGACAAATGAAGTTGATGAATTAATCTAATAACAGACATTAAATTCATTATGTATAACTGTTTTAAATACCAACCACCTTCTAAGTGGGGTTTCCATCCGAATTAGATATTTTACATTATTTGATCAATGAGATAGTCTAATTAAATTGAATGTTATAATTTAAATGGTACTGAAACAGGTGGTAAAACCATAACAAATTGAACATTTTTAAGATTCATGGATTATCCAAAATTTATTAAATGAAATGAATTTTTGATAATTGGTTTCCTTATTTGAATAAATTAAATGGTTTAATTAATATGAATAATAATGCATGTAAAGTCCACACTAATTATTTCTTGTTTTATAAAATGTAATTATTAAATTTTGATTCCTTCATTATATATAGACTTAATGAATATAAAGCATGTGATGTTAGGCCTCATGGATTTTATTATAAATTTGATTACTCCTTGGTATAGGTTGTCTAATGATGGTAAGGAATCTATTGAGCATGGTGATATCATGCTACATTACATCGAGTGTTAAGCATGATGTCACATATCATTGAAACTATTGGGATGGTGGGCATGATGCACCACATCTCTTGTTTTGGGTGTTGGCATTCCGACACACCCACTATATCAAGTGTTAGCCTGACGTCACACTCACCATCCTAAGTGTCGAGCACTCCATCTCTCACTCTTCATGGGATGTAGGGAAAGTACCATTTTTCTTGAGTTTATAGGCTCATATTGACTTTCGATAGATGTATGAGTTATTCCTTTGTCTATCCAATGCCATGTATTCTAGGAATATGGACACTTACATCCACACGTACATGGTCTATATTGGTGGATGAAATATATATCTATAATATATATATTTTGTTACTATATATATTGTTACTAATCATAAACCCTTTTTGGTCATGAGCCAAAGTAGGTAGATCCATCAAGTGTCCTTCAGGAAACTGAGTAGGCTAGTTTCTATTTATTCAGATTGTTTTTAATTCATTATATTTGAACAATGTTGTACTTATTATTCAATTAATATATTTTATTTTATACACCATGGGAGTTGGGCTAATGGGATTTTATATCACACCTTTCTCGGGCCTCCATTTCACATAGGTACCTAATAAGATGTCATATTCGCAGGACCACGGATTATTTCTAGTGTTTTAATTCTTGTACCTAGGAGTTAGGAACAAATTAATGATAAAGAGCTCAGAATATGTGTGGAGATCACCCTTGAGTATTTAATTCTTTTCATTATTCATATAATGTACAGTTTGTGTTACTTCATATATGTCCACTGTTTAAGTTTATATATCATCCTTTGGACATGCATGTAAAGTATTTAATTGGAATTGTATATCTATTATAAGGTTTATATTATTCATAGACTCGTCTATCTATAATTTATTAGTACATCTATTTTTTCGGTTATTTATTTTCTGATATACCATTGTGCTTATCTAATTGTGAGGGTATAATATCCCCAATGTCAAATCCATCGACCCTCGCTGATAGTTGGAAGCCTCTGGAATACATAGAAGAGTTATTGAGGAAATTTGGAAATTAGTACGACTACTAGTTAGTGGTTAGTTGGGTTGGGACATTAAAAAGTGGTATCATAGGAGTTTATTTTTTTCCGTTGTCTTACTTTTTGGGGTTGGTAGACCAGAGAGTAGAAATATGTTGGCGCTTGGTAAATAGTCATTCTTGGGCATGATCAACACATGTTTGAGGAAATGTCTATGTGAACGGGGATGGAACTGGTGTTAATTTATTTTTCTAATACAGTAGATTATTATTTTACCTTTAGTTACTGGTTTACTTTCTTCTTTTTAATGATTTTTGAAATTTTCAGTATTTTACCTTGCGCCCAATATGTCAAGGATATAACATTACATGAATCATTATAGGAAAATAGAGATTCACATTCCACCTTCCATGTATTTTTATTAGTAGTCCACTTTCATATTGTGATTTTGTGCCTATTATCCATGTTTGAACTAACGTGACATGCATAGTTTTTTACCTATTTAGGGTTTTCCACAAAATTCATTTTTATATAGCATGATTGGATGATTTATGTAATGTTTTAATATTCTTCCACAATTAGGTTATTATATTCCATGCTATTCCATTATTTATAATTTTATTCCTACATATCGTGATTTTGGGTTTATTAACATATTCATATATGTTTACTACTTGTTATAGCATGCTTATTAATGAATTCAATATATATAATTTTTTGTGAGTAAATGGGTTCTAGTTTTGAGCTTTTAGGTTTATGGGAACTTTATAATTGGTAAATTGTAACCCGTGTACTCGTACAATTTTCGGTCCTTATATATATATATATATCTGCAGACCATTGTTAAAAGTTGAAAATGGATAAAATTAAGATTTTAAATTGAATTGGTTTTGGTTAAATGGGTGATACTCTACAGTTAATAATGATGATGGTCTCTATATATATCAGGATATGGAAACTCGTATGATCATACTATTATATTGAAAAATGATATTTTTAAATGGTTATAAATTTAAAACCTGTTTTGTTTTGATTATAAATGAGTTGGTTTCTTCTCTAATGGTTTGCGACTCTATCACAGGGGCCTGAGGATCCATATAGTTAAATTAAAAAATGCATATCCAGAACCAAGTAGGTTAGTTAGGGAATGATTCTTATGAGATAACACACTATGGGTGTTTTTAATCCTTAGTAATTAAACAACTATTATTGGGTTGCATTCTGATGAACCCATGTTGGCTAGGTGGGACTCTCATAGGTCCATTTATCTATTAGCAGGGGTTTTTTTTTACAATTGTTTCTTGATGGTATATTTAAAATATTTTAAATTTTAAAATATTAATGTTAAATGAATTAAAGGACTTAAAATGGAACCTTATATGGTATCCTTAGTTTGAAAACCCTCTTGTATGGGTAGTTTAAACATTTAACTTTGAGTTTTGTAGGGACCCGAAGCCTGACGTACATGGACATTACATTACTTTTTTGGAATACTTAGTACATAACAAAAACACACCAACAAGGATCGTAATAGTTTAGTGTCTTTGGAAACTCGGAATATAATCTTCTAATCCTGGTGAAAGATCTTCAACATCTCCCATAAAGACCTTCCTTTTTTTTACCTAAAACCTTTCTTTATATCCTGGGGAAAAGAAAACATAAAAGGGTGAGCTCAAATTCTCAGTAAGGGTAAACAAAATAAACATCAATCACATCATATACATAAGCACATAACTTTTGGAAATCTTAACCTGCAAAAGAGATCATAATTTCATTACATGGGGTAAATCATGGCAGTGAAATGTAATCACAATAATCATAACTTAAAATATTAAACATTTTGGCATACACACATAATCATAGAGAATCATATCTTATTAGTCAAGACTCATTTCCAAGACTATCTTAGTGGACAAAGTCCATTTCTGAATCGAGTAACCCTCGTTTCAGTCTTGTTTCACTGAACCGGTATAACCTACCATTTCATCCATGTCTATCTCATGAGATATAAAATCTTTACCAAATGCATTGGAGGGAGATATAGGTCCCACCCATCTCATAATGATACCATTCTTATGTGTGCCACAAAATCATAAACCATACATCATAGCAAAACCCATGTAACAAAAATGAGAATCTTAAACATTGTGACATCATAAAACAATTAATATAAGATAAAGGAATTCATAAAAATAATTCCATCACAACATAACCAAATCAATGTAATTGTAGGGATATAAACAGAACCCTATGTTATCTTATATGGGAAATAATTTTGATAAAACACTTGAAATGAATTCTTGAGGAAAACATCCTTTCTTCTTCAAAATCAATTTCTTTTCACAAAACATCATGAAATTTTAAAAGAAAGAGATTTTATTGAAAATAGTAATGAAATATTTTGGAGTAAGCTTCATGAAAATAAGGCTTTATAAAACCGTAAAAATCCATTCTTTCCGTATAAGTTAAAAAAACATTCTTCATACTTTTGTCGGAAAAGTCAAAAAGTACCTCGTACGAAAGACGACAAAAGATTCATTTCTTATCTTTTACTAAAAATTCAACGAAGGGTAAAATTGGATTTAAAAAATTGTAGGTTGATGGAAATAACATTACATATTGAGGAAACATGGATTTGGATGATAAAATACACCCTAGTAAATACCAAAGTATAAACAATCTCGGATAAAAATGAGATTGTGATATTTTCCCTTACCTTAGGTCCGATTTGCTTCATAAGTGTCCGAACCTCCTGTATAATGATTTAAATCATGTTATTGACTTATTCCAGAATCATATTCATTTTTATTATATCATATATGGTCCACTTATGACTTTATATTACCCGTTCTTATGTTAAAGTAGCGTTTTGGGTAAAATCGTCTCATTTGTCGTTCATGTTTTTAACTTGTAATTATTAATATGATTACTTGGATCATGATTACTTATATCCAGAATGTAAAACATGATTTATATATAATATATATTCAGAATATATATATATATATATATATAATATTGATAAATGGAATGAAATACACCATTCATGGATACGGTAGTCCGTACGTACGCATGAATGTTGTTTTCGTTTACTTATTGAATTGAATGGAATTAAGTAGATGACATACATATAAATATACATAAATACAGTATCATTATTATGTCATATATTTCATTAGTACTTATTATATATACTTTATAATCATTCATGAATGGTTAATCATTGAGAGTGAATCTCATCGCGTCGTGGAGACGGTAGTCCGTACGTACGCACGAGCGATGATATCGTTCCCATGGTCATGGAATTGTGTTGAAGTGTATGTATACTATTTCAGTATCAATATCACTTTATAATAATCATATATAGTTACTCATTACACCATTATACCCATCCAATTAAGGTGGTGGCGGAAAATAGATTACACCACGGCGTGGAGACGGTATTCCGTACGTACGCACGCGCGGTGATTTCCTTTTTCCGTAGGATGGATAGAAGGTTAATTAGAGTTGTTTCATATTTATAATAACATATCAGTATATAAGAAATACTGATGTTATTACTTTATCATGAAACAACTAAAGAAGAAGAAGTTGAAGAAGAAAGAAATTGAAAAAGATCGGTAATGGATATTACCTCTTTTTGAGGCGCCATCACTTAACCTCCACTTAAAGAACTATGGATGGACTTTGAAGAAGACCAGGACCTCTAGGATGATACTAGGGAAGTGGAAAAGAGATTCTGGCAGGGTTTTTCCGAGCTTGAATGCTCAAATTGGTGTGAGGAGGAGAGGGAGGAGGTGCCCTTTTATAAGGGAGGAGAGGGGCATCTTAGGAAAATCTCAAAATATTATTTTATATTAAGGTCAAATTCTGTTTATAATGGTTCCAAATGGTCTTATTTAGAAGATAAAGTGGGGATGGGTATAAATCCTCTCATCCAATAGGATTTAGACAAGTTTAGGTTATTATTTTAACCTTATCAATTAGATTTAACTCTAAGTTAAATAATTTAACTTTTACCGTGTCTTTTTGTTTTCTTACACTATATGGTTAATAAACATACTATATGAAGCCAAAAGAACCCCAAGTTGTTTATTATTAATATATCTATCCTTATATAAGTCATTTGGACGAACCTTAGATTTTTATTAATTAAATAACAATTAATAATATAATATTTGTTTTAAAAACTAATTTATGTCAATTTTTACACTATTTGGTACATGATTTTTATGAAATTTCTAACAGAATGATAAGTTCGAACCAAGTTACTTAAATCAACAATAACATGTCATATTAACCTAGAAAATTAGTTTAAGTCATAAAAAGTCTCAAATTATATTTATTTGGGCATTCATAACATCAATTATGTTAATATTTTCTTAAAAAGGTAATTACTGCATCATCGTTCTGTCATAAATAAATTAAATTATTTAAAGTATAAAAATTACAAATAAACTACAATTATGTAGGAAATCTTTTTATCTTTCTAATGAATATTTATAGTCGATATTATATTATGTATAACCCTATATTAAAAATGTTTTAGTAAATAACTTTGATTTTAACTCTTTTAACTCTTCTTTGAATTAAATAATAATAAATGTCCTAATCTATTTTAAGTGGGACTAAATGATAATATTTTACACTTAAGGTTGTTTTTGGTCGAGATATACTTGTCCAATAGGATTAGGACATGTGTTAGGGTAATATTAATGTCATTTTTACCCTTAATTACCCTATTTACTTTTAACCGTGGTAAATAAAAGTAAAAAGTTATTATTCACCAAAAATTATTTTCATCTCATTGAACCACATTTTACTTACTGACATCAACCGTTTCTCTCTTATTTTTGAAATTCCATTCACAGAAGCGGTAAAATTAAAAATTATGAAAAAAAAAAATTTAACTACCACTTAGTGGTTTCACTATTCATCAAAAATTGAAAGTTTTCAGAAAAATACCAAAAATTAGGCCTAAGCTATATTTGATATTATGAAATCAAAAATGATGTCTATTTTACCAAATTAAAAACATATTAGTTGCATTAACTTATTTAAAAATTAATTCCCGTCGTCAAAACAAAGTGTGTTTTTAAGAGATAATAACTATCAAAAGATTGAAACTTGTTTATAAGTGGTTTAAATGTGAAATTACATCCAATGACCATCATTGTATTAAATTTTAAAAATATATTCTAAATATACTTTAAAACCACTAAAATTAATAATTTATCACTATTAATTATTTTGATTGAAAAAGTTGTTTTTAATTAAAATTTAGTAATTTCCACTATTCATCAAAATATGAAAGTTATCCGAAAATTACCAAAATTTCACCCTAAGATAATTATGATATTCCAAATCCAAAAATGAAGTCCATTTTGACAAATAAAATTTACAAAATTTCAAAAAGTGGTTATTACTATTCATAACGGCTAGTTTTAATAATATTTTAATAGCATATCGTTGTTTAGTGAAACTCGGTATTGCGTACTATACACGTTATCAAGGAAGGTCGCTATTGCATGTAATTAAAGGAATGTCAAGGATGCATGTTGTGAAAGCTTCTTTTGGTGTAGCGTACAAAACAAGACATTAATGAAATTAAAAAGAATATTTTTCATAAAATCTCGGGGTGTTACATTCTACCCCCCTTAAAATGAATTTCGCCCTCGAAATTCATCGGGGTTATAAATGGTTTACTACTCAAAAGTTTCTTTAATAGAAACCCACGTCGTAAAAAGGAATACCAAAACCAATCTTTAAAAACAAAAGTATCAAATGTAACGGTTACCCAAATAAACTAATCACTGGGATTCCACATAGGTGAAAATATGGATATGGAAGAGAAATCTAACCATCATGTTCTGATGGAGAGTGGTAGAGAACATGGCTATGGAAAAGCCAAAAATCACAAATCCATAAATTTGTGACGATCTAAGGTACCATCTGATTAATCAGATATAAGAGCACTAGGACAACATTTTTGGTTTTCAAGATCATTTCCCTAATGTTGAAGAATTTGAATTAGAATAAATACTTACTTTATTTTGGTACAATCTCACTATTGTTCGTGCCTTGAACAATTTCCACCTCATCTCTGAAGTTGAATTTGTTATTCGTGAATTGTTAGCAGATCATGTGATAGAATGATGGGTCATTCCATCTGTCTCAAACAAAAGGTTAGCAAAAGTTATTAAATATACATAAGTCATTCTATAGTGAGATTAATCATATATGGTTCCTAAAATGGACTTATACTTCATATATCATACTGCTTAATATAATAAAACTAGTTTCTACTAAACAGGGACTTCTTGTAGGCCAGTGGTAGGTGATAAAGGCCATTCGCACTTCGGATGTGGGTTTGATTCCCACAGCCTTGTCCGAATCGATGGGCTGTCGCCCGTCCTGCAGGTTGTCCTTTTTCTAAAATTATATTACTATAACATCCCATCAATAATATCGGAAAAAAACTTTTATCCTTAAACAATACTAACTTATGTCCAACATAATCCATTCCAATCTTTAGGCTTATCCATAATATTGTAGTCCACTCTCATAATATAGTGAAAACGATTACCAGAGATTTAATACCATCATTTATCCCCATATATCATAAGATATGTCTTGTTGGTCACATTCCAAACATTCAAAGGCCTTAATCATGTATTCTCTTCAATACCCATTGAACCTTAGTGAAAACATGAATGCAGTTAAAAGTTAACACCTTCCACATACCAAAATCCTCAAAATTCTATATACTCAAACCATGATATCACTTAGTCCTTATATCAATCATGAGCTCATGAATACTGTCAAACATTTCATTTTCTCCTTATCCCTTCATTATGGGCATATTATCTACTTTCCAAAATATTTTAATCACTTTTCATGGTTACCGGTACCATAAAATTATTGAAGACCACAATAGACCAATACATAAATATTTCAATACACCATAAAAGTACCTCAACAACATTATTCCTGAATACCAATACATAAACACTTCAGTACATCCACTTCAATGATTGTCATGGAAGAAGTCATTCCTTGATTTAAAAGTAACTTTTTAGGTCAGGGCATTGAGTTGGGTAATGCCCATGTTCTCCACAAATAAGGAATTGAACTCCATAACAGTCTCTCACTCTATGACCCTTTTCTCCACATAGATAACATCGGTCCCTCCATTTGAGGTATTCCTCAAGGTTCTTATTCCCTTCTTTAGAAATCTCAATCTTCCTTTCTTTATGCTCCTCAACATGCGAACATGCATAATAGTTTATCTTCCTCTTCTTTGATGAATTAGGCATACCACTAAATTTCACCTTGTTAATCATATATCGCGATGACTGATTTGGCATAATCACAAGATCTTTCTCTCTATGAATTACACTTTTTTTTTGCTCATAGTCACCAATTTGTCCATTGGATTCAATGTTAACCGAATTCCTTCTGGTTCCCTCTATTAACTAAAACACAAAAAGAATCTTATGAGAGGAAAAAATCATGCTAGGGAAAACAACATAGTAAAGGGGAAGTACCCTTAATATCAAACATCTTAGGTTAAATTCTAAGATCGTTACCGTAGTTCTAGGACTTTATCTTATACGTATACTTATCCTTAGGGACATCCCTAGACATACCTTAGAAATATCTCTAGGGATCTCACTAATGCTTTCGCATCCTAGTTTCCAAAGGTTGACTAAACCTTTCCTCTGATACCAACTGTAGAGACCCGAAGCCTGACGTACATGGACATTACATTACTTTTGCGGAATACTTAGTACATAACAAAAACACACCAACAAGGATCGTAATAGTTTAGTGTCTTTGGAAACTCGGAATATAATCTTCTAATCTTGGTGAAAGATCTTCAACATCTCCCATAAAGACCTTCCTTTTTTTACCTAAAACCTTTCTTTATATCCCGGGGAAAAGAAAACATAAAAGTGTGAGCTCAAATGCTCAGTAAGGGTAAACAAAAGAAACATCAATCACATCATATACATAAGCACATAACTTTTGGAAATCATAACCTGCAAAAGAGATCATAATTTCATAACATGGGGTAAATCATGGCAGTGAAATGTAATCACAATAATCATAACTTAAAACATTAAACTTTGTGGCATACACACATAATCATAGAGAATCATATCTTATTAGTCAAGACTCATTGCCAAGACTATCTTAGTGGACAAAGTCCATTTCTAAATCGAGTAACCCTCGTTTCAGTCCTTTTTCACTGAACCGATATAACCTACCATTTCAGCCATGTCTATCTCATGAGATATAAAATCTTTACCCAATGCATTGGAGGGAGATATAGGTCCCACCCATCTCATAATGATACCATTCTTATGTGTGCCACAAAATCATAAAAAATACATCATATCATAACCCATGTAACAAAAATGGGAATCTTAAACATCGTGACATCAAAAAACAATTCATATAAGATAAAGGAATTCATAAAAATAATTCCATCACAACATAACCAAATCAATGTAATAATAGGGATAGAAACAGAACCCTATGTTATTTTATATGGGAAATAATTTTGATAAAACACTTGAAATGAATTCTTGAGGAAAATATCCTTTCTTCTTCAAAATCAATTTCTTTTCACAAAACGTCATGAAATTTTAAAAGAAAGAGATTTTATTGAAAATAGTCATGAAGTTTATTGGAGTAATCTTCATGAAAATAAGGCTTTATAAAACCGTAAAAATCCATTCGTTCCGTATAAGTTAAAAAAACATTCTTCATACTTTTTTCGGAAAAGTCAAAAAGTACCTCGTACGAAAAACGACAAAATATTCCTTTCTTATCTTTTACTAAAAATTCACCTAAGGGTAAAATTGGATTTAAACAATTTTAGGTTGATGGAAATAACATTACATATTGAGGAAACATGGATTTGGATGATAAAATACACCCCAGTAAATACCAAAGTATAAACAATCTCGGATAAAAATGAGATTGTGATATTTTCCCTTACCTTAGATCCGATTTGCTTCGTAAGTGTCCAAACCTCCTGTATAATGATTTAAATCATGTTATTGACTTATTCCAGAATAATATTCATTGTTATTATATCATATATGGTCCACTTATGACTTTATATTACCCGTTCTTATGTTAAAGTAGCGTTTTGGGTAAAATCGTCTCATTTGTCGTTCGTGTTTTTAACTTGTAATTATTAATATGATTACTTGGATCATGATTACTTATATCCATAATGTAAAACATGATTTATATATAATATATATTCAGAATATATATATATATATATATAATATATCGATAAATGGAATGAAATACACCGTTCATGGAGACGGTAGTCCGTACGTACGCATGAACACTGTTTTCGTTTCCTTATTGAATTGAATGGAATTAAGTAGATGAAATACATATAAATATACATAAATCCAGTATCATTATTATGTCATATATTTCATTAGTACTTATTATATATATTTTATAATCATTCATTAATGGTTAATCATTGAGAATGAATCTCATCGCGTCGTGGAGACGGTAGTCCGTACGTACGCACGAGCGATGATATCGTTCCCATGGTCGTGGAATTGTGTTGAAGTGTATGTATACTATTTCAGTATCAATATCAATTTATAATAATCATATATAGTTACTAATTACACCATTATACCCATCCAATTAAGGTGGTGGAGGAAAATAGATTACACCACGGCGTGGAGACGGTATTCCGTACGTACGCACGCGCAGTGATTTCCTTTTTCCGTAGGATGGATAGAAGGTTAATTAGAGTTGTTTCATATTTATGATAACATATATGTATATAAGAAATACTTATGTTATTACTTTATCATGAAACAACTAAAGAAGAAGAAGTTGAAGAAGAAAGAAATTGAAAAAGATCGGTAATTGATATTACCTCTTTTTGACGCGCCTTCACTTAACATCCACTTAAAGAACTATGGATGGTCTTTGAAGAAGACCAGGACCTCTAGGATGAAACTAGGGAAGTGGAGAAGAGATTTTGGTAGGGTTTTTCCGAGCTTTAATGCTAAAATTTGTGTGAGGAGGAGAGGGAGGAGGTTCCCTTTTATAAGGGAGGAGAGGGGCATCTTAGGACAATCTCAAAATATTATTTTATATTAAGGTCAAATTCGGTTTATAATGGTTCCAAATGGTCTTATTTCTAAGATAAAGTGGGTATGGGTCTAAAGCCTCTCATCCAATAGGATTTATACAAGTTTAGGTTATTATTTTAACCTTATCAATTAGATTTAACTCTAAGTTAAATAATTTAACTTTTACCGTGTCTTTTTGTTTTCTTACACTATATGGTTAATAAACATACTATATGAAGCCAAACGAACCCCAAGTTGTTTATTATTAATATATCCATCTTTATATAAGACATTTGGCCGAACCTTATATTTTTATGAATTAAATAAAAATTAATAATATAATATTTGTTTTAAAAACTAATTTTTGTCAATTTTGACACTATTTGGTACATGATTTTTATGAAATTTCTAACAGAATGATAAGTTCGAACCAAGTTACCTAAATCACCAATAACATGTCATATTAACCTAGAAAATTAGTTTAAGTCATAAAAAGTCTCAAATTACATTTATTTGGGCATTAATAACATCAAGTATGTTAATATTTTCTTAAAAAGGTAATTACTGCATCATCGTTGTGTCATAAATAAATTAAATTATTTAAAGTATAAAAATTACAAATAAAATACCATTATGTAGGAAATCTTTGTATCTTTCTAATGAATATTTATAGTCGAAATTATATTATGTATAACCATATATTAAAAATGTTTTAGTAAATAAACATTGATTTTAACTCTTTTAACTCTTCTTTGAATTAAAAAAATAATAAATGTCCTAATCTAATCCAAGTGGGCCTAAATGATAATATTTTACACTTAAGTTTGTTTTTGGTCGAGATACACTTGTCCAATAGGATTAGGACATGTTTTTGGGTAATATTAATATTATTTTTACCCTTAATTACCCTATTTACTTTTAACCGTGGTAAATAAATGTAAAAACTTATTATTCACCAAAAATTATTTTCATCTCATTAAACAACATTTTACTTATTGACATCAACCGTGCCTCTCGGATTTTTGAAATTCCATTCACAGAATCGGTAAAATTAAGATTTATGAAAAAAAATAATTTTTTTAACTACCACTTAGTGGTTTCACTATTCATCAAAAATTGAAAGTTTTCAAAAAAATACCAAAAATTAGGCCTAAGATATATTTGATATTATGAACTCAAAAATGATGTCTATTTTACCAAATTCAAAACATATCAGTTGCATTAACTAATTTAAAAATTAATTCCCGTCATCAAAAAAAAGTGTGTTTTTAAGAGATAATAACTATCAAAAGATTGAAAGCTGTTTATAAGTGGTTTAAATGTGAAATTACATCCAATGACCATTATTGTATTAAATTGTAAAAATATATTCTAAATATACTTTAAAACCACTAAAATTAATAATTTATCACTATTAATTATTTCGATTGAAAAAGTTGTTTTTAATTAAAATTTAGTAATTTCCACTATTCATCAAAATATGAAAGTTATCTGAAAATTACCAAAATTTCACCCTAAGCTAATTTCGATATTCCGAATCAAAAAATGAAGTCCATTTTGAAAAATAAAATTTACAAAATTTCAAAAAGTGGTTATTACTATTCATAACGGCTAGTTTTAATAATATTTTAATAGCATATCGTTGTTTAGTGAAACTCGATATTGCGTACTACACACGCTATCAAGGAAGGTCGTGATTGCGTGTAATGAAAGGCAAGTCAAGGATGCGTGTTGTGAAAGCTCCTTTTGGTGTAGCGTACAACACAAGACATTAATGAAATTAAAAAGAATATTTTTCATAAAATCTCGGGGTGTTACAAGTTTCCTTCGAACCAAAAAATAATAGTTTTCAATATAAATTATTCCTTTAAGAAATGGAATAAATTATAGGAGTAGGGACAAATGTAATATTTTTATCATACCCAGTTATAGGGTAAATTATTTTTTTCATTTTAATGAGATGTGGCGAGGTTTGTAACACCCTCAAAGATTAAATATCTTTCTAATGATGTGAGAATCCTAATGTATGGTACCATTTTGACAATATTTTCCATGGTAGGACTCCTAGTTTCTAAATGAAACCCTTGTCTGGATGGGTGTTCATGGTAACCTTGACTCTTGTTACATGCGTGAGCATTTGGTAATGCCAAGTTTCAGCAAGTTAGTTGTTCCTAGGGAAAGGTCTTATGCTTTATAGGTCTTGTGACCCTATCTTCTTCCTTATTTATGGAAGAATTGTTTTTTTTGTAAGGTTCCAACCCCAGAATCCCAGAGTTGGTGCATTATTTTAATACATTAGCATGATTACAAGGATTCAATTCTAGAAGTACTGATCAGTTTAGCACTTTTGGAAAATAGATTAGATACATGAATGGTACATTACACATTCTAACATACAAAAAAACATAAATATTCCTTTGATAATTCCATTTTTTCTTTAGATTAACCCTACATATCAATCATAAAACACTTATTGGAATCATGGGAAAATAAAATATAAGAAAGGGGTGATCTCAAATGCTTATTAAGAGTAAGAAATACATCATAAGATAACTAAAACATTAAGCATGGTGAATAATTGAAAACCCATGCCTTTACAATTAATAAACAGTTACACTTTATGGATGAAATAAGAGCTTAGTAAATAATTCCATAATAATACATAGTCATGGGTATTCTACTAGTCGAATAACCACATGAACCATCAATATTATTTTCATAATGAGGGAAATTATAATACTGGACATTTTATATCATTTTATCAATGCCTCGAACAAGACGTCTAAAAATGATTAAGGCCTCGGCCAAAACCATATAACAAATAGGGAAAGGCCTCAGCCAATAAAATGTTTAATTGTCTCATGAGACCTACCGATGCACCAATGAGCTATAATGTGCTCAACCCATCATTTTCTAAGTCCAATACATTCCTCGTATGAAAAAGTTGAAACATAACATAATTATTCAAATTAATACTAACATTTGAAATGTCAATACTTTAACCATAAACCATTAATGGTATAAATAAATTACATTCATAATAAAATATATCATAACTCATTCAATACAATATGGAAGATTTTATTATAATAAATCAACCTCAATCAAGAATAATATCCAGTAAAGGATGTCGATATAGTTGAAAATGATCAGTAAATTTTTTTGTGTGAAATAACCTTTTTTCATGAAATAATTTAAATGTCACGCATTTTATAAAGGAATAAATTTAAAAGATATTTTTGAATCAAAGTGTCCCATACCACATTCAAACTTTTTAATGGAATTAACATTTTAAAACATTCATGTCCATATAAATAAATCCTTAAACCCATTTTAAAAATATAGAAATTAATGATAATGATTTAGAAGAATACATATTTAAAACATTTAAAATGATGTTTTAGTTAAAGTGTAACTTGAAAATAATCCTTTTTGAAACTCTTTTATGAAACATGGACATGGATAATAAATATGTCTCATTAAAAAAATACACATAAACAATCACGAATAATAATGATATTGAGAAATTAACCCCTACCTTGCACATTCCTTGTTTGAGGGTACATCAACCTACTGTATAATAGTTAAATAATTGTTATTAAATTATAAAATAACTACAAACATAAATATGATATCATATATGATCTCCTAATATTGTTTTATTAATAATATTTTAGTAGTATCGTTGTTTTTGGGTGTCAATAAATTCTTTTTCTTTATATGTTTTGTTACGTATGTCATGTTTGTTATGGATATGATGAATTTTATTCATATGTAGAATGATATTATGTTATTAAATATTATTTTTAACAATCAAATGAAAATTAGTCTTGAATGGTTACGATGGGGAATTAATCTCATCACATTCGTGGAGACGGTAATCTGTACATACGCGTGAATGCTACTTCCATTTTTTTAAAAGGAAAGATACCCAAATGATACATAGGTATATTGTCATTACAGTATAATATAATATTTTATATATGTTATATATGTTCATCAAAACCATCCTTGATACATTTCATGTACGGTATGAACGAGTCATACCACATTGAGAGGGCGTTAGTCCACACTTTCTCAAATGAAATTATTGTATATATACCACATGAAAAGAATAATGGTATTATATAAAAGAGAATTAATAAGATTATAGAAAAAATAAATATAAAAAATATCATATTTAATTACATTTCCATCATAATTTCCACCATAAGAGGTGGTTGTAGAAGATTGAACAATCATTGTTTTGTGAGGCAGTAGTTCACCATCCACAGAAACATTATCTTCTATACCCATTAGAGGGAGATGTGTGTAAATGTAGTTAAAATACTTTTTATAACAACAACCTAGTATATTGATGACACTGTTTCTATTATAAAATAAAATAATAAAAAGTTTTTAGGGGGTCGGAGAAGTAAAATAAAAGAAAAGAACTTAAATGGGGATGTTACCTTTAAATTAGGTGAATCCCTTTGGTTGGAACCAAAATGATTCTTTGAAGTGCCTTATGCCTAATTTAACACTTCTAGGAAGAATATAGGGATGTAGGGAGATTAATTTTGCTGATTTTGGTTGAGGAAAGGGGCCTGAGTTGCGTGAGAAATGGGTTAGAGGTGAGGGATTTTGATAAGGGGGGAGGGGCTCTTTAAGAAAGTTTGAAAATAATATTTTATTATATAGTGTATAAAGGTCCAAAAATACATAAAGTCGAATATAATAGGACTCATGTGAGAAATAAAATAATTAAATAAGAATTTTATAGGTTTTGGAAATTGTTCTAATTTTTATAATCTCATTTATTTAAATTATTCATTAATGAGGTAAACACTGCATCATTATTGTGTCGTAAATAATTTTGTTTATTTGATGTCTAAAAATTATAATAAAATACCATGAGGTAGGAAATATTTTTATATATCAAATGAATATTTATAGTTTAATAGATAAATTATATAACCTCGTGTAAAAAGTTTTTACTAAAAGTTATATGTTTATGTCATTTTTTTCGTTACTTTATATTAATTAATATAAATTGTCATTTTCCCTCTCAAGTGGGTCCATGGGGTCCCAAAATCAACCCAAGGATGCCCATGGTCGTCCATGTATCAACCAATAGGAATAGAACACATGTTAGAGTAATTTAATATTATTATTATAATATTTTTTTTACCCTTACTTACCAGTTTTACCCTTTAACCTTGGTAAATAAAATATTTACTGAAGTAAATATTCATAATGTCTAAAAATAAAAGGTCCCTATTTAAAAAATTTGGACCTCATGATTCCAAATATGAAATCCATTTTTCCAAATTCAAAACACATAAGTGGTAGAAATCAATTAAAAATTAATTTCTATTGCCAAAACAAAATGGGTGTTTTTAAAAAATTATAACTATCATAAGATTGACAGTTGTTTATATCCAGTTTAAATGTGAAATTACATAAATTGACCTAAATTATATTAAATAAAAAAAAATCTAATGATACGTTAAAACCACTCAAATGTGTAATTTAACACTATAAATTATTTTGATTAAATATATTTTTTAATTAAATTTTAGTATTTTTCACTATTCATCAAAATATGAAAGTTATGAGAAAAGTACCAAAAATTTATCCAAAATACAATTTTATGTCAAAATTATAAAGAATAATTTAATTTCATTAAATTTAATATATAAATGCTTCAAATATTCTTTTTAATAATGGATTTCCGTTAAAAAGTGGTAAAATTGCACTTTTTGAAAAATACATCTTTTGTATGAAAAAATGAATTTGTTCTTATATTATGTCTAATAAACACATAATATGGATTCTATAATTGTATGTAGTATATAAAATTTAAAATTTAGTTAATACTATTCATAACCTCTTTTTGAACGGCTATTTTGGTATGTCGTGGTGCACTTGAATTCCGTGTTGTGTGTAATGCATGTTATTGAATTTCTTTGAAGAGATAACATACTATGAAATCATAGGGTGTAAAATTATCCCCTCCTTCAATTAATTGCTTCCTCAAAATTTGAAATTTATCCTTAAAAATAAAAGGTTAAAAATAGAAAAATACCATTGTTGATAACCAAAATAAGAAATTGGGTTAATGAAATTTACTCTTAATAAAAGGGAAAGAGAATTGAAAAATTCACCACCAAATTATGGTATTGATAAAGAAAACATTGGTGTCAATTATAGACACATAATTAGAGGAAAAATATAAATATTTACTATGAGTGATTGGGGCCATCAATCACATAAAAGTGTAAATTTGAGGGCCTCAAAGCCATCAATCTATGATGATTTAAAATATAACCGGTTCAACAAAACATAAGGTATTACGATAACACATTTTTGGTTTTAAAATCCATTCCCTGATGTTTAATAAATAATTTATTCATAGAATAAGAGGAAAAAATATACTTTACAAATAGAGTTTTATCCTTCAACTAATTTCTTCCACAAAATCATCTTTCACTCCAAAAGATAATAGAATTCAAAAATATTCTATTTATCCTAATCATATAAGGTTCCAAAAATAATGAATTTATAATTCATTTGTTAGAACCTTTCATAAAAACTACATTATACAAACTTGGACATCATGTAAGCCAGTGTTAGGTGATTACCCTTATCACCCTTCGGTTGCAGGTTCACGTCTCGCGACCTTGCTGGACGCGACAGGTTGTCACCCTACCTCTGGGTTTTCCTTTTTATGACAATCCAAAAATAATATTAAGAAATTATTTAACCATAAAAATAGTATACAATGTCAAACTTAATCTATTCAAACCTTTATACTTACCCACAATAATTTTGTTCGAACTCACATTCCAAAATTTATAAGGAAGGTTGCTTAATATACATGTGAATACCTTCATCACTTGTTATCATAAAATGTGGTAATAAAATGAATTGACAGAAAAACATATTTTAATAGGTATTTACTTCCTTATTCATTCTGTAAATCATAGAATACTGGATATACTCCTCGAATGAAAAAAATTTAATAATCACCAAAAATGATGTAATAAAAATGCATTAATTAGTTCCAATGTAGTAAATAATATCAAATATAATTTATCCAAATAAATCATCTTTTACTCAAAAATCCATACCACAGTATCAGAACCATATTAATGTTTATCTTTGCTTCAACCATGTATTTTCCAAAAATTATAACTTTCTATTGAGTCAGATTTCTTGGTACCACACAATCCCAAATCCTTAATGAAATTGTATTGCAGTACAATCCTTATATACTCTATAATTACCATAACCAGTACATCGTTGATACAACACTCAAATAAAATAATTATTTAATATCAACATAATAAAACTAGTCATTACTCTTCATCTATGATAATATCATAACATGATTATTATCCAACAGAATCATTTTCTCTATACTTTAATTATTGGGACATTGATTCGTGTAGTGTCCCAACTCCTGGAAGATGAAGCATTGTAAATTTGAAAACTTTTTCATACCTTTGAAATCATGTAATCCGTGTCCTTTTTCTCCACACTTATAACAAACTCCAATACCCTTCACACATTTACCAAGGTGATTCCATCCAAAATAATCAAATATGGGAAAATATTTCATTCCCTTATTCCCTTTATCCATATTTCTCTTTACCATCATTTTCTTCCCTGGCTTCCCTTCAAAGCCATAGGACTTAGTAATTCTTTAATTATATTTTTAACACATGATATTATTTATTCATATGGTGATAATAAATGGGAGACTATTTACTTTTTCTAAATGTTGGCTTAATACCAAGAAATATATGATTCTTCTCACTCTTTGGATCATGCGTACTGCTGGAGTTCTCATTCCATCTCCTGGTTTCCATTTCTAAACAATGGCATACACTATGTTAGTTTTATAAATTTCAATTCATAATTCCAATCTTGTAGAATACATAATGTAAATTTAAATGATTATGCATATAATATATAATAATAATAATTATTATTATTTTTGGAAGTATTTACTCCAAAATCCATCATAATGGCTTCTAATGAAAATGTGAATTATCCTAAGCATATCCCCCAGTAGTGTCGTAACCAAGAGTGTAGAAAGACCCATTTTCATGTACCAGGATACCCCAGGTCAAACCCAAAACTCTGTGTTAGAGTTTTCACTCCTAGTTACATATGTACCAAAGCCGCCTCTATCTGCTCGTATCCAGACAAGGATGTATTGCCTGGAAAATTCACAAAATCTCTAAATTACCAAAATTAAAGGATATTATTCTATAGTAATATTCAATGTCTATCACAGGGTAATGTTCTATAATAATAGTTTTTCTAAATCTAGTTTCCACGGTTATTACCAAACTTTCTATAATACCAATTGTAACATCCTGAACCCAGAAGCTCAGAGGTGGTGCATTATTTTAATAAATTGTCATGATTACAATGAATCAGGTCCCAAACAACCGATCAATTTAGTATTATTGGAAAATAGATTACATACATGAATATTACATTACACTTTCTATAATAAAACAAAACATAAAAAACCCTTTGAGAATACCATTGTTCCCTTTGCCTAACCCTTCATATCAATCCTAAAACACTTCTTGGGATCCTGGGAAAATAAAAAATATTAAAGGTGTGAGTTCAAATTCTCAGTAAGAGTAATGAATACATCAGAAGATAACATAAACAATAGGCATGGTGAATAATTGAAAACAAATTCCTTTACAAATAATAAACATGAAAATTTATGGAAAAAATATGAGCTGAGTAAATAATTCCATAATAAGACATAGTCATGGGTATTATACTAGTCAAATAACCACATGAACCATCAATATTATTTTCATAATGAGGGATTGTATAATGTGGGACATTATGAATCATTTTTTTAGGGCCTCGACCAAGATGTATAAAAATGATTAAGGCCTTAGACAAAACCATATAACTAATTGGGAAAGGTCTCAGTGAATTCCACGTCTAATTGTCTCATTAGATCTACTAATTCACCAAGGATCTAAAGAGGGATCTACCCATCACTTACAAAGTCCAATAAATTCCTCATTTGGAAAGGTTGAAACATAACATAAATATTCTTATTAAAACAAGTATATGAAATGTCAACACTTTAACCATAAACCATTAATGTAATAAAAATATCACATCCACAGTAAAACATATCATAACTCAATCAATAAAATATGGAATATTTTATTATAATAAATCAACCTCAATCAAGAATAATATCCACTAAAGGATGTTGATATAGTTTAAAATGATCAGTAAAAAGCTTTGAGTGAAATACCCCTTGTTTCATGAAATCATTTAAAAGTCACACAATTTATAAAAGAAGACATTTAAAAGATATTTTTGAATCTATGTTTCCCAAACCACATTGAAACTTTTTAAATAATTAACATTTTAAAACATTAATTTCTATATAAATAAATTCTTAAAACCATTTTGAAAACATGGACATTAATGAGAATGATTTAGAAGAATATATATTTGAAACATTTAAAATGATATTTTATTTAAAGAGTAACTTAAAAATAATCCTTTTGAAAACTCTTGTATGATACATGGACATGGATAATAAATATGTCCGAGTAAAAACATACACATAAACAATCTCAGATACTAATGAGATTGAGGAATTAACCCTTACCTTGCACATTCTTTGGTCGATGGTACCTTCACCTCCTTTATAATAGTTAAATCATTGTTATTAAATTATACAAGAACTACATACATAAATATGATATCTTATATGATCTTTGAATATTTCTTTATTAATAATATTTTAGTAGTGTCATTGTTTCGGGTGTTAACAGATTTGTTTTCCATTATATGTTTTGTTACGTAAGTCATGTTTGTTATAGATAAGATATATTTAATTCAAATCTAGAACGAATTTTGTGACTTTTAAATGATTTCATGAAAAAGTTTAATATTTATATTCCTATTAACTACAGTATATATGGGAAGAAGGGTCAAAACCACAGAGAAGGCGAATTTGACCACTGTTCTTCTAAAAACTTACAAAAATATCCCATTGTTGTCAGCAGTGGAATAGATTTTCTATTTCTTTTAAATATTTTTTATTTTTTTAAAATTGTACTCTAATGAAACACTATAGTCTTTTTGAGTTTAATGTACTAAGAAAAGTAAGATACAGAGATAAAATGTTAAAAGTGAACATTCAATTAAAATGCCCGGGGAAAAGTCTCAATTCTACTAGTTTAATAGGTTATTCAAATCACATTAAAGTTATTGACTTGGACCACCATAAAGAGAGTGACTTACCTCCCTTTCCAAGAGTTAAGTCACACAGACTGATTGATTTTGGAGTTCGCCACTCCAAAACAAATCAGCTGTGAAAAGTTGAAAAGATAATGACTATAGGACGGACTAAATGTAAGTCCTGAGGCATTAATGAATTGATTATATTTTTTTAAATTGTTTCCACAATCAATCTCGCCGATTTGATTGTGGAGTTTTGAAAATTATGTACTAGTGATGAAAAAGAAATTGGATGAATTCAGCATCAATCTCTCCGATCATTATTGAATTCAGTGAAATGACTAAGTGATATGAGAATTAAAAGTAACCAGTAGAACTGAAATTCATCCCTAAACTAAAAATTTAGCTAACTAATATATTTTTCATTATCACTAACTTGAAAACAAATGTCATTCAATTATAGAGGAAGAAATTGAAAGAAAACAGAGGAAGAAAACTCCCTCTACTCGAATCAAATTTTGCTCCTTCTGGTCCTCTGCTCTGCTCCAGGACTTGTGTGTTTGTTGAGTGAGTGTGTCTTGGTGAATGAATTCCTCCAGTGAATGAATTCCCCCCACTCCAAAATATGCTGCTTACCCTTCTTAAGTAACTTTTTTCATCTGCTACACGTCACTGCCACAACTTCCACCGACGTAAAGAGTTCTTCACTCACGCAATGCAAAAAGTCTATTTTTTCACAACCGGCACGTCACGTTATCTTTTCTCACATAACTAACTTTGGAAAAGACAGTTGTATTTATCTGGATGTTTTCTCATCTCTATAATGATCTTACACATGATTAGAACAAAATAAAATAATTAAAAATTAACTTAAACAATTAAAAAGTTGCAGTAATTATTATATGTTTACTATTATAATACCTATTTAAAGTTAAATAATTAATATCTTAAATGAATATATATTAATACTTATATATTATTTATAAAACTATCTATTTAATATTACTATGGTAATACATAAATTACTAAGAAGTTATTACATTAATTATGTTATTAGATATAATTTCTAAGTTATTAAATTTAACACTTTAAACTATGTTATTAAAATTGATAACATAAAAAAATTAAGTTTTTATTTTAAATTGTATTAATAATTTAATTATTATTATTAAAGGAAATAAATTGTTAGGTTAATTAATTAATTAATTAATTTTAACTTGGTAATTAAAATTATTACTTATGTTTTTCGTATTTAAATTAATAAATATATTATATAGTTTATAAATTATATAAATTTTACTATAATAAATTAATTTGTTATTATCATTTATTATTCAGTTAGTTTTATATTTTAATTTCAAATTACCCATTTAATAAAATTAAAAAAGTTTTAAAATTATAACTTTAATAAATTATTTAAAATTTACTTGACTTATTTAAAGTAACTTTTATGTAAAGTTAATTAAACTTTTACTTTTCCTTTCATTATTTTTTCCCCTTCTTAATTTTTAATTTACTTTTATTATTATTTCTTTATATTTATTATTATTATATTTTTTTATCTCCGTGTTCCTCACCCAATTCGGCGCACAGCAATGGGGGAGGGTTTTGGGTTGCTGTTATTCCAGCAGAAGACCCGCGCGGCTCCAGCGGCATCCCCTTATAATGGCTTCTCAACAGCGGCGACTGCACCTCCCAGCCTCGGGTCTCTTCTACACATCACATAGCAATGTAGCTCCAAAAACCCATCACAGCACGAAAGACTTCAGCAACGGCTTGACTTGGCCTTCTCCAGCGGCATCCAGTAAGGTGCAGTGTGGCTTCAGCTCCAGTGGCGGCCTATGGTGGACACCCCTCCTCCTTCAAGTGGTGCGGCTTATCCTTCTACACAGCGGAAAACTCCTGTAAGATCGGTGGCGGCTCCCCTGTGGATGTCCTTTAGAAAACCAGCGGCGAACCGGCCTAGATCAGCCTCCTCTATTTTTTTACAGGTCTCATCCTCAAAACCCGACAAAAAAACCCATCTTCACCATCGAACTCAAAGAAGAAAGGATGCTTGGCATGGGGAACAGTCCACAAGATTTCAAATCCACCTCCATTTGCCTCATCGTAACAACATAAAGACTGCGACCCTCGAAAGATTCCAGATCAACACCATCTATGACGACGAAAACTATGCGACGAATGGGGGAGTGGGGAAGAAGAAACATTGAGTGCGTGAAACATCAACGGTAGCTATGAGGGTTGGAAATTGTCTAACAGGGAGGAAAAGATGGATTGGGCATTGGATAGGCAGAGGAAATAAATTATGTAACAGTGAGAAAGAGGTATCGGTAGCTGTAACGGTGAGAAAGAAAAGGACATAATGGTGAGGTTGAGTAGTGCTGAAAGAGGTAGCTACTAATAGAACAAGGAAAATAGAGGCACAACTGATAGAGCAAGGGGTATTATTGAGGAAAGGTTGTCTGTCAGTGAGGATGGGCAGCTACTGATATAACAAAATAAAACAAAATAAAATAAAATAAACAGTGGTGCACGAGCTACCGATGTCAAAAAGTTAATTACCGGTAACGTGCAATTACACGAAACATCACCAAGCATTAATTGAACTACATCTCAAATAAAAAAAATTATTAAACAAATAATTTAATGGCTAAATCATTAATTTATTTAAAACAAATAAAACTAAAACCCAACTAAAATATTAACTAATTAATTTATTATCAATATTAAATTATAAAAAATTAAAGAATGAACTTAAACAACAGAATTAAAATAATTAATTGAAAAAAAAATAAAATGCATAAAACCTATCTTATTTTAAAAGCTTAGAACAACAAAAATTATTAATTAATTAGCACTAAAAATAATCATTATGTTATATTAGAAACTAACATAGATATTTTAAGTAGAAAACTATACTATTAAATTAATGAAATTTGTTTAAATTAATGGATGAAAATAAAATAAAATTAATAACTAGATTTTAAATCAACACAGTTAGGATTTGGAAAAGGTACCGATGAAAAGGTAACCGATACAGCAAGGTAATAGTGAGGTGTGGATCGGTAGCAAGGCTAACGATAGAAGGGTTGTATCGGTGTGAAAAAAGTTACAGATACTCAAAGCATAAGGTCACAGATACTGCAAAGGGTCACCGTTAGAGCTCGTCTACCTTATCGGTAGACTACAGCAAAATAAAAATGAATTAAAACCCAATCTGCATATATAAAATAATAAAATTAATGCTTAAAAACTATTAATTAATTAATTAATTAACTATTTTCACACAAATAATTAAGGGCGAACGATTTTATTTAATTTAAAAACATAAATTATTTACATAGATGACTAGCAGAAAGACTAATCACATAAAATAATAAAAGTAACCTATTCTAAAGTAACTTAACTAAAATATTAATCATAAAAACAAAGTCTAAGTTAATTAATTAGAATTATGTTGATTAAATAAAAGTTTAATTAGAAATTTACTTATTAAGAAGTCAAGCAGAACTAATTTAAACTAATCATACACTGTTATTAAATTAAAATAAAAGGGTTACCGCTACTGACAAATAAGAGCTACTGGTAAGACATAAAATAAAGCTATTGTTAGATTTATAAAAGTGCTACCGGTAGGAAAGAGTATCGGTGACAAGGGTCACCAATAGATAGTACCAGTAACCTGCTATCGGTAGCTAAGCTACTGGTAGTCTGGAAGCCGAACTAAGTTGTATAAACTTAAAAATTAAATGTAAATTATTTATCAATTTCAATAATTATTAAATAAGAGAAACTAAATAAATTAGACAAATATAGATTTAAATACAAACTGAAAATTAATTTTATTATAAACAAAGAAGTAATAAATCAACTATTTATGGGCCCATAATTACATAAAATGTTAGAAAAATGAATATTTGACAAATTTAACTATAAAGATACAAAAGTGCATTTATTTAATAAAAAGTGTAAAAATAATTAAATAAATCATTAAAAATTAATAAAAATGATGTGGAAAACTGTGTAAAAATAAGGCCACATCATTTTCCTTTAAATGTTTTGTTACGTACGTCATGTATGTTATGGATAGGATATATTTAATTAATATACAGAATGATATTATGTTCTTAAATATTATTTTGAATAATAAAATGAAAATTATTCTTCAATTATTACGATGGGGAATGAATCACATCACGTTCGTGGAGACGATAATCCGTACGTACGCACGAACACTACTTCCATTTTTTTATATTAAAAGGAAAGAAAACGAAATGATATATAGTAATATTATTTTTCCAGTACAATATAATATTTTATATATGTTATGTATGTTCATAAACACCATCTTTTGTACATTACATGTATTGTATGAACGAGTCATATCACATTGAGGGGGAAGTAGTTCGCACTTCCTCAAATGAAATTATCGTATATAGAAAACATGAAAAGAATAATGTTATGCTATAAAATATCATTATAGAATATTATAAATAAACTAAATATTGTAAATATCAAATATAATTATAGTTCCATTATAATTTCCACCATAAGAGGTGGTAGTATAAGATTGAACAATCATTGTTTCGTGAGGCGGTAGTTCACCGTCCGTAGAAACATTATGTTCTATACCCATTAGATGGAGGTGTGTGTAAATGTAGTTCAAATACTTCTCAAAAAAACATAGTATATTGTGGATACAGGTGTTGTTATAAATGAAATTAATAAAGAGGGTTTAGGGAGTTGGCGATATAAAATAAATGAAAAGAACTTAATATGAAATGTTGCATTTAAATCATGTAACTCCCTTTGGTATGAACCAAAAGGCTTCCTTGAAGCGCCTTCTGCCTAAGGTAAGGCTTCTTGGAGGAAGATTGGGATGTAGGGAGCTTAATTGGGAAGCTTTTGGATGATCCATAGGGCTTGAGAGGTGTGATATATGGGTTAGATTTGAGGAATTTTTATAAGGGGGAGGAGGGGCTCTTTAAGAATGTTTGAAAATATAATTGTATTATATAATGATTTTCGGTTTATAAAGGTACAAAACCCCTTAAAGTCATATATAATATGACTCATGTTCTAAATAAAATCATCCAACAAGAATTGGATATGTTTTGGATATTTTTGTAATTTTTATAATCTCGTTTATATAAATTATTCATTAATGAGGTAAACAATAAATCAATATTATGTCAAAAATAATTTAATTTATTTGTTTTCAAAAAATTATAAAAAAACTATGATGTAGGATACCTTTTTAGATTATAAATGAATATATATAGTCGAAGTGATAACTTATATAACCCCATGTAAAAATTGTTTTTACTAAAAGATATATGTTTATGTCATTTTTGTCTTTACTTTAAATAAATTAATATAATGTGTCATTATCAAACTCAAGTGGCTCCATGGGATCCCAAAATCGACCCAAGGATTCCCATTGTCAGACATGTATCAACCAATAGGAATAGGCCACATGTTAGTGTAATTTAATATTATTATAATAATATTTGTGTAACCTTATTTACTAGATTTACCATTAAACCATGGTTAATAATATATTTACTGAAGTAAATATTCATAATGTCTAAAAAAGTTACCTATTTACACAATTGGGCTTCCTAATTCCAAATATGGAATCCATTTTTCTAAATTCAGAACACAGAAGTGGACGAAATTAATTTAAAATTATTTTTCGTTGTCAAACAAAAAGCGTGTTTTTAAGAAATAATAACTATCAAAAGATTGACACTTCATTATGTCCAGTTTAAATGTGAAATAACATCCACTAACCTAAATTAAATTAAATGATAAAAATATAATCTAATTATACATTAAAACCACTTAAATGTATAGTTTAACACTCTATGTTATTTCGATCAAAAAAGTTGTTTTTAATTAAAATTTAGTATTTTTCACTATTCATCACAATTTGATAGTTATGAAAAAAGTACCAGAAATTTATCCAAACAATATTTTCATCTCCCAATTCTAAAGAATAATTTAATTTCATTAAAATGAATATATAAAAGTGTCAAATATTGGTTTTAAAAAAGTATCACCATAAAAAGGTGGTGAAATAGCATTTTTAATAAAATACTTATTTTATCTGAAAAAATGAATTCGTTATTATATTATTTTTAAGAAACACATAATATGGATTCTAAAATTATATGGATTATATAAAATTCAAAATTCATTTAACATTATTCATAACCTATTTTTGAACGGGTAGTTTGTCAGAAGTGGTATTCTCGAACTCGGTGTTGCATGTAACCCAAGTTAAGGAATTTCTTTGAAGTGATAAAGTGATATGAAATCATGGGGTGTTATAGTTGTCATCCATATTAATGGTCATATGGGGACTTATGAATCGGGATTAGATATATTGTACAACCCACTAGATTGTTGGAATTATAGGGTGGAAGATATGGATAATATCGAGGTTGATTCATCTTGCTTTTGAATCCTCAGGTTAGTTTTCATTCATATTCACAATAACAGTTGAATTTATAAACTATATAAATAAAAGGTAGTTTTTGATGGAATTGGTGTGCATACATATATTGAGTATGTACTCAGGTCATCTATAATGTAGAGTGAACTATGATTCACTAGTGAAAAAAATGTTTTTTACGGTGGTTATTTTTTATTTTTTACATCGTCTTTTGGCCGACGTTATTACAAGAGACATTATAAACATTGTTTTTTGCACAGGTTAATTTAAAACTGATGTAAAAAAACACAAATCCAAAGCGTTTTCCATGTTAGTTGATAAAAACCCAATGTGGAAAACACTTCGGAGACGTGGTTTATTACATCATCTATTAAATAACTAATGTGGTACATACTCTTTCACGTCGGTTATTATATAACAGATTTCACAAATCACTAATCTGAATAATTTATCACATAATTTATTTTCATAATCGATGTGATAAACTTGTCTACCAAGAAGTTTCCAACATCAGTTAAATAATAACTGACGTGAAAACATATCTACTTCATCGGTTATAAAATAACAGTTGGAAAAAACTATTCATTTTTTTATTTATTACATTGGTTATGAAATAACCGACGTAAAAACCATTTCCCATGCATTTATTACATCGGATTTCAAATAAACGACGTTAAAAATAATCCCAATGCATTTTTTATGTCGGTTATAAATTAACCGATGTAAAAAACAATTTTTTAAAATAAAAATGATTAACCACTGCTATGCCCTGCCAAAAGACCTAAAACAGGCCAAAAACATACAAAAAACATAGTAAAACCCGACCTAAAACAGACTAGAACCCCCCCCCCCCACCCCACTAGACAGTCCCCACCACCGATCAAACACTGTTATGACCTACCAAAAGACCATAAAAAGACAAAAACTATACTAAAAATAGACCATCCCCCACCCCACTAGATAAACACCACACCCCTGGACCCCCTCCCCCCCACCCCACTGGACACCCCAGACCATAAACAGACCAAAACCCGACCAAAACCTAACCAAACCCCCCCACCCCATTGGACAACCTCCACCACACCCCTAGACACCGCCCCACACCCCTGTACTGCCCCCACCTCTTGGAAATCCCCCACACCCCTGGAAAACCCCCACCCTCTTGGACACCCCCACCCCTGGACATCACTCTCACACCCCTGGACAGTCCTCCCACACCCCTAGAACCCCCACCCTTATGAACACCCCCTCCCCCTAGACAACACTCCCTTGGACAGCCCTCCCATACCACTAGAACCCCCCCCAACCCCCACTGGACACCCCCACTCCCCTGGACATCCCCCCAATGGTATCCACATCCCTCCCACACTCCTGGACACCCTCCCACCCCCACTGGACAACCCCCACCACACCCATGGAATACCCCCACCCACCCCACTGGACTCCCCCAGACCAAAAATAGACCAAACAAGACAATACCCCCCCCCCCCCCACTACACAACCCCCACCGCACCCATCGACACCCCCCACACACCCATGGATAGCCACCACCCCTTGAACATCCCCCCACACCCCTGGACAACCCCCACGCTTCTGGACACCACCACTCCCTAGACAGTACTCCCATACCCCTGGACAACCCTCCCACACCCCTAGAACCCCCCCCCCCCACCCTGCTAGACACCCTCACCCCCTGGATAGCACTCCCACACCCCTGAACAGCCCTCCCACACCCCTAGAACCCCCACCCCATTGGGCACCCCCCCCACACCCATGGACATCCCCCCACTATCCTGGACATCCCTCCCACCCTCCTGGACACCCTGCCACCCCCACCCCATTAGACAGCCCCCACCACACCCCTGGACACCCCCCACACCCTTAGACTATCCCCACCCCCGATAAAGCCCCCCACACCCGTGGAAACCCCCCCCCCCCCAACCCTCCTGGAAACCCCCACTCCCTGGACAACACTCCCACACCCCTGGACAGCCCTGCCACACCCGTTGACCCCCACCCTCCTGGACACCTCCACCCCCTATAAAACACTCCCACACCCTTGTACATCCCTCTCACACACCTAGAACCCCCCTAGACACCCCCACACAAACACCCATGGACACCCCTAGACAGGCCCCCACTCACCTTGACATCCCTTCCATCCTCCTGGACACTCTCCCACCCCCACCCCACTGGACAACCCCCACCACATCCCTCGACACCCCCACCCCACTAGACACCCACAGACAAAAAACATACCAAAACCTGACCAAAACCTGACCAGAACCCCCCCCCCCACTCGACAGCCCCCACCACACCCCTCGACACCCCACACCCCTGGGCTGCCCCCACCCCCACCCCTGGGCAGCCCCCACCCCACCCCTGGACAGCCCCCCACACCACTTGATACCCCCACCCTCCTAAACACCACCACCCACTGGACAGCGCTCCTGCACCAGTAGACATCCCCCCTCACCCCACATGACACCCCCACACCCCAGGACACCGCATGGAAAGCCCCCCACTCCCCTAGACAGCCCTCCCACCCTCTTGGAAACACTCGCACCCCCATGGACTCCCCCTATCCCTATGGACACCTGGACACCCTCAACGCACTATATAGCCCTCCCAAACCCCTAGAAACCCCCCTCATCCCACATGACACCCCCACACCCCGAGACATCCCACCCCCACTCCCCTGGAGAGCCCTCCCACCCTCCAGAAAACACTCCCACCCTACTAGACTTCCCCCACTCTCAGGGACACCCGGGACACCCCCACCCCACCGGACAACCCTCCCACACCCAGGGATACCCCCACCCCACAGGACACCCACCAGACCCAAATCCATATCAAAAAAACCATCATAAGTAGACCAAAACAAGAAGTAGATCAAAATTAAACATTCAAATATATAACAATCAAAACTTATAATGTCAACTTAAAAAAACTAAATCCATCCTAAACGAATTCCAAATACACAATTGTAATGAAAATATTCAAAATTACATTTTACACTATAAACAACTAAAATTCAATCAAAACTGTAAAATAATTTGACTATTCCACTTGTAAGTGTTTGAAATATTGAGCACCGTAGGATTGAGGGTCATCAAATTTCAACCAATTAAAAGGATAGTAGTTAATGTGTATAATGAATAAATCAGATGAAATATTATGGAAAGGATTAAATGGAAATATTACCATGTCAAAGATCCAAATTTTTCTAGTTGTAATTATTTTATACATAAATCTTAACATATAATATCCACATTTGATGATGCCTTTTGTTTCATGATAATTATATTTGAATGAGAGTAAATTCAATATATTATTTTTAAGTAATAAATCAAAAAGTACAAATTATAAATGGATATTTACCTTTAAATTTACATTTTTTATCTTTTCACTCATTTTCATTTTGTTTTTTCGAAAGTATAACCATCCCCTGTTAGAAAATAATACGCATCGGATAAATTTAAAATTCATTATAACATATAAAACTATTGAGATATTTAAACTTACAGTTCTACCAATTTCTTAAAAATTTATCACACATCGCCATGGACAGAGCATATCCAATAAAGTTTTTTATCCCTTGGTAAAAAAATACCTAACATCCAATGATCACAGGTAAATGAAAATTTAAGGTTATTGGTTTTTTATGTTAATAGATAATGAAATATTTGAGAGAGATGTGTTACATACCTCTCACAAAAAGACATCATCCAACATTGTGTGGATATATTATATTCAAATCTTTCAGTAATATAAATAATTATTTGTTCCTCATCCAATGCATGTGCTTTAGGGGAAATAAAATGATGGTCCATGAATCCATATACATCTGTCCACTCATTATTATCACAAATTTTATAAAGATTCCAAATACAAAACAGAAATAAGTATACATTTTTAATAAATATAACGCAGGAAAAATGTGATAAGAATTACATGGAAAAAAATTGCACCACATTGATGCCCAACTTATCTCTAGTAACAAGCTCCATGATATAATTTTTCACAATCCCCACAGATATTGAACATCCACAAACATGAGATTCCATTGGAAACTCATAATGATCCGCCAAATAAATTTGAATATCTTGAAAATCTCTCAAGACTACTACAATACGTGTCTGATGTCATAGCCAGTTGTCTTTCTTGTTGTCTATACAATATTTCTTTACCTTTTAAGTATTCCTCTAAAAATAAATAGGAAAATATATTATTTTTCAAATGATAAAACAACTTTAATAAAAAAATTTAGAAGATATAAAATACATACCTCTATGGTAATGAGTCGGAGAAGTCTGGATGGCTAAATTAAAAAATGGCTCACACTATGTCAAATTGTCATCACCTAATCTTTATATAATTGTACTCAAGATGATCTATCTATAATATCATGTACAGTGACCATATTATTATCAACCTCTAGTTGTAGATGATGAAATATTTTTTATACAATATACTATCCCATATGCAACTATATGATGTTGAGGATCAATATACAACTTGAAATAAGTAGGAAGCTGTGGCGGAGGCGTAGGATAATAAATGGTGTACGCAGGCTGAGGTGGGGGAGTGGGAGCTACTGGAAGAGGTGGAGGATAAATAATGGGGCCATCTGGGGGAGGTAGAGGAGTGAAGCTGTAGTCTGAAATTCTCTTTCCATGTCTGCAGACATACTCTATACCGATGCTCTAATATTTTCCTCCATCGTCACATTAATATTATGAACTTTAGCCTCCATGTATTTTTATTGTAAACACCCTCCATGTAAGATGTTGAATAACGTGGCGACACTTTTCTTACCGATACACCTGTCGGATATCCTCGTACACGACCATGATGTTCAGGCTTTCCCAATACTACAGATAAAATATCTTGCCTCCCAAAAGTTGTAAATACCCCCTATGAGCTCTGCTCATTGAGAAAATACTATATTAATTAATTTAACATTTATGTAATGATTGAAATTATATGACAAATATAGTTATCTTAAATAAAGAAAATAGATATCCTAGAATCTTGTCAGCTACGATTCTCTAATCTTCTGAAAGATATTTCCCTTTTTTCCCATCCGAGCTCTCTTCCATTTTTCATATCT
Source organism: Viscum album (assembly GCA_963277665.1). Taxonomy (NCBI): domain Eukaryota; kingdom Viridiplantae; phylum Streptophyta; class Magnoliopsida; order Santalales; family Viscaceae; genus Viscum; species Viscum album. Next base: position 467,559,534 of record OY728160.1, on the reverse strand, counting down.
AGATAGAGGGGATGGAGGGGCCACCATTCTAGATCTTGAAGACTCAGCTCTTAGTATTTGTAATTATGTTTCCATCATTTGTTCTTCCAATAATGTATACCCTCTCCGAGATAAACAATGAGGGTATTCATTTTTATATTGGATCTCTTAATGAGATTTCCTTTTTTTCAATAAATTAAGAATAATAATTCATTAACAAAATATTAATAAGATCATTTATTTAAGAAAGATTAAAAAATATTACATTTCCCTTACCAAAAATGAATATTTTCTTCTAATTTCAACAAACTTTCACTACTGGAAACATGATCTTTCCCAACACTTCTATACCAACGGTTTGTAAAAACCGTTGGTATAGCTAACATTTCCCAATGGTTGGGAAATGGTATAGCTACCATTTCCCAACGGTTTTAGGGTGTGTTTTTGAGGCCCTTTCCCAACGGTTCTTGAGAACCGTTGGGAAAGAGTGACCTTTCCCAACGGTTCACCAAAACCGTTGGGAAAGGGTGTGTTTTGAGCCCCTTTCCCAACGGTTTTTGGTGAACCATTGGGAAAGAGTGACCTTTCCCAACGGTTCAACAAAACCGTTGGGAAAGGGTGTGTTTTGAGCCCCTTTCCCAACGGTTTTGGTGAACCGTTGGGAAAGGTCACTCTTTCCCAACGGTTCTCAAGAACCATTGGGAAAGGGCCTAAAAAAACCAACCTTCGGCCAACTAAAATACACCCAACCAGAACCTATCCCAACGGTTTTGAAAACTGTTGGGAAAGGGCTATCCCAACGGTTTTGAAAACCGTTGGGATATGTTATTTAATTTTTTTCCAGATCCACTAACCGAGAACATTATATAAATCAAAATTTTAAATAATTATGATAATACATATATAAATTTATGAAATTATGTTTACAAAAGTGATGTTAGCTTAGTGGTTAAGTCGTTCGATTATAAAAGAGGGGTCCTAGGATCAAATCCAAGCGGATGTTTTATTTTTGGAATTTATATACCAACGGTTCCATTACCGTTGGTATAGATTTCATATTACCTATACCAACGGTTTCCAAAACCGTTGGTATAGGTATACACCAATGGTTTTTGGAAAACCGTTGGTATAGACCTATCCCAACGGCTTACTTGGCTACAGTTCTCCAAACCGTTGGTATAGGCTATACCAACGGTTTGGAGGCCTATACCAACGGTTCCAAACCGTTGGTAAAGGTTAGTTTTCCAGTAGTGTTTCCCTATATGTCTTCATCTATGATAGGATGTATATGACATAGATTGTCATGAATCCTATGACCAAAAATGAAATCAGATGAGAGGGTTTATTTGAAATCCCTCCATATCTTGGTAGCCATCGATAAGCATTTCTTCTTGACTCCTCCAGTGTCAGGAATATCAAATTTCGTAAGATAAAGAAGAGGTTAAACATATTATATATACTAGAAATATTTAAAGAATATGCAAACAATAGAAAACGATCATACCAAAATCATCTCCCACAACAAAGATATTATCACTTTGTCCACACTTCTCCAGTCATCATTCAAAATGCTTACATTGCTATTACCCTGAGTTGATAAAAAACTCTTAAAATCCTTTTATTTTGGACCTCTAAGAATATCATCCTCAATAAACTCAACGAGTATCCTCTGATCCTGCATACGGGCAAGTGATAATTCTGGTTAACGAGTGCACCCATGCTTACCAACTCTTGAACTCTCTGCCGTAATGGGAGAACATGAGGAAGATTTGGGAACATCAAGAGGAGCATGTGAATTTTCCTCCCCAGAGGTATGACCAATATGCTAATCTCCAGAATCATGTGTTTGATCAACTGATTGATATGTCACTATCCTTTATATAAAAAAAATCATTAGTTCACAAATATACAAATTCAAATATTAAAATACTAATGTTAACACAAAATAGAAAATTTTACTAAGGTACATAATAGTGAACATGGTTAATATGGTAAGCATGTTAAACAATGGTAAAGATGGTAAATATGGTAAACATGTTAAACATGGTAAACCTGGTAAACATGGTAAACATGGTAAACATGGTAAAGTAATTATCATTGAAAAAATATAATATATATATAATTTATGTAATGGTAAAAATGATAAAGTAAAATAAAAAAAATTAAAACAAACAAATTATTATACTTATTTGTTTCAATATAAGTTTTAATAATGAAAAAACTTACAATATCTTACATTCTATTAAAATAATAAATGTAAACCAAAAATAAACAAATGTTACCTGTAATTTTAGGAATGTACAAATGGATTGTTATCCCAAATTCCATCGTTGTGATCGTTCCTTATGTCACAAACCATGTCTTTATCATGCCCATCAATATGTTCTATTAATCTTTGCATGGAAGTTGGGATCTCACATAAATCATCATATTCATCAAGTTCATCCTCACCAACATATTTTTTTTCTTTTGTAAAAAAATAGCCCACTGCATATCTGATTGATTTACTACATAAAAAATTTGTTTTTTGTGTGTTTCTATTATAAAAGAATAATTTGTGTCTTCCTATCTATTCAGAATAATAATTTTCATTCCAAATTCATCGTGTCTGACACTATTGTTACAGATAAAACATTTACAGTTAAAAATAGGAACATTAATTTCAATGTAATCAAGCTCCCATATTTCTTGAATCACACCATAATATGCACTTGATGCAGAAATTGGGTTTTTGTCGATAGCACTAGAAAAATGAATTGGTTCTACAAACACCAATACACTACTATTATGAATTGTACTTCTGTTGTCCTGAACATTCATATGAAATGCATTTCCATTAATTTCATACCCGGACCATGTTATCACATTTAAACATAGACCACCCACTACCCATTTTAATGTCCCTGATACATCTGATCAACCAAGAAAGGTATTTTTAAACCATGACAAACAAAAATTGTGCTCAATCCAAATCCACATTTCTTTCTTCCTTGGATGACATTGTTTCATCTCATTAATATGCAATGTGATATACGGTTGCGCATCAGCTATGTTATTCAAGATGTATAATTATAACTTCTTCATCATTTCATCTGACAATGATTTGAATTTCTATCCATGAATCTTCTTTCTCTCATTATTAACTTGTTCATGGAAAGATGGAGGCAAACCAATCAGCTGCACCACAGCCATGTAGCTCGTACGAAACTCTACAACCTCCTTAAAAATATACTTTTCAATAATGGCGGCTTCAGGTCGATATGGACTCTTAACATACCCCTTCAATATTTTCATATACCTTTCAAAAGGAAACATCCAACAAAGATATATAGGTCCGTAAATCTTTATTTCTCGAACCAGATAAATCATTAAATGCACCATTATATCAAAAAATAGTTGGAGGAAAATACATTTCAAATTGAAAAATTATACAATTTTCATCCTTTTCTAACATGTTCAAAGCATTCACATCATTCACCTTATTACAAATTGAATTAAAAATATAACACAACTTCATTATATTCTTTCTGAAATGGATGAGAAATATTGCACAAATTGTAACTAGTAGATGTTTTTGCATCATGACGTGACAATCATGAGATTTCATACCTATCAATTTCAAGTCCTTCAATGAGACAAAATTTTTTACATTTTAAGAATAACGTTGAGGCACTTTAATATCATGAAAACACTGACAAAAACCAATTTTCTCCCCCTTGGGTAATGTATGACAAGCTGAGGGTAGAAATGTTTGTCTTCCATTAGGAGTGGGAGATAACTCCAAATGTATTCACATTGATAGTAAGTATAATCTTGCATTCAACACAACTTTTTTCTTTCCTTTAATATCTAACAATGTTCCAATAAAAAATTAATAGATATTCTTCTCCATGTGCATGGAATCAATATTATGTTAAACTTCATGATATATCCAATATGGTAGCTTAAAAAATATTGACTTTTTCTTCCAAATATTTCTATCATTTCCTTATTTCTGTGTCTTTCCCAATGTCACAAAAAGGTTCTCCACCCTCTCAAAATATAAATCAAGGGATAAAGGTTTGAGAGAAATATCAAATTCATGTGATCCATTGAATGCCTTTTTTAGTCTTCTATAAGAGTGATCCATTTGATAAACATTCGATGACCCGTGTACACTGTTTTCCTCTCATGATGCAATTGAAAATATGAAGTCTGTTGATCACAAATTGGACATGCTTTATGCCCTTTAACACTGTATCCAAACAAATTTCCATATGCTGGGAAGTCATTTATAGTGAACATAAGCATGACATGTAGTTGAAAATATTCCATTTTATTAGAATCATACACCCTAATATCATCCTCCCATAAAAGTTTCAAATCATCAAACAATGGTGACAAGAATACATTAATATCATTGTTGGGTTTCTTCGGACTAGAGATCATTATACTCAACATGAAATATTTGTGCTTCATACAAACTTCATGTGAGAGGTTGTAAATTACCAATAAAACAGTCCATGAACTCTGTGTGCTACTGAGGGTTCAGTATGGATTCATTCCATCTGTGCACATCCCTAGTCTTAGATTTATAATTTCATTTTCAAATATATGATACTGCTCATCAATTTTCTTCCATTATGGACAATCAGCCAAATGAAGTATTTTTTCCATCAAATATCTGCTCACCAGCATGTCATCTTAACCTTTTTGCATCACTTGAATTAGCAAATAAATATTTCAAACGATGAATTATAAGAAGATTCCAAAATACCTCGAAAGGGATCTTTGTAATCTTTACATCAGCCTATGATTTTTCATTCACCTTATACTGTGATGTCCCACATTTAGGAAACTCTGACCGAAATTCATATTACATCCCATATATCATACAGTCATTCACACAGGCATGTATTTTATTGTATCCCAATCCCATCAGGCATAATATTTTCTGGGCCTAATAATGTGAATCTGGAAGATCGTTATCGTTTGGAAGAATTTCTATCATCAATTGTAGCAGCTCTGTAGATTTTATGTCACTCCATCCATGTTTCGCCTTTAGGTTAATCAATCTTAACACCACTAAAAAAATAGTAAAATTTGTACAACTAGGATTCAATTGTTTTTCAGCATCACCATATAGACCTGCAACTGTCGGTTCTATCTCAATTTGTCCTACAACAATATCACGAATCATTTCCTCAATTACATCAGAGTTACCATCTTGCGAATCATCAACATTATTAGATCTGAAATTCCATCCAGTTTCACTAGGCAAAATCCAAGGGATGTAACTAGGATTAAAACCATGAAAAATTGGATGATCCTTTTTCTCTCTACTTTTCAACTTCTTCATATTCAAACATTTCAAGCATGGATTGAAAAAAATGTCACTACTTGGAACATTTCGTTTATAAAATTCCAAAAGGGCATCAACACCTTACTCATATTCATTACTCATTCAATGTGTCGTAATCTAACATCAAATCATTATTACCTATAACAAATATCAAAATTATACATCTTTTTAAGATAAGAAAAATATATATGTTTATATGAAAAATATCATAATTTGAATGTAAAACAATTTTGAAATATAAAACAAATCTATGCATATTTAAAAAAATATTCTTGAAAATAATTTTAAAAAGAAATTATAGTTAGATATTTCAGTTTTAAATTCAACTTGGATCCTTTCTTCTTAAGGTTCACAAAGAATACATCCCGGTGCATCTGGATACCAAATTCACCCTTCATTAAAAAATAAATATTAAGTATAAATATTAAAATATGTATAAATTCACAACTTAAAATTACATAGATCCCAACGATTTGAAACCTCTGGACAGCCCCCCCCCTATGGACAGCCCCCCCACCCCCTGCACACCACCCCCACCCCCTTGGACACCCCCCTGGACACCACCCCCACTGGCCACCACCCCACCCCCTCTGGATGCCCCCAACCCTTCTGAACAACCCCCACCCCCTAGACACCACCCCACCCCCCTTGGACACCCCCTGGACACCCCCAACCCTATGAACAGGACCCCGAAACCTCTGGATATCCCCCACCACTTTAGAAAGCCCCCGACCCCCTGGACAGCCCCCACCCCTCTAGACAGCCCCCAACCCATGGACACCCACTACCCCCTTAGATAGCTCACTCAACTCCCTTGACACCACCCCCACCCCCTGGAAAACCCTATCCCCTTGAACATCCCCCTCTCACCGGGACACCCCCACCCACTTTGACACCTTCAACTACCTTGGAGAGCCCCTGCTCCCCCCAGACACCACCCCCACCCCCTTTGACATCCCCCGCACCCCCTTGGTCAACTCTAACCCCCATGGACAGCCACCGAAGCCCCCCTGAACACCACCCCCACCTCCTTGGACACCCCCTGGAAACCCCAACCCCCTTGGAAAACACCCCCACCTTCTTGGACACCCCCCGAACACCACCATCCCATTGGACGCCCCCCCCACCCCTTTGGACACCCCCTGGACAACCCCCACCCCTCTCGACAGCCCCCCCACCCGCTTGGACACCCCACCCCTCCTGAACACCACCCCACCCCACCCCCTTGGACACACCCATGGACATCCCCCACCCCTCTAGATAGCCCCTTACCCCCTAGACACCACCCCACCCCCTTTGACATCCCCTACACCCCCTTGGACACCACCAACCACCTTAGGCAGCCCCCACACCCCCTCTGGACACCACTCCCACACCGTTTGACACCCCCTAGACACCCCCACCCCACTGAATAGCCCACCCAACCCCCATGACACCCCCACCCACTTGTACATCCCCCACCCCCTTGGAAACCCCATGTACGTGCACACACACATGATAGAACACAGAAAAATCATAAACATTCATGATATCACTTCCATAGGTTTATTTTACTAGAAAATAATTTAGCACAATATAAATGAACACTATTAAACTTACCATGATAGCAAGAACAATGAAAAATAACATCTAAAAAATTAGTTTTTGTCATTGCAGAAAATAAAAACTGAAAACGAGTCGTGTGAGGCTTGCTTGAGTGTTGTGAGTCGACCTGATAGAACTGATGATAATAAATATGAAGAATGATGTTGAAAAAACAAGGCTAGAGGGTATGACTTTGAAGAATTATTTCTAGTATTTCCGTGTAAGAGAGGCGAGTCCCAGATCACACGATCGAAGAAAACAGAATGACTGAATACGGGGTGCAATAAATCATTTAAAATATTTACCACGTCAGTTATTTAATAACTGAGGTGGTAAACTATTTTTTTAATGTTTATAATGTCGGTTATTTAATAACCGATGTAGAAATCAATTTATCACGTGTTTTATAAAATAATTAACATGATAAATATCGCTTTATCACATCGGTTCTTTGGATAACCGACGTGATAAATTTCTGAGATTAGCTTTATCACGTCGGTTTTTTTATAACTGATGTGATAAAGTGCCGATCATTCCTTTATCATGTCAGTTATTTTATAACCAACATGATAAAGCGTGCCATATTTAATTTTCATGTTGTTTATACAATAACTGATGTAAAAAATCTAATCTCTGTATATTTTACATTGTTTATTTTATAACTAAAATAAAAAATCGATCTTGATCAATATATCATGTTGGTTATAAAATAACTGACATGATATATTTATTTTTAATGGTTTTCATGTCAGTTATATAGAAGCTACGTGAAAAATGCCGACATGTTAAACGTTCTTTCCACTAGTTAGTTAAAGTAATCAATTCGTCTAAATGCTCAGGATTCTGTTCCAAGAGGATCAGTTGTTTGAAACACTGGTTAGAATGATTTTTTATTTCATCCCAAATGTGAACAAATTTTTTATCCAGGCTCTGGTAATTGTCACATGTATTATTATGTTGAATCGGATCTAGCGGGCTTATGAGTGGCTGGTCGGTCTATTCATATGGTGACTAGGACACTCCTACGATGGGGAGTGTCACATCATTTATAGTAAATGTGTTTCCTTCTAGTGATAAGGAAAATAACTTGGAGGACCATTAGAAATGGTCAGTCTTTCTTCAATTCCCTTAATGCTTTCAAGTTTTGAATAATTCCAGTTCTTTCTCGGAAGCATGATGATGATGTAGGTTGGTGATAAGTGCAACCCTTGATGGACACCATTGTTCATGGATGGAATTTGATGGTTATGTTTGAACAATCATGGTATGCCTCAGGTGGTAGAGGAATAATGGCATAGTAAATGATGACATGTCGGTTGGTGAAGCTAAGATTCTTCTATGAAGTCAAGTAGTATTTGTTTGACTATTCTTATTTCTACTAGTTGGTATGCTTTGTTGGAAACTGCATTGATAATTTCATCTTGGACATGATAGTAGTGTATCGAATGTTATTGTGATTGTCTAATTCCTCTTAGTGTACCCTTACTTAGTTACTATCATGTCCAATATCTTGAAAATGTCCTTGATTCTCTAAGAGAGTGTATGTTATACTCTGAGCATAATGTTTCAAATTCCATTCTATTTCAATAAATTGGATTTATTTTAATTATGTTATGGGTGCATGGTTTTTATCCAAGAATGGTTAATCATGAGTGATACCTAGACACCCATATAGGATCACCGTGGATATACTCTTGGTCACCAACCATTCTCCTCTAACATGACTACCAGGTGGATAATTCTTAGGTCTTAGTAAATGGTCTGATGTGGACATATTGGCCTTGTACCGACTCCTCAATAGTAAACATTGAATATGGACTAACTTGGATATTTTCATTGGACTCTATATTGATGAATATAAGGTCAACCCAAAAAAAATTCAGGATCATAGGTGTTTTTTAATGGGCTATGATTCCATTATGCTGGATTCGAGTTTCACACTTATTCATGATAATTCACGGAAGATTAAATATTTTGTTGATTATTTCACTAGGGGAAATCATCGAAAGTGTGGAATAGGATTTTGGGAATGAGATCATGGAAAATGAAAGATGCCTTAGAAGAAGGCATTGAGGTTCATTTAGTATTATGTCATCCATCTAAGATGAGTTCTTTTAAGATAATTTGTCCAGAGCAGATCATCTTTTTACCATTCTTCTTTGATGTATATGGTAGAAAAAGAACAGTTTTATTCATGTCATTGAGTTAAGGTGGGTGCGGTGCATGGATCAGTGGTGTCTCTCAATGAAATAATGCACAACCAGTTTTAGTTAAGCCAATTAGGATTCGACCATTTCATTACATTTTGGTACCTAATATGACTTCAAAACTAATTGGGATTTCCCATTTGAATAAATCACTCCAGGAGAGCCGAAGGAATTCTTAGAGGTGTGCTTTGTAAGGAAATTCTGATGGTGGAGATACCATGGCTCGAAATTGGACCCTTTTGTGTTAAGACCTATGGTCGTGAGAATCACCATCTAGATATTTAAAGATATGGTGATGGGATCATTTCTATAGACAAACAGGCTCACGTAATGCACTCTTTTAGTATTTAATTAAGAAAATGAGTGTTGTCTTGGGGGTTTTTTACGGCATAAGTATTGTATGCTTATGTAATTTTTGTAGGTGAATTGGGTGTTTGGAAACACACCTCGACCATTTGAACGAGTATTCATGAACCACATAGTTCAGGTGATACTTTTTTTGGTTTACACAAGGGTTATCAACAATAATAAGATCTATGGCTGGGAGTTATAATGACCTGTGTTTGGAGCCATGGTAAAATTATAGGGAAATTTGATATTTGGGGGTTTTTTGGAAGGTATGTTCTTTGAAGTAAGCTTCAAAATGTAATTATGAGAGTTGAAATGATTAAATTCATTGTTTTTAGGCTTGGATAAATGAATTAGTGTTTTATTGGGCGGTTTTATGATATTAAAGAGTACTATACCCCCAAAATGTCATGTTTGAGATGGACTGGTAAGGGCACACTATTCGTCTATAACCGTGTGGACCGCCAATGAAAACAGTGTGAAACCTATATGTTAGAACATGTAATCCACAGGGGATATTCAAAGTTTTGAAAGACAATGATCCCAAAACACATTCATAGTTTTATATAGGTATTTTATTCACAATTCACCACAGGGTTGGCCAAACCATGCAAGACAGCTGTCTGTGGTTAGTTTTCCTAAGAAGTGGGAGACACATAGTTAGAGAAAGATTTAAAAAATCATGCAGTAAAACATGTTCCCATGTTTTAAGGGTTAAATTAACATTTTACCATAATGTCCCCTTTAATCCAAATTCCTATTTTTCTTCTTCCCCCTCTAGCAGCACGATTGTCTATATTGGAACCGTGGTTTCCATCTCCTCTACTTTCTGGGATTTTTTATATCTTCTTCATTCAAATTCTGAATCGAACATCGTCGGTCTCATTTGATCCAAATTAGTAGGCTCTAGATTAATCATTATTGTTTTATATGTTTCTATTCTGATTTGTTTTTCTATTTTGGTGTGATCTCTTTCACCCTAATCTTAGGTTGAACGTATTTTTCTTCAATTTATTCCAAACCTGACCGAATAAAAAATTGATATTGGATGAGTAGAGTGTATTAGAAAAAAGGTAGGATTTCTATAGATCTTTCCCAAAATTTTAATTGATTTATATATATTTTTATTATTCCGCGCACCATACAATGACGTACAACACCTTAAATATTTTTCTTCACCTTAAACTGATTTGTGAACCCAAATAAAATCCCATTGATTATTCGTAGTAATTTATTGATGCCAACATCTAGAATGGACACCCCTTTGGTGTTCTGTAATGAAATTACCCTTCTTAAAATATTTACTAAAAGTCTATAATTCCTTTTATATGTCTTCCATGGATAATAATTGGAATTTTACCATGTAGGAAATTTCCCTGTTGATTATAACTCCTTCAAAGTGCCTCATTTAACCATGTAAATTTTGTTTCCATGTCTTATTTCATTAAATATAATATATTAAATCAGATAGTTTATTAATAAGTGTTTAATTTTCCTTAAATAATTTGAATTATTTAAATGAGTAATTTTATAAAAAAAATCATGTTTTATAATAAAACCCCTCGGATTCGGTGCACTATCTTCTAAACTGAAATGTAGTGATTTTTTATTAAAATCATGCTTAGCCTTATTGAATTGGTTTCCTCCCATGAATTTTTGTTAATTCTTGTTTTGTGGAATGATTATTACATGTCCACTAATGAAATTATTTAATGAATTAAATTACTGGAATGACCGTCCTTATGTCTAATTTTTTCGAATACCAAACAACTTCAAAGTATTTTTGTCATCCCTGATTACATATTTTCAATTCATTAATAAATTATATGGTAAGATTAAATTGAATGTATAATATTAATGGTATTGAAATTGGTGGTATGACCACACCACTAGCTATATTATAAATAAATATGGCTTCATTGGAAGTATTAAATGGAAGGACTTGTTCATGATGGTTTTCCTTCCTTAAATGAATTAAATAGTTAAATTAAAATGAATGATAAATGGTGTAAAGTCCATGATGATTGTTTTTTGTTTCATTAAATGTAATTATTAAATTGTGATTCCTTCATTATATATTGTCTTAGTGAATATAATTCAAGAGAGGTAATGGTTCATGGATTTTATTTTAACTATGATTACACCTCAATATAGGTTATAGAATAATGCTAAAGTTTATTTTGGGAATGAAAGTAACAGTCTCCCTTATATAGGGTGTTGAGCATGATGGGTCACACAATTGACACTATTTGGATGGTGGGAATGATGCAACATATCCCTTATTTTGTTTTTTCGTATGAAGGCATACCCACTATCACAAGTGATGGCATGATGGATCACTCACCATCCTGAGTGTTGATTATTAAGTATCTTAGACATCACGGGATTTAGGGAATACTCCCTTTTTCTTGAGATAATAGGCTCATATATATAGTATATCGATGTATGAGTTATGCCTGGGTCTAGCCAGTGCCTAGTATTCCAGTTATATGGCCACTTACATCCATATTTACTGGGTCCAAATAGGTGGATGCAATATGTAACTATATATATATATATATTATTAATATATATTTAGTTACTGATCTGAAACTTTTTCTTAACTTGAGACGAAGCAGGTAGAGCCTCCATGTGTCCTTAGAAACCTGATCAGGATTGTTGTTATTTATTCAAATTGATTATTATTTTTTATATATTCACACTATTATAATTATTATACGTGGATTGAATTTAGATGATGACACTGTGGGTGGTGGCCTACTAATATTTTATCTCACACCCAACTCAGGACGCCATTGCACTAGGGTACCCGAGAAGATCTCATATTCAAAGGACTTTGCATTGTTAACTTTTTTCATGCATGTACCTGGGATTTTAGAGCATATGAGGAAGAAGGAGCTCGGGAATCTCATAGAGATCACCCTTAGTGGTTAACTTCTTTTATTTATTCATGTATTTTACTTACCTTATTTCCTACTATATGTCTACTATTTCAGTTTATGTAACCTCATCTGGACAAGAATGAGATGTGGAATATTGGCATTGGAAATATATTATTTATTTTATATTATTGTTTATCTACTCTTAATTTAATTTATTAGTTCATATGCTATTTTCTATTATTATTATTTTGATATATCGATTTTGCACTCAGATGATGAGGGTAGAGTCTATCAACTATCACCACCACAGACCCTGACATATAGTAGGAAGCCTATGGTGTACATGGATGATTTTTTGAGGCCATGTGGAGACTAGTCTGACTACTGATTTAGTGGTCATTCAGGCCTAGAGGTTACAGTGGTCCTATAATTATTCCTCTCTCTATTTCATTGCATAATGAAAAATATATCATGAGATAATGAGAACTATAATGGGAAGTGAACATAGTTCAATAATGAACTCAATACACTAAAATATTATTTGTAATAAGCATTAACTAATGATATTATGGTTTTGGAACTGAACCTAGTCTAGTATGATATTTTTGGTCGTGAGACTCTACTCTTAAATAAATTATTTTTTATGATTATGTGTATGAAATAATATTATTACAATGTTATTCTCTCATGGACGATGTTATTTGATTCCTTAGTGACTAATGTCTCATTAACTACCAAGATTTATTCCATGATTCAATATTATGATCTGTAATATGATAGGTATTGTTTAAAAATGTTAACATCAAATTCTCACGACCATATACACAGGGTATTCTTATGTGATCCTTGATATCTCCCTTGTTAACCCTTACTAATGATCTGATATCACATTCTCTTATGTTTCATTTACATAGGTTATAAATAATGGTTTTAGGTTGGGTGTTTCTATGAATAGTACTATGTGTGAATATATTTATGGTAGAGGTTCAAGATATTTCATGATAAGAATAACGTGTATCTAGTATTTTAATACACTAAACCTCTATGGTCCTCGAGGGTGTATTTTTAAAATAAAATGAATATAAATCCATTAATATTTAATATATTTATATAAAATGTATGGGTTGTAGTAAAGAATTAATTGGAGCCTATTGAATACTCTTCCAAAATAGATGAAGTAATTTTTGTTCAACGGAAAAGATAAAAAGAAATAAAGTTAAATTTTAGAAGAATATGTTCTACAACATGGAGGAATTCACAATTTGGAAAGGATTGACTTGATAGGTCTATAAAAAATCTCATATCTATACCTTATAATTAATTCCAAAAAGTGAACCTAGTAAAGGGACTCAGATTTTCATAAACTACGTAAAGGTTAACTTTTCCACTATAGTGAATGTAAGAAAGAATGTTTTAGGCTGTAACCCATAAGGAGGAGTAAAATGTCCCTAAATATTATTAGGTAGTGAGTTTGGGAGATAAGTGACCTATCCTTAATGTAATATAAAGAGATGTTCCTTATATAGTGATCTGGTGCATGAAACCACACTGATTAAAGTTCCTTAGACATATCCAAGTAATGGCGAAGAAAGTAAATTACTTTTTCCATATTTACTTTATACATGCCCACCAAAAGAGGGTGAAACAATAATCACATGATATTCATAAAAAGTTCAAGTTAAGTGAATTGAATCAAGTAAAATTCTAAGAAAAGGATAATAAAAAGTGACCCACAAGGTTGAGATGTCAAAATCATTTTAGTACTATGTCAGCTAAAGGAAAAAAAGTGTTTTAATTGAATATTAACTCCATACCCTAATTCCCCACTACACATCTGGGTAATCTCACTAAAAGACCCTAATGGGAGACTAACAAAATTTCTTTTTATGTGCCCAATCCCAACATAATTTATTCCAACCTTCATCCTAGATAACAATAAATTCTAATAAACCCAATGGTGTGTCATTAAACCATTGTATCTATAACTAAGAGTCATTAAGTAATAAACATAAGATAAAAAACCATTTATAATTATAGATATTACCATTGATGGAAAACTTAAATATATGTATATGTTCACATTTAACAGAGACCAATAACACATACCAAATTTTTACATAAATGAATGTTAATAATAAATAGGTAGGATAGGGGTAACCATCCCTAGATAATGATTTGGGATGGTTTAGCCGATATAAAATAAATATATAAGAGAGTCCTAAAGTAGTAAATAATTCCCCTAAAAAGGGTGAAATGAGCATGACCTCACATCATATCTACCAAAACACATCCTAATGCTTATCTGATAAGAAACTACGATGACCCTTGGCTTTGGAATGAAATTATACAATAACATTTATTATAATTAATATGGGGTCCATAGGATTTTTTTATTCCATAATAAAACTTACTGAAAAACTGTATGAATCAATGTCAGTATCCATAAATATATCTTATGGTTTACATGGGATATAGGACAATAGAACCATCAACAATATTTTTTTAGATTTATTATGATAAATTTTCATGGATGCTTTCATGAAAGTCATTCCTTTGCATAGTTTAATTAATATATTATATAATTATGAATGTATGGAATTTATAATAGAACACATATGTATGGTTTAACATTTTTTGAAAAGTGGATATATTATGAACCTCCAATGAATTGAGTATAGTTTTATATCTCATGAGATCGATGTGGGTATAGGTGGTTAGCCTATGTCCTCAGTGTTAAGATAAATTGGTGGTTAGATAGAGTATACTATGATATGGGTAGGTGGTATGTCAGGTCAATTATGATATGATTTTCATGAGGTTCTACATTCTTGCAGTTCCAGAACTAATGCAAAAAATACATATTTTACATTATTTATTTGATTCTAATTGATATGACCTAATATAAACATATCATTTTTACATCATTTTTATATGCTAAATAATATATATCATATTAGACACATAATCCCATGAACCAATGGTTTGGGTATTTCAAGACTAGATACATTAACATTTAATTTTACAATACTCATGAATATTTATACAAAATAAATCCTCTCATTCTCCCCTTATAGACCTATCAAAATATTTAATCATTTTAAAAACCTAGGTAATGGGAAAATATGAAAGGGATAAGATAAAATGAAAAATATGGGAAAACATATGAATATTTCAATAAGGGTTAGATCACTAAAATATGAAAAAAACATGATAATGAACTAAATATCTTATTTAAAGAAGTAAATAATATTATTGATGTTCATAAATCGTGATAAAAAGTCTTTTAATCTCAAATAAACAATCAAATTCCATAACAAAAGTGTATGGAATTAGGATATAATACACATCAATTATATAGCATAATCATATGCATATAAAGTGAAAATGTATCATTCCATTGAAACATATAATAAAAAATTAATTCAAAACATTAATAATCATATGGTATAAATATATAGTGAGAATATCTAATACGGACCACACTAAAGTTTCTATTTATATTTTTGGAGGATCTCCCTTAAATTTATGAGATTATCAATGAAGGCGCACACTACATTATTTCATAATATATAAAACATTATCCAATGCATTAGAGGTACATATATGAACCCACTCATCGTCATCAATATATTTATGCTCCAGAATAAATCAATCATTAATCATGTAATAAAAATGAATACAATAAAAATGTATTCTATTCAACACATCATAAAGAACCCATGTAATGGAAAATGGTTTTCATATAATTACCAAATGGTATAAAAAACATGATATAAAACTTAGATCGGTTCATACAAGAATAAAATTTAAAAAAGGTTTGTTTAATCAATTCATTAAGATGGTTATTCCTAAAACATAAAACTATATAAATTATATCTTTTAATAAATAAAATTGTATAAAAATTTTAAAACAATTTTTTAAAAACATTTCCTAACATTTTGACAATAAATATAAAATTATGGGTCACATTCAGAAGTTATTTTGAAATGGTGATGTGAAAAAATGGAAAATATTTTATTTTTGGAGAATATGTCTCAATAATTGAATCTTTAAAAATACATAAACACAATCTCAAAGAAATGTAGAGTTAAATATAAAAAAATTTGAACATTGAATAGAAATATGTCTTTACTATTTGAAAATATTTTTATTGAAACTCACATTATAAAAAGGGAGATAAATATTCATTTAAAAATTGGTAAGAGATATTTGAAGATATAAAAAATTAAAACATATTTGTATTTAAAAATAAGATATGATATCATTGGTGGGAATGGTGAGAATAGACGTTGAAGATAAATAGATTATTTGGAGAGGATGTGAATTATTCTTAACATCATCATATATTTATTAAGAAATAAAACAATCAATATAATTCCATATAAATTTTAAAGGAATGGAATTATAAAATAATTATAGAATATGAATCAAAATATCTTTTAAAACCATAGAAAAGAGGAATGGATGTGAATTAATAAAATAAGTTCAGTTAAAACCCCCTTAGAACCATGGTATCTATAAAATTGAATCCATTTAAAGAAAGATAATGATATAGAACTTCAAAACCCACGAATTATATTAATATTGTTAAACAAATTCATTAGATATCAATCACAACTAATCAAAGATATAACAGTTCAAAATATGAAATATGTCTCAAGAAATAAAATTTGAGACAAAGAGCCACTTAACATTATTCCTGAATTCAACTAACGCACATGAATATCCTATATATTAAAATACTATTTAAATAAATTTTTTATAACATTATTTATATAAATAAAATTTTATTAACTTCATTTTTAATTATTAGCTACATTTATATTTGGTTATTGTATATTTTCAATATTTTTTTTGGGTAGTCTTGATCGTTTTAAACTATTTTTGTAATGGTGGTGTTTTTAATTATCCTTCTCCCGAAGTTCATCCTTCCTAGATCATTGAAGATAGTAGAATTATTGATTTATAATTACATATAATGTTACAGTATCATTATTTGGGATTTTTATTGGGATACTTAATGATAAAACTCGTGATGAGCATGTTTCACATATTTTTAATGAAAAAGAATGGGAGTCTTAATTAATGAGTTTAATATTAATTTCACCATTTTGAAACAGAAATCAAAATAATATTTACTTTTTATTATTGGTTCCCTAAAAAATGATTGTTGATTGGTGTATCAATTTTATCCAAACCATTCTCATATATGAAGGAGTAAGCATCGTGGAAAGGTTTTACTCATGTCCCATTATTTTGTTTCGAGAAATAGAAAATGATACCCACATTTGCAGAGAGATATGTGACATATTTTGAAGGTGGGTATTCATTGGGATTTATTACCAATGAAATTTAGTAACTCACATTGTTCAAGAGGATAGTATTTTAGTCTCTTCACACCATATTGGGAGGAATTATTTCATACTCCAAGACTTGCTTATGGATTTAAGATATGTTCCTGAGTATTTCCTAGTTATTGATATGTGACTGGTTTCTCTAACAAAAAAATTGTGTATCAGAGTTGATCAATATAAATCATTAGGAATGTATGGGGTAATCCTATTAGTGACACCATCTCTATGTATTAGAGGTTTCCAAATTAATATCCATTATTACTAAGTGGAAATGGTTTGTGGGATTGATATGTTTCAAAGCTGTATGACTGGGAAATCTGTAGTTTTTGTCTTCTTGAGAGGTCATTGGTATCTTGGAATTGGGATTTTACATCCAATAAAAATCCTGTATACACTATGATAAATGGAATCTAATACCACATAGTTCATATAACTATTTCGTGTAGTTTAATTACAACTGATGAGGATTTACATGAGGGGATTTAAAAATTATATATTTATCACATGCCTTAAGAGGGAATCCTACATACCCGGTATATAATACAAATACAAGTAATTATAGAGAAGATATATGGGATACACCCTATGAAATTTAATTGGGAAGATAGTCCTATA
Organism: Viscum album; assembly: GCA_963277665.1. Lineage (NCBI taxonomy): Eukaryota > Viridiplantae > Streptophyta > Magnoliopsida > Santalales > Viscaceae > Viscum > Viscum album. The sequence goes on along the minus strand of OY728160.1, from coordinate 467,541,223 downwards.
AAGGAAGAGAGGATATAATCAAACATACATCTAAAAATAAACCCATATTTGAGGAACTTGTATTATACTAATGGAAAAATCATCACTAATCGCAAATCCCATGTTATTTAGACTTAGTGAGAGAAACCAGTGGTAACATAGGATATGAAGCAATGTATGTGAGTTCTAAATTTAATTTTATAGTGCCTCCACTCAAAGGTTTCCCCGATGTTCCAGTGGGTCTGAAACACTGAAGTCACCCTATAGTTTGAGTGAGTCTTACAAATGGAGGTTTATATGATATTTGAGAATGGATTACACACTAAGGATTCTCTGATATTTTTAGAAGCATCAGAAAAAATATGGATCTACAAGGGAATACATAATATACATATAGGAACATTATGGATTTCTTAGGGTATATGAACCCATGAAATGGATAATGGGAATAGGGAGGATATATAGCTTAGTCCTTATGAATTAATCCTATGTATCCAATTTATTATAGGAAACAGATTCATCATAGTAAAATTTGTTTCTAACTCGTAGATGGATAAGGAATGATAATTAATTCCCATGAGGATTATTTCCTCAAATATGATGGATATTAGAATAAACTAGGGACTTACACAAAGTGTATTTTTATATCAAACATTCATTCTTTATCCTATAATAGACAATTTGGATTGGAACATTGAGGGACATACACCATGTTGGATTCACATGTCATGTATTAATTCATTATCCTTTTATAGAAAAATATAGAGGACCATCAAAGGAATATAGAATTTGTTTTTTTATATGGAGGCCCATTCAAGGTAATGGAATGAGATAACTCCCTCCTAAAATCCCTAAGGGTAAGGTGATCATGTGTCCAGTTTGGGGTCATCTGACCACATCAGCTCAATGGGGTCACTCGATCATAAGTAAGAACATGAATTAGGGTGCATGACTAGGTCTCTTCACATAAAAGGATATATTTCATTTCCATGTTAGAAAGCATGTACATTTCAATGGATCAAATGTCAATAAATGAATATACATAGGTGTCTCCATGATGTCGTTGATGTGTCTATGGTTTTTCAATTGACAAAGTAAAAATTTTCATGGGATTTTTCATGGTAAGGAAAACATTCCCATGTGATTTCATCTTCCAAGGATTAAATTATTAATAGATTTCAAATGAAAATAATGATATTTCCAAGGGCTTTCACATGAATAAGATGACTTTTCTAGGGTATTTCACATGATATAGATGACTTGTCCAATTGTTTTTTCATAACAAGGTTGATGTGTCCAATGGATTTCACATGAAGAGAATGAAATTCCAATGGATGTTTCATGATATTTTGGCATCTCTATGATATTTTTTAACAAGGCCAACATGGACAAGAGATTTTTCATGAGTGGTCGGACATGTCCAAATATTTTTTCATGATAATGTCGACATGTCCATAGGCATTCTTCTGAAAGACTAAAATTTTCAATGGAATTAAAATTAAAAGGATGTCATGTACAAGGATTAATATGTTATAGGTTCTACATGTCTAATGGATATATCCTGTAAGGATGACAAATCCAAGGGATTTTGCAAGAAAATACTGACATATCTAAGAGATTTTGCAGGACAAGGCTGACATGTCCATTAGTTTTCTCATGATTGGGCTTACATGTCCATGGGATTACACATGATCTGGCTGACATGTCCAAGGGATTTAACTAGATTAAGTTGAAATGTTTAATGGTTACATTTTTAAGTCTATAAAAAATGGATGGGTTCACTTGATCAAGGGAATATGATATTGGATACATGATCCATGAAAAATGATCTCATCTCAAAACCAAGGGTGTCAATGAAAGTTGTATGAAGGTGACACTAGACTAGGGGTTCATGTTGAATTTTTATAGTGATTTTACAAGATTCATGAATGTGATGCACAATCACAACATATACATGATGTTCATAGAATCATAAGGTCACATACATGTAAGAGAGTCATGAAATGGTTCCCTATGATAGCATCTCATGAACATATCTGGCATGTCCTAGTTTTTTCAATCCTTTATCATGACTAATGTTCATTTTCTATGGATATATGAAGCATAGGGGGGCACATAAAGGATTATTAAGACCGAAGGTCCACATAATGGTGTCATGTGATGTTCTATTCACAATTTGATCTTATAAGGTGGAATGTGATTAGATCTCATGATTACGTAGAGAATTTCTCTGAAGACAATATCTAAATATTCCATTCATATTTTATATGTAATTTTACATAAATATTATATATTTTCCATCTCTTTACATATCACCCTTTCAAATTGGATTCCATGGTATATATAGGTAAAGTGGATCTCACTCTTCCACCACATTGCATGATAGGTGTTTCATGTGCACAAGATTGAGGTAGTGGGAAAAGTATCATTGAAACCGTGAAATTATAGGTATTCGTCACAATAACATGAAACTAATGTATCATCATGATCACTTCACATGGAATGATAGACATGATTGAGATCAAATGATGCATATGAGACTATGTAATGGATTTTCATGATCACTTCACATGACATGCAGTAGTGTGATTGATCCATGTCTATCTATATTTATAACCTCTCATTCTATCTATTCTTCATGAAATGCTATAGTTATTATAAATCATGTAACCATTAGATGATGTTACTCTGCCATGGATAAATGATTGACAGCTACTAAAGGTGTCACATGATATGAGGATATAAATTATTGTAATCTTATATTGTTCTTAATGAAAATTTGATACATTATTATCATGGTTGACTTTCCTTTATCACATGATAGCTTATTTGAATGAAAATCCACACATGCGATGCTTCATGTGATGAATGGTTTTCCTGAAATAGGTCAATCTAAATGTTGGCGCATAATCCATAGTTCTTCATGTGACCAATGCTTATTCTTATTATGACCTTTGTTTTTAAAATAAAACCATACATGAATGATATAGATTTCAGGAATGGTGACTCAATGGTAAAACATAGCTATTTCCCATTAAGGGTGGTCGATAAGAGATTATCATGATTAAAAAATTACTTCACAAATCAAAGGATGTAGATGATGATGTGGAATAAATCAAATGAAATGGATCATCATGATTAGTTAGATGGTGTTATATACAGATGTTTTAGGAAGAGGAACAATGTATTGTAAAGATTCTTTCAACATTGAACATATAAAAATATGGTCCACACATAATGATATTTATTTCTCCATCATACCATTGAAGTGAAACTGATGTTTGGCACCAATAACACTTGAAACCATGCCCCTCACAGGCTGCCTCACACCCACGAGCGATCCCCCAGGTAGCCTCTTATGTGTCGTACATGTGCATATATATACATATTTCTTCTTATACATGCTCTCTCTCTACCATATCCTTATGCTAGCCAGTTGTAATGGCTCCCAGGCATGGTCTAGTAGTGTCTCTCTCTCACCCAAATGTTCCATGGTTTAGTTGGCTAGCTATCTACCATGGATGGAAAAATTTTCATACATTTGTTGAAATTAATAAGGAAACAAATATTATGAAAATTTTCTATGTGGGAAAAAAAGATATACCGTTGTAAGAATGAATCTCATTCAATTATAATCAATAATTATACTTCTAAAACATATCATAGTTAATCCATGAAAAATATAATTTATAGTTTTACAAGATTCATTCTTCTCAAATCCCAAATGAAAAAGTTTTAGATACACATATATGGGTGTTATAAAAATTCCCCCACCCTAGAACATGATTCATTAGAAATGAAATGAATCTGATTCTAATATAAACATTGAACACTTTTCAACATTCCGGAATAGATAATGAGATTTGATACTAAAACCCATGAATGTATTCATCAAGATGAGATTATTGACTAAATTATTTATGGTGTTATAAGGAGGAGTGTGTAAAACATGGGTTCTTGTGATGAAAATAAGTAATCCTTTGGGATTATAAGATAGATAATATTATCAAGTCATTATGTTTCCTATAGTAATATTCTCATCTTGTGGTGTGAATATCCTAAATTGAAAAAGTTTATATTTTGGGAAGGAAGATAGATAGATTGTGGGATCGATGATAAGGGGATAAGATGTCTCTATATATCCCTAAGAAATGGGAATCTTTCCAAAAATAGTTCTATGGATATAATCCCTACATATCAAACTCATGCAATGGAAAAATTGGTTCATAGATGAATAAATCTTGGAATAAATATTCTATTTATATATATTTCTCAAACACATGAGAGGGGATTCTATCATTTTATGATAAAATCCATAGTAAGTACCCATGTTTCTAAGGGGATATTTCATGGATCTTGATCTCATGCCACATTTTAGTATAAAAAGCCTACGATGTTCTACAAAATTTGTGGTCATATAGGATATACCAAGTCTCATATAGATTCAAGATTTGATAATACTAGGAACCCTCAAATATGTCTTAAGGAAGAGATATTGACTCTCATTTTTTCATTGGTCATAATATGTAGTATTCATTCCCTGATTTTTTCTAGGTCCATGTAGTGGACACCATAATATTTTTTGTCTATCTATTTTAGCTCTAAGATTTTTCTAATCTTTTGTATGAATATTCTTACTAGGTATGTAATATAATATTTCATAGTTATACCATTATTCATTTTTGAAATTGTAATTTTTTAAAATTTTACATTTTAAATGTTTTCCTTTTTTCATAAATCAAAAAAATTCCCGTCCACCTAGAAGAGAATCTCCATTTTCCTAGAGTTCCAATTGTAGGTTTTCATCCTGGATAGAATTGTCTCTCTATCAATTGGTAGTGTATGGTTTTCTGAGTTGGACTATTTAGGGAGTATTTTTTAGGTTGAACAGCTTATACCCTATGCTATTGTTGTTTATGATCATATTAATTGGACATTCATTTTCATTAGTTTAGGTTCATGTAGATTAGAACCTATCATACATTAATATTCTTAATACAAATAAAATGAATATTTTAGAAGGGATCTGGGAATCTACAACCTTACTAAGGATGTGAAAGATGGATATTCTTGAAGGGATGTGGCACCCTGTATTCTGGATGAAGGTTACGAAGGAATAATATTCATGTTGGGATCTAAAAAAATATATCGTTAATCAATATTATGAAGGATGGATCTTCATGCGGGGATATGACGTCATATATTCCTCAGGTGGTTTTGAAGTAGGGATATTCACGAGGATAATGAAACCCAAAATCTTTATTGAAATTATAAAGAATTAATCTTCATGATGGGTTAGACAACCCTAAATCCATAATGAATGGTATAATGAAATAATATTCATGAAGGATTATAAAACCATGCAACGTTTATGAATAATTGTAATGACTTATATTCATGAAGTGTCCTAACATCTTGCTTCCTTAATGATATTATGAACGATGAATATTCATGATGGGTTTTGAAACCCTGCATCCTTATTGATATTATGAAGGATGAATATTCATTAAGGGTTCTAAACTCTTCAACCTCACTGATATTATGAAGGATGAATATTCATTAAGGATTATGAAACCATGAATCCTTCATGATGGTTTTGAAGGATGGATATTCATGAAGTATTATGAAACCCGGTAACCTTTATAAATGTTATTAAGGATAAATATTCGTGATGGCTTCAAGAACCCTAAATCCATGAGGAGATTATGATGGATGAATATTAATTGATGGTTCTAACAACATTAATCCATCATAAAGGATAATAATGATTAATATTGATGAAGGGTTTTGAAACCCTACATCCTTTAAGAAGGTAATGAAGAATTAATATTCACGAAGGGTTCTACCACCTTGTATCTTAACATAGAATGAGTATGATGTGCGGTGAAGTGATTGAATCATGGTTGATCTCAATCTGTCGGATTTTCAATGGATCAGTGCTATGATAATGTGTATTGCAGAACTCGAGTCAAATCCTCAGTGATGGTACTATTTTTTAGATTCGATTGTTTGTAAATTTATATATTGAATGGGGGATTGTTTTTAGAGGTTAATTAAATTATTTGATGGATTTTATTAAATTTAAATATTTTTTAATATTTCATTTATTTCATTTTTGGGATTTAATATAATTATATTATTCATCTTTTTTTTATATTGAATGAAATTAATTCTTACATTAGAATACAATTTATCTCAAAATTACCAAGTGTTGAAGATTTAATCCAACCGTTAACATAGTTAGGATTCAAATATAAATAAATAATGTTTAATTTTTGTGTATTACAGGTTACAATAATCCAATAAATCCACACAATGATCAAAATATGTCATTATTCCATGAACCTTTAAATTTAAAATACATAATGTTAACCTAATAAATATTTAATGAAAAAAATCTCTCAATCACCTAACAACCCTAAATTATGAATCAGCCTAATTGGATATTTAATCCAAACATGAGGTAATATGTTTTATATTGATTATTTTTATGTGTTAAAAATAGATGAAAAACAAATCTGGCAATATATGAGTAGCGTACCGAACATGAACACGAAATATGATGAAAATTAAACACAAACTATTGATTAAATAATAATGTGAAAGAAGGGAATCCTTTTCAAATTTATTTAAAAAGTTTTTATAACATTAATACAAAACCTATGAGGGAGGATGACAATTATTGATGATTATGAAGAAACATACTTTAACATTCATTTGAAATGAAAAAAATTTACACGATTACAATTAGAAACAAGTAAAATCCAATATGAAAAGGAAAGTATAAGAGACGTTTCTATTACTGAAACAAGAGTATTGAAAGTAGTACTAGGAATTTATAAAGGCTATGTTCATTCAAATTCTTCTACTTTGGTACATAAATTCAATCCTCTTTCAAGTAAAATATTGTAGTGTATTTAAAGCCCATGGTGGTGGATTATTTTCCATCCAAAATATCCCCTCATGTTGGGTAGAATATTTAACAAATTACCTAGATGAATATAGAAGAATATCATTATTCAATGTTTTAGATTGTATTTTTAAAGTTCACACCTCTAATTATCACCCATTAGTCATTTGGATCCAAAGTTATGGTTATTTTCCTATACCATGTGTTATTGTCTAGTTTTGTGTAGAATTTATTCAAGGTATACAAGTGATTGAATTTATGGACATGAAGATGACTTCAAATAGGAACCATTTATTCTAAAAATATGAGAACCTATATATTTAATTTCTTCTAGGTAAATTAAATCTCAATTGGACATATAGATTGGATTAAATTCAATCAGTTGTAGAGTATTTTCAAATCCCCATTAGAATTGTGTGTCGGATTTCATCCATCAATTTGGCCATTTATATGTTGATTTGGGCCTTGAAATAATTATACAAGTTGTAATGTTATGTTAGAACTAATTATGGTAGAATATAAATGAATTTATAATTTTTCATTAAGCCTAAAAAATAAAAAAATCCTAGCTAGCCCAGTTTTTTTGGAATAATCAATGATCCCTCTTGTATCGTACATATAGGCCACCAAATGGAAAAATTAGCCAAATATCCAGTTGAATTATTCTTTAGAATTTGAATAATAAAGAAGATAATTAACATAATTTTAATCTATATATTAAAAATGACCAGATCAATAATTTTTCGTGTAATTTAATGAATTCAAATAATTTTATTTATATATGTTTATTAATTAAAACATGAACATTGAATAGAAATTAATCAATTTTTATTAAAAAATCAATGATGAGTGTAATGAAAAATCATAAATGATTATGTAATATCAACTCCACCACAATTATTATAGAGAATTTCTTCATTTACAAAAAAATATAAAAACATAACAAAATATTTTTCAGTCACTAAGAAATATTACTTTTTTCCACAAATCATGGGAAGACAAGACTAGTTCACTCATACATAGAGCATTCAACCATTATTTGTTACTATGACCACAATTCAATATAATTAATTTTTTATGCGCAAGATTAAAATTTGAAAATGTGGGGAGTAAAATCATACTCTTCTAAAGATGATGTAAATTCATTGAATTATATTAACTCATTCAACAAGAAAATGTGAAAATCACATATTTTGTATGATCTCTCAACATTAATTCCATTTGAAAAAATTAAAAAATAATCAATAGGCCATTCTAGGATGTTTTCATTCTCTATTTTATGTTATTAATATAATATCCCAAAGAGGGGAAAATATGTTCAATAAACTATCATGGAAAAATAAATGTGCAATTTTTCAAAAAATGAGATACGGTAGGAAATGGAAACACATATTTTCAAGGGAATGATTGTTTGAAGGAATACAAGAGGGAGAGAAAAAATTGAAAGGGTATTAAAAAATGAAATATGTAAAAAACACATAACATCAAAAAAATATTCAAGAAAAAATATTTAAAGTGTCCTTTTTTTGTTTTTTCATATTTTTCTTCATTTTTTTGAATGTTCCACATGGAAAAAATCTCACACTCATCTCCCAACCCTTGGGTAATCTTCTCACAACACTGATTTTAATATTTATAAAAATATAAAAGGTGGGGTATGATTTATATTTGACCTCCATGACACAACCAATTATATATTCTTTTTTCATATATTTTTCTGAACACTTTTCAATAACATTTGTACAAAATAACATAAACATGAATTCTTTCAATAAACACACCAAATGACAAATTATCCCTTAGACATAAATTTATTATTTCCATCAATAATAATATTACATAATGAAAATATTGAAATCTGGTACCTACAATGAATTCCAATCCCCTAGACTGAAATTTCAATTTATTATGCAATATAAATTCAAATAGATGTTTGGTGGAAAAAAGATTTGCCCTTGTAATGTGGATATCTAAAAATGGATTTCATAGACCTAAAGTGGGTTTCAAAATGAGTATCAGCATAAGGTTAATGGGAGGATATTTGGCTATTTGTATTAACATGTGGTTCATAAATTGAGTATATTATATTTTTTTTTTCTAAACTAGTAAATTCACCTCATAGGTCAAAAACTGAAGACTCACAATCAGAGGTGAAAAATACACAATATGAAAAGATGGTCCTAACCTTGGCACGAAATCTAATGTTGATCCTTAGGGTTCGATAAGTATCATTTTCCAAATAAAAAATTGAGTATTCAATTCTTATTGGTGTTGAAAAAAATTGTTTTACCCATGATTTTGATAAAAAATACAAAATTATTTAGATGAAATATAGTATTTGGTTCCTTAAAATGTTTTGAAAAAATTTAAAAATTTCATATTGATTAGTTATAATTATTTTTGTATTTTTTTATTTTCTTTAATATACTCATTCATAAAGTGAAAAAGTGAGAAAATATTTTTATGAACAATGTTATAAAAATAGAATAATTGTGAGAATGGTAGATGAATAAGAGGAAATAGTGAATGATATAGAGAGAAAGTGGAGGAGGAAAAATAGATATAGGGAGAGTTAAATGGATATAGTTTCCCCCTTGTTTGGATGTGGTGGGAAAAAATCTCAATAAATTGGTGGTACTACTCCAATAGTTGGAGATCTGATTGGAGTTGATGTATTTCCGAGGGTATATGTCCCCACATGTTGATGTTTTAACCGATTCTCATTAATCATGAATGTTCATTTAGACTGATGATCTTGGAATTTCTATTCACTAAATGGGTAAAAATTAGTAAAAATAAAAGGACCTTCCCAATGAGAATTATGCTTACCTAGGTGAAGATAAAATCAATAATTGAAGAGAATTATATTTTTACGTTGATGAAATACCATTAAAAAGATGTGATTTTTATGGAGTACCTTTTACTTTTATTTTTAGATTTTTGAATTCATGTATTTATCAAGGATAACCAAATACATTTCAATAAACTAAAATAACCTCCCATCACTAGTATTTTCAAAATCAACATTACATGTTTTAATAGAATAAAAATATTTATGTTGGATTTCAACTTGTAAATGACATGATTTGAAAAAAAAAATCCTTAATGGAGACATCCCAATGGGTGTTTTATAGTAAGTTAAATAATCCCAAAGCACTTCCCTAATTATTTTAGGCATGTATTTTTATATTGTTTTAACAATTCTATAAATCACCGATTTCACTTCACTGATTGAATGTTTATCCATTCCATTTGTTTTGGGGTGATATGAAATTGATGTTTTATGTACAACCCCAATCATTTTCAAAATGAATTCCATTGTATGATTAAAAAAACGAGTTCTTATGTCACTTACCAAGGAATGTAGAGTTCCAAATTGATAGAATATATGGGTTTCTAATAACTATCTAGTAGTTTTTGAATCATCCCTTATAGTGGGTTTTCCCTTAACCAACCTAGAAACATAGTATTCCACAAGAAGAATAAACGATAATTGATTGGAAGAGGAAATGGCCGTATGAAGTTGATAACCAAAACATCGATGATCTCAAATAAGATTAGGTTATTTTGATACATTTAATTTCATTTGGATATTGTACCAAAATTTTGGAAAGTGGGACAAGATTTATAGAACTCATGTAAGCCCTTGAAGAGATAAATATATTATAATCTATATCCTAGGACCTTTCACGAGGTCCATTGTGCTCCAATGTGTCGACCACTAGGCATTGAGATTCATAATTATAAGATAGTTTAATATTCTTCTTCATCAACACATATCATAATCACCATGTCATATTTAATTTTCCAAAGTTTATTATCATTCCAAAAATAATATTTTGAATCACTTTTCGACAAAACATTTATTGTTTTGAAAAACTATCATGAAAACACAAGGAACCAGGTAATATAAAATTGAGGCATGCTATGGTATCTTTAGAGTGAGATGTGAGAGGTGTTTAGTGGTAAATCTAGGACCAATTATTTTAGAATTAGATGAATTAGAAATTCTTCTCAGGTGATCAACCATATGGTTTTCTTTTCCAGGTATATCTTTTATGTCATGGTCAATCTCTTATAGAATTTGGATCCATGTTTTTAGCCTCATTTTAGAATCCATTTTCTTTATCAATTACATTGGAGTTTAATGGTATGTGAAGATGATGATTTTTGAACCTAAAAGATAGGTCCAGACATTATCCCAGGAAAATACACAATAAAAAGTTTCCTTTTATTGACAGTGTAGTGAGATTCAGTTTCATCTAGTGTTTTTGATCATTAATAGATGTCATGAGGAATTGTTTTCTCTTCATTGACCAAGAAATTCCCCAATGTCCATATAAAAACAATCAAATATCAACTCAAAGGTTAAAAATCAATATAGGGGTTACATTATTGGGGAAGAGATAAGAGAGACATTGATTTCAATAATGTCTCTCTTACAAGCCTCATAGAAATTTAATGAAATATTATTTTGGTGTAGAAGAGTGAGCGAGAGGGAAATCCTAGTAATGTTATAGATGAATCGCTGGTAGAAAATAAAATTACTATTTGATGAATGGATTTATGGAATTGATTTGGGTTTAACAAGTGATTGGGTTATCTCAAATTTAGTTGGATAAAATTGAATTCCCTCTTGAGAAATTATGTTCCCTATAACAATACTTTTTTCCACCCTGAAATGAAATTTTTAAAAATATAAAATAAGGATATATATAACTCATTTTTTATAGGACCAATGAGAGTAAATGTTTGAAGGATTCAAATGAATCTCTATAAATTTTATAGTCATGAATGAATACCTACATGGAATCTACATTGAATTTTGATAATATACTCATCATACACACCTATAATTTTGTAGGATCATTGAAAAGGACAAAATTCATTCTCATATATTCATATGTTCTAAAGGGGAATGTGAAATAAGACTTTTCTTGGTCCTACGGTGCAATTGGGATTTGAAAGTATCTTGAGTATCCATCGACAAATAAATAATGTGACTTCACATATAATATTTCAAGAATTTGATCAAGGAAAATAAGTGGGTAGTGATTTTTGTATGTTTCAACATTCAATTTTTGAAAATATATTCACATATTCCATTTGTTTTTCACAAGATATTTTACCACCTATCTATGTTCACCTGTGACGATAGTAATGCCATCCTTCTTAGGTACCACTTAAATCAGAATAACCCTTTCACTAGGAAACATTGTACAGATAATATCATCTTGAATAATCATGGTGATCTATTCCTTACCTACCTCAATTAAGAGTGGATTGACTCTTCATTGAGGTTTTGTGATTGGATTGGATTATTCTTCTAGATGGATGTGAAACCTGTAAAGGGAAGGGTAGATGCCTAGTATGTCATCTATAGTCCAACCTAATGGTTTTTATTTTTATATAACACATGAAATGGTTTTTAATCCTCAATTTTATTAACTTCAGTAGATACAATGAGATAATAAGAGTAATAATGAAAAAATAATGCATATTTCAAGTGCGTTGAAAGTGTTTTTAGATAATTTTCATCCTTCATTTGTCTTCTATACAAATTAGATATATAAAAATGGATTCCAGTTGGTTTTGATTCATTATCCCCAATTTTTTCCACAATAGATCAGTATATATCCAAGGTTAGATATAATTATATAGAGTTGTCAAAATCCATTTTATTTAGATAGTATATAAATGAAATTTTTATATCAACAACCTGGTTTTTCACTTGGTGAATCATGTTTAGAATTAAAAAAACATATATCATTATAACATGATGAAGATGATGGAATGGGGTTATATCCACTCTTATACATTTCCTTCGAATGATGGATAGAGAATAAAGAGAGATCCTCTAATGGGTATCACATTACTTGAAAAATATTTGATGTGACTAGTGGGTCACCAATTTGTAGGACCCCGGGACACCCTGAGAGGGGAGGGGTGAATCAGGGTGGCAACTTTTTCCTCTTTTAGTTGTGGATATTGTTCCCACATTGGTAGGAACTACTTAAACCTGTATGATGGATATGATCAGCAATTAAACATTCACATGTAGAGAGATGACACAACTATTTTTACTTAGTTCACCACTAAGGGCTACGTCCAAGGAGCATACACCAACAGGTTGCCGGTCGTACCTAAATCCACTATGCTTCACTAGATGTAGATTACAAAGGTTCGGGTACAGTCACTCTGTCCCAGGATCACTGCCTTTACAGTTGTTTAGGGATAGCTCAATGCGTCCCTCGGGTCACTCCCGTTGACTCCCCCAGGCTCACTGCCGTTGGTGAAGTCCCACTCAGTTTATAGACGTGAAGGTCTCTTCAATAAATGTGCATTGATGTTCTTTGTCTCTTGTTCATCATGAGAATTTTCTTGCATCAGGGTTCAGAGTTGATGCTCTTTATAGTTCAATCTTTCTTCTTTAGTGCAATGACTGAATGCACTAGATCCCCTTGTCTTCGTTTTCCTGAATCACAATCATTATGTGATTTCTCAATAAATGATGGCCAGCTTACTCGGCATTCGTCAGAATCAATTCACCATGTATGCATGAGATCATTCATGTATCATTTAGATTTCTTCTTCAATCTCACTTTGCACCGAAAGTATCAGGCAATCTTTAGCTCTTGTGCAGCTTCAGACAGGCGGGCGTGCTTCAACAATATTTGGATCTCCTTTTCAAGCCCAGCGCGCAAGTCACCATCTGGCGTGCAAGTCTTAGGCGCGCAAGTATAACTGGTGCGCAAGTGTCTCCAAAGCACCTGCGCAACTCTGCCTTCTTGAACTTCAAACCTGCGTGACTCACTTCCTTCCTTGACCAAATCACCTAGGGCGCCCTACCATCAGTCGGCGCGCAACCTCTACTTGCGCGACCCAACTACCACTTGCGCGGTTCAACCACCTGCGCGACGAGAGCTCGAACAATCTCAAAGTCTTGAGCTCCGTGAGAAATGAGGAGGGGTGGTCCAGTATTTATAGGCAAACTGGACCCCCTGCGCGGCGGCGCGCAAGTCATCCATCGGCGCGCAAGTCTCGGCACCTACTAGGCACTTGTGCGATCAAAATCCAAACATGCGGGAAAATCTTGCCTTTGCCAAATTTGGATCTTCTGTTCTCAAAAAACCATAGGCATGCAAGTTATAATTCATTCAAGGTGTCGGCGCCCAAGTCTCTTCCCGATACATAATTCACCTACGCGACCTCACCAAAACTTGCGCGACCCTTATCCTTTTGCCATATTTTGATGCTCTGATATTTAAAAACATATGGCGCGCAAGTTTCCTATCCTCCAAGATTATGGCATGCAAGTCCCTTTGCCAAAATCACTCTTCTTCATTTGTTGATTTTGAGGCCCTGAAATTTGGCAAACACTGGAAAACGGCGCCACCTTGTATCTGCTCTTTTTGTACCGCCTCCAGATCATCCATTCCTCTGTCGATGTTCTTTAATCAAACATAGATCGTTGACCACAACTCTTGAACTCGACATGTCACCATGGAATCTCCTTTGTCAACAAATTTGTATGTCGTTTCTCCATGGAATCTCCTTTGTCAAAAAATTTGTATGTCGTTTTTTTGCTTTGTCGACAAGAACGATCACCTCAACAGCACTTCTTCTTGGTGATCTGTATCCTTCAGCAACTCTTTTGCTTTTATCACAAACTCTATTATTGTGATATGTATTCTTTGAAGGAACAGCTTTAGTACCATTATCTTCTATGACAATGTGATGTGCATGGCCATTTCATAAGTCAACTCATTGGCACATTGCCTCCTTCATCAACCGTCATGATAAACTTCATGCAAACCATGTGATTCAATCCATCAAGAAGTCTCTAGCATGGTTCTCACGCAATCATGTGCAATTTCATGGTCTTCAACAAAACCCATTGTTCTCATGCAATAAGGAGGAATTGCATGGTCTTCATCCAAAAACACCATCCTGCTTTAATCATCTTTGGATGGATTACTCCTCACATTCTTCATTGTTGTAAACAATGTATCACCTTTGATACATGTTCTTTGAACTTAAGATCATCACAACAATCATCGGAATCACTACTCCTCTACTTCATCGGAGTACTTCATGATCTCCTTCATTGTGATCTTCCATTCCTCCATTTTATTGGAGTACTTCTTGATCTCTTTCATTTTGATATTCCATTGACAACTATTGACAAAAAATACAAACCTATACACAATGTGGTTCCAACAATCTCCCCCTTTGTATTTTATTGTCAATACCTTATACATCTTCTGAAATGAATTTGTCAATGTAAAAATGAGAATCTTCTATTCAATCAACTTTTCTTTTCAAACATTCATTTCACTTTCTCTCCCCCTTATTGACAAGAAATACAAAGCACATGGTAGGGAGGGTATCAATCCACACTTAAGAAATGTTTCATTAATCATTTCACTCTAAGTCTACTTTAGCAATGCTCGATATAGAAAACAAGAGGATTTGATTAAGTCAACAAGGCTGTCCATTATCCACAGATCATGATACCAACATGAGATGATAACTCATGTATCTTATCTTCAAGGGTTTACCACTTTAATTCTAGGTAGAAGAAGATCAACTATGATAGATAATAATCAACCTGAAACTCCTGCACTCACTTCAGCAAATAGATCAAAAACATTCAAGTGCAATCGACAGGATAAGTGAACTTGGGGCACTTCCATTATCTTTATGTCACTGATCAATTCAGTTACTCCCCCTTTGTAAAATAATCTTTGATCTGAGTAACCAAGAGATAGTGATTGAGAAATGACATACCTTCTCCATTGGCGTGTTCTTCTGGAAATTCACAGAGTAACTGCTTTTGAGTCCAGCTGGACTTGATATTGATTGAAACAGTGATTATGGAAGCTTCTTCATTCTTCTCCCCCTCAAGGGAAACACTCCTCATCATCTTCATCAAGAGTGATCCTTCATCATCATAATCTTTGAATATCAATTAAAGAATCTACTAAGGATGGAAACTTCTTCAGCTTGGCTATCAAGAGTTGACAACATTCACTAATTCTCAGGTTCTCCCCCTGAGAGCATGTTTCACCTTCAATTCCCTGTATTATTAGCACAAATACAATACACAAATGATTACGGGAATAAGGTGGTTCCTTCTTACTTCATCAAGAAGACTTTCTTGGTTGAGGTTCTTTTCTCAACCAAGTTCCTCTGTTCACTCCAGTCTTCAAGCCTGTACATTTGAACATGTATTCTAACATCTGTCAGTGTGGCATGGATCTGTTCACATTATTTTCTGCTTTGTGTGGATAATTGTTCTGCTTAGCAGCCATCATGAATGATACATTCTTACTCCTCTTAAGGACTGATTCTTGCTCTGGTATTAAGGTTAGGCAACCTTTTGCAATGTGACCCGATTTCTTGCATCTCTCACACAGAACTTCTTTGACACGTGTGTTTCTCTTTGTTTGCAATCTCTCCTGCTCTATGTCTTCATCATGTGAAAGTTTTCCTTTTCCTATGTCACCAGCCTTGGCCTTCTCATCTTCATGTTTCCTCATTCTTTTCAAATCTTCTGGCCAGATGACCAATATGTCATTTGGAACTTTTGCAGCTGGTTTAGGTATTCCACATGGGTTCATCCGAGATTCATCCCACTTAGTGTTTCTTTTGGATGAATGACCCTTCAATTTCATGGATCCAAAATCCTGGGTCTTCTCAGCATCCCTACTTGATATCTTCTTGGGGAAATGTGTGTTCACAACATTCTTCTAATTTCTCCCCAAGGTAGATACTTCATTCTTTGACGGCATCAGAGGTCTTCTTTTCTTTTCAACAGTGAAAGCATGTTGATATGGACATGTTCCTGCATTGTGACCACTGCCGTTTCATACATCACAGATGTTATCAAGAATTACAAATCTGTTTGCAGTAAACAGATGCTTCTGGACCTACTGATGTTGCTTCTTTTTCTATGGCTTCCTTCTCTTTGATATAGGCATTCTCTGTGCTTTTCCATGTAAGGGATTATAAAGACAATCCAGTGCACAATGCCCAAATCTGTTGCAGCACCAACATTGACCCACAAATCTTTTCTTCTTTGTGTCTTATATATTAAGTTATTGGGCCATCTGCTTAATCTTTTGTGCTCTATTTGAGGAACCCACTTCATCCTTTTTCTTCCCATCCACCCTAGCCATGGTGGTAGGTTTCTTCTTCTCACCTTTCCTCATCCATATTTTTTTATAACTTTTCTTCCCACCTGCACTGATTGTAGGAGTGTATTTAGAAATATGAGTACAAGATGGTTTGGACGGTACCTTCACTTTCTCAGTTTCTTGTGATAGATCAAAGAGTGAAGTCATGATATTCTTATCACATGTTGGAGGTCTTTTGACAATAGACTCCTCTAGTGAGCATTGAGTACCAGCAGCAACTGATTCTTGATGTGGATAATCAAGAGTTTTCATAATCTTCTTATCACATGTTGGAGGCATTTCAGCTTTCGACTCCTCCAACGAACATTGAGTGCAAGCATCACTCATTTCATTCTTTTGTGAAGTCTCAATATGTGTGTTCTCAATCTTGGTCAACTGAGCTTACAATTTTTGACCCACAATATTGAGGATGATCTTCTGATCTTCAATCGTGATCATATTCTCTTCACAAGTCTTCTTCAACCTTTCAACCTCATCTTCATGCATCTTAACTTTGTTTTGTAACAAAGAGTCAAGTTCCCTGAATTTAATGTAAGTTTCTTCCAAACAAAAATTCTTGACTTCATTGCTCTTCTTCAGCTCAGCTTCAAGTGCATGGATCCTTTCTTTTAAAGTCTTATTGACTTCCTCTTCATCTTCAAGTACTTTCACCCGTTTGATGAGCTTCATACTTTCCATAACTTTTCTTTCCAACCCCTTTTCTATATTGTCAGCTTCCCTTTCTAATCGATTGATATCAACCTACATAGATTGGAATAGGATACAAATAATTTCAACCCTTTCTTCTGGAATATCATGCAGATATGTTCTGAGTTTTTCCTGAAAGCTTGAATTCGGGGTATCATCCTTTCCACTGGACTAGTTCTGAGCCATTTGCTTGATACTCTCCAAGCCTAATGTTTCTTCATTATTGGAATGGCATGGAGAAAAAGACACTGCATCTTCTTTGGATGTGGGGGACTTCTTCATAATCTTCTTCTCTTTCTTTTTACTATTTGTCAAAGTCTTGGTGGATATAGATTTCTGCTTAGAAATGACTACGCCATTATCAAGACTGCTCTTCATTATTGACTCTAGGAAAGAAACTCAAATCCTCTTCTCAATAGAATTACTGGATAATATCCAACATACGTTAACCTTTCCCTCTGATACCACTTGTAGGACCCCGGGACACCCTGAGAGGGGAGGGGTGAATCAGGGTGGCAACTTTTTCTTCTTTTAGTTGTGGATCTTGTTCCCACGTTGGTAGGAACTACTTAAACCTGTATGATGGATATGATCAGCAATTAAACATTCATATGTAGAGAGATGACACAACTATTTTTACTTGGTTCACCACTAAGGGCTACGTCCAAGGAGCATACGCCGACAGGTTGTCGGTTGTACCTAAATCCACTATGCTTCACTAGCTACAGATTACAAAGGTTCGGGTACAGTCAATCTATCCCAGGATCACTGCCTTTATATTTGTTTAGGGATAGCTCAATGCGTCCCTCGGGTCACTCCAATTGACTCCCCCTGGCTCACTGCCGTTGGTGAAGTCCCACTCAGTTTATAGACGTGAAGGTCTCGTCAATAAATGTGCATTGATGTTCTTTGTCTCCTGTTCAACATGAGACTTTGCTTGCATCAGGGTTCAGAGTTGATGCTCTTTATAGTTCAATCTTTCTTCTTTAGTGTAATGACTGAATGCACTAGATCCCCTTGTCTTCGTTTTCCTGAATCACAATCACTTATGTGATTTCTTAATAAATGATGTACAGCTTACTCGGCATTCGTGAGAATCAATTCACCATGTACGCATGAGATCATGCATGTATCATTTATATTTCTTCATCAATCTCGCTTTGCACCGAAAGTATCAGGAAATCTTCAGCTCTTGTGCAGCTCCAGACAGGCGGGCATGCTTCAACAATATTTGGATCTCCTTTTCAAGCCCGGCGCGCAAGTCTCAATCTGGCGCGCAAGTCTTAGGCGCGCAAGTATAACTGGCACGCAAGTGTCTCCAAAGCACTTGCGCGACTCTGCCTTCTTGAACTTCAAACCTGCGCGACTCACTTCCTTCCCTGCCCAAATCACCTGGGGCGCTCAACCATCAGTCGGCACGCAACCTCTACTTGCGCGACCCAACTACCACTTGCGAGGTTGAACGACCTGCGCGACGAGAGCTTGAACAATCTCAAAGTCTAGAGCTCCATGAGAAATTAAGAGGGGTGGTCCAGTATTTATAGGCAAACTGGACCCCCTGCGCGGCGGCGCGCAAATCATCCATCGGCGCGCAAGTCTCGGCCCCTACTAGGCACTTGCGCGATCAAAATCCAAACTTGCACGAACATCTTGACTTTGCCAAATTTGGATCTTATGATCTTGAAAAACCATAGGCACGCAAGTTATAATGCATTCAAGGTGTTGGCATGCAAGTCTCTTCCTGGTACATAATTCACCTACGCAACCTCACCAAAACTTGCGCGACCCTTATCCTTTTGCCATATTTTGATGCTCTGATATTTAAAAACATACGGCGCGAAAGTTTCCTATCCTCCAAGAGTATGGCATGCAAGTCCCTTTGCCAAAATCACTCTTCTTCATTTGTTGATTTTGAGGCCCTGAAATTTGGCAAACACTGGAAAATGGTGCCACCTTGTATCTGCTCTTTTTGTACCGCCTCCAGATCATCCATTCCTCTGTCGATGTTCTTGAATCAAACATAGATCGTTGAACACAACTCTTGAAATCGACATGTCACCATGGAATATCCTTTTTCAACAAATTTGTATGTCGTTTCACCATGGAATCTCCTTTGTCAACAAATTTGTATGTCGTTTGTTTGCTTTGTCGACAAGCACGATCACCTCAACATCACTTCTTCTTGGTGATCTGTATCCTTCAGCAACTCTTTTGCTTTTATCACAAACTCCACTATTGTGATATGTATTCTTTGAAGGAACAACTTTAGTACCATTATCTTCTATGACAATGTGATGTGCATGACCATTTCATAAGTCAACTCATTGGCACATTTCCTCCTTCATCAACCGTTATGATCAACTTCATGCAAACCATGTGATTCAATCCATCAAGAAGTCTCTAGCATGGTTCTCACGCAATCATGAGTAATTGCATGGTCTTCATCAAAACCCATTGTTCTCATGCAATAAGGAGGAATTTCATGGTCTTCATCTAAAAACACCATCCTCCTTTAATCATATTTGGATGGATTACTCCTCACATTCTTCATTGTTGTAAACAATGTATCACCTTTGACACATGTTCTTTGAACTTAAGATCAGCACAACAATCATCGGAATCACTACTCCTCTACTTCATCGGAGTACTTCATGATCTCCTTCATTGTGATCTTCCATTCCTCCATTTTATTGGAGTACTTCTTGATCTCTTTCATTTTGATATTCCATTGACAACTATTGACAACAAATACAAACCTATACACAAAGTGGTTCCAACACAATTTCTATGGATAAGATGAACACAAGGACATCAATTTTTGTTCTAGATTTCATAAGGAATGGTTTTCTGTGAATGTGTGGAGTTTTTGAATAATTTTTCTCGCCTTCTATGTTAGGGACATAAAAAATAGCTGGGATGATAATATTATTTACCCATAAAAGGACATCATTTATTATTCCCTTGGTATTCTCAATTCAATGATTTACTAACTGGACGAAATCACTTATTGGGTCTAAGGGAGCTTATAAAATGTTTCTAATGATGGATTTTGTAATGAAATTAATCGAGGCCCCTATTTCTATATATGAATCATCAAAGTTGTAACACCCTATTCATAATTGAACTATAAAGGTCCCTAGATCATTGAACATCATGGGTAAGAAATGTCAGGTTGATACATTTTCAATGGTCATAAGATGTCTCTTATGGGTGCACAATCATTTAATAAACATTGAATACTTTAGGATTTGTTTTATTGAAATCATGAAGGGGATGTTGAATTAAAAACAACGATACATGTCGATCTTTTTATGATTAGGTCCAAATGGATTCTTTGGATTAGAGACAACTTGAGGAAAAGAAATTGTGTTCCTTAAATGGATGGAAACTAGTGAGCAACTAGATTCATGATCATTTTCATGTTTTTTATTCTTTTATTTTTTACATATGTAAAGTTAAATGGGATTTTGTTAATTTATCATAAGACATAGAAATTTTCCTCCAAGGTCGAAATGAAATTTCACTAATATTACCCTTGGGGTTTAGAAAATTTTGAGTTACAATTTGGGAATAAATTGACTATTTTATCAGAATAAGTGGAATTAAGGTTGACTAATTTGGTTTCAAATTTTTTTAAGGCTAGAAAGGTTGATGTAGAAAAGAACATACACATTTCTTTCCCATGTATTCCTATAATAACAACATGTCTTTTATTGGGATTTCCATGATTTGGGTTCTTCGTAAACTACTTGTATTAGGTTTATAATTTAGAAGGATTTCTATGATAGTGGAAACTTGGCTGATCAGGAAGAGTATCACTCTTTTGATAGTGAATAAAAAAAGGATAAAATTGTTGGAAGTTTACACCTCCTTTACAATATTGAAATTGTTTTGTATTTTTAGGAGGTCATTGAGTGAGATGATAGATTGGATTAATATACCTCAAGCATGGATTAGAGGTAGAAGAGAAGGGATCATGATGGGGTTGGATAGAATTTCAAATGAACATGCCTGATAGTTGAGGGTTGATGTTTTGATGAGAAAATATTTTGTTGAGTTCCATCGGTCCATATGAATTTGATAGATCATCTTGTATTTGTTTCCATGTTTCAACTAGATGAGATGGTGAGTTTTGGATTCCACATTTTTTTATAGGTCCATGGAATTGGGATTGTGGAGAAGACGAGGTTGGGGATTTTGTGTAAACCACTAGCTGGAAGAAAATACATGAAAATTGACTCATCCACTTAGTCATATTTTATGGGATTAAGGATTAATTCTCATATAATTTTTAACATGAGAATATTCTTGAATGTGTAATTTCCTCATGTTTCCATCCTTATTGCTTATGATATTTCATGTAGTTTCAGGAGTTTTTTCTACAATAGAACCACCACTTTTCGTATCAATGAGGGTTCATTACAAATACAATATCCCCTCATAGAATTATTGGATCAAGAGTTTTTCATAGAATTGGTGGGTTGGTCACGCTTCTAAAAGAATTTTGAATATCTATCAGTACCCATTAAGTCATTCAATATAGAATTTATTGATACCACCAATTTAATTTTGGATATAAGTGGTTAGAGAATAAGGCAATAATTTCTCTATAAATAGTATCCTCAAATAATTCCATGTGTTAATGGAACCAATATGGAGGTAATAGAGACATGACTTTGTATATTAATGTGGGGATAAAGGGAATACTTGAAGATGGATTTGTTCTTCAGAAACTCGTTCATGCTTTATAATTGAGAATACCACAAAGAGAACTATTATGGTAATATGTGGATCCTCACACGATAGACCATTTAAATGAGAACAAGGATGAATAAAACCAAATTTTTAAGTCAAAATCATCCTCGATATTTATACATTTAAGTCCAACGGGTTGGTAATTCATATCAGGGGTAGAAAGTTCTTTAAGGGTTTGTTCCCTAGTATTGGAAATATCTAAATCAATTAGATGGTAAATTAATTATCCTAGAGTTATTTTATTTTCCTAAATGTTCCACTTAATTTAGAAAATAGTTTTTTCAATTAGTAGGTATAACAAATATGATTGATTTTTTGGGAGGATACAAGGCATTTAGATAAATTTTGAAGGATGGGGAATGTGGTTTTTTCTTTTTTTCTAAAAAACTGAAATAATATTATTATATTAACACCATACATGAAAATAAATCCATTTTAAGTGTATATTAATATTTCCAATTTATAATTCAATATATGGATGCTCTGCTAATGTGTATAGCGGCACTCGGGTTGAATCATCGGTTATGGTTTTATTTTTTAGAGTTGATTGTCTTTTATTTGTCTTTGGAATTGGGGGTGGGGGGATTGTGGATATTAGTTAATTATTTATTGATAAAAAATTATTTAACAACATGATAAATATTTGGGTGAGTTCATTATTTGGGATTTAGTGTATAGATATCCTTCAAATTTTCAGTATATTGAATTAAATTAACACCCATTTCGCGAGATGATTTTGATCAACATTCCCAAGTGTTGAGGTATTAATCATACAATTAACATAAATAGGGTTCTAATATCAATCAATACATGTTTATTTCAGTGTATTTATGGCTCCAATAATTCATATTATCTACACATTAAACAAAAAAATTAATTATTCCATGAAATTGTTTGTTTAACACATAAAATGTTAACATAAATAAATTTTTAATGACAAAAATATCTCAATCACTTAATATCCCAAAATTACGACTCATAAAAATCGTATATTTATTAATCCATTGATATTTTTAGTAATATGGATTTTTATATATGGGATTATGAGTTAAAAATAATATAAAAATAATGTTACAAGATAAGATTAGTGTTCCGAACACACACACGAACGGTGAATAAAATTAAAAATGAACTTTTTATTGAATAAGAAAGAGAAAGAAGGGAATGGTTTTAAATATTGGTATAATTTTTATTAAGAAAATGTGTATTAAAAAATATAATGTGGGAGATAATTATCAATGATGATTAAGTAAGATTCATTAATATTCAATAGAACTGACAACAAACATACAAATTTACAATTGAAAAGAAGAGAAAAAATAGGAATGGAATGTGTATGAGTGTTTTATATTTTCGAAACAAGTGTATGAAAATTATTTTGAGGACATTGTAAATGATATGGGAATTTAAATTTCCTCCTCATGTTTTTAAATGCCAACCTCTTGTAAGGATATAGGGCAGTGTATTTATAACCCTAGGTGGTGGACTTTTTCCTTCTAAAACACCATCTCAAGTTGGATCGACAATTGACCATTTAGAAAACTGAAAATAGTAAAATATCCTCATTAAAAGTTTTATATATGTATCTTAAAAGATCACCATCCCATATTGGAAGACATTATACTTGGGGATCCAATGTTGTGGATATTTTCTTATACCATGTGTAGATATCTAATTTTGTGATGAATTTTTCCATGGTCTAAATGTGAATGAATTTATAGATATGATAATATGTTTGAATACAAGAAACTTTATTCTAAAAATTAGAAATATGATGGTTATAATTTATCCTCAAAAAATTAAATTTCAATTGGATGCCTAGACTGGGATAAAATTCATGAATAGTGGGTTGTTTTCAAATCTCTGATAAAATTGTGGTCTAGACTTGCATGCATCAATTGGGCTCCTTACTGGTTGATTTGGGTCATTAATTTTCAATACCAGTTATAATGCAATGTCACTATACTTCTAGTAGAGAATAAACTATTTTGGACTTCTTTATTGAGCCTAAAAAATATAACATCCCATCTAGTCAAGTTTCATTTTGAGTATTAATAACGTTTCTTTTCTGATCCATATATACCTCCAAATGGATGAACTAGCCAAATCTACAGTATAATGATTTATATCATTTTAATAATGAAAAATAAAAAATATTAATAACATAATTTGGATTAATATATTAAACAATAAGATCAAAATATTAAATTTTATTATAATTTAATTATTTCTAACAATGCTCTTTATATATGGTTATGATCAAAACGTGGAAATTGAATAGAGATTAATCATTTTTCAGTAAAAAATAATTGACGAGATTAATTTAAAATACTGATTTAATATGAAATATTAATGATTCTAATGATGTATAGCATAATCAGATAGTTGGATTATGTGATGTGTAAATCATTCCTTAAGGTGTGTAACATGAGAATGAGGTAATAGGGAAGACACGCTGGGTAAGATCACAAAGAAAACTAAATAATTGAGCTCCATTGTGGTGTTTACAGGGCTAATGGGGATTTTAGGTCTTATATTGTAAGGAGGAGGCACCACTGGTTGATAGGTAAAGGTAATTTATATAGATATAACTTTGGTATGGTCGAGAAGAGGGATCCCAACTACTTTCCAAGGGTTGTGGGAGGTTTGTGAGTATTAGAACAATTGGACATTGAAGTAGTGTATAGAAGAATGAAAATAAAATCAGGTTTTCTGAACCCTGGGGGTAGTTCATGGAATACCCTATAAAAGAGGAACTTATGTTATGGGCATGATGCTTATACACTGTATCATGGGGCATAGGTTCTCATGATGAATTCCATCAAAACGTTCAAGAATAGATTATTACATTCCTGATTTGAGAATGGGTACCATATATGTTGATTCAATATTGAGGATTTCAATTAAAATATTATAGTTCGGTAATGGGACTTCTAAATCATGATATGAGAATATATGAGTTAGTAGGTAGTGGATACTAGTGAATATAGGTTGAACATTAGTAATATAGGGAAAAAATATCACACATAGTAAGGGAAATGGATCATCGGTTTAAGGGTGACCTCTCGTACCGTAACAAAGCATCCCCTTAACACAATCTTTGAGGAATTTCTTTATTTCCTTGTGATGCCTATATGGGTCCCTTAATATTACTCACTCCCTATTACTGATACACTATATTAAAGAACTAAGAGAAACGAATCGAGGGTTTGGGGTTCAATTTTAAGTGTAACATCTCAAGAAACTAAAAAATTTCAATTTTTAATTCTAAACCATGAATATTATTTATGGAAAAGGTAATATTTAAGGATGGTTAGAGAAACCTAAAAGTGGTCTTACAGCATACTGAAAATGTTATCATAATGATAGGATGTCACAAGTTATTTCTTTAAATTTTTCTTAGACCTGAAGGGTCCAACGGGCATGGGACATATTGTAATAGGGACATAAATTAGAACCTAAGGTCTTTGATTATTCATTATTTATGCTCAATATTTTTCATAATTTGTATAGATTATGATATTAATCATATTATTCTCGAATTATTCTTGAATTATTCTCAAATTACCATTTTTGGTATTTTGTCCGAATAAGTTTTGTTTCTCTTTCACTTGAAGTTTAGTGTCTTACAATTTTAGCCATTAGCAGATATAGTTGATGGTAATGATTATTTGATAAAAGAAAACCTAATTTTAGGTCACGGTATATGGACCTTGTATCAGTGTAGTGTTAAAAAACAACCTAATTAGATTCAAAATGTCTGAATTACTCTGAATCCCTTCTAAATGGGGTTGATATTTCTAGGAATCATATATTAAGGTTATTGATTCATGAGTAATGGTATAAGACATAAACCTAGAGTATGATTGTGAATCATGATGAGATGATGAGTTCTACTATGTTGCTTTCTTGGATCACAATCATTTTAGGTCCTTTATTGAATGGAGGAGACACCTCTGGTTTATGGTTCAAAGGCTTTTATATAGATTTAACTTTTTTGTGGTCATGAAGAAGGGTATCTACTCATTTCCATGTTTCTTGAGATGTTTACCAAAATTTTAGAATCTTGAGACACAAAATGTGATTTGTGGATTAATGTGATCATAAATAGAATTGAGTCACCCCAAACATTGATTGATCATGGCCAAGATCTTTTCGTCCTCTCATAAATACTGTTGATGAAGGTTGATCTAGGTAGTTTAAAAATGTGCAAGGGGAATCCCCCTACCATGAAGATTAATGTCATGTGATCAGGTGGTTATTCCCATGTAGTTTAGTGTCATAAAACAATGACATATTCTATTCAGTTTTCCATAATTTGGAATGGAATTAATTATTCTGCATATTAACATCATACGAGCATGATGCCATAAACCAATGATAAATAATAATTAGTGTCCTTGAGGACACCCTGAATTGGTTAGGGGAATTATAACATGGAATAATTTTCTCCCTTATATAGTTTTATGGGTAAATAAAAATATGATGGAGCTTATTTGGTGTATATATGACTTATACACAAGATATCCATATGCAGAGTTGACTCATGTGTAGGAAAAATAGTTTGTATGAATCGACCATCCTCAAATAGTTTATGGTCTTAGAAGGTAGACCATATATAGGGTAATATTCTATTTCTGTTGTTGACATTCCCTTTGGTTCACTCTATAAATATTTTGAGGGTGGGAACTAGGAAATAGTTAGCTCCGTTGATGATATTCCTTTATATAGATATATCTTGTATGCAAAAGTAGTTTGTAAGTGTTATGTTTATTTTTAGGTGGAACCATGTTTAAAGGGGTCTGGAAGCAAATAAATATTCTATGATAATAGGAATCAATCAACACATAGTTATTATAGAGAAAACTCTGTCCAAAGGTCTAAATCATACCCATGGAGAGGGAATTTTTTTCATTTTAGCTGGGCTTAGTATTATGGAATATGGGAGTCAGTATTTTTCCTATGATTGTAGAAATAAATCCACACACATTTCTTATAACGAAAGGTTATCTACATAGATCAAGCTCATGTGTTGTGAAAGGGGAATTATTATATTAAATATTTTTATTGGGACTAGTATTAGGGGGCCTAGATGTCTCTTTTTATCTTGTATATATAGGAATCAAGCCATAAATGCTTCTTTGAAATGAAATATCCTTGTATTGATATACATCATATAAAAAGTAAGAGAATATTTTTTCATTCATATTGATCGCATGTATGTAGTGGGTTCAATAGGATGGATCTCTCTATGTAATTTTGTACATACATGATAGTCCAAACATCATATAGTGTAATTTCATTTGACTAGGACTTTATAAGGGATGAAGTTTTATTGTCATTCATCTTTGACTAAATGATATTGAAGATTTTAATGACCAATTTAGGTCATTTGGGTCTTCATAAGAGATTCATACCCCAAAATGAAAGGGTATAATTATAAAATGTTATAAAATTTCATTATTAATGGATATAAAACGTAGATGTTAAATATCAGTGGTATCCAAGTATACTTGAATAGTTGGGATATGGAATGTAAAAATCATAAACCAAAAACATCTGAGTCAATTTTAGGTGGATATCAATGGGTAATTGTTAGTTTTTCATAATAGTGGAAGTCTGTGTTTTACATGGTTAGGAAAGTAACACCATGGATTAAGGGAGAACCCTCATCTTATACGAGAACAACCCCTATAAACTATCTCTTTGGTATTTTATTATTCTTTAGTGAATCATAG
This sequence comes from Viscum album, assembly GCA_963277665.1. Lineage (NCBI taxonomy): Eukaryota > Viridiplantae > Streptophyta > Magnoliopsida > Santalales > Viscaceae > Viscum > Viscum album. The sequence continues at coordinate 467,512,955 of OY728160.1, read as the reverse complement.
TGGGGTTCTTTCTAATTAGTCAGTACATGTTACAAATATGCTATAGGATAGAACCAAGAGTACATGGAATAATGGTCAATATTATTCCAGTAGAATATGTTCTGAAGTTATCAGTTTGTTTAAAAAAAGATACCATAGTCATGAATTTGGTTCATGGTGAACATAATATAAATGATGTTTTTGAACACCCTTAAGGTTATGTAAATTTTTATTGAATACTTTTTTAGGGGAAGGGCAAAAATTATGTAACACTTGAGTAAAAAGTCATAAGAGGGGATTATTTGACCAATTTGAAGACCTCATGTCATGTAGTTTAGAATAATGTGTTAATGATATAGTTCATTCAATTTTAACGGCATACATTAAGGAAAACATCTATGAAATTTAACATCATGAGGTGAGAATTTTTAATGTGGTTTAGTATCATATGACTAGGACCTAGATTCCATCCAGTTTAAATTATTTCTAATAAGACTTGTATTCCATGTAGTTATTTTTCTTGTTGTTAGGAATTAGATTCCATGTTGTTAAAAGCCTTACTTCTTTGTATTAATCTCATAATGGAAGTTGTGAAATGTATTTGTTCCCAAACCATACAGTAGTAAGGGTGTTACATATTCCCCATCCATTATGTCCAATGTGTAATATATTTTATAATATACCTTAAATATGAGGCAAGGACCATCCCACACGAGTTCCACCATTTGAGGTTTCTTCCCAAGTATCATTAGCGTTCTAAAAACCAATACCAAATTTCAATACAGGAACAAGCATAAGAAAATCCTTTAATATGAGACTCACACAATCTGGTTCTAATGGAAATTGAGGTTTTTAAACATATTAAACATTTTATAGCTGAGATTTTATAACTCATCCATTAAATTATTCGATTTTTTAACATCCAATAGTTTTCCACATATAGTAGTTTGAATTGAGGGAAACTAGAATTTAATGGATAGTAATTCCATTGTTTGATATACCAATGAGTATGGGTTATCTTTGGTAGTAGTACTGGTTGTGGTATTCAAGGACCATAAACTATGCATGATCTTATCTAGAAAATAATTCATGTCATTTTATATAATTTTCTGTATTATACTCAGTATATTCTTATTAGAAAAATCTATTTTTCTCTTTTCTACTACATGATAGTTATTTGAGTGGATGGACCCGATGTTTTACTCTTGATAAAAACTATTCAACTCATTGGCATAGAATCTACTGCCATTTTCCATTAGTAACAATTTAGGGACACTAAATATAGTGATGATATTTGATTTCATGATAGTTATGATAATATTTAATGTGAATCAATTAAGGGTTATGACCTCAACCCATTTGGAAAAGAAAGAAGTAGTAGTGATGATCACTTAAAATGATTAGTTGTAGCTAGTGGATATGGAACCATGATATCCATTATCTATAAATAAAATATGTAGGAATATATTTAAATATTATAAAACATTTCGTAATAATGGATGAAATTTTCAAGGATATGACATGCATGTAACTTCTTAGTGAACTCTATACTATTTAGTATCATCATTATCTCTAAGTAATAAAGCCTCATAATTTTGCGGGAGAGCCAAGTTCTATACTAGTGAGAACTACAGGAGACTATGTTTATTTCCTTGATGATGACAAGAGTCTCTTCTTATACAGTTCACCTAAGGAGGAATCCTTTATATCCCCATTTATGGAGGGATTTCTACTAATTTGGCCATCTAAAAGTGTGAAGTTTTCCACCTAGAATAAAATCTTTTCCCTTTTGTCTTGATCCATTTTAGAGGTAGTATATTAAGGAATTAATCCATCTATAAAAAGATTTTGGCTCATCATGTACCGGGGTAGCATTGAACATACTGATTTCATCCATGTCATAATAATGGTTGTTGATACATCCCTTTATATGTTATGCAAAAGACAACCTCATTCTGGTTGGGATCATCCAAGATTGTGGCATCATTTGATAGTTCTTTATCATATGAATTGTGTGATCGAGAGATGTGTTGAAGTGTTTCTTTGAAAGGTAACTCTTCAATAAGTCCCCTCACGTAACCAATGAGAGTTTCCAATTATTCCATTTTGATAGAATATTCATCTCTTATATGTTTTATCACTAGATTTGATTCTCCTTTGACAATCAGATTAACCATCTATAGTTTTTGTCCAAACCCATTTACCATAATATGGACTTAGTATTTGAACACATTATTAATGAATAATTGAGACAATGAGAAGGAGTATGGAAGAATTTCATTGATAGGGGAAACACTGAAAATCCCTATTTCATTATAGTAAAGATTTTGATTTTCCATTTTATAAGCTCTTAGTCTCTAAGAAGCCCCATCAAAATACGTATCTAATGATTCGGGGGTGTTATGGTAATAAGAAATGTCTTTATCTAGAAGTTTAATTTCTATTGGTGTGATTCATGGGGAAGGATATTCCATGACTAATTTAGAAAGTTCATTCACTTTTATTTCCTTGTATGACATGAATCAAATATCGTATTATTGTATGATAACATCCCATATAGACAAAAAACCTCATAGTATAGGGAGAGTAAGGACATACATGAGTTGGTTAATATGAGATACAAATTGGAATTTGTGGTACTACAAGAAATGCCTCCATTTATACACTGTTATATTGAGTGAGAGGTAGTGATTATTGATATTAGATTATTCAGTGGCAGTTTGTAGAATCATTTGGTTGAGATAGTAAACATTGTTCTCATTACCCATATCATTTATCTATAAGAGGAATGTATCGATTGATCACTCTATAGAGGACACATATTTGATTATTGGATTAAAATATATCCATGGAATTATGACCTATGGACATAGAAAATACTTCTTGATGTTCTTAAAGGATTCTTGGTAGTGATAATCTCATTGGTAGGTTACTACCATATTAATTATCTTTGTGAATGGGAGACATCTTCTGGACATGTTTCCAATAAACACCTGATATAATTGAGGCACTATTGGATCTAATTCATCATTTTGATATTACAAGGAGTAAATATATCTTGAATTGTGCTATTTTTTTCTGGATCAATGTCGTTTCGATAGTGGCATTCAATAATGTCGACGAAGTTCTATGATGTTATCTTGAAGGAGAACTTTATAGGATTCATCTTCAACCTATATTGCTGAAATTTTCCATATATTTTTAGAAAATTAGTGAATCCATCACAATGTTTTTTGAGAAATTACTACCATGTCCTCAAAATAGTGTACTATGATTTTCTCTAAGAATGGTTTAAAGATATGATTTATGGAATGCTGATAATAGGCTGCAACATTCAATATGAAAAATTCCATGACATGGTATTATAATATTTTTTATGTTCCTTAAGGTTAGTGGATCCCTCATATTAAAGGGATATATCAATAATATTATACCCTTAATACCCATCCATAATGGAAAGGTCATAGAAGAAATTTGTTTCATCAGTTTAGAGGTTCATGATTTTTACTGGGAAATTTTCTTTAGGGAAATTCTGATTGAAATTCATAAAGTTCATATGGACCCTAATTATCCCATTATGTTTTTATATTTTTACAATGTTATATTGAAATTTTGGGTACCTCTTATATAAATATGTATTTGTTCAATTTTATATACTTATATTATACCCTATTGGTGTGAGAGGGGTTCATTCTCTTGGCTACCTACATTAATCATTCATGGTAATATTGTGATCCGATGTGATGAGTAGCCATGTAAGGTTCTAGACTAGGAATTTGTATATAATTACATGAAAATACATAATGATGCTTCTTTAAAAATTAAATATATATATTTATATATATATATCTTCTTCCAAAAGAGGCATGGAGGTACTGATCAGCCTAGACTATGAGTATTGTTTTAATTATTAGATTTACCGTCCAAAACACATTATTGGTCATGAAGACTCCTTCCTCAAATGCCAAAGGTACACCCCAAATATTATCCTATTACTCTTCCATTTCATCTTTGATAGAATTATTCTCAATCATGGTAGATAATATAGGGGTACCTATTCCCACGATGTTGTATGAGAGGTTACCAAAAGAAACATTCACACCCCGACGTATGCAGGTGCGATGGGGGTACCAAGGAGATGTTTTATTTATTTATATTACAATCATTGGTAAAATAGGTATAAATATCCCAATATTTAGGGAATTTCATAGGAAAATTATTTATTTTCATTGACATAGTGGACAAATTTCTAGTTCTAATGGATCATATTCCTATCTTTATTTTGAAAAACAAACTTCGAATAGAATAATTTTTACTACATAGAAATGGTCCAGTGATATTTTTGTTTTGAAACATCCCACTTGTACTGATTCTACTATGTTGATTTCGTTTATAGGAAGTACATAGTCAATATTAAGTAATATATTGGGATATTTATTAGTGTTCCCCATGAAATTGGGATTGGAACATGAATATCACCCTATTTTTTTGGTTTTTTTCCTTACCTCTATTATAAAATAACCTTGATATATCGAGATTCATATGGGTCAAAGGGGGTGTTTCACCACATAGTATTCCAACCTTTCCACTGATGGGGTATTTCAGACTTTTATGATGTTTCGATGGCACCACCTCATAGATGTGAAGACAAGGTCTTTTGAGTAGGTTATTATATTTTTTGACTTGTTAAATAACCAAAAACATTGTACTAAACTTATGGTCCCTGAACTGATCATTATTCATGATAATTCCTAGGGAGTTGTTATCACTTCTATCAAACAACTAAATGTTTATCTAAATTAGTGAAAAATAATCCATTATTTATACCTAACATTGGAGGGTAATAATTGAGGTGAGGTTAATACTAGAACCATTGTTAACTAGATCCATTTCGGCATTGATGTAAGAACTTTGAACTTCTTTTTAGGTACGTTTTTCCCTTTCTTTCCGTTTTTGGGAAAAAGAGGAGTATCTGGAAATTTTTGAAGTACACACTGTGTAATTTATGAGTACACGCCATGTACTCCTTTTCCACTCAAGATCGTGTGATGGCCGTGTCCGGACCACACACACGGTGTGTATGAATGATGTAGAGGCCGCTTAAAGCAGAGTACAGAAAATATGAGTACATGCCGTGTACTTCATTAGTACACGCCGTGTATTTTTTTTTCATTAAACAGACCAGGGTCATGCCCCATCGACTGAACCATATTTCTCTCCAGGTTCATCGACCGAGAGTGTTCTGTACAGACGCGTATCTTCTTCAAGCCATCGAGCCTCTGTCTGGTCTCCGAATCAACTTATGTTGATTGCATTGGGACTGCATCAGTATGTTCTCCCTTCTCCTAGAGCATTGTTTCCCGATTCCTTTTCTTTCTCAAGTTATCAAGGGTTGAGTGTTTTGTGCATTTTCATTGATCTACACTGTTCTATAGAAAATCAAGCCTCGTGGTTCAAGTATATCAAGTCACTAGGATCGAGGTAGGTGGTTTGTTTCCCTACGTTGAAACTCTTTGAGTTTTCATTGAAAAAGTGTCGGATACCCAATTATTGGGTATTTCGAGTTAGGGTTTTGATTCTGTATTTTTATCTTCCTTAGATTGCATGTATTCAGTAGGTTATTAGATGACTGATAATTACTTTTTAGCTTGTTTTTGGATCACCCCATGGGAATTCCCCCTATTTTGGTTGTTTATCGCCGTTTGGCTTAGGTTTCCCGTGAGGTATACGTTGTTGCATTGTTATCCTACCTTGATATAATTGATTGCATGTATTACCTGATGTTATATGATTTTGATGAATTGTATCTATTATCCAAGTAGGTTTTTGAGCTTACTTTCTGCTTCTAAAAGTCGATTACGCACGACTACACTTCTCAGGGCTGTGGGAACCCGGTGTGGTAGACTAAAGAGGTAATTGATGATTAAGGGATTCCCTAGAGAGTATGTTATAAATTAGTATCATTCGAAGGAACTATGTAAATGGGACTTTGTGATTCCATATAGTGTCCTTAGTTACCTATCGATACTATAGGGGGAATTAGACATAAGTGCTTCCTCAGCGAGTCTATAGCTATCGTTTCAAGACCGCATGTGAATTGACAGTGAGAGATTCCCAGAGTGTCTGTGCCTTTGTATGTTTACGTGACTAGAGGGGTTTTCTAGTGTGATCCACCTAGAGATTCACTATGATTATTTTTGGTTGGTTGTGATTAGTCCACCAAGGGAAAGAACAGTCTTGGGTTCTGTAATGCTAGATGTTTATGTAGTTTGCTGAGATACATGTTGTGTTACTTGCTTTTCCTTGGAAATATATAGATATTTTCTAGATTACTTGGTTAATAATTAAAATATTATTTTAAATTAATAAATAAATGTTAATGGATATTTATAGGATTGTTTACTTTAGAGTACTCATATTTCTCTGCTGCATTTATTTCCTTTACATTTTCTATATTGCTCACTAACAGTAGGGCACATATCTTCTGATGATTGCCTACTGGGATTAGTCTCACACCCTGTTTGGGTCCATACATTTGACCCAAACAGGTTATATGGGTGCGGGTTTGGATAGGTATTGTGGCCCTTCTACTTCAGTTACATGATTGATGGTTGGAGCTAGAGAGCATAGGACCGAGCCTAGTCTTGTGATGCTACTGGAGTTATTGTTTACTTTTAGTCCATTGTTCTCAGATGAATTTTAGCACGTTGTTTTGTTTTCTAATTTCCTTAGATATATGTACCATGATGCATCATTTTCATCATTATTATATTATACATTGCTTCCTCTCTTTAGTTTCAGTTACTGTATGTTGTTTACCACTTCTGCTATTGACTGTTATTTCCTTTCTATGTATACCTTACCAAATGAGGGCATAGTTTCCCCAATGACTCACCAAGTCCCTCGATGCTAGTCAGTAGCCTCTGGTGTTTGGGGAAACGCGCTTGAGGTCATGTAGAAAACCAGATACAGGGCACTAGTTGAGTGGCTTTGGATTCGGGTCGTTACAAAGTGGTATCAAAGGAGGTTCTTCATTTTCTATTAACTTACTATTTAGCGACATTATATAGGGATAGGATGGAATAGTTAAAGGGTAAATAGCTATTCTCGGGCGTTCTAGAACCCGTGTACAGGGAAAAGGCCAGATTACCTCGAATATTGTAATTTTCTAGTATTGAAAATGTTATAGTTAAATTGTTTTCACCGTTGGGGGTGCACTTGTTTTGTGCTGTTAATTTTTATATGATTGTGGTTCTATTTTGTTGCAACCCGATGAGATGAGGGTATGTCATCTCATGCATCATATAGTCACATGTTAGAAAATCACATTTCATGTATTTTGCCATGCCATCATGTTTGCATTAGAAATTTCATGCTGTTGTGATATAATTTGTGATAGACATGCATGATGTTGTGATAGATGTTGTGATAGAATACGTGATATGTTGATAGGGTATCCGTTGTTTAGTGGTTCTTTATCAAGAATGACAAAATTTAGTCTTAGAGGTGTTATGGGCCCTCGAGGATCTAAATTTGGTGGGTCGTGAGTTTGTTATACAATTTACTGCATTGATAAGATGCCAAGATTTGAATCGTGGGGAGTATGGGCCCCCACGGATCAGAATTTGGAACCTTAACGCCAGTTTTCTGTGTTTTCTAGGCTTTGGTGCAGTTTTGAGGCTACAGTCTAGAAAAACCCAGAATACATGGCATGTACTTTTTGCATACACGCCGTGTAGTTTTAGCCATGTCCCTGACTGTGTTGGGTAGAGACATGGGGTTGTAAAGTTTCATGTAGGAACAAGCCGTGTACCAGCTTAGCAGGTTGTGTTGTCTGGAATAGGTATCCGGCCATGTCATGAACAACACGGGCTGGGGTTTTCCTTCAATTGCACATCGTTTCCCTTGAGAACATGTCGTGTATTGTTGACCATGTAGCCAGCCGTGTATCCAACAACACGGGTTGGTGTTATCCTTCCGCGTACACATCGTGTCCGTATGGAACATGTCGTGTAGTGTCGACCGTGTATTAGGCCGTCTCACTAACAACACGGGCCAGGGAAGGCATGTCAAGTACACGTCGTGTCTCCTTTGACACTCCGTGTTGTAGTGGTCCATGTACCAGTACATGTGACTAACAACACAAACAAGGAAGAGATCATAAGGAAACGTCGTGTAGTGGACAAGCAGGCCGTGTAGTTTCCGGCTGGGATAGTATGTGTTCCTAGCCGTGTAAGATTGACTGGGTTGGGAGAAAAGGGTTAGTACACACCTTGTAATTTAAGAACACATCGTGTAGCCGGGTGGTTTTCACAGCCATTTATGGCCAAGGTACACGCCCAGGGTAATATTTTAAGAAACACACCGTGTAGTCATGTTTTCCCAAATTTTAATGTTTTTCTCTCCTGTTCTGTTTTTCTCTCATAAGTTTCTTCTGTTTTCATCACTAATGAAGGTGTGATTTTTTCTGACCTTTCAGAGCTATGGCACCAAGATTTCCTCTCGTTTCACGTCAAGGACCGGGCAGTGACAATTAACATGATACGACAGATCAGGGACTACCAGTAGTTACGCCCATCATTTCAGATATGGAACCTGAGTGATTACAGACACTGGTGATAATTATCAATTCAGAGAGGGTTTCATGAGATTCATACAGACCTTCCAGGGAGTCATAATCTTACCCAAACTATGGCAGAGCTGGCGCGGGTTTTTCAGTAGTAGCATCCTCCCACATTCTCACAGGATGGAGGACCGCAGGCTGTGGAGTCATGGCTAGAAGCCGTGATATCAATCTTCGAGCACCTGGAGACGCCTACGGAGAGGAGAGTGAATCTCTCAACTTATAGTCTATGAGAATCCACCAAGAGATGGTGGGATGTGGTCTCGCAGAACGGGCGCCAACAGGCTATAGCTTGGGACGAGTTTCAGTGTACGTTCTACGACTACATCTACCCGGTGACACTGTGGGATGATAGAGCTAGAGAGTTCATGAACCTATAGCAGGGTACTCTAATAGTTATTGAGTATTCCTCCCGCATCACTGAGTTACAGCATTTCACTCCCGTTTTGGGTAATGAAGAGCTTTTTTTAGCGAGGAAGTTTGAGGAAGCCCTCAGACCGGACATCAGATCGTAGGTGAATGTCTTTCAGTTGATTTCTATTACTCTGATAGTCAACCAGGAACTCATCACAGAATGTAACTTGAGGAGAATGAATCTACAGACTAGGGCAGTTCAGTATTCATGGCTGACCTTTTTCAGGAAGACAGTAGGAAGCGCCAACGAAAGTCTACACGAGGTGATCCGAGGAAGCGAGGAGTTCCATATGGAGACTAGATCTTCCTTATGGAAGCCAAGTGGTGTGTTATTAGTTTGGGAGGAGCAGACATAAGAATCCCTAGTGCTCGAGTGACCCAGTGGAGTGCTGATCTTGGGGCAAGATGGGTCATCTGCAGCGTTTCTCCAAGGTTCCCCTTCCAATGGCTAGTGAAGGAGGATCAGTTTTGACTCAGCGTGCAAGAAAAGGATTACGAGTTCTGTAGCAGGCTGTGGGCTGTAGTTCTTCAGGTCATTCAGGTCATGTTAGAGGCCGTGGATGCAGTGGTCAGGCTCAGGGAGGGTCATCTCAGGGATCTCAGGCCGCTACACAGGGCCAAGGTACAGGCCAGACTTTTGTGGTAGAGCAGATTCATCAGGGGCAGGATCCCTGACCCTCTACAGTTCGAGGTATGATCTTAGTAGCCTTAGTTTTATCATCAAGACTTTTTGATACTTGTTCTTCGCATAGATTTATCTCTGTTGCTATTGTGGAGAGCCTTCGGCTCTGTACATTTTAGTCTACTGACATGTTGACTCTTGACACGCCCTTGGGAATGAGGATATCTATCGTACGTCAGTGCAAAGAGTTCCCTCTTGAGGTTTCAGGGTGTCACTTCTTATGGGAACTCTTTTTCCTAGAGATGACGGGCTATGATGTCATTATCAGGATGGATTGGTTGGTTCCCTTCCAAGTAGTCGTCGATTTCTATCGCCGTAGGGTGAGTTTTGTATCACTAGACGGTAGGTCCTTTCTTCATAGAGGCAAGTGGGATGTCCATGTAGGTAGAGTTGTACCTGAGCATCATGGTCTAGGAAGAGTTACAACCCAATTTTCTATTTTATATCTGGATGACAAGAGGAATTCTTTGATTGAATTTCTCCAATGGTTGATCACTTTCTATATGTCTTCCCTAAAGACTTTTCAGGTCTTCCTCCAAAGCGTGAGGTAGAATTCTCTATTGAGCATGTTCCAAGAGTGGCACTGCTATCCATTCCTCATTATAGGATGGCTACACATGAGTTGCAGGAGCTCAAGATGCAGTTGGAGGAGTTTCAGGCAAAGGGTTTCATCCGACCCAGTACTTCTCCATGGGGTTAGCCTGTGCTGTTTACGAAGAAGGCAGACTACACCCTTCGTCTTTGTGTGGATTATTGGAAGCTGAACCAGTTGGTGGTCAAGAACCAATATCCCTTTCCAAAAATCAATGACCTCTTTGACCAGCATTGAGGATCCAGGGTGTTCTCAAAGATCTACTTAAGGTTTGGTTATCATCAGTTTCACGTTAGACCATCAGATATACCTCTTACAGCCATCAGGAGTAGGTGTGGTCTATATTAATATACATTCATGCTGTTCGGTCTCATGAATGCACTAGCAGTCTTCATGATGCTGATGAACAGATTTTTCTATCCTTACTTGGATCCCTTCATGGTGGTTTTCGTGGAAGACATCTTGGTGTACCCTCACACTCAACCCGACCATGCTACCCATCTTGAGATCGTTTTGAGTACACTAAGGGAGCATCACTTATATGCTAATATCTCAAAGTTCAAATTTTGGATGGATGGGATTCACTTCCTGGGTCATGTTATCTCAGAGAAAAGAGTATCTGTAGACCCAGAGAAGGTGAGAGAAGTAGTTACCTAGGTGTAGTCGAAGAATTTCTTCGAGGTATGGAGATTCTTGGGGCTGGTAGGTTACTACATGCTGTTTATACAGGACTTCTCACACTTAGTAACGCCGTTGACGGGCTTGATTAAGAAGGGGGTAAAGTTTTTTTGGTTAGAATCCTGTGATTTATCCCTTCAATAGCTAATGGGGAGGTTGAATTCAGCACCAATTCTAGTTTTTTCAGAGCCGGGAAAGAGTTATAAAGTTTTCTGTGATGCATCTGGAATCCGTCTTGGATCAGTTCTTATGCAGAAGGATCATTTTGTTGCATATGGATATCGATAATTGAGGACACATGAGAGGAACTATCCTATGAATGACCCGGAGTTGGCTGCAGTTGTTCATGGTTTGCATTATTGGAGGAATTATCTTCTGGGAGAGCATTTTGTAGTGTATACTGACCACAAGGACCTCTAGTGCATATTCTCGAAGCGTGAATTGAATCCGAGACAGTGGAGGTGGGTTGAGTATCTGCAGTCTTTTGATTTCAAGCTTGCCTACTTGCCTGAAAAAAAAAATGAAGTGGATGATGCACTGAGTTGGAGGACTCAGATACATGCAGTTCAGGAGGCCAACAGTGAGTGGAAGCATATGGCTCTGTTCTCTGAGATTCATTTGGAGGTTCATGACAGACAGGGGCAGACTTTCCTTTCTTCTGTAGTTGTTACCTCTACGCTTCATGACAGAGTTCGAATGAAGAAGCTAGCATATTATGAAGGCCCAGTCATACGGGAAAGTGTGTCAGGAAAGGACCCTCTTTATTGATGGACCGTTGGCAAGGATGAGTTCCTTTGTTTCCAGGGACGTGTATGGGTGCCAGCAGATATACATGAGGAGAAGATGCGATACTTTCATTCCTCGGTTTGGGAAGTTCATCCAGGTGTCACCAAGATGTGTCATGATCTACACCGCCAGTATTGGAGGCCAGGTATGAAGAGGGAAGTGGCTAGTTTTGTCAGGAGGTGTTCCACCTATCACCTAGTGAAGACAGAACACCAGTGGCCAGCAGAGATTTTGCAACAGTTACCCATTACCGAGTGGAAGTGGAACGATGTCATGAAGGACTTCGTGACAGGGTTACAAAGATTGTCGAGAGGGAACAACACGGTATGGGTTGTCATTGACAGGCTCACGAAGGTTGATCACTTCATGCCGATAAAGGAGACCTTCAGTGTCGATGATATTGGACGGTTGAATATTTATGATATTGTGTGCTTTCATGGGGTTACAAGTACCATTATTTCAAATAGGGATGTCAGCTTTACGTCGCATTACTAGCAGGGGATACAGAGGGCCTTGGTTGTACAGGTACTTCTGAGTAAAGCATACCATCCCCAGATAGATGGCCAGTCAGAGTGCACGATCCAGGTGCTGGAGGATATGCTCCGAGCATGAATTATTGAAATTGTTGGTTCTTGGGAGAAGCTTATTCCTCTTGTGAAGTTTTCCTATAACAACAGTTTTCAGGCGACTATTCAGATGGAACCGTATGATTATTTGTACGGTAGGCCATGCCGATCACCTTTGTGCCGGCTGGAGGTAGGAGAGGTAGCTATGGTGGGACCTCATCTTGTTCAAGAGACCTTAGTGCATATATAGTTGATTTGGAAGAGGATGGCTACATCACAGTATTGACAGAAGTCTTATGCCAATCTGCGGAGACGACCACTGGAGTTCAAGGTCGGATATCAGGTTTTCTTACGTGAAACCCCGAGGTTGGGACACAAGAGGATCAGGAGACATGGTAAGCTTTCACCGAGATACATTGGGCAGTTTGAGGTTTTGTAGAGATTGGGGCTGGTTGCATATAGGTTTCAGTTGCCTCAGAGATATCAGGCTATGCATGACCTCTTCTATGTTTCTCAGCTTCAACGCTATTTCTCAGACCTGTCTCATTTTTTTCGACCCGAGGAGGTTGTGCTGGATAAGGATGCATTGTTCGAGGAGCATCCTATCAGGATTGTTGATCGTAGTGAAAAGGTACTCCATGTCCAGCCTATTCCTAAGGTACGGGTGCTATGGAAGCACAACCGTGTACATGACGAGACTTGGGAGAGGGAGGCCGATATGCGATCACAGTGGCCAGAGTTGTTCGAGGTTTCTTCATCACCACCTTGTTAGGGAAATTCATGGACGAATTTATTTAAGGGGGGAAGTTTGTAAGAACCCAGACCTTTTTCTCAGGTATGTTTTCCCCTTCTGGGTTGTTTTTGGGAAAAAGAGAAGTTTCAGGAAATTTTTGAAAGACACGCCTTGTACTTTATGAGTACATGCTATGTAGTCCTTTTCCACTTGAGACCGTGTGCTAGCCGTGTCCGGACCACACACACGGTGTGTAGGGGTGATGTGAAGGCCACTAAAAGTGGAGTATGGAAAAGCTGAGTACACGCTGTGTACTTCAGAAGTATAGGTCATGTATTTTCTTTTTTTTCATTAAAAGGACCGGGGTCGCGCCCCATCGAAAGAACCATCTTCTTCTCTAGTTTCTTTGACAGAGAGAATTCCGTATGGTCATAGATCTTCTCCGAGCCTCTGAGCCTCCGTCCATTCTCCGAATCGACCATCGTCGATTGCATTGGGACCACAATGGTATGTTATCCCTTCTCCAATACCTTTGTTTCCCAATTCCTCTTCTTTATCAAGTTATCGTGGGTTGAGTGTTTTGTGCGTTTTTGTAGATCTAAGCCATTCTAAAAAGAATCAAGCCTCGTGGTTCAAGTATATCGATTCCCTCGGATCGAGGTAGGTGGTTTGTTTCCCTACGTTGAATGTCTTTGAGTTTTTGGTGCAAAAGTTCCGGATACCCATATATCAGGTATTTCGAGTTAGGGTTTTGATTCTATATTATTATCTAACATAGATTGCATGTATTATTGAGGTTATTAGATGACTGGTAATTTCTTGTTAGAATGTTTGAGGATCACCCCATGGGTGTTCCCCCTGTTTTGGCTGTTTATCGCTGTTTGGATTAGTTTACCCATGAGGCAAACCTTAGTGCATTGTTTGCCTGCCTTGATATAATTGATTGCATGTATTTCCTGCTGTTATATGTTTTTGATGCGTTGTAGCTATTATCAAATTAGTTTTTTGAGCTTACTTTGGGCTGCTAAAAGTCGATTACGCACGACTACACTACTCAGGGCTGTGGGAACCTAGTGTGGTAGACTAAAGAAAGAATTGACGATTATGGGATTCCCTAGAGAGTCTATTATAAATTAGTATCGTTCGCTAGAACAATGAGAATGGGAATTTTTGATTCCTTAGAGTGTCATTAGTTAAGTATCAAGACTATAGGGGGAATTAGATGTAAGTTCTTCCTCAGAGAGTCTATATCTATTGTTGCAAGACCACATGGGAATTGACGGTGAGAGCTTCCCAGAGTGTCTGTGCCTTTTTATGTTTACTTGACTAGAGGGGTCTGCCAGTGTGAGCCACCCATAGAGTCACTATGATTATTTTTGGCTGGTTGTGATGAGTCCATCAAGTCAAAGAACAAGCTTGGGGTTTGTACTACTTTTTGTTTAAGTAGTATACTAAGATACCTGTTGTGTTACTTGCTTTTCCGTAGAAATATAGAGATGTTTTCTAGATTCATTGGTTAATAATTAAATGATTTTATTAAATTAATAAAAAAATATGAATGGAGATTTGTAGGATTGTTTACTTTAGAGTACTCATGTTTCTCTACTGCATTTATATCCATTACTTTTTCTATATTGCTCAATGATAGTAGGGTACAGATCTTGTGGTGAATGCCTACTTGGATTAGTCTCACACCCTTTTTTGGTCCTTCATTTCACCCCAAACAGGTTATATGGTTGCAGGTGTGGATAGGTATTGTGGCCATTCTACATTAGGTACATGATTGTTGGTTGGAGCTGGAGAGCATAGGACCGAGCCTAGGCTTGTGATGCGGCTGGAGTTGTTGTTTACTTTTATTACTTTGTTCTCACTTATATTTTAGCAGGTTTTTGTGTTTGTAGCTTTCCTTATATACATGTACCATGATGCATCATTTTCATCATTATTATATTATACATTTCTTCCGCTGTTTAGTTTCAGTTATTGTATGATGTTTTCTGCTTCCTCCATTGACTATTATTTCCTTTATTTGTATACCTTAACAAATGAGAGGATAGTTTACCCAATGAGTCACCAATGCCCTCGCTGATAGTCGGCAGCCTCTAAAGTTTGGGGAAATGCACTTGAGGTCATGTAGCGAACCAGATACGGGGCACCAGTTGAGTGGATCCGGATTCGAGTAGTTACAATTTTTATTATAAACATATTTTTATAACAATCAATGGTTTGATATTTCCTTGAATATGACTTTCCTGATCTTGCATTGTGAATGATTTTGTGTTATTACATTTTCCTAGAGTAGTATATACTTGATTAACCATGGATGCAGTGAAATATGTATCGAACTATTTGAGAATACAAAGGTATTTGATAAATACCTATTTGAGTTCTTTTAAAATATGTTGAAAATATAGGATTGAGATCGTGGATGGGATAGTCACTAACTATTTTAAAATGTCATATTTCTATAGTAGAGTCTAGTACTTCCCATCATAGGTGTTATCATTAAAAGGTCTCTTAGGGGATAATATGGTTGATGTTTATGGGAATGGTGACTGGATATAGGTTTAGGGAGCATATGTTACTGATGGATTATGTTTCACCTATCTACCCCTTTGTTTGGGATGATCAAACATGTTAACATTATCCAACTGGTAGTCCAAAAATATTGGGATTAGATGATAGTTTCAAGATTCTAAGGTGACTACATGTCTCATTGCACATAATAAAGCACTCAAATATGGGTATTGGTCTCATATATGGCTTCGGTGAGTTTTTATCTACAAAATTGGGTTTGACTAAGACTGAATGACCCATTGCTCCATTATCTTCTACGGCCTCAGCAACTAACTCCCCTATTAGGAATAGAGAAGTTGTATTCATGGAAATATTCATCACCAAATAAATTTTATTCTAGTAGAATAATGTTAACAGATAGATAAATGATCTCATTATTTGAAAAGTATTCTGTTTGGGGGGATTATTCTTGTACTCTAGATTTTGAAGGAAAGAAATCTTCATGAGTAAGTTCTAGTGTAGTTCATAGAAAAGAATATTTTTCATTTACCATTTCCTACTACTAATGATTATATTTTCCTTTATGAGGTATCATTAATATCATCTCCTTAGGTACTTTAATTGTGACCAGTTTATGATGTTTTTTTCTACGGGTGGTGTGATTTCAGTCAACTGTCGTTCAGGTTATCTAGTTATTGATATTCTATTCACACGTAGTGGGAATATCTTTCTAGTAACCCTATTCTTCTATTTGGGTAGTGGTCTTAATGGTAACTAACATTAATGATTTATAAAATAATATATATCTGTATTTAACCATACCCTAGAGTAAATCATTGAATGTAAATAAATCATGGATGGTGTGACATAGTCTCAAATAAAAATAAAAATAGCCAAGGTGATCACTGAATAAAACCTTAATGAGTATCCTAGGATTTCATACATTAAGGAGATTATTTTCCTTGGATGAGAGGTGATAACTAAGAACCTACTAATTTCATTAGGAATCAAAAAATTTTATTCATTCATAAAATCATATTTAGCCCCGATCTGTCTTTACCTTCAATAGAGGGAGGATTTTATTCAATTTTTACTCTGCATGAGGTTTTTGGAGAATTAGGGTATGGATAGGTTATTTGGATGGTCCCATTACTATAATGAGTGAAAATGTTTATGTTTTAACTTTAATAGAAAACTTCACCTATGTGATGGGAATAGTACGAGATTTTTCCCTGGTTCTCTAATTTTCATCTTCTAGAGATTATTATATTTATATGAACTTGTGGAATACAACTATGTATTTTATTTTGATCAAAGGTGTTTTCATATTTTCATAATTTTTATATATTCTAAGATCTCACAACTACTCAAGGGAGTGTGGGATTATGAGTGATTATGTTAGACCCTTCCATCTGGTGAGAAATTCGTTGAACCATTCATTTAATTTTCTTTTCAAATTTTAGGTTAATGATCATCATTTTAATTATTGTAGAGATAAATTTATAGATTAATTGTGGAACTAGTTCCAACCATCCTATGATATACCCTTATAGGTGGCTTCTATAACAGATGATTGTTGGACCCACCAGAATCTGTAAATGGCATCTCAGTTTATTTTCCACTTTTTGGTCCTAAGTTCCCGTCATATGGATATATCGTGACACAATGTGTGTGAGATATTGTTATATATCACCCATTTCACCAATTGTTTAAAAGATAGGTTTACCAAAATCTTGAAGGGTAAAAGTGATTCCCACCTATTCAAGTTATGGATTCCTCTAGGATCACAATATTTTTTGTATTCCCCCTAGCTACCATTTAGTCTGTTAAAGAATATATGGGGTTTATAAGATCTCAAGTAACCACCATCTAGACTACCCCATGAGCATGAGGAGTTGGTGATACTTGAAATAGTTACCCTACATTAAAACCCCTATAATTTCAAATTACATTGGAGAAAATATGATCACCATAATAAGGAGGATGTTTTTATTTTAATGGAAGAAAATAGAAATTTTACCAGTTCTTGTGTTTTGGTAAACTATTTTTGTGGTTCCAGAGTTTTCATTTGATTAGATTCTAACACTATTTATGGATTAACTCTATTTTGTTGTGTGTGAGGAGGGATATTCATTTCCTCTTGAAGGTGTAACCCATTGGGAATATTTCCCTTTAGTAATTAATCATTCATCCATATAAGTTTGTGTATCCCACTCAGATATTATGCTACTCAATTATCTAAGAAAGGGATTTCATCACTTATTGGTTGGGAGTATGATTTATACACTCTATTACCTTTATACTTGGTGGAATATTTCCATGTTTGTTAAAAATTATCATTTAGAGGAATCAAGATCTCTTTCCACATATAGTTTCATGTATGTGGAACATTATTTTGTGGGTCAATATCACATAACTCTTGAGGTGTTGTTTCCACATTACACCGCTCGGAATATTAATTTAATTATGTTTAATCTCCTAGATTAATTTTTTTATGTTTATTTAAGAATACATAGTGGATTGAATCATATCTTCATACTCTAAATAAATGGTTAGTTTTTTTATTGCTCACTTCCCTTTTGAGAATCATATTGGGGTCATGCCTCTAGACCTTGGGCTTATTTGATTGTCATGTATTACATCCCTTATGGGGTTTTATTTTATTTAACTGGTGGCCTATTGGTTATGGCCTATTAATAATGACCATGAAGAATTTTCCAACCATAATTTCTGGGAAATCCCCAAAATGTTAGTGGCATGTTTCATGGAAGGAGGACAACTTGTGTGTCTATTGTTGGTAGGCACTACCTTTCTTGGAGAAGACTGATCTCCATGGTGGGATGATAAAAATTCCCATATTCATATGGGTTGGGGTTTATTTAAGACATTGGTTTGTATTCTATGATGTTTTTTCTAAGCATTTTATTACTCCAATGATAATGGTGGAGTTAACCCCCCCATCCATATGGTATCAGGTTGATTTCTACCACTGATGCTTTCATCTGGGCCCTCCTTGAATTTTATAACCCCAGGGGTGGAGGTTGTAATAAAAATTCCTTAATCCCTACAGTATGTGATTTATCATGGATGGGTACCATGGGGGATTCCATCTCAAACTTCTTCATTGGTCATTATTTTTCTCAAACATGGTCAAAGTGTAGTTGCTTCTCAAAGCGAGAGTCTCTTTCTATGTAGAGTTTCGAAGAAATATGAGACTTCAACATCCTTAGTTGAGAAATGATCATTTTTTAAAAAGGGATTGAATTAGAAGCATTTTATAATCCCTCTCCCTCCACTCTTGATGCGTTTTCATTTCTAAAATAGGGTAGCTTCAATTGAATAACCCACTGTCCCACATGTTATTCGATCTCATGATCCCTCGATCAGCTATAAAATTACAGGACACCGCACCTGGGGAATTATGCTATCATGGGGATGGGACAAATTAAAATTATTTTTACTCACCATATACATGGATATGAGAATATGATCAGAATTTAATGATCATTTTTCCTAGATTCATTCTGCTTTGGAGGGGAGAATTTCATAGGTTTTTTCTATTTATTTTCTATCTTATCTACCAAGACTTGGTTATAGTTTCTATGAATATAAAACAGAAAATTTTATTTATGGAATCTAGTTGACCCTTATATCCCTAATAAGGGAGGTGTACATCCTCTAACAACTAAAATGTTTACCAAATGATCTTCTATAATTCAGGAATTAACTCCTCTTTTAGATCAACTGTGAATTCATAATTAGAGGTAGAGATGGGTTAGTAAATTGTTGGAATGTTATGTTCTTTCAACTCCATCAATATAACCATGTAATCGTCTTATTAATCACATACATATTTCTCCACCTAGTTATACCATAGTGTTCCCATCTCAAGGTCACCTATGGATTGAGGTAAGATGTTCTTAGTGGTAGTTGTATAACTATATACAGTTAACCCTAGTTCATCAAGAATCAATATATAAGATGGTGTCTTGATAAAGGGGAAGTATCCTTATCTGAGTAATATATCACCTTGCAGTGGTTATCTATGATGGATGTCACAATTAGGACCACATCAATCTATATCCATGCTACAGTGTGCAGAACTATCAAGTTATTTGTCGCCTTTTTATTCAAATGAATGATTTTTGGTTCATTTTGGTGCTACAAATATGATTTTATGACATCATGGATGATGGAATTGATCACATCAAGATTGAGAGCCTCACATTGTGACATGGTAAGAATATGTAGACCATCTATTCATTTTTTAAAGGGAATATTAGACAATAATATAGTGGTCATCGGAGTATGTTGATGTCCATATGTCATTGTGGAAATATGATCCCAATACTGAGAAGTTTTTGAACAATACCGGTATGTTTATTTATTGTTTTTAGAAATATATGATTTCCTTTGGGTGGGTTTTGGAATATACAGAACAAACATGGCTCAATAAGGTGAATGAAAAAAGTTAAAATATACATTACCCATTGGTATATGTTGGTGGACCTCTAAAATGGGAGAAGGAATTTGGGTCTTCTCTAGTATAGACTCTGAATGATGCTAGTTCATTTTTTCATCGGAAAGATATGAATTTTCATCTCACTCCTATATGATACTATAGTATTCTACTTATATTTATTAGAAAGGATATGATCCCGCCCAAAGGTTATTTTCAAACTATGTTGATGAAACCTATTCGAAATAGGACTATAAGCCCAATCATGTGTATTTGGAGTGTGATGTTAGATTTCTTCAATATGAATGTGGATCTATCCTAAGGTGATTTACAGACTATATTAAAAACCCCTAGATAGAATTGTGATAGGAGACCGTTATTATGCCTTTCCATTTATAAAAAAATATGTTTGTGATCATCCTGGTTTAGATAAATAATTTTTTATTATTATTGAGTAGCTATCTATACATTTTGGACATGATGATATACTTCTCTAGTTTCTAGGATATGAGTATGTGAATGTTCCTATATCATCATTTGAATATGAAAATGAATCTTGTTCATCACTCCTAGAATGTATTAGAACATCAAAAGGGTGTTTTTAGGTATATAGGCCTGCACATTCTTAGATTCTAGTTCATACTGACAGACGACTTTGACTAAAGTGGGGATATATTCCCACTCCATTCCTTCTTCCTCTCTTATGTGTGCTACCAGGATATCCATGTATTAAAGGTATGGGTGTGTGTGAATATTTTACTTCTCATTAGGTAACACCAGCTAGTGGTATTTTTCAGTATATGTGGGGATATAAGAATACTTTCTTTGTTATGTACCTTTCCAAACCATGTGATATAACCTTGGTTCCCAGATATGGTTGTCTAGGGTAGCGACCTTTTAGTTTATTGCCTTTGAATGGGACTTAAGGAAATTTTAGGATAATTATGAAGGTATAAGTTGACAAGATCCCTCCTGGTATACTCTAGAACTAGTATGGAGGTATAATAGACTCAAAGATAAACCTTCTTGAGGTTAGGAAGTTATTAATTATTTTTCTCCAGGGATAGAATCCATAAGTGGTTAATAGTGGTGAAAAGAATCAATGGTTTTATCATATTCTTCCTCAAAAAAGGTGGGCTTGTGGTATTTAGTGCCTGAAGACCCTTGAAATTTAATTGAGGGATGAGATTATACCAATATGAAATTACTCCATGACCATTGTTCTTTCTACTTGATTTTGAAGGTGTCAAGTGGGTGACATTGTTTCGTAATCCATGAAGGATGTTACTATAGTTGAGTTTCTCAAAATAATGATTGACGGTGTTATGTATTCATATTAAGGTGAGAATTGTGAGAACAATATCTGTAATCACAAGGAAAATAATAAACTATATCATCGATTAGTATAACACTGGAAGTAATAAACATGCCTAATTTTCTATGTATGGTGAATATTTTTGTTTATTCACAATGATGGTTTGGATATTATTCATTGAATATAAATTATGAAAAGGAAGAGTGAGTATAATCTTTTTTTATTGAATAATTTATGTGTGGTTAAACATACTTTCCCAAAAAATGTGTGTTGAATGATGTTTTATGATTATAAAATACTTTTCCATATGCGAAGGTGTCAGCATAGATGAAAGGATCCACATCGGGTTTACTATTTTGTTCATAGAAAATGGAATATTGATTGAAATTTTTTAAATGAATTATATTTTCCTATCTGTTAAGGTGTTTATATAGTTTAACGGTTTCACACTAGGGTTCTTAATTTTGTTTCTAGAAACATCAAAATGTTCCCACATCCATAACAATCTACGAAGCATCTATATAAAGGTGGGTGGTCATTGGTGTTTCTTACTAATGAAACAATGAAACTAACATTAGATGAGAGGATATGAGCTTGGGATCATAACACACTCTTAGAAGGAATTATTTCCATATTTAGGAATCTTTAATATATTTAAGATATATTCAAAAATATTTACCTGATCATGCTATGAGATTGGTTACCCTAACAAAAGGATCAAGTATCAATGTTCACCGATATGAATCCCCATGCATGTATAATAGCATCATATTAGAGACATCATCCCTATGTTTCATATGATCTCCATATTTCTTCCGATTATTACTTAGTGAAAATGGTTTGGTGGATTTATATGTTTTAAAGCCATGTGTCTTGGAACTCTAAATATTATTTTCTTCTTGGGTGGTTATTAGTATTTTTGAATTATGATTGAACCCCTAAGAGAAATAATATACATATTATGAGAACATGAATTAAATCCCATGTAGTTTATATGAATATACCATATAGTTTACCATCTTGCAGAAATTAAATATATCAAGGAATTTGAATACTACCTGTAGATATAAGGCCATATAATGGAATTCTATGTATCTAATTTATAAGAGTAATAAGTGTCATCTTATTGAGTTATAAGGGATCTTACCTGAGATATTTTATTTTGAATACAATGCTCTGAAAGAAGATATGATGTGATAAAACTTACATCTGAATGGATACCCATATTGGAGGCACTTGTATCATTCTAATGGAACAATCATCTTTGATCTCTAAGCCAATTTGAGTCATGATGGGTGTGCGAAACAAGAGGACGTATAGGTTTGGAAGGATATAATTGGAGTGACTTATTGAATTTTTTGAGGCTATCACTCAGATTTTTCCCTAATTATTGAGAGGGGATTATATACTAAGGTTCCCCTGATATTTGATTGGGGATTAAACACTAATGACACCAAAAAAATTTAGTGGGGCATGCACACTGAGGTTACAATAATATTTTATTACAATCCCTGTAAATGAAGATTATCTACAATGGAATACATGATATAGTATGGGGATATTATAGCCTTAATAGGGAATATATCCAGGTGAAATGGAAAATTAGAAAAGGCTAGATATGGATATTGGTCCTTATGAAGGGGTCCAGTGTATCCTATTTATAATTGGAATTCGACCCATGATAGTTTAATTTGTTCCCAACCCATTTTTGGGTATGGAATGATAATTAATTCTAATGAGTACTATTTTTATATATTTTAGGTATATCATAATATCTTTGAAACGTACACCAATTTGGATGCCTATGTCACATATTCACCACTTATCCTTTGATGGAAAAAGAGAATTAGAAAATTGAGGTACCTTCATTAAGGTGGATTCCCATGTCACATATTCATTCCTTATCCTCTAAAGAGTAAATAGAGAGAGCAATAAAAGGTATAGATAATATATTTTTATTATACTAAGTCCCTTTCAAGGTAAAATATGAGATAACTTCCCCTAACCCTCCATGCGGTTTAATAAATCACATGTGTATTTTGGGGGATGTGACTATGAGACCTCAAGGGGGTAACACAATCATAAGTGCATGATTTAGGATGAATGAATAGTGTTAAACATGCCTTAGGATGTATATAAAATCTTCACAATAAAGTGTGAAATTTTCAAGGGTTTGTATATTAAGGTCGCCATGTCCACGGGTGTATGCATGGCGAGGCCAGCTTGGCCAAGGGATTTCTCATTAAAAATCTAGCATGTCCAAGGGATTTTGAGTTACAAGTTTGATGTATCCAAGGGATTTTATCTGACAAGGTAGATGTATCAAAGGAAATTTTCATGAAAACAATGATGTGTCCATGGGATTTTTCCTTGTAAGGATGACTTTTCCATGGTATTTTTGTGTGATAGGGAAGACATATAAAAGATTTTTTTAATGATAAATATGACACGTCAAAGGGATTTTAACATGATAAGATGAAATGTACATGTGATTTCATTTAACAAGGTTGAAATTTATAAAGGATTTTTCCTGATATGGATAACATGTCCACGAGATTTCATGTGAAAGGCCATCTTGTCTGAGGGATTTCATCTGAAAAGGTCAACATGTCTGAGTGATTTATCATGAAATGTTCGACATGTACAAGGGTGTCAGCATGACATTATTGACATTTCCAAGGTATTTATATACATATGGATAACATGTTGAAGTAATTTAATGGGACATGGATGATATCTCCAGGGGATTTTTTATGACAATCCTGACATATCCAAGGGATTTCATGGGATGAGGATGAAATTACCATGGGATTTCTCATGATCAGGATAACATGTTAATGGGATTTCTCATGATCAGGTTGACATTTTGATGGGTTTCATTTCAATTATAGATGAATTGGTGGGGTTTATGTGATTAAGGGTATATGAATAAGAAAACATGATCAATGGAACATGTGGCCATTAGATAAATAAGTGAATATACCCTAGATGCTTGAATGCCTCATGAGATTGGGGCTCATGTTGCAGGTTTAGGGTGATTTTCCAAGCCGCATTAATGAGTTTCATAACCATATGGTTTTAATGATTTCCATATCATCATTTAATCAAGTGATATAAATAGAGTCATGTGATAAAGTCACGTGATGGTGTCTCATGAACATATCTAGTGCATCCAATGGTTATTAATCCTTCTACACAATTAGGGTTTGTTTTTCATGAATAAAAGAACTTGAAGGGGTATCTCTGATGACTCTCAAAACATAACGTTCACACGAGGGAGCCATGTATTGTTATATTAATCATCTGATCACATAATGGGGTCATGCAAAGGGATATCACAATGGGGGTTTTGTGATGGAGTTTTGTGATTACCATGAAAAATTCTGTAATGGCAGTAGTAAAATATCCCCCACATCATTTATCGATAATTGTATATATGTATTCTCTATTTACCATATCTAAATATATTCAAACTTCCAAGGAGGGTGTTTTTTTACATATAGAAAAATGAGTTATGTGTCTACTGATTAATTGAATAATGGGTGTGTCACATGCACTACCTTGATGTGATGTGAGGCATATCATAAAAACTCTTAAACTATCGATTCATATAACACCAAAAAACATTTATGTATTTTCAAGGTTTCATTGCATGAAAGTATTCACATGATCGATGTCACATGACTTTTACAAGATCACGTGATATCTTATTGTGATTTCATCATATGATACACGATCACATAATATAATAAAGGTGATCTGATATGAGATCCTATCAAACAATCTATTCCTTCCAGAAAGATAAAGTGATTAGCAATCATTTATATATTTGATAATGTGATTCCTCGGTGGATATCCTTTTGACAGTCGCCATAGGTATCCTTAAATGGGAGGCCATAAATTATGGGTAGGTTACAATGTTCTTAAAGAAAAGAGGGTACATGATTCCCATGATTGGATTCTCTTGAACAAGTGATACCCCCAGTAAATAGATGATAAAAAACAACCAAAAGATTTATGTGAAAAATGATGTAATTATGATGGCTTGGTAGATACGTGGTCATATTATCTATAGTTATTCATTTTATCAAGGATTATTCTTATGAAATAACCTATTATTTGAATAAATTTTATATGAAACATATAGAATACATGCATGGCGGCTCAGAGTTTAACCACATGTTCAACCCCTTGGAGGCGGCCCACAATCGATTATCACGAGCACATAAACCCTTCTCAAATCAAAGATTGATGATGAATAAGTGTCTTCAAGAATATTTCTCGGATCATATTAATCAGGATATTGTGGTTATATGTTGATTTTTTTATATAGAGGAATAATTCCACATTAAGTGTATCTCCCATATAGAATTTATGAATTAATCGTCCATGATTAATAATCCATTCCACTCTTTCATTCCATCGACTTAATACAGTGGTTGAACACCTAACACAAATGAACCTATGCCCCTCACACGTCATGGGACACCAATTTATGATACCTTGGGAAGCCTCTTTCATATGTTGAGGGTGCCTATTGATACATATTCCTAGATATTTATGTTATGATTCATCCATTATACCATGTAATCGGGTTATGTTGTCTTCGAGGTGTGGTTGGGTAGTCTCATACTCCAAAAATTTGCTTTGGATGAGTTGGATGGCTAGCGAGCCATGGTTGTATTTTTATTGAAAATTATCATATTACATATAATATGAATCTATAAAAAAAATTCAACTATGAACAAATAATATTCCATTAAAAAATAAATCCCAATCAATTATTATCAATAATTCAACCTCTAAACCTTCATATATTTCCTCCATGATAAATGTAAATTGTATTTTTATAAGCATCATGTTTTTAAAATTCAGAATTAAAAATTTCATGATAAAATTTTATGGGTTCCAAAAAAAATTATGTATTATATGTAATTATGTTCATATAGTTATCAATGATAATATTTTATAACTTTTACCAAATTGGTGGTTCGACTCAAGAAAAAATTTATCATGTTATATTTAATGGATGATTATGATGTGATTTAGTTATTATATCATTATTAAGGTGGTATAGTTATATTTTTTATGTTTTTTATTAATGTTTTATATCACAATTTAATATAATTACATTGAACATTAATGGATACAAAACTATAACATAGTTTGAATAAAATGATTTCCACTTAGTACATTCATATTAAACATTTAATTTTACAATGATATTTTATTTTACATAATAATAAAATATTGTACAAATTTTATTACAAGAATATTTATAATTTTATAAAAATAATATTTATCTAATAAAACCATTCACGTGACCATCCATGAAATATTGTGATGAAAAATAGAATACATTGTTCCATGGAGGGGATAGTTTTCACATATGCAAGAATAATGATTTCATTTTCCATAAAATGGGTGAAATATATAATATGGTATAACATTTAAGAATCTAAAACATATTACATATTTCATGCTTATGTATTCCATTCTCCACTATCTCCATCCATGTATAATGGTGATGTAAAATGAAACAAGATTCTTTTGGAGTGAGTAATCCATACATATGCATAAATAACATTGTTGATTTCCTTAAGGGAAAAGGGGAAAAGAGGATAATAGTCATCAGAAAAACATAAAAAAATTATAATATGGATAATATATTAATCTTAAAAAAGTGGGAAAAATTATTTTGAAAGATTATTGAAAATAAATAATGTTATGAAAAAGTTGGTACTTATGTTGAGAACTTTAAGCTTCCCGAAGAGGATTCCTTGGTAAGGGGGGAATTAAGAAAAACCCTTTTGTTCATAATAATTTGTAAGTGAAATAGGATTATATGGGAATAAAAAAGTGCATATTTTTACATGGAAAAGAAATTTGGAGTAGTCTTCAAGGGGAGATGAGAGACCCCTTTTATAATTTGAGAGAATGGTATTTTTGTAAAAATTTCATCATAATATGATGGGAAAACATGTTTTACAGGTCAAAAAGACTCAGAAAATGAAAATAATGGTGTGAAGATATTTTTTGGTTGATAAAAAAATCAAATACTAAATTATAATTGTGTTCATTACTTGTTATGATTATTACCACTTATGTTACTCCATTATACCTTTTTGGATTTTACCATTTTATATAGTTTTTAACTAAGTAATTCACTCTTTATGTCTAAAAATAAAATGTCACTTAATAAATAATTTTGACCTAATGGTTTAAAATATAAGATATATATGACAAAATAATGTTAATTTGTATAGGAAAAATACATTTTTAAATTTACACATCTGACGAGTAAAACAAAATTTTTAGAAAAGATGAATTCATAAGCATAAATATTTTGATTTGGATAAAATTATCAATATTATTTATCATAATTAAATAAATTGGTTTATTATAAAAAAATGGATTTATGTGGTTTTAAAATAAATAAAAAACAAAATTTAATATTTTGAAAACAAAATTAGAAGAAAAAGACTATTCAAAGTCTTTATTAGAAAAATAGTTCCTAATTTTTGAAATATTAACCGTTGGTTTTCTAAATTCAACATAGAATTTGTAAATTCATAATTTATTTTCAAAAACACGTCTTTTATCATGAAATTTTTTATATGTTTTTATGTTATAGTAATAAAAAATACAGTTTTAGTATAAACATTATTTTTTAGTATTCACGTAAAAATCATTTATCAAAAAAATCCAAAAAATCATATTAAGAAAATATTATTATTATAAAAATCAAAAAATAGATAATTTGGTAATTATAAAATTATAAAATTTATATATTTTGTTTTTTCAAATGTGGATAAAATATATAAAAAAATCAGTTATAGAAAAATGAATATTTAAGTGATATTATTATAATAAATTTATAATTTAACAAAATTAATGTATTAGTTCTTGTATAATATTATTTAAAAGAGATATATTTAATTTATTATGAAAAAAAATCAACATTTAAAATAATAATTTGAAAAAAAGCAAAACTTTTATAGCGAATACCATTCACCAAATACTATTAAATTAATAGTTAATATTCTATACAATTAATTTTTCAAATCAATTAATATTAAAATATTTCATTACATTTTATATATACATCATATCAAACATTTATAGAAGTAATATTAATAAGAATATATAACACATAAATTTATATTTGTAATATTTTATTTATATTATTTATTATTGGTGAGCTGTATTATTTTAAATTTAATACTAACAAAGAAATTTAATTTACCTATTGGATACTAGTATATCCAATGACTATATATAAAATGACTATAATGATAATGGACATATAGTTTTCCAAAAACTAGGCTTTATAAATCCAATCACTATATTCCCACATCTTAGTTCACACTTCTCATTTCCATAGTTTTGTAACATCTCAGACCCAGTGCCACTAATTGGTTCCTTGATATTGATCACAACATGTCCTCAGGAATATGCTAGAGGATTTTGACTATTATATTAGGTCTATGATGATGAAATTGGGAGATTATACCCTTTATCAAAGTAAAAAAATGAAAATAACTTCAACAGATATAACACCAAGTATAAACAGAAAAAGGAATAATAAATGGAAAATGGAAATAATAATAAAAGGGAAACATGATCCAAAAATGTTATGTATACTCTATAAGTTAAGAATTGTTACAAAAAAACCAGAAATACCAAAATATGAAAAAACTAAAATGTGGTACTAGGTACAAACATGGTCTTGATATCCCATGATCCAACCCATTAACACATGAATAAACCAAAATCCAAGTCTCTATTCTAAACAAAAACCTGAAAACAAGAAACTTCTGCTTAGGTACCTAAGTAACATGTAAGCCTAAGTATAGAGTGATTACAACTCAATAGGCCCCCAATAATGGCTTCTAAAGAAATAATCACTCAAATAACTATGAATTAATAGGTACAATAATCAACATAGAAATAGTATATAAACTAGGTTTCAGTATTGAAAAGTATTTAAATTCAAAAAAATAAATCTTGGCTTTTAGGGATTATAAAACCCATTAAACCTAATTTATCCTATTCTTGTCATCTGAGCCATGTATAATAGGGTTCACAGGTGAAAAAAATGGAGAGAATCATCCTAAGTATTCAATTAATATTCAAAACATGATCATACCAATGATTTATTATAGGCAGCACAAGTTCGAAAACAATAAGCATCAGTCCAAGTATTCAATCGAGATTTAGGAAATCTTGTCTTACCTTCCCAACCGTATTATGGAACAGAATTTCCCAACCCTTGGAGATAGGATCATTAGTACATCCTCCAAAATATATGTTGCATCATGGTTCCTAGATCATTAATCTGGCACACCCCCAAAACTAGGGATTAGAGCATCTGTCTAACATACCAAAACTATGAATGAGGAGTGTCAGTCCAAAAATCCAAAACCATTGAATTATCATCTAAATCCATCATTATAAAATTATTTATTCCAAAATCAAATACACATAATAAATCATTCTTTTCCAAGGCCTTAACGGATCGTTAAAACTAACCACATCTCAAAAAGGCCCAACCCATTGTTCACAACTTGGAAAAACACAACATAAAACCTTTTTGAGAGGTTTAATAAACTAATTTGTATATTAAAACATTTTTAAACTACCCTTAAATAGGTTTATTTATATTTGAACATAAAAATAAGTTCAAGGGTCACCCATTCCTTTCAATTCATATATAATAATTCACCATGGAATATTCATAAATGGTAAACCACACACACAATTAAAAAAATAATTTATATTATATTAATAACCCGTTTATAATCACTTTGATTTTAGAAACTCCTTTTTAAATCCTTTCCCACATTCAAAATATCATTTCCATTCATTCAAAATCAACACAAGATCAAAATAAAAAACACATATTTTAAGCTATTTCAAAATCCTCTTAAAAATTTCAAAAAAACTAGAATAAAAATTTTCAAATATCCCATTATCCATAAAAACATAAAAATGAAAAATTATAACTATTTAACATTTATAATTACCCTATCTCTATTTTTAACAATTCTTTTCACCTTTTTCAAGGATTTGTCTTACCCCATGGGTAGCCCTAGGTCTAGTCTCAAATAATAAATAGACCCAACATGGTCTATAAAGGGTCTCAAACCACAATTTGAGGCCCAAATATACTTCCATTAGTAAATGAATCAAACTGTATAAATTAATGAAATTGGAATAACTAAAAAAATTTGTTAAAACATCATGAATATGGGAAATGGCCTATAAATCACCTACTTCTTGGTCATAGGCAACCACTCATCGATATATGACCCTTCATTTGAACTAAAATGACCACAAAATCTATGATATACCCCCTAGAAATAGGTATAACAAGATTTAGAAATAAATGAGACAACAAAAAAACTCTCTTTCAGAAAATGGAAGGAAATAGTTTCAATGACATACCTAAATCAATGATTCACAACCAACGACACTCCAAATGCCTAACAAATGAGGGGGGAACATCCCTCGAGGAAGGGAGAGATCATAGTTCACAATCTAGGATTATAGGGGTTGAATGGGGAAGAAAAGTTGGCGAATAATAAATAATCTTGGGAGGGAAATGGAAAATCAACCTATTGTAATCAGGTGCACGATTAGATCACAAGATTCATATAACCGTGCATTGAATGTTCAACCCCCACTGTCTGGAGTTGTGTGATTTTCATGCCACCTACATGGTTTGGAAAATAATTTGGTGAAAATATTATTTCCCCTATCCAAAGGGAAGTTTGATCCATACCATCTTTTGGACCACCCTGAATGGTTTTCATAACGATTCACCACTTATAAGGCCGCATGGTTATGGTGCACAATTACTATTAACTTTATGCCAACCATGATCTCAATATAGACTAGCCTCTCTTTCCTCTTTTTATGACTTGAACCCTCGAGGCACACGTGATACCTTCTACACTCAAAATAAACCTTTTATTAACCCATCTAGGAGGAGCATTGAAAAAATTTTATAGTAAAAATGAATCCTATCAAACATTGGGACATTACATCCTCACCACCTTGTAACATCTCATCTTCAAGATACAATATCAAAAGTCAAAAAATTCTCAATGAGAATGGGTCAGGATGATAGACCCACATACCCATTTCCCTCTCTTGACCACGAATATGTCATACAAACATTCAGATCAAAAGCATTGTTTTATGCCATAATCCTTCTCTGTATGATTACTAGAAAAGGTCAGATGCTCTTTAATGGATGTATCGACCTAGATATCATCATTAGTAATAAAATAAGTATCGGTAAAACCATTTAAATTACCACAAAAGGAGATAATTGAGCAAATCACTACATCTTCCTAGTAGAGCCAATCATTACACCCGCAGTTTGATTCTCCCCACAATTCTCAAAAATTCCATCACACTTGGTGTCACTTGAAGAATCATAAGATTATCCAAGAGATCCCCTAAACTATGTCAGTCCACAATGAAAGTCCCAATGGACTCAATCCACATCCCAAAACCTAAAACACAACTAAAGAATAACCTTCATCTCAAGATATCTAATGGGTCAAATCCTATGAAAATTCCCATTCTGAAATAAAAAACACTAGGATTCAATATACTCAAATCCATCAAACCTGTAACACTATTCAACTCATCTACCAATTAATTTTCCATCTATGGTACTCCCCATAATATTATTTCTCTTACAATCATCATCGTATAATTTTTGGAACCAATATCTTCATAAAATACCACTAGAAACTGAAACTCATGCTCCCACAATATACCCAGGGTGTTTCCCAACTCACTCTGCCCAAACATTCATTAGAGCACCAGAAGATATTAACATCTATTCTTACCATCAAAAACACCAAAATGGAGGCATACCCACTATCCATTATTGAACTATAGATAACATTGACTTTCCTCAATGTTATTTTACATTAATAAAATATTATTTTCATTTCCATAAGATCAAATCGGATGAATCTTATTACTCACCACCTTTGTTCTATTTACCAAGCCACGTCAGACAATTCCCAAATAAATCGCCCAAAAAATGACCGACTCTAACTAGTAACAAGTTAACACATTGCCTGTTTATGATTCCTTCAATCTTAAATTCATTCGATGATCATCCAAACACCTACCAGAGCTGACACCCGACTCCTATTGAGATTAAAAAACCAAAACCCCACTACCCATTATCCATTTTCATTCCCCAATGCACCCATAGAAAACTCTAACACAAGCTCCTATGATTATGTTTATCACTACCTTGATCTTAAAGCCTATTATAAAATCATAAAACCACTGAATCAAATTTCCTAGTAGATCTCCCACACAAAATCATGATATAAAGCAGATATTTTCACAATGTCATTCCAATTCAACCTTAACCAACCCACGATCACCGCAACGGACATTCAAACCTACTTGAATTAAAATCATATACATCATGACTAACACATCACTCCCCACATTATATGTTTTTATTTTAACAACATTTCTCCATAACGACAATCTATCAAACCCAAAATCTGTCGATTTTTTATCCCAAGAAGCAGATGATTCCATATCTCCCTCACATTAAAAAAAATAAAAGATTAGTCGTCACACATTATTGTTTTTTTATAAATACACTCATATAATTTTACAACATGAAAACCAACCCAAAAACCTACCTCAAGGACATCCATTGGTGCACCATCCACTATGTGGATTAAAATTATTTGATTCATGGGTGAAACCTCCCTAATATCTCTTTAGTTAACTTTAATAAAAAAAATTATGTAGCTCGACATATAACTAATGATTTCTTGGTGTACTCAAGACAATTTCATGAAATTGGGAATGATCATCTTCGGTTTAAGAATATACTGAGATAACATCACAACTAATCCATTACCAACATCACATATCAATGTAAGGACACATTGAATGACTTAAATTTCTCTAGATTCCCGGGCCATAGATGTCTAATAAACACATGGACATCATAACTCAAGAAGAATTCATTACCAAAACTCAAAACTTTCTCAAAAATCACTAAAAAGAAATATTGAATTCAACCTTCCCTTTTACGGCTACCGCAGCTAAAAAACATTGTTTCCTTCACCATAAATTGAAAATTCTCCATTGAAAAAAATGATCCAACAACCAATCATAAATAAAAAAGTCATGTGCCAAACTGACACTCATCACTCTAAATATGTCCAAACACCCACTCACACAAGTAACAATTCTTACCGGTCTATCAGCCTTATTATACTAGAGGCATTCCCAATAGTCCCATCCAATGACCTAACAATTCACATAAATAAAACCAACCATGTGGCTTTCCAACATCTCATGTACCAATTCAATATAAAAATGTCCATCGATGATCATGACTAAATTTTCTGTTCCCATCAAATTTCAAAACCAATCCCTTCATAAAACAACATCAACACTATCGTTTTTGCAACCAAAAAATCATTCAATTTGAAAAAAAACCATATAACAAACCTCATGCACTAAAGTTATTCCCTCAGAAAAAACCAAGGAATAACCATTCACTTTTCATCAAAACTCAATGCCTCCTACTATGAATCTATTCCTCCTCCAAATCATCCACCCAGGGTTCACATTAAAAACAACCCAAAACATTAGGCAAACCTCCCACATGGTCACCCTTGATTTTCTAAAACAACCAACTTTACCAGTTATCAAACTAGGCCAAACACAAACTAGGTGTCACTCTCTATTCATCATAGTCAAAGTCCAAAACATCCACTTATGCCTCACACACCTAAAGGAACTGAAAAACCATATAACCCCTCTCATGGTTCACACAAAAATTTGAAATTATATCAAATTCCTAAATTGGAGTCACATATACAAATGATAATTAGCTAATCCTTTAATAGATACACATCAAACTTTAAACAAGTCACTTTTCATGGGTGGTTCCCCTGCCCCATTCCAAAACACATGGCATAAAATGCACCCAAGATACCACTTTCCCAATGACTTTAACCCCAGTTACAATACCACCATTGACGTAACCACAACTAAGAAACTCATTTCAAGGTCCCATGCACAACCCACATGACCTACACCCCTGAATATGACAACATACACATTACCCAACAACATATCACAATCTCAATGACACAACACATCCAATAGTACAACATGGAAATACCACAACCTTTCACATCAAAACCCATAAAATTATTACTACCCATAAACAAGGGTCCCAAAACTAGGGAACTCAGATTTCCCATACAACTCCTACACTGAGTTAGAAGAAAGTCATAATAGATACTCTTTTCTAACATATCATGGTCCCATTGTTTCATGTTTCCCTTTTTATTTAATCATTTACATTATAAAACCCAAGGATTTATAATATCAAAAACATTTTCATTAATACACAATTCAAAATACTTAGATTTATTATATTTCAAAATCCACACATTTTGGTTAAACATTATTTCTGTCAAAATTAACTGACATACAATGTACGTATTACTTATATATCTTATGTTCCTACCATGATGCATGAACCCACCCACCCTCTCTGGTCATATTGATCTAAGAGATAAATCCTCGTAAATTAATAAAATCACATCCATGTGTTCTAATCAAGATAAAAATATTAATCAGTAGTAAATGAAAAAAACATAATATCAATTCCCACCCATGGAAACTTGTATTTTCTCCTCACATGGGGCTATAATCACCTTGGAACAAGATCATTACCAAGATCCAACAATATCATAGTCACCTATCCACCATGATCAAACATTAAGAAAAAAGAAATCATTATTTATACCACTATATAATGTACCAACTTGGGTTCAACTAACTAGTTCCTTAAGCCAGATCAACACATAACCACTGTTGTTCCACCACATATTCCAGGGTTTTCCTACTAGAAATGTGGGTCTATAGTGATACAATGGGGAGACTATAACCACTTATAAAAGTAAAAAAACAATGGAAATAATTTTAATAGATATTATATCTAGTATAAATGGATAAAAGAATAAGAAAATGGAATGGTATAGTAATAACCTAAGGGAAACATGATACAATATTGATTTACATACTCCAAATGTCATGATTTCATAAAAAATCAGTTACAAAAAATTGAAAAACCTAAATGTGGCCCTGATCCAAAACCCATTCTCATAATATCATACTAAAACCCATTATCCAATTCATAAACCATATCCCTAGTCCCTATCTTGAACATACACTTGAAAATAACGAGAAAGTGCTTGGGTACCCAACTGTCATATTGGTCTGAGAAGGGTGTGAGTACAACTCATTAGAACACTTCCAAAAGTGTCTAAAGAAATAACCATTCCAATTATAGTTTATTAAGAGGTACTATAATTAGTATACAAATAGTATGAAAAATATGTTTCCTTTTTTAATAATATTTAAATTCACTATACATATTCTTCATTTTTTGAGATTCTCAAACCCATTAAACTTTCATCACCCCATATCAGTCATTTGATCAAAATATAAAAAAGGTCACATATAAAGACCAATTATTAAAGTACATAGAAATTTCAACACTTTGGCAGACTAATTAATACATTGCAAAAATAGATTCTCAAAGACGCGATTAATTAGAATCTTTGGAAACATGGAACAAAAATCTTTTATCTCTATGAAAGATCTTCTATATTCCCCAAAAATACCATCGTGCTTTGTAATTATACTTTAAATTTTTATTCATAACCTAAGGATGGGAAAAATATAAAAATGGTGAGATAAAATGATGAATAAGGGTAAATATATGAAATAACTAATCATAAAATGGAAATAAGGGTATGATAACACGATCTTATCATTATATGATAATACCATGCATATCACAGATCATAAACACGAATCATGGAACAATGATTATCAGTTAATTAGAAATAAATAATAAGATAATAGGTAACATAATCAATTAAATCAAGGAATATTAATAAGACATGGAGTTGTGGAATATATAATAACATATAACATCGTTAACATGTATAAGTTTAAATAGGTTCACTTTTTATGTTAAGGAAAAAAAATTTGTCACTCACACCAACTAATATACCTGAAACTAGGTCCATGCATAATGTTGTGAACATAAAATCAAGTTCATGAATACTTTTGTAAACTTGTAATCAGGTAAACACATAAAATTATGAACATGTAATTCGATTCATTAATTACATAATGAACATATAATAACGTTCACCCTAGAATTGTGAACATGTATCATAGTTCATGTAGAAATATATGGACATCCAACTAGGTCTATGAATAGAATTGTGATCATCTAATAAGGTTCACACATAAAATTAATACTCAACATCCATCCATTGTTACCCAATGCAATGGAGGGAGATATAGGTACAACCCATCTCATAATGAAATCATATATATGTGTTCCACAAGATCATAAACATTCATATCATAACACATGAAATTAAATTGGTTTCATAAAAATTCAATATTATCAGAAACTATGGAAAATATATGGGTTTGATAATTATTTCATCCAAGAATAGAAAATAAGGGAAGAAGGTTTCATAATCTTTAATCAAGGAAAAACTAGTTGAAGATAAATGGGATACATAAGCATAGAAATCATCGTTGTGAAACTGGTTTCATAAATATATAACCCACGAAAGGGAAATGGGTTCTCATATACATCATGATTCAAAAATAATTCATTTAGAGAAAGAACGTGAATGGATCATTTGGATCATTTTTTAGAAGGTTATAAGTAACATAGATTAATGTCATCATAGATGAAAAATAATTTTGAAATAACTTTTAAAATAATTTCTTGATGAAAATATACATTCATATTTGATAAGTATTTTTAAAACATAAAACCATTGGAAAACCCATTTTATTTCAAAATGTATTGAAATACAATAATGGATACTTGAAATTATTTTAAAAACATTATTTCCATTGAAAACATAAAAACGAATCTTGAAAACATTTTAAAAAATATTTTCCTATAAAATATACTAAAGACGATTGAAAACATTTTAAAAACGTTTTCCCTTGAAATCATACAAAAGAAGCAAGAAAAAATTTTGAAAACCAAATTTCCTTGAAAATAATTTCAAATCATATAAAATATTCTTTCATAGCATTGAAATAATTTTCATCAAGAACAACTTATTTAAAAACATATAAAGGGATATTTATAAATCAAATAAAGAATTTTTTTACGTAAAATAATTTCTGAAAACCCATTATCATTGAATTTTTTTTTGAAATCAATAAATTTTTGGAATATTATGAAAAATAATTCTTTTAATAAAATAACCTTGTAATATTGAAAAGGAGTTATCAATGAAATTATGGTCATTATGGTAGGTAGGTCCCTACGTGCCAAATATTCCTTTTGAACATTAAAATTTCCAAAAAAAGGCCTTGATCGGAAAGCAACATGAATATTCATTTTAAAAACCATTTTTAAAATTGTAATACATGGGTCATAAAATTCAAACACAATAAGATTATAGTAAAACATTATTTTAATTTTTTTTAAAACACGATTTTGAAATAATACAGATTTCCGACCAGAAGGAGTTATAAAGTCAAATTTTCATAAAATCATTTTATTAATTATATTAAGTACGAAAGATTAGAAAAATGGTACCATTAAATGGATATAACATAAAAATATATATTTTAAGAAAATTATTGAGAGTTCGTGGGTGATGGATCATAATATCTAATCAGTAGAAGAATAATCATAAACAATCTTGATAAATGATGTGATTGAACTTATAAATCGTTACCACTTTGGTATTATTGAATCATAATTAAATGGAAAGAATAATATTATATGATGCATAAAATATCATTAAAAGAAGTTTATTGATTATATAAAAATTCTAAAGTCATTATATACACCCATCGAAAAATAAAGGTGCATAAGATTATATGTGTCTCAAAGAAGGCAACTGAAGAACAATTACGTTACCGATTTGGTAAATTTTGAAACATAACCCCAATGAATGAAATATCATAAAATGGATATGTAAATATCCATAAATTTATGTATAATAATAATTTAATATATCCATGAGCATTACGCACACCACACAAATGAATCGAGTGGTGAATATGGAATGCATCTGAGTAAAATAAAAAGTAAGATGAAATTCCCTTATCTCAAGTATTTATTTTCTTTGTACACATTTAAAATATCTATATAATAAATAAAAAAATACTATTAAATATAGAAAAATATATTATTATATATAAAACCATATATTATTCACTTATGACTTTATATTACATAGTTGTTAATAATTTGATATTAATTTAATGTTTTTGGTAATAACCTCTTTGTTTATCATATGAGTTTTGAATTTTTATTCTTGATCAGATTTATTAGATCCTAATTTACTAATTTAAATAATTTAAAACATGATTCATATATAATATATATTCAGTATATAAATATTTATTGTAATATATAAATTAGGTAAATATTAAATGAAATACACCATTTTTGGAGATGGTAGTTCTAGTGTATGCATGAACGCTGCTTCTGTTTTGTTGGCATATTAAAAGAAAGAAAGTAAATGAAACCTATATATAATAATTAATGTAAAATTATTATATAATATATTTCATATAATTATACTGAACACATCCTTAACACATTCCATGTAAATTTTGAACGAATCACATCGCTTTGAGGAGACGGTAGTCCACATTTCCCCAAACGAAATTATCATACTTACAAAAACTGGAAAGCATGATGTTATGTGTTATATAATAATTCTATAAGAACAAAAAAATCATAAATAACAAATATCACATATAAAAATATTCTTTCAATCATTTTTCCCTACTATTATAGGTGGTCATGAAAAAACGAACAACATTATTTCGTGAGGATCTAGTTCACCATACACAAGAACGGTAAGTTCATTACCCCTTAAATGGGAGTGTGTGTAAGTGTATTTAATAAACATAGAATAAGAAAAATGTTAGAATATTTATGATATTATTGTTATTATATATTCTTGTAATAATAATTATTGAGATAGTGGAGAATGAAAATAACACTAAAGAGATTGAAAAAGGATGTAACCTCTTATTTGGGTAACTCTTTTTGGTTTACACAAATGGGATTACGTGGATGGATTTACACCCAATGTGAGGATTTAAGGTTTAAGGTAGGTATTTCTAGATTATATTTGGAAACATAGTGGTAGATACAATATGTCTTAAGATGTGTGGGGATGTAGGAGGGTTGAGTTCCTTTTTATAGTGGAGGAGAAGTGAGGTTCTTCTAAATTTTTGGAAAGGGAATTCCACCCATGTTTTTCCAATGAAAAGGTGGTACCATAATGAAAACAAGTAGATAAAATGGAATATAGGGTCTAAATATATCCATAAAATTGATTTTGAACAAGTTTCTTGGTTATTTTGGCCTATAATTTTATGGTTTAGTCTTTTATTAAGCTAATTTTTTCATTATTCATTGTAATTAATTTTAATTAAATTCAATAATATTTTTGGTCAAAAAATATGTTGTACTTATTAAGACATATAAATTATTCAAATTCCAAATATGGAATCCATTTTTATAAATTCCAACAATAGAAGTGTCAGAAATCATTTTAAAATTTATCCCACAGATGTTATGATAATGTGGGTTTTTAAAATAAAAATAGTCAAAAGGTTACTATGGTTTTATATCCAATTTCTAGTTGAAATTGATTAAAATGACCTAAATTGGAGTAAATTATTGTAAAATTAATCTAATTAAATATTAAAACATTTTAAAAATATAAATAAACCGTATAAATAAATTTGATGACAAATCAATTTTGAATTAAAATTTAGTATGTTTCACTACTCATCAAAAAATGAAACTTCTTAGAGAAATATCAAAAAGTAGCCATAACCGAAATTTTATTTTATTAATTAAAAAAGGGAAATTATTTATAATTTATAATTTATAATTTTTGAAAAATTTAAATTTATGTAGGTTTTCCATTAAAATGTGGTAATACTACTTTTATAAAAAAATAGGTTTTTATGTGTAATATTGGGTTTGTTAATATCTTATGATAGTAAAATATATCCTATTAATATAAAAAATTATTTATAATATTAAATATATATTTAATTAATACCACTAACCAATATTAATTTATTTAATTTGCAAAGATAAAATTCCTTTGTGATTATAAGAATAGATTTTATGAAAACATTCCTTTTATATTCCATTTTTTCTTATATTCATTTCTAATTAGTTTGGGACCAATGAATTCAACCATGTATTGTTATAAGTCAGTTAATCCTATTCATATTCTCCAAAATAACATCTAGGTTACGTCTTATTATATTAATAAATAAAATTATTAATAATATGTTATTTTTATGGAAAATTGAGTCCTGTGTGTTACGCAAGACATCAAGAAAAGTCAATATTGTGTGTAACATAAGCTAATATTAGTGTTCCATATGAAGATATTACATCTTTATGTTACATTTAGTGCATGATTAAATTTATTCTTCATATAACACAAACAAAATTTAGTTCATTAATATAAATTAAATAATTTTTCCTGTTTCATGAAATGTAAAATATCAAACATATTAAATTAGAACAAAAAAATATATTATAAAAAATCTTGAGGTGTTACATTCTACCCCACTAAAAATGAATTTCTCTACTGAAATAATTTATGTTATCTATTTTTAATATTTTAACGTTCTATTTATAAACCCCACATCTTCAAAAATAAATACTAAATCTTATATTAAAAATGGAATGATAGAAAGATATCAGTTACCCAAAGTAACATATTACAAGTTTTACATATAGGAGAACCTAAGTTTGGAGTGAATATTTGATGTGGAAGAAATAAATAAATAACTAAATAGTGTGATAATGATCATTTATAATCATCAATTTAATGATAAATGTAAATTTAAGGACCCCAAAACCATAGATATGTGATGATTTATTTAACTATCAGTTCAACCTAAATGAAGGTATTCTGATAAGAATGTCACAATATCATTTTCATTGAGGAATTATTTTTCTATATGAGTACATAACGATATATAATTAATTGATTTTATCCCTTTTCATATGCACAATTTTACCCTTTGATTGGGCATTTCTTTATTTCCACATCATATCTTACTTTAATAAATGACGGTGAAGTTGTTATTCCTGAAGGATTATCAGATCATGAAATCCATATATCTATTGTTTGGTAAATATATATTTCTTAATCAAAACCAAAAGTGTTATCACAAGTTATCCAATATACATAAATCCCAAAATTACGAGATAATACTTTAATCACTAATTCCATACCAAAGTTTAACTTTTACAATTCCATAAATTGTTTAGCATGTAACACCTCAAAAAGAGTATTCACCCTTTATACCTTAAATAAGATTTTATCTTATACCAAAACATTTTCATTAGAAACATTGGTCCATCCTTGTACTAGTAGAATATCAAATAAAATTTTTTTAATCCAGAATTCATGTAGAGGGAGATATTCACATGAAACATCACTAAATTATGAACAATAATAATTTCATAGTGATTATTCATACAACATCAAACATTAAATTCCCATCTTAGAAGTGGAGTAAATGTGTACCCTAAATATCATGATTCAATTCACACATTATGATTTCATAATCTTTACATTTATCCATTGACTTAAGAGATTATTTATGTCGGTCATCATCATTAAACTTTGGTTTTTATAACTTTAAAACAAAATTATCATACTCCTTAAATTTGAAAAACTAAATTATAGGACTTGAATAATTTATGTAATTCTCTTTATACCCATCACCTCTGCATTACTCAACTCGTGGACCATTATTTCCACTCTTAAAACATTTACCAATTCTCTAATAAAATTATCTCTAAAGTCCCTTCCACACTATGAGAGTAAAGTAAATATGATATTCTGATCAACATATTTTATAGATTTTTCATTGAATTCTATTATTCATTTCTTATTATAATCACAATATTTAAGGGAAACTTATATATTACTTTTTTTAAGAATATTTCAAAGAATTTACTTAGTGAAAAGTAATTTTTTGAAATCTACCCAATCTATTGAGAAAGTTTTACCTTGTTGCCTCTTATTCTTGATAAAGTTCAACCACTAATCCTCTTCACCTTCTAAGAGATAATTTCCCAACATAACATTTTCATGTTATGGACAATGAAGGATGAAAAATATATTTTTAATGGTACAAATCCATTTTTGAGAAACATGTTCATCATTATCTCCTCTAAATAATGGTGGGTATTCATTGAATATGGATTTAAGAAAATTTATTTCCCTTTTTTGGTCATTTGGAAACTCTGCATGTTCGTGGCCTAATAATCCTTTGTGGTTATAGCAACATGGATTTCACTCTATCTTAAATATAATTTGGTCACTCATGAGGGAAAACATTTCATTTTCAATTGTATTCTTTATTAAGGTGGTTCCTTTGGGTTCCATCTATTAACTAAAACTCGAAATCCTTGGGTCAGTTACACATATCATAGAATAAAACCACATAATCATGAAAAAATACTTATATGATGCTTAAATAATGACACATAATTTAATATATGAACCTTTTATTAATCCTAGTATATTTATATCCAAATCATATTCAAATCCATCATTTTGGGTTGTGAAGAGTTTGTGAATTATTGAACAATACCCCCCAGAAGTGTCAACAATTTTTTGTAGCTCGTCCTATTGATTTGTACTAGGTAACGCTTGAGTCAGGACCAACACACCTTGAAAGAGTTGTTACCCCTAGGTAAATTTGTGCAACATCCACATCCACTTGTACTATCCCTACATATATGTAATGCTTGGAAATGACTCACTATATAAATTACCGAATTATAGGACATTATTTTAAACATTAACTCATCCTTAGACTTATCATTAGAGACACCCCTAGTCATATTCTTATAAATATCACTAGTGATCTCACTAAAGATTTCTCATCTTAGTTTTTAAAGGATGACTAAACCTTTACTATGATACAAATATAATGACCCAGTCTTAATATACATACACATTACATCACTTTTTTAGACTACATAATACATTACAAAACCAGACACCCAAAGATTATGTTTGTTTAGTTCCATTGGAAACCTGGAACAAAAATCATCTCACTTTGTGAAATATATATAATTTATTCTGAAAATTTGTCCCCTATTAATTATACATAAAAGTATTTCTCCCAAACATGGGGAAAGGAAACATAAGAAAGGGGTAATCTTGATTTCTCAGTTTTGGTATATGAAGGAAATACATAAGTATAACTTGAATGTAAGGGTAAGATAACATGATTGTATCATTAAAAGATGATACCCTTCATATCAAAGATCGTAAACATGAATCATATAACAATGAAGGGAAGTTCATAAGACATGAATCTAAAGATAACAAAGAACATAATCTGTGAAAGCATAACATATTAACAAGGCCTGAAATTTTGGTATACATATAAATATATAACATCATAAAAATTTATATCTATAAATAGGTCCACGCATTATCTTAATGGCATGAAATAAGGCCCTCACATAGACTTACTGACATGCAACTAGGTCCACTCATAGTTGTGAACATGAAATTGGGTTCACACATTACATTGTGAACATATAATCAGGTTCATGCTTGAAATTATGAACAAGTAATTAATTTCACATATAATATTATGAGAATGTAATATGGTTCACTCATAACATTTTGAACATGTAATCATGTTCCTGGAAAGACAAACAGTTATGCAACAAGGTACATTCATAACATTGTGAAAATGTAATCACGTTCATGAAAAATATTTATACTCATGAGTCATCAATCTTTAACCAATGAATTGGAGGGAGATATAGGTCCATCCTGTATCATAATGAAATCATACATACATTTTCCAGAAGATCATAAACAGACATATCATAACCCATTAAATGAAATGGGTATAAAAACATTTAATCATATCATAACATACGAAAATGAAATTAGATTTCACAATCATTTCATCCAAGAATAACCCATTAATGGAAGAGGGTTTCATCATTATTTATGATGGTATAACCCATTGGGGAGAAACATGTTTCATAAAAATATAAACCATCAAAGAGGAACATGTTTTATAAATATATAACCTATGAAAGAGAAACATTTTCTCCTAAAAATTATTCCATGAAAACATAAACAATTCATAAAAAAACATGAATTTAATAATTTAATCATTTCCCATAAGGTTATAAGTAACATAAATTGATGGCATCCAATATGGAAAATATTTTTGAAATATTTTTTAAAGACATTTCTTAAGGAAAATATCTTTTCCTCTTTGAAAAGAATCATTAATACATAAATCCATTTAGAAACCCATTTTCACTGAATATTCATTAAAAAATTATCAATAATACTTGAAATAAGTTTTAAAATTTTTTTCTTGTGAAAAAATATAAAATAATCAAAAAAAATTGCAAAATATTTTTCATGAAAAATTATAAAATAATGTTGAAAACATTT
This sequence comes from Viscum album, assembly GCA_963277665.1. NCBI lineage: Eukaryota > Viridiplantae > Streptophyta > Magnoliopsida > Santalales > Viscaceae > Viscum > Viscum album. The sequence continues at coordinate 467,468,032 of OY728160.1, read as the reverse complement.
TGGAATCCTTTTTACCTTGAAAAATTATTATGGAAGCATTAATTTTTTATTGAAAAACCATTCTCATTGAAAATATTTTGAAAACATAGAAAAGAATATTTTAGGTCATTGAAATCCATTTCCATGAAAACTACCTTTTTAAAAACATATTAAGTAATCATTTAAAATCATATAAAACATTTTTTATATAAAACATTTTCTTAAAACACTTTTTCGTTGAAAAACAATTTTAAATAAAAAAATTTCATGAATATTAGGAAAACATTTTCATTCAAAAAAATTAAATTGTAAAATTAAAAATGAATCATCAAAAAATTATGGTCATGATGGTGGGTAGGTCCTTACATGTTTACCATTCCTTTTATACCACAAGATTTCATTAAAATTCCATAATTTGAAAATGGAAAGAAAATTCCTTTTACTCAAATTTTTTTAACATGTAATACATGGGTAAAAATGTAATTTAAACAGAATAGGATAATAGTAAAACATTTTTGACAAATTTTTTAGAATTAGGATTTTGAATGAACGCATATTTATAATTAAAAAATATATAAAGTCATATTTTCATAAATTTTTTGTTAATTATCTTAAGTAAAAAAGAGTGTAAAATGGTATGATTACTTAGATATAACATGAATATCCTTAGGTAATGAAAATAATGATATTTATTGAGATATGGATCATATTATTTAATTAATGCAAGAATAATCATAAAAATCTTTATAAACAATGAGACTGAAGTTATAAACCCTTACCAATTTGGTAAATTCATTTAATAATTAAATGGAAAGAATAAAATTACATGAAGAAAATAATATCATGAAAATAATGATATTAATGAGATAAAACTTTAAAATTTATTATATAAATCTCATATAAAAATTAATGTTCAAAACATGGAATGTGTCTCAATAAAGGTAATTAAGACAAAATTACATTACCGATTTAGAATCTTTTGAAACAGAAACCAATGAAAGACATATAATCAAATGGAAATTAAAATACCCATAAATTTAATTATAATAATCCTATATTACATCCATGGGATTAAAAAACACCAAACAAACAAATTGAGTGGTGAATATATCATGTATCTCATGATAATAAAAAAGTGACATGAAATTCCAATATCGTAAGTATTGGCTGTCATTATACACGTTCAAAACACATGTATAATAAATATAAGTTTATTGTAAATCTATAAAAGAAAAATATTATTATATCTAAAAGCATATATGATACAATTATGGAATTATATTATCCATTTATTAATAATTTCATGTTAAAGAAATGTTTCATGTAATAAGCGCTCTGTTTAAATTAACTATTTTGACATGTTATTATTGATCCTACTAAATAGATAATGATGTAATTATTTAAATAATTTAAAAAATGATTTGCATATAATATATATTTAGTATAGTAATATTTATTTTAATATATACATTATAGGAATATTAAATTAAATACACCTTTCATGGAGATGGTAGGTCGTATGTATGCATTAAAGATGCTTCTTTTTATTATAATATTGAAAAAAATTAATTAAATGAAATATATATATAAATTTATTTATAATAACTTTAATGTAGATTTATTATGAAATAAATATCATATAATATTACTAAACACATCTATAATACACTACATTTAAAGTGTGGATTATTCACATTGCTTTGAGGAGGGGGTAGTCCACAATTCCCCAAAAAAAATTATCGTATTAACACAGAATGGAAATAAAGAAGGGATGTGTTATATAATAATTACATAACCAAACATAAATCATAAATATCACATATAACTTATAGAAATATATATTTTATCATTATTTCCAACCATGAGAGGTGGTAAATGAAGAACTAACAACATCATTTTGTGAGGCTATAGTTCTCCTTACACAAAAATAGTATGTTTTTTACCCATTACATATAAGTGTCTAAGTATAGGTATAACCATTAGAATAAAAAATATTAGTTTATTTAGTATAATGGTTTCATTTTTTAATCACTATATAAGAATATTTTATGTGGTGGATAATGAAAATATAACTAAAGAGTTGAAGGGTGGATGTTACCTCTTATTTGTGTAACTTCATTTGGTTTGCACCAAACGGCTTCCTTGGATAGATTTTTTCCAATGTGATGCTTCTATAATTATGGGGATATATTTTTAGGATCCATAATGGATGATATTTTTTTTGAATAAGTTGATTGAGATGTGTGAAGATGTGGGAGGGTTGAGAACCTTTTTATAATGTAGGAAGAGTGTAATTCTTGTAAATTTTTGGAAGGGGAATTCCACCCGCATTTTTATAATGTAAAGTGTCTCAAATAATAGACACAATTAGTGAAAATTGAGGATATGGTAAAAATATATCCATCCAATTTCGTTTATATATGTTTATAGGAAATTTCCCCTATAAGTTAAATGTTTATTCCTTTATTAAGTTATTTTCCTCTTAATGTTTGTGATTAATTTTAATTAATTTCAGAAGTAGTTTGGGTAAAAAACTAAGTTTAACTTATATTAAATTATAAAAATTTATTATTACAAATATTAAATCAAATTTTGTAAATTCTAAAAACACTACTTGAATAAATTAATTTAAAATTATTCCCATATAAGGAATGATAATGCCAGTTTTTAAATTAATTATGATCAAAAGTTTGATATGTTTTTATAACCGATTTCAAAGTAAAATTGATTCTAATGACCTAAATTAGATTAAATTATTAATAATTGATCTAATTAAACATTAAAAATAATTAAAAATACAATTCAACCTTATAAATAAATTATTCAAAAAAAGATTTGAATTAGAATTTAGTATTTTTTAGTATTCGTCAAAAAATGGAACTTCATGAAGAAATAAAAAAATTAAACTGAACCTAATTTTTTATTTTTTACTTCTAAACATTCATTTATTTATAAATCTAAAAATTATTAAAGTGAAAAAATTTTGATTCAAAATTGGTCCTCTAATAAAAGGAAGTAAAACTACTTTTATAAAAATATAGAGTTTTATGTGTAATATTGGATTTGTTCCTATATTGTACCTATAAAATATATCCGGTGATTGTAAAAAAATATTTATTTAATATATAGAATATATATTTCATTAATATCAACCAAAAATAGTAATTAATTTAAATTATTATGATAAACTTCTATATTGAGCAAAAAAAATTAGTTTTTATAAAAACATTACCTTTATATTCAATTAGGTCTTATCTTAATTTATAATAATTTATAACCAATGAATTCAAGTATTTATTTTCATAAGTTAGTTAATCCAATTCATAACTGACATCATAACAACTATGTTATAACTTATTATATCAAGTAATAACATTTTTAATAATATATTATAGATTGGAAAAACTCGGTCATGTGTGTTTCGCCAGCCATCAAGAAAAGTCATTATTGAATGTAACATAACCTAAACTCAATGTTATAGATAGAGAAATTTAAACATTATGTTTCGTATAGTTCACAATTAAATTGGTTCTCATTACAACTCAAGCCAAATGTAGTGATTTAATATGAAATAAAATATTTTTAGTATTGTGTGGAATGAAAAATATCAAAAAGATTAAATTAATTAGGCAAAATATATTTCACAAAATATCATGGTGCTACATCAAGAATTGGGAAATGAGAAGAAGTAGTCCATGGAATACAATTAGGATTTTGAATGTCATGGTTTCCCATTCAATGAATTTATTATAGGATTCACCGGTCAAAAAATAAAGATAATTAGTCTATGTATCTAACTAGGAATAAGAACCTCATGTCTGACTATCCCAAGAAAAATATGGAATTCCATGTCCAGACCCAAGGATTTAGAAACATAAATCTATTCACCTCAAACTATGGTGCACCAAGGCACCTAGAGAATGAGTGTGGATTTCCAAAATTCATGGATTGGATAATGAGACCAACATCCCAAAACCATGATTGATGAGTATCAGTACAACATTCCAAAACCATGTCATTATCAATCATTTCCATATTTGTCACATAATTTATCACATATTCCAATACACTTATAATTACTCATTTTACAAGGTCCCAACATACCTCTAAAATTAAATACACCTTTTTCAAATCATTCAAAAAACCACATAAAAACAAATTTTAGAGGCGTAATAAAATCATCGACCACATTAAATTATTTCAAAATACCCTACAAAAAGAGTCTATATCTTTAATAATCCAAATAAGGACAAAGGCCATCAATTACATTTAATAAATTTAGAAGAACCACCATGAAATTTTCTCCAGGGGTAAACTATGCACACAATTAAAAATATCATTTGAGGTCTAATAATGACACCTTTATAGTCACATTATGGGGAAAAATTCCTTTTTAAATCATTACCCAATTTCAAAGAAACACTGTCCATCATTGAATAAAATAATTAGATCAAAATCTAAAACACATATCTTAAAATCATACAAAATTTTCTCAGGAATTTCACAAAATCTATCATATAAAAATTCCAATTATCACTTAAACCATTCCAACATACAAATTAGAAACTAAAATCCATTCACACTAATAATTACCATAGATCAATATTTAATAATTCATTTCACTATTTCAAGGGTTTAGAATACCCCAGGTGTAACCCTAGGTCCGGTCTCAAATCATCGGTGCACCCGATGGGGTCCATAAAGTTGTATCAGAACTAAATTTTTAGCCCAAATTTAATTCCCATATTTAATAACACAAAACACAACGAGATAAAAAATTTGTTCATATATATACACATATAAAAACACTAATACTTTGGGAAAATTATTATATACCACCTACCTCGTTCTCATAGAAATCAACTTATCCAAAAATGAACTATGATTCAAAAAATATCATCCCCAAACACTATGTCATAGAACGCCTTGGAAATAACGTTCATGAACTTCAAAAAGAGTGGAGACAAAATGAAAATCTACTTACACAAAATGGAAGTAAAGATAAGTTCATGACTTAAATGAAACATCTAATCATAACCAACATCACAAAAAAATTTGTATGAATTGAGGTACAAACATCCATTTAAGAGCGGAGGGATCTTGGTTCATACCCTAGGCTGCTATGGGTTGTATGAGGAATAATATTGGGGGAGAATGAAATAATATCGGTAGGGGAAATGGTAAATTCTTCAATTTTAATGAGGGGGCATGATAAGGACCCCCAATTTTCCTATTCATGTGAAAACCATGTGACCTCTATTTTCAAATGTGTCTGGGATTCCCTAGCCACCCACATGGTTCGTAAAACCAGGTGGTGGTCATATGCTCACAATTGTTCGAATGGGTACATGAGGTTCCCGGTCTCCCGGGCCACCCTGCATGGTTTTCCTAACCATACACCCCCTTCTATTAGCTTCACGGTTATGGTGCACAATTACTGATATTCATGCACTAACCAAACCCTTAGTACAAATTGACCCATCTTACCTCTTTTTCATGCCTAAAACCTTCAAAACACCCTAGAGACCTTCTCTACTCAAGGAAAAAAAATAAATTAACCCATTTTGGTGGATTTTATAAATAATTTAAAGTGAAAATTATCCTCATAAAACATTAGGACCATTCGTTTTTATTTTATATGTCAAAATATTCTTTCTCATTTCATGTTTTTATTAATCATTATATGTATTCTTTGTATATCGGAGATTCTCAAGGGTGATAATGATCTACGAAATCTCTTAATGTGAAATATTTTTTTTCATTTATTTTATTTTCCCATTTTAGTTTATAAACATATAATTGTTCTAATATACAATGGTATATAATTATGTTTTCATATGTATTCATTGTAATGTTCGATCTCAATAACTTTTAACATGTTTTATTTTATTTCCGATTTTTTTTCGAACAATAATTTAAATAAATATTTAGGTAGTAAAAAAATATTGAAAAATATTAGGGTGTTACCATTATGATTTAAACATTTATGTTTGAAACGGTGTCATATGTTATGTGATGTACCACTATTAAATTCAAATGGATCATGATTATTATCTGAAGATTTTTCCCTTCTATGACTCATGTTTCATATTATTCCAAAATATTTATTTGATGAATCTGGTTTTATGAAATATAGAATTATTCTATTATGTTATTTTCATACTACATGATTATGTTCCCATACCCATATACCCATTATAAACTCACCTATGGTCTCCTATTATTTTATCTTATGTTTACCCTTACCAAGAATATGTTATCACCATTTTGATGTTTCTATTACCTATGTTTTGAAAGATAATATTATGTATGTTATGTCTTAATGGTATCATATGAGAATACTATTTTCGGGATATGTTGATGAATTTGTAAAATAATTTATTTATGTATCTAATATATAGGGACCCTGAACATTTATTTCATTATTTGGGATTTATTATCATGTGTAATCTATATTCATATAAAATATTATAATTTGTATGTATGTTGTGATTGAGTCACCTCAGTTTCTATCAGAGTATTCTTTTGTTTTTTTAGGTATTAGGTTATTGTGAATGGTAGGATAGAAACTAAAACTACATATGTTGAACTAAATACGATATAAGATAAACATAAAATGTTATTAGATTAAATAAAGGTTTTATAAGTTTAAAAATCATATGATTGGTTTTATTTATCATAGTATTTCTTACTCTGATTATTATTTCATAATAATCACACAAACCATGTATGTTTTATAATGTTGTTCAAAATATAATATAAAAAATTTAGTGGGGATTTATATTTCCAATACTGAGAACATATTATTTGAGATTAATTATATGAAATATTTTATATCTTGAAAAATCACTTAAGATATTAGTTTATATCCCTAATTACTAGATATTGATTTATTAGTGATAAATCCCAATGATATGATGACTACATCATGATTCTACAACTATAATTTCATAGAAGTTTATAGAATGTGATTCTTTCAAGTTGTATTATTCTCCCTTTGGTAAAATTTAATGTCGTCTTGGGAATAGATTTTGCAATGATGAGATATCTTTGACCCTTTAAAATAATACTATCTTTAATAGCTTGTTTCACATGAACCATTGGACTAATGCATCACTTGACAGAAATAAACTGAATCATATTAAAATTATACAAATATTATTATTATTTATTGATAAAAATATAATAATTAATTAAAATAATTACATATTATTATTTTTATTTCATCTGTGTTTCATAACGATTGTTTTTTAAAGAACCAAAAAAGTTATTAACAAATAAAATTGATCAAAGTTAAAAGAGTATTATGATTTATATTATTTTGAAATATAAACTAAGATATAAAAATTGAATTATATATAAATTTTTATGAAATATGATTACTGACCAATAAAGTTTAAAAATATGTTTTTCAATAAAGATATTTTTATTTATATTTTTTATTTTCATTTAAATAACTAAATATAAAACAAATTTAATTTAAATTTGGTAAAATAACAAAATTTTCTAATTTATGATGTAAAAATTATCTTTTGGTAAAATTTTAATATTTTTCTAAAATAATTCATTTATAGTTGAATATTTTAAAATATTTTTTTTCAAAATTGTAGCATTTATGACTATAAAAATAAGTAAATATAAAAAAAATTATAAAATGTTTTTCATGATTAAATTTGTATTTAAGGAGTAAAAATATATATATAAAAATAATATGAGGAATTTATAAAACATGTTGTTAACAACTTAAGCAATATTTTCTAATAAAATCTGTTTGGGAAAATTTTCATTAATTAAATATTTTATTAATAAAAATATTTTTTGATTTATTTTTAAGTGGGATGAATTTAATTTGTTTTATAATTAACCAATTTATAATATTAAAGTCAATTACATGGATAATTTTCCCTACATAAAAATTTTATCATAAGAATACACTTTTTCAAAAATTAGTTTTTATTGTTACAAGCGCTAATGTTAAAATAATGTGTTCATATGTATAAATTTTTTCTCATAATATTTATTTAGTATTTATAATTAGTAGGTAAAAATAGTTTAATGATTTAAATTTTATTTTTTTTCATAATAGATAAATCACATATGTCAAAACATGTTACCGCAAAAAAATATGAAATAGTAAAATTTATATATCTTGGGGTAAAGGGATTGAAAAATGTTAAAAAAACATGTTTATAAAAAATTAGATTTTACCGACCTTATCTCAAACTCAAATCTATTATAGTAAATTTTAGTACCTCATGACATGTGAAACATGTGCTCCATTTATTTTAATTTAAAATGTTTGCAAAAATGCTATTATTATCACTTATAAAAGAGGAATAACATTACCCCTCTAATAAATCTAAAAAAATCCACTGTAATCTTAAAAATATGCCTTTTTAGTTCCATTATAATTATATTTCACCCAATTAAGATTTTATTTACAATATATTGTCCAATGTCCTCCATTTCCATGAAGTACTTCAAGAGAATGTTCAATATCTCAAATTAAGTACTTCTCAATTTCTTATCTTTTATCTTATGTATATTTGTTTAATTAAAATTACATTATCAATTAGTTTATTATAATAATTTCAATGAATATATACTAAAATATTTTTGTATAGGATATTTATTTTCATCTCATTCTATTTTACATTAACAAAAGTGAAAACCTAAAGTGTGCGTATATGCAGACTACTGCCTTTACAACACAAAGTTTTCATTTTACTTCCCCTACTTACAAAGTTGTTTGTAATTTCTAATTTCATATGAAATTATTATATTTATAAGGTTTTTTATATTGTAAAAAATAAATCATGTAATACTTTTATTAAGCTCAATTGGACAAAAATCATCTTCCATTTTTACGTCATGACTACTGCCTCCATATAACATTGTTTTCTATTTTCCATTACCACGTTTCTTAGTTTTTTATATGATTGGATTTGTGGGATAAATATGATTTTTATGAAATTACTAATTTTCTATTAAATTAAATTTTTTATCATGTTTATTATATGAGAAAACAAACAATTTTTGTATATTCCACCATCTAAAACCAGCATACTTAGATGGAAAATAATTAATTCATACTATATAATAGTTTCATAACAATTAACTATTATTTTAATATCATAAATTATGATAAATAATTAAAATAAAACATAAATAATATCATTATTATTCTATAACAATTATATTATAACTAATCCACCTCATAATCATATACGAAATAATGGTATGTTCATATTTGGGTCAACTTAACCACCTACTTAAACAATGCTCCAAACTAGTTTCATAGATGACTGTGAGAACTCAAATAATTGTGATATATGATATAAAAAAGTAAATATTAATTTATTAATTCTATTTAGTGGTAAAATTATAATTAATCTCATCAATTAAGATACCAACATTTGTTAAAAAATTTCATAAATTGTTCAATATCGAATTTATTATTAAGGATCCTAAATTAAACACCCATGGAATGAAATTATAAAATTATAAATAAGTATTTTGAATCAAATATAGTAAATTGAATGATATTTTAATTATTTTAATTAATATAAAAATAAATAAAAACGATGATATTATGAAACTAATTCAAAATAATCAAGTCCACAAAAACCTGATATTGAAAAAATATAATGAATAACTAGTATAAATGTAAAAATAATTACAAATGGTTGATATTTTTTATAGTTATGAATAATGTTACTAAATATTATATTAATCTATGTATGATTTTTTTATATTATATTAGAGTGTTTTCAACTAAGATGGGAAAAAATGTATAGGTTTATTATCTCAAATTATAACCCCCTTGAGACATATTTTCTTTTTATACAATATGTATTATTTGGAATTGGGTATTCAATAACACTGTCATTTTTTGTATCATGATCCTATCAATATAAAAATTATTTAAAGATTCATTTAAAAAATATAATACATGACTTTTGAGTCAAAATACTTTAATGTTGTAAGGGTTTCATGTCTCAAATATTCAAACCTTGATAGATATTTAATATTATACACCATATTTTCATCGAAATGGTTTATGTACTTCCCATTTCATATTTTTTTATCATTATACTCACATTATTCATGTTATTTAATGTTTCATATGAAATCATATACTACATGGGTTTTGACTCGAATGCTTATAAGGTTGTATATTTTCGTTCACTCATTTAATATTCCTTGAGACATGTCTAATATTGTGCACCATCATTTATTTTATATGGTGCATTCACTACCCTGTTGATTAGTTGAATTAAAATTTATATAGTTTCCTGATATTTTAATATTAATTTAATTTTTATCCTCTCAATATTCTCTGATTGTTATATACATATACCATGAGGGTTTCAACCTCAATCTCACTCTCAATGGAGAACTCATTTAAAAGAAAATCCATATATAGAATTTTTATAATTTTATATCTAAAGTCATATCAATATATTATCCTATAGAAATTTATAGGTTTTAAATTTCTACACCCTATTTCATTTTCCCCCTTAGCATAATATTTATCTTTTATAATGAAATCGAGCATACCCTTTCTTTTTAGTTGGGAACCTTCCATTTTTCCAAGTATATTTTCCTATAATTCTATTAAAAATAACCTTATATATACATTAATAATTTTTTATGTTCATGTTATACTAAATTTACTTCAAAAATGTTGTTGAAATTTTAAATGTTTTCCATATGGTAATTTTCATCAAAGTGTGAAAATCATCTCTTTTTTTATATTTTCTTTGTAAAAAAACTATTTCCAAAGCCTTTTTCATTTTATATTAAACATTATATATATATTTTTATGTTTTATAAAAGAAATTATTTTCTTATTGATATTATATAATTTGTATATTAATTTTTTTAAATGTCCTAGGATGTTTCTTATTTCGAAAGTGATGTTTCTAAAACTCCTAAAATTGTTTTCCATCTAAGACATTTCTTTTTTACATATGTTAATATTGATCAAGAATATTCACTAAATTTTACCATCCACCTTAATTATTTGTATTCATTTTATAATTTTATTTTCTATTAATAATGTGATATGTAATTTCTATTTTCTTTTGAAATAATCCTCTATTATAGGCAAGATCTCTATTCCAATCCCTCTTCATTGTGAACATCATACATTAAATTTATTTAATTAAATGGTGTTCACCATGATTAAATATATACAGTTATTAGGTATAATTAATGATCAAAATTTATACCTTTTATCTATATGGTATAGATACCCTACACCTATTTATATTAATTAATTGGAATTTACCAAGATAGTTACTTAATATATTTGGATACATATTTATTTTCCATGGATTAGTCATATAAGAATTATAAATAATTATCTAATTATGGGAATTGTGTATATAATTATTGATCCACTATGGGAATCAGGTAGTGATGTCTTCCCCACTTTGTTATAAGAATCATGTGGTGTAGATTTCTCTACTACATTTTAGGAATCATGTGGTGTAATATACTCTACTATGTACGGTTGTGATATTCTCGTGTTTGTTCCATTATCTCATACTTATTTTTATGACTACATTATGATTTCTGGGATCATGTTTATTAACAAATGTTTCCAAAATCATGTGACTATTTTCTAATTTTCTTGCATTCTATACTTCATATGTCCTGATTAATTATTTTTTGTTTTTTGTGAATAAATTTCTTAACAAACCCTGTAATTCACATATTCTCATATTATAATCACTTATCTAAATTTACTTATGTTTACCCTTACTAATAAACATATATAATCCATTTATTATGTTTCCATTTAAATATGTTATGAAAATATAAAATGTATGAAAACAATTTAAGAGTGAATATGGATAATTTTTTAGATATATTTGAGACTTATTTTTAATTACATAGGTTTCTATGGGATTTTTTAGGAAAATAACATTATTTATACCAGTTAAATAATTTTATTAATTCAAAAAACTCGAAACCTAACAATATCATTATAATTTAAATGTAACATATGTGTGAAACATCTTATAACTATGGATGTGTATCAAATCTAGTGTGCAATGTATGTTGTTATTAGTAATAGATCCACGAGTACATGTTAAAAGTAACATAGTTGGTATCAGAGGAGTTTTAAGATATATTTAGATGTTAGGATGTTAGTTAAGTATGATTTAACAAATTATAAGTTATGGTTGATGATAATTTCAATGATATAGATAAATTTTTTATTTATTTGATGTAATATTCAATATTTTTGGGATTTGAATTAGGGAAATTTAGTGAAAACTCTATGATAAGACTAAGGGATAAGTCTGACAATAAGATAACATCATAAAATTTTGATAAAGTAGATATTGTCTGGTTATCCTAGGAATTTAATAATTTTATGGATGCAACAAGTGGATATAGACTCTGGATTATATGTTACAATTGGCAATAACCTTGAAAAGGGGCTTTTGGTATTAAATTTATTATCACCTAGGGCAAGATAAAGAGGTTTAAATACACACATGGTTTAAGACTCCCAATGGATATAATTTTGTTAAAGAAAATCTCTTTATGAACCATTATAAATGATTTCATTATGATTTTAACTAATTTGGTTTGAGAAAATAATATTTAAATGGTTGTGAATAAGTAAGGATTGAACAAATAGAGTCATTGTTTCAACTAAATGTATCATATGATAAAAATAAATATGTATTAGGGGAATTTATATATAGATTTATGTTTTCATAATAAAATATAGGATATTATCATGAACAATTTGGTATTAGTATTGGTTGAAACTGGATCACAAAGATGAATCAAAGAATGTAATATATCTAGAATCCACTATATCAATAATCGAATAAGGTAGAATACTTAAATGGTCTAAAATATAGGTATATATCAGTTATGATGGAAATGATGAGTTCCCTATTAATAAGTATGGAAATGAGTTGGATATCAAAATTACAATAAATTCCATATATTCTTATCAAGTATAATTTTTGAGTGATATTTATAAATATAATTATGGTATTTTTTTATCAGTCACGAGGATTATGTGAAACAATTATGGATTTTTATTTAGGGGTTTTTCTTTAAAAGTTTGGAAACGTATATTAAATTGCATCAATATATGTAAAAAATGATTTAATTAAACAGTTATATAACTAGGAATAAAATTTTAAGAATGCATGATTGAGGTTTGGAAACATCTTAGGTTTAATATATACTAGATTTTGAGGTAATAATCGGTTTATTGATGTTTAGAAAAGTGAGTTAGATGGTATATATAGCATTGAAATGTATTATTGATTTAATGAAAAACTAAACCACGAAATGTTTAGTGGATTTTATGTCAGTTTTTGGGATTTTTATATATATTGACTCGTGTGGGGAATTATAAACTAGTGGTTCGTAAAATGGAGGTTTAGTGATAGAGTTATGTTTTTAGAATAATATATTAATTTTATATTTTTTAATGTCTTAGAAATTCATATATGTTTTCAAAAGGTATATTACCTAGAATATATGACTACGGTATATATATAGTTGTTTATAGATTTTATGGATGATTTTTTAGGAAGGATAAGTACCCTAATATACCTAAAGATAGTAAGGTTTATTTTATAATAGAAGTTATGTACCATTGTATTAATATGTTAAGAATACCCTCACGTACATTTATCTAGGATTAATAATAAAAATTGTAAGTACACAATTTATTTAAGGGGTAGAATTTAATGTCTCAATATTCAAGACCGTTTAAAATAATATTATCTTAAATATATTATGTCACACAAAACAATAAATTAACACAACACCAAACTAAAAAATACTATAACCTATTAAAATTTAATAAATAATATAATCATTTGTAGATAAAAACATAATAATCAATGAAAATATTTACATATTATTTATTTTATTTGATTAATAATTTAAAAAGGATGGTTTTTGAAAACTATAAATAGGGTATTAATAAATAAAATTGATCACAAATCATATTTTATTATAATAATTAATATTTATATTTAAAAACTGATATGTCAATATTCAATTATTTATAAGTATATATTAATTAAGCGTAAATAAACTGGAAGTTTAAAAGGTCATTTTTCAATAAAAAAATTTTATTTTTTTTTATTTTCATTTAGGTAATAATATTAAAAAATTATATCTTTGAAATTTGAAAAAAAAATATTTTTGTTATTTATAATGTCAATGTTATTATACGATTTATTTTTTGAGATTCTATTAAAATAATTGATTTTTAGGTGAATAATTAAAGACAATGTTTTTACTAAAATCATAGCCTTTATGACTATATAAAAAAGAATGCATAAATTAAAAACATATTAAACATTTTTTATGATCAATTATTTCGTTAATGATTAACACTATATACATAAAAATGATATTAAAATTTTTGAAAACATATGCTTAGCAACTTAAGTAATATGTTCCAATAAAACATTTATTTGGTATTTTGTTTTATTTAAAAATTATTTTGTTGATATTTTTTTAAGATTTGTTTTAAATAAAGAATATTTTTTTTTAAAAAATTATATCATGAAATTAAAATCCATGTATAAATTTCCCTTACACATTAATTTTAATATTTTGAATTCACTTTTTCTAAAAACAGGTTTTATTCAAAACATGAGCTAATGGTAAAATTAATTTTCATACACATATAATTTTATTTGATAAAATTTATTATATATTTGGAATTATTTAGTATAATTTATGAAATTAGGTACATTTTATTTTTAGGCATGAATGATAGTTTACTTAGGTAATAACTAGTTGCAAAGGTAAAATTTAAATTAGTACAAGTAATCAATCTAGGGGTAAAGGGATCAGAACATGTTAGAAACATATTTATAATAGATGTTTTGGGACATAATTAACTTATCTCATTCCCACCCAAATATTTTCCATTTTTAAATCTTCTTGAAATGTTAAATAAATTCACAATTTATAAAAAGATGAAATATATATAAAAATGTCATTCTCACATCTTATTGAAGGGGCCTCCCACCATAACATCAATTACACTCAAAATATAAGGTTTAATCATTAAAATTTGGAATTATTCATTCTCATGGATTCTAATTTCACCCTATAAGGATTATGGTAAACAGATATTTTTCCAAATTCTTCCATTTCTAAGAAGTACTTCAAGAGAATGTTCAAAGGATCAAAGTTTGTACTTATGACTCCCTAATATTTGTCCTTATCTATATTATTAATTTAAAATTATATTACACATTATTAAATTATAACATTATTATTATATATATACATAAATTATTTTTGTTTCTGAGATATATATCGTCTTCCCCTTCCCTCTTCCCTTAATAAATTTGAAAAATTCAATCGTGTGTATGTGCAGACTACTGCCTCCATGACGCAACATGTTTTCCTTTTCTTCACCTACATACGAGGATGGTAATAATAAGGAATTTATTATATAATAATATATTTATAACATGATTTATATTCTCTATAAAAAATATATTATACCTTTCACATGTTATATGGAAAATGAATGATCATTTATGAGTAAGTGTGGACTAGCACCACCATGGAATAATTTATTCTATTTTTATTTACCCTTTCATGGTTAGATATATGATTGAGATCAAGGGTCTAATATTTTTTTAATAAATTATTAGTGTCATGTTAAATCGAATTGGACAACTTAATAATGATATGAGCAACAAATAAACATGGTAATATTAACTTTCTAAAAGAAGCGTACTAAGAGGTAAAAATTTATTCGTACTATGAAATAATTTAATATCCATTACCTACAATTATACGTATATAAGTAAGATAAATCATTATCATAAATCATAAATTATTTCATTATTCCTATGAAACAATGGTATCATAATTAAACAAACTCATAATCATCCTCGAAACTGTGGTATAGTCATGCGGGGGTCGGTTTTACCACCTATTTGAAAATTATCTAAAATAAAATCATAGAATACTATGAGAAAATAAAGAAGTAAAATATATTATATAATTAAGTAAATAATTATTTTATTTTTGTTTGGTAGTGGTTACATTAATAATAATCTCATCAATTAATATACAAACATCCATTCATTAAAAATGTAAGAACTCTTTCATAATTGAATTCATATTTATGGATCATAATCCAAAATACCATAGAGTAAAATTATAAAATTATTAATATTTATAAATAGTCAATTTAAATATATTTTATGATCTGGGCATTATGAACATTGGGAGAGGAATAGGGAAAAAATTGTTATTATGAAACTAGTTCAAAATGAACAAGACTACTCAACCCTAACATCGAAAAAAGATAATAACTGACATATAAACTTGTAGATAATAGTTATAATTGAAGACTATAAAAAGTTTATTGTTTTTAATAAGGTTTTGAAATTTTAAATTAAGATATTTTTTGTTTTTTTACATGATCTTAGAGTGCATTCGACTAATCTGATAAATAAGTTAAGCCTTTATTATCTCAAATTCTCATCCCTTTAGATATATTTGTTATTATACACCATGTTATATTTTAAATGGTGAATCATATAACCCTTTTATATTTCGTTTCATTATCATTTCATTATTAATGATATTTAATGTTTCATTAAAAATTAGATCCAACAAGGGATTTTCCTTCTAATTTTTAACAATTGTAAGTGTATTTTTTTTAAATTATCGCCCCTTGAGACAAATTTCTTATTATACACATTTTTTGGACTTCTGTATCTAAATCCCCATTATTATTTTATATCATGATAATATTACTATTTTTTATTTGAAATGTTACATTGGAAGTCATATATTACATGGGATTTTGACTAAACAATTTCTAAGTTTGTAGTGGCTTATTTCTCTCAATTTTAATTCCATTATCAAGGTTTCATATTACAGAAAATAATTTCTTTTACATTGTGTATTAAATACCGTATTTCAGTCATTTTTGAAATTTTATTCCATTTCATGAGATATTAATTTCCATTTCATGATCTTCCTCTCAATATCCTTTAATTCATAGATTACTAATAACGTGTGGGTTTCATCTCAAATATAAATCTCAAAAAGATACATCATTTGAATAATAATTTATCTTGGAAATTTTCATAATTTTATCTCTTAGAAGCCTACGTTTTTTTACCAAATATCCATTCTATGGGTTTTAATTATCTTCTCTCTATTTTATTTTCCACCTTGTCTCAATATTTACCCATTGTAAGAAAATGGACCCGACCATTTTTTTCATGAACCTAGATTTTTCAATTATTGTATTCATTATATTCTTTTGTAAATTCCCTTATATAATCCTTAATAAATGATTATGTTTGTTTTCTACAACTTCACCTTCTTCAAAATGTTCTAAAAAAGTGTAATGTTTTATGTATGGGTTGTTTTCATTAAAATATTAAAGTCATAACTTTTTAAGCATTTCAATGTGAACATTCTCAATTTTTTTATGAAAATTATTCTCTATATTTTCATCCATTATAAAAGAAATTATTTTTGAAATAGTTTTATAAAATATTTATTTTAATTTTTTTTAAAATAATATCGATATTTATATTTCCAATGTGATTTTTATAAAATTCAAAAAATAGTTTTTCATAAATTTCATTATCTTTTAACTTATATTATGATTGATTTAGAAGACTATTCAAAATTTACCATCGAAATTACATATCAGATTGGATTTTATAAGGTTGATTTCTATCAAATATATGAACCATATCTTCGTTTTTCATTACAAATCATCCTCAATTATATACTTGTTCATTAGTCCAATGATTTTCATTGTGAATACCCTATTTCCATTTAATTTATTTAATGTTATTATCCTAGATCTATAAATTGATTTATTATATAAAATTAATGAATAAATATTGTACCTTTTTATCTATATGATACAGATAATAAATAACCCATCATATTAATCGAAGGGTATTTACCTATAAAGTTACTAAATATGTTTTGATACATATTTATTTTAGATGTGTTTATCTTGTTATGATAATAAATGATTTCTTTATGTGATTCCATTGGAAAATGATATGGAACTCATTTTGTTTCCATGGGTTATTATAATGTTTTTAATGAAATGCATTTTTCATTCCATGGATTCATTATGATATTATTAATGAAAAATTTAATGTGACACTGATATTTATATATAATGATAGTGGGTATTATATCTATTTATAATGCATTGTTTAAGTATTTTTATCTCATTTGATAATTATGGGAATCGATTACGAACTCCTTGATCAACTATGGGAATAAGGAAGTGATTTCTAATATACTATGTTAAAAGAATCATGTGGTGTATAATACTACACTATATAATGATTACTTATGTTTGTGTTTGTGTGAAAGTATCAGGGTTATTATTTTGTCTACAATATGATTTCATGGATCATGTTTATTGACAAATGTTCCCACACAATTGTTATTTATCTATTATGTTCTTCCATGCCATATTCTATAACTTGTGATTTATGATCATTGATATATTGGGTATAATTTTTTACGTATCCTAATTATACTCATATTCTCATCTAATGATAACTTGTAATATTTTACTTTTATATCTTTTATTTACCCTTACTTATCAGCTCATCTCAACCCTTTCTCATGTTTCTATTTCACAAAGTAATGAAGATAAGAAGACATGAAATGTCTATAATAGAATCTTATATGGAGAATTTATGTGAGATGTTGAAGAATAATATAGTTTAAGTACTTTGTTATATAATGGGAAAAAATATTTTATTGAAATATCTTGTGTTCTACTAGATTAAAATGTTTCTTAATTCTATAAAATTCTAAAACAAAAACTATTATTTGAATTTAAATGTAACATTATGTGTGAATGATATAGTTACTAAGGATGTGTATTAAAAAAATGTGTATATTATGTTGTTATTAGCACTAGATACATTTTTGTGAGTCCTGGGATCCTAATATTTTCACTCTATCAGAAAATTTCATATCAAATTATAGGATATAGAAGTTATATTTCATATCCAAAATAAACATATGATAAACTATTGGTGAAAATTTATCCATTAAGTACCTAGAAAATTACTTCTGTTATTTGGGTATTAATACCCAATCATGAGGTTTATTTATCTCTAATGGTTGGTGAAAATCTGGATATTGAATATATTCTTATCATGAGGGCATTTTTTGATTTATATCTAGAAGTGGTTCACCGTCTTACCATAAATCATGACGTTCATTTTCCAATAGTTCTCATACACAAATCTATTCTAATATCAAATAAACTATATAAAATTTCCCAATTGACTTGGAGGAATTAAAAGAGAATCCATTAAGGAAGATATAAAATGGTTTTATATGATCAAGTGGATCACTTTGGGGTGAACTGGTCCTCTTTGTTAATAATAAATAAGCATCAATGCTTCATTACATTTATTATCATAAACTAAATACGATAAAAATAAATAACATGTATCTTGTACCCCGTATAAAGAAATTTTTTGAACAACTTAGAGGGGTTCAGTAATTCTCAAATGTTGACCTTCAAAATAGATATCATCAATTAAGGGTAAAATTGAATATATATCATGAAAGAAATGTTCATAAGATCATGGAACAATAAATTCATTATGATGTCATCTAGACTCAAAATGATCACATCAATCATCATAGATTTTATGAATAATGTTTTTTTATATTCCAATATTAAATTTTGGTAGTAATTATATATGATATTATCATATATTCCAACAGTAATTAATATTGTGAAGAACATTTGAGGATTGTGATAAAGACCATGAAAGAGGATTAATTTTATGTCAAATTTAGAAATTGTAAATTATAGAATAAAATAGTATCATTCAATGATCATTTCATATCTTGATAGGGTATATATATAGATCCATCAATGACATGTGTGATTGAATAATTCCCAAGACCAAGCCATTTAATATATATCATTAGTTTTCTTGAATTTTCTTGGAAACATTCAATTTTTTTAGAGATTTATCAATAATATCATATATATTAACCAATTTTACTCAGTAATTATTTATGTTCCATTTTATATATAGATGTGATGAAAATTTCAAGGATCTCCTGGGAGGGTTGGATACTACACCTGAACACACATTTCCTTATAGTGGGTAGTAGTTTGTAAAATAGAACGATACATTAAAAAAGGGATTCAGATTTCTCCTAATGAAAAATGACATGGTGGTAGGTTATGTCTCACCAAAATTAATTATTCATAAGAAAACATACCTAATACTTTATTTTGGGCTATTTGTAGTAATATTTTCATTAATGAAAATGGATTAATTATTTATATGGAAAAAATATGAAATATAAAATTTTCAAAATATCTTAAAGTATATATTAACTCCAAAGAAGTTAAATACAATACAAATGAGAAGGATGGAATTTATCATGTACTTTTTCTACATGATAAATTGCAACATGTGGATGGAAAACAAGATGATTGATACCTTCAATAAGAAAAATATTGATACTTTATCTATGATTTGTATTGAAAGACAACTAAAAATAATTTATTTTAAAAGGATGGACCTTTAAATCTTGAGGTAATGGGATAAATCTTATAATTCTTAATTTATTGTGTAATTATCCATCTATATAAAGATCAAGGATGCATAGAAGGCGGATATGGTTCTATATAATAGGATAAAAAATATTCTATAGTTAAAATTTGACAATAATGAAATTATAATATTTGGGAAATGAATATGTGTTCCATTAATTTTAGTGTTGAATAAATATTTATTGATTGATATATATAATTAATAATTATATCCCTATCTTAAAAGAAAAACGATGTATAGATATGTAAAGAATCATTTATTGTGGGAAAACATAAAGAGGGAGATAGTAATATATATATATTGATTCTTGTAATTCCAACATGTTAAGGAAGAATAAAAAAATTCTAAGGGATTATGATACCATTTCCCATATGGGAATATAAATGGAGGAACATCACTATGTAATTTTCTTATAATTATCATTAATTTTAAAGGTTATAATTCCATTTTGGTTATATTTTTTCACCTTACAAATTCAATAGATTTTATTAAAATTTTTAAATATTTATCTCTCAATCAACTTACTAGGTATACATAAAGGAAGTAGAAATTATTTATGGAGTACCACTGTCAATTGTTTTTGTCTGAGATCCAAGTCTTACAACAATGTTTTAGGGAAGTATTTAATAATCATTAAACACAAAGATGAAATTTATAACTTCTTATCATCCTTTTATTTGTGTTTTTTTCTAAAAGGACCATTTAATACTGGAGGATATTTTTAATTCTCATTTGATTCATTTCAATAATGTTTGGGATCAACAGTTTCCCATGGAAGCGTTATCATATTACAATTGTTCCATTATAGAATTAAAATGGAATCATGAAAGGATATGTATGGGTATATATGTATAACTCCAACATGTTATGATGATGTTAGGGAATGTAAATTTATGATAGAAAATATTTCTTATGAAATTAAAAATAATATTCAAACTATTAATCAACATGTTAAATCTAGACAGAGTGGAAAGATGAGACATACATATAATAATCAATGAAATATGATATATGATGTCAGAGACAAGGTATTCTATAAATTTCCACCATAGAATAGGTTTATAGGATTTGGGATGAAGGGAAATTTTATCCCTAGATGCATTGTACCTTTTGTAATCCATGACCATGTGGGTATGGTAATTATCATCTTGATATTCTATCAAACCTCTATCAAGTTCATGATTTGCCTATGTATCACTTTTGATTAATTAGGTAGGTTACTATTCCATTTACTAAAATTGGATGTATTACAACTTGAACATATCCTTACTTATGGGTAACAACCAGTTGATATCATGGATCATAGAGGTAATATACTACAAAAAAAGAACACTCACCTGCTCATCGTTATGTAGAGGATCATAATATTTGAGGAAGAAATATAGGAACCAAAATATATAATCATGTAGAAGTAACCACATTTCGGTATTAAATTAAGAAAATTTCAATGGTGAAATTATTTTTCATGGGGTAGAATGTGACACCCTATAATTTTACAATGAATTCTTACTTTAAACAAATATTTTGTTGAATATATTGTTTCACACACAAAGTAAAAATAAAATGATCCATGATACATATTAATAATATAATTAATTTCAATAAAAGATAAATATCGATAAATTATTGGAAATAAATATGAATCATAATAAATAAAACAACTGGATAAATAATACAACAAGTAAATAAAAATACCACGAACATAAATTCATTTCCAAATGGTTTTCTATGCAGATGATGAAACCTATTACAAATATTTAAATAAATAAATGATTATATAAATATAATAGATGTGTTGATAGATAAGTAGATGAATATAATGAACGATTCTATGAATGTATGTAAAACAATATATTGGAATAAAATAGGACAACTATATATATATATTTTGGAAGTATGGTCAGTATAAATATTTCCATTGTAAATGTATTAGTAAGATATATTTTAATATGGTATATCTGAATAGTCATTTGTGTAATTGAAAATAATATAATTTTGGATTGAAATAAGAAGATAATAATTAATTAATTTTTTTATTAAAATATAAGTTTTATGTGTAGTATATTATAATTATTTTTATTATTTAAGAAATTGATTCCATGTATTTATAAAATAAAAATATATATTATAATACATATTTATTAATTGATTTAAATTTTTAGAATTTTAAAAAATAACGAAAATAGGAATTCAATATAACTATGTAGTGTTAAAAATGTTGTTTTTCAGTGAGATATTTTTTATGTATTATTTATTTTCAAAATAATAAATTTAATTGATAAATTTTTTAATGTTGAATACAATGTTATGTTTGAATAAATAATCATATATAATAATACTCATTTAAATGGTAATTAATATGAAATATGATTATCAATACATAATGTTTAAAATGATATTTTTCAATAAAAGTTATTTTTTAAAATATTTTATGTTTTCCTTTTAAATGGTAAATTTAATATATTTATAATTTAAATTATATTTAATGGTTTCCAAATTTGTAATTATAATGTCTAAATTAGGTAAGAGGGAAAATTTCTATTTTTTCATAAAAATAAATTACCAGGATAAAAATTGACATTCCACTATAATGGTTACATAGGGTAAAAAGTAGTCAAACTACATGGTAAATGTATAAAATATCCTAAACATCTATCAATAAATTTTTGGATTATATATTTATCAACCAAACCATATATGAACTACATTATTGACCAATTTTTTTTCCACATTCCTTTTAAAATATATTTACAATGATGTAAGGGAAAAGGGATACATTGCAATGAAAATCAAGTACCATGAAAATTTAAAGAAGAACATAGCAATAATTGAACTCAAGACCTATCCCATAAACATTGGGTAGCTACCATTAAACTTAATCCTAAGGTGAATTTCTTCTAAAATGAGTACCTTCTACATTAGGTAATGAATGTTTTTTAAAATTCCACTCAAAACACCATTATAAAAGGATTCCTCCTCCAGCATCTACAAACCACTTGAACCATTTTATTATATATTAAATACCTAATGATTTCTATCCCAATATTATTATAATATATTGTGATGAAAATATTTTCAATAAGGATGTATAAATACTACATTTTGAAGGAATCAATGTTGAGAATGAAATAATTCGTCAAGTAAGTATCCAACAGAGTTTATAACTTTTTCAATTACCTTATCACATAAATATTTCAAAATATCATCCTCCAATATAATTATTTTATATTAATATCATTATTCTATTGTTAAATTCATACTACTATTATATAACTTTAAACTCTTACACAATCAATAGTGTAGAATGTTCTCATTGGGGTCTATTGACCCACCCACATGAATGATGCTATACCAACATCCCCGTTTTAACAATGAATAAGTATCAAAACATTTATAATGGTTATATATGATATTAAAGAGTAGTATATTTCATTAATATGTTTCTAAAAGTATGAAATAAAAATTAATGAACAATATTAAGTAACTCATTGTTATCATTAAATTACCCAAAAAATATTCATCATGGATTCCATTCTCATCAACCATACATTCACATTCCATCAAATGAATATTGGAAAACATAAATAACAATAAAACAATTATCCCACTGACTTGAATAATTTTGGAATGATGAAATTAATATAAAATAACATGCACCAACATCACCATTTCAAATATTTTTGAAAATATCAATATTAATAACATCTAATGTCGAAATTACACAATAACTAAAAAATATTTTTTATGATGAATTATAATAATTTTTGAGTTTATAAGGTAATATATATGAATAATTGTTTGACATATTTGATAAATATGATTACGTTTCTTATAACGATGTTTAAATTTCTTTCATAGAATATGGGAGTAAAGTTAATGGTTTATCATCTCGATTTCACTTCAATGAGATATACTCCATATTCACCATGTGTTTTATTTGGTGTAGTATATATACATTCAATGGAATTATTGTATCATAATTATAATATAATTTATTATATTTATAAATCCGCATAATATTTTCTCTTTCAAGTTATTTTGGTTTAATATTTACTAAAGTTTTATGGTTTTTATTTGTAATCTCACATTGAATTCCAAATTTTTATGAATATGTTTTAATTTGATGAAATTATGATATTAATGTCTCTAAAACCACATTTTTTTCAAATCCACATGTTTTTGGGATTATTAAATTTCTTTTTAGTAGTTAACCTCCCATATAGTATATAAAACAATATAAGTAATGCATGCATTAGAAATTGACCTTACCTCATCTTTTTAGTAAAGAATCCTCCTCCTCCATGTCCATATATTTTGTTTTTTATGGATTTACTTATCTA
This sequence comes from Viscum album, assembly GCA_963277665.1. Lineage (NCBI taxonomy): Eukaryota > Viridiplantae > Streptophyta > Magnoliopsida > Santalales > Viscaceae > Viscum > Viscum album. The sequence continues at coordinate 467,443,098 of OY728160.1, read as the reverse complement.
TATTTATATTACTTCTAAGATTATTTTTCAATGGAATGTGATTTATTTATAAAATAAATCTTCTTTAAATATTTATGTACGGTCATTTTCAACCAATTTTTTTTTTCAAAAGTGTAAAAAGAATATTTATATAAAATTTTCCATAAAAATGATTTTTTTCCATCACCAATGGTTTTATATACAAAATAACATCTCCATGTTTTTATGATTTTAAAAAGTAATATTTCCCTTTTTTCATAAGATATTTTATTAAAAGTTTTTAAAAATTCAAATAGTAATTATTTTTCTATATATAAGTAAATTTTAATGCTATTATAATATTATTTTTCATATATTTCAATATCTTTTAATATTTCATATGAATAATTGAGAATATGATTTAATGTAATCATATACATTCTTTTTTTAAATAATATACATGTAAAATGATTTAATATGTGAAATAATGTAATATTTTATCTCCAAATACACTAATAATTTACATTTTTGGGTGTTATTTTTTATGATATATAATAAATATTCATTTAAAATTATGTAACAAGTATGTATATTATTCTTAGGTCACCTAAAGAATAGTTTTTAAATATATATATTTGTGGAATTTGAAAATGTGAAGAATTAATGAATAATATAAATACATAATGTGTTTTCAGTGCATATGGGAGAGTAATTTTGAGACATATACAAGATCATAATTTCAAACATAAGAAGTTTGTTCCATAAAAAGTGGAAACATAGAAAAGGAAAGTATTTATAAACAATATATAAGAAAAAAAATCATCTTTTATATGATTTTTTTCTATATAAAAATATTGAAAAGGAAAAAACCTAACTCTATGTTATGTAAACATTTATTATTCTCTCATTAGAAAATCATTTAAAAATATATCAGTTTTTTTAAAAATATAATGACGATTTTCTAAAAAAATCAAAAAATATCACTAGATATTATTTAACACATGATTGGCGTCAATAAATTTGGAATATTTAATGTTAAAATATTGGAAAAATATTAGAGGGGATTTCAAATTAAAATATTTGAAATTCATTATCATGATCAATCTAGAGAAATAATAAATAGATATTAATAAAATATTTATTTGTAGAGAATAAAGGAATTGTTTTGGTAAATAATTAATTAAATAATATACCTATAAATTATTAAATATAATGAAATTAAAAAATGAAGAAATATAGATGTTATTGTTAATTTACAAGTCCATACCATCTGAATATATTTATAACTACTGTATCAATGATAAAGGAAAGATAACAAACAAGTGGTGTATCTTCATTGATTAACTTTATAAAGGATGGTAAATTAGTTATTGATCGTATTGTGGCTTGTGTTTGAAAAGTAATGATATTATTGTGTCTATAAACTCACACATGCACTCTTCGATAATTTTTAATGATTTAAAATCAAGGCCTAAATGTATGATTTTTTTAATATTATTTGTGAAATCAAAGACCTATCTAGATGAAAAATGTCTCAACCATTGATATTGATACATTCGATGCAGTACTGAAAATCTTGTTCATACCAAGATAAAAATAATGTATTGAATAATAGTAGTTCAAGTATAAATAACCTATGTTTACAATTATAATTTGGATTATTTATTCCATTTTAAGAATATTATTACTTCTCAACCTATTTCATATATTTATATATAATTTCATTAACCAAAAATTTTATATACTATTATAATTTATTTCATTGAAAAAAACCTAACATGGAAAGGAGTAGGTTTCTGTATAAGAATTGAACATTATAAAAGTTACAAACTTCTGTACACATTCATTATAGTTTCATACATGTTATAAAGATAATAAAAGAGAGTGGATCATAACTGTAAAAATTCATCGTGTGTAATTTTCTAAATAATGCTTAAATTAATATACCACTAAATCACACCCCAACTCTCAATGATATATCAATTAACCTGGGCTCTTCCATTATAATTTGCAATGTAGTTTTTTTGGTATTTAACAAATAATTATCACAAACAACACATTCAATACAAACATCATAAATATAATAATAAAATTTCAAATGAGTTATATCTTCATATTTACTAAAACAAGTTATTTATGGTATCTTCTAACCTTGAGCCATGGGTGGACCTCAATTTATTAGGTATGTTACTTTAATAACTAATTTACCCAAAAAATATTATGTAGCCTAACATTAAAACTCACTCTTGTAACATTACCAATTAGTGTCATGTTAATTCCTTAAACAACACTTTTATTTTAATAATTCTAGAACTTCATTATCTAGGTGAATTTTTTTATCTAGAAAAAATTATTTGAAAACTTATCTATCCAATTCACGTCAATTATTACATTTTTGTGACTTAAACTTCATTCACAATTAATTTCCAAAAAGACACTACCATTTTATAGAATGTATAAAAACCATCTAAATGTTTTTTCATAAAATATATAAATACCTTACATTCATAGTCATTAATGAATTTTAAATAATAAGATAATATAATAAGAATATGAACTAGTTGGATGACCGATACATCAAAATAGATAAGATCCACTTTTCCTCTCTTCTCTGTTTTCTTACCTTATAAAAATTACATCTATTATACTATATGAATATTTTTTTTTAATATAGAATAATATAAACCTATTTTAAATTTGGTAGAATTTTATTTTAAACTAAACATTCATTTTATTCTAAATTACGTAAACCAATCAGCAATGTATCATTGTTTAATTTATTTTTGGAAAATAATTATGTCACCATATACTTCATATAAACTATCATATAAATTGTTCTATTTTTCACTCCCATTGTTGTAATCATAGACACTTTTTTAATTTCCAAGATCCCTAGACAAGAGTTTTCTAATATTAATTATAATCCAGTTGACCAATAAAAATAATATTCATTTATAGTTATAAAATATGTATAATAATATTCATATGAAAAAAAATTTCTTTTGGGGTGATAGTTTATTCACTAGATTTTCCCATAATCTTAATTGGCATTCCATCGAAAAGATATATTTTTCCAAAATGTCTATACATTTAATTTATTAGACATTATTTCCCAAAAATCAAATATAGTGAAGCACATGGCCTAACATATAAGACAATATGGTACATTTAATATTAATAAATTATTTATCATAATAACTTTTGGTAGTTAAATTAATTAATTCATTTGGAGAAGATTTTTTTATCATTACAGTTCTTTTTTATTTTTCCATCCTTCCCAAAACTCCAACACTTAGGGTCTTCTCATTTAGATTTACCTTGTCTTTACTATCCCTAATTTTACTCCCTATAAAGTTTTCATGATTTTAAGATCTTCATAAGTGTTTAAAATTTTGGATAAATCCATATAATTAATCTAATTATGTTATGTGGGTATCCTTGTTAGATAATATATATCAAAAATCATTTTATATAAATTTAGATGTTTTATGATAATAACTCATTATAGTGACAATCACATTTCAAAATTATAGGAATGTTAAAAACATATGTTAAGAGTTTATTTCTTACTCAAAAATATATTGTAATGAAATTAATTCCCTAGTAATAAAATTTAAATTTTAATGTGACTTTTAATGAATTTACCCATGATCACATTTATATTAATTATTTTACATCAAAAACACTTTCTATTATATATATGGTTATTAATTGATGTTTGATAAAGCATTCTCATAAAATTTTTATCAATTTATCTTTTAATATTTAATATGGTATTTATCATCAATGGTAGATATATGAAACCCATAACTTATCAATCTAGTTAAAAAAAATCATCATTAGAAATTGTTTTTGATTTTTAGAAACCATGGTTTTTTCTATTTGAAACCTTATAATTTTTTAAATAACATATTTTTTGTTGGATTTCTTAGAAGGAATGGGTTTACGAGAATCGTGGATCCTTAATAATAATGTATTAAAAATAATATATAATTTTTAATCTGTGAGCACGCGTTCTTTGGAAAAATAAATTTCATTTTAATTAGAGCCTTAGCTAGGAAATAAGAGTATGCGATTTTAGTCTTCATGTTAGTTATACCCTAGAAGTAATAGTGTTTGAGTTTTTTTCTACTGATCATAGGACCAAACCAAATTCCATGAATTTTAATTAAACTCAACAAAGCCTATATTTTGATCCATATAGATATTTTCCCCTAATTATATGGTTAAAAACATTAAAAATAGAATTAAAGTGGAATATAGGGGATGAGGTCAATAGAAATCATATCATTCATAGGTATGAATAATTAAATCCTTCATTATAATCATTAGTGAACCTTATAACATAGTAAATGCACTCCACCAATTCATACAATCAAGAGGTGGAGCTTGTTATTCCATTTTGAATATATCCTTTATATTAATTATATTCCATAATAATAGATTAAAAAACTTTTCATTTGTTCTAATTTCCATGACATTGATTTTGCAATTTTTTAGAATGATTTGTCCCTAAAATTCATTTTTTATATTTAGAGATAAACCATTGGGTATGGTAAATGTAAGTTCAGTTTATAGCTGAAATAGAGTCCTAAAATCCCTACCCAAACCCATTTGTGTTACTTTCCTCATAAAATTAAGAAACCATCTATGCCTAGAAGTTTTTCATGGGTTACTGGATTCCTAATCATTGATTCCCTCTCCCCTCCCCCAATCTATATTTCTCTCTCTCCCAATTGAGTTGTGGTAGGGAGGGTCTTGAAGGGGAAACATAAAATAGATTGGACAGTGTAAGTGTGGTGATAAAAGTGGTAACCTATTGTAGATTGGACTATATCATGATGTGGTTTACATGGAGGCATTGTGGCACAGAGTTAGACATCACCCCTAATATATCAATAGAGGTCAATCATGTTAGTGGATAGAAATGAAAGCTACAGTTTGAGGAAAGAAAATTTGTGGCATAGAAGGCCATAATAAAGTGTAAAGGGGCCAGGATGAGGGAAATATATTTCACCACCCCTGGTCATACAGTAACATGAGATCGAATGGCATGGCCATTTGTATGTGGAAGGTGGGTCTACGGGGCCAACTGACATGCTGCATTGGCTAGTTGGGCTAGACCAAGGGTTTTTTGCATATCCCATACCATCCAAGGAAGCCCACTTATATGAAAAAATATGATACCAGACACTGTTTGGTCATTGTGAACAGAATGAAGGATGGTTGTGACATGTGGTGCTGTGAGGCACCACACTCCCCCCCTTTCAGTGCACCATATATAACACCTCGAACCCAAAACCTGAAGTCGGTTCATTATTTTATTACACCAGCATGATTATAATAATTAAAACCTAAAAGAGAAATAGATTTAGAAATTTTTAAAAGAAATATTACATATTTGATAACTGTAATGCGTTGTGAAATAGAAAAATAAAAATTATTCATAATAAAGTGAAATAAACTAAATCCTAAAAATATCATTAAATTATTAAAGCGTCATATCATTAAGAAAGGAAAAAATAAGGATGAGTTAAAATTATCAATTAGGGTAGGTAAAATGAAAGAAACATTGGATAAATGTGAGTAATACTCATGGAAAGGTATATAACTGTGTATAAATTCCATTCAAATATCTAGATAATTCAAAATCAGTATTTTATAGTAGATTAATAAATCACATCCCATTTAATAAATAAACTGATAATGAAATAAATCTGAAGATAATTCCGATGAAAAAATATCATGGAAGTAATAATAACTGAATTATCAATAAATAAAATTCATAATTATTTGATATCATGTTTACTATGTACATGATACCATTACCTTCATGTTAAATTTTAAAGATAGTTTAAAGTATTTTGATTTGTCTAGGTGATTTGTCGCATGAGATCCCATCAATGAATCAAGGGGATATCTATAACCGGGACCCACCAATATCATAAAATTAAAAATAAAATCTCATGTATCAAATGATCTAGTTAAATAATAAAAAATGTTTCCTATCTTAAAATATCGGTATTAAATAAATAATATAGAATTATTAATAATTCCATAGTTAACAAAATAACATTCAAAGTAAAGACCAATTTAAAAAATGGAATACAATATATCAAATAATCATATCAATCATACAAGAACATTTATATTTAATATAAATGTTATTTCCAATGAAAAACTATTACAATAAACTGAACATTTCATGAGAAAGTTTATAACCACAAAAGGAAATGAGATTTCCAAATAACTTTTTCCAACTGGTAATTTTCTAATTAAAACCCATTGGATGCGATAATTCACTATAAAACCCTAAATAACATGAATGTAAGAGTATTTTTTATCTAATATAACAAATGGTCTAGTATATACACCACATAAAATAAGTAAGAGGTTAACATGACATTTATCTTATAGATGTAAAAAGTGAGATGAAAACCCCTTACCTTACACACACATTTGATTGATATCTCATTTGCCTCAAATATAATGGTTTTAATAATTTTATTAACATATTTCTGAAACAAATTAATATTTATTAAATAACATATGATCCCATTATAATATATAGATACATTTTTTTAATAGTATTTCATTATTTTCATTGTTTAGGGTGTTAATTGCCTTATTTCAGAGTTTCTCTCGATTTTTAATTACTGTTACATGGATCATGATTTTATTTCATTTATAATTTAATAAAATATGTTAATATTAAATATATTTTTAATATATTAATTTATAATAATACATAATGTTTTGAGATAGAAAATGAAATACACCGTTCATGGAGACGGTAGGCCCTGCGTATACATGAACGCTGCCTTTATTTTCATTTCATATTAAATGATTAAAAAGTATATGATATATATTTATATTATAATTCCATTATAATATTAAAATAATATTTACAAAATATTTTAATTAAAACCATCCTTAACACATTTCATATAGTACGTGAACGATTCACATTGCTTTGAGGAGGCAATATTCAATACGTCCACAAACGAAGATATAGTGTTACCACAAAAGATAAAGCATGAATTTGTGTGTTATATAAAAATTAAATAAGAATTATGAAATTTTAATCTTTCATATATGATATATAAAATACAAATCCATCTTTATTCCATCCTATAAAGGTTACAATGTAAGAACGAACAACATTGTTTCGCAAGGCAAAAATCTATCGTACATACGAACAATGGTTATGTATCGCATTTGATGGAAGTGAGTGAAATTTTAGGTAGTAACTATTATATAACAACATATAAATATATTTTGGATAATTTTGATACTATATAATAAATATATAATAATAAATTGAGGGGCATTGAAATAAATTAAACAGAATATCTCATTGAACAATGTTACCTCTTCCTTGGGTAACTCCTTTTAGATTATTAATAAATTCTTAATTAGATTTTTTTTTTCATAAAAGAGTATTATAAGAATAGGGGAGTTATTTACAGATATTATTTCTGATGGTTTTGGATGATCCAAATGGCTGGTGAGGTGTGATGAAGTGGGGGTGTGAATGCCTTTTTATTGTGGAGGAGGAGTCACATTCTTATAAATTCAAAAAGTTAAACAAAATTAGGAGGCCTCCCTTACCTCTTGTTCATTAAAAATGGAAAAAATGTATTAAAAATATTATACGGTCTATATATACATAAAAACACAAAAAATAAAATGATTTTTATCAATTTTATCTTCAGTCTTTACGTTTATTTATTTCATTCATTTTGGGATTCTATTTTGGAAACTAGTTTCATAATCTGTGTAATTAATCCATTACGACTAAAATAATGTGATAATTATTATAAAATATATAATAATTTAATTATAAATATTATATCTAATTTAAAAAATATAAATCCCTTGTGTGTTGGAAATTAAATTTAAAACAAGCTCTTGTAAGGCAAAAAACCCTACTTTAAGCCAAATCGTGCAAACAGTGTTTTTAATATTTATATTTAAATATGTTCATTATAAAAGATAAAATGGTCCATAAATATAACATATTTTATATCTATTAACATTTCAAAATATATTATCCAAAGATAGTATTTTTTTAATTTTAATTATTTTAATAAAACAACATTTATTATAAAATAACATTAACGACATTTTTACATTATTTACTTAATTCAAATTTAAAAATAACTATAGATTGATTAAACAAAAATATATTAAGATAAAATATATTTAAAATGACCTATTGATATATAAAAAATAAATGAACATACTAATTATTTCAATTTTCTACACTTTTTATAAAAATTGTATCATTAATTTTATGTAATTATTAAACAACAATCATTGCGTAGGTGTTTCTTAAGAATTATAACAATTTAATTCATATCTAAAAAATAATTATAAATTATTATGATAAAAATAACTCATTTATCTTTAAAAATTACATTTAGAACAAAAAATATTATTTAATTTCATTTCATAAGGATTTATATAATGGTAAAGTTACAAAAGGTTACTTTTTTATCTTTTTACGTAATTAAATTATTATACATGTCAAGTTCATTGAATAATATCACACTAAATCCTAAAATTATAAAAAATATGGGATATGGTCTAAATATGGAAATATAATGGATTTTTCAAAAGTTTCTAGGCCATTTTTCCCTTAAGAATAAAGGTTAACCACTAAGTAAACTAATTTTTACCTTAATCTCTGAATTAAAATTAATTACATTCTGTAATATTTTTTCTAAAAAAATTTATTTAATATTTTTAGACTATAAATAATAAAATGGTTCTAAAAATATATATCGTTTTTTCAAATTCAATTCACTTATGTTTAAAAACTAAATTTAATGCTAAACTCCATGATGAGGCAAGAAAGCGGGCTTTATATGTGAAAATGCTTGAAAGTTCATTAAGATTTTAGATCTAAATTATATATAAAAATGATTCCAATTACCTAAATTGGATTAATATATTTATAATTGCTATATCATGACATTAAAACCAATTTAATATATAATTTAACATTAATAAATATTTTAATGAAAATGTATTTTTCAAATAAAATGCAGTATGTTTCAATATTCATCCAATAATAGAAAAACTCAAAAAAATACCAAAAAATTTCCCCAAGATAATTTTGACATTATGAATTCAAAATATAATTTTATTTATAAAAATAAAATTTATAAAATTGTTGAAATTTGGTTTTAAAATATTTGAACCATAAAAAGGCCGCAAAACTTTTTATAGAAAAATAAAACTTTCTATGAAAAAAACTAAATTTATTCATATCATATGTCTATAAAAATTATCAGATATATTTCAAAACATTTGATTGAATAAATTTAAAATAGTAAATATATATTAATGTATTTGAATATTATATTCTCTTTTACTCTTAGTTTCCTATGTTCTTCATGTTAATCTCAGTGTCGTCTATAGTCTAAGCTTAACATGGTGTTGTATATAGAGAAGGATATCGACAAAATTGGATTTATTATAAAAGGAAAATATTATAAAGTATTGGGGGTGTTACATCCTCCCCAACTAAAATAAAATTGATCCTCAAAATTTCTAATTGATATCAATAGTCAAGGGATTGGTTTTTGAAAAACCTATTTGATGAAAAATACCCATATTGTAAAAGTGTTAATAGAACATACTATTAATAAGAGAGATTGATAAGTTAAAAAGGACACATAAAACAACATATAAATAGTTTTATACTTATGTGATCATTTTTGAAATGTAAAAATATGTAATTAAGGAAAGTTTTAAATAATTATAGTTTTTGATTGAGGTCATTGATCACAAACAAATAAATTCTCAATGGAATCTAAAGGGCCTCAAATCCATAAATATGTTATTATTTAAAAGACCATCGATTCAAAAATTAAGGTATTACAATAAAAAAATCTATGAGATGTTATTTCTTAGAGTAGAGGAATTATTTGTCTTTTTGAGAATATAATGAAATATACTTGATGTGTTTCTATTTCATAAACACATTCTTATCCTTTGGTTGTGCCTTGAACTATTTCAATTTCATCTCTTAGAATATGTTGCATCACATAAAGAAATAATACATTAATATATAAAACCACATCAAAATTTCTGTTTAAAAATTTAATAAATCGTAATCCTTTCCAAAATATTATGATTCAAAACATTAGAATAATTTCCATTGTAGTTAGTAGTATTATATTTACATTATCCATATAAATCATCACTTTAACCAACATCATTATCTCAAAATTTAAAACATATTAAGGATAATATTTCACATAACCATGCATTTTTCATAAATTTTAGTTTATTACTAAATAATGGTTCTTGGTACCATTCAATATATGATATGAAATAATTAATGAAATTATACTTCAGTATAATCATTATATATTTCATAATACTTGTTACTAGTACATCACTGCTAAAATACCTTTAAAACATTACTCTAGTATCCATATGCATTTGCACCTTAATCATTACAGTTTAGTAGTATCAATAACATAAACCGTAGCTCTCTTGATTCTTAAACAATTCACTATTATATTTCCCCATTTTAGTATAGTTGAATCCATGAATAACAACATTTTTTCTTCCCTTTACATTATTTTTCCTCGTGGCCATTTTCTACACATTTATAACAAACCCCCAATCCTTTATTTCACATCCCAGGGTGATTCCATCCATTATATTTACATGTGGGAAATAATTCTTTCTCTACTTCCCTTAAAATATAATTTCCCCCGTTATATTATTTTTATCATGCTTCCCTCTATATCCATAATAAATTGATAAATATTTCTCTCTCTCACTTTCACATGATACTGTGTCATCATATGATAAAAATAATTGTATATTAGTTCCCTTGTAAATATCAGATTAAGAACATAAAATATATGATCATTATTACTGTTTGGATCACATGTGTTTGTAAGGCTCACATTCATTCAACTATGAATCATTTATAAATGATTACATACAATATATTAGATCATATAATCATGAATTATATCAAAAATCCCAACACCAGTGGAGTACTTAATCATAAAATAGAAATGTCATTCATATCTAACCTCATAATTGCAAACATGGTAATTTTGTGATGTTATTCTATACATAACCTAAAAAAATATCATAGGTTTATGTTCAATAATATTTGATTATCTAAATATTGATTTAAAGGGTTCTACTAAATATTCTCTAATACCAAATATAATGCCCTAACCCTAGAAACCCGAACTCGGCGCCTAAATTTAATACAATAGCTTGATTACAAGGAATCAACTCTTGATGGACCGATCATTTTAGAATTTTTGGAAAACCAAATTACAAATATGATACCCATATTAAATTAGTATGTATAAAATAATTCATGATAGGTATATAAATAAATTAACTACACCCTTGAAAGCTCATTCAATGATTTATTCTTCATATCATGGGGAAAGGAAAAAAATAAGTATGAGCTCAAATGCTCAGAAATAGTATGTAAAATGGAAGAAATAATAAATCAATGAGAATAATCATCAAGAAAAGGTAAATAACTGAGCACACATTCCACGTAAATATCTGGATAGGTCCTGATCAAAATGGAATGGTAGATAACTATAACACCTAGATTTAATCAATAAAATGAGAATAAAATTCATCCACATATAATGTCAAATAAGTATATCATGTATATTAATAATAACTAAATTAACAAAAAATGAAATTCATAATTAGTGGATTTAATGTGTCATAGTTACATGAAGTCATCACTATCAAGATCAATTGTCATGATAGTCTAAACTACTCAAATTTGGAAAACTAATCCCTCTATTGAGAACCTATTGATACATCTAGTGACTATAAATAACCAAGATAAACCCATTTTATACAAATAAAAATATTTACTCATATAGTTAAAAAAAATTAATTAATAATCAATGTTCTCTAAAATCGAATATATTTATAAAATAAATAATACTATTTATAAATAATTCATCAGTTAATCAAATAACTTTTAATGTAAATAACATATGTAAAATAGGAATATGGTTTAGTAAATAATTATATCAATAATAAAATAATATAGACATTTAATAGAAATTTAATTTCCAATGAAAAATGGTTATAGTAAAGTGATTGTTTCAATATAAAGTAAACCATCGCAAAAGAAAGTGACATTTCAAATTAAATTTTACAACTTTGTAATTTTTAAATTAAACGTATCGGATGAAATAATTCAAAGTAAAACCTTAAATACCATGAATATAATAGGTTTTAAGATATAATATATAAAAATTGTTAGTAGCTACACCACAAAAAAATAAGTAAGCGGTGAAAATGGCATATATCTCATTGATGTAAAAAAGTGAGATGAAAACAACTTACTTTATTCTCTATTTTTGTTAAATTCTATTTAAAATCATATATATTTGTATTAATATTTTAATTATTTTATAAATGAAAAATATTATTATTTAATAAATTAAATATTTTCCCCTTATAACATATTATTAACTATTTGTTGACAGACTTTCATTATTTTCATTATTTCATGTGTTAATTTCTTGGTTTTCTGAGTATGTCTCAATTTTTAATTTTTACTCCTATTAATTAGATATTTATTTAATAATATTAATAATTTTAACAATGATAAAAAATATTATGTATATTCAGTATACATGTATTTAAGGTAATGAGTAAATTTTGGATATAGAAAATAAAATATATCGTCCATGGAGATGGTAGGTCGTACGTACGCATTTACAATGCTTCCATTTTATTGTCGTATTAATTGAAATAAAATTAAAATATATATATGTATATGTATATTATAATTAATTTATTATATTAATTTCATATTTATAATATTTTTATTTAATACCATAATTAATACATTACATGTACTGCGTAAATTAATCACATCACTTTGCGGAGGCATTAGTCCACACGACCACAAATGAGGTTATCATATTCCAAAAAACTGGAAAGAATAAAGGTGTGTAATATATAAAAATTATAGAAAAATAAATATATTTTAAATATTATATATATTATATATAAACTATAAATACATCATTATTCTAAACTTGAATGGTGGTTATGGAAAAACGAATGACATCGATTTGTGAGGGGTAGTCTGTCCTACACACGAAGGATGATTGTGTATCTCATTTGATGGATATTTTGTGAAATTAAAGATTATTAACATAATAAAATAACATATTAGTATATTTTTAATAAATATTTTATTATATAATCAATATTTAAGAATCATTGAATTTGTGGAAAAAGTAATAAAACAAAATATCCCGTTGAAGAATGTTACTTATTCTTTGATTAACACCATTTAGTGTGTACCAAAATTCATCCATAGTTTGTTTTCAGAAATAATTTAAGATTCTATGATTGAGGTATGGATTTTAGGAACATATTTGTGTAGGTATTTAGTTGCCCTAATAGATTTTGTGGGGTTAAGAAGTGGGGGGAGTGAATTCCTTTTTATAGTGGAGGAGAAAATAAATTCTTGTAAAAACAAAAATTTATGAACTATTGGGAGGTATCACTTACCGAATGTCCACAAAAATGGAAAAATATTGTATTAAATGGTAATTATGGTCGATACACACTTACACCACACCAATGAAGAGCATTTTTATTATATTTTCATTAGACATTAATTTTCATAATTTTTTTCATCTTGGTTGTTCATTAAGGTAACTAGTTATCTATCCTAAGTAATTAATCTATTAAGATTAAATTAATTTGAGTATAAATTTTATATCCAATTTAAAAAATATATAACCCACATGTGTTGGAAATAAATTTTAAAACAAATGCATGTATCGTGTAAGAACACTACTTTAACCCAAATCATGCTGACAATAGTTTTACTATATAGGGGTCAATATGATTTTTATAAAATATAAATCCATATATATATATATATATATATCATATTTTATATTTATAAATATTTAGAAATAAATTTTTATAATATTGGAATTTTAGTAATTTTAATTATTTGAATAGAATATTATTTATTATAAAATAACAATAATGTTAATTTTTATATTATTTACTTAACATAAATTAAAAAATACCCAGACAATGATGGGATAAAAATATATTATGTAAAAATTAATGTATCAAGACCTATTCATCTAAAAAAATAATGGAACACAATTATTCTGATATTTTTTTTCACTTATAATATTTTTAGTATCATTAATTTTATTTAATTATTAATTAAATAATCAATGTTTTTGTGTTTCATAAGATTTTTATGTTCATAATTCATCAATAAACATTAATGAGAAGTTATAATGATAAAAAAATATCTAATTATTTGTTCAAAATGATATTTATATACTAAAATAATAAATTTTTACATATCTCAAGGGATTATAAATGTTAAAGGTAAGGAGGTTTTTGTTCTTGTCTTTTTCCTAACGTATCTTATTATATAGATCAGTTCCCTATAATAGTATACCACCAGCTCATAATATTTGTTCCAATTGGGGTTATTTTCAATTTATGGGCATCAAATGGCTTTTGGACATGATTCTAGGTCATTTTTCCCTTAATATTAATGTTTAACCACTAAGTAAACTAATTATTACCCTAATAACTATAAATAAAATTAATTACAATAACTTATATTTTTTGCCAATTTTTTTTTATTTTTTTATAATATAAATATATTAATAATTTCAATTATATTATATAATTTTTCAAATTCACTTCATAGAAGTAGAAAAATTAAATTGAAAACAACTCTTAGAGATATCGTGAGAAAGTGGAGTTTTAAATAGAAAATAGTCAAAAGTTCACTAATTTTTTATATACAAATTAAGAATAAAAAGGATAATAATTTATTAATTGTATTATTATAATTATAACACATATATTTTTACTTTAAAACAAATTTAATTTATAATTTATCATTAATAAATATAAAAACACAATGGAATTTTTTAAATAAAATATATTTTTTTACTATTAATGAAAAAATAAAACTTCTCTGAAAATACAAAAAGTTCACCCTAGGATAGATTTTACATTATTAAATAAAAAATTAAGTTTATTTTGAGATTTAAAATTTATAAAATAGTAAAATATTATTTTTAAAATATGTTCCCAATTAAAAGGTGGAAACTTTTCTATGGAAAGATGTATGTTTTTATACGTAAAACTAGATTTATTTTCCTATCGTATGTTTATCAAATATAGTAGATGAACATAAAAATATTTTATTGTGTATATTTAAAATAGTAAATATATCATAAATTTTCTATATCTTGTATTCTCTTCTAATCTTAGTGTTGAGTATTCCCCATGTTAATCTTAGTGTTGTGTGTAGTGCTAGCTCACCATGTTGTTTCATGTAAAGAAAGCTAGAAAAAAATTGAAATTTTTCAAAAGGGAAAATATTGTAAAGTCTTGCGGTGTTACACCAAATGGGAATCAGGGGCCACCAAATGGCCTTATTTTTCCCATGTTCTGTTTATTTATAAAATCTTCTATGTGTATTGGTTTTAGGAAAAGAAATAGCGTATCAAATATTTTTTTCATAGAAGATGATAAAATAGCATGTTGGGTCATCTAAGACCATTTTCAAGGTTAAGTAGGTTGTTTTAATAATTTTCTCTATATGACCAATTAAGTTGTTCGTGAGCATAAATAATAATTTTTTAGGGCAGGTAACCCCCACCACATATATAATTTATGTAATTTTGGTTACCATACATCACATATAGGGTCAGTAACCCACCCCACCCCCTACCCCACTAACACAAACACATTCTTGATTTGAGGGTCCTATATCTAATCAGACAACTAACTCATCATCTAAGAGGTTTGATAAAGAGAGGTTCGTCCAATGTGGTCAATTACACCCTTAACTAATACATATTTTTTTGGGATGCATGGTTACTCCACTATTGTTCTAGAAAGGTTACAAAAGTTTCTAGGTTTAAGTTGTTCAGATTCTCATAGACTACTAGATGATTATCCAGTGGTAGGCTATACAAAGTGGATATTTTCCCTATAACTCAGTTCAATTATTTTAAGAATATTAGGTTTTATTTTTATTTTTTATCTATTCATATTTCATTATAATATAAAAGCCCTATTTTTTATTATTCCTTTTTTGTTTTTGGGGCATCTTATTAGTTATGTTTATTCTCACACCTGCTCGAGTGTTTTAACTAATATTTGTTGTTTCCTATACTGATGAAGGATATTTTATTGGTGAATTTAGTGGATGTCATGTTGGAATAGTTTAGTTTTACAAAGAGGTTGTATTAGTAAATTCACTTTGAATATAGATCATTTTTGTTACACGTATTTTTTCATCTTATCTATTAGGTTGGTTTTAGTTTTCATTTTTTCGGTATGGATATTTCCCCAATTTATTATGGATTTCAAACTAGTTTTCCGTGGTGGATCATAGGTTTTTTTATATTCTTTTTTTTTATGTATTAGAGTTTGTTTTATTTATTTATTCTACATTTTTACATCATTTGTGAAGGTGTGTGTTGTGTACAACTACATTAAGATATCATCTCCAATCATGTGTGATTTTCCTAATCAATGTTATTCACCATGCCATAGCCTATTGGAGGTAGGATTAGGGTGGAACACTCAACTCACCACCAACGATGAGAGGTATAGGTTTCTCAGGTCATGTTAGAGTTTTATCAGAGTGGTTTTATTGTTAGCGTAGAGTTTTATGGTAGATATTTCTTAAATATTGTTTCTAGAATTTCGTAAATTTTGTTAAGTGGTGTTAGATTCGGATTTCAGTACATGGAAATTAGCGTTGGTGTGGAAGATAATGTATTCTTTCACCAGTACTCTAACAACCTATTAGTTGACTAGGTACACTGAGTCACTAGTTGCAAGGATTAAAGTATTTTAGATGTATCACAAAATAATTTCTTATTAATTTATATATCCATATGTTATCAACTCCCAAAATATGTTATAATAATTATTTTCCTCTAGTTCTATTTCAAAATGTCTCCATAAAGACAACCAGTTAGGATTTTGATGTAGGATCATGATGTCTATCAGTTAGCAATTGAGCCTCCTTTTGATGAACTTCTAATCAGTAAGGATTTCATATAATACTAGTTCATGATGTGTTACCACCATCTCTATATTAGTAAGGTCTTACATACATCATACAATGAGTATTTCTACCCCCACAACACAACCATTAATTCTTCCACTAATTGAATAATCGATTATTCAAGGGGGTAGGGTGAGGATGTTCATTGGATGAGTTTATTTAATGAGTTTCAATGATAGATATCACCTACGTTCTATGGTAAGACTAAAAATAATTAAATTTAGGACTATCTTGAGATATTTTTTTATTATTAGTCACTGATCAAATGCCTACTGATCATATGGTAGTTTTTGAATTTTGTCTTCTCTATAGCGTGATCAAAAACTAGTGGTCCTTGATCATCCAGACCCATGGTGATATGATGATTCCTTGGTAAGAGTTTGAGTGTTTATTTTATCCTAACTTCTACTGTTCACAGTTGAGATCCATTAAAATATATTATATATTGTTGTAACAACATGAAAATGTGTTTTTTACTGATTGCACAAATAGATTCATCAATATCATGAGTTAGTCCATTAATATGATTCATGGTGGATTCATTCAAGCATGAATAAATATTCATGTCATTCACTAATATATCTGATTTTTTATAATTTCCCTCTATATTCCAACCCATTATGGGGTCCTTCAGAAATACTTGGTGATAGATATCATCTTAGAAGATGTGTGGAAAATAATAACTCTTGGTGGTAGTCATACAAGAGAAGAGTCATCAGTTATAGTCAGTAGACAACTAGAATATGGTTCATAACATATGAGGTGTGAACATGAAAAAAATTAGACCAAATGATTAAAATATATGATTTCTCATTAGAGATTCAATAACCATATGGAAACAACATTAAACGACTAAAAAGGGAGAGATAATCTAGAAAATGACTTCATGACCCATCCTGTAGTAGAGGAAGTTAGGTAGTTGATGGAATTATATATTATAGATGGTGGCATGATCCAGGTTCTCCTATAAGAAAGCATAGTGATTCACAAGTAAATAATTGTGGTAGAGTATTTATTAGTGAACCATGGGTAGGAGGTAATGTAAGACATCGATATGACCTGATTCATCCACCACCACCATTAGGAAGTCAATGTAAGTCCTAGAGGGATTCTAGTCAAGGACATGTCTAAATGCAGGTGACAAATTATTTTGAACAAGAAGTGTTTAACCTGAATTTAAGTATGATATAGGTATTATTTAAACTATACCTCATTCTCATATACCTTTGTGTGAGATATTATTTCATTTTTTATCTGTAGTTAGATACCTATAGATTTTGGTGGATCTCTTATCTAAAATAATATATCAAGAGAGTGATATTGGAATCAATTTCATTCTCACTCACATAGATTGATAATGTGATCTTTCACTTTGTGGATATAGGGTTTTGGTGAAACACATTTTCATTAGGATAAAAACATACAACATAATCTACATTATAGAATATTTATTTAAAATACATAGTGAGATAGACTAATACAATTGGAGAGTGATGTTCTTCTGATATGAAAAATTTAGATTCCCCTTCACGGGTGAGAGAATCCTTCAATTTAGGAAATAAAGGCTTGTAATTTAAATTTGATCTCCCTCTAGTTTAGGATTTTGGATCTATGTATGGTATACACCTCAGACAATTAGCTTCCAAAAGTTGTTGAGGAGTATATATATGTTTTTCAAAAGGTTGTTCTAGGGTTTACCCCTTACCAAATGGTCATATTTTATATCAATATACACATCATGAATACTCTAATTTCATTATTAGATTATATAATATAAATGTATCAGTATATGGAGTTGTATTTATAGTTATAGGGCCTTATATAGAAATATTTCATCAGACCCTATGTATCCCCTTAGGAGGCTCTATTTATGTTTTCTAAAAACATGTATGGGAGGAAGAGGATTTGTATTGATAAACTCTGTCTGAAATAGATGATATTCAATAACATGTATACTTGTTCAAGGATTGAAAACCTCTTGGACTAGACTAAGGGATAAAAGTGGTTCTTGGAGATTGATCTCAAGTCTAGTTATAACCAAATTTAGGTTTTTATAGGATATTATGAAGATGGACATTTGATATGACTAGGAACATTATGATGTTCTTGTGATTCCATTTTTTGTAATTAATTACCTAGATGTTTTCATGGGGATTAGGAACATGATATTTCTTCCCTTTTGAGACCAATTAATGATTATCTTCATCAGTGAAATCCTCAAATTTTTATAATCAGAGGAAAAACAAGAAAAGCATTTGATGATTATCCTATACTTACCTCAAGATCACTAGATCTATAAAAATTCTCTCAAAGTAATAGTTCTGGATTCAAGAGGTCCGCTTCATAGTGCATGTAATATCTAATGGAATAGTAGTTATAGATTTGGTGAAGATATATGAAATACTGGATTGGGATACATATATATGTTTGTTTGAGGTGAATATTTTTCTTATCATATGAAGGAACTATTAGAGATTTATAGTAGTCTACATTCGTATTGTGGCCCCCATGAATTATTTTAAAATTATAGGGTATACATTCATCTTCTATGAGTTATGCCAAAGTTCATTTGAGGAGATTAAGTGGAGATATATGAGTTCTCATTTTCTATGGTTTATAAAAGGGGAGTCGAGTATGTGGTGTTCTATGATGCCTCTAGTGATGAGATTTGTTTTATGATGATTCAGAGGATGAAATTTGTAATATATGGGTCTATCAGGTTGCAAAAAAATGATAGAACTATGTGGCCATTAATTAATAGTAGGAAGAGGTAGTTTCCAACTTCAAAACTTAGAATAACTACCTTGTTTTTGAGTTGTTGATATTCAATATGAACCATAGTATTTTCAGTTATATATTTACCCACATGTAAATTAACTATAAGTAGAGATGTTGGTTAGACATATAATAGGACTACGACATAGATATTGATTGTACTCTAGGAAAGGTAAGTGTTGTGGTGGATAAACATTGTAGTATGACTAATTATAAATTATTGGGAGAGACTTCTTAGTATTTGAACATGTTGAAGCTGTCTTTAATAAGGGGGAAGTGGGTTATATTAGATCAAAGGTGGTGGTCTTCTCACTTCTTCCAAATTAACATTTTTATTTTCAAACACTTTTAAGGGGAAAGTGATAACCCTAACATTTAAAATAGATCACATAGAAAAAGAGAAAACTGAATTATTAAAGTCAAGTCTAAGATAGTTGGAATCACATTCCCAAAAAAATTATAAGGAAATGAATTTACCTTTCTCTCTAGATTATCCTTTAAGATATCATCATAACAATATTATATATTGTCCCAATCTTTCATGTAATCTTATTTACTAATCTTCCTCATGTTGTATCCTCTAACCAATATATGATCTTTATCGTCAATCCGCTCACATCTCTCCCTGGTAGTATTCCCATGGAGTAATCTTCCCATCATTTGATCAACATCTTCTTTCATTCCATTAATCATCAAAATGGACTCCACCATTTCTTCACCATAGTGAAGGAGTATATCCATCTTATGTTCGAAATCTGTGACCTTCATTCTCTACGAGCCATCATGATTACCTACCTCACTATGGTATCTAAGTGGGAGAGCAGCCTCCTTTACTAGAATCACCCCCTCAGAACACAGATGTATCTCCCCTTGATGATCCTCGAACATCTTTTCTGCATCCCCATGAGGGGTCTCCAAAGCTTCTGAGTTACCTTCTCCCTTTGAGGGCTTCGTTCCGTACTCTTGATACCTGATGTCTCCAACCGACTGGACCTCCTAATCTTACATTGTCTTGTCCTCGTGATCCATGGGTTTACCATATTGTTTGGATTACCGACTATCCATCATTCTAGGAAGATAGAAGTAGTCTTCACGCCCTTTTGGTTTCGGCTCCTTGGAAATAATGAAACTCATTTGGTCCTTAATTTCATTATTTCCATGCTTCCTTCTTGGACTGTACAGTCCATTACCGGACCCTCCTATAACATAATCATCTTAAGGATGTCTATCTCCCGTAGAGTCAGATTATGAGGGACAAATGGAGTTTCTTTCAATCCCTCCCTCGTTACTCAAACAATAAAATCAGTTGTTTAAGTTGGGACTGGACAAAGTCCTCCTCATATTGTTGTCCATGCTTACACCATGTGATGTCTTCTCCCATGCTGATCCATCCATAGACATAACCCTACCATTATTTTGGATCCCCCTTTCAGAGTTGTTACTACTTCCTTCACACACAACCATAGAATATATGCATGGATTTGAGATCACATCACCATTTTCACCCCTAAAATCGAAGTGTCTCTACGAGGACTCGCCGGATTTCTCTACGACCTATTAAAAATTCTAGATACCCTCATTTCACGAGGTAATACCTTAAGTGGTTTTTTCATCACTACTTCTCCCAAAAAAAATAATTTAGGTATTCTTTCCATAACCTCTACTATATTTTTCGAAGCCTTCAA
This sequence comes from Viscum album, assembly GCA_963277665.1. NCBI lineage: Eukaryota > Viridiplantae > Streptophyta > Magnoliopsida > Santalales > Viscaceae > Viscum > Viscum album. The sequence goes on along the minus strand of OY728160.1, from coordinate 467,421,567 downwards.
ACATGTTAGGATCCAAAAGAAACACTTGAGACTTATTTTCAATGTTAACATCCTTCCATACTCCATAGGAAATCTTCCGGTCTACTGAAATCCCCATTTTAATGTCTGACCCCACCAATTCTAGGTCCTCAAGATGAGTAAATTATATTGCCTTAGAATTTATGATTCTATTTCTTGGTTCACCAAAAAAGAATGACTCCTTCGAACATGCACCTCGAAAAGACAACCTGTTGTACAGTCCCTCCTCCGGCTCCTGGAACTCAGTCCAACCCTTGAACCTACAAAACGTCTTTGAATTACCCATCTTCTTAAAGAGAAAACAAAAATAAACCCACGATTCATAAAAAACAGATTTCATAAAACAAAACTCTTCTCGAATATAAATCCAAATGAATTCGAGAAGCCCTTTTGAAAAATCCACTTCAATAGAAATTCAAGGAGAAATTGGGTGATAAATTGAACGGGTTCTACTATCAGAACATAGGAATCAACCAACTGGTTTCCACAAAATATGGATAATGGATGTGTTTTGAAACGGTATAGGTAGGTGGGGAAAACTAACAATGATAGTCATATATTGAGAACCCTGCTTCATGTGGATGTCATAGTTCTATCTGAAATGAAATAATCTGAATTTGTTGAATATGTGTTGAGAAAAGAACAATTCCTGAATCAAGTCATCCTCTGATGAAAATATGATCATGATGTGTCTATTTTCCAGAACCCCCATGGTTGATAGTTTTTATAGCTCCCAAGATCAAAAAACAAATCTATTGAACTCATGAACCGATTGGTGATGGGGATTGAACCAAGCTATCAACGTCAATCTGAAAAGAGAAGAAGCCACATTGAATTCGAAAATTGAGGCTGGTAGTTGTGGGTGTCCACCACACAAATCAGGAACATTAGAACAAATTGAAATCTGATGGTAGGATAAGAGAAGACAATGGTTAGAAAGAGGGAAAATATTGGGTTTGGGTGCCCTCGTAGGTTGATTATGGTCCCTCTCCCATAAGGGGGAGGAGCATTTTCACCGATTGTCACCGTCTAGGGCAGCGGGGTAGCACTACAACCCTTTAAGAATAGACCATTTCTCTTTCACATCTTCATTTCATGAATCTTTCCTAGTTTCAATACAAATATTGTGAGGTTTCTTGTGACTGGATATTATTATACAATGCATTGGGTGGATATTTTGAATGGGGGGAGAACATCATCCTCTTTTAAGGATGTAATATAGGGCTAGTTAACCATGTGATGAGGTGTTGAGGCAGTGTCATATGTCACCATTGGTAGTACATATGGGAATGAAGATGATGTACCAGGACCTTCGGTAGAAGTTTTAGTAGGAAGGTATGAAGTTAAGTGTTGTTTTTATTTTCTCATGGGGCCTCAACTATCAGTACCTGAAGTTAGATCATTAGATCTCATCATGGTAAGCCCAACCCATCAATGTGATAGAGTGGAATTTTCTTTGCATATTAATGTTTTTCGTAAAAGGGAATCCATGATTAGTGAGTATTAATGATTATATATAGGTGAAAATTGATGAAATAAAAATGTTTTACCACTTCCTTTCTAGTCGATAGTAGTTTTCTAGGGAGGTCATGGGATGTCTGTACGTGGAAGAGATCATCCGGGTGCATGGGATACCCATGTCTATTTTAAATTATTGAGATTCTGGATTTATTTATTCATTGTAAAGGATATTACATGATACATAAATTAACCAATTGATGATGATTACAATATAAATTTTTTTAAGGGGTGTCAAGATCAAGTGAACCATTCTGGTTCTTGAGGATATACCCATGGTTTGGGTGTTTTATTTCAGAAAAAATGGGGGGGGGGTCAATTTCGTTTTGTGGAGTCCTCATACAAAAATATCTATCTTACAACCATTTCCATGGAAAAATTATAGGATTTGTATGAGAGAGACTGTAGGTCAAGCCTATATTTTATAGAGGTAGGAGAGTCCTCACTAATGGGGATGGAGTTAGTGAATTCAATGACAAAGAACATACAGGTGATCCAAGAGTGTATAAGGACCCCTCAAATCCATCTAAGGTCCTATACAGACTGATAAATAAGTCTATTAGATTTTGAGGAGGGATATCATGTGTTATTGAATTTAAATATATGAAATATTTTTATATATTTAGTCTTGTAGTCAAGTTATCTAAATATTTATTAGTTTATTCTAGATTATGCCCAAGGTGGGTGAGGATTTTTACTTCATGAAATTGATCACGTAGTTGGAATTGGTGCATGGAATATTCCATGTGTCATAGATGATGAGATTTGTGCATAAACCATCACACATCATTGACAAGGGTTATATAGAAATTTATGATGTTCCCACCAACTTGTAATATCTTGTGGTGTTCGAGGACCGGAAGTTTAATTCCACTAGAGTATAGAATATATATTTTTTAAAATATATATTATGTTCAATAGCTTACTCCACACACAAAAAAAACTAAGATGAGTCATGAAATATTTATAACTAAAAAATATTTGAATTATAAACCCTATAGTAAATAAAAATAATATTTTATTCAATTATAAAATGTATACAAAATGTAACGAATAACAGTTAAATTTTTTAAAAGTATTTTTCAATAAAAAAGAATTATATTTATATATATTGAATTATAATTTAAAATTTAAATATAAAAATTTTATTAAATTAAATTTTAAAAATAAACTTCACTTTTTAATTTCACATGACAACATTTTCTTATGGTGTATTTGTTAGTGTTTTCTAAAATAATTGTTTTTTAGGTGAATAGTAAAAAATAAAAAATTTTCTAATACCATCAATTTTATGGAATTATCATAATACAAGAATCAATTAATATTTTTTCAAACTGATTCCATATAAAAATATATATATAATAAAATAAATCATCTAAAAATAATATGTTGGATTTATAAAAACCGAGTGTAATATTTTTGAAACTTATGTATTATTTTATTCTAAAAATAGATTTTATTGGATTATATTAAAATCCTTTTTTAAAGAAAATTTTATCATTTTGATATATTTTAATATTTATATATAAAGGAATTATTACAATGGAATTAATTATTGATGAATCACTCTATAAATTATCATGAAAATACTCTTTCAGGGTGCTTGAGTTGTGGGTATCAAATGTCTATATTATTGTGGTTAATTTTGGTTATTCCATCTAGAAACGTTTTGAAACACATATTTATTTTCAAGGAATTTTTATAATGTGATAAATTAACCCCATTTTATACCATGGGTTTTCATCATATGTTTAGTCATTAATATCTTATGGTACGCATATGTATGTTTTTCATTAAGTGACAGATGAGACCAATATATCCCTATAATGAATTAGGAAAAACATTATATCTCATGATATAATAGTAAATGAGTTGTGATAATAGATAAACCAAGAAAAATGGGTTATTGAAACCTTATTTAACAAATTAAATAGGTGATTCAATAATGATCCATCAAGGGAAATTGGTGTGTGATGTAACATCACTAAATCTTAAAATATTAACATCATATTCAATAGTGTGTATGACTCGCAACATCAATCATAGATAGGAAAATAAAATCCTGATATTTTATGATATATATACTATTTATAATAAATTAAATATTTTCTATATATAAAATCACAAAAATATTGAGTTAGGTTGTGTTTCACACAACAACGTGTTTCTTTGATAGATTGTGTTACACACAAGACTGAGTTCTAACAAATTCTATTGTTATTATTATTTAAAATTACAAATTTCTCATATTTATTGAACTGAAGGATATGAATAAGATTAAATAACTTATTAAAATATATGATTACACAAATATAATATTAATTTATTAGTTTTCAATTAATTATAAATGAAAAAAAGTGAATATAAAAGAAAATGTTTTCTATAAAAAAAGTATTTGTATGCTCTTAAAGGCGTTTTATCAATATCAAATATATTATTTACAATTACTGAATGATATTAATGAAATTTATATATTATATATTCAATAAAATTTATTTATATTCATCTAATATATTCAATTGATATCATATAATAACATATCTGATTTTATGCATAATCAAGTTGTATTTTCCTAAAGGCGGGGTTTCCACCTTTTAATGGTGAAATTGTTTTAAAACATTATTTTAACATTTTTATTAATTTTTTTGTTAAAAATAAATTTATTTTATAAAATAATAATTTAAAAATTACCTTCTTTTATGTTATTTTAAATTAAACTTGGAAGCACCATTTTTTGATGAATAATGAAAAACATTGAATTTTATTTGAAAACTAAATTTTTTTATAAATAATTTATAATGTTAAATTATATTTTGAATTGATTTTAAAGATAGTATAGTTCAATTATAAATATATTAATCCATTTTTAGTAATTTTAATCATTTTTATAATTAATTTAGATAAAAAACATAGTGTACTTTGGAAAATTTTAAATTTAAAACCCCATTTTCTCATCCCTTATGTGGGATTCATTTTAAAATAAATTTTAACACTGAAATGTATAATATTAATAAAAAAATTGATTCGATATTTTTAATTTTATTTATTTATAATTTCTAATTAGTCCAACATAATTGTTTCCAATGTTATTATTGAAATCGATTAAAATTGATTACATTGATTAAGAGAAAACACATTTACAATGGACTAAACCATAAACATAATGGGATGAATGACAAAAAAAATTGTCCAAAAATAATTTTATATACATATTTATACCACATAGATTCTATGTTAGTTATTATTCCACTATTTGAGCATGGAAAAAATGGAGTTGGAATTCTTCCTTTTCAAAAATTTCAAGAGTGCGACTCCCCCCATATATAAAAGGCCACCCCCTATCATCCTCTTTTTAAAAATTAAAAGAACCTTAGTTCATCCAATACCTACCCAAATAAATCCCCAAATTACCTCACCTAATACTAGAGGACATATTTTAGTCAAAATACAACTTAGTAAGGCATTAGTGAAAACCTAAGTATGATACCTGAAGAAGTGGTAATGTTATTTCAAAAGTGTTCTTATTTTATTTCCTATTCCACATCCTTAAATTATTATATAATAACCAGATTATCTTTAATATACTGAAATGTTTTTTTTGTTTAGCGTAATTACTACAAAAACACACACTTTAATAAAATGGTTTATGAAAACATCTTTAGTGTGTATGGTGGAGTACCTCTTCGTGAAGTGATGTCATTCGTTTTTTCCTTAAAAGCTTTCACAGTAGGTAATAATGAAGTAATAATAGTTTATATATGATATATATGTTATATATATATATTATATAATTATTATTTTAAATATAACATCATTCTTTACATTTTTGGGAATACGATAACATCGCACATGTGTACGACAGACTACCACCTCGCAAAGCGCTGTGATTGATTTACGCTTTACATGGATAGTTTTAGGGATGGTTTTAGTAAAAATATGTGATATATATGACATAAAAATTATATTATAATAATAATATATATATTATTTAATTTACTTTCTTTCAATAAAAAAATAAAATTTAAACAACATTCATGTGTACATACTGCATATCGTCTCTATGAAGGGTGTATTCCATTTCCTAAAAATAAATATTGTGGACTAATATTAATACATTTATACATAATATATGTGATATATAAATAATTTTTTCTTTTTTGATATTATTAAATTATTATCAATATAATGGTAACAAAAAAAATTCAAAACATACTAAAAAATAAGGGACATAGCACCTATAACTACAAAACTAATGAAATATTATTAACCAATGGGTGAAAATATGTTATAAAATTATCTAATATGATATAATAAATATTAATATGGTTCTTTTATATGTTAATAAATTGTTTAAAAACACTATAAAATAGGTTAATTCAATTATAACCAAAAGAAAAGCGCATGGTAACAGATTTCATCTCAATTTCATTTCATTGTGGAATATAGTAATGTTATTCCCATAATTACTTTTATATAGTGTATATAATTCACGTTGATAGTTAATATAATGAATAATTCATTATTAATGGTATTTTCATTTTCAACAAGAATTATTTCATTTATTTATATTTGAATTAAAATTTACCAAGTGGTGAAGAATTTTATAACCCAATTCCTTTTCATTGGGTTATATTACATCATCATTGATGTTAATATTATATGATTATGTGTGTAATTAATTGAACCTATAAATTTATATATTTAAACCTTTTTATGTGGAATTACATTTAATACACATAATATTTTTATTGGATGATTCTCACATTAATTTTAGGATATTTGAAATGGTTTAGTTCACAATCTTATTTTATTCGATATTGATTACACTTAGTTTCCACTGAAGGAAATCATTTGATAATTTTTTATTAAACTCTTTAATTATTTTATACTATTATTATTCAGGATTTGTTTTCTATTATTAGTACAATATTTCCACTCTTTTTTACTTCTAATGATTTATAAAATGTTTTTAATTAAATGAAACTTTGTTTCCCTATTTTGGCGAAACTTGTTTTTTTTAAAACAAATTTTCTAAAAAACTATTTCAAAAAAAAATTCTAATCCTTTTAAAAATAAGTTATAAAAAGGACTTTAACCCTTTAATAAAAATATGTTTTTGAATGTAATTTTCAATAAAAATTATTTTCAAAATGTCTTTCAAAATGAAAACGATATTTCTTCAAGAATGTTTTTAAATATCATTTTGTTTCATCAACAACAATAACAACCGTTATTATTACTCCAATGAGTTTATGTTGTATTGATACCATCCTAATTATTCCTATGGAAGGATTATAATTATTTTTATCAAGGTTAGTATTGAAATTTAATTCTTTTAATCATGTGTGTTATCATTAATTTCTCCTTGATTTATTCACATTAATGTGATCATTGAACATTACATTTACCCAAAATATCCATATCGTTTATCATGGATATATTTATTTCCTAAACCATATAAAATTATTATATATGGTGTTTACATTGAATGAAATTTTATTAAATAGGGAAATATTAATAAATTCTTATTCATTACTCAGTATGGTAAGCTGATAAGGATCATTTTTTATGAATTAAAACAATTGTTAGATATATAATTAATCTTTTCGAATGGTATAACAGGGGTTAGGGGCTATTTAAAGTAAACCCCATGATGCATAGATAGTCTCATTAGATGAATTGTTTTAATAGCCTCTTCTAAATGGGTTTTAACCACTCAATTTTAAATTATATTGTAAAAGGTATTGACGATAATAGTTTTATGCAGTTGGTAAACATAACATCAAATTATTAAGAGTTTAATTCATTCATATTCTGTTATTATTATCTATGATAGTTTCAACACGATAAAATATATGGATGTATTTCATTCAGATTTTATTGCTTAAATTTAATGTGTATTCAATTATTTACCATTCCATATTGATTTTTTCCTGATCTTATCATTATAATCATGTTATTTTAATGGCATGTGTTTTTTGTTATTTACCTTTCCATATTGTTTATTTACATACTACATAGTTTATTCATTACATGGACTACATGTTAATTCATTTACCTTTCCATATTGATTATTATCTTTGATTAATTATTCATTGTACTATATTTGACCCTTATTGTGCATTTGATCTAGCAATTATTTTTTTTCACCAGGATTCCAAAAAGATTACTATGACTTATATGAGGGGATATATGGGATGGAATAACGTTATTTTAAAAAAATGTTATTATTTTATTCAAAATGTAATGTAAGACTTATTTATTTTTCAATAATACCAAGACTAGTAAACTAATCAGTCCATTGAGATGTGATTCCTTATATCTTATGCGAATGTAATAGTAGTAGGCACCAACTTCGTGATTTTGGGGTTAGCATCACTAAAATTGGTATCAAATCATGTTTAATAGAAACATTGGGAACTAGACTTTCAGGAAACCTAGATTAGTGAAAATAACCATGATGTCTAATTTGTGTAGAGGTATATAATAACATCATAATGTTTCAGTAAGGTTCATATAATGAGGTTTTTTATTGAAATAAATCCCTATCTAGATAATAAAAGTAGACCTGGTTCTAGAAAAAATATACCAAGGGGTAATAACTATGAAAAGGGTGATTCAGGCTTGACTCAAGAATAACCTGGTACATGAAAAAATGTCCTTATTGGGTAACTAGTTTCACACTCCTATGTGATATTCTTTAGATAAATCACATTTTCTTAACAAAAACTGATGGATGATTTGAATAGATAGTGACACTGATTGATATAGGTTAATCCAATGGTTTCATAGATTAAAAATAATTTTTTATGATTTATAGATCTTATAAATGAAAATATGGTCTTCCCATGATGATAATTATTTTCTCAAACTATGCCTTTTTATTTCAGTCAATGGTTGGAACCTGAAGGAATTATGTTAACATTGGACATGAAGGACAAGTTTGTGACAATTAGCTAGAAAATAAGATATTGAATGGAGTTAAAGATATAATTTTTATGCCTAATTTGTTTTCCAAAATTGTGATTAACAAAATATACTTTAACCCCGTTTTGGACTCACCAAATAAGATAATGATTGATTTCTCTTAGGGCATGAGTGGTGGGGACCATGAAGAAAATAAGGTGTGATTTCGACCATTCATGAAATGTTGAATGAGAAACCATGGAATGTGTATAAATGGAACAAGTAGGTTATTTATGTGTGAAATATTACGCCATAAAGAAAATAATTTTTGATAAATAATGAAAAGTAAGATGGAAGGAAATAAATCTCATCCTATGTATACATTTATTGTTTATTTTCATAAATGTGGGGAATACGAGCATTACCAGAGTCAACTACCTATTATAAAGGGTAACCCCTAGATCATAGAAGGACATGAGTGTAAATAAAATTATTGAATTGTTTATGTATTTTGAATCATGAAATAAACTTTGGGAGTGTTTTATTAATATTATTTTTGTTATAAGAATCATGAAACATTTAAGGATTCTGTTATATTTTAGAAGTAGTTGTGTTTTCATTAATATATGTTTTTTATACCATAATGGGTTAATGAGTTTATGATTTAAAATTATATAAATGACTAAAATAACCCTTTTAGGTTTTACGTAATTATATTATACCAATTTTGAGGATATTGTGAGGGAAATTTTTCTCATTTATATTTTTAGTGGAAATTATTTTAGGAATAATACATTTAAATTTTATAGATATAAGTTTAATAATATATTGATATCCACTAGGGTTGATATGATCATTAATGAAATTGTAATAATAGTAAAATAGTATTATTATTCATTATGAAAAATAATAATAACAACAATATTTTTAATTGAAATCCATAATAAAATATGGTATTTAATGGTTAAAATTATTTAAAATATATACCTCATGTTTTTTTGATGTTTATGGTAATTATATTAATATAGTTTATAAAATTAGAAACCCTCATATAGGGTAACTATCAAACACATCCAAAAATGATGTGGGGATTTAACCCATGAATGAATGATGATAAGGGTTTCATGCCTGCCATTTTCCTACATGATATCCTAGTTAATATAGAATTATTTTTATGTAAAAAGTGTGAAAAATAAATATGAATGAAGAAACTTTGGTTTTAAATTTAAGGTTAAGAGATAAATATATTAACCATATTGGTTTTAGAAAAAATTAGAAGATATATGGAATGACTTTTCACTCCTTTATAGATCATAAGATCTTTGGAATATGAATTTTAGATATCCATGCATAAAAAATGTATTTTTTGATATTAATTTCATATAGAAAATGGGTATATAATAAATTTATCATACAATAATAAAAGGAAGGAATTATTATTATGAAATAGAAAAATTTCAAGTAAGTATATTTCTTGATAATATTGGATAATAACATAATTTCTCAACATCAGAAAAATCGAATCATGAAATAAAATGATATCTATTATGATTGTTTCTAATGATATCACTGACCTTTTTACACAAATTAGATTCAAGGTTTTGAGACACTCTATATTCCATTTATCATTTAACTTATTATGATCAATAAAGTCAATCAAAAAATTATTTTCCTCCATTTTTATATTATCACTTATTGATGATGTTTTCCAATATAGAAACCTAGTCATATGTTATTCCTGGTGACATTTTTACATATCATTCCCCCTTATTAAGAATATATTTTATTAACACTCCTTCAATGTAGGGTTTCCAATAAATTAATTTCCAAACATCAAACCCTATATTACCGAGATTATGTAAAAATTGTACGGACATAATTTATTTAAAGTGGCGATTTTGTAACACCCCAAATTTTTGAAATGTAAGCATCATATTTTGTAGCATGTTTGACATGAAACACGAAGTGTAGAGAGGAATATAAAAACCCAATAAGTTATGATATATTTACTATTTTAAATAAATTAAATCCATTATAGGACCACCAGTGTATGAAATACAGAGTTATATTGTGTTACACACAACAATGAATGTCTTCGACAACTTGTGTTACATGAAAGACTGAGTTTTACCAAATATTATTATTATTATTTTTAAAATTAAAATTTTCTCATAGTCCTTGAATTGGAAGTAATGAATACAATAAAAAAACATATGAAAATATATGGTTAAAATTTTTAAAACTAATTTATCTGATAGAAGTTAATTTTAAATGAAAATAACTACCAATTGAATATAAATGAAATGTTTTTATCAAAAAAAAAACCACTCGTATGCGCCAAAGGTGGTTTTTATAAATAAATTAAATCAATTTAATTTAGGTAATGATATTAATAAATTATTTTACTATATATTAAATTAAATTTATTATCATTCATACAATAGATTTTTTAAGGATAATATAAAAAAAATCCAATTTTACACATAAAATGTTGTATTTCTCTAAAGGATGTTTTTCCCCTTTTAATGGAATAATTTTTTTCAAAAACATATTTTCATTTTTTTTAATTTTATTTCAAAATATTAAATTAATTTTTAAAATAATAATTTCAACATTCTATTAGAGTTGTTATTAGGCATTTTTATGAAAAGTTTCATCCTTTTTATGAATAATGAAAAAATACAGAATTTTAATTGAAAACTGACTTTTCGAATAAATAATTTTTAATTTTATGTTATATTTTTATTTTTTTTAAATTAAAAACACTTAAATTATATATATATATGTATATATTAATCCAATATTGGTCATTTTAATAATTTTCATTTTGAATTTCGATATTGAAACATAGTAAACGTTTTGAACATTTTCACTTTAAAAACAAACTTTCTCCTCCTATATATGATATTAATTTTATATTAATTTTTAACAACTATGTAGACTGAATTTGAAAAAAAATGATTTAATATTTGGATTTATCATAATTTATAATGTATAATAATTCAAAATTATTTAAAAAAAATTGATTAGTGAAAGAAGTCAAAATAAAGTATATTGATTAATGAAAATGAGATTTCAAAGGGTCTAAAATTTAAACATAAGGGGAAAAAGACATAGAAACTAGTACAAAAAAATTATGGACATATTTAGACCTTATACATTATTTTATTGATATTTTTTCAATATTTAGGCCACTTTTATGGTAAAATAGTGGGGGTAATACTATCTTCTCAAAAAAATACAATAGTTTCACTCACATCACTTATAAAAGGCCACACCCTCTTCTCCCCTATTCACACATTAAGAACAATTTTTCATACCAATAAATTCGAAAATAAATCCCTTAAATAACAAACATATTAATTTTAGAATTATCTTTGGAATAAATCTATCTTGCGATGGAATTAGTGAAAAACTAAACGGATACCATAAGTAGATGCAATGTTATTCTGAAAGACTTTTTATATTATTTCCCTTTACACATACATAAATTATTATTATAATATGATTTTATAATAACCTAGGTATCAGAAATATATTTCTATTTTTTTATGGTTATAACCTACAACTTTATACACTTATATAAAATGGGTTGTGAAATCATTGTTCGTTTGTGAAATGTACTACCACCTCATGAACCAATGTGAATAGTTTTTTCATTATCCACATTTAATGATGGGAATAATGAAGTATTTATAATTTATATATGATATATATGATATTTTTTATGTTTTTATTCTTCTTTAATTATTATATTACACAACCCTTTATGCTTTCCGTTTTGTGGGAATACAAAAATGTAGCTCATGTGTATGGAAAACTAATTCCTAGTGAAGAAATGTAATTTATGTATTCTTTACATAGAATTTATTAGTGTTGTTTCTAATAAAAATGATAATTTAATGAGAATATATAAAAATTATTTTTTTTCTTTCGAGATGACATGAAAATAGAAACAACGTTAATGCTTACATACGACCTACCGCCTCTATGAACAGTGTATTCCATTTCATATAACTAAATATTATGGATAAGTATAAATGATTATATAATAAATATATATGAAATTTAAATAATTTTTCACATTCTGTATATGATTAAATAATGATCTATGTTTTTTTAGAAAAAAATAACAAGGAAAACATACAAAAAAAGTAAGGGAATTGACACAAAAAATAAAAAAATATTAAATGATTAATAACCACCGGATCATAAGATGCTATAGAATAATAATATATGATATAATAAATATTTATATTATTTATTTTTAAGTTAATGACATGTTTAAAACCACTATAATGGTGTTTGAATCAAATATTTCCACAAGAAATGTGTTAATTAAAGGATTTCATCTCAATTTTATTTTATTGAGTCATACTATAATGTTATGCACCTAATTAATTTTATGTGGTATATATACATCCCCTTCACCTGTAATATCATGAATAACTATTTCTTAATGGTATTGTATGTTTCAATTTGAAATATTTTGTTTAATTTTATTTCAATTAAAAGTTACCAAGTAATATAAAATTTTATACCCCAATTCCATTTCATTGGGTTATATTATTTCCTCATTGTCATAAATATTCTAAGGTTATTTGTATAATGATTTTGGACTATATATTATTGTATTTAATTTTTTTATTTATAGTGGATACACATAATTAATTTTTGGGTTGATTACCACATAAATGTTATGATCTTTGCAAGGGTTTACTTCACAATATCATTATATTTGGGTTTATTTGCCCTTGAATTTCTATTGAAAGAAATTATCTAATAATTCTTTAATAAAACCATTAATTTTATTCTCCTATGGTTATTCATAATTTTTTAAATTAATAGTCCCATGTTTTTACCGTTTATTATTTAAAATGTTTTATAAAATGTTTTTAATAAAACCCAACTACATTTTTATTTACGTCGGAAACCTATTTTCATATAAAACCATTTTTTATAAAAAAAAATTTAATTGTTTTTTTACATTTTAAAAATGACAAATCAAATGAATTTTGAAACTTTTAAAAAATATATTATGTTTTTGAAATAGATTTTATATTAAATGGATTTCTAAAAGTTTCTTCAAAATGAAAGGAATTTTTTCCTCAAAAATATTTTTAAATATTTTTTTATTTAATCGCTGTCAAAAACCCTTATTCTTACCCCAATGGTTATATATAATAATGATACAATCCTAATTCTTAATCCCTATGGATTTTGATACATTTTGACTAACGTTAGTTTTAACATTCAATTCCTTGAATCATTTTCATAGTCATTAACTTCTCTTGAGATATTCACATTCATATGGACATTAAACATGAAACTTCTCCAAGGTATTCATATCATTTATCATGGATATGATTATTTACTAAACCTTATAATATATTTTCATTAATTTTTTACCTTGAAATTTATTTTATTAACTGCGAAAATATCTATAAATCATTCATTATTACTCAATATTGAAATTTGATAACGAAAATAGTTTTTGAATTAAATCAATTATTTAATATATCAGTCATTCTTTATAATAGTATGAAATATGTTGGGGACCATTTAATGTAATCCCCTCGATTCAGTGGTAGCCTCATGGGATGAATCTGTTAACTAGCCTCACCTAAATAGGTTTCTACCAATCATTTTTAATCTATCTTATGAAAGGTATCCATAGTAAAGGTTCTATATACATAGGAAAAATGATGTATAATAATTAATAATTTCATTAATTCAGATTTAGTTATTATTATCCATGATATTTTCATTATGGAAATATCAATTAATGAATTTCATCCTTATTTTATTGATTAAATGACAAGTGATTTCAATGAATTTCCCATTTATATTGATTAAACATTATCTTATCATGACATTAAAGTTATTTAAATGTAGTACGGTTTCAGATATTTAAATTTTTATATTGTTTACAAACATCATACTTAGTTTATTAATTACAATGCTTGTCTTTTAGTTATTTACCATTTCATATTTATTTTTCTAGTTGATTCATTATTGTTTCCACTATATTTAACCCTTAATAATAATTTTAGATCAACCAAATTTTGTTTCCTTTCCCTGATATTCCATGAAGTTTACTATGATTGATGTGTAGATACATTATAGATAAAATAATGTTGATTTAAAAAAATATTTTTTGTCTTTTTGTATTCCAAATGTAATGTAAGACTCATGTATGTATCTAGTTAACCTAGACTAATAAACTGATCGATCCATTAGGATTTAATACATTGTATCTTATACTAATGTAATGGTAGTAGGCACTAGATTTGGGATTTTGTGGTTGGGGTAACTACTAGAGATGTTCGATTCACAAATAGAAACAAGTTAGTAAAGCCTAATCCTCCATGGGAAACATGTGACTGGAGTATGATCCACTAAGGTAAATATGATGTAATTCTTGATTAACTGGGATATGATTCTTATTATCATGTTTTATTAATTTAATTATGTTCTTAAATTTAATTATGTTATGTTTTCTCTTATATTATTCTCTATGTTTTATCAATGTGTGTTTTCATATTGATAAGTTCATAGTTCTAAATTATGTCCGGATACCCATATACTTATCTTTTTCTCATGATCATTATTGGTTATATATTATGTTTACCATTCAGAGAATTTGATCACACCTGTTTCATATTTTTTCTTTCTTTAAGATCAGATAATGTAAATTACATGTGAAGTGTTCCGAAGGGGGTTTAGATTTGAGTGGTTATGAAGAAATATTGATGAATATTGTAAAAAAGGATTATTATATAGCCAATCTACTCTGAGACTAATACTTTGGTTCTATTGTTCGTGTGATTATCTTTGATATGGAATCATTATTAATCTAAAGTAAGGAAATAAATGTTTTTATTTAACTTGGATTTCCATATTTGGTATAAAATGAGGGTTTTGTTATTTTGGGGATTACCTTAGAGAAAATCAGTGAAAAAATTAGGGACAAGTCTATGGGATATGTCAAAGTATAGGATAATATCTTCAAAAACATTATAGTTGATATTGTGTGGTTTTACTAGAATTCGCATATCTTTATGTATACTATATGTGGTTTCAAGCTTGCCAGAAATTTTCCTAGGGGTAGTAACCCTAAAATGGTCTTATTGGTTATTAACAAAATCATCACTTAGTCAATGAAAAAGAATCCTAACTATATGCATTGTTCTACACTCATGGGGGATATGATTTGGTCAACTCACACTTTCATTATGAAAAATTATGAATGATTTGAAAACAAATCTAGTTTATTTAGAAAACTAACCATGAATAACCTAAATTGAAAACTATATATTCATAAGCAGACATAGGAAGGCAATTTATGAAGTATTACATATAATTATTTTATTTTATTATATGTATATCTATTATCTTAATTATACTCATTCCTAGTTTTCCTTTTTTCAGGTAAATGATAGTAACCCAAATATTTATGAGTTAAAAATGGGTATGATAGGAAGTGAGAATATTTTTACAATAGATAACCTAATGAGATTAGGGTTGGGATTCAAAACCTCATAGAAATTCTCACCCCACTATCATAATCTATAAAAATAAAAATATATCATATTAATCTCTTGAACACAACCAGGAAGTAGTAGCTCACTATTGATCAATTTATGAGGCAATATCCACCCAATTTTTACATGTATTATAATCAATGAGTTTATATGATGTGTGATAATTTTATGGAAAATATATTTTATATTTTTCAATGCTCAAAACAGGATAATGTTTTCCTATATTTTAATAATTTTTATAGTGATGATGAATAATGGAGGAATACCATTATAAATTTAATTAAAAAAAGATGAAGATGACTCTATGGAATGGGATGAGTTCAAGAAAATATTCTTCACTATGTATCTTCCCCAACTCGTTACATGAATATGGAATTATAATTTATATATCTAAAATGAATGGAGGGTGAATCTATTACCACCTATGAGGTTAAGTTTATAAATATCACAACGTATGACTATAGTTTTATTACTAATTCCAAGTGTATGGTCAAACGAATCATTAGTAGATGGAAAAAAAGTATACAGAATAAATTATCTATAAAAGTATTTAGTAGATATAAAAGAAGTTATTTTATTTGAAATTATGTTTTAAATGGAAGTAGGATACTCTCATTAATCCAAATACAAAAAAAGGAAGATGGATATTAATGAAATCTCAAATGAAAAATCACATAGAGAGGATAATAATTAGTTAATGATATAAAACATTTATCGGATGAAGGCCAATAAAAATTACATAAAAGGTAACAAAAGGTGATTAATGTGTAGAAGGGATGACCATAAATATATTGAGTTTCAAAAGGGGATAAGGAGGCCAGCCATTAGAATAGTGTAAAATAAGATTATGAAAAATGTACCACATGCACTCCAATACTTATGTTGTAAGGAGTATGGGAACTATTATAATCAATGAACCAACCAAGGAGTTTATAGAAATAATCAATGTCCTCAATATCATAATCCAAGGGAACAAGGGAAATCTTATGTAATCCTAACTACTAAAATTGATCCTGATAATGAATATGGGTAAGGTACAATGATAATCCACTAAATAACTATGAGTTTCATATTTCATTCTTGGTCAACCAACTCCTTTATACCTAGAATTATTTCTAAAGACATAAAATCATCAATGAAATTATTTGATTATTGAAGAAAACATATTTTTTTATTGAATCCCATGATTATATTTATGGTAATTTGGATTATGAAAATATTATTATCCTGCCTTTGTATGAATTTAATGTTATGTATTGTTTCTATCTACATTAAGGAACACGTATTTTGAATTAGAAAATGGTATTTCATATTAACCAACAATAATATATCAATACGATGATTTTGAATGCTATTTAGTAGGAAATTATTTATCATGGGTCTTAATATTGAATAATGATAGACTATTGGAACAAATATTTAGAGAGAAACTCAATATTGGGGATAAGATGATTATATATAAAAATATTTCTTTTTCAAAGCTTATGAGGTTAATTTCACTCTATAAATTATATCTTATGTTTTTGATTATCTTGTATATACCCTTAAATATTTTAATTATTAGGTAAAATTTAAATTTATTTGGATGATGCTTATTTAAGGGGTATAATGTAACAGCTCGATATTTTGGAATATATATATTTTTATAAAATATTAACATGATAAATATCTTGATCCATATGTAACAATGTACCAAAATGAGTCATGGAATATATTAAATTATGAAAATTTTAGAATAATAAAATTTAGATTAAATAAAAAAGATTGCAATCAATTAGAAAGTTCATCCAAAAAATGAAAAATAACCCAAAGAGTTTAAAAAATGTATTTTTTTAATAAATTTATATCCTTTTTATATATATTTAATATTCAATTAAAATTTAAATTTATAATTTTTTTAAAATTATATTTTTAAAAAGAAACAACTTTTTTTAAACCGAAATAAAAAAACGTAGGGTGTATTTTTGAATTTTTTCTAAAATTATTGATTTTTATTGGATATGAAAAAATAAATATTTAAAAATAACATGGATTTTATGACATTATCAAAATTTAAGATTTAAAAAAAATAATTTAAAACATTTAAATATAAAAAAAATATTTTTAAATTAATATAAATCATTTAGAAATAATATTTTTAGTTGGTTAAACCATTGTGTAATGTATTGTTAAAATGTCATTATTTTTACTCCAAAAACTATTTTTATTCACTTAAATAAAAAATTGTTTTTCATTAAAAAAGAAATTATAATTTAACAAGAAATATTACATATTTTAGTTTGACGTGATTATATTATTTTAGAGTGCCAATTTCATTTTGGTCAACAAGTATGATTACTAAGATTACATTTAATGACTATGATAATTGTAAAAAATTATTTTCATTGAGTTGTTTTTTAAAAATGTTTACTTTTTATCTAATAAAATAAATTAATATATTATCAAAAAACAAATTAATATAATTTTTAAACCTAAATATAAATATATTATCACTCAATAAATTAGTAATCAATACAATATATGTTTAAGAACACTTAATGGTAAATAAATTCTATAAATGACTTTTTCTATATATTTAAGGTTCTAATATAAATGTTTATTTTATCATATTTATAAATTTAATTGGATTAAATATATTTCCATCTATTTAATGTCCCGAAGGCCTTCAAATTTTTATTATTATTGAAATCAACCCACCTTTTAAGTGAAGAAGGGGGGAAACCCTAACAGAAATCATCGACTTAAAATAGAGAACACAACCTAAAGGTCTTGCGAGACAAACCAATCTGAAAACACATAGCAACCCCTCCCCAAAAATTAATCGTGAAAAAACCCTCCACCAGTGTAAAGATAAACATCAAGTAAGTGTCCTATGTCAAAACACAGGCCTGATCTGATAGAAATGACATACCCTCTCAAAAATCCAAATCTATAATGCTCTGCAATGATAAATAGCTTTCTCTGAAACCACCTATGGGGAAAATCCGCATGTTCAAGTCCAGGTGCATCATCATACCAACAGAACTCAAAACCATTTCACCATTCCAGGAAGACATAACCTAGTAACCTCCAACAATCGATCATCCTGGACCAACCCCATGATCCTCCACCCCTCCACCACTACCAAAGAATCCCGGAAAGAAAAATCCAAAGAGCGCGAGTTCAACCATCGTCACCATGACTGGAAGGCCCAACCCTACGCCGAGGGACCGCCACCAATGAGGGAATCTGGGTCTTCCTAAAATAGAAATGCCTCTCTCGGCAGGGATCTGAACCAATTAGAACCGTGGATGAACCCTCACCAGGTTCCGGTACAAGCCACACAATTGACAAGAACAAAATACCATTGACGTCAAACTAGGACAACCCAAACCAAATCCAACCAGAGAAATAATTCACAACTCCTCCAAATTTAAATCTTGTAATAACTCACCGAGATTGACGACCTCCCCCCTTCTAAGCGCTGCAGATATGACCCTATGCCACGCCGAAAATAATTGGATGCAAGCCCTGATCATATCGGATAGTCGGACATCCGGGCAACCAGCTGAGAGGAAAAGGGAAAAGAACCCTGGTTATGCCGGACAACCGAGAGACCAACCCTCTCCATCACATGTGCGTGTTGGACGATCCGACCAACCCGAACCAAGAACGGTCACCCCAAACCTCATCGCCATCTAAAGGAGAGAAAAAACCGAGTTGACCGACAATGATACACTGAGAATAGGAGACACCAACATGTCGTCATCATCATCTGAAGAATCGTGTCGAGCCTACCACTAAAAAACCTCCAAGAAGGGACACTGCGGTTCAACAACGAAGCCCACGCTGAGTTTAAACTACTGTCACCACGAACAAATCTTGTCCCAAAGGGGGAAGGAAGATCAAAATGGGAGAAACCCCTAGGTTCTGCATGGAGAGATCCTGACGCCGCACCATGGATCCTAACCCTCTCCGATTAAATATATTTCAATTTCTTGATTTCGACAACCAAATTTTGTAAGAGGGTTTATTTTATATTTTTACTAAAACTATATCACTATTTAAAACTAGTTACATTAGTAAAATTAAGAATAGTATGCTTTAAAAACATAATTGTGAATATAATTAAACAAGTATAAAAAGGTGTTCAATGAGAGGGAGAGGATTTATAAACCTTATCCCTCTAAAACTCTTTTATTTATCCCATTTGGATCTTTTTACCTTGAATAGTTTCATTCTATTTTTGTAAAATAATTGTTGTTCACAAATGTTCAATTTTCATTACATATCAAATTAGACACATATTATCATAATCCTCTGGTCTCAATTATATATCTTAATCCTTTCATTTCTCATATTACATCACAAACAAAGTTCATGGTCCCAAAGTGATAATTACCAATTCCATATAATTTTATTAATAATTTTCTTTAAAACCTACCCAAAATATAAGAATTTAAGGACCTCATTATAAAAATTATACATTTTTCAGTTATATTAATGGAAAAATCATTATTTATTCCTTATAAACCACTTATAAATGAAAATGAATGTCGACCATGCATTATGTAGACTACAACTTCTAAAAATCAACAATATCCATTTTCATCACTTCTACTCTTTGCTGATTATAAAAGTGAAATTTGGGAATAAATTTGACACATATAAAATATTTATATTTATAAAGATAAAAATTTTAATCCACCCTCTTTACCACTATTTATTTGAGAAATTTAAACATTACACGATTTTTTTCTGGACTACTGCCACTAGGATGTACCATATCTTGTTATTCATATAGTTTATTTAATATATATTAAAATATATTCATATTTTCTTCACCTCAAGGTTGACTATGTGAACTTAATTAATTTTGATATATGATATAAATAATTAAATAATGGTATTTTTTTTTTGTTTTAAAAACGTAAATTTAATATTAAAATCATTAAGTGTGATACCATCGTTAGATTATTAAAGATCATAAAAACATGTAAAAACATGTATGTCCCCAATTTCACATACAAGAAATGATAACAAATTCTCATTTATTGAAAATATATCTTCATAAACAATTTTAAAACATCAATTAAAATACATTTTATGATCTATGAATGATGAAAATTGGAAGAAGAATGAATAACAACACCCATATTATGAAACTAGTTCAAAACGATCGAGGTTACACATAATAAATATTTAATATAGATCTTTACGGACTAAAATATATGTATAAGATAATTTAAAAAAAAGTTTATAAAATGTATATATATATATATATGAATTTTTTTCAGAAATAATTGATTGAGAATGATATATTGGATAAACATTGTATTAAGGAAGTATAATTGAATCCACGAATTAAGGTAAGGGTGTTATCAATATCAAATTTAATTTCTAAACACATATTTATTATTGTACACCATGAAATCATTGATATGTCTTGATTTCTTCTTAATGAAATTATTTTACAATTTTAATATAATTTATGAGGGTTTTATATCCATATATTGTTTTTTTATATAAATGGATTTCAATTCAAATAATATCAAAGTTGTAATGTTATTTTTTAACTAAAATTCATTCATCGAGATAGTAAACATTTTATTGAACTTATGTCTTCATTTTTTGTTATTTCCACTCTAATATTTTATTTCATAGTGAAATTGATTTATCTATAGGGGTAAATTATACTTGTGATTCAAACTTCTATCTTTTATGATTTTCATCCCCATAAAAAGTATATCACTATTGATAACAATTTTTCATTCTATATAATGATAATTTCCCCTAATTGTATATTTTTTATTTTCTCACCAATGTTATCCTTTATATTTGGAAACCATATTATATGTTATATTAGGATACCTTCATATATCAGTTATCCACTTTTTTAAATGATTTGTATAACACTTTTCCAATATGAATGTTTTTTCAAAGAAGGTATTTTAAAATACTTTTTATCCTTTCAAAATTAAATTTTTTATAATCCACTCCAAATTCATTTAAGTAAAATTTATTTAATTTCAAGGATCTAATATTCAGGGTTTTCTTAGAAATATGTGTTTTTATGAATGTTTTCACTTCCACTTTTGAAAAACTTTATGTCCTTTTAAATTTTTATTTTTAGAATATTCATTATCAAAAGTACAAGTATTAAAAAACATAACCTTTCTAAAACATTTATGTATTTTTTATGATTTATTTTTGAGATTTATTTCCAAAATTTAATTTTTAAAGTTATTTTTATTCAATTTCACTATTGTTACCATTCTAAAAATGAATTTTTAATGTGATTCTAACAGGTTATTTTACACCAAAGATAAAATCATTTTCCAAAAATTGTTTTACAATTTTAAAACCATTTCTTATTTATATCTAATGGATTTATTTCTTTAAAATTTGTTTTTCCTGAATCACTCTTTACATTATGATATATAATACTATTTTATGGTGATTTATTTATGGGTATCAACCATTAATATTGTTGAGAACAATTTTTGTGATACTATCAATAAATGTTGTGAATCCATTTTTTCATTTCGTGGGATCGTTATGATTTTATAAATGAAACCAATTTTCTCCCAAGGGATTTAATAATATGAAAAATTATTTATATGTTGTATAAAACTTATGTATGGTTTTTCATTAAGTGGAAATTCATACCTATATAGATGAAAAATTCATTGTGTAATGAATTATATCTCATGAGATAATAGGAAATTATTTGTGATCCTCGATCCATCTAGGGAAAACGTTGACTGAATCCAAATACAACAAATTAAATTTGTGATTGAATCATGATCCACCAAGGAAAACTTGTCAGTGAAGCCGAATCAACCTTGTGAAGTAGGAGAGTAGAGCTTGATCTACTAAGGTAAATAGGTTGTGATGCTAGATTTAGTATGTTTTGATCCATATGTTCATATTTGTTCATTTTTCATAAATATTGAGATGTGATTATGTTATTATTGAATATATATCTTGATCTATGTTTTAAATAGGTATTTTTTCCTAATTTTATTTACATGGATCATTATTATTCTCTAATTATTATAAACATATATTTTTCTCACATATTCTAATTGTTGGTTATCTATTATGTCCACAACTATGCATTTTATCTCACCCCTTTATAATTATTTCATTCCATAGGATAAAAATATGGGTATTACATATTATATGTTTAAAATGGTGTTTAGAGTTGAAAAGGTTTGAATAAATATTGACGATTTTTATAAATTATGGTGGTTATGAAGTTAATATTTAAAGACACTAAACCTATGAATCTATAATTTTTGTAACTGTTTATGAGGTAGAATGACCAGTCATGTAAAATAATGAAATAAATGTATTTATTTATCTTTTGTTTCCATATGTAGGATATGAATCGTCATAAAAGATTTATTCTATTGATTTGAATCTTCTAATAACCTAAGAACCATCGGCAGAGCTCATAGAATAATGAGATCTTGATGCGAACATAGTGAAGTCACATTTTTCACGTATTTTTCTTTTTATAGAGATAATAGTTGATTTTTTTTGGTTTTAGTGACCATAATTGTTTTAACATTCAAAATATTTTAAATTATATTTTGTGATGAGTTTTTTAGCCACCATGGATCTGTAGGCACAATGGATCCTCAATAATAATATATTATAAATAACATTTAATTTATAGTCAATGTGTGTGAATTCAAATGAATAATATTTTTTTCAAATCAAAGCCCCATATGATAAATTCAACAATACGTTTTCATTTCAAATGAAGGTTTTATGATAGGATCAAAATTATAGGAGGTTACTTCAATAGTTCTTGAGACTATCCCTAGTGTTGAGTCTTTTAATTAAACATAGATAAAATTAAGGTTTAACAATATAAACATATTTTAATATATTTTTCGGTATTTCTACCAATAAACCTAAAATTATAGGGGGATAAATAAGAATATATTTATAGAGATTCATAGATCTATATGTTTGATGAACAAACTTCTTCAACAAAATCATCACTGGAACTTATAGAAGATGTAAAACAATTCATTCTTTTATCAAATAATGTAGTAGGTCTCATTACAGCATATAGTATATTATCTTTACATGATATCTATGTTTAAATAATGGATTTAATAACCATTATTAATTCTATATTTTTATTCCCTTAGTTTCAGATTTATGGTGGAATCATTCAACCATAACTTCTATTTTTGGAACTTTTTGATGAATTGTGGGCAATGTAAGATCGAAGGCGAGTGGGCGAATTGAATCTAGGATATGAATCCCACCCCATAAATTTTTTTTTATTTTTTGGATTAAAATGAATCCTCTTTGATGTGTTATTAGTGGATGGATGTTTTGGGGAATGATGGAAAGCATCAAATGCACAAACAAAATCGAAGCGATTATATAGAAGAAATAAATTCATTCCTTCCAAACAAACAAAGATGTGTAGTGACCAAAAAAAATGTACAAAAAAACAAATTTTGGCACATATATTTTTATAAGGAAGCCCCAAAAGGGGAAAACCATGCTACCTTTTATAGAAATAGGTATCCACTAAACTGAATAATTCTATAGTAGATTCTCCCAAAAAATGGAAGGGATCTCCATAGTAATACTTAGATAAAACAGCTGATCAAAGCTGGAGAGTGAATAAAAATAACCATTGAAAAAGGTTAGATCAACAAAATAATATGATATTTATATGTCGGTGAGTAGAAAATACATGACACTTCATCCTTTTATAAAAAAACGTTTTGTGTGAAGATTCTTAACTCAGAAAAAAATGATTATTTGACCCATGTTAAAATCATCTCATTTATTTAGAAACACATTCTTGACCACTGTGCAACATTTTAGTAAGCTCCCAACAATCTCCCCCTCTTAGTCAAGCTAGAATCACCTATATGCCTCCAATAAATTTGATGGTATAGAATTTTCCTCTATGTAAACTCTTGGTTAACATGTTTGTCCTATTGTTGTCAATGTGCATATTCTCAAACTCTAACTACCTCAAATCATGGATGTTGCAGATCCAATGATACTACACATCTATATATTTTAACCTACGAAGGAAAGTGGAATTATTTCCAAAAAAGTAGCACTCTGAATATCAAAAAATAAAACATACCTTTCCAAATTAAAAGTATGCACTCAAATAGAAATTTGCATCCATAATAGTTCTTCGAACGCCTCTGTAGCTGCAATAAACACTGAATCTATTATATATAAAGCAACAAATCTCTGAAATCTATGCTTACATGATACAATTACCCTATAAAATTGATCAAATATCCTGAACTAGACTTCCTTGAATCGATATCCTTTTCCAAATCTGAATCTACAAAGCCACAAATAATAGGTTCCCCCTTTCCAAAACACAATCTCATATCAGAAGTAACATCAAGATAAAAAAATATATACTTCACTCCTCTTTAATGATCTCTACCTAGATTAGATAGGAAGAAACGGACCATATAAACTGCATGTGATATATCAGGACTTGTATATTCCATTGTATACAATAAACAACCAAAAATAGATGAATAAGGTATGTGTTTCATCTCGTCTCACTCTTTATTAATAGAAGGTGACTGACTGGTATTGTGATTAAAATTTAAGGAAAGTGGAGTACTAACCAATTTTTCTATATCCATAGAAAATATATACAGAACACCCTCAATGTATCACTCGTGGTATAGCCACAATTTATTGGCCTTTCTATCATGAGATATCAACATGCCAATAATCTATTAGGTTGTCCCCCAAGTCTTTCATCACAAAATACAGACAAAGACCCTTCTTAAATCTATAAATTATAGAAGCATCATGGAAAAAAAGGCATATAATCAACATAAATAAAAAATATTATAAAATCATCATTAATAAATCTCTGAAAAAACAAAATGATCAGATGATATATGATCTACATATCCAAACAAGAATCCAAACAATGGACAACTGGAATAGAAGAAATTTTGACAATATGTGAAATATCTTTTCAAAATCAATAACTTAATTATGATATAATCCTATAAAAACTAACATTTCCTCATTAAATAGAATTGGATTCTTCATTTTTAATTCATTAATTCCACCGATTTGGAATTGATCTCTTACCCATAGTTAACTTCACCATCTCAAAACTATGGTTTTCATGATATTATTTCATATCATCATCCATTTACACAACTCTTATATCATTCTATTCACTTTCCATCACCTCATAAAAAAAATAAGGTTCTCTCCCTTCACAAAGTATCATGTACTCATGAGTAGAGTACTGAGTAGAAACAGTGTAATACTAATATTAACATCAGAGTGTAATAGAGGGTTCATTAATAACCCATAGAACTATATCATTAAAAACAAAAGGTGTATCATAAAAATAAAATCCAACCTATTTACCCTAAGAATCATTCTATAGATCAACACAATTATTAGTGTCAATATTATAAGGTAAATGTGAATCATAACCTGGATCAATACTGAAAAGGCTATCAGATGTTAGAGATTTAGATTCCCCCCCTTATAAATGTCTAAAATAGTATGTTCCTCCTTAAACACTACATCATGACTTCTAAAATGTTTATTTAGTTTAGGAGCATAGAACCTATATCCAAACACATCGTGTCTATAGACAAGAAAAATTCACCAGTGTTTCTTACCATACAACTTAGATCTATGATCTCTCGACACATGAACAAAAAAATTGCCACCAAAAACACACAATTGGCCATACCTGATCTCTTTTACATACCAAAAAATAATTTCAGTTTCTGTCTACAAAGCAACTGTATGTGATAAATTGACAATATAAAAATAGTATGTAAATCACCACCCCATAAATTTTCTTGTAACTTTTCTTCAGAAACCAAACAACTTAACATTTCCATCAATGTTCTCTTCATCCACTCAGTTAAACCATTCAGCTGAGATATATTGGGGGTGTATTCTAATTCTGGAAACCTTACTTCAATATTGATCAAATAGGCCAAAATACAATCTCCCATTGTTAGTATGAGTACATTTCAATTTATTACTAGAATCCCTCTCAGTAAAAACATGAAATTGTATAAAAACACTCAGAACATGAATTTTTGTATTCAAAACATAAACCCAAAATTTTTGAGATTATTCATTAATAAATGTCACAAAATAATGACTTCCACTAAATTTCATAGATATCTATGTACCACAATCATCAAAATGTACTGATTCATGTAATGGTGACTTCCTGTGTAAAGGATGATAGTTGAAACTCATTGTACTATATTTTCCACACATATAATGATCCAACATGTCCAATTTTACACTCATCAAATTTGGAAGATGATTTATCTTGGACAAACAACCAATCCCTTTCCCACTAATGTGGCTAGGCCTGTTGTTATATAACTTGGAAAAAACCCTAATGTCTACAACGCAAGTAGTATCGCAAGAAATAAAATCTCTGGTCTAGTACAATCCTGATTGATTCTCCCCCCAAGACACAATCAAATAAAACATGTAAATATTCCATTCGCAATAAAAAAAAGTTCTAAAAAACTCTTCATCACCACGGACACTATTACAAATAAGATTTCGGAAAACCTCCGGTGCATGTTGAAGATTCATCAAAAGCTTCTTACTTTCAACTCTAGTCTCCAAATGAATAGTCCCAATACCTACAACATTAGCATGACCATCATTTAACATCTTCCAAATACCAAAATTATGTGAGTTGTATGATGTTAGGATCTACATCTTTATGGTCATGTGATAATTGGAACCACAATAAAAAACCCAGAAAGAATCTTGAGAACCAATATTAATTGAGTCCTAAATAATAATAATATCACCCCTTATAGTGGAAGTGACACAATAATCTCCATTTACTTTTTTTATTTTACAGGTTTTCCTTCATTATATTTCTTTTTGAGATAGACAACCAAACTTCTTAACATCCCCCTTATTACAACAATGATGAAATTCAAAATCTCTGCTTTAACCTATATTTTATTCTTCCTTTTCTATTACCTTGACTGCTCTACCCCTGATCATGGCTTATCCCTCTATTCTCTATAACTAAAATATCATAATAGGATTTCTCCTGAGTATGTTTCTTGACCTCTTAAATCAAAATAGATAACCTAACAAAACAAAATTTCACCGCACAATTGGGAGCAGAGCTAGTCAGAGTAACATGAAAATTCTCCTAGGAATTGAGTAATGTGTTAAGAAACAAAAGAGACAGAACCTCATCTTCAAAATTAATAACCATGACATAAAATTTATCAAAACAACCTTCATATTCACTCTAATAATCATAAAAATACATACCATAGTTTTACCTCAAATTCATAAATTTTTTAGGAGAAAAAAGTTATTGTTTCATATCTTGGAGCATAGGTAGTCTCAAGCTTCTCCTACAATTTTTAGAGTTATATATTATGGAAATGAGGTTCTTCATGTTGTCTTTGAAAAATTGGTTAATAAAACCACAAACTATCACATGCTAGAGTACTCATTCTTCATCTAACTTTCTATCTGGATTCTGAGAACTAAACACTAGAAGATGCTTTCACTTGATAAAAACAATATCCTTCATTTTTATTCACCACATATTTTAGTTGGTACCATTCAAAAAATAATCTAACAGTAATTGGATTCCATATTAAATATGAAATAAAAATATAATCCCTTTGATACTAGTTTTTGATATTGACATCATGAAATTAAAGTGAAAACAATATAAAAGTGAACGTGTCGCAAAAATAAATTCTTTCCCTCCAAAAAAGGTGGATGCACAGTGACCCAAACAAAATGTGTAGAAAATAAATGGTGAAACTAATAAATTTATGTCAAATCCTCAAAAGGAAAAAAACACTAGACCTATTCTAGAAATAGGGATCTTTTAAAATGATTAAGTAGAGGGTAGAGACTCCCCAAAAATACCACGGATCAAAAAAGCAATAATCTGATAAAATTCGGGATCAAATTTCGTGAGCTATGAAAATAGTCAATGAACAAAAGTCAATCACGAAAATAAACTACACATCTTATGTCGGTGTCTAGAAAATCCTGGATATTAAATCATTTCTTAAGAAAAAATGTCCATGTGAAGATTTTTAACTCCACAAAAAAAACACTTCTTTAGCCCACATTAATATAACATCATTTACTATGAAACATGGTCTTAAACCATGTGTGACAATTGAGGAGGCACCAAATAGATGCATGGTCAACAATTCCTTCAACCCCCACCCACTTCGTTTATATATTGATTGAGTGATGGTAGTCCGTTTTTTGAAGGAGAAACATGTTGCAAAATAAATTGGGGTAGGGTGGTATGTGAAGGGGGAGATATAGTAAGGAAAAATAAGTATCATAATGAGGCATTGTAACTCCCCGACCCTAGTTACCTAGAGTCGGTACATTATTACATAACATTGTCATGATCACAAAAGATCAAGTCTCGAATGATCGATTAGTTTATTCTATTGGAAACAAGATTCATACATAAGTTCATCTTTACAACATGAAAAGAAATACATCATGAATTTATTCCATCAAAAGAATCCAATCCTCATAGATTATGCCTGCAAGTCACTCATAAGAAACTAGTTTATATCCTGGGAAAATGAAACATCTGAAAGGGGTGATCTCAAACTCTCTGTAAGGGTAAGTAATACAGCGAAAGATAACATAAATATTAATAATGATGAATAATTGAAACCACATGCCTTTACCAATAATAAACATGAATACTTTTATGGAAGGAATATGAGATGAGTAAATAATGCCGTAATAAAACATAATCATGGTTATTCTACTAGTTGAATGACCACATGAACCATCAGTATTATTTTCAAAATGAGGGAATGTATAATGCTGGGCATTCTAAAACATTTTGTCATGGCCTCGGCCAAGACATCTAAAAATGATTAATGCCTCAGCAAAAATAATATATCAATTTCGGAAAGGCCTCGACCAATTCCACGTATAGTTGTCTCATGAGACCTACCGATGCATCGATGATCTATAGCGGGCTCCACCTGTCACTTACTATGTACAACACATTCGTTATATGAAAAGGGTGAAATATAACATAAACATTCGTATTAAAACTGGCATAAGAAATGTCAATACTTTAACCATAAACCATGAATGTAATAAAAACAGCACATCCACAGTCAAACATATCAGAAAACCTTCAATACAAAATGGATGTTTTGTATCATAATAAATCAACTTAAAATAAACATAAAATCCATCAAAAGATGTAGACATAGATGAAATCAAAACCTTTTTTAGAGAAATATATCTTTCTATTTTGAAATCTTATAAGAATCACATAATTGTAAAAAAAACATCTATTTTGAAAATATTCTTATAAACTTGTAAGGGAATCTTCAATGATGTTATAATGGCGGAAAATATCCACACCCACCATATAAGTTAAAAAAAAGACATTCTTACCTTAATTTGGATGAAAAGGTTATAAAGGACCTTGTTTGGAAGATGACATAAAGATTCCTTTATAAACATCTTATAAAAAGTCAAACAAGGGTATAAATGACTTTAACCCATAGTCTATAAAATATTATAATTTTTTTTGAAATACATTTTTAAGAAACATGCATGTGGATGATAAAGAGTTCTATGTAGATAATTACGTAAAAACAACCTCGGATAATAAAGAGATTGTAAAATTAACCCTTAAATTGTACTTTTTTTTGGTCGAGGGTAGGTTAAACTCATGTATAATGGTGAAATAATTGTTACTAAATTATACCAGAATCATATACATTAATACGATATCATATATGATCATTTAACATTTCTTTGTTAATAATATCATAGTATTATCATCATTTCTGGTGTTAACAGATTCATTTTACTTTATATTCATTGTCATGTGATTCAAATTTTTTATGGATGGGATGTATCTTATTCATATCCAGAATGATATGAAGTCTTTAAACATTATTGTTTATCATAAAATGAAAATTAGTCTTTAATGGATACAATGGGGAGTGAATCTCATCGCATTCGTGGAGATGGTAATTTATACATATGCACGAGCGAAAATATCATTTTTCTGATATTAAAATATTATATAATTGGATGTTATATCATATATAAATAATAATAATCATGTTATATTTATTATTTACAGGAATTACACATAATTATTATACCCATCCAAATAATAATTCATTGAATAACAATTACACCACGGCGTGGAGACGGTAAGCCGTACATACGCACGTATGGTGACATGTCATTCACGGTATGGATAGAATAATGAATTTGGTTGTAAAATTTTTATAATAACATCACAGTATAGAGAATATATTGGAGTTATTATTTTATAATGGAAACAACAAAGAAATACGAAGTGGAAGAAGACTCGAACTTGAAAGAGGTGATGAAATATTTACCTCTTCTTCGGGTTCTTCCTTTTGATTTGATAAAAGGGCTCCCAAGGTTGGATTTTTGACTAATGGAAGGCCTATAGGATTACTAGACGAAATTTTAGAGGGTATTTGGGCTGTGGTTGTCCAAGCCAAATGGATTTTAAGGTGTCAATTAGAGATAAGTGGGAGTTCCATTTTATAAGAGGGGTGAGGTGCACCTTACGAAAAGAAAGAAATATTATTTTAAAATAAAATCAATTTAGGATTATAATGGCTCAAAAATAGATTACATAAAGGATAAGGTAGGTATGGGTCTATAACTACTAAACCAATTGGTTTGAGACAGTTTTGGGTAACTATATTAACTTTATATTTTAGATTTAACATATAGTTAAATATTTGGATATTTACTATGTCTATTTTTATTTTTATATAATATGGTTAATAAACATACTATATACTTTCAAGATAACCCCAAGTGGTTAATTAATAAGACAAATATCATCATATAAGTCTTTTGGTAGAAACATATATTTTTATGAATAGAATATAAATTAATACTACATAATGTTTTTAAAAAAACTCTTTTATGTCAATTTTGACACTATTTGGTATTTTGTTTTTTATAAATTCATAACAACATTATTAATTCAAAAAGAATTCATCTAACCAACCCTAATATGTCATATTAACCTATAAAGTTAGTGTAATTCATAAAAAGTTTCAAATTACATTTATTTAGATATTTATAATATCAATTATTTTAATATTTCTTTAATACAGTAATTTCTGCATCATGATTATGTCATAAGTAAATTTAATTATTTATTGTCTAAAAATTATAAATAAAATACCATTATGTAGGAAATATTTTTAGATTTATAATTAATCTTTATAGTCTAATTTATCTTGTGTATAACCCTATATTAAAAATGTTTTAGTTATTATACTTTGATTTTAATCTTTTAACTCTTATTAAAGTAAAATAATAATAAATGTCCTAATCTAATCCAAGGGGACCTAAAGTTTCATATTTTATTCACAAGGTTGTTTTTGGTCAAATTAGACTTATCCAATAGAACTATCACATGAGTTAGGGTAATAATAATATCATATTTACCCTTAATTTCTCAATTTACTTTTAACCGTGGTAAATAAAAGTAAAAAAGTTAATATTCACCAAAAAAATATTTTCATCTTATTGAATCACATTTTACTTACTCGTATCAACTGTGTCTCTCATATTTTTGTTATTAAACTCACAGAAGCAGTAAAATTAAGTTTTATGTAAATTTTCAAATGCTCTTAGGAGGTGGGTAAAAAACAGTGAAAATTCTATAAAATTTTTATATATATAAATTTATTATAAATTGAATCCAATGAATTAAATTGAACATATATAGGCAATATGTATCTATTTTGACATAAAAAAATTTAAATAAAATAAATAATTATTAAAATAAAAATTCGGTTTTAAACTATAACTCAGTGTTTTTCAATATTCATCAAAAATTGAAAGTTTTCAAAAAAATACCAAAAATTAACTCTAGGTTAATTTCGATATTCAGAAGGAAAAAATTAAGTCCATTTTGAACGATCAAATTTATAAACTTTTAAAAAGTGGGTATTACTATTCATAACGGCTAGTTTGATTGGTTTTGGTGTGTTCGAACTCGAAGATGCGTACAACACACGCTACTATATTATTCAAAGAGAAGCGTATTATAGAAGCTTGGGGTGTTACATTCTCCCCTACTTCAAATAATTTCATCCTATAAATTTATAGAATATTATTGAATAAAAAGAATTAGGTGGTTCTTCATCATAAGTTCCTCGGGTTCCCACGATGCCTCTTCCATTTTATGGTTTCTCTATAGAACATTTACCAAACGAGTTGTCCAGTTTCTCATCACTTGTTCTCATGTATCAAGAACCTTGACAGGATCATCGCAATAAGACAGATCGGTTTCCAACTCTAATTACTCATAGGTGAGGACATGCGTTGGGTGAGGCATGTATTTTCTCAACAATGATACATGGAACAATTCGTGATTTTTTGAGAGACTTGGCAGCATTTCCAAACGGTAAGCTACAACCCCAATTCATTCTAGAATTTCGAAAGGTATGTTGTACCTGGGACTCAATTTTCCCTTCTTACTGAAATTTATAACACACTTCCATGGAGATACCTTCAAGAAAACATGATCTCCTACCGGAAATTCTAAATCCTTCCTTCCATTATTAGCATAGCTTTTCTGCCTACTTTGAGCTCCTTTGATATGGTTTTGGATTACCTTCACAATTTCCATCATTTCCTTCACATGTTCTGGGCCTGTGAGTTTTCCTTCCCCAACATCATCCCAATAGGTTGGTGTGCGACATCTCTTTCCATATAACGCTTCATATGGTGCCATCTGAATACTTGAATATAATATATTATTATAGGAAAATTCTAGAAGAGAAAAATATTGATCCCACATACCTTGAAAGTCAAGTGAGAATGATCTAAACATGTATTCTAAGGTTTTAATAGTCCGTTCTGATTTTCCATCAATTAGGGGGTCGTATGCAGTGCTCAAATGAAGTTCAATATCCAGGGATTTCTGAACACTTTTCCAGAATCATGAGATATAAATTATCGATAGGGGTACTCCATGAAGTCTCATAAATTCATTAATATATAGACATTCTAGACGTTCAAGTGGTAAATTTTCTCTTATAGTAGGAAAATGTGCTCACCTGGTAAAATGATCAAAAATGACCCGTATTGAATCGTTGCTTATTGGAGTCATTGGTAGTCCCATGACAAAGTCCATCGTGATATTATCCCATTTACACTCAGGTATTGGAAGAGGTTGCAAGACTCTTCCTGGCTGTTTCCTTCCATCTTTCACTTGTTAACAAATCATACATCTTGACACAAAATCTGCAATCTCCCCCTTCATGTTGTCCCACCAAAAATGCTCCTTCAAATCCCTATACATTGTGGTTATCCCTGGGTGTATAGAGAAATTGGAGCTATGAGAATCATCCAACAATTCTCTTTTTAGATCAGTTATATCGGGAACACAAAGTCTCTCCCCAAATTTCAAAATTCCATATTCATATATAAAGTCCCACAATCTCCCATTATTCACAGATTTAATCTTCTTTTGAAACTCTCCATCATCAGCATAAGAAATTTTTATCCTTTCTAGTAAAGATGGTTTGGAAACCATTTGATAAATTATTGATGATCCACCTTCCATGGTTATTCCAATATCCATCTTTACTAGATCCTTGAGAATAGGATCCCATTCAACTCTCATCATGTTCAAAACTCCATGATCTTTTCTTGCTCAAAGCATCTGCAACCTTATTTTCCTTCCTCAGTGGTAGTGTATCGCGCAATCATAATCCTTGAGTAGTTCAAGCCATCGTCTTTGCCTCAAGTTGACTTCTTTCTGTGAGAAAATATACTTCAAACTATTGTGATCAGCATATATCTCACATTTTTTACCATAGAGACAATGTCTCCATATCTTCAAAGCAATGATTACAGATGCTATCTCAAGATCACATGTATGATTGTTTTGCTCATGAATTTTCAGATGTCGTGATGCATAGACAATAACTTTATTATTCTGTATAAGGATGCAACCAAGTCCTTTCTTTTATGCATCACTATAAATAACAAACCCATAATTCCCCGATACTATATTCAATATAGAATAATTGACTAATCTCCTATTCAAATCATTATAAAATTATTCGCACTCTTTTTTACACACAAATTTAACCCATTTACGTGTGAGGTTGGTTAATGAGTTAGTGAATCAGGAAAAATTTGGGACAAAATGCCAATAATAACCTGGTAAACCAATAAAATTGTGTAATTCTATTATACTCGTTAGTGCTGGACATTCATGGATTTCCTTGCTCTTAGAAGGATAAACAGAAATTCCTTCCATAGAGAAAATATGGTCAAGAAAAGAAATCACCTAAAGCCCAAATTCACACTTTCTAAACTTCCCATATAATTCATGTCTTCTAAGACTCTTCAGGATAATGAGCAAGTGATTTTCATGATCTTCCTATCTTTTGGAGTATAAAATGATATCATCAATAAATACCACTATAATGTCATCAAGATATTCTTTGAAAACTATATTCATTGGATCTATAAAGATAGAAGGTGCATTAGTCAATCCAAAAGGTATTACTGTAAACTCGTAATGCTCATACCTAGTTCGAAATATTGTTTTCGAAATGTATTACTTCTTCACACACAACTGATGATATCCAGATTGAAGGTCAATCTTTAAAAAGTATTTAACTCCATGAAGTTGTTCTAATAAATCATCAATGCGAGGTAGGGGATACTTTTACATTATTTTTATAGCGTTGATCTCCCTATAGTCAGTGCACAACCTCATAGATCCATGTTTCTTCTTAACAAATAGAATAGGGGATCCCCATAGAGAAACACTAGGGAGAATAAATCCCTCATTACTCAATTCCCCTTGTTTTTATTTAGTTCCACTAATTCCACAGTGGCCATTCTATAAGGGGTCTTTGATATGGGCCTTGATCCAGGAATTAAATCAATGGAAAACTCAATTTCTCATTCTGGAGGATGTCTAGGTAAATCCTCTAGAAATACATCAACATACTCTTGCACAATAGTTACATCCTATATTTGGAAATTATTTTACCCACTCATAGTTATTTCATTCTCTTCCTCCCCAATAATTTAATTTAGTGGAGCTACTAGGGTGGATCTAGATAAAAATTAGGTGGTGATGATTCTGCTCTAATGATATGGTGTTCCTTATCGTCATCATCATAAATAGTGACCTCTTTATTCTTACAATAAATTTTTACATCATGGTCTAAAATCCAATCCATACCGAGAATTATATCAAATTAAATCTTGGGTATGATGATGAGATCAGCAGATAAAGAACATTTATATTCCATAATGGGAACCGATTCACAAAACATTTTAGTAATGATACTACCCTTCAGAGGTTTGAATTACAACTCCCTTGTTAAATGAAATTGAAAATATCCAATTTTCATAGCAAACTGAGAAGATATGAAATAATGCGATGATCCAGAATCAAATAAAGCATTTGATAAACTTGAGGAAACCATTAAATTACCTTCCACCACTTCTTTCATGGATTCAACCTCAGCAGTAGTGATGGCATAAGCTTACACTTGATCCCTTGGCCATTTCTATGGTATGCTTCCCTGACTCTTAGGAAATTAATTTTCATAATGTCCCATCTCCCTACAATTGTAGCATTGAACATTGGTAAAATCTTTCTTTCCCTTACCATCACCAGTGATATGGCATTTCTGTCCACATTTGTTGCATTCTCCTTTTCCTTTTAGACAGGCACAAGGGTGCTTCCTTCCAAAATTATCACAGGGTTGAAATTCAATTCTTCCATTCTTCCATGTTTCCTTATTTCCTTTCCAATAGTTTTCAACAGATATCTACTTCTGTTTCTTTTCTTTAAAGTTATAAGACATAGAGAATTCATTTGCTTTCTTGATAACACACGATACAATATCTTCGTATGATGAGAAGGATTGTGATACTAATTCTCGATGAAGAAATGGTTTTAACCCATAAAATAGAAAATAAATCTTAATTATTGGGTTACATATATAATATGCAGCATGTCTCACTATCCTTGTAAAGTTAGATTCATACTTTTCAAAGTTATCATCCTCCGTTTTCCTCAGACTCAGAAATTGTCTTTCCATATCTGCTCTTTGGTAATGAAGAAAGTATTTTTATAAGAATATTTCTTTAAACTCCCTATATTACTTATTTGATAGTACATAATCTTTCTTTGTGTTTCAAATCAATGACCACCATTGATCAGTATCTCCAGTGAGGCGGTAAACTTCCATGACAACTTTTTCCCTTTCGCTACTCCCCAAGGTGTGGAATATTTTCTCTAATTAATTTATCCATTGCTCAGCTACTAGTGGATTTTTACCCCCATTGAATTTTGGTGGTTGTTGCCTCATGAAGCGATCTATCATTGATACTCCACATAGTGGATCAAGGTGCTTCGTATGGGTAAGGTTATTATTAATAACCTGAGTGAGTTGTCCCAGTATGGTGATGAACTGATCAGCACCAGTTGCATCACCAGCTCCCCTATAATTATCTTGAGTTTGAGGGAAATCCCTACCTAGAGTTTGTGCATTGATATGGTTTCCATTCCTTCCACTAGGTGCCATTTCTAAACAATGGCATACACCAGATTATTTTATGAATCGAAATACATAATTCCAATCTTGTAAAACACTTAACACAAATTGAACAGTTTATGGTTATAATCCATAATCATAAAAAATGTTTTCTTTGAGGAATTATATACTCATAAACCCTTCATAATGGTTTTTAAATATAATGATAATTATCCTAAGCTTATCCCCTAGGAGTTTTGTAACAAAGAGTGCATCAAGTCCCGTTGTCGTGCACCAGTTCCCGTTCCAGTCTAGCTCAAAGCGGTGTTTTTGGATTTTACCCCTAGGTAAATCTATGCCAAAGCCACCTCTACCTGATCATATCCAGACATGGATTTATTTCTTGGAAAACTAACAAAATCCTTACAATACCAAAATTCTAGGATGTTCTTCTAAACTAATCCTCAATGTCTATCTTAGGGCTATGTGCTCTAATCCGAGTTTATTTAAATCTAGTTTTCAAGGTCTGTACTACACTTCCTCTGATACCAACTGTAACGCCCCAACCCCAGTTACCCAGAGTTAGTGCATTATTACATAACATTTTCATGATCTCAAAATATCATGTCTCGAAAGACCGATTAGTTTAGTAGTATTGGAAACAAGATTCATACATAAGTTCATCTTTTCAACTTGAAAAGAAATACAACATGAATTTATTCCCTTAAATACATCCAAGCCTCCTAGATTATGTCTAAAAGTCACTCATAACTAACTTATTCATATCCTGGGAAAATGAAACATAAGAAATGGGTGAGCTCAAACGGTCAGTAAGGGTATGCAATACAGTGGAAGATAACATAAATATTAAGCATGGTGAATAATTGAGACCACATTCCTTTTCTAATAATAAACATGAATACTATTATAGAAGGTATATGAGTTGAGTAAATAATTCCATAATAAAAACATAATCATGGGTATTCTACTAGTTGAATGACCACATGAACCATCAATATTATTTTCATAATGAGGGAATGTATAATGCCAGACATTCTGAAACATTTTGTCAAGGCCTTGGCCCAGACTTCTAAAAATTATTAAGGCCTCGACCAAAAACATATGTCAAATTGGGAAAGGCATCGTCCAATTCCATGTATAGTTGTTTCATGAGACCTACCGATGCATCGAGGAGCTATTGCGGGCTCCAACCATCACTTACTATGTCCAATACATTCCTCATATGAAAATGTTGAAATATAACATTAACATTCATATTAAAACTGGCATACGAAATGTCAATACTTTAACCATAAACCATGAATGGTATAAAAATAGCACATCCATATTCAAACATATCAAAAAACCTTCAATAAAAAATGGATGTTTTGTATCATAATAAATCAACTTCAAATAATCTTAAAATCCATCAAATGATGTTGACATAGATGAAATCAAAACCTTTTTTAGAGAAATATATCTTTATATTTTGAAATCCTTTAAGAGTCACATAATTTTAAACAAAAAATTTAATTTGAAAATATTCTTATAATTTTTTAAGGGAAGCATAAATGATGTTATAATGGCGGAAAACATCCACACCCACCGTATAAGTTAAAAAAGGCATTCTTACCTTAATTTTGTTGAAATGGTTATAAAGGACCTTGTTTGGAAGATGGCAAAAAGATTCCTTTATAAACATCTTAAAAAAAGTCAAAAAATTGTATAAATGACTTTAACTCATAGTCTATAAAATATTAAGAATTTTTTGAAATACATTTTTAAGAAACATCGATGTGGATGATAAAGAGGTCCTAGTAGATACTTACGTAAAAACAACCTCGGATAATAAACAAATTGTGAAAATAACCTTTACCTTGTACTTTTCCATGGTCGAGGGTAAGTTAAACTCCTATATAATGGTGAAATAATTTTTCTTAAATTATAAAATAATCAAATACATTAATATGATATCATATATGATCTTTTAACATTGCTTTGATAATAATATCCTAGTATTATCGTCGTTTCGGGTGTTAATGGATTCATTTTCCTTTATATTCTTTGTTATGTGAGTCATATTTTTTTTATGGATGGGATGTATATTATTCATATCCAGAATGATATCAATTATTTAAGCAATATTTTTAATCATTAAATGAAAATTAGTCTTGAATGGATATGATGGGGAATGAATCTCATCGCGTTCATGGAGACAGTAATCTGTACGTACGCACGAGTGATAATATCATTATTTTGATATTAAAATAATATATAATTGGATGGTATATCATATATAAATAATCATTATATTGTTATATTTATCATTTACATGAATTACATTTCATTATTATACCCATCCAAATAATAATGTATTGAATAACAATTACACCCTAACGTGGTGACAGTAAGTCGTACATACACATGTATGGTGACATGTCATTCAAGGGATGGATAGAATATTGAATTTTGTTGTAACATATTTATAATAACATGACAGTATATAGAATATAGTGGATTTATTATTTTATAATGGAAACAACAAATAATGAGGATGTGGAAGAATAAAGTAACATGAAAGAGGTGATTAAAATATTTACCTCTTCTTCAGGTTCTTCTTTTTGATTTGATCAAAAGGGCTACATAGGATGGATTTCTGACTAAAGTAAATCCTCTAGGATGAAGGTAGTACAGTTGAGAGGGTATTTGGGTAGGTTTTGGCTGAGCCAAATTTCTTTGAAGGTGTAAATTAGAGATAATGTGGAGTACCCTTTTAGAAGAGGGGTGAGGGGCACCTTATGAAAAGCAAGAAATATTATTTTATAATAAAATCATTTTAGGTTTTTAATATTTCCAAAATGTATTATTTAAAGGATAAGGTGGGTATGGGTCTAAAACCACTCAGAAAAAAGGTTATAGTGACGTTTGTGTCACTATATTAACTTTATCATGTAGATTTAACTCATAGTTAAATAGTTTGACATTTACCATGTCTCTTTGTATTTTTATATTATATGGTTAATAAACATACTATAAACTTCCAAGAAAACCCCAGGTTGTTAATTAGTGAAATAAATATCATCATATAAGTCTTTTGGTTGATACTTATATTTTTTGGAATAGAATATAAATTAATAATATAATATTTGTTTTAAAAACTATTTTATGTCAATTTTGACACTATTTGGTATTTTGTTTTTTGTAAATTCATAGAAGCAATATTACTTCGAAAACAATTCATATAACCAACCCTAATATGTCATATTAACCTAAAAATTAGTATAATTCCTAAAAAGCGTCATATTGCATTTATTTAGATATTTTTAATATTAATTATTTTAATATTTCATTAATACTGTAATTAATGCATCATCATTGTATCATAAGTAAATTTAATTATTTAGTGTCTAAAAAATATAAATAAAATACCATTATGTAGAAAATATTTTTATGTTTATAATGAATATTTATTGTCGAATTTATCTTATGTATAACTCTATATTAAAAATACTTTAGTTATTAATCTTTAATTTTAACTCTTTTAACTCTTCTTTAAATAAAATAATAATAAATGTCCTAATCTGATCCAAGTGGGCCTAAATGATCATATTTTATTCATAAGGTTATTTTGGTCGAATGTCATTTATCCAATAGAATTAGGAAATGTGTTAGGGTAATAATAATATCTTTTTACCCTAAATTACCCCATTTACTTTTAACTGTGGTAAATAAAAGTAAAAAAGTTATTATTTACCAAAAAATATTTTTAATATTATTGAACCACATTTTACTTAATTCTATCTACTGTGTCTCTCTTATTTTTTAAATTCAACTCACAGAAGCGGTAAAATTAAGTTTTATATAAATTTTCAAATGCTCCTAGGAGGTGGGTAAAAGACGGTGAAAAGTTCTATAAAATTTTTATATATCTTAAATTATTATAAATTGACTCCAATGAATTACATTGAACATATATAGGTATTATGTATCTATTTTTACCTAAAATAAATTTAAATAAAATAAATAATTATTTAAATAAAAATTCGATTTTAAACTATAACTCAGTGTTTTTCACTATTCATCAAAAATTGAAGGTATTCAAAAAATACCAAAAATTCACCCTAGGCTAATTTCGATATTCAGAATCCAAAAATGAAGTCCATTTTTAAAGATAAAGTTTATAAAATTTCAAAAAGTGGGTATTACTATTCATAATGGCTTGTTTGATTAGTTGTGGTGTGTTAGAACTTGAAGTTGCGTACAACACACGCCACTGTATTTTTCAATGATAAGCGTACCATGGAAGCTCGGGGTGTTACAGGCGTGAATAAAATCAGGGAAGTTTAGTGATAGGGAGTGAAATTTGTGTTGTGGTGGAGGATGGCTGCATTGGTGATCTATGTGGTAGCTTGATTGGTGGAGAAAGTGGAGAGTATCCATAGTGACCAAAAATATAATGCGGTGTGAATACTGTAGGAAGAGGGGTGGATAGGTATCCAACCACAACCATAAGATCATTTTATATCAGATGAATCCTACCAACCACATGGAATGTGTCTCTTCTTGGATGGGTGGCATGCATGTTTGAACAACTAGGTTGGCGAGGGCATGTGCATTCTAAGAGGAATCAGCCCACATGGCCCAACCATGCTGCAAGGTTATGTCTACCTGATTTTACCCAAAGAATGATGGGATGTATGATGCATATATGTTGGTACCACATTCCAATGTTCTACTAAGAACATGGGGTTCAATATTCACGAAGGGGTCCACCCACCACACCTAGTACACCTAGGGGCTTCCCCATAGAATATTCTTTCCATTGTGGAGTTTTTTCATAAATTTATCTATGTTAGTCAAATTGGTGAAAATAAATTTATCATATTGCTTATTTTTATATGTTGAATGTGATCACATGTTATACAGGGCCATCATGTACCATTTTTTGTTCAAAAGGGAAGTTATTATATTATCTATATAGAATCGATGATGGCGTTCATGCATGGTGATTAGAGAATTTTAGTTATTGGTACAACTATGGTAGTGAGTTTATTTCTAGTCATGGGTTATCGACATCACATATATGTGTATTTACACCCCACATACTATGGGTTATTTTCCTTTATCCATGGATTTAGTTTCTATCTCATTAAATAGAACGTTTGGGGTGAGATCCATCTACTGGGGTTGGTTATCACATCAATTAATACATATCAATTGTTTAGGCATGGGTCATCCACTATCATTTCAAATAATGTACCCATATTTCCTAGCATAACATTTTATGATTCTTGGAAGGTATTTAGAATTCTCCTATAGTTGGGATATGTAGAGTGGGGATATCACCTATATCCCTGGATATTTTCATTAATGAATATCTAGGTTTTATTTTGTATAGGTTATCATTTACTTACTATCTTGTGGTTTGATATGACAATTTTTTATTACTAAATTTTAGTTTTCAGGAAATCTTATAGGGTATTTCTAAACTCATCCCAATATGGGAATAATTTCCACACATTTCATGAATTGTGTAGTGGATATATAGTTTAGTGAATACATTGGTGGATAGGGTGTTAGTGAAGCTTAGGGGTATCTGGAAGAGTTATTATTTCATGGTCATTATCTCTACAGAGTTTTTGTGGAGACTTTTCATATTGTTTTCTATATTGATTTTCATTGTATGTTATGGGATATGTGTCATAATACTTTTTGTTATCTATTATATACTATTTTATCATGGAGGATCATATAATTTTTCACAATCATTATATATATATATGTTAGTTTTATTTTACTATTTTTTATATGTTATGTTTTGTGTGGAAGATTTTGTTGTGTAGAGTTCCATTAGGATAACACCTCCTATCGTGTTTATTTTTCAT
Source organism: Viscum album (assembly GCA_963277665.1). NCBI lineage: Eukaryota > Viridiplantae > Streptophyta > Magnoliopsida > Santalales > Viscaceae > Viscum > Viscum album. Next base: position 467,378,121 of record OY728160.1, on the reverse strand, counting down.
ACTAAATTATATTCACCGGACCATGTCTCATTAGTAGTTGGATTCAGGGGAATGATCAACTTAACTTCCACCTAAAATTGATCCTCTTGTTTTGGGTCATCTCATATATTTTTCTTTTTTTGTGGTTGATGCATCTTTTTCTAATATAGATATTTCTAAATTAAAATCATATAAATACAAAAATAATTCTTTGAAATGATCATCCTTGACCTTCCATTATTCTATAACTACAATTTAGAGAAGAAATTTAATTCATTAAACCATGACCAAGGTCATATACCAATTAATATATAAAAAAATATAAAAACAATATGAATATATATATAACATGTAAATTTAATGTGATATAAGAAAAATGTACTATATGTTTTAGAAGAGGATCCATAATATTTCAAGAAAAGATAAAAAAAATTACATACATCTCAATTCCGAAAAAATACAATTTTATGGATACTCCTCAATGTGTAACATTGTTCTATGTGAAATAGAAATTATGTTCCCAAGAATGTTAAAACCACCAAGAAGGGAGGGGCTGAATCTGTAATGATATTCTACAATTTATTTTCCCTTAAAATAAACCATTGTAACATGTTAAATTTTTTATCCTTTTAAACTTTATATTGTAACCATACATATATAAAAATATTTTAAACTATATAATAGAACACAAGGTTTACAAGGTTCTCCCATAGTATGTGTGTCTACATCTTTTCCATGGATTCTGTCGTCATTCCATCGAAATTCACTACGATATGATGTGAATAAAATTTATACAACTCCAATAAAGCTCATGTTTTCTCCCAGTTTGTAATTATACTTACTCTCATCAGTTACAATGTTTTATTTTATTTTGAGATACAAAATAATAAACAACCTTCAAAACGACTAAGAAATAATTGCCTAAAAATCAATATCTTATATCCTCTCCATACAGTGAGCTTCATCATCTGTGCCTATAATTTATTTGGTATAACTATATATAGGGTGACACATAACACTAAATATAAATATGGTTTATTATTCATTGTAACACTAGATTTTAACTCTACTTGGTAACTCTTATTAGTACATAAATCCTCTCTCCCTATTTTAGGAACCTATTTCTTCCTCAAATAAGAGATTACATGGTTGAAAATTTGAAATGCCCAAATATCATATCTTATGATATTTGTCTGGTGGATCTATTTGATACCATTTCATTTTCAATTTATATATATCTTATTAATGAATAGTGTTATTTTTATAGTGCATTTGACCCTTTATATACCTATGCCCCCATGATAAATTACTACCTCTAAAAATAGTTCATCAACTCAAATAAAAATTGAAATTAAAAATTTCCCACTCATTTCAATATCAATCGATGCCTCCAAAAAATTCTAGAAATTTATAGAGGTTTCATGAAAAATAAAATTTAAAAACATTATTAAAACACATATAGAGAAAAAACATAGAAATAATAGATGATCATCATCATTGTTAATGAATTTTCAATGTTTATGTAAAACTCCTTTGATCTGTATCTTGAAAATGTCTATTTGATAACTTCATTAAGGACTTATCTATTTGATGCCTCTTCTTCTATCATGTTAACTCTATAATAACTCCTTTATCTGATGTTCTCAAAAATGTTTCTATAATGAACTTTAGTTCATTACAGTGACTGATGGACCTTATAAATATTCATCCGGTGGTCCTTGTACTCATCTCTCTATATACTACATCTAAAATTCAAACAATTATTGGTCCAAAAACATCAGTCGAGTACCACATCATAGAATCATATATCTGATAAAATATTAATTCTCTATCCAATTTCTATCCATTCACTAGAACTTTAACTAATCATCATGATATTCTAAACTCATCCACCCTCTCTTAAAAAATTTATGCTCAGAAGGACATTGTTCATTTTTTGATTTGGTAGAATTCCCAAAATTCTTCACAGGTACCACACTAAAAAAGATCATTCAATTGAAATATAATATTTTTTACATTGGATATCTAATGAATTTTTTATAATGTAAATACATTGAGTGGGTATAATCGGTTAGAAATACTTCTAAAAAAATAACTTTGGTCCGTAGAAAATATTCATCTTTATCTAGTGTAACTTTTTACCTATCCATTTTGAAAACATTATACACCTTTTCCAATCATAAATTTTTACATCTGTATAATTAACTAATGAACTTATCTTCTACTTTAGTAACACAAACTCTCCCATACAAAAATATTCTTGGTGGATCTTTTTCTAATTTACATAATATGAAAGTCTTCATACAACAACATCCTCCATGGATTTATGACATCAAAATTTGTTCTGCATGAAGCTTCATCTTTGTAACATCATCATTATATAACTTTAATCATATAATTTATATACACTTTTTATCTATATAAATCAACTTGAACATTGAATAGCTAAAACTTAAACTTTGACCACACTGTCTACCTGACATCATTATTTTTAATTTTTTATATCCTCAAATTTAACATTGTGGATCAAAATTCAACATACCCCCCTTTGTACAAACACACTAAAAGTTATCTTGAATAATGTGTATATTTATGTTTTTATAAAAAAAATATAAAAATAATTATCATCTCACATGGTGAGGAATACATCTTGACTTGGTAAGGAAAATTTCATAAACTTCTTTTTTAACTCATTTTCTCCTTAAACAAAAAACATACACAAATAAGATGTTGAAATCAAATAAAATTTCCATTACAAAAACAATCAAAATGATATTAAAAATATGATTTTTTAATATAATAATTATAATTCACAAGAAATAAATTCATCATTATTTCATGAATAATAAACCTACTCAATGGATAATACATTTTCCATTGTATTCACATTTAATAAATGTACTGAAAGGTTACAATTTAAACTAAATATTGTTCAATAAACACCATAAGTTATTTTTCTTATATTCATCTCACATTATCTAAAAATTTTATTCTTGTACTATCTATGTTTTACATAGGATTGTTCCATGATTTATCTTAATTTTATCAATCTAATAGACGTGTGTTCATTATTCATGTCCTATTTTGATGACATTATTATTTTTTGTATTGAAATTTAAAATTTTAAATCAGTTTAAATTGATAATATACATATTTTTTGGAAGAAAAATGAAGATAAATACACACACATTATGAATAAATACATAACATGAGATTTATTATATAAAAAATTTTGTAAAAGCTATCAAAGATATGACAACTCAATAGTTGGTGACAATCAATAAATAAAATAACTAACTTCATCATATGAATACACAACATCAGATTGGAGGAACACCTAATTTGATACACGAGAAGGGATTGATGAAAATATGTTTTTTAGAACCATTTTAAAAACCTGGTACTTACACTATATAAAAAAATAGTTCCACCTCATTCAAATACCAAAACTCCAACTCTCTCTCCTTTAACATTAAAATAATATGGCATTATCTCCTCACCCCTCCATATCACAACCTTAGAACATATTATTTTCATATTTACTCCCTCTAATCACGCACTCCTCTATATATTTATTACAAAATCTTATTTTAAAAATTAAAATTAACATTTCATCGACGTTATTTTTTTCATAGTTTTATCGCTATTACTTATTTAAAATTAAAATATATTTCCCATGTTTTTTACACCATGGTAAATGTATATGTTTTTTATTTTCCTAAAAGAAATAAATTTATTTGAATTGATAAGATAAATTTCATATAGAAATTAAAAAATGTTTCAAATTACAATTTTTACTAATAATTACATTAAGATATAGAAATGAAATTTAAATATTGATTAGAAATAACATTTTGTTCATTATATTTTTATATTCCGAATAATATAATGTTTTATATCATTCATTGTATTATATAAATTTACTATAGAATAACGAAAAATATAAATTATATTTTTAATTAATCTTTTATTTAATAAATATTTATTTCATCTATAAGATGATATAAATTTTTCTTATAATAATTCATGTTTAAAAATACAAAAAATGATATAATTAATAAAATAAATTATCTATATGTATTAGATGAGATATATTTCACATAAAAAGATATATATTTTTAGAAAATAAAATTTATCTCATTTTAGATGTGATAAATTTTATGCGTAGTGAAACATTTTTTATAATATGATTTTTGTCTCAATAATAACATGAGATAAATTTCATATAGCATGATTCATTGAAATTAATTTATATAATTCTTATAAGATGGAGAAAATTAACATATAAAATTTTACATTTTAAAAATTATATTTATCTTTTATATTTGTTGATAAAAATTTTTGGAAAAATTATGAATCTTTTAAATGTTCAAGTTCTTATAATGTTTGAGGTGGGGAAATTTTAACCTAAAATGATACATATTTGTAAGAAAAATTAAAATTTTCTCTTATATGAGATTATATTAATTTCACATACTATGCTATGTTTAAAAAAATGATATTGATCTTATTTATGAGTGGATATTAATTCCATTTATAGTAATATTTATTTTATTAAATGAAAATTATCAAATGATACAAAATAAATTTCACTTATAATTTTACATATTAAAAAAATAAATTAATCACATGTATGAGATGAGATACATTTCATGTATAACAATGTATCTTTTAAAAAATATAAATCATCTCGTGTTTTTTGTTTGATAAATTTCAATTAAAATAAAATATCTTTTAAAATTTTATATTTATTACATATATGAGATCATATAACTTTTAAATATAATTACTATATATATATAATAAAAAAAATCATGTCAATTAAATGATATAATTTTCAAATAGAATAATAAATGAACATTCAATAAAAATTAATCTCATCTACTAGGTAAAATTTTCTTCATGTGTGAGATGAAATAAATTTAATGTACAATGATATATATCATAAATCATGAATTCTATCTCTAGTATAATATTAGATAAATCAGATATAATATAATATACATTTTAGAATATGAAATTAATTTTGTTATTTGTTGGAAAAATTTATCTCATGAATGAAATTAAAAAGTAAAAAATAACATACAGTGATATATCTCTTAAAAAATCAAATTCTTCCGATGTATGAACTGAAAAATATTATATTCATCGTATTACATCATTTGGAAAAATATATTTTCCAAATTTAATATGTGGGATAAATTTCATTTTTCATTATATTTGATTTGAAAAATAATTTTTTTCTTAACCAATGAAGAGAATAAACATCTTGTTTTAAAAAAACTTGTTATTTTACAAAATTTTAAAAAAAAGTTATATGTTAAAACTTATTTAATGTGTAGTATCAAAAAAACTTCTCTTAAAATAAACAAATTTTCATAGAAATGAATATTATCTCATGTATAAGAAGTGATAAATTTCATGTAGTATGATTTAACTTCATTAAAAATAACATTATCTTATGATGAAATAATTTTTTTGTATGAGATATTTTTAATGTGTAATTATATATCTTTTAAAAAATTAAAATTTTAATTCATGAATGATAAAACAATAATTTCACAATAAATAATATAATTTAAAAAAAACTATTTTTCTAATGTAAAATATGAGATAAATTCCTTGTATAATAATTTGAGTTTTATAGAATAAAATAAATTTCATGAATAAAATTTATATATTGTGCTTTGTAGGATAAATTTATTTTCATTATTTTTTATAGTATAATATATTTTTTAAATTAAAATATAAAAATTATCTTATATTTCAAAAAAATTAAAAAAAATAAAAAATTTATAAAATTTATCTCCCATTGTACGTGAGATAGAAATAATTATTTAAAAGATATAATAATTATAAAAATTAAATATATTATCTTACTAAATGAGTTGGATAAATTTATTCCATTTAATTTAATAAATAAATAAATATGTCTATAGATATATATTATTTTTTTATGAGTGAAATAAATTTTTTTTATTTGAAAAAAACTTAACAATTTTATGATTTTAATCTCAATTTGTGAGATAACTGAATTTCAATTTTATATAAAAGTGTTAAATTTTTTTTATAATGTAATAAATGGATTAATTTATTCTTTTTATATTATTTATAAATTAAATTTATATCATTTACAAAGTGATATAAATTTTTCCAAAATGAAAAAATATATAAAATTCTAAAAAAAATTATTAAATTTTTCTCTCCAACAAGTGGATGCGAATTTTTTTATTTTAAAAAAAATGAAACCTACTAAAATTATTTCCATATATCACAATTTTTATTTATAAATATGAATTATTTTTTCATTGAGTTGAAACATATTTTTTATTGTGAGTGAAATAAATTAACTACAATAATATTTCTGTTATATATTTTTTTTAAAAATTATAAAGGATGTTTTTTAATAGAGTACAATGAAGCTATTGAGAATATTTTTGGGTAATGGTATGGTCGTTACTTCATATAGTAGAAGATAGAACTCGTCGAGGCATGTTATGATTTCATTATCCTTGATAGTAGTTTCACCCCCCCCCCACACACACCAAATCTATAGTACAATTGGTAATTGACATATCGCCATTAAAATCAAATGGTGGATCAATACGCTACACTTGTAATTAGTGGAAAGTATCCCTTGAAGAGGGTATGGAATCAAGAGAGAAATAAACGGGATTTTTGATTCTATATAGTCAAGCTGCATTTTATTCTTGTGGAATACTTGAGAGAAATTTAAAATTTTGAGAGGGGTTCTTGGAATGCAAATTAGATTGATTGGAAGATATTTTTCTATTCAATGGAGACCTAAATTTATAATCATTGGAAATCCCCTTTTCATAAATCATCCTTCAAGATATAATTGGGTGGATATCATTTTTAGAAAGGCCTAATTATCAATATTTAACCCTAGGTGTCAGATCTCTTGTGATCTAATAACTGGCCCATATCACACCCACTAACGAATAGATGTGTATGTTAAATCACAACAGATCTAATTGACGGTCTAGATCATAACCATTTTGTGGGCTGGGTTGACCCACCAGATGGGCTTTTTTGGGATTGGGGATGAACTCGTATGAACAATATATTAGCGGGGAAAACATAAGGCACATACTCATTGCAACAACCCCTATTCAAGTATCCTAGATCCAATGTATTCTTTATTACATTGGAATAAGATATAGAGGATAAAATAACTGAGGATTAGTTATTTTGTTGTCTTGAAGAACTAGATAAATACACGATTCTCATATTACATTAGAAATATTAAAAAATGGTATAAGAAACAATCATTAATCCTTGATATTATTGAAATTATATTTCTTAATATCCTAGTTAAAGGAAAAAAATTAATTGTGTGATCTAATGCTAAATAAGGGTTATGTTTAGAAGAATCCATCCTGAATATATTAGTCAAATTTAAATGAAAACACATTACATTTAATCAAAAAAATGATCTTCAAATGCATCCATAGATAATATCAATGAATTAATCTCATAGATAATTTTAATTAAATTATCAATAAAGTAATTCTTTAATGTAACATTTCATTATCTCAGACTTCATGATATCTTTATAGTCAAGTATCTATTCCATGATAGATGAATTAATGGCTATGTATGGACCAAAAACCCATTTAATAAAGTTGTCTAACCGTGTTTTCTCATTATACGTATCATTGCATCGAGGGGATATCTTAAACTGAGAACCACCTATAACTAAATGTTTATTGGAATCCTCATATATTAAATAATAATTTAAATTATTAATTAATATACGTTACAAATAATATCTATATTATTTAAATAATATGTAATATAAATATTCCCCTAGATAATCAAATAGATTTAAAAGTAAGCATATTTCAAAAAACATCATATGTGGAAATATTATAAAATTTAGGAAATAAGAATATCTATGATACAAAGAATATGGATATGGAATGTAATTTCAATGTCTTGTAAAATACGATCATAATAAAGTGAATATTTTACATAAACATTATTAACCACATAATTAATCATGAGAAGATATATGACAATAAATTTATCATAAAAGTATATTTTGTAATAAAATCAAGTATTTTTATTAATACAATAAAATATTACCAAAATTTTAATATAATATCTTATGAATAAATTTTCTTTTTAAGACCATTAAAACCTATATAGCAGTGGAAAAGTATATTAACATTGTATACGTTAAAAAGAGACATTACATTTGGCTTATTGTAAAGAAAGTAAAATAATAACCCTTTAAAAAAATATTAATATTCCATTAAAACCATGTAAAAATTAAATAAAAATATAACCTTTAATTAATAAATCAGTTTAATAAATAAAAAGATATTTTGAAATTTTTTTCAAAAAAATGAACTTGGAAGAAAAATATACTCGATCAAAAAGGGAAATAAGATTGATTTTTATTTTGAATATATATTTGATTGATTTAAGTAATATATATAGTTATTGTAAAATTAAAACATGAAAAAAATTTAAAGATATATAGGATAGTAAAATTTAAGGATATTATGAAGGATATATTATAATATCCAATAAATGATAAATATAAGAAATCACAAAATAAATGGGATTGAAAAATAAATTTTTATCCCTTTGGTATTTTTTAAATTATAAAATATTCTAAGATTAAACATGAATTGAAACATTAATAACCATGAAAAAAAAATATTTATGATAAATACTTAAAATGGGAAATAGATACAACACATAATAGTAAATGGTTTCATAATAACAAATATGTCTCAAGGGATTGGAAATTGAGATGAAATACCTTACAAAGATCATATCATAAAAATGATAATTAATCATTGAATTTATTATGTGTAAAAAAATTAAATCCAAAAAAAAACAAGTAGAAATACACAATAATACAATAATAGTTCATTTTATACAAAATGATGGCATAAAATTTTCAATGAAGTAGAAGTATGCCCAATAGATGGAAATTGAGTTAAGAAACCCCTTAACAAAAGTCCTACTCCCCTAATAAGTAATTTTATCCACATGTATAATAAATTTATATTTATTATAATTACATAATATAACCAAATAAATATATATAATATCATTTATGATCTATTTATAACATCTTATCATATGTTTGTTAACAAAATTTTATTATTTTTGTTATTTTAGGTGTTAACTAAATCATTTTTCAATTATGTTTTAATCATATGTTTATGGTACTTGTATATTTATTGTATTTATATCATCTAAATAATGTTAATCATGATATAAATATCAAAAAAATTCCTAATATTTGGATTTCTTATCAACCATGGAAGGTTTATATGAAAAATTAATTACATCTCTTCATGCATGTGGTAGTCCACACTTACACACGTACGTCTTTATTAGTTTTTTATTGGTGAAAGGGTAAAACAAAATATGATATATTATACTCATCAAATTATAATTATTTAATAATTATCATATATACTCATAATTTTTATTATTATAACAAGTTGTGTGAGGCATTGATGGAAAACAAGTTACTTCGGCTCATGAGGTGGTAGTCCATCATACACATGAGATATGGTTGTGTTTCTCATTTGATGTATAATTATATAGATAAATATTAATCCATTAATTTTAAAACATATAATCATATTTTATATTCATATGTAATTGTATTTTAATTTTCAAGACATAATTTAAGGTGAAAGAAGAAGATAAAATTTTTAGTGTCTAATGAAGATGATTACCTCTTATTTGAAAGTGATAATTTAGATCTCTTAATAAGGGGAATTGGGATAGTCTTATGGGATGAGCGTTACCTCTATAAATTTTATAAAGTTTTTTGAAATATTTTTTAGGATTTCATTGATCATAGTGTCTCTAGGTGGTGTGTATAAGAGAGAAGAGTTTGTGCGTTTTTAAATAAATTAATGGACACACATGGAATTATAAAAAAAATATAATAAATAAATTTTCAATTTCCTGTGGAATCATGTGTCCAAAATTTTGAAGATAATATATGATAACATTTAAATCCATTGAAATAATAAAAATTTTATAGATTTATGTTGAATTTTAATCCTTTTATTTTGTTTTAACACCATATTTAATTAATTTTATTCATAATTATGTCAATAACATATTCAATATTAAATGGATACAATTTTACTTATAAGGTATAAATTTTATCTTAAATCACCATGAATTAATATTTTATACCATTTATCATCCTACATTTCATATTCAAGGATTTTTTTGATTTTTTATAAAAATAATAAAATATCACTTAACATTAAATACTATTAAAGTCATTTTTAGAACTATTCATATAATTTGTCTTACAGTCATCAAGAAAAATATGTAATTAGAATATAATAATTTTAACCCTTAATAATACTTTATTATTAACTTTAATATTCATATGGAGCCATATTTCATGTCATGACCTATCGCAATGGGTCTCGTGCTACGACTCCCCAAGCCCAGCTCCAATAGGCATGCGGCAGGAGACTAGTGCTGAATAGGAATATCTCTAAAATGGGAGGCCATATCCTAAAGTACAGACACAAACAAACATATCGAATCCCATTCAATTATTATGTGTAAACCAATTAATAAACTATTTATGAAAACATCTAAATCTCACAACTAGAGTTTGAAAATAAGAAATGATAAGGAAAATATGTTCAAGAACAATCCCACCATTAATTGTCTGAACAAATTCGAACCCGAATGTATTGATTGGGACTTCTTTCAAAACACCATGGGAATAGACCAAATTTTTTCTAGGTCACTAATAACCACCTAGTTTTTGTCCCTATAGGAATCTATCAAATGCTTGATCGTCTGTATAAGACATGACATGTGCGTGAAAACACTGTTTAGGGGTGTGTATACCAATACCCAATAGGACACCCTGAAACCAAAAAACCATAAAAAATATAACAGTAATCTATACACATGAAAATTTCTAAATCGCATGTAATAATAATATCGATATATAATACAAAAATACACATTTTCTCAAGGTAATGTCACAACCATAATAGTAGCCTATAATTCCTGCTCGAAGATTCCACATAGAACTTGTCTAGTAGAACACACTCCAGGAGTCAGATATCATTGATGATGTTTATCTGAGAATTTATTCGTGTCATGTACTTATATTAGAAGTATACCTTTGAATTTTTAAGACACACAATACATAGATGATGATCACAGTGATGGCCATGGTGTATACCAACAACACAATATGAATTTACCCACTTTGTAGAGGATCAACTCCATTTTTTTACCAGTAATGATGGTTTCAGGAAATCCACCTAGGGGAATATGATGATATCAAACCTCACTTAGGGTCTAACATAAGAATTCCAAAACTATATAAAAGAATTTTTTATGAAGGTATAACAATCCCTTGTGTAGGATGTGATTCCATATTAACACTCAAGGAATTTGTATATGGAACCAATCCTAATAAAAATTATCAATGATATAGATGAAAAAAGATATGATCCATATTTGAAGGAGTACAAAACATGTAATAGGAGTACATAGTGTGTCCCTTTGACATCGGGTCCTACCCATCTAAATGGAATGTGTCTGTTTCTGTGTGGATGTAAAATAATGTCTCATGATCGTTTACTTTTACCCATGTATATATATCTTTTAAGGTACATGATGTGCCATTGGAAATGGGTCATAGGGCATGTGATGGGGTCACACATTTTTTGATCCATAACTTCATCCAGAAACATTAACCACCACAGAGAGGGACCTACATGACATATATATCCATAGTACATACTATGTTATTCTAGATTTTATAGAAACTCAGATCAGGATTCCATACATCTTCTCCACTACTCTAGCGCACAATCTGGATGCACCTCTCACTGAAAAACAAGAATTTATTGTTTCTCGAACTTGATATTGTGGAATACTAGGATCCGACCCTTTAATCGATTCGTAAAATGGCCTCACACATCAAAACTCCATTTCCTATTGATGACCAAAAAATTAGTATCTCATTTCTATCAGATATTATGCTTCTTCATACGTTTCATGATTCCCATGACATACTGATTCTGTCTCTATGGTATCAAATCATTTTACCAAGAAATCTATTTACAACCATTGATTCCTCAATAATGAGGTTGAACCACTGGGAATATGAAACCCTGGTGATGAAAGAAGGTAAAGGGGAGAAAATAACAAAAAACAGTCATAGGGAACTAGCCTTAGAGAATTATTATGTTGGCCTCAATTTTTTGCATTTAGAATGAAAAATTCAGAGATAAAAATTAACCACAAATCAATTCCACAAATCCTAAATATTTCTAGACTCTACACACATTATTCATGATCCTCGAATCAATTTTTCAGTTGATTGATTCGCATTCATCAAAGTAATCATAAAATAGGAATAGAACTAAAAAACAAACCCCTACCTCAATTTCAAATTTATTTTTTATGACTAACTAATCTAGGGTATTTTCATTGGAAGGATTCTCCAATTCTACTACACACTAATCATAGAGTTGTAACCTAGCTATTGTTTTTCTGAGAGAGATCCTACAACAAACTCACCAAAATATTTAGGGTTTTGTAGATAACACTAGAATTCTATCATTATAGATTAATTATAGAATAATTTATGTCTACGTGTCAATGAATAGATAAATTTGTTTATTTATTTTATATTATACATTTTATGCCTATAATGAATTTTTCAAAAATTCCCCCTTGATGAAAACGGTTATTCCATGACTAGGGTAAAACCATGTTTTAGAAGTGAATAGAAACCTCAGATTTATAATCTAGGACCAAGTTTAGAATTTAAGCCACTATTTCATGAAAATTTTTTATTCATGCTATTTAATATTATAGATATATATTTCAAAAAATTATTCCTGTTGAACTAGGCCACAGAATTGTGCACTGTCTCAGTGCCTGGTCCAGAAAATAAATCATACAATATCCAAAAAATACATTGGGAATATTATTCATTACTTTCTCCCCGCCTTGGGGAATTACATTCTCAAAAGGCAAAAAAAAAAGTTTCTAAACAAAAAGATGTGGGTACAGAGAACGCATCTGAGCCTTCCTCTCCCAACTGATCAACTAAATATTATCATCCTACCAATGTATAAACACTAAATGAATCTATCGCTCCTGAATAATAATCTACTATAAATCCCAAATCTCTATCGGGTACTCAAAAAATGTATCTCTATAATTGATGTCTATCTCACCATAATCAATAACATGTGATGGGTCATGTCTGTACCTCCTCAGTTGCGACATGTGGAAGATTTCAATTACCAAGTCTATATTTGGAGAAAGAGATATGTAGTATAACACCTCTCCAACATTACATATTATCTAGAAAGGTTCAATTAATATTATATACAGATGTCTACCCCAACCAATCTTATGTAATCCACATCATGGTAAAACCCATATGAACACATTTCCTCCCTCCCCAAAATCCAATAAAATTATTCATCTATCAAAATAAGTCTTTTGATTTATTTTTATAGTCATCATATTCTCCCAGATGACTAGAACCTTTCTATTAGTGGCCGACAAAAGCTTTGGTCTCATAATTTTTATCTATCTTGGTTCAATCTAGTAAAGTTGAGACATGAAAACTTTCCCGTACAGGACCAAGAATATATTCATACCAATGGTGGAATGGTAGATGTTTTTTACGCAAACTATTATACTGTTATGTGATCCTCCCAACTATAGAAATAGTCTAACATGCAATCTTACAGCCTTTCATCTAGAACCTGAATGGTTTGCTCTGTCTAGCCATTAATCTAGTGGTGAAATTCCATGCTCTATTGAAACTGATTCGCAAAAATCTCCTGAAAACCCTTCCATAACTGAGATATGAAGTGAGAATTATGGTAAAAATTATCATAGATGGAACTAAATGATGTTATACAATCTCCTTATTATAGAGGCATCCCAAGCTATCCACATAACTTTATTCCTAAATATAAAAAAAAGAGGATGACTTCGTGAGTTAATATATGATAACCTATATGGAATTGTGTCCCTTGGACATACAATGAAATATTATCAAGAATTACATGGATATTAGATCCCGAATCCACTCTATCACCTCAGAGGGCTGATATATACCTATTAGAACTTAGTGTTTGACCTTCACTTACTAACATGTAAGGCATCGAGAGAAGAACTTTGTAACTCCCTTCTTTATCCATAGCCACCAAAACAGCTATCAAATGTCCTGGTACATATTTTCCACACCTGGTTGTACTACCAAAAATGTGGTATAAAACTCTCACATAACCTCCTCCTGGAACACCCCTAGTACCATCACGAGTCATATAAAAATGAACAAAATGCTCTATACCTTCCCAAAATCCATCAAGATCTTATCCATTGGATATCTAAGTATGTAGGGTCTCACAGCTATTATCCCCATTTTATTCCTCCCTCAATAACTAAAAATACGATTATATAACAACCATTGAATTGAGGTAATATTCTCCATCTCCATCCACAAAGTATAACTATATAGAGTCCAACTTCTCTAACGCCTCTCTCAACAACTGTGAACAATATCTCCTTTAATAGAATCTGCTACCAGGTTCCCCTTCTGTGGAGTATAGAAAATATTGAAGTCATAATCCTGGATGAATAATATCTGAGGCATCTTTATAATGTTGAGATACTTATGAGATAATATAATATTGAGGCTATTATGGTCAGAGTAGACTATAAAACTCTCACACATAAGACGTGGTTTCCACATCTTTAGTGTGAAGACTACCACCACTAACTCAAGATCATGGGTCACGTAGTTCACCTCAGGTGATCTCAACTGATTTGAACCATATTAAATCACCACCTACCTCTACATTGTAACACAGAGAAGACCAGTTCCTAATGCATCATATAAAAATATGAATTTTACACCCTCCTCTGCAAATCTCAAGCTAGGAACACATGTTAATATCTACCTAAAACCTTAAAATCCTGATGGAATATCTTCGTCCCTGATGAAAGGCTTCCCCTTTTGGGTCAGATCACTCATGGAAACTGATATCCTAGAAAAATTAGGTATGAATCATTGGTAATAAACTATCATATCAAAGAATTTATGTAACTCCATCATGCTCTTGGGTTGCTCCCATGATAACACTGCTTTGACCATTGCTTGGTCCACTACCACTCCATATACTAAGATTAAATTCCTTATAAATCAAAACATATATATCCATAACTGTAACATCAATAGATTCCCATAATGTCGTTGCTCTCAGAGTACGTCTAGATAAATTTTCATGTGTTTCATGTGATCATCGTAGAACGCTAAGTACACATGGATATCTTCGATAAAGACTACTATGAATCAATCTAATATGGTATGGAAGATCTACTACATGAGTCTCATGAAAAAATTGGTCCATTATTCATTCCATAATATAGCCAATTAGTACTCATAGTGACCATTGTAATATCTGAAACAAATCTTTGGTAAATCTTTGTCTCGTACTCGCAACTTGTGACAGCTTGAACTAAGCTCAACCATCCAGAAAAATCATGCCCATTTAAATTTATCAAAGAGGTAACTGATCCTCGGTAGTGGATACATTATTTCGAGATAAACGGGTCCCTATTTTGATAGTTCACACATAACCTGAAGCTCTCGTCTGCCTTCTTGGCTAACAAAATTTGGGCTACTCCGGGTGAAACACTGGGTCTAACCAATATCATCTTCTGCAAGTCTTGCAATAGCACCATAATCTCAAAAATCTATGTGGCATCCATCTGATATTCTGTCTAGATATCAGGGTCATATTGGAGTGTATAAAAATTCATCAGTTTATCTCTCAGCAGTGATGTAATCCTAGAACATCCATAGGAAGGATGTCCTCAAACTCGACCACCATTATAGGGATCTAAAAACTCATAGAATGCATTGCACCATGTGTTATTGTATCCAAATGGTGATTATTAGGTTTTACCCTTCAATGAATGACTCTATCATGTGCCACCTAGTTTTACTTTTCACCAACAAATGAAAGAAAAATCCCATCATTGTGAACACACCACATTCTCCGTCAAAATAGAAGATATAGGAATGAATTACAGAGAGATATACCATACCTTTAATGAAATCATCAAGCCTAATTAATACTAAAAATATATACCAATATAAAATATCACCTACAATATTTAAGAAAAACTATCAACACAAGTGTGTGATCAATGAGGCATCTCCAGTTGGAGTCTCCAAGTGAGAGGGTTGATCCAAGGGCCCAACCAGAATGTATAAGTATTGAAATAGGTAAGTGGTAATAGTGGAATAAAATGAACCAATATCTATTTTTATTATTACATATAATATAAAAAATGACATATATCATACCTCAAATCGTCCTCATATACATTGGGTCGTAAGCCTCGACCACCTACAGGTGCCCACACCTCTATCATCCAACTCTCTATGTATGGTGTTGACCACTTGGGGTGGTGGTGGAAACAATTAAATGAAATACCAAATATAGATAATCTCTTACTCCTATTACATGTATACTACTATGAATACCAATCATCTCATTTTTCTACCTCTATCTCAGTAGCCCATACACTATCCCTCTATCAGCCATATGTTGGGTTGGAAAATCTCATCCTAGATGTACTCTACCATCATATGAGAAGAATTGCATCTACCAGGTCTTAATGTACACATCATATGAGCCTTTAACCATAAAAAATATTTCATAGGACCTCCTCCTAAAACATCCGCATGTATAGATCCCAAAAACTAATGTCGTCTCCCAACTACTGAAGTATCTACTCCCGTGTTCCATCTACCAAAAACCATTGTATGTGTCTGATCATCTAGGAATATCTCACCCAAAAAATCTTTCCCCAACACCCCAAGATAAGTAGTAATTCATAATGGTATAAATCTATCTCTTATTTCTCTACATTGGTCTCACCCATAGATATGATCTCAGAACAAATGATCTGGAAACATAATCATCGAGTACCTAGAGAGGTTGTGAACCTTGATGAATACTCATGTATTATAGTACTACCCTATTGATGTTATAGATGACCCTATATACATACATAACTTTTTCATATCAAGAGATAAATCATCTCTAAAAAATTACTTGATGTATAGAAAATTAAGATTCACCTCATCATATTAATTGCCCACTAAACTCCACCATCATCTGACTGAACCATGGAGAAGGCTCACTACTAGGACCACCATCTGAACTTCTAGTGTACTAAACATATGGAATAATATAGTCCCCACATCAAGCCTATATTCATCCACATGTTTATTTGGATCACCTCGGAACCCAAGGGGTCACTGTCTCTAGAACTCATGAGGTGCACTCTGTATGTGCCCCTTATCTACTGGTACTACGGGTACCATTCTTTACTCTACAGGTTATGGTATATGTGGCATACCACCTAGAGGTAACACCTATAAAACTGGTCTATGTATCAATTCTTTATCATTTAGGGGTCATTTCCATGATCATAATGCTAAATACTAGCTGGCATACATCATGGAGGCATCTTGAAATAAACAAGATGTTCCACAGTCAATGAGTATATCTATACATAATAAAAAAGAAGTATATGGAAACCACAACACATTCCTATTTTATTCATTTACCATTTTTTTCCTCGAAACTACTTCTTTAATGTAACGAGTTTAAATGTAGGTGATTAGAGTTTTGCTTCACGGATATGACATCCACTACACCAACATTGGGGTCCCTGTCCTGTATGCCGAACTCGAAACACTTAACACTATTTCACCAAACCAATCACATGAACTCTGGTGCTATGTTATAAAAACTAACCCTGATACCATTTTTTCATGACCCATCCCAATGGGGATCATGCTAGGAATCCCCAAGCCTACCTCAAATAGGCTAGAAGATGGAGTCTAGCACTGAGTAGGCATATCATTAACATTAAAGGGCTTATCCTAATGTACATGCACACACACTCACATATCCAAGGCCATATAATGATGAAATGTAAAAAACTGATAAAAATGCATTTATACCACCAAATCCACAAAAATTATATGAAAAAAGCAATGGAAAACATATAGGGACAAATAAAATCCCACAATAAATATCCTGAAATGAAGTCCAACATGGAAGTAAATATGGGGAATAATATCAAAATACCATTGGAATACACTACGGTCTGTCTACCTCACTAAGAATTCCTGAACCTAGTTCCTCTAGGAATCCACCAAATGGTCAATCATCTACACAGGACTGGACACTTGTGGGAAACACCCATGTTGGGTGAGTATAAAAATACATAGTAGGACACCCAAAAACCACAAATAATATAAAAAAATTATAATATTCAGATCTACACATGTATATGTCAACATCACAAATAAAAAGAATATCTAGATATACATAATAGAGACATACAATCTTAAGGTAAATTCAAAACAATAATACCAATGTAGGATTAATGCTCCAATAATCCACATAGAACTATTCTAGGAGAACAAAGTCCATGAGTCAAATAGACCTAATGACATCGATCTAAGAGCTACTTCTCGTCGGGTCTCCCCATTAGAAGTATACATTGGATGTATGAAGAGATAGGATACATAGATGTTGATGAATCTGAAATCCATGGGGTACAAAAACCACTCAATATGGATTATCTAAGTACGGGATCAATTCTTGCATAACATTGGTAATGATTATATGAATAACTACACCTCAGTAAATAAGATGATAGAGGATCTCACTTTGGTCATCGGGTAATGATTCCAACAACTTTATCCATGAAGTCTGTTAGAATGGATCACCATCCTATGTGTATGGAATGATTCCATACTAAAACATAAAGAATGGATATAGGTAATGTGCCTTAAAGAAGAGTTACTAAGATACAGAATACAAGGGTCATGTTCCTTCTTCAAAGGAGTACACAACATGTACCAGTAGTATACAACATGTACATTCAACACTAGGTCATATCCATGTAAATTCCTCATGTCCATGTTCATGTAGAAGTATAGGGCATGCTCATGCCCATTTACATCTTCTAGTGTTCATGTGCCCTCTAAGGTAAAAGTCAATCCATCGGGAGGAATCACATTTTATATAATGGGTTCACTTTTTGTGTGATCCTTGACATCATCTTGAAACCCTAAAGTCCACTTAAGGGGCCCAACACAGCGTGTAGATTTTTGGTACATGTTGTGTTGTTCAGTATTTTTCAAAAATTGAGATCAATATTCTTCATAAATTCTCATATACCCCGACCACAGATCTTTCCATGTCTCCTACCAAAATACATGAAAATGGGGTCGTCTAACCTTTTCATTGTAAATCACTGGGATCCATTCCTTGAATACATTCAAAAAATGGCCCCCATGAAAAACTATAATCGTTCATCAAAAAAAAATTAGGTATCCCAAATACATATGATCCAATAAATCATCCATCACCATATGATCCCTTCACCATACCACATCTGAATCTGTGATATCAAATCGTCGCTCTATGAAATGGGTGTGGAATGATTGATTCCATTGTATTTGTGTCGAACCATCAGAAAAATGAAACCCTGTCGATTAATGAAGAAAAAGGGGAGAAAATAACAAACGATAAACATGAGAAATGAACCTAGGACATTATTCATGTTGTGCTCAATTCATTCCCATAAATATAACAAATGAAGAGATAACAATTAATCACAAATCAATTCACTAAATCTTGGATAATTCTAACTCATATCCACAATATACATGATCTATGATTCAATTAAATTGTTGATTGATTAAAATTCATTATAGGAATCATAAAATGAGATGAAAATCAAATAAACAAAAGCCCTACCTTGATTCCAAATATATCACTAATGAAGAACAAAGTCGCATCATTGTCATTAGTGAGATATTATGATTCTTTTTCACGTCGATCATAGAACTGTGATCCAACTGTCATTCAATTAAGAGAGGTCCTCCAATGCTCTCTCCAATGGTTCCAGTGTTATAGATATAACCATATTATTCCATCATAAAAGATTTCATATAGATAAAATTAGGTCACTACATCAATTAATAAATAAATAAATTTATTTTATTTATTTTATTCATTTTTACGTCCACAAGGACTTCTTTACATACACGATGAAACGATAAATAGAATGTCATTATTAGGGTAAAAACTGTGTTATAAACTCAATAGTGCTCTTGGAATACAAATTTGGACCTTGTTTTGAATTTATCCAACTTTTTTAGGAAAATTGTACATTTTTTCTTTTTAATATTCTTAATATATATTTTAAACATTTATTCTGGGAATACCGGGCCTCAGAATTGCATGCCCTCTTAGCACTTGGTCTCAAACATAATCCATAAAATATCCAAAAATAATACAAATACAATATTATTCATTATAAATAAACTCAATAAAATTAATTCTAATGTTTTTACAAAAATTACTTTATTTTTTTCACTGATTTCTCAGGAATTATTTTAGCATTTTACAAGAATTTACAGTAATTATATAATATATAGAATTTTGAAATAAATTACCATCAGAAAAATAGTTTAATTATTATAAAAATAGACTTTAATGTTATTTTACAAAATATTTTTATCACTGTGTGAACTTATAAGAGAAATTAAAAGGCAAGAGAGTGAATTTTTTATTTTTCCTCACTTAGAATAATATAAATGTAATTACAAAAATAAAATGTAACCAAAATTCCTTATATATGATGCTAGGATAGATATATTTTAATTAATATCATCCAAGGAATTAAATTCATGTTTTGGATAGATTTTTTATTAACATATATCATTATTTTTAACCTTACATTCTTGATTTATCCATTATCATGATGATGTATTTTACCATGATTACTCTTTATAATGCTTAAAAATAAAGGGGAAATATTTACCAAATTTGAGCCTCATGATTACATATCTGGAATCCATTTTATTGAATTCATTTCATATATGATTCATAAATTAATTTAAAAATAAACTAATATAATGTGAAGGAGGATGGTTTTCTATAAAATGTTTTTTTAAACAAAAAAATAAACTTATATAAAAATAATGTAAAATGACGATACTAATTGAATTAATTACATTATACTATATCAAAATTATCTTATTTAACTTTAATACCAAATACAAAATACAATGCAACTTTTAAATATGTTTTTAAAGATAATTGATGATAGTTTCATAAAAAATTAGTATTTTTTTACTAATCACTGAAAAATAAATATTTTTAGAAAAAATACCAAAAATGAACATAATATAATATTGTCATTATGATTTCAAAAATCATATAACTATTAAAAAATTATATTTTAATAGTTCTTAATGTCGTTTTAAACACTATGTTATGTGTAAAGTAGTCAATCAATGAAATTAGATTTTTTTAAAGAGAAATATATCAGAAAATGTTAGGTGTTACATTCTACCACTATAATTTAATTTCAACCTAAAACTTATATCAGATGAATAAAAAAATCAATAGACAATTTTTTCCCCTTCACATCTTCTATTTCATATATAGCTTCATTAAATTTGGGGTTTCTCCATAAAAAAATGAGTAGATGAGTAATAATATTTTATAACACTTTCTCTCTGTGATCCAATATCTACCCCAGTTTTTCCTCATATAGTAGATCACCATCCATAAACCTAAAATTTTATTTTAGTACATGTCAAGGATAAATTATTTAATTCATTAGAATATATGAAAATAACAAATTTTAAACATGAGAGGGATTCAGTGGAAGCATCGAGCAATATACTGTCGTCTTGATGCGATCAAGAATTTTGAAGGGAACGACATATTTAGGGCCCATATTTCTATTCTTTAAAAATATCATAACTTGATTCCAAATAAATATTCATAGAAATATATTTTCACATAATTGAAACTTTATATCTCTTCAATTATTGTCCGGTTAATTTCTTTTCAACACTGAGATTCCATTATGATTTTTTAATGGACCTATCATTCTATTTGTTTTCATTTTCTAGATAAGGTCCCAATATTTTAATTTATAAAACTTCATCCCAACACATTGATGTTATTTATTTCTCAAAATATAGGGCTTTATAAATACCCATCCAAATTACTGAGTGCAATCTATGGTTGTATTAAAATTCTACTATAGGAATGCATTAATCCCAACCACCTTTTAAAAGAAGAGAGAAATATCATAAAATGTATTCTAGAGTATGAATAATCCTCTAAAACAACCATCTATATAATAATGATAATTAGTATTGAATCTAAACACTATATCTATGTCCTACTGAATGAATCTCTAGAAAGTTTAGTTATTCTATAGATCCTGACCAAATTCCATTGATAGTAGTACTACAAGAAATCACAAAAATTCGTTAATGTATAATTAAGTATGTTGTTAAAGAGATAAATATTATCTAATGGTAAAAAATGATCTATCATAATAAGGTAATTGACTAAAACCCAAATATAACTATTCCTTTTAGATGTTTTATTGTGTTTTATGAAGAAATAAATGGTATTGTTTTTTTTCATCTCCATTTTTGAATGGGTAATGGTTGTAACATTCCATTATACATATGTCTCTCAATACTAACTTAATAAAACACCATGAATCATGATACATACTCCTAAATATTCCTTTTTCATATTATCCATCTATAAATACTCTTTAAAAACGATATACATATATATATATCTAGGATGAATAACGGTTTATAAATTATGAGCTTCATCTCTTGTCTAGTATTGTTTGAACTCATACTCTATTTTTGAACCTTATTATTCCAACATGATCATGGTTGAACTCGAGAGAATTCATCACTATCTTCTAAAATTCAATATCATTATTTTACAGAATCGTAATCTTCTCATAGATTGATTGTTTAATATTCGTCTGAGAAAGATAATATTTCTCCCCTTTCATCATGAATTCACGATCCATCATCTTGATATCCAAAAATATTGAATCTCATACAATAATTATGATGGAGAAACTATCATGGTCATGCTAACTCAAAGAATAGGTCACCTATTCCACCTCCCTATGGTGGTAATGTATTAAATAGTAAAAATATTTAATCAATTCCAACTATACTCTCTGGTTCATATAAAACACTTTCTATATAAATATATACATCAAGATTTTACATTTGGTTTATATATCACATCATTCCCTAAAAAGATAATTATTCAATACCATCAAAGAAAAAAATTAACAAAAAATTATCCAAATCAAAAATTTGACTATATTTCTCATGAATTTTCAGTTGGTGAAATTCATAAGATCTCGCCATATCATTCTGCATGAGGACGCATTCTAATCCCTTATTTGATGAAACACTATATATTAAAAACACTTCTCTATTGAAGGGTGGTATAAGAATAAGTACTTTGAACAGACTTATATTAAGTGATTTTAAATTATTCTCACATTAATTTATCCACAATAACTTGGATCCCTTCTAGTTCAACTTGGTGAGTGTATTAGATGGTCTTGATAAATTTATCACAAACCATTAATAATGTCCAAATTTCCTAAGAAAACTATATATCTATATTAGTGTGGGTGGAATAGGTCATTTCTTAATAACTTCCATTTTTTTATTATCCATACATGTTCCACACATTAAATTAAATAACCTAATAATTATACTTTTTGTATATAAAATTTTCACTTTTAAAATTTGGCATATATTTTCCCCTTCTTTAGGGTCATCAGTACAATCCTGATTTATTCTTCGTGGTCTTCATTTATATTGAATTATATAATAGTATTATCTATAAATACTACCAAAATCATATCAAATTAGTCTATAAAGAATATATTCCATAAATACATGAAGGTAGTATGAGCATTAGTTATTCTAAATGCCATTACAATGAACACATAACATCCATACCTCATACAGAAGGATTTATTTATTATATCCTCCTTCTTGAACCTTAGTTGATGATATCCATATCATAGATCAATCTACGAAAAAAATTTACCTCATCCTAATTTATCAAATAGATAATTGACATGGTTAAGAGGGTAGGATTTATAATTTTTTTTAATAATCAATGAAAAGTTTCATTGAACCCAAATTATTCATAATAAAAATAACTTGTGCATCCCATAGTGAAGAACTCACTACTAAAAATAGGCCTTTAACATCATTAAAAAGGTCCTTTTCAATGATAGAGAAGTGATGACTACTAGAGTGAGATTAAAATCCATAGTCTTTATCAGTGAAAAAAGCAATAATAAAGGGGTCGTTTATCAGATCTTCTTAAAGTGTTGATAAAGGGGAATACTACAATGTGTTGTAACAGGACACTACATGACCAATTTTGTGTTCAATAACTACACACTACCACAAAAAAACAACTAAATCAGAAAAATAAATTATGAATATATGTTTTAAATGAAATTAAAATTACAACACAAATACAAGAAAAACACTATATTATAGGCATTTTAAACGTTGGTTTATACAATTACATAAGTAAAATTTATTATATACATTCACACGAAGTGGTCTTAATTTTTCTTTTTATCATAACCCATGATCAAGTAAAGAAAGGACCTATATAAATGAATTATGAATCAATGTCCTAAATTTTCATGAAAATTTGAGCGTGTTTCCTCAGTTTTCCCTGAGTAACATTTTATGAACTAAATTGTTGATTTTATACCAATAATGTATGTATTGAGTCATATTGGTAACATTATGTGTTAGATTATGGTGTGGATAATTTATAAATATTACAATTGACTTCTATATCACTTCCCTAATGTATCTATCCAATCCAAATTTATTTTTTCAATTTTGAGTAGGTCAATTGTAATTTTTACAAAAATTGAAGTAATTTTTAAATAAAAATGTATACTTGGATTCTTACCTACCAGAAAATTCATTGTCTTAAGGTGATACTAATTCCTAAATGTCAAAATTGTCTTAAGGAATGTTTTCCTAAAGTATTGGAAGAATACAAATGTGTCTTCTTTATTTTTAGTTGGTTAGTTGTCCTTTTTAGTAAAAGCTATTTAAATTTTTAATAGAAAGATGTACTTTGAGTCATGTCAGTCACACCATGAATAAAATTGAAGTGAGGTTAATTCCTAAACAATCCAAATATTTTACGTATCATTTTCATAATGTATAAAAACCAACCTAATGTGATTACTCAATTATGAGAATGTCACTTGTCTTTTTTACTAAAATGTCATTTTAAACATGGAACACACACTTTAACTCGTACCGATCACATCATGTATCGGTTTAACATGAGACCAATTCATAGACATAAAAAATGACATATGAATCAATGATAACCATTATAAACAAAATATGATCATGTTTTCCAAGTTTTTAGTGATTGATGTTTGTTGAACTAAACTGTCGATTTTAAACTGATAACGAACACATTAAGTCATACTGGGAGCTCCGTGTATCATATTGAGGTTCGTAGAATTCCCACACATAAAATATGACTTCTGAATAATTTACCTAATGTATCAAAAAAATTTGAATCCATTTTATCATATTTGAGTAGGTTAGTTGTCCTTTTAACTAAAATTTATGTCATTTTTAAATAAAAAGATGTACTTGGAGTCATAGCGATCACATTGTATGTCAGATTGAGGTAATACATATTCCTACACATCTAAAAAGCATTATTTTTTTCTTAATGTATAAAAAAACTGGGTTTTGATTAAGTCCCTTGTACTTTTACTAAAATTTCATTTTAATGAGGAAACATGCACTCTAACCCATACTGATCACATCATGTACTAGTTTGATGTGAGACTAATTCCTAAACATTAGAAATGGAATATTAATCAATTTTATAATCAATCTAGAAAATATGATCATGTTTTATTTTTTTAGAGAGTATCATATTTTGAACTAAACTATCAATTTTAAACTACAAATGGACACATTGAGTCATAGTGTTCACGTCATGAATCAAATTGAGGTGCAACTGATTCCTACACATCCCAAATTACTTTTAAATAATTTCCCTAATGTTATAAATAATCATAATATTTTTATTTAGTTTTGAGTATGTAGTTTTCCTTTTTACTAAAATTAATTTCAATTTTAAATAGAAATAAACACTTCGAGTCATATTGGTCACACCATGTGTCATATTGAGGAGTGATTGATTCCAAAATATCCACAAGTATCAAAAAAATCGTAACTTCCAAAGTAACAGTGTTTTAATATTATTTCTATATTAAACATCCAAAAATGAATATTAAATCAATGTTCTTTGCTGAAACCATTCTCATTGTTGAATTTCTGAAGACTAGATGAAGCTCAGGTTCCCATTATATCCTAAAAAGTTACCATAATGGGAATATGAGCTTCCTCTACTCTTTTGAATTTAAATAATTAATTTTTTTTGGATATCAACATCAAATCAATATGTTGTGTAGTAAGCTTGAAAAAGAAAGGAAATTAAATTGGAAAACATGGTTACATTGGCAGAAAAAAAATCATTTTAACTTATATGTGGCTTGTTGTAGATAGTTGAAAGAAAAATATGTCTTCCAAAAAGATTCTTGAAAAAAATATTTTCAGATAAAAATTATAAAGAAATTAACTTAAAAAAATTGATAAAATGATGAAAAAAATTATTAATAAGTAGTAAGAATTATCCTTTTCTTAATGGTTTATATATTCTTGATGCAGTTCATTGTTGATATTATCTCAATTTCAGGATTAAATTCCAATCCCTCATGAGCATGAGTATCACCAAAAAAACCACTTCAAATTGATCAAAATAATATATTTGTATAAGAAAACAATTATTATAAGAGTAATAATAAAAATAAATAAATAAAACATAAATATGAAACAATAAATTAATTCTATGAATAGTCATTTCACAATGAAAAAATTGTTGACCATAGGGATATGCAGAAGGTAAATCAAGAATGTTAATAAAAAACCTAAATAGATCTCCCTAAATAATAAATAAACGAGTGAGGAGGATAAAGAGAAAATAATATACATTAGATTAAAGCATTGAATCATCTGAGAGAAAGAAAAGATATTCTATTAGGTTTAAAAAAATTCATTTTGTCTAATAAATAAATAAATCCAGATAATATATTCATTATTGAAGGGTAAAGTTAAAGATAATTATAATAAAGGAAACTCAAAAATTTATTGTTTCAATTAATTTTTTTATGCATTGAAGATAAAGGATAATTTAATTTAAGAAAACAATCACTACAATATGGTTTGTGTTATCCTATGAATTCATCCAAAGGTAAAAGTTATAGAAATTTTTTGCCCTCATCAACTCATCAAAAGATTAGTTATCATTGAATTTTGTTATTTGGAACTCATCCTCTATCTCTTATAGGCGTTCAAAAATTTATTGGAATACTCAATGTAGTAGTCATCCATATGATGAATATTTATCATAGTAGTAAAAGAAACATAAATGATATGGGGGATGAATCCCAAGAAACAAATTTGAATAATAACTATTTGGGAGATGAAACTGATGAAGATGACAGTTGTACTCCATTGTATTATATGAAAGGGATAATTCCTCCCATTTGTAATAATTACATAGATGGTAATTAGAGATCCCTAAGGGTGGAAGTAAACTACAATGGTAAATAATGATCTATTTTTATATTGATTAATGTAAAACATACATAGTGTTTATTAGATGTGTAATGAATGAAATGAAGTGGTTTTTACGATGTTTTAGTGACCATGATGACATTTCTTGTATAGAAATATTTTTATAAACTATTTGAAATACAATCAAGGGTGAAATCAGTATATAAAATTTCATTGGTGATATGAATTATTCAGTTACAAAATTAAGGAGTAATACTCTATAAAAAACCCCATTTTTTTCAAAATTGGAGCCTAAAACATTTAAATAGGCTGATATGGATGATAATTTGATTAAATTTATGCATGAGGATCTTAATTTGAATAAAAAAAATTGAAATGGGAAATTATTACAACGTTGGAAGACATAAATGTTATCAGAACTAGGAGGGTGTTTAGTGATAAACTTTTTAACAATGGAAAAGTTTCTCAAAATAAACAGTGGATAGTGTGAAAGTAGAACTCATAGGTCAATGGAATTTATATTTATGAAAAATTTACTCACATACCTTAGATTGAAACTATTTTAATTATTTTTCTAATTCAGTGGAAATTTATTTAAAATTATACCAAATGGATGTAAAATATATGTTCCTCAATTGAGTAATTAATGGGGGGAGTATACATTGAGATAATTAATGGGTTGATTATAGATGGAAATGAGAGAAATGTGTGCCTGTTAAATAATTCTTTGTATAGGATAAAGAAATCAATGAGGAACTAGTATTTAAGGTTGGTTTAATACCTAATAAAATGTGTTTTTTAGCTAGGTGGACATGATCACACTCTCTACATCAATAAGGAGAATGATTAAAGGATTCTGGTACTCATATATATCGAAGACATAATATTTGAGGATTTGACAAAGCATAATGAACTTTTTTGCGGATCAAATAAGGTGAGATATAGATATATCTATGATTGGTTAAACATTTTTCATGGTTCATATGAGAATATAGAAAATCATATAACATTAATTTCTCAATTAAAATATGAAAACAGGGTTCCCAAATGATTTTCAATGGAATATTCCAAACCAATGATAAAATTGAATTCTATATGAATGATGTTTTCAAATTTTTATGATTGAAAATAGGTAGTTGTCATTGAATATAGGTATAGGGAGCCTATTATACCTCACAAAAACATGACCCAATATTGGGATTGATATATTTGGAGTCACATAGTGCCAATGTTGTCCCAATGAGAACCAAGATCAATCGAAGAATGCGATAGTTTAATATATCTAAAAAACAATGAATTTTTGGTTGTTTTATTATTGGATAGTGCAACTAGAATTTTGGGGATACATGAATGTGGGATGATAAGGTTTAATAGATAAATGATGGAAATTATAGATATCGAAAAACCTGGATTCTCTTCAATCCATGGTTTTGTTCAACCCTTGAATCACTCGACCCCTATATTCTAGACTTGGAATAGTTGCAACCTTGATTCGAGGCCAGGTTTGAGCTTGGATTCGACAATGAGGAGCTCCGACAACGAGATGCTTCCCTGGAGAGCTTCAGAAATAATGAACTGGTTCGCGATGTTTTCAGGTTCTTAAAATAGATCATGGTACTTTTATCATCACTTCCTAGAAAACACTATAAATGATGCCATTATCCGTGCTAAGTTAATAATAAATAATAAATGTATCTTTATCAGCGCTTTTTTATCATTGATAAATATTGATTTTATCAGTGCTTTTTTAGCAATGATAAATTTTTATTTTTATCAGTACTAAAAATGTGTTGATAAATACTTAAATTAATTTATTTTTCAAAAAACTATTTTTTTTATGAAATCATAATTATTATATATAATAATAATTATTATAAAAATAATTTTTATAAAATTATATTATTATAATTATTTGTAATTATAATTATTTAGTTATAATTAAATAAATATCATTAAAAAAATATCATCATATATATTTATATAATTATATATATAGTAAATATATTAAATATTTAAATAAAAAAATATATTTTTAAAGTTGTTTATTTATAATTATATAAATATATTTTAAATAAATATTATTTATTTCATTATAATTATAAGTGTATTAAATAGTAAACATACATTTATAAATATATTTATTTTTAAATATTTATTTGTAAATTTATTATTATCATTATTAATTAATATTTATTCATAAGTGCGTGGATGTTAAAAATGTGTAAAATATATTAATTAAAAATGAGTACAATATTGAAAATATTGATAAGTTTGATCAATATAAATGATTAAAAAATGGATATATATCCAAATAATGATGAAAAAATATTGTAAATATTAGAGCATAGTAAATAAATATAAATATAAATATAATAAATAATATAAATTGATTAAATTTCAAAAAAAATATTTGTGTGTGTGTATATGTATATAAAAATGCATTAGATACATATATGAGAAACTGGTATAATATGTTTAATCCATGTTAAATTGAATTTTTCTTTGACATTCAATTATATTTATTACTCGATGAAATTAGTCAGTATTTTTAATTCATATTATTTTTTAATTAAAAACCATTATTCCCTAAATATATTACTATTTATTATAAATCATAGATAATATTTTTTATTATGTAAATAAAATTTATATAAAATCACATATTTTAATATATTTTATATATTTTATTTGTTAACATTATAAATAATTAATTATTTAATAAAATGTTTAACATTTTTCACAATTAACTTATTTTAATTTTAATTTGTTTAATTTTTATATTATGTATATCTATATATTTAGTATATGATATTTATTGTTTATATATAGTATATTAAATTTAACCATTTTTGTCAATAATATTTTAATGAAAAACACTTTAAAAAATATTTTTTATAAATCATTTTTTTAATTTAATTATTTCATTATATTTATACTTTTATCAGCAATGAACATAATGTATTGATTAAAGAAGCTATTTCTCATCCATAAAAAGGATTTCTTTTATGATTGCTAGAAAATGCATTGATAAAGGGAGCCTATTAATAACAGTAGAAAAAAACACCCTTTGTCAACGCTTGTTTTAGCACTATTAATGGGTTTCTTTATCAATGCTTTTTTCTAGCACTGAGAAAGGACAGCGCTGTTAAAATCTTGATTTTTAGTAGTGACTAGGTCAAATTAATCATTTATCAAAATGATCCTCGTGTTTCCTCTATAATTCCTATAACACCATCGAGGATATTTTAAATTTAGTTTCGAAATATGTGTAACTCACTTAATGGGTTCTATTGAATATTCAACATTATGATTTAGGGGAATACTATGAAAGTTTTCTACAAGTACATCCAAAAATCACTCATACAATAGTCATATCTTTGATGTTGAGCTTACACCAAACCATTAGAGAAAAAAATCCCTCCTAAATAGTTAATAAAACTCATATTAAGGAACTAATTTCAATTGGGAGTTTTGGTTCATCGTCACATTTATAAACTATTCTAGGATGATTTGGGAAATCTTCTGTAACTTCCCCTCCTCAAAAATTGATATGGGTTCTATAGTAAGAGAGCCAATTCATGTCAAAAATTTCATCAAAGTAAACTACAGTAAGAATACAATTCTTTTCAAGAAGCACATTCCCATAAAATTCGGTCATTAAGGAGTTATATACTTTAGAAGCGATCAACATACAATTATGAGTTTTTACTACAATCTCAAAATCTAATCATTAAGGTGCTATAGTGACACCCTTATAAAATTATTCAGATATAAAATAGTGTTTATAACTTGAAATAAATAATAAATTTACTTTTAAAGTGGATAATAAGTATACATTTCACCACATCACTATGAAATTATACATCTCTATATTAATTATTTATTCATGGCCTTCTCCCCTTATATTATTCTGGGGTATGTTCCCTTTATTCTTAAGGAACTAGTTTGAATAAAAACCCATATATTTATAGTTGAAACACAGGATAGTAGTGGTTTCTTCATTTTACTTTCATTCATTATCTTGATGATCCTCATATACATAATTGTAACAAACTATTAGACCCTTTAATAATTTTTAATGATTTTTTCAACAATTATTACATGATGGGAATTTCACTGTTTCCTATTTTTTCTTTGACGTGTTCACTTTTTCATGGTTCTCTACCATCCTCTTATTCTCTGGATTTCCAATAAATATATAGGATTTATTAAAAAAAATCTCAATTATATAGGAACATTATACTATATCCTCATATGATGAAAATATTTGAGAAAATATTTTCCTTTAGATACTCAAGTTAAGACAATCAAATAAATGGTTAATATTTCTGTTTATATAACATATATCATCCCTAGTATTCATAGATAATTTTGTAAAATTGGTCCCATACACTACCACACCATCTTATTTCTTCTAAATTAATGTGAGGACCTTTCTCTCTATTTTAGATCATTATAATCAGGTCATATATTTCTCAATGAATGTCACTTTAAACATTAACCATTCCATGGTTTTCATGTCATCAACATCATTAGTGTTATGGATCATTGATCTTCATTTATCATGATATCCTTAAAAATTGCACTACAATATTAACCACTTCACTTTCATTACATCTCATAGTTAGGAATATCATTTCGAGGGACTTAATCCATTTCTTAGCTACCAATGGATTAATCATTCCTTTAAAATATGTAATATTATATTAAATGATTAATTCCAATGTATGTGAATCATGCTGTGAAACAATATGTTTCTCTATATACTTAAGGTTATTCATTATAACCTAGGTCAAATTCCATAATATGGCAGTAAGTTTCTCAATTATAAGAACTATATTGGCTATATCAATAGGGAAATATTTACATTGATTTTGGGGATGTATTCACTTTTATCAATTAAGAACCATCACTAAATAATGGAACAAACTTAGTTAGCTCAAAATCATATCTAATATTAATCTAAAAAATAAAAAACCATCTAATATAAAAATTTACCAAATACTATAAGATATTATCATTATTCTCATGATATTTATGTTCATTTAAAATATTATTCCCATGGTGTCTATTAAAATTTCTATAATCCAAACATTAATAACCCAAGGTTCTATCACCTAGAGAAAGTGTCTACTTTATTAAAATGGCATAAGGTAAAAAAGATTACATAACCAAGAATTGAACAATTTTATAGTATTTAATAGAAAAATACATACATGATTCCCATTTTACACTGGAAATATAAAAAAACATAGTATAAGAAACATTATCTCATTAGTGATATTATTCTTAATAACCTTTTTTATATCTTTGGTAAAGGAAAAAACTAGTGTGTGATCTTACATGATCAGTACGGGTTACGTAGATCATAATTTATGATGAATAAATAACTAATAATCAATATGGAAAAGTACACAATTGAAAACACATATCATTTAGTCAATAGTTTTTTCTTGAAATGCATCCGTGGATAATATAAAATAATTAAATTGATAGATAATAATAACTGAATTATCAATTAATGAAATGATTAATATTCAAAATCATGATCTCAGACATAATGATATCTTCACTATCGCATACCAGATCTGGTCACCATCCAAACTGATGCCCGACCCAGTCTGTTTCAAGGCCCTAGGGGCATTTCCAATACCTAATTAGTTGAAAAAGTTCACAGGTATCATAAATCAGTATATGGGAACAATTTATTTGAATTTAGAAGAATTAATCAAACAATTACAATAAATATACTGAATCAGAAAATTTAATCCAAACAAGCATTTAATAAAACAAAAAACTAAAAAACCTGGTTTTAGATGAATCCAAAGAGGGACAGAACTCAAAATTAAAGGAATAAAAACACAAGAATCACCACATAGAAAGGGTCCATCATCCCCAATCCTTCTCCAAAACACAACACTAAGAATGGAAGTTGACAACCCAAACCACCGACATGAAAATCATTTTCCATACCTATATAAAATATTTCCTAGTCTAATTACACCAAAGGGTGTTAGTATGGTGTGAGCCTAATCCAAATAATATTACACCCAAAATATTCCATGTGATAAACATTATAAGATAATAAAACATGCAAGTTTTCAAAAATAAGAAAAGGTAGAAACAATTTTCAAAAGGATGCAACTTTAAATGAAAGTAGCTTTCAAGGGGGCTAATTAAATGAATGAAAACGTTTAAATAAAAAAATGAGATACTGAATTTTACATCTAAACACACCATATAATGACTGGGAGTATCATATAGTCTGTGAGCACTAGTCACGAGAACACCACTAGGCACTAGCTAGT
Source organism: Viscum album (assembly GCA_963277665.1). Classification (NCBI taxonomy): domain Eukaryota; kingdom Viridiplantae; phylum Streptophyta; class Magnoliopsida; order Santalales; family Viscaceae; genus Viscum; species Viscum album. Next base: position 467,344,209 of record OY728160.1, on the reverse strand, counting down.
TGTGGCCCCCATGTAACTCGAATCTCACTGAAAAGTAACCATAATAAATATACTTCTTGTGATCGAGCCACTATTAGGGAACATTCCCATTTCCTAGTGGTCCCCAACATCATTATCATATTTCTGTTCATTTTTTCATCGTCAGACATGCTACGGGAAACAGGGAGAGAACCACTCTGGATTACTAGCATACTTGTACATGTCGGCCCACCTAGATACCCAGGTTTCCCTCTTTATGCTCAATCACGTTATACATGTTATCAAATAAAATTTTCAGATGAATGTTTCATTTAAAAATCATACATAAAAAATCACACCATTACAATGTCACAAAATACTCCTTCGATAGTCAAACTCATTTTAACATCATACTCACACAAAACATCCCACAAACATTACTCACACCATTATCACAATTTAGAAAATTGTTTCATAAATTTATAAAATTTTCTTAAAATATTTGACATAACAAATCATCAATTTCTCTTTCAAAGCCACATTTTAAGAACATACACCCACCAAAACAGCACATAAACAACCATTTCCCATGTGGATTAACTCAATAACCCATTTATAATATTTATAATACTCTATCAAAAAGTATAACAAGTTTTTTCATAGAAAAAATGTTCAACAAAACACCCTTTAATGGGTAAAATCACACTATGACACTACAAATCCATGCTTTTCAGCCGTTGAAACAGTTAATAAATCCCATACAAATTTTATAAAACTACCACAATGGATATCAATTGAGTTACATATAAAAACACACATGTTCAAAAAAAATGCAACATAAAAAAACACTCAAAAAATTCTACGACAAATGTATTTCGCACATAACATATTAGGTAAAAAAATGATTAAACTGTAATGAAAGCAAAGATAACTCATAAAAGAATGCATACAAATGGAATAACCTTCCAAGTGTGTCATAACTTGAAAATATTTGTGTGATACTTCAACTGCACCACCACCACACCACACGGGAGTGAAAATGAACCTAAAATGTGTGTCCTATTCTGGACATGGCTACATGGTTTGGTTGTATGGTTTAGCAAACTGTGCATCCTGTTCTGGCAACCCAAAACATGTCAATTTTCCTCCAAATTCAAGGTAGTAATAGAAGGAACCTATAGGGGAAGTATAGGTCATGAATATGAGATAAATAATTAACCAAAATTTCAAGCCTGTCACAACTGGTTCTCGAGAAAACGAGCAAGAACCTGACCCAAACTCGAATGAAGTGAATCATAAAAACCCAGGTATGTCAATTCTCCCCACCATAATTATTTCAACCCAAGGAAAACCGCATCAAATCAAGATGAAAAAACAATACATATTACTATTTCCATGTTCATGGGGGATTCCCAAAGTAAATACAAAAAGGACACTACATGATGAAAAAGAGGGCCACGAGTTAACTAGAGAGGCCGATATGGAATCCCCTGTTATGTTTCACCCACCCCTAAGAGCCAAAACACCTCCAGTTCATCAAACAAAATAATTTATGCTATCACTTTACTCAACACAACATCCCAAAAAAATCACATTATATATTCCGATAAGTTCATATAGTCAACCTGAAATGAAAAATGAGTTTGAATGAGGGTAGCACAACCTTACTTAAAGCAAATTGTTTGTTGCACTCCAATCCCACATTCACACAATGTAAAAGTTGGTGGTTAGAGAGATCTGAATGAGACTACCATCCAACAATCTAACACCAAAAATAACCACAGTATTTTTAATGTGTCGGGATGATCCGCATGGTTAGTCTGCATGGTTTGGGAAACCGTGTGTTAATCATGAGGACCATTATATTCGAGGGGGAAATCCCACATTGTTAATCGGGGTGAGGATCATGACCGTGTGGAGGCCATGTGGTAGGTTTTGTCTCATACCACATAGTTTCTTAGGTGGGATCATAGTTACTACTAACCATTCACAAACCGTATGTATGTTCCAACCCACCCAAAAACATATATGTTTCTCTAAACAATCCAAGGAGGCACCAAGGGTAAATCTAGACCAACACTTGAGAATGGATGAGAACACAAACATGGGGAGGTCCGGATAGAATCCACACCATAGGAGAAAACTTAATCTCTTAAGATAGAATCAGGACAACAATATGAGAGGACCAAATATACTACCCACCATACTAACCAATCATCTTAACCAACTAGCATGGTCCGACATGAAAAACCTCCTTTAAGGCTCTATCACCACTATAAGGGCAGTCGATCCCTGAAACTCCAAACTGCCAGAGACATGACAAGATTCACCACTACAATGGCATCACCATCCTTGACTGAGCACAACCATAAAAAAGATCAAAAATATCCTACTACACCTGAGAAAACATACTGAGAGTTTCACCCATGGGGATTCAAGCACTGTGGTTTGAAATATAACCACCCAACCTTGTTATAAATAAGGAGGATCTTCCTCACTGACACTGTTTACATCCTTGATTGATAGGGAACACATATCCCTATCCACCACAATATTCCACATGGAATGAAACCACCCCATTGAAACCTGAAACAACCTCCACATTCCACACTGGAGACAGAAGTTAAACCAAGATCCCTTACACCCCTGGGGTTTTCTAAATACGTGCCAGCTTCACTCCGAGACCTATGAATGGAGCTTAGATGATTGAAGAATATACTACCTCCCACTCAGGAACTAAAACACATCCCACAAACAACCTAAATTTTCATGGAACCTTCACCAATACATGGAGTCAAAATATTCTAATTCATATCCTCATTCTCCTCGAATTAGAAACCAAATAATGAGGAATACATGGAATAAACCATTACCTAGAACAAGGAATTCAAAAATTTATGAAATAGAACCACACCTTCATTTTAGAAGAAACCCTAAAAATGTTCTACAACATCCACCTTTTCCCGTAAAAGAAAACACAATAGGACACCACTGAACATGAGCCTAGAAATATATATATTCATTACAAGGAGTGAGGCCTTGAACCGTTTCCTAAGAAGCATGATATTCCTACAAGGAGGCAAAACATCTTCGGACTACCAGATTTTATACACTACTATCCTAACATGAATAATTTGATTATGAGAAACCAATGAAATACCCAAAGGCCCTTAAATACTATATCCAAAACCATCAACTCTAGACTAATTTTGTTTTTCACAGCGTAATTCCCCTTCACCACATCCAGATAGAACTTATATGCACAATGTCTTCAAACCTCACCTTTGACAACACAAGAAACTCAAGAGACTTTGGTCTATTTCAATATTCCACAACCAATCTCTTGTTACTTGATGATCCAATTAACCGAAAAGTAAAATGGGTAGACTAAATCTCCAATGATCAATAAGAAATTCCTTATACTGATCATCGAGAGGACCTAGAAATAGTTAATCACCCTTGGCCGCACTTCAATCATTCACTAACTCTTTATGGAATACCCTAGCTGACAAGAAAACCCAAGGACCCAGCTAAGCTGGTCCATTGGTCAAATTGTACCACAAACCCGAACTATACGTATGAGCGGAACAACCACAAGGGATTCCAAAAAAAATTCTCAAATGAAACAAAAAACCAACACTTCAACCGAACTTATCAATGAAACACAAACCCAAAACAATGTTTAACAAGAGGGTTTATAGGACTCTAAATATTCCTCAAAAAACCCCAAAGCCCATAAAACATACCACACAAACACTGGTTTTCAAAACATCAAATTTTTCTTAAAAATAATTCCGTTGAATGTAAATGGGATTGTACGTTAGATAATTCCCAATTGGTACCCAATGGGCCTCACACATGCATTTTTCTATGCCACATAGGGAAACCTCCTCATATCTATACCGGAACACATCCAGTTGTGCAATTAACCATCCATCTTCCCATGTAAACCCATGCATGTAGTTACTCATGGAAATACCAATTTTAAGACATTAATTTATTCCACATTTAAAAACCAATACATTCAATTGACACTTCATTTTTCTCAAAACCACTTGTCACAAAAACAAAACCCAATTAAAATATTACAAGCCTTTTCAGAAATTCATTATCCATTGAAAATGAAAATCAATTTAAAGTCATACACATTAATTTAAAAACATCTCATCCCATTTCAAAAAACTATTGGTTTTATGAAAAACTATATTTCATCAACACTCATTTAATTAAAACTCAACACTTATTATTTAGGGCAAGTTCCAATATTTCATAAAACTTTTCAAAAGCCCACTAATTATAAAAGAATAATATATATTTAAACACAACACATAAATTCCAAAAAAAATTATTCCATTCAAAAAAGTTATCAATAGTTCAAAAAAATTAATTTGAAATAGATTTTCAAAACCCACTTTAACAAAATTCATACTCTCAAAAGAGGTGTAAACACACCTATTATCATTTCCAAAAAAATTGAAAATTTGTTTCCACCATTTAAAAAACAAACCAACTTATACTTTACTAGAATATAATTTCACAAAAATAAAAGTTCTCAAATTCAAGACATTTTTATTATTAATACCATGTTTCCAAGATTCTGACACAGGGAGACACAAGATAATGCGACAAAAAATTATTGTTGGTGGGTGTCTTGGACATAGGATTAACAGTCATACTCCAATAACTTACCCATAATGAAGAGTTTTATAGGGAAATATCCCTAGATCCACATAGATTTATTGGCCCTACGAGCTCACTGAGACCATTAACCCAACTTTCTTTCCCATTTCACCTAATCATCAATGAACCATGGGAAACAAAGAACTTAGATAAAACCCAACATCCCATGGTAACATGAATTTCTTCATGATATGTGATGGATAGGAAAACAACTCGTAATCAGAATGTCAAGTATCAGGAATAATATATCCAGTCTACCGGGACACTTTCCCAAAATAATATGACCTAAATAGTTGAAACCTCATGTGACACCATTTTTTCACTAACCAGATCTAGTCACAATCAAAATCGACTCCCAACCCAGTATGGGTCAAGGCCCAAGGGGTGTTCCTAGTTCCAAAAGGATGGAAGCATTTGTTTGGAATCATAAATAAGTGTTTGGGAATGATTTTCCTAGATTTAGAAGCATTGAACAATGAAAAATAATAAAAAAAATGAATCTGAAAATTTAATCCAAACATGCCTTTAATAAAATTCATACCTAAAATACATGGGTTTAGACAAGGACAAAGAGGGACACAACTCAAAATTCACTGAAAAAACAACTTGAGAACCAACACGTGGAAAGGTTCCATCATCCTCAAGCCTTATCCACATCACCACACCAGGAATGGAATCTGACAACCCGAACCACCATCAATAAAAGCATTATCCTTACCTGCGACAGAGATTACCAAGTATACATACACTAAAGGGTGTAAGTAAGGTTTGAGCCTAATCCCAATAGGATTACACCAAAAATATTCCATGTTATAAATAGTATAATATAAAAATCATGTATTTTTTCATAATCAATAAAAGGTAGCCACAGTTTTCTAAAGAATTTAACTTTAAATGAAAATAGTTTTCAAGAGGAATATTTTAAATAATGAAAATTGTTAAATAAAATGCACCATGTTCTGAATTTTCCATCCAATTACACCTTATTCCAACAGTGAGTATCATATAGTCAATGGGAACTATTTAAAAGAACACCCCAAGGAAATACATAGTTGTGGGGCATATGCACCTCATATCTCAGGGAAAAGTAACCACAAAAAATATCCTTCTCGTGAACGATCCACTAGTAGGGAATATACCCATATCCTAGTGCCCCCAACATTATCTTTATAGTTTATTTATTGTTTTCATTTTCAAACTATATATGTGAAATACGAAAGATACCACTGCAGATCACTACCATACTAGAAAATTCCCACCCACAAAGATACTTGGGTTTCCCTCTTTGTGCTCAATCATGTTTCCCATGTTATCAAGTATAATTTTCACATGAAATTTACACACATAAATCATACACAATCCAGCCATCCCATAAACATTTCAAAAAATTATCATTTCACATTCAGACTCATTTTAAGATAATGCTCACACAAAACAGCCCACAAACATGACTTGTACCTTTCTCCCAATTTAATAAATTTTTTAAACAATTTATAAAACAATCTCAAAAATTTTGACCTCAAAAATCACCACTTTACCTTTAAAAATACCAATCTAAGATCATACACCCACCGAAACAGCACATAAACATCATTTTCGCCCTTTTTGTAACTCAATAACCCATTTACAATTTTCATAATGCACTTTGATAATGTATAGAATGGATTTTCATATAAAACCCATTGAAAAAACCCCCTATCAAGGGAAAAATTACAGTAAAACACTACCAAACCAGAATTGGTATCCCTTTCAACAATTAATAAATCACTTTTATATTTTATAAAACTACCACAAATTATATCACATGAGTAACACATGAAAAACACACAAGTTCAATAAAAATGAATCTTGAAAAACAAACCCTCAAAAAATTATATAAAAATGGGATTCACACTACTCATATTAGGTAAGGAATATTTTTAAAATTTAAATCTATCAAATTCAACTCATTAAAGAATGATTACATATTGAATCACCTACCAAATGTGTCAAAAACCTCAAATATTTGTGTGGTACTTAATATGTACCACCGCTACACCACAAGGTAGTGAAAACAAACCTAAAACCACAATATTGGACCATGAATGTAAAAAAACAAACCATAGGTACCAAGGAATAGATTTTGGACATTTGGTGGTTCAGGAAAAGTGGTATAATCCCTAAGGAAAAGGAATGAGAAAGACAAGAAACTCACTTACAAGGTAGATCTTGAAGTTCCTCAAAAAATTCCCAATAATATTTTATTTACAAGTGAGGATGAGAGAGATTATATTTTTTACATGGATTATAGGAAGTAAATGGTGAAGAAATGGTTAAAATATGGTTGATTCTAGAATGGGAAATGGGAATTAGAAAACAATTTTAATGAGCTGGATAGGGCTACACGGTTTGGTTGCATGGTTTAGAAAACTGTGCATCCAGTTCTGGCCACCCAAAACTTGTCCATTTTCTTTCAAATTCAAAGGGGCCCTAGAGGGAACCTAGTTGGAAAAGATCATCCAAAAATATACGATTAATAAATCCCAAAAATATCAAACCTATAAAACCTGGTTATCGAGAAAATGAGCAAGTTCCCAACCCGATCCAGAATGAAGTGAAACATAAAAACCCGGGTGTGAAAATTACCATCATGATATTGTGCCAATAAAATTTAAAATATGTATAGTATCTCAATAAAAATCCATTTAATAATGTTGGACAATAAGTTTGTCTCATTAAAAATGTCAATGTGTCAAGGGGATATCTATAAATGGTCCCACCATTCACTATATGTCCAATGCATTCCCCATATATTGAATAATCATTTGAACTTATAAAAGATTTACTTTATTAACAAATATCTATATTGATCAATTGTAACAACCCAAAATTTCATTAATGGAAATCCCTATTGATCTAATTAAATTTATCTTTATGTAAAATGTCAAATTCTTTGGTTTTATGTCATGAATTGTGGCCGTTGCTAATATAGCCGTTGAATAGTGGTCACATTTTCAGTATAAATATAGGGCTTTAAAAAATCCATTTTACTCAGAAAAAGGATGTGATGGCCTCATCCCGTAGATGGGACCCATAAAAGGCCCAATTTTTAGAGCTCGGAAAGGAGGTGGCATCATTTGGCTTCTCTATTGACCATGCTCAAGATGAGATTGAACACGTTAAGCTTGAGCTGAACCACCTATGGAAGAAGTGGAAGTTGATAGATATTACCACCCGAGTGATGTTATCTGATCCACCCCAAGAGTCTGTCACCATCGCACACCTCACCCTTCGGACTAATGCGAGTGTTTTAGGGTTTATTTAAAAATACCCTAGTACTATGGTTATGAACATTATTTTTGTATATAATAATGAATATACATTCATTTTATTATGGTTACCTTATCATTTTTTAGAGCTAAAATAGGATTTTTTAGTTAATGTTCAACTAAGAAAACTATTTTGATGAATTAATTGATTATTGAATTCAATAATATTATAATAAATTATTGTTATTATTATTAAATTAATTTTTATTAAATATAAATGCTCTTATAATTTTATGAATTCAATTCTAATTTTTTTTATGTTTTGAAAGCCATTTTTGTCAAAACCCATGAATTTTCGTTAAATATTGGTGTTTATTTTAAAAGTAAAAATTAACATATTTAGAAAGCTATTTAGTTAAAATTAATATTATTTCTGGAATTTGGATATTGAAATTATCCAATGGTCAATTTTTCATAATTTTCTGAGACAGTCAAATTTTTGGGTAAAAATTAAATACCGTTTAAATATATAATGTGTTTTATGACATCATATTGACCCAATAGTGATGTAATAAAATACGATAGACATTATGTTAAGAAAATAAATGTTTTAACATTAAAATAATGTGATGTTTGGTTTGTTTGATTTATTTTACAAAACTTTAGTTGACCCTTCATGACCTATTAAACATTTTGTCTTTTTAAATTGTTTTCCTTCGGAGTGTGACTCACCTCCACCTAACCAACCCAATTATTTTAAGAATTTTAGAATTTGGACATAAAAAATATTTTGTTCCCCTTCCCTTTTCAAAAAACAATGGGCAAAAACCATGGGCTGATTTGTGGTTTGGATTATTTTAATGTGAGGTGTCCCAAACCTAAATAATAATGAATTTCTTCACCTTTCCTAAATAAACCCACCCATGCTCCCACTTCCACCTCACTCAAAGCCATTGGAGTTCGTCCAAACTCTACCATACTCTATACATAATCCACCTAAGGCACCCCAAGAACCCAATAAGCCTCTCTAAATCCTCTTTCAATCATTTTGAATCACACTTCCAAGTAAGGGTTCTTCGTTCTTTCTCATTTTGGCCAATATTCCTTAAATTGTTATGCCCGTTTAGTATCAATTAAAAATTTTATGGTATGTTTTCTCACCTCCCACATACTACCCTTTATATTTTTTAATGATGTGAGAACCCTTTATCTCTCATTAAATTCCTCCCATGTACACCTGTTATTATCCCGAAATTTCGAAAGGAATTTTTCTCTCCTGGTTTACATTCAAGAAGTTCTTTTGTATCATGAATCTAAATTACATTATATTTTTAGGACATGTATCTATATGACCAAATTATAATACATGTCATGTAAATATGATGAGACACCTTTTTCTCTCTCATCATCCATTTTTATGTGTTCTTATGTCACGCCGTTATGCTGCCGAAATTGCACCTCGCTTTTTTAAGCCAAAGTCATTGTGTAGTGAATACCATGCCCATTTCTCTATCTAGGGTATTCACCTTTATGAAAATTTACATATTGTCTAATAAGTTTCTTGTATGTATTCCACATTATTTTATCTTGGAATAAATTATTATATTCAATGATTCAATGTTTTATGAACCATGTGGCACACTTATACGTGAAATGAAATGTTTAAGAAAGGTGCGCCCTGATAGCGCTTCAATGCATTAGGTATAGTATTGTATTATTTATAAGTCATGTTCATTGGGTGTTTAAAAATTCTAATTATTATTAAATGAGGGTTTACTCTTTCTTCATGTGCAATGAGGGTTTAATCATGCTCCATGTGCAATGAGCTTTGGCTTAAGCTAATTCCATGTTAAGTGTTGTTTCCACATTTCCATGTAATGATTATCATGCTTTATCATGAGTTTATTTTTATGATTCCCTTTTTCTCTGTTGATATGCCTATTTTGTAACAAGTATTGTATTTCTCTTGTTATTCCCTGATTAATCTCTTACTGGGATTTACAACTCACCCTTTTTTATGCATGTCCTCGGGTTATCCCATGCAATGCTAAGTACGAGGGAATCTAGTGGTCATGTACAAGTTGTTTTCAATAAAGATGTTGTATTCATGTTTTATGTTGTTATGTAATGATACTAATCCCCAATGACACTAGACCTCTCGATCTTATATCTTATATCAAATGAATTTTATGTAACAAATGATGTTTAATTGTGTAATAAAAGAATAGGGTTTTCATAGTTTGTATTAGTGGACAGGTTTAGTTATTTTTGGGATTTGGATTAGAAAAACCTGGTAAAGAATTAGAGACAAGACTAAGTATAATAAAAAAATTCCTATGTTTTTTTTAGTATTGATTAAGTGGTTTATCGAGATAATACATCCCTGTCTGGATACGAGCAGGTAGAGGCAGATCTAGCATAGATGTATCCAAGTGGTAAAACCCGGAAGCACTACTTTGAGCTAGACTCGAATAGGAACTGGTGCACGACAATAGGCCTTGCTGCACTCTTGTTTATGACTCTCCTAGGGGATATTCTTTGTAAAATTCACAAGCTTAGTATGAACCATTATTAAGGGGGAAAAATTACATAAGAATATATTTTATAAAGTAGATCATGGATAACATATACTGATGCCAAAAGATTCATATGTTAAGGAAATAAGAGTTATTATAAGTCATTTGTTTTTTCCTTGTATTACCCTTTATGTGTTACCCCTAACATTACTTTTATTCCATCCAATGTCCAGTAATAGGAGGACTCGTGCTAACAACCAATGTAAAGATCAATGCGCTGAGTGTACTAATGAGATGCCCAATCCAATGGGAGTGGGAATCATGAACTCTGTCACACTTCTCTCTCAGCTAACTCAAGATTTTAATAGATACATGGGTAAAGAAGAACGTTCAACCCCCCCCACAAGAAATAATAAGTCTCTATCAAGAGCTTCATGAGACAAAGGCCTCATACTATTAATAGATCATCTAATCCCTCAATCGCTGAAAAATGGATCTACTCCATCGAAATGATCTTCTCCGTCCTTCATTGTTATGAATAAGAGAAGTTTCTCATGTCTGATTAACATATAGAGGGTGAACCTGATCAATGGTGGACATTGATCAAAAATATGAAGCCTTAGGAGGAGATCGAGGCGTTGGAATAGAAGGATTTTCGGAAGAATTTTTTCGATCAATATTTTCTTCTCACCCTCGGACATAAGATGGGAAGGGAATTCCTTTACCTAAAGAAAAAAGTTGAAAAATATATCAGAGTGAATGAGGAAAACTTCACAAGGCTTGGATGATACACCTCTGGAATTGTCGTTACCCCTGAATGCAAGGTTCACCGCTTCTTTGGTGGGATGAATCCAAGCCGGTGTAAAGTGCTGGCGATCCACGACTTCGACACCTATGAGGAAATTGTGTAATGTGACATCAAGGTCGAGATAAACATCATAGAATCTCATGGGTATCGTTGGGATAAGAATCGTAAGTTGGAATTCAATCCTGGCAGTCTGATGGAGAAATCCAATGGTGTTAAGAAGATCCAACACCCCACTTTCCAAAGGAGCGGAATGAAGCACCCCGGAAATTTCCTGAAGGGGATGAGGAAATGTTTTAGGCATGAAAGAGAAGGGAACACGACTATTAAATGTCAGAAAGAAATACCTGAGGCTATGAAAGAGGAGATTAATTCCTTGTTTGAACCAAAACATGTGGTTCATTGCTAAAACTATAAAGAACCAGGGCATCTTGAAAATCAGTGCCCTAAGCAAAGGGTTTTTGGAGGCAACCAACAACATCAAAGGTATCAAGGGAATGATTTAGACGTCACTACTGCAGAAGTGAACCCCAAAAATAAATCGGTGACATGTACGCTAATTATTCATTCAAGAATTGTGAATGTACTTTTTGATTCAGGTTCTACGCATTCTTATATATCTCAAATGTTTAGTAGAAGAATCCCAACACCACCACAAATCATGGAAGTGAAGATGTCGGTGAGTACGGAAAATGGATAAATCATTTCATCCCATGAATATAACTCCTCCCCTGTCCTAATATGTGGATTAAACTTCTGTTAAAACCTTTTAATACTCCCACTAGTGGAATTTGATGTGATTCTTGGCATGGATTGTCTTTCTTTATATAGAGCAAACATAAATTTCCATGAGAGGGAAATCACTCTCTATGTGGAGAATCGACCCGCGATTCTATACATGTTCAAGGAGGAAGATGAATCTTCTTTATATTTATCATCTTAAGCATGGATACCACATCCCTATGAGAATGCATATCTAGATCATATGATTGAGTCCAAGGATGAAACCATCCTTGAAGTCATACTTATTGTGAGGGAATTCAATTAAGTGTTTCCCGATGAATTTCCTGGTCTTCCTCCTAGAAGAGATGTTGAATTATCAATTGATCTTATACCTGGGGCATTACCAATATCCAAGACCCCATATAGAATGGTTGTTGTGGATATTGAGGAGCTGAAGAAACAACTACAGGAGAATCTGGATAAAGGGTTTATAGGCACAAGTGCTTCACCATGGGGTGCACCTGTCCTCTTCGTCAAGAAGAATAATGGGTCAATCTGCCTTTGCATCGATTATCGTGAGCTCAAATAAAACACAATAATGAAAAATTATCCTCTCCCATGAATTGATAAATTGTTCGATCAGCTGCGTGGAGCACAATGCTTCTCCAAGGTGGATTTGCGGTAGGGATATTATCAAGTAAGGGTGAAGAAAGAAGATATCCCCAAGACTGCTTTTTGTACAGGATACAGGCACTTTTAATTCATATTAATGCCTTTCATACACACTAATTCTCTAGAAATATTCAAGGACATGATGAATATAGTCTTTAGATATTACCTTAAAAAATTAGTTGTAGTCTTTATAGATGATATTCTGATATACTCCAAAACCAAGGAGGATCATTTGGAGTATCTAAGAACTATACTAGAGACCATGAAGAAGGAGAAGCTCTGTGAAAAGTACAACAAGTGTGTGTTCTGGTTGAAATCATCATAAGAAATGGGATATCTGTGGATCCCTATAAAAATATGCAATTGATGGATGGTCGAGGCCAACATTGGTAATAGATATCCATAGCTTATTAGGGTTATCTGGATATTATCGATGATTTGTGAGAAATTTATCACGATTGTCCAACCCTCGTACCAAGATAACTCAAAAGGGAGTAAAGTTTTCTTGGAGTGATGAATGTTAAGAAAGCATCAAGTAGTAGAAAAGGAGGCTTATCACTACGCCCGTCCTCACATTACCCACAAGTGGAGATATTTTTGTGGTATTCATTGATGCTTAAAAGAAGGGCCTAGTATGTGTGTTGATGAAAAATGACAAAGTCATTTCCTATGATTCAAGGCAATTGAAAGTTCATGAATAGAAATATCAATCACATAACCTCGATTTAGCTGTAGTGATCATCGCTTTTAAAATTTGGTGGCATTATCTCTTTGGGAAGAGGTGTGAAATATATTCGGACCACAAAATCCTCAAGTATATATTCACACAGAATTAGTTGAACATGAACCAATGAAGATTCTTTGAGCTGATCAAAGACTATGACTGCTCAATCCATTACCACCCTGGAAAAACCGTACAAGGTGGCAGATGCCCTAAGTAGAAAGGACCCATCGATTCTATCTTTGATGGGAATTGAAAAGGATCCAATATTCTTATATTTGATGAATATGAACATGTGAATCATAAATAAGGGAACATCATCAATCCTTTGACAAATGATTTCTCATCCTTCAATTTTGAAAAGGATAAAGGATGCTCAAAATGGTGATGTGGGAATTCAGGAAAAAGAGGAAGCTATCGAAAAAGGGAAATCCTTAGATTTTAATGTTATCAAATAAAGAATTGTGAGATTTGGGAAAAGACTATGTGTTCCATAAAGTCCGGAGCTAAAGAAGGAACTTTTGGATAATTCACAAAGTTCAAATTTCTCTATTCACCCAGGAAACACAAAGATGTATCGAGATCTCTGAGAGCATTATTGGTGGTATAATAGGAAGAAGGAGATCTCTGAATATACATCAATGTGTCTGGTGTGCCAGGAAGTGAAGGCAGAGATGCAGAAGTCTAAGGGGATGATACAACCATTTCCCATACCAGAATGGAAATGGGAGAACATCACCATGGACTTTGTCACCGGACTTCCGAAGAAATCCAAAGGAAACAATGCAATATGGGATGTTGTGGATTATCTTACAAATGCTACACACTTTATTTCTATTTGGGAAGATTTCTCATTGGATCAACTATAATTGAAATATATTAAGGAAGTGTTAAGGATTCATGGACTACCACTATCTATTGTGTCTGATCGAGATCCAAGATTCACCTCTATGTTTTGGAAGAGTCATCAACATGCTCTGAATACTGAACTGAACTTTAGTACAACCTATCATCCTCAAACTGAAGGCCAATATGAGCAGACTATCCAAACACATGAGGACATGTTGAGAGCATGCTAAATGGACTTTAAAAGAAGATGGGATTAACATCTTCCTCTAGTTGAGTTCTCTTATAATAACAGTTTCCACTCAAGCATCCAAATGGAACTATATGAACCCCTTTATGGGAAATGGTGCAGAACACTGGCGTGTTGGGATGAGGTCTGTGAGCGTAAGCTACTTGGACAAAAAATGGTCGAAGAAATGGTGGAGAAGGTGAAAACCATTCAGCAGCATATCAAGGTATCCTAGAGTCGACAGAAGAGTTATTCATATTATCGTCGATGATACATTGGGTATAATGTTGGAGACATGATATTTTTACACATATCTCCGTGGATTAAGGACATGAGGTTTGGAATGAAAGGGAAGTTATATCCAAGGTACATCGGCCCCTTCGAGATTCTTAATCGTGTTGGGGTTGTGGCCTATCGACTAGCACTTTCACATACCATAGCCAAAGTGTGTGAAGTATTTCATGTATCCCTCTTAAGGAAGACATACCGAATCCTTCACAGGTACTCTCTTAAGAGGTGGTACAGTTAGAGGAAGATATTTCTTATGTGGAGAAACCAGTGAAGATCCTAGATCGTATAGAAAACATTCTACAAAATAAGACAACAACCCTCATCAAGGTGTTGTGGAGAAACCAAAATTTTGAAGAAGAGATGTGGGAATCAAAGGAAATTATGAAGCAGAGTTACCCACATCTGTTTTATTATGGGAAAAGGAAATTTGGTGGGAGAAATTTCGTAAGGGGGGAATATTGTAAGGACCCAAACATTCATTAATGGAAATCCCTCTTGATCTTATCAAATTTCTCTTTTTGTAAAATTTCAACTTCTTCGGTTTTATGTTAATAATTTTGACTGTTTCTAAGAAAGTCATTGAACAATGATCACATGACTAGTATAAATATAGGGTTTTAAAAACCCATTTTACTCAAGAAAAAGTAAGTGATGGCCTCATCCAGTAGACTCGACCCATATGAAGCCCAATTTTCAGAGCTTGGAAAGGAGGTGGTATCATTGGGCTTCTCTCTTGACCAAAATCTCAAGCCGATATTTAATAAGTTAAGCTTGAGCAGAACCGGCTACGGGAGAAGTGGATGTTGATAGAGATTACCACCTGAGGGATGTTATCAGAGCTACCCCAAGAGTCTGTCACAATCACACACCTCACCCTTCAGTCTTGTGTGGGTGTTTTAAGGGGTTATTTAACAAGAACCTAGTACTACGGTTATGCACATTAGTTTTGTATATAATAATGAATATACATTCATTTTATTATTGTTAACTTGAAAATAGTTTTTAATGTAGAAATAGTATTTTTTTAGTTAATGTTCAACTAAGAAATATATTTTGATAAATTAATGGATTTTTGAATTAAATAATATTTTAATAAATTATTATTATTATTATTATTAAATTAAATTTTATTATATATAAATTATCATATAATTTTATGAATACAATTGTAATTTTTATTAATGTTTGAAATCCATTTTTTTCGAAACCCATGAATTTTCATTAAATGTCGGTTTTATTTTAAAAGAAAAAATTAAAATATTTAGAAATTTATTTAAATAAAATTAATATTATTTCTTGAATCAAGATGTCAAAATTATCCATTGGTGATTTTTTCATAATATTCGGAGGCAATCAAATTTTTGGGTAAAAAATAAAAACCGTTTAAGTATAAAATGTGTTTTATGACATCATAATGACCCAATAGTGATGTAATAAAATACGATGAAATTTAATTTCTTCCAATATATGTTTTACCATTAAAATAATGGTATTTTGGGGTTGTTTTATTTATTTTACAAAGCTTTAGTGGACCCTTCAAGACTTTTTAAACATTTCGTCTCTTTAAATTTTTTTCCTTGGGAGTGTGACTCACCTCCACATAAGCAACCCCGTTATTTTAAGAAGTTTGGACTTTGTCCATATATAATATTTTTTTCTACTTCCCTTTTGAAAAAACCATTGGAAAAATCACTGGCTGGTTTGTGGTTTGGATTAGTTTAATGTAATGTGTCCCAAACTTAAAAAATAAAGAATTCCCTCACCTTTCCTATATAAACCCACACAAGATCCATCTTCCTCCTCACTCAAAGCCTTTGGAGTTTATCAAAACTATTCCCTCCTCTCTATATATTACTCCCAAGGCACCCCATGTTCCCAAGAAGCCTCTCTCAAGCATCTCTCAATCCTTTGGAAGCACACTTCCAAGTAAGGGTTTTTCTTCCTTTCTGATTTTTGTCCAATATTCTTTAAATTGTTATGCCCTTTTAATATCAATTATAAATGTCGGGTTATGGTTTCTCACCTCCCCCATACATCCATATTTATGTTTTAATGATGGTATACCCATTTATCCTTAATTAAATGCCTCACATTTACACCCGTTACTATGCCGAAATTCCAAAAGAAATTTATCTCTCCTCATTTACTTTCAAACAATTAATTTGTATGAGGAATCTAAATTCCATTAAATTTGTTGGAAAATGTATATATATGACCCCCATACTTTCCATGTCAATTATATATTATTAGACACCCCTTTCTCTCTGATCAACCATTTTTATGAGTTCTTATGTCACATCATTATACTGCCGAAATTGCACCGTGCTTTGCCTAGCCAAAGTCATTGTGTGGTGAATACCATGCCCATTTATCTATAAAGGGTATTCACATTTATGAAAATTTAATTAATGTTTAAATAGTTTCATATATGTATTAAACATTCTTTTGATGTGTAATAAATGATTATGTTGAATTATCCAATGTTTCATGATCCATGTGGCACACTTATGCATGAAATGAAATGTTTAAGAAGGGTGCGCCCAAATAGCGCTCCAATGCATTGGGTGAAGTATACTATCATGAAATGTCATGTGAAATAGATTTTTAATAATTATAATTCAAGTGAAACAAGGGTTTACTCGTGCTTCATGTGAATGGAGGGTTTACTCATGATCCATGTGCAATGAGCCTTGGCTCATGATAATTCCATATTAAGTGTTGTTGCCACATTTCCATGTTATGATTATCATGATTTATCATGCCTTCAGGTTTATGCTTATATTGTTCTCTATTGATATTCCTATTCTCTAACATGTATTTTATTCCTCGTGTTATTCCATGATTAATCCCCTACCAGGCATTATAGATCTCCCTTTTTGTGCATGTCCTCAGGTTAACCCATGCAATGCTAAGTACGAGGGAATGTAGTGGTCATGTAAAGGAAGTTTTCAATAATGATGTTTTCTTCATTTTTTAAGTTGTTATGTAATGATTCTAATCCCCAAAGACTCTAGACCTCTCGATATTCTATGTTGTATCAAATGAAGTTTATGTAATAAATTAAGTTTAATTTTGTAATAACTGATCAGGGTTGTCATAGCCATGAATAGGGAATTTGAATATTTTACCTATTAATGAAATTACATTCTAATTAATCTCATTCAACTAAAACTATATGTTGAAATATTATAAAGCTTTGGACATACAAATATCCAATATATAATGATTATGGATATATAATAAAAATATAATATCCTATTAAATATTTTTATTAGAAAGTAAATTTTTTATGATAAATTTAATAACAACAAGACTAATTATGAGATGATATATAATAATCACCTTATCCGAAAATTTATTTTGTATTAAAATTATGACTTTTGGATAATATAATAAAATAGAAGATAATTATTTAAAATAAATTTTAATTAACGAATAATTTTTTTAAATTTTTTGGAATTTTATAGAGGTAGGTAAATATCATAAAATGTTTATGGATGTGTAAGACAAATTACCATCATATACGTTAAAATTAAACATCTCTTCGGACTTTTTGTAATGAAATTAAAAAATAACCCTTTTAGAAAACACTTTAAATATTTCTTTTAAACATTTTAAAAAATTCCAGGATAGCATAAAATTTCCTTAATAAATCATTTGAGTATATAAAAATAACTCTTTTAATAATGTTTTTAAAAATATAAACATGGAAGGAAAAATATACATGCTCAAAAAGATAAATAAGACCACCTTTCCATTAAATATTTCTTTTATTAATTCAATATTCAAAGAGTTGAAATGTTTGAAAAATCGTGGAAAAAGATTTAAATATCCATAGGATATGGAAATTTATAGGGTTTTTGAATGATATATTATATTATTCTTTCAATGAAAAATATAATCAATCCCAAAATAAATGAGTCTTAAAAATAATTTTTTACATTTTTGTAACTATTAAATTATAATCTCTTGGAAACATAAACCTAAATTGAAACATTTATATCTATCAATACATATTGATTTATGTTAAATAAATTAAAGGGGAGAATATACCCCATATAAATGAAAATAAGTGCAAAGTATCAAATAAGTCTTAATGGAGTGGAAATTGATGTAGAATCCCTTATAATGGTATTATAATTGATGTGATTATTAATCATTGAATTAGTTAGGTGTAACATAATTAAATATGAAAAAAAAATTTTAACTGCAACCTAATACAATTAGATATAATTCCACAAATAATAATGGAAGAACATAGTCAATGAAGAAGATGTATAACCCAACGAAAAAAATGGAATTTAGAAACATCTTACCCCAAGTTCTATGTTCCCTGTAAGTGATTCTAAAATCCTATAAAATAAATTTATATTTAGAATAATTAAATAAAATAACCATATATATATATACATAATATCATATATGATCCACTAATATCATCTTATCACCCATTTGTTAACAATCTTTTGTTATTACCTTTACTCTTTGTGTTAACTACTTCCATTCTCATGTATATATTGATTTAGGAGTTCCAACCCTAGTATCTTGATCATGGTTATCTAATATATATAATGTTAATATTATATAAAAATCATAAATTTTAATTATATAAATATTTATTTATTTATTTATTTTCAGCAATTGAAATTTGACATAAAAATTGAATCACATATTTTCATGGATGTGGTAATTCACACGTATGTACAAGAGACATAATCATTTTTTTAATGACTCGTAGGGTAAGAAAGTATATGATATATTTTACTTATTGATTTATAATTTTTTCTTATTTATAGTATATTCTCATTATTTACATCATTAATACAATCCATGAGAGGCGGTGATGGAAAAAATGCATTGGTTCACGAGGCGGTAATCCTCCGTACACACAAGAGATGGGTTTGTTTCCCATTTTATATAGAAGGAGATGGATAAATATCATGAAATAAATATAATAACATCTTATTTTATGGTATATACTATTATTATTTTATTTTATGTTTTAGTACATAATTTAATGCGGAAAATTAATAATAAAAATGAATTTGTTTGGGGGACAATCTTTGAAAGGCATCCATTAGATCTCCTCTTAAGTGCCCTTGGGTTGGTCTTTTAAGATTAAAATCACCAATATAACTTTGATAAGGCTTTAAAATTTATTTTTTCCGCTATTAGTGGGATATGTTGTTCTAATTGGTTCCTAAAATAAATGATATGTGGTTCCTTTTTATCGTGAACAAAAGGAAAAACATGGGATTAAAAAAATTTAAAATATATAAAATCCATTTTCATGTGAAATTGGAACCATGTGGTTATAATTATAAAGATATTAAATAATATAGTTTAAATAACTTCCTAAATTAAAATTTATATAGTTTTATGTGGTATTTAAAACATAATATTTAGGTTTAACCCCTTCATTAAAAACTTTTAATCCTAAGGGAAGTAATGAATTATTCAATCTTATAGGGTTATAATTTTACTTATATGGTAATTTTTTCTCATAAAGGGTTAAGGGGTGAAATGTTTTACCATTTATCATTTTATTTTTCCTATTTCAATATTTTAAGTAATTTCTAAATAATATAATCAAATTTTACTTGATAAAAAATAATATTAATTTCTTTTTGATAATTACTCACATAATTTGACATTAAAGAAATTAAAAAAATGTAATTGGAATTTTAGACTTATAAATATTAATAGTACAATATTATTAAATATTAATTTATTTTTAAACCAAAACTAATCACAAAAAAAAATTAGTTCTAATGTTTATAAAATTATTTATTTTTATTTTTCCACTACTTGAACAAGCACTATATCTGCGTTATATAAGAACATCACATAATTATACAATCACTAAAAATTAAAAATAAATCACCATCATAAAACTAGTTTTATTATTATCATAATAAACTTTAATATTCATTCAAATATTATTTTTCACTGTTTATTAACTTATAAGAGAAGTTTAAATCCAAGAGAGTGACATTTTTCATTTTTCATTATCTAAAATAATGTAAATGTCATTAGGAAATAAAATTTCCAAAAAAATTGCCATATTCAAGATATTAGGATGGGAATGGTAAAATTAATTTCATATAATTAAATAAAAGAATATTTTGGACATATTTTGTATTCCTTATCACATTATATTTATCATTAATTACTTGATTTACCCATTACCAGTGTGATAAATTATACCAATATTATTGTTCATAATGCCTAAAAATAAAATGGATATATTTAAATAATTTAAAAATAATGATTAAAAATATGGAATCAATTTTTTATAAATAAATTCTAAAATTTTTTATAAATTATTTTAAATATAAACCCAAAAAAATCAATAGAAGAATGATTTATTGAAAAATGTGTTTTTAAGCCTAACAACTACATATATCAAAATATTGTAAAATAAAGATCCTAATAAAGTTTATAAGATTATTTTAAATCAATGTGATGTAATATATCATTAATATCCATTCCAAATTATAATGGGACTTTAAAATTAATTGATTTAAAGAAAATAAATGACAGTTTTACACAAATTAGTATTTTCACTATTCATGAAAAAATAAATATTTTTAGAAAAAATACCAAAAATAAGTCAACCTAAGATAATATTGAAATGATTATTAAAAAATAATATAAATTTAACATAATAATAATAGTCCATTAGTTGATCAATATTTCGTAATCTAGATGTTGTGTGTAAGGAAAGTTATTAAAAAAATTAGATATATTTAATTATAAATGTGTTATAAAATATCTGGGTTTTATACTCAAACTGTACATTGATAAAGTATGCAAAGTAAAATGTCCACTACCAACATTACATATTTCATGTTTACATGTGTACACATGCACTCTGGTAGATTGTGTGGTGCACCATCCCAAATAAAAATATTCTTCTACATTATCATTTTTCAAAAATGACAAATGTGCCTTTATTAATATAGGAGGCCCCAATCCACCCACTTTTAAATATGGTATTACCACTAAAACTTAAACTTCTAAAAAACATAAAAAGAAAAAAAAAATAAATATTAAAAAACATTATAACCAAAAATTTCCTGACTATTTAAAAATTTTTAAAAACACCTTTAGAAAATCAAGAATCCTATTCACTTAGATAAAAGATTCATAAGTAAAGGTATATCTTCATTTAATCATTTATTTAAAAGAGACAAATAAAATTGAAATAGAGAAATATGTTGAAACATCCATCATCCTATAACTCTTTTTATCTGCAGGATTCATCCTATAAAATTCCATCCAATTTCATTATATATTCTTCTACACCTAGAAATCTTTTTTTCTGTGTGACACTTATCATCCCATGACTATTTTAGAGATAATGTCATAATCTAATTTAAGTGGCACCTCTACTGCCTTTTGATTGGTTAAATAATATGTTTTCCCATGTTTTAATAGTCTTTTTATTTCGTTGGATCATTAAGAGTTTTAAACTCACCCTCCATTTTCTCGTGGTAACCAAACAACATTTCCATGGGATGTAATATACATTTAGTGTTTCCTTCAAATATATGATTGAATTTCATACATTTTACTTAAACATGTGAAGGTATATCATTTTCATTTTAGTTCATGTAATTAGTGATTTTCTTATAAGAAATTTAATACCATCCCAAAGAATTCATTTTACACCAACTCCCTTAAATTTCCCTTTGTTAGTGGATTTCCAAATTTTGAATTGATCTAAAAAATTCTATAGTTATGATATAGTATTTTATAGACAACATTATATAGATATGGTTGGGAGTAATGTTTCTTGATTTTCCATTATAACTATAGTTATATACCATATCCAACATTATTTTACTATCACAATGTATAGAAGCTGGGGAAATTGAAATAGAACACAATGGTATATCTGATAAAATTGATCTAGGTAATTATTATTCTTTTACAGTATCTTCTAAAGCAACAAACACAAACTCCATTATGGATTCCATAATATAGGTTTTTTATTTAATCCTTATGATATATCTAAAAATATATTTAAAACATAACTAATTTTTGATGAGTGATACTCCAAATTAGGAATCCAGATTTCACCAAAAAATAATTCCAACCCCCTTGGGTTTCCCTAATAATATAAACATTAATCCATAGTAACCTTATGACATTTCAATATGCTATGAACCACAACCCAATGTACATACCTGAGATTACTTATATATATTCTTAGAATTCCATCAAAATATCCAATATTGGGTTTTGTTCTTATCATGTCATACATGAGACACAGAATAACCCATGAAAATTATAATTGATCACCTTCCCTACCCAGATTTGGTAGCATCCTACTCCCATAGTTATATTTGGTAGAAATTTTTGAATAATCATTTTTATCAGATAATTTTGGAAATTTTTCAAAATTATGATATTGAAAAAGTAAAATAAAATTATTATTTATGACAAGTTTGATTACCGAAATAACATTAGCATTGTAGAATTCATTCATATCAAATATTATAGATAAAATATAAGTACATTAAATTATTTGATTCCTACTATTTCCAAATATTTTCATTTCATCAACAGATATGTAAATAATAACACCTTGACTAGTATTGAACCAACTAAAATTATATTTTATATATTTTTTAACTAAAATACATTGTATAAATTTACATTATTAAATTTATAATGACATTATTTTAGATATACTTTTAAACCACATTTATAATTTCATAATTTTAAAACTTTCTTTTCTTTTCTAGGAACTATGAATCCTTCTAGTTGTTATATTTATATTTATTGAAAAAATTATATATTTAAGAGAGATATGTTAACATATATTTTTTTAATTTATAAATTTGTAATCTAAATAAAGATTAATTCTAATTGATATAGTATGAGCCATTGGAATATTGGTTTAAAAATAATTTATTCCTTCAATTTTTTATACCCCTTTTCTACCAATCAAGATTTATATTTTTCAATCATACCATCAATTTTACATTTTATTCTAAATACCCTTTTATGACATAATAGTTCTAAACCATTTGGGTGATCCAATAATATACAAAAAAAATTCCTTGTTATAGATTCAATTTCATCATTAATGTATTCCTTCCAAATAGATACATCCAATTATTACAGTTCCTTTCGACTTTTTATATCTAAATCTATATTGATAACATCTACATTATTTATTACAATAATATCATTAGTTCCATAAAATGCATATTTATAAATCAGATACATGGTTCTTAGGTACTCAATCGCTAATGTTCTATAATATTAATGTCCCCTTCCATATCATAAGAATTTTATTATATGACTACATTGGTTTACAACCACATTTTATAAATACTAAATTAATATATAACTTCATCATTTTCAAGTAAAATATTAAAAAAGAATAATCTAAAATAATCATAAATTAATGTTAAAATTACTTTTTATTACATATGGTTGGTGTAGAATAAAAACACCCACATCATAGTGTATAAATTCTAAAAAAAATTCTTTCTATTGTTGGAAATCATTTACTATCTTCTTTAGATTGAATAAAAGTCACACATTTATTATTATATTTATCCATTCTATTTAATAATTATATTGTTGACATGTCATGGTTTTATTGAAATTTATTACACCTAAATGATTATTCCATAAATGAAAATATTCTATAAATATGCAGGAATAAAATTTATATTTCATTTAAATAATAAACCATACAAGTAACCCTTTCAGAAAAATATGTCACCGTTGGATAGAAAAAATATATCTACCTCAAATAAAATTTTAAACCGATGTGTGTTTATTAATATTTTAGAGACGATGTTCCTATAAACTTTATACCCATACAATCCATCAATAAGTATATTGTTTATGTTAAAATTAGGACCAAACACACCCTTTATGTTTACAATTATGCTTTTAGATCTCCCCATGAATATTAAATTTGTGTTGTTGATTGATTCGAACATCTTGAAGAGGGATTTTTTTCATTTGTATTGTGTATAAATAATATCAATCCACTAAGAATAATTATCCCTATTAACATTAATTTCATAGATAAAATATACAAAATTATCATTATTGGTGTTGTTTCAATATTTATTCTTATGGAGATGATAGTCACGTATGAAGTTTCCTGACATACCAAATAATTAGCTCTTCGCTTTTTCTCCTTATATTGAACCCTTCCTTTTAAACTATGATTTGGATGTTTTTCCCTTTGAGGACCTCAATTTTACCACTCCATTCTCCAATAAAACATTGGATTTATCATCCTTAGGATCATTTTTTTCATTCTAATTTTAATATTTATCCTTAATTTGTAGGAATTTGAATACCTCATAGAATGAAATATATTTTTCCTTATGTTTCATTGGATGATTAACATTCTTCTAGGATAAGGGTAGTTTTTTGATGATGGATATGATAACGATGGAATCATCATTTTTCATTTTTTTTAAATTATTTGTTGTAATATATTTTTCAATTCATAGAATTTATTTACTATAGATGTACTCAATACAATTTTGATTGAAATAAAATTTTCTATAAAGATTTTATTACATTCAATATCCCTCATGGTCTATATTTTTTTTTCCAAATCATCCATATCTACTTTTCCATCGAGAGTTGTTGAGAGCACATACACTACATTTCTAGTTTAATATAATAATAGAATCCTCTTGTTACAACTCATGAAATTATTTATTGTGAATTGATATACCTTCATCATGTCGTTTAGAGTCACCAAATCAATGATTATGGAATGTAGTATTAATAATATGTAGGATATTTGTGAGTAATTATATGAACATTTCATTGTATAATAGTAAATGGACATCATTGGTTCATGTTATGATGTCACTATAGTTAAGAGTATATTCACCCCCAACCAACTCTATAGTAAAATGGGTTTATAGTGAATTTTCTTTAGTATAATATGACAGATCAATACTCAACACTTGTCCTTAGGGTAAAATATCCCTTGAATTTTCTTCATAATAAAGGGTGTGAAGAAAGGAATTTTTTTTACACCAATAAACTACCTTTGATGTTTGTATAACACTTGAGAGTAATCATAAATTTTGAGAGGGGTTCACATAATGGAAATTATATTGGTAGGAATTTATACTTTTATCTAATGGATAATATAATTTATAGGCATTGTTGTACACATTTGGAGGATTAATATTACCATTTTTAATTGACCAAATAAATTTTCTACAATTCCATAACATTTTTGAATTTTATCATGTATGTATAATCATATATGATTGAATATGTGGAGAAAATAAAACCCACTAACGAATAGGAATTTACATTAGATAATTCCATATTTGATCAATTGTCTAGATCATACCCATTCGATGAACTACATTGACCCATCCAATTTACTCATTCGGGCATAAGAGTAAACTGCTATGACCTACCAATCCATTGAAAAATAATTATGGAACCTCAAAAAACCATTCATCGACATGGCATAAGAAGTGAAAAGTTCCCTATTAATGAACCAAATTGAGTATCTGTGTGTGAACATGGGGATGGCATGGTTCACCATCCCCCATTTTATTATTCCTCTAGTTTGTCATTTTTAAAAAAGATATATATTTTCCCCTAAATAATGGATTCCCCAATCGACTAAATTTTAAAGGTGGGATTCCACAAAATCTTTCCCCTTTAAAAAAAATAATAGAATAAAAAATTATAAAAAAATTTAAAATTTTAAAATCCCCAAAAATTATAAAATTTTTAAAAAATAATTTTTAAACTCAAGAATCATAATCTGTTAGAAATAATTTTTTTTAAATAAAGGTATCTCTCAATTTGAACCATTATATTTTAAATAAAAATAAAATAGGAATAAAAAAATAGGTGGACACCACCATGAATATGTAACTCTTGTTATCTTCCAGATTCATCTTATAAAAGAACATTCGGATTCCCCAATTCCCCATATACTCATAGTCACCATTACACCCATGATTCTCTTTTAATTTCATGAATATTTAACTGCGAAAGACATGCGGTTTTTTTGATTATCAACAATTATACATTCATATAGGTGAACGAAAATGTGTTTCCATGTTTCAAAACTTGTATTATTTTCTTAGTTCATTATGTGTTTTAAAACTCACTATCAATTTTCTCATAGGACCCATACACTATTTTCGTAAGACATAAAATGCCATAGTTTTTCTATCACTTATATGATATAATTGTGGACATTGAACATATACATGTAAACTAATCCCATATTTAGTTAAGGTCCCCTCATTGATGACATTTTAACATGGACTTTAAACTCATCCCTAATGAATTATTGTACGCTACATACCTTGAATGTACCTTTTTTAGTGTATCTTCTAATTTTTTGGCATGATCTAACTAATTGTAGATTTATGAAACCCTATTGTATCAACTGACTTACATTTATATGTTTGATATGAATAATTCTAGATTTTCTAATATATGTATTTCTATATTCTTTATCCAACATTTCCTGAATGTCATAATTTTTAGTAACGAGATAAATTTTGTTACACCCTAGAATCACACTCCCAAATATAGTTATAATAATAATATTCTTTTAAAAATCATCTTTGAAATGAACTAACAAGACCCAAAAATAAACTATAATAATTATAGAATTTTTAGAAAATATTTAGTCACTCACAGACCAAAAAAATTATAATATTAGAGTTTTAGATAGTTATAGAACACTTTTAATGAACAAAACAAATATTATTCCCATCAAATTGGCATGTATTCCACTAAACCAAGAACTCATTATTTGAAAATAATTATTCAATAACTCCGAAAAATATCCTCTATGCATCAAGCCTATTTAGACGTCTCATAGGTATGAAACTACTTCATAGTACTTGGTAAATGGGGACATGAAAGGGTTGAGCTGAAAATATATATAAGGGGTCGTGTATAAAATAAGTTTTCCTAGAATAAACATGGAATGAATAATAAAGCGGGAATAAATAAATTTAATAATTAAATAATAATAATAATAATATGAGAAAATTATATCTATGGATTAAATGATAATATATAATCACATAGATATCAATAATTAATCTCATAGTGATGGAACACATACTTTTTTCATCTTAAAATTACTTTCAACATCTCATTACAATACATTATAAAAACCATAAATGATTCATAAAATGAAATTATTGGTAAATTGGAGAAAAAATTTAAATACCCTAACTATAATTTCTCCTGATAACTACTAATGAAATTATGGGCTATAATTTTGGGGCCCAACCATTACTAACTATTTGTAATTTATTCACCATATGAAAGTAAATAATATATAATAAACCTTCAAAACAAGGGTGTCTCATGAGATCTACTAATCCATCAAGAGGAAAAATAATTTTAATCACCACACATTATTAATTAAGTCTATTGCATTATATATATAAAATAAAAAAATTCATATTTAATATTCCTTAATGGTCCTTAATTATCCATATTTAAATAAAGTATATGGATTGTCAATAACTTTGTCGTAAGTAAATCGAATAACATTCTTTGTAAACACCGTTAAAAAGAATTTATTTACATAGTATTGAGTAATGGATATATGATGAAGTCAATAACTCAAGTGAAATATTTTACATCTATGAAATTAAGGTAAGTGGATGAAACAAAAACTTATTAAGAATGGCATAAAGATTGATATGATGAATAATCATTATGAACAAGGATGGGTATGAACTATAAATTCATTAGAGAATTTAGAGGTTAATACTAGAAATATAGCTCTAAAGAGTTGAATTTTTTTATTGTTTATAGGGGAATAAAAGTAAAATAATAAAAATAATTTTTTGAAAACATTTCCTATCATTTTTGTAAAAAGAAAAGGTTATGAGACCCTTTTAAAATTAATTTCAATGAATATAACATGGAAAAAAATTAAATACCACTTTTAAAGAAATAAAACTAATTTATCCTTTATAGGAAATAATATTTAATTTCTTAAATGTGGATTGGGAGATAAAAGGCACAGTCTTGAAAGTAAATTCCATTATAATATTTTAAAATAAATTTACTGAAATTCACATCATTAATATTGCAATGAAAAATTTATTTTTAGAAATGGATAATATAAATGTGAATTTTATATGGGATAATACACAATTAGGTTCCAAAATAATGAATGTAAACATTTTTTAATAGAAATAATATGGACATGGATGAGAAATATCCATTAGAATGGGTGAAAATTAGTCTTAACAAAGTATCATTTCATAAAAAGGGTAATCAATAGAATAATAATACTTTTATGTGAATATTTCAATTCTATAAAGGGAAGGGTAAACACTCATTTAATAACATATTATGGTGAAAGAAATAAAAAAATGTAAGAATCATGTTTAAAAATAAACATAATAACTCAAAAAATGGAATTGAGTTAGGAGAATCCAATCTAAATTTAGTAGGTATTGAATCAAATTAATTGGAAAGAGGTATTCATGAAATAAATTTTTAATCCGATTAAATAAAATTTAATAATTATAATAAACCCAAAGTGGTATTACGTATAACATAAAAAAGAAGAATAGTTGTATAATATGAAAACCTGGCCCAATTAAGTGGAATTGAGACCAAAAACCCTTATGAATTTGGTAATGTATGAATCAAATGATAATAAATTGGAGAGGTTTATTTAATATTAAAATAAAAAGTATAAAAAATTATTTAATATAAAATAATTAAATCATATTTAGACTATATATAAAAATCTTTGAAAGATGAGAAACATGTATTAAAGAATTAAAATTGAGAAAAATAAACACTTACTTTTACTCTCAACTTCCAAAAAAGATCATTTACATCATTTATAACAAAAAATATTTATCTAAATAACACAATAATAACCTTATTAATATCTAATTACTTTTATATGCTTCCACTATAATAATTTATTTACATTTATTAATTAGTAATTATTAATTTTTATCATCTAATGTTAGTAAACATGATTTTTTCATTCAAGTTTGTTAATTTCAATATCGATTCAAATTTTTTGATAATAATTTAATTATTAAAAAATTATTAAAATTATTATAATATATATTCTATAATTTTTAATAAATTTCTAATATCATTTCATAATATTTTTATTTATTACTAATGAATATTAACATTGTAATGAACATGTTTTAATAAATTTTAACAAGAAAAAGGTTGTATATTATGTAAATGATTAATTATTAAAATAAAAATTCTATAAAAAAATATATAGTTATTAATATCATATATTAACATTAATTATTTTTACTTCTTCATCAATGATGTAAGTTTATAACATCATTCATGTGGATGATTAAACCAACTTAAACAAGAACATTACCTAATTAGTTGATGAGTATTGATATAAAAGTGATTATTTTATTATAATATCATTATAATAGATGCATAATGGAATTATCTAGATTTAATAAAAACAATTCAATTGAGAAAATAATTGTAAAAACTTATTATTTATAAGGAAAATATAATTTTTTCTCTTGGTGTGCTCTATTTAAAAGGATATGTTTTTTATTAATAATATTAAGAAAATTGATAAAAAAAAATTCCATAATATTAATAATTTAAATTAGAAAAAAATTATTCATTAAATATTTTCTTAGAAACATCAATGTTTGTCTATGATGAAAAATGTAATATATCGTCCATGGAGATGGTAGTCCGCACAGAACATGGGTGTCATTTTAATTTCTCAATGGATGGGAGGGAGAATGATAATGGTTGTTCCATCAATATAATAACATTTAAGTATGAAATTAACATTTATTTAATTAAATTATCATGGTTATATAAATTTTTTATATGAAATGTACAAAATAAAATTTTGGAGTGTGGATAACACTCTAATTGTGGACTTGAATCTTCTCAAGAAAGTCCATTAGAAAATGGTGGACTTAGAAAACGTTATTAAAATCAAGCTATTAAAAAAGTGAATAGAGTTATATTATAAGTAAAATGGTTGGGGCTTTGAGAGAAATTAGAATTAATGTAGTAGTTTTAAGAGGGTGGAAGTCATATTGTATTATATGAAAGAAAGAGGGACTTTTCCCTCGAATTGAAACTCATATGAGGGTTAAAGATGGAATCACATGGTATTTAGGAATGTTAGGTGAAGAAAGGTTGGTGATACATGTATTTATTCCATTAAAACCAAAAAAAATCTTCTATAAGGTCTATGTGTCATGTTAATTTACCAAATTTTCAGTAACTTTAAGTTACCCCTTTCATCCCTTATTGCACTTGATTAAATTTTTACTAAGATGATTATTTTTTTTAAAAATATCAGATCACACTTATTACCAAATTTATAAATAATTATTTATAATTTGGAATCAATTTTATCTAATTCAATATATAAATATAATAAAAAAATTTAAATTTTAACATAATATTTATAGAAAACCTATTTTTCTAATGCCTCTTTGTACATTAAATTTCATTATTCTTATTTTTAATAGATTAATAATTATATGGGTGTTAATATATTATTTTATATTTTAAAACAGCATATTATATTAAATATTTTAAATATATCAATTAAATTTATTTATATAAAATTACACAATTTTTATAAAAAGAATTCTTTTAAAAATAAATGTTTGACCGTGGTAACTAATATTTACTTTGGTAAATAGTTTTTATTTTAAACATTGAAATGATGTTATTAAAATTTTTGGATGTGTTGATTAAAAATATAGAAACCAATTTATTAAGATCAATTTCCAGATTTTATAAAAAATAATTTTAATATAAGCCTTCACAATGTATAAAAATAAAAGTTTTTAGTAATCTACACTTTTAAGGATGAAAATGATTTTTTTTTCATTTAATTATATTAATTTAATATTATTAATATATTTTTATTAAAAATAACCTTTATTTTTATTTAAATTTATAAATGAAATATTAATTAAAAAATATTATATTGATAATTATATGATTATATCATCTGAACATCTACATATATAACACATCGGGATTCCTGTGAATGATATAAAGAAAACAGAAGCTGTAGTGGCTGTAATGAGTAGTGATTCTGATATCATGGTTCTCCTACTTATTTCTATTATCTTGATCTTATCTCACATATAAATTCCTTTAATCTTCACTTTTTGGAGTTTATCTTGGTCTTGGTCTATGGAAAACCCTAGTGATGCTACCTCCCATCCATGATCGAAAAAATGATACCCATAAGAAATAATTCTACTAGATGATGTAGTTTATTCAATTTTATTTACTAATTTAGTAATATAGTCACATTTATTTATACCTTTTAATTCAATGTTCACATTACAGTATTCATATTTGAAATATAATGTGGTTTATTTTTTTATATTATTCATGTAAAACAAGCTATCATGATGTTAAAGTATTAAACTTTCTAGGGTGTTGCACATTTTTATAGGCTATAATGGTAGATTAGATAATTTAGATCTAATTCATTCTGATTATTTTATAGTATATTTTAATGAAAGAAACTCCCTAGTTATTGTAGATTCTATTATACAGGTTTGTTCCTTGGATCCTCAAGAGATCGCTCCATCTTCAAGTGTAAAAATCCAAAAACGTATATATGAGTGATGCTCCTAATTATTACTCTAGATTTCATGAAAAATAACTCTAACATGCTTTTGTTTCCACTTGAATAGATACTATAATATGTAGTACCCTGAATATTTTTGAGTACTCTTTTAACCACATCCCATTGTACATAACCTGGATTAATTGTACACATTCTCAACATTGGAACAATATATGAAATATCAGGCCTTGTGTTTTTCATATAATTTAATAGATACTAGATAAACCTTACATATTAAAGTTTTTAAACTACCCTTCCAGGATTTTATAGTGACCTTATAATTCTCTATATTTCATGAAAAATGGAATTTTAATAAGGATATTTTTTTGGTTTGGTGAAGGGGTATATTGTAAAACAATAATTTTGAAATAAAATTAGAAGGTGGGAAGGAATTTAGTATGTATAATTACATATGTAATGATGCTTAAATGGGGGTTGGACGAGTCACATAAGCAATCTAGAATCCTAGGACCAGAGTTGGGGCTATAGTCTTAAGCTTTGACACTAATGGCTAGCTGGTATAGGCCCATCGGATATCCAATGACCTTGAACGTTTCTATGAAGTATTTTAGGCTATCTTTATGGATAGTGATCCCGGTACTAGCTAGCATTTGGACCATTGAATAGGTGGTAGAGACCAGTGTCTCACTGGTGGCCTCTAAGAGGGGTTTAAATTGGGGGAAGCATGCTTATATCACATAAGTAAACCCCTTCTCTTATTATCTTGTATCTTATTCCCATGGTGGTTCAAGAACACCCCCACTTGAACATTTTCTACCTCTTCTCCTCCAAGGTGGATTAACATTGGTTCTTTTCCCTTTACAGCACCTCCACATATGATATGAAGCTAGAGGTAAGACTATACATTCGATTATAATCTTTTTATTTCAATGTCTTACACTATATAGATATTATAGTCTAATATGCCCAATTTTTCAGGATATTTTTCCAGTTTCCATATTTCTTATATCGGGATAAATTTTTTGTTTATACTCAACATATAGGATTGTATAAGGCTGAGGTTGGTGGTCTTTAAACCTATATAATAGTCTCATAATTGTTTTCATAGTATTCATGATGTTGTTAATCCATCCATTTAGTTTCATGACCATTTTTTAATTAATTATTTTAAATTTGAGGTTAGCTTATTATAATTCCATTTTTAACATGCCTGGAACCATTGAAAAATGATAGTTCCTTGAGGGATGACCTTAGTTTGATTTAAAATATTTTTAGGATTAGGATTAGTAATGTTTACATAATTTTAAAGGTTAAGTGAGAGTTTTAATTTGAATTAATGGTCGAAAAATCAAATTTCATAACCATGAATAATAATGAATGGGTTTGTCCTTTGAGTTGACCTTTGGGGTTTTCAGTATTGAATTATAAAATTGAGTAGACCCTTGTGATATGTCTGAGGAAAAGAAAAGTATTGTTTTTAAAAATGATGAATTAGGGTTAAATTAATTTTTTAAAGGGAAATTGGATTATGGAATGACAATCATATATGGTAGAATTTTGAATAGTTATTATGAAAAGGGTGTTAATTTTTTTAAAGTGAGTTATTGTCTTTTTAATTAAAATGAATCTATAATTTATGTTGTTAGTTAAATAGAGTTTTACTAGGTTTCCTATAATTAATTTTATTTTATTTCTTTTTAATGACACCCTATATGATCAATAAATGGAAAATGATAAGAAATTTCTAAGATTGAAGTTATATTAAATGGTTTCATAGGACATAATAATGATTATGGAATTTATTATATATTTTTTCTTGTGTAAATTATTATTATCGGTGGAATG
This sequence comes from Viscum album, assembly GCA_963277665.1. Classification (NCBI taxonomy): domain Eukaryota; kingdom Viridiplantae; phylum Streptophyta; class Magnoliopsida; order Santalales; family Viscaceae; genus Viscum; species Viscum album. Next base: position 467,310,079 of record OY728160.1, on the reverse strand, counting down.
CCTTGGGTTTCATCACTTTGATTTTGTTTGAGATATAAAATGGGTGAGATTCCTTGATTTAGTGTGGATTCTATTAGGAGATTCACTTTAATTCCATGCGATGATGCCTCATTGTATTAAAGGAGTTAAAAATCTAAAGAATTCCAAGAGCTACCTTGGATTACCCATTGATTCATAAGTGTGAATGTCTCATGGTGTCTCCCATGATCATTTAAGTGATTTATTGCGTATTGAATTCACTGTATTAATTATTTGGATTCTCTTAGGGTACCATTGTGAATTTTTAGAGGTAATCTCCTTGGTTTTGGATTCATTTTATCAAATATAATACCATGGGTGTGTACCTAGATTTCGATAAAACCTGATACTCTGAAATTGTTGGACATATGTACACTTGGAATTGGATTCCATATATTCTCCTTGATGATACTTAGAATAATTTCTTTGATGACATCCATGAATTATTAATGTATTGGTTGAATGGGAATTACCTATGGAACACCAATATATTTCTCATGTGATTTCTTATATGTGGTATCCTTAGTGGTATAACATGGAACCAGATGTGCTATATATTATAACATGGATAGAGATAATTAATTATTTGATGAAATGGGTAAGTCTAATCTGGGGTTTCACCGTTGAGCTTGAGATCAGTGGTTATGTTTTTATTCCTACATTTAATTACATGGTCTTTTGGTAATTTATTATTACTATCACTTCCCCATGAACATGTTTTATGGAATGGTAATTTTAGGAACACATTTGGTGGTGGCCTATTGAATTGTACTCACACCATACTCAGGCTTCTAGGGAACATGAGTACCCATGTTGAATAATATATTTTTACTAGTTATAGTTTTAGGGAAAAAAATTCTCTTTGTTTTTCTAGGCATGCTTCGGTAGAGTATGGAAGAGGGGATAGGGAAATACTTGGGGTTAGGTTTGGATGAGTTCTTAGTTTCAATTTTTTTGGTATCTTATTTCACCTTGTATATGATATTTATCAATGGATATTGTAAGTATATGTCATACAAATCATGGTTATATAAGGTGATGTTTAAATCATTTAGTGCCACTTTCCCCATCTTATTTATGATGCTAATATGTGATGATTTAGGATTGTTATTATTTCTATGTTATTGTAACTCTAACCAAGGGGTATAGTATCCCCACATTATCCCTGTGACCCTCATAGCTAGTAAACAACCATTATCATTTATGTATGTGAACTTGAGACCAAATTCCACTACTAGTCTGGATAATGTTCATAGTGAGCCAGGGTGAGGCCTAAAAAATGGTATCAGAAGATATTTATTTTTCATAAATTTTTGGGAATGTTAAAAAGAATTATAGTAGTGTGTAGAAACATATTAATGAGCCCATTCAAGGGAGTTATCAACTCACGCATGGGTGAAACCCCATGTTATCATGGATGGTAATTATTTTTCAAGGAATTTGTTTATTACTATCATATCTCTTTCACCACAGGTGAGAAATATGATTGTTGATATTATAATTCACGGGAGTACAGAACATGGAAAAATATTGTACATAACCAACATGGGTAAACCTAAAATACACCCAATACTAGTAGTATATACATCCTGAGGCATGTTCCTAATCACCACTGGCTAGAGACACATATTAGGGAGTAAAGAACAACCCCTTGGGAATGGTTTCACCAATGGAAAATAGAAATTTACCATCCCTAGATTGTTATGGACACACCGACATAATCAGTATCAATGAACAAATATAAGAACATTTAAGGTACAACATCAATGTCTAAATCATATACCATAAACAACATCATATCATTATATACAAAACATGCCACACGGAAGACATATATATGGTATCTCAGGTCTAAAACACGAACCCAAAGATGGGGAAAGAGACTAAACATGTCTAGTACATCCAACCCAAAAGTAAAAAACCCAAAATATATCCTCACAATACAACCCTATGAGACCATGTCTCCTTTTTGACATCATGGAAAATGGTATTCAATAAGATACATCTATATACCTGATTCTGTTTCCTTTAAATATTTTATTCAAAATAAAGTCAATATACACCCAAAGGCATATAAAGGGAGTGAGGAAAAATCCCACTAAGATACCACTATTAATCTATTTAATTATTTTACATAATTACAATCTTTAAACCAGTTGAAAAACACATTTTCCCCAACTAATTCACTTTGAAAGCAATTCATTTTAAATCAACCACTAGAAATACCTTTTTGTTTTATCTTAAATAAAAATTGATTTCCAAAAAAATATTAATAAGGATCAACAAACAAATATATGACACATGACCTGAACATTCTTGGTCTTCTAAAATAAGGAATAACAATGAACAAGCATGAACATCATCATCACATAACCAACTAAACATACACGGCTATAACACATGATGTCACATCAAACAAATCACAAAAATAATGCATAAAATCATCTAAATTAACCCTATATGAGTAATGTGAAATGAGGGTTCTAACTATAAGGTTATAAGGTGAGTTTATCAAAATATTGGTTTTTCTAGTGGGCTAAATGATCTGGAAGCTCTCGTATTCATCATTGGGACCAACTCTAAGATCTCCCCCAATATCTTGGTCAAAAAGTAGAAGCCTTATCAATCTTCTTCAGCAAAGGCTCTCAATGTCCCTTAGGTGTCATGTAGAATATATCTTGGTCTTAAACTCTAAAGGATCTCATAGTCCCTTAGAAAACACATGATCACACCCCAGGTATCCCATGTACTACTCAATGCCCAAAGTAATCACATAACAAGTTCAATACATCAATTTCATTTCCCAATCCATTATCAATACACAAACCAACCCATTTTAAAGAAGACATTTCACAAATAAAATAAATTTATAAAACCTCACTATAATTTCATTTCAACCAAAAAATCTATTTTTATTCAACTCACAAAACACTTGGAGTGCATATAAAAAACTCCCATTATAAAAACCATGTTAAAAATAAATTTTAAATATGAAATCATGGATCACATCTAACATGGAATGAAAATTAATAATAAATCACATTAACGGTAAATTAAGAAAATATAAACCAAATTCAATTAATAATTCAAAGGTAATCAATGGAACATTCCCTTAAATAGATACACATACCTTAGAAATGGTTTCAAACTCATCGCCTTCAACGAACACCACCCGATTTAAAAAAAGGCCTCATACACATAATCAAAAAATAAAAATAAAACCAAACAATAAATTAAAACCTTTGTATTCTGATATCCCACCTACTATATATTCAACATTTCATATAAAATTAATAACAATGTAATGGGATGGGAATTTATGAAGAAACCTTAAATAATAAGTCTTACCTCAAGTAAAAATACCATGGATCCATGGATAATGCACCAAAAGAGAGGGGATAGAATCTACAAATTTTAGGGAAGTAGTTTTTCCTAAAAATTGATAGGATAAAAATATATAAAGGATAAAAATATATCAGGTTCACTTTGGTACAAATTACTAATTTAAATGAGATACACAATTTGAAGGGTTTTTCTACATGTTTATGAAAACACTGAAACAACCATGTAGGTAATCCAGCCTCCCAAACACCATGTAACATGGTTACTTGTAGGCCATTCATGATATTAAAAATTATTCTCAAAATATTTAAAATCACACTAACACCCAACCATCCACCCTCACATGGTCAGTTTCACTGTTAAAAAAACCATACACCATCGTGCTCCAAGTCCTGTTTTCCCCAAAAAATTATCTTTGTACCCCCAACACTAGAAAACAATAGAATTAAATAAAAAAAATATAATAACTACAAAATAGATGTACCAATAACGTAGTGGGTTTCAAAAACCTCCCACCATGACACATTCTTCCCCCATGAAGTTAACATGAATTATTAAGAGAAATTATGTGATTACCCTAATCCCTCCCTAAAGATTCCCACTCCCACATCTTAAAGTTATCATCAAAACATTTATAAATCACATAGACCAAAGGGATATAACTACCATGGAGGACCTTGTTTTGAAAATACATTATACGAACAAGATTCTCTATAATGGTGGAATTAGGATTAGTCTCAAATTCTTCCCACTCTATCACATGATATGGATCTAGATGGTATCACTTTAACTCGAATACATGAAAGATTTAATCGATAGATCCATCCTTAGTGGAAAATTCAACTGATAAGATACCTTTATATGATGTTCCATAACTCAAAATGTCCTGATGTAATACAGCCCCAACTTTCCATTCTTTCCCAAAAGATGGTACCCAAAAAATGATATATAAATAAACAACTGATCCCCAACATCAAACTCCAATAAGTGATATTCTAAATTAGGTTATTACTTATGATTACTTTTATTTTTATCTCACCTATTCTAAATAAGTTGAATTATTTTTTTCTATCTCTTGGATGATACTCATCCTTAATAAGGAACACTCACCCACCTCCACCTAATACAGTGGGGAATGGAATGGCCACCCTTAGAAAGCCTAAAATGGGAAAATACTAATTTTGTTCTGAAAAATGTTATTTTATAAAGACTTATGAAATGATAAGTGCATCTCCCATAAACTAATAAAGTCAAGATCACATGCTCTCAGCATTTCCTCATGGGTCTAGATGGTCCACTCAGACCGACTATCCATCTTTGGTTTATATTTGTTACTCAACCCCAGCTAGAATATCAATGAATCCAAGATTACCTTCTAGAACCAAAAGGTGAAACATGAATCCAAGTTATAAATCATAGTTTTTTGAACTATTTAATGACTTAAAACATCTCAAACACATCGGTGACCACGATCCTCAACCATTATTATTTCTTTGATGGGAATAAATTTGTATGATTTCATCAAATGGTTGAAAAATACCCATATAGCTATTTTCCCGCTCATATATTGAGGGATACTAATAAAAATTCATTGATAAATCAACCCACATCTACATCAGAATAGAGAGTGGTTGAAACAACCCAGATTATATTTGGTGCTCTTCTTTAATCCATAGGTAGGTCAAACATTAGTATAAAAATTCCATAACAGACTTCCTCATCCTAAGAAACCAATACCAATATATCATCGTATGAAATATCAAGGTTTTCTTTGGGTGTATGACCCAAATGGAATGATGTTCCCCATTCATCAAACCCTACCTCGAGACCAATAGAACCACCATCAACTTCATGGAGAGTAGAGAGCCTTCAGGAGACTATGACTAATCACTTGAGGTCTCTCAACTATTTATTATTTTATTAATCTATTGGAACTTAGGGTCAGATAATTAAACTATTTTAGAATGAAAAATAAGAAACTGTGTGACCTTTATATTACTCAATAACACATTTTGCACATACTCCAACACCTCTATATTTATAACATATAATAGGCACATTAGACCCCACTCATCAACCAATTCCCAATAATTATACACTAGAATCTTCCTAATCAAGACTTCAGTGACCACATTACATTCTTGGGTGTATAAGAAATGTAAAAATTAAAAGTATAAATATACTCTAACCAGTTTATTTGTATGAGGATCAATTCCCTATGGGATAATATGTAATTCATGAATTTATTATTCGAATAGAGTTTAAAATTATCCATATAGATGAAATGAATCCATGTCTCTATTTCATTAATCACATCTTCAAATTCTAGGTCATGGGTTGATAATTCTTTTAATGTGGTAATAGATACCACAGGACATAGGACATTTCACTGTAATACTACATCATAACACACACCAAACCCATATAAGAGGCATCACAATACACAACAGAAGCTCTATCTATCTTGAGAAGAACAAAGAATAGAAAAATTATCAAACTATTTTAAAAATGCACAAAATAGTGATAGAACTTCTCATCCTAACAAAACTTCACCCGTTTTATGGTCATAGTTGTAAAGGGAAAATACGTCAAGGAGATGTCTTGAAAAAAGTGATTACAATACCTATCCAAGAACAAAAATCATTAGATCTCATACAAATACTTGGTCTTATCCCAATACTTGACTACTCGAACCATATTAGGATCAAATGAAACTCTAGTTTTGGATGTCACGTGGACAAACATATTTACTTTATAAATTCAAAAACAGAATTTGAATAGCTTTTCATATAGACGATGGTCCCTCATGACTCCTAAAAAACATCATTATGACCAACATGTTCCTCCTTTACCCAAGAATATAAAAAATGTTGTGGAATATCTGGTTCATCAACTCCATGAAGACCACTAGAGAATGGATAATACCAAATGGAATATCGAAATACTCAAAATGCATGTTTCAAATTTTAATGGTGGTAATTGGGAAACCTTATTATCAAACCCTAAAATGGAGGAACCTAAATATCAAATCAATATTTCATAACCAATTGAATCCTATTAGCTCATTAAATAGATCATCATTTCTATGAATCTAGTATTTATTCATTATGATAACCTGGTTAAGCGTACAATAATCAATGAAACTCCATAGATACTCATATAACTTATTTTCAAATATAACCAGTGAAAGAATGGTATCGATAAATCCCTTACCCTTAAGGTCCTCTAGCAAAAGTTTCAACTCTTTCAGCTCATTTGGATATATCTATCATGATGGCAAGGAAATGGGGCTCATTCAATAGAGTAAATTGATGGTGGACATTATCTCTCATTTGGGAAGTAATCTCAAAAAATATTCTAGACACACAATTGGGTACCCTTCCATGACCATTTAAATAAATACCTATAAAAACATCTCTAAGGCATCGAAGAACATCATGGAAAACATACAAAAAAAAATTCATCTACAAAGGAATTAGTCCTCCCATCCAGACCATGGATCCCACTCACCCTGGAAGATGTGAGTCCTCTCATCAGGAATAATAAATTAGAACCTATGGTGATATTGTTCAATATGTACCTTCAATCTAATAAACCAAAAAATTTATATAATAATTTTGAAAACATACAAGACTACTATGGGGAAATCCAGAATAACTTCTATGTTAGCAACCAAAACACAACACTATGGGAACATAAAATACATCTTATTCTTCCTACCCAATGGGGTAGGAAAATCCATAACAAAAGGAATTAACTTCATTGATGAACCCAAGTAATATTTCATCCTTAGTGAAATAAAATAAGGGGATTTACCTATTTTAAAAAGCACAAATTTCATGGATGAAAAAATAAACATGGTACCACTCATTGTGTTTGTCCAAGAATTTGAGTCCTCCGATAACACATCGGATGTATGAAGACATCTCGAATCATTCCCTACCTAATACATCTATTCAAATTAACAACATTCCTTACTCTATTAGTGACATACTTCACCCTTTTAATCATCTTACTACACCTAATAAAACTTTAATAGGGTGAATCCTACACCACTCCCTTTTACAAAATCTAGAAAACATCATTTAAGATGAAATGAATTCTCACGCCATTAGAACATAAATAGAGCCTCTCAGAAGCATGGATTAATATAACCAGACTTCCCACACTAATAAAATATGACCATCTTATTCCATGCATAATACAGTTTTTTATACCCAGTTACTATTGAGAAATCTTACCATTTCATTGATGAGATTCATCCCACGTCCTATTCTAACAAGATAATGAGATCTGGACAACATCCCCTAAAGGTACACCATTGAGACCTATTTTCCTTTTCATTTATACATTATCCATTTATACTTTTTAACCACCTCTAAATAGGTTGGTAAAAAGATAATAATAATGATGGACATGATCTAAAGAATCCAACCAATTTAAAATTGTCAATAATTGAGATAGTTCTTCATATAGATATCTATAGAGACATCAACCAACCCGAAAAACCAAGAAGTGTACTTGAGCATTGAATGGTTATCTTTCTCCCATATTAAAAACTCATAGATCCTTCGATGTCATCATGGTATCACAATTGGGATACCTATTGAAGGATTCTATGAAAGTGGTCCTTGTGAGATCCTCATGTTTACTTTGTTTCACCACTGATTCCCACCACTTTTACCCAGTCCTTCTAGTATAAAAGTAGAGAAGAAAAATTTTGATTTCTAAGGGGTATTTAGGAACTCAAATATCCACTCAATATGATCCAACTACTCCGTAATTTAATTTGTTCCCTTTTCTTCATAGAAACCTAGTGGGTTATTCTGAGTATACTCCTGATCATGGTCCACATTCCATGTTTACTCCTGAACACTGATCTGGCCCTTGGATTAGTTCATTAGGATAACTAAATTTACCAAAACTTGATTAATATGTACATTATCCGATAGGAAATTCTCCATATCACCCTCTAAAATCCTAGAAAAAGACCTTCTAGGAGGCACTGTCTATAAAGCACAAAACACAAGATCAATCAATACACAATTGAATCTTATAAAGATTCATTAAATCCAAAATAACCCCCTAAAATAGATTTCAATAAACAACATTATCATTAATAACATATTCTATTGAAAATGGGATGGAATTATCAAATTTTGTTACATTTTTTCAAATTACATGGTTTAGATGCACTGTTAGGAAAACTGTACGTGTACCGTGTGGGTGTCATTGGGAGGGGAATAACAAGGTTTTTTGGTCTACACATGGATTCTACTAACCATGCTCATAAACTATACTATTATCCAATTATTACATAATTTCTCCTAAAAACTCAAAAATAACTAATGTTCTCACCCTATAACTCATAATTTAAAAATAAAACACATAAAATCCAAATTAAACATCCCATAATTGGAATTAAATCCTAAAAAAATACTAGAACACCCATGGTAACTTGAGGTTATTCCTTTAGAGTATATAAACATGAACTCCTTTATTCATACCTTTCAATAATATGTTCTCTTAAATATATTATACCACTAAACCACAAAAAATTATCCTCATCAGATTCCATTTTGTTTTGAATTCACTCAATTTGACTCACCCAATCCATCAAGCCAGTTTTCCTCATGGACTGAGGAACGTTCTTGATTTCCATGGGTTAAAAAAAGTTCCAGGCATGAAAAATGACTCATTGGGTACAATTTCAACCATAGAAAACCAATATGACCCATCCATGGAATTTGATGTCTAGACCAACATAATTATATTCAATGAGAAAAAAATATATAATCAATGTAAAATGGAAATGATTAAAGAAGATATCATAAAAGATATCAAATAATCATATAAATAACATTCCATTCTGGAGACATATACATGGTATCTCAAGTTAGGAACTTAAACCAAAATATGGGGAAATAGACTAAAATTTTTAAATACATTCATCCCAAAAGAAAAAACTCCAAAAAAATCTCTTCATGAGCAAATTTTATGAGAGAAATTCTCCTCCATCAAAATAGGGATAATGGTAATTAAGGATCGCCTCATATATGCATGGTTACTTGTGTCCTCCAAACCAAGGTCAATATAGGTATAATGAAATATGTAGTTTAGGATGTACCACGTTTATTAGGATTCTAGCAAGAATCTTTTTAATGATTTTAAAAAATGAAACCCATTTAACTAGTTTGAAAACACATTTTAGAAAAATAATTAACTTTTATATCATTGAATTTTAAATCAATAACATGAAATATATTTGTTTTTATTTAAGTAAATCATGCTTTGAATAAAATATTAATGTGGATAAATAAATAAATATATTCCACATGGGATGAACATGATCAATCTTCCCAAAAAAAATTAATAATAAGGACAAATCATAAACATCTTCATCATATAACCAGATAAATAAAAATAAGCATAATATATGATATCACATCAAACAATGGACAAAAATAATGCATAAAATAAAGTTAATGAATCCAAAAATAATTAAATGCACTTAGGAATCAATTCATATGGTTTAATATGCGTGTGTGTCTAAATATAATATTTTCTAGAAAACTTAATAATGTGGAAACTTTCACGGTCTTCCCCAGGCCTAAATCATAGAGCTATCACAGTCTCTTGTTCTCTTACTCCAAAAATGTAATTTTTCTTAGTATTCTTCCATAATATAACTCATGGTACCTTGGGAGATAGACATAATATCTCCTGTAATTCTCCCACCCATAATCTTTATTGGTCCCTAGGACAACACACACTCACAACCTGGGTATCTCATGTGCTACTTAATGTCAAACATAATCACAAAAAAAAATTCCATAAATAAAATCCATTTCCAAGACATGTCGGTAAAAAAACATTCCCATTTGGATAAAATATGTTTCCCAAGGTAAAATAATTTCTAAACCCTATTTCTAAATCCATTTACACCCATAAAACTATTTCTGATAGATTTCGTCAAACACATGAAGTTTACTTAATCCACCTCACATTCAAAACCCTAATTCAATCCATAAATTTCCAATATTAAACCATGGATCACATCAAAGATATAAAAAAAAATTAAGCATTAGTATTTTTAATGGAAAAATAACAAACATAAACCAAATTAAATATGGATTTCTAAGGTAATCCATGGAAAACACCCTTAAATTGAGAGACGTACTTAAAAAATTGTTTCAAAATCATTACCTTTGACAACCACCATCTGATTTTTGAAAAAGAAGGCCCTATACAACTAGACCATAATAAATTAAAACAAAACCCTATTAAAACCATTGTAATCATCTATCCCACTCACTAGGGCTTCATGATTACTTAGAAATGAAAAGAAAAATAAGAGAAGGAAGAAAGATGGTGAAACCTTAAAGAATAAAACATAACTCAAGTCAAAACACATTAGATCCATGGGGAATCCACTAAAAGAGACATTGGAGAATCCCCCAAAAGAAGGCCCTTTATGAGTCAAGTCATGTTTTCCCCAAGAAATTAAATGTTTGACCCCAATCACCTAGTAAAACCATGAATTAAATAGAGGACAAGTAAAAACTGAAAAATATTTATACCACTAACCTGGTGGGTGCAATACTTGTGGAACGAGAGGGTGCCTGTGTTCATCCATCATGATAGGTACATAGGTCATGTGTATTGCCTTTATGATTCCAATGATTGATATATATGTTTTTTGGGATATATATAAGCCTATGATTTTATTTATCTTTTTTATTACGCCTATGGATTATGAATATTAACTAGTAATAAATGGGTTTGGTTATTTAATGTTCCTACGTGTTTTATAAGGTGTTTTCCAATATAATAAAATGATATCATCATACTTGACTAACTCATAGGATGATGTCTTGATATATATGTAGAAATAAATGGATTTTTTTGAATGGCCTTGATTAAATATGATTTTAGTACGTAATATATATGGTGATTCCCTTATAGCTTGTAAATAGACATTTATTTAATCAAGCCTTGGAAACTTGAATAATATTGATGGACCCTAGAAAGAGTGAATGTTATTTTAGAATCAAAATAATGTTCACTTGGTTCCGAACATGATATTTGAATAATTTTGGTAATGTAAATCCCTTACAAATGTGATTCATTTGGGAAATGATGGATGGATCAAATAAAATTTCATCAAGAAACATATCAGGTGTTTTCCTCATAACTTGTCAATAAACTTCTATGTAACTAACCCTATGATTTGATCTTTTTTAAATGAATATGTCTTAAAAATATATTTTTATAAATGTATGATCTTTAAATGAATAAGGTGGTTTAGAGGCCCAATGATCATGGCTTGACTCTATGTATGGGTAGTGGGGGATACTATGAGTGCTAGAGCTATGAGTTTTCATTGTTATGTGTTGAGATGGATCAAATGGTGTGGTGTGACCTAGTATATGAGGTGATGACTAGAGTAAGGGTTGTGGTACTAGAAGATCAACCCGAAATTATGGAACCTATATGATGTGAATGGATGTCTTGAGACCCTTGTGACCTATGCCAATCCTGAATGTTGTTGGGGCATATTAGGTTTATATACTTTCATGATACCTTGAGATGGATGTTTGGAACGTTTAAATGTCAGGTGACATTGATATGGGAATAGTGGGGTATTGTTTGTGGTTCATGATCTATGTTAGTTTCACCCTTTTTGTGTCCATTAGAAGTAACTCGTGTTTAGTGAGTCAGTGTTGTTGGATGTGAGAGTAACCCACGACAGGGGTCCCTATTAATTGAATTCCTTTAGATTTATGAGGCATGGGTGGATTCCTTGGATTATATATTTTGATCATATTTTATTCTTCTTATTTTTATGTAGTTGTGGTTGATCACCCATAGTTATAGTGCCAAATATAATCTATATTTGAATGGTAGGATCATTCATATGCCTAGACCTGATAGTTGAGGATGTGTTCTAGGTGCACAATTACCACATAAGTAAGAAGTTTTCTGTTATATAAATGACACCTGGGATGATAGATGGGCATGTTCTGGGACTTGATTCATGTATGGTGATAGGTATTTTTTATGATACCATCTGGGATTCCTATTGTTAGTGGATGAAAAATGACATGATCATGGTTTGTTCTTTTGTTATGTGATTGACCGCAGTATCAGTGATGATCTTGGGACACGGTGAGATTTGGAAATGTGAGAGTGAGCACCCATTTTCTTGATGCAATATAAGTGGTATGCTTGGGGCTTGAATCAGTGCATGTTAGGGGTGACTAGTTGTGTGATATAAGAAACATTATTCATTTAATAGTTGTAAATGTGAAATCACATGGGGTACTAGTTCTTAGTACCAAGATTTCTAGTTTAGGGACATATTAGTAGAATACCTAGCCATATCGAGTTCGATATATGTATCCAATATCATGGTGTTAGTAGGTATGGTTTCATATAGTTTTTTAATGATTCCAACTGGTATGTGGGTGTGTGTTGGAACTTGGATGAACCCAAATTTACCCTACATGAATAAGTGATCATTGAAGTACATGTATTGGTCGAATCTATAGGGACTGAAGAAGAAACCTTGAGACACTACGATTGGATGCAATATTGGGATGTTTGGGTATAAAGTGGCCAACTATGGTGTTTATTTATTTGATGAAATGATGATTTAATTTAAATAACAAAGAAAAAAAATAAAAAAAATACTTGAATTAAAACAATTAATTAAGATGATTAGATCCTAAGTTGTCACTAGGTCTTGAATGGATATTTTTTTTCTTTAGACTTTCCGTTCATTGGTTCAAGAGGAATCCATTAAATGAAATAATTAACCAATATTATTCTCTTATTTAATCCATACAAAATTTGATGGATAATAACTAATTCACTTTTTTGTTCTCTTTCACGATCACTCTAAGGAATAAGATCATACTATCACTCAGAATGTGACGTCGTTTATGTTAGTGAAGACAAATAATAAGATAAATCCAAGATAAGAACTCTTAAAATGAAGATCAGATTTAAGAATTTATCAACATCAAATAACATTCAATACACCCCATAAAACTATCTAGTATTAACCTATTCAATGTTTTCCCTCCATTTATGTTATTCTTCCAATAGAAGTTGGTATTTGTCTTAAAGAAGTGGGATTGAAGAAGAAATTGTTGGTCGGAGTGGATACTCAAGAGGGGGTGAATTGAGTTCCAATTAAAATTTTCTGTTAAAAACAATGTTCATTTAAAATCCCCCTATTTCAAAAACAGATTAAACTGTAGTGAATTTATACTGATTATAAAGGTTCAATTAGTTTCTCAAAGATTGATTAGTTCTCAGTTAACTTAATCATATGATTAAATTAACTTTTTTAACTAACTTACTGGTTTATAATATATATAAACACTTGCGAGTTTAACTATCAATGTAGCTTTGAAGACAAATTATATTTCAAAGTAATAGCAGTGGAATATGAAATAAATATATAGTATGGATATAGTATGTAGCTAAACACAGATAATTAACCAAGAGGTTCAGTCTCAAGCCGAGACATAGTCCTCTCAAAAGTTTATATAAAAATGATCCACACCCTGGATCGGGGTTAACAACAATGAACACACTGTCCAGGTCACAAGACCTCTACCACAGTTCTGCGTGGGGAAACAAACAACAGATTGGTGCTGTCCAGGTCTCACATGACCTCTACCACTATCCACAGTGGGAAATGAAGTGTAAAAAGGTTTGCTGAGGATTTACAGATCCTCCAGTGAAAGTACATGAGTCAGTGTGTGTGTTTAATACAGCATATAACACACACTTCTCGAAATGTAAAAAAAATGTATCACAGAGCAGAGATGTAGAGTTTAGAAATGGCTCTGGTGATTCTAGTGTAGCTCTGGACTCTTTTGTATTTGGTCAGAATTTATTTTGAGTCCTCTTCTCATTTTTTTGAGAAGAAGAGTGTCGTATGCTTCAGGTTCAAAGGAAGTGAGATGTAGTCGATGAAGTTCTTCAATGTTCTTTTGTATGCACAAAAATCTTCTTGAGTAGGCTTGATTGTGTATGAGGTTCTGTTCTGCTTGGTTCTTCCTCTTCTTTCTTTCCTCTATATTCTTATTGTGTTCTTTTGTCAACTCTACCGTTCTTCAGCAGAGTCTTCTTCTCGTATTTATGTCACGTGCTTCGGAAGACAGAAAAAGTTTCCTTTCCGCAGGTACGAGGTACGGTTTCCTCACATCCGACAACCTTTATTAATTAATTGACAGAGCTTTAAAATATACCTAATATGACCGTTGGTTAGATAAAATAAAGATAAAGATAAAGAAATTCAAATAGTTGTTTATGACTATTGAAGAATCAAGTGATCGGTAGGTCATCAACATTAGTGATTAATGATCGGTGACTCAGATAAATCAGCATCAGTGAGTCAGACTGATCAGCATCGGTCTGTCATCTGATCGGTGAGTCAGTTTGATCAGCATCGGTCTGTCATCTGATCGGTGAGTCAGTTTGATCAGCATCGGTCTGTCATTTGATCGGTGAGTCATTTTGATCAGCATTGGTCTGTCATTTGTTCGGTGAGTCTGATGATCGGTGAGTCTAATGATCGGTGAGTCTGATGATCGGTGAGTCTGATGATCGGTGAGTCTGATGATCGGTGAGTCATTTTACATCGGTGACTCATTTTTCATCGGTGACACATTTGCATCGGTGAGTCATTTTGCATCGGTGACTCATTTTGCATCGGTGAGAAATTTTCATCGGTGAGTCATTTTGCATCGGTGAGTCATTTGCATCGGTGAGTCATTTTGCATCGGTGACTCATTTTTCACCGGTGAGTCATTTTGCATCGGTGACTCATTTTGCATCGGTGAGTCATTTGCATCGGTGAGTCATTTGATATAGAATCGGTGCTTCCGATGTCTGTTGATATTGAATCGGTGTGACTGTTGTCCTTTGATATTAGATCGGTGCTTCCGATGTCTGTTGATATTGGATCGGTGCGACCGTTGTCCTTTGGTATTAGATCGGTGCTTCCGATGTCTGTTGATATTGGATCAGTGCGACCGTTGTCCTTTGATATTGGATCGGTGCTTCCGATGTCTGTTTAATCCAGAAGACTTCCAAAATAGTTTGTGAGTAAATAAGCATAGTCAAAAACATGATAACAGATTCATTAACAAATTGTAATTAAGTTTATGAGAAATCAAACCAGATTAAGCATTATTGATATGTGATGATTTGTGATTATTAAAACATCAATCATAGATATGAAATCAACAATCTTCCAGAGGGCTCAACAATCTCCCCCTTTTTGATAATCACAAATCTTTTTCATAAAATATAAATAATATGATATATAATTAATAAAAACATAATGAGAATTAAATCATAAAGAGAATAAATATAAAGAGATATACAAATCTCCCCATTAATTTAAATTTCCCATATATATTATACAGATTTCTCCCCCTGAGATATATACATCTTTTCTCCCATATATCATTCGTTTTCTTCTCCCATATATCATTCTTTTTCTTCTCCCATTCTTCTCCCATATATCATTCTTTTTCTTCTCCCATATATCATTCTTTTTCTTCTCCCCCTTTGGGATAATCAAAAAGGAGGGAAAACATATAAGGGAAAGTGAAAGTAAAAGCATTCAGCATAGAGTAGATAGGAAAAGAGAAATTCATAAAGTACAGAATATTAAAAGCATCACATTGGTCACCCTATCAAAAATAATACACAAATATTTGTTTGGATACAAAGGTGCTTTGCCTTTGTCATTGGGATCAATAGTGGGTAAGTTTGAAGGCTTGGAGGCAGGCTGGACTGGGCGAATCTGAAGTGGTGGTAGGATAACTCGGGCAGGTGCAGGAGAAGGTGCCACAGAGAGTTGTTGTTGAGAAATAGGAGCTGGATGAGAAACTTGCTGAGGGACTGGCCTTAACTGAGATAGAGCTTGAGCAACAGATAGCTGATTTGGAGCTACATAAGTGTCACTGAGAGGTTCAAAAGTAGGAACTACTATTTCAGTGGCATGGGCAGTCAAATAGGGCTTCAAAAGATGAATGAAGTCCTGAATGACTTCTTCTCCATACTTCATAGCTTTTTCAAAATCATCTTTATTCTCCATGAACTGGGCTAAGGAAGGGGTAAAATCTTGCAACTGATGAACTTGAGTTTTGAAGGCCTGAGTGACTGGAGGTAATTTCAGATTCTCTGCCAACACCTTGAAGTTTGCAGCCATTTCATGCTTTGTATAAATCTTGGAAAAGTAATTATCAAGTTTCTCTATGATCTCTTGTAGGGATTTCTTAGCATCTGCTGAATACACTGATGCCATTCTATGACTGTTATCACATAGATCATTCATCTTCCTCAAAGATTATAAATCAAGAATTTGTCTAACAGCAGCTAACTCATCATGCACAACTTCTCTTAGAGCTTCTAGCTCACGGGTAGTGATCTTGGTTACCTTGCCTGTACTGGCTTGGCCAACTATGTGAGTTAACTCAGCTTTCACCTTCCTCAGGTCAGACTTGTTGAGATGTTCAATCAAATTTCTCAAAACTTCCATCATACCAGAGATGGTTGATCGGAATTCACTGGATAGAGATACCAAGCCAGTGTGAAGATCCTTCATAGTCTGATTCAAAAAGGCTATATGCCTGCCAATAAGTTCACCAGTATTGGCCAGGTCTGGCTTCACAGCATTAGATACTCTTTGTGAGAAGGCTTCCAATGAATTTTCAGAAACTTGTAGAGACACTTGAGTAAGAGCATTAGAAATTTCTTCTCTAACTGTGGCTCTCACAGCGGTTAGCAATTTAATCTTAAACTTATGAAGATCAGCTTGAGAGATTCAAGAACTAGGTAAATTAACATTTGTAGGATCAACAGTAGGAACACACCTTGCTTCTTTTGGGAGGTTCCTCTGCACAGCTGCAGCAGATTCTGGCATTGCTTCTTCTTCTTCAGAATAATCTAAGCCCAACACAGCATAACCAGGGTAGTCATCCCAAACAGCAGCACACAGGGTGTATTTTGGTTTCTCATAGCTTGCTGTTCCACTGATTTTTGGTGAATCAACCTTGTCACTGATATGTATTTCTTGTTCTGACTGAGGTGATTCTATTTGATCTTCCGAAAGACCATCCACTGGTCTGTTATCACCATCAACACCAGCCTCAGCATCATCAGCATGTCCATCATCACTCTTCTCAGAAGCTTCACTGTGATATTCTTCAGTATCAGAATCTTCTTCATCACCAAGAATGGGTTCTGATTCTGGTAGGGCTAAGGGGGGACTAGCAGGTCCAAATTCTATTCTTCTCTTGGGACTAGCAGTGTCAGGATCACTCCTATCATCAGGAGATGAAATACATCCTTCCTCAGTCACAGCTTCTTCTTGTTCTTGGGCTTCGGTGGCTTCATCCTTTCCTTCTTCTTGCTCATCATCATCAGAATAAACCGGTTCCTCATTTGGTTTCAAGCCAGGGTCTCTCAAATCCTTTGTCCTCTTGCCATGATCTACGGGATTGTAGGCTTCATACAATTTATCTCCATCTGCAACCCAGCACTTCTTCCATGGATTACAATTGATTTTCATCCTCTTGCAGATCTCTTTGTTGAGACAGAAGGTATGATCTGTTTCATCAACTTCATCATCTTTATCAATACATTCTAGATTCTTGAGCATGGTAGATATCATCTTTGAATAAAACAAGGCAGTGGCTTTCTTGGACGGCTTTACCATTCCAGCTATGTGCACCATCACATATCTACACAAATTGATCTTCTCATGTGTTTTCAGAAGAAACAACAGGAAAACATCCTGGTACTTTACAGCAGCAAAATCTCCTCTCCTAGGGAAAAGTTGGTGCTGAATAAACATGAAAAGAAGTCTACATTCACCATCTAATTCTGAAGCTGTGATTCTCCATGACTCTCTATTTCCAGTCAGAAGATCTAGAGCTAATTCGTAAGAGAAGTAATCAGATGTTGGAGGAATATTCCCAGCATAATCCTCATATCGACCTTCATGAGGTACATTCAAGCACTCAGCCCACTGCTTAGATGAGAAGGATATTTTCTTTCCTTTTACCAAAGACGACATCCTGGAAGCCTCCACACCATCTAAAATGATTTCCAAATTCATATAGAACTCATGTACCAGCTTCAAGTAGTCTATTCGAGAGTTGTCAGAAAACCAGTCTATCTATCCTTGCGATTCAAGAACTTGCAGCAACAGTGACTTACTTGTCAAAAGCCACGCAGAGCTGACTTCTTTTTCTATAGCAACAATCCGAGTTTCCAGGTTCGGATTTACTGATCGTTGAGAGGTACTACTCGACTCGCCTCGAGCACGCTTTGAAGGTACAGGGCTATCCGGTCCTTTGCTCGGTCTCTTTTTCTTAGCCATTCGAGGATTTTGGGAAGGCAGGAGTTCGAAGGTTCGAAGTAGAGGGGAAGAGAGGTTGAAAGGTTCGGCGGGAAATGAAAGGTCAAAGGTTTATGGAAGATAAATAGCCGCGTATCATTTATTTTATCATTTAGGGTTACCATAAAACGTATAAAAGAAATTTACTAATTAATTACAATATAATAAAAAAAAGATCGGTATGACAGATCAGTTGCACAGATCAGTTTCATAGATCGGTTTCACAGATCAATTTCACAGATCGGTTTCACAGATCGGTTTCACAGATCAGTTTCAGAGATCAGTTTCACAGATGAGTTTCATAGATCAGTTTCACAGATCAGTTTCACAGATCAGTTTCACAGATCAGTTTCACAGATCAGTTTCACAGATCAGTTTCACAGATCAGTTTCACAGATCAGTTTCACAGATCAGTTTCACAGATCGGTTTCACATATCGGTTTCACAGATCAATCATACACAACTCTTGTTTAATAAATTTCATTCTTTCAGAGCATAATGGCTTTGTGAATATATCAGCTAATTGATGTTCAAACTAATAAATTTTAAAGAAATATCACCTTTTTGATAATGATCTCTTAGAAAGTTATGTATGACATCAATGTGCTTAGTTCTAGAGTGAGACACAGGGTTCTTAGATATATTGATTGCACTAGTATTATCACAGTTAATTGAAGCATGTTTAAGATCAAATCCATAATCCAATAAAGTGTGTTTCATCCACCGAATTTGTGCACAGAAACTACCAGCAGCTATGTATTCTGCCTCGGCAGTAGACAATGCAACTGAGTTCTGTTTCTTACTACACCATGATACTAGGGATTTTCCAAGAAAATGAAATGTTCCAGATGTGCTCTTCCTATCTAACTTACATCCAGCAAAGTCAGCATCTGAATAGCTAGTTAGGTTAAATGATTGTCCTTTTGGATAAAACAAACCTAAATTTATAGTATACTTAAGATACTTAAAAATCCTTTTAACAGCCAGTAAGTGTGATTCTTTAGGATTATATTGAAATCTAGAACACATAGATACACTGAACATAATGTCTGGTCGACTAGCAGTAAGATAAAGTAAGCTCCCAATCATACCTCTGTAATTGGTTTGATCCACTGGTTTCCCAGCTTCATCTGTATCCAATTTACCGGTAGTACTCATAGGTGTATCTCTTTCCTTAATACTATCCAATCCAAAACGTTTTAAAATATCCTTTTTATATTTACTTTGATTTAAAATAATTCCATCTTTAGTTTGAAAAATTTGAAAACCAAGAAAATACTTAAGCTCTCCCATTAAGCTCATTTCAAATTCATTTTGCATAATATTTGAAAAATCATTACATAAGGAATTTTTAGAAGATCCAAAAATAATATCATCAATATAGATTTGTACTATTAATACATCTTTTGAAATCCTTTTTATAAAAAGAGTGGGATCAGCTACTCCTTTTGTAAATCCTTTTGAGATAAGAAAGTTTGAAAGCCTTTCATACCAAGCTCTTGGATCTTGTTTTAAACCATATAAAGCTTTAGGAAGTTTAAAAACATGATTTGGAAAATGAGGACTTAAAAAACCAGGTGGTTGTTCTACAAAAACATCTTCAACAATAAAACCATTTAGAAATGCACTTTTGACATCCATTTGATATAGCTTGAAATTCAGATGTGATGTATAGGCAAGTAAGATCCTAATAGCCTCTAATCTAGCTACAGGTGCAAAGGTTTCCTCATAGTCAATTCCTTCTTCTTGATTGTAACCTTGTGCAACTAGCCTAGCTTTATTTCTAATGATGTTTCCAGATTCATCAACTTTGTTTTTAAACACCCATTTTGTGCCTATGGTCAAAATGTACTTAGATCTTTCTACTAATTTCCAGACATTGTTTCTTTCAAATTGATTTACTTCTTCTTGCATAGCCATTACCCAAAATTCATCACTTATAGCATCATTGATATTTTTAGGTTCTAACTGTGAAAGAAAAGCTTGATGTTCAACCTAATTTCTTAGAGAAGCTCTAGTCTGTGTTCCTCTATCTAGATTTCCTACAACAGCATCTAAAGGATGGTTCTTTAGAGTCCTAGATGGTCTTGAAAGGATAGGGCTAGAGATTTCAGATTCATCTACAGATTGAGGTTCAACAGAAGTAGGTTCTGGAGAATTTCCAGAGTTGGATGTTTTAACTATAGGTCCATTGTCTTTATCATTGAGATTCAAACCAGAGAGATCATCTTCAAGAGAGATTTTAGGTTCATGTGGATCATTTTCATCAAATTTTATGTGAACAGATTCTTCCACACATTTGGTTCTTTTATTGAAAACTCTATAGGCTTTACTAGAGATAGAGTAACCTAGGAAAATTCCTTCATCACTCTTGGATGAAAATTTTTCAAGATTGTCTTTAGTATTGAGAATGAAGACTTTGCAGCCAAAAACTTTGAAGTAGTTAACCTTAGGTTTCCTATGGTTCCACAACTCATAAGGGGTCCTCTTAAGAACTGGTTTGATCAAGACTCTATTAATGACATAACAAGCTGTATTTACAGCTTCAGCCCAAAAGTAAATAGGCAGTTCATATTCATTGAGCATAGTTCTAGCTATTTCTTGCAGGGTTCTATTCCTTCTCTCAACTACACTATTTTGTTGGGGTGTCCTAGGGGCAGAGAAATTGTGACTATAGCCATTGTGTGAGCAGTAAGAATCAAACTCATGATTTTCAAACTCACGACCATGATCACTTCTCAGGGTCTTAATCTTGAGTCCACTAAGATTCTCTACAGACTTGGAGTATTTAACAAAGTAAGAACAATCTTCACTTTTGTGAGCTAGAAAATATACCCAAGTATATCTAGAAAAGTCATCTACAAGAACATAGACATAGTGCTTCCCATTCAAACTAGAAACTCTAGAAGGTCCAAATAAATCCATGTGAACCAACTCAAGAGGTTGAGAAGTTGACACTTATTTCTTTGATTTAAAAGAAACTTTATGTTGCTTTCCTTTTTGATAGGGATTACAAACTTTGTCTGCTGGAAATTCAAGTTTGGGTAAGTCTCTAAGTAAGTTCTTCCTAGAAAGTTTTCTAAGAGAGTGTACATTGCAGTGTCCTAATCTTATGTGCCAAAGCCAAGACTCTTTATGAAAAGTATTTAAACAAGGAATATTCTGCTTAGCTAAAGAATCTAAATCAACAGCATAAAAATTTTCATTTCTTAAAGAAGAAAATACTAAAACATTTTTTGAGTTAAAAACATTGAAAGAATCATTTTTAAATTTCACATAAAAAACATCATCACACAACTGAGAAATGATTAACAAGTTATATTTATGTCCATTGACAAATAAAACTTCAGAAACCAAGATTGAATCAGTGTTACCAATCTGGCCTAAGCCGATGATTTTTCCTTTTGAATTATCACCAAAAGTGACAAAGCCTCCATCAACTTTTACTAAGCTTTTGAAACATGAAAAGTCTCATGACATTTGTCTTGAACATCCACTGTCTAAGTACCATATGTTATTGTGACAGCTCTTCAAGAAGGTCTCCTACAAAACAGATTTAGATGGAAGATGATATTGGTACCCAGATCTTCATGGGTCCAGACATGTTAGCCAATGATACTTTAGGTATCCATATTTGTCTAATGGGTATCATATAATTTTTAGAATTAACATTCTTTTAAAGATAAACCTTATTAGATACAAAACTATGAATATAAGTGGTTGAGGCATATGAAGTTCCAGAATTAACTATCTTCTGTCCAGATTTAGGAATGAATCTAGTTTTGGAAACTTTTCTTTGTCCAGGTTGGTATCCTATACCAGTAGTATATCTAGATGCAACTTGCTTTCCTAGAATTTTTGTTAGAGTATTCTTGCCATTTGTGAACTCCTCTAAGTCTTTTCTGAGTTGATCATTAGACAATTTCAGTTCAGTATTCTCTTTAAGCAACTGAGCATTCTTTTATACTTCTATATCCAGATCAGATTTATGCTTAACACTTAAAGCATATTGTTTCTTTAAACCTTTATATTTTTCTTTAAGCTCATTACAGGTTTCTTCAAGCATATCACAATATTCAAACAGTTCAGATTTAGACATGTTATCACATTCAGAATCATCTCCAGAATAATATGAATTTGAAGCAGGAGTTTCTGATGTTACCTCAGAAGTGTTTGTCATGAAACACATGTTGGCTCGATTCCTTTCAGAGTCTGAAGATTCAGCTTCACTTGTGCTATCTTATGAAGCACTCCAAGTGGCCTTCATGGCTTTCTTGTACTTATTATCCTTGTATTCATACTTCTTTATGTATTTCAGCTTTGGACAGTCTGCTTTTATGTGTCCTTTTCTTTTGCATTCATAACAGACAACTTCATCTGATTTATCAGACTTCTTCCAATCCTTTTTCCAGTGTCCTTTGTTATCATACTTGCCTTTGTAGTTTGACTTTCTGAAAAACTTCTTCTTCATATAGAATTTATTAAATCTTCTAGCAATGTGAGCCATCTCAGCATCACTGTCAGAATCATTCTCACTTTCCTCACTGCTTGAACTTTCATTGATAGCTTGAGGCTTTTCCTTATCCTTATTATTTGAGGTTGTAGTCTTGAAGGCAATAGACTTCCTTTTAGGTTCATCATCCTATTCTTTGTTTACCTTGAGTTCTTCTTCATACATCATCAACTTACCAATTAGTTCCTTGACTAGAAGTTCTCCAATGTCACACGATTCTCTAATGGAGACCGAGGTTCCTCTCCATCTTTCAGGTAGACATCTCAAAATTCTCATGATTTGTTCCTTTGCTGGAACATCCTTTCCCAGAGAAGTCATTGTGTTGACAATTTCATTGAACCTGAGATACATATCAGAAATGGGTTCATCAGGCTTCATCTTAAAATTATCATATTTAATAGTATAGGTATTCAATCTCATCTCCTTAACATTAGTTGTTCCTTCATAAGAAACAGCTAAGGTATCCCAAATTTCATATGCAGTTTTACATGCAGAAATTCTATTAAATTACTCATCTCCTAGAGCACAGTACAAGGCATTCATAGCTTTACAATTATTATTGTAAGCAGTCTTTGTAGGGTCATCCCAAGTAGATCTATCAGTAGTGGGAATTTTGTATTCAAATTCCATAGCAGTCCAAATATCAAAACTCATGCTTTCTAGATGAATTTTCATTTTATGTTTCCACTGAGCATAGTTGTTTCCATTAAAGAATGGTGGTTGGTTAGTAGCAGCACCCTCAAGTCTATTATCCATGATATCACAAAAAGAATTTTAATGAGATAAAAATTTAGAACTAACAGAAATTTTAAGAACTTTAAAATACAACTAAAATCACAGTTGAAAAACAGAGTACTTTAGAAAATATTTTCCAACCATTGATACCAAATGTTGGTCGGAGTGGATACTCAAGAGGGGGGTGAATTGAGTTCCAATTAAAATTTTCTGTTAAAAACAATGTTCATTTAAAATCCCCCTATTTCAAAAACAGATTAAAATGTAGTGAATTTATACAGATTATAAAGGTTCAATTAGTTTCTAAAATATTGATTAGTTCTCAGTTAACTTAATCATATGATTAAATTAACTTTTAAAACTAACTTACTGGTTTATAATATATATAAACACTTGCGAGTTTAACTATCAAAGTAGCTTTGAAGACAAATTATATTTCAAAGTAATAACAGCGGAATATGAAATAAATATGTAGTATGGATATAGAATGTAGCTAAACACAGAGAATTAACCAAGAGGTTCAGTATCAAGCCGAAACTTAGTCCTCTCAAAAGTTTATATAAAAATGATCCACACCCTGGATTGGGGTTAACAACAGTGAACACACTATCCAAGTCACAAGACCTCTACCACAGTTCTGCGTGGGGAAACAAACAACAGCTTGGAGCTGTCCAGGTCTCACACGACATCTACCACTATCCACAGTGGGAAATGAAGTGTAAAAAGGTTTGCTGAGGATTTACAGATCCTCCAGTGAAAGTACAGGAGTCAGTGTGTGTGTTTAATACAGCAGATAACACACACTGCTCCAAATGTAAAACAAATGTATCACAGAGCAGAGATGTAGAGTTTAGAAATGGCTCTGGTGATTTCAGTGTAGCTCTGGACTCTTTTGTATTTGGTCAGAATTTATTCTGAGTCCTCTTCTCGTTTTTGTTTGAGAAGAAGAGTGTCGTATGCTTCAGGTTCAAAGGCAGTGAGATGTAGTCGATGAAGTTCTTCAATGTTCTTTTGTATGCACAGAACTCTTCTTGAGTAGGCTTGATTGTGTATGAGGTTCTGTTCTGCTTGGTTCTTCCTCTTCTTTCTTTCCTCTATATTCTTCTTGTGTTCTTTCGTCAACTCTACCGTTCTTCAGCAGAGTCTTCTTCTCGTATTTATGTCACGTGCTTCAGAAGACAGAAAAAGTTTCCTTTCCGCAGGTACGAGGTACGGTTTCCTGACATCCAACAACCTTTATTAATTAATTGATAGAGCATTAAAATATACCTAATATGACCATTGGTTAGATAAAATAATGATAAAGATAAATAAATTCAAACAGTTGTTTATGACTATTGAAGAATCAAGTGATCGGTAGGTCATCAACATTAGTGATTAATGATCGGTGACTCAGATAAATCAGCATCGGTGAGTCAGACTGATCAGCATCAGTCTGTCATCTGATCGGTGAGTCAGTTTGATCAGCATCGGTCTGTCATCTGATCGGTGAGTCAGTTTGATCAGCATCGGTCTATCATTTGATCGGTGAGTCAGTTTGATCCGCATCGGTCTGTCATTTGATCGGTGAGTCTGATGATCTGTGAGTCTGATGATCGGTGAGTCTGATGATCGGTGAGTCTGATGATCGGTGATTCTGATGATCAGTGAGTCATTTTGCATCGGTGACTCATTTTGCATCGGTGAAACATTTGCATCGGCGAGTCATTTTGCATCGGTGACTCATTTTGCATCGGTGAGACATTTGAATCGGTGAGTCATTTTGCATCGGTAATTCATTTGCATCGGTGAGTCATTTTGCATCGGTGACTCATTTTGCACCGGTGAGTCATTTTGCATCGGTGACTCATTTTTCATCCTTGAGTCATTTGCATCGGTCAGTCATTTGATATAGAATCAGTGCTTCCGATGTCTGTTGATATTGAATCGGTGCGACCGTTGTCCTTTGATATTAGATCGGTGCTTCTGATGTCTGTTGATATTGGATCTGTGCGACCGTTGTCCTTTGGTATTAGATCGGTGCTTCTGATGTCTGTTGATATTGGATCAGTGCGACCGTTGTCCTTTGATATTGGATCGGTGCTTCCGATGTCTGTTGAATCTAGAAGACTTCCAAAATACTTTGTAAGTCAATAACCATAGTCAAAAACATGATAACAGATTCATTAACAAATTGTAATTAAGTTTATGAGAAATAAAACCAGATTAAGCATTAATTATATGTGATGATTTGTGATTATTAAAACATCAATCATAGATATGAAATCAACAATCTTCCAGAGGGCTCAACAGAAATAACTAAAAAAATGAACACTCAACCGTTGTGTGATGAAATAACAAGTGTTATTGGGAATAATTTCCAACCTTGACTCAACAGTATCAAGGTTTAAAGAAAATGAAAATAATAAGGGAATAAAAAGAACATATTTTTTATGAAACTAAAATGATTGAATAACATACATAGAAAAAATGAATATGCGATTAAAAAATGAAAGCGGGAAATTACAATTGAAAGAAAGACAATAATTGAAATAAAAAAATGGATGATAATTACTTTTACCACTATCTATTTATGTTTGAATATTATGATACTTATAGACACCCCCAATAATCAATTCCATCCTCATTAGTTTAAAGACTAAAAAGGAGGGTGAGAAAATCAAGGAAATTGGACGTTTCGAAGTTGGCCAAGAAAATCATCAAGATTCAACCACCTTGTTGACTTGTGAATTTGTATCAAAATATGGATGAATATGAAATATTTTTAGAATTAAAATATATTCAACCATGTTTTTTATAATAGCTATCCAAATTTCAGGCAAAATAAATCATCCTTTTGGATGTGACATTAGGAATAGTTGGATGACATTATGGGCATTCTGATCTGGCCCACCATTTAAATGTCAACTTCGAATCCCTTTATCTCTATGAATAATTCAGAATTAGATATAGCCATAGTTTAAAGAAACTATCACCATATGTTTATCTTTATATAGTTAAAATTTTAGATTAATTGGGCTTGTATTGTTGGCCCCACTTTTGTTTGATGCGCCTTAGGCCCATTATGCTTTTTCGAGAAATTTTATTCATTTGTGCTAACAAATATTCATCTTCTCTTGGGATTCATCCATCGAACCTAAAAGATAAAATGTTCCAAACGATGTTTTCAATCATATACTAAAATAATAAATTAAAAAAATTAAATAAATTAATTCCAAAAAAAGATAATTTGTTGGGCCCAAATTTTCAATTTAAATGTGAATTGAACTTATAATGAGAAATGATGTTCTATTTATAAAATTCACTAAATTTGATGTTTATATACATTGAAACACATTAATATTAAGATATTAAAAATTAATATTATCCTTCTCAGTGTATAATCATACCTCCCAACTTGAGTTTTTCTAGTCCCGAGCAAAAAGTATCTCTATAATATGAAATTGAATTCCGTTTTTCAAAAACATTTTAACAAAAATTGTTCATAAAAACATCATTCCAAAAAATCATGAAACATTTCAAAATTATTTAACACAAGATAGTTCCATAAGAATATCCCAATTCTAAACTCATTCCATTTTTAAAATTCATCGTCACATTTCATCCAATTTCAATTAAGCAAGATGTCATGTTGTGAATCACAAAAGACATGGGGCCCATTTTCTTGTTCAAGGGTGAAAAATGTATTCTCTAGGTGGTAATCACATTAATACTTATGATGAGTATCCAATTGTTTGAATTTTTTAAAGTGCATTTGTTTTTTTGGTTTTTTAACCATATTATATATGAATAAACTAACTCTGGGCAAGAAAACTATGGAGTCACGATCCCAAGTGTCAGATGCCACAAATTTTTTATTTTACATGCTCTAAAATATAGATATAAATCATATCTATAGAAAATAAAACTATGGAGTCACGATCCCCAAGTTCCAGAATCCACACATTTGGACAAAAAATTTCTCTATTTGGTCATTATTTCAATTTTTTTGGTACTCAAATTAAATTAAATGGCACCCCAAAACCTATTATATGATGAAAGGGAGCCAAGAAATAAAATTTACACTCATGATCTAATTGATGTGCATTGTGGAATTTTTATTAATAAGATTAAAATGGATACTTTTAAAAATCAAATCGGATAACCGCACTTTCAAAAAACAATTCTCATTGACATAAACATGAATTAATATCATAATCAAGGCATTTAGATTCATTTGAAATTCATATTTCATTTTTTCAAATGTACATTAATTCATTGAATGATAATTAATTTTTTTCTTCATTGATTTAAATTTTTATCAAAAACCACAATTTTTTTTCAAAATTCTATATTTTCACTCCCACCAACATAGAATGAAACTACCCTCATTGTTGAAAGAGAATATAAAATAGAGTTAATAATTAGAAAGAATGTGGGGGAAAATGTAATTTGAAATAAATTCATGGAAAAAAAATCACCTAGTTTTCAGTTGATGACTCCTCTATAAAAAATTGATCAGTTTTTCTCTATGTCACACATAAACTCATAGGGGATAATTTATTATTGTGTTTGAACTCTTTAAGGAGCGTGTTTTATTTAAAAATAATAAAATACTTATCCCAAACAATAACATTAGATAAAATTATAAAACCCATGGGATTCCCTTGAAAAAAACACAAAAAACACAGAACATAAATAAAAAATAAAAAAATGCATAAGTCGGGTTGCCTCCTAGAAAGTGCTTAATTTAAACATGTCATCTTGACTTGGACCCCCAATATTATCTAATACCCACTTTAAAAATTTTAAGCACCGCATATTTCTCCACTTCAATGCTATTGAGATTGATTCTTTTTAATATAATTTGTTTTATTTGAAAACCCATGTTCAATAATTACTTTTAATGTACAAGGAATTTCGGTAATGGTTGATTGAGTTTCATTTATAGTCTTTCCTAATATTTATAGTGTCATTCCTACATTTTGGGATTCTTGGTGAAAATGGATGATTATTTACTGGTTTTGGTTATCATAAATGGAGTGATTCATGGGTGGAGAATAAAGGTTTATAACATCGAGTTAATTTTGACTGAAGATTCCTTAATAAGAATGGAAATTCAAATAAAAAATTTTTTCTTATCCAAAAAGATTTGAAATAATTGGTTCTTTTTTTAAAATATGATTCGTCCAAAAATGTTTCAATTTAAATTTTTAGAGTGGTTATAGACTCAATATTTTTTATCTCTCCCAATGGTTCAATTATAGTTGATTCAAACAAATCATTGTCATAGCAATATTTAGGATACTCAATCTATGCTGAAAATTTTTCCCCTTTTGAATCTAAAAAATTAATTTCATATTGATTTAAATACACTTCAAAATTTTCTTGATATTCTTCAGTTATCCAATATCCTGATGTTAGTAATTTTTTAAATTTAATATTGGTTTTTTAGATAAAATATTCTTCAATAACGGATGAGGAAAGGACATCCTGAGTGGGAATGGGTTCCTCATAAGTATCAATTCTTTGTATTTCTAATCTCAATGATGAAACTTCTGAATTAATATTATCCATTTATTCACACAACTTTTCAAAAAGTAGTTGGGTATCATGCTGGATAAGTGTTTGTGCATCATAAAAATATTTTTTATTGGTCTCTTCTACCATCCTTGAGAGGGTGGAAAATTGACTTTTAAAACATTCATCACTAAATTGATTGTACATCTCATCTTGTGTGGGATAATCGTATGAGGTTTGTTTGGATAAATACCCTAGGTGTGTGGATTCTGAATATTGGTTTCTCATCTTATTTTATAATTGTTTTGTGAAGGGTCATTATGGAATGTAATCTATTAGAGTTGATTGAAATTTGGTATTGGGATTAATTGGACACATAGAAACAGAAAGGTGAATAGAGAAGAGCAAGTAGGATGAGAATAGAGTATTTGGAGTGATAAAAGACTATGAATGGAAATTGTACTTACATGGGTCCCCGAAAATGGTGAAAAAAATATTTTTAAGCCTAAATTTACCCTACATGTATAAGCGGTTGTTGATGTATATGTAAAGGTTGAATCCACATGGACAGAAGAAGAACCCTTTAAAAACCATGATTGGATACAGGATTGGGATGTTTTGCTATGATGTGGACAACTATAGTATTGATTGATTTGAAGAAATGGTGATTTGATTAAAGGAGTAAATAAAAAAATACCAAATTACTTGAATTAAAATAATTAATTAAAATGTGCCGATCCTAGGTTTTCTCTAGGGCTTGATTGGATGTATTTGTTTTTCTTTGCATTTTACATTCATTGGTTCAAGAGGTACCCATTAAATGAAATAATTCCTCATTATCAATCTTTGATTTAATATATACACAATTTCAAATATAATCAGCAATTCACATAGAGTATCACTTTATAGATCAATCTATGGAATTGTATCATACTAACACTCAAAATGTTTCATCATTGAAGTCGGTGAAGAAAGAAAAAGATAAATCAAATAAAAGAACACATAAAACAAAGAAAATATTTAAAAATTTTAAAACATAATATAAAATTCAATAAATACCGTGTAACTCCTTAGGATCAACCCATTATATTTTATCCATCCATTTATGTTATGCAATCAATGTAAGATGGTAGTCAACTTAAATAAGTGACACTAATGAAGAAAAACATTGAAAAACGAATACTCCACCATTATGTGATAAATTCAAAAGTGTAAGTGTGAATAAATCCAACCATTTATTTAATGGAATAAATGTATGAATAAAAAGAACTAAATTAGTGAATAATAAGAACAAATTTTACAATGAATCAAAAATTATTGAAAAACATAAATGGAAAATATGAACATGCAATTACCAAATGAAAGCGGGAAATAACAATTGAATGAAAGACTTGAATTTAAAGAAATATAGGAATGATAACTATCATTACCAAAATATCCATATATAGGAATATTTGGATCCTTAGAGAAACCCAAAATATTAAATTTCATCCCCATTAGTTTATAGAGTCAAATGGAGGTTGGTGAAATCAAGGGAATTGGAAGTTTTGATGTTGACCAAGAAAATTGTCTGAGTTTATCCCCTTGTTGACGTGTGAATTGTTAACTAAATATGGACTAATATGAATGGTTTTTAGAAGGAAAAAATATTCTCACATATTTTAACTAATATCTGTCTAAATTTCAGGCCAATTCAATTATCTATTTAGAATTTATGCTCGAAATAGTTGGATGACTTTATTGGCATTTATATCTAGCCCATTATTTAAATGTATACTTCGGATCCATTTTTCTCCAGGAAAAATTAAGAATTATCTTCAGACAGAGTTAAATGAAATGATCTTTATATTTATATTTTTCTTCAATTAAAATTTTAGCTTTATTGGGATTAGACTGTGGGCCAAACTTTTGTTTGATGGGCCTTAGGCTCATTATGCTTTGTCCAGAACATTTCATCATTCATGTTGAAAAATATCCTTCTTCCCTTAGGATTCATCCATTGACCCTAAAATATAATGTTTTCTAAACAAATAGATAAATTATATCCTACAATAGTAAATTCAAAAATTTAATTAAATGAATTATGGAAATAGATGATTGTTTCGGCCCAACACTACACTATAAACATGAATGACACTTGTGATGAGAAATGAAGTTCAATTTATAAAATGAACTAAAATTGACATTAATGGACATTGAAACTGATGAATATTGACATATTAACATTGAATATTAGACTCTTTCAGTAGATTATCAGACCTTGACGTGAGTGAAGTGCCCAATTTTGAAGAGAAGTATCAAGGTTACTTTTCATTAATTATGGTTGGCATGTGCAAGAACATGGTTTACAGTCAAGGTTTATTAGCCTAGTTTGGATGTGATTCGACTCGTAGGAGTTTGTGTTGAGTGATGGGATCAATTGGTGTAGTATTGTGTGTCTTTTCTAGTTCAATAGATCAAAGCAGTGCATGATTGTAAGCCACTAATACAAAATGTGGAATATACAATGTTGGCATTTATCAGGAGTGGTGAAAAAAGCTAATAAAGGTTTCCTTAATTAGCACTAAAAAATTTCTAATAATATATAACTTTTAATAATACTGAAAAATCATTGAAAAACATACGCTTTAGCAACTCTTTTTTCAGCATTGATAAAGGGTTGACTTTATCAGCATTTTTTATCAATGATTAAAGGTATCCTTTATCATCACATTATTTTTAGTGCTAATAAATGATACTGATTATTAGTTCATTTTCTAGAAATGATAAATGCATCGATCATGTGAACGAGCCCCACATCAAATTGCAATTATTTGGTCTCTTGCGCCTATATGATTATGTCACATCCCAATGTCAGAATCCAACTACAGGGATGTGCTCTTTTATGCACTCTACATAGATGGATAAGGGCTTTGGCCCGCACATGCTTTGGCCTACCCTATTCTTCCCTCTGCCCATCGCCGTACATGGCCAGACACAACCCATCCCACCTCCGCATATGGGCCATGGACACTTTTTTTAAAATATACCAATAACAAAATAAAATAGTAAAAAATAGTAAAAAATTACTAATTAAATAATTATTAATAAATTTAATATATATATTATCAAAATTAATTAATAGTATATATTAAATATATAAATATAAAATGAAATAATTAAAAAACTTAAACAAATAAAAATTACAAAGGAGTAGATTAAAATAAAAATTTATTAAGTAAATAATTACTACTAAAAATGAGTAAATTCAATATACATTTATATAAATTACAAATATTAATAAATCATATATATTAAATATAGATATATAACATGAATAAATCATAATAATTAAACTAAAAAATAAAAATTTATAAATTATAATAATTATTAAGAAAATTTATTAAGGAAACAATTATTAATAAAAATGAATTATTTTAATTTATATATATATATATATTATAAATATTAATAAATAATATGTATTAAATATAAATATATAAAATGAACAAAATGTAATAATTAAAAATTTGACTTATATAATAAAAAATATATTTTTTACATTAAATAAGTCATATATTCAGTGAATAATGGTTTATAAATAAAAATTTGTATTAATTAAAAATATTGACTAATTGTATCAAGTTACTATCATTTAATTGATTGTAAATTTTTTTTTTAATTTAACAAATATTCATTGTGTGTTACATTGATTTAACACATACATATACGTAATCAATTCTTTTTTAAATACAACACATACAGACATACTATTTTTATAATTTATTCACTTCTTAATATTTATTTTAGAATTTTATTTATTAAGATAATATATTGAATATATATTATGTTTTTAATCGATAAATTTATCATTATTTTAATTTTAATTCAATATATAATATTGATTACTATTTAATTTTTTTAATTTTTTTAATTTTTAATATTATTTAATTGTTTATAATATTTATTATTTTTCAAATATTTTTCTAATTTATTCATGTTCAATTTTTCATTGTATAATATGTTTTTAATTTTATCAATTTACAATATTTATTTATAAATGTTAATTCCTTATCATTTTACGTTTTAAATGTGGTTATAATTTATTTAATTAATATGTATTCATTTCCATTTTAACATATATAAAGATTCATTTTTAATTTATTTTAAATATCTAGATAATTAGTAGTAATTATTCTTTTTTAAATTTATTCATTATTATTATCATTTATTTCATTAATATATGTTACATATTATATATTTTCATTTTCCAATAAAACATATATCAATCTTGTGTATATATATTCATTAATTTAATATATATAAATAGTTACGAAATTAATAAAATCTAATATAGAAACACATGCACCAAACATTTATCAAATTTATTAAAATTTTAAAATTAATTTTAGAAACTTATTTAGTTACGTAATATATTAAATTTATTATGTTTTAAATTTTATTCATTTTATTTATCTATATTTAATATTATTACTGCTAATATTATTTATTCATTTTTAATATTTATTATTTTTAATTTTTTGGGAATTTAATCAATTTATAATATTTATTTATACATATTGTTTACTGTGTTTAAATATTTTCAATTTGAATTTATCTTCATTTTAATATATATCAACATTTTTGTTAATAATTTATTTATTTAATATTAATAATTACATATTTAAATAATTAAAAAATTATAATAAATATAGTTAAATAATTTATATATTGACTCTATTAATATTTATACTAAAATATATTTTTTAAATAAATATATATATATATATTTATAAATATATATATAATGATATTAATATATTTATAATTATAAATATATTTAAAAATATATTTATTTATAAATTTAAATTTACTATATTTATAAAATTATATATTATAATTACAAATAAATATACATAATTTTTTTAAAAAATATTTACATAATTATAAATATTTAATTATATTTTTAAAAAATTATAAAATTAGAATAAATATATTTAAATAAAGAGTATATTTAATATAGTTATATTAATATTTATTTATATTTATTATATATATATATAATTGTATAATTAAATTTAAAATTATATAAATTTTTTTATAAATATATTTACAAATATATTTATTTATAAATTTAATTATAATTCATTATTAGTGCAAAATGATCACTGATAAAATTTATAATTGTTAGTGCTAAAGTTTTAGTTTTGATTAAAATATATGTCTGTAAGTACTTATTATTTTAGCACTGATAAAACCCCTCTTTATGAGTGATTTTTCGAAGTGATGATATCCCCCCAAATATATTTAAAACAACCATAATTTAGCCTATTTTCTTCATGCTACTTATGCTCTCCTGGAAGTCCAGTACTACCACTGCTTCCCCTCAACCTTCTCTTCGATGAATTAATCCCCAAAACTGAGTTATTTAATTATTTTTCTCCTCCTATCTCATTAAATTCTTAATAATTATGGAATATTTTAATATTAGGGTTCTTAATTAGCTAAATTTCTAACTTCTCTCATTTACTACTTCACGGTATCCATTAGTAGAATATAAATCATCTTCATTACACTTTTCCTTATTTTGAATCTCTCTTTGAATTAAATTTTCTTTATGACTAACCATATCATCATATTGGTTTTTTTAAAGAAACACACCCACCATACCTCCATCTATCCACAAATGGTTCAATTATTGAGGGGACCCATCATTTTAGGGTTTGTGGGGGAGGTCAGACTGCATTTTATAAGGGTTTCCATGATTTTCCACCGTTTTTATCAATTAAATCCACACCTTTATGATTCGATTAATAATATTTTTCAGATAAAAATGGGTTGGGGATGAATCTTGCATGTTTTATCCCTCTCCTCATTTTGATCTAATTTTTTAAGAGTTACCAATGGTGGTTAAGTCATCATATAAATGTAAATAAATACTAACACCCATATCCCACCGGTTGAAAAACATTAAAGCGTAATTTCTTCTAAAATCATTCACATTATTTTTATATTGTAATGTTGTAGTTTTATTTTTGGTCCATGATATAATGGCTTATTTTTTTACTTATTGCTTATCCCACATCAAATATAGACAATGTCTACCACTCTCTACAAAATACTAGGCACATATACCATATTTAGTGTATGTTTTTTCTTCCTAGTGAATTATATGTGACTCCCACAAAACTCCATCATGTCATTGTATATAAATATAAATTTTCATTTATTCTAATATTCCTTGATGGTTCCTTATTTTTTGGTCTCTTTGTTTCTAATTTTACCCTATTATGGCTCGCACAAGTCCTTCACAGATCACGATGTCGTTTTTTAGTTTTTGTATTTCTAACCCACTTCATGGAAATTATTTCCCTCCTGGTTTTAGTGATAATTCATTACAGGATCTCTCCATCACTACCTTGTACTAGTTCTTATTCACTTTTTCATTGCCTATGCTTATTACAGTAGATAATGGTTACAACATCGTGGTGGAATAGAATATCTCCTAGGGATTTCTTAATATTTTAAAATATTTTAGTAAATAGATAACATATTATATCTTAGACAACATTTCACAAAAGTTTTTATTATTGTATATTAACACTTAATGAATAAAACACATATTTTTTATTATTTAAAATTGATTTTTTTTAATTTTCACCAAATATCTGCTCAAATGTAGAATATGTTAAACAAAATTGAAGGAATTATCAATAAAGTCAGTTTCTTCTTAGTTATGAGTATTTCAATATTATAAACTTATAAATTTTTTTCTAGATGTGTGAATTGAATGGAAAATTTTATCTTTCTAGAAACATTATGGTTAATGAAAAAATAAATAATGTTTGTATTACTACATGAATGATATATGTTAACCATTCCAAAGTACATGTATAGAAAAAAATGTTCACTCGTTATATGAATTTACAGA
Organism: Viscum album; assembly: GCA_963277665.1. Lineage (NCBI taxonomy): Eukaryota > Viridiplantae > Streptophyta > Magnoliopsida > Santalales > Viscaceae > Viscum > Viscum album. Next base: position 467,273,632 of record OY728160.1, on the reverse strand, counting down.
CTATAATGAAGAACTAGATGTTTCCAAAAATATGAGTATATTTTTAGAAATTAAATACATAGTATAAATAATAATTTTTCATTAATTTAGTTTATAAAGTGAATAAGGGTAAGACGTAATGATCATTACATTTAGTAGTTTTATAAAACATTAAAAAAATTAATATTAATACTCATTTCATTAAATAATTACTGGAGTCTAATTTCAAATTTAAAAATGTAATTATATATTATTTATATTTTAAATTCATTATTTTATATATCATGTTATCAGTTCATGTGAATTATATAATTAATGTAAATAAAATATAACTCCCTTTTAGTGGATTTTGTTTTTAGAAAATTCAATATTCAATGGGCTTCAAGAAACATTATGTGATTCTCGTGTTTGTTTTATTTTAAATTTTTGTAAGTGTTGTTTAATTTATATTTATAGTTTTCATGTATATATAAAAAATTTATGATTTCTATGTATATTGATTTTGAAAAATATTACAATTGTGTATAAATGATACTTAATTTTTTTTATTAAATGATATTTATTATGAAATTAATTTTTTCAAAGAACGTAGTGAAGTTGGTTGTTGCATGAGATAAATTTTAAATTAGATATTTAAACTACAGATAAGTAACTATTGTTGAATAATGTATCATTTTCCTATATTAAACTGATTATTATTTTTATATATTCTTTAAAGGTATATTTGAATTAGTTTTGAATTGTTTATAAATTTAATTTATTATTGAAATTCTTGTTTGGGAATTTATATTTGGAATAAAAGGTTTTAAGGATTTTGAAGATGAAAATTTCATTGTTTTTATGTGAGATAAATTATAGTTATTTTTACCATTATTATAGGTGGAATTAGAATGTTTTGGATCTCAATGATGTGAAATCCATGATAACTAAATATTTTTATATTTTTTATTGAGGAAATTTATTTTCTGTGTTTTTATGTAAATTTAAAAGAGGTTTTGGAAATAGGAGAATGTGTGATGTATACCTATGATTTAAAACTCTACAATTTTTTAAATAAGGGTCTTGTAGTGGGTTATAGAAAAAAAAATTAGTATTCCTATATTACATAGACTTGAATAATATATAGAAAAAGAGAGTAACATGGAGTCTAACTTTACTTCTATCATAAATGATAGCCTCATCAATTGGTTTCCTAAAATTCCAAAATTCTTGATCCTATTTCAAAATATGGGGATTACACAACCTTGTATGTTCTAAGGAAATATATTTCTACAAAAATCTTGATGTCTAAGATACAAATAAATGAAAAATCAGAATAATCATTTCCAAAGGTAGTATTCCATCCGATAATAAATTATTTTTTCAATCAAATTTATTATCGATGGTTAGATTAATATACTTCCGTAAGTCATTATGTTGAGTAATAAATCCATTTTATTAACACTGTTGATAAGATATTTTTTATTTATACATGAAATAATGATTTCGAAGCCCATGATTTTTGATATAAAGTGCATCAGAATGTGGTAAATGGGAATAAATGAGAGAGGGAACAATTATTATTGATGTGGAAAAAAATCATTGGTAAGATTTCATAGTTAGATTATGTAAGGATCAAGGTTTTACCAATACTTGTTAGTTTTCAAATGTCCTGTATGATTTTAATTTCGTGATGGTTTTGCTAGATCATATAATTAATCATATGTGACATTTTTCCACTGATAGGTGAAATTCACCAGAACAATTTCACTCCTTTAAAGATATGATCTTATTTTCAATGAAATTCCACCTTGACAACCAAATAAACAAGTTAATAAATTAATAAATATCAACTCCATCCCTTTATTAGAATCCCATCTAGAAAGCTTACAGAAACCATCCATGAAGTACTGCCTTTTTTCAACATGAAATTAAGTCGAGAACCTATATTAACAGCATCATTTATACAATAGGTTGTTTCTTTTCATTCCACCCTTGTGTAAAATGATACCTTCTTAGGAATCATCACTAATGACATTCAATTGTTGGGTGACCCTTATTAAAAATTTCAATAATTTTATAATTTTATTTTGAATATATTATTTGTATTTATTTATTTTTTATACTAAGTGAATATTGTATGAACCTAATTGGATTGATATGATTGAAAAATGTATTTATACTAATCATATGAATAACGATTATGATGATGGAGTTAAAGGGTTCATCAAGATTTTAAAATAATGTTAATGCATCCCATCGCAAATCTTTTTTTCCATGATTGCATTATTATTATTCAAGAAACATTTTTCAGGAAGAATTCGAAGACTATTTGATTAGTCACATAATAGGTCATAGCTATAAAATATGGACTTAACATGGAGAAAAAACTAAACATAAAAACTCATTATGATGATACTATGGAGTATGGATCATTTTATATGAAAACCACTATAAATGATGATGACTATCTAATCAAAGAAATGAAAATGAAAATTGAAGATGACCTTCATGATTGTCCAAATTGTTTGAGATGTTAAATAGTTATACTAATAGGATATTGCATATTGGATGTACTAAATACAAAACATTTTCATCTGAATGTAAGTTATATAATTTGGAATCTGGTAGCAGATAGAGTGACACCAGCTTTATAGAACAGCTTTTCTTCTTGAATGGTATGTTATATGAATAAAATGAACTTATTTATGAATCTTATGAAGCAATAAAATTATATTATCAGTTAAATGATCTCTAAAAAATACATTCTTGTTCAAATGATTTCTTATTGTTTCTCTCGGACCATGGATCACTCATAAAATACCTTCTGTGTGGACCATATTGATATGATAATGATGGATTGATTACATTGAATGTAGTATGGTAATTTTCTATCATTCCATGGTTTATAATTCTATGAATATGTAAGGAAACCATGATACATTGGACATGGTATGCAGATACAACAATTAAATATGGGAAGCTATATCATCCAACAAACTCTCCTCGGTGGATGAAAATAGATTATGAGTATCATGAACATGGAAATAAGTGGAGAAACGTCTATCTTATGTTATCTATAAATGTAACAAATATTTTAGCTGTACATAGTATTACTCATAGCGCATGGATAGTAGTGTTAGTAAATTATAATTTTCCACCATGGTTATGCATAAAGCACAAAAATGTTAAGTTTTATCTACTTATATCTAGAACAAAAAAACTATTAATGATACTGATGTCTATTTGGATCCATTGATTGATGACCTAGAATTGATGTGGGATATAGGTGTTACAATGTATAATGCTCATATAAGTGAAGAATTAACATTTAGGGTCATGTTGTATGGGACTATAAATGATTTCCCTTCTTATGGAAAAATTTTAGGCTATATAATTAATGGATTCTTGGGGTGTCCTATTTGTGAAGAATTCATAGAAATAGTTCAGTTGAAATAGTACTCAAAGACTGCTATTTTAGGACATCATAAATTTTTACCTCAATGGCCTAAATAATAATCTTGGATGACAACATTCGATGGGAAAACCAAACAAGGTACAACACCATCTCTGCTTATGGGTGATCAACTTCTTGATAAAGTAAAGGATATTAACACTTTTTCAGTATTTTTTTTGAGAAACCCAAATAAATCAGGCGGGTAAAATATACCAATTTTCCTTTAATTACCATAATGTAATTGTTTATCCATTAAAAATTTTCTTGATTTCATGCATATAGAAAGAAAATGTGTTTGATAATTTTATTATCACATTACTAAATGTTCCTGAAAAAACAAAAGATGGAATCATGGCTAAGTTGTACATGATTGGAATGGGAAAAGGTGAATAGTTAGAACCAGTGAAGTGTAAATGAATGAATTGACTTCCTATAGAAGCTTACACTCTATCTAGACCATAAAATTTCAATTTTCTTTTTCCAGAATGTTGTGATAGTTATAGAGTGGTATTCATAAAATATCAAGAATGTTGTGTCAATGACTAATTAATATTTACATGTACTAAAATCAAATGACTATCATGTTTTGATGCATTATTTTTAGCACATCATTTTATGTTGGATTCTGCATAAAAATTTATTACATACATAAACTAGAATCTACTTATTTTTCGAATCCAAAATCACTAAATTTATATACCCTACAAATTTATTAATGATGAATAAAGAGGTTGAAGTCATATTATGTTAATTAGAGATGTTCATTCCACCATATTCCTTTAATATAATGCTCCAACAAATTGTGAACTTGGTTAGAGTGGATCAACTATGTTGTCATGTCCATTAAATATGGATGTACGCCATTGAATGGTATTTGAAGATTTTGAAAGGGTGCATCAAGAATCGAAGTCACTCAGAAGTTTGTATTACAGAATGATATATTGTTGAAGATGATACTTAATTCTATATTGATTAACTATTAGATGTTGATATCATCAGTATCGAAAAGTCTCTTTATAATAGACACCTTATGGGAGAACATATTTCTAGAAGAGATGTTGTTAAAATTACCACCACCTGGTAGGAGAGAGAATACATAATATCTAAGATATTGATCCATACTTTGAAGCCCACAAATAAATTCCTAAATATTTAAATCTATTAAGGGATGAATGATCGATATAAAATACACATAATCATAGTTATAAGATGGTTTTGAGATCATATTTTAAGAAGTTATTTAAAATATGAATTAAATTTCCAGACGACTTTGAGGGATAGCCAATTGATTAAATGAAAATGTTATATTTGACAATAGTTTTTTAATAAATGGTTATATGTTCTAAACAAAATATCTTGATGACCAAAATACAATGAAAATAATGTTGAATTATTCTTATGGAAGAATAAATGCACACATCTCATTCCAATGATAGAAGTCTAATTTATGATAATATGTCATATTTAAGCATTATCGAATAGATATATGAGTTAGATTAGACAAAATTTCAACTAATTATGTTCCATTGAAAATCGGTAAAAATTAGAGTGCATTAAAAGTTATTGAAATGGAAATTTTGAAGTTGAATTTAAGTGTAGAAGAGGAAAATGATGAGCCATTAATAATGGAATCACAAGGAGTTCAAGTAAATTATTTCTCAAATCCAAAAAATATAATTAGTCTATTAACCTAGTATAGACCAAAAAAACTATAGGTTTAGATGAAAATTCCATCAAGGCTCGCCCTTTCATTGGTAGATCATAGTCATTTCATAGTGGTCCTAATGTAGACAATATCATTTATTTTAGAGGATACCCAAAAAGGTTATTTTGATTCTCATTAGAGGACCCCAATCCCTTCAACCTTTAAAAAAATCAATAGATTTCAATAAGTAGGATAAAGTTATTTTTAATATATAATTTTTTCCACATAATATTATTTGTTCTCTATTTTATTAACATAATTTAAATTAAATGTTTGACAACTCATGTAGATAATGTCTTCTGCACATGATGAAGCTACCAATCTCAATGAAGAATAAATGATTGATGTGGAAACTAATAAATTTTTTGGGAATAAACATAATGTTGGTGAAAAAGAAAATTAAAAAAAATCTTTATATTACTGAATAACATTATAAACGAAAAAAGCAAGGGTTTAAAATTTTTGGTTGGCTAGAATCAATGTGGCCAACCTGTTGACCTCGACAAGTCAATGCTCACTAGTTATGCTGGGTTCTCAATGAGAATGACTCTATCGATTATTATATATTAATATCATGATTTCTATTCTTTAATGAAGGAAACCTATTGGGAATATATAAAGGTTATGTTATGATGGACCGTATTTATTTTATCTAAAAATTTTATAATGAAACATTGATTTAATTTTCATTATTATTTATAATATTTTTTTTTTATTTTAGATGATTTTCATATGAAATATGTTTTAATGGCCACTTATAAATCCTATAGAGGATTCCAGACTCTTCTTCCCATGATTTATCTTATGGATTCGAAGGGGAAAGTAAAGCTCTTCCCACCAGTTACATATGCACATATTATAAAGAAGGAAACATAGAATTCATTCATTAGTCGCTATTATGAGAAATAATTTATAGTGAATTATAGTCAATAATATAATATTTCATCTTATATATTTTATCTAATTTGATTCAAATTTTTAATTTATGATATAGGAAAGGGGTGATGAAAATAAACAATGTTCATCAAAAACATTTTAACCCTATCACACATCAACGATGGGGTACACTTCACTTTAGATGTAATTATTATGTATAATAAATAAACAATAATAAATTTTAGTTATCTGAAACAACATATATTCTATTTATTATATTAAATTGATGAAAAAAATCTATATCCACTTTTATCCCATGTCATGTACAATGGAAGGAGTCTCGTGGAAATAGGGAGGGTAAACTTTTTGAAGAAAACAAAAAATAAATATGGGAATCTTGAGTAAGAATGACATATGGGTAATTTTTTATGATATATTATAGTATTATATAAAAATATCTATTTATGTTTATATGGGTTTTATATAGTTTAGATACAAGAATTAGTAGTAACTATACTGGAACAAAAATTAAATTCAGTATATTTGATGTGGTGAGAATAATATGGTTGTGTTTGAGGTGTAGGTTATGGAGTGTTTCCTCTAAAATATTCCCAGAAGAAAACCCACAAGAAGAAAAATTTCATATGATGAAAGGATTTCAGGTTGAAATAGTTTATTTTCAATGTATTATCTTTCAATCTGGTTTGGTAGACCAATATATTTGAATGAATCTATGTGAACTAGAAGTGGATCATTGATCGACATATGAGCAACCAAATGGACTCACTAACTTTGAGGCTATTCATTCCCCTCAACCATATAACTTACACGAGGTAATCAATTTTTTATTACTCGTTCACAAAAATTTGAATCAAACAAATTCCAACAACATTATATTACTAAAATTATGCATGGTAATGATTTGTGTTATTTCAATCTATTAAAATCAACTCACCACCTTATTTCATGGGGTATGGTGTATAATATACCAGAATATGAACTACAAAACAAAGAACTCCAAAAAGATTTAATGAGAGTGGGGATTGAAGTATCTCAAGATCTGAGTGTTGAGATTCTAATTACACTTAATGATTTGGATATTACAGTGTCCAATGATGTTATAGGTGATGGACCTCAGAACACCTGGAGAGGGGAGGGGTGAATTAGGCTGTCAACAATTTATTTTAAAGTGAGAGATCTTGTTTCCAAGTTGTTAGGAACTTGTTAAATCTATCTATTTGTAATGTGATTTAATATAAACATTCACACATAGAAGGACCATATAACAATTTTACATGGATCACTACTACGGGATAGAACAATGACCATAAACTGACAAGTGGTTAGGCAGACCATATTCCACTAATCTTCACTAGTTGTGGATTACAAAAATTTATCATAGTCAATATAAACAAGTTTCACCATCTTTACAAGGTTTTAGGGATATCACACTCTATCCCTTAGATCACTTCTTCTGACTCACCCTTTCTCATTACATTGGGAATAATCTAAACTCAGCTCATCAACATGAAGGTTTCTTCAATGGGTTGGTATTAAATCATAAATCCTCATATATAGATAAATGCTCTATTGAATTCATGCCTTCCCCTTTAGATATAATCTAATTTTCCATGTAATAATCATTCATGAACTTTTTCTCCACAAACTAGCCATCTTTCTCCACATATTGCAATGCATCGTGCACTATAAGTGCTTTGCAAACCACCTATCCTTCTACATACCATCCTTCTTCGCAGATAGATTCTTCCTCTATGAACCGCCACTATTTCATGGACTATGAGACATTCCTCCAAATACGTTTTCACCTATGCAGTCATTCCTTCCTACAAAACACTTCAAACTTCACTAACATCCTTATAATTTCTAATCGGAATCTGTGTCATAGGTTTCTCTCCACGCGAACAACTTAGACATCACTGGATTCTTCCGGGATTTTTAATCTCAGTTATGCTCCCTAATGAAGGGATTAGTTCCCTATATATAGAGAAATAGACTTGTATAGTCTTATAAACCATGATTTACCAAATATTTCATATGGAACCACCTTTACCATGTACCATGCATCTCCCAAAAAACATTTTTTCTATGCGGTATTTGTACTTCCACACATACTTCATGGTGGCCAAACTCTTATGTGAACCGATATCTGCATCGTTTTCACCAACAAAAATCCATCCCTCGAATAATTTTCATTATGTGTACAATGATAAATCCCAAAACCCATATCTGTCCCATGAACCATTTTTCATTATTGATCCATGTTCCAGCCTTCGTGGTCACATAGCACCTCTATGAAAAAATCTTTCATTTCTCATTTTCCCTCGCCGACCCACATACCTCCTATGCAGTTCACGAACTATCCTTCACAATCTAGGAACCAATATGGGTGGACTACTTTTCATAAAACTTTCCATTTCTAGTATAATAAACTACCTATTTGAGGAAAAATTGTTTTTGCAAATATTTGGAAACTATGCCACCTTAAACACTTACTTCGGCCTGTATTGTATAATTCCTTATATTGAAATCCCCTTGATCCACCTATTTTGAATTGAAATCAAGCACAAACCATACACATGTTCTAGAAAAGAACAAACTTTGGCCCAATAATAGAAAAATTCAAATCATGGTTGTCTAATTTTATAAAGATACACAAGGTATATCCTTAAAAAGTTTCCTTAAATAAAAAACCCTTAATAGTCCATTAAAAAATATTTGAAGTGAGGAATGGTATTATAGATGGATAAATAAATGGGAAAATTGTAGGATTTATTAGAATAATCTATCCAAATATAGATTTAAATTAAAAAATTCCTTCTAGGTGTACCTTCTCCCCACCAGTTCCCATACACCATATATTAGCATTAAAAATTCATATAGACACCACATTAAAAAAATGGAGATTTTCCTACATTCCATTTGATGAATAAATATTTGGAACTTTTAATATATATTTTGTTGTTCTCAATTGTATAAATTATATTCTCAAGTTTGAATGGATGGGAGTCACAATTATGAATATATATATAAGGCCTTTTTTATTACCTCCCTCTTAAGGGAAATGGGGAACCCTTACAAGGCATATAGGCTTAGAGATTACATGACTCGAAGGTCTTGACCATTTCATGACCCATAGGTCTTAGAGGAATTATCCAAACTATAACTACATGGACCTAATTCTCTACAGCATCTCTATCAGGATGTCAGCTTTCCACCTTTGAATGGTTCTTCGTCTAGGCTTCCCATGCAAAGACAGGCTGGTCTTGGTGGAAATGACATACCCTCTCTTTCATCCAATTCTATTACCTTCTGCCATGGTGAATGAATCTTATCTGAATCCTCATATGGAGTCTACTCTTTGTAGAGTCCTCCTGGTTCATTAATGACAATTTCATGTGTCCCACAATCCTTGAGGTGGCCTGATGACCTTGAGGTGGCCCGATGACCATGAGGTGGCCCGAAAACCTTACTATCCTGAAGTCCTAAGGTGTACCGAAGTCCTTGAAGGCCCTAAAGACCAAAATTCTGTCTCAAAAACCCAAATGGATGGATAGTTCTAGTTTCAACTATACCTGTTACTGTTCCTATAATAGTGTTGTTATAGTATCCAGGAAATATTGTCTGTAGGGGTTTATATTACTATAATATAATGGGGAAATAGTTCAAAGCATTATTCAGATTCATTAATACCTATATCATTTCAATGTAATAAATTTCATTATCATTGAAAGAAATTGATAAAAACGATGCACTAAATAAATAATTTGATAAGAAAATAACATATGATAGACTATTTTTATGCCCAAAATATTGGGGAAAACTCTACAATATAATATTATAAAAATTATTTTTATTTTCTAAATTTAGTTTTTTTTGTTTTTTATTGAAGAACTGGATACTAATCGCAATAAATTTGGATATTCCAAATATTTATTTTTTAGATCCAATATGTGTTTGTGCATAAACAATACCCCACATGATGTGTATTGTGAATTTTAAATGCACTATAATCAATAATTTATAGATAAATGTCGAATTATATGTTTTGATATGTGTTTTAAAAAGGATTTTTTTTATAATAAGGTGATCTCTAAATATAGGCTAAATCGTTGTATGAGGTTGGTGAATCAATATAATATGCCTATGAATTTCTTTAAATGGAAATATATTAAGATATATATATATAATAATTTAACTATAAAAACATATTTCAAAATAATTTTCTTATTGTTTTAAATGTTTATATAGTGTATTATGAAATATACAACAATGATTATGGAAATTATTTTTAAAAAATTTTGAAGGATGTCAAATTCCATCAAAATACTAAAATCTCTAAACATGAAATTTATAAAGGTAATTACAGATTCATTAAAAATATTTATTAATAGTTTTTTATATTAAATCAGTACTATAAATATTTATAACAATATATGTAGTCAAAATATGATGTAAATTTTTTATAGATGAGTGAGTAGTGTAGATTGTGTTAGGATGTTTTTTGACATGAAATTTAGGTGATTACATACTATGTTTGTGATCTACTACTGGATATAACCTTAGAAATATATTTTGGGTGTAAAGTATTAGTATCATAATACTTATATAGGATTTTTGATATGTTTCTCAAGGAGAATAATAGTAGATTAAATCAATTTATTTATAAACTAATGAGAATAATACATTATGTTAGAATGTATATATACATTATAAACATGTTAGTTACTATAAATAATTTACTAAATTTTTTCAACGTTTTATTTACTTTGTTTAGTTAATTTCATTATCCTTTTTATTTGATAATTATTTTGTTAAATTTACACATTAGTTCAAAACACAAGTCACATTCTCAAAACCAAGTAAATGAAATTATATTATTTTGATACTTTAGAACAATGATCCATAAGTCCTTTTTTATGAGAAAGATTTTATTTCACCTCAATCTGACACATGATATAGTTGGTATTACTCAATGTGTGTTCTTATAATACAAAAGTGATATTTTTCTCAAATTGTTTGGTTTTATTTTAAAATGATCATTTTACAAAAAAACAGGTGACATAATTAAAACCAAGAAAACACATTCTTATTATTTCAACACTTTAGTAAAATGATCAATAAGTCATTTGAGATATACAGAAATCATCAACATTCCAATACAACACCCTGTGTGATATATATGTGTCTAAGTGCGTGTTTTCAGTTTAAAATGACATTTTATTAAAAAATTGACATACTAAAAATTGAAAAAATGGTTTCATTTTTTCATACATTTGAACAATGATAAATTACTCATTTGTGACATGTATGAATCAACCACACCTCAATATGATGCACTGTGTGATCTATATGACTCAATTATTATGTTTTCAGTTTGTAATGACATCTTAGTTTGAAAAGCATTCAACATACTAAAAAATGAGGAAACACATTCATATTTTTTCAATACATTTTTAAAATATCCCATAATTCTTTTATGACATGTCAAATTAGACGCACCTAAATTTGATGCACGGTGTGACTATTAGGACTCCCAGTTCATGCTATATGTTTATAATTGGAATTTTAGTTCTAAAAGTGTTTCACTCAATAAAAATATAGGAAAACATGCTCGGATTGTCATAATATTTTATAAAAACGATTCATATGTCATTTTTGATGTGTAAAAGTCAGAATCACATCACACCAACACATGATATGACTGGTATAACTCAAATATCTTGTTTTCAGTTTAAAATTACATTTTAGTAAAAAAAAGACAAGTGACATACTCAAAACCAAGAAAATGAATTCAAATTTTTATTATACATTATGAAAACATTCCCTGAGTCATTTTTGATTTGTAGGAATCAACTACACCTCAATCAGATACAATATGTGACTAGTATGACTCAAATATTTATTTTTCTATTTAAAATTTTCATTTTATTAATGTAATAATTCATATTTATGTTTAATTTTTTTGTTTATAGTATTACTATCATAATATTTTTATTAATATAGTTTTATTCTTTTTCTTGATTTTGGGTGGTTTGTTTGAAGCATATTATTTTTGTGATAGATTGGAATTGGAGGCTATAATTGAGATAATGTAAATAGAGAAATGGGTCAATAATGTAAACAGACATCATGAAAATGTGAATTCAAAATTTTATTTAGATAATTTTTTGATCATTTTATCTAATATTTTATGTTAATTTCCTTATACTTTTTATATAATTATTTATTAATTTTTTTCTTAGTTATTTGGAGAGATTATATGTTTCATTCAGGTAACTACAACAAGCCTCAAAATGGAGAATGCGTTCCTCTCTGATGGAGGAGGAAACCCCATCATTATTGAAATGTGATGTGAATCTTAAGATGAGTTAAGAATTTATATATAAATCCTGAAAATGTGATTTCATACTACATATTTTGATACATTTTTCATCATTTTATCTAATATGTTGATGTTACTTTCCTTATCATTTTTATCTAATAGTTATTTAGTTTTATTCGAACATCAGTCTAGAAGTCCTGTTTTTCTTTAAACAATCCAAAACAAGTCATAAAAGAGATAAAACAATCATTTTTATTGAATATGAAACCCCATGATGAATGAAATGTGAATTTAATCATCAGATGAGTCAATAATGTATAAAAACATCATGAAAAGGTGAATTTCTCCTATATAATTAGTCAAGTTTTTCATCATTTTATCAACTTTTTTGTTAATTTCTTTTTTATTTTTATCTAATAATTATTTAGTTTTTCAAATATCTTTTTGGAAGTCATATTTTTAGTTAAAATATCTACAAAAATATAGAAAAAGAGATAACACGTTTCTTTTAAATGGATGATAGAACCCCATTATACCTAAAACATGAAGTGAATCATAATATGGGTCAGTTAAGTATATAAACATCAAGAAAATGTGAATTACAAATACTTTATTATTTAATATCTTCTGCATTCTATCTAAATTTTATGTTAATTTTTATATCATTTGTATCTAATACTTATTTAATTTTTTTATATATCTTTTTTGGAAATCATATATTTCATTCAACATATAGAAACAAGCCGTAAATGAGAGAGCATGTTTCTTTCAAATAGTATGGGAAACCCCAAGCTGCCTAAAACATGATTCATATCGTCCAGATGAATCTTCTAAGGGATTTCCAAAAAAAAATGAATACAAAGTATGACTTCCTAAAAAATATGTTGTTAATATTTTCTTAAATGGTGTTGGAATCTGCCACAACTCAATAAACATCACCTCGATCTGACACACATTGTGCCCAGTAATATTTTATGATTGTGTTATTAGTTTATAATTTATATTTTACTTCAAAATAGACATCACATACTCAAAAATAAGAAAAAAAATAAGATTGTTTTAATACTTTAGGATAGTGATCCATAAGATATTTGTGACATGTTGAAATAAAACATACATCAATATGAAAAATGGGTTGATCAGTATTACTCTAAGTGTGTATTTTAATTTAAAATTTAAATTTTACTAAAAAATATAAGTGGAATTCTAAAAAAAAATATAAACCACATTCATATTTTTTTAATAAATCAGGAAACTGATCTATAAGTAATTTTTTGATGAGTATAAATTAGTCATGCCTCAATAAGATACACGTTGTTCCCAATATGACTCAAAGTGGTTGTTATCCATCTAAAATTGAAAAATTAGTTCAAAACATGTATCACTCACTAAAAACAATGAAAAAAATATCATATTGCCTTGTTAAATTTGGGAAGCTATATATAATCCATTTTTGATGTGTAAGGATCATTCTCATCTCAAACTGACACACTATGTGACTAGTACTACCCAATGTGTGTGTTTTCAGTTTAAAATGAAATTTTATTATAAAAGAAAATTAGCATACGCAAAACCTAGAAAAAACATTCATATTTATTTAATATTTTATTATAATGATTCAAAGGTCATTTTTACTTACATGAATCATCTCCACCTCAATATGATACATGGTGTGACTAGTATGAATCCAAGTGTTCCCTTTTATTTAAAATTGTAATTTTATTAAATAAGAATAGTTATATAAAAAAATTGATCAAATGTCTTCAGATTATTTTGATACATTTGGAAAACTATCAATAAATCACTTTAGATGTTTAAGAATTATCCTCACCAAAATCAAATACACGGTTTTCCCCATATAAATCAAATTAACTTTTATTAGTTGAAATTGGCATTTTATTTCAAAATGTGTGGCAGTCACTAAAATATCAATAATGTTCTCTTATTTTATTGATACATTACAAAAATTTCCGATAATTCATTTTTGACATGTAAGAATCATTCACATTTCAAACTGACACACGATGTGATTAGTTTGACTCAAAGTGTATTTTTTATGTTTAAAATTATATTTTAGTAAAAACGAAACATGAGATACTAAAAATTGAGAAAAAAATCAATTTTTTTATTGTTCAGAAAAACGATCAATAAGACAATATTGATATGTGGGAATCAGTAAAATATTAATCCAATGAATGTTGTCACCGATGTAATTTGAAGTTTAGTTATTTGTTTCAAATGATATTTTAGTAAAAAATAACAATCCACAAACTCAAATATAAGAAAACACATTTGTATTGTCTTTATGCTTTAACAAAATGATTCACAAGTCATTTTGGATGTTTATGAATCACACACACCTCAATCCAATACATGGTGTGCCCAGTATTACTCAAGGTGTTCTTTATTTGATTAAAATTAAAATTTTCATTTAAAAACATGTGTCACTCACTGAAAACAAATAAAACATGATTCAATTTTCATGATAATTTAAGAAAACATTCATAATTCATTTTTGATGTGCAGGAATCAGTCTGCTGTCAAACCAACACATGATTCGGTAGTATGACTCAATGTTTTTTAGTTTAAAATGACATTTTAGTAAAAACCACAAGGGAAATACTAAAAACCAATAAAATGCATTTGGAATGTTTTTTCATTTTATGAAAATGATCCATATGTCATTTTTATGTGTAGGAATAGTCCACACCTCAATCCAATGCATGGAATGACTGGTATGAATCAACAATTATGTTTTTATTTTAAAATTAAATTTTTGTAAAAAAAGAAGGTAATGTATTCAAAACTAATAGAAAAAAATTGTATTGTTTTTATACATTATAAAAAATGATCCAGATGTCATTTTTGATTTTTAGGAATTAGATGCACCTCAATCCAATATAGGGAGTTCCCAGTATGACTCAAAGTGTTCACTATCAGTTAAAAATTTAAATTTTAGTTCAAAAGGTTAAAATATAGAAAACACACTCATATTTTTGTATTGACTTATAAAAATTGTACATAATTCATTTTTGACATGTAGGGTCCCAATATCACATTAAACTGACAAACGATGTGATTGATATGACTCAAAATGTGGGTTTTTCTGTTTAAAAATACATTTCTGTAAAAACAAAAAGTGAAATAATCAAAACCAAGAAATCACATTCATATTATTTTTATACTTTCTTAAAATTATCCATAAGTAATTTGTGATGTGTAGGAATCGTCTTCACTGCAATCTAATTCATGGTGTAACCATTATTACTAAAATTGTGTGGTTTTAATTTAAAATCGACATTTTTCTTGAATCCGCATGTTACATACTCAAAACTGAGGAACCCCAATATGTTTTTTTGATACTTTATTGAAATGATCCATAAGTAAGTTTTGATATTTATAAATCATTCATGCCTCAATATGATACAAATTGATCCTGGTATGAATCAAAGTATATGTTTTTAGTTTAAAATTGGCATGTTGTGTTTAATTTATTACTTAATAGTATTAGTAACAAAACTGTTGTTTTCTTATAGAGTTTAATTATACTTCTTGAGAAGGGGTGGTTTGTTTTGAAAAATAATTACTAGGTTTGGGGACAAAGAAAAAGAAATATCGATGTTTTTAAATGTCTATGATAATTTATACTTATGTATTTATACAAACCAATGCTTGAAATTCCAATAATATATTTTTTCTTATTTTTGTATTGTAAACATTATTTCAATTAAATTATTTATCTAAAAACTTTATTTTTATTTTTATTTTTTTATTTTTACAGATTTAATGTGCTATAATTTTGTTATGACTCTATAGCATCATTCCCCATTATCATTTCTAGTACTAACTCTAATAAATGAACCTTTTATCAATGCTATTAAATGTGATGATAAAGGGATCCTTGATTAATTTTATTTAAATAGTTTATTAAGAGGTCATTTATTAGTGATAAATAAAATTTAACATAAAGGGGGCCCTTTATCAGATATTTTCTAGTGTCAATAAAAGACTAGTGATTTTAATCAGGATCATTTAGTTGGTTTTTTTCTTAATGAAAACGGACTTTTTAGTGCTATTAAAATATTTTGTTTTAATAGTAAGCATTATGACTATTGAATTGTTGTCAGTGAGTGGTCATGTATGATCTGGGGCCAATGACCTAGACGAGGAATTGAGGGTACTGTTTCATGGGGTTTGGTAGAACGAAAATAAAAAAACATCGGTTGAGAGGGGTCATAAGATTATATCTGAGTTATCTGATAAGGTAAAAAAAGAAATTGCTCATTGGAAGGTATTGACATGATAATGGGAGTGGCTTGGGAAGAGTGACAGACAAGTGCTATGGGCATAAAATATTG
This sequence comes from Viscum album, assembly GCA_963277665.1. Taxonomy (NCBI): domain Eukaryota; kingdom Viridiplantae; phylum Streptophyta; class Magnoliopsida; order Santalales; family Viscaceae; genus Viscum; species Viscum album. The sequence goes on along the minus strand of OY728160.1, from coordinate 467,256,935 downwards.
GGGTATATGATCAAGGATCATTGCAGGGAAATTTATATGGTAATGAACCATCCACAAGACGATATTGGATATTAACCTCGATTGGAATGAGTTTTAGTGAATATTGAGGATAGTGTTCCATGATTTAGAATGAAAAACATTCGATGATGGTATTGGTGCTCAGGTATGAGCAAGATTGGTCACACATGACCATTGTGTTGGATAATGTATAGAATGTGGTCTGTTAAGACTAGGGTTTCGACCAAATGGAATGATAACAAAGACACTCCTATGGTGCGGATTGTTACGTAAGTGGTGGGAATGTGACCCTTATACTAGAAGGGTTTTTGATGTATGGGACCAGTGTTTGATGACCATGATGTCACTCAATATAGGTGTGCTCATGATTTTTATGTAGCATAGATTTTATCAAGAATTATAGAGGATAAATTCCTTATAGTGATGGATGTAATTTAAGTGGTTGTTTGGGATCAAGATTAATCATGTTATCCATGATTGGTTTGTTGTGGTTCCATAATAGTTCTAGTGTTATGTCATGGTGTATAGTGTGGGTGGTTGGTGATTAAACCATGGAATTTCATTGAGAGGTAAAGGTTATACCTTGAAGTGTGCATTGTATGATTTTGAAATAACTATGATGATTAAGGAATTATATTTGTGGTGAGTTAATAAATTTATCATTCATTTCATATTAGATGTGTCAGGAATAAAATTTAGTTCTCTAGGGGTTTAGGAATAAATTTATTTGTACTCAGGTTGTGATTGGATGGTGGAGGCATATCTGTGTTAGTTTGGATTTGTGAAATAGGGATAAAGATTATTGATGGAATATAAATATCATGAACAATCAAGGTTGGTCCATTCCATATGGAAATGGTTTCATTGTTATATAAAAGAACGGTGATATGATAAGTAATTCAGTCAGTTGTTGGAACCATGCATCATAATTTTATTTCATAATCTATGATGTGTGTTGAGCAGTACCATATCCCTAATGAGTAATTAGAAGGTGACATGATCATGTCTTGGGGTAGATAGGATTGGATGACTACCATCTCAAGGATTTGGAATTGGTTTACAATAGTGGCTCAAGATTTTATAATAGAGCATTTTGTTTTTGGGAGTAGTGCTTTGGAAGCGTGTTTGGAATTTAGGAATAGAATGTGGATATTTAGTATCAAATTGAAAACCAATGTAGGTCATTTGATGTAGTGGGATGTCTAATATGACTTCTTGAGGGTCATAAATTTTATGGCGGGGATGTTTTAATTCCATTCTCTATACATGAATTTGAAATTCTAAAAAGGGTATTGGATTTTTGATTAGTGGAGTGGGAAGTTTTTTAGCCAAGATTATAAAGTAAGATTAAAAATTTGGAATACCTTAAATGTGAGTAATAAAATGTTTAACGAATATTTAATGGTGTTTTGATGAGTTATAAGAGAGTACAAGGGTCTTGTAATGAGATTTGAGGCTCTAAACTAAACTTACAGCACTACTTGAAAGTTGATATAGAGAAACCAACAAAATTTTGTCCTTGAAAGTAGCAGGGGAAGATTTTTAGGATCTCCTTTTGTCAGGATATCCAAACACCAACAAGCCATAAGTGGCTACTGACTCACTAAAGGACTCTATTACTGTTTTTAAGTGGGACTCAGCCCTGTCATTTCACACAGTCTGACCCATTTTATTCTTTTTTTAGGATTTTAATCCCTTGTGGTTCTAGAACACCCCAATACACACCTCATATCCCTCTCCTTCTCTAAGTTATATTACCCATATTTATTTATCATCCCAAGAATCAATACTTGTGATCTGAATATGAAGTCAAGGATACACATCATTTTCCTTACAATCTTCATTTTCCTTTAAATCAAGGTATTTCTTTGTATTTTAGTCTAATATTTCCTATTTTTATTATGTTTTTATAGTTTCTTTACTTCTTCCAAGTTAATTAAAATTACAGGATGATATTTGAGATTTTTGATTTTATAAGCATGAGGTAGGTTTCCACTAAACATAACACATAGTCTCGCCATTTTTCTACTTTTATGGATAATGCATTAAATCCATCAATATCATTCCTTGAACATGGTTTAATAATTTTTTTTTAAAATTTTAGTTTTTCTTAGTTTAATACCTATTTTAATATGCCTTGATATATAGAAAAAAATTGTTCATTGAGGGATAAAATTAGTAGGGTTTTGACTATTTTTGGGCTTGGGATAAGTAATGGTTAACTAAATTTAATGTTTAAGTGAGAATTTTTTATTTGAATAGATGTTTGTGAAATTAAATTTAACAACCATAAATAGTTTTAAATGGGTTGGACATTTTAATTTGACCTTTGCTTTTGTGAGTATTTAATTGTAAAATAGAGTTGACCCTTGAGATGATTCCAAGGGAATAAAATGTTTTGTTTTTGAAAATGATGAATTATACATAAATCAGTTTTTGAATTGAATATCGGATAATGGAAAGAAATTATTATGGGGTAAAATGGAGAACATTAGTTATCAAAAGGGTTTTGAATGCATTGAAGTAAGTTATTGACAAAGTAAATTGACATTGTTTTATTATTGAATGTGTTAGTTAAATATATTTCTCTTAGGAAATGAAAAAGTAAATATAATTTATATATTGGAAATAAAACCTTATTGTATCATTCCTTATATTATGATAACACTTTTATGAATTTTATGTTAGATTATATAGTTTCATGGGCTCTAATGATGGTTATGGCATTCAGTTTTAGGGTTCTCTTGTGTGAATGAGTGTTATGGTTGGAATGCCTTTGGGTTCATATATTGGATATAGTTATGGATATGAAATGTGCGGAACTCCATAAGATAATGTGAATTGTGTTAGGGAAGTAAATTAAATACTATGGGTGGTTTCTTTTTGGATTCAATGGTGTCCACTACTAAGGAATTATAGAATATACATTGGTTTCTTCAACAAGTAATCACTTCAAATTAATTTGGGAGGACACCCCTTGGATTTAGATTGTTTACAAAATATTGAATTTGGAATATTAATGTCCTGGATTTCCTTTGGGTACCCCTTTCAATGTTAAGGGATGATATCCCTGAATTTGTATTGAATGTACAGGACAAAATGCTGTGGGTGTGGACTTAGTTTCTCGTCACGCCTGATACTATAAATGCATTTTACATATGTACCTTAGATTTAGTTTATGGAATCTGAAGGTTTAATTCCTTGGATTCAACTAGATGTAACAGAGAGGAATTACATTGATTAATTCCATTGAATCTAGATGTCTTTGTTATATGGTAATTCCTAGTGTATCATTTGTGTATTCACATGTCCTTTATTATCAATAGTTATTCTTGTGGTATACCTTCTAACATGTTGTGGAATGTCTTATTATATGGACATAGATGCATAGTTTTTCACCGAGATGGGAAGGTCTTACCTCTGTTGTTACCACAGAACCAAATATAAGAGGGTGTGTTTTTATTCATGCATTTAATTACTTAGTCATGTAGTAATTTTTTATTAATATAGTTAATTCATGTACATCTTTTATGGAAAATATATTGTAGGGATTTCCTTTTTGGTTTCAAACATAGTTGTCCTCACACCATGCTAAGGCTTCCAAGATCCTTGGATACCCTAGAATAAGTGTATCTCTTTACATGCTATTGTTTTTGGGGAAAGGACCATTGCTCTATTTTTTTCTTTTCATGCTAGAGTGGATAATGGATGATGGGAATGAAAAGTAATCCAGATTAGTTTTGGATGTGTTATTAGTATAAATTTATTTTTAGATAATTTTTTTCTCTTTGTATATGATTTATCCCTAGGATCTTGGAACTATTTGTGTAACACCTCAAGATTTAATAGTACATTATTTCTTCAAATTAATTCATTAACTTTCATGACACACAACACTGAGTTCAATACTACAACGACTTAAAAAAATAGCCGTCCAAAAGATATTATGAATAGTATTAACTAAAATTTTAATTTTAAATAATCCGTATAATTTTAGAATCCATATTATGATTTTCTTAGACATAACATAAGAACTAATTCATTTTTTCAGATAAAAGAAGTATTTTTCAAAAAAAAATGCAATTTTACAGCCTTTTAATGGAGAACCCTTTTTAAATAAAATATTTGGCACTTTTATATATTTAATTTGGAAAAAGAAACTTTTATATAGAATCGATACATAAAAATTTAGTTTTTATAAATTTTTGGTGTCTTTCTGAAAACATTCATATTTTGGTGAATAGTAAAAATTAGTAAATATTATCTGAAAACAACTTTTTTAATCAAAATAATTTATAGTACTAAATTATACATTTGAGTTGTTTTAATATGTCATTAGATTATATAATTTTCATTTAATATAATATATGTCATTTAATGTAATTTCACATTTAAACTAGACATAAACAAGTGTCAGTATTTTGATGGTTATTATTTCTTTAAAACAACCTTTTTGTTTTGATAGCGGGAAATAATTTTAAATTAATTTCATCCACTTATATTTTTGAAATTTGGAAAAAAGGATTCCATATTTGGGATCAGGAGGTCCAAATTGTGTAAATATGGGTCTCTTATTTTTAGACATTTTGAATAATTACTTCGATAAATATTTTATTGACCATAGTTAAAGGGTAAATCCTGTAAATATGGTTAAATAAATAATATTAAAATAATATTAAATTAACCTAAAACGTGTCTAACCCTATTTTATGATACATTTCCTACCATGGAAATATTTGGGTAAATTTTGGGACCACTTGGAGCCACTTGAGAGTGATAATGACACTTAATATTAATTAATTTAAAATAAAGGAAAAAATGACATAAACATATATCGTTTAGTAAAACATTTTTACAAGGTGATATATAAGTTATACTTTCGACTATAAATATTCACTGAAAAGATAAAAGGATTTCCTACATTATTTTATTTTATTTTATTTATAATTTTTAGACATTGAATAATTACATTTATTTATGACACAATAATGATGCAGTGTTTTCCTAATTAATGAATGATTCAAATAAATGGTATTATAAATGATAAAATAAATATAATTTTAATATTTTGATGCTATAAAAGAATTTTCTAGGTTAATATGGAATGTTTTTATTGATTAATTAAATTTATTTTGAATTGTTAATGTTTTTATGACTTTAAAATAAATAAATTATTAAATAGTGTCAAAATTGACATAATAGATTTTTCAAAACAAATATTATATTATTAATTGATATAATATCCCTAAAAATCTATGGTTCATCAAAAGTACATATATGATTATAGTTATTTTATTAATGAACCACTTGGGGTTCACTTGATAGTTTATAATAAATTTATTCACCAAATAATATAAAAGTACCAAGAGACATGGTAAATGTCAAACTATTTAAGTAAGAGTTAAATCTAAAAGTTAAGGTTAATATATGAACCAATCCTATCTAAAACCTATTGGTTGAGTGTTTTTCAACCCATAACCACCTTATAATTTAAATAATCCAATTTTGAACCACTAGAAACCTAAAATGATTTTATTATAAAATAATATTTTACGTTTTTTCCTAAGTTTCCCCTCACCCATCTTATAAAAGGGAAATCCCCCTTCTCTCAAATTCACACCTTAAAAACAATTTGGCTCCGCCATCCTCTGCCCAGATACTCTCTCAAATATCCTCCCTTAATCATAGAGTAATTCCATTATTCAGAAATCCAACCTATGCAGTCCTTTTGATCAAATCAAAAGGAAGAACCCGAAGAAGAGGTAAATATCTCACCACCTCTTTCAAGTTCCTTTCTTTTTCCACTACCTTTTTCTTTGCTGTTTCCATTCTAAAATAATAACTCTAGTATCTTATGTATTTGGTGATGTTATTATAAACATGGTACAACCAAATTAATTATTCTATCCATCCTTTAAATGAAATGTCACCATATGTACCTACGTACGGCTTACCATCTCCACGTCATGGTGTAATTGTTATTCAATACATTATTATTTGGATGGGTATAATAATGATGTGTAATTGATGTATATAATAACTATAACATGATAATGATTCTATATATATGATATAACATCCTTTTATATATTATTTTAATTTCAAAATAATGATATTTTCGCTCGTGCGTACATACAGATTAACGTCTCCATGAACGCAATGAGATTCATTCCCCATCGAATCCATTCAAGACTAATTTTCATTAGATAATTAAAAATAATGTTTAAAGACTTTATATAATTATAGATATAAATAAGATACATTAAATCCATAACAAACACGACTTACGTAACAAAGAATATAAAGGAAAAAGAATCAGTTAGCACCCGAAACGACGATAATACTAAGATATTAGTAACAAAGAATTAATAAAAGAACATATATGATATCATATTAATTTATATGATTATTGAATAATTTAATAAAAATTATTTCACCATTATACATGAGGATAACCTACCTTCGACCAAGGAAAGTGTAAGGTAAGGGTTTATTTCACAATCTCTTCATTATCTGAGGTTGTTTATACATAATTATATACTGGGACCTCTTTATCATCCACATCTATGTTTCTTAATAATGTATTTCAAAACATTATTACTATTTTATAGACTATGGGTTAATGTAATTTATACCCTTCTATTACTTTTTATAATATGTTTATAAAGGAATCTTTCTGTCATTTTCCAAACATGGTCCTTTTAATCCTTTTTGACAGAATTAAGGTAAGAATATCTTTTTAATTTATACAGTGTGTGTGACAATTTTCTGCTGTTATAAACCCGTCAAAGCATTCCTTACAATATTATACTAATATTTTTAAAGTAGATGTTTTCTTTTATAATTATTTGACTTTTAAATGATTTCTAAAAAAGTGGTATTTCTCTCAAATAATTTTGATTTCATCTATGTCAACATCCATTAATGGATTATAAGCTTATATGAAGTTGATTTATTAAGATAAAAAACTTCCATATTGCGTTGAAGGTTTTTTTATATGTTTGACTGGGGATGTGTTATTTTTATACCATTCATGGTTTTTGAAGAAAGTATTGACATTTCGCATGCTTGTTTTAATACGAATGTTTATGTTATGTTTAAACCTGTTCATATGTGGAATGCATTAGACTTAGTAAGTAAAGGGTGGAGCCCGCTATAGCTCCTCGATGCATCAATAGGTCTCATGAGACAAACTAGTGTCTTGGCACAAGGCCGTGGAAAAATATTATTTGTAGTCTTGGCACAAGGCCTTGACTATGTGGTTATGATAGTATGGAATTATGTATTCCTTAATTATGAAAGTGGTTATGGATATTTCATGTTATTATTCGACTAGTAGAATATCCATGTGAATAAGTAAATGGAATTAATTCATTTTATTTATTCTATATTAGTCTGAAGTTCAAGTTTAAAAGGCTTTTGTTTTTGTTAAACATTTCCTTAAATTTTTATGCTTATTTATGAATGTTTCCTCTATATTGTTATCCTTACTGAGCATTTGAGCTCACCCCTTTCATATGGTTCATTTTCCTAGGATATGAAGATGTTAGTTATGAGTGACTTGCAGGCATTATCTAGGAATCTTGGATGTTACAAATGGAATAAATTTGTGTTGTATTTCTTTTCAAGTTGTAAGGTTGAACTTATGTATGAATCTTGTTTCCAAGGCTACTAAACTAATTGTTCTTTAGAGACATGATCTTTTGTGATCATTCCAATGTTATGTAATAATGAACTGACTTTGGGTAACTGGGGTTGTGGCGTTACAGTTGGTATCAGGGAAAGTTTAGTACAAACCTTAGAAGTTGTATTTAGATAAAATCAGATTAGACCACGTAGACCTAAGATGGACATTGTGGATTAGTATAGAATAACTTCCTAGAATTTTGGTATTGTAGAGATTTTGTGAGTTTTCTGAGCAATACATCTCGGTCTGGATACGAGCAGGTAGAGGCAGCTCTGGCACAAATGTATATAGGGGTAAAACCAGAAAACACCACTTTGAGCTAGACTCGAACAGGAACTGGTGCATGACAACAGGCCTTGCTGCACTCTTGGTTACAACACTCCCAGAGGATATGCTTAGGATAATTCTCATTTTCATTAAAAACCATTATGAAGGGTTTATGAGTATATACTTCCTCAAAGAAAACATTTTTTTATGATTGTTGATTATATTCATAAACAGTTCCATTTATGTTAGATATTTTACATGTTTAGAATTATTCATTGCAATTCATAAACTAACCTAGTGTATGACATTGTATAGAAATGGCACCCAGTAGAAGGAATATGAACTCCAGCAATACGTATGATCCAAAGAGTAAGATGTATCATATCTTTCACGGTATTAAGACAACATTTAGAAGTGAACTGTCTCCCATGTATTCTCATCATATGAAGAAATAGTATCATGTGTTAAAAAGATAAGTAAATAATTCACTGAGTCGTATGGCTTTGAAGGGAAGAAAGAAAAGAAAAGGATGGAATAGAGAAATATGGATAAAGGGAAGAGGGAAAAGAAGGATTTTCCCTTATGTGATTGCTGTGGAAAGAATCACCTTGGTAAATACATGAAGGGAATGTGAGTTTTTTATAAGTGTTGAGAAAAGGGACATCAAGTACATGATTCAAAGTATAATAATAAAGTTTCAAATGTAAAATCTTCATCTTTAAGGATTTGGGACACTACGTGAATCAATGTTTAGATAATCATAGAATTCCCCAAATGATGCTAATGAATAAAAATTAAGTTATGATACTACTATAGATGAAGAGGAGTGACTAGTGTTCTAATGTTGTTATAAAATAATTATTTCAATTGAGTGTTGTATCAATGATGTACTGATTATATAAATTATGGAAATAAATATGTATTGTACTTCAATACTATTTTATTGAAGATTTCAGATTATATGGTATTATGAGAAGTGACTCAACAACAAGTTAAACATTTTTTTTTCAAAATTCATGGTTGAAGGAAATGTAATCCTTAATATGGTACTAATACTGAGGTAGTAATTTTAGAATACGAGATGGTTGATTTGGATAAATTATATTGGATATTCTTGACTACCTTGGCACTAGTTAATGGTTTATTTATTTCATCATTGTTGGAGTATTCAAAATTTTTGGATATAAGGAAGATATCTAGTATTATATAAGGAATAAGGGATCATGAATGTTATCAATAAGTTTTTATGGTAATTCAGGGTGTTATCACATTTAAAAGAATACATGGAGAAGGTATTCACATGTTATTACATGGAAAACGAGATCTTCATTGTGATTACATTCCTTATAAATTTTGGACTGTGAGTTTGGATAGAAGTATTTAGGATAAGCCTAAAGGTTGAAATTGATTAAGATTTACATTGGATTCTATTGTTATAGTTAAATCATTTCTTGAAATTATTTTTGGATTACCATAAAAAAGGACATCCTGGAAGTTGGGCGACAACCCGTCGCATCCGACAAGGTCGTGAGACTTGAACCCGCAACCAAAGGAAAACTAGGGTGCATCACCTACCACTGGGCTATTTGATATCCTAGATTGTATAATTTAGTTTCTTTTTAAAACGTCTGATAGGTGAAATATAAATTCATTATTTTTTTTACCCTATATGATTATGATAAATAGAATATTTTTTTAAATCTTCTAGAATTAAATATGAGTTTGTGGTAGGAATTTGTAGAAGGATGAAACACTACATGTCAAGCATATATATGTTTTTCCCCTTATTCTATGGATAAATTAATTCTTAATATATACAGAAGGGATCTTAAAACCAAAAATTTGTTATCCTAATACCTTATGTTTTGTTGAACCGATGGTATTTTAAATAATCATAGATTGATGGGTTTGAGGTCCTCAGTTTTAAACTTGTTTGTGATTGATTAACTCAGCCACTCTCGATAAATATTTACGTTTTTCTTCCAATTATGTGTCTCTAATTTCCACCAATTTTTTCCTAATTTAGATCATAATTTTTTGGTGGCTTTTTCATTTCCCTTTCCATCTTATTAAGACTAAATTTTATTAACCCAATTTCTGATGTGGGTTTTCCACAATGGTATTTTTTTATTTTTAACCTTTTATTTTCGAAGAACAATTTCAAATTGAGAGGACGCAATTTATTGAATTATTGGAGAATGTAACACCCCACGATTTCATAGAAAGTTATTTCTTCAAAGTAATTCAATAACTTGCACTACACACAACACCGAGTTCAAGCGCAAAACGACTTAACAAACTAGTCGTTCAAAAGTGGTTATGAATATTATTAACTAGAATTTTTAATTTTATCTAATCCTTATAATTTTAGAAACCATATTATGAGTTTCTTAGACATAATATAAGAACAAATTCATTTTTTCAGATATGAGAAGTATTTTTCATAAAAATGAAATTTTACAACCCTTTAATGGAGAACCCTTTTTAAATAAAATATTTGACACTTTTATATATTCAATTTGGAAAAATAATCTTATTATTTATAATCGGTACATAAAAATTTAGTTTCGATATATTTTTGGTGTCTTTTGGAATAACTTTCATATTTGGGTAAATAGTAAAAATTACTAAATTTTAACTGAAAACAACTTTTTTAATCAAAATAATTTATAGTAATAAAATATAAATTTTAGTGGTTTTAATATGTCATTAGATTATATTATTATCAGTTAATATAATGTAGGTCATTGGATGTAATTTCACATTTAAACTAGTCGTAAACAAGTTTCAATATTTTGATAGTTATTATTTCTTAAAAACAGGCTTTTTGTTTTGATAATGGGAATTAATTTTAAATTATCTTCTGCCACTTCTGTGTTTGGAATTAGAAAAAATGTATTCCATATTTTGATAGGGAGGTCCAAATTGTGTAAATAGGTAACTTTTATTTTTAGACATTATGAATAATTACTTCGGTATATATTTTATTTACCATGGTTAAAGGGTAATTCCGGTAAATAAGGGTAAATAAATAATATTAAAATAATATTAAATAACTCTAACATGTGTCTTATCCCTATTGGATTATACTTGTCCGACCATGGGCATCTTTGGGTTGATTTGGGGACCACTTAGAGCCACTTGAGAGTGATAATGACACTTTATATTAATTAATTTAATGTAAAGGCAATACTGACATAAACATATATCTTTTAGTAAAACAATTTTTACTTGGTGTTATATATGTTATCTTTTTGAATATAAATATTAACAAGAAATATAAATATATTACTAGATAATGGTAATTTATTTATTATTTTTAGACAATTACTAATTAAATTTATTTATGACACAATGATGATTCTATGTTTTCCTTATTAATGAAAGAATAAAATAAATGGGATTATAAATGTTAAAATAAATATAATTTGAATATTTCGATACCATACAATAATTTTATTGGTCACTAAGGCTTGTTATTATTGATTAAATAAATTTATTTAGAATTGATAAAGTTTTTATGAGTTTAACAAAAATCAATTATTAAATAATCTAAAAATTGACATAAAAGTGTTTTTAAACCAATTATTATATTATTAGTTGATATAATATACCTAAAAATCTATGGTTTGGACAAGGTACTTAGATGATGATATTTATGTCATTAATGAACCTCTTGGGGTTCTCTTTTCAGTTTATTGTATGTTTATTAACCATATAATATAAAAAACAAAGATTCGTGGTAAATTTCAAACTATTTAACTAAGAGTTAAATCTAAAAGTTAAGGTTAATATAGTGACCCAAACATCTCTAAAACCTATTTTTTGAGTGGTTTATGCCCCATACCCTCCTTATAATTTACATAATACACTTTGGAGCCATTAGAAACCGAAAATTATTTTATTATAAAATAATATTTTATGTTTTTCCTAGGGTGCCCCTCACCCCTCTTATGAAAGGTCGCTCCCCCTTCTCTATAATTCACACCATAAAATCCATTTGGCTCATCCAAACTCGGCACGAATACTCTCTAAACTATCTTTTATTCATCCTAGAGGCCTTTCTATAGTCCGAAATCCAACCTATGGAATCCTTTGGATCAAATCAAAAGGAAGAACCCGAAGAAGAGGTAAATATCTCACAACCTCTTTCAAGTTCCTTTCTTATTCCACTTCCTTTTTCTTTGTCTTTTCCATTATAAAATAATAAATACAGTATCTTCTATATAATTTGATATTATTATAAACATTTTACAACCAAATTCATTATAATATCCATCCATTGAATGACATGTCATCATACGTGCGTACGTACGGCTTAGCATCTCCACGTCGTGGTGTAATTTTTATTCAATACATTATTATTTGGATGGTATAATAATGATGTGTAATTTATTTAAATAATAAATATAACATGATAATTATTCTTTATATATGATTTACCATCCAATTATATATTATTTTAATATCAAAATAATGATATTGTCGCTCGTGCGTACGTACGGATTACAGTATCCACGAACGCGATAAGATTCATTCCCCACCGTATCCATTCAAGAATAATTTTCATTAGATAAAATAAAAATAATGTGTAAAGAATTTATATAATTAGGGATTTTAATAAGATAAATTCCATCCATAACAAATACGACTTAAGTAAATAATCATATAAAGGAAAACGAATCAGTTAACACCCGAAACGACGATAATACTAAGATATTAGTAATAAAGAAATGATAAAAGATCATATATGATATCATATTAATGTATATGATTCTTGTATAATTTTATAAAAATTATTTCACCATTATACATGAGTTTAACCTACCCTTTACCAAGGAAAAGTGCAAGGTAAGGGATTATTTCACAATCTCTTCATTATCCGAAGTTGTTTATATGTAATTATCTACTGGGACCTCTTTATCATCCACATCCATGTTTCTTAAAAATGTATTTCAAAACATTATTACTATTTTATAGACTATGGGTTAAATTCATTTGAACCTTTGTATGACTTTTTATAAGATGTTTATAAAGGAATCTTTCTGTCATTTTCCAAACAAGGTCCTTTTTAACCTTTTCGACAGAATTAAGGTAAGAATGTCTTTTTAACTTATACGGCTGGTGCGACTATTTTCTGTTGTTATAAAATAATTGAATCATCCCGTACATACTTATAATAATATTTTTAATGTAATTTTTTTCTTTTATAATTATGTGACTTTTGAATGATTTCAAAAAAAGAAATATTTCTCTCAAATAGTTTTGATTTCATCTATGTCAACATCTGTTGATGAACTATAAGCTTATTTGAAGTTGATTTATTATGATACAAAACTTCCATATTGTATTGAAGGTTTTTTAATATGTTTAACTGTGGATGTGTTATTTTTATTCCATTCATGGTTTATGGAGAATGTATTGACATTTCGTATGCTAGTTTTAATAAGAATGTTTATTTTATGTTTAAACCTGTTCATATGAGGAATGAATTGGATTTATTAAGTGACAGGTGGAGGCCTCTATTGCTCCTCGATGCATTGGTAGGTCTCATGAGACAAACTAGTCTCTTGGCACAAGTTTTTGACAAAATACTATTTCTAGTCTTGGCACAAGGCCTTGACTATGTGGTCTTGATAGTCGGACATTATGCATTCCTTCATTATGAAAGTGGTTATGGATATTTCATGTTATTATTCGTCTAGTAGAGAATCCATGTGAATAATTAAATGGAATTATTTCATTTTATTTTTTCCATATTATACTGATTTTTAAGTTTAAATGGATTTTTTTTAGTTATACATTGCCTTAAATGTTTATGCTTATTTATGAATGTTTTTTCTATGTTGTTATCTTTACTGAGCATTTGAGCTCACCCCTTTTGTATTTTTCATTTTCCCAGGATATGAAGAAGATTGTTATGAGTAAATTTCTGGAATTATCTAGGAAGCGTGGATGTTTACAATAGATGAAATTCGTGTTGTATTTCTTTTCAAGTTGTAATGTTGAACTTATGTTTGAATCTTGTTTCCAAGGCTACAAAACTAATCAGTCTTTCGAGGCTTGATCTTTTTTGATGATGCCAATGTTATGTAATAATGCACCAACTCTGGGTAACTGGGGTTGGGGCATTAAAATTTGGCATGTCCATTATGGTTATATCATGTGATGTTGTGCATATTTAGTGGGAGTTTCCCTATATTATCTTTGATGTTAATCTAGATTTATTTATGTGATTTTTATTATTCCAAAATTATTAAAACTCTGAAAAATGGGTACAGTATCCCCACAGTATCCTTGAGATCCTCGTTGTATATCGGTAGACTTTAGAAAACGGGGAGGTGAGATTGATTCCATATATCACAATCATCCTGAATACAGTTCATAATAAGTCATGACTAGGCATTACAATCCCACTATAAGAACCATATTGGGTTGAAATTGGTGAAAATTTGATTTGTTCAAAATATATTATCTCCTTTTCACTATAAGGTGACTGAGAAAGAAGAATAAAATTATTTTTCATAAAAAAATTATTCATAAATTAATATTAGCTTCACCTATGTTTTTCATATCAATGATTCTAGATAATGTTGATTTAGCACTTTTTAATTAATTTATATCGGTTCCAAATATTATCATGTCATCCACATATAGAAAAATAACACATTGATTATTATAAAACCAACTATGAACACATTCATCATCCTAGTTAACTATAAAATAATTTTATAAAACTAATTCATTATATTTCACATACCATTATTCTGGAGCTAATTTTCAAGCATATTTATACTATACCAACTTGAGAACCTTATTTTCATTTTTAGAAACTATGAATCCTTTTGGTTATTCCATATATATATTTCTTTAGCTAATTCACCATTTATAAAAAATTTCTTAACATCGATTTATTTAATATGAAAATAAAAAATATGAAATATAATGTTATAGGACTTATTACAGAAGTTTTCCTAGCTGTAGTAGATGAGGTATCAAAAAAAATTATTCCTTACATTTATTTAAACCTCTTGAATACCAATTTGTATTTATATTTTTCAACTATATCAATATATTTTAATTTTATTTTAAATACCCACTATTAACATATTGGTTGTGAACCTTTAGTATGATCAACTGCTATCCTTGTATTATTCTTGGTTATAGAGCCCACTTTTTCGTTTATGGATTCTTTCAAAAGAGAATTGTCATAAGATCACATAGGTTATTTGAAATTTTTTGGATGATAGTCTATATTGAGAAAAGTAAATTTTTGTGTTACAATATTGTCATTATATCCTTTAAAAATATTATATATAGAAATAAGATAAATATTCATTCGGTATCCAAGATCATTTATTTTTGTGAACAACCACGATGGTACCATATTTAGATACTCATTTATTTTATTTTGATTCCTGTGTTCATACTTAATTTGGTAAATAGGTAAACCTTGATTCCTCAAAGACAACATCTGTTGATTCAATAAATATATTAATATCTACAAATTAAATTGATTATATAACCATGAATCTATAAGTTTTTTAATTATTTGAATATCTAATAATTATGATATTGATATATCTTTTAAATAATTTTTATCTTTTAGGATTAGGTACTATTATAGTTGTTTGATAACCCCAAACCTTTAAATAATAGAGGTTTGGTTTCCATTGCTTCTGTTATTTTTATTGAATCATAAACTTCCTTTTGGGGGGACATTATATAGAATGCGACTTGCTGGTTAATAAACGCATCTCCCCAAAATCCTTTTGATGGAAATGAGACAAAAATTGCAAAATTAACCATTTCCAAAAATGTTATGTTCTTTCTCTCAGCTACTTTCAAAACCCCTTCCACCACAAGTACCCTTACAAGGTCGATAATAATAAAAAATTATATATAGAACCTTTAATACCACTTCCAATAAACCATGGGGTGGTTATTATCATTGAGGGTATGAAAACATATACATGGGAGACTTTCCCCCCATAATAAAAAAGGTATCCAGAGATAAGATAAGCATACGACAACCAACACCATGCCAAAATAATATAAAATAGAAGTAAATAAATTCCTATAATGCTTTAAAAAGTCTTCCATAATGAATGATATAAAAAATAAAATAATACATGAGTACTATGGTAGAGAATCCTCACAAAATCCTACCTAAATAAGGGATGTCTAGATCAGTATCTGAATCCATCATAGAATCCTAAAATATATGGGAATCTGGGTTAGCATAATAGGAATACTCAGTACGATCATACTCAATACCTATAATGAAAATAGGGAAGAATATTTGAATTCTCTAGTTGGTAAATAGTATAAACAACTGGAACATACAAGTTTAACAAATCCCCTAAAATCACTGGGGATCACATTCCAAATAACACATCCAGGCAATGCATGGTAATATCATTAAGTAAAGGAAAGTTACCCCACAACCACTTCACAACAAGTTTTTCAATATCACACCCAAAAAAACAAATATCTTGATTAATATAATCCCTTACATATTTATTTCAGAGAAAAATAAGTTTCTCAGTCCATGACCATGGTAGTGAGGTATCACAAAAATGAAGGACATCAACTATATTACCTCCTCCTTCCATTCACAACCCCACCCATATATCCTCATATCACAAACTTCACATATCATCTCATCAATAGCCCGTAGGGACTACCTAGGCACATAATATCATACCAATACCTTTTAGGGTATAATAATACATCACAAACTAATTAATACTTCATAGGGTCTACCAATGCGTCATGTACAACTCAATACCTATTGGGGTCAGTCGATGAACCCATCATCAATGGTATATACCTTATAGAGTTTTATATTACATCCTATACAAGTACCCTATAGGGTATGCTGAACCCAATACCATTTATGGTTTTCTGGTAATTATCATGATTTTATATCATGTCTCACACCTAAAAGGGATAGTGGGGAAGATAGAGAGGTCATCCATCAATTCCATCACCAACCAAGATGTTGGGGAAACCACATGATACCCAGTGAGTTGCTTCTCAATCAGGATATCCAAATTGGGTGGATGAATTTAGAAATCATAATGAAATACATCATAGTAATCACGCACAAGCCTATGATATAGTTTTTTCAATAATAAACAAATTGAAAGGCCCACAAAACCCTAGTAACACCACCATTGACCCCTAAATAGTAACAACCACATGTCCCACACCATTTTCACCTTCAAGACACATCAATCCTTCACTTTCAAAAGCATCATATCATTAATCTATTTTAATTTCACTATTTCCATCCACATAATTTACCTATTTCATTATTCTTATTTCTATTCCATGTCTACCAAATCACTATTGAACATGCATCGCATTCATATTCACAAAAAAAATTTACATTCTTCTTTCCAACCATGGAAAATTAGCTGTATATCTACTACAAATTCCACAACCTCATCCTCAATGCTCTATTACACTCAAGGCATCTTTCACATCCCTCAATGCATTAATATAACCCAAAATTATACATTATTCCATCCATGGAATCTTCCAATAACCCCACATCATGAATACATCTCAACCAGCATGGGTCTACATGAATCACACCAAGCCAATAATTCGCTAGAGCATACTTAAAAGGTAGTAAATTTTTCCAAAATAATAAACACCTATGGAAACTATGTCCGTATAACCATGACTTCCAAGACTAAACAAAAAATTGTCTCAGTCATCCACATAAAATTATCATAGTAAACAAAGATTTTATTACTTCTTTGGTTTATCCAATTCATTAAGAAAAAATCTTTTCACAAAAAAATCGAAACCTCATATCTAATTTTGGATAAGAACAACTGTAGATATTCCCAACATAATATCTAAATATCATCCATTTCATGATAGAATGTTATATATATTTCATGAATCGTCCATTAAATATCACAATAATACCCACTTTATGTTTTTAGTCAATTTCCTTGTGCATAAACCATGCCAAAACAACCAATCAATATATAACACACTAACTAGATAATCATGAGTAAAACATGGCATAACCAAATGTGATCATAACATCCCTACATGGTTCATTCTTAATTTGGTAATATCCTCCTTAGGCTACACCACACCATCCACCCAATGAAAACATAATCATGTTAATTCCATATTTTACACATAAATAAGAGAGTTCTTGGAACCCCTACCTTAACTGACACTATAAAAATCACTATAAAGAATAACTAAGAGAGAAGACACCCACACAATCAGATCTATATAGTGGATCTATGGATCAACCTAGATTACATCAACATCTCATCAAATTTTCTTCCCTTTATATACATTATGTAACACCCTAATCTTTCATGGTATATTTCACTTTGAATAATTCAATAGCTTGCATTTTATGCAACATTGTGTTTTAACACACCACGACCAATCAAACTAGCCGTTAGGAATAGTAATACCCACTTGTTGAAATTTTATAAATTAGAATTTTCAATATTTACTTAATTTTTCAATTTGGAATGTCAAAATTATCTTAGGGTGAATTTTTGGTATTTTTCTGAAAACATTCAATATTTGATGAATTGTAAAACACACTGCATTATATTTTAAAACAGAAATTTTATTTTAATAATTATTTATTTTAGTTAAATTAATTTTTAGTAAAAATAGATACATAATAGATATATTAGTTCAATGTAAATCATTTGAGTCAGTTTTTTAATAATATTATATGTATAAAATATTACTGATGTTTTTAATGTGTTTTATCCACCAACTAGGCACATTTGCAGATTTGCATAAAACGTAATTTTACCACCTATGTGAATTGAATTTAATATATTAGACATAAACTATTGATATTAGTAAGTAAAATTTGGTTCAATAAAATGAAAATAATTTTGGATGAATAGTAACTTTTGACTTTTATTTACCACGGTTAAAAGTAAATAGGGTAATTAAAGGTAAAAATGGTATTATCATTACCCTAACACATATCATAATTCTATTTTATAAGTGTATTTCGTCCATAAACTACCTTAGGAATAAAATATGATTCTTTTGGTCCACTTTTATTAGTTTATGACATTTATTATTATTTTATTTAAATAAGAGTTAATAGTGTTAAATTCAAATTTTCATAATGAAAACATTTTTAATATTGGGGTACACATAAGATAAATTCTAATATAAATATTCATAAGAAATATTAAACTATTTTTACATAATGTTTTTTATTTATAATTTTTAGATATTATATAATTAAATTTAATTATGACACAATGATGATGCAGTAATTACCTTATTAGTGAAAGATTAAAATAAATTTTATTATAAATATCCAAATAAATATAAATTGAGACTTTTAATGAATAAAAATAATTTTATATGTTACTATGACATTTTATGGTTGGTTAAATAATTTTTTTTCAAAGTTATAATGTTTTTCTGACTTTCACAAATACAAAATACCAAATAGTGTCAAAATTGACATAAATGAGTTTTAAAAACAAATCCTATATTATTAATTGATATAATATTCCAAAAAATGTAAGGTTCTTCCAAAGGATATAGATAAGATTAGATATATTAATAATGAACCACTTGGGGTTCTCTTGGATGTTTTTAGTACGTTTATTAACCATTTATTATAATAATACAAGAATACATGGTAAAAGTTAAACTATTTAACTATGAGTTAAATCTAAAAGATAAGGTTAATATGGTGACCTAAACCAATCTAAAACCTATTAGTTGAGATTTTTGCGACCCATCCCCACTTTATCTTTGAAATAATCATTTTAGAGCCATTATTAACAGAATATTATTGTATAATAAAATAATATTTCAAGCTTTTCCTAAAGTGACCCTCTCCTCTTATAAAAGGGTACTTCCCCTTCTCTCAAAATCACACCTCCAATGTCATTTGGCTCATCCAACCCCTCCTCAAATATCCTCCCAACTAAATCAATTCAACCTAGAGGCCTTACATTGATCATAAATCCAATTTTAAGAGTCCTTTTGATCAACTAAAAAGGAAACCCCTGAAGAAGAGGTAATAATTTACCAATATCTTCCAAAGTTATTTTCTTTTTGCACTTCCTCTTTCTTTGTTGCTTCCATACCAATATAATAACTACAATACCTTATAAATAATCTGCTTTTATTATAAATATGGTTCTTCCATATTCATAATTTTATATATCCAATGAATGAAAATTCACCATACGTGCGTACGTACAGCTTACCGTCTCCACGTCGTGGTGTAGTTTGTTATTCAAAAACTGCATTATTTTGATGGGTATAATAATGAGTATAACTGATGTAAATAATAAATATGACATGTTGATTATTATGAATATATTATATACCATACAATTATATATGATTTCACCATCAATAGAATGATATTGTCGCACGTGAGTACGTACAGATTACCGTCTCCACGAACGCGGTGAAATTCATTCCCCATCATAACAATTCAAGAATAATTTTCATTTTTTAATTAAAATAATGATTAAGAACATAATATCATTCTTCTTGTGAATAAAATACATCATATTCATAACCAACATGGATTATATATCCATACATATAAAGGTAAATGAATCAGTTAACACCCGAAACAATGATACTACTGAAATATTATTAACAATGAAATATTAGAAGATGATATATGATATCATATTTATGTATGTGGTTTTTTCATAATTTAATAACAATTATTTAACTATTATACATGAGGTTAACATACCCAAGGCCATAGAAAAGTACAAGTTAAGGTTTAATTCTACAATCTCTTCATTATCTGAGGTTGTTTATATATGAGTATCTACAAGGACCCCTTAATCAGCCACATTTTTTATTCTTAAAAATGTATTTCAAAAACATTACTATTTAAGAGACTATGGGTTAAATTAATTTATACCCTCATTTGACTTTTTATAAAATGGTTTGAAAGAAATCTTTCCATCATTTTCCAAACAAGGTTTTTTGTGACCTTTTCAACAAATTAATGTATGTATGTTTTTTAACTTATACAGAGGGTGTCGATATTTTCCGCCATTATAAAACCTTTGAATCTTCCCTTACAAGCTTATAAGATTATTTTCAAAATAAATTTTTTCTTTTATAATTATGTGACTTTTAATTGATTTCAAAATAGAAAGAGATATTTCTCTCAAATAGTTATGATTTCAGCTATGTCAACATCCTTTGATGGATTTTACACTTGTCTGAAGTTGATTTATTATGATACAATCTTCCATATTGTATTTAATGTTGTGTGATATTTTTTATTGTGGATGTGTTATTTTTATACTATTAATGATTTATAGTTAAAGTATTAACATTTTGTATGCTAGTTTTAATATCAATTTTTATGTTATGTTTCAGCCTTTTCATATGAGGAATGCATTGGACTTAGTAAGTGACAGGTGGAGCCCTCTATAGCTTCTTGATGCATCGGTAGGTCTCATGATACAAACTAGTGTATTGGCACAAGGCCATGAAAAAATCTTATTTTTAGTCTTGGCACGAGGCCTTGACTATGTGGTTACGAAGTCTGGCATTATGCATTCCATATATATGAATTTGGATATTGATATTGTATGTGATTATTAGACTAGTTGAAGATCAATGTGAATAAGTAAATGGAATTATTTGATTTATATTTTCCATATTGTACTGAAGTTTAATTTTAAAAGGATTATTTTTTTGTCTTATACATTGCCTTAAATGTTTATTCTTATTTATGAAAGTTTCTTCTATATTGTTATCCTTACCGAGCATCTGATCTCACCCCTTTCTATGTTTTATTTTTCCCAAGATGTGAAGAATTATTTTATGGTTGACATGAAGGGATAAGATAAGGGATATAAGTGTGTTAAAAGGAGAAAAAATGTTGTTGTTGTTTTTATTTCCTGATGTAATGTAAAACCTATGTATGTATCTAGTACTTCCAAGGCTACTAAACTATTCTGTATTTTGAGACTTTATCTCTTGTGATCATGACAATGTTATGTAATAATGAACCGACTATGGGTAACTAGGGTTGGGGCATTATAGTTGGTATTATAGGATGTTTAATAAAATCCTTGGAAGATAGAATTAGGAAAACTCTGATTAGAGAACATTACCCTAAGATAGACTTTGTGGATTAGTATAGAAGAACATCCTAAAATTTGGTCATGTAGAGATTTTGTGTACTTTACCAGTAATACATACCTGTCTTGATACGATCAGGTAGATGTGGCTCTGGAACAGATGTACCAACAAGTGAAAACTCTAACAAGGAGTTTCAGGCTTAACCTGGGGTATCCTGGTACACAACAACGGGAAATGTTGCACTCTTGGTTATGACACTCCCAGGGTATATTCTTAGGATAATTCATATTTTCATTTCAAACCATTATTATGGAGTTACGAGTATGTGCCTCCTCAAAGAAAACACTTTTATGATTATGGATTATAACCATAAACTGTTCAATTTATGTTATGTGTTTTATAAGTTTGAGATTTTGTAATGTGAGTCATAAACTAATCTATTGTATTTCATTGTATAGAAATGGAACCTAGTAGAAGGAATGGAAACCGTATCAATGCCCATAATCGATGCCTAGATTTCCCTCCTACTCAAGATAATTATAGTGGAGCTGGTGATGAAACTGGAGTTGATCAGCTTATCACCATACTGGGACAACTCACCCAGGTTCTGAATATTAACCTTACCCATATGGAGCGCCCAGATTTGCAACACAGAAGGTCAATGATAGACCACTTCATGGGGAAACAACCACCAACAATCAATGGGACTACAAATCCATTTGTATCTGAGCAATGGATATGTTCCTTAGAGAAAATATTTCATGCTTTGGGAATAGAGAAAGGGAAAAAGTTGTCATGGCAGTTTATCGCCTCACGATAGATATAGATCAACGGTGGTCATTAATTAAAAAAATGGAGGATGAAGAAGTATCCAATATGGAATGGAAGGAGTGTAAAGATATTTTCTTAGAAAAATACTTTCCTCATGACAATTGGGAGTTTATGGAAGAAAATTTATGAGTATGAGGAAAATGGAGGATGAGAATGTTGCAATGATTGAGGCTAACATTACAAGGTTAGAAAGGCATGAAATATATTATATATGTAACCTAAGGAGTAAGATTGATCAATTTTTAGTTGGGTTAAAAACCATTTCTCCTTCTAACATTATTATCACGATCCTTCTCACCATAAAAAGATATTATCAAATGTGCAATCAAGACAGAAAAGGAATTCTCTATGTCTTATGACATTAAAGCAAAGAAAGATGAGAAGAGATCTACCGAACACTCTGGAAATATAAATAAGGGGAATAAGGGAAAATTTGAATATCCATCCTATGGTAAATGTGGAAAGAAACACCCTGTACTTTCCTAAAGGTAATGAGAGTCTGTTATAAGTGTGAAGAAAAGATCCACGAAGCTCGTGATTGTAAGGGAATGAAAGAGGCTTTCAATGTTGAATGATACAACTGTAGTGAAATTTGGCATTATGAAAATTAATGTCCTAATAGAAAAGAAAAATTACCTCATAAAATGAAATTGGATGAAGACCAAGCTTATGTGATCAATACTACTGAGTTTGAAGCTCCAAAAGATGAGGTGGTAGGTAATTTAATGGTTTCCACAAGGTTAGATATTGCTTTATTTGATTCTGGATCATCAAATTGTTTTATATCTTCCCATTTTTCTATGAAAATTAGATATTTTCAATTTGATTTAACAAGGATGTTGTTATTCAAAACTTTTACGTGAAGTATCATTATAACAAAGCTTTGAAAATCAGTTCACATCAGGGCATATAAATGTTTTTTATTTACTGATCTCATCGTCATACCCATGATTTCATTTTATATAATTCTCATTATAGATTGGCTTTCGGACCATCATGCGAAAAAAATTTATAATAAGGAGGTTACAATTTTTGATGATCATAATGAGTACCTTATCTTTAGAGTAGAAATGTCACCACCTGATTCTTATCTCAATCCACCCCAATAGATTAACTAAATTCAATTATTGGGGAGGAAGAGAATAATATAACTATATTTGAGGAAAATAATGTTCAAATAGAGGATGTACCTATTGTACAAAAATATGATGATGTGTTTCTATAGGATTTACCTGAACATCCTCCAGAACGAGAAATTGAGTTTTCTATTGATTTAATTCTTGGTTCAAGAACCATATCAAAGACCCCTTATAGAATGGACACTGTGGAATTGGTGAAACTAAACAAACAATAAGAGGGATTGATTAATAACGGATTTATCCTCCCTAATGTTTCTCCACGGGGAGCCCCTTTTCTTTTTGTTTAGAAGAAAGATGGATCTATGAGGTTGCGCATTGACTACAGGGAGATAAATGATATAACAATAAAGAAAAAGTATCCCTACCTCTCATTGATGATTTATTTGACCATCTTCATGGAGCTCAATATTTTTCAAAGATTGATCTCTGATCTGGATATCATCAGTTGTGTGTGAAGAAGGAATACAATTCAAAAACAAAATTTTGAACCAGGTACGAGTATTACAAGTTTATAGTAATGCCTTTTGGACTGAATAATGCACCCTCTGTTTTCATGGATCTAATTAATAGAGTTTTCAAGGAATACCTTGATGACTTTGTAGTGTTATTTATTGATGACATGTTGGTATTCTAAAAAATATATGAAGATCAGGAAAATCACATTCGCACTATTCTAAAACCCTCGCAAGAAATGAATTATATGGGATGTTTAGGAAGTGTGAATTATGGCTTCAGGAAATTTATTTTCTTGGCCATATTGTCTCTAAAGATGAAATCATAGTCTATACATGAAATTCCATGGAATTCCAATAATGGATAGCACCGATGACAATAACTGAGGTACACAGTTTTATTGATTTAGTAGGTTATTATCGGTTTTTCTCCTATAATTTTTCCCAATTGGAAACCCCATTAACCAAGCTAACACATAAATGGGCTAAATTTGTTTGGAAAAAAGACTATTAAGAATTTTTTGAAGAATTGAATAGAATATTAGTCAATGCTCCTATCTTGACTCTACCATCAGGGAATGATGCATTGGTTATTTATAGTGATGCTTCAAAGAAAGGACTTGGTTGTATCCTTATGCAGAATGATAATGTTGTTCCCTATGAATCACGATAGCTAAAAATTCAGGAACAAAACTACCCCACTCATGATCTTGAGTTAGCAGTTATAATATTTTATTTGAAGATATGGAGCCACTATCTCTATGGTGAAAATTTTGAGATATATACCAATCACTAGAGTTTGAAGTATATTATCTCATAGAAAGAACTAAACATGAGGAAAAGATGATGGATTGAACTACTCAAAGATTATGATTTCACTCTACACTACCACCTGAGGACGGAAAATAAGGTGGCAGATTCTTTGAGTAGAAATGATCATGGAGTTTTGATCAAAATGAGAGTTGAAATGGATCCTAGGGTTATGGATATAGTAAAAATGGATATTGGAATAATCATTATAACGACCCAAAGTTTCATTAATGTAAATCCCTCTTGATCTAATTAAATTTCTCTTTATATAAACTGTTTTATAAAATTTCAACTTCTTTGGTTTTATGATAATAGTTGTGACCGTTAATTTTATAGTCATTGGACAGTGATCACATGATTAGTATAAATATAAGGCTTTAAGGAACCCAATTTTACTCATACAAAGGAAGGGATGGCCTCATCCAGTAGAATTTCCCCATATGAAGCCCATTTGTCGGAGCTCGGAAAAGATGTGACATCCTTGGGATTCTCCCTTGACCAATGGTGAAGGGGTTATGCGGCTATTTTAAGGGGTTATGTAACAAATAAGGAGTACTAGGTTCATGTACATTATTTTTTTTTGTATATAATAATGAATACAATTTCTAGTCATTTCTGATACGTTGTAAATAGTTTTTAAAGTACAAATGGTTTTTTTAGTTATTATTTAATTAAGAAATCTATTATATAAAATTAAGGGATTTTTGAATTAAATAATATTTTAATAAAATAATAATAATATTATTAAATTAAGTTTTATAAAATATAAATGATCTTATAATTTTATGAATGCAATTAAAATTTTTATTAAGGCTTGAAATCCATTTCTGTCAAAACCAGTGAATTTTTTATAAATGTTGGTTTTTATTTTAAAAGTGAATATTAACATATTTAGAAATTTTTTTAGATAAAATAAATGTCATTTCTGGAATCAGGACATTGAAATTATCAAACGGTTAATTTTTCATAATTTTCTGAGACAGTCAAATTTTTGGGTAAAAATTAAATACCGTTTAAATATATAATGTGTTTTATGACATCATAATGACCAAATGGTGATGTAATAAAATATCATAATCCTTATGTTCTGCCATTATATGTTTTATCATTAAAATAATGTGATTTTGGGTTTGTTTGACTTACTTTTCAAAGCATTAATGAACCCCTCAAGACATATTCAACACTTTGCCTTTTTAAATTAATTTTCATGGGAGTGTGACTCACCTCCACATAAGCAACCCTAATATTTTAATAAATTCGGACCATGGCCTTGTAAAATATTATTTTCCTCTTTCCTTTTCCAGAAACCATGGGCAAAAACCATGGGATGGTTTGTGGTTTGGATTAGTTTAATATAAGGGGTCCCAAACCTGAATAAAAAATATTCTCTCACCTTTCCTATATAAACCCACCCAAGCTCCCAGTTCCACCTCACTATAATCCCTTGGAGTTCATCCAACCTCTTCCCTACTCTCTCTAGAATCCTCCAAAGGTTCCCCAAGCTCCCAATAAGCCTCTCACAATCCTCCCTCTATCCTTTGGAAGCACACTTCCAAGTAAGGGTTTTTTCTTCCTTTCTCATTTTGTCAATTTTTCTTTAAGTTGTATTGCCCTTTTAATTTCAATTATGAATGTTGGGGTATGTTTTCTCACCTCCCCCATACTTCCCACTTATTTTATGAATGATTTGAGACACCTTTCTCTCTCATTAAATTCCTCCCATGTACACCTGTTACTATGCCGAAATTCCGAAAGGAACTTCTCTCTCTTCTTTTACATTCAAGCAATACTTTTTTATTGTGAATCTAAATTCCATTTCAATTGTTGGTACATGTATATATATGACCTCCTTACTTTCCATTACATGTATATATGATTAGGAAACCCTTTCTCTCTCATCAACCATTTTTATGAATTCTTATGTCACGCCATTATGCTGTTGAAATCGCACCGATTTTCTAAGCCAATGTCATTGTGTAGTGAATACAATGCCCATTTCTCCATAAAGGGTATTCACCTTTATGAACATTAACATATTGATTGTAAAGTTTCATGTACTAATTCCACATTCCTTTATCGTGGAATAAATGATTATGTTTTATGAATCCATGTTTTATGATCCATGTGGCACACTTATGCATGAAATGAAATGATTAAGAAGGGTGTGCCCTTATAGCGCTCCAATGCATTCGGTAAAGTATAGTATCATGGTACATCTTGTGCAATGAGTGTTGACTCATGCTAATTCAAGTGCAATGAGGGTTTACTCATTCTTCATGTTCAATGAGAGTTTACTCATGCTCCATGTACAATGAGCCTTGGCTCATGCTAATTCAATGTTAAGTGTTGTTACCACATTTCCATGTTATGATTATCATGCTTTATCATGCCTTTATGTTCATATTTCTTTTATGCTCTATTGATATGCCTATTGTCTAACATGTATTGTACTCCTCATGTTATTCCATGTGTACTTCTTTACTGGGCTTTATAGCTCACCCTTTTCTTATGCATGTCCTCAGGTTATCCCATGCAATGCTAAGTACGAGGGAATGTAGTGGTCATGTAAAGGAAGTTTTCAATAAAGATGTTGTATTTCATGTTTTAAGTTTTTATGTAATGATCCTAATACCCAAAGACACTAAACCTCTCGATATTCATTGTTGTATAAATTAAAGTTTTATGTAATAAAGCATGTCTAATTTGTAATAAAAAGCAGGGTTGTCATTGTTGGTATCAGAGGATAGGTTTAGTTATTTTCAGGATTAGGAAACCATAGTAAATCCTTAGATACAAGACTAAGTACAATAAAAACATCCCTAAGTTTTGTTAAATACTAAGTAAGTGGTTTATCAAAAAAACACATCCCTGTCTGGATATGAGCAGGTAGAGGTGGCTCTGGCACAGATGTATCCTAGGGGTAAAACCCGAAAACACCTCTTTGAGCTAGACTCGAACGGGAACTGGTGCACGACAACAGGCCTTGCTGCACTCTTGGTTACGACACTCCCGGGGGATATGTTTTGATAAATTCACAAAATTAGTATGAACCCTTATTAAGGGAAAATTCCCCTAAGAATATATGTTAGAAAGTAGATCATGAAAAGCATAGACTGAAGCCTATAGACTCATGAGTTAAGGAAATGAATGTTTATTTATGAGTCATCAACTTTTGTCTTTGTATTACCCTTTATGTGTTACCCCTAACTTTACTTTTATTCCATCCAATGTCTTGTAATAGGAGGACTCAGGCTAACAACCGTTGTGAAGATCAGTCTGATTACTGTACTAATGAGATACCAAATCCAATGGGAGCGGGAATCACGAAATTTGTCACGCTTCTCTCTCAGCTAACTCAAGTTTTGAATAGAAACACAGTTCAAGAGGAACGTTCAACCCCCCCCCCCCTAAGAAAGAACAAGTCGCTATCGTGAGCTTCATGATACAAAGGCCTCCTACTTTTAGTGGATCATCGGATCCCACGATTGCTGAATAATGGATCAAATCCATTGAAAAGATCATCTCCATCCTCCAATGTTCTGAACAAGAGAAGGTTCTTCTGGATTCTTATCGTATGGAGGGTGAAGCTGATCAATGGTGGACGTTGATCAAAATTACGAAGACAGAGGAGGAGATCAAGGATTTCGAATGGAAGGAATTCCGAAATATGGTTTTTGATAAATATTTTCCGTGCACCCTCTGGCTTAAGATCGAAAGGGACATCCTTTCCCTCATGAAAAAAGATGAAGTATTTTTTAGAGCGTACGAGGAAAACATCACAAGGCTTGGACGATATGCTTCCGGCTTTGTCGTTACCTCCGAATGCAAGGTTGACCGCTTCTTTGCTGGGCTGAAGCCTAGCTTCTGGAAAGCATTAGTGATCTGTGACTTCGACAGCTATGAGGAAATTGTCTGATGTGCCCTCAAGGTCGAAATGGAGATCGGAGAATCACAGGGGTATCATGGGGACAAGATGCGTAAGGTAGACATCAATGCTGGTGGTCCGATGGATAAATCCAACGGTGCTAAGAAGTTCCAGCACCCCACTTTCCAAAAGTGCGGAAAGAATCACCCTAGAAATTGCCTCAAGGGGATGAGAAAATGCTTAAGGTGTGGAAGAGAAGGGCACCTAGCTGTTAACTATCGGCAAGAAGGACCCGTGGCTGCGATAGAGGATAGGAATGCTCCGTTCGAACCTCAACATGTTGTTCAATTCTATAAATGCAAAGAACCGGGTCATTCTGCAAATCAGTTCCCTAATCCAAGGGTTTTCAGAGGCAACCAAAAACCTCCAAGATAGCAAGGAAGAGCTTTTTCCATCACTTCTGCCGAAGTGAACCCCGAAAACGAAGTGGTGACAGGTACGCTAGTTATTCATTCAATAATAGAAAATGTACTTTTTGATTCCGGTTCTACTCATTATTTTATATCTCGAAAGTTTAGTAGAACAATCCCAGAACCACCACAAATCATGGAAGTAAAGATGTCGGTGAGTACGGAAAATGGGGCAATCATTGAATCCCATGAATATATGTCCTCCCCTATTATAATCTGTGGATTGAATTTCCCGGTGAACCTCTTCATACTACCTTTGGTGTAATTTGATGCAATTCTTGGCTTGGATTGGCTTTCCTTATATAGAGCCAACATAAATTGTCGGGAGAGGGAAATCACACTCCATATGGAGAATCAACCCCCAATTCTTTACAAGTTTCCGGAGGAAGATGAATATCATTTAGCTCCATCATCTCAAGCATGGATATTACTACCATATGAGCATGCGTATCTGGCTCAGATTATTGAGTCCAAAGAAGAAACCCTCCTTGAAGAAATGCCTATTTTGAGGGAATTCGCGGAAGTGTTTCCCGAGGAACTGCCTGGTCTCCCTCCTAGAAGAGATGTTGAGTTATCAATTGAACTTATTCCAGGGGCATTACCAATATCCAAGACTCCATATAGAATGGCTATTTTCGAGCTTGAAGAGCTGAAAAACAACTACAGGAGAATCTGGATAAAGGGTTTATACGCCCAAGTGCATCACCATGGGGTGCACCAGTCCTCTTCGTCAAGAAGAA
The DNA here is from genome assembly GCA_963277665.1 of Viscum album. Taxonomy (NCBI): domain Eukaryota; kingdom Viridiplantae; phylum Streptophyta; class Magnoliopsida; order Santalales; family Viscaceae; genus Viscum; species Viscum album. The sequence continues at coordinate 467,226,553 of OY728160.1, read as the reverse complement.
GGATGGGTCAATGCCGCTTTGCATCAATTACCATGAACTTAACAAAATCATGATAAAGAACATGTATCCTCTCCCAAGAATCAATGACTTGTTTGATTAGCTGCGTGGAGCACAATACTTCTCCAAGGTGGACTTGCGGTTGGGATATTATCAAGTAAGGGTGAAAAAGGAAGATGTCCCCAAGACTGCTTTTCGTACAAGATACGGGCACTATGAATTCATAGTAATTCCTTTCGGACTCACCAATGCTCCAGAAATATTCATGGACTTGATGAATAGAGTCTTTAGAGATTACCTTGACAAATTTGTGGTAGTCTTCATAGATGATATTCTAATATACTCCAAACCCAAGGGGGACCATGAGGAGCATTTAAGAACTGTACTAGAGACTTTGTGTACGGAGAAGCTCTATGAAAAGTACAGCAAGTGTGAGTTCTGGTTGAAGGGGGTCTCATTCTTGGGCCATATCATCACAAGTAGTGGGATATCTGTGGATCCCTCCAAAACAGATGCAATTGAGGGATGGATGAGGCCAACATCGGTAACAGATATCCATAGCTTGTTGGGGTTAGGTGGATATTATCGACGATTTGTGAGAAATTTCTCACGATTTTCCAACCCTCTTACCAAGATAACTCAAAAGGGATTAAAGTTTTCATGGAGTGATGAATACGAAGAAAGCTTCAAGGAGTTGAAAAGGAGGCTTATCACTGCACCCGTGCTCACTTTACCCACAAGTGGGGAACTTTTTGTGGTATTCAGTGATGCTTCAAAGAAGGGATTAGGTTGTGTGCTGATGCATAATGTTAAAGTTATATCCTATGCCTTAAGGAAGTTGAAAATCCATGAGCGAAACAATCCAACGCATGATCTGGAGTTGGCGGCTGTGATCTTTTCCTTGAAAATCAGGCGGCATTATCTCTATGGAGAGAAATGTGAGATATATACTGACCACAAGAGTCTTAAATATATATTCACACAAAAAGAGCTTAATATGCGCCAGAGAAGATGGATAGAACTCATCAAGGATTATGAATGTTCAATACATTACCACCCTGGGAAAGCTAAAAAGGTGGCAGATTCCCTAAGTAGAAAGGATCCAGCGATTCTATCAATGATGAGAATTGATAACGATCCAATCTTCTTAGACTTGATGAAGATAGATGTGGGAATCATAAAGAAGGGAACATCATCAATCCTTTCACAAATGATTGCTCAACCATCTCTTTTGGAAAGGTTAAAGGATGCTAAAAAGGATGATGTGGGAATTCAGGAAAAAGTGTAAGCTATAAAAATGGTGAAATCCTTATATTTTAATGTTAATAAAGAATGAATTGTGTGGTTTGGGAAAAGACTATGTGTTCCATCAAGTCTGGAGCTGAAGAAGGAACTTTTGGATGATGCACATAGTTCAAATTTCTCTATTCACCCAGGGAGCACAAAGATGTATCAAGATCTCCAAGAAAACTTTTGGTGGGATAATATGAAGAAGGAGATCGCCGAATATACATCAATGTGCCTGGTGTGTCAGCAAGTGAAGGCAGAGAGGCAGAAGTCTGAGGGGATGATGCAACCATTGCCCATACCAGAATGAAAATGCTAGAACATCACCATGGACTATGTCACCAGATTTCCAAGGACATCCAAAGGCAACAATGAAATATGGGTTGTTGTGGATCGTCTTACAAAGACTGCACACTTCATTGCTATTCGGGAGGATTTCTCATTGGATCAGCTGGCACAGATATATATCAGGGAAGTGGTAAGGTTGCATGGGGTACCACTATCTATTATGTCTGACAGAGATCAAAAATTCACCTCTATGTTTTGGAAGAGTCCTCAACATGCTCTGAATACTGAACTGAACTTCAGTATGGCCTATCATCCTCAAACTGATGGCCAATCCGAGCAGACTATCCAAACACTTGAGGATATGTTGAGAGCATGCTCAATGGAATTTAAAGGAGGATGGCATCAACATCTTCCTCTGGTTGAGTTCTCATATAACAATATTTTCCACTTGAGCATACAAATGGCACCATATAAAGCCCTATGTGGGAAAAGGTGCCGAACACCGGCATGTTGGGATGAGTTCGGTGAACGTCAGCTGCTTGGACCAGAAATGGTTGAGGAAATGGTAGAGAAGGTGAAAACCATTCAGCAACATATCAAGGTAGCCCAGAGTTGACAGAAGAGTTATGCAGATAATCGTCGACGAGACCTTGAATTTAAAGTTGGAGACATGGTGTTTCTACGCATATCTCCATGGAAGAAGGTCATGAGGTTTGGAATGAAATGGAAGTTAGGTCCAAGGTACATCGTCCCCTTCGAGATTCTTGATCGTGTTGGGGATGTGGCCTATCGACTAGCACTTCCACCTACTATGGCCAAGGTGCATGATGTCTTTAATGTATCCCTCTTAAGGAAATACATATCGAACCCTTCACATGTACTCTCTTCTGAGGGGGTACAATTGGAAGATGATCTCTCTTATGAGGAGCAACCAATGAAGATCTTAGATCGTAGAGAAAAAGTTCTACGAAATAAGACAATGCCCCTTGTCAAGGTGTTGTGGAGAAACCACAAGTTTGAAGAAGCTACATGGGAATCGGAGGAAAATTTGAAGATGAGTTACCCACATCTGTTTTAGTGTGGGAAAAGGAAAACTTCGAGGGTGAAATTTCTTAAGGGGGGAATGTCGTAACGACCCAAAATTTTTTTAATGGAAATCCATCTTGATCTTATTAAATGTCTCTTTATATAAACTGTTTTAGAAAATGTCAAATTCTTTGGTTTTATGATAATATTTGTGACCGTTACTTTTATAGTCGTTGAATAGTGATCACATGATTAGTATAAATATAAGGCTTTAACGAACCCAATTTTACTCAGAAAAAGGAAGTGATAGCCTCATCTAGTAGAATTTCCCAATACGAAGCCCATTTTTCGGAGCTCGGAAACGAGGTGGCATCCTTGGGCTTCTCCCTTGACCAAGCCGAAGCTGAGCTTCACCATGTCAAGCTCAAACGGGAGCATCTACTGGAAAAGTGGAAGTTTATAGAGATTACCACTCGAGCGATGTTATCCGATCCTCCCCAAGAGTATGTCACCATCGCACAACTTACCCTTAAGTCTTATGCGGCTGTTTTAAGGGGTTATGTAACAAAAAAGTAGTATTATGTTCATGTACATTATTTTTTTGTATATAATAATGAATATAATTTCTAGTCATTTTTGATACGTTGTAAATAGTTTTTAAAGTACAAATGGTGTTTTTAGTTATTATTTAATTAAGAAATATATTTTATTAAATTAAGGGATTTTTTAATTAAATAATATTTTAATAAAATAATAATAATAATATTAAATTATTTTTTATTAAATATAAATGTTCTTATAATTTTATGAATGCAACTAATATTTTTATTAAAGTATGAAAGCCATTTCGGTCAAAACCCGTGACTTTTCGATAAATGTTGGTTTTTATTTTAAAAGTGCAAATTAAAATATTTAGAAAATTTTTTAGATAAAATAAATGACATTTCTGGAATCAGGACGTCGAAATTATCCAACGGTGAATTTTTCATAATTTTCTGAGACAGTCAAATTTTTGGGTAAAAATTAAATACCATTTAAATAGATAATGTGTTTTATGACATCATAATGACCCAATGGTGATGTAATAAAATACCATAATCCTTATGTTCGTCCAATATATGTTTTTATCATTAAAATAATGTGATTTTGTGTTTGTTTGACTTAGTTTTCAAAGCATTAATGAACCCCTCAAGACATATTCAACACTTGGCCTTTTTAAATTAATTTCCAGGAGAGTGTGACTCACCCCCACATAAGCAAACCAAATTTTTTAATACGTTCGGACCTTGGCCTTGTAAAATATTGTTTTCCTCTTTCCTTTTCCATAAACCATGGGCAAAAACCATGGGATGGTTTGTGGTTTGGATTAGATTAATATAAGGGGTCCCAAACCTAAATAATAATGAATTCTCTCACATTTCCTATATAAATCCACCCAAGCTCCCACGTACTCCTCACTAAAATCCCTTGGAGTTCGTCCAACCTCTGCCCTACTCTCTCTATAATCCTCCCAAGGTGCCCCAAGCTCCCATGAAGCCTCTCACAAGCCTCTCTCTAGCCTTTGGAAGCACACTTCCAAGTAAGGGTTTTTTCTTCCTTTCTCATTTCGTCAATTTTTCATTAAGGTGTATTTCCCTTTTAATTTCAATTATGAATGTTGGGGTATGGTTTCTAACCTCCACCATACTGCCCTCGTATTGTTTGAATGATTGGAGACCCCTTTCTCTCTCATTAAATGCCTCCCATGTACACCTGTTACTATGCCGAAATTCCGAATGGAACTTATCTCTCTTCTTTTACATTCAAGCAATACTTTTGTATAATGAATCTAAATTCCATTTCAATTGTTGGGAAATGTATCTATATGACCTACTTACTTTCCATTACATGTAAATATTATTAGGAACCCCTTTCTCTCTCATCAACCATTTTTATGAATTCTTCTGTCACACCGTTACGCTGCGGAAATCGCACCGATTTTCTAAGCCAATGTCATTGTGTAGTGAATACCATGCCCATTTCTCCATCAAGGGTATTCACATTTATGCACATTTACATATTGATTGTAAAGTTTCATGTATTAATTCCTCATTCCTTTATCATGGAATAAATGATTATGTTTTATGAATCCATGTTTTATGATCCATGTGGCACACTTATGCATGAAATGAAATGTTTAAGAAGGGTGCGCCCTTATAGCACTCCAATGCACTGGGTAAAGTATAGTATCATGATACTTCATGTGCAATGAGTGTTGAATAATGATAATTCAAGTGCAACTAGGGTTTACTCGTGCTTCATGTGCAATGAGGGTTTACTCATGCTCCATGTGCAATGAGCCTTGGCTCTTGATAATTCAATGTTTAGTGTTGTTTCCACATTTGAATGTTATGATTATCATGCTTTATCATGCCTTTATGTTCATGTTTCATTTATGCTCTATTTATATTCCTATTGCCTAACATGTCTTGTAATCCTCATGTTATTCCATGTGTACTCTCTTACTGGGCTTTATAGCTCACCCTTTTCTTATGCATGTCCTCAGGTTATCTCATGCAATGCTAAGTACGAGGGAATGTAGTGGTCATGTAAAGGATGTTTTCAATAAAGATGTTATATTTTATGTTTTAATTTTTTATGTAATGATCCTAAGCCCCAAATACACTAAACCTCTTGATCTTCTTTGTTGTATCAAGGTATGTTTAATGTAATATATCATGTTTAAGTTGTAATAAAAAGCAGGGTCGTAATAATCATGGAAGGTGAAACATCAATAATTTTTCAAATAGTTTCCAAACCATCATTACTAGAAAGGATAAAATGTTCTCATACTAATGATGAGGAGTTTCAAAAGAAAATTAAAGGTGTGAATGATATGAAATTGATCGACTTCGTATATGAAGATGGGATTTGGAAATTTGGAAGAGACTTTGTGTTTTTGACATACCTGATCTAAAAATGTAATTATTTGATGATGCTCATAGCTTCAATTTCTCTATACACCGTGGTAGCACTAAGATATATTGAGATTTGAAGGAATGTATTTGGTGGGACAACATGAAGAGAGATATTTCTGATCATGTGTCAGATTTATGGTTTGTCAATGAGTCAAAGCTAGAATACAACATCCTAGAAGAGACATGCAACCTCTTCCCATAACTGAGTGGAAATGGAATGATATTACGATGGACATTGTCATGGGACTTCCAAAGACTCCTGTAAGGAGTGATACAATATCGGTCATTGTTGATCGTGTTACCATGTTAGCACATTTTCTTGATATAAGATAATATTTACCGCTTGAACGTTTAGAAAGACAATATATAAATGATTTTGGAAGACTTCATGGAGTACTCCTATAGATTTTTTCTGATCATGAACCCCGTTTTACATCAAGATTCTAGAAAATTATTCAGAAGGCCCTGGATACTGAATTTATTTGAGTACTTCCTAACACCCTCAAACTAATGGACAATCAGAACAAACTATTCAAACCATAGAAGACATGTCGAGATCTTGATCACTTGAAATTCAAGGATTGTGGGATCAATATTTACCTCTGGTATAATTTTCATATAATAATAACTTTTATTCCAGTATTCAGATGGAACCATGTGAAGCGTTATATGTAAAGAGATGATACACACCAACTTTTTGGGATGATCTTGGTGAAAGAAAACCGATAGGCCTAGAAATTGTTGAGGAAATAGTGTAAAAGGTGAAGGTTATCCAAACCCACATCAAAGAAGCTCAAATTAGAAAAAAGAGTTATGCCAACAACCGAAGAAATGATTTGGAATTTCATATAGGAGATCATGTTTTCTTGAAGGTATCTCCATGGAAGGGTGTTGTATGATTCGGTAAGAAATGGAAAATTATGTCTCAAGTACATCATACCTTTTGAAATTTTTGAACGAATTGGAGATGTAGCTTATCATTTGGAAATTCTGCCAAGTCTCTCCAAAGTCCATGATGTGTTCCACATATCACTGTTTAGAAAATACATGTTTGAACCAATGCATGTACTCACATATGATGAAATAGAACTGGAACCCGACCTCTCTTATTGCGTAGAGGCAATCATAATTCTAGATACCAATGAACAAGTGTTGAGAAACCGGACAACTCATCTGGTGAAAGTTCTACGGAAAAATCATAAGATGCAAGATGACAGGAGGGAACCGGGGAACATATGATGAATAACCAATTGATTCATTTTATACAGTAATATTCTAGAAATTTTGAGGATGAAATTAGTTGAAGGAGGGGAGAATCTTACATCCCAAGCTTCCACGGTAAGTTTTACTTTATATAATGCAATAGCTTGCATTGTACACAACTTGGAGTTTTAACACACCATGACCAATCAAAATAGCTGTTATGAATAGTAATACCAAATTTTTGAAATTTTATAAACTTTAGTTTTAAAAATGATCTTCATTTTTGGATTTAGAATATCAAAATTAGCTTAGGGTGAATCTTTGGTATTTTTTTGAAAACATTCAATTTTTGATGAATAGTGAACAACACTATGTTATTGTTTAAAACAAACTTTTTATTTAAATAATTATTTTTTATTAAAATTATTTTAAATCAAAATAGATACACAATACCTATATTAGTTCAATTTAATTCATTGGAGTCATTTTATAATAAGATTTGATGTATAAAATTTTATTGAACTTCTTGACATATTTTACCCACCAACAAGGCACATTTACAAATTTTCATAAAACATAATTTTAATGCTTCAGTGAATTGAATTTAAAAAATCCAAGAGACGCAGTTGATATTATTAAGTAAAATTTGGTTTAATAAGATGAAAATAATTTTTGATGAATAGTATCTTTTGACCTTTATTTACCATGGTTAAAATTAAAAAGGGTAATTAAACGTAAAAATGATATTATTATTACACTAAAACATGTCCTATTTATATTGGATGCATTTATTTTAACCAAAATCTACCTTATGAATAATATATGATCCTTTTGGTCCACTTTGAGTAGATTAGAAAATTTATTATTATTTTATATAATGAAGTGTTAAAAGAGTTAAATTCAAATTTTCATAACTAAAAATTATTTAATACAGGGTTAAACATAAGATAAATTCAATTATAAATAATTATTAAAAATCTAAAATGATTTCCTACATAATGGTGTTTTATTTATAATTTTTAAACATTTAATATTTAAATTTATTTATGGCACAATGATGATGCAATAATTACTTTATTAATGAAAAATTAAAATAATTGAGATTATAAATATCCCAATAAATATAAATTGAGACTTTTGATGAATTGAAATAATTTTCAATGTTAATATGAAATTTTACAGTTGATTAAATAATTTTTTTCAATGTTATAAAGTTTTTATGACTTTCACAAAAACATAATACCAAATAGTGTCAAAACTGACATAAATGAGTTTTTAAAACAAATACTATATTAATAACTGATATAATATTCCTAAAAATATAAGGACTGGAAAAAGGACTTATATAAGGTTATATATATTAATAATGAACCAATTTTGGTTCTATTGGATTTTTATAGTATGTTTATTAGCCATTTATTATAATAATACAAAAATAAATTTTAAAAGTGAAACTATTTTACTAAGAGTTAAATCTAAAATACAAGGTTAATATGGAGACCTAAACATGTATAAAACCTATTGGTTGAGCGTATTTCGACCCATCCCCACCTTATACTCAAAATAAATCATTTTAGATCCATTATAAACCGAATTTGATTTTATAATAAAATAATATTTCATGATTTTCCTAAAGTGACCCTCGCCTCTCTTATAAAAGGGTAATTCCCCTTCTCTCAAAATCACACCTCCAATGACATTTGGCTTGGCCAAACCATGATCAAATATCCTCCCAAATACCCTCAATTCGACATAGAGGCCTTAATTTTATCATAAATCTATCCTAAGGATCCCTTTTGATCAACTAAAAAGGAAACACCCAATGAAAATGTAATAATTTCACCACCTCATTCAAAGTTCGTTTCTTCTTCCACATCCTCTTTCATTGTTTTTTCCATACTGAAATAATAACTCCAGTACCTTATATATACTATGATGTTATTATATATATGGTACAACCATGTTCATTATTCTATCGATCCTCTGAATGAAAAGTCACCATATGTGCGTACGTACAGTTTACCATCTCCACGTCGTGGGATTGTTTGTTATTCAAACACATCATTATTTGGATGGGTATAATAATGAGTATAAATGATGTAAATAATAAATATAACTTTCTCATGATTTTTAATATATCATATACCATCCAATTACATATGATTTCACCAATAATATAATTATATTGTTGCTCGTGCATATTTACGGATTACCGTCTCCACAAACGTGATGAAATTCATTCCCCATCATTACCATTAAAGAATAATTTTCGTTTTATAATTAAAAATATGTTTAGGAACCAAATATAATTCTAGATATGAATCAAATAAATCATAGCCATAACAATAATGGATTATGTAACCATGCATATAAAGGGAAACGAATCAAATAACAACCGAAACAATTATACTACTAAAATATTATTAACAAAGCAATACTAGAAGATCATATATGATATCTTATTTTTGTATTTGGTTCTTGTATAATTTAATAACAATGATTTAAATATTACACAGGAGGATAAAATACCCTCAACCAAGGAAATGTACAATGTAAGGGTTAATTCAACAATCTCTTTATTATCCGAGGGTTTTTATACGTATGTATCTACTAGGACCTCTTTATCATCCATATCCGTGTTTCTTAAAAATGTATTTCAAAATAAATACTATTTATGAGACTATAGATTGAAGTCATTTATACCCTCATTTGACATTTTATAAAATGTTTTTGAAGGAATATTTCCATCATTTTCAAAACAAGGTACTTTATAATATTTTCGACTAATTAAGGTAAGAATGTTTTTTAACTTATGTGGTGGGTGCCGCTATTTTCCACTGTTATAACACTATCGAAGCATCCCTTATGCACGTATAAGAGAATTTTCAAAATAAATGTTTTATTTTATAATAATGTGACTTTTAAATGATTTCAAAATAGAAAGAGATATTTATCTCAAATAATTTTGATTTTATCTATGTCAACATCCTTTGATGGATTTTACAATTGTTTGAAGTTGATTTATTATGATACAATATTCCATATTTTTTAGATGGTTTTGTGATATGTTTTACTGTGGATGTGTTATTTTTATACCATTCATGTTTAATAGTTCACGTATTAACATTTTAGATGCTAGTTTTAATACGAATGTTTATTTTATGTTTCAACCTTTTCATATGAGAAATTCATTGGAATTAGTAAGTGATAGTGGAGCCTTCTATAGCTCCTCGATGCATCGGTAGGTCTCATGATACAAACTAGTGTCTTGTCACAAGTCCATGAGAAAATCTTATTTGTAGTCTTGTCATGAGTCCTTGACTATGTGGTTATGAACCCTGGCATTATGCATTCCATCAATATGAAATTGGCTATTGATATTGCATGTTATTATTTGACTAGTAGAATATACATGTGAATAATTAAATGGAATTATTTGATTTCTATTTTCCATATTATGTTGAGGTTTAAGTTTAAAATTCTTATGTTTTCATGTTATAAATTGCCTTAAATGTTTATTCTTATTTATGAAAGTTTCCACTATATTGCTATCCTTACTGAGCATCTAAGCTCACCCCTTTCTATGTTTTATTTTTCTCATGATGTGAAGAAGTATTTTATGGTTGACCTGCATGGATTGGATATGAAATATAATTGTGTTAAAAGGGGATAAAATGTTTTTTTTGTGTTTATTTCATGATGTAATATAAAACTTATGTATGTATCTAGTACATCCAAGGCTACTAAACTAATCGTACATTCGAGACATGATCTATTGTGATCATGAAAATGTAATGTAATAATGTATCGACACTGGGTAATTGGATTTGGGGCATTGAACTCTATAAAAAACACATCCATTTCTGATAATTTTCAGGATATTATTGGTAAGAAAATGAAAAGGGAAAGGAAAGAACTCATATCAGATAACTGATATTGAATCTCCAAAATCCAATGCTTAATTATAAGGTAAATGGGCTACACGATCTGTGAAACCCTCCCAATTCACCATAAAAATTGATTGATTTGGATGAGTAATGATGGAAAATTTAAGGGGAACCAACACTTAAATTATGGATGGAAACCCAATATTCACTGCATAAATAAATAATTAATTATATGAATTTTTGGGATGGATTCCAATTAATTTTGTGAATTAATTTCATTTCATGAATTCATTAAAATTAATTGAATATCTTTTGGAATTCATGGATCCTTAATCCAAAACTCATTCACCCCATGAATCATCCATAGACATTGTGAACCACTCCGGTAACTGAATTTCAGCCTTTGGCTTGACCTCTTCCCCCTCAAAATATCTTTGAACATATATATCCCCCAAAAAATAGAAATTTAATAGTACTAAAAGTTATATACCATTAAATTAGATACCTCTCAATAAATTATCATCCCTGGTAATCAAAACCTCACCAAGATTAGGAAACATCCAAACAAACCATCAACACTCTCCCAAGACATACCTCTCAAATGGAAGGATGTCAAAAACCAATAAATGAAATGAAATAAAGATCTCACGTACCAGCATCAATTAAAAAATTAAATTATCTAAATATAAAAGGGTATTTCAACTTCTTATGGCAATGATATTTAATTTGGGTCTCATGTTCCCATGTACTCTCCTCTAGACCACCATGCCTCCCATAAATAGAAACTGACTAAAAATAAAATTCCCATGTAGAACCTTCTCCTAATGATCCTGAATCTTAATTGGATGCTACATTAATATTACATAATCCTCAAATTCCAACTCTCCCCAATATTTCATTTGGTATTCATCATGATTATATCATTAAATTAGAGATACATTGAAGATATTATAAACTATTCCCATCCATGAAGGAATAACAAATTGACATGCCAACTTGATGGAATGCTCTAACATCTCATATGAACCAATAAACCTAATATATGGCTAACTCCCTGGACTAAATCTATACTACTTGTATATATGGTAAACCCTCAAGAACTTATAGTCTCCAAATTTGAACTCATATGTTATCTTCCTCTGATCTGTATATGTATTATGATAGTCCCATTCCACTTTTATTTACTCTAATACCATCTTGATATTCATGGTCTTACTCTTTACCACATTTGAGAAAAGAATATCTGACTCCCCAACCACATACCAACACAATAATGAGAGACATAGTGGCCCATGATATTCCTTAATAGAATTCATTCCAATGGAAGAGTGTTGATTTTTTTTTCTAATAAAACTCTACAAAAGGATAATTATTTTACCATGATGCTATGATATCCTTGAGGAAATCCTATGACATATTTTTATATGCCTAGATAGTCTTATCTATCATCCATTCTATCGGGGAATGGAAAAAATTTCTATATAATAACTAGGAGTCAAAATCATGATATCATAATTTCTAGATTATCAAGGTAAAATAAGAATCTAGATAAGAGAAAATGGTCCTTGGAACTCTATGAAGAAACATAATCTAACCCACATAATACATCACCGAATTATCAACCGAACTCTACTATTTGATTACTTATAAATAATAAAACATTATCATTCGGTCCATAATCATCCAAATAGTGTTATATCTAACAATGCATGAGAAAACCAATTAATTAAATACATTGATATGTACTCCCTTTTCCACATTGGTAAATCTAATGGTTAAAATAATCCGATCTAAGATCGAGTCACGACCTTCATCTATAGACAAACCAAACATCTCACAAGCAAATCCGATATGGGATAATTTATCAAGGGCCACTATAATTTACATTGAAAGACATTATGTATCTTAGATATTTTGGGATACATAACCAAAAGTGAGAAATTAAAATCATAAATAATATCCTATCACACTTAAAATGGAATGAAAATATTACCCTCGATCAATATATGATAGAGGTCATCCTCCATCTATCCTAGAGGTTAATTTCCATTAATAATATGGCCCGACATCACCTCTACTTCTAGGTATCCCTGCTGAGACTCTTATACCTACTGTAAAAAGGAGTATTACACTATAATTTTAAAAAAGAAACATATATTTTCATCCACTACCATATCATGGCGCATCTCTTACAACTCCTCCATCACTCTCCATGAATATACAAACTCTCAAGAGAAATCACCCTACGACTTCCTTCTCATCGTCTCCACCATAGTATTTCATTTTAATAGGGTTTTGGATAATACATGAACTTAGTTTTCCAATTTAGGATCTCTTCCTCCTAGATGTCTTGATATTATTCATGGTTATTATCTTTTGATTAATCACTTTAGAACCTCTTCATCTTATTCTATATTTTGGTATTATCAATAAAATTTACATTGGGGTGTAGGTGATATAAAAAAATCTTGAAGGAAATCCATCCACAAATACTATCATAGATTACTAACTCAATGATTGATTACATATCACAAGCTCTTATTGTCCGTGAAGACCAAAATTTTCTCACCAATAAAGTAATTTCACCAAATCATTAAGCAAAATACCAACGTTGTCAACATCAGATCAAGGAAGGAATAGTTAAACTCATGGGAACATAACTACATAGACCCATAATATATTACAACCCATAATCACTTTAATACATACGCAGATACCTTATAGTATGCATCTCAAAACACATCTCACATCACACCCTCTTCAGGAAACTGATGCACTAGGGAACTTGTTAGGTTATTATTTAGGTAATCAAAATCAGTCTAATAGTGATCGGTCTTAATAAATCCTAATGATTCATATTTAAGACCATAAATGGGGTTGTAACCTGAGATAATTCATAAAAACCCATGGAAAATAGATAAAATTTCAATGGAATCAAAAAACCTTTTCCATATTCTTTGGTTCTGCCTAATAAAATACCCCCTCAATCATCTATAAATCTTCTAAAAACTTAAAGCTATGAAAAAAAATACCCAATTACATTTCGTGCATCATAAACTTCCCATTCAATATCTTCAAATATTTTTGATGTTTTAAAGAGTTAAAAAATAACTCTAAGGTCATCAGTATACACATCCTCTAAAATTGAGTATATTAGGATATAATTTATGAAACTAACCAAATATTTAACTAGGAACACATGATACATATATTTAAAGAGTCCTAATAATGTATTCTATAAGTTCATGACCCTAAATGGCATGATCATAGACACAAAGTGTCCAAATCGACACCATAAAATAGTTTTCAGGATATATTCCAATTTAATTGAATTTGGTGAAACCTAGTGATAGATTGATCAGAGAATACCAGATGGATCCCCTCAGCTGATCATATATAACATCTATCCTTAGGAGGGTGTAACATCTCTTGGTTATTACCTAGTTCAAAAAGTGGTATTCTACGGATAACCTCATACTATCATCCTCCTTCAGGGAAAATAACATTGGATAACCCCACAAAGAAACCCTCATCCAAATAATACCACTATGTACCAACTCATTGACCAGGATCTTAAACTCCCATATCTCTTAAAGTTACAACTGATATGGAACCATCAAAATTGGAGTAGAAACATGCTACAACTAGATCCGGAACTCAATTTTGTATTGAGGTGGAAAAACTAAGGACTCATTTGTAAAAACATCTGGTAACTCCTCCATAATTATAAAAAACTATACCACTTGTGTCACCTCTAACCCAATGAAAATGATACTGACTTAGAGAGTAATATCCCTGAACTCTTATAGAAGATTCAATAGTACAAATCACCAACAAAAACCCTACATTTGTCCTCTTGTATCATAAAATCAAATTTTCCTCTAGAATAAATATCTAAATATATGCTAAAAATAAAACCATTAAATACCAACAATGATATAAAACAACTATATCTATAGTATATGGAAATTATAAAATGTATAATGCATACACATCATCATTCTACACCACCATCAGACATTAAACATGAAAGTTTGTCCTCCAACTAGTCTGGATAACACCAAAGGAACTTGGAGCCTCTTTACCACTAGTCCAAAGGTATGTGCCAGGGTGGGTGTAACAAAAGGAGTGATATGCTCCAGATTATGAAAAATACTTAATTATATTAGATGACAAGTACGTAGTACCTTAAAGGATCTTAAACCCCTCTAGTATTTACACGTCCATAGCATGAATTTTTCCATGTCTGGAGCACCTACCTCGTTGTAGAAGCCACAAACAGGGTCAGACTCAAGCTTAAGTCTCTAGGGATTAGTTTCATAAAAAGGGAAATCTCCACTAATTCTATATTCTCTCAGAGTATTGTCTTAATTTTGAATATAAAATGGTAGTTATGATTACTGATATAGCTTTTTAGGCATGAATTGTTACTAAGGATGATGAGCGATCTAACCAAATATACCATTCTAATTTATAAGAAAGGTTTGGAAGTGAAATTGAAGATGACGGATATTCCCAAAAAAATACCACACAATCCTCGATCTCTATATAGATACATGAGAACTATTGTCCCAAGAATACTATAAAACTATATACTACAATCTACTACACATTGATATAAACCTTTATCACCATAAAAACAATGATTATCCATCCAAATATCTTCCCTTAGAACGTCTCTTATGGCCTCCCACTCGTGGTGATACTCTTATAAAATGAATCCCCTCTATAACCTTATTCTTTTACTACACCTCTATGTATATAGGAAACCGAAATGGGGTGAATGCATATCTAATAGTAATATGAAATTCCTCATCAAGACATCTTGTTCAAGAATCCTTATCCAAGAAATAGTCGATGTAGAAATAAAGATGATCTTTAAACATGATCCGGATCTCTCGCACACTCAGGATCCTACACTAAATGGATTGAATGTCCTTCCTCTTCCTAGATGACATCGCAGGTGATAGGAACTCCATAAAATACTATTTCAAATAATTATTATTTAAAACATCCACCTCTCTCCACTCACCCAATCATAGAATCTATCATTAGTAGGCCACCCCTCACATATGACTCAGTGCCAATGGAAAACAATACTCTATTTGAGCTTTAATCAGAACTAACATAATCTCCAGATACCTTATCCAATGCAATGTCTCCAGATTAGATACACTGCCCTCATAATTTAATAATATCTTCCACTCGAATGATCCAAAGGATCTCTACCACTTATCTCATCCTCTAAATTATTGACCATATAATATTCAACTGGTTCTAGCTACGGGTCCCAAAAATTTGAAATACACATAGACAACACCCTATATCAATCTCTATAAGGAATGAGGAAAATCATAAGTATGGTTAGATCACAAAAAATTATATGAATATTAATTAGATTAATTTTAGTTTTTCATAGATACCCCATTCAAAAAAAAACATAAAAAACGTGATGTATGTACCACTCATTGGGTTCTACCCTAAAAGTAATACCACATCCCATAGATCATTCTTAAAGATTATGGTTCCGGTTTCATATCATCGGGGTCCTAATATCTAGTGTTCTGGTTGGTCATGCTTGATTATTTCATGCAATTAGTTTTTTGATAATATTTACCTACACAATCCATGAATTCATCACTAGTTCATATTCCAAAACAAATCCTATAACTCAAAAATCATCTTTGATACCACACTTCCATGATGAGCTTCCCCCATTAGTACCACACCATGGCCAGTAGTAATAAAGATGTGATAATGACACCTAAATATCAGTTCTTATCAACTAAAGGGTGAATAATAGAATCAAGGTTTTGAAAACACACACATAAGGGGAATTACCCACATAATAAAATAATGGTTTGAGTGATAAGTTAAATAGATTCTAACTAAACCATGAAAAAAATGTTAATGATATGGTACCCAAATCCAATCATTTTTGTAGATTTATTAAATAGTGGAAAATATCTAAAATAAAACAAAGAACCCAAGTCCTGTGGTAGTGAATCATCAAAAACATCAACCCAAAATAGTGATGCACAAGTTAGTATGTAAATACCTCTTTGAAACCTGAAATGTATGTATATAGGGTTTATCATAATAGGTATACATACTAGGACCATACTCATGACCTCTCATGAAAATGTAGAAGAAGAATAATACTGCTTCAATGAGTAAATAGCAGAACAATAAGCACCTACAAGGTCTAATAATCCCCACACCTGACTATGTCTCACTCACCAAATAATATATCCAGGTATAGTAATATAATATCAGCAGCCACAAATCAAGGTTCCCCAACACCACTTCCCCACTTTTATTCACTCTAAAGAACCAATAGCAAACACCTTAATGCTCAAAATCCCCTTCATAGTTGTTTCTTATCACAATAAGTACCTAGGTCTATAACAATGGTAGTAGGGGATTGTGAACATGAGGTACATCAACCTTGTTCCCTCGCCATTTCAAGCACTAACCCCACTGTATATCATTGTATCACAAATTCCTTATCTCATCATCTCATAAGACCCATTATGGTTTATTTGTGAGTAAAATATCCATAAGATACCCCGTAGGGGATTCCAATACATCATGTATTAATAAATACCTCATATTTTATTCTAGTATGCCAAATACATCTCAATACCCCATAGGGTCTACCGGTTTATGCATAATTAGAGGTGCATACCTTTTAAGTGCTTCCAGTATATCCTTTACCAATACCTTATATGGTCATCCATAATCAATACCTAATATGCTCTACTATTACACATCATGAGGTTATACTATGTCACACATATATAATGGGGAGTGGGGAATAGAGAGAAGTAATCCACACATTATGTCACCAACCTAGATTCTAGGGAAAACAACATGTTCTTATTATGATGGGAATCAGTTAGGATATCCAAATTTGTTGGGATAAATATAAAAATTGGAAGAAAATATAGCATAGTAATCATACACATCCCATATTATGGGTTCAAATCAAGAAACCACCAATAAGGCTCGCATAGACTTGGTAACACCACCAACAATAACTAAAAAATAAACACCACATGCCACAACACTACATCCAACTATATGCCACAACCAACCATCACTTTCTAAAGAATCATATCATTCATGTATTTTAGGTTCACCATTTCCATCCACATCATTTAATCGGTTCATTATTCTCATATCCATTTCATATCTACTTGACCAATATCAATCAAATGTCACTTGTATATCCATATAAAAACTAATCATTCTTCTTTCCAACCATGGAAATGCATTCATATCTTTTATACTAAGTCCAAAACCTCATCCTCAATGCTCCATGCCACTCACATCATCTTTCCCAAACACTATTGCATTAATAAAACCCACAATGATACCTTTATTCCATCAATATAATCTAACATAACCCCTGATGTATTAATATATCCCAACCAAACAAGGCATACATGATTGACATCATGCCTCTAACAACCTAGAACATACTTACAAGGTAGTAGAAAATTTTCACCATTAATAAACTCATGGGGAAACCGAAGCCTTATAACCAGGGCCTCTAATAAATTATTACAAAGTGATCTCCCTCATTTCCAAGAAATTATCTTAGAAATAAAATAAAATATTATTTCTTTTTTTAGTAGATTCATTAAGTACAATACCTCTTCACATACATAGTACACCTGATTTCTAATAATATCTATGAACAAATATTGAATGTTATAAGTGTGATTTCCATATTTTAGCAATTTCATATTTGAATGTTTAATTGATTTCATGCCTCTACTATTATTTATCACAAAATTTCAATCTTTAATGTGTTTAATTAATTTCCTTATGCACCAACCAAGAAAATAATGATAAATCAGGCGATAGTACACTACTTATAAAATCTGGAGGCAAAACATTTAATAGATACATGTGATCAAAACATACCTACATGTTAAATTATTAATTCTATAAATTATCATCAATAGGTTGGTCTAAACCACCCACCCATTAAATACATAGGAATTCTAATTCCACTGTTTATAAATAAATATGATATTTATCGATTTTTTTTACCACAAACAAAGATTTCCAAATATCTGTGTATATTAATTTAGTGATAAGTGAGTTGTAAGATCAAATTCGGTTAATGTGTATATAGATCAACCTATATCACATCACTATCTAATCAAATTAATAGCTCTAATCATACTGGGAGTGATTTTACACACCACTGAGAATTACCAGGAAAATAATGGTAAGAACACAAAAGGGTAAAGGGAATAAATCACCTCAAATTGTCAATATTGAATCTCTAGAATCCAAAGATCATGTATAGGTTATATGGGATGAAGTATCGTTAAAACCCTCATATGGTTCTTCTGAAAATTGATATATTTTTATGGAGAATAAGGGACAACTATAGGGGAACCAAAACTTACACTAGGGATAAAATCACAATATCCAGAGTGTGAAATAGAAATTCATGCAATGAATTTTTTTGATGGCCACCAATTAATTGAATGAATTAATTTCATGCCATAAAATCTTTCAAGACAAATTTTGTTAATTTTTTTTAAATTCAATGTGCCTTAAGCTAAAATCCATTCATACCATGACTCTTCCTTTTACACTATAAACCACTATATCACCAAAATTTCAGTTCTTGATCAACCTCTTGCCCCTTAAAATATCATAGAACACCTCCATCCCATAAAATATACTAATATAATAATCCAATAATGTCTTAGTGGTTATAGCTACCCTAGTTTGGGGAATTGTATACAGTTTTGTCACTTCACGTATGATCCCAAGAAATTCAAATAATGAAAGACTATAATATCATCGTCCTCTATAATATATAAGTTATCTATCTATAATAAAAAATTGGGTTTCAACCTCTATTTATATACAGTAAAATTATTTATAACATCCTATTTAGGATATAAAATCTAGAAATAGAAAAATCTTCAATGGTCATCATTAAAATTTAAAAGGTAATTTCTATTACATATAGTGGATGTAACATGAAAATCACATACATAAATGTACATTAATTATAAAAAATTATGTTTCCTTACAATATTTGGAAATTGATTCCCAACTATTACAGTTTACAGGAAATATACAAATTTATAATATTTTTTATCAATTCTAGGTAATAATTATATTTTTTGGAAGGATATTGATTTTCGGAAAATTTATTCAACCTAAACAGTTATTCCAAATATCTAAATTTTATATCAATTAATAAGAAAAAATATTTATATTTAATTTTTATAATTCATCATATGTGTTACCCCTAACAAAAATGATCCAACCCCTTGACAGAATAATATTATCTACCTCCAACAAAATTTTAAATACATTCTTCGTTAACAACCTCCTTATGAATAAGATTATAATAAAATCAAAAACATACATTATTTAAAGTTTGTACCATTACATAGTTAATCACAATATCAACACACCCTTCCCATGTACTTCTATGATTGTAGATTTCCTCTTGTAGAGATATGCCCCACTGTTTATTGATTTCATCCTCTTGAAGAGAGATTCTTTTATAAACCATGTCGTGATTCACGAGAATCATTCCAATAAGAAGAATTATCCTAAATCACATTTTATTTCAATATAATGGTCTTAAATCAATCATTTTTTGTGTGATTGTAATTTTTTTAACATGGAGATGATATTCTTGTTTTATATGTCCTGACATCCCATATAAGTGTCATGGTCCATTGATATTCCTATATTTTTTATTTTTTAAAGTATGGTTCAGACATATTCACATTTTAAGGACCTATATTTACCCACTCCCTCTACCATAAGGACCTTGTATATATAATCATTAGGATTATTTTACTCCCCATTATTATTATATTCCTCCTAAATTTAGTGGTTGTTAAGTAACTCACTAAGGTTAAAATATTCCTTCTATTTATTTAGTGAATGTTTAATATTATTCAATTAAGGGAGAATTTTGTCAATAATGGATGTGATAATGATGGAACCCCAAATGTTCATGTTTTTCTTTAGGTGTTGTAATATGTGTTGTAATTATTATATTTTTACTATGATAGATCTACTATCTACCCTTTTGCATGAAATAATGTTTCTAACTAAGAATTTCTCTCTAGTTGCATCCTCAATGATGTATTTTTGTTCCAAAACATCCCAGATCAACATTTTTGTTAGACGGTGTTGGTAAGTTTCATAAATATCATCAAAAAATGAATTGACTATGTGTCCTTGATATATGAGATCATAATTATCACATTTATCCTTATGAGGGAAACATGGAGCATCTCATCTTCAGAAGTTTATGGATTTGGAGTATACAACAGATACCCAAATTTGAAAGTTTCAAGAATTAATTCTATTCTTTTTTTTCACCTCTCGACATTATATCTATTGAATTTCAATAATTATGTGTATCTTTTTTCCCTAATGTGGGAAACTTGGAGAATCTCATCTTCATTAAATTTTTGATCCCAAAAATATCTATATTTATTGAATCTAATCTTAAGAATGTTGGGGATATTGGTGGGTAATTGTATTAACATTAATTTATAAAATATAATATAGTTATTTTCAGGCCTTGTTATACTATATCACTCCAAAATAGGGTTTGGAATACAGAGAGTAGTGATAGGTATTCGTTGTTTCCCATTAAAAAACTATCTTTGATTCATATAGAATACATATGACGAATCTAAAATTTTTACAAATGTTCTTGTGATTTTAACTATTTTTACTATTGTTTCTTATTCTATCCAATGGAAGCTCTAATTTATAGGAATTAGAGTATCCCTTTAGATAATTCATCATAATCCTTGGAATTTGGTAGATTATTTGTTTTGAAAAGGAATGGATTAGCCTGATTTCATCCTATCTATCAGACCACGTCTGATTCAAGATGTTTCCTGTATCACACCAACTAACAAAAAAACATTCTTTTAAGGTCATTAAATATATGATCAATGATTTAGATCATAAATATTTAGTGAACTCTTTTTTCCCACCATAAATATCCATTTAGATTTTGTCTCAAACTAGTATGACCTATCAATCCATTAGGAAAAAATAAGGCATGTCCATGAAAATTTCACTACTGTAGTGTTTGAAGTGAAAAGTTCTCTATCAAAAATCTTCATGGTTCTTTTACATGTGCTGATGAATGCACATGCGTGGATTGTGTGGTTTACCATCCCCCATATTTCTTTTCCTCTACTTTATATTTTTTTGAATAATGATAAATAATTTTCCTCTAATAAAAGATGCACCACACCACCCACTGTATAATTTTGGATTCCTATAAATCCTTCCCCTTTTAAGAAAATTAAAATAATTAGATATTTTTTAAAAAAAACTCAACAACCACCCCCCCATAATTTTAAAATATTTAAAAAACATTTTGAAAATAAATAATAATACTCTCTTATAAATAACTAATTGAATTAAATGTATCACTCAATTTAAACCTTTATATGTTAGAGAAAATTAAAAGATGAATACATAAAAAGGTGAACACTTAATTGAACATGTAACTCTTTTTATCAGCTTGATTTATTCTAAAAAAATCCATTCAAATTACTCAGTTCTTCATCTACTCCTAGGAACCATTATCGATATATGTCACTTATCCCTTAACGAACATTTAAGATCTATATTCATAAGATATTTGGAGCATCCCCACTTAAATATTTACATAGGTCAATGTACACTAACTCCCTTGAATGTCCGATTGATAGTGTATCCTCAAAATGTTTCCCTGATCTAACAAAGTCAATGGTTATGATATTTCCTGAATCATTTACCTTATGTAGCTATGTTTGATAAAAAAATGTCAATTTTCCATTATAATTATTCTTAAACTCCCTAGCTAGAATATATGTACTATTATAATGTATAGATATTGGAGACATTGGATAAGGATACAAAGGTAAATCCAATAAATGTTATCTAAGACATTATACTTATTTTCTAGTAGCTTCTAATGAAACAAACTCAAAATCCATTATGGAGTCTATTATAAAAGTTTTTTCCTTTAATTCTCATGATATACCCCACCTAGAAGTTTAAACAATCAACCACTCAGAATTGAGTTTTCCTCTAAATTAGTAATCTAGCATGAATCAAATAATCTCTCAAACACCTTTATGTTTCCACAATACCATATAGATTAATTAATAGTACCCTTAAAATATTTGAGTATTATTTTCACCACATCCCATTGTACATAACAGTGATTACTTGTATACTTAGTCAACATTTCAACATAATATATGATATTGAGTCTTGTGATTATCATGGAATACCATAGACACCTGATAACCTTTCCATATTCTAGTTGAGCAACTATCCTTTTAAGATTCGGTAATATCCTACTCCCAGAAGAATATAGGGTAAATACTAATGAACAATAAATCTTTTCAATCCTTTTTAGATATTTTTTACGTAATGGTATTAAAAAATTTGGGAAAAATTTTATTCATAATAAATTAAATTAATAAATTAATATTATCTTCATCTATGTATTTCATATCAAATTTTCTAGACAAAATATAGTGTTCCTATTTTACTTAATTCATATCAATTCAAAATATTATCATGTCATCAATTTTTAAACAAACAATAACACCTAGATTATTACTGAACATACTGTAAAGTCCTTTTTACCTTATTTAACTATAGAATGATTTAATAATATTAATTCATTAAATTTCTCATGACATAGCTTCAGATCATGTTTTAAACCATATAGATATTGTAAAAATTTTCAATTATTCTTTTCTTTTCATGGTACTATGAATTCTTTTGGTTGTTCCGTATATGTTTCTTTATCCATTCACCATTTTAAAACGTTGTTTTAAAAACCATTTTTATAATATCTAAATTATGCATGGAAACTAATGTGAGAAGAATTATAATTAAATTATACTTATACATGAGACCATAAGTACTGATATAATTGATTCCATACTTTTGTGTAAAACCCTGGGCAACCAAACTAGCATTATAAATTTCAACTTTATTAGAGACAATTCATTTTCATCTACATACACACTTAAAACCTATCAATTGGGAACCTTGAGGAAGATTTAATATTATCCCAGTATTGTTCCCAGTTGTAGATTCCATTTCATTATTTTTTTCTTCCTTTTAAATATATTTTTCATATGATGTCATAAATTCAGTGAGAGTTTTTAGATTAGACTCTATATTGACATAAATTCGAGTTTTTAACAATACTACAGTTAGTTACTTCCAAAAAGTATATATTGAAATCAAATAATTATGTCTTTGGTATCTGATATCATTTATATTTGAATACCTCCATGAACATTCCTTTTGAGATACTCAATTATTTAACTTGAATTCCACTATATATATTTTCGTTAGTAAATGGGAGAACCAAGATTCATCAAAGGTATAATATCTTGATTCAAAAACTATATTAACTACATCTAAATCATTTAACTGTATAAATTTGAATCTTTTTTATTTTTAATTCTATATATTTCCAAAAAAATAACTTTATACCTCATTTACCTAATAACCCGTTTTAGGTTTATGTAGTCATATAATTGCATGAAAACCTTAAATAATTAAATAATTCTGCAATATTTTTCTTTGCATCCATAACTTATAGGATTTAATAGAAATAACTATTTTAGGGACCCTATCTAAGATGTGACACTCAGTTAATAATGTGTCTCTACCAAACTATCTTGAGAGACACAAGATAAACATCATAGAATTACCTATTTCTATTAATGTCCTATTAATTATCTCAAAAACACCATTTAATTGAGGTGTATAATAATTTTTAACTTCTTATTTGATTCCAATTGATTAAAATATTGTAGGATTATAATATTCACCACCCCTATTTGATTTGAGTCATTTTATTGTAACCACATATTGTTTTTCAAGCTCAATTTATAGATACTAATTTTATCTTCAAATTTATATTTCTCATATAAAATATATGTGTGTAAATCTATAGAATAATAATAAATTAATGTTACAAAGAACATTTTATTAGCTTTGGGTTCTTTAGTGTGAAAATCATATATATCACTATGTATTAATTCTATCAAATTACATTTTCTTTCTAATGTTGTAAATGTTTTACTAACTATTTTAGATTGAATATAAGCCAAAATTTATTATTATTTTTATCAATAACATGTAATAATTCTAGTTTTTTACATGTTATCAGTTTTATTAAAATTTACTTGAGCTAAGATATTATTCCATATATCATAATATTCTAAAATATAATATAAAAAAATTGATGTCTAATTTGAATAATTCATCATACATGTGGCCCTTACTAAAAAATATCCCACCATTGGATTGAAAAAATTTATCGGTATCAAATAAATTAATAAACACAATATTATTTTAAAATCATCCCATGAATATGTTCTTACTAACATTATACATAAGAAAGATGTTATTTAATGTGACGGTCTTTCCAAATGTAATCTTGAGATCAACCATACTCTTCCATTGTATGTTTATTATTATAGAGTTCCACAAGTAGTGTTATGTAACTTTATAGATTGATTCTATCCTATTAAGTAGGTATTTTTAGTTTTTTATGTTTTTTATAGAATCAAAATTGATCCCCTATGTAAAATTATCCTTGAAAAAATATTATTAAATTCTCATGTCTACAAAAGTTTTTGTTTGGAGTGTTGTTTCCATCTTTCTTATTATAAAGATTATAGTCCCGTTTAATGATCCTTGGATTTCCATAAAAGTAGAAACCCCCTTTCTTCTTCTTATATTATACCTTTAATTTTAAAGTATGGTTTAGAAATTTTTCCCCTTTGGGGACCTAGATGGACCCAATCCCACTGCCATGAGGTCATTAGATTTATAATCCATATCATCACTTTCTTTATCATTATTTATATATTACAACTCAATTTGTATGTATATAAGTAAATAATTAATAAAAATATCGACCTTATTTTTTAGATAATGTTTAACATTATTCTATGAGGGGGGGGGGGGTTGTCAAAGATTTATGTTAAATTTATGGAATCATCCATGCTAATTTTTTTGTTCTTTAGGTTTCATAAGATACAATTACTTTCATATAGTTTCTATGTGATATATATATTATCTAACATTTAATATTAAATAAAGTTTCTTAATGTGAAATGATTTTTCCCCATCATTGGTGATGTACTTTTATTCTAAAGTGTCTCATATCTTTTTTATCATTGGGAGGTGATGGTATGTGTCAACAAGATCCTCACCTAATGAATAGAGTGCGTGCCATCAATACATGAGATCATTATTCTTCAATTTTTTCCTCATAATAAAATTTAAGCATCTCATCCTTAGATGTGGATGGATTTAGAGTTTAGATAACGTGCACCACTTTGATATTTTAAAGGAGAAATTTTTTATTCTCTTTCTACCTCTTGAAATTATTTCCATTTAATCTCTCCACCTTCATCACATTATTGAGAAAAGATATATTAATATTAATTGAATCTAATATTATGAATATTGGGGAATTTAGTGGGTAATGGTAGGAGGTTTTCATTAGATGGTAGTAGATGGATATTTTTATGGTACATTGTGTAGTCTCCCTAATTAAGATTATATTCTCTCTCATGAAATCTATAGTATAATATGTTTTTTGTTAATCCAAATTGGTATAAAATAGTGGCTGAACACATAGTGTATAGTATCCCTTAAAGAGTATTTTTAATCAAGAGGGTAATGAAAGATATTTTTTTGGTTCACCAACAAAGTGCACTTTATTTGTTTAAAAGATGTTAGAGGAATCAAAAATATTGAGAGTGGTTATTGGAATGGTAGTAGCATTTCTTGTAATTTATTTTTCCATTCAATGTTGAATATTTTTTTATAGGCATTTGTGTACCCCTTCCAAAAATTCATCCTACCCCTTGGAATTGGGTACAAACCTTTTCCATAATAGTATTAATTTTCTAGATTTTATCTTGTCCTTTAGATCATATATGATTAAATTTTTGTCCTAGATCGTACCTAATAATGAATATATGGGTCTGCTAGATTATAGAAGATCTGATCAATGATCCAAATCATTCCAATTCTGTGAACTAGGTCAACCCACCATACATTCCCATTTTTCCTGGGCCTAAACTAGTATGACCTACTAATCCATTAAAAACACTAAGGCACCTCTATGTACTTTTAATTGATGTGGTGGGATAATTAAAAATAATTCCATGAATGAACCAAATATTGCATGTGTTAATTCACACATAAATGGTTTGATTCATCATTCTACATAAGATTACTCCTCTTCTTTATAATTTTTGAATAAGGATAAATTTTGTTCCCTTAATAATGGATACGAGAATCTACCAAATTTTTAATGTGGGATTACCTAATATCCTTCCCCTTTTAAAAACATTAAAATTAAACAAATATAAATATATTTACAACCCATTTAAAACCTATAATCCCACAACATTTAAAAAGATTTAAAAATTAATTATCAAAATAAGGAATCATATACACTTGTAAATATCTTTCATAAATAAATGTATCTTCTAATTTGAACCATTATATGGTAGATAAAAATCAATTATGAGTAGAAAAATAGATAGACACTACATTCAACATGTAACTTTGGGTATCATCTAGATTCATCATACACGAGTCTATTATTATTATTATTTGATTGGTTTCAGTCATTAAGTGTTTTAAAATCACCATATATTATCTCATGGGAACCAAAAACCTAAGGTGTAATATAGTTTTGTTTTTTTCCTTTACATGTATGCTTGAATTTCCAATATTTAACTTATACATTATGAATAATCGCAATTTACGTTGAGGTCCCATAATTAGTGAATTTTTTACATGGATGTTAAACGTATCCATAAGAAATTTTTTTACACTAAATCCCTTTAAAGTCCCTTTATTAGTGGATCTAACTATTTTTTTGAAAACAAAATCTACATTTATGATAAAATAATATAAAAAATTCTTTATATGGATATATATGAGGCTAACATGCCTCAATTTAACATTATAATTACTGTTATATGACCACGACGGTATTCTTTAACTATCAAAATTTATAGAATATAGATACATTAGAATGTGACACAATCACAGATTAGATAAAAGATATCTAATACATTCCCATGATCTAAGTCATTCTACACATTTTCCAAATTCATTAAAAACCATAAACTCAAACAAAATTTTAGAGTTCATTATACAGGTTTTGTTTTTTGATTCTCATGTGATCTCTCCACATGCATATGTAAAAAACCAAAAACTCATAGATGAGTGATCCAAAATATAAGTAATCCAACATTCTTTGTATAATCCTTCAAAAACCATAGGGTTTATAATATAATATTAAACCATAAGACTATTAAAAAAATTGAGTACTCTTTTAACCACATCCAATTGTGCATAACCCAGATTATTTGTATACCTACTCAAAAATCCATCTACACTGGAAATATCCGGTCCATTTTTTTTTCTTGGAATACATGGGAAATATGACAACCCTTCCATATTCTAGTTGGGACACCATCCTACCAAAATTTTGTAGCATCCTTCTCCCAAAATCATATAGGTAAAAATATATGAACAATCATTTTATTTAAACCTTTTAATACCTTTTATTTATAATCAAATAAATAAACTACAATAAATTCTTATTCATAAAAATATTGATTCCCAAAAAACATTATACTTGCCTAATTATTTCATATCAATGTCTATAGATTAAATAAACATATACTTATTTACTAGATTCATATTAGATTAAAATATTAGCATATCATAAATATATAAACAAATACAAGAAACATTATTATTTAGAAATATACTACAATCACATTTATCTTCTTGGTTAACATAAAAATAAATTATAAAAATTTATTCATTAAATTTATCAGTAAATGTTTTTGGATATTATTTTAAACCATATAGAGACCATACTAATTTTCAATGAAACTTTTCTATTCAAGGTACTATTAATCCTTATAGTTGTATCATATATATTTCTTCATCTAATTCAACATTTATGAATGTTTTTTAACATATATTTGGTTAATTTATAAATTACTTATGGAAGCTAAAGTGATAATAATTATAATTGAGGCATTCATAGCTATGAGAGTAGTGGTATTGAAATAATTATTTCCTTCCTTTTATTTAAACCCCTTATATATAATTATAGATTTTTATTTTTTAAATACACTAAAGGAACTTAATATTTTTTTATATAACCAATTATAACATATTGTTTGTGAACCTTGGGGATGTTCAACTAATACCAAAGTATTTTTCCTGATTATGTAGAATATTTCCTCATACGTGGGTTCCATCCAAAGAGAAGAATTAGAAGATGGCATGGATTCTTTAAATTTTTTTTGATAAGAATATATACATATAGATAAACTAGTGTTTTTGTAATAATATTATCATTATTTTCTTCCAATAGGTATATATAAAAACTAGATCCATATATCTGGGGTAATCATAGTGATTTATTTTTATGAACTTCATTTATTTTACCTTCTTGGAATACTTTTTTATTTGAGCTAAATTACTATGTGTGTATTATATATTATAAATAATTAAACCTAGATTAATAAAATATATCATTTCTTAATTCAAAAACTATATTAACACTCACTAAATTATTGGAATATATACTAATGAATCTATAAGCATTTAAATTCTCATAATATCCAAGAAATATTCTATCAATACCACTTTTACCTAAATTTTTAATTTTATGTTTAAGTAAACATAAAATTATTTGAGGTTGAAATAGTCCATAAATACCTTGTTTTAATGATCCCAAAACATGTTTTTTTACTTTTAATGAATATTTTGTTTTTTGTTAGTAACCTGTTTTCCCTAGAAAATATGCTAATTATGGATTTGTTAAGAAATGCACTAGATTGACCATGTGACTAAAAATCTATCACACAATGAAGTTAATATATAGTGTGATAGAAGATCTACCACACATTTAATCCAAAATATCATGTGATAGAAAATAAACAATGAGATTATAGATGAAATTTGTTGAAGTTCTCAAGTAAAAACATATAGAAACTCATTGAATACACAATGCCTACAAAACTGTAAACGATGGACCACAATAAAGATTTAAAAAAACCATGAATACAGTCTTAAATACACCAATCTGTATATTTATTAAATGTTGTATCCAACCAACTATGGATTCTTAGCTAATAGTGGATTATTAATTTTGTTAATTATTAAATCTACTATACATTAAATAAAGTTTAATACATGAAGAATGTGTTTATCTACCATAAGTGTTAATATTCCATAAGGTAACTAATTGTATTATTCAGACTGTGAGGAATTTAATGTGAATTATGGACCTACTATGATTAATGTATAGAACTCCAATAGAAATTTTTGAATGTAATGAAACATTTTCTAGTTGTTAATTTATATATGTAGAGGGATAATTAATTTAAAATGGATATATAGAATATTGAGCCGTTACAATTTATTAAAAACATAGGACATGCTTATTTCTAGAGTGTTTGGTTTCCCTATGATCATGATTTTTCATTACCATGAAACACAACACTCTATTTTATGGGAAGCATTGAAAAATCCTAGAAGCAATCCAAATTTACTGCAACTCTCTCTCCAAATCATACTATACAATCATCTATAAAGAAGAAACTTATTGAACAATCGATGTTGACTAAAGATTTATTTGAAATAAAATTCCCATAATTTCTTCACTCTCTCTAGTTTGTCTTTTTATTTCTAGATTTTCTTCTATTTCCTTTTACATTAACAAAGAACATTTCATGTATTGAAAACATAAGTACTGTGATATACCTTTTTTTATTTTTCCTACATATATTTTCTTATGTATAGCTATAGAATAGGGTTGGTATAGTATATAATGACTTGTGTGCAGATGTATTTATAGAACCTAATCCTTGTTTTGTATTAGTTTATTTGATTTAATAAACATTCTTAACAATGGATTTCTATCATGTAGAGGGAAATAGGTTTAGAAATGTAACTAAACCCCTTATTTGAAAATTCCACTATGTGTTTTAATTTTTATTTTAATTCACATTTTAACTTCTCGCGAAAATTATTTTGTAGTTTCTAATTTTCATTGAGGGCTCTAAAACAATGATTTAAAAAACTAAATATGAGAGTTTTAATTTATAAGTGATATATATATTTTATGATTATTATGATTAAAATATTTTAAAAGATAATTCAATTTTAAATACTTTCACTAGGCTTATATATTTCCATTGAGAATATATTTTAAAGAACAAAATTATATATCACTAATGTATTTTTAAATTGGATCATTATTCAAATTGAGTGAATTTGAACATTTAATATTATAAAATTCTATTTTTTATATTGGAAGTTCAACTCACCCCCTCTTGTCTATTCTACTCCAGCAATCATTTTTTATCAAATCCCAAAATCATTTTTTTCAGGTACCATTTTTTAGTTTTACTAAATTAATTTTTACATTGATCATGTCCCGAGGAAAAGATCATTAATTTACTTTTGTTTATTAGTCCATCATTATGGATTCTATACCTAAAGTACATGATACCAATCGACCTCTATTATTAAATAGAATTGACTATGATCAATGGAAAATGTAAATGAATTTTTTTTAGAAGTAACGGTGTATTATATATGTGGTACTATTGAATATATATATGAAAAATCCAAAGAACCAATAAAATAATGGATTTATGACAAAAGAAAAATTTATGAATGAAATTTCAAAGCTATAAATGCTTTATTATGTGCATTAGAATAAGATTAATTTGATATAATTTATTTTTGTTCTATAACTTATGAAATTATATAAACTTTAGTTCTCTATTTGGAATGAAATGATATCGAATACATACAGAATGAAAAATGAAACTTGTAAAATAAAACCCAATGATTGGATTTAAAAAATGTGATGAAAATTTAATAAAATCATAAATATTATGAATTAAATTTTTAAGCCTATGTGAGATACAAAATGAGTAATAATACTTCTAATATGTATACATGGTTCAAAGAGAATCAAAACCATTTCCATCATATAACCCAGTGATATTAGAAAACTGAAAGTCAATTAATTAAATAAAAAATTGTTTATGTATGAAAAGGAAATAAAATAATACAATGAACATGTTGAACTAAAAATGAAAATTGTTTTATTTAAGAAATACAAGTCTAAATTTGAATAATTATTCAAATATGATTCATGTGGGAATGAATTATAATTTGATGAAGATGAATAGATGGAACATCTATCCAAAATATTTATAAAATAAAAAAATAGAAAACGTCTTTAATATATTCAAATTATAAAGTAATGTATAATGATAAAGGGAAATAGAAAAAGGAATGGAAAAAGGATAACCCCACTATGGAAATTTCATTATATGAATGTAATAGGAAAGGAAACATCAATGATGATTGGCTGAAGCTAGACTATAAGAATAAGTATGATGATGGAGATAATAAACCAAAGAAATTTTCAAAATAAAAATAAATTTATTTGGAGGAAAACTCCATAGATTCAAAAAGATAAGATCCAAGTAAAAAATTATAATCTATGATTTATGGATACTATATCTAGGATAAAAACATCTACTTCTATATTTTCTAACAATGATGTTGTAGATGAAATTAAAATGACTAACAAATAAGTATTTGAGTATTATGCTATGCATGAAGATACTATGAATGAACTAAAAGATAAATACAAGAATCATAAAAAGGTCCATGCTTTAATCCTAATATAAAAAGTATTCATTCTACTGAAAAATAGAAAAATTCCAAACAATTAATGGAATACATGTAATTAAAATTGGAAATTTAATAATCAAGAAACAATCTAAAGAAATTTTGAAATAGAAAAAAATACTTTGAAAATGATATTAGGAAGGTAAAAACCACCCAAAGTTAATACCAGTATTGGATGTACATGTAGAAATAAAAGTAATATTTATAAGAACTATCATGTTTCTAGTAATAAAAAATGATTTAATTTATAATAATGAAGGGAATTTTGGTTATGGAATCAATTCTCATTAATTTGGTCAAAATAAAACTTTTTAATCAAATTCTGTTAAAACCTTACTAATCAATCCTATGAAAAAACTAGAAATTCCCTAATCCTTATTTGGTGACATATCTTGACCCAAGAAAGTATATGTACTCAAAATAATTACTATTTTTGAATTTTTATAGGTAAAATGAATGTATATCTCTAGTAAAATCATATGGTATCTAGATATTGAATGTTTCTAATATATGAATGATGTCTACTCAATTTTAATGATTTTTTTGTGATAAGTTGGTGGACATGCCACCTTTAGTGACAATGAAATAGGAAAAGTAATTTTTCTTGGATGAATCAGTAACTCTGAAACTATTCACATTTATAATTTTATTATTCTTTTAAGGATTAAAATATAATCTTCTTAGTATATCACAATTATTTGATGATGTATATAAAATTAAATTTTAGAATAATTCTTTTTATATTTTTTATTCCAATCATGTTTTATTGATTAGTTTTTTATGAAATAAAAATGTTTCTAATTTTAATTTAATCAACTTAATTTCTATAAATGATTCCATATTATGTTCCTTTCATATAAAATCATGGATATCAAATAGGAGACTAGGTCACTTAAATATAGACTCACTTAGGCATATAATATGAAAACTATTAGTCAAGTATCTACCCAAACACGTTTTCTTAAAAGGTAAACTGTGTATTCCATATCCAACGGGAAAGCATCAAATAAATATATTTCAAACCAATTAAATATATTTCTATATATAAGATCATATAGTTGGTTCACATAAATTTATTTTTATATTTTCTGGTCTGATAGGAAATAATTATTCATAATTGATTGTTGGTGATTACTTAAGATTTACATTGATATTTTTCCAAGATCATAAAAGTGAAGTTCCATCTTGTTTGTCTAAATATTAAAATATAATAAATACATAGTTGACATACCATTAAAATTTTGAGAAGTGATCATGGTTTTTAATTTTAGACTAAATAATTTTAATCTTTATGTTCTCTACATGCCTATACTCACAATTTATATGCATCTAAATAACCACAAAAAAATCGGGTGGTTGAAAGGAGATATAGAACTCTGTAAGAAATTATTCAGACTTTTTTTAGTAATTATGAAATAACAATTTATTTTGGGAAGATTTTATAAACCCACAATGTTAGGAAATCAATATTTTTCTAGTAAAACCAATTTTGAAGAAGACTATTTATGGATTATGGAATGGTAGATAATTGAATTTTTAATAGTTTAGTGTTTTTAGATGTAAATAATTTATTCTAAATAAGAAATAGAATCTATAAAAATTTAAACTAATGATTTATGATGGAATTTTCAAAAATTATTAAACTATTGATAAAGCTTAATGTGTATTTAATAAAAAAAAATATAGTAATTTGGAACAATATATATATGTCACTTTTGATGACACAAGTACACATTAATCCAAAGATTCTATATAAATCCTCAGTGTTGATAAATCCAATTTTACAATCAATAAGACCTTTAAGACCTCCAAAAATACTGCTAATTTTCTTGATAAACCTTCTAGAAGAGATAGACCATTCCCTCATGACCTAGTAAAATACATGTAAAAACAAAGAATCTAAATTCCTAAATCTTTTAGGACCCATTGACACCACCATTTAGATGTTATAGTTGGGGATATAGATAAAGGAAAAAAACTGGAGCCTCTATTATAATTATATTTAATATCAAGTATTATTATTATTGAACAAAATAATATTACTAAAGTAATTAGTGATGAACACTGGGTAATTGTTATACAAGAAGAGTTAAATCAGTTTGAATGAAATAAATTATGGGAGTTAGTTGAGAGATATAATGACCACTAATCTTGTTTGAGGGTGGAGAAGAATAATAGATTGATGGGAACTGAGAAATCTGTCCTTTATTACCTGTGAAATGAGTGAAATAATTAAAGGATTCCATATTAAGATATTATTACCATATTCACATATAGTTCACCATAATTACTTATGATGAAAATTGGATGTCTTCGATTGATTGGGGGGGGGGGGGGGGGTTAAGTAGCATTGCAAAAATATTCATAACAATTAAACATTATTCCTTCATTCTCTTACACATCCATATAACTTGTGAAAATCATTTAAAAACTTGGGATGAGAAAAAAAATCTCATTAAGGGATATAAGTAAATAAATCGTTAGTCAAGCAATAACATAAAAATCAATAAAACCCATAACTAGTTATCTTGCAAGGAAACATCATATTGTAGTTTCCTTGGTACATGCTTACCATATCACTCTTACAATCACCCTTACACATGGAATTACCATTTGGTCAAATTCTACTTATGGAGTACCCAATGCATTGGAGAGCTATAATGGGGATCACCCGTCATATCTTGAGAAATAATGGGATCAAACCAACATATAATGGGCTATAATGGGTTGAAACCAACATAAAAATGTCCATGGAACATTTCATTGTAATAAATTCTCATGAAATCAGGAGAAACCACTCATTCCATATATATAAAAAAAGGTTCCTTTTTGAATTTCATTGAAGATACTTTTAAAATGAATTTAAAAGGAAGGTATCTTGAAAATATAAATGGAGAAAGATATAATAGAAGTTAATTCCACTAGGCTAGATACCTTGAGAAGGGGGTGAATCATTGAATGAAAACTTAAAACAAATTCCCCTTTTTGATCTTGTTTTGTTGTTAGAAAAAACTCTCTTCTCTCTTCTTCCCATTGTAGATAATGAAAAAATCATAGATCATGCACAGGACATGACATTTTTACATGGTTCATACTCACTAGGATATGTCCACTGAGAATATACTGGCAATGTCCCAATGCACCAAATCCACTATAAGAGCACTGTGTTTACAAGTTTGGAGTGGACTCACTGTCCCTCATAGTTTACAACCAACCACAATATGAAAGTTCACTACTCTCTCAACTGAAGTGTTATCACTGCCTCTTCAAAAGATCCATTCAATGTTTATATACTTGTTGGTCCCTTCATTATCTCTAATAAATGCATCCTCCACTATATGTTGATTCCCGATTGATGTTCCACTTTCATCCACTAATGAAAAAAACATTACCGTAGTTTTACTGGGCATCCTCAAATCTTTCATGCAACCCTTATTGTGTCTTGCACACAACACTAATGCATTGTAAGAAAGATGCAAACTTTTTTGAGAAGCAACCCTTTCACGTAAATTAAATCTTATGCACAACTAAAATCTTACGCGCAACTTTATTAACCTGCGCACAACTCAAAATCATCCGTGAAACTTTGTTTGCTTTAAATTATTACGAGATCTAAATCACAGATTCTCTCTATGAATTGATCTGATTCGAATGAGGGGGGTCACCTTTTATTTATAGGTGTCACCGACCCCTATGCATAATATTCACCGTGTCGCTCAATACCCACTTCGAGTGTGCAAAACCCCGTTTGACGTCGCATTGGGCATACATGTTTCTTTCACACAACCTCATCTTTCGCGCACATTTCCAAATAATTCTCTCACTTCATGACTCTGCCATTTTTTGACATTCTGATCACGAAACATGCATTGTGCACAAGTTTCCATACCACCTTAAATCTGGCATGCAACTTCCTTTTACAGAAACATGCTTGCACATTTTTCAAATTTGAGACCCAAAATTTTGAAAAACACTAGAAAATGGAGCCACCGTATATTTGTTCTTTTTGTATCTCCTCAAGATAAAACACTCATTTTTCATGGTTATTTTTCAACAAAGTTTTTCAAAAATATCTTTGGAACTTGAAAAATCACCATGGAAACCTTCTTTGTCAACAAAAACACCATCTTTTTCAACAAACACAAACACCCCAAAAATGGTTCAATTTGAGCTTGAGGGATTTCTTCCTAAATATCTCCCACTTTAGGCTTGTTGAAAACTCTTATAATAAAAATTCTCTACACTTTTATACCTTACTGAAGCTCCTTCCATAACCTACCATCATTTGCCTCTTGCAATTCTGATAGCAACCAAAGTTTCACTCACCACATACTTTAAGCCCATATGAGAAAAGGTTAGTGTGAGAAACAAGAGAAATATGAAACATTCATCAATGAATCGTGTAATTTATGAAAAAAATAATTGATACCATACTGATATCAATAAACTAAATTCATCACAAACCTCAGATGTAATGATATATAATCTTTGATTGATCACATCAAGCATCGTCAGATTTTAAACTCATACTAATCACTTCTCAGGTTCAATTTTTTGCAAAGCTACGCTCAGGCAGATCACTTCAAACACCACATACTCACATCCTAATTCTCCCCCTATAATATTCTTCACCTGTCTTGATAAACTCCCTCTATCTCATTTCTCTACCTGTCATCTTCTCACTGTTTCTTTGAAAACGACATTGTCTACCTTCTTTAGCGACATATTCTCCCATTTAAGAGTCACTCTTTCCCACAAGTTTTCAATGAATCCAATGGTCACTCCTTTGTGGTCTGCAATAGAGTAGAGAATACAGATCATCACATTAGGGAATGACACACCATACCTTGGGGAAAGGGGAGGTTCTACATCCACACTCTTTCTTGTGTGGGGAGTCAACTGAAATCCTAGAGCTAGTTGATGCCTCTTGAATGCTTCCATAACTATGGAATTTTTCAGAATATCATCAACATGTAGCTCTATAGGAACATATTACAACTTCACCAGCCCTTTTTCTACCTTCACTTTAATAAAATAATTATTATTTTCAATGTTCTTGGTCCCCGAATGATTGAAGATATTCTTTCTACGATTTATAGCACTTGAGTTATGACATTGGATTTCGATCAGAGACTTCACATCAACTCCTATATCATCAATATGCTGCTTCACACACAATAACTGTGGGCATGCTTGTGTGGACACAATAAACTCAGCTTCTGTGGTGCTCAATGAAATGAATTTTCGCTTCCTTATTAGCCATGAAATATACAATCCACCAGTATAGAAAGCACCTCTTGACGTAGATTTCCTATCATCTTCTGAACTGGCCCAATCTGTATCTTTATATCCCATCAACTATGGCTGATATTTTTCATCATACATCAAACCGAATTCCATAGTTCCTTTGATATACTGAAGTATTATTTTCACTGCAATCATGTGTCTTTTCTGGGTATTTCGTTGATATTTCTCCTCTTGGAATGTGGAGAAAACAATATCAGGTCATATTACTGTAAGGTATAGTAAACTTCCAATAACCTGCCTATATTCGATTACATTAACTACCTTTCCGTCATCATATTTTGAAAATTTCATCCAGGTGTAAATTGGATTCTTTATCCCCTTGTAATATTCCATTCCAAATCTTTTTAGAACTTTATTGGCATGTTTGGTATGATAAATGAAAGATTCATTTCTTCCTTCTGTCACCTGTAAACCAAGGAAAAATATATGCTCTCTAATCATGGACATTTGGAACTCAATTTTCATGAATTCAGAAAACATTTTGCACTGAGCTTCATCTGACCCACTAAATACTATGTCATTAACATAACACAGCACCATCATCCTTCTATTATGGTCATTTTTGAAATATAGATTGTAATAAACTCTATTACGCTAAAAACCAAGATTTTCCAAATACTGATCAATCATTGAATACCATGCTCTGGGTTCTTGTTTTAGCCCATATAGTTCTTTCTTCAACTGAAAACCTTATTCTAATCTTCATGAATGAGAAACCCATATGGTTGTTCAATGTAAACATCTTATTCAAGAACCTCGTTTAAAAATACAGATTTTACGTCCATCTATAATACTTTGAACTTTCATTTCACTACAGTGGCTTGGAATAATCTGATTGTCTCTAGCCATGAAACTGGAGAAAATTTATCATCAACATTTATTCCCTCTATATGGGAGTATCCTTTTCACACTAGTCATACATTGTTTTGAAACACTATTCCATATTCATTCATCTTGTTGTCATAGGCTAGTTTAGTCCAGATGACATTCTTATCTGCTAGCCTTGAAACATTCTCCCACGTCTGATTCTTGTTAATCTAATCTAGCTCTTCTTTCATATCCTGAAGCCAGTTTTCATTTTCATCTACATCAGCCAAGCATTTAGGCTCTACCTGATTTAAGAAGGATGTCTACTGCTGTGATTTCATTCTTCTTTTCTGAAAAGGTGTTGTCTAATGACCAATGAAATTTTTCCTATCAATTTCACCCCGAATCTTTTTCTTCTATGTAGATACCAACTTTACTTCCTCTTTATAATTATCAGAATCTTCTTCTAAATTATCATCTACCACTTCTACTCTCCATGCATTGATTTCCTCTTAATCACTTTTTTCAAGAAACTATTCATTGTGTTGTTTAGTATTCTCTTCCTTTTCTATGACAGTGACATAATTTAACTCAACTACTTTTCATATCCTCTGATTGAATCATTTTATTCTTTTCTTTTTCTTGAGTATTCAAGGAATATTACCTCATCTCTGTGTGACTAAAATTTTATATGTTTTTCTTTGTTGAGAATTAATCACATACTTCCAAAGATTCGAAATTATTTCACTATTGGATTCTTTACATGAAACATCTCATATAGAGTCATTCCTTCCTCTGGACACCATAGAGCCCTATTATAAATGTAGACCAATGTTAAAACTACTTCCATGAAAAAAAATTGGTAGGTCCTTTTCAATGAGCATCGTTTTATCCATGTTGTTGATGATCCTATTTATCCTTTCAAACACTCCATTCTATTGGGGAGTTATCACTAAAGAAACTTGATGCCTTATCCCATGTTTCTCAAGATAGTATTCTTCCTGACTATTTAGGAATTTCGTATTATTATCAGTATGAAACTTCAGAATTTTTTTCCCAAGCATCCTTTCAGATTCCCTCCAGTACTATTTTAGGAATCTAAACACATCAGACATATGAGAAATTATGAATAACCACCCCATTCTGCTATAATCATCAATTAAATGAACATAATACCTCTTCATGTCAATGGATCTTGGTGATATGGGTCCACAGACATCAGTATGTACTAATTCGAGCACTCTTGTGGATTTATTTTCCTTTTCTTTGTACGTCTTTCAGATGATATACCTTGTTGACAAGAATTTCATATATGTGTATGATCACATGATAGCATAGAGAGGTATCTAGCTTCATCACATTTCACTAGATATTCTAGGGATGTTTAGAATAGATGAGCATGTTGTTTATTCCATAGATTTTTTTCTTCCTCTCTGGATAGAAAGTGCATATCTTATTCTCCACTTACCAAGTGGTGATTAACCTTTGTCCTTTTTTCCTGTAAGATCGTTATAACATCTCTTCCCTCGACGGCACATGTTGTCTTGGTAAACCATATAGAATTCCCTTAGTCACATAGTTGAGTGATGCTGAAAATATTATGACTGAGACCTTTTACAACCAACACATCAGCATGTCTTATTTCTTTTCCCCCACACCTAGCCTTTCCACAGCCAATTATCCTGAGTCCCTCATCATTTCCAAACATGAAAACTCTTTATTTGTCATATTTTATGCCGATAACCATATACTTATTTCCTATCATGTGAGATGTGAAACCACTGGAAATGTTCCATACACCAGAACAGTCTGATACTTGAAGGGAAATTTCACCAACCACTGCCTTCTCTTCTATCTTCTTCTTGGACCATATTTTTTTCATCACACTCAACATAGATTGAGAATTCTGATCTTTATCAGATTATGATGGGCTGGATTTATCTTTCAAATATTTAAGAACCCGGATCTTCTTTTCAGTTATGTCTTTCCTTTCTGGTTGTTTTTTAGGAAAAGGGGAGAATCTATAAATTTAAAGAGTATACAACATGTACTTTGGGGTACACACCGTGTACCCAGTTGTCACGGGTGACTGTGTACTGACCGTGTATTGGCCGAGTACATGGATGTGTGGGGTGACATGGAGACCACCTAAAGAGGGGGCCTATTGAAGCTAGTGTACACCATTTACCCTGGAATAACATGTTGTGTACTTTCATTTTATTTCACTAAATGGATAGGGGTCACATATCGTTCACAAAAAGGACTTCTTCTTGGTCTATCTCATCCAAGATCAAACAAGACCGAAGATTCTTCTTTGATCCCCTAACTCATCGTCCGTTATCTGAATTGACCACCGTCTATTGTGTTGTAATCGCCATGGTAAGTTATTCCTTCTTCTAGAGACACTTCTCTTAATTTCTTCTCTTTCACGAGATATCCTTGGATGAAAATTTTTAGACTTTTTTGAAGATCTAAGGTGTTCTAGAGAAATTCATGGATTGAGGTTCACGTATAT
Source organism: Viscum album (assembly GCA_963277665.1). Classification (NCBI taxonomy): domain Eukaryota; kingdom Viridiplantae; phylum Streptophyta; class Magnoliopsida; order Santalales; family Viscaceae; genus Viscum; species Viscum album. The sequence continues at coordinate 467,185,466 of OY728160.1, read as the reverse complement.
CAATTGTACAATGCCGAGTCTGGTGGTTTGTTCCTTTCCGTAGTTAGTCACTTAGTTATATGTGAAAAAGTGGCCAAAACCGTTGTTCAAGGTTTTCCATGTTTATGGTTTTTAGCCCTATTTTTTCTACTATGTATTGTGTGCATGAGTAGAGGATTTATGATTTTAAATAGGTTTATTTACCTTTCAATGGTTGTTTTTCCCATGTTTTCATGATACCAACTATTTGGTCTAGCTTTTCCTATTAGGATACTTTGATTTCCATGCATAGAATTGTTAAGATGGGGTGATTTTATCTAACATGCGGTGATATGTTGTAGACTATTTATCCATGTAATTATTGAGGTTTACATTGGCCGACATACACAATTTGTGCACGATTGATTTACACAGGGCTGTGGGAACCTGGTATAGTAGACCATAGGATGAATAGATGCTGAGGGCTTCTCCAGAGTGTCTGTTTACTTTTACGTTGTGAGACCGTAAGGGGGATGGACTTTTCACTCCCCCAGAGTGTCTGTTCTTCCCCATAGTGTCTATAGTTACTGATACGTGACCACAAGGGGAATTGACGGTGAGTGCTTCCTCATAGAGTCTTCGCTAAAGCTGAACTAGTGGGGATAGACTGTGAGTACCTCACATAGGGTTGATTGGGTTTGATTGGTTGAACCAAAGGGGTTATACTGTGATTATATCCCATAGGGTTACTTATGTTAGTTGTTTTCTTAACTGATAAATGAAAATGGATGTAATTAGAACTGTATGATTGTTTTCTTTTGAGTACTTCCTTGTTTATTATTTCATTTTGGATATTGTCTGCGATATATATTCACTGATTGTTAGGCACAGATCTTTGGGTGTTTTCATACAAGGATCCATCACAAACCCTTTTTGGGTCATTCTTTTTGGCACAAACAGATTATATTGTTATAGGTCTAGATAAGGGCAATCACCCTTCTACTTCAGGTACTAGATTGCTATGGAGATGGAGAGCATGGGACCAAGCTGTGGCTTGCGATGCTACTATAGTTTATTTGTTTTCTTTTTTTCCATTGGTCTAGTAATTTATTCTAGAATTTGGACTTCTTTGGATGATTTCATAGACATTTGTATCATGCATCATTTATATATGTGTGCTGTAGTTTTTTATAACTTCCCCTATTTAATTATTGCATGTTATTACTTCTTCCGCTATTGTTATCTGTTTATAACAATTGTGTTACTCTGCCAATGAGGGAATAGTTTCCCCACAATCACACCCAAATCCCTTGTTGCTAGTCACCAGCCTCTGGTGTTTGACAAAATGCACTTGAGGCCATGTGATCAACCAGGTAGGGGAACCTCTGGGTGGCTCTCGAAACTGAGATGTTACAAAGTATTATTAGAGGATTTTTTTTATTCTCGACTTACTGTTAAGATTATATAGCCATCGATAGGATGAAATAGGGAATTGGTAATAATATATGCATGAGAGTAGCTAACTCGTGTATAGGGAAAAACTAATTTACCTCGATTATTTAAAAATTTCTGGTTTTCAATTATTACAGTTGATTTGATTCCACCGTTGGGAGATTCACATGTTTTGTGTTGTTATCATTGATATTATTGAGATTCTATTTCTATTGAAACCTGATGATATGAGGGTATTCCATCTCATGCGTCATATAGGAACTTGCTAGAGATCACATGTCAGGCATTCTTATCATGCCATTTAGGGTGAATTACAAATTTCATGTTGTTGTGATAGATATTGTGCTATATTTTAATGCTACTGTGATAGATGCCTTGATAAAATACATGTTGTTTTATAGGGTATTGTTAATGTTTAATGTTTAGTTTAAATGAACACCAAACTTTGGTTCTTCAGGTGTTATGGGCCCACACAAATCAAAATTTGTAAATAATTTCACTGTTATGCTTGTATATGACATGTAGATGATGCCCAGATTTGATTTGCAGGGGCTCTAGGCCCTCACAGATCAGAATTTGGCACATTAATATCTGGTTCAGTGTTTTTTGGGTCCTAGTGTAGTTTTTGAGGCTTACTGTCTGGAAAAACTCAGATTACACGGCGTATAATGATTAATAAACGCCTTGTGTCCTTTTTTCAGGAAGGATTAACTTTTATTAAGTACACACCATGTACTATATATATGCGCCATGTAATCATTAACCGTGTGACTAGATATATGGGTAGAGTCACGGGGTTGGGAAATCATTGGGGGAACCCGCCGTGTACCAGATGTAAACGTCATGTGTATAGACCACGTGTCAAGTTGTTTGACCAATGACAGAGGTGGATAATGGGTAGTCAGCACACGTTGTTTCTGTCACAAACACACTATTTAGAGTCAGTCGTGTAACCATTTGTGTGACTAACAACATAGGTCGGTTAAGTTTGTCTAGTACACATTGTGTCCAGAACAAACACGCTGTGTAGTCTTTCTCAAGGAGAACCTTGTTGGTTAAGATGTGTAGAAGAACTCAGGAAGGGGAAGAGGATTCAATTTCACGCCGTGTCTTGGGAGAAAACGTTGTGTGTATGTGGTGTTACATGACTAGGGTTGGCAAGAGTACACGCCCATGTGAAGTCTTAATGGAACACGTCGTGTGGGGGTTATACACACTAAGTATCCCTATTTTAAAAATCTTGAGTTCTTTCTTTATTCAGTTCCCTTCTTACAATTCTTTATTTCGATCCTTAATATTATTGAACTAAGTGTGTGCTTGACCTTGCAGAGTCATGCCACCGAGACGTCCTCTGGTTGTACGCCAGTTATAAGGTAGTGATTAGACACTAGACATGGCTGAATAGAGACTACCAGCAGATCCTCTTGTAGTTCCAGTCTTGGCACTAGCTATTATCCTAGATGGAGGTGTTGATGCATAGTTCTGAGAGGGATTTATGAGGTTCATGCCGACCTTCTAAGGAGTACCACATCTTTACCCTTCTATGGTAGAGCTGGCACGAGTTGTCTAGAAGTAGCATCCTCCCACCATCATAGGGGAAAGAGGACCTCAGTATGTAGAGTAATGGTTGGAATCCATCCTATCCATCTTCAAGCATTTGGGAAATCCTATAGAGAGGAGGGTTAAGCTTGATATGTATATGCTTCAGGAATCCGCCAAGAGATGGTGGGATGTGATATCACAGGCAGGACACCATCAGGTCATGGATTGGGAGGAGTTTCAGCTTACCTTATATGATTACTTCTACCTGGAAACATTAAGGGCTGATCAAGACAGAGAGTTCCTAAGTCTAGAGCAGTGTACTCTTTCTGTTATAGAGTATTCTTCTCGCTTCACAAATCTCCAGCACTTCACACCCATCCCACGAAGTGATGAGTTATTCCCAGAAAGAAATTTTGAGGATGGTCTCATGCACAACATTTGATCTCAGGTGAACTGCTTAAGGTTGACTTCCATCACCTCTATAGTCAACTAGGTGCTAATCAAAGAGCAAAATCTGAGGGATTCTGGAGCTGTAATCTAGGGCGGATCAGCATCTAGAGTTGGTACCCCTTATACTGATAGCATGAAGAACTATAGGGAGTCTACACATGGGGATCTGATGATGCATGATATTTTTTCTGGTGTCCAGGTGGTGTGCTACTAGTTCAGGAAGATTGGTCGTATGAGGCCCTATTTCTCGAGAGACCCTATTAAGTGATGATCTTGCAGCAAGATGGGCCATGTTCAGTGGTTCTATCAGTTTTTCTCACCAGCAACTGGTGATTGGAGTTCTTCTATGACTATGCGTTTAGGAGTAGGACCACCAGTTTCTCACTAGTTTGAGAACTGAAGTTCTTCCGACCGTTTAGGATGAGGTAAAGGTCACGGTCGTGGTAGCCAGTCAGTAGGCTTTTAGCGAAAACAGGGCGGATCATCTCAAGGTGGTTAGGTAGGATCACAAGGCCACAGTATAGGCTAGACATTTTCAGTGGAGTGGACCTAGCAGAAGAAGGATCTGAAACCATTTACAGTTCATCATAGGATCCTAGTTTCCTCGGTTTTAGCTTCTGCACTTTTCGATACAAGGTATTACTATAGTTTCATATCTTTTTTTGTTGTGGAGAGCCTTGGGATCTGTATCTATTATTCTTCTCATGTATTGACGTTGTACACCCCGTTGGGGATAAGAAAAGCTACTGTATGACAGTGCAAGAGTTCCCTCTAGAGGTTGGTGGGTTTCACTTCTCATGGGACCTAAATTTCTAAAAGATGAAGGGCTATGATTTCATTCTTGGAATGTACTAGTTAGTTCCCTTCCAAGATTTTGTCAATATCTATCATTGTAGGGTGAGTTTCACATTACCAAAGGGTTAATGTTTTTTCATAAAGGCGAATTGGATGTCCAGCTGATCAGAGCAGGACCTGAGCATTAAGGGTTGAGAAGAGTTACAACCCAAATTGCTAGTATATATCGGGATGACCAGGGGACATCATAGTAGGACATTCATCCAGTGGTGGAGCATTTCAGAGATGTCTTTCCAGATGACTTTTCGGGTTTGCCTCTAGATCGACATGTATACTTTTATTTTGAGATTGTATAGGAGAACCACCGGTGTCCATTCCACCCAATAGGATGGCTAAAACAGAGTTACAGGAGCACAAGAAGTAGTTGGAGGAGTTGCAAGAAAAGGGTTTCATCTGACCCATTACTTCTCCTTTGGGTTCTCCTGTCCTGTTTGTGAAGAAGGCAGATGGTACCCATAGGAATTATGAGGATTATCAAAAACTGAACAAGTTGATGGTCAAGAACCGATATACCTTTCTGAGGATTGATAATCTCTTTGATAATTTTTATGGATCCTGATTGTTCTTGAAGATTGACTTGTGATTCGGTGATCATCAGTTTCACATTAGACCATCTGATATACCTCTTACAGCCTTTTAGAGAAGGTATGATCTATAGGAATAAGAGGATATTCTGTTCAGTCTCATGAACGCGCCTGTGATTTTCATGACATTGATGAACCAAGGGTTCCATCCATAATTGGATTCTTTCGTGGTGGTCTTCATGGATGATATCTTGATGTAATCTCTCACTCAACATGACCCTGCCACACATATTGAGAAAATTTTGAGTACACTGGGAGAGTATCGATTATATACTAAGCTCTCAAATTGACTCTTTTGGATGCACCAAAATCACTTCAGGGCTCATGTTATCTCAGATATAGGAGTGTCAGTAGACCCAGAGAAAGTGAGAGTATTTTTTTTTGGGAGGAACTGAATAACATATTTGAGGTACAAAATTTTATAGGGCTGGCTGGAAACAATAGGCATTTCATAGAGAACTTTTCAAGCTTTTTAGTGCCACTAATGGGCCTGATGAAGAAAGGTAAAAAGTCTTTGTCGATAGATTCTTGTGAGTGAGCCTTTCAGAAGATGAAAGGGAGGTTATCTTCAGCGCAAATACTAGTTTTTCAGAGTCATGGAAGATTTATACTGTTTACTGTGATGGATTAGTTATCGGGCTGGTAGCAGTGCTTATGCAGGGGGAAGGAGTCACTGCGTATGGGTATCTACAGTTGATGACACAAGAGAGAAATTACCTGATTCATGATCAATATTGGGCTGCATTTGTTCATGATATTTGTAGTTGGAGAAATTATCTTTTCGACAAGAATTTTTTTTTTCACCAACCACAAAAATTTTCAAGTACGTATTTACTCAGCGCAATCTGAATTTAAGGTAGCGAAGGTCGGTTGAGTACCTTCGGTCCTTTGACTTTGAGCTTACCTTCATGCATGCGAAAGGAAACACATTAGATGATGCGTTGAACAGAAGTACATAGATACAGATAGTTCAAGAGGCCAACAATGAGTGGAAGATTATGGATCTGTTCTCTGATATGCATTTGGAGGTGCAAGAAAGACAGGGGAAAACGTTTCTTTGTTCCGTGGCGGTTAACTCTACTCTACTTGATCGAGTGTGATTGAGGAAACTATCTGATTTTTAAGGCTTAGTCCTACAAGAGAGTGTGTCAGGAGAGAACCCTTTTCCTGGATGGACCATAGGTGAGGATGAAATCATGAATTTTCATGGTCATGTATGGGGGTAAACAGACATACACGAGGAGCTGATGCAGGATTTCCATTATTTACTTTGGGAAGATCATCCTAGTGTCACCAAGATGTATTCTGATCTGGACAGTAAATATTTGTGGCCAAGTATGAAGAGTGATGTTGCTAGTTTTGTGATGAGGTGTTCCACCTATCAGCAGGTGAAGGCAGAGCATGAGCGACCATCAAGGCTTTTATAGAAGTTACTCATTCTCTAGTGGAAGTTGAATGCTATCGTGATGGACTTTGTGACAGGTTTACCGAGGTCACCTCAAAGTAATCATGTAGTTTGGTGTGTCATTGACATACACATGAAAAATTCTCACTTCTTTCCGATCAAGGATACATTCACAGTAGATGAGATGGGAAGGTTTTAAATCTATGTGATTGTACGTCAACATGGGGTTATACACTCCATTGTTTCAGACAGGGACGCACATTTTACTTCTCTGGTCTGGAAGGTACTATACATGGATTTGGGTACACAAGTACTTTTGAGTATATCTTACCACCCCCAGATAGATGGCCAGTCCGAGCATCGGATTCAGGTGCTGGAGGATCTTTTTCGAGAATGCATCCTAGATTTTGGATGTTCTTGGTAGAAGAACATACATCTTGTGGAGTTTTCCTAAAATAATTGTTTTCAAGAAACTATTCATATGGTACCTTATGAGGCTTTATACAGTAGGCCATGCCGACAACCCTTTTGTTTGATGGAAGAAGCAGAGGCATCTATCCTGGGATTTCATATTTTCCAGGAGACTATAAAATAGATAAAGTTGATTCGAAAGAGGATGACAACTACATAGTCATGAAAGAAGTCTTATGTTGATCGATGGGGAAAATATCTAGTGTTTGAGGTTAGAGTTCTTATTTTCCTGAATGTAACACTGATGTTGGGACATAAAATATTTGGGTGATAGGGTAGGATTTAGCTTAGATATGTTGGACCATTTGAGTTAATAGAGAGAGTTGGGCCAGTTTCCTATCGGTTGCAGTTACCATAAATTTACCTGGATATGTACGACATCTTCCACATTTATCAACTACGACGTTAATTCTTAGACCCATATCATGTGTTTCTACTTGAGAAGTATGAGTTGGAGGTGGATTCATCATTCAAGAACCATCATATCCGGATTATTGATCCCAATGAAAAGGTTATGAGTGGTCGGTCTATTCCTCTCGTACGAGTGCTACAGCAGCACGTGTGGGTACATGAGGAGACTTGGGAGATGGAGGCTGGTGTAAGATAACAGTGGCCAAAGCTATTCAAGGAGCTTATTCTACCCCTCCATGGTAGGGATCTTTGGGCATAAATTTATTTAATGGGGAATGTTTTTAGGAACACAGATCTTTTATCAGGTATTTCGTTAATTTCTTGATGTTTTTTATGAAAATAGGAGAATATGGAAATTTAAGGAGTACACGCCATGTACTTTGTAGTACACACCATGTATCCTATTGCCGCAGATAACCGTGTATAGACCGTGTAACAGTTGGGTACATGGTTGTGTGGGGTGACATGGATACCACCTAATGCGGGGGCCGGTTAAAGCAAGTACACGTCGTGTACCCTTGAAGAACATGTCGTATACTTTCATTTTATTTCAATAAATGGATCGGGGTCATATCTCGCTCAAAAAAAGATCTTATTCTGGTTGTGTCTTGTCTAGGAGCGAACGAGATGACTTATTCTTATCCGAGACCCCGACTCGCCTTTCATCCTCAGAATCAATCATCGTCGATTACATTGGAATAACCGAAGTAAGCTCTTCCTTATTCTAAAGCCTCATCTCTTGATTTCATCACTTTCATGAGATATCCTCAGTTGAAAGTTTTTAGCTTTTTTGTAGATCTATGAAGTTCTATGGTGATTCAATGCCCAACGTTCACATATATTGATTGTAAAATGCCGTGGTAGGTGGTTTGTGCCTTTCCATAGTTAGCCTTTGAGTTATATATGCAAAAGTGCCAAAAACCATTGTTTGGGGCATTTAATGTTTATGGTTCTTAGACCTATTTTTTCTTGTTATTCCATGTGTTACTGAGTAGATGATTTTTTTTGTAAATATGTTTATTTACATTGCTATAGATGTGTTACGCATGTTTTATGGATGTTGACCGTTTGCTCTGGCTTTGTCTGTTAGGCTACATAGTTTTCTTGCCTAGTATTTTTAGGATGGTGTGATTTTATCTAACATGTTGTGATACATTGTAGACTATTTAGTCAAGTAGTTAATGAGGTTTACATTGGATTCCATACACTGTTTGTGCACGATTGATTTACACAGAGCTGTGGGAACCTGTTGTAGTAGACCATAGGGAGAATGGATGCTGAGTGCTTCTTTCGAGTGTCTCTTTACTTTTATGTTGTGGTACAATAGGGGGGTGGACTTTGTACTTCCTCAGAGTGTTTGCAGTTCCTTGTTACGAAACCATAGGGGGAATTGGACATTCATTTCTTCCCCAGAGTGTCTATAGTTACTGATACGAGACCACATGGGGATTTGACGGTGAGTTATTCTTCAGAGAGTCTTTGCTAAAGCTGAACCAGAGAGGTTAAATTGTGTGTACTTCCCAAAGGGTTGATTGTGTTTGATTGGTTGAACCAGAGGGTTTAAGTTGTGAGTAATTATTTGAGGGTTAATTTTGTTTGTTGGTTTCTGTTCTAATAAATTAAAATTGATTTAATTAAAACTGTAGGATTGTTTACTTTTGAGTAATTCCTTGTTTATGGATTAATTTTTCATATTTCCTTCCATATATATTCATTGACTGTTAGGCATAGATCTTTGGGTATTTTTCTACTAGGATCTGTCTCACACCCAGTTTCACTCATGATTTTGGGCCCAAACCGATTATATTTTTGCAGGTCTAGATAAGGGAAAGTGTTATTCTACTTTGGGTACTTGATTGTTGTGGAACTGTAGAGCATGGGACCCAGATGAGGCTTGAGATTCTACTAGAGTTTATTTTATTTTCTTTATACATTGGTTTAGTACTTTATTCCCGCATTGTGACTTGTTTGGATACTTTCCTAGACATTTGTATCATGCATCATTTATATATGTATGATCCAGTTGTTTTTTACTTCCACGGTTTACTTATTTCATGTTATTACTGCTTCTTCTATTGTAATAAATTTATATCCACTGTGTTACTCTGCCAATGAGGTCATAGTTTCTACACAATCACACCCAAGTCCCTCACTACTAGTCGGAAGCCTCCGGTGTTTGGGGAAATGTGCTTGAGGTTATGTAAACAACTATGTTCGGGGCACCTCTGGGCAGCTTCTAGAATAGGGAAGTTTCAAAAGATACAAATATATTTTTCATATTCAACTCACTTATTGGTTCACTGATATGCTACTAGAGAACATTTTGATTTTTCTTTGGATCATTCCCTTGTATGGGAGAAGTTCATTATCTTGCCATGTACTCAAATCCTCCACACCAAAAACAGTGTCTTTCAAACTACATTATAGAGAACTGATCTCGGTCTGGCTTACACCTTTGTTCTTGTGCCCTTCAGAATCTTTTGGAAATAGAACACACATTTTTTGAGTATCACATCGTTCCACAGAAATAACACCTGATGAAAGGTTCATTCCTACATGTCACTTCTGTACTGCTATTATTCCTTTGGGTTCTTTGAATTTTTTGATTCTTCTTTGCACCCAAATCAATTTTCATTATTGGAACTAGATCTTGTGTTCTCGCATCAACCATGACTGCTTCCTATTTTTTATCAATCCCCTAATCAGCCTTAACATATAATCTCAATTGCTTATTCTTTCCTACTGAACTACTAGAATCCCATTCAGATTTTTAGTCTTCTGAATGATATGATTTCCTGATAAGATCCTAGGAATCAGATGTTTTTTCTTTCCCTTAACTTTATGTCACATACTGACAACTTCTCCTTCAATTTAATCGTTAGGCTTGATTTTATCTTTCATTGTGTTATTCATTCCATCGATCTCCCTTTTTTGTTCTTCATTCTTGATTTTATACTCTCAAACTGATTCTGAGTCCTCTAGTTTTGTTGACTTGAGTTTCTCAATTTCCTCCATATAATCAGACCTCGCTTCATCCTACGGCTACATATATATTTTGGTGTCATGAACTAATTTGTTGGCTTTCATTGTTTTGTCTCTCCAAACATCAATCTCTCTAAGAGCAGCCTCTAACTCAGCTTGCATATCAAATCATCCTTCAATTTATTCTTTATAATAAATGTCATTTTATTCCTTTTTTTGAGTATTACTGACAATAGCCACCAAAGAATTTTATCCATGATCATTACAATTGTCAATCTATTTAACCACATCAACCTCCGACTCATCTGAACATTCAAATTCATGTGAAAGAAGATTCTTCTTCTTGAAGAAATTTTTATTGAATGTTTTCTTCCAATTCACATAGTCTGAAGACATCTTTTTTGGAATTTCCACTTCATCATCATCATTATCGTCATCTTAAAACATTTTGGGGAACCTCTTTACAAGATGACCAAACATTCCATATCTAAAGCATGCTAGTGGAAGTCTCCAATTAAACCTTCATTTTCCTCTTTGCATATTTGAAGGAAGTAATGGAATTGCCTCATCAGTCTCTTCTTCATACTAAATAACTACAATAGTGAGCTTCTTAATGGAATTTAATTACACCTCTTTGGATTTTCCCTTTTCCACATCCTTGTTATCATCGTTTCTCATTTCAAGGTACTGTGAAAATTGTCCAGTGCCAGCTCTTTTGGATATTTATCTTCCAGTAATGAAACTTTCAGATTGGAATGGGTTGGATGTTTTCTCAAGATGAGCTTCATGATATTTATGTCTTCAATGACTTCTCCAAGACCTCTCATATCATCCAAAATAATATTTACCATGTCAATTAATTTTTCAACAAACTCAATCAGGTTCATTTTTAGATCTTCATACATATTCCACAACACCTGTCTCTTTTCTTTTATAACCATAACATTTCCTTTATATATGTTAAAATATTTTTCCCAAATGGATTTTGATGTTTTGAATGACATAATCTTTGTATAAATAGAATTGGATAGGGCTCCCCCTAAAATATTGATTCGTTGGGCTTCAATATCAAATTCTCTTTGTTCATCTTCCGATAATGCACCACTATTAATATCAGCAGTTATACCATGCATTGATGTTTTAAACACATCCATTTCCAAAGATAGGAAGTAGTGTTTCATCTGATTCTTCCATAGATGAATATTGTTCCTGTCGAAGGTTGGAATCCCTTTATGAGTGTTCAACTCCATTTGAGAGAGAAACATTGATATTGACCGTTCCCCATGATACCAATTCTTAGGTCTACTAAGAAATATACCCTAAGTGGGTGGTGAATCAGGGTATGATAGCTTAAAAAATTCCTCTTTTTGATATTGTTTTTTTGTTAGACAAAAGTCTCTTCTCTCTCTTTCCTGTTGCAGAGAATGGAATAATATTAAATCATGCATGGGACACAGGAATTTTACTTGGTTCACCCTCACTGGGCTATGTCTAAGGATAATAAACTGGTAATGTGCCGATGTACCAAATACAATATAAGCACACTGATGTTTACATGTTCGGAGTGGACTCACTGTCCCTCTTGGTTTATAACCAACCGTAATGTAAAATCCCAATACTCTCTCAACTGAAGTGTGATAACTACTTCTTCATAAAATCCACTCATAGTTTATAGACATGTAAGTCTATTAATGATCTCTAATGAATACATCCTATACTGTATATCGATTCTCTATTTTTGTTTTACTTTTATCCACTAGTGAATACAAGTTTAATGCAGTACTTCTAGGCAACCTCAAATATTTCACGCAACCCTTACTTTGTCTTGCGCATAACTTTAATTACTTGGGCTCAAGATTCAACCTTTGTCGTGAAACACCCCTTTCATGTAAGACAAATATTACGCCCAACTCAAATATTTCGCACAAATTTATTATCTTGCATGAAACTCAAAATATTTCGCCCAACTCCCTTTTCTTAAAATTCTTACACAATTAAAAGATCAGATTCTCTATTCTCTATAAGTGTTGACCTTATTCGAATGAGGGTAGAGACCTCTTATTTATAGGCGTTGTTGACCCCTGTGTAGAAGATTCATAATGTCATGCAAGATCCTCTTCGAGCATGCAAAAACCATTCGGATGTCGCATTGGGTGTGCAAGTTTATTTCGTGCAACCTCGTATTTTGCGCACATTTCCGAATAGTTCTTGCACTTCAGGACTTTTCCATTTTTCGACATTCTGATAAAAAAACATTCCTCGCATGAAAGATTCCACACCACCATAAATATTTTGTGCAACTTCCTTTTCCAAAAACATGTTTCCCCATTTTATGATTTTGAGACCCAAAAATTTGGCAAACACTGGAAAACGACACCACCTTTTATCTGTTATTTTAGTACTTCCTCCAGATCAACCATCCAATCTTCATGATTCCTTGTCAACATAGGATTTCAATAACATCTCTGGAACATGACAACAAACCATGAAAACCTTATTTTTCAATAAATAAACCTGCTTTGTCAACAAACCCAAACACCTCAAAAATGGTTCAATGATTACTTGAGTGGTTTTTTCCCACAATTTAAAGGAATGGATATGTATATGCAATGTAAATAAAAAAAATAAAAAATAATATAAACAAAAATTCATCACACAAATGATCTTAAAACTACACAATTATTTAAGTAGAAGGTAAAACCAATGAACAGAAATTGGTTTAAGGATTCCCTTACCTCAGGTTTGTCTTACTTAAAAAATGTCTAAACCTCATGTATAATGTTTAAAAGAGTTTTATTAACATCTTAAAGAAATAAATTCATGTTTATAACACCATATATTATTATTTCATAACATCATTCCACCATTTTATTATTAGTATTTTGTTTCTTCCATTGTTTAGGGTGCGTTTTTTTCATGATTTCCATTGTCGGGTTGTATTTGATTTTCATGTAATATGGAAATGAAATTCAAGAAGTGGAATGACCTGGTACTCATGTGTTTACAAAATATTGAATTATTATGTAACTCATTTTGGTTATATGGTATGAGGATTAATCATTAGATTAAACATTATTGATATCCGGTTAGATCATAGTTGCAGTTCTTTGATAATCACGAACTAGTTTAATTATATAACATAATATTATTTATATATGTTAACTAAAAAACATAAAAGAAGATATATAGTAAACATTAAATTATATTTCAACCATTAAAATGGTTTTATAACTTTTTTTAATGAATTAATGAAAATTGTAAACAATTCGTCCAAGATTTTGGTAAATCGGCCCATCACAGACAATGTTTTTACTTTTAGAATAAGGGGAAGAGGAGATAAAGAATGATAATGAATCTTTCCATAAACGTGATAAATATCCAGAAAATATATCATATTATAGCTTTAATTTCATTTGAATAAGGGGGGTGAAGAGAGTATAAGAAAAGAAAAGAAAATAATTGAAAAAAAAACACATGAAAATGAAAGAGGATTCTTACCTTTGGATCTCTTCTCCTTGAGATCCTCTTTAAGAACATTGGTTTTTGCATTTTGGTGATAGCATTAGGTCTTGGACGTTGTTAAGAGACTTATGGGGGGTATTTGGTATAACATAGACAATTCTCATGGCTTGAGAGGTGGGAGAGGACTAAGGGAATGAGAGTGGTATTTATAGTGGACGAGAGGAAGAGTTTTACATTATTTTAATATTTTTGTCCAAGACTATGAATAGTCTTCATTTTTGTGATCAAAATAGTAAATAGAGAATTTGAGTTCCAAACTTGTGGGCTTACATCAGTCATAAAGTTAAAAATAGTGAATTTAACTGATTATTTGAATATACGGTATTTTACCGTATTTTACTATTCTTAAAAAATTCAAGAATTTCAGAAAAATAAAAAAAATTTCCCCTATCATTTTTCAACATGTAGAATTAAAAAAATAACTCCATTATTTGAAAATAATTTTCTAAATATGATTAATTTAATTTTTAAATAAAATCATAATTTATTCAAAAATTAACAATTTTTAATCTATAACTCATTTTTCTCACCCTGAAAAATTAATCAAGATGTCATTATCTTAGAGCCGTAAGAAAATAAAATAATAATAAAATATAATATTCATTAGGGTCATATTAATATTAATATTACTATTCATAAGGGTATGTTACTATTCACCAAAAAACCATGTTGGATTCATCAGACACGTAATAGCTTACTGATCACAATTTTAGATGACCGTTTTCGAAATTCAATACATAGAAGTAGCAAAATTTTGTTTTAAAGGATTCTTTATAACAATATCTTTAAAAAATGTTTTATTTCATTGTGTCTCAGTCTTTCAAAAATTAAAATTTATTTTTAAAACCTTGGGGTGTTACAATTTTTGAAATTATTATTTCAAAAATGTAGTTCATTTTATCAAATAGATTTTTTTAATAATCATTAAATTGATTTTTATATTTTCTTAGAAAAATAAATAAATAAAATTATTAGAGGAAACATAAATTTAAAAATTATTTTTGTAAAAATTGATTTATTGTTTAATAATAATTTATTATAAATTTATATCGATTAGGGTAGATATATTTTTCATATATTATTTAAAACTATTCAAACTCTTATATTTAATGGAATGTTTATAATGGTCATATTTAGAATAATTTTATTTCATGGTTCATTATAGCTTTACTATTTCATGTCATGTATGGTATCAATGAAACTCATTGTTTCCTGTAATACATGCTAAAAATAATTGTTGATTATAATGAATGATATTAAAAAAATACATTAATTTAAGAACAAAAGATTCATAAAATTGTTGGATGCAATATTGTACACACCTTAAAATGAATTTCACCATCAAAATTATTCTCATCCATAAAAAATTTAACATTTATAAATTCTTTCCTAGATACCCCAATTAGAAAAATGAATAATAAAACTTCCCTTAAAAATGTAAAGTTGAAAACATAATGTTTACCTGAAGTAAAACATAACTAGGTTTCCATATAGGGAGAACATTGGTGGGAAGATAAAATATGGATACAAAATAGAAAACTTACACCCAAGGACTAATAGAGAGTTATAGAGAACAAGATCTTATGAAAGTTAACCACTACAAATCCATAAATTTGTAATAAGCTAAAACGATATTGATCCATCATAAAACAAATGTAGTAGGAAATTTTTTTTGTCTCAATATTATTTTCTTAATATTGATATAATTTCTACCATTATGATTGGGAACATGGTAAAATATACTTACTTGATTTATTTCCATTTAATAAGAACAATCACATCCTTTGGAAGTGCCTTCATAAATTTCCTCCTCATCACTTACTATGAGGAATGAAAATGAATTTTTTGTTCTAGAATCACCAATGGATCATAATATCATCAAAATAATGATATTTCATCCATTTTATCTAAAGGTTTTATAAAAAAATGGTTATCACAAGTTATCTAATAGAGATAAATCTTTATATAATAAAACACAACATCTATATCTAAAAACTTATCTATGGGTTAACATAAACTATACCATAAATGGTTAACCTTAAGATGCTTTTTTTTAATAAGGTCACTAAGTTTCAGAAATCAAACTAACGTAAATCTTCTATATATTATAAATAAGATCCTAATCTTCACATACCACATATGTGAATACATTGGTCATATATTCCTGAGAAATATGATAATATCCCAAATTACCATAAAACTATAAGGAAAACATAAATGATTTCAAAAATTAAATCTCTAATTATTATTTAAATAAACCCCTAGATTAATGAATATAAACCATGAATCCAAAAATTCTGTAAACTCCAATACTTTGTTATTATATCACTAGTTACTTCCAAATACATCAACACTATCCTATTTACTTTATCTATATCAATAAAATCATTATCCAGACTAAAAAAACAACTTTTTAACATCTAGAATATATTAAGTGTTATCTTCCCTTAATCATGTGTTCTCTATAAAATATCACCTTCATGTTAAATATATTTTTATTTTATCAGAACCATTCGACATATTCTTAAAAATACTTAATTAAAAACAAAAAAAATAATCCTAATACATTATCTGATTTATAGAAAATAATTCTAGAATTCCAATAGAAAAAAACTATAATTATTTCATGCCATCCTTAAGACAATAAATCGGATTCATCATCTTATTCCTTAATGAATCATTCTTCCATATGTCATTCATAGTATTTTCATCGCCAACAACAAAATAATTACTTGCAAATACTTTATTATTCTCTTCATGATATTTCCCATTAGGATGCCGATTTTTATAATGCCCATACTTTCCACTTTTAAAATATTAAACAGTCCAAGATACCATAGGGAGACTATTATTCCCATCCATTTCATTAACAAAACTTTTTATTTTTTCATTATATTTAATTTCTTTTTGTCTTTTTTGACAACCAAAATGTATTATTTACCTATAATACCTTCCATTGAGTGATTCTTCACACTTTTTCAACATATAGGTACTTGATGGATTTATGCTTTTTATGATGTTATTATTATTTTTGAATCATTATATAATATTTCACTTCTTACTTTATATTCATTTGGAATAGGATAATGTTGTTCGTGTGTACGGTCGACTATTGCCTAGTGAACCAATGCGATTCATTCACACATTACATGGAAGGTAATAAGGACATTTTTAATGATAATATGTGATATATATGAAATAAAAATGATTATATATTGGTAATATATTGTTTAACTTAATATTTTATTTCCTATAGGAAAATGGAAATATCGTTAATGCATATGTATGGCCTACTGTCTCTATGAATGGTGAATTTCATTTTCTATATCAAACTCTAATGGGTTAATATAAATACATTTATACTGAATATATATGATATTTGTATCTAGTTTTACATTATAGAGATTATGTAACCATGGTCAAATTAATATTACCAAAAAAATGAAAACATACACAAAAAACAAATAAGTTATTTTCGAAAATGTAACTTTTACATGGAATTGTTAATAGAAAGTAATAAAATATCATAAGAAAATATTATATGGTATGATAAATATATTTTTGGTTTTAAAATATATTTAAAAAAACTATATCTATTATAACTCCCATAAATTTATTTTTTGATTAGTACAAAGAAAATTATTACTATTTAAATATAAATTTTAGTATTTTTCTTTTGTGGGGATTACAGTTAATATGTTTCCAAAGTGGTAAGGGGATATTTTCTCAATTATCCATTCTTGAGACATAAGTTATATTATGAATTTATATACTTTTATGAGATTTATATAAATAATCTTTGAAATTTAATATAATTAATTTATTTGTTCTTATTATATTTAATGTTTCATTTAATTTTATTCCTTTTTGGGCCTTACAATTCAAAGCTACAAAGGTGGAAAGGATTTTATGTTCCATTATCACCATTTATGAGTATTGTTTATGATTATGTTTTTGAGGATAAATTATCATGATCAATCTCTCAGGAAATTCATGAATCTTATTCTTCACTATTTATGTCAAGAGAATAATGGTTTCCCTTTATTTCCTCTCTTTATTTACTCTATATTTTGAAAGATTATTTTAATATATTGTGATTTTATTTTTAAATTTGATCAAAAAAGATTTTTCATAAAAAAACATGTTTTCCAAAAAAAATTCAAAATTATTTTAAAATTTATCCAACATATTTATTAAATAAAATTTTTCCCATTTTTTAATTTGTAAAAAATATTTAGAATTGAATATTCATGGCATTTTCCAAACATGGACCATTTTTATTTTACCACAAACGTGAAAGGAATTTTTCTTTTAATGTTTACAGCATGAACGGTATTTTTTGCTGTCATGAGAAATCAATGTATAAAAAGTTCCTTTATAAGATTCAATGGTTATTTTTAGAAAAATTTGTTTTGATAATTTTCTATTTTTTTAAAAATAATTGTGAAAACAGAAATGATATTTTCCTCAATAAAATTTTTAACTGATTTATAAAGATTCTTGAATAATTTATCAAGGTTATTTTCAAAGCAGAGGTTTTAAAAATAAATTATGCATTAAAACTTTTTTTTCAAAGATGGAAGGAAATTTTATTAAGGAAATGTTTTAAATTTTTTTCTAAATCTTCTTTTATATGTTTTAATTTTTATTTTCAAATTCAAATTTTTCCAAAATACTTAATTAATTTTTAGTTTTAAATATATATTTTCAGAAAAAAGTTCTTTTCCTCATGAAATGTTCAAAGTGATATTTGAAATTAATTTTCCATATATGATTACATACTTTGATGATAATTATCATTTATTGGGGATATGATCTACGGATTCCATTCTTAATCATTCTCTAAATGGTTTATGTTTATGATGAAAAGATGTTTATAGAACTCATTTTTGTTCCACAGGTTATACCCGGATAAAATTATTTAGAATCCTGAGTGTTTTTCCATGAATTATGATTTTATTAAGTTAGTAAATGATCATGAAATCAATTTATTTTATATAGGTTATTTTACAATGAAATATTTAAGTAAATAAATTCATTTTGTGGGTTCTAATATGATGAATGTTTTATGATATTGTGGAACACATTTATATATGATTTTTATTATGTGGTTGGTGGGACCTATATCTCCATCCAATTAATTAGCTATATATATATATCATGATATGATAGGATTTCTATGATGAGAGAACCCAGTTCAGTTAGGGTATTTTTCGACATTGATGGTATTGGGAGTGAACTAGGACTACTCTGATGGTTTGGGGAGTGAATCCCTTCCACTATGTTGTCTTTTCTAGTGTGACTTGACTATAAATGGAATTATTTTTTATGATTATGTGTATTCCACAATTCTATGTATTATTCCAATATTATGCTCTCATATATCAATTTCTTCAATTAATTTTTGATTTATGAATTTCAAACAACAATTCCTTCTACAATGTCTCAGGAGTGTGATATTTTAAATTCAAGGATTAGTTTTCAAATCTTAAGATAGTGTTCTTATTCACTTATGATCATTTCATGCTTATGTAATCATTGTTATCTCACTTTTATTCCCTTACTATGCATATGATCTTACCCTTTCGTATGATTCATTTCCCCTAGTTAAGAAGAATTGTATTAAGTAGAGTATGTTTGTGAAGGGTGTTAATAAGAAACATCTTTATGGGATATGTTTAATATCTTTCACCAAATCAGAATTTTGTGTACCTATTCTCCAAAGAAACTAAACTATTATGGTCCTCAAAAGGGTGTCTATGTAATGTATTCAACATTCATATAAAAATATGTGATATCTATATATTAAATGTTCAGGTAGTCATAGATACAAATTCCCTATTTTTTATTGTATTATTAAAACCTAATATAGATTTTGAATTATTTTTTATTTTATTTAATAAATTTGTTTGGTAGTATCATACAATCAAGTGGAGGGGATTGGGATTCCACATGGAACTAAACCCCTTGTTTTAAAATTCTAATGTGTTTTTTCTTTTTTTTTCAAAATATATTATAACTAGACTCAAGAAATGTTTTATTAATATTAATTTTTTATTAGTGTTTTAAAAATGATTTTAGAAAAACTAACTTATATAGTTTTCATTTTTATGTTATATATATACAATTTTTTGTGTGAGTAAAATATTTTCATATTAAATGTACTTTTAACCTTTTTAACTAGGTTTTGAACATCAATTTGAGAACTATTTAAAATTACCAAAATATATATACCTACAATATTTATAAAATCACCTGCTATTCAAATTTAGGGGATTTAAATTTATAATTTTAAAAAATGAGAATTTTTTATTAGAACCTCAATTCCCCTATCTTTTTGGCATTACTCTCAAACAAACTTGTGACAAACCTAAACATTTAAATAATTTTGTTTTTGTTTCTTTTGATTATGTATTTCATATGGAGTCATAGCCTTCCATTTTGAGTGAACCTAGTTAAGGATGTAACATGCAATTAATAATACCTCTCCCCAAAATCTTATTTTGAGGCCCAAGATAACGATCATAAAAATAATAATTTCCATTAATATTTTAGTTTTTATCTCTACTATACTATTTTGCTGAGGGGTATAGAGTGACATCTTCTAGGTCATTAGTCTGAGTTTAATTATTTAATTTCAGGTAAATCCATTAATTTTAGGATTTTTTATAACTTTGAAGAGTTCGAGTGGATTATAGGGTATCTATAGTTTTGGAGATACAAGGGGTCACACTGTAACCC
This sequence comes from Viscum album, assembly GCA_963277665.1. NCBI lineage: Eukaryota > Viridiplantae > Streptophyta > Magnoliopsida > Santalales > Viscaceae > Viscum > Viscum album. Next base: position 467,165,093 of record OY728160.1, on the reverse strand, counting down.
AAGGCTTGCTGTGCGACTACGTGGAATTTTATAGTGGCTTGATTTTTTGTTCTGGGGTTCCCCACACCATGGAGCACTAAGATAAATCGTAATGTTGTGATTCAGGTATGTTGTTTTTCTATAGAGTAGGGCTCTATGCCATAATTCCTAGAGGTTTTGGACCACTGGTTCTACCTCCTGGAGATGATCCATATAGCAGGTCCAAGGGTACTGTGTATAAGGGCCTCCCCAGAATACTCCATTCTAGAAGGCTATAGTCTACACCATGGATCTATAGAACCATATTTGTTAAGAAGTATAACATACCACATTTCCCCTATCATATTTTAACATTATCCTCCCATCTTCTCTCTCCCTTTTTGTGATGTTCAATCTCCATTCGAGATTACTTCATTAATCTTTACCCCTGTGTTGTTTCTTCTTTGATTTAAGTGGAAATATCTATGTTTGGTCATGGATTCCCTTATATTTATCTGTGTCATCACTTTGAGACCCTTAGAATTCCTTGTCATCATGTTTTCTATTCTCTAGGTTCCCAAGGCTTTTTAAATCATGGTTTATTGATGAATGTATAATGAAATCCATTTGGCTGGTATTCCAGTGAGGGTTTATTATCTTTATATCTTATGTTGTTCAAAAAATGAGACTTGATTCCTTCAGTTGAGGTATGTGTTTCCATCTCATTATTTTTTTTTATTCCCCATATTCTTTTCTTTTAAAATATTTTCCCCCTGTCTATAGAAATATAATATAAAATACTTGTAATGGTTTTGTCTGGGACCCCCCCCTTTTCAAATTTCATAATTATTTAAAGGTGAATTTTTTAATTTAGGTTTCATTTTATCCTAAGACTATATTGACTCTACCTTTATGTTTAAAAAAATTTAATTTATGGGTTTACCCATTAGTAATGAATTATATATGGTGTTTTGAAGTAAAAATGATCTAAAAATTTTGTGTATCATAGTTTATTGATATTTCCATATTTATAAATCTTATGTCTGATATATGGAAGTTTTTAATGAAATTATTAATTTATTTTGATTATTATATGATATTATTTATGTGTTATTAGGATTTTTCAATATATTCCTAGTGTTTTAGAAAATGGATTAAAATTGTTTGAATACTCATTCAAAATCGATGGTTCGTTTAGACCCTTATGTACCATATTTCATTGGTTATAAACACACCTATTTTGATCCCCCATAATTATCTATTATTCATATTTGTGAGAAATGAGTAATTATTTGAATTATTTTTCCCTGAATGTGTACTTGGAAGGGGACTATATATTAACTTTTTTTGGATGTGGGATAGATAGTTTTTATTGTGTTTCATTTGTTTTACACTATTATTAACTGATTTTTGGATAATGAATGTGGCCCACAAACCTCAAGTAGTTTCATGGGGAATATTGAGGTAAATAAGTTGGAAATAAAGGTACATGTGTTGTGATAGTTGAGATTATGAACTAACTAGTTTCTCATAGTTTATGTTTGGATTGGAGATTGGGGTGGGCCACCGATGAGGCTCGTTGAGAGAGACTCGGGTGGTGAGTGTAGGACTATATGTCATGATTGTAGTTTTTTCAGCCAATTCACTTCTAATATTGTCACATTAGTGCATGAGGTGATTACCCTTGATTAATATTAGGTATTATATTATAATTTTGGTTTATTTGGCATGTGAGTTACTTGATTTCTTAGTCTAGTCATGTTTGGGTTATGAGGAGAAATATCTGGCTTCGTTTGGTGTTATAAAGTTCTACATTGTATTATTTACTAATACTCCTTATTTTGTTAACATTTTTTAACTTTAATAGTGGCACTCCTTTTCTTTGATTACATTTTGAGTATTTTGTTACGTTTTTTAAATGAAAATGGGTAGTTTTCTTTAAATTTTAATATATTGATGAAATTATTTTTGAGAGTTGTATAGAATGTAAGGAATAAAACATTTTTCTAATGGTGGATTTTTAAAAGAAAATTTGGACTTGATTTTGGTTTTATAATGGTAAGGCATTGAAAAATGATCTTTTTTTGTGTTTTTTGTTTCTAATTATATAAATGTTAAAGAAATAATATTTTTTATTCTTTTAGATCAAACTACTATTCTAGGTTTCTATTATAAAGGGAATGGTATGGATTATTAGTGGTATCATATTGGGAGTTGGATGAATCCTAATTTTATAATATTTGTTGGTTTTTAGCTTCATTATTTTATGCAGGTGAGTAGGTTATATATTTCAATGTGGTTTTTCACAAATATCTCATAGAAAGTGGGTGGTTATTTATGTGTGGTGGAAATTCTATGTCACATGTTGGATTTGGTTTCTTTGGATTTTGGATCGATTAGGATATGATATGTATCGACCACCTTGGAATTCATTCTTCATTTTATCCTCATCTATGGTTTTATAAAAAAGATAATAATGAATTTAATTTTTTTAGTAATGTTTTTATAGAAGATTATTATTATTCATTATAATTTTCTTTTTTTCAATGTTTCTTATTTGAAAACTACTTATTGTTTTTGTATGAGTATCCAATGTATGTATACATTGTGTAAGATATTCAGTTGGAACCTGGCATTATGATTTTTTATTTTGAGGTTGAATCTCTTCTCCAAAGTTTATGTTTTGATATGCTCAATGCTTATAACCAGCTCATTGTGATGAGGGATGTACTTAAAGCCTTGTAGAATTGTTTTTGGGTGATTATTTAGGTTAACCTAGGACGCTTTATTACATATCAGTAGTTATTGTTCATATATGATCACTAGGGACTCAAATAAAAAGGCTCTATAATTTTCATCTCCTATGCTGAATCTTATGCATTTAATTATAAGCCAATAATGGTTTCTAACATCATTTTATAGATACTAAATTTATATAGATATTTTTTTTATCATGTAAAAGATAAATATTAAAAAACATAGAATAATCCAAAATAAAAGTTACAAGATACTTTTTATTATTTATGGTGAGTGTATAATGAAAGTCATAAATATCACTATATTTTTTTTTAACAAATTACATTTTCTTTTTTGTAGTTTCAAATGGTATCTAGACTATTTTATTTATCCTGAAAGTCTCTGGTTTATTATTATTATTATTATTATTATCATTATCCATTCAAGTTAATAATTATATTTTTTTACATCATGTTAATTTTCTTTAAATATACATTACCAAAATTATTATTCCCTAAATAAAATAATTCTAGAAAGTAAATCAAAATAAAATTTATTTTTATTTTGAATAATTCATTCTAAAAGTGGTTCGTTCTAAAAAATATCCTACCCTTGGATAGAAAAAATTTATCTACCTCAAATACAAGGGAAAATCCAAGATTGTTTAATAATATACCTGAGACTAAGTTCCTACAAACATCAAGTATGTAGTAGACATCATTTAAATTATTCATATTTTATGACCTAAAATCAATCTCAGTTATGCCCTTCCTTTATAGATTTATTCATATAGAGTTATCCATGTATAAATATGATTCATTATGGATTTATTTTATCCTCTTGAAGATAGATTTTTTTTCAAATGTGTCTTATACCACCAGAAATGATCCACCAAGAAGAATTAACCTTCATCAAATTTTCTTATAGAATCATGGCATCAAATTTCTATTTTGGGATTTTGTTTCAAAAAAAATATTATAGATATTTATTTATTGTTTGAATTTATTCGTATTTCCATAAAATTAACATGTACCTTTCTGTTTCTTGAATTATTCCTTTCCTTTTGAATGATGGGTCCGAATTTTTTACAAATTTAAGGAACTAGATGGATCCACAAAATGAGGACCTATGATTTACAATAGTTAGTCTCATCTACCTCCTCATAAATTTTATATTCCTTCTAATATTGTAGGTAGTTGAGTATCTCAGTAAGGGAAATATCTTCCTTCTTGGGATTTTTAGAATATTTAACATTCTTCCCATAAGACGTAGTATATTGATGATGAATGTGACAATAATAACATCATATTTTTTCTTTTTTTTTCTTTTTTTTTCTTTTTTGTTAGATATTATGTATTTCATAGATTTTTCCAATATTATATCTATTATCTAATATTTTTTATGAAAAAAAATCTTACTAGAAAATTATTTCTTTCCACATCCTCAACTATGTAATTTTGTTCCAAAGAATCTCATTTCTCCCTTTTCAATTAGATTTTTTTGTATGTGTTGACGAGATCATCAGATAATGTGTTGAGTATGTCTAATAAAACATGATATTTTCATTATGAAGTCTCTGACACAATTATCCTAGATTTGGTGGTTGTTGTTTTACCATGTAACTAAATTCAAGGAATATCATCATAAAGGATATAATATTCTAGTAGTCATTTAAAATAAGATACATACTTGAATCTCATATTTTAATTGAAAACATAAAACAAAATATAGTATTTTCTTAGGGAAAACATTTTTCCATTTTAGAATATCCCTACGTATCAAACATAAAACACTTCCTGAAATCCTGAGGAAACGAAACAGAAGAAAAGGGTGGGCTCAGATTCTTAGTAAGGGTATTCATAAAAAGAAATAAATAATGAATAAATATGTCAAAATTAATATTTCAAGTTAAATAACTTAAAACAGAATCAATTTAATCAATAACTTGTTCATAAATAACAATATGATAGTAATAAATGATAATCAAATAATTTGATATAAATAATCACATGTTCTTGAAACTTACCTATGGATTTCATAACTAATTAAATAATATGATGGGAATAAATAAATAATCTCATGTGTAGGTAATTTATTGCAAGTCATACAATATCATCTTGGACTTAATCAAATATATATTGCATAAATGGGTAAGGACACGGCAAAATACCCAATCTAGTTTATCTCATGAGACCTACCGATGCATCAAGTGGCTATAGAAGGCCCCGATCATCACTTTTTAAGTACAATTCATTACTAGTATGAAATGGCTGAAACATAATCAACATAAAAATTAATATTTAAAAACTATAGTATTTAATTTTAATAATGACCCTAATCAATAAACATAATAATAAACCATCTAGAGTAATATGATGAATGGTACCAAAATAGCACATTCCTAGTTAAACTGATCAAAAAATATAGATAAATAATATATATGGTATCATTACAACATATATCTAATAGAGAATATGTAAAATAAGGTTTGTTGTCATTTATTAATATAAATACCTTAAAAAGGTCATTAAAACTATTTTTTTAAAATAACCTTTACACTTTGAAAATCACTTTTTAAAGATAAAAATTTCAAGAATATTATGAAAAAATATATTTGAAAATAATAATAGAAAGATTTATAATAATTAATCAATGAATGGTTATTACAGTGGGTAATTTCATACACGTCATTAAAAACATTAATTTCTCACTATTAAAAAATAATAAAAAAGAACCTCATTTAGATTGAAAAAACATTATTCATTTTAAATAATTTTTTGAAAAGTAAATCATTGATTAATATTAATTTTAACATTAATATAATAATATTAAAAACATTTATGAATTTTTTTTTGAATACATGGATATAGAAGAGAAGGATTCTTGACCGAGTAAAAACAATGTTAGTTCTCCAAAAAAACATTATTTTGGTATCTTGAGTACTTAATGGGAGAAAATTATAATAAAAAAAATTATTTTTTGGAATTAATATATGAGAAGAATGTATATTAGGTTTAATATATAAATATATAATGATTTCTCCAATTGTGAAATAAGTAGAAAAAATCTTGAATAATAATGATATTGTGAAATAAACCCTTACCATTTTCATATTGAATCATAACCTACATGAAAAAATAGCCATAAATTAATCATTAAATAATATTAATATAAATATATTAATGATATAACATATCAAATGGGTAGTATAAACACCGAAAAAAATTAACTGGTGAAAATGGTAAATGCCTCACGGAAGTAAAAGTGAGACGGGAAACCCTTACCTTGGTTTTGATTTCCTTCACACGTGTTCAAAATTATTGTATAAGAAATATAGATTTATTATACATATATTATAGAAAAATAATAATATAAATAATATCATATATTATTTACTTGTAACTTTTTATCCCTCATTTATTAATAATTCTTTATTAAAATCACTATTCTAGGTAATTACAACTTTGTTTTTCATGTTTATTTTGGTTAGATGGTTTTGGTCCATTTAGTTTGATCATGGTTACATCATATCTGTAATATTAATAATGATATAAATATCATATATAATCATTTTATATTTATTTATTGTAATCCAATAAGATAGATAGATGAAAATTAATTTCACTTTTCATAGAGACGGTGGGCCGTATTTACTGATGAATATTGATTCCATTTTTTTAATGAATTGAATAATTTAAATATAAATAATAATTATCCTTTATAGAATAATTAATTCATAAAATATATATCTTTAATATTCCTTAAATCATTCCTTATTACCATCCAAGTTAAAAAAATGAAAAATAAATCACATCGATTTGTGGAGGTGGTAGTCCACACGTACACATGAGTGGAATTTTTGTTTTCCAATGTATTGGAAGGTATTAAGGTAGGAATTATATAATAACTTTATAAGAATAATTATTTCATAAGTTTTGTATATTTTCATTAGTTCCATTTTTATAACAATCCTTGTAAGTTGGTGAAAATAAATGAATTACACTGATACGTGGAGATAGTATGTTGTATGTATGCACAAGAGATGTTTTCACTTTTTATAGCATGGAAAAGAGATGGAAATTTTTCACCCCATAATGATAATAAAATATAATTATATTTAAGATACTATATTTATTATTTTACTTTGTTTAAATACCGGTATTTTCCATGTAATTTCTTTTTTAATTACATAGAATTATTACGAGTCAGCGAAAATTGACGGCGCCTGATTCCGAGGCCCGGAGTGCCCATAATAAATTTATGAACATTTTTAAGGTATGTTCAGTAATTGCATGAGTGGAATTTTCAAACATTTGAACCTTTGCTCAGATTAAAAATCGGATGGCATCGTTGAATCCATAGTGCCGAGATTCGCTTAGGGGAGGATTTACTTTGACCGAAGTAGGTCTGAAGAAAAAGTTATTTTTTAGGACTTTTTAAAAAAATGAAATAAAATAATTTTTTTATTTTATTTCATATCCTCCATTGGACAAGCAAAGGTTGTGGCCAACAATGTTTCAAGACAATAAATGGATTGACCTGGAAATCCGATGTAACGACGTTTTTGGGGAATTATGAAGGTTCATAATTTATGATCCCCCATTAATTTCCCAGGTCATTAAATACCCACCCCCTCTTCTATATATATGGAGCTTGGGGAGGGGTATCAGCACAGCTATGCCATGAAACGAAGTGCTGAAGTAGCACCACATCACCGGACCCTTAGAGGACATAGCTGATCTTGGCGAGAGGTGATGGGTGACACCGAACAATGAACCAGAGGATGACGTATAAGCGGCGTTGTTGGGAACATGATAAGGGAATGAATAACATGACCCACCTTCAAGTGCGGATGTTATCCAACATGTTACAGGGTTTGTTTCTTGTTTGTAATTAAGCTGAATTTATTAAACCCCCTTTTTATCATCCCCCATTGTTTAACGAGCTAACGTGGGAGGCACGAGCCCAACGAACATGGCCTAAACCCCCCTACCACATTGCAAATTTTAATCCCTCCATGGAAGAATGACAACACGACGATACTGGCTGGCTACGTTGGCGCTAGCATGCGGCACATTCCGCAAGAGGAGGTCGGAACACAAAGCTGCAGCCGTCATCGGAGCGGTCGGCACCTGCCAGCCTCGGAGGAGACATGACGCGCCATCACGCTCCGTCGCGTGTTGCCGATGATCAAAGGGGGTCCCAGATCATCTTCCGCAGCAACCAGAGGATGGTTTCTGGCACATCGGCCAGCCGCCACTGGCGGAGCAGCGCACCGTCGTGCGCCACTGGATAAGCCAGATGGCATGCCGGTCGACCGAGACGGAGTCTCCAGGACCCACTCCAATGGGTCCAGCGTGCCACCTAGTGGCGCCCTATCTTGTCGCCACTGCAAAGAAGACTGAATGGTATTTGTCCATTTTGTAAAAATAGGGGTCTTTCCCCCTGTGGCGACTAGGGTGGACCCCCTTGTGGGTCGCGCCACATACGGTTGTGCCGCCGCCAAACCGGGCCCCCCTTTGTGGGTCGCCCTTTACGGGTCGGGCCTCCCTTTCGGGACACCCCTTTTATAGGATTCCCCCTTGTAGGCCAGATCGGACCTTGACCCAGTGGGATGATTCCTCCATTGCCCATCCCAGGCGGGTTAGGCTGGGTCTGTCCTACTGGGTCGGACAAGACCCGAGCTCCACTGGGCCCATAAAAACATAAAGGGCCATAACATGGGAACCAGGCATCCATTTGATGAACTGTCTACGATTCTGGGACCCTTGGATCGAGATGATCCTTTTTGGAATACTCCACTTGAGTTTTGGAGATAGTTGGAGTACGGTCAGGTTGGATCGAACCGAAATCCATTCGGGCCACTGGAGCTAAAATGATTACAACTCATAGACCGAGTGTCCTATTGATGCACTTTCTGTCACTTTGGGACAATTACGAAATTGAGGTCCTTTGGGTTACTTATTTTTTGGAGCATGGTGGTGTTCTAGGTAGGCCCAATATCTCTAAGGTAGATTCTATGGAACTCGAGCGCACTGGGTGCAGGAATTTAAGTGGCAGGCAATGAGGTGGAGGTTGGAGACAGATCATGCGGAGGTTAGTACCGAGCGATCATGTTTGGGTCAGCATCTAGTGGTCCCATGTGGATCAGAACCTAGCGGTCCTGTGTGGATCAACACCTAGTGGTCCTGTGTGGATCAGCACATTGTGACCCAACAAGGACCAGCCTTAGAGCGGCCCGTCGTGGTTCAATGATATACTGATCTTGGGCGTATCAGATCATGTGTGTGCCATTGAAAGGTTTATTACCTTTTGGTCCTATTTGGGTCAGACTCTATATGTTCAAAATCAGTGCCTCTTGACAGAATAAAATGATCTAGCTTCGTGACTGATCAAATGTACTTCAATACTTCACTGAAAATCTGGCTTGAGCGGAGACTCTTTTTGAGCTGTGTCTATTGTTTTGTTCTTTGTGAATGAGATCATGCTTTGTGGTTTTCCATTGATTAATTATAAGTGACCTTAGAGGGTATCTGGGTCCCTACTAGGTATTTTTATACTCACCCCTGCACAGGATTCATCCGTACCTTATTGTGTCTTTTTCCGACAACGAACAACATGGCTGAGGTTTGAGGGAGCCAGGACTAGGCGGTACATGGAAGAGACAGGAGGAAATGTAGTGATGAGGAGGCGATATGTACCTACCCTTCTGGTAGGATCCTTGGGGGATGACCCATTAGCTATTTTCCTTTTTTAGTTGTATTTTTCTTTTTAGTTGTACTTGTACTTTTACAGTTGGGCTTTTATTCCATCCCCTTTTGCTTTCATCACCCTTTTTACTACAACAATTCACTTCACAGTTGCTTCTTGTTGTGTTCCTGAACCATGTATTGTACAGGTTTAAAGGAAATTATTTCCTATTTTGGGGAATACACCTTTCGGTGCTCGTCCGAGCCCCTAGACTATGGATGGTGGGCTTGGTGTAGCCACGGAACGGGCCCCGGGGGACAGGTCGTGAAAAAGTGGTATCAGAGGAGTCTGTTATACCGAAGTACTAGGACTCTGATATTTTCAATGCAGTAATAGTGTTAAGTGTTATGTGTGTGGTTTGCAGTTCAGGGAGTCTAGTGTTGGTGCAGCGGCCGACGTATCTATACACCAAGACCCTAAATTATAATTTCCAACTCAATACAAGGAAGAACAAATTACGTGTGTTTTTTATGACATTTTCTTATGATCACATTGAGTTATCTCACCAGGTATAACATATTGACCATGGAATACCTATATTCTTTCGGGATTCCACCACATAGACAGCCAGCCAGGATTCCTGAGAGAGCATGTGATGATGGCCCATCGAGCGATGAGGCCTCGGTGTAGGGCCCTCTTATGGAGTTATCACCTTCGAGTGGTGTACCAGCAGCCCCACTACCCTTTGGGTAGCTGGTGCCACCAGCCCCACCAATATAGGGAGCATGCCGACTGAGCATGTTTCATGACTTACAGTGGTAGAGGCCTCCCAGGTTCCGAGGCGAGACAGACCCACAGGCGGATGAGGACTGGCTGGAGGCTGTAGTCAGTGTTTTATGCTTAGTTGGGACACCAACAGCCTTATGGTGATCCTAGTGGCCAGTCTCTTCTAGGAAGTAGTAGGGAGATGGTAGAGCTTGATGCTTCAGATAAAATATGAGGCAACCCTTATCTGGGAGGACTTAGAGATACTTTTCAGGGCATAGTTCATCCCAGTGACCTTACACTCTGTGCATATACAGGAGCTGCTGCACTTATAGTTGGGTAGCATGATAGTGGCCCAGTACTCAGTGAGGTTCACTAATCTCTCCTGTTACTCCACCAATATGGTAATAGACCATTTCTTCAGGTCCCAAACCATTGAATAGGGTCTCCTATGGGAGATCATAGCATCGATGGAATCGCTCAGCATACTGGCTCAGGCTGGGGTGCTAGAGTGGGTGCTATTGGTGGAGAAATTCCTAGCTGAGCAGGCACCCATAACGAGATCCACCACCGAACGTCAGGTAGCAGAGTCTTCTGCAGTAGGCAGCAGGAAGATTACATAGAGGTCAAAGTGGGGAAGACCTTCTAGTGGATGTCCCTAGGATGCAGGGTTGGAGGTGCGGTGCTCGATGGGTAGAGGAAGTCTGGAGAGGGACAAACAGTGTTATACTTCCGATGGGCAGGGTCACATGGCTCATGATTGCCCAACCCACCGTACGAATGACCTGCAGATAGTCAATGTACTACCAAGGCAGAGGTTGGGGTTCGAGTGAGGAGGTCCATAGGGTGGAAAACGTGGCAGAGGAGCTAGTCGTGCAACATGCGGGGGGGGGGGGGGTGGCGATATGAGGTTCTACCACCGCCACTACAAGGTGGTCCACCCCAAACATAGGGACCAGGAGGATAGGGATGAGCTCAGATCTAGGTAGTTGAGGCCTACTACCACGACTCTTTAGAGATGATTAGAGGTATGATCAATGTCTACTACACCTTAGCTGCAGTACTTATAGACACTGGTTCCAGTAGCTCTTTTATGGCCGTGACCCTCAGTCGGAGCTCAGAGATTCCGGTGGAGCCATTGGCTCGATCCTTACAGCTAGAGACTCCTATGGGAGTGGATTCGAAGATTACACACTGGTGCTCGTAGTGTGACCTTACTCTAGGAGGTGAGAGATTTGGTTGTGATATTCTAGTAGTGGCGTTGAGGACTTACAACTTCATCTTGGGTATGGACTGGTTATCCACAGTTCATGCTCAAATTGACTATATTATGTGCAAAGTGGAGTGTGTTCGCATGGATGAGATGAGTTTTTCCTTCATTAGAATGTAGGAAACCTTTTCAGAACACGATAGACCTACCCAAAGGAGGGTGAAGCTGATTACTCATCTGTTTCCTAGCCTTACTCTTGCAGCAGTTGATGTTGAGAGTCTGATTTATCCTGTAGTGGTGGACCAGTATGTTGATGTCTTTCCGGATGACATTCCAGGACTACGTCCATGCAGAAAGGTATAATTTTACATCGACCTATACCTCGGGACTACACCAATATCTTCCCCATGATATCGGATGGATCCCTCGGAGCTTCATGAGTTATGGGTATATTTGGAGGACTTATAGGGAAAGGTGATCATATGGACCAGTGTTTCTCCATGGCCATCCCTTCTTTTCATTTCCAAGAAGGAAAAATAGAGTTTGAGTCTCTGTGTGGACTATCAATTCCTAAACTAGGTGACCATTAAGATCATGTATCAACTTCTTAGGATAGATGACCTTTTTGATCAACATAAAGGAGATCATTGGTTTTCAATGATAAAACATAGATCAGGATATCATCATCTCAGGATACAAGATGAGGATGTGTGGAAGATGGCCTTCAGGTGTCGGTATGGCCACTATAAATTCATGGTTATGCCATTCGTTGTGACCAATTCCCCATTAGTGTTCCTGGGACTCATGAAAAGGATCTTTCAGCCATACCTTGATATCTTTGTAGTGGTGTTCATCAATAACATCTTGATATACTCAGCGATGGAGGAGGAGCATGCCTATCAAATGCAGATAGTTCTGGATACACTCTGAGAGAACCATCTTTATGGTAAGATCTCAATGTGCCAGTTCTGGATATGAGAGGTACACTTTTTGGGAAAATTTATCTCAGAGTCTGGAGTTGTAGTGGATACACTGAAGATAGATGTTTTCCTTTCATGGGATCCACCTAGGAGTCTGACTGAGGTGCGGAGTTTCCTGGGGTTGGTTGGATACTACCGAAGATTCATGCCTGAATTTTCCAAAGTTACGGAACCCTTGTTAGCATTGATGAAGAAGGGGCAGCTCATTGTGTGGATAGAGAGATGCCATCATAGTTTTCAAGAGATGAGGTGGAGACTAATGAGGGACCCCATCTTGAGGCTTCCAGAAGAGGGTGTTGGGTATGTAGTCTACTGCAACGCATCAGGGACTGGACATGGGTGTGTCTTGATGAAGGAGTGAGCAGCGACTGATTATGGCTCATAAAAGATGAGAAAACATGAGTAGAACTATGATACCCATGACCTAGAGTTTGAAGAAGTGGTTTTTTCCTTGAATATGTGGAGACATTACTTGATGGGAGAACATTTTACAGTCTACTCTGATTAAAAGAGTTTCAGGTATATATTATCTCAGAAGGACCTAAACCTGATACAATAGCGATGGATGGAATTCCTCTAGGACTATGACTTTGAGATATTTTATATTCTTGGGAAGTAGAACATGGTAGCAGATGCACACAGTAGGAGGTCTGGTCTACAATTGCCGAGTGAGGCGTCATAGTAGCTAGCTGCATTACAGATATCCTTCATAGATAGTGATGGAGCAGATTTCCTTTAGTCTATGATAGTCAGTCCCCCACTCCTTCAACACTTCATGAAGGTGCAGCTTTGGGACTTTGACTGCGAGGCTTTACCTGCTCAAATATCCTCAGGACAGGCACCTGATGGATTTTCTAAAGGTGGGGAGCATGTCATCCTCTTCAGAGGACATATCATGGTACCTGTGGCACTATAGGAGGAGGTATTGAGGGAGTTCCATACATCCCCACTAGAGGTACTTCCTGGTGTGGTGAAGATGCACTAGGACCTCCAATATTAGCACTGGTGGCTAGGGATAAAGAAGGCAGTGGAAGAGTTTGCTTCACGATGCCTCACTTGCTAGAAAGTGAAGTAAATGCATCAGGTTGCAGTAGGCTTAGCTCAGTCACTAGAGGTGTCAGAGTAGAAGTGGTATGGGATGTCTATGGACATTCTGATAGGTCTTCCACGTACGTCCAGGGGACATGATTCTATCTGGGTGATCATTTAATGACTCACCAAGTCGTCCCACTTTATACGTATCTAAAAGAAGGGATCAGTAGAGGGATTAGGACACCTCTACATGTAGGAGATTGTGTGACTTCATGGGGTTCTATTAATGATCCTATCTGACCGTGATTCATATTTTACATCCTGGTTTTGGAATGGATTGTAAGAGGCGTTCGAGACTTAGCTATGTTTGAGCTCCACATTTAATCCCCAGACTCTTGGTCAGACGGAGAAGACAATTTAGATTCTAGAGGACATGCTTCGTGTTTGCATCCCAGATTTTGGTCGTAGTTGGGAGGATCACTTTCCCTTGGTGGAGTTTTCTTACAACAAAAGTTATTAGTCATCCATTGGAATGGAACCATTCAATTCCCTATATGGTCAACCTTTCAGTTCTCCACTATGCTGGACATTCCCAGGGGAGTCAGCACTTATTGGTCCAGAGTTGGTACATGCTACAACTGAGAAGGTGCAGATCATCCAGGAGCGGATAAAAAATGCACAGAGTAGACATATGTCCTATGCCAACAAGATACGGTGACCTTTGGAGTTCCAGGATGGGGCCATATATTCTTGTGAGTCTACCCTCAGCATGGACTACGTAGATTTGGCCAAGGCGGCAAGTTATCACTATGGTTTACCGGACTATTTCTGATACTTCGGAGGATAGGTGAGGTGGAATACCTCTTAGAACTTCCACCATAGTTGGAGAGGGTGCACGACGTCTTCCACCTATCCTAGCTGAGGAGATACGTGAACATACCATCTCACATCATCAACCATGGAAAGCTATACTTGGACTATGGGGTGACGTTTATGGAGGTTCCAGTAGAGATTGAGGATTGAAAAGAGTGAGTCCTTCATGGGTGGTCGATACCTATGGTGTGTGTTTTCTAGCAGCACGGGAACCTCCAAGAGAGCACATGGGAGCGGGAGACTCCGATTAATGCTCAGTACCCTCGTTTTTTTCTTAGTCTATGTTCTGGAATTCGGGGATGAAAATCCATAAGTTGGGGAGAATGTAAAGACCCGGATTTGCCATGTAATTTATTTATTTTTATATGGAATTATTACAAGTCTAAAAAAATTTACGGCGCCTAATTCCGAGTCCTGGAGTTCCTAGAAAGAATTTATGAACTTTTTTCAGGTTCATTCTGTAAACTGATGAGTGGCATTTTCTTGCTTTTGAATCGCTGCATGGATTAAAAATCAGAGGGCACCGTTGAATCCATTGCACTAGGACTCGCTGAAAGGATGCTTTACTTTGACCAAAGTAACTCTTCATAAAAAGTTATGTTTTTTAAAATTTTAAAGATAAATTAAATGAAAAAATATATTTTTTTTTCATAGCCTACAATGGACAAGAAAAGGGTGGGGCCAGCGATGTGTTAAGACAATAAATTGATTGTCCTTCCAATACAATGTAACGACGTCATTGGGGAATTAGGAAGGTTCCTAATTTATGAGCCCCCATTAATTCCCCATGTCGTTACTTACCCTCCCCCTCTCCAATATATATGGATCTTTGGGAGTGGAATGGGAAAAGATTCACCCAACAAAGAAATGCTGATGGAGAATCATGATACCGGACCCCTAGAGGATGGAGTTGATCCCAGGGGGAGGTGGCGGGTGACACTAACCACGAACCTGAGGATTAAATACAAGCGACATCATTGGTAACCTGATGCAGGAATGAATAACACGGCCAACCTTCAAGTGTGGACGCTCTCCAATGGGTTATGTGGTAGGGGTTTGTTTTCTTATTGTGAAATCAAGTGAATTTATTGAACCCCCTTTTTCTCCTCCCCCTTCATTAACGAGTTAATGAAGAGGATGCAGACCAATGAACATGGCCCGAACCACCCCTCCACATTGCTAATTGTATTCCCCCCCATGGAAGACCACCAGCGCGGTGATACCGACCAACTATGTTGAGGCAAGTACGTCGATGCATGACTCAAGTGGAGACTACAACACAAAGCTGCGATGGTCATCGGAGGGCTAGGAACCGACCAGTTATGGAGGAGGCACAACACTCCGTCGTGCATGCACCGGTGAAAAACGGGGGCCACATCTTATCAGCCGCAACAACTAGAGGAAGGTGGCCGACACACCGACTATCCTCGGTTGGCGGAGAGGCGCGCCATCATGCGCCGATGGAGAAGACGGCCAGAACGACGGTCGGCCGCGACGTAGTCGGCAAGGCCCACTCTAGTAGGTCCCACATGCCACCTAGCTACAACCTACCGGGCCTCCACTACAAAGAAGACCGAAAGGCCTTCACCCTTATGAGAAAAAAGGGGGTCTCTCCCCCGGTGGCTGCTAGGGCGGACCCCCTTGTAGGTTGCTCATCATGCGGTCGGGCCGCCACCCATGCGAGCTGCCCTATACGTGCCACACCACCCTTATGGGCCGCCCCTTTTCTAGGCCACCCCCCTGCGGTCCGGACAAGTCCATGATGGACCAACCCAGACCAGGTCGGGCTGGGTCATTCCGATAAGGTCGGATCGGACCCAGGCCCCACTAGGCCCAGAAAAACATTAAGGGTCATAACATGGGAATTAGGCGTCTGTTTGAACAACCGTCTGTGATGCTGGGACCCTCGGATCAAGATAATACTTTTTTGAATACTCTACTTGAGTTTTGGAGACATTTGGAGTATGGATGGGTTGGATTGAACCCAAATCCAACCAGGCCCCCAATGCTAAAATGTTTATAACTCACAGATCGGGCATCCGATTGACACATTTTCTGTCTTGTTGGAATCCTTACGACATGGAAGTTCTTTGTGTTACTCCTTTTTGGAGATTAGTGGAGGTCTAGGTATGACTGATATCTCGAGGTCAGATTCTATGGAACTTCAACGCACCGTGTGCAAGGAATCAAGTGGCTGGTAGTGAGTCATAGGTTGGAGATAGATTATATTGAGGTTAGTACTGAGTGATCCTGTGTGGGTTAGCACCTAGCAGTCCTATGTAGATCATCACCTAGATGTATTGTGTGGATCATCACCTAGTGGTCTCTTTTGAATCAGCACCTAGCGGTCCTTGTGGATCAGCACCTCGCGACCAGATGAGGACCAACCTTAGAGCGGCCCGTCGTGGTTCAATGATTTACCGATACTGGTGGATTAGATCATGTGTGGGTCATTGCGTGGGTTATATACCTATTGGTCATGGGCAGATCAGATCTTGTTTGGGTCATTTTTGGGGTTAGTACATTTCAATCCTATGTGGGTAAGACTTTATATGGTCAGAAGTAGTGCCTCTAGATAGAATAAGATGATCTATCTTCAAAACTAATCATATGCACTTCTATACTTCACTGAAAACCTATTTGGAGCAGATAAAATTGTTATGCTATGTCTATTAATTTTTTATTTCTAATTGATATCATGCTTTGTGGTTTTTATTTGTGGAATTATAAGAGACCATCAGGGGTCTCAGTGTCCCTACTGGGAATTGTTATACTCACCCATACACAGGCTTCACCCACACCTAGTTGTGTCTTATAAAAACGATGAGCAGCTAGGTGGAGGATTGAGGGAGCCAGGACTAGGTGGTACGTGGAGGAGAAAGGCGAATGTGGAGTACTGAGGAGGTGATCTGTACCTACCCTTCAGGTAGGATCCTCAGAGGACGACCAGGTAGTTGTTTTCCTTTTTTCAGTTGTATTTTTCCATTTAGTTGTACTTGTACTTTTACAATTGGGCTTGTATTTCGACCCCCATTGCTTTCAGTATCCTTTTTACTATAGTAGTTTACATCACTTTTCCTTCTTGTTGTGTTCCCGGACCATGTGTTTTACATGTTTAAAGGCAATGCCTTCCCATTTTAGGGAATACGCCTTTCATTTCTAGTCACCAGCCCCTGGCCAGTGGAAGGTGGGCTTGTGGTAGTCATGGCATGGGCCCCGGGGGACGAGTCAGGACACTATGGTTACAACAAATTTATATGAAGTGGAAGAAGAAATAAACTTATAGAGATGTAAAAATTATTATATTCTCTTAGATAATTTTCATTTGGATCTCTTCTTAAGGACCCTAGGGTTGTTATTTTGGGAATAGATAAACCCAAAAACATGGATAATTATTTTGAGAAATCGAATTATTTATTATTGGCTGGTATATTTTGGTCAATGTTGTGTAAATAAGTGAAGGAATGTGTTTCATTTAGAAGGGAGGAAAAGGGAACACTTGGAATTACAAAAAGGATTAAAATATAACAAAGTTTTTACCATGAAAAATTCTTTAAAACAGAAATATATTCTAATATAAGGTGGAATATGGTTGAAATATCCTAAAACATAAAAATTTTATAAGATTAAGTGGTATTTTAAAACAAATCTTTTGGTTTAACCCCTATGTTATCCTAGGTTTACCTTAACAATAGTAATGTCTTTTACACCATTATGGAGATATAATTTTACTTATAAGGTTAAAATTGATTCATAAATGGAAAATAGATGAAATTTCATACCATATATTTTATCCTTGTCCAATTTTAATATTTCAATAATTTCAAAATAATTTAATAAAATATTATTTTGATAAAATATCAATAATTTAAATTTTTACATCGTTCATTTAATTTGAAAAATGATATAAAAAAGATTTAATTCTAATATAACCATTTAACATAACTCTAATATATCATAATTATCTATTAAATTCATTTAACACTATAAATATTTGAAATGATATTACTATTAAAAATTTTAAAATCATTTATTTTATTTTATTATTAATTGAATAAATATTTTATATCATCGCGCAAGCATTTACGGTAATTATTTAATTATTAAAAATTAGAAATAAATTTATATAAACAAAATAATTTAATTATAACCAAAATATACCTTTATATTCATTCATATTTTGTGTTTTTTCATATGTTAACACATTATAGATAATTAAAAGTAAGGGAGTAGGATTTTGTATTTTTATTTACAATAAATATTATATAAAAAATTTTCATTGATAATTTTCCATTAAAGAAATAAATTTTTATCTTAAGGTTAAAAGTGTCAAATTAAATTCCACATGTAATCATAAGTAAGAAAAATTATGGCATTTTACTTAGTTTTAATCAATATTAACCCAATTTACTCCTTACAAAGGTGATAAATTTTACCACAATTACAATTCCAACTACTTAAAAATAAATTTTAAAAATTTGAACCTCATGATTCCAAATACTTAATAAATTTTATCAAATTAAAACCATATAATTGTTATAAATTAAATCTAAAATAAGTGGGAAAATTTGACTAAAATCTCTTTTAGATAAATAGTGTTTTGAATCATAAACCATGATTTATTATTATAACTTTCACGGTAAAAATATTAGATGAAATTTTTAAAAAAATTATTGAGTATGTAACATATAAATTTCCTTAAAATCACTCACAAAATAGTGATAAATTTAATTTATTAAGATAAAAATATGTTTCACGCAAAAAAAAAGTTTTCAAAAAAATACATTTCTTTGTATAAAAATAAATTTATACGAAATTCATTCATAAAATTGATTCCAATAAATATAATAGGATTATTAATAATATAATATATCTTATTTTACATTATATTAAATATAAATTAAAATGAAACTTTGTAAATTCTTGAATAAAAAATACAGTTTAAAAAAATCGGTATTTTTCAGTTTTTACTTGAAAATTAACGTTTTCAAAAAAAATCACCCTATACTAATTGTGATATAATAATTTTAAAAATCATTTTATTTTTTAAAATAAATTTTATAAAATTTTCATATATTTTTTATAATATTTACTCATAAAATGAAAAAAAAATCATTTTCAAATAAAACATATTTCTGAAGTATAAAATAATTTTAATAAATATTGAGTACTTATTTAATAACCATTAATTATTTAATTTTTTTTTGAATATGAAATTTTCATATATTTCATAGTTTAATTTATACAATTCATACCAAAAAAATCAATGGCTAGTTTATAATGGTTATATTTAAAAAAAATATTTTGTGGTTTGTTTAGGTTTGTTGATTTGTGTCGCATATGTTATCAAACATAGTATTATTTTAAAATCTTAAGGAGTTTAAATCACACCCCCCTCAATAAAGTGTGTCCTAAAAATATAAAATTATCCATAGTAAAAAAATTATTGAAATTTGAAAATTCCATTATGGAAAACCCACATCATAAAAAGGGTTAATAAAAATTTCTCTAAAAATGATGGAAATGAAAATATAAAGGCCATATAGGATAACACATAACTAGGTACCCAAATAGGATAAAATTACCTTGATTTAAAAATAGGGACATTAAAGAAAAAGGTAATGTAAAAATAATGATCGGGAGAGACATATACCATTTATCATAAGAAACTGAATGATCATTAGGAAGTTAACTATAAAAAAACCATAGTCAAAAGTTTTGTTAGAAAGAACATAGACTCATCACAAATGTAGGTAATGGGATTACATTATGGTTTAAATATCCATTTCCTTTAGTTAAGGAATTATTTTACTGTATAAACTAAGAACATAAGGATATATACTTACTTAATGTTTATAATTTCATACATTAATCAATTTCCACCACAATATCATATTTTGGTCCAAACAATGAGTATTTAAGATGAATTTGTTTCTTCATAATGTACTAAAATAAACTTATAATATATCATATAATCCACAATAGTATAAAAATATATTACTCTTTCATTTAGAAATTAACCAATACTGAAATGGTTACAACAATCTATGATAATATCCAAAATGATTAATCCTTTATATGAAAAGATAATACATGTTACTTCAAAATGTCCTCAATTATAGAAATTGTTCAACTTACATTATATCAAAAATAGATAACACTATAACCCAAATAAACTTATCATCCTTAAAAATGAATAATGTTTTAGCCTCAAATGTTATCGAATAACCTTCATATTACACCTCTAAAAAAGAAATATTATTCTTTTAAAATAATCATTAATGTTAAACTGAGGGGTTATATCTATACACTAACCTAATAAAATGTCTCATATAATTTCATTTTTAACCATAAAATCCTAGAAATTTAAAAATATTTTATCCTATAATAGGTTTCAAAAAATGAAACATAATCATTATATTGAAAATAATTTAAGTAAAAATTTTTAAAATAACTTGGACATCATGTAGGCCATCAATAGGAGATTCACCCGTCTCACCCATTGGTTTTGGTTTCAAGACTCATGGCCTTACCAATTATTAGAGGTTGTAGTCTGACCTATGGGTTGTTCATTTTATAAAACTATATTAATGAAATTTATTTAATTTTCCCAATAATATGATGAACATCCTCAAAATATCATTAACCATAAAATCACTTTTTAACAACTAATTTTTTCGATACAACATTATTTGTTCACAAAATTAGATAATCTAATTGAATATTAATTATTTAACATCAATTATCATATAAACACTAATTATTATCAATAACATTAAGCATTTTTAAAAACATATAAGATCATTATTCGTCAAATAATTGTATCACAAAAAAAGCCATACATAAGGTTTATATATACATCAAACGTATATTAAAACTCAATAACTTTATTCAAGGTAATTAAATCACATAAAACATTTGAAGGGGTATATGTTCCTATAAAATTATAATGAAACTTAGACTTATTAAAAAATTATTCTAATTAAAATTATAGTTTACCCTTATCTGAATCATATAATTAATTTCTTTGGGGAATGTCCTCAAATTATACAATTGGGTTATGTTACCAAATATATTCTTTTTTTATAATGTAGTTATAAATCTTTTTATTAAACTTCCTAAAATACCAACAATAATGTCCTTGAACCTATTATCCTAGAGTCATGGGTTACATTATTACATTGGCACTAGAAACAATGAATCACTACCTGAAAGACTGAATAGTTTAATTGTCATGGAAAACTAGATACATACATGAATCTCACATTAATAATGAGAATATATTATTGAATATATTATTTTTATTGGGAATATTTTTTCTATTTTAGAATATCCTCACTTATCAAAGATAAATAAGTTCCTAGAATCTTGGGGAAAGGAAACATATGAAAATGGGTTAGCTCAGATACTTAGTATACCTGTATAGTGGAATAAACAATGAATAAATAAGGAATCATAAATATGTAAAAGTAACTAATTGAAAACCCATACAATTTAATAAATGAAATTTTCATAAAGAATAATATGGAAGGAATAAATTAAGATATAATAATTCCATGTAAATAATTTCATGATAATTAAACATACCCATGGATATCATAACTAGTCAAATAATCACAAGGAAAAAAATAACTAATAACATAATTCAGGAATGAATAATTTAATATATATTAAAAATACAATCATTTCCTCATTAAAATTCATTTTATATAAATGGTTAAGGCCTCATTAAAATACCCAATCTAGTTTGTCTCATGAGACCTGCTGATGCATTGAAGGGTTATATAGGTCCCCACTAGTAACTTACTAAGTCTAATGAATTACTTATATAAAAGGGGAATAAATAATCTATGTAAATTCCCATATTTAAAAACTATCTTAAAAATGTAAATTATTACCCCAATAAATAAACATTATCATTTACTATCCCATGTAACAAGGAAAATGGTATCAAAATAGTATATTCCCAGTCATGTAGATCATAAACCATCCAGACATATAATAATGATGGTATTGTTATAACACATCCCAAATGGAGAATAAATAAAATAATGGTTTTTTATCATGGATTGAAATACCCTAAAAATTTCATTAAAATTTTAGTGAGGAAAATAGCCTTTTCACTTTGAAAATACCTTTTAAAAACTAAACATTTCAAGAATATTAGGAAAAGTATCTTCTTTAAAAATATTCATGGAAACTTGTAATTGAAATTTCAAATTAATTTGTGGTCATGAGGGTTGTTAATTCCTTATAGGTAGTTAAAAAAATTCTTTTCTCCCTAATGTTAAGGTGTCAAAAAGGACCTCATTTGGAAAATGATTAAAAAAATTCCTTTAAACTAGTTTTTTTTAAGTAAAAATGGGTAAAAATTACTTTCTAAATGAACTGGATAATGACAAAAACATTTTTGAATTTTTTTTAGAAAACATGGTCATGGAAGGGAAATATTACAAATCGAACAGAAAAACCATATCAGTTTTTTCTTTAAAAGAAACATTTTTGTATTCTATGTACATAATGATCATAAATTGAAAGGAAAAATTTTAATTTACTGAAATAAATAGAGTGGAATAAAATAAATTGGGTTTAGGATAAAAATATAGAATTATTCCCCCAGTGGCGATATAAACATATAGAATGATGAATGATGATGAGATTATAAAATAAACCCTTACCATTACGATAAATTTTGAATCATAACCACCATGAAAGAAATAAATTCAAATGAAACATTAAATACAATTAATATAAATAATTTCATGATATAACATAGAAAATATTTTGTATATACACTAAATAAAACTTGTTGTGAATATGGCATATGTCACACGAAAGTAAAAGTGAGATGAGAAACCCTCGCCTCATGTCTTCTTTCCTTCATATGTGTTAAAAAGTCAAGTAGAATAAATATATATTTGTTTTAAATATATTACAAAACTATAATCATATATATAATATCATATATTATTTACTTATAAATTTTCATCATCTATTTATTAACAATTCATTATTAAAATCACTATTTCGAGTGATAACTCGTTGATTTTCCATGTATGTTTTGGTTAGGTAGTTTTGGCCCTTATAATTTGATCATGGTTCTATAATCTAAAAAAATTTAATCTCTATATAAATATAATATATATTAATTTTTTATCTATTTAGAGTAATCTATAAAATATATACAAAAAGTAAATTTGGCCGTTCATGGAGAGAGTAGGTAATATGTACGCATGAACATTGTTTCCATTTTTTCAATGGATGGAATGAAATAAAGGAAAATAATAATTCAAATTTTTATAATAATTTAATTATCTTATATTTTAATTAAATATATCCTTATAACCATCCAAGTAAAACTAAAATGAAACAATAATCACATCGCTTCTTGAATGTGGTAGTTCACAAGTACACACGAGTGATGTTATCATTTTCTAATGGATCGTAAGGTAACGAGGAATGTATGATATTAAAACTTAAGAAGAATAGTTATTTTATAAATTTAATTTATATTAATATGGTAAATCTTTATAACCATCCTAGTAAGGTGGTGATAAAAATTGAATTACACCGCTACATGGAGATGGTTTCGCATATGTACACATGAGTAATGTTTTTGGTTTTTGTAGAATGGAAAAGTGATAAAAATTGGTCATCCCATAATAATAATAATAACATATTTGTATATTTATGATATTGAAGTTATTGTTTTATAATGGGTACAACATATTTTGAGTAAGTATAAAAATAAATAAATTAGAAATAGTTATAAAAATGATTAACTTCATTTAGGGAATTCTCACTTGGATCTCTTATTAAGGGCCCAAGGGTTGTTCTTTTAGGAAGATCCAAAACACAATAAATTTTCTATTTAATTTTAGATGATTAATGTTCAAGTATTTTTTTTATTGAGGTTTCTCAATGTGGTGTAAATAAGTGAAGGAAGGGGTGTTGTTTTATAAGGGATAGAAAGGAAAGGCTTGGAATTACTAATGATATTAAAATATAATTAAGTCATACTCAAGTAAAATGACCTCAAATGGAGATAATATATAATATAAGGTAGGATATGGTTGAAGTCTCAACAACCAATAATATTTGGATTGGTTTAAGTGGTATTTGGAACCTTATCTTTTGGTTTAACCCCTAAGTTAACCTATGTTAACCTTAACCGATGTAACATGCTTTTCACGCTTAATGGGATATAATTTTACTTATAAGATGAAAATCGAGTCATAAATAAACAATGGAATACATTTTCTTCCATATTTTATCACCCTTTTAAAATTTCAAAATTTAATTAATTTTTGAATAATGTAATTAAATATTATTTTGATAAAATATCATTAATTTTAAGTTTGCCATAATTAATTTAATTTGACATAAAAGACATTATGGAAATATTATAATTCATGTATAATCATTTAAATCAGAAATAATATTTCATATATATCTCTAAAATTTGTGGAAAACTATAAATCCTAGAAATCATATCACTTTTAATTATTTAAATTTCATTTCTTTTAATTTTTATTAATTGAATAATTATTTCATTAATGTTACGCAAAAATTTAATTTAATTATTTAATTAATAAAAATTATAAATAAATTTAAATCATGAATATAATATCATTATCCTCAAATACAACTTTAAATTTTTTCCATAACATTAATTATTTTCTATAAGGACACATAATAGATAATTAAAAGTATTAGAGGGAGATTTTTTATTTTCCTTTGATTTAAATATTATATAAGTTATTTTTGTGGCTATGAATTCATTAAAAAAATCAATTTTAAGATTAAGGAGTTACATGTTGAATTAAATTCATCCAATAAGAATTGAGAAGGAAAATTATGGTCTTTTCATTTAGTTTTAACCTAGATTAACCTGATTTACCCTTTACTGACATGATAAAATTTACCACGGTTACTATTCATAATACCTAAAAATAAAAGGCACTACCATAGATCAAGGAAAGGGACGTGATTTATTTTATCGATTCTAAGTAGAAAGTGCTAGTAAAAGGCTCACTATTATCAGTGGTTGCTAAAATCGATTATAAAGATGATGTTTATCATCACTAAACAAAGAGTTGATAAAGGGGTATCCTTTATCAGTGCTTTGTTTAGCGCTGCTAAAAGTATTTAATAAAAAATATTTTTAATATATATGAATTTATTATATTTGTATTAAAAATTAATGTTAATTTTTATAAATTATTTAAAAAATGCATGCTTATAATTAATATAAATATGATATAATAATATTTTTTTTATTATGTAATATATATATATATATGTATATATATATATATATATTGGTTAAAAAAATTATTTATAAGATTATAAATAAATAAATTTATTTCTTTATTTAACTATTTATAAATGTATAAATTTTTTTAAATAAATATAGATATTATATTTATAAATATATATTAATAATAATATATTTATAATTATAATGAAATGTTCCATGAGCCAGGAGAACCTGCTCATACTAAAATTTATTGAAAAAAAAAGAACAAAACATGAAAAGCGGAAAGATCAGGAACAACAAAAGAGAAGTCCTCATACATAAAATAAAACAAAAAATGTGTGAAACTAGGATTACCTCCATAATCCTTATAGAGACATCATTAGTAGATTTCCTTTTTGATTTTGAATTCCTCTCATTGAAAAGCACAAAGTACTCTTCTGTGAGTTTAACATGCTCAAGAGTGAGATCCTTGGTAGAAGACCTAGTAGACAATACATGCCAAACCTAGTCATCCCTTCCACATCCTCATCCATAGATTTTTGGATGCCGACCTTGTTTCCAAGTCTTTTCTTGATGTCAATCCAATTTCAGTTTATAAAGAGAGAGAGGTTGTTCCATAGATCCATGAATTACTCTTGAAACATCAACCCCATAGCTCGAAACCCAATATCATGTTCAGTCAACAACCTTTTATTCATTTTAGTGAATCATTCACTTTTCACCTACCAATATCAATGGATTTTTTTGCATCTTGAACCAAACGTCCCTCCCCTATATTGTTGTCATTTCTAGTAATAATATCTGACCATATTTTCTTTTTTCCAATTCCACATTCAGACTGCACAGTCAGTTGTCCTGGGGTCCCACAAGCAGGCTGTCTAACCCATATTCTACCATTACTAGGAGTACTCACAATCAGTTTCCCATTTGGAATAGGTACCCTCAGCTATGTTCAATCCATTGTAGGAACATCATCCAACAAATGTATATCATCTTTCACAATGAGACATCTATAGGAATTCAAAGTTTTCCCATGTCCAGCATTACCACCTGAAGTTGCTACAACCCTGGTCTAATGATTCCCACAAGAATGATGGGAGGCCCCATTTTTATTCTTCTTCAGATATGTATTAGAATCGTGCCAACATCGGTAGAAATAGTCATAGACTATGGATTTTCTAAAATTTGAGATTTCATGTCCAATTAGCTGGCCTTCCAAACAAAATTTTGTCCTTCTTTCATATATGTGGTGACTCGTTTTTTATGATCAATACATTACTATGTATGATTCATTCATGTTATACCCATGAACATATTATGTTATCATAAATACATACAAAATTTTAATTAATATATTTATTATATTTATAATAATAAATTTTTAATTACATATAAATACATATAAATATTTTTATTAATAATTATAATTATAAATAAATATAGATATATAAATAATTATAAAATTATAATAAATAAGTTTATTATAAATTTATAAATAATTATATTTCTAATTATTTACAATTTTTTATTAGTATAGTTTTTTATAATTATAATTATAATTAAATATATATATATAATTATAAAATTATAATAAATATATTTATAATATTTATAATTTCATAAATATATATAATTGTATAAATATATTTACAAATATATAAAAATAAAAATAAAAATAATTATATATATATATATATATGTATTTAAATTATTATAAAATTATAATAAATATATTTATCATATATAATTATAAATTTATAAATATAAAAAATATATTTATTATAATTTTATAATTATAAATAAATAAATATTTATTTATATTTTTAATTATAAATAATAAGTATTTTTACTTAATAATTATATAATTATTGTATATATTTAATAATTAATATATATATATGTAATTATATAAATATATATAATAATATAAATATATTTAAATTTATATAAAAATATTTATAAAAATATTTATTTATTTATAAAAATATTTATTTTTCATTCTAAAACATTAACAATTAATGAAAAAAGGTCTGAACCGATGGATTTTATTATAGAGAGAAAAAGGGAAGGGGTTAAATGAAAGGTCAACTCAAAACCATCTAAAGGATCAACCAACCAATCGAAAAGATCTTCTGAATGAACCTTTACCTCACTCGTTCAATATTCAATTACTAGCATTGAAGGTTCATGTGGATACAAAGTTACAAAATAATAGTAACCAAAAAGTTGGTTTTGAAGAAAAAATGTATGGGGATCTCATTATAGATTACATTTCTCTGGAGAATGTATATAAAATCCTCAATTATGAATGGCTAGGAGTCTCACTTGTAAATATATACATAAGGTGTGTTTTCATTATTTTTTTTCAATAGCTGATATACTATGTTAATTAGGACTAAATACATTTCATATTTTTTCAAAAATATATATGAATACTAATTGAATGTATTTCCCCATGAAAATAAATTTGGACTCATTAGTCTTTAGGTCACTTCTATTGGACAAAAAAAATTAGAATAAAAAAAGAATGAAATAATGGGAGAATTGGCCAAATAATATGAAAGAGAACTTATGGATGAAAGACACTTCTTAATACCAACAATGGAGGTGTAAATCTCTAAAATTTAATCATATAAAATCTATATTCATTCCATTCATTACTTATTCTTTTTTTTAGGTAACATTTGATGCTCATTGCGGTCAATTTGTATAATCAAAATATTTATTTCTCAAATTCACTGCATGGATACCCAATAAACAAGCCACACATGATAGTTTTTTTTTAAATTTGTACTACACTACATTCAACATTTTATAACCAAACATCAATTTATATATTGTATATTATGTTTTAATGAATATTCTGTTATGATATGGTGATGTTAAAATATCATCAAACTCCTGGAATGAAGAAAATCCATCCGCATAAGGAGCCGGAAAAGTTGTACAAGTGGAAAAGTATCTTGGTGTATATAAAAAGATTTTACTAGTGAAACACATATAAAAATATTTCTTATTTTTTCAATGTTTTCGCAATGTTTGAAACAAAAAAATGGGAGAGATTATGGTTATTGTTTTAATAAATTTATGAGAGAGCTAATATTCCATAAAAAACTAGCATCTCTAATGTGGTATTTTAGAAGATAATTACAATTTCATTAATAATATTAACTAATCCATTTTGTATTTATATTTTTATAGTACTACTATGACTATAAAAAATACTCATATTCAAAAGTCGATATAGATTCTATAATAAAAAAATGGGAAGCATACCTGATGGCATAATGTATAGAAATAACATGAAGCGGTGACTACTATAGAAGTAATGGTTTTTTCATAATTTTATTTAATCTATTTATTTTTAGTTTTACTCACATATGAATTTTTTTTGTACCGGGGGATTCCTTTGTTCGAGTTATGGTGGCCTGTTCGAATCTACTCATGATCTTGAGATATTGGACATCGAGGTTGTAATTGAGAGTTCAATGATAATGTAAAAGTGTTCTTTAATACAATATGTTTTTCAAATAAAATTACATGTTCTCTACTGTATTAACATTATATAGATTAAAATTTTCATTACTCCTGCATAAAATTTCTTCTACACTTGATGATGCTAGAAATCCCATTAAAGAATACACTATAATGATGGAAACCCTTTGTGATGATTTGAAAATAATTTTGCGATATACTTTATCTATTTTTATTAACAATTATACAATGAAATGTTTATTTAATTTTTATTATGTATTCTAAAGTTTGTTTATTTTAGAATATTTCTTCCCATATTTAATTTATTTCTACACCAAAATGTCCATATACTTCATCTCCCTCAATTCCTTTTCACCCCAACAGTGTTGGCATTTTTCACTTTCCATTAAGTTCTCTCTATTTCCTTTACATGAAGAGAAACGATGCTGCCTCGCCTCAATCATAGATGTAATCTTGATATTTTCATAGTAAAATATTTGTACATCGAATTAGTTTATAATTTCATAATTATGTATAATTAATTTCCATTTGGTATCACTCACATAAGAATATTTTTCTTAAACAAGTGGATTTTTTTGATCGAGTTAGGGTGGTTTTTTCAAAGTCAATCATGCTCATTCGATACTACAACTAAGATAAGGAAAAAAATGAAATGGGTCAAGAATGTATATAACCATCATTAAATGGTGAGTCCCTACTACTTATTTAGTAATTGTTTTTATCATTTTATCTTATATTTGTAAATTAATTTCCTTATCATTTTTATCTACTACTTATGTAGTTTTTTCACAGATATTTTTAAAAGTAATGTTTTTTTCAACTATATACAATAAGAAAAAAAGAGATAACATGTTAATTTCATCCAAGGTTAATCAAATGGAAGTCAATCTGACAGATGGTGTGACCAGAATAACCCCAAGTACTTCTATTTATATAAAATAAAAATTAATTTTAATAAAAAAGACAAATGAAATACTCAAAACTGATAAAAAATATTCAAATTATTTTTATATTTTATAAAAATGATCCATATATCATTTATGAATTGTATGAATCATCATCTCATCAATATGATACATGATTTTCCTAGTGTGACTCCAATTGTTTTTCATTAGTTCATAATTTAACATTATAATTCAAAAAGTGTCACTAATAGAAAACTAATAAAAACACACTTATTGTCTTGATAACTTATTACAATGATTCATAATTAATATTTTATGTGTATGAATTAGTCTCATATCAATGTGATACTTGATTTGACCTGTATGACTCAAAGTGCATGTTTCATGTTTAAAATGACATTTTAGAAAATAAAAGTCAAGTGAAATTCAAAAAACTGAGAAAAACATTCATATTGTTTTGATAATTTTTAGAATTATCCATAAGTCATTTGGAACATGTTAAAATTAGATGCACCTCAATCTGGAGCACGGTGTGACCGGTATGACTCCAACTGCATCTTTTTATTTAAAGTTTAAATTAATTTTAGTAAAAAAGAAAAATAACATAATCAAAATTGTGAAAACACATTTGTGTTGTTTTGATACATTTATAAAATGATCCATAAGTCATTTTTTAAGTGTATTAACTAGTTTTACATCAATTTAATACATTATTTTCCTGGTATAATTCAAATTGTATTTTATCTTCTTAAAATTGAAATTTTTGTTTAAAAATTTCACTCACTAACAATTGAGAAAATTCTCTCAGAATACATTGATAATTTATGAAAATGATTAATAATATGTGTTTGACATTTATGAATTAGTCTCACATCAAACCAACACATGATGTGAGTGGTAGGGCCCAAAGATTATGTTTCAAGTTTAAAGTGACATTTTAGTAAAAAAGACAAGTGACATACACAAAACTAAGAAAAAAACATCAGAATTATTTCGATACTTTAGTAGAATTATAAATAGGTAATTTGATACATGTGGGAATTATCTTCACCTTGATTTGACACACGATGTGACATGTATGACTCTAACTATGTCTTTTAATTTAAATTTGACATTGATTTTAGTAAAAAAGACAACTTACAGACTCAAAATTGATCAAACACATTTATAACGTCGTGATACATTAGTAATAAAGGTAAATAGGTCATTTTTTATGTGTAGGAATCATCCACACATCAATCTGACACCAAATGTGCCCAGTATGACTCAAAGTGTCCATTAACAGTTCAAAATTGACATTTATGTTAAAATGGTTTCCCTCAAGAAAAACCTAGAAACCACACTAAGATTGTCTTTTATAAATTATTACATCTGTTAATAATCCATTTTTTACATGTAGGAATCAATATGACATCAAACTGACACATGATGTGACCGATATGACATAAATTGTGAGTGTTCAGTTTAAAATGTCATTTTTCTAAAAAAGAGAAATGACATACGAAAAATAGAGAAGCATTATTATTTTTTATACTTTTTAAAAATTATCTATATGTAATTTTAGATGTGTAAGAGTCATAATCACATCAATCCAATGCATAGTGTGACCAATATGACTCTGAGTGTGTCTTTTTATTAATAATTGACATGAATTTTACTAGAAAAGACAACTAACATGCTAAAAACCAAGAAAAAGCATTCTTATTAATTTGATACTTTAGTAAAACTATCTATAAGTTATTTTGGAAATTTAATAACCATCTTCAAGTCAATATTATACATTATGTGCCCAATATGACTCAAAGTATGCATTATAAGTTTAAAATTGACATTTTATCTCAAAAATTGTTACTTACTAAGAAATGAGAAAACACACTCATGTTATCTTGATGATTTATAAAAATGATTCATAAGTCATTTTTGTTGTTTATTAGTCAATATCATGTCAAACCATTCCATGATGTGACTAGTATGACTCAATGTGTGTGTTTCTAGTTTCAAATGATATTTCAATAAAAACACAAGTGACATACCCAAAACCAATAAATCACATTCATTTTTTTTTGATAATTTTGTACAATGATCCATATTTAATTTTTTGATGTGTAGGAATCAACATCGCCTCAATACAACATATGGTGTGATAGATATAATTCCATGTTGGTCTATATATTTAAAATTGACATGATTTTTTGTAAAAAGCACAAGTGACATACTTATAACTGAAAAAATAATTTATATTGCCTTTATACTTTATAAAAAATGATTCATAATTCATTTTTAACATTTTGGAATATTCCCCACATCAATCCAACAAATGGTGTGACTAATATAACTCTATGTTTGTTTTTTTATTTAAAACAGACATTAATTTTAGTAAAAAGAATAAGTGGCATACTGAAAACTGATCAAACACATTCTGATTATTTTGTTACTTTAGTAAAATGGTCCAAAATTTATTTTTGAAGTGTTTGATTCCACCTCACCTCAATATAATGCATTTTCTGACTATTATAACTCAAATTATCTACTTTTATTTAAAGTTAACAATACTTTTAGTAAAAACAACAAGTGACATACTAAAAACCATTAAAACGTATTACATTTTTTTTAATTTAGTAAAATTAACCAAAAGTTATTTTGACATGTATTAATCAACCACACATAAATTAAATGAATTGTGTGACCAATATGACTCCAATTTTGTGTTTTTATTTTAAGTATACATTAATTATAGTAAAAAGAACATGTGACATAATAAAACCCAATAAAAAGCATTCAGATTGTTTTGATATTTTAGGAAAACTATCCATGAGTCATTTGGGATATATAGGACATATACTCACCTCAATACAATGCACAGAGTGAATAGTATGACTCAAAGTGTCCATTATTATTTTAAAGTTGAAATTTTAGTTCCAAATTTGTGCCACTCACTAAAAATCAAGAAAATGAACTCTTATTGTCTTGATAATTTTGGACATTAATTCATAAGTAATTTTTGATGTGTAGAAAAAAGTATCATGTTAAACTAACACATGATGTGACTAGTATTACTCAAAGTGTGTGTTTCCAGTTTAAAATTATATTTTAGTAAAAAACACATGTGACATGATGAATGTTGAGAAAATGCAATAAGATCATTTTTGATACATTAGGACAATGATCCATAAGTAATTTTTGATGGGTATG
Source organism: Viscum album (assembly GCA_963277665.1). Taxonomy (NCBI): domain Eukaryota; kingdom Viridiplantae; phylum Streptophyta; class Magnoliopsida; order Santalales; family Viscaceae; genus Viscum; species Viscum album. The sequence continues at coordinate 467,131,997 of OY728160.1, read as the reverse complement.
AAACAACCACACCTCAATCTGATTCACGGTGTCACCAGTATAACTCTATGTGTGTCATTATATAAAATTGACATTAATTTTATTAAAAATTACAAGTGACATACCCAAAACAATGAAAATAAATTTTTATTGTTTTGATACTTTAGGTTAATTATCTATAACTCATTACTGATATGTATAAATCAAACACACCACAATACGATGAATGGTGTGACTGTTACAACTCCAAGTGTGTATTTTTATTAAAAATTGACATTTTATTAGTGTTTCTTTCATATTAATGTTTAATTTATTTATTCATAGTATTCCTAACATACTATTCATTTTATTATATAGGTGGGTTCTTTTTGTCAGGTTAAGGTGATTTATTTAGCAACTAATACCTTGGGAGAACTTTTTTGAGGGGGGATAATGTGTGCCAGATATGATGAAACATTAATGTTTTTAAATGTTGTAGATAGTAATTGTAAATTTAATAATGAAAAACATTATTTTAAATGTATATATTAGTGTTTTTTTGTTTTTGTGATGTAAAATTTTCTCCAATTAAATTATATATTTTTCACATAGGTTATAGGTATGTGATGCAAGGTGATATTATACAAATAGAACATAGATGTAAGTGGTGACTTCATAAGCACTATTTCTAGTGCTGATAAAGGACCCCCACTATCTGTTCTTTTTTAGCATTGATAAAGGGGACCCCCCTCTTTAATAGCATAGAGGATAAGAGCACTTTTTTAACACTATTACAATCATTTTTTCATGTTGTTAAAGGGAGTATCTATAGTAGTGAGGGTACTATTTTCACAATTTTCACCTCTTGATTCCAAATATAGAATAAATTTTATCAAATTCAATATCTCTATGTAAAATAATTAAATTTAAAATAAGTTCACAAAACATGACAAAAATCACTATTAGAAAAATATAGTTTTTTCCTCATAAAAGTGGATTTACTGTTATCTCATATATACTAAAAATATTAGATGTTTTATAAAACATTTTATTGAATATATAATATTTAAATTTCATTTAAATAATTCTCCAATAGTGATCAATTTAATTTACTAAGAGAAATATATGTTTCATGCATAAAAACATGTTTTTTGAAAAATGACTTTTTATGTATAAAATTATATTTATACCAAATTAATTCATAATATTGATTTCAGTAAAATAAATTGAATTAATAATATTTTAATAGAGATAACTTTCTTTTGAAATATTTTTTAAAAATAATTTAATTTTTTAAATTCTTGAAATAAAAATACAGTTTTCAATAAAAATCATTACACATAACTATTCATTGGAAAAGCAATCTCTTTAGAAAAATCCAAAAATTAAACCCATAGAAAATTTTGATATACTTATTTATGATATTATGTTATATTTATAAAATAAAATTTATATATTTTCTAGAAAATTATTATAATATTTTCTCATAAAATGTGATGAAACTCCTTTATAAAGAATATCTATTTCTGAGGCATAAAATAACATTACAAAAAATTGACTACTTATTTATTAAGAATTAATAACTTTAATTTTATTGAATAGTTATTTTAAAAATATTTTATAATTCAATTATTTATATTCATACTCACCATTTTGACGACTAGGTTATAAAAGTCATAATTAAATTATAATATATTGTGATTTAGTTTGGCTTAGTGTTGTTTGTCGTATACACTCTAGAACATGGTATTATTTTAAAATTTTGGGATATTATAATCATTATAACATTTTTTCCTTGTATGGGAAACTTGAAGAATCTCATCTTCATATGTGCATGACCTTGAAGTTCAGAGTAAGTACAACACTTTGAGAGTTGCAATGAGTAAGTGCATCCTCTTTTTCAACCTCATGGAATTTTTTTGTCAAATTGTTCCACCTTCATCACATTATTGAGCATCACCATATCCATATTTACATGATCTAATCTTTATAGAATTAGTTAAATGGGTGGGTAATGGTATGAACTCTTCTTTGGATGGTAAAAGATTGATCTAGAGGAAGCATGTTATGATGTCACTCTCCTTAAGTGTATGTTTTCCTCACCAAATTGGTAGAACAATGGGTTTCCCACGAATCCTATTCATGATATAAGGATTGATTGATATTCTAAAATTTTAAATAGTATAGATTATCCAATGAAGAGTCTTTGGTATTAAGAGAGTAGTGAAAGATATTTATTTTTTTCACCAACAAAGTGAAAATTTCAAAGTGCATCATCAAATAACCACAATAAGAATTTGAACACGTGAATGTGGAAGGTGTGGTGTGTCATATCCCCTGGTATTATTCCTATACTTTTTTAATTTTTTTATAATGGAGTTTTTTTCTTCAAATAAAGGATACCCCACACCATCCAATTTTCAATTTGGGATTCCAATAAATCCTTCCCCATTAAAATAACATAAATAATTAATTTAATTATTTTAAAAACAATATAAAATGTGATTTTTTTAAAAAAAATATTGTAATATAAATCTAAAAAATGTTTGTAAAAACTTGATAGAGATAGTGAACAACTAATATTTATCATATTGAAATTGATTAAAAATTTTAAAATGATGAATATATGAATGTGAGTGGTGAGAGGTGAGAGGTGAGTAGGAGAGGGAAAACGTGCCCAAAATAAACAAAACCAAAATAGTGGTTATTTTTTCTTGTGGTTTAGTTTTTATGGTGGATTGAATAAACCCTAATCTTATTCAGTTTGGTTAGGGTTCCCAACCAAACCACACCTGATTATCGGAACAAGATATGTTTTAATAAAACATGATTTTATATTTTTCTATAAAATCACCCCATGCATCGATTCCCTGATCCAAACCCTCTTTCAAATTTCATTTTAAGTCACCATTAATAATAAAAAGTTTTATTTTGATAGTTTTTCAATGATATTATTATTGTAGTTAGTTCCCTAGAAATAACATCTATGTAATTTATGATAACCTATATTAATTTTTTAAATATTAATGAACTCTTTATCACATCATTATTATTTTTCTATGTGACATAATACTTGATAATTTCCCAAGAGTAGCTCTCTCGCTAAAAGGTAATAATAGTTACCCACTATGATGAGAACCCAGAAGAGTCACAACAGTATTCCAAAATATATGTTTTATATCAAAAAGAAATAATTTTTTACATACAAATGATACATACTATCTGGGGTGGGGACTCATATTAATTTGAATCACCTTATCATGTTGTACACTCTTGGTAATATCTAGTGTAGGATATTATGAGAATGAGACATGACAGTAATAAATATATATTTATATGTGTCATTGGATGTTCCTATCTACAATCATCTGCATTGATCCTTATAATTTGCGATTATTATTAATGAGTACTGTAAGTCACAAAATTTGATGTATTTATGAAAACATTGATGACATACGTTTTTAGTTATATAGGATACATTGGGTGCTTCATGAATAATATTTCATTAATGGATAATGTGAGAAAGGATTTTTCTCTTCTATTCATTAATGGATGTTGATATCTAAGTCAACTTGATAGAAATGATATGGACAGAATTAATAAATGGTCATGGTGTTCTATAGACGAGTTCGATTTCTAGAAAGTCAACGAAAGAAACATTGAGCACATAGGCTGATAGAACCAACATGCAACCTACTTCATTTGATATATTGTTATAAAGGGGTTGTATTACACAGTAAGCATCTGTTTGAGGTATTGTTTCATTGCGACGGTAGATTATTTCTCTACGGGTTCCTTTCTGTGTTTCTAGATTCTAACCTTGGACTTTGGGCTACTTCACCTAATGCCATAAGAAAGAGGCATAGAGGGTCACACACTATGTGTATCCGGAATCAAAGATAAACAATATGTTATTATGTATTATTTAACAAGCTGAATAAATATTTTTTCCACACGTGCTTCAATAATTATTCATTTCTGTTTGATCAAAAATATTTCATCACTAATTTTCTGAGATAATATTATGTGATAAAAATATTTAATTAATATTTATTTTATATTTATTTAATATAATATTTATTTATTTATTAGAAAATAATTTAGTGATATTTATTTTTTAAATAAGTAATAACTATTCTAGGTCCAATAAAGATTATGCAGTAATGGTTGACTGAGTTCAATGTACCAGTGATAAATAATATATATTGAATGTTATTTGAATAAATAATATTTAACAAATTTTCTGCGTTTAGTGTATGGAAATAAATAATAATAATATTATTATTATACACAAGTATTTTTATTGGGATTAAGAAAATAATAAGGCAATTTTTTCAAATATTATTTTCTAACCCCTAGTAGTATATAAACCCAATTATATTATTTTCTTAATAGAGCTAATACATATCGTGTTCTGAAAAATGAGATTTGGAGAAAATCATCTCAAATCCATAGAGATCACCCTCTTTAATAATGGTCTCAAGAATGGAGAATGATCCTCCTCCACCACCACTCTCATGTCAAGAGACCTCAGGATAAACCTTTCTCTAAGTGGTTCTCGAGTCGATCAAATGAAAATGAAGAAATCATTAGGATATTTCATGCTAGCACTCGGAGATTCCTACATCATCGTTAAGAGGTTCATGGAACATATGTACATCACTACTAGTGAGAATATATTAATTATTACTACAAAACAATGACCTTATGTCATAGATAAATTTTCAAATCCATTAGTAAAAAAATATTTTTTACAATATAATTATTTGATAGATTAAATTAACTGTAAATAATATCTAACAATCAGGCACTTTGGTTCCAGAATTTATCCATTGTCTAATTTTTTTTATTAAATTCCATTTATCATCTAATTTATCATCATGTAAATCTTATATTGATCATCGATCATGACAATGTTGGTAATACTCCATATACCACTTCTAATATTACTAAAACCTAAAAGTGCTCAATGTAGTAGCATAATTATTTATAATTATTTAAAGATCGTTGATTGATTTATGAATTTTTCATTTTGTTTAAACTCTATTATAATAAATATGTTATCCAAATAGTGAGATATTCCTTATTTCTCTTCATTTGTAAAAAATGATTAATTTTATTAATGAAATAAATTCAAAGATCTCACCTGGAGGTGTTGAGGAGTTTGGCTAGACAATAAAAGAGTACATGTTGGGTAACCTGGAGGTACACATTGTGTACTATAGTTTAATGTACCCTGAATTAATTCAAACTAAATTCAAGATGTGTGTATTTATTACATGTGGTGAATATAATTTCACACTTTATATTGATCAGTCCAACATAGCACATTTTTATGTGGAGTACACATCATATAAATTCAGTATATGACGTATAATCATTTAGTCATAAATGGTCTGTGTATCTTCTTGAATAGTGTATGTGACTGGTGGACATGTTATTTGACGACCACACACTTTTTAACCAATGTAAACACCATGTATTCAAAATTATTCTGTGGAACAGTTACACACCAAAACCTAGGTGTGTGTTGTGGATAGACTGTGAGCATAATACACATCAAGTAGCTTTAATGTACACATCTTATAATTTTACCAAATTTTAAAAATTAAAAATTAATTTATTATATTTTTAAAACATTATCAACATGTGATTTATGTGGTCATTATGTTTATAGTACACTCAATGTGACGATTTTTTTATATAATTTTTTTTAATTAATTTCTTTGTAATGTTTGTATCTAAATATCCTGTATAATTCATATTATAGTTGTTACTCTATATGCATTGAAAAATAACATGATAAAAAAAATTCAATATGTTCCGGGAGTTCATTAAGTTTATTTAACATTCTATGAAATTACATGATATGTGGTTTATTACACATGCTACAAGAGTAAACAATATATGAGTATAATACATGTTTGGTAGTTCTGGTGGGTACTCGCCATGTTTCCTCCAAGGTACAATTTTTTTGACACATTTAATTATAAATAAATTAATTTTATTTGAATAAAATTATGATGGATTAGAATCTAAAGGAAATTCAAATGAAAATTAAGTTAAAATACTTGATTAAATAAATAATATAATTAATTACATCCAACATGAGTTATCTTAAATAGGAAGAATTAGAATTAAATACTAATTTAATTAAATGCTTAATTTTTTCAGGAATGTGGATAATCATGAGACAACACCATACCTTGGTATGTGACTGGTTTCATTTTATTTATTATTAAATTTAATTTTTGGTATGCATATCATCTCTCCTCTCATTATGTAAGGGCATGGGTGCCCATGGTTTAATTAATGAAAACCTATAACCAATCCTTTGCTTCCCTAACCTGTGTGTTAGTAAAGGCATATGTAATGGATGGATCTCTCCTGCTAGCGGATGTTTTTCAAGTTAGAGACAAGGATAAAACAATTCAAATGAGATACACTGGTGGACTGGTAGAAATCTTCAACACGAACATCAAATTGTTCAAGGTGATTTTTACATAGGTCAATGGCTAGTTTATCATATGTTAGATAAAATAACCAATACTAAAAGTTTATGATCATACAATATTGTTATTTTAATTATATAAATTTTCATGGTTATTTAACTATAGTTTTTTTGACATAATCACATGAATTAATGAATTAACAAGAATACGAGATAGAACTAAGATAAATTGATTTATGTATAAACATTATCTAAGAAATGTTTAATCACTTACGTAAATACACTTAACATTACAAAATATAATAAAGATAATAATTGAAAACTTATTTATAAAAGATAAAATCCATCAATTATATATATATTATGTCAGTAGATCTATCCTCTACTTCAGTTAAAATAAAACCATAGTTTAATGTACTTGACCAACCAAGTTGGGGTGCCTTCAATTGTTAAGAGATTCTAACTTGAATTTTGGGTTGAATTAACTTAGTCCACATCAAGGGCTGAATTCCAATATAGGACTTGGTGTAAATAAGAGGAAATGAAATAAATTTTATGTATTCCAGGATTGGGGTGTCTACTCAATAGATCAAGGAATTTTGAGTTAATATATTTTGTTTTTGGAACGCCTACGTAAAACACTTTGAATCTCTTGACCGGACAAAGTCATGGTGATGAAAAGTTGAATATGGATATTTTTCACTTTAATGTCTAGAAAACATGATATTCCAAATCCAATGGTTATTTATATTGGGTTTTGATAAAATATTATATGATTAATAAATATAATATTTATTTACTTGTCTAATTTTATCAGATCAAGTACTAAAACTATGCTCATCTTATTTTTAGAAACAAAAATAAAAAACACTTCAAAAATATTATAGTTATCTATACTTGAGAAGGATATAATTATCACAAAAATAAATTTCCAAGAGTGTAAAATGTGATAACACATTATCATATTCCATGATATGAAATTGTATACACTGGAAGAACCTATTTCTAATGAACTTGGTGAAGAGGCTAGTGATGAAGAGTTAACTCTCTATAAAAGGCATTTTACTGATTCCATGTATGTTTAGTATTTCAGGCTATGATCCATAACCAATGATCTTTTTATGCAACATGAGGACATGAATGTGTATATCATGTTGTATCACCTTTGAGATCTCTATCAGGATATGTTGAGACAATATAGATATTATATGTCCAATGGTCTATTTAAAACTAATCTTGGAGAGTATGTTCCATCTAGGCCTCATGTACTCAAGGTTATTGGAAACATTTATCTTCTAGATGTCTTAGGGATTAAATTCTCAGATCCATTGCACATAGATCACTTACTTTCATCACTACCCATATCCTTATCTAGTTTTATTGTAAATTATTGCATGAGGAATAATGATAAGAGCCTTTTGAAACTAATTCATATGATTCTTCAAGTGGATAAGGACATGGGGCATGAAAAACATACAACCCTTATAGTGAATAAGAAAAGAGAGAACAAGGTGAAGGAGGTCGAGATTCATAACATGTCTAAAGATCTCGAGAACTGTCCTTCCAATAAGTGTATGATATAGAGTTAGGGTATGGAACCTAAATAAGTGTGTTATTATTATTGAAATAAACACCACTAGAATAATAATTTCACACAAAATCCAAGGGAATCTAAAGGGTTATCCATTATCAAGTGGAATCTTTCAATGTATACACATTGTGTATTAGATATATCTTGGGGTACTCAAATATGTATCCAAATATAGGAGCCTAGTAGATAAAGATCAAATGATAACGGGTGGTTCATTTATGAGCTACCAGTGGTGTAAGGATGATTAATCTAGCCTTTGGAGGCTATCACCTTTCTGTGCTAGGAGGAATGATTTTGGTTTTGAGAGATCATTATTATGTTCCAACTGTTACCATGAATATAATTTATGTATCCTTCCTAGATATAGAAGGTTTTAGTTTTCATGTTGGGAAATACATGTTTTTTTTATTAATACAACATATGTTATGGTATGGAACATTTATATACCGGTCTTTATGTATTAAATTATAATAACCTAGTATTGAAAGAAAATAACAAATATTGTTCACATGAATCATATAACCCCCATCATTGGACTCTCCATATTGGTCATTATATTAAAAGTGTTTGAAAAAGCTTTTTAATGTTTTTTATTTAGAATAGTTTTATCTAAAACAACTTGAATTATATCATTATTTTTTACAAGGATAAATAACAAAACTGTTATTCAATGGATAGGGTGAAAGGTCCATATATATTACAGGATTAGTAAACACTAATGTTTGTGGACCATTTTCAGTAGAAGATATAGGTGTCTATTTCTACTTCATAACTTTTATTGATGATTTGAGAATATATGGATATGCTTAATTAATGAGGTATAAGTCTGATTACTTTGAGAAATTCAAATAATCCAATAATAAAGTAGAGAATCAACTTGGAATGAAGATAATATATATTTTTATCAGATCATGGTGGTGAATATATTAACCAAAATTTTTTGAACCATTTATGGGAGTTTGTGATTGTATCTCAACTCACTCAACCTTATACACAACATTGGATTGGTGTTAGTTAATGGAGGAATTTTACTGTGCATACATGGTAAGGTAGATGATGAGTCATGTATATCTTCCATTAACCTTTGGGGATATTAATTATAAAAAATGATATACACACTAAACTAAGTACCAAATAAAATTGAAAACATAATTCCCATCAAGATATGGAAGGAAAGAAACTTTTTTTTGCCACGTACTCAATTATGGGGTTTTGAGAAATTGTTTAAGGCCTTATTTGAAAACAAACTAGCACCCTAGGGTATAAATATTATCTTTATAGGGTATCCAAAAGAAATAAAGGGATACTAATTATACAAAACCTTAGACAAGAAAGTGATTATCATTAAAAAAAATATATTTCTATAGAGGTACGACATCCTCAAAATGGATAGTGGGATAAAGATTGAATTTAGTGAAATTGTGCTCGTGATATATAAGATTCGGTATGAGAAAAAATATTTTTCATGTCCTATTGGATGAAGTAATTTCTGAAGCACAAGTACTAAGTAGGATCATTAGATAGATAAGAGAATTGGGAGATATGGTTTTCTATTCACAAAATATGGTGACTCGTTATTGGTTAATAATGATAAAACTATCTCCAAGAAATACATAGTAGATATCTCATAAACTGTAAGATGGAAAGAAGTCATAAATTCTTAAATAGATTCCTTGTATCATAACCATGTTTCGGTTCTAGTCTATGTGCCAGTTGATGTAAATCCATATAATGAATAATGGTATTGAAGAAATAGATGGTAATAGATGGCAATTTTAATACCTATAATTCAATTCTAGTAGATAAATGGTTTAAAATACATCAAGGAATTGACTATGATGAAACCTTTTCACAAAAAAATCATGTTTTAATCCATCAGAATTCTACTTGATATAATATTTTACCATGAGTGTGAAATTTGGAAGATAGATGTCAAAATAGGTTTCCTTAATGTGAACCTTTATAGATATGTCTAAATGAAACAAAAAGGAGAGTGTTTGACATCAGGCGATTCCAAAAAGATATAAAAGATACAAATGCCCATTTTTTGATTAAGGATAGCATCTAGGTTATGGAACATTTTATTTGATGATGTTATAAAAAAATTATGAATAGAGAATGTGAGACATGTGTTAGAATAGGTTTAGTGGGAGTATGATCATTATCCTAGTAAAATATGTTGATCACATATTACTTATTGGAAATTACATACCAGTCTTACAGTTTGTTAAGGACTAGTTGAATAAGAGTTTCTCCATGAAGTACTTAGGTGAAGCAGCATGTATTCTAGGGACCGATATCATTCCTGATAGAACCAAGAGGCTACATGGAATAAGTCAAAGTAAATACACTAAGTAGATACTAAATATATTTAGTATGGAATAATTTAAGATGGGATTGGTTCAAGTTTCACATGGTATACTTATTCCTAAGAAAAGTCTTCCCCAAACACAATAATAGAAAGGGATAATGAGTAAGATTTTATAGGATTTAGGGATAGTATAAATAATTTATTCAATGTTATTTAGTATAAATTGTGTTTCTTATGAATTGAGCATTGTATGACGATATCATGAAAATCTCTGATAACTGCATTGATCTTCTATTAAAGTTATCCTTAAGTATATGAGTAGAACTATGGTTATGTTCCTACTGTATGGAGGAGACGAGGAGCTAGTCCTCAGTAGTTATATAAATTATATTTTTCAAATATATCAAAATGATCTAAATTCGCATTCAAGATATATTTTTTCCTCAATGAAGTAGTTGTGAGATGGAAGAGTTCAAAGTGTTCAGTTTTTTCTAGTTTTACAATGGATCACAATTATGTAGAATATTCTAATTTATCCAAGGGATCCATTCGGATATTGAACTTTTTATAAGATCTTTATGTGTTATGTAGTAGTAAAAACCTATCACATTGTAATTTTATAATATTGTAATGCTGGCTCTTGAAAAAAATGTTAAGGGTGTACCAATGGAGAAAGAACATACATCAGAAGTATCACATCTTGAGAGATTTTTTTGAAGGGGTTAAATTGTAGTAATAATATTTCCCATAGAAGAATATGTGGAAGACACATTCATTAAAGGCCTGCCATAATATAAGAATGAGTATCATGTTGGTTCTAGAGGACTGAAGGTTGTTAGCAGTTGGCTCTAGTAAAAGGGGGAGTTAGTTAGAGTTTTTGAACTAAAAAAATTCTTATGTACTCTATGATAACTTGCATTCATTAGTATGAATATTAATAAACTCTTTATCACATCATGATATTCTTCTATGGGACATATAATATGATAATTTCCTAAGAGTATCTCTCACACTGAAAGGTTATAATAGTTCCCTACTATGATGAGAACCATGAAATCCATGACTGTATTCTTAAATATATATTTTATTTCTTGAATAAATCATTTGAGGGACACAAATTATACAGGATATCATGGATGGAGCCTCATTGGACTTTGGGGAACCTTTTCATGGTGTACAATCTTGGTAATATACAGTGTATAATATTATTAGAATGGGACCCTCTAGTAGGAAATCCACATTTATATGTGTTATTGGATGTTATTATCTATGGTCATGGGTATTGATAATTAAACTTTGTGATTATTATTAATGAATATTATAAGTTGTGTACTTTGATGTATTGATGGGAAATGTGATGACATATATTCATAGAGAGTTAGGATATATTGGGTGCATCATGAGTAATATTTTATTAATGAATGATTTTTCCCTTTGATTCTTTAATGAATGTTTCTATCTCAAGAATTTTGATGTAAATGATATATCCAAAATAAATCCATATCCACGGTGTTCTATAGGAAGGTTTGATTTCTAAAAATTTGAAGAAAGATATATCACTCTCATAGGTTGATGGAACTAGAATACAACCTACATGATTAGATATATAATGATAAGGTAATTATATTACACAGTAAGATTTTTTATGAGATATTATGTCATTGTGGAATTAACTTCATTATTTATGGGAGTCTTGGAATGTTCATAGATGATATCCTTGGACTTTGGGCCACTTCATTGAATGCCACTGAAAAAGAGTACTAGAGGGTCACACACTAAGTGTATCCAGAATCTTAATAAAATAATATATTATTATTTATTATTTAACAAGTTGAATAAATATTATTCGTACACATGGTTTAATAATTATTCATATTTTATTGATCACATATATTTTTTACCAGTTATCTAAGAGAATATTATGTGAGAAAAATATTTAATAAATATTTTATTATTATTTACGGAATATAATATTTATTTATTTATTTGTGAATAATGAAATAAATTTATTTATTAAATAGATAATCATTATTCGAGTCCAGATAAATATTATAGAGGAATGGAAAATTGGGTTTAATGGTGTGGTGAGAAATAATATATATTGAATATTATTTGAATAGATAATATTTAATTTAATTAATGAGTTTAGAACATGTCAAGAAATAATAATAATAATATAATTATTATAGGAATGGGGTTCCATAAGGATTGTATAAATATTAAAGGAAATAGTGAAATTATTATTTTATAACAATATGATTATATAAACTCAATTATATTATTTTCTTAATAGGCCCAATTCATTTTTTTGTGAATAAAAGGATCTAGAGAAAACCCTCTCAAATCCCTAGAGATATCCCTATCAAATAATGATCACAAGAGCGGGGAATGATCCTCCTCCACCACCACTCTCATGTGAAAAGAGATTGAAGAGAACCCTTCCTCGAAGTGGGTTTTGGGGTGATCAATGGAAAATGATGAAAGAGTTTGGAACTATTATACTAGAACCTGAAGATTCCTATAACGACATTTAGATGTCTATGGAACACTTATGGACCACAATTGGAGGGAATCTATTCTTAATTCCTTGAATAAAATTATGGTACGACATAGAGACAATGTCATACCATCAATGAAGATAAAATTTCTCACATGGTAATTATTTAATTGCATAAATTAATTATAAATAATAGGAGACAGTGATGAACTTTGGTTCTAGTATTTATCAACTATCAATATTTTTTGATTGAATTCTACTAATAATGAAATTTATCATCATGAAAATCTTGGATTGATCATCGATCATGACTTAAAGAAATGTTGGGCATGCCTTATATGATGCTTCCAATGTTCTCGTAACATTTAAATATTATATCACTTTTTCAATAATTATCTATAAATTTCATTCAAATTATAAAATATCATGAATCTATCTAATCCATTTATTCAATTATCTATGGGATTATTTATAGTTTAGTGGGATCCACGTACAAATCAATAGATAATGACAAAAAAAACAACATTCACCCAAATTAAAAAAACCAAAGAAAACTACATCAAAAAATCAATAAATATAACTTCTATCTAGGTTTCCTCAATTACATGTATTAACTAGATTTAGTTATCATGAAATCTCCATCCATGGTGTTCAATATACACTTCTCTAAAAAAAACCCTCATCAACCAAAGGCAACTCAACATAATCAGGCACAACAGGTCCCCAATGAATTCAATTCACCAAGACAAAAACAATTCTTCAATGACATAAATAGATGCACCAGAACCCTCAAATTCTAGAGATATGATATGAAGGTAAAATTGGAACATGAAAATCACAAACCTCTATAAATAATGGAAACAAAAGAGACTTATATTAAACCATTGATAATATAAAACCAAATAAGAATGAAACATTTCTCTTCCAATGTCAACAACAAGGATATTTTTCTAACATAATGAAAAGATAGAAAGACACCAAAGAATAAGAAAAATAGTATATAAAAGGACTTAAAAGATAAAATCCTTCAAATAGAAAAGTATTGGAACCATAAAATAGAAAAACATCCAGGTCACTATCTACATGCTTCCACACAATAGATAAAAAAGAGGTTAGTTTCTCTGAATCTACTAAACCCTACAACCCCTGCACATTTCAAAGAATAAACAATTAATGCACACACTTACACTTAAAATTTATCCTTCTTGTGACACAAATGAAGATTCATTATGATATTTGAGACATTCATGTAGTAATTGAGACCATGATGCATCCAACCATCATGTTACAGCACTGAGCGAAGGATGACTAACCCCCAATGACGTTATCCATAAATCCCCATCGCTATGAAGTGAAAAACTGAAGACCCAGACATTTGAAGGGAAAAAATGTATTCAACATAACTCATGACTGGTAAACACATCAAAAAACAAAAAGATACATCACTAGAAAGAGGACTCGAGATGTTCAGGACTGAAAGCGTTGCTCTGGGTTAGAATTTGAATCGACCAAGACCAAGGAAAACCCACCTCTCAGAGACACACTACCATAGATTTGGGAAAGTGATGTTTATGCTTTTATAAGTGCTAAGCTGAAAGAAAAAAATACAAGTCTCGCCTTCATTAGCGCTAGCTTGAAATTCTAATTGAGGTTACATTTATCTATTCTAAAAAAAGTTCTCATAAATGTGTATCATTTATCAGTGCTTTTATTATCACCAATAATGGTTATATTTAACAGTTCTATTCTTAATGCTGGTAAATGTTTTTAATAAAAAATATTATTCATATATATATATATTATATTTATATTCAATTTTTTTCATTTATATACATTAATTAAAAACACATATTCATAATTAATATAAACATGATTTATTAATATTTTTTTAATAATTTAAATATATATATATATATAATGTTGTAAAAAACATATTTATTTGATTATAAATATATATATATATATAAATATTTACAAAATTTATAATATTTTTTTATGTAAAAAAAATTATTATATTTATAAATATATATATATATATATATATATAACTATATGTTCAAAATAATATATAAATACTTTTTATAAAAATTATTTAATAATTATAAATTAATATATGTTTATTTAAATAAATATATATCTCTCTAGTTAATATGGTTAATTAATATATAGATGTATATATCTAATGTGATAATGATGATATTCATGGACATGATTTTTGTTATTTATGTCCATATATTGATGTGTGAGTGTAATTGACGCAATATGATCGTTAGTTTATTTGAGGACACGATTGTGGGTTGTAATATTCCAAATGTTAAGACTACCTATATTATGATGATGCATATTTCATGCATTCATCACGAATGTTCATTTATTCCTTGACACCATTATTATTCATTCTTTTCAATCTAGGTGATGACTCATTTTTTATATATGATCAATACATTACTAAGTATATGATTCATTAATGTTATACTCATGAATATATTATATTCTCAAAAAAAAACATATAAAAATTGAATAAATTTATTTATTATTTTTATTACTATAATTTTTTATATGAATACTTTTTAAATTATATTTCTTTATAATTATAATTTTAAATATATATATATATATTATTAAAATTAAAGTAAATACATTTATTATAATTATATATACACATATATTAATATTTATATGTAATTGTATAAAAATATTTCAAAATAAATTTATTTATAATTAGAATTATTAATATATATATATAATTGTAATATTACAATAAATAGGATAATTATAATTTTATGAATATATATTTATATATTAATAAATATATATATATTATAATTATACGCAAATATTTATAGATATATATATTTATATTTATAAATATAAATGAATATATTTTGAAGTATTGTTACATAAATATATATATATATAAGTATATAAATATGTTTATAAATATATAAAAATATTTGTAAATATCTTTTTTGTATTTATAATTTTGTAATTATATATAATAAATATATTAATTATATAGAATTAAAAAATTATAAATATAATAAATATATTTGTTACAATTTTGAAATTATTTAAATATTTTTTTATAATTATAATTATAACTATATATATATACTTATAAGTATAAATAAATATTTATTTTTTTAAATAATTAAAAAATTATAATAAATATATTTATTATATTTATATTTTAATATATATATATATAATTAATATATCTAATATATATAATTATAAAATTAGAAATTTAATAAATATATTTATTATATTTTTATAATTATTTAAATAAATATATATTTATTTATAATTATAATTATGAATAAATATTTATTTATTAAAATTATCATAAAATTATAATAAAAATATAAATTATATTTATAATTTTATAAATATATATAATTAATATATATATTATAATTTTATAATTATTCAAATATCTCTATATTTATTTATAATTATAATTATAAATATAATAAATATATTTATTATAATTTTATATTTATAAATAAATATATATTTATTATATAAATACTTTTTATATATGTAACACCCCAAGAAGTCATAGTAAGTAATTTTCTTTAAAGTAATTCAATAGCTTGTGCGACACACAACACCGAGTTCGAGCGCACCACGACTTACCAAACTAGCCGTTCAGAAGCGGTTATGAATAGTAGTAACTGAATTTTGAGTTCTATATACTCTATATAATTTTAAAATACATATTATGTTTTTCTTAATTATAATATAAGAACAAATTCATTTTTCAGAAAAAAGAAGTATTTTAAAAAAAATGCAATTTTACCACATTTTAATGGAAAACCCTTTTTAAAACAAATATTTGACACATTTATATATCCAATTTAATGAAATTAAATTTTTCTTTATCATCAGGACATAAAAATTTATTTAGGATAAATTTTTGGTACTTTTCTTATAACTTTCTTATGTTGATGAATACTGGAAAATACTAAATTTTATTTACAAAAAACCTTTTTAGTTGAAATAATTTATATTGTTAATTTATGTATTTTAATAGATTGGAAATATAATTAGATTATATTTTTATCATTTACTACATTGTAGGTCATTATAAGTAATTTCACATTTAAATTTGACAAAAACACATGTCAATCTTTTGATAGTTTTTACATTTTAAAAACCCTCTTTTCTGTTTTGACAACGGTAATTAATTTAAATTAATTAATGAAACATATATGTTTTTAATTTGGTAAAATATTATTCATTTTTGAATTCGAAATATCAAAATTATCTTAGGATAATGTTTTGGTATTTTCCTGAAAAAATTAAATTTTTGATGAATTGGGAAAAACATTGTGTTATAGTTTAAAACCGAATTTTTATTTAATTAATTAATTATTTTATTTTAATTTATTTTAATTAAAAATAGATATATAATACCTATATAATTTCAATCTAATTCATTGGTTTCATTTTATAATAAAATTAGATGTATAAAATTTTATTGAACTTTTTAGCGTCTTTTACCCACCTCCTAGGAGTATTTGCAAATTTACATAAAACATTACTTTACCGCTTCTGTGAGTTGAATTTCAAAAATACAACAGACATGGTAAAAATCAGTATGTAATATGTGGTTCAATAAGATGAAAATAATTTTTTTTGAATAGTAACTATTGACTTTTATTTACTACGGTTAAAAGTAAATAGGGTAATTAAGGGTCAAAATGATATCATAATTATCTTAGCACATGTCCAACATATATTGGATAAGTATAATTCGACCAAAAACAACCTTAGGAATAAAATATGAACCTCTTTGGTCCAGTTGGATTGGATTAGGACATTTATTATTATTTTATTTAAAGAAGAGTTAAAAGAGTTAAATTCAACATTTAATCACTAAACAATTTTTAATATAGGGTTACACAAAATATAAATTAAACTATAAATATTCATTATAAAGATACAAAAATTTCCTACATAATGGTATTTTATTTATAATTTTTAGAGATTAAATAATTTAATTTATTTATGACACAATGATGACAAAGTAATTACCTTATTAATGAAATATTAAGATAATTGATATTATAAATATTCAAATAAATGTAAATTGAGAGTTCTGATTAATTACAATAATTTGATAGGTAAATATGACTTCTTAAGTTTATTTTAATTAATTTTATTTGATGTTATAATGTCTTTATGACTTTCAAAAAAATGAAATACTAAATAGTGTCAAAATTGACATAATTGAGTTTTTAAAACAAATATTATATTCATAATTGATATAAAATTCCTAATAAATCTATATTTAGGAAAAAGACTTAGATATGGTTATATATATTAATAAAGAACTATATGGGGTTTTTATGATATGTAATAGTATGTTTATTAACCATATAATATAAAAATA
This sequence comes from Viscum album, assembly GCA_963277665.1. NCBI lineage: Eukaryota > Viridiplantae > Streptophyta > Magnoliopsida > Santalales > Viscaceae > Viscum > Viscum album. The sequence continues at coordinate 467,113,791 of OY728160.1, read as the reverse complement.
TGTAAAGACATGGTAAATGTCAAACTATTTAACTATGAGTTAAATCTAAATGATAAGGTTAATATGATGACCTAAACCTATCTAAAACCTATCAGTTTAGAGGTTTTCGACCCAAACCCATATTTTTATTTAAATAAATCCTTTTGGAGACATTATAAAGACAAAATGATTTTATTATAAAATAATATTTCATGCTTTTTCTAAAGTGACCCTCACCCCTCTTATAAAAGGGCACTTCCCCTTCTCTCAAATTCACACCTACAAAGCCATTTTTCTTATCCAAAACCTACCCAACTATCCACCCAACTATCCTCCGTTCATCCTAGAGGCCTTCCTTTGGTCATAAAGCCAACATAGGGATCCCTTTTAATCAAATCAAAAGGAAGAACCCAAAGAAGAGGTAATAATTTCATCACCTCTTTTGAGTTATTTTCTTCTTCTACTTCATCATTCTTTGTTGTTTTAATTCTAAAATAATAACTCGAGTATATTCTATATACTTGTATGTTATTATTAAAATGGTACAACCATATTCATTATTCTATCAATTCTATAAATGAAAAAGTCATCATACGTGCATACGTATGGATTACCTTCTCCACATCGTGGTGTAGTTTGTTATTCAATCACTTCATTATTTGTATGTGTATAATAATGAGTATAGTTGAAGTAAATAATAAACATTACATGTTAATGATTCTTTATATATGATATACCATCCAATTACATACGATTTCTTCAACAATTTAACGATATTTTTTCTCGTGCATTCGTACGGATTACTGTCTCCATGAATGCGATGAGATTCATTTTCCATCGTAATAATTCAAGAATAAAATTCATTTTATGATTAAAAATAATTTTCATGATCATAATATCATTCTTTATATGATTCTAATACATCCTATCCACAAAAAACATGGCTTACATAACCAATCATATAATGGAAAACGAATCAGTTAACACTCGAAACGATGATACTACTAAAATATTATTAACCAAGAAATATTAGAGGATCATATATGATATAATATTTATGTATATATTTCTTGTATAATTTAATAACAATGATTTAACTATTATACAGAAGGATAATGTACCCTCGACCAAGGAAAAGTACAAGGTAAGGGGTTTTAATCTCACTTTTATTCCGGTGAGATTCATGCTATATTTTCCACCGCTAAATTTTGTGTGGTGTATGTACTACCCATGATTGTATTGATTGTGTAATATAATTTAATTTATTGTTATTTACATCATCATTCGATGACCCTTCTTTCATGGGGTGTATGTTTCTTATGTTACCAAATTGCTAAGGGAATTTTATATTTCAATTTCCACTCATTTGGTTTTACGCAAACATCATCAATTACTTTATCACAAGATTAAGTGTGAAATAACAATTTATTTACATATATAGTAATTTCCACTCCCTTTTGTGTGGATATACTTTTGTTACAGATAATCACTCCATTGATAAATTCTCAAGTCATTGATATAAACTTGATAAGAGTAATTTTAACTCAATTTCTATTCATTGAGTTAAACGTCCAAGTCATTGGTGTTGTTTTTATAAGAATATTTGTGAATGTATGATGTTTTTTTACACTAAATATACAATAATATTCAGCGTATTTTTATTTTTCACACATAATTATTTCATTTATTTATCCTTAACCTAAGTATACGGTCTTTATAAAGGCATTCATCTCATCTTACATTTCATTGAGACTTCTTTGTTGTTATGTGCCAACTGACTTTTATTTGGCGTATATACTATACTTTGACATAGTATATCATTAATCCCTTTATTCTCATGATATAATAATTTTTTTAATACCACAATTATTTGTATTCAAGAGTATCTCATTTGGTTAGGAACTCTAACTAAAATATCATTTTAAATGTTTTAAAAATTTATTCTTCTAAATCATTCTCATTAATGTACATGTTTTAAAAATGGTTTTAAGGTTTTATTTATATGGACATTAATGTTTTAAAATTATAATTCCTATTAAATGTTTCAAAGTGGTATGGGACACTTTGATTCAAAAATCAATTTTAAATGGCTTCTCGGTAAACAGTGCGACTTTTAAATGATTTCAAGGAAACGGGGGATATATCTTTCAAATAGTTTTGATGATTATTTTCATCTATGTCAATATACTAAATTATTCTCAATTGAGGTTGATTTATTATAATAAAATTTTCCATATTGTATTGAATGAGTTATGTTTGACTGTGGATGTGTTATTTTTATACCATTTACGGTTTATGGATAATGTATTGACATTTCGTATGCTAGTTTTAGTACAAATGTTAATGTTATGTTTAAACCTTTTTATATGAGGAATTCATTGGACTTAGTAAGTGATAGGTAGAGCCCGCTATAGCTCCTCAATGAATCGGTCGGTCTCATGAGACATACTAATGTCTTGTCAAAACACCTTGAAAAAATATTATTTTTAGTCTTGGCACAAGGCCCTGACTATGGTGTTATGAATTCTGGCATTATGAATCCCATCATTATGAAGTTGGCTATTGATATTACATGTTATTATTAGAGTAGTAGAATATCCATTTGGATAAGTAAATGGAATTATTTGATTTATCTTTTCCATATTATGCTGAAGTTTTAGTTTAAAAGGATTGTGTTCCAGTCTTATACATTTCCATAAATGTTTATTCTTATTTGTGATAATTTCCACTATATTGTTATCCTTACTGAGAATCTGATCTCACCCCTTTCTTATGTTTTATTTTTCCCAGGATGCATAGTAGTATATTATGATTATCCTGTAGGAATAGGCTAAGGCATATAAGAGTGTTCAAATGGGACACAATGTTGATGATGTTTTTATTTCATGATGTAATGTAAAACTTATGTATGCATATAGTACTTTCAAGGATACTAAACTGATCGGTCTTTCAGGACATGATTCCTTGTATCATGCCAATGTTATGTAATAATGCACCAATTCGGTGAAACTAGGTTTGGGGCATTTTAGTTTCTATTAGAGAAAATTTTGTTCAAACCATGGAAGCAAGATTTAGAGAAACACTAATTAGAAAACATTATCCTAAGATAGAATTGGAGGATTAGTATTGAAGTATTTCCTAGAATTTTGGGACTGTAGAGATTTTTTGAGTTTTCCCAGCAATACAGTCATGAACCAACCTGGGTCGACCCTAAACTGGTCACACGAGCCAGTTCGCGACATATCCCGAGAGGCGTTCCCGATCCTCTCAGGCTGGCGACAAGCACCAGGGAATCCACAGAGGCTGTGGGAATGATTTCGCCCAATATAATTAAACAAAAAAGTAGAAATAAAATAGATAAACATAGAATAAGTAAACCAAAGAAAACGACAAAACAGGAACAAAATAAAAATAAAACTAACCAAACACAACGTCCGAAATAACTCTGGGAGACCTCGCGTGTCACTCCCCGACTCAACGATCAAGCGTCACCCAAGGCGAGCACACTCAAGCTGTAGCTGGCACAAACACTAAAAACAGAAAAGAACTATAGGTGCGAGTATTAAATCTCAGTAGGCTAGCCTGATATCTATTCCCAATGCACTACCTTCAAAACAAAAGAGACATCATTTCGAGATTGAACTAAAATTTATAAAATTATGATTTTTTAGATATTTAACTTAAAAAACAAAGTACGAACAATTTCCTTTAACCATTTCCAAATTTGGGATCATTTCATTAGTGTCAATGGGTTTTTAAAAAGGGAAAGTGATGTTTATATTTTCAAATTTTTACAAAGAGGATTGAACACATTAATTTGAAAACCATTTCAAGAAACCAAGTCAAACCAATTTATCACTTATCAAGGGAAAACTATATACAAAAATTCACAGATTAAGTACACAATGAGAGAAATGTAGATATGCATACAAGTACCAAATAATCACTACAACTAATTGAAGAGTCGCGGACATGGGTGAACCTAAGAGATTGAGAATAAACCAGAGGACACCAATACATGAGAAATCATCCTTGTTGACTTGTCACACATGATGAAATGAAAATTCCCAATATGCTCGACAATCCTTTCTCAGGCAGGCCGAGGGAAAACCCCATAGTAATAAACCCAATATATCCACCTACTATGGGCCACTGGTCAGTACCATAACCTACTAGTGCAGCATTCATTCTTAGAATATTTTCTCAATATGCCAGATTCCCATGTCTCAAGTGTTCGAAAACGAGGTGAGCCAATGATTCCAGCTGAGTATCCAATCACATACATATATATATAATAATAATTCACAAAAGGCATCACCCCGAGCCACTCCATGGGACACCTATTGCCTTTAAACTACGCATGTACCTGGGAGCCTCTAAGTGCGTCCTCCCAAACAATAAATTTCTTCCAAGGTGGGGGAGTTATTCTAGGAGGGTTTTTATCCAAACAATTTCATCGTTTACCATAAAGTTCCTAATGGGCATTAAATACATTTCACAATCACCACTTTAAAAAGAACCAAAACTCTTGTTCAAGCTTCAGAAGAAATCATTTATCATTAAAACCAGGACTATAATTGAGATTCCATGAATTATGTTTAAAAGCCGAACTGGAATTCTTTCACTATTGTGCACCCGCTCATCAAGAAAATGTTTCAAGTGTCATGTATAAATTAAATGGATCTTTTTACACCAAATAATCATTTCAAAATTAATTGTCTTATATTATCTTACATTTAATAAAATTAATAAAATATTTAATTTGAATAAATAGTGTGCATAAACAGTAGAAAATAATGTAACTTAAATTTTAAAAAGCAGTTCAATGGGAAACTACCCTGAATACATGACGTGACGACAACGATTTCTCTGAATCGGGATGTGATGACAAGGAAACTTTAGATACAAGGCGCGACGTTGACGCTCGCTCCAAAACGCCCTACGCGAGTCCAAAAAATCCTAATCCAACCAATAAAAACCCACCACCAACTAAAACCCATAAACCAACAAGAGTAAGTTGGTAATAATAATAATAATAATAATAATAATAATAATAATAAGAATAAGAATGAGAATAAGAATAGTGATAATAACAATAATAATAATAATAACAATAATAATAATAATAATAATAACAACAATAATAATAACAATGATAATAATAATAATAATAACAATAATAACAATAATATTAATAATAATAATAACAATAATAATAATAATTATTATAATTATAATAAAAGTAAAAGATAAAAAAATCTAAATCTAAATAAAATAAACCTTTCAAAAGGGGGTATGCGGGCTGGCCGGGGTACAGCGGCGAACTGAGAGGAGCCGGGGGGGGGGGGGGCAGGTGTACAGGTCCGCCTAGGGGGTGCATGATGTTATTTGAGGGAGCAGGAGGCCGAGCGGGATGGTGCAGGTGGGAGAGGAGTGTTGCTGTTGTGTGACGGGAAGAGCTGGAGGTGAAGCGCACTGGGCAGGGGTGCCAGATCATGCCGGATGGGAGTTGCACAGGGTGACAGGCTGGACAAGGGAGAGTCGGTTGGGAGTTTTAGATAGAGGAGTTTGGGGTGCTTTCTGAGTCATAGTGAGGTTGTGGGCCGATCCAGGGGGTTGTGGCTGGTCGGAATGTGCAGGGCAGGAGGCGCGCTGCAAGGGGGCCGAGGTAGGGAGGCTGGTTGTGTGGCTGCGGATAGAGGAGAGGGAATCGGGGTGGTGGGCTGCAGGAAGAGAGGTGCTGGGGCGGGCTGCTATTGAGGGTTCTATGGGCGGCGACTGGCTACTGGAAGTAGAAGCGGGTGTGCAAGGGAGGCCAAGGCAGCGTTGTAGAGTCGCTTGGGGAGGGGAGAAGATGAGAGAGGGGAGGCAGCCGAGAGGTGAGGGAGAAGAAGGGAAGTGGCTGCTGGGTGAAAGGGCTACGTGCGGAGGAGAAAAAACAGGGTGTGCAAAAACCGTAATGAAATGGTTAAAGATAAAAAATAAAATAAAATAAAATAAAGTAAAAATAAACTATATATATATGAGGCTAAACCCCTAATAGCTAAATATAAATGTAACTAAATAATAATAATAAAAGGAATAATTGTAATAATGATTAATGACAAAACACATCTAATAATAATAACACTATTGTCTACAACAATAACAACATCATTGATGAATTATTTATAACATAAAAATAATAATGATAACCATAATCATAATGATAGAAATAAAAATGATAAAAAATTATTCATTTCTTCTTAATAGTAAAAAAAAATATAATTATTAACAGCAGCAAAACTTTTAATTGACAAGTATAGATGTGCACTTTAAATATAAAAACTCTTTATTTCATTCATCCAAACATTGCGGAATTCCCGGTTATGCGAGCATAGCCATGTAGAGATTTCAAAATGCGTTGTGCTCGTGCGCCCAACAATGTCGCTTCAAAAGCGCACCTTTTCAGAAATAATCAAAGAATTTTTTTTTCTGGGACTCACCCTGGACCCCGGAAAAAATATTTAAGATTAAGTAAATAATAAAATAAAACACACGCCTAGGTCGGGGTGTGACAATTCTCCCCACCATAACGCTTTATGCCCCTGGAAGCCACAACACCATCTAGTCGATTGATCAACACCTAAGGATTCCACATTAACATGATCCAACCTCTTAACCCAAGAAAATCACACATGCTACCAGCAAGACTGAAACTCATTTCCTGAAATAAATCACCAGCAGAGGGGAGGCATTGATGGGCTCCCCACCATAAGAACTCAACTATCATTCGATTACAACTTAAGAAAAAACCCAAAGAGACTCACGGTGGGTCTCCCCACCATAAAAGACTGGCCTATTAGCAACCAACTAGAAATCCAACTTAGGCTAGAACTAGGCCTTACCATAGCTATAAAAAGCACATAAAAAACATTTAAACCACTTACTCCCATCCTAAAGGGATAAAAGTTGATCCGAAGAGTCTGTGCTAACCAAAAACCCTTACCCCATTGGGCGGGGAGGGAGGGCCCAAGGATTGGATCACTAAAACATGGACAGAAAAATACTCACGACTCACCACTTAGGGATGGACACAAACTAGGGCCGCAACTGATTCACATGGGTGGTCCATGAAAGGTCACTAATCAGCACTTTTCATCTGAAAAGGCACAATTATGGATATTGTTCTAGGGATAAATCCATTATGATCTTTGCGAGAGGTGGAAATTTACAACGACAGAGAAACCACAACATACATGGTAAAACTGCCTCACCACACAGTAGAGGCACAACTTTAACCAGAGTCCTTAAAATTCCACTGGGGTTCCTGACTATGCGACGGCTTCACTCAAAGGCCTTTTCGCTGGAGCTCTGATGGATGAAGAATCTCCTGCCTAACAGTCAGGTTTTGATAATCCTAATAAAATACATACATCTTTTGGTCTGACAAAATAAAATATAGAGTTTTGAAATGAGAACTACACTGAAATTGAAAACCGGAGTTCATAAATATCCCACAGCATTCCCATACATTTCAAACCCAAAACAACACCCATACAACATCCATGATAAAATATCCCTTCCATTGGAAGGAAACATACATAAGAAACTTTAAACAAAAACCCAACATCACATCACTTCTGAGAAATTCCACTGCGACTCTTTCTAGCAATGCCCCGACAAAATCGTCACAAGTGACCCAGGCGTCCACATGCCTGGCAGGGCTTCAGAGTGCTTGGTCATGACGACTTCTTGTGACCCATCTTTCCACACTGATAACACACAAGGATATCTCGCTCCGAAGAGGTTGATGAAAGATCCTGAGGCCTCTTGATTCCACTAATTACTCCATCTCCTTTCGATCGCTTACTCATCTTTTTATTGGAAGTCTCCCCACTACTCCTAAGAATTGGAGGGAGGACCACTTTGAGCACTCCCACCATCATGGCTTCGACATGAAAAATCTTGTCTCGGCACATCATAAAATTAAGTTAGGTTGGATGCTGACACCATCGATTGTATATCAGGTCAGAGACCCGCCTTAAAGCATCAAGCCTTCATGGGGTCATTCATGGAGCACCCTGAATCATAAGGGACTAGCTCCACAAAGGGCTTGAAATATTCCATCCTGGATCCGTCACCCTGCTGCAGACAACACATATCTATCCCCTTCCTGACTCTTTCTTCTTCAGATAAATACTGACGAATGAACATTGTCCTAAAAAACTCCCATGTAAGCTCTTGACGGGGCTTGTTCTGAGACACTGACTTCCACCACATCCACGATGAACCTTCAAGCATGAAAGTTTCAAACTTGACCTTCAACGACTCGGGAAACTCAATGAGGTTAAAGTCCCTTTTAATCTGCTGCATCCACTCCTCTACCACAGAAGGGTATGCTTGACCATAGAAGAGAGGTGGATATAGATTCTGAAAGTCAAGCATAAAATCTTTCGGTTGATCAACTGTACTACAATCACCCATAGAATCTTAAAAGGGGTAATTGCTGGAAAAGGAAAAGTTAAAACCCCAATCAAGACCAAATCAATGAGTGAATAAAAACCTCAAAATCAAACACTTCATTGGTGACAAGATCAAAACATGAGAAAAAAAGTTATCATAACATATTGAAACCATATTTAATTTAAAACAAGATTGGTGGGTTAAAACCTCTCCATTGGTATTCTTTAGATCCTCACTCACATGCATGTATCTGTTGCACCCCGGGCATCCATCCACCATACCACAAATATGTCCACATTTCCAACATACCACTATGCACGTGAGCACTCATAGGAACACCAAGGCCAAAACAGAGAAACATCAGTCTCCAAAAATAAATCATTCATACCACTTCTTTTAAAACAATCCATATATTAAACATGTAATTTCAAACAACCATTTTTTTTCAAAACCAAATTTTTTCAAACTATAATCACTCTCAGAAGTCACATAATTCCGAAAACATATCAAACGTGTCACTAGTGTTGGTGGGTGATGTGACCATATGGTTGGCGGCCATATTTTAATCACATCACTAACATAGAGAGTATTTTTAGACCATGCCCCTATCTCCACATGGCTTTCCAGACCGTGTGGATTAGAAGGACTATTAGCCCAATCTCCCTCTGTCGTATCCAAATCGCAAAACATTTACATAAAAAATCAAATAAACAAATTAAACCATACTTCCCATGGAAAATCGAGGATCAGAACGTGAAACAGTTCACGACGCTCTTCCCCCTCCTACCCCTCAAGTACAGACAATCCTACTACATATACCTTGACATCCCAAATAACAAAGGGCGCTCTGAAAAATGAGGTCCGCTAAGGGCTGACCTCCTCTGATACCATTTTTTCATGAACCAACCCGGGTTTACCCCGAACCAGTCACATGAGCCAGTCCGCGACATAGCCCGAGAGGCGTTCCCGATCCTCGTGGGCTAGAAAAAAGCGCTAGGGCATCCACAGAGGCTATGGGAATGATATCACCCAATATAAATAAATAATGCAGCAGAAATAAAATAGAGCAACGCAAAATATGTGAACTGAAAAAACGACCAAATAGGAACAAAAGAAAAATAAAACTAACTAAACACGACGTCTGAACTAACTCCGTGCGACCTCAGGTGTCACTCTCCAACTCAACTATCAAGCATCTCCCAAGGCAAGCGCAGTCAAGCTGTAGCCTGCACAAACACTAAAAACAGAAACAAACTATATGCATGAGTATTAAAACTCAATTGGATATACCGATATCTATTCCCAATGCACTACCTTTAAAACAAAAGAGACATCATTTCAAGTTTTAACTATAATTTATAAAAGTATGTTTATCTAGATATTTTACTTAAAAACAAAGTACGAATCATTTCCCTTAACCATTTCCATATTTGGGATCATTTCATTAGTGTCAATGGATTTTTAAAAAGGGAAAGTGATGTTTATATTCTCAAATTTGTACAAAGAGGATTGAACACTTTCATATGAAAACCATTTCTAGAAACCAAGTCAAACCAATTTATCACTTTTCAAGGGAAAACTATATACAAAAATTCAATGAGTAAGTACACAATGAGGGAAATGTAGAAATACATACAAGTACCAAATCATCACTGCAAGTAACTGAAGAGTCACAGACATGGGTGAACCTATGAGATCTAGAATAAACCAGAAGACACCAATACATGAGAAATAATCCTCGTTTACATGTCCCACACGATGAAATCAAAACGCTAAATACGCTTGGCCATCCTTTCTCAGGCATGCCGATGGAAAATACCATAATAATAAACCCAATATATCCACCTACTATGGGCCACTGGTCAGTAAAATAACCTACCAGTGAAACAATAATTCTTAGAATAATTTCTCAATATGCCAGATTCCCATGTCTCAAGTTTTAGGAAAGTGGGTGAGCCAATGATTCTAGCCGAGCATCTAATCACATACATATATATATAATAATAATGCACAAAAGGCATCACCCCGAGCCACTCCATGGGACAACCTCTTGCCTTTAAACTACTCAAGTACATGAGATCCTCTAAGCCCAACCTCCCAAACAATTAATTTCAACCAAGGCAGGGGAGTTATCCTAAGAGAGTTTTTATCAAAACATTATCATCGTTTTCCATAAATTTCCAAATGGGAATGAAATACATTTCACAATCACCACATTAAAAAGAACCAAAACGCTTGTTCATGCTTCAAAAGAAATCATTTATCATTAAAAATAGAACTATAATTGAAATTCTATGATTTATGTTTAAAAGCCAAACTGGCATTCATTCACTATTGTGTGTCCTCTCATCAAGAAAATGATTCAAGTTTCGTGTATAAAATAAATGACTCTTTTCACACCAAATAATCATTTAAAAATTAATTGTTTTATATTATCTCACATTTATTAAAATTAATAAAATATTTAATTTGAACAAATAGTGTGCGCAAACAGCAGGAAATAATGTAACTTAAATTTTAAAAAGCAGTGAAATGGGAACCTACCTCAGATACACGATGTGAAGACAACGCTTACACTGAATCAAGATGCGATCACAAGGAAACTTTGGAAACAATGCACGACGATGACGCTCGCTCGAAAATGCCCTGTGCGGGTCCAAAAATACTAATACAACCAATAAAAACCCACCATCAACTAAATCCCATAAACCAACAAGAGTAATTTGGTAATAATAATAATAATAATAATAATAATGAAAATAATTAGAATAAGAATAGTGATAATAACAATAATAATAATAATAATAACAATATTAATAATAATAACAATAATATTAATAATGATAATAATAATAACAATAATAACAATAATAATAATAATAATAACAATAATAATAATAACAATAACAATAACAATAAAAATAAAAATAATAATGATAATAATAGTGAAAAATAAAAATAAAAATAAAAATTATATAAACATTTCAAGAGGGGGTATGCGGGCGGCCGGGGTGTAGTGGCGAACTGAGAGGAGCTGAGGGTCCAGGTGTACGGGTCCTCCTAGGGGGTGTCGACTGCCATGCGAGGGAGCAGGAGGCCAAGCGGGACGGTGCAAGTGGGAGAGGAGTGTTTCTGTTGTGTGACGGGAAGCGCTGGAGGTGAAGCGCACAGGGCAGGGGCGCTGGATCGTGCTGGATGGGAGATGTAAAGGGTGACGGGCTGGGAATGGGAGAGCTGGCCGGGAGTTGCGGAAATAGGAGGTTGGGGCGCTTTTTGAGGTAGAGTGAGGCTGAGGGACGATCTGGGGGGTTGTGGCTGGTCGAAACACACATGGAAAGATATGCACTGCAATGGGGCCAAGGCAGGGACACTGGTAGTGCGGCAGTAGACAGAGGAGAGGGAGTCGAGGTGCTGGGCTTCAGGAGGAGAGGCGCTGGGGCAGGTTTCTTTTGAGAGGTCGACGGGTGGCGGAGGGCTGCTGGAAGGTGAAGCAGGTGTGCAAGGGAGGCCGAGGCGGCACTGCAGAGTCATGCGGGAAGGGGAGAAGATGAGAGAGGGGAGGCGGCCGGGAGGTGAGGGAGAAGAAGGGAAGTGGCGGTTTGGTGCAAGGGCTACGTGCGGAGGAGAAAAAAATGGGGTGCACACAAAACCTAAAGAAATGGTTAAAGAGAAAAAATAAAATTAAATTAAATTAAAATAAACTATATATATATATGGGGATAAACTCCTAATAGCTAAATATTAATTTATTTAATAATAATAATAAAAGTAATAATAGTAATAAATATTAAGGAAAAAACACATCTAAAAATAATAACACTACTATCCGAAACATTAACAACATCACTAATTAATTATTTATAACATAAAAATAATAATGATAATCATAATCATAATGATAGAAATAAAAATGATAAAAAATTATTCATATCTTCTTAATAGTAAAAATAAACAAAATTATTAATAGCTGCACAAATTTTTATTGAAAAATTTAGATATGCGCTTTAAATATAAAAACACTTTATTTCAATTGTCCAAAGAGAGAGAAATGCGCGGTTACGAAAGTGGAGCCATGTAGAGTTTCCAAAACACGTTCTTCTTGCATGCCCAGCATTGCCGCGTCAAAAGTGCAATTTTTAACAAAGAATCAAAGAAAAAATTTGTCAGCGACTCACCCTGGACCCCAGCAAAAATATTTAAGATTATGTAAATAAAAAAAATAAAACACACTCCTAGGTCTCAGTGTGACAAATACATCCTTGTCTAGATACGAGCAGGTAGAGGTGGCTCTGGCATAGATGTACCTAGGGGTAAAACCCAAAAACACCGCTTTGAGCTAAAATCGAATGGTAACTAGTGCATGACAATGGGCTTTGCTGCACTCTTGGTTACAAAACTCCTGGGGGATATACTTTGGAAAATTCACATTTTTTTACAAACCGATTTTAATTATTTTAATATAAGATGATAATAAATAACCTTGGTTAATTATAAGGTATTTTAGATTGAAAATAAAGTGCTATGATATTATCCAAATAATTTAATGACTCAGACTATGTTGTATTGTGTTAGTTAAAGGATTGATTCCAAGGATGTCAGAGTAACAATGAACATGATGTACAAGGTGGTCACAACAGTGAAAATGAGAAACAAAATGGAATGTTGATAGGAGTAAAAGATATCATGTTCACGCCGAATCAGTTTTCCAAAAATAAGATCCACACCATATATATTAACCAACTCCCGGACTCAAAAAATAAGAGAATGGTGGTGACTGATAAGAGCTCCAGCAGTGCAAGGCATGGAGAAAAGAAAACTCAATTACCATCATACAAGAAATGTGGAAGGAGACACCTAGGAAAGTGTCTCAATGGAATAAAGAAATGCTTCAGGTGCGGGAAATAAGGACATAAAGTAATGAATTTCTAAGGAAAAATGAAGAGTACTACGGAAGAAAATAAAAATGATCCCAATAATCTAATTACAGTCATTTTCTGTAAATGTAAGGGACCTTGGAATTACATGAGTCAATTCCCTATTCTATAGGATAACCTCTATGTCAAAGAAGAAACTATTTGGAAATAAATGGATGGAGAAATGTTTAAAAGTATTGGATTACTTTGGAAGGCAATTCTCTTGAATGTGTAACCATTTAGTTTGTTATGTGAAAATTCTATTTGAGAAATAATTATCTTTTCTTTTGTGGATATAGTTATAAAGAACCATTTGGGTATATATGATCCTTGAATTTGAGGAAATTACAGGATATTAATATTTGGGAAGAAAAATGTAATGTATGTGATAAAATTTGTTGTTAAATTATGTTATAGTTATTTTGAGTAACTTATCTCATTTTTGGAATGTTATAAAATATAGCTTTTGAAAAAGGACAACATGCAGACCGTGGGACAACCCATCACATCAGACAACGCTATGAGAATCGAACACACAACTAGCGTGCGATTGAGATTTGTCACCTACCACTGGACTACGTGAAGTCTCTGGTTAGTGTGACTTATTATTTTTAGTCAAATGATTCTATTGATCAATAAAAATTTGATTTGGGATATTATGTCTTATCAAATGGATATCATTAGTATAGGAAAATGATTTTGTGATTAAGTGATAAATGTTATTTTGGAAGATGTTCGCTCTATTTTCAACACTATATGCCTAAGGAAAATAAAATACTATGAGATTTTATTTGAAGAGTAATGCTAGATTCTTATCTATGTTTTTATTATGGTTTTATAGTTATTTGGGTTATTTATGGAAATTATTATCCTATCATAGAGAATATGTGATTCTTTTAATTACTTTTAATCATGTAACTTAAAGAGTAGTCGATGTTATTTGGAGATACAATTTAAAGTGGAAGACAATGTAATAAAATTATTCTTTGTTTTGGGTCTCAAAATTAGTTGGGATTATATTGATGGATTTTAAGGAGAATTGTTTATATAATGGTATTTATTGAACTTTGGGTATTGTTGGTTTAATTTTTGAAATTAATATTAGTATTTATTTCTCTAAAGGATTATCCTTTTGGGGAGATCATCTGATCTTGTACTACGAATTTTGGTTTTTGTTAATCTCTAAAGGGAAGGTAAATATATATATTTTATCCTTTGGGTATTATGTGATTCTCTAGAAGATGATTCTAGCACTTCAGTTGTGACAAATTCATCTTGAATACTCATCGTTTGAAAAAAAACATGAGTCGGTGGTAGAAATTTATTAAAGGATGAAACTCTACTTAAATAGTATGTATATATCTTTTTGTTCTTAGTAATTATCATTAATAAATTCTTCAACATTATGAAATGGAACTTAAAACAAAAAAACGTTATCTGTTTACTTTTCCTACTAGGATACTAATGACTGTTTATCGCATCACAAGTTTTTCGTTTTCTTGTTGTTAACATTCTCTTGATCATGTTTTCTATCACTCTCCACCAGAACCTGGCACTTAGTTTATCTTCCATATCCATGTTTTCATACATGGAATCCTAGTATGGGTTATCTCAGGTGACCTTTGTACTTATTTGTCTTTCTTTTAAAGAGGTAGTTTTATTGACTCTTTTTCAGATGTGGGACTTTCAATAAAGTTCCCAAGCCTAATTTTAAAATTTCAAGGATTCAATTTACAAAATTTTGGAAGAATGTAACACCCAAATATTTCATAGTAAGTTATTTTCTTTAAAGTAATTCAATAGCTTGCATGACACGCAACATCGAGTTTGAGCACACTACGACTTAACAAACTAGCCGTTCAAAAGCGATTATGAATATTATTAACTGAATTTAGAATTTTATATACTCCATATAATTTTTGAATTCATAAAATGTGTTTCTTAGAAATAATATAAAAACAAATTCATTTTTTCATATAAAAGAAGTATTTTTCAAAAAATTGAAAATTTACCACGTTTTAATGGAGAACCCTTTTTGAGAACAATATTTGAATCTTTTATATATCCAATTTAATGAAATTAAATTCTTCTATAGAATCGAGACATTAAAATTTATTTTGGATAAATGTTTGGTACTTTTCTGGTAACTATCATATTTAGATGAACACTGAAAAATACTAAATATTAATTGAAACCAACTTTTTTAATCGAAATAATTTATAGTGTTAAATTAGGTATTTGAGTGGTTTGGAAGTATAATTATATTATATTTTTATCATTTAATAAAATCTAGGTCATTATAAGTAATTTCACATTTAAATTTGACATAAACACAAGTCTATCTTTTGATAGTTTTTACTTTTTAAAAACTCGCTTTTCGGTTATGACAATTAGAAATAAATTTAAATTAATTAATGAAACTTCTAGGTTTGGAATTTGGTAAAATAGAAATCTTTTTTGAATTCTGAATATCAAAATTATCTTAGGGTAAATTTTTGTTATTTTTCTAAAAACATAAATTTTTTTATGAATTGGGAAAAACACTGTGTTATAGTTTAAAAGCGACTTTTTATTTAAATAGTTATTTATTTTATTTATACTTATTTTAATTCAAAAAATATATATAATACCTATATAAGTTCAATTTAATTCCTTGGTTTAATTTTATAAAATAATTATATGTTTATAATTTTATTGACCTTTTTACCGTCTTTTACCCACCTCCTATGAGTGTTTGCAAATTTGCATAAAACATTATTTTAGCACTTATGTGAGTTGAATTTCAAAAATCTGAGATACACAATTAATATCTGTAATTAAAATTTGGGTAAATAATATTAAAATAATTTTTGGTGAATAATAACTTTGGACTTTTATTTTCCACTGTTAAAAGTAAATAGGGAAGTTAAGGGTAAAAATGATATTATAATTACCCTAACACATGTCTTAATTCTATTGTATAAGTATAATTAGAACAAAAAAAACTTTAGGAATAAAATATTAACCTCTTTGGTCCACTTGCATTAGATTAGGACATTTATTATTATTTTATTTAAACAAGAGTTAAAAGAGTTGAATTCATAGTTTAATAACTAAACCATTTTTAATATAAGGTTACACAAAATATAAATTAGAATATAAATATTAATTAGAAAGATAAAAATTTTCATACATGATGGTATTTTATTTATAATATTTAGACATTAAATAATATAATTTATTTATCACATAATGATAATGTAGTAATTACATTATTAATGAAATATTAAAATAATTGATATTATAAATATTAAAATAAATGTAAATTGAGACTTATGTTGAATTCAACTAATTTTATAGGTTAATATGAAATTTTAAAGTGAGTTGAATAAATTTTATTCCAAGTGATAAAGTCTTTATGACTTTCAAAAAAAAAATCAAATACTAAATAGTGCCAAAATTGACATAATTGAGTTTTTCAGAAAAATATTATATTATTAATTGATATAATATTCATAAAATATATAAGGTTCAGAAAAAGGACATAGATAAGGTTATATAGGTTAATAATGAACCACATGGGGGTTTCCTGACATGTTTTAGTAAGTTTATTAACCATATAATATAAAAATACAAAGAGACATGGTTAATGTCAAACAATTTATCTAAGAGTTAAATCTAAAAGATAAGGTTAATATGATGACCTAACCTATATAAAACCTATTGGTTTAGAGTTTTTAGACTGAAACCCACATTTTATTTAAATAAATTATTTTGGAGCCATTAAAAATCGAAAATTATTTTATTATAAAATAATATTTCATGTTTTTTCTAAAGTGACCCTCACCCCTCTTATAAAAGGGCACTTACCCTTCTCTCAAATTCACACCTAAAAAGCCATTTTGATTAGACAAAAACTGACCAAATATCCTCCCAACATTCCTCCCTTCATACTTGAGGCATTCCTTTGGTCATAAAGTCATCCTACAGAGCCCTTTCGATCAAATCAAAAGGAAGAACCCAATGAAGAGATAAATATTTCATCACCTCTTTGAAGTTCTTTTCTTCTTCTACTTCATCTTTCATTATTTTTTCTACTATAAAATAATAACTCCAATATCTTCTATATAATTTTATGTTATTATAAAAATGGTATAACCATATTAATTATTCTATCGATCCTATAAATGACAAAGTCACCATACGTGTGTACGTATGGATTATTGTCTCCACGTCGTGGTGTAGTTTGTTATTCAAACACTTCATTATTTGGATGGGTATAATAACGAGTATAATTGATGTAAATAATAAATATAAAATGGTAATTATTCATTATATATTATATAACATCCAATTACATACGATTAATTCATCAATTTAATGATATTGTCGCTCATGCGTATATATGGATTACCATCTCCACGAAGGCGATGAGATTCATTTTCCATCGTAATAAGTCAAGAATAATTTTCATTTTATGATTAAAAATAATGTTTATTAACATAATATAATTCTATATATGAATCAAATACATCCTATCAAAAAAAACATGGCTTACATAACCAAGCATATAAAGAAAAATGAATCAATTAACACCTGAAACGATGATACTACTAAAATATTATTAACCAAGCAATATTAGAGGATCATATAAGATTTAATATTTATTTATATAGTTCTTGTATAATTTAATAACAATGATTTAACTATTATACTGGAGGTTAACGTACCCTCGACTAAGGAATAGTAAAAGGTAAGGGTTTTTAATCTCACTTTTATTCCCCTAAGATTCATGCTATAATTTCCACTGCTACCTTTTGTGTGGTGTATGTACTGCTCATTATTTTATTGATTTTGTAATATAATTTAATTTATGGGTATTTATATTATCATTGGATGATCCTTATTTCATGGTGTTTATGTTTTGTAAGTTACCAAATCAGTAAGGGAATTTCAAATTTCAATTTCCACTGATTCGGTTTTACGCAAACTTTATTGATTATTTTAGCCCAAGATTATGTGTGAAATCAATATTTATTTACGTATGTAGTAATTTCCACTCCCCTTTGTGTGGATATAATTTTTATACACATAATCATTCCATTGATAAATTCTCAAGTCATCGATATAAACTTTTTAAGAGTAATTTTAACTCAATTTATATTCATTGAATTAAACATCCAAGTCATTGGTGTAGTTTTTTCAAGAATATGTTTGAATTTCCTCTGATTAGTTTAAACTAAATATCCAATCATATTGATTTTATTTACATTTGTCACACATAATTATGTCATTTATTTATCCTCAACCTAAGTATACGGTCTTTATAATGGAATTCATCTCATCTTACATTCTATTGAGACTTCTTTGTTGTTACGTGCCAATTCACTTTTATTTGGTGTATATACTGTAAGTTGACATACTATATAATGAATAACTTTATTCTCATGATATTATAAAGGTTTAATTACCTCAATTATTTTTATTCAAGTGTCTCTCATTTGGTTAGGAACTCTAACTAAAATATCATTTTAAATGTTTTAAAAATTTATTCTTCTAAATCTTTCTCATTAATGTCCATGTTTTAAAAATGTTTTTAAGGTTTTATTTATATGGACATTAATGTTTTTAAATTAAAATTCATTTTAAAAGTTTCAATGTCATATGGGACACTCTTATTCAAAAATCTATTTTAAATGGCTTCTTGATAAATAGTGAGACTTTTAAATGTTTTAAAGAAAAAGGGGGATATTTATATCAAATAGTTTTGATGATTATTTTAATCTATGTAAATATCCTTCATTATTCTCGATTGAGGTTGATTTATTATAATAAAATATTCCATATTGTATTGAATTATTTATGTTTGATTGTGGATGTGTTATTTTTATACCATTCATGGTTTACAGATAATGTATTGACAGTTCGTATGCTATTTTTAATACGAATGTTTATGTTATGTTTAATCCTTTTCGTATGAGGAATGAAATGGACATAGTAAGTGATGGGTGGAGCCTGCTATAGCTCCTCGATGCATCTGTAGGTCTCATGAGACAAACTAGTGTCTTGGCACAGGGCCTGGACAAAATCTTATTTGTAGTCTTGGCACAAGGCCTTGACTATGTGGTTGCGAAGTCTGGAATTATGCATTCCATCATTATGAAGTTGAATATTGATAATAAATGCGATTATTAGACTAGTAGAATATCCATGTGGATAATTAAATTGCATTATTTTATTTATCTTTTCCATATTATTCTGAAATTTATGTTTAAAAGGATTTTGGTCTTGTCTTATACGTTGCCTTAAATTTTTATTCTTATTTATGACTGTTTCTGAAATATTGTTATCCTTACTAAGCATCTGATCTCACCCCTTTCTTATAATTTATTTTTTCCTAAGTTGAAAAGAAGAATATTATGATTGATCATTAGGAAGAGGCTAAGGAATATAAGAGTGTTCAAAGGGGACACAATGTTGTTGATGTTTTTATTTAATGATCTAATGTAAAACTTAAGTATTCATCTAGTACATCCAAGGCTACTAAATTGAACGGTATTTCCATACATGATTCCTTGTATCATGACGATGTTATGTAATAATGCACCGATTTTGGGTTAATGGGGTTGGGGCATTATAATAAATATATATAATAGTATAAATAAATTACTAATATTATACTAATATCAGTGCTAAAAAAGTGTTGACAAAGATTCCCCTTTATCATCACTAAAAACGCGTTGATAAAATGTGTCTTTATCAATGATAGAATTTTCAAATGGATAAAACATGGTTTATGAGCGATTCTTTGGCACTGATAAAGGTGAATCACTATCATCCCTAAAAAACACTAATAATGATTAGTTTTATCATCACATTCTATATTAACGCTAATAAAAGGATTACACATTCTTCAAAAAGAACCCTAATAGAGTCTCTCTCCTATGGCCTTCATGTTTTCTTGGAAGTGTAGTTTTTCCACTACCCCTCTCCCCGCCATCTCTCCCTACCATCATCATCGTCGTCATCATCGCTCCTTGCTGACATCACTCCCAACCGAACCCTCACCACTCTGATGTATGCCACTTTTTCATAAGATTTCCTTCATTTGGGTTAGATATTTCAACATTCCCTAGACCTATTTCACTTATTAATGAACCATGGGATGCATTAAAAATTTATAAATTGTAAATTGTGTATCAAGAGGAACACTCTGGGCAGGGGAGAGGGTGAGCACCTTGGTGTGTCGTGGCCATTGGATTGCACTCGTCAGTGGCTAGGTTATGGCTGAGTCACGGGGTGAGATGATTTTTTTGGTATATACTTTTTATTTTAGATTTTTTGATTTTATATGGATAGTGGTGGTATTTTTGTGGTATAATGGTTTATAAATGATGGGGTTTCTCATCATATTTTGGTTACATGTTTTGTTTCGTCTATCCTGATGTTTCTTCATACAAAGTCTAAAGATGATTTCATTAATGGTTGTTTTTCAATAATTTTTTTGTTTGGATATTCTTATAATTCCATGTATGTATGAATATGTTTAAATTCAGAAGGTGAATGTGATAATTAATTTAGTGGGTGATTTATTTTAAAAACCAGTATTCAAAAGGGTTGTATAGAGGTTTGGAAACCATAAAAGGATGTCTTGTCGACATTCTATGGGAGTGTTGGGATGTGTATTAGTTTACATGGGCTGTCATGGTTAAATGAGTACAGTGATCAAGATAATGGAACAAAAAAACAGTCATTGATTCCAAGTGTTATCAATTTATTTTGGTCAACATAATAATTGCACATAGAACGTGATGGATGAACAAATAAAACAGAAGGAATTATTTACAGGCTAAATCATGGATATTTTTTCTTGTGGAATTCAACTTTTTTAATTTACATAAAATTATTCCTTTTCAAATTATTTAGAGGGAATAAAAATAAAATAGTCAAAGAGTATTGGGGGAATAATGGGGCATGCATATTAGACATGAATCATTAAAAGAAGAATAATTAAACAACTATAATAAATGTTCTAAATTTATAATAAATTATTTCCCATGGTGTAATTTATAAAATAAGATATAATTGTTAAATAATATCCTTTGAATATGGTTCCCTACCAACATTCTATTATTTTTATGGTTGTGTCATGCATTCAGTAAATATAAGTAGAGTTAAGTTGGCTAATGTGGATAGAAGAATCCTATTGTAATGTGGACCTTGGTTCCAATCTAAGGAAATATGTTTTATTATTATTTATAATATATAAGAAATCACAAAATTTAAAGAATTTATACGGGATGTATGCAGCAAAGGCCAATTGGAATTGTAATATTCTTGATGTGTCAATTCTAGGGTCTCCTGTAATATTTTAGAAGTTTAGTAATTCTAAACAGAATATCTGACAACACTATACATTCAAGGAAAACTAATGAAGAAGATGATATGATGGTTTACCTTGGTTATTTTATAATCATAATGAACTATTTAGACTATATATACAAACTAACATAAGTGATATTTTTAATAAAATGGTAAAAGTATTTCCTCACTTAAAAGATAAATTGAACATTAAATCTATTACAACTAAAATAAAACATTCAATTACCTACAGAAGGATTAGTCGAGAATTTAATATGGAGATAGCTAAAATATTTCCAAATTAATGATATATTTGGATAAAGTGTTGTTTGATGAAAATATTTGAACTAAAAAATTGGTGAAATAATTTTTGTAACTGATGCATTATGATATTATTATTGTACATATTGTTGTATATTGACTCCACTATGATGCCTAGATATCCTAAATTGTAATTTTCAGGGTCATGAAAACCCCTAAGTGTTTTAGATTCTAAATTATTAGAGTGTTAAACATTTCTCAAATATATATATGGTCTTCATGTTTTGGAATAGGAAAAAAAACAAGGGCCTAACATTTTTCAAGATCAATATTCAATTCCCAGATTCATTTTTTGTGGATTGGTGTTCCCATGCAGTTGGATTTAGATTGTTATGTTAAAATTATTGCAACATTTCTATTCAAAATTATGTCAAAATATCCATTAAAAATTGTTCATTTTATATTAATCTAACCACTTTATGATCCACTTATGTATCCTCCCTTGCTATGAATTCCATATCTCTCATCCTTTTGTTTCCTCTTACCATAGGGAACCATATAGAAGATTGTTTTTAGAAGGAATACTTACCTACAAATATTTAAATTTCCTCCTTTGATTTCATAAATTTAAATTTTATATATTATAATTTTATACATTTTTAAAATTATAAAACTATATTCTTCTACAAATTATGTATACTTTTATAACATATATGTACTTTTATAAAGTTTTATAAATTTATACACATTTATAAATTATGTATATTTATTTAAAATATATATAATTTTATAAATAATATACAATTTTATACTTCTATATAAATCTATAATTTATTTACTATTATAAATATATATAAATTTTAAATTTGAATTTTTATACCTATTAATGTTTTTTATTTATCAATAGTTTAATTCTTTTATACTTTCATAAGTCCAATTTTAGTGTTAAAAATATTTAAAAAAATATAATAATTTTTTTTTAATTTCTGAAACCATTATTACGTTCCTTATCTATATTTTTTATTATGAAAATGTTTTTCAGATAATATAGCTTTTATTTTTTTTCAATTATTATATTCAATATCCATATATCATTTGTTTTTTATAATGTAAATGTGATTATTTAATTCATTTATAATCATACAAAAAAAGTTTTCATCATTAAAAAAATGAAGTGAAAAATAGTTTTCAAAAGGAAAATCTCCTCCATTGTATTTATAAATTTCCTTCAATAAGTTTTTTTTGATCATGTGGGATGATAAACCATTTTTCAAAATTTTAATTTTATTTCAAGAAATTCATGATATCCATATTTATTTGAACATATTTTAGCTATTTGTTTTGTTAAATTTTAATATTTATGAATCAAATAGGATTGATATGAATATATAATGGATGGATTCAAATATTATAACAAATTAGTATAATGGTGGGGTGAGAGTGTTCTTCATGTTCTCAAAAGATCATGCATATGACCCTTCTCAAATCCTTGGTTTTGTTTAAGTTGTTGTTATTAACGACTAATTAGTCCAGAGGAGTTGGATGGACACTTGATCTTTCTTGGAATTGATCAAAGTTATAAATGGTGGAATGAACATTTGGAAAATAAAATGTTGCTAGTAATTGGGACAAAACTATGTTTTATGGATCAAATGATATGATTACAATTATGGACAATTAAGAAGACCATATCGAGGATGTGATTACAGGTTTGAATGATATTGATGATAATATTGAGGAAATTAAAATGATGTTTGAAGATTAACTTTTTTATTCTTTAAAATTCTTTGAGATGTTAAGGAGCTGTGAAAATACATCATTGTATATTGGTTTCAAAAATATACATCATTTTAGCCATGTTGAAGCTATATAATTTATAAAATGGGAATTAATGGAGTGATTCCAATTTTAGTGAACTACTTTATCTCTTGAATGATCTGCTCCCAAAAGATAATGATCTCCCAATCTGAACATATGATAATAAATGAATTCTATGTTAAATGGGTATGAACTCTAAAAGAATACATGCCTACCAAAATGATTGTATACTATTTCTCAAGGACCAAAAACAACTTAAATAATTCCCAAAGTGTGGTGCTTCTCGATACAAGAAAGATGGATCATGTATAATAAAATTTGTATGGTACATTTTATTAATTACCAGGTTTAGAGGCTTGTATTTATGTTAGGAGACTTTAAGGCAGTTGATGTAGAATGCAGATACAATAAATAATGATGGGAAACATCATCACCCCCTAGACTCTCCTCAGTGGAAGATAATTGATCATGAGTTTCTAGAATTTGGAGATGAGTCAATAAACCATCATCTTGTGTTATCTACAAATGGAGTGAATCCTTTTGGTTTTTAAAGTATAACTCCCAATACATGTGATGTTATATTGTAAAATTATATCATTCCATCATGGTTATTCCTGAAATAAAAATACATCGTGTTTTTTATGCGAATATCCATACCAAAAAACAATTATGTAATGATATTGATGTTTATTTGTGTGCATTGATCAAATATTATTAATTATTATTGGATTCAGTTATTACATTGTTTGATTATTACATAAATGATGATTTCAAATTGAGAGACATGTGGTACGGGATGATAAATTTATTTCATGCTTATGGAAATTTTTCAGGATATATCATCATTAAAGGAAATCATGGATGTCCCATTTAGGAACAAGGTACATAGTCAATTAGGTTGAAACATTCTTAGAAGAATGTGTTTCTAGAACATCAAATATTTCTACCCTCAGGACATAAGTACCGATATTGGAATATGAGAAGATTTGGTGCCACTGAAGGGTGAAAGATGAACCATTCTTCCTCCCGTATATTACACTGTTTCTAGGAATAATAGATATTTGTTTTACAACTTCATAAATGATGTAAAGGTTCTTTAGGCGTATTCATAGAATATCAAGAATATTATATCAATAATTGGATTAAAGTTAAATGGTATAAAATCACATGAATGACATGTTTTGATGAAAGATCTAATTCCTATAGCTATATGTTTCATTCTTTCAAAGTATCTCTTTCATAAATTAACCATTCTCTATTTCTTTTTCAAATATATATACAAATATTTTATAGACCCATATAAATTTAGGACTATGGAATGGAATTTATTTCATACTATATGAATTAGAAATGTTCTTACCACTAGTATTCTTTGAAATTATTGTTCAATTAATGTTTTACATAGTGAGGTTGATTTGACTATGTAGTCACGTACATTATCGATGGATGTACCCCATTGAGTGGTATATAAATATTTTGAAAGGATATTTCAAAAGTCAAAGTCATCTAATGGATTGTATTGTGAAGTGATAAATTCTTGAGGAAGCCATTGAATTTTCTATCGACTTTTTTCCTGGTATGGAAGGAATTATTCTATCGAAATCTTATCACACTTGGTGGATTGTGGGTTGACTGAGCTGTCATGACATGTCAAATTGATTATGATTTTAAAACTGATTTATAGTCTAGGAATGACCCTAGGTTTTCTCTCAATGAGCATTGATAGGTTTTGAGTAAGTATTGTTAATAAGAATTACTAAAAGTGGGGGGGAGGTTAGGAAAATAGATTTAAGTAAATTACTCAGTTAAAGAGTTAAATAGTTGGTAAATAAAGGTGGTGTATTAATAATTATGAGAGAATAAGATCATTTCAAGTTCACTTCACATCTTGGATAGTTCATTTTTCTGAAAATTTAACATGGTTTTGTATAATTCTTTGGTTGAAGGCTTTCAAGATCTTGACTCACCTCTTGCCTCTTCAAATGATTCTTAAAGAACCACCCCTTGGCACAAAAAACGTGTTGGAAAGATTTAGTTATATAATATATAATAAGAGGTCTACCAAAGAATACTTAAATCTTATGTATGTGTGAGATAAATAGGATTATTGTGTTGTCAAATCGGATCAACCCAATATTCCCTCTTGAAATCTTAACCCAATCAGTGTTGAAATTAAAAGTGCCCCACTTAATTATATCAAATGAAATGTAATCAGCGGTAAGTATGACAAGAAACAAAATAAGTGAAATATTCAAGACACAAATTATACAAAACAATTATAATAACATGTGATGTAACTCCCTCCCAAGTTTGTGTAGCTCCCTCAAAATGATCATCTACCGTTTAGCTCGCCATCGAGAGGAGGAGGAGGCTAGGGTGGAACTCCCTCTTCATCCTTGATTCCCCTATGAGGATAGGGGCCTCTAGAACTACATGGATGATTAATGGACTTATTTGGGTCTCCAAAATACCAGATATTTTTTTCCTGGACGAACTTACAAATGAGGAGCCCAAGGTGCCATTTTATAGGAAAATGGGAAGGTGGTTTTGAGCACACAGAATTCTTAAAACCATTTGTCACATGTGTTTTGACATTCAGACAACATTATCTTGATTTGGATAAAATAAAAATGTTTTATTATCACCTCTTGGATGTCTCCACCTAACGTTTTTCATAAATTGGACACCTATAACATGAGATATGGACATATCACAACACACCAATTTTGACTTCATGCAGATTCGGTGTACTGGACAGATCAGGTCGGTTGGGACAATATATGGCCGAATGAGTATTGGATTCCTTCATAAGAAATGTATCCCAACAAAATTAAGACCATACAACAAAATATAAGCCCAATTGGTTGCACGGTCTTGTATAAGTGTGTGGATTAATCCACTGGTGTGCTGGGATCCTATGCACTTTGGCCCATTTTCCTTGGACTTCATCATGGGTCCTCCAAATCACATTCACCTTCAATGAAATTGCCAAAACAAGTAACATTGGAATTTTTAATAGTGATAAAAAATATTTACTCAAACATGAATTTCATTTTGTTATTATATTTTTAATTTACAATAAAAATTCATTTTAATACAATGGTGTAAGGGAGAAAATGACACAGTGAATCATGGTACGATCATGGGTAAAGGAGTTCGTAGAAGAGATGTTTTCACAAAAAATATAAAACATCTCTGCAAAGACCACCTTTATGTTTTTCATCATAGTTTTTATGCTTCCCCATATCTTTAAACACACAAAAAAAATCTTAGCAATTTGAATCCATCAAGGGATAAAACATGTATATCAAATACACATAATAAACATTTTGTATGATGGTTTTGAGAACATAATTTTAAGGAGTCAAATGAAAATATGGATTCAATTTCAAAATGACTTTGATGTCTAGCATGTGGAACAAATATGTATGTATTATATTATAATGGTTATGTAATTAATGGATATATTTTCAATAAAAATGATCATTATTAAGTTAGTACCAAGAAAAATAGTGTAGTTACACTTGTGTCTTAAGCGATGAATGTTCCTAGTACCAAGGAAAGAAATCCAATTTATATGAATATGTCATACTTTGGAATCATTAAAAAAATTTGGAGATGTAGTATACAACATACCAAGTTCCTATTTTTTAAATCAAGTGGGTTGATTACAAAAGTTATCTTAAAATAAATGAATTGGGATTCGTGAAAGTGGATTTTAGTAAGGAAAGTTACAAAGACAACCCATTTATAATGGCATCACAAGTAGTACAAGTATTTTATGTTCTAGATCATGCAAACTAAATGTTGTCAGTTATTATGTTATCGAACAAAACAACTGAAGGTTCGGATAAAAATTCAACTAAAGATAAACCTTTCATTTGGACATCACAATAATTTCATGATGTCCACAATGTATATGGGTGTTTGTATATCAGAGGAGACCACAATGAAAGGATTTGGATACTCTATTGAGTGTTCAAATCCCTTCATCCTTTTAAAAAAAATCCAGTAATCAGGTTATATTTTTTTTTTCTAATATGCATTGTGTTACCTCTTGTTATTATCTATTCAATGCTTAATTTATGTATTATAAACTAAATGTTAAATCACCTCTATAGATAATGAACTGCGCACATATCAGTGCTCCAAATACTAAGGATCAACATGTTTGTCAACATTTTTCTGCTCCTAGTGTAGAAAAAAATGACCTTCTGCATGTTCATGTTCTTTAAATACTAAGGAACTAATAGGATCCACAACCTACTATTTTTCCAAGTGCAGAGGAACAATGACCTTACACACGTTCTAGTGCTCCCAATCTTAAGGAACAATAGGTTTATCAACATTATGCTTCTCCCAGTGTACAAGAACAATGACCTTATGAACATGTCAATGCTACCAATCTAGTGGAACAATATATTTATGATTTTTAATATGAGAAAATGGTATGCGGGGAAGATCCGATACTGCAGAAAAAGTAGGAGAGATATAGCTTGATGGTGTTATGAAAAATTATAAAGGTGAAAAGAATAAGAATCAAATTCGAGGCCAGATAGAATGCATGTGGCCAGTATGTTAACCCCCAACAAGGCCATGTTCAATTGTTACATTGGTCTCATAACTCAAAAAACGCATTCTGATTGATGTATATTTGGGGAACCATGTTTTAATAATGCTTAAGTCACATATTTTGGAAGAGATTATGGTAAAATTATGATATCCTTTCATTATTTTACAAAAAAAATAAAATAATGAACCATTGACTCACTGTTCATATTCCCTTATAGAGTGTATTTATAGTAGATGTATCCCACATTAAATATTTATTATTTTTCTATAATGATTCAAAGGGTATTTTAAAAAAATATAACAAGATTTCATATAAAAAATGTTGAAGTGAAAATAAACCCTCACCCACCACTTATGTACGTACACCTGATATGCCAAGAAGTGCGAGATGAATTTACTGGTCATCATACAAATATGTATTTTCATAAACATTTTGGATGGGAATTTTTTTTAAAATACTTCTATCCATAACATTTATTGATATTTTTTTTATTAAACATAAACTGAGTGATGAAAATAAGGAACATGCTTCAAAACCAATGCACCCCTACCATAATGCAAGGATGGGGTACACGTCACTTTAAAAAATTTGGTACATATTTTAAATCTATCATAATACTTTTATGTGACATGAAACAATTATGTAATTATGTTCCTCTGTTTATATGTTGAATGATGAATCCAAATCCAAATCCAAAGTTTCTTCCATCCCATGTCATGTGATATGGAAAGTGGAATGTGTAAATAAATATGGGATACCAATAGATGAAAACACACAAAATTGTGGGAAACATGTGTAATTAAGACATAAATATTTTTTATTAAATCCCAATTATATAAAAATTATTTCTTATTTTCCTATATTTTATATTCAACTTATTCATAGAACCTACAATCGATGGCATTGAAGGGGTTGGTTTTGGGGTTCCCCACCACTGAACATATTTTGAGAGAAAACACAAAAGGAGGATAAAGATGAAGAAATAGAAGGGATGAATGCTAGATTAGATTCCTTTGAAGAAAAATTTCATTAGTAGAATGATTTATTAAAAGCTATTATAAGGGGGAGAAAAGATAAGAACCAACTGAAGAACAACTGTTGTGTAAAGATGCCCCACATCCAACATCTTTGAGGTAAGCCATTCATCTAAAATAGGAGTCACAGTTGACGTAATAAATTTTCTAATAATTGTTTCTATGAGTTGATAATCTGATAGACACTGATACCTTTTTTATACTGATATTATATAGGGTTCAAATGACAATGATTTATATCCATCAACTCCCAATCATCACCATGTTGTGAGGGTTACCGTGTTCAATATCCAAGACAACAGTCTACACAATAGACCACTTCCAACAGGTCATGTGAGATTTGGGATAATCATAGCACATAAGCTGAGCACCAAGATACCTGCTCAACATGATGACACAAATATTCATACAGTTGACCAAACTATAGGATCATTCATATCATGGTCATTAGGTCTTTAAAAAAACAAGTTGAAAAGGATTTATTTATTTCTAATTTCTTTTTATGCTAATCCTTTAAAAATTAAACAAAAATTGTCTAAACCGAATATTTTTATTATAGAAGGACTGAGGGAGGGTGTGAAATGAAAGGTCTACTGAAAACCATCTAAATGATCAATCAAAATATCAAAAATATATTTCCAAAACACCTTTACCTCACCCACACTACCACAAAAACAGTTTTTCACAGCGCCCCCCTTTATCAGCGCTAACGAAAAAGCGCTGATAAAGGGGGGTCCCTTTATCAGAGCTCAAAAAAGTGATGATAAAGGGCCTTCCCTTTATCAGCGCTTTGTTAGCGCTGATAAAGGGCCCCCCTTTATCAGCGCTTGCTTAGTAGCACTGATAAACAGGGGCCTTTATCAGCGCTTTTTTAGCGCTGATAAAGGGTCGACTTCAAAAAAAATATTAATATATAAATATAGTTATATTGTTATATAAATATAATATATAAATTTTAAATATATTTTAGATAACTATAAATGTACATTTACACTTATTATACTTAATATATAAGATATTTAGTGAAAATGACTTCTTAAAAAATTAAAAAAAATATTTTTAATTGATATTTTGATAATCATTATGGAGTAATAGTCATTTAATAACAATTTGAGGACTAAAGAAATTAAAAAAATTAAAAAAAGATCCAAAATATGTTGAAAATGCAACTCAAACTTCAAACGGCCATAACTTTTGATCCGGGTGTCCATTTGAGCTCTACCACATATCAGATCGAAGCTTGCGACGAGCTCTACGTCGCTCTAACTCTGTAGGACCCCAGTCAAGCGTTTTTCGAGGCCAAAAGAGGCACAGAAGGCCTCCAAAACTGAGTTTTTTGTCGGGGTACCCAGATTTTTAACATTTTGTGGATTTTCAAACTCGTTTAAGGGTGTATTGTTGGCTTTTCATGGTGGGGACTAAATTTATTCCAAGGTATTACATTCATATTGATATTATGTCTTTGAAATTTCAACCTTTTTTATAATGAACTGCTATTTATAATCAAATATATAACTATATGTATATATTTTTTATATATTTGCACCTAAAAATTAAATTTTTTAAATAAATAATTAAACATATTTACATATAAAATATATTAACTTTATCTAAATAATAACTAATATCCATTTTATTTAAAATACCAATATATGAATATTTATATACCTATATATTAATCTAACTATATATATATATATATTAATCTAGCTATATATATATTAATCTAATAACTATATATATATTAATATAACTACATATATATATATTAGTATTACTATAAATATATATATTAATATCACCATAAATATATATATTAATATCACTATATATATATTAATATAACTATATAAATATATATTCATATAACTATATATATGTTAATATAACTATATATATGTTAATATAACTATATATATGTTAATATAACTATATATATGTTAATATAACTATATATATGTTAATATAACTATATATTAATATAAATATATATTACTATACGAATAAATATAACTAAATATATATATATACATATAGATATAGATATATATTAATACCACTATATATATATATTAATATTACTATATATATAATAATATAACTATATATATATTAATATAAATATATATTACTATACGAATAAATATAACTAAATATATAAATATATATATATAGATATATCATGAATTGGAAAGCAAATCAAAATAGAGTAGTGGTAAGGGCTTAGGCGCGCAGGGGGGAGGTCTCGAGTTCAAATCCTGGTGGAGGCAGGGGTGCGCGCGCATGGGGAATATTGGAGCAAGCGCTGTTAAAGGGTGGAGGGGGGTGCGTGGTGTGCGTGGGGTGTTGTATAAGGGCATAAAAGCACTGTAAAAGGGGGGGGGGGGGTTCAAGCGCTATAAAAGCCCCACCCCCAATTGGCAGTATTTTTTAATTTTTTTAATTTTTTTTATATTTTTTTAAATTTTTTTAAATTTTTTTAACTTTTATCAGCGCTTTTTTAAAAGCGCTGATAAAAGGGTCCTTTATCAGTGCTAAAACAAGAGCGCTGGTAAAGGAAGCGCTGATATAGGACCCCTTTATCAGTGCTAAAAAAAGCGCTGATAAAGGGGTACTTTTATCAGCGCTTTTTTTAGCGCTGATAAAGGGGTCGTATATCAGCGCTTTTCGGAGTGCTGATAAAGGGGACCCCCCCTTTATCTACGCTGGCTTTATCAGCGCTTTTATAGCACTGATAAAGGCCATTTTTAGCGCTGATAAAGGACGTGTTTGTAGTAGTGCCATTCAATATCTGTATTTACTAACATTAAAGGTTCACGCGGATAAAAATTTGCAAATGGTACATATCACATTGTTTATATTGAAGAAAAAAAAATATATAGAGGATTCTGCATACTACATTTTTCTTGAGAATGTAAATGAAATAATCCACTATGAATGGACTGTAGGAACAGTTAAAAATATATACATGAGGTATGTTTTCATGATTTATTTTTCCAATAGCTGATATACTATGTTAATTACGACTAAATAAATTGTATACTTTTTGTATGAGTATATATCAACTCCCATTTAATAGATCACCCAAGGAAAATAAATTTGGACTCATTAGTACTCACATCACTTCTACAGAATAAAAATAAATAGATCTGAAAAAAAAAGAATGATACTGTGATAAAACATGCCAAATTGATTGAAAGAAAACTTTTTGATGATAGACTCTTCTTAATACCAACATTGTAGGGGTAAAACTATAAAATTTAATCTTATCATATATATATATTCATTTCTTTCATTACTTATTCCATTTTATATTTTTAGGTAACATTGGATTCTCGTTACAGGGAATTTAGATATTCCAAACATTTAATTCCTAGATTCACTAAAAGGATACCCAAAAAACCGACCACACAAGATGAATTGTTTCAATTTATAATACACTACATCGAATGTTTTAGAACTAAACATCAATTTATATATTTTATATTATGTTTTAATGAGAATTATATTTTGATAGGGCAGTTTAAATATATGATTATAAGCATTGCATGGGGATAGACAATGCGCACAAGTATCCTAAAAAAGTTCTAAAACTGGACAAGTATTAATGTAAATATAATAAGTTTTCTCTATCCAAACACATATCAAAACAAATTAAAAATATTTCTCAATGTTTCTACAAGTTTATAAATAAAAAAATGGAAATGAATGTGGTTATTATATTTTTAAACCTATGAGAGAGATCATATTTCATCAATAAACTAGTATCCCAAAAAATATATTTTCCGAGATAATTACTATTTCACTTAAAATATTTATTAATACATTATGTATTTATATTTTCCAGTACTATTATGACTACTAAAAAAATAAGATTCCTAAGATGATGTTGATTTTTTTAGGAATGAATGGGAAACATACCTGATGATATAATGTAAAAAAATAACATGAATAGGTAACTTCTATAGAATTAAGGGATTCTTTCATATTAATTTTTAATTTATTTATTTTTCATCTTACTCACTTAAGAATAGTTTTCTTATATAGGTGGATTACTTTGTTTGAGTTAGTGTAGTTTGTTCGAAGCTACTTATGCTCGTTCGAGACTGAAATAGAGATAATGAAAATAAGGAAATTGGTAGAGAATTTATACAATCATTATGAAATGGGGAGTTACTAATACTTATTTTATTTTATTTTTTATCGTATGACTCAATGTGTCTTTCATCAATTTAAAATTTATCTTTTTATTCAACAATTTTTACTCACTAAAATGTGACAAAACACACTCAGATTTTCTTGATAATTTTGGAAGACAATTACTAAGTCATTTATGATGTTAGTAAATTAGTCTCACATCAAAACAACATATGATGTGACTGGTATGGTTCAAAGTGTGTGTTTCCATTTTAAAATGAAATTAAAAAAACACATGTGACATAATCAACACTGAGAAAATGCATACGTATTTTTTTGAAACATTAGCAAAATGATCCATAATTCATTTCTAGAATGTAGTAATTAACCACACCTGAATCTAATGCACGATTTCACTGGTATGACTCAAATTGTTCATTATCAGTTTAAAATTAACATTTTAGTTCAAAACATGTTAGTCACTAAATTTTTAGAAGACATGATCATATTTTCTTGATAATTTATGACAATGATTCATATTTCATTTTTGATGTACATGAAGCAACATCATATGAAAATGACACACGATGTGACTGGTATGAGTCAATGTGTTTGTTTTAGGTTCAACTGAAATTTTAATAAAAATTTTAAGAAAATAAAAACTGAGCAAATACATTCAGATTGTTTTTATACTCTAGGAAAATGATCCATATGTCATTTTTTATGTGTCAAAATTATCCACAATTTAATCTAATGTACAGTGTGACTGGTATAATTCTAAATGTGTCTACTTAGATAAAATATAAATTAATTTTAGTAAATGGAACATGTGACATACTTAAAACCAAGAAAATACATTTGTATTGTTTTAACACTATAGGAAGATGATTTATAATTCATTTATAATGTGTAGTAATCAACTTCACCTCAATCAGATGAACGGTGTGACCCATATAACTGTAAGTGAGTCTTTTAATTTAAATTTTTCATGAAATTTAGTAAAAATAAAATGTGGCATACTAAAACCCTAGAAAAAACATTATTATTGTTTATATATTTTAATAATATGATCCATAAGTAATTTTTGACATGTAGAAATTAGACACTCCTCAATATGATGCACAATATTACCGGTATAATTCCATGTCTGGATATTTATTTAAAATTGATATTAATTTTTTTTTAAAAGAACAAGATGTATTCTAAAGAAAAATATAATGTATTCATATTGTTTTGATACTTTTGTAAAATAATTCATAAGCTATTTCAAACATGTAGGAATCAACTACCCATCAATCCAACGCACCATGTGACCCGTAAAACTCAAATTGGATCTTTATTTAAAATTGAAATCAATTTTATTAAAATGAACTAGTGAAATAATAAATACTGAAAAATGAATTCATATTGTTTTGATAATTTATGAAAAAGATCCATAAGCCCTTTTTTATGTGTATATTTCAGCCAAACCTCAATTTGATGCATAGTGTGATTGGAATGACTCTAAATGTGTCTTCTTATTTAAAATTGAAATTAATTTTAGTAAAGGAAATATGTGACATACTAAATACTGATTAAACACATTTTTATTATTGTGATAATTTAAGAAAACGACCCATTAGTCATTTGTGACGTGTAGGAATCAACAACACCTCAATACAATGCATGGTGTCTCCAGCAAAATGGAAAGCGTCTTTTTTTTAAATTGACATTATTTTAGTAAAAAGAACAAGTGACATACTGAAAATAGATCAAACACATTCTTATTGTTTTGATACTTTAGGAGAACGATCTTTAAATTATTTTTGATGTGTAGGAGTCAACCCCACCTCAATATGACACATGGTACTTGTATGTTTCTCCAAATTTATAATAAAAAAGTAATTTTTAGTCAATATGATGCATGGCGTGACCGATATAACTGAAATTATGCTATTTTATTTAAAATTCCTATTTTATTAATGTATTCTTTCATATTAATGTTTAATTTATTTATTTATAGTACTAAAAACATAAGACTATTTTTCTTATATAGGTGGATTTTTTTCTTGGGATGAGTTGATTTGTTTGGTAACTGATACCATGGCCTGACTTTTTTGTTAGGGGATCATAGGCACCAAAAGATCAAACCCTAAAGTTTTCAAATCTTTTTGGATAATTTTGAATGTAATGGTACAAAATATTTTTTGAAATTTATATATTAGTGTTGTTTTTTTATTTATGATGTAAAATTTATTTCAATTAAATTATATATTTTGAATACAAAGGTTATAGGTTTTTTATGGGTGCAATATTATAAAAATATCACACAGTAGTAGGTTGGGTCTTTATCAGCTCTATTTCTAGTACTGATAAAGGGCCCCCTTTATCATTGATTTTTTATCACTGATAAATGGGAACCCCTCTCCTTTGATAACTCTAAGGACAGTAATTCATTTTTTAGCACTGTTAAATGCCTTTTTGCATGTTGATAAAAGGGATATTCTTAGTATTTCCAACACCGGATCAAACTCAAGAACTATGAGGATACGAAAATTGAAAAAGGGTCTAAAGATAGAGAAGACTAGTGGACAGAGGCTTGAAAGAGTTGAAGAAATGATAATGAAGGCATAAAATGATGTCGAGGCCACCTAAGGAAGCCAGAAGAGAAGGAACCATGTTAAATATATAAGGGAAAAATGTCGGTCTATATAGAAAAGCATGAACCTTCTAACCACTGAGCGACATAGATGAAAAGGTTAGATAGGAGCATATATGGTGTGACATAAAGAAACACTAGGTCCCTATGTGAAATAAATTAAGGTAGAAAGATAAGACCCTCATGAATCCATATATAGGATATTGTAATAAAATATTTGAGAAATTTATAATTCGATCCAAAACATACCACAAATTAATGATTTGGAGATTTTTAATCCATACGAAACTGCCATTAAATAGTTTTGATTATATATATATATACATATATACCAAACTACAAATAATGATTTGGTTCAATTTTTAGTCAAAACTAATTAAACCAATCAACTAGTTTAGAGTTGTGGTCTATGAAATCCCACAGGTCAACACTGATATAGGATATTGGAAGGAAAGAATGGGTTCAAACCTATATGAATTTAATTTTTAAAACAAAAAATCATTTAAATTATATTACTAAAAATATTATTTTTTTCAGATAGAAATGTCACCCGCTCTCATGCCAAATTATCTCTCCTGCCTTTTCCAATTCACCATCTTAATTCATGCTTCCATATAGCACCTCAAATTATCTCTCTCCACCATTTGTTAGAGCTAATTCATGACATATTCAATGTTACCTTACTAAATAAAATACCTAGCCACCATGCCCAATAACATGCCTATAAGGATTCTAACCATTGATCTCCTTGTTTTTTTTCTATATTTTATGGTTTATTTATTTATATTTATATACATATTTTTATCCATGTATTTATTCAGGTAATTATGTAATTTTATATAATTATATTTAAAATATGTTTGTTTGTGAGTTAATATTTATACATTTATTCATGTGTATATATATATTTATCTATAAATAAAAAAACATATTATTGGTGAATGAAACTCTACCCCATCACTTAAATATTTCATTACATTAATTTTATAAAGGGTACGATTTGATCCCCTACCTCGCACATTCTCAACAAGCACCCTTACCACTAGCCTATATAATTTTACTTGTTATATATTGACATATTTATGTTTGTATATTTATATTATTCAATATATACTTATTTTATTATATATATATATTACATGAATTAGAATATATACATAAATATATATTTTATTATTAATTCAAAAACACACAAACACATATAAATACACACATACAAAAAAATTTATTAGTATATATATTCATACTTTTTTACAATGAAATTAAAATGATGCATAATGTTTTATTTTCATTTGATTTATATATTTAAAAATAGATTTTATATGTAAATATGTTTAAACATTTATTTATATAATTTAATTTCAATATGTAAATATATGTATATATGTATATATATGTATAACTAAAATATAAAATATAGTAAAATTTTAATAAATGAAGTTAAAATTTAATCGAATGTAAAAAAATTAGGATATCTCAACTAAAAAATCAGTTTTAAATCCCTTTTGATACTTTTTGGCACAGAAAAAACAAGGACTATGGTGAGCCTCATACTATACATTATATATCTCTTTTCAACCTTCAACTTGATATCTCGTAGAGCCCAAACTAATAATTGGATCAATTTCACTGAGTAAAAATTAGAAATTTTTTAATTAATATTTTTTTATTTTATAATCCATTTTTACTAAATCTATTATAAAATATATTACGTATAAATAAATATCAGGTACAATATTAATCTATTTTACGAAAATTTATTACAGTAAATTGCAGCAGTTTTGAAAAACAAAAAAAATGGTGCATTGTTAAATATGTTATGGAGTTTCTTTTTTCATAGTGCTTTCCTTTTTTCATGTAGAAAATTCATATGTAATGGTGGTGTTTTAAATTAGAGATTACGATGGTTTCAACCATAACTAATTTATTTACGATGGTTAAAACCACTACTATGTGACTAGAGGTCATTAAAACCATCGTGAAATGTGAATGCCAAGAAAAGGGAAACATTCCATGGTAGTAAAACACAAAAAAACCAATGAAAAATATATACAAAAATACCATCCATCCAATAAAATTTATCAAATATAATAATTTCTATACACCAACAAACAAAATTAGATTTTATGTGACATAATATTGAATTATAATGTAATAAATGGCATACTTCACCTAATATCAACAAATTCCATAGTCCAAACTTGTATACTATACCAAGATGCATGTCCCTCACTATCCATTACTCAGCCATGCTTTTTACCATTATCCCTATCCCCACTTGCTACCTATGGTGCCTATATTTTATATAGTTAACTGTGGACCTGTGATGATAATATCTAATAAATAATAAATGATGTACAATTCAAATGATATATGATTTGATCTAAACTCAGGTTCACTAATGGTAACATAATGAATCATAGTTAGCGATGACCATGTCCAAAAAATATGATGATCCATTATATAATGCACGAGACTCACTACTCAATTCAACTCTTCACAAACCTCCAATAGATGGATCTTGAATTAGTTTATCTCATACTAAATATTTCAACATTAATAATTAACTCAACCAAAACTAGGACTATCCTTACTATGAGATCCTCTCAAGGATAGATACTCTAAAATTACTTTACCTAATTTTGAAATCCCAAGTTCTTCATCAAATGGGATAACATCACAATCCAATGGTGAACTTCCATCATATTAAGAATGAAAAGAATGAGATATATTTACATGAATATAATTAATAAAATTAAATTCCTATGTTTTCATTTTAATCCCGTAACTGAATATGTAGTGGTAAATAATAAGGGATTTAAGAATATTTTTTCATATTTATTAAACAAATGAAAACTAATAAAATGAATAATGTAAGTGTAATGTTTTGAAATTTTCTGATCCTCAATCCCTTATAAGTGTTTCTATTTATTCATGAATATTATTGACCATCCTATAAAACATAGTATCCAATGCACTATCTAATTTCAATACTCAGTCATTTGGTGTTTAATAAGTTATTCGTGATAATTTTTTGTATTTTTCAGTGTATTAATTTATTTTTGCGCACTAGGACAACCAAAACATGTACCACCTCTTTTTAAAATTTTCGATGAAGATGCATGTGACCTACCAAAGACACACGCCAGATATGGTCCACAAATAATCCCTATCACATGACTATAATGCTATTTTCCAAAAACATGAGTCATAATACCCCCATGGATATTATAGGTGAAAAAGCGTTGTTCACATCCTATTCTTATTTGAGTTTACTCTGTAAAATGAATAATAATAAATTATAAAGTAATTTAGTAACACCAACTAATAATAAAATTTTTACCACAATTATTTTTAAAGGGTCATTAGCATTAATTCCATCATTTTTTGTGGAAATAAAACTAAAGGTATATACTTTCAAAATAAATTTCCTACCACCTTTAATTGTTTCAAAAATTATTATCATAAAAATTTTGAAAAAAATACACTATGTGTTATACATATTCATTTTCATAAATTAAACTCCACCTTTACATGTTGATTCCTATCGAAACTCATCGACCCATAAGTGTGGGGAATTAGTTGTTTCTATCGATTGGAATAATTTATTTTACAAATCACTTTAAGGAATTATAACATAATAAAACATGAAATTTAATAAAAATGATGTTATTAATCTTCAAAAAATGTAATAAAAACATTTTCTAATTTGGCATAATGATGGTTAATGAATGATTTACATTGGTCCCTAGGCACAACTTCGTGGACATTCTCAAATATTTGGGACACTTATAGAGGTGTTTCATTGAATTCATTCCATAATATACATTTTAAAGCATTCCATTTTTTCCAAATTTTTTTAATGTCCATGAATGTCATATTGCATTTTGGAAGTCAAAATGAAACATAACTTAAAAAAAATACATAAAATGCAGTACATTATTAACTAAATTAAGTAACAATGATTAATTTAATTATATAGAAATACATAATGATGATAATACCTTTAT
The DNA here is from genome assembly GCA_963277665.1 of Viscum album. Taxonomy (NCBI): domain Eukaryota; kingdom Viridiplantae; phylum Streptophyta; class Magnoliopsida; order Santalales; family Viscaceae; genus Viscum; species Viscum album. Next base: position 467,073,643 of record OY728160.1, on the reverse strand, counting down.
CTATGAATCAAATAACTCATTTTTTCAAGATAGTGGAATGTGCCTAAAATCTATATAATGAATAGGGAGGGATGATACCTCATATGCCAAATGACATAGGAACTACCAAAAATGCCAACTATATCCTAACTGGGTACCCCATATTCATCAATTTGTCTACCTAAATTTATGTTTGTGAAATTATATACATCTATGCTGTTAATGTTTGGATCCCTCCTATTATTATTCACATCTGTTTAATATATAAATTATCCATTTGTATCAATATTTATGAAATTATTTTTTCACATTAAATTACAGACTAATGATTGTGACCCACCAATAACGTTGTGATGGAAACTGGATATCGACAAAATTACCAGAAAGATCCATCATAGGCATTCTATCAGATCAATTGACATCATCAGTAGAAGTCATACCTGTATGTGAAAGTGTATTAGGATAAGATGAAATGATATTAAAAAGTTTTCATGTTATGTGATAAAGTGAACCATGTGTCTTAGAGGGGGATTGTGAATACCACTACATAGAATAGGTATTTTCACTAAACCACATTTTATATGTACTAACTATAAAAAATATCAAAAAATAAACTACTGCATTTAATATTGACCTCATTAAACTATAAATAAAAACAATCATTATATTTATTCTTAAAAAATATATTTTTATATATTCTATTTCAAGATATGCTTGTTGTTCTTAGGTTCCATTTTTAACATTACTTCTTGTTCTTCTCCATATTATTATTATTCTTAACTCTCCGTTTATGGCTCTAAATATAGTTGAAGTGGATTTTTGGTGAATAACCATAATTTTTTTCAGAAATAATGCATCATTTTCCAATTTTGAAAGACTTAAATGTCATGATAAATGTCATTTTTCCAATGAATATTGGAATAGAAATTCCAGATCTCAGAGAGGATCCTGTGTATGCTACATTTATAATTAATTTAAATTGGATGGTAATAATTAATACCACATCTTAGGATCTATATTCAATGATTTTATTGATCACCAGAATCCCATTGTTAGATTACCACCATTTGTAGGGAGGACCCAAAGTATATCCCCTTTAGCAGTGTTCCACATGTTTCCATGTGATCTTTGAACAAAACTGATTGAATATCGGGTTCTAGCATGGTGCATTTATCATCATTTTTCATCTTTATCACATCAATTTCATTATAACTAGAAAGAATATCTCATTCTTGATAGCATTAGTGGATTAAGAATGAAGAGAAAAATCCATTTTTCACAATGATTCTCAATTATCAATTAACCTGATATAACAAACATAATAATAAATTGAAATATTTAGGGTATATGATAAAATATAATTTAATTACACAATGAACCTTAAGTAAGATAATAAGAAATTTACTCTATTATTTTTGATGGGGGACACTATCAAAAATTTATTCCCCTTCATCAATCATATCATATATGTGTCTCAGTTTCATGTGGAAAATAACACTCCACCCATCATCCAATATATTATCAATATAATACACAATTTATCTAGGGAAGCCAAAATTTAGGTATTATGTTCTTCCATACCACCGGTATCGATCAACCGAGAGAAATTAACATTAGTAAATTATAAGAAGTATTTATTTTTACCCATATTAATATTGACTCAAATACATTAAAATAACACAACTATAAATTTCCCATGATAAATTAACTTGATAATACCATATAACATTCCATTGTAACCTTGATATGAAACTACTAATATAGTATTGTTTTATTTTTTTTAATCCTTCATCATGATCAATAGTATGAAACATGAAACCACTAATATTATAAGCATTGATTATCCTAGCTTCATCAATGGACCTAAAGAAAAAATACTTTAAATATTCAAATAGTTTTTATTGATTAACAAAATTTATTATCTAAACATTTTGATATAATTTTTTTACAATATTTAGATTATTATAAATATATTCAAGCCACCTATTAGATTAATAACCCCTATGACAATAAAACCATTCAATAATTTATTTGGTAATAACTTTTTTATCTCAATATCATTCTGAGTTTCAATCATATGGTGTCTTTTTTTGTGTTCTTAATTCTTAGAAATACAGAAAGAAAATACCAGTATTGAGTATCACATACTAATGTTCATGTATTAACTGTATATCTATTAAGGAAAATGAAAAATAATTTTATATCTTCGAGACCTAACAATAGAAACTTTGATGACTCAATATTGGCCTGAAATTGACTTTGATTATCATCAAAATATCCCAATCAATTGAATCATGTCTCTATAGAATCCAAATATCATTAATTGAAGGTTAGAAACACATTAAAAGGGTAACCTTATATAATAGAACCTTCAGGATGTGATTTATTTTTCACATAAGACTACATATGACCAAGATACGTTATGAAAATAGGTATGCAATTAATAAATAATGGTTCTAAGTGTTGAACAGAATAATTAAAATCCATTAATGAAAATAATATTAAAATAAAATACCTCACTATGGGATCAATCTATTGATAATTTATGGGCCCTCTAATTTTAGATTCTTCGAACAAATGCACCATTAGAACAATCATTATAGTGAGAAATATTTGGGGAAATATCTTATCAAAATTACCTATAATCCATAAAATTATTTCCTTATTTTATACAATTAATTGGGGTTTGATTATCTTTTCACAAAGTTGTATGAAGAATGTGGAAAAGTTGATAAAAACCAAAGTTATTTGGTAAAGTATAAAATTTTTCATCGCAAATGGTATAAACTTCTCCATCAATACATGTGAGTTATGCCCTTACAATCTATGTATCTCATAGTGATTCCAGTTAACAGGTATTGAAATATTACTATAATATGCATAAGAAACTTTCACATTTTTTTAATATGTGAAGGAAAACATACTTATGATTATTTTTCATTATGAAAATATGTTCTGGATAACTCCCATTCTCATTTTCTATAGATCATGTTTGATATTGATTAATTCTAATTCATTACGATCATTTAAATGATCCTTTTATTTTCCCTACACATTAAGCAATTTAAATAGCACATTTTCAAACAAATTATTCTAAACACACATAACATCAATACTATGACATAAGAAATTAAATCTACAATATGGAAGTTATAAAAATATTCTATTTTTCCTACATTGTTTCAATCCAATTATATATAATGGTGTTCTAATTCATTTCCCACTTTTATTTAGTTTATTTTTTTTTCAAAATCTATATCAGCATTTTATAATTGTTCCAAGATCTCTGATCACATTAATAATTTTGGGCAATGCCTCAGCTTATTTTTCCATTGAAACATTACTTTTTAAAGTGAAATATATGATATGTATCAAGGAATCAATAATACTACATGAAGTACCACGTTATGGTATATAGTAGTTTTTGAGGCTAAAAATCAATGTTACAAACTGGACAATCCAAAATACTGTGTATATTTTAAGAAAAAAAATCATAGTCCAATAAATTCACTAGTGTTCCACATAAGGAAACATGAATTTTGATCATTTTTGTGGGAGATACATCATATGTATCTGCACTGTCATTCCAAAACTCTTATAATTCATGAATAGGAGGATAATGGTATGAATCAAGGTCATTTACAAGCATTTGATGTCTAGGAATAATCATTGATGTGATGAATGAAGTCTGTTTCATACACACCATGATATGTTGATTATAATGGATAAAAAAATTCCATATACTGTAATTTCTTCATAATGTTCCAGAGTATTGAATCAATCAGAATCCAATCTCATTAACATATATCTTGGATTAGAAAATATACATGGATTTAATTAATTAAAGGTCTTACATGCTTTTTAATATCATGGATTTTCATAAATTCATTGTTATTATAATGAAAAATATGACACTTAATATGTTAAACTATATTAGAAGACATGAAAAATATTTGAAAATCTATTTTTAATGAAATTAAACATAAGACAATCACACAAATTTCCATCTTAGTTTATTTGTTGCAGTTTATAGATACAGACTAATATCATCATTTGTTTATTTCTATCTAGATGTATAATATTCTTTTCAATTTACTCTATTTAAATATTTAATAAAAAAATCATACAATCATTGGAACATGGTTGTATATTATTATATTTGAGTACAATATTAATAACTACCTTATTCATCTAACAAAATGATGCAAGGATCATAGCTTCAAAAATTCACCACTCAATAATTCCAATATCATAGACATTGCTTTATCTGTACTTCTATATATACGCTTGATGTGGTATAACATAAGTAGAAAATAAAAATATGGAAATATTATTATAATATTTAGCAGTAGTTTTGGAATCCACTACAAAAAACAAAAAAAATTTACTATACTAGTTATAGTGATGTCAATATAAATATATTTATAGATAAAAAATATGATACCTATTGGTATCTAATTGTTTTTTAAAGTGTATCTATTATCATTTCTAAAAAAGTTATTTTTGATAATAAAGAATACAAATTTATCTGTATTAATAAAATCACTAAGAAATGGTTCCATTTTTTTAATGCTGATAAAGGTGACTATTATCAATGATTTTATCTAGCACTAATAAAATTATCCTCTTAATCAGTGTTTTATCACTTGTAAAGTTTATTTTTGAATAATGGAGAATCAATAGCTGTGATCGGGGAAATCCATCTCTCAACTAGACTCATAGAATATTTCTCTTTCCTTATCCCTCTTATAAACCTTACCCACTCACCTAAACTGTTATCAGTCAAGTATTCTACCTAACCCAAACTCCATTTTTCATCTCCCTCCAAAAAACTATTTATATAATTAAAATAATAAACAAATTTACAAAAACAATTATTGAAAATTATGATCCTTTTTGTCCAAACCATATTTAATTCCTTCATAGGATGTCCTTAAAAATATTTTTGAGTTTAATTAAAATAATTTAAACATATATATGAATTTTAATTAATTAATTAAAATTTTCTAAATTGTTCATTCTAGGTAATCATTTTCATTATTGTTTCATTGATCATAGATGAGACTATTAATGATTTTGGTACTATTAAATACTCTATAAATTTTTGGTTATTTTATAATATATAATGGTTATAAACCCTCATACATAGAGAAATCACATATAGAATAATATGGTTCTAAAAACCATCGTATATATTTGATCACTATATATTTTATATTATATGCAGTATAAAGTGATTATTTATAATAACCGTCATATATATGCACTCACTGATGTTATATATGAAATTTATATTAAATAACAATTATTTATATCATTCTTAGAAAACGGTTATTATAAATAGTAATAATATGTTTTTCATTCTTTTATACAATTTTATTACAGAGACCCAAAAATACAAAAAAAGAATCATAAAAAACACTATGTAACAACATACTATTTGTAAAAAATTAAATATAATGGTAAAATAATATATATATATATAGTTAGACTTGTACATGGATAAGGGGTCCACACAAGAATATTATCTTAACCTGATAAAAAGTCATACTAAGACCAAAATGTTTTTTTTTATAAGGTCTTGGATTTTTGAAACCCCATTAGTGTTTCTCGACACTTATTAGAATAATAAGGGTGACCAAATCCCATTTCCATAGTAATTTTAGGTTTTTTAACAATCAATCACTTTGTTCATGTAGCCTATCATTTACAGGAAGTTTTTTTGTCATGTGTTATATCCTTACGGTTGATTATTTTGGTCATTCATTAAGTTCTCAAGACCAGTTGTTTTCATCTTGTGGTAAGTCCTTACGGTTGGTCGTTTTGGTCATGAGGTCGATCCTCACAATGGGTAGTTTTGTTCATGTGGTTGGTCCTCACAGTCATTTTTTTGGCCATGCAGTTGGGTCTCACAGTAGGTTATTTTGGTCATGTGTTCAGTCCTTACAGTTCCACGTTTTGGTCATGTGGACGGTCCTCATGGTTGGCTATTTTGGTCCTGTACTTTTTTCATTACAATCCTTCATATTTTTCATGATATTGGTCATCACGATCAGTCATTTTGGTCATGTAGTCAGTACTTCATTGTTTTTCATTTTGGTCATACAGTTATCCTCATGGTTTGATCATCAGTTGAAAAAAAATTACTTCTCCCAAATTTTCTAAACTGATATAGAAACATGATTTTATGTAAAAAATTGTTTACATAAAATAATGAATATTAAAGTGGAATTTTTCTGTTTTAAATCCTAAATCAAATAAAGATATCAAATATTTAAATTATTTAATATTTTGGATTTTAAATGGGTCATTACATGGGATTTAAATGGTAAACTAATTCATATTAATTTAAATAAATTTTTTACCTATGTTTCATGAAATTTAGAGAGTTTCTTATATTTTACTATAAAATGATGATTTTAACCCATCATTCGATCTTCATACTATATTTTGAGTCCAGGTGAACCCAAAACTTCTCTATTAGAGTCATTAAACTATTATAAAATTGTTCCATCTAGTTCTTGGGATTTTTTAGGCCTGCGTGCACCCCCTGTTTTTGGTCTAGAAATCACATGAATCTTAATTCCATGTGATTTCAAAAAGTGGGATGATATCATATTTGAGTTTTATTTGTTTAAATGGGTGTGATTAACCATAAGTAGGTATTGATGTAGAAAATAATCACATGAATTAAAATTTTTTCATAATATATAAATATATAAAAAAATAATAACATCTATTATCACATGATTATATTTAATATAATTGTTATAGTTAAATTCATATTATAGTATCTTAATATAATTTTGGGAAATCACATGCTGAAATATAATATAAGCATCATTTCAGGTATTTTTAATGATGGAATTTAAATAATTCACATGTTATAATTTAATTTTTTAGATTTTATTATTACCTTAGAAATTATCTGGGAGTGCGAAAATGAATAATCGCATACTACTATTAACTATTGATGTTACGATTTCTTATCTAATTCTCGATGTTAGATAATAGAAATGGGAGTAATTTAATAATATAGATAATAGATATTTCATTCATTGAATATTAAATTAATGGTCGAAAAGATGTGATTGTATGTTTTGCCGTTCTTACTAATGAATTTTATAATTTATTGGATAGTGTTCTATTTTATTGGATTTTTTGTCTTTAACATGGTTAATTTCTATAAATGGATGGAAATGTAAGGATGATGATGTTATAATTTAACAAAATATTTATGAGATTAATATGTATTGTTTTCTTATATTTGAGTAAACAAAGAATTAATGCATGAAGCCTATTATATTTACTTTTAGATGTTTTTAACTACTTTATATTAGTAACATAACTCTAAAAACCTATGAAAAATAAACTGGATAATTTGGGATTACAATTAAAATGGATTTTTAGTGATAGTATATCCCATTAATTATTGCATGATATTTGAATTCCTATATTCTACCTCCTTTGTTTCCATTACCATTGAGTAGAAAATATATTTAGTTTGCACATATGCTTCAAGATGAATAGAGCCTTTCCAAGACAGAAAGTGATCGTTGATTGTGAAACTGGAGTGGTAGGGATTATTTGATGAGAAATGTGTTGGAGGCTCTAGTAGTAGTGATGGTCAATGTTGGGGATATTAGGTTGGATTATAACTTTTGAAATTGTGTGATAATGACATTGAGTAGTTTGGATGAGTTTAAAATGAGGATTTATCATCAATATAAATGTTTCTTAATTGATTCATGTTTGATGGCTAGTCGGTCAGATGTTATTTATATGATTGGTGTCAATATCCTCGAAATAGTTTGAATTTATACATAATAATTGCATCCTTGATGTGGTATCCAAGGATGAGTCCTACAGTGCCTGAATATTTAATGAAATAATAGTTGTATTAATTGAAATAATTGGGTTGGTTCTTGATGCTTTTAAATTATGATGACAAACTTAGGAACCCAAATAAGAGAAATTATGTCACTAACAGCACCATATTAGAAAAGTAAACTTTTAATCATGGAAAATTTGTGAGGAATAATATTAATTAAAGAATAATGAATTAATTAACATGGATCCTTGATACGCATATGATGTTTTAGAAAATAAACATTAGTTGTGGTAGCTGATGTTCATGTGTGATGATAGTCATAAATGAGTCTAAAGCATGGTAATTTTCCTTAGTGTAAATGTACATGACATTATTTAAATCTTCAAATTTCATTTATGTAACCACTGATATTAGTATGGAAACCATCACCCAAATATTAGTAACTGGGTGTTTCATCCAAAATCTATGTTAAAGAAGTAATATATTTATAACTTTTCCCTCTCCTCCACTCTCCCATTATATGTAGATACGAGTAGGTGTATCATGAGATATAATGTCTAATAGTATAGGGTGTATTCCAACCAAGGATGTGATGGATATCCAATTTACTATATATTTATTTATATTTTATGATGACTTGAAGTATAAGACATCCTAATATCTAGTTGTGGTGGCTCCATCTTCCCATAGGTATAGGTGATTGAGTGATGAGAGCTTGAGGTATAATTTATTTTCATTGGATGTAGTGGCATGTGGGTATACACATTGTTACAAATGCAATATAATGATGAGTTATTCTACTAAAAATGACCTATAATGGCCATGGTATGATTGTATGGGATGAGGGATGACTTTTTAATGGATGATCCCAAGATGTGGGAGATTAGGGAATGAGAGAAACAAATCAGTGGGAAAGATAAAGTGGGGAACTATCATATATATATATATATTTAATTATTTATATAATGGTTTACTTATATGCATTACATGGTGAGTGATCCGTAATTAGGATGGGAGAGGAATATTATTACATATTTTGGTGACATGTTGGTTTAATTTCTTTATACATTGGGCTTTATTATACTACATTCAATTTTTTCATGAGATGTTTCATGGAGGATACTAATAATTATATATGTAATGTTCTCCTTAAAAATATATAATCTATTTTTGAGACTTCAAGGAGAAGGTTTGTGATTGATTTTGGTATTATTATATTTAAGAGTTTTTAGGATTTATTGGAGCTCCAAGGTCACTATTGAGGATTTCCATTCCATACATGGTGTTTTCCTTTGAACTATTTGATTATCTATGAAATTAAATCTTTTGGGATTACTCATATATGTTACATATAATATTTTTTATTAGTTTCTCATCGAATCTCTTAAACATTATACTATCTAGGGATTAATAACTCCCATGTGTGCAATTTATATACCCTTTATTCTAGTCACCAAACCATTGTCTATTAGAGGTGATAATCAACGGTAATTATCTCCATTTATTTATTATTGGACTAGGGGCGCACCTTTTTAGAGAGGGGTATTGATATCGGTGTTTCAAAGATGATGATTTATTGATAATATGGAGTTTCAAGTTAGGAATAGGTGAGGATGCATAAGTTGGTAGGGAAACAATATCTGTTGGGATTAGTACATGTTAAAAACAAGGGAGACAAGAAAGGGAATTATATTTTATGACCATATGTGATCCAATAAAATGACCATAGAGATTAAAATAATTATAAGTGACGTAATGTTTCTTACAGGCTAGATACGAAGGTAAGAATCATTCATCGTGATGGTTTTTTCAAGTATTTTAATTGGCTAGTTAATGGAAATTTTGTTCAAATTAATTAAATACACTATAAATAAATTTTATTATGTCATGGGTTAATGAGTTACTGATATTTTCTCTTTCATATATGTGTATTTAGGTTGAGATATCTATCATGTTTTCACTGAATATTTGTAGTATGATGTGCCAGAAGATTACCATTGAGTGGAGGTCATCAGTAACAACACTTAGAGAAGGACAATCCATGAGTTCCACTCCTAGTGTAGGAAAAAGCATGAGAAATCTATTTTAGATCAGAATATAGAGGATTGAATAGAGGTAGAAGGGATATCCATCAATTCAATTAATGCTTTCAAGGATCACTATTTTTTTATTTGTGATAATGCTTTATGAGATAGCTTGATAGTGTTGGATTTTATTCCTTATGGATTGAAATGATTCAATTGTTGGGTAGGATAAGTTCAAGGATTAGTCTCAAGATGAGTCTCTATATTTGACCAAAAAAAAGAATTATTACTATGATATTCTCACCGTTTATCAGGGTCCCTCTGTTAAGTAGTTTAGTATCATGTATAAGAATATCCAACATTTTTCTTTACACGTTCTTCCAAATGAGGAGGGCAGGGTGTGGAATTGTTTGTAGTATTTTAACCCAAAGATCCATAACTAGATCACACTATTTATATTGATGTAAAATATCCAGGTTCTATATAAGTTAGAGGTCATAGGTACGATGTTTTCCATGATGGGGTTATCATAGGATGGGAGTCACTAATTTCTTACATGGAGAAGAGTTTTGAGTAATACTCAGTCGCCTATTAAGAAGAATACTTTTTAGTGAGTGGGGAGAGTATTTTAACTTTATTCGGATACTTTATCTGAGGATAATATTTCTTATACCCCTTAAAGTGGTTTTGGAATAGTATTAATTTATTATTAAGGGTGTGGCCATCAATGGTAGGAGTTCCCACCCTTCCTCAGTAGTCGATGTACAACTAGTGGCCCATTTAGGCCCAACTATTCTAGCAGTTTTAGCTGAGATAACATTAGCAATAGGGTATTCTGGATTTTGATCAGAAGAGAGGGGATGGGATAAAAAGAAGTAAACATTATGATATTTCTCATTATTAACTTAAGTCTTTAGAGTAAAACATTGGTGGTGGCTTCAATAAGTTTCATAGAGGCTGTGGGTATGTGTACTCTCTGATGCATGCTTTAGCGTCTCTAGTGTCGGGTGAGCCAGATTTCATTCTGGGTACTATGTACCTATTTTTATCATAGTTTTATGCATTGATTAATTTAAGATCCACACACTCATTTTTTTCACAAAATCTATTCCATGCTTTAATACTTGAGGTGGAGATACATACAATACCCATTGGTTTTGATTATGATATTTAGAGGTCAAGCTTGTTTATATGATATGTATAAAGACTGTGAGTTAGTGATGGGGTAGAACCAATTTTTTAGACACTTATTATATTTACATATTCAACCATAATAATCATTGTCTACAAGGATTTACTATATTTATTTCAGGCTATCATTAATTCGTTCAACCCATTCATCGTATTCTAAGAAACTAATGGAGACCAGGTGGTGTTTTTTGGCGAGAGATACCCTAAAATGGTTTGTAGGTGTATCCAATCCTTATATTCCATGATTATTAGTATGATTATATTTTATATATAGAATAAGTAGGTAGTATTTACCATTTCGGTTGAATAATACCATGAAGTATTTCTAGAATAGGTTGGGATGTTAGCCCTTTTATGATACATCATGTTTAGGATAAAGATTCAATTGTCTATTTCTATAATATTTATGTAACCATTTTAGAGGACCCATTATGAGTTGTTAGAGTTTTATATTTACATTGTTATTCTATTATAAATAGGATTTATTCTTGTGATTTGAACTCCATAGGTAGCTCCAATAATAGTTTTAAAGAATCTAGATATTAGTCTATGGCTGTGTGTCAATTATTTATATTCGAATTAGGTGATGGTGAAAAAATCGCCACCCTATCCCATGTATGGACGATTTATTCCATCAGTTGAATGTATATATCCAATTTTTTATGATAAAACTGTGGTCTATATGTTATCATATGTGACTGATGGATAGAGATATCTAGATTACTTATTTGGATGTTATTATAGAAATTATTAGTTCATTAGGATGTCATTCAATGCGACAAACTCTTGTGTTGTATTCAAAGGACTAATGAGTACAATGTTCAATGAGTTTCTCGACAGGTTCACGGAGGTCCTTATGTATTACATCCTTCTATTCTATGGGTATTAGGTTGAGTATATAGACCATCTGTGATCTGTGTTAATGGATTTTTTTTCATTAGTTGTTCAAATTTCTCTCGATGTATTATTTTTGGGCTATTCCATATCTTAGTTTGAATTATCTATAAAAAGTTAAAATATTTAGGTGGTGTTTTTTGAAGAGTTTGTTCAACAAATGATTAACTTATATATTTATTTACGAAATCACAATCAACATCGTACAAAAATTAGTTGACTTAAATTTCTGATTTAGTTCTTATTTGTTTTTAGAATGAACATTCAGTAAATGAAATAACAAAAATCTAAACTGATTTATGAAAATAAGGTGGTCTAAATATCCAATGTTTGATTACTTCCATCATATTTAATATCACTACAGTGATGTTAAACCAAATAATCCATGTATACAAAATGATGTTGAGTCCATCAAAAGATAAACCATAGGATACTATTGAAGTAGTTTCAAATGATCCTAGGTTTTTAGGAATATTAATGATATATTTTTTATAATGTTTGTTATAAGTAAATAAATATCTCAAGCATCAGATGTAAAAATTTACTAGAAGAACTATATCATTATGAAAGTTTCTATTTGTTTTGAAGCTTCTTAATTTCTTATTACTGAGAGAACATTCGATGAATGTAAAGTTTCTCTATGTGTTTTTTATTAAGATTTATGGTTGTGTGGGGTTTTAAATGTAAATCTAATAGTATTTATATTATAATTTTTTCTATCATTCAAACAAGATAAAGATATTATAGGAACAGGAGGATAAGAAATTTGATCTTCCAATTGAGGAATTTCGTTTCTCAAAATTCATAACTTAGGTACTACTGATACATAGAATTGAGTTTCTATTGACATGTATAGTTGATGGATTCTTAGGACAGGAAGATAGTCCTTTTGATAATTATAAAATAAGCTAAACCTTATGATATGTTAAAACTCAGGGATAACACATGTAAGATTTTAATATCTACATTTCAATTTTGTTTAAAAGTGAATTTTTAATATATATCCTTTTAAAGGAGTATTTTTTTCTAACAAATACTCTATGTTTTTTCCTCTAACATCAATCGTACTCTTTCCTAAATTTTAGTTTCTTTAATTTAGTTAGTTTTAAAGTTACACATATATAACTTCTTCATCGGAAATACAAAATAATTTCACTTTATTTTCTTTTATACACATTTTTTCAATATAGTTTATAATTCCATAACTATGATCTTTGACATAATTAATATTTTGAAAATTAGATAAATCTAGGATTTCATCAGTATTTTTAAAACTCAATCAACTTAATACTTGAAGAGGATAAATATTATATATTTATTTTTTGAACCATAATCCAACACGCCTTATATTTTATTTGTTCTCATACCTTGGGAAATGTTTCTCTATCATTGGAGGTATTTACACAGAATTGTAGATCATCTTACTTTATTTTCTATTTCTATCATCATTCTTACACTAACTATGTTGTTATAAGAAATATATTTTTTTGATGGAAGGAGTTCCAGTTGGAACCCATGAAAATTTAAATATGGCTAGACAACCTATTTTTGATGGAGCTTATTATTTGTGTATGATCATATAAAATACTATATCATCAATACTAGATTCAAAAACATTATCATGCTAAAAATAAATTACTATGTTTTGAGAAATACATCATTGAATTTTCTCAAGAAGAAAAACAAGAATATCAAGTAAAATATAAAGTTCATATTACATTATTGTGTTCTAAGACAAAGAACATCTATAATAAGATATATTAATATGAAACAACAAATTGAATTTGGATGAATTTACAGATAATTGTTTTTGGAACATCCATATTTTTAGAAACTTGAAGATCTATGCTTATAGATGATTATCAAGATTTTGATTTTATACCCTGATAAATTGTAACATGGATAAATCAGTTATTTATAAAAATAGTAAATAGTTAAAAAATATGGTTTAAAATGATTTATGATAATATTAACTCATAAAAAATTATTGGCATTGAGCCAAAATAATGGGAGTCCAATAAGACAATAATTGATGAAACTAAGAATTTTAAAAATTTAGCAATGTATGTCATAATTGGAACATTAATTTTGTATGAATGAGATGTGAAAAAAAGTTACTCAAAAGGAGAAAATAAAATTTAATAAAATATTGAAATATTTAGATACATGAAGAGACAATGAATATGAAAAAAAAATAGGAAGTTCATGAGATGAAAGTGGAATAGAAATCCAAAAATAGTTGGTTTTTATTCAAACATTCCAAGGAATGAAAAATTATTCATGGAAAAGGAAACAACATAACCCCTTATAAATTTTATCCTTGATTATAAATTTACTTATAATACTGATTATTATTATTCAACATCATCGGAAGATGAAAAATATAATCCATCAATATTATAAAAAGAATAATTTATCGAAAGATGAATAAATGTTTAATTCATTTTCTAATATGGTTTGATATGTTACTCTTATTAATTAAGAAAATAATAAACCTAAAAATGATTAAATGTTTGATAAATAAAATATTTTTAATGATAATAAAATATTTTTAAGATTAAATTCATAATTTACAAAACATTAAATTGATTTAGATTCAGAAACTAATTATTGTATAAATTCCGTTGATAAGAATTTACTCAATTGGAATTTAGTAGATCATAATTTAATTGATTAGAATTTGGATGAATGGAAATGTAATAAAAGAAAGTATAATTTGACTCTTCAATATAAACCCAAAGGATTTCATTTATAGAAACTTTAACCTATCTTTAATTTGGGATAATAAAATTATGATAAATGTTATAAAAAAATAATACCCTCTATAACTTCAAGTGGAATAGGTTTTACTTACGATAAACCTTTGTTTCAATAAAATTATTATATATATATATATAAGTTCACCTTTTGGTAATAAATTTCAAAGAGGATATCACTAAAGTAAATATTTTTCATTAAATTATGGTTATTCTTTTATTTTTCACAAATCTTTTATTTCAATAGAACTAGAAGCTATACAACACAAAATATTCAAAAAATTATGGGTTCCTAAATTTTATTTTCTAATATAACATGTGTCGGTACCCAGAACATAATTTTATCATTTTTTTAGGAAATTGTTTTGAGTACCATAAGTTGAAAAATAATCATGTATATAGTGGTTGTTCTCAAAAAATTATAAGTTAAAACTGAAACACTTAAAATTTCAATAAATTCAGAGAAAAAAGTTACTTTTGGATACAATTCACATGATGAAATCATATGAATTAATGATTTTTATTTTCTTGGAAAATATCTAATTTAAATGGACTTATATTTTGTTAAGACCTAAGTATAACCTGATTAGAAATTTTTTTTCATGTGATGAAGGAAATATATTAAACATCACTAATAAAAAATGTACTATTCAAATTTCAAGAGGAAATTTTATTTTATTTTCTAATGGGTAAGAAAATGTTAACACACTCAACTTAGATGAACTAAGTAATTGTAATTTGATTTTTTAATTGAAACAAATGACTTATTTTTGTTATGGAGTAGAAGATAAGACATTGTAACTTTTGAACATTAACATAACTTTTTATGAAAGGACATGTTAGGGATCCACAAGAACATAAGCTTAATTCAAATAGAGTATACGACCTTTGTTAATTTTTTAAGAAACATAAATCAAGTTTTAAATGTAAATGTAAAGTCTCAATAGGCAAAACATTATAATTACCATACATGGATCTATTTGGTCCAACATAAAATGGATGTATTGTATGGAAATTCTATTTATATGTCTTGGTTGATGATTACTCTAGATTTACATGGGTTTAGGTTATCAATCAAAAATATGAATATTTTAAGCATTTTAAGGAATTTCATTCTGCTGTTAATAATGAGAAACACGGTCCTTTGGTTACTATCTATAGTGATCATTATGGTCAGTTTTTTAATTCTAATTTTTGAACTTTTTATAGAAATAAAGGAATACCTCAATATTTTTTTCACATAAGACACTACATAGAAAATATTATAGTCGATCAATTAAATATAATTCTTCAAAAAATTAATTGATTTCAAATAAGTGAGTATTATATTTCTGTACATTTTTGGGCATAGGTTATGTGTATTTCTTCTTATACTATAAATCAATTTTTAATTTGACCTTTTCTTAATAAGAAACATTTGAAGTTGTAGATGAGAAGAAATTCAACACGTTCTTAATCCAAAATTTTTATATGTAAAATATTTATGTTAAATATATAATATTATTTAAAAAAATTTGATCCAAAACCCAACTAAATATTTTTTATGGGTCATTATAATGGATTATATAGTTTTTAATTAAATAATAAATGTTTTTGAGGTGACATTTCATCTAAATTTTGAGGAATATAATCCTTTTGTCTTTGTAAAACCATTGTAAATTCAAAAAACCAATTATGTTGTTAAAAATTAATCTATAAATTTACAAGAATGCAATCTAAAATAGATAAATATAAATCCTGTATATGTAATACCATTAGATTTTTATTCTATAAAAGTTACTTCACTATAATACATACGCACCATAGTTTAAGATCATATCACTTTACTAAGAAATAAGTTGATATTATAGAATCAACATTATGATTGTATTCTTAGATATATAAATTACATAGTTAAAACTAGATGTTCTATAAGATATCATTGTGAGAACCATGCCTTCCAATCAAAATTTTAACCTAAAATAGATGATGATTTTTTAGGTGAGTAAATTTGGAGAAGTTTCATTCTATAAGATATCAATTAGTTTTAATCGAACAAATTTTAGATCATTTGTGAACATCGATTATATTTAATGGTAATTGAAGTCAAATGGGTTTTAGAAACAAAAGTTATAAAAATATAATTATAATTATACATAAAAAAATCATTGTTAAAGGTTATTTTCATGAAGAATACATAGATTATGGGGAACATTTTCACCTATAGATTGATTAGAATACCTCATAATTTTATTCGCCTTTCCGGATCATCTAAATTTTACTTTATATCAAACATATGTGAAAATTTCTTTCCATAATGGTTATTTATAAGAGTATTTTTATGTTTAATAACCTCTTAGTCTTACAAATACTAAATTTTCATAAAAATTATTTAAACATACTAATACACTATGTGGACATAAAAAATACTCAAGATATTTTTATGATGTAATCACTAAATATTTGTTTTAAAAATAATGTTGTATAAATAAGTGTTGATCTGACCATTTTCAAAAATAAAATTTTCCAAAACGCATTTATTAATCAAATATATATTGATGAAATTATTTTTGGTTCAAGTCATAAATCACTTTCTAAAATTTTTTAGGAACTTATGAAAAAATAGTTTGAAATGTGCATGATTGGAGAAGTAAACATTTACCCTTGGTTTTCAAAATTTTCAAAAATGGGGAGAAATATTTTAAATAAAATTAATATATTAAATATTTACTCAAATGTTTTGTTTTTTAAAATCAAAAAATATATTTACTCTTGGGGTAACCTCTATCAACCTTGATCATGAAGAAACAGGTAAATCGGTAGATCAAAAACTTTATAGAAATATGCTAATAAGTTTACCATATCTTACTTCAAGTTAACATGGTACAATATTATTAGTTTTTTTATTTGTGATTTTTAGAAATAATCCTTAAATAATATCATATAAAATCAATAAAAATCATTTTCTAGATACCGAAAATATACTTCAAAATATTGATTATTCGATTCTTCCAGAAAAGATTTTATTTCAAAATGATAGTCAGATGATGACATTAGAGGCCAATAGTTAGATTAAAAATTTATTCCAAGAACATTTCATTTCATTGTAATGTGTATTTTTATCCATACCAAGTAAAAAAATAAATTTCTAACTGTCATTCATTTTTTACAAATCTATATGACCTAAATGATAATTCCATAAATCAAAATATTCTAAAATGTAATTAGAGAAAACAATGATAAATAATTTTAATATTTCAACATACACGTGACCCTTACCAAAAAACATCCAACCCTTAGATAGAATCATTTTATATACCTCAAATAAAAGATTAAACCCGCATTTTTTAACATGATCCTCACGATTAAGTTCCTACAAACATCGAGTACATTCAAGATATCAATTCATGTATGGATTCTTACTATGGTAAACTCAATATCAAACATACTATTACCTTATAATTTTAGGCTTATTTATTTCCCCATTTATAGTTATATCCCATTTCTGATTGATTTTATCCTCTTGATAGAAATTTAATTGTTTTAGGCATGTCAGGTAGCACTGAAATTGACCCACTAAGAAGAACTATCCTCAAGCACATTCACTTCCAACATTAGGGCTAAAAAGTCCTTCTTTGAAGTGTTTTTTCATATTCTTATTATGGATATTATATTACCATTTTAAGTCTTCTGCATTTCTATATAATTAGAATTCCCATTTATTATTATTAAAAAATACCTTTCATTTTTAAGGATGGTTCAAACATTTTTTCCCTTTGAGTACCTAGATGGATCCACTATCACTACCACAATGACCTTGGATTTATAATCCTTAGGCTCATTTTATTCATTATTATTTTTATATTATTTCTCATTTTTAGTTATTTTAGTATGACATTGATGGAAATATCATCCTTCTAGATCTTTAAAAAAATTTCAACATCCTTCTACGAAGGCAGAGTTCATTGATGATTGATGTATCCTTGATGGATTCATCCATATTATTTTTTTCTTTAGTTTTCATAAGTTAAAATTTATTTCATCAAATTTCTCTATTATAGATATATTATCTACCATTTCTTTTGAAATAATATTTCTTCCTTAGAAATTATTTTTTACCGCATCCTCAGTGATGAACTTTTCTTCCAATGAATCTTAAGCCACCTTTATCATTGGGAGGTGTTAGTAAGTGTCTAGGATATCATTAGATAATTCATTGTGTATGTTTCTTAGATTTATGATATCATTGTTATCTCATTTTGTTCTTTTATATGAAACTTGAATCATATCATCTTTCGATGTGTATGAATTTTTTAGTTGAGAGCATGTACACCACTTTGGGATTCATGAGAAGATAGTGTATCCTCTTTTTCCACCTATTGAAATTGTTTGCATTGAATTTCTCCACCTTCATCAAATTTTTTATCAAATACATATCCATTTTAATATAATCAATACATATGAATGTTTAAGACAATAACTGTTAATGAAATGGTATTTTCTTTGGATGGTATTAGGTGGAATTCATTAAGGCATGTTACTTTGTCACTCTCCTTAAGAGTAGATTATCAACCATGAAATAAGTAGAAAAATGGGTTTTTAGTGATTGATTCTTATGATACAATGGTGTATCAATAATCTAATCATGAACTTAATGGAGATTATCCATTGAAGATTATTTATAATTAAGAGAGTAATGAATGGTATTTGATGTGGTGCACCAAAAAAGTACACTTTATACTTATAAAAGAGATTATATGAATCTCAAAGATTTATACGGGTTATTAGAATGGTGGTTGTATTTCTTATAAATTAATTTTCCTTCCAATGGAGTCACCAATTTATATGCATTGGTCTACCACTCTTGATAAGTCATCTAATCCCATGAAATATTGTAGATACCTTTTATAGAGTGAGATGAATTTTCTAAATATTACAATGTTTTTCAAATCACATATAATCAAATAAGTGGCCTAGATCAAGGACACTAATGAAAAACATGTTTTTTAAATCAAAATAGAAATGATCTATAATCTAGATCGTACAAATTCAGTGAATTGGGTCAACCCACCATACATAGCCATTTTGTTGTAGGAACAAACCGATATGACCTAATGATCCATAATGAAAACCAATGCACCTATAAACCCCTCACATTATTGTAGTGTGCGAAGTGAAAAGTGAACAATGAAAATTACAAACTTTTCATTTGTGCATGCATGTGTCGATGATGTAATTCATTATCCCCAATTTGATTACTTTTCTAATTTATAATTTATTGATTAATAATAAATGTGTTACCCTTAATAAAGGATACCCCAATCCACTCACTTTTTAATATGGAATTCCAAAACATCCTTCCTATTTTTAATAAACACAAAAATCAAGAATAATAAAATATAGTTAAAACTCATTAAAATCCAATAATTCCCCTATATTTTAAATTATCTTAATTTTTTGTTAAAATAAAGAATCAAACACTGTTAGAAAGAAATATCATAAATAAAATTATCTATTGATTTGAAAAATTATATAGTAGAGACAAATCAAATATTGTAAGATAAATAAGTGGAAAGCCCCATGAACATGTAACTCTGATTATCATTTGGATTCATCCTACACAAGTCTATTCAAATTAATGTATTCTATATCTACTCCTAGAAAATGAATTATCTATGTGTCACTTATCCTTTCATGAATGTTTGAAAGATAAATTCATTATATTTTTAGAGTTTCCCTTCTTTTACATTCAAATAGGTGAACCAAAAATCATTCCCATGTTTCAACACCCATTTGATTATTTTGGTTCATTAAGAGTTTTAAACTCACTATCCTTTTTCTCATGGGAAACAAACAACATTTTCCTAGGATGTAATATACCTTCGGTTTTTTTCCTTAATCATATATGATATAATTTCCTAAATTGAACTTATACATGTAAAGTAATCACATCGAAATTTGAGGTCCCATCATTAGTTATTTTATATAAGGACTTTAAGCCCATCACTATGTATTTTTTTCACAAGCACCCTTGAAATTCCCTATATTAGTGGATCTAATAAATTTTTAATTGATCTAAAAAGACTATATTTATGATAAAATATTTCATAAACTTCCTTACATAGATTTGAATGAGACCAACATATCATGATTTTACATTATAAGCACTGTTATATAATGAATCCAACATTTCATGACTATCATAGTGTATAGTATTCAGAGGAATTTTAATTGTCCATAATGGATGATCTGATAAAATAGATTTACTCTATTATTCTAATCTAATCTATTCTACTTCTTTCCTAGAAGAAAATAATGCAACAAAATTAGAAACCATTTTATAGTTTGTGATAGTTGTTTTTTAACCTCAAGAGATTGCTCTTCCTTGAAATGTAAAAACCCAACAAATACTAGATTATTGATCCTACATATTAATAATTAAATTTTTATAGTAAAATAATTCCAACACCCTTGGGTTTATACTATAACATATACAGTAGTCCATAATAATCTTAATATATTTAAGTGCTCTGTTAACCACATCTTATTATGCATAGGCAATTTTACTTGCCTAAAAACTTAACTATCCAATAGGCCATGAAATATTGCATCTTATAATTTCCATCGAATACATGAAACACCTTATAACCCTTGTATAACCTAGTTATGAAACTGTTTTACCATGATTTATTAGCAGCATACTCCTAGAATCATATTGGAAAAAACATGCGAACTATTAGTTTTTTAAAAAACATTTAAGAATATTTCAATTATATTGAAATAGATAAAGAATAAAAAAAATTATTCTTAACAATTTTGATTCCCAAAATATCAATATATTCATTTCATTCTTTTATATCAATATTTCTATATAAAATAGACTTATCCTCATTTACCTGATTCATATAAGTTAAAAATATTATTATTCTAACATCATATAACCATATACTAAAACATTTATTACTATATAATATACAATAAGCACATTTATCATCTTGGTTAGAAACAAAATAATTTTTTGAAATTAATTTATTAAATTTAACATTATATTATGTTGGAGATTATTTTAAACTATATTGATATCATAGTATTTTTCAAGATTTCTTTTCATATATTGGTAATAAGAACCATTCTAATTATTCATTATATATTTCATTATTCAATTCAACATTTAAGAATGTTTTTAAACCTATTTTTTGCGAATTTATAAATTAAATGTCAAAACTAAAGTGATGTGAATTCTAATTAAAGCCTTATTATCCATGATATTATAAGTATCATAATAATTAGTTCCTTATTTTTACATAAACCCCTTATCTACCAATCTGGATTTATATTTTTCAGGTTCACATGAAAATTTTCATTTTAATCTAAATACCCACTTATAACCTATCGGTTTTGAAACATGACTAAGATAAAATAATATCCATGTATTATTCCTGATTAGAGATTCTATTTAATAAATTATAGATTCCATCAAAATATATAAATCCAAATATGACATGGATTTTTTGAAATATTTTGGATTAAACTCTATTTTGAGAAAATAATAATGGTTATTTAAAAAAAAAATATCAGCAGTTCCTTTCAAAAAATACATATATAAATCATATCTATATGGATTGGGTATTTTGAGTCAAATAATTTTATGAAAATTATTGAAACCTTCTGTATATAATCTTTTAATTGAGCTATATTCATCTTTATGGACTTTCTTTGGAAAAGATAAAAACCATGATTCTTCAAAGATAACATCTAATAAGTCAACAACTAAATTAAAATTTACTAAATCATTTTATTCTATAACCATGAAACAATAATAAATTCAATTATCCTTATGTCTAAGAAATATTATATGGATACAATTTTTACCTAAATTGTACATTTTTTGTTCATCTACTCTTATAATTTTGTGACATTGGATTAGTCCAAAAATTCCTCTTTTTAATTATTCCAAATCATGTTACATATAATTTTAAAAATTTCTATATTTTTAGTAACATTTTTTCATGGAAAATTATCTAAGTATAGACCATCAACTACAAAAGGATTTAGAATTACCATTAAATCAATAAAAATTCCGCCAATTATTGGATCAACTACATGTTTTAACTAACTTACCATGGATTCTTATCTGACTATGGTTGGATAATTTTGTTAAGGGTATAATATTATTCAAATTAAAGAAAAAAACCTCATGAAAATTATTCTTATCTACCATAAGTTTTAAGATACTTTGAGGAAACTAAATGCCATAAAACCACCTAGAGAAATCAAATTTTAGTGATAGAAATATAGTGCTTAAAGTACATAACTATAATGATTATTATTGGAATTTAATGATACTTTTATTGGTAGTTAATTCTTGTCTATAGGAGGTTGATTAATTTTAAATGACTATATGTATGAGTGAGGTACTAAAAATAAGAATAATATATTCACATGAATACTACTAAAGTGTGTTGTGACTTTTTGATCCTTTATTTTTCATTCCTCAACATTTGTGACACTGTATTTTCATGGTGATGTTGAAAAAAAAGAATCAAGACAAACTCACTAAAACTATCTCTCTCTCTCTCTCTCTCCATATCTTACTCAATAATTAACCAAGGATGAAAACCTTGGTGGAAAACCAATGCTGATTATATATCTAGTTACATCCAGATTTTAATAATTTATTCCTTCCTCTATTTCCTTTAAATTTGGAGTTATTTTTGTTTTACCTGTACATTTTCATAGTGCATCTCTTATACATCAAATAAGAGTACACTGGTACTTCTTCTTTTATTTTATTTACATATTTTATGCCAAATATAAATATAGAACATGATTTTTAGATCCTATATTTACTTGTCTGGATTTGAAATTATTTAAGATGATCCATGTTTTCAATCTAGTTATTTTATTTAAAAAACATTTTTAGTTGTGGAATAATATCATGTTGCAGGGATTGAGTTCTAGATGTAAATAAACCTATTGTTTTAAAATTCATATGTGTGACATATTTTTACTTCAAATTCTTATTTTAGCATCCCTTGAAAATATTTTATTTTTTCTGATTTTTGATGAGTGTTTAAAAAAATGTAAAAAATAACTTTGATAGTTTTAAATTATATGTGATATATATATATTATGTTTTGGGTGAGTCAAATATTTCAAAGTTAATGTAATTTAAAATTTTTTTAACTTAGGTTGGATCATTCCATTAAGAAACTAATTTAAAGTATACAATTATATATACCTAATGTACTTTTATAATGGGCTATTACTCATATCTAGGGGATTTAAATTTATAATTATTAAAGAGAAATATTTTTGTTTTGGAAGAACAATTCAATCCCTATTAAAGAATCCCCCTAGAACCAAATTTCGTATAAAATCCAAAAATACTTTATTTCATGAATCTCTATTTTTATGTGTTAATTAATCATTCACATTACACAATTCCCAAGGAAACATTATTTAATTTATTTTTATTTATTACTCTATAATTATGGATGTTATACTTGAAGGTCATGCTTCTAAATGAAATCTAATTTTTAATGGAACTAACTATGATAAAGTAAAATGAAAATGAATATATATTTAGAATGAATGAGATTAGATAAATGGGTTTCTAATGATGATAAATAATAACAACTCAATGTACCTAGAAAACACTAATTTTATTAAACAAAATCTATGTATGATTGAAATCTAAAATCTACAAATGCTTTGTGTATTAAAATAATTTAAATTTAAAAAAAATTAATGATTCGGTACCTTATTTTTAAATTTGGGACTCTTTTTTTCTGTCTCATAAAGGAACTTTAAATGTTAAAGAAACAAGGTTGAATACTCACACACTTGTGTATGAAACTTTTAGGATTAAACTACATGAGTTGATTCCAAAAATGTATTTTAGATTCAATGTAATCTTCAATTCAATGAAGTATCTGGGAATCATATAAAAGATAAAAAATACAAGGCAGGGAATTAATTAAGAAGTTGATGATATATGTATAGGATTTCAAAGTAGACAATGACAATTTTTTACCAAAAAGAAAAAATGTTTCATTCAAGACATATGATTCAATGTTTAAATAATTACTCAAATATGATTCAAGTGTAAATGAATCTGAATTTTATAGTGATGAGAAGATGTGTCATCTAAATAAAAGATTTAAAAAATTATATAAAAATAATAATTCTGTTTGGAAAATAAATTTTAAAATTAATGTATAATAAGAAAAGAAAATTGAAAAATTACTACAAAAAAGATGACTCATGTGGTAAAATTACATTCTATATATATAAGAGGAAAATAAGCATTAAATTAAATTTTCCAAAATTTAATTATAAGAAGGAATTTGTTTATAGAGACAAGAAACCAAATAAAGTGATGGAATAAACTAAGTGTGATTTAAAGGATAGGTCAAATGATCCATAAAACTATAATTCATGAGAAAAAGATAATATGTAATTTATAGCTACTATATCTAAGATTCAAAATGATACTTTCATATTTTCTGATAACGATGTTGTATATTGAACTAAAATGACTAATGAAGAATTATTTGAGTATTTGTTGTGCATGAAGATTCAATGAATGAACTAAAATATAAATACAAGAACCTAAGAAATTTATTTCTTTATATTCTAATGATAAAAGTGTAATTTATATTGGAAAAAAGAAAAATGAAAATATGTTAAAGGAATCTTGTATTTGAAATTGTGAAACTTAAAAATAATAAATAATATTGAAAAATTTTACAATGGAAAAAATAATTTGTATTTTATGTTGAGAAGTTAAAAATATAATAATTTTTATATTGGTATGGGATTTACATATGGAAAAATGGAATTTGTAGAAGAACTATTTTTTCCTAGTTTTAAAAACAATTCATTGATTTATAACAATAAATAAAAATATGGTTATGAACAAAATTTCCATTTATTTGGATTGCATAAAAGCTTTATATTAAAATATAATAATACTATAGTAATAAAAACTTATGAAACAACTATGGATTCCGAAAACCTTATTTGTTAACTTCTCTAGACCCATGAAAGTATGGGTACCAAAATCATTACAAGTATTATTTTGTATAGAAAAGTTGTATAACGTTCTCTAGTAAGAGTTACAGGTTTCTGGAAAATGGATGTTCTAGAAAAAAGACTATATACAACTCAAGTTTGGAGAATTTGGTGAAAATATATGGGAGACATTTCAGCTTCAGTGATAATGAAAAATAAAAAATAATTAGTCTTGAATAACATGGAAACTCTAAAACAGTTATCATTTATAAAGATTTATTTTTTGATGGTTTAAAATATTATCTAATTAGTATATCATCATTTTAGGATGAGGGATATCATGTTAAATTTGATAATAATTATAGAAATATTTTTTATTCCAATAATTCTTTAGTGTTTACTACATTAGGAAATGAAAATATTTATATAGTTAATTTTGATTCTATATTTCCTAAAAGTGTTTCCTTCTTTAGTTCATTTGATAAAGAATCTTGGTTATGACATAAGTGACTATGTCATTGAAATAAAAACTCTATTATAAATCAAACTAAAAAATATTATTCAAGGATATAGCCAAACATTATTTCTTAAAAGATAAAGCATGTAATGCTTTTCAAATGGTAAAGTAGCAAAAAATATATTTCAAACAAAATAAAGAGTTGTGTACCTCTAAACACCTAGAGTTGGTTTATATAGTCCAATTTGGACTTATTAGAGTTTATAACCTATAGGGAAGTAATTATTCTAATGTGATTATTGTGGATTATTCAATATTCATATGGTTATTTTTTCTATCCCAAAAATTGAATCCCCTTAAGGTGTTTCTAAATATGATAAATATATAGAAAACATTCATGGAATTACAATTTATAATTTGATAATTGATAATGCAAGAAATATGATAATAAATACTTTGAATATGTATGTTCACAACATGGATAAACTCATAATTTCTCTACACATCAACAATATAGTGTTTATGATGGGAGAAATGAAACTCTCTAAGAAATTACTCACACTATGCTTAGTGAATATGAATTTCATATTTTTTGTGTATAAGTTGCAAAAAATATTGTTATGTAATCAATATGGTTCTAATAAGATCATTTTTAAAGAAAAGTCCCTTTGGATTTTTGAATTTTTGAATTTTTGAAAAATTATGGCTAACAACTTTCAGTTTTTTAACTTAAATTGTTTATTCTAAATGCAATTTAAAATCAAAAAGAACTCACCAAATAGTTATGAAGGAATTTTTTTAGGTTATCCAACCTCAAGTAAATATTGTATAGTCTTTACTAAAAAAATATTAAATTTTATAATAGTTTATACATGACACTTTTGATGACATAGATCCACATTAACCTAATGTTTTCATAGAAAACCATAAGGATGATATATAAAATTATGAATATCAATAACACCTCTAAGATATCTGAACAGACAGTTAATTTGAATGAAACATCTCCCAGTAGAGACCAACCTGGTATTATTATCCTTAAAAACCTATAAAACCAATCAATTAATTTACTTCAACATTTAGGACCCATATGTATCATCCTTTATATATTATAGTAAGTGATATAGATAAAAAACCTCTAACCTGAAGATCTCTTTGAAACATGGTTGAACATCAGTAATTTATGTAACAACTAGAACCAACGAAGGTTAATGAACTTATTTGTGGTGAAAATTGGGTAATATTAATGAAAAATAGTTTAATAAATTTTAATGAAATAAATATGAAAATTACATGAGAGACCTAATAACTAACTAACTACTAGAAAAAATGGTTATATAGAGACAAGGTTAGTGAATGTGGAACAATATTTAGATATATATTTATATTGGTAACACAAGTCTATATTCGAGATAATGGTATTCATTATGAAGATTGATTTGAACCAGTAACTAGACATGTATCCATTTGAATACTTCTCATATATAAGGTATATCAAAATTTTATACTTTATCAAATAGATATAAATAGTAAATTCCTTAAAATATATATTATTAAGGATGTTAATGTTTAATAAACCCATGTATTTTCAAACCCTAATTTACCGAATCATGTTTTTAAACATTAAATATAACTTGATGGTTTAAAAAATATTCATAGAACTGGTATGTTGGATCATATATTTTTTTTATTTAAAATAGAACATAAAATGGTTTTTCCTAATTCTAATTTATTTATAAAAATAATATAAAAGTGTATTCTAGTATTATTGATATAGGTTTATGATATTATTTTTTGTTCAACTAATAGATATTTTGTGTTAAAGATACTAAAATTATGCAAAATGAAATTTAAATGAGTTTGATGGGTGAATTAAAATTATTTCTTTATTTTAAAATTTTTCTAAACAAATATGGAATTATTTTATATCATTTTAATACACAAGAGATCTTTTAAAATTCTTTTTATTATATCACACTAAAGTAAGTGATACATTAATGATTTCTACCTATAAACTATATTCATATGAAACTAGTAAATTTGTTGACAAAATTAAATACAAAGGTATGATTGGTGGTTTAATATACAAATATTTTAGCCGTCCTGACATTATTTTTAGTGTATTCATGTGTTCTCATTTTTAAGAAAACCCTAAGGACTCATATTTAAATTCTATTAATTTTCATTCAAAATACCACAAAAAACAAACCCAATTTGAACTATTTTACTCTATGAATGTATTCTAACAAGTTAGTTATTATGATATTGATTTTGATGTTTTTAATTTAGATTGAAAAACACTTTTACACATGTCAATTTTAGGGAAATAATCCAGTGTCACATTGTAGTAAACAATTAACTTTATTTCATTTTATACTACATAAACTAATTATACAGCTATAGCGAGTTTCTATACACATATTTTGTGGATGAAACACCCATTACTATAATATAAATATCAATTTTGACATTTCCCTATAAATGTTTATAATACAATTGTTATTAACATATCTAAGAGTCTTATATCTCATTCTAGGACTAAATAAATTGATATAAGACATCAAGTTTTCACATAACATTTTCCTTAAGGGGATATTAGTTTTTAGTTCATTGGAACTGAGTAATAACTCATAGATATTTTCAAAAATCTTTTGAATATTGAGAGAATATATTATATTGGATATGATTTAATAATGATGTTAGGCCCAATAGGGGCCTATATACCCTGAGAGGGGGGTGAATCAGGGTATGGATATTCTTTTTCAAAGTTCTTCCTACCCCACTGGATCTTGACCTCTTTATTAAAAGGGTCACTTTGTTCGCTCTTGTGTGTAAACTATGATCACTTATTTACTTATTTGTCTAATGATGATGCTTTGAATGCAATTCAGGGATGAAAATAGGCAGACACGGAGAATTTTACTTGGTTCACCCTCACTGGGCTATGTCCAAAGAGCATACGCCGACAAGTTGCCGGTCGTACCAAATTCCACTATTCTTCACTAGATATGGATACAAAGTTCGGGCAAGATCACACCTATGCCCAGGCTCACTGCCTTT
Source organism: Viscum album (assembly GCA_963277665.1). Classification (NCBI taxonomy): domain Eukaryota; kingdom Viridiplantae; phylum Streptophyta; class Magnoliopsida; order Santalales; family Viscaceae; genus Viscum; species Viscum album. The sequence goes on along the minus strand of OY728160.1, from coordinate 467,044,456 downwards.
ACAATGTTTAGGTTCAGATCACTACTTTCCCAAGGGTCACTCCCTGTTTCTCTCTCTCTGGCTCACTATCGGTGGAGAGGATCACCTTCTTCCTCTTCCTATGCTCACTGCACTTGGAAGGGATCCACTCATAGTTTATAGACCTATAGGTCTCTTCATTTTCATGAATGCATGCATCCTTAACTGATGATTGATGCACTGTTATAGTCCAACTTTCATCCACTGATGAATACCACATTGCCTCTTAACCACTGGACAATTTACTTTGGAAACACCTTCGCAAAGCACCCTACTTCGCTAGGCTCCCAATTTTGCGAAGCTCAAACAGGCCTTCGCGAAGCTCCGGCCTTTTCGCGAAGCTCTATCGTGAAGCACTCTCGTGAAGCACTCCCGCGAAGCTCAAGCCATTGCAGAGCAACTTCCCTCGTAAAGCTCACTAAGCCAACGTGGAGCTCACAACTCTCGCGGAGCTACAATAGCCGCCGTGAAGCTCCTCTTTTGCGAAGCACACTGGCTCCGCGAACCACCTTCGCAATACGAGAGAAAAATATTTTCTTTGAAAATTCTCTATACTTCTCTCGAGGGGGTCAGCCTATATTTATAGGCAATTCCACCGACCCATGACACTTCTGCATGAAGTCAACGCCAAGTCATCTCAAATCGCGAAGCTCCAAAGTTTCCGTCAGAATTCTGTCAAAATCGTGAAGCACCACATCAATTTTCCGATAGCGGAGCTCATCGTAATCGTGGAGCATTACCATCAGAATTCCTTAAGTCCTTCGCCGTGAAGCTCCCTCGCAGTGCCCTTCATCGCCGCGAAGCTCCCTTGCAAAGCCCTTCACCGCCGCGATGCGCTTCAGCCTCTGCCGTTCGTGAATCTTGTCGTAATCACAAAGACTCACCTCCTCCATTCTTCTGGTCTTCGCGATTTCCAAACCATGCATCCTATCTTCGCGAAATTGATTCCTTTACCATATTAAATTATGATCTTCATGGAAATCCTATTTTCGCGATGCTCACCAAACTCCAAATATTGGACCCCAAAAATTTGGAAAACACTGGGAAATGGCGCCACCTTGTACTGCTCTTTTGTACCGCATCTAGATCGTCCTTTCCTTTCACATCATTCTTTGTCAACAAGGATTGTCAACAAATTCTCAGGAACTCGAAAATTCTCCATGGAAACCTGCTTTGTCAACAAACACGATCAACACAAAAATACTTCAATGTTACCTTGAGGGATTTTTCCCCAACAAATGATTAATTATTCTTAGTTTATGTTTCTTGTTTAATGATTAAATCTATGCACTTTATTCATCATGTTCACATGTGATTGTGATCCCTAAGCTAACGTAATGGGTTTTTCATTTGGTAGATCAATCTATTATGAAAATTCAATTCAACATGGGATTGGTCATACAGTAGGTCAAAATAGTTTTAATTTTCTATGTAAATATGAGGAAATATATAAATTAGGACAACCTAATGTAAAATTACCAAGTGACTAAAAGACTAATTATGTGGTATGTTAAGTAATTGTGACTGTCTGTTAATATTTTTCTGGTGTTGTTTTTATTTTTATTTTTGTTTACTTTTTTTCTCATGTGTTAAGGAAACATGCCCTAAATAATCTAAAATATTTGTGAATTATAATTCTAATAAATTTCTATCTAAGTCTTGAATCCTATTAAACATTTTCTCCTTATTTATACTAAACCTAATTATCCCTCTTCTAAGCCTATCGAACCTGTATTGAGATGGAGCACACAATTAATATCTTGGATTTCAGTTCTTATTATGAGAAGACAAGTTCAATGAAAATAAATGTGGATCAAGGGAATCTTGTGAACCTCACAATCCCCATCCCTCTAATTAATTGGAAATCAATATAAATAGATCAATTTCGAAGGGATAAAATCAAGAAGATCCTAGGTCTAGAAGGAAGTTGATAAATGGTCATAGAAGGATTGGTTCACTTTTAAAAACATGTAATTAATCCATAAATTTGATAAGGACTTTTATCTAAATATTTAATTCAAAGATGATAAGGAAAAAGGCTCCTTGAAAACCTTTATTGATGGATAAGAGCTGTTGTTTTCATCCAAGAAATAGTGTAAGTGTTTGAAACTATTTCATTATGGAGATTTTAAATATTTTTTTAGATAATCTATAATTGAAAATGGGATATTTGAATATTAGAAAAAAAATTATATAGTTTAATCGGGATGGGAACGCCATCATTTCAATATCCAAGGAATTAGATAGAGATAGAAAGATACTATTCATGTTTATACAATACTTGATTTATCCTGGGAAGGGGTACATTATCATTATTGGGAACCAATATCTATTTTTCTATTATTCAATGAATAATAGAGTAAATATCAATATATCCAATTATCTAGTAATACAAATGGATTAATTTTGTAAGATAAACTCCTGGTTTAACTATTTACCATATTCTAAGTTCATTTCATCCTTTATTTTGAAAATGGGTTTATTCTATAGGGAGAGAAATGAATACAACTTCTAGTTGGATTTTTTTTAACCATACTATTTATAAGAGGCTGAGAATTAATTTTAACCCATGGATGAAGTCTTGGATTCCTAGACCTGATAGGATTTATTAAAATATTAACACTATTAAGGATTTTTAAAGGAAAAAAGATATAATTGATAAATTTTTTAATCCAAATGAAATATTTTTTATATTCTAAGGAATAATTTTTTTGGAATGAAATTAAGTTGAAATTACGTCTGTTGGAGAAGTGAGTGTAGTTGGTGTTGAATTAGTGAGTGTTTCCAAAGAAGATGAAATAATTTTTATAAATGAATATATAATGAGGGAATATGAATATGATACGAGTCTTTCTTCTATGGATTTTTTTGGACAACATCCTAGACCTCTTGGGAAAGTGATTGTTTTTCACCTAGTTATCTAAGAATATATAGAGGTCAAAACATTTCATATTGGGCTCTTGAGTCTCGTGACTCTTTAACTTATATTGAAGAAGAAGAAGATATTATTTTTTTTGTTGAGGATACCGATCCATCTAAAAAAACCTACTTAAAAGATACTATTTTTTAATTTTATATTGATGATGAGGACTCTATTTTAGAGTGTACTCCCTCAGTTGAAGGTAATAATGTTAGTGAATAAGTAGATGATTCTAGTGAGAAAGGAGTTACTATAATGAAAAATAAGGGGGATCACCTATATTGGATACTTCAATGTATAATGTTAGAATTTCCCTATATCCAGGATTTGAATAGAATAATTATAATATTATGGTGACGATCTAGATGATAGACATAGTCCACCAGAGCATGGTGGACATGCCAATATAGTTACACCCGCCATTTCTATTACTCCTAAAATATTTAATGGTTATTTGGTTGAAATAATTTATATTTAAGATAGGATTGATCAACCCTCTAAAAGGAATAGAGTACTGAATGAACAGAGCCAAAACTAAATAGATGAAAAATTAATTGACGAAATGTATATTCCAACACCCGTAAGGCCAGCGGGTGTTGAGGAAATTGGTAAAACAGAAGAATTAGAAATAGTTGGAGGTCTTGAGAAAGAAGATTCAATGGAATTTAATGATTTTATTTTCTTTTATTATTTTTATTAAATAGATATAATACTCATGTTGTATGATTATCAAATGGATGGATGGACATCCACTTCAAAAACGAGTGCACCTTCTCTTTCTCTGCATGCCTCTGCTTTCTATATACACCCTTTAACGAGTGTCCTTTTTTTATTCCTTTGATTAAATAGAGATAAGGACATTTTTGGATGATTTTGAAATATATGGTTGGACATTCACTTCTGAAAAGGGTGCACCTTCTCTTTCTCCTCATGCCTCTTCTTTCTATGTGTCATGGATTAATTTAATGTTTACCTATTAATCATGTTGGAGGAATTATTTTTAAATTTTTAATCAGTATTTGATGCCAAAAAATATGAAATAATATATTTGGTTATTTTATTTATTATACATCTTATTAAAAAAATATTTTTTTTGCAATATTGATCACATGAAAAAGGAAATTCAGTGACTGGATGATAATATCAGTGTTCTTCATAAAGACATTGAGTATGTGGAGTTAAATATTCTTCAATGTGATCTTATTATTTTTTCCAATATTTCTAGAACTTATGCTATTAAAAATTCCTCATGTTCTCCCCTTCCCTCTAACCGTTTTGAATCTCTTCCTATAGTTAATTTTTTATTTTATGAAACATTGCTTGTGAAGATTGTTATAGAAGGGATGGAATCTATTTGAGATGGTTTTTACAACCCTAGAGATATGATTCTACCTCATTTGCAAGCCTATAAATCTAATACATATTAGTTAGTAAGATGTAAATTAAATTCACTTTTTAAAGGATAGATAAATATTAAAAAGGAAATAAAACACCACATAACTAGGTTCTTCAGAATTAATGACATAAATTCAGTAATTAGATCTTTTTTTAGTGAACTAGAGATGCCTCCAGTCACCCGGGATTTGAATGATCAGGTAGACTATTTGAAAGTGTCATCACCTATCTTGGATCTCATTATGTAGAAAAATAAAAACTATTTAGACACTATGTTTCATGTATATTTATATTTAAATTATTTTAAAATTATTATAGAACCATATCTCTACCATAATTACACTTCAATATTTGTAAAATTCCATGCCATTACAGGTTATAATTCTTAGAGAAAATTATGTTTTTCCCATCTGGCGGATGCTTCATTTGGAGAACAAGAGAAAACTTTGTAATTTAAGTGTTTTAATACCTATAAGGGATGTTTTAAATATATTTTTGGGGTCATGGTAGTTTTGGGGTGAGTTCAAGTGAATCTGGAGGGGTTCTAGTAGCAAATATGTGTTTTAGGAAGGATTCAAGGTGTTACACATAGTGTCACACCAAGAACCATCAAGGTTATCATCAAAGTTTTGTCCAAAATTTTCATAATGTGGAACACTTTTTCACATTATTAAATTCTATTAATATGTTTTATGGATGTCTTAATATGAGGATATTTTTTCAAAACCCCCATATTCATTCCTCCAAATTCCATTTGAGGGTTTAAATGGTAATCAAGTGTTTTGGCCCCTAGAATATTATCCTATATCATTTCTTCAACATTCTAAATGTTTTATATTGATATTGATTCTTCATGTTGAGTATAATCCCCAGAAATCTATTTATGTATCTTTCCACTTTGAATTATTGTTGATTGTGGGTTGATTTTGATACGATAAATTGGGTGTCAATTCCACTAGATCTTAAATGAATTGTCTATGTATGATGAGGCTATTGATTGGCCTAGAAATAAGATTTCATGTAGTGATAAACACATTTTATTGATGGAAATTTTTGAAAAAGGTATTTAGTTGGTTGAAATATTATTGATTTTCCAATTTAATCATATTAAATGGGTTTATGTATTGTTTCTACATGATATGGATTTTTATCGAAATAAAGTCGAATGCATGTTACATAACATCCATTGATGGTTGGTTGAGGTTCTTCCCAGGCGGTGACATTAAATATTTCCTTTGAAAATTATACCATTACCCCTCATTGTGGGTTTCTCTTATATTCATTAAATTTGTTATACTTTATTTATACATAATTATTTGGAATTTTTTTCAAGAGTTAAAGCCTCATGAAGATTGATGGAGGATGAATGGGGTAAGAAGGATCGAAAAAATCTATCGGGCTTTGCTCAGTTTGGGAGTTGGATCTATTTTAGGTAGTTCATCTCGTGTTCTCCACTCTTTAGTATTTATGCATGTTTAATGGAATGTGGTATGAGGTTCAGAATTTTGGATGAACAAACCTAATTTTCATAATGAGTTATGTATTATAATAATGCTTAATTAATTAATGAGGCTTGATTATAAAATAATTTATGTAACCATGCCTAATTTAATTGGGAAAAGTTTAAAGGTCCATAGTAGACCCTTGGGCACTAGCTTGATCTCGGTGACCGATGGCTAAGTCTTGATCACATATGATTCCTTAGAATACATAGACACTTTGAGGTTTTTTGTTGTTCTATATGATAACTGGATCTTGTGAGACCATATTGGATGCTTAGATGACATGTGTGTTGTGTGTGTAGCCCTATGAGACCATGTATGTTGATTATTCCATGATAATGAATAGTTGGTCTAACAAAAAAAAATTTCCTTGATCACATGTGTATATGTTATGACTCATGATGACATTTCATATCCTATTTATATGTGAACTCTTTTCTTTGATTTCAAACCTATATTTGAATTAGTTTTTGAACATGCCTAGTTGTGATCACACGTCTGTGTGTACCCCATAAGACCCTTTTTGATGTTTTATGTAATGAATATTCCTATGTATCTTATTTTTCCATGTCATATGATGATCACATGTGTCGGTTTGTTTCTATTAAAACTCATGATGTTATTCAATGTTATTATTTCCTTTTATTCTCTACTTTTTTATGTATATTACCATTCCTTCGGAGGAATTTTTCTTTGTTCTCGGAATAAGTAGACTATGATGAATCTATTTTCCCTTATAGGGGTTGTGTTCATGACTTGTGAATATAGTGACAATGGACCTATGTAAAGTGTAAAGATAAAATGATTGTATGGATTTCACGTAGAGCATGTACTCTATGTCGGTGGATTCCATGTAAAATGTCACTCTATGCATAGTTAATTTTGAGTGTCTCTTGTTGCCTCGTAGATTCTGATTAACATGTATAACATGATGCCTAGAGAATACATAGTATCATGCACACAAGATTACATGATGATGTCGATAGAAAGATTCATTGAATGAGTGGATATCTTGTTTACTCTTGATATTCGTTATGATTATATTTTTTGCATAAATCCAAATGAGGTGTGGTCAGGGTTCACAGAGGGTTGGAAAGAACATGGTTTCCCAACACATTTTTTTGCTGCTTATGTGTTCCTAGTGATTATGTTATTCTTTTTCAGTTATTTTTTTCTATTATATTTTCTGTTACATTTTTCTATGATTATCACATGCATAAACACTACATATTATTTTTTGGGTACTAGACTGCATCGGTGATTTCCTACTAAGTTTTACTCAAATCCTGCTCATGAATCCATGACACTTGGGTACCCAAGTGTTCCTCACTTGTTACAATCATATGTTGAAATGAGGCTCAAGTTTAATCAATTATAGTTATATATTTCTCTAAGTATAGAGACTTGGATGAGATTATAGTATGAGTATAAGAGCTTATTTTACATTTTTCTTTATTTTAATATGTGATCGGCCAAATGGTTAATTGACTGTTATATCTATGCTTTAATTTTGAGTCTCCAGCTTCCAAAATCTTTCTTATTTTGGGTATATTATATATATATATACAGCTTGATCATATATTGTTATATATTTGAATGTTTATTTGTTATTGTGAACTCTTATTGAGGGTATAGTCTCCCCATAGTTCCACTAAAGACCCTTGTTGTTAGTCAGTAGCCTCTAGCATATGAAGAGGTGATATTGAGTTCATATGAAATTCCAAACCAAACCTGCTGATTCAGGTTTGAATTTTACATAATGTTATTAGAGAACAAACGATATTTTTTCCCATTTTGGAGATTTGGTATATAGGATACATTGTAATGATTCAAATATTGTGATGAAAATCAAAATAGTGTGTCATGAACACATTTTCTGAGGTAATTATAGGTTACTAGGGAATGGGATTGATATTATTGGGTTTCATTGTTATCATATGTTTTCACCTTATGTGATGCACATGTATTTTGAGGTTCGTATTTCATATAGATTTGAATCTTAACCATGCTGGAAAGTGGATTCTCATGCATCATATTTACCACAAAGTTTATCCTGACATATATTCATCTTTTGTGTGATTGCATTTACCCCTATATGTGTCTAATTTTTATAGTAGGTCATGTGATACTATGATGTGGTGCACCTTGGTGATATTGATTATAGAAACAACAATTATGATGAAATCTCCATATATTAATATGTGGTGCATTGTACCTTGTTAGTTCATTGTTGGATATTGACTAAGGTTTAAACAATAGTTTATGTGGGCTTATACATATAAAACCAAGTTTAATCCTTTTTAACCCCAATACTCCATAACTCTCCATGTGGTAATTCAATGGTTGAAGCCAGTCTGGAATGTCTTTAGATAGGTCTCTAGATAACGTTCCATGGGTTGTATCCCATAATAAAACCTTGTGCATGTTTTGTGTAATAAAATTTGGCCTTATAAATTTTGGTCTAGTTTTAAAAATGTTAGTTCCTCATACTTATTAAATGTAAACTGATTGAGAGTATTCCTTATGATGGAATAGTCAATGTCAATTCCTAAGGGTAGTTCCCATAGATGGAAATAGACATTGCTTGGGGGTATCCCTTGGATGTTTTATATGAATTATTTAAAGGGTTTCTTGTATCCTTGAACTATTATGTAACGAATGTTCTAGTCTTCATGATATAAGGTTTAGTTTATGAGTTTGGTGTATGCGGGATATATTGACCCAACACATGTGTTATGGGTGGTGCATATTGGATCTTAGTATAATGCATATTCATTTTCTAAAAAGGGGTTTTATTAGTGATTGGGGTTAGTATAAATGGTTCTATATGGTGTATAGATAGATATAAATGGAATAAAGTCCATCTTGGAGGTCTGGGACTCATGAAAGAATCACTCAACTTTGGATTAATAGTTTTATTTATAGGTTTTTTAGGAAATAATTGATGCAAGAGTGTTCATGAGGTGGTTATGTGTAGTTTTATTTAACTATTGAGAGTGGGGTGGTGAGATGAGCATTATGGATATCATTCATTCTGTGGATGAACCTTGAGAAAGTAGTGGAGGTAGGTCACTAGCATTTTCGGTTCAAGGTATCCCTTGGTGTTGGAAACAATAACATTTGGCATGAATCTCATATGATTTTGAATCCCACTAGTAAATGCATTCAATGTTATCATTGTGGAAGAATATGAAATCCCAAATGGATTGGTGTACCATTGTGTAGTCAACCTGAGATTGTTGAAAGTGGAGATGTCATAGTTTGAAATAGTGTCTTGTGTAATAGGACAAAACTAATATGATGTTGGTTATAACATACACCAATGATACCAATATAAATTAAAGACAACATGAATGGATTGTTGAATGTAGTAGACTCCATTTTGATCAATCTAGTTTGGTATAGTCCATGGTGTTTTTCTTGGATATTTGTGTAGAAGATGGACACACTTAGTCTTAATATTGTGAGAATAATATTCATTGATTGGGGAGAACAATATTTTAAATGAATATGATAATAAAGATAATCTTATGGTGGGGTGCATCAATATGGTTGTGTGGGTAGTGGTACTTCTTGTGAGAAGGGTTGTGGCCTATAAAGGACTGGTTATTGTAAAATCATGGAGACTCTAGAAGTTTGATGCGTAGTTGAATTGAAAGTATATGGTCCCACATTAATTTCTTGGTTTTGATTCAAATATAGTGTCGAACAGAGACTAGATGTGGACTTTGGGCTTGGAAAATATCTGTTCATATTAAGAGGGAGTAAGATCATTAGTACATTGATTCGTGATCTAGAGCCTTATGGATAGTGCAAGTGATTTATAAATAAATCAATAAAATTACATTGGATATAGTTTTTTACTTCATCAAGGTTGGTGAACTGATTTAGTTATTATTATGAGGATTAAGGTATTGTGATAGTTGGCTTCATAGGCTTCATTTTCTTATAATGATAACCTTTTATGGTAGATGGATACAAAAGTACCGATTGGGATTCTATGTGAACCTGAATGTGGTGGGTTGGAACCACATCAAGATCATAATTTTGGTAATGGCTATGGTGCTTGAAATTATCATGGACCTTTTAGGAAATTTTAGCTTACTGTGGGTTATGTTGCTTGGCGAGACCCGTTTTCTGTTTTTGGTATTAGTATTGAGGTGTTGGAATCAAATTTTAACCCATGTTCAGATTAACAAGTAACAGAGATGAAAACTAGTATTATTCCATGGTTTTGGGGGCGAATCATGTGAATTTTTTTTGTAACTTGTTTCATGGGATGAAACCCAGTTTGATCACATGTTTTAGGGGATTAAATTTGTGATGAAAATTTTAAATGTTCCTTTAGGGAGAAAATCATGGAAATTATGAGAAGGTGGTTTTTTGTATATAGAAATCAAGACCCTACATGTGGTGCTATTAGGGGAAGTATCAGGTTGGAGGTTGGATTTTATTTTGAGGATATATTAGTGGAATAAACTAAAATTTTGAGGAAACGTTTTCCATAGGAAGACCAACTACTTTTTTTATTGATGTTGGATAAGGTAGATGATAACTATTTTGGGAACTTCATAAGAATCATGGTTATCGGGTTGATGGACATATGGTTTGGTTTCATTGGTAAAAAATTCCAATATTTGGTTGGGAGAACTATTTTTTAGGGATTTTCCTTGGAAATTAGATACTTATGGTAGTGACACCATAGGTTTCGAGAAAGGATGATAGTTGATACCATGAATACTGAAATTGATGGGTGTGACCAGAATTGTCTTGGTGTTTGTTTGTATGGTAGTGAGATGTTGGAACGACTTCTAGTGATCATGCTAGGTGTTTTCTAGTGAGATCATGATGGGATTTCGAGAATTTTTATTTTTATGAGGCATGTTAGGGTGTCCAGGGTTGGAATGTACAGAAAACCTTGTGAATAATGATCTTGTTAGATAAGGTGATGTGGTTAATGCTCTACCACAACTTATTTAAGATAATAATTACTATGTTTGGGATATTATAATATCCCACTTCATTATTTGTTGGAATTCCTAGTAAATTACGTTTTTTCTAGTTTGGTGGATAGTTCTTTTTTTATAACTAGAGAATAGGTTTGAAATATGAGGTTTTGAATGCCTCTAAGGGATGTTTTAAAGAATGGTTTTAGATGTTGAGTGGTTAGGGGGTTACTCAAGTGAATTAAAAGTGGTTACTAAAACAACTAGGTGTTGCAAGAAGGATTCAGAGCCTGACACTATGTTTCATTCCATGAACCATTGTGCCTAGATTCCTTTGATGTTATGTCTCAAATTCTTCAGATGTGAAATAGGTTTTGAAATATTAAATTTATATTTGGTAGTTTTTTTATGCATTAATGTAAATAAATTTGTTGAGAACCCCCAATTTTTAACCCCTCCAAATTCCCTACTAGGGTTTCAATGGGAATAAGTGGTTTTGGCCTCTAAGATCTCATCTAATATCATTTCTTCAACATTTAAGTTCCTTCTACTATGATGTATTACTATTGGTGTGTCTTTTCACATGAATCCCTTTGTTTCTATTTTCTCTTAAAATGATTATTTATTTTTGGTTGCTTCCTATTAGATAAATCGAATGAAAATTTCACCAGATCTTAAATGAATTATCTAAGGAAGAAGAGATGGTTGATCGACCTGTAAAGAAGATGTTTCATGGTAATGAAATCATAACATTTATGGGAGTTTTGAAAAAAAAATTCACAAGTTAAAATATTCTATATTATTAAATTTATTTATATTAAATTGGTTTCTGTTTTATTACTACATGATATGCCTTTTTCAGATAATAATTTTGGAATCATGACATAGAAAATCTATGGATGGTTGGTTGAGGTTCAACCTAGGTACTGACATTTGATAATTCCTTCAAAAATCATCTCTTTCACCCCAATTGTGAGTTTCTCTTGAATTCATTTAATTAATTTTAATTTATTTATAATTAATTATTACGAATTCTATGGCATGAGTTAGAGAATCATGGAAATTGATGGAGGAAAAATTGACATTGATCACTTGGATAAAGTTGTTGGGATTTGATTGTCATAGGAGTTGCCTTAATTTGAGGAAGGTGGTATTTTATACACTACCCTTTGGTATTTGTACATGTTTTCTTCATGTGATATGAGATTCACCACCATGGGTGAATGGTCCAGATATAATAATGATATATGAATAATAGTAAAGCTTAATTAAATAATGAGTCTTGAGTCTTAATTAATTAATGGAACCATGCCTAATTTAATTAGACAAAGTGCCAAGGCTCTCGACAGACCCTTTTTCAGTAGCTTTATACTATCCCCTTATTGCTGATGATTGATCATAGATGAGTGACTTAGACTATATAGACACCTTGAGGTCTGTTGATTCACTACATGAGACCCATGGTCTGTGATACCATGCTTGAATACTAGATCGCATGCTTGTGGTCTGTGTATCCTAATGAAACTATGTATGTTGATTATTATATGATATTGATAAGCTATCCTGATAGGAAATCTTTTCTCTAATCAAATGTGTAACTGTTATGACTCATGATGATAGGCCATACTCTATTATACATGTAGTCATTTACCAGGATGTGATAATTTTGTTGGTATAACTTGTTTACCATGATATGCATAACTTGTATTCTCTACTTTGTTTTGAATAATACTATGCCTTCATAGGCATAGTTCTTGGTGCTCCAAACTGGTGTCCCATTATAACATTATTGTCCCCTAGAGGGGGTATGCACATGAATTGTGGTGATGGTGATAATGGAACTGAGTACTGGGTAAGGATATGATGATTCCATGGATGTTGTGTAATGTTTGAATTTGATTCCTCGTGGATACCAATTACCATGTCACTAAATGCCAAGTGAATTTCAAGTATCTCTTGATGACTAGTGGATGCCATGTAACATTTTATAATTGATTCTTATAGAATGATGAGTAGAATGTACAAAATATTCAATGAGGATTTCGAGCCACAAATTCAATGGCCCTATGTCAATTTTTGTTAATCCTAAAATTTTTAATTATTATCCTTCATACAAGGAGCAGAAGAAGGTATGGCTGAGGTTCATGGTGGATTGGTAAGAACATAACCTCTTGATACATGGTTTTTGTTTATTTCATTTTATTGGTGATTAAATTATGCTTGAGTGATTATATTTTTCAAGTTACATTATAATAAAATTATCACATGGATGTACACTAAATATTTCTGGTTGGGTACTGGACAACTTTGGTAGTTTCCTATTATGTTTTACTCAAACCCTGCATGAGTGTCATGGCACTTGGGAACCGAAGTAGTAATCACTTGATGTAGGTATATGTGTGGATAAGGATCAAGTTAGATCAACTAGTGGGATAACTCTCTATGAGTCTAGAGATTATATTGGGATACATGTAGAAGTAGTATATCCTCTTGTAACTTTTTATTAATTTGTATACATGTTTGGCCCAGTGGGAGATTGAATGTTTTATCTATGATTGTATTTTGAGTCAAATGTTTCCAAATTCATTCATATTATTGGTATGTTGTCATTATATGTTTACTTATATCATATATTTATATACATTTGGTTGTTTACTTTTTATTTTTCACTCTGATTGTGGAAATATTCTCCCTATGTTTCCTCTTGAGACCCCCACTACTAATTGGTAGCCTTTGGTGTATGAGGATGTTCTAATGATGTCATGTAGACTTCCAGCTAGGCCATTATGATTTGGGTATGAATTTCACATTAGATATTCCCTCAAACTTACCTATACCTTTAAGTTCACTTTTTTATACCACTACTATTCTTGTCCTAACTTCTACTTCAATACCAACTTTTATTTTCATGTATATTCATGTTGTTCAGCATATTAATCATATTTCTAAGGGAAAAGTTTTTTTTACCTCCTTCTCCTGTTCTGAAGCCTACTTTTAAAAATTAGGGAAATTGAAAGGTTCTTATAGATACTAAAGCAATATATATAGATATTCATATTCATATTCTGAATGGGATACCAGATAGGTAACCTATTGTTATTTGAAATTTATATCAAACCACATTTCAATGTATATAATTTATTCATATATTTATTAAATTCTATGCTATTACATTCCATTATTTTCATTATTTTCTCTACCATTTACCATCTTTTTTTCAATCCAAAAATGTGGTGAAATAGAGAATAATTATATGGAAGTAAATGATAATCTAATTTTTAATAGTTAATAACTTATCATAAATTTAAATATAAATTTTTTATGTTTTATGTAATATTTATGTAATTAAAAATTTATCCCACCATATTTTGTGATCATTAAAATAATGGAGGGGTTTTAGCTTAGACAAAAAATTCCTTATTTTAAGGATCCCAAATAACATTTCATATAATTTAAATGTATTCTTTATTCTATGTCAGTAAATAGTTTTAATGGATAATATGCTATCTATGGATTAGTCATAGGTTTCACAGAGTCAACCATAAAAATAAAAATTGACTACACTTTTAATCCAATCTATTATGCGCTAGAATATTGAACATATATTAAATCCAAACTTCCTTATAAAAAATGGTCAACCATGAGGAAGAGAGCCAAAACATTTATAAGTGCTCATGCTACCATATGAAACAAAATCATCAGCCGCAAAAAATTCTACATCAAATGTATATTATCAACTATAAGTAGGATTTTAAATGATTGTACAAATAGTTATAATTTATCCAAATTTTGGATCGACCACAAATTGTATCAGAACATCATGGATTCTCAATTGACCATGGTTAAATAATTCAGTTAATTATCTAAGATATCACATTTTGAATTTCCATGAATTCATGAAAAATATATTGATCTACAATAAGTGTTGAGTTACTACAAAGAAACCAACAGCACCACACCTGCTGTAATGTCCCGGATCTAAGTTACACTCAATGGCTGCCCTGAACCCGGTTGGTCACATGACCTCAAGAACATTTCCCCAAACGCCAGAGGATTCCAACTAGAAGTGAGGTCCTAGGTCTGATAGTGGGGAAACTATGCCCTCATTTGTTAAAGTTTAGCGCAGTGTAAATAAATATAAACATACAACAGCGTAATCAGAAAAAATATATCTCAGAAACGGACAACAGAAAGAAAAGAAAACTAGTATTCATACATATATGATGATGCAATTTGTTATATTTCTAAGAAAGCAGTCAAAATAGGATAAACTGTAATCAATACAATAACAGGTTCAAGTACAGCAAAGCAAAACAAAACATTATAGCCGGAACTCAGCAGCATCGCAAGCCTAAGCTCGGTCCCATGCTCTCCCACTCCTCTACAACAATCAAGTACCTGTGTAGGGAATATTTACCTAATCAAAAGATACAGCTATATAATCTATTTGGGCCCAACACATTTCCCAAACAGGGTGTGAGAAATAAATCCTAGTAGGCAACCACCAAAGTCCCGTGCCCAACTATTAGTGAAAATGTGCAACAGAAGTGTTCCAAAATGAAAATGCAGTAAACTAAGAAGTACTCAAAAGCAGATACTCATACCAATTCGATTTCCATTTAATTATTATTTACATTTCAATATAATAGAATTATAAGTTTCTGAGACTCAGCCTCATCCTACAGTCTCCAATACAGTACCGCAACAAAAATTACAACACGAAATTTAACAAGTAAAAGGAAACCAATACCAAGCCTATGATTTATCTTGGAAGATAGAACTTGTGAAATCACCATAGTGAATATTCAAGGTAAATAGAGTCCTTAGACATGGAAAACCTTACCCTCAGGTAATTAGAACCACACCCTCAGGATAATCAAAATCCAAACCCTCAGGTGATATCCCTCAGGCATAATGAATATTTCCCTCAGGCGTACGAGATAATGCCCTCTGGCATAGAAGCAACTGCCCTCAGGTATATGAAACATTGCCCTGAGGCAAAATGAAACACCTGCCCTTAGGCTAAACAAAACACTAACCTTTGGAAATGTAAGTAATCGGGCCAAGACCAACATATAAAAAGAAATTATATACATTTTCTCTCAATAAAACTCAAATAATTCTAAATCATGACATACCGTCCGTTATCCTAACCAAATGACTAAACAAGGGAAACGCACCCACGGGGTGGCCCTAGATCCAAGCAATGATCCCAGAAAGCAGTTATAAAAATTCATTAAATCACCTATGAAACTCTAGGTATTTAATTAATCAATTCCTCATCCATACGACACCCCAAACATGGGAGTGTAGTGCAATGATACACAAAAACACTCAATAGTTGGAATTAAACACCAGACCACATACCTCGATCTCCTCTGATTGATATACATGAACGACGCCTCCCAAAAAAATCGAGAAGAACCTAGATCTGGGATAAAAATTTATCCATTCAAACTCAAATAACTTCCCCTCAAGAATGAATTTGAATGATAAGTTCAAAAAGAGAGACTAAATAACCTGTGCAGTTCAAACGAGATCGTCGTCGAAGGAGTCGGAGTCCCGATGCTCGGTCGGGAGCTCCTCCAAGTCTCAACCGTCTCTCCCGAGCTCTAAACGAGTTCTAAGCCTCCAATCCAGAATGAGGAGGCTACTGTCTGTTTTAAGAGAAAAAACATAACTACATGGCGTGTACTCTCAAGTAAAAAGTGTGTACTTGTCATTTTTTAACTATTCTGTGGGCGACTAATTTTCAATACCACACTGTTCATCCATCGACATGATTACATTTTATGTATTTCTGAGGAAACGGCATGCACTACCGTTCTATTGGCGGCTAATTCCATGGCCTTACTATTCACCTTCCGACTGATTATATGGTGTGTATACTAAGTACATGACGTGTAGTCAGTTTTTACACCCTTCATCACCGACTGGCCTACACACCCTATGTACTCATCCCACAAGGACAAAGTACACGGTTTGTACCCACAAAATTTGGGATTTTTACCCATTTTCATAATTTTCTCAGAAACACTTATAGAAAAAGGAAAATAAGAAACTCATACCTCATGAATAAGAACTGGGTTCTTACAAACATCCACCCCATAAAGCAATTCGTCCATTAATTTCCCTTCCTAGGGTGGTGAAGATAAAGTTGTGAACAACTCTGGACACTGAGCATGTACGTCAGTCTCCCACTCCTAGGTTTAGTGTTGCACTCGGCCATGCTGTCATATCACCCATACGAGAGGAACTGATCGTCCTCAGACAACCTTCGTGATCCTATCAACAATACGAATCAGATTCTCCTCAAAGGATTCTTCTACTTAAAGTTAAAGCTCCTTGGGCTGAAAGACATGAGATGGGTCTGAGTGATAATGGTGCAGCTGAGATACGTGGAAGACATCGTGCATGGACCGGTACCTCTGTGGTAACTATAGAAGATAGGCAACAAGCTCGAATATCTCCAGAATCTCAAACGGCTCCACATACCTCGATTAATGTTTACCCTATATCCTAATCTGCATGTGTCCCAACCTCGATGTAACATGCAAGAAAACATGATCCCCGACCATGGACTCAAATGGTCGTCTGCGGTGATCATCATAAGATTTCTAACAAGACTCTGCAGTAGCCATTAACTTGTGAATCAACTGGACCTGTCTTGAAGTCTCCTACACAAGACATGGTCCCAGTAAAGCTGCCTCACCTGCCTCAAACCAACACAATGGCGATCGGCATGACCTACCATATAAATCCTTGTAAGGTGCCATCACAATAGTTGCCAGAAAAAAATTATTGTAGTCAAACTCGACCAGGGGTATATGCTTCCCCAAAGAGCCTCCAAAGTCTAGGATGCATGCACACAACATGTCCACTAGAACCTGTTTTGTACACTCTGACTGACCATCAGTCTAAGGGTGGTAAGTTGTGCTCAGAATCACCTGTGTGCCCAGTGCCCTCTGAAAACTCTGCCAAAAATGAGACGTAAAACGTACATCCCTATATGAAACGATAGAATGAAGGACCCCGTGAAGACATACTACCTCTCAGATATACAACTTTATGAGCTCATCAACACTGAATATCTCCTTGATCAGAAAAAAAATGAGAGACCTTTTTGAGTCGGTCCACAAAAACCCACACGACATCATTGCCTCGAGGTGACCTCGGCAACCCGATCACGAAGTCCATCGCTACATCATCCCATTTCCACTCCGGGATGGGTAACTGATGTAATAGTCTGGCTGGCCTTTGATCCTCCAACTTCACCTACTGAAATGTGGAACATCTCATAAAAAAACTAGCTACCTCTCTTTCATACTCAGCCACCAATACAGAAGTCTCAAGTCATGATAAAACCTGTTAACTCTGAGATGCACTGCCCAAGATGAAGCAAGAAACTCCCGCATCATCTCCTCATGTATATCCCCTGGAACCCACACTCGTCTATGGATATTCAGTGCCTTGTCATCACATATCATCCAACTAGGAGGAGGTTCCTCACTTTCCACCGACTCCCGTAGAATAAAAACTTCAGAATCTGATATTTGTATCATCCTCACTCTATCCACGAGGGTAGAAGTCACAACTAAGGATGAGAGATATGTTTTCCCCTGACTATCGTGCACCTCCAAATGCATCTCAGAGAACAAATCCATAAGCATCCACTCACCACTGGCCTCCTGCACTTCCTGTATCTGAGTCCTCCCACTCAGTGCATTAGCTGTTGAATTACCTTTACCAGGTGTATAAGAAAGCTCAAAGTCAAAGGACTGAAGGTACTAAACCCACCTTCACTGTCTCAATTTCATGTCATGTTGGGTAAATATGTATTTAAGACTTTTTTGGTCCATGAACACCACAAAATTCATTCCAAAGAGATAATATCTCCAACAGCGTAAGGCATGAAAAACTATAGCCAACTCGAGATCATGCATTGGGTAATTCCTCTCATGTGGCCTAAACTGCCGAGACCCATATGCAACTACTCGATCGCCCTGCATCAATACTACACCTAGACCAATACCTGGTGCATCACAGTAAACATTATAGCTCTTCCCTTGTTATGGAAGTATTAGGACTGGTGCTGATACCAACCTTCCCTTTGGCTCCTAAAAGGCTTTCTCGCAAGCTTATGTCCAAATAAACTTCATACCCTTCTTATTCAAACCCATCAATGACACTACTAAGTGGGATAATTCCTGTATAAAGCATCTATAGTAACCAGACAGCCCCAAAAAACTCCGTATGTCAAACACATTCTTATGCTGCTCCTAAGAAACTACTGGTCTCACTATCTCTAGGTCTACTGCAACTCCTGCCTCTGAGATAATATGACCCAGGAAGTGAATCTGGTCCATCCAAAAGTGGCACTTTGAGAGCTTAGCATATAGCTGAGGCTCTCTCAGTGTACTTAGTACGATCTCAATATGGGTGTCATGGTCATGTCGAGTGTGAGAGTACACCAAAATATAATCCATGAAGACTACCACAAAATAATCCGGATATGGGTGGAACACCCAATTCATCAGAGCCATGAAAACAAATGACATGTTCATGAGTCCGAATGGCATCATGAAGTACTCATATAGACCATATCTTCTCCGAAAATCTATAAGCGGTATGTCTGATGGTCTAACGTGTAACTGATGATATCCGGATCTTAATTAAATCTTCGATAACACTTGTTCTACTTGATGTTGATAAAAAAGATCAAAAATCCATGGTAAGGGATGTCGGTTCTGAACCATCAACTGGTTCATCTTCTGATAATCCACACAGAGTCTGAGGGTTCCATCCGCCTTCTTTGCATACAAGATTGGAAAACCCCAAGGAGAAGTACTGGGTTAGATGAAAACCTTTGACTATAACTCCTCTTATTGCCTCTTGAGCTCCTGAAATTATAGTGTAGACATCCTATAATTAGGAATGGACACCGGTGCTACTCCTAGAACAAGCTCAATAAAAAATACACCTCTCGCTCGGGAGGTAGACCTGAAAAGTCATCCGGGAAGACATCCCTAAAATGATCAACCACAGGAGAGAAATCCTTCTAATAACTTCCCTGGTCATCTATATATAAACTTGCAATCTGGGCTGTCACTGCACCTCACCCATGATGCTCGGGTCCAACTCGGCTCTCCTGGACATCCCATTCGCCCTTATATAGAAACTCTTCGCCCTCTGGTGATGTGAAACTCACCCGGTGACGATAGAAATCCACAATGTCTTGAAAGGGTATGAACTGGTTCATCCCAAGAATGAAATTATAGCTCGTCATCTATAAGACATAGAGGTCCCATAGAAAGTGACACCCAACAACCTCTAGGGGGAACTCCTTGCAATGACAAACAACACCCATTCTCATCCCCAATAGAGTGTCTATCATCATGATCTTAGTTTAAGAATAAACATAGAGACCAAGGCTCTACACAACAGGCAAAAATATAAAGCTATGTATATCACCCTTGTCAAAAAGTACAGAAGATAAAATTGAAGCAACTAGAATAGTACCTCTGACAGTGGAAGGTACGGGATCTTGCTCATGTTGGGTCTGTTTCACTGCATATGCCTGCCCAATGTTGTGGCCCTGCGACATATCCTAGCTACCCGGTCTTGACCCGCCCTGCTATCTCTGTGATCCTAGTGTCTGGCTACCACGACCATGACCTCCACCTCGGCCTAAACGCCCTGATGTATTCAAATTCCTTGACTAGTAAGAAGCTGATGGACCTATTCCTATGCATGGAGTCTGCATAGAATCCCTCTCACTAGTCACTAGTGGAAACACCTAGAAAAAACATTGCAGATGACCCATCCTGCCACAAACTTAGCACTCCACTAGGTCACTTGGACACTACAGTATCTTGTGCCCCTCTTTACCACACTGGTAGCACACCACCGGGGCCCCTGAAGAAATATTTGGTCTACTACATCCACCGTGAGAGAAATCCATCAGGATCTTCCTATTGCTGATAGAAATAGTACTAGAAACTGGTGCTGAACCCCCTAGCCTGCACCACTATCTTCCCGCAGGTTCTTCCCAGTAATCAGTGCCTGATTCACAATAGTATGCACTGTAAGAAACATGAAAATATTCACCAGTGTGCAAATGTTATATCGAATACCATCCTTAAAGCATCTTGATCTCAACATCTCATCACCCACTAGAACATGTGAAAAACATTATAGCTCAGTGAAGCGGGTAAAATAGTCCATCACTGACATGGCGCCCTGATGCAGATTCATGAACTCTCGAGTTTGATCTTCACTCAGTGTTTCTGGGAATAAAAATTCATAGAAGACAACCTAAAAATCTTCCCATGCCATGTCTCGGTGATGCTCAGTCTGGGTGGTAACATCCCACCATCTCTTGGAGGAATCACGCAGCCTGTATGTAGCGAGCTTGACCCTCCTACTAGGAGGCGTCTCCAGATGCTCGAAGATAGTCTACATAGAACCCATCCAAGACTCTGTATCCTATGGTCCGCCATCCCCTGAAAACGTAGGAGGATGGCGCTACTATAATATATGTGTCATGTCTACCATAGATGTAGCAGCTGATGGTGCTTTCTAGAAGGTCTGCATAAATTGCATGAAGCCTTCACAGAAATTTGCATCTTCTACTACATCCAGTATAACAGATGGAACAACATCTAGCACTGCTAGGGGATCCATCGGTATCCCATGGACTACCATATCTGGAATATAATCATTTCCTCTCTCTAGGCGAACAACAGGTGGTCGTCTCAGCATCATGACTCTACAAGGTCAAACAAACGCCTTAGATTAAGATTATCAAGGACCAAGAACTGGATATGTAAGAAAGGAACAATAAAAAAGAAAACATTCAATTTTTACAAAACAAGACTACAAAATGTGTATAATAACTACATGGCTTGTTACTTTAAGTCATTCACTTGGTTGTGTACTTCTGTTAGAACAGGTCGTGTAACACCACAAACACATGGTGTGTTGTCCACACACACGGTGTGTACTTGAATTATCTTCCCCAGCCCGAGTCCTTCAACACGGCTAAGCCACATGGCTCTCATTTTAATGAAACTACATGGTGTGTCCCTCAGGTACACGACCTATACTAGACGAGCTTCACCAACCCATGTTGTTCGTGACACAGCCGGACACACGTCTCACACTACATGGCATGTTCTATATGGACATAGTGTGTACTAGAAGAGGTAACACTGACCTGTGTTATTAGTTACATAGTAGGGTCCCAAAATTAAACGACACAGTGTGTTCCACATTGAAATGGTGTGTTTAAGAAAATATTTCTCCATCCGTGTTGTTAGTTACACAACGGACATGGGGTCAACACGACACTGTGTGTACAATAGGTACACAGTGTGTTCCCTCAATAGTTTCCATATCCCTTGTTTCTTCCTACACGGACTATTACATGGGTAGAAACTACATGACATGTACATACGGTACATAGCGTGTACTTAAAATATTTAACTTTCTTCCCGAACATAAGAGTACATGGCGTGTGTACATAGATCCACCTGTCGTGTTGTATGGGTATCCATACAGTATACCTCAGAAACTACTCTAGAGCCCCTTTTTTGTTAATTTAAAGCATCGGTATACCAAATTATGATATGTGGGGTCGATAATCCCTGAGAATCAAAGATTATCACCCGAACCTTCACATTTATAGTACGAAACGTAACAGAAGACTGGATCATGATACACTAAATTTCAGTCAAAGAGAGACCATACTTATCAGGAACCTATGTTTAGTGTCCATCAACCCAACTGTAACATGTACCAATACACTATCAATAACATGTGTATCTATCAAGGTACCTATAACAACATCATGAATTTTCGATCACAAGAGCTATCACAACAACATGAAATTTATAATGCACCTACTTGGCATGTAAACTATGCATGGAATGTGATTCTAAAATGTGACTAAATGATGCATGAGATGGAATACCCTCATCTCATCGAGTTTTGACTAAATAGAACCCAGTATAAAAATATAAATAGCACACCACAAGTGAGTCACCCAACGGTGAAGATCAGATCAACTGTAAAAGTGAAAAATCAGAAAAATTACAACACGAGGTAAATTGGCTTTTCCTTGTACATGGGTTAGCTACTCTAGAGCACAGCTCATTACCAAGTACTTATTCCATCCTATCCCTGGCTATAGGCTCCAAATAGGTAGTCATATAGAAGAAACCCCTCTGATACCACTTTGTAACGTCCCCATTCTGGGTGCCACTCAACGGGTGCCCCAAACCCGGTTGGTCACATGACCTCAAGCACATTTCCCCAAACGCCAGTGGCTGTTGACTAGAAATGAGGGCCTAGGACTGATAGTGGGGAACTATTCCATCATTTTTCAAAGTGTAGCGTAGAAAAAATAAATATAAACATACAACATCAGAAACAGTAACAATATAACTCAGAAGAGGAAAATAGAAGGAAAATATAACTAGCTGTCACACATATATGATGAAACAATATGTCCTCTTTCTAAGAAATCAGTCAAAATAGGATACACTCTAGTAAATACAATACAAGGTACATGTACAACAAAGCAAAACAAAAAGTGCAGCAGGAACTCAGCAACATCGCAAGACTAAGCTCAGTCACATGCTCTCCCACTCCACTGCTACAATCAAGTACCTGTATAGGGACTCTTTCCCTTATCAACATTTGCAACAATATAATCTTTTTGGGCCAAAGACATGACCCAATCAAGGTGTGTGAAATAAATACAAGTAGGAAACCACCAAAGGCTCGTGCCCAACTATCAGTGAAAATGTGCAACATTAGTGTGAAAAAATGAAAATGCAGTAAACTAGGAAGTCCTCAAAAGAAGCAACTACTACCAATTCCATTTCCATTTAATTATTACTAACAATTCAATCTAATTGAATTATATGTTCCTAAGAATCTACCTCATCCAACAGTCTCCTATACAGCATTGTAGAAAAATATACAATAAGGTATTTAACAATTACATGGTTACTGGTACCTAGCCCATGCTTTAGCTTGGCAGATATAACATGTGAAATCACTATAGTGAATATGAAAGGTAAACAGAGTCCTCAGACATGAAAAAACATACCCTCAGGTAATCAAAACCACACCCTCTGGATAATCAGAACCATGCCATCAGGCTAATTAGAATTGAAACCCCCAGGTGATAACCCTCAGGCATAACGAATATTACCCTCAGGCATACGAGATAATGCCCTCAGGCACAGAAGCAACTGCCCTCAGGCATATGAAACATTGCCCTCAGGCTAAATGAAACACATGCCCTCAGGCTAAAAAAAACACTGCCCTCAGGATAAGCAAGTAACTCTAATGATCCCAATATATAGTAAGCAATTATATACATTTTATATCATGAAAACTAAAAGCATGCTAAATCATGGCATACCCTCGGGTATCCAGGACAAACGAAAAAACAAGGAATACTCCCCCACGGGATGGCCCTGAATCCATGAAATGGTCCTAGAATACAGTTATACATATTCATTAAATTACCTATGCAACTCTAGGTATTTAATTAAACAAGGCCCCATCCATACAACACCCCAAACATGGGCGCGTAGCACAACGGTACACAAAAACACTCAATAGTTGGAATTAAACAATAGACCACCTACCTCAATCTCCTCTGATCGATATACATGAATGACGCCTCTCGAAACAACTGATAAGGATGTAGATTTAGGATAAACATTTATCCGTTCAAACTCAAATAACTTCCCCTTAGTAAGGAATTCAAAGAATAGGTTCAAGAAGAGAGAAGAACTCACTGACACGGTTCAAACGAGATCATTGGAGAAGGAATCCCAGTCTCGGTGCTCGTTCGGGAGCTCCTCCAAGTCTCAACCATCTCTCCTGAGCTCCAAACTAGTTCTAGGCCTCCTCTCCCGAATGAGGAGGGTACTGCCTCTTTTAAGAAAAAAAACATAACTACACGGTGTGTACTCTCAAGTACATGACCTGTAATTTTTATTTTTTTAACTGTTCCTCTGGTGGATACTTTTCACCGTCATATTGTTCATCCATCGACATGATTACACGACGTGTGTTTCTGAGGACATGGCGTGTACTACTGTTCTGCTGGCGGCTACTTCCACCCCTTAATATTCACCTGCCGACTGATTACACGACGTGTATACTAAGTACATGGCATGTAGTCTGTTTTTACAACCTTCATCACTGACAGGCCTACATTCCCTATGTACTCATCCCACACGGCCAAAGTACACGACGTGTTGAAAAGTAAATGGCGTATACCCACAAATTTTGGGATTTTCCCCCATTTTCCTTATTTTCTCAAAAATAGTTATAGAAAAAGGAAAAGAAGAAACTCGTACCTCAAGAATAATAACTGAGTTCTTAAACCTACAATGAGAAGCCAACAGTGACCAACTGACCAAATCTATACAAAACTCGGACAACTATTTTTATAATATAATGAGCCCTATGAGAGTAGTTAATTATGATCAGTATGAGGGTGATTAAATTCAAATAGATAAATAGAAAAGTGAAATTATACATATTGAAAAAATAATTTAACGTACATACTTGTAGATGTTATGGTGTCTTTAGGATATCTATGTTTTATTCTCCTTCATTAAAACACTCTATTTTATAAGAAATATTGAGAAAACCAAGAACCAATTAAAATTCACAAAAACATTTCTCTAGATCTTACTAGACAATTGTTCAATGTGAATAACCCTATTAGATAACCATATTTGATTAGAGATTGATTTTAATTGAACATATCACAACTTATTTACTCTCTATGTTTCCTTTATATTTTGAGTTTTGATTTTTTTTCCTATACATTTACATATCACATCTCCAAAATTATAAGGATATGTACTCTAAAACTCCTTTATTTTCACCACATCAGTTTTCCCATGTATAAATGTGGAAGAGGTAAGCTATATCCTACAATTCCTTATTTGAGGTTGTATAAAAAAACATAATATAGGTAAGGATATATTTATTTAATTTAATAAACTTTATTCAAAGTATATTAATGTCATATATAGGGGATTGGGTTTAGATTGGAAATGAACCCCTTGTTTCAAAATTCTTTTGTGTGATTTATTTTTCACTCTAACTACCTATTTAAAACTTTCCTAAAAAATATTTTATTACTATTGATTTTCACATAGTGTTTTGAAAATGAATTTTAAAAAATTAACTTTGATTTTTATAATTTATAAGTGATATATATATATGATGTGTTTTTATTGAGTCGAATACATTTAAAGTTAATGTAATTTCAATTATATAAACTACGTTTTGATCACTCTTTTGAGAAACTATTTTAAAGTACCAAATTATATATGTCTCTTTCTCTTGTAAACTACATTTCTATTCAAATTGAGGGTATTAATATTAATAATTTTCAATAAAAGAAATTTTAATATTGGAAGTTCAATTTACCTCTCTCTTGAGAATTAATCTCTATCCAATATGTGACAACCCCAAGCCTTTAAATAATTGAGGTTTGGTTTTTTTGTTACAAAACTCATATGAAAATATAAACTTCACTTATTTAGAACCCTATTTAGGATGGAAAATGAAGTTAATAATCCCTCTCCAAATAATCCTCTTAAGAGACCTGATATAGATATCATAGATTTAACCATTTAAATTAATGTTATATTATTTCTATTAGCTGAACCATTTTATAGACGTATATAGTGTGAAACATTCTAGGTAACTAGTATGTATTTTAATAAATATTTTTAGTTAAACCCCTTAATGTACGTGTTTTTGTGATTTCTGAGGTGTTCTAGTGGATTCAGGTGTGTCTGTAGTTTTGGGGATACTTGGGGTCACATTGCAGCCCATGGCCTGTGGTGTTTCTGGTTGTAATATTGTATTATCTTGGGATTTGGTTTTGGGTGATCCACACCATTGAGAATTTGGATAAGTCAGAAGGGGTTGTTTTAGGGTTGGGATTGTTCCATAGGGGAGGGCCCAATGTCGTAATGCCTACATGATCAAGACCCCTACTTCTGTCTCTAAGAGAAACTCTATGGTTGTATTCCTAGGATTTTCCATAGGAGGTATGTCCATGGAATATTCATTATATAAATATAGGGGCCACAATATGGGGGAGACTACCCAAATTTTTAAAACAAATGAAATTTACCATTTTCCCATATCAGTTTTTAATGTTCTCCCCCATTCTCCTCAAACTTTTCATGATGCTGAAGCCCAAGCTAAATTCCTTATTCATCCTTACTACATTTATCTTTTTTCTTTGATTTAGGTTGAAATTTATAAGTTTTTTCATCAAATGTAATGGATTTACACTTTTTTCTCTTATAGAGCCTTGTTATTATTTTTTTTCATGGTATCATAGACATAAATCCCCAAGAGGTTACAAATCTAGGGTTATGGATGAATATTTAATGAAATATACTGAGTTTGTAGGAAAGAGTGGGTTTTTTCTCTTCATAGACTATGGTATTCATCAATGGATACATGAATCCTTCAGTCAGGGTAGGTGTTTTTGTTTAATTAATTTCATTTGGGATTTTATTGATTCTTATATTTTGAAATAATTTCTCCCTAGATGGAGAGCTATAATATAAAAGGCTTATAATGGGTTCATCAAGAACCCACTTTGTTTTTACAGATTTATTTTTAACTAAAAGGGGAGTTTTCAAAAAAAAACATATTTTCATTATAAACATATATTGATGCATGCCTTATTATTGAAAATTTTAAATGAGGTATTTCATGGAGATAAATGATTTATATATGGTTTTTTAAACTAAGGATAGTTTATAAATTGTGTGTTCCAATTTTTAGTGAGTTTCCTTGCCTATAAATGGTGTGTTTGAACTGTAGAAATTTTTAATGACTCCATTATTTTATTTTGATTATGAATTTATGATATTTATGTTCACTTTTGATTCAAAATTATCCTAAAAGTGGTTATTAAAATGGATTTAAAGTGTATGATTACTCACATAAAACTAATGGTATATTTGGAAACATATGTATAAGAGTTCATTAGTTATGGTTACACCATTATTGAGCCCCATCATTATCTTTTATTAACATATGTTATTAATGAGTAATGGTTTGGATTTTTTTTTTTGCATTTTCACTTGGAATGTGGATATTTAGTAAATAATGTTAGAAGTGGGAGGGAAAAATATTTTTGTGGTTCATTATAATTTACTTATTGTTTGATGATAAGTGTGGCCCACCTCTATTAGCTAGTTTCATGGGGAAACTTTTAGAAACTAAGGGGAACTCATGATATTATTTTTTAACTCGATGAGACTATATACTGGATAGGGATACGTGGAAGACATCATGAACCTGTGCTGGATTTGGAGGAAGTGCAAGACGATAGGCCACTGCTCCCACATGATCAAGAATTTCATAGGGGCCAATGTACCTATGGATGAGCTTCCCTTTCTTCCCAAACCTCATGGCTCTCTTCCATGGTGAAATTCAAAGAAATATTTTTTCACCAACATCAAACTTCAAGTCCCTTCGATGGTTTTCGGCTTATCTCTTTTGCCAACACTAAGTAGAATTAATTTGTTGTTGGATGGCATGGACCTTTTCTGTCATCTCTTGCACAAGATCAGGCCCAAGATGCTTTCTCTCACCAGCTTCATGCCAACAAGAATGAGTTCTCACAGCTTACCATATATAGAATTATAAGGTTCCATTTGAATGCTGCAGTGGAAGCTATTACTGTAAGAGAACTCAACTAAAGGGATATTTTGATCCCATCCACCTTTAATTTACATTGAGAATCTTCTCATAATATCCTCATGTTTTTGAATAGTCCATTCGCATTGCCCATCAGTTTAGGGGTGACATGCCATACTGAAATCCAATTTAGTGCTCAGAGCATGTTGAATACTTCTCCATAATTTTTATGTGAACCTTGGATCACGATCAGATATGATAGTTAGTGGAAATCTATACATCCTTACCACTTCTTTCAAGTAAATCATGGAAAGTTTATCAAGAGAGAAATATTCCCTAATGGAGATAAAATGGGTAGTCTTGGTGAGATGATCCACAATAACCAATATCTCGTTATTTCCTTTGGAAGTTCTTAGATGAAAAATGACGAAGCCCACAGTGATATTGCCCCACTTCCATGCTGGCATGGGTAGTGGTTGCAATACCCCTTTAGGAAGCTATCTCTATTCCTTCACTTTCTAACATACCATGAACCTTGAAGTATAGTCAGAAATCTCCCTTTTCATATTATCCCACCAATAATGATCACGAAGGTCCCTATAAATTTTTATGCTTTCAAGATGTATAGTGAAAGTAGAGCTATGAGGTTCATCTATTAGCTCCTTCTTTATTTCCATAATAGATAGAACACATAGTCTGGTACGAAATTTTAGTACACCTTTTTGATCGATATTGAACTCAGAAAACATCCCATCCTTCATATCCTTAGACTTATTTGGTAAAAAAGGATCCTATGTCTGAGCTTTCTTGATCTTATCTAGTAATGACGGTTGAGAAATCATTTGGGTTAGGTTTGATGATACACCATCCCTTATAATTACCAAGTCCATCTTTACTAGGTAGTTGATTAAAGGATCTCTTTGAATCCTCATTAGGGAAAGAACAACTGAGTATTTCTTTCTTAATAAATCAACAACTTTTTTTTCTCTTCCAGGATGATAATTAAATGAATAATCAAAGTCTTTGAGAAGTTCCAACTGTCTCCTCTACCTCATGTTCAATTCCTTTTCTGTAAAAATATACTAAAAACATTGATGGTCTGTGTATATATCACATTTCTCCCTATAAAGATAGTGCCTCCATATCTTTAGAGCAAAAACAACCATAGCTTTCTCCAGATCCTACGTAGGATAGTTCTGCCCATGAGTCTTCAACTGTCGAGATTCATAAGCAATGACTTTCTCATTTTTCATGAGGATGCACCCAAGCCCTTTCACAGATGTGTCACTAAAAAATGAATCCTTCTCCACATGAGGTTATAGTTAACACGGGTGCAGTAACTAATCTCTTCTTCAGCTCTTGGAAACATTTATCACACTCCTTTGTCCAGATGAACTTGACCCGTTTTCAAGTTAACTTGGTTAATTTATTAGAAATCTGTTAAACTTTCTTCACAGACCTCCTATAATATCCCTCTAAACCAAGGAAACTATGAATATTAGTTATTGTTCTAGGTTGACGACACTCCTCTATAAATTTTTTCATTGTAGGGTAAACTGTGATTCCTTTATGGGTAACAATGTTCCCCAAGAAAACCACTTGTTGCAACCAGAATTGACATTTGCTAAACATTACAAAAATCCTCTCCTTCTGTAGTGTTTGAAAAATAACACTTAGATGATCCCCATGATCCTCATGACTTTTGTAATATATCAGAAAATCATCAATAAAAACTACCACAAAGTTATCAAGGTAGTCCTTGAAGACTCTATTCCTCAAATCCATAAAAATTTCAGGTGCATTAGTCAGTCCAAAGGGCATAACAACAAACTCATAATGCCCATATCTTGTTCGGATGGCAGTTTTTTTAATATATTCTTTATTCACCCTTAGTTGATGATAACCACAAATAATATCAATCTTAGAGAAGAATTGATCCCCACGAAGTTGGTCAAATAAGTCATCAATTATTGGAAAAGGGTATTTTTTCTTTACTATGATCTTGTTCAGTTCTCTATAATCGATGCATAACTGCATTTATCCATCCTTCTTCTTTACAAAGAGAACCGGTGCCCCCCAAGGAGACAGACTCGGTCTGATAAAACCCTTATCCAAAAGATCATGGAGTTGTTTCTTTAACTTATCCAGCTCCACATTTTCCATCCTGTATGGGTTATTTGATATATTATGAGACCTAGGTATGAGTTCAATGGATAATTATACCTCTCTTTTTGGGGGGTGGTCTGGGTAACTCCTCATGAAATACATCAACATATTCCTGGACAACGGGGACATTTTCTATCGTCAAAATCTCATTTACTTCTTCTTCTTCACTAATCAACTCCATAAAGAAAGATATAGGTGGGTTTTCTAGACAAATACAAGGTTGAGATATCACTCCTTTGAATATAAATGTAGGTTTTCCATTCAATAATATTGATATTTACTTGCTTCTGCATTTGACCTTGGCATTATACTTTGAGAGACAGTCCATCCTTAGTATAATGTCGAATTCCAGCATGGGAATGACTACTAGATTTGTGATAATATTGTGCTAACTAAATTAAATACTAGAGTTTCCAAATACTAACGATGCTTGGATAATCCCACCAATTGTCTTGACTGATAACTCTACTATTAGAAAATCAGTGGTTTATTCTAAATTCTTTGCAAACTTGGAGGAAATAAAGTAACGTGTAGAACTAGAATAAAAACATTACATTCTAGGTTTGAGAGAACAACATTATTACCTGCCTCCACATCATTTGGTTCTTCAACTTCAGATATTTTGATTGATATATTACAACATTTTTCCCTTGGCCATTGATGAGGCCGATAGTTATTCCCCTCCACTGCCCTCAGATTTGGACTGTGATTGGAACAATTCCCAAGTTGTCCACACTTACAGCATTGGACATCAGGTAGGTTATTCACCATCTTCCCCTTGTCTTCAGTGTTGGGAAGTTTTGGCTTTACCTCACTACTACAATTCCATGCAATGTGTCCATCTCTACCACACTTGTAGCACTTCCCACTCTAGAGCAGGCAGTTCCTCGAATGCTTCATCCCACATTTATTACAAAAGGGACATTATACTTGCTTGACTCCTCTTCCATGATCGAAGCTCCACCATACACTTGGAACTATAAATCTTTTCTTGTCATTGGATTTATGAGACCATTACATCTCACCAAACTCCATTTCTACTTTCATCGCACTTCGCGCAATCTCCTTAGAGCTATCATAATCTCGGTTGGCTGGATTCTTTTGAATATGAGGTCTCAATCCACCAAAGAATCTATCAATGTTACCATTTGAATCCATGACAAATATAGAGGTGTAACGTGAAAGACTTGGGAAGTTTATCTCTTAGATTCCCACGGATTCATTCTCCTTCTGCTTCAGCTCAACCAACGCCTTCTCCATTATTTTCCTCATCGATCGAGGGAAATACTTGTGGAAGAATATCATTCTGAAATATTCCCACTATATAGCTTCAACTTAAACTCTTGGCCTTGTTTTTTTAATCAGTTCCCACCACTTATCAGCTTCTCCCTCTAAGTGATAAACAACCAAGGTAACGTTGTCTTTCTCTAAATAGCGAAGCAGAAAAAATATCTTCTCGATAGATTTGATCCATTGTTCAGAAATAAATGGGGCAGTAGATACACTAAAGGTTGTTGGTCGTTGATGCATAAAGGATTCAATATGAAGTTGTTCCCTTCTCTATGAGATTTTTTCTCTCACCTTTATTCATATTATTTCCCATAACTAGAGTCAGTTGGTTCATAATTAGCATGAAATCTTCCATTCCAGATTCCATCAGAGGGTCGTCGGTGCATGGTCCATTGCAGTCACCATTTTCATTGATTCCCCTATTTCCCTAAATTTTCTAAATGAATAAAACCATAGTGAGAAACTTATTTGATTTATTAATCTTTTAACATTAAAGGATTTTATGTCTTAAAACTTCACGCTTTAAACAATTACATTTCTCTATAAATTCTGCATCATGATTCACAAAAAGCTTATGATTAACAAAACATATCCCCTAGGAGCGTCGTAACTAATAGTACAGCAAGGCTCTTTGTCATGTACCAGGATACCATGGGTCCATCCTGAAACTCCTTGTCAGATTTTTCAATTCTAGGTTCATCTGTTCCAGAGCCGCCACTACCTGCTCATATCTTGACAGGGATGTATTTTCTAGATAAACCACTTACTCAATACTCACCAAAATACCTAGATGTATTTCTATATTTAATCATTTCTGTAGGTTTATTCATAATGTTTTCATAGCCTAATTTCCTTAAATAACTAAACTATACTTTGATACCAATAATGGTATCCTGCCTTTTTATTACATATCTTTTCATTTCATTTTACAAACAGAGGATCTTTTAAGTCTAGTGACTTGGAAATCAGGAACATAAAACATGATAACAACATAAAACATTCTTCTAATCCACTTGTAAGGGTTCATAATATGTTCATCCTAATTAAAAATTCATCATATCATAACTTGGAGACATACATCGAAGGAAAGTCTAAGAATAAGGCCCAATAAAGAAATTAAGGGTATTAGTTTACTTGTAATATCAATAAGAACTTGATGAAAACCACATGACATGAGAAATGGAAAAAGAGCCATATCATAATAAAAAGAACATGAATCACAAAATAAATGTGTGGCTACAAAATTTAATTGAGACATTTCTGAACATATCACCAAGGTTCATTCCCAAGGTGTCATAAAAACATTACCAAGGTAATTCACAAAGGTATCGTGAAACTTGTCATCTCTAGAGATTAATTCTTTACCTAATGCATTAGAACACTATATAGGTGCACCCTTAATATTTCATTATTTTCATGTGTTCCACATAGATCATAATCAAAAATTTCATAAATAACTCAAACATAATCAAAGGAATGGTTTTCATGTCAAAATTGCGATGTTTAAAAAGTACTTAAAAATAAGATAATTGTGTCATTTATAACCCATGGAAAGGGAGTAAGGGTTATATGTTTGTCAATTACATAATCAAATAGATCAATTTTATTTTTTTATGAATACCCCTAGAATTGAAAATAGATTTGGGTATCCACATAAATAATATACGAGAATTTCATGAGAAAAAAGAGATAGATTTTGAGACGAAAAGTCTGCATCATAACAGCTACATAACATCATTTTAGAAAACAATAAAAAGAGGGTTGGAAAGGGTAAAAAACTCATAAATAATTCATAATAAAGTATGGATACATAATAAGATCATGTTATAGATATTTTAATGACATTCCACATGAAAAGGAAATATGAAAGATAATAGAAGATGCTATTTCTTTTATGAAAAATTCGGCACCCTAACGACGTCGCTTAAATATTAAAAAATTAAATTGATGAGAACCAAAATGGTCTCTCATAATTTATAAATGAAGTGGAATGTAATAATAATATATAAGAACATACCCTCACATAAGATGATGGAAACTAGAAGACATAACATAATGGAATTCATGACAAAAAAGAGGAGGGTTAAAGGTTCCCTTACCTTGAAGAGTATCTTCGAAAGCTCAAAGGTTGGGACCTTAAGGGGAATGAGGGAACCTTGGGAGGACTACATGGGAGGTATAAATACAAGAGCTTAGTTGAGGATGATTTTTGAATGAAATGAACGAGGGAATGGCTTGGTATTTATAGGAAAAGTGAGGGAACATTTAATTGAATTCCAATGGACACCTCATCGGTGGTATTTGCAAAACCATGGGCTTGTCTATGGTATTTTTCTATGGTACTTCCCACTTGGGATAACTCATAACATATATTACTATTCACAAGTCTACCAGATTTATTACATCATCAATGATGTCACTAAACACCTGAAACTAAAAACATTATTTTTACTATTCACTGAAAATTCAATTGTTTCAGAAAAATCCAAAAAATTCACCCTAACCTAATAACGATGATACGAATTCAAAAATGAAATAAATTTTATGAAAATAATTCTCTAAAAATATATATAATTTAATTTTTAAATAAAATCATTATTTATTAAAAAACAACTCTAAAATTATAACTTATTTTGTAACACCTTGAAAAATTAATCAAGGTCCCATAAAATTATCGTATAACCATAAGACAACAAATTAACAATTTATGATTACATTTTATGAAAATAAATTTTTTATATTAAATAAATTATAAAATTGTAATTAAAATATTTATGACATACCAAAAAACCAATACTTATATTATGACCATTTTTTCACTTTTAAGATATTAAAATTATATTTATACATTCATGGGTGAGGATTCTATTTTTTTCTGATTTACAATTCATTACTATTAAGAACTATTCATAAGGGTATATTACTATTCATACTTTACTATTCACCAGAAATTATGTTGATATTATTATACTTCAAATTTCTTACTAGTCATGATTGTAGAAGACAATTTTCTGAAAATCATTTCACATTATTAATTATTTAATGTTTGAAAAAATATTTTAAAATACCCATTTTCCCAAAATTCATCAATAATATGGAACTTCATCCTAAATTTATCTAGACTTTTGAAAGTCACAAATTTAACATAAGAAGAAATAAAAAATTTATTTATACAAAAGGATTACACAAAGTAACTAAAGTCTTGGTACATAGCCCCTTATAACACCTACATAAGACCTAAGTGTAAGGTGTACTTTAGTGGTTGAATATTGGGGTGGCTAAGACAACATTACCTGAGTGGTGATTTCTATCTGCTTGAACTTATCCCTTAGGTGATTCCATTCAAGCTTTAAATTGTCAAAGATAAGTTTGGTCTTGGTTGAAAGAAAATCCCAGTGATGCTACCTCCTTCCCAAGCTATGACAGATGGGATTCGTACGACCCGAGTCTACTGTATGAGGCAATCAAAACTTATTTCTGTATTAATTAACCAACATATCTTGTATTTATAATCAATAATTATAATTTTAAGAGTTTATTTTCCAACGATCATATTGACCAATGGTCATATAGTAGTCGAAACCCAATGGTATCACTTCATTAATTAAAGGATATAGTTTTGTGGTTTATAAAATGAAATTAAAAACTAATTTAGGAAACAAATATTATTAAAAATTTCCGGTCATTAGAACAATTAGGATTTTAATAATTATTGACAGTTGGTTCGAACTAATAACTTCTATTATTTTCCAATTAGTTCTTAAGTAGATGCCCCGTGATGAGTGTTGTGGATTATATTATCATTGTGGTTTGTTGATCATGTGTGTTTATTTATTTAATGGGATAGTCATGTTATGGTTGTGATCAGCGATTTATGGTTGTGTTTGGTGTTAAAGTTCAAATTATCATTATTTAATAATATTCAATTCTTATTTTCCATGGTGTAACTTTTATTGTTCAAATCTTTTATATTGATCACATTTTCAATAGTGTTTAATGATTTTGAAAATAAAAGTGATGGTTTTATTAAAATTTTAATACCTTGATGAAAAAATTTCTGAGTGTTAACCAAAACATAAGGAATGGAACTATTTTCCAATGGTGAATTTCTAAATGGAAATATTGAAATTTCATGGTTTTATATATCTAATGTATTGAGAATGTAATTTTTTATTTTTTTTGAATATAATTATATTATTTTAAAATAAAATATATTTATTAATCCCTATTTTAAAACTATTTTTCTTGTTTTCCCTCATAATGGGAATTGTAAGGATTCTTGGTGGCATCCTATTGGTATTTTTTCATATCCAATATACTCACATTGTTGGTTAAGTAGACTCCATGTTCTACATATTTGAGATGGTTATTGATTTCATATTGGGTTTTCACCACACTAACATGGATAGTGGGTGGTTAGGGATTCCTTGTGGGTACTTGAAGTCACATTGAAGATAAAGTTTCTTTGGATCATGGATTGATTGGGATATATCGTGCATTGACCTCCTTGGAAATTTTTCACCCTTTTCGTCTTGCTTCTATTTTTTATAAAACTTTTTAATAAACAATTTAATTTCATAGAAAATCATTTTTAGAATTTTTATCTTATTAATTATCATTATCTATTTTTTTATTTTTCTTAATTTCAAAACGTTTTGTTGTTTATATATGAGTGTCCAATATTCGGATACCTAATTTCAGGTTTCTAGTTAGAAATCATTTTGTGTTATAAGGGATTCTGGTGGTGAAACTATTCCTAAAAGGTTATCTTTTGATACCCTAATCACTTTTCACTAGTTCATGGAGACTAAGGATGCGCTTCAGGTCATGTGGAAGAGAGGTATTGGTTATGAGTTTGGTTGACCCAGGCCAGTTCACTACATATAGGGAGATATAACTTCATGTATGATCCTTATAGATTCAAACAAAACAGGTCTATAATATTTACAACCATTTTAGATATTATAAATTTAATTTTAAGAACAAAATGGGTTACAAAAAAAATTATAGATACTAATTTTAAATAAAACTTCATCTTTAGAATGTAAAATATTGACCTTAAAAAATCTAGATTAATATTCAGTAAAAGTTATAAGTTACTTTTTGTTATGTATAGTGAGTATAAGATGAAAATCACATACATCAAATTATATTAACTCTAAAATATTACTTTTCCTTTCTAACATTAGAAATAGTATCATACTTATTTTAGTTTACATGATAGTCACAAATTTATTATTATTTTTATCCTTTCTAGGTAATAATTCTATTTTTCAAATGTCACAAATTTTATGAAAAAGTATTCCCCTAAATGATTATTATATATATCAAAATACTCTAATAAGTAAGTATGAATAGAATTTATATTTAATTTTAATAGTCCCTCAGTCAAGTGCTTCATTCCAATAGTGATCCCACCCTTAAACAAAGAAAATGTATCTGGCTTAAATACAAGAATAAACCCAGTCTTGTTTAACAAGCTCTTTGAGACTATGTTAATATAAACTTCTGGTATATAGAAGACATAATTTAAAGGGAGCAACTTTCTTGAGGTAAAAATAAGATCAAACACTCTATCCTCTTATACATTTACTCTTGTCGAGTTCCCCATGTAGAGGGATATATGATTATTGATTGATGTTATCTACATAAAGAGAGAATTATTATTACAGACATAACATCTAAAAATAGACTCGATCCACAAAGAATAATTATACTTGGTCACATTCACTTAATGGTTCATGAACACAAATTTCTCTTCTTGATTTTTTCCATCTATTTTATTATTGAGATGACAATTCCATTTTAGGTTATCTGGTTTTCAATAGAAGAAGAACACCCCTTTCTTCTTCTTGAATTCTACCATTCCTTTTGAAGTATGGTTCATATATTGTTACCCCTTTTAGAACCCAAATAAACCAACTCCCTCTTCTATGAGGGCCTTGTATTTATCATCCTTGGGCACATATTTCTCGACTTTTTTATATTTTTTTCTTAATTAGTATGTTGTTTAGAAACTCATTGAGGGAAATATATTTATTCTTATTATTTATATAATGTTTAATATTATTTTTGGAAGGGGTAGTATATTGCTTATGAATGTGAAAATAATTTCGACATCCATTTTCATTTTTTTTTGTTTTACACGTTGTAAAAAATACCCTATGATATATCAATAATTTGACATTGTTGTAAAATAAACATGATTTATATGAATTTTTATCTTGCTTAATCCACAATGATGTAATTTTCTTTCAAAGATCACATATCTATTTTTTCATCGAACGGTGTTGGTATTTATCAAAGATATATTTTACTAATGTGTTTATTATGCATCATTCCTCTAGAATTATTTTTTTCCTATTTACATTCCTTTAAACACTATTGTTATCTTCCATTTTTTAATATAAAGGTCTTCGGTGGTGTTCTTTCCATGAAATAAGATAAAGTTGGTCCAAAAAATGTAAATATTCATGTGTTTTTTATTTCCACCTTTTATTTTTATAAATCATAGCTTTGTGTGTTTATATCTGCTTCATCTTACTTCTATATGTATTTTTTCATAATTACTCCGAATGGCCCAAAGACCATTATTTTTTTTATTGATAATACCCTTTAAATGGTTGAGAGGGAACCATGCATGTCACATTGGCCCTAGAGGCATTTGAAGCCTATGAACATGACCCTGAAGGCCCATGATAATGTGATCCTGCATTAACATACCCACCCAACATATATTTATATTCAAACATCAAAACATTGCACGACTACTCAATTAGAATTACCCCATATAGGATTGTATAGTTCCTGGTCCTGATAGATATTCCATACAATTTCAATTGGCCAATATGGTAGCCCTTCAAATTTGGGATGAGATGCTCAAAGCCCCATTTGGATTTGAACCCAGATGAATATTTCTTTTT
Source organism: Viscum album (assembly GCA_963277665.1). NCBI lineage: Eukaryota > Viridiplantae > Streptophyta > Magnoliopsida > Santalales > Viscaceae > Viscum > Viscum album. The sequence goes on along the minus strand of OY728160.1, from coordinate 467,005,587 downwards.
TTCAACTCGTTGAACTGCTGCTCAATGTAACCCACCGATGAGGATAACTCCTCCCAGGGAACCACCACCACGCTCCCCCTCCCTCTGTTTCTCACTATTGTCATGGATGATGCTTACCAATACCGCCTCACATCATCACACTCCTAAAAGAGGATTTCACAAAAAAAATTGATGCATTTTTTATGATTTTTTCATGAAAATAGTCTTGATTTTATATTATAGATTTGAAGATTGAAAAAATTAAAATTTAACGATTTAAAACAATTGATGAAAATGCTGATCAGTTTATTATGGGAAAGACATTTTTAAATAACATCATATTTTCTATTTTTACTAATATTTTTCTACTATGATGATAAGAGTGAGATTCCATGATCGCTTCCTCACACTCCATTATTTGGATGGTGATGGTTAGAATATTCTTAACAAAAATCTCAAATCATTCCACTCTCCTTCTAATGTGTGCACATTATAATAGGACCTTTGGATTTATTAGGGAAACTTCCAATAGGGATTTTCAGTTACCTAATAACCAATAGTTACAACTAAAATTAAACACTTTTCCTGACAATCCTTAAGTACAAAACACTTAATCCTAAACTATTACATTATATAGAGATTAGTAATAGTTATAGAGTGATATAAGATCATCTACCAAGGAAATTATTATGAATTGAATTTAAACATAAAAAATCACATTTAGTTTTAAAAATTGAAAATAAATAATTGAAACCATTTTATAGAGGAAATAAAATATATTTTTTGACTTGGTTATAAAAATTCCACCATATAAATCGGATTTACCCTCCCCTTCCTAGATAACATATAAATATTACACTTCCATGTGGAGGGTTACAAAAAATATGAAGGTAAAGGATGATATCGTATGAATAAATAAAAAAATAAAATAATGAAAAAAAGTAGAACTAAAAGGAAATTATATAAATATTCCCTTAAATAAGAATTATTATTGAACCCTCCAATTTACTTTTATTTATAAGAATATGTTACACTCAGTTGGAATTAATTTCTAATAAATGTGTCAATTGACTCATGTTGAGTCAATCCTAGGGTTTCACTAGTGTTCTTGGTCATAAAGCACTAGGGTGTTGTAAATTACATCAAAATTTTCACTTTTTGTATTTACTAAACATGGTTCATGGAATGAAACATAATTTCACATGATTAAATATTAATCTTTTCTTCCCAATGATCTCTTTCATGCCTAATCTTCACATCATGAATTTTTATCAAACATCACACCCTGAATAGACCATTAATGATGTGAATATATGTTTTTAAATATTTTTATCCATATTTCATATTTATTATTTAGTTATGAGTTCTATAAACACCACATAGAAACCCCATGATGAGGAAATTCTTCTTATGATATATATAATGAACTAAATTTTCTATTTTATATCATTTTTAAAAATTCCTTATCTCATGATATATATCAAAAAAACAATCAAATATAAGAATTATTTATCAATTAATATACCTAAAAATACATTTTATATTAAAATAAGTAATAAAAAATTGGGTTTTTCTATTCCCACTCACTTTGAACATGCTTTTTCTCAATAATTTTACCTGAACAACATCACAAAAGAAACTTCATTATACCAACATTTAAATTTACTCAAAAAAAGAACTAAATGTTTTTCAATAGAAATTTATCATTAAAATTTCAAAAACAAATAATTTATCCAACTCATAACTCTTTATAGAACCACTGATAATCATTAATTTTATGTTTACTCTTTAGAAATAAAAATTTCCTTCATTCCATTAACTTAAATTTATTAATTCATCATTGATATGCATGACACTTTCAATTTACATCACATTGAAAACTTTTTACTCATATAGTAAGGTAATAAAATTAATATTGTTGTACTCATGCATCAAGTTCATATCACTTACTACAGTCTTGTAAGGAATTAATCATTCCCATCACGTACAGACAGAGATCAAAATTAATAATGATGACTTACATCAAAGTTCATATGTCTCTGGGGATAAATGTATTTGGGTAACGAATAAATATAAGGTTTGGGAAGGATATTGTAATCTCAATAATACTTTATAGCATCAAAATATAATCCTCAAAAAAATACTCTCATAATGATGAATATGACATCTCCTAACTCCTCAAAGCTAAAAGTAGGTAAATGATATGGTTAAACATAATAAATGAATATCTCTCCCTTTATTTTTTATTTTTATTTTATTTTATCATTATTTATAATTATTTTTCTTTTAATTTTATCTTATGAAATATATCACATCTACCACCTAACCCCATATGATAAAAATATAATCAGTTTGGAAATGGTGATTTTTTATATTCCCAATACATAACCCAATTTTTTCCTTTTTTTTGAATGAAAGGTGAATAATAAAGTAAAATGAGTGATAAAATTTCCTACTCCCCCACCAAAACTCATGAGAAACCCCCAATATAATCTCCATAATAATGTACATCCTCATCCACCATGGAAAATATATCATCTCCACTTTTTGTTTTTAATAACATGAAATGCATTGTGGGTAGGGTATGAAATGATATAATAGGATTTAAATACATCTATTTACCTAATTATTCCATTAATGGATTCTATGGTAAATAATAAGATTAAATTATAATGTGGTTACAATTATAAAGGGGTTATTTAGTAAAATACCTAAATCATATTAAAATTTATTTGGTTTATTCATAGATTCAATAAGATGATAGGAATGTTATAGAAGAAAAAAATGCATGGATATCTCAAAAAATATAATATACGAAGAATAAAAATTATCTGTTCATAAATCATCTCAAGAACAAAGACATGTGATTTTGTATAATTAATCATTTTAATGACAAAAAAATTAATATAAATTTCATAAATTGAAAATATGAAAAATATAAGAGGAATTTTATCTACAAGAACCAACTCATTTCCAAAAAAATTATTTATCAAATTCATACACCCATGATTTGCATTACTTATTAATTTACCATTTTACACATTTTATAATGTTAATAATTATATTTAAAATAATTTATTATGACTAACATAACAAATTTGAATCCCCTATATTGATATAAGAGTACAATGGATTTTTTAGAATGAGAGGGTATGGCTATGCCATCAGGACCAGCCCGTGCTTTCACGGGAAGCCTAGCCAGACAGCCATGTAAAGGTGGAGAGATACTATCATGATGTAGATTCTAGGGAGGGGAAGTTCCTTGTATATAGTCTGGTTTAATTCCCTAAGACCTTCAGGTCATGTAATATCCTAAGCCTATAGGCTTTGTAATCTCAAAGCCTACAGGCCTTGTAATGGTTCCCCCTCATCCCTTGAATGGGGGGTCATCAAAATCAATAAAAATGAAGGCCTTTAGGCCATTCAGGCTAAGAGTACAATAGTTTGAAGTGGGTTATGTAATTTTAATTTAAATATAATTTTTTTTAAAATTATTGGTTTTAAAGTAGAATAAGGAATTACAAATCATTCCCCCTTACAATTATTCATAAATTTTTGATTTTTAGGTTTTTTTCAGAAAATCTATTTTGTAGCATTTCATAGTGTGAATACCCAATTCATAGTGTGAATTACATTTTAATAGTATGATTTACATTTTACAACATGAATTATATGTTGTTTCTTAAATTTATTCTTATTTCCTAAATCCATGGTGATATTATGACAACCCTGCTTTTTATTACAACTTAAACATGCTTTATTACATAAAACATCACTTGATACAACAAAGAAGATCGAGAGGTTTATTTTCTTTGGGGCTTAGGATCATAAAATAAAAACTTAACACATGAAATACAACATCATTATTGAAAACTTCCTTTACATGACCACTACATTCCCTCGTACTTAGCATTGCATGGGATAACCTGAGGACATGCATAAGAAAAGGGTGAGCTATAAATCCCAGTAAGGGAGTACACATGGAATAACATGAGGAGTAAAATACATGTTAGGAAATAGGCTTTTCAATAGAGCATATGATAAACATGAACATAAAGGCATGATAAAGCATGATAATCATAACATGGAAATGTGGCAACAACACTTAACATTGAATTAGCATGAGCCAAGGCTCATTGCACATGGAGCATGAGTAAACCCTCATTGCACATGAAGCACGAGTAAAACCTAGTTGCACTTGAATTAGCATGAGTAAACACTAATTACACATGACGTATCATGATATTATACTTTATCTAATTCATTGGAGCGCTATAAGGGCGCACCCTTCTTAAACATTTCATTTCATGCATAAGTGTGCCACATAGATCATAAAACATGGATTCATAAAACATAATCATTTATTACACAATAAAGGAATGTGAAATTAATACATGAAACTTTAAAATCAAAATGTAAATGTGCATAATGTTGAATACCCTTGATGGATAAATGGGTATGGTATTCACTACACAATGACATTGGCTTAGAAAATCGGTGTGATTTCGGTAGCGTAACGGCGTGACATAAGAATTCATAAAAAATGGTTGATGAGAAAGAAATGAGTTCCTCATCATATTTACATGTAATGGAATGTAAGGAGGTCATATAGATACATGTCCCAAAAATTGTGACAGAATATAGATTCATGATACAAAATTATTGCTTGAATGTAAAAGAAGAGAGAGAAGTTCCTTTCGGAATTTCGGCATAGTAACGGGTGTACATGGGAGGCATTTAATGAGAGAGAAAGGGGTCTCCCATAATTCAAACAATAATAGGGTAGTATGAGGGAGGTGCGAAGCCATACCCCAACATCCATAATTGAAACTAAAATGGCAATACAACTGAAATAAAATTGACAAAAATGAGAAAGGAAGAAAAAACCATTACTTGGAAGTGTGCTTCCAAAGGCTAGAGAGAGGCTTGTGGGAGGCTTCTTTGGAGCTTGGGGCACCTTGGTAGGATTCTAGAGAGAGTATGGAAGAGGTCGGACAAACTACAAGGGATTTTAGTGAGGAGGAAGTGGGATCTTGTGTGGGTTTATATAGGAAAGGTGTGGGAATTCATTATTATTTAGGTTTGGGTGTTCTAACATTAAATTAATCCAAACCACAAACCATCCCATGGTTTTTGCCCATGGTTTTTGGAAAAGGGAAGAGGAAAACAATATTTTATAAGGCCCATGTACGAATGTCTTAAAATAATAAGGTTTCTTATGTGGAGGTGAGTCACACTCCCATGGAAATTAATTTAAAAAGGCAAAGTGTTGAATATGTCTTGAGGGGTCCATTAATTCTTTGAAAAGTAAGTCAAACAAACCCAAAATCACATTATTTTAATTATAAAACATATATTGGCCGAAAAAAAAGATTATGTTTTTTTATTACATCACCATTGGGTCATTATGATGTCATAAAACACATTATATATTTAAACGGTATTTAATTTTTACCCAAAAATTTGACTGTCTCAAAAAATTATGTAAAATTCAATGTTGGATAATTCCAACGTCCTGATTCCAGAAATGACTTTTATTTTATCTAAAAAAATTTCTAAATATCTTAATTTTCACTTTTAAAATAAAAACCAATATTTATAAAAAATTCACGGGTTTTGACAGAAATGGAATTCAAACTTTAATAAAAATTTTAATTGCTTTCATAAAATTATAAGATCATTTATATTTAATAATAAAAATTAATTTAATATTAATAATAATATTTTATTAAAATATTATTTAATTCAAAAATCCCTTAATTTAATAAAATTGAATTCTTAATTAAATAATAACTAAAAACACCATTTGAACTTTAAAAACTATTTACAATGTATCAAAAATGACTAGAAATTGTATTCATTATTATAAAAAAAATAATGTACATGAACATAGTACTACTTATTTGTTACTTAACCCCTTAAAATAGCCGCATAAGACCTAAGTAAAAGGTGTGCGATGGTGAAAAACTCTTGGGGCAGCTCGGATAACATCTATCGAGTGGTAATCTCTATCAACTTCCACTTTTCCCATAGACGGTCACGTTCACGCTTGACATAATAAAGCTCAGATTGGGCTTGGTCAATGGAAAAGCCCAAGGATGCCACCTCTTTTCTGAGCTCCGACAAATGGGCTTCGTATGGGGAAATTCTATTGGATGAGGCCATCGCTTCCTTTGTCTGAGTAAAATTGGGTTCGTTAAAGCCTTATATTTATACTAATAATGTGATCACTGTTCAATGGCTATAAAAGTAACGGTCACAACTCTTATCATAAAACCAAAGAAGTTGACATCTTATAAAAAGATTTTTTATAAAGAGACATTTAACTGGATTAAGAGGGAATTTCCATTAATGAAACTGTGGGTCATTATAATATTCCCCCCTTAAGAAATTTCGCCTCGAAATTTTCCTTTTCCCACACTAAAACAAATGTTGGTAACTCAGCTTCATCATATCCTCCAACTCCCATGTTGCTTCTTCAAACATGTGGTTTCTCTACAACACCGTGACGAGGGGCATTGTCTTATTTCGTAGAAATTTTTCTCTACAATCTAAGATCTTCACTGGTTTCTCTTCATAAGAAAGATCATCTTCCAATTGTACCACCTCGGAAGAGAGTACATGTGAAGGGTCTGGTATGTACTTCTTTAAGGGGGATACATGAAAGAAATCATGCACCTTGGCCATAGTAGGTGGAAGTTCTAGTCGATAGGCCACAGCCCCAACATGATCAAGAATCTCTAAGGGGCCGATGTACCTTGGACTAAACTTCCCTTTCTTTCCAAACCTCATGACCTTCTTCCACGGTGATATTCGTAAAAACACCATGTCTCCAACTTTAAACTCAAGGTCTCGTCGACGATTATCTGCATAACTCTTCTATTGACTCTGGTCTTCCTTGATATGCTGCTGAATTGTTTTCACCTTCTCCACCATTTCCTCGACGATTTCTTGTCCAAGCAACTTACATTCACCGACCTCATCCCATCATGTCGGTGTTCTGTTCCTTTTCCCATAAAGGGCTTCATATGGTGCCATTTGGATGCCTGAGTGGAAACTATTATTATAAGAGAACTCAACCAGAGGAATATGATGATCCCATCCTCCTTTAAAGTCCATTGAGCATTCTCTCAACATATCCTCAAGTGTTTGGATAGTTCACTCAGATTAGCCATCAGTTTGAGGATGAAAGGCCGTACAGAAGTTCAGTTTAGTATTCAGAGCATGTTGAAGACTCTTCCAAAACTTAGAGGTGAATCTTGGATCTCGGTTAGACACAATAGATAGTGGTACTCCATGAAACCTTACCACTTCTCTAATATATATCTGTGCTAGTTGATCCGATGAGAAATCCTCCCAAATAGAAATGAAGTGTGAAATCTTTATAAGATGATCCACAACAACCCAGATTGCATTGTTGCCTTTGGATGTCCTTGGATGTCCGACGACAAAGGAAATGGTCATGTTTTCCCATTTCCATTCTAGTATGGGCAACAGTTTCATCATCCCCTTAGACTTCTGCCTCTCTACCTTCACTTGTTGACACAGCAGGAACTTTGATATATATTCGGCGATCTCCTTCTTCATATTATCCCACCAAAAGTTTTCTCTGAGATCTCGATACATCTTTGTGTTCCCTGGGTGAATAGAGAAATTTGAACTATGTGCATTTTTCAAAAGTCCCTTCTTCAGCTCCGGACTTGATGGAACACATAGTCTTTTCCCAAACCGCACAATTCCTTCTTCATTAACATTAAACTACGAGGATTTACCCTTTTTGATAGCTTCCACTTTTTCTTAAATTCCCACATCATCCTTTTGAGCATCCTTTAACCTTTCCAAAAGAGATGGTTGAGAAATCATGTGTGAAAGGATTGATGATTTTCCCTTCTTTATGATTCCCACATCCATCTTCATCAAGTCTAAGAAGATTGGATCCTTCTCAATTCTCATCATTGATAGAATCACTGGATCCTTCCTACTTAGGGCATCTGCCACCTTGTTTTCTTTCCCAGGGTGGTAATGTATTGAACAGTCATAATCCTTGATGTGCTCTATCCATATTATCTGGAGCATATTAAGCTCTTTCTGTGTGAATATATATTTAGGACTCTTGTGGTCAGTATATATCTCACATTTCACTCCATAGAGAAAATGCAGCCAGATTTTAAAGGCAAAGATCACCGCCGCCAACTCCAGATCATGAATTGGATATTTTCCCTCATGGATTTTCAACTGCCTTGAGGCATATGATATCACCATATCATTATTCATCAGCACACATCCTAATCCATTCTTAGAAGCATCACTGAATACCACAAAAAGCTCCCCACTTGTGGGTAAAGTGAGCACGGGTGCAGTGATAAGCCTCCTTTTCAACTCCTTGAAGCTTTCTTCTCTTTCATCACTCCAAGAAAACTTTACTCCCTTTCGAGTTATCTTGGTAAGAGGGTTTTACAATCGTGATAAATTTCTCACAACTCGTCGATAATATCCAGCTAACCCCAAGAAGCTACGGATATCAGTTACCGATGTTGGCCTCGACCATCCCTCAATTGCATCTGTTTTAGAGGGATCCACAGATATCCCATTGCATGTGATGATATGGCCTAAGAATGAGACCTCCTTCAACCAAAACTCACACTTGCTGTACTTTGCATAGAGCTTCTCCTTGCGCAAAGTCTATAGTATAGTTTTTAAATGCTCCTCATGATCCTCCTTGGTTTTGGAGTATATTAGAACATCATCTATAAAGTCTACCACAAATTTGTCAAGGTAATCTCTAAAGACTCTATTCATCAAGTCCATGAATATTTCTAGAGAATTGGTGAGTCTTAAAGGAATTACTATGAATTCATAGTTCCCGTACCTTGTATGAAAAACAGTCTTCAGGATATCTTCCTTCTTCACCCTTACTTGATAATACCCCGACTGCAAGTCAACCTTGGAGAAGTATTGTGCTCCATGCAACTGATCGAACAAGTCATCAATTCATGGGAGAGAATACTTTTTCTTTATTTTGATTTTGTTAAGTTCATTATAATCGATGCAAATCCGCATTGACCCATCCTTCTTCTTGGCGAAGAGGACTGCTGCACCCCATGGTGAAGCACTTGGGCATATAAACCCTTTATCCAGATTCTCCTGTAGTTGTTTCTTCAGCTCTTCAAGCTCAACAACAACCATTCTATATAGATTCTTGGATATTGGTAGCGCCCCAGGTATATGTTCAATTGATTACTCAACATCTCTTCTAGGAGGAAGACCAGGCAGTTCCTCGGGGAACACTTCCGCGAATTCCTTCAAAATAGGCATTTTTTCTAGGATGGTTTCTTCCTTAGACTCAATCATATGAACCAGATACGCGTGCTCATAGGGCAGTAATATCCATGCTTGAGATGATGGAGCTAAAGTATATTCATCTTCCTCCTGACACTTGTGAAGACTCAGGGGTCGATTCTCCATATGGAGTTTGATTTCCCTCTCCTAACAATTTATGTTGGCTCTATATAAGGAAATCCAATCCATGCCAATAATTGCATCAAATTACACCATAGGGTGTATGACGAGGTTCGCCAGGAAATTCAATCCACAGATTATAACAGGGGATGACTTATATTCATGGGATGCAATGATTGCCCCATTTTCCGTACTCACCGATATCTTTACTTCCATGATTTGTAGTGGTGCTGGGATTTTTCTACTAAACTTTCGAGATATAAAAGAATGCGTAGAACCTGAATAAAAGTGTACGTTCACTATTCTTGAATTAATAACTAGCGTACCTATCAGCACTTCGTTGTCGGGGCTCACTTCGGCAGAAGTGATGGCAAAAGCTATTCCTTGCTGTCTTGGAGGTTGTTGGTTGCCTCCGAAAACCTTTGTATTAGGGCACTGATTTGCAAAATGACCCGGTTCTTTGCATTTATAGAATTGAACAACGCGTTGAGGTTCAAACAAAGTGTTCCTCTCCTATGTCACAACCTCAGGTCCTTCTTGCTGACAGTTAACAGCTAGGTGCCCTTCTCTTCCACACCTGAAGCATTTTCTCGTCCCCTTAAGGAAATTTTCAGGGTGCTTCTTTCCGCACTTCTGGCAAGTGGGGTGTTGGTACTTCTTAGTGCCGTTTGATTTATCCATCGGACCACTAGCATTGAATTCCACCTTACGATTCTTATCCCCATGATACCCCTATGATTCTCTGATCTCCATTTCGACCTTGAAGGCACATCGGACAATTTCCTCATAGCTGTCGAAGTCACGGATCACTAATGCTTTCCGCAAGCTAGGCTTCAGCCCACTAAAGAAGTGGTCAACCTTGCATTCGAGGGTAACGACAAAGCCGGAAGCATATCGTGCAAGCCTTGTGAAGTTTTCCTCGTACGTTCCAAAGGATTCCTCATCTTTTTTGCTTGAGGGAAAGGAAGTCCCTTTCCATATTAAGATGGAGGGTGCGTGGAAAATATTTATAGAAAAACATCTTTCAGAATTCCTTCCATTCCAAAGAGTCGTTCTCCTCCTCAGGCTTCGTATTTTTTATCAACGTCCACCATTGATCAGCTTCACCCTCCATACAATAAGAATCCGGGAGAACCTTCTCTTGTTCAGAACATTGAATGATGGAGAATATCTTTTCAATGGAGTTGATCCATTGTTCAGCGATCGTGGGATCAGATGATCCACTAAAAGTAGGAGGCCTTTGTCTCATGAAGCTCTCGATAGTGACTTGTTCTTTCTTGGGGGGGGGGGGGTTGAACGTTCCTCTTTACTCGTGTTTCTATTCAAAACTTGAGTTAGATGAGATAGAAGCATGAAAAAGTTCGCGATTCCTGCTCCCATTGGATTTGGCATCTCATTAGTACAGTAATCACACTGATCTTCACAACAGTTGTTAGCCCGAGTCCTCCTATTACTGGCCATTGGTTGGAATAAATGGAATGTTAGGGGTAACACATAAAGGGTAATATAAATAAAAAAGTTGATGACTCAAAAATGAACTTTTATTTCCTTAACTCACGAGTCTATAAGCTTCAATATAGGCTTTTCATGATCTAATTTCTAACATATATTCTTAGGGTCATTTTTCCCTTAATAAGGGTTCATATTAAGATTGTGAATTTATCAAAAAATATCCCCCCTCGAGTGTCGTAACCAAGAGTGCATCAAAGCCTATTGTCGTGCACCAGTTCCCGTTCGAGTCTAGCTCAAAGCGGTGTTTTCGGGTTTAACCCCTAGGATACCTCTATTCCAGAGCCGCCTCTACCTGCTCATATCCAGACAGGGATGTATTTGTCTGATAAACCACTTACTTAGTATTTACCAAAACTTAGGGATGTTTTTATTATACTTAGTTACGTATCTATGGTTTTACTAGGGTTTCCTAATCCCAAAAATAACTAAACCTATCCTCTGATACCAACTATGAAAACCCTGCTTTTTATTACGAATTAAACATGCTTTATTATATAAAACTTCACTTGATACAAAAAAGAAGATCGAGAGGTTTAGTGTATTTGGGGATTATTGTCATTACATAAAAACTTAAAACATGAAATACAACATCCTTATTGAAAACTTCCTTTACATGACCACTACATTCCCTCGTAGTTAGCATTGCATGGGATAACCTGAGGACATGCATAAGAAAAGGGTGAGCTATAAAGCCCAGTAAGGGAGTACAAATGGAATAACATGAGGAGTACAATACATGTTAGGCAATAGGCTTGTCAATAGAGTATTAGATAAACATGAACATAAAGGCATGATAAAGCATGATAATCATAACATGGAAATGTGGCAACAACACTTAACATTGAATTAGCATGAGCCAAGGATCATTGCACATGGAGCATGAGTAAACCCTCATTGCACATGAAGCACGGGTAAACCCTCATTGAACATGAATTATCATGAGTCAACAATCAATTCACATGACATATAATGATACTATACTTTACCCAATGCATTGGAGCGGTATAAGGGCACACCCTTCTTAAACATTTCATTTCATTCATAAGTGTGCCACATGGATCATAAAACATGGATTCATAAAACATAATCATTTATTCCACAATAATGGAATATGGAATTCATACATTAAACTTTACAATCAATATGTAAATGTGCATAAAGGTGAATACCCTTGATGGAGAAATGGGCATGGTATTCACTACACAATGACATTGGCTTAGAAAATTGGAGTGATTTCGGCAGCGTAACGGCGTGACATAAGAATTAATAAAAAATGGTTGAGAGAGAGAAAGGGGTTATTCATCCTATTTACATGTAATGGATAGTAAGGAGGTCATATAGATACATTTCCCAACAATTGTGACGGAATATAGATTCATGATACAAAATTATTGCTTGAATGTAAAAGAAGAGAGAGAAGTTCCTTTCGGAATTTCGGCATAGTAATGGGTGTACATGGGAGGAATTTAATGAGAGAGAAAGGGGTCTCCCATAATTAAAACAATAAGAGGGTAGTATGGGGGAGGTGAAAAACCATACCCCAAAATCCATAATTGAAATTAAAAGGGCAATACAACTTAATGAAAATTGACAAAAATGAGAAAGGAATAAAAAACCCTTACTTGGAAGTGTGCTTCCAAAGGATAGAGAGAGGCTTGTGAGAGGCTTCTTGGGAGCTTGGGGAACCTCGAGAGGATTCTAGAGAGAGTAGGGCTGAGGTTTGACGAACTAAAAGGGATTTTAGTGAGGAGGAAGTGGGATCATGGGTGGGTTTATATCGGAAAGGTGAGGGAATTCTTTATTATTTAGGTTTGGGTCCCCTTACATTAAATTAATCCAAACCACAATCCATCCAATGGTTTTTGCCCATGTTTTTTCGAAAAGGGAAGAGGAAAACAATATTCTATAAGGCCCATGTCCGAACTTATTAAAATAATAAGGTTGCTTATGTGGAGGTGAGTCACACTCCCATGGAAATTAATTTAAAAAGGAAAAGTGTTGAATATGTGTTGAGGGGTCCATTAATGCTTTGAAAAGTAAGTCAAACAAACCCAAAATCACATTATATTAATGATAAAACATATATTGGCCGAAAATAAGAATTATGGTATTTTATTACATCACCATTGGGTTATATGATGTCATAAAACACATTAAATATTTAAACGGTATTTAATTTTTACCCAAAAATTTGACCGTCTCATAAAATTATAAAAAATTCACCATTGGATAATTTCGATGTCCTGATTCCAGAAATGAAATTTATTTTTTCGAAAAATATTTCTAAATATTTTAATTTTCACTTTTAAAATAAAAACCAATATTTATCGAAAATTCACGGGTTTTGACAAAAATGGATTTCAAACCTTTATAAAAATTTTAATTGCATTCATAAAATTATAAGATCATTTATATTTAATAATAAAAATTAATTTCATATTAATAATAATATTTTATTAAAATAATATTTAATTAAAAAATCCCTTAATTTAATAAAATTGAATTCTTAATTAAATAATAACTAAATATACCATTTGTACTTTAAAAACTATTTACAATGTACCAAAAATGAATAGAAATTATATTAATTATTATAAAAATAATAATGTACATGAACATAGTACTACTTATTTTTTATATAACCCCTAAAAATAGACGCATAAGACCTAAGGGTAAGGTGTACGATGGTGACAGACTCTTGGGGCGGCTTGGATAACATCGCTCGAGTGGTAATCTCTATCAACATCCATTTTTCCCGAAGATGGTCACGTTTGAGCTTGACATAATAAAGCTCAGCTTGGGATTAGTCAAGGGAGAAGCCCAAGGATTCCACCTCTTTTTGAGCTCCGACAAATGGGCTTCGTTTCGGGAAATTCTACTGGATGAGGCCATCACTTCCTTTGTCTGAGTAAAATTGGGTTCGTTAAAGCCTTATATTTATATTAATCATGTGATCACTGTTCAACAGCTATAAAAGTAACGGTCACAACTCTTATCATAAAACCAAAGAAGTTGACATCTTATAAAATCATTTTTTATAAAGATACATTTAACGGGATCAAGAGGGATTTTGCATTAATGAAACTTTGGGTCGTTACACATATACCACGAAATTCCAATAAAAACAAAATATATTTAAGGAATGTTTAATTATTCTTAAATAAGAATCAGGGAAGAGTGAATTATGGTAAAAAAATCATGCTTTCTCCTACAAGAGATTTTTTTTGAATCATTGGCTTGACCTAAAACAAAAAAATTAAATGAAAGCCTATAAAATAATTTTCCCTCCCCTAAACATAATTCATGTTATGATCAAAATGCATTAAAATTGATTATTCAGGTAAGTACATTTAAAATAGAATTACTATATTCATTCAAATGTTAAATAATGGAATAACCTCTTAGGGATTCAATGATAATCATGTTAAATAAGTGAAATATCCTCTATTGGTACTTAATTTAAGGCCATATAGTACTTATTCAGCATGTTACCATTTATAATGAATGGGTTTACTTATCCTTCCTTTATAATTTTCATAACACAAAAAGGGTATAAATGAGTAACAGTAAAAGTTCCCTCCCATATAGATTGATGATTACCTAGAATTAATTTAATCCTAAAGTTGTATAACATAACTTGGTATCTATGTTGGAAGGTATGTGGTAATTTATCTTATATATAGAAATATTTATTCATTCTTTACAGATCTTTAAATTTTTAAAATTTTCTCTCCTAATTTCATTGAAATCATAAAAATACAATCTTTTCTCTATCCCAACTTTTTCAATGTCCAGATTCATCTCTCTTACAACCTAATAGGCTTTGTGTTCTAATTCCAATGGGTGGTGGAAACTCTTCCCATAAATAAGCTGGCAAGGGATAGATCCTATGGGTTCCTTTTAGGTGGTCCTATAATTCCATAATCTATCTCAAAACCTTTTATTATATTCCTTCATATTAGGTGTTATTATCGTTTCTAGAATTCCTTTAATTTAACTATTTGAAACATCTTCTTAGACATTCGTTTATGGGTGATATGATGTTGATTTTTTATGATTCACTACAAAACTTATCAATAATTACCCCATTTTACTATTGTAAAATTTAGTCTTTAGGTCACTAATGATTGTTTGTGGTACTCCAAACCAATAGAATACATTAGCACTAAAAAAATAATATACAATATTAGCATCATCAGTTATGGTGTATTTTTCTTCAACTAATTTTCAAACATAATCTATAGATATTAAAATATAATAATTACTAAATGAAATTGGAAATAGTCCCATGATGTATATACTACAAAATTCAATAATTTAATATAAAAAATTGGTTTTTGTTGAATTTCATTTATTTTCAAAATATTTTTGGAAAACTGGATTTTTTCACATTTCGTAAAAAATATTTTCATCTTTAAATAACATGGGATAATAAATTCATGATTATAAAACTTTCATTCCCATAATTTTTGGTACGAAATGGACTCTATAATAAAATGTGTTATGAAATTAAATAACGGATTCAATTTCAGTTTAGGTAAACATCTACTAATTACATGATCCTTAAATATCCTCTAGATGAATGGATATTCGAGAATATAAAATATGGAGTTAGATTTAATTTTTTAATTATGATAAAAGTAATGAAGAGATGGCATTTGAGATGTGACTGAATAGTTAACTATGTTATCATAACATAGTACTTCACCTTCCATTATGTAGAGTAGTTCTCTGGGTATATAATCATTGAGTGGGTTCAGATATGGAGTTCCCACATCAACAGTGTTGGGTAATATACTTAGGTGATTGTCCACCTGATTCTTTGGTACCTTATTATCCTTTATTTCTATTCTGAAGTTCTATAAGAGCAGTATACATATTACCATCCTTTTTTTGCAATTATATTTAATTATTAAGAACCTAATATTTTCATGATCAGAAAATAGATCAAATTTAGTTTTGATAAAATAAGATCTGAATTTATCTAGTGAAACAAATTCAACGAAATCTTTTTTGTGGTTGTATAGTTGAGCTATGTGGAATCCAATTTCCTTGATTCATAAGTGATGACTTGTGGGTTACTTTCAATCCTTTTATAGAGATTATCTCCCACATCTTGGTCTAATGAAATATAAATCATTTTAAATGGATGTTCCTAGTTAGGTGGTTGAATTATTGGTAGTTCAATTAACCATTTCATAAGCTCATCAAATTTTTTCCTGTAGTCATTATTAAAATAAAATTAAGATTATTTTAACTTTAATACTCATAGAGGTAGATAAATATTGTTAAAATCATTAAAAAATATTTTGTGAAATCCTGAATTCTTTAAAAATGATCTAACATGTTTCAAATACATTGGACATGTAAATTAATTTATTACATAAACCATTGAATTATCTACCTAATAGAGTTTTTGAAAAATTATGTACACTAAAAATATTCCTTTTTCAAAATAGAAATAAATTTTTTCAAAATTTTAAACAAGGCTTTTTTTCAATACATTTTTTTAAATCTTTATCCATATTCCCTAGAAATGATCAAAATATTTACCCAATATAGTAAATTCAATATAAAATACCTCATGTCAGTCCATAATATGATCCGAGAATATTCTTACCATTCACCATTGAAATGTTCCTAGGGAATTTTAGAACATAAAAGAATCCTATTATAGTAAAAGTTCACAAATGACATGTGAAGTACATCTTTTCTAGGCATTCTATTGAAATAGAAACATAAAAGTATCCTAAAAAACATTTAAGAAGAAATAATTTGTTTTTTTTTAACTAGACTTAATATCATTTAGTCAATAAATGGGATGATGAAGTGGTTTTTAAGAAACATGATTTTGAATTATAGAATCTACACACACACTCAAACTATTTTGAACTGTCATGGGAATACATTTATTATTTTTCTTCTTCATAATAGTCAAAATTATTTTCTTTGGCACTGCATGGATTGGGTTATCCAGCAATAAACTAACAAGTTGGTAATCCCCTTATAACAAGATTCTTTGAGAGTAGGTTTTGGGGTTGATTCTTGATATATCTCATAAGCTTCATCTTATAGATCTAATATTTCTTTTTATAAGGTCATTTAATGTTTGTTCTTGGGATTTTGATAGGTTTCTAGAAATGAACAATTATAATATCTCTCTTTCCATGAGGAATACATACATAAAATAAAAAGAAGTTCTTTATATCCATATTTTAATTTTTATTAAGGTATGATATTGAATTTTGGTTTCCTACTTCTAAGGCATGAATTTAATATGTTTAAGGAATAATAATAGCTTCTTTCTAATTCAGTAAATCATTGAAGAAATCAAATGTTACCTCATCTTCTAACTAAAAATTAGAGCTTTCATATTTCTGGGTAAAGGTATTATCAATTAAAAATTGATCTCCAAATGATAATAATTCATAGATCACACTTATTTATTTAATAGGTTATATACCTTATTTGTGCGAGTGTGTATAACATTTATTTTTTGTATTAAAGATTATTCATTAAATAAATAATATTAAATTATACTATTATATCCCCATAATCCATTATACAGGTTCATTCATGTTTATTGATGATTGTTTTTTCAATATTTAGAAATAGTTTTCCCAAAAATATTGATAAATGATTCGGTTATTTCTAATCATATATGGTGAGGGCATAAAATTAAATTGAAAAAATCAATCCTCTTACAACTATGAGTACATCTTATATAACTACTACTTGGAAAAATAGGAATATATTCACAAATTATACCACTACTCTTTCAAGATTCAATTTTACAATTTAAAAATATGAACACATATAGTGAGTCATAACATTTATGGAAGAATTAAGATAAAATAAATAATCACCAAAATATAAATATCCAATGGTGAAAAGAATAGATAATGTCCCTAGATCATGATAATATTTTGGTATTATTGGCATGATAAGGGATGAGATGATTCTTCCTAAAAAGTTTTACTCATTTACAAAAAGTGTCCTTTTTTTGGTGCAAGGTTACTTAAGAGAATTTTTATCTTTAGGAATTTTTGAATGTATTCTAACAAAAATATATTGATTTCAACCTTTTGAAATATTTCTTGGATTTCATTTTGAGGTTGATCTTATTCCATTTCCTTTAACCGAGCTAACAGAGAAGATAATTGGGGTAGAATGTTTTTATTTTTTATTTTTTTACTGAAAGTGGGTTTCAAGTATTTCCTTTATAAACCTCATATTTACTTATTATTTCTTCAATTTCTATTTTGGTTCATAATATTGATTTTAATAATTATACTCCAATGTTCCATCTTTGAATTCTTCATGTTCATGTTGAATGTTCTTTTGTTCTTATTTCTTCACATCTTTTCAACTCCTTATTGTAATAACATTTACATTATACTTTGTATTTGGGATTATTTTGGATAGAAGTTTTTTTTATTATTAGTTATAAATCCCATAAGATTTCCAATATTTCATGATAAAACTATTACGGTTTGTTTCATCCCCGAATCCTCAGACCATAGCTGTGGATTCTCAGATGATAGTGCACAGGTTGAGAGATACACATAATTATTTTAAATGAAATGGGTGGTTGATAGGATTTATATTGGTAGGGTTATTTAATGGGTTTTTAAAGGGTGGTGGGTTATGGTATTATAATTTTAGGAGGGGAGTGTGATTTGTGTATTGGGTTGGATAGAAAGCTATCAATTGATTTTTTTTATCTGAATACCCAATTTATGTTTGTGTTTTACCTTTTCGTGGATGATATTGTTATAATTTACTTAGATTAAGGGTGTCTATATAAATTTCTATCCCTTTTACTTTATCACATTGGTTGGTATAATGATTAAATGAAGATCATAAACTACATACCTAAGGAGGGTCTTTGTATTCACATTATTGCTGCATAGAAAGTTAATAAACTAAACAATTTATTTTATAAACTCTGGTTTCAATTAAAGATGATGAATTATATGTTCTTACCTCATGAATCCATCTTGTTCTTGTTCCTCTTATTTTGAATTTTTGTGAGTTTTACACAATATTTTCAATAAAATATGTCGCATCTACTAATGATTTATCTATTAAGGTCCCACCAAATGAAGCACTGATAAGGTTTCCTTCATTCTCTAGTAGAAATTAGTGGAGTAAAATAAGGAATTTATGTGTCTCAATAACATGATGTGGTAATATTTCTTATAGATTCATAAATTATTCCTAATAATCATAGTGGGTCTCTTCTTATGTTTGTCGAATGTTGTAGATCATTTTTTGAATTGTTGTATTTTTTAGGTGATAAAAAATATTTGCATAAAGTATCTTTTCAGATATTCCCAGTCATTGAATTATACTGGTTTTAGGTATTAAAAAATTTCCTTCATAAATCCCTATAATGAAAATGGGAATTCCCTCCACATGACCTATTCTTCCACCACTCCTTAGATTTTGAAGGTTGAGAATACATAAGTGAATTATTCAATGTTTATGTTCAAGTATTCACCTACAAGACTATGAAGAATTGGAATCACTTGAATCATTTTTATTTGTAGTTCAATTTAATTTTTTAAAGAAGGTACAATTTTTTCATTCTTTTGATTACCGAATTAAGGTGAAAGAAAAATATATGGGGGTTTGGTTGGGGTTTTCAACCATTTTTTCATGGTCAATGTGAGAATTCTGAGTGTCACTTGAATCTAAAAGGATTATCTCCGAAATTTATATTTTCATTAAATATTACTTAACTTAGTTAGTATTAATTTAATTTTAGGATCAAAATCAATCAAATGTATAGTTGAACTTAGGGTCATTCAATGTTAGGATTTTTTGAGGCACTGAATCCATGACAATGGAAGCACATTTAATGCACTAATTATAATGGGGATTAATAAAACAATTATTTCCTAGATATAGAATAGTGGTAAACCTAGTTATACTATCAAAGATGAGTGCATAAAAAAACTATTGACATTATTTATGATTGTTTACAAACACCGGATTTGATTTGGTTTGAGAAATTTTAATTTGGAATGAAATTAATATTTTTAATGTAAAACAATTGATGAAAATAGTGATTAGTTCGATCTTGGATATAACTATGGAAATTCTATCCTAGTTTCTATTTTTAAATTTTTTTTCTCTATATTGATAAGTGAGAGATTAAAAGATCTCTTCACATCTCTCCCTTGACCTAAAAGTTACGTGAGAATATTCCAAACTAAAACCTATGATTGTCCTACCCTATTTCCAATTTGTGTCAGAATTATAGAAATCCCTATTGATTTATTAGGGTAATTACCAATCAGTTCTTGTTATTCCATAACAAAAAATTGTTCCAAATAAAACATTACACATGTGTTGATAATTTCTGAGCACTCATCACCCAATCCTACGCTATTCTAGCATATACAGACTAATAATAGATGGATGGATAAATTGGTTCATTGAACTAGGAAATAATTATAAACAAAATATAAACATAATAAAATAACTTTTGATATTAAAAACTAATAATAAATAGATGAACTAGTTGGTCGAATAAATAAATGATATTTATTGACTTAAGAATAAAACTCAAGCATAAAAATTGGGTCTAGCCACCCCTTTTCTGATCACTCAAAAATATTACCCCTCCATTTTAAGGGTAACTAAGAAGATAGATACAGGGGAAGATATCATAACAATAAAAAATGAAAATAAAGTAGAAAAAAACAGTAACATGATGTCATCTAGAGCATCAAGTCACCAATAATTCTCCATAAATCCTCCAATAGACTTATATTTATATTCATAGGTAACATTTAGGTTGTATTTCATTTCGAATAAATGTATCAATTGAATCTTTCTAGGTCAATCCCGAGGAAAGTCCAAAATTATACATCAGAAGGCATGATACGATATTAAATTCTATCAAAATATGACATTTTTTGTTCTAGAAAACATGGTTTATAACAAGACACATATTTTCATGCTATAAAATATTGAGCTCCTCCTCACAATGAGTTTTCTCATGATCTATATTTATGTCTTGTTTTTTTATTTATCACATCATGAATAGACCATTAATGATGTGAATGGATGCCTTCTAGTGGTTATTACACTATTTTCGTTTACTAGTTCAGTTCCATTCCATATAAACATCCAATGAACACCATAG
The DNA here is from genome assembly GCA_963277665.1 of Viscum album. Classification (NCBI taxonomy): domain Eukaryota; kingdom Viridiplantae; phylum Streptophyta; class Magnoliopsida; order Santalales; family Viscaceae; genus Viscum; species Viscum album. The sequence continues at coordinate 466,984,481 of OY728160.1, read as the reverse complement.
GTTGATGAATGTCTTCTCACAGTACAGGCTTTGAACTAGTTTTTCCTTTTCTTCTTTTTTTTTTGTATTCCTAGTATCCTTATATAAATCAAAATAATAAAAAAGTAATATCAATAGTAATTAATTAATTTCTATAAATAATTAATTTTTTATCAAAATAAGTAATCGTAAAATTGTTCATTCAACTCCAACACACGTAGAATATTATTTTCCTCAAGCATGTAATCTCAACAACATGACAAAGGAACCCCATTCTACCAATTTTAAAATTTCAGTATAAACAAAAATAAATTTTTTTAAATTGAAAATAAACTTTAAAATTCAACATGAAATAATTCATATAACTCTTCACTCTTCAAAGAAACAATTATAATCACACAATTTACGTTACTCTTTCAAAATAATAATTCCCTTCCTTATCCCAACTAAAATTTATTAATTCATCATTAATATGAATTCCAATTTTAATTTAAATTGTATTGAATTATTTTTAATCGTATCTCAAGGTAATTAATGAAACGGTGTTATTATAATACATAAAGTACATTTCACTTTCTATGGGATGAAAATACATCTAACATCACCACCACATAAACACAGAGATCAAAATTAATCATTAGGACATTCATCAAGGAACAAATGTCTTTGAAATTTAAAGTAGGTGGGTAATGAATAAAAATGATTCTCATAAATGAGGTATAAATATTAATCATACTACATGATATAAAAATATAATCCCAATTAAATACTCCTACAATTATTAATATGTCATCTCCCATCTCCCCAAATCTAAATGATAGCACATGATACGAGTAAACATAATGAATGAATCACCCACCCTTTCTTTTTTTTCTTATGATGTTAATTTTTTCCTTTTCCTTTTTATTATTTTTTTAAAAATATGTGCTTAATAAAAATCATATATCTGTCACCTAACATCATATAATTTAATGGTTATTGTTCAATAAATAGTGACTTTTTATCCTCCCAAGACACATCCCAATTTTTTCCATTTCTTTTTTACAATATATATAAATAATAGGCTTCAATGAATTATAAAATGGACTCCCCCAAAATATCATGAAAACATCCACTAATATCTACTCAATAAATTAAATCCTCATCCATAATGGACAACCTCTACACCACACATAGCTTTTTTAATATCATGGAACACACTGTTGGTAGTGTAGGAAAGGATATAATAGGATTGAAATGTGTCTCTTTTTCTAACAATAGAATTCCTGGATTATATTATAAATATTAAGATTCACTGTAAATGTCGGTCTAAAGATAAATCAATTTTTCTGAAAAATGAATCAATCACATTACAAGTCATCTCATTTAATCATAGCTTAAATAAAATTCTATGAAATTTCTCGATGGAAAACATGTCTGGATATATCAAAAAATATAATATAAAGAGATTTAGGGAATATTTCTTTAAAAATCAGATAGAATTTGATTATATATGATTTGGGATAATTACTCATGAAAATACACAAAAAAAAGTCAATATTAATTTTATAAAATCAAAACATTCCAAAACTAAGAAGAATATTATCTATAAGAATCAACTCACTTAAAAATCAACATTTTTAAAATTAACCGTATTGTGCGTAACTTTAAAAATTAATTTTCCATTTTAAACATCTTATCATGTAAATAATTAAATTTAAAACAAGTTATTATTATTATCCTGAATAATTTATATCTCCAAGATCGATAATAGAGTACAAGAGTTCGAAGAGGGGTATGAAATTTTCTTTTAAATCTCTAAAACAAGTTAAAAATTATGGACTATAAAATGTAATAATTAATTGAAACTCATATTATGGTTCAAATTATCATTAAATTTTGTTTCTCTAGGATCTATTTATTCAGGGTCTATTCTATAGTATTTCACAGCGTGAATCCAATTTCACCGCATGAATTCCGTTTTCACTTCATGAATTTCTTTTTGAAAGCATGAAATCGATATAATTTCTTAAACTTATTCATGTAACCTTGTTATATTTTTATGTTAAATAAAATTATAATAAAAATGAGTTATTTTGAAGGAGTATTCAATTATTTTTAATTCCGAATTAGGGAAAGAGTGGACTCAGGCAAAAAACTCGGTTTTCCGCCCAGAAGAGCTTTTGTTTAACATAGTTAGCTCGACCCAAAATCATAAATTTAGATGAAATAATCGAATAAAAGATTACCTCCACAATTATGAATTTATGTTGTTTCTATAAATCATTAAAATTTATTAATCATGTAAATTGAATTACCACATTCAATCAAGTTTTAATGAATGGAATAATCTGGTTGGTCTTTATTAGTAATCTGGTTGAAGGAGACTGAACTTATACAGTAGTTATTAACTTATGGTCCAATGTAACTTTTTCATATTTTTCCCAGTTATAGTTAATGGGTTTTCTCATAATTCTTTTTCAATCATCATAGAACCAAAATGGTTAAGTTGAATAATAGATAATGTTCTTTTCTATCTAGAATGAATTTTACCTGGCATCAGTTTAAGTATGGAGTTGTATAAAAACACTTGGTCTCCGGGTTTGAAGGTTCATAGTTGAAATATCTTTTCATATCCTATACTTGTGACCAAGCCTTTATAAGCCTTATAGTTCCCTCATTATATTCCTTGTACTTTCACTTATGTTGTGGGAGAAGGATTAGGTGAACATCTTGACATTCGGATGAAATATACTCAAGATGATTAAAAGGCAGAGAAATATACAATAGAGGTTAAAGAACCTGAGGAAGATCCCCATATACCTCATCATAGTACACTCTAGTATAAATATTAGTGATCATAATACAGGAATCCAATTTGTACACTATACTGTGGGATGATACATCATCATAGAAATTGATTGTACTCATTGGTTTATATGTTTTCTATTTGCTAATATGATTTTAAACAATAATGTTTTCTATCATATACATTATTGACTGTCTATTATATTGATGCATTTTTTTTGAACTATTTTTTATATGTTTATCCTATGATAAATTTTTAATTTATATTGTAATTATAGTTTATATTTTAAAAATATTTAATGTAGACTACTTGAAACATAGATAAAATTATTAAATATCCAGTAGATATAATTGAAATTTTATAAAATAAAAACTATAAATACAATCAAAATAAAATTTATAACATTGCCTAAATATATAAAAATAATTGAAAATAAAGATAATTTCACGTTTATAATAAAAAAATGAATTTCATGACATAAAAATTACTGAATAAGGATATAATATTTACACATTCAAAAATATATTCACATAAAATATAGTATAACAAAAATATAAATTAAATTTAGTACATTGAAAAAAAATAAAAACTATAATTCAAAAGAAAATAAATTATAAATTTAATTTTTTCGTTTTGAAACAATAATTTTTTTAGCCATTAAAAAATTTTCATTATTTTTTATGATGTTATTCTAATTTTAAATTATTTTTTATTTTTTTAGTCATTATTTCTCCAACAACCTATGATTTTCTTACATAAGTATCACATTCTTTTATATGAATATTCAATACATTTCACTTATACATTCCCAAAGACCATAATGGTTTAGTATACTGGGAGACTAAGTACATGATATAATTATTTAGTGAAATAACTTAAAGATTCCCCATAAAGATCTTCCCCTTTGGTACTCATCATAAAAAGAACATATATAGAATATTTCTTCATAACCTATGGAAAGAATACATAATATAGGGTGAGATCAGGTTTATAGTAAGGGTATACCTGAGTGATATCATTCTATGATTATATGAAATAATAAGATAAAAATAAGTGCATAAGACCCTAAACAAAACATAAAATGTTCACTCCCAACCTTTCATATTTCATAAACAAGATTAATGGAATGAAGCATTATTATTCCAAAAGACATGATTCATAAGACTGTGAAATCATCATAATTCATGAACTATAATCTCATGTTATAAAATTTTGGTACCAAAACATTTATATAAAGAATTTCATTTTTCAAGGTTAACTACTAAGACCATCAAGCACATTGGATCAGGCCTCATCAACTATTTCCCATTGTGGATCAAACCCATCAGCTTGTTCCCCACTACGGATCAAGCCCATCAAACTATTTACCACTGTGGATCAAGTACATCAACATTATTTGCATTTTAGTCTAATGTGATTTAATTATTTACCTAATTAATTAGAGGGAGATATATGTCCCACCCATCCTTTGTTATAACATGACCACCATCCTTGGTTATAATGTAACAATTATCCTTAGTTATTATATAACCACTACCATTGGTTATAACATAACCACCAACACATAATGATTACTATAAATATGTTTGTAATAATATTATAAAAAATAATCATATCATAACCCATGAAAATAAATGTGTTTCATATACATTTCATTATAGCATAATTCATGGAAAAAGAACACGTTTCATGAATGTTTCATTATTTCATCATTAACTATCCTATGAGAAAGGAATGGATTTCATAAATATATTTTCATCGATGACATAAACCACCAATAGAAAGAATAAATTTTCCAAAATTGGAACATATCCCTAATAAATATTAAGTAACATCAGTAGATATCATCTTATATGGAAAACAATTTTTAAGGAAAAACACATGGAGAATTTCTTGAAAAAAATAACCTTTTTTGAAAATCTTCTTTTAAAATCCATAAATTCATAAAATATATTGGAAATATTATTCATCAAAAATAACCTTGAAAATTATAAATGAATGTTAAAATAAAATAATGTTCATGATAGTAGGAAACTAAATTCTTTTCGTACATGTTAAAAAAATGTTTCCTTTCACATTTTCACTAAATTCCAAATTTGCCTTCTTAGGAAAATGTAATGAATACTCATTTTAAAGATATTTTTAAAATTTTAATTGTTTTTTATAATTTATTTAATAAATTCTATAAATAATTTTATTAAAAAAATAAAACAATTTTATAATACTTGGATATTAAAAAAAGGGATGTTGACTAAATGGATAAATAATGAAAATTTTTATTAAAAAATATACCTTTGGTCTATTTAAACCTTCAAGAGTGGAAAATAAATGAAAAAAATATCCTATAGAAATAAATAGAGGATAAATAAACTCATAAGATTCCTAATAGGTAGATCATAAGATTTCATTATAGTAAACATATTCAAAACAATCCCTATAAATATTGATAGTGTTACATAAAACTTTTACTAATTAAATATCTTTTGAATAATAGCCCCCATTAATTAATAACATCAAATGAAACTTTAAATATCATTAAAATTAGTATATTAATGAAATTTAATGTAAAATAGGTAATATATACTCTTCATAAGAGAAGATAAGTTCTTTAAATTACTTATTTCACAAAGAAGGCAATTTGAGACAAAAAACTCGTACCTTAATTCCATGCTCCCTTCATTCATGATAAAACCTCCTGTATAATAAAAACTGTTTTATTATACCTATATACAATAACCATAATCCTTTATATCACAAAATATATGATTTACCTATGACATTTTATTACTTGTTTATTAACAATCCCTTTGTTAAAAACATGTTTAATGTCATAACTACTTCATTTTACATGTATATTCTGGTTTGGCGTCCTTTATCCTTTGAATTTGATCATATTTAAATCATATTAATAATTTTAAAAATGATACAAACATTATATATATTAATTATGTAACATATATTATTTTTACCGAGCTACGATTTCTTTTAGTTTTTGGTTAAACCGTTGACGAGGTTGTCTTTTTGGCTTAGACTTGGGAACTGTTCCTATTGGATGGTTCATTTGTTGGTGTGAAAAAGAGAGAAATGTTAGACCAAGATGAAGTGGATGTTTTTTTTCAATTTTTTTAATTTTTTGTTATGAAAGTTAAATAAGAATTATGTAAGGGAAATCACCTCACTTTTTATTTATTGGAAATCGTAACCTTTGTAATCAAAAGAATCAGAAAAACTTTTTTCATCATAACAAGGAGAATCTATTTGAAAGAAAATTTTCTTATTGGACTTACCTTGGGTCCAGAATGGGAGAAGATTATAAAGATTTATTGATTATAATCTGGAATCAGATAATTAGTTTCATGGAGAATGTATCTTGTTGGAAGTAAATGGTCATTATATTCACTCTAGATACGATAAGAAAGAATTGATCAAATTCGAGTATGTATGAATATGAAAAAATAAATTTGTTGATTATTTTATAATATTATTTCACATAAATCATAATTATATTGGATAAATTATGATGAATTATTGATGGAAGAAAATGGGAAAGTGGTATTCCCAATCGTACCCAAAAAATTCGTATCTGGGTGGAAGAGAATAAAGAGATGATACATATCAAAAAATAATCATACCCAACACAATCATATCTAGGAGGAAGAGAAGAAGAAGGAAGATGAAGATTTTACCAAGAATGATCATACCGAGAATGATAATATTTAGGATTATCATTATCATGATGTTAATACCCAGGCTAATCGTACTCATAAATATTGTACTTTAGACAAGCATACTCAAGTTGACATTGATGGGTTATTGAATTGTGGAAGGAAGTTATAAATGAACTTTGATTTTTTTTTCAAATGTCTTATTCATGTGGGTCAAGATAATAGGAGATGAATAATTTGTGTATTTTCAACTGGGTCAAGAGAAGATTTGAAGAAGTAAAACTGGATTGAAAGAGGATCTTGTTGAATTTGTTTTCAATGGGGAGCTCAACATTCAAAGGAATGGTTGCATTCAACATTCTTAGTGGTATCCATTTCTTCATAAACATATATATTCAATTGAAACATATAATTGTATATAAGAAATCAGATTCGGAAAATTAGACTCATGGATTGAATTAGGATTGGTAGTGGATATTAGAGTCGGAATAAGAAGTGAATATTTAAGAAGAATCGAGATGATTTTAGAAGATTTTATAAAGTCAAAATTCATTTTATAGGTTAAGGGAAATTAAGATTGGGGTGGATTTTATTAATTGGGGAATTTTTTTGGATTCCCTCCAAAACTACTTACCGGTCACCTCTAAAAGTATAAAAGTACATCTTACTTTTCTGATGATCAATGTATTGTTCACCGCAAAAGAGAGAGAATATCCAAGTTTTAGAGAGAAGAATAATTTTATGTATTCACTTATTCTGAAGTTTTCATGAATAAGTGAAATAAAAGAGACAGGATCACAAATTTCTTTTCATCTACTCGTGTACTTTGTAATTATCATACTCAACTGATTATCGTATTGACCTTGTCAACCATATTTGGATAGTCATTGTATTAGGCTAGATAATTCAATTCAGGATTTTCATACTGAGATTTCTAGACTGAGGACAAATCATATTGGTAGAATCATATTGAGTTTTATATATGCATAATTGAACTGGTGTTGATTCATTTCTATCATATTCATTCAATGTCATATTTTTTATACTGGGTTGAATCGTACCTGGGAGAATCATACCTGAGAGAATTGTATCGAGGATAATCATACTCAGAGGAATGGGATGAGAAAAAATATACTGGGAAAATTGGATTGAATTTTCTTTGACAAATCCCAAGATGTTATTACCATCTTATGGGTAAGAAATTGACGAATTTTTTTCCATTGAATATATTTTATGGAATTGAGAAGAAGATTAATTAACATGCATTGTTACACAAATATTGTTTTACCTATTTGTGTTATGAAGGTTCACATGCACTATTGTAATTTTTTACCACTTTTTACATGAGTGAAGGGTATGTCCTACTTGTTGTAAACAAAGAATTTATTTTCTAGTGGAGTGTGCGGTATTTGATAATTTCCTTACCATACCAAGGATATTGCTATTATTATTGAATAGTGAAACTTGTAAATACTTATGATCATGTGGATGTGTGTTTGAATTATTTTCAACAAGGAATAGAATCTTTTGCAGGAGGTTAAGGATGTTTCATTTGAAAAGAAACATAAAATAAAAAGTACCAATGATTCACCCCTCCCCCTCTTAGTGAAAAAATTGCACTAACTGTGAACTTTCAACTGGTATCAGAGGGAGGTTCCCTTCACTTATTCTTTACAGATGGAGAATATTAATTTTGGGAACCGCAATGTTATTGTTGTTTTTTGTGGAAATAATTATCATGTCTATAAAAATAAAGTGTTTTCTTATCAAATCTCTATTGGATATGATTTTTTAGAAGATAAAAAAGATGGTTTTTCTCCTATTTATTTTAAAGAACCTCATATATTTGTTGATAAGAAGAATCTAGAGAATGATGGAATGAACATGAATGTAATATTATCATCACTTTCTAAAAGAAAATTCCTAAGACTAAAACTGTGGGGTAAGATCTAAGGGGTACTCCACCTTGCCAACTACACTGAGAATCTGGAATGGTTCGATGAAACTTATAGATATCTTATTGCCCTAGCTGAATATCTAAAATCCTAATAGGGGTGAGACCCATAGGAATTCATGGATCCCTCATTGGATTCTAAGGATCTTCATCTCTTATATGCATAAGAATTATTCCTTCTATGTGAAATCTTCATCCTCTTCTGGATGATCTACCCATTCTCAGTGGTAGCCCATACCAACTCTAGACCCATAACTGTTGACTCCCCTAGGTCTTTCTAGCATAGATGTGATCTACACGGTTGCCCGTACAAGGCCTCAAACAGTTCCATGCCGATTGTGGAGTGATAACTGTTGTTGTATGGAAACTCCACCGGTGGTTGGTGATCCTCCCAACTATGAGAAAAATCCAAGACACAAGCACAAAGTATGTCCTCCAAGGTCTGTATGTTTCACTCTGTCTGACCATTAGGCTAGGGTTAAAAATCTATTCTCAAGAATGATGTAACCTGATGCTCAGCTTTCACTTGTTGACAATTGAGGCATCGTGATATGAACTCTGCCACTGATTTCTTCATCTCAGGCTACTAGTACTAATGTCGGAGGTCCTGTTATATCTTTTCCACGCCTGGATGTACCGCCAAAGGGGATGTGTGGAACTCCCCCATTCACCTCTTCTTGTAGCGTCACTAGTATCATGGTGCATCCTTTGGAAAGGATGACATGCTCCCCACCTTCGAAAAAAACTTCAAGAGCCTGTCTTGAGGATATCTAAGCATGGCATGTCTCGCAATCTACGTCCTCAAACTATGCCTCTTGAAGTCACTGATATTGTTGGAGAGGGACTATCATATACTAGAGGTAAGCTGCTTTATCACTATCCATGAAGGATATCATCAACATGGATATATTCTCTACAAAATCACTCATAAAATGCATACATGACCTCCTATTGAGTGCATCTACCACCACTTCCGCCTTCCTAGGAGTATAGACTATCTCTAAGTCAAAGTTCTGGTAGAACTCCAACCATCACTGTTGTCTCAACTACTTAAAAGCCTAAGAATACCATTCCATCCACATGAAGGGCTACCCCTTTTAATGCATTAATGTGCCATCGACCCTCTAGTAGTGGGTACACATTCTCCACAACCACTTGGTTAATGTTACGGTAATCTACACATAACCTCAAACATTGGGTCTTACTAAGCCCTTCTTGTGCAATTCTCCCAACTATAATCTCAACTCTCGGAGCTCTGAAAGAGCCATCCTATATACAATTGTTGATATTGCTGTCATCCCTTGGTACAAGGCAATGAATAAGTCCCTCTCCCTATTGTAAGGTAATCCTAGAAACATCTTTAGAAAGGATGTTTCCGCACTCTACCACTACTATTGGGAAGTGAAAACTCAAAACTCCTGCCGTCATGAGGGTAAGGTTGGCTGACTCCAGAGTGATTGGATACACCCTCATATGAATTAGTTTATAACATGCTTCTTATGTTCCCTTTTTCACCGACCAATGAAAACTATAGTCCAATGCTGTAAATATACCACAACCTTTTTACCTAAAATAGTAAATCGGAGCATGAACTGTGGATGACCAGTCCATTCCCAAACTAACATCGTAAGGACTTGACACATCCACCAAGAGGTTCCAACCAAAACACTCACCTCAAGGGTCATATCAGACCATTGACATAACTGTGATTATCGAGTCTCCTCTCATAGGTATCTCCAGATGTAAGGGTAAATTCAACGGTTTAAACAGAAACTCTAAATCTTGTACAAGATTTTTGACAAGAAGGAATGATTAGTAACTATGTATATTAATTACGTCAGCTATTAGTAGAAACAAACTGTACCTGAATCATTCGTGGAGCCCTTGGGTCACACTCCTTGCCTGCATGTAGCTACTCCATTCCCCTATATTTCACCTCTCTAATCCTAGTGAAGACCCCATTGGGGTGGTGGTTATAACATGTCGAAATGTACACCACATCTTTATGCTCTCCCAACTACCCTCCCATGTCTGTTTCTCTACGGATTAATCTATCCCTCTCACTTCTTCTTCCAGAAACATTTGACACGTCTATATAATTGAGTCTGACTTCGGTTTCCAAATTTCCCACTGCCGACATTCACTAGCTACATCTACAGAGTAAAATAATTTTCAATCACAAAGGTTTTCTCTAGCACCCTAAAAGAAGTAGGAATGAACAGAGGAATAATGATGGCTCAGATGTCTCCAAGCATGTAACTCTTGGATGTCTGAGACCAAAAGCACTAGTCGTATCATATTCATCGAGTACCTAGAATAGTCGGTACACCTCGATGAATACTCAATTAACGACATGTAGTTCTGTCAAAAATATATAAGCTCTTACGAATAACACCCCCTTATCTTTTCAAGGAAAGATAACCCCTTCTCATTGGAAGGTTCTCCAGCTCTATCTACTCAAAAATTCACCTCATCGTAAGATAGGGGTACTCTAAACCCTGCCATCGCCCTGCTGATCCACATATAATTCACACTACCAGGATATCCATCTGATCCAATGGTTCCCTGGTTAGATGGAAACTCGGTCACCACCTTAGGATAGTCCTTAGCTACAGGTCAGTTGGGCTTGCCTTAGAACCTGAGGGGTATCTATCACTGAAAATAGTGTGTAAGGCACTGAGCCTACAAGTGTCCTCTAATGGTAGAGTTGATTGTAACTGCTAACCAATGGGCAGTGGTATCTCTAGGACACCGTCCAAAGGTACCATATTGGGAAACAATCTTTGTACTAAAGCCTCATCACTATGTGGACCATCCTCATGGTCACACATTGGAATCCTTATTGGATTTATATGTGGAGGCATCGTGGAAGAGAATCAAGATGAACCATGGTCAATAAGTTAAACCTGGTGATATGACTCAAAAGAGATCAATAGATAATCATTTTCAAATCAAATGTATCTAGTGTTTTTGTGTACCGATTCAGAAAACAGAATTCAGGGTTATGGTGTATGGATATGTCGGTCACCACACCAACACTGGACTCCCTAGACTGTAATCTGAACTCAAGACACTTAACACTATTGGTCCATTGAAAACATGGCCTCTTAGTTCTTCTGGTAGAACTGACCACCTTTGAAACCACTTTTTCATGACCCATCCCCTGGGGCCCATTCAGTGACTACTCTAAGCCCACCTTCCATAGGCCAGGGGTAGATGACTAGAACTAGAAAAGAATTTCCCTAAAATGGGAAGGCATTGCCTCCAAACCTATACACATTCAAACATTGTAAATTGTGCAAAAGTAAAACACAATCGAATAATAAAGGTGCATCCACAACTAAAAACCACCACATCATGTAAAAGTAAGTACTGAATTAAAGGGGACTGAATACAATCCCCAATGAAATAGAAATATAGAAAAAATGGAGAACTGCACTTGAGGTCATCCACAAAGGATCCTATTGGAATGGTAGATATAGCTCATCACTGAGGCTCTCTATGTCAACCGGTCACCTCCATACACCATCTAGTCATGGATCTTCATTACTCAGTAAAAGCTTCTCATCGTCTACACAAGACACAAGAAGGTTTGGGTGAAGCCCATGCAGGGGTCAGTATAAAAATACCCAGTAGGGACTCTGAGACCCCATAATGTCTCTCAGAATTCCCCATAGAAAAAAAACAAAGCATTATATCAATCAAAGATCCCAAAAAAAAGATAGTTCACACCAGGTTTAACTTAAGTATAGAAGTACAAATGTTTAGTCATAAAGCTAGATCAACGTATTCTGTAATGAGGCTCTGCTGCTGACCCACACAGGACCGCTCGATGCTGATCCACATAGGATCTGTCGGTGCCAATCCACACAGGATCTCTCCATGCTGATCCACGTAGGTTCTCTTGGTGCGGATCCATACAAGATCACTATTCATTCTTAACGTCTCAGCCAGCAACTGTATTCCAACACAAAGCACACATGAATATGGGAGTATCCACTTATCAAGACACCAATCATACTTAAAACATAATAACGTCCCAATAAAAAGTAACTTGATGAACCTTTATTTCATAAGGGTTCCAACACAACTTACGGGGCGTCAATTGGATGCTCGATCTGTAAGATATAGACATTTCAGTGCTGAGGGCTTGGTTGGATTCGAGTCTGACCCAACCCAGCCATATTCCTAATTCCCCCAATGCCCAAGTGGAGTACCACTAAATGACCAACTCTTCCTATGTTTCCCCTTGCTATTGAAGGTGCGTCAAATAGATGTATGGTATGTGAGATACGCTCGTTTTAGTGAAACAAGGTCGGTCGGGTCTCGGTCCGTTGGGACCGCAGGTCTAGCCCGACGAGCAGGTACGACCAGGCCGGCGGACCTGGCCCAGCTCATGGGTATGGCTCAACTGGCGGGTCCGACCCTCCTGGAAGAACCCGACATGCATACAGGTCAGTTGATAGCACACCAACCCGACGCAGAGTGTCTGGTGCTTCCAGTTGGTGGAACCTGTGGACGCAGCCCCCTCTTTCGAAATGATTGACTCAAACGACCATTTTTTCCAACCGAGCGTCCCGAGTGCGCCCCTCATTCCTATTCGTGTGGCGTGTCGGCACATTTTCCTTCCACAGTTGTAGCCCGATTAGCCGCGGTTCCTACCGATGTGTGCATGCAGGCGCCGCTCCACTATGCAGCCGGCTTGGCTGGCCACCACAACAGGTTTTTGGCACCGCCACGCTGGTGGTGCTCCACCAGCGATTGCCTCATCGGGCCACCGAAGATGATCTGGTTGTCTGTTCTTCTTCCTGTCTACGCCTACGGGCCTCTAGGATTGCTGCCTTTACTGCACAGCCCAAAAATACACCTTGATTTTTTGTTTGTTGTTCCTCCATAAAGAATGCACCAAGGAAAAGTTTAACGGAGAGTCTGAGCCTTATTGGGTTCACCTCCCACCCTCCGTGTCAGCGTTTAAAAAAATGGGGAAGTATAATAATCAAAAAGGAATAAAAATACCCAACTTAAGACCCCACAACAACCACCCACATGGATAGATGAAACATAGATCAATGGATTAGTCAGTTGGTCCGCATTCATTGTATTTTCCAAGAATGGATATAGTGGGAACAAGAAAGCATGTAAACCCCCTACCTTGAATACATTGTTAGATGGTACAGACAAGGAAGACAAGACCATGTTCGAAGAATGATTGTTGGTGTTTGTCGCCGGTCGGTTTGAATCCTCTAAGGTGTCGAAGCTCCATTCTACTTTTGTGTAAGTCGTCATCATCACTCCATCAAGGGTTTCTCTCGTGAGTGCACACGTATCATGCCCAAACATTGTCTAAATAGATGCGAGGAACCAACCATGTTGCATAACAATAATGAGGTTCATTAATGAAATGCATTGAGCTTTACATTAAAAAAAACAACGTCAAGGTTACGTAACCCATGTGTCACGTCATAGAATGGCCTATTAACTTTGCATTTTTTCCACATCACTCAACAGTTACAAAAAGATATAAAATAACTAATGGAGTTATTTTTTTTGTAAAATCAAAAAATTAACTTTTTCATTCGACCCTTGCAGGTCGATGTTAAGCCATTCCTAAGAAAATACTAGCACTATGAATTCAACGGTTCCCTTTTATTTTTAATCTGAGAACCATTTCAAAAGATAGAAATCGTCCCTCGCATGTTTACCGAACATACCTTAAAAAAGTTAAAAAATTATTATCAATCACCATCAACTAGGTCCGGTCAAGGTTAGGCTCTTTTTAATGGGAAAACTCCCTCACAAGCTCAACGGTACTCTCATATTTCCAATCCGAGTTACCTTTTAAGAGTTAACAAATTTAACAATAAAATAATTGTTTCTTAATTATTTTATTTATGGCAGAAAACTGACATCCACTGTTGGTCCACACCAGCCGATGTTAGGATATGCCTAAGGAAAGAATACTCTCATAAGTTCAGCGGTGGTCTTAGATTTTTAATTTGTGTCAACATTCATGGGTAATAAGCATTTGAAAAATAAAATATTTTTTTTAATAATTTTATTCATGGTTTTGCCATTTTTTGGGTTTTCTCACTGGGGGATTGCGCCGACTAAACTTAATTCGCACCTTGGGTAAACCTGCCATCCTAAACACAATGGTGCCCTCGAATTTCTGATCTGGGAACCCGTTTAATAGTTATAACACTTTTTCAGAAAAACTACACAAGCGTGTTATTTAAAGCTTAACATTTTTTATGGATCATTCCAGGCACTCTAGGCCTCGGAATCACATGCCATCAATTTTCACAGTCTCGTAATAATCCCAAATAATTAAAAAAAATAAATGGAGTTTATGGGTCTTTACACAAGATATAAAAATGGTTTTAGGTAGGAAATCTAATGGGGAAGATCTTTAGGGGAGATGTTGAATATCTTTCACCATGCTAGAAGAATGTGTTCTATGTTTCCAAAGTCACTAAACTAATAGATTCTTTGGGAGTTTATTTGTGTAATGTATTATGTATTCCAAAAAATAAATTTAATGTCCATGTACATCAAGCTTGGGTTGTTGGATTTAGTATAAGAGCGAATGGTAAGTTAACCTTTGGAAACTATGATTAAAAAACTTTAGTTATATCCCTAAAGATATTCCTAAGGTATGTATAGGGATATCACTAAGGGTATGTATAACTATTGATTATATTCTTAGAATTATGGTAATGACCATGAATAACCTTGGATTAAACCTATGATGTTAGATATTAAATGTTCCCCCATTGAAAATGTTTTTTTCGAAGTATGATTTTTCCTCTCACGGTATTCTTTTTGGGTTTTAGAAAATGGTTCGAAACTGGAGGATTCTTGTTAATGGAAAATATGATGTATAATGGAATGATATTCTTCATGAGAAACCAAATGAAATAGGAGTTTTAAGGTGAAACATCATTAATATGCATAATACATAATCTCATAATATGATTAATAATCTCAACATTGGTGAGTTTCCTGACCCAACTAATAAGAGAAAGATAGAGTTTCATGGTGATCATTGAGGAAATAAAGTTCAATTTTCCTCATTTAAATCATGTGGGAAAAGTCATTAAAGAGAATTTATCAAAGTATCTATAAGATTATTTGGGTGTGGAAAATGACACAAACCTAGTAATTGTAAAGGAAAAGGTTCAGTTAACACAATGTGAAAGGATAATGGTATTTCTAAGACATCAATGGTGGTTAAATGTTTTAAATGAGGAATGTACGGAAATTATGAAAATAAATGCCCTAAGGGAAAATCTCATGAATATAATCTGCATGGTCGTATGGGTTGTATTTATATTGATGATAATGAAGAGACTACAAATGATATATGAGATGAAAGAAGTGTTAAGGAATAAAAAGATGAAGCTCGACCAATGGTTTATGGTGATAGTATAATTATTACATGATTATCAATAATAATTTAGTTTAAGTAATTTTATGGTATTATATAATAATGAAACATCTAAGGATGGTTACACCATTTTTTGTCCCTAATTATTTGTAAGTATATGTTGAATGATACATGTAACCATTAAATGTTATTCATGTATTTTATGGAAAATGACTGATAGGTGCATAATGTTGGAATAAGGAGATAATGAGATGTTTGAAAGTATTAATGGACTCATGAATGGTATAAGGAAAAAGTGATATCATGGTTTGACTATATAGAATTTTTGATATTTTTGGTGTGTGGAAAGAGTTAATTTTGATACAATGCATGTTTTCACATATGTTTTACAGAAATTCATATTATTATCATGGTTCAAGAGAATAAATTATTAAGTCATTCATATGTTAGGAATGTGAAAACCAAGAAATATCTTATGAGATATGGGAGATAATGATATGTCGATTAAGTTCACATCTTTCTAAAGTTTTATATTTTAGTTTCTTGAGGGATTATAATGTTATCCAATTGTTGATAGTATATGTTATATTCTGGTTAATTGTTTTCAGATTAATGTTTTATCTCACTATAGGTGGAATTATGGATATTTGATTACCTATTCTAACCTTTTTTGGGGATAGATGGAATGACCTATCATTCTATTTATGGATCACTTGATCTACTAACACTTCATGTGTAAAGACCCGTAAATTTCAAGGGAATTTTTTTTCATAATTTTTGTGGAATTCTATGAGTACACAATTTCTGACGGCGTCTGATTCCGAGACCCGATGTGCCCAGAATAATTTTCCATAGTTTAGCTCAGGTACGTTCAGTGAACGAACTAGCAGGTTTTTCTAACTTTTGATCTGGTGCTCGAAATCAAAATCCAAGGACACCGATGAAACCGCAATGCTGGTATTTTCCTAATAAGACCCTTCATGGAGTTGTGTTTTCTCGGGTGGTGTTGTTAAATAATTGGGTTAACTAAATAGTGAAATAAAATTTGTGCCAAAATTTTATTTCTAATCTAAATAGTTATAAACTTTGCATGGGAGTTGAGTGGGATACACCGCATCCTAAAAACTTGGTAGAATATTTGTGAGGTGGGGCCAACATGATCCCCCACCTATTTAAATTTCCTAACACCCCATTAAACACCCCTTTTTATGTTGGCAACCCCCCATAAATTTGTAACTCACCCCGCACCCACTTTAAATGCTTGTCAACCCTCACATTAATTAGATTGATTAAATCTATTCAATTTATTTAATTAAGGGTTTGAATTTTGAATTCTTGAGATCTTGACATGAGTTAATAAAATAAGGATCTACATTATTTTATTTGGTGTGGTTTCATTGTGTGGAGGTTTTGGAGAGAGGAAGCATTCTTTTCTCTGAAGAAGTTCTTCATCCTCCTTGAGGAACGCGAAGAACACCGACACGCCTTCCCTCGTTCTTCTTCCCGCATCAAAGGAAGGGAGACTCCACTCTTCCTTGGGCGATCTCTGTCAACGTGTACAGAGCCACACCTTGTGACGTCGTTTTCCGTAACGCTCATCAATCGTCAACTCCTTATCGATGTAGGGGTTTAATATTCATTCAAGTTTTATTTAACGAACTTTATTGATAATTTTTGGATGCTTGCTATCTTTATAATGGGAGGAGGTCGGACCGAACGAACACGAAAGATCCTCATCCCCCCTTTTATTGTTGTTGATTCACCCTCATGGCTTGGAACGGATGATACGTGGTGCCCTTGCGCCGCATGGGAAAGACAAAACCGCAGCCGGAACAGGCCGCAGTGAAGAAGTGCAGTGCCATCGCGCCGCACCGGTGAGGTTGGAGGAGGCCACAGCCAGGAGCGGGCCGTGGTGGAGAAGAGTGGTGTCGCCGCGCCGCGCCCGAGTGCCAAGGCGGGCCACAGTGGAGGGGTGCGGCGCCGCAGCGCTGCACCGGTCGGACAAGGTCATGGCAGTGCAGGGAGGGGCAGCCAGAACCGCTGGCCGCCGGCGCAGGGAAGGCGGGAACTGAGAGGGGTCCCCTGGCGGCACATCGGCCGGCCAACACGGCCGGTCGTTTGGTAAAATCCAGGGGTCATAACCCCCGGCCAGGTCACCTAGGGAGGACCCCATAGGGGTCCGCCGTTTTCCAATCAAGGGGGTTGCACCCACTTTCCCGTCCGCTCAGCCCGTGGGCGACCGCACCGCACGGACTGCCCGCGCCGGGCCGGGCCGCCCGCGTTGGGTCGGGCCTCCCGCACTGGGCCAGACCCCCGCGCCGGCTGGGCCGGGCCGCGCCCTAATGGGCCGAACCCGGACCCGTTTTGGGTCGACCCGGTTCGGGCCGACCTTGGGGGTTTTGGGTCGGGTCGATCGGGGCCCAAACCCCCCTAAAAACAGACGGATTCGGTCAAACTTCCATAACATGAGCTACGGACCTCCGATCGATGCACCGTCAGTTGCGATGCGATCCTTGGATCAAGATGGTCGTTTCAGAATATTACACTCAAGGTTTCGTCGAACCTTGGATACGGATGGGTTGGTTCTAACATGAAACCAACCAGGTCCTCGGAGCGGAAACCCTTATAACTTGAGCTCCGGACGTTTGATTGACGTGCCGTCGATTTTGTTGGTTTCCTCTTAGTGAGATGGTACTTTTCGCTTACTTAGCATGAGGTTTGGATGCTATTGGAGTACGGTAGGGTTGGTTATGACTTAAAAACCAACCGGGCCTCTGGGACGAAAAAGCCAATAACTCTCAAACTGGGCGTCTGATTGAAGCGCCGTCTGTCTTGTTGAGTTCCTTTGGATGAGATGGAACTTTTGGATACATAAACTCCGGACTTAGTGTCAGTTGATGTTTCGACACCCCTTGGATCGTGGAGAAGACCCTCCCGGAATCGAGCATACTCTGTACGGGAACCCTAGAGCTAGCTACGATTGCTACGACGAGGACAACTACCGGACTGGTATCCTCCATCGGTTCGATGAGGAAGACTACCGCACTGGGATCCTCTATGAGTTCGATGAGGAAGAATAACAAACTGGGATCCTATGTCGGTTTGACGACGATGACTACCAGACTCAGATCCTCCGTGGGTTCGATGAGGATGACCACCAGACTGGCATCCTCTATGGGTTCGACGAGGACAACTATTGTATTGGGATCCTCCGTGGGTTCGACTACCATGATGGGATCCTCCGTGTGTTCGACGAAGATGAATACTATACTTGAATCCTCCGTGGATTTGGCAGCGAAGACTACTCAACATGGATCCTACATGGGTCAGCAGAGGAGATGATTCAGAGGCTACATATAATCATCTCCACCCCTCTTTGTGGGTAGTATAACTATGTGAGTTGAGTCTTTACTTTCAATCATTATCTTTGATGTGATTGACTTGATATCCTATGTGGATTGGACTATGATTTCTTGAGTGGGTTGGGTCATACATTCATATGTGGATTACGTTTTACTTTCCGGAGTGGACTGGACTGTACTTGAGCTCGTGAGTTGGAGCTGAACTGGATTTGATGACATAGGTATATGTATGGGCATATACCTAAGTAGTTTTGGATGATACTTCCAGATTGTAACTTTTCTTTGTGGTTTATCCTTTGTGGATTCAGGGAGACCTTCGGGGGGTCTCGGGTTCCTTACTGAGTATCGTATACTCACCCCTGCATGGGTTTTGCCCACACTACGTTGTGTGGGTTGTAGACGTCGGACATCACTGATCTTGGTTGAGGCTTGTAGAGCTGGATGGTACCTGGAGGAGGATCTCACGAAGAGACGGTTCCCAGAGGTGGATATCACGACGAGTCGGTACCCGGAGGAGACGGATTGACATGGAGTACTGTACCTACCCTTCAGGTAGGAAGCCGGAGGATGATCCAGGTGCTGCTTGTCACCTTTTATCTATTGTCCTTGAGTTGTACTTTACATTTAGTTGTAGTTGTACCTTTCTTTTGGGCTTTTATTTCTGGCCCCTTGTACTTTCAGCATGTTTGTTTACTGCTTACTTAGTGTTTATTCCATCTTGCGTACTCTTTAGTGTTTGTTTACTTTATAAAGGAAACGCCTTCCCTATTATCGGTATTTACGCATTTGGTGCTAGTCGCTAGCCCCTAGGCTATGGGAGGCGGGCTTGGGGTAGTCATGGCACGGGCCCCAATGATGGGTCGTTAAAAATTGGTATCAGAGGAGTTCGGTCCTACTGTAGAACTCAGGACTCTGATTTGTCTTTTTTTTTGAAGCAATAGTGTTAAGGGTATTGAGTGTGGTTATCAGTCCAGGGAGTCCAGTGTTGGGGCGGTGGCCGACGTATCCATACACCAGGACCCTATCTTCGGATTTCTAACTCGGTGAACGAAAGAATTGATTGCATGTGTGTTTCAAAAGTTTTCTTTGTGAATACTTTGTGTCAACTCACCAGGTATACTGTTTTGACTGTAGCTCACCTGTTTCATTTCAGGATGGCCCCACGATGGAAACCACCTAGGATTTCGAGATTGGTGTGAGATGAAAGCCCACTGAGCAACGAGGCCTCAGTGCAGGGCCCTATTACAGAGGAGGCACCAGCGGTACCTCTACCCACCGAGCCACCGATTCCAGCAGCCCCAACCGCTGAGAGTGCACGTCGCCTTAGTGAACTGCAAGAGTTTCAGCGTCAGAGACCGCCCAGCATCCACGGGGAGACTTACCCTTAGGCAGCTGAGTATTGGATGGAGGCTGTTGTTTGAGTTTTCAGGTTAGTGGGGACACCAGTTGAGCTCATGGTGATCTTTGCAGCGAGTCTCCTGCACACAGCAGCAGGCAGAAGGGGGAGCCTGATGCCCCAGGTGAGTGATGAGGCATCACTTATTTGGACAGATTTTGAGAGCCTCTTCTGCTCAGAGTTCTTCCCATCCACCCTTCGTGAGGTGTGCATTAAATAGTTACTACAGCTGCGGTAGGGTAGCATGACTGTGGCCCTAGTACTCGGCGAGGTTTACTAATCTCTCGCGCCACTCCACGGATATGGTACGGGACCCATTCTTCAGGGCCCGAACCTTCAAGCAGGGACTGAGGCATGAGATTAGGGATTCGATGATCTCCCTCAACATTCAGATGCATGCATGGGTGTTAGAGAGAGCCCTTCTAGTAGAGATTTTTCTCACCGAGCAGTCACCAGCGGCGGGACCCTCCGCAGGACGACCCGTAGCAGAGTCTTCTGTAGCTGGAAGTATACAGATGACGCAGAGGTCCAAGCCGGACTGTCCATCATATGAGCAATCTCAGGATGCAGATTTGGTTGTGCGGGGCACACAAAGGAGAGCCAGACACACGAGGATCAGACAGTGCTTTGCATGCGGCGGGTAGGGTCACATGGCTCGTGACTGCCCGAACTGCCTAGCAGATGAGCAGCAGGTGGTAGTGGGACCTCCCAGGCAGAGGTTTGACCGTGGAGGTCCGTATGGAGCAGGTGGACGAGGAAGAGGAGCTGGCTGAGCAACAGATGGTGGGCGATGCTTTGAGGCCCTACCACCACCACCACCACAAAGACCACCCCGACCGTAGGGAACACGTGGAAAAGAGAGACCTTAGCTTCAGGAAGCTAAGGCTTACGACCATGGAGCTCCGGGAGAAGATGGACAGAAGCAGGACTAGCTCCAGAAATGGGGACTTTTGTTCATGTTGCTTTTAGCCTTGTTGATGTTTTGTGTCTTTGTACCTTGAGCTGCAGTAATAAAAGACACTTGTCCTTGTGACGTTTTGTTCCCTGTACTTTTTATGTAGTTGATACTAAGATGATCCGGTTTAAAACTATTTACTTGACCCTCACTTTTGAGATTCCTAATGGATGAGACCTAGCGACCAAACACTGCTGCTAACAGTGTGACTCGACCCTTGGAGGCGAGAGTAACAGTTGGATCTATTGGTAGTAGCGTCGAGGCCTTACGACGTCATCCATAGCATGTATTAGTATAATTCCTGTCCGGATTGACTGTATTAGAAAAAGAACATGTTTCAGCCAAGGGATGAGACCGGATTTATCATATCGGCAAAGAATAAATCTTTACAGCTCGTGTAGGACCAGAGAAGGTTCAGGTCATCCAGGAGCGGATGAGGAAAGCTCAGTGCCGACAGAAGTCTTATTCCGACAGAAGGCGGAGACCACAAGAGTTCGAGGATGGTGACCACATTTTCTTACGGGTCTCACCTCGACGTCGATTACGGAGATTTTGTCGAGGTGTAAAGTTATCTCTGTGCTTCATCAGACCCTTCTAGGTACTCAACAGGGTAGGCAATGTGGTTTATATCTTGACCCATCCACCTCAGTTGCACCAGCTGCACGACGACTTCCACGTATCTCAGCTGAGGAGATACGTGCATGACTCGACGCATATCATCAACCATGGGGAGATAGACTTTGACGATGGGGTGACTTTTGCGGAGGTCCCGGTGGAGATCGGGGATCAACAGGAGTGGGTCCTACGTGGACAGTTTATTCCCCTAATGCGAATCAGGTGAAAGCATGGGAACCTCCAGGAGAGCACTTGGGAGTGGGAGGCTCAGATGCGTGCTGAGTACCCTCATTTGTTTCCGTAGTTTGTGATGTATCTTTACTAGGATGTAAATAGCTGAGGTGGGAGTAATGTAAAGACCCTTAAATTTCAAAGGGAATTTTTTTTCTTAATTTTCTTTGTAATTATATGAGTATGTAGTTTCTGACGGCGCCTGATTCTGAGTCCCGGTGTGCTCGGAGTAATTTTCCAAAGTTTAGCGTGGATACGTTCAGTGAACAAACGAGCGGGTTTTTCTAACTTTTGATCTGGTGCTCGAAATCAAAATCTATGGGAACCGATGAAACCGCAATGCCGGTATTTTCTTAAGAAGTCCCTTCTTGGAGTTTTCTTTTCTCGGTTGGTGTTGTTAAATAATTGGGTTAACTAAAGAGTGAAATAAAATTTCCGCCACAATTTCATTTCTAATCTAAATAATTATAACCTATCCATGGGAGTTGAGTGGGACCCACTGCATCCTAACAACTTGGTAGGATATTTGGGAGGTGGGGCCCACATGAGCCCCCACCTCTTTAAATTTCCTAACACCCAATTAAACACCCCTCTTTATGTTGTAAACCCCCCATAAATTTGTAACTCACCCCTCCCCCACTTTAAATGCTTGTCAACCCTCACATTAATTAGATTGATTAAAGCTATTCAATTTATTTAATTAATGGTTTGAATTTTGAATTCTTGAAATTTTGACATGATTTAATAAAATAAGGATCTACATTATTTTATTTGGGGTGGTTTCGTCGTGTGGAGTTTTTGGAGATAGGAAGCGTTCTTTTCTCTGAAGAAGTTCTTCATCCTCCTTGAAAAACGCGAAGAACAATGACATGTCTTCCCTTGTTCTTCTTCCCGCCTCAAAGGAAGGGAGATTCCACTCTTCCTCGGAAGATCTCCATCAATGTTTACGAAGCCACACCCCGCGCCGTCGTTTTCCACAACGCTTATCAATCGTCAACTCGTTATCGAGGTAGGGGTTTAATCTTCGTTCAAGTTTTATTTAACGAACTTTGTTGATAATTGTTGGCTTCATGATATCTTTATAACGGGAGGAGGTCGAACTGCACAAACATGGACGATCCTCCTCCCCCTTTTTTTGTTGATTCACCCTTGTGCCTTGGAACGGAAGAGACGTTGTGCCCTTGCGCTGTACGGGAATGGCAGAACCGCGGCCGAAACGGGCCGCGTCGATAATGTGCGGCACCGTTACACCGCACCGGTGAGGATGGAGGAGGCCACAGCTCGAAATGGGCCATATCGGAGAAGTTCCATGACGTCACGCCGCGCCAAGCACCAAGGAGGGCTATGGCCGGGGCGAGCCGCTGCGGTGCAGGAAGGGGCGGCCGGAACTGGCGGCCGCCGGCGCATGGAAGGCGAGACCCGAGGGGGGTCCCGTGACGGCACACCGGCCATCCAACATGGCCGGCCATTTGGTAAAATCCGGGGGTCGTAACCCCCGACCAGGTCACCTAGGTTGGACCCCACAGGGGTCCTCCGTTTTCCAATCAAGGGGGTTGCGCCCCCTTTCCCGTCCGCTCAACCCGCGGCCGACCGCACCGCACGGACCGGCTGCGCCGGGTCGGGCCGCCCACGCTGGGCCGGGAAACCCGCGCTGGGCCGGACCCCCACACCATGCCGGGCCACGCCCACTGGGCTAGGCCAGATCAGCCAGGTCGGGCCGCGCCCTAATGGGCCGAACCCGGACCCAGGTCAGTCCAGGCCCAAACCCCCTAAAAACGGACAGATTTGTTCAAACGTCTGTAACATAGGCTACAGACCTCCAATCGATGCACCGTCAGTTGCGATGCAATCCTTGGATCGAGACGGTTGTTTCGGAATATTACACTCAAGGTTTATGAGGACTTTGGGGATGGCCATGTTGGTTGGAACACGAAACCAACCAGGGCCTCGGAGCGGAAACACTTATAACTTGAGCTCCGGACGTCCGATTGACGTGCCGTCGATTTTGTTGGTTTCCTCTTAGTGAATCAGTCCTTTTGGATTACTTCGCTCAAGGTTTGGACATTGTTGGAGTATGGTTGGGTTGGTTTTGACTTAAAAACCAACCGGGCCCCTAGGATGAAAAAGCCAATAACTCTCAGACTGTGCGTCCAATTGACGCGCCATCTGTCGCGTTGAGTACCTTTTGACGAGACATAACTTTGGGATAAATCAACATCGGACTTCTTGTCAGTTGATGTATCGACCCTCCTTGGCTCGTGGAGCAGACCCTCCCAGAATCGAGCATGTTGTGTGCGGGAACCCTAGAGCTGGCTACGACTGCGACGACGAGGACGACTACTGGATTGGGATCCTCCGTGGGTTCCATGAGGACGACTACCACACTGGGATCCTATGTGGGTTCGACGACGATGACTACAGGACTGAGATCCTCCGTGGGTTTGATGAGGAGGACTGCCGGAATGGGATCCTCTATGGGTTCGACGAGGACGACTACCAGACTGGGATCCTACATTGGTTTGACGAGGATGACTATTGTAATGGGATCCTTCGTGGGTTCGATGATGATGACTACAATACATGGATCCTCAGTGGGTTCGGCAGCGACGACTACTACTTGGATCCTACTTGGGTCGACAAAGGAGATGATTCAGAGGCTATATCTGATTATCTCCACCCATCTTCATGAGTAGTATACCTGTGTGAGCTGTGTCTTGACTTTCAATCATTATCTTTGATGTGATTGACTTGATATCCTGTGTGGATTGGACTATGCTTTCCTCAGTGGGTTGGGTCGTACTTTCTTATGTGGATTAAGTTTTACTTTCCTTAGTGGACTGGACAGTACTTGAGCTCATGAGTTGGAGATGAACTGGATATGATGGCTTAGGTATATGTATGGGCATATACCTAAGTTGTGTTGGATGATACTTCGTTATTGTATCTTTTCTTTGTGGGTTATCTTTTGTGGAATCAGGAGACCTTCGGGGGTCTCAGGGTCCTTACTGAGTATCGTATACTCACCCCTGCATTGGCTTCTCCCGCACTACATTGTGTTGGTTGTAGACTCGGACATCACTGATCATGGTTGGGGCTTCTAGAGCTGGGCGGTACATGGAGGAGGATCTCACGATGAGATGGTGCCCAGAGGTGGATATCACGATGAGTCGGTACCCGAAGGAGACGAATGGACGTGGAGTACTGTACCTACCCTTCATGTAGGAAGCAGAAGGATGATCCAGGAGCGGCTTTTTCACCATTCAGCTGTTTTCCTTGAGTTTTACTTTACTTTCAGTTGTAGTTGTACCTTTCTTTTGGGCTTGTATTTCTGGCCCCTCGTACTTTCAGCACGTTTGTTTACTGCTTACTTAGTGTTTATTCCAGCTTGCGTACTTTGTGGTGTTTGTCTACTTTATAAAGGAAATGCCTTCCCTATTATCGGGATTTATGCCTTTGGTGCTAGTCGCCAGCCCCTAGCCTATGGGAGGCGGGCATGGGGTAGTCACGACACGGGCCCCGAGGATGGGTCATGACATCATGAATGGAAAATTCAACTTCATTTCGTTGGACTAGAGATAAAGTGGAAATTATTTAAGGAACGAACAATGGTGATATTGTACTAAAATCAATTAAGTATTTCTTCTCATGTTCTTAATATTTAGGGAAAGGATCTTGAAAACCAACAATGATATCTTAGTACCTTCTTATCTAATGAATCAGTTGGTCACTTAAATCATTCCAGATTTATGGATTTATGGTTGTTAACTTTATCTATGCTTGTTCTCTGTCAATATCCATCAAAACATGATAGTTATATATTTTTATTCCATATTCATGTTTTCAATTCTCACCTATGTTCTCCTATATGAAATCCCAATGATGAATTAATTTGGGTAACCATTATGTTTCTAACTTTCCATTTTAAAATGATGTTTTAGTATTCCTTTTTAAGATATGGGTTTCTATGAAAGATTCATTCAAGTATTAAACCTTTTATATCACTAATGAATTTTGAGGGAGAAATTAATTTTATTGGGGGAATAATGTAACACTACAAGATTTTAAGAGATATTTTCTTTTAATTTATTTGATGTCTTGTGTTGTATGCTACACCAAGATTAGCTTGAGCTATACGCAACACCGTATTAGCTTGTAGTATACGCAACACTATTCTTGGCTTGTGGTACACAAAATTTCAAGTTCTTTTGATATAATTCATTTCATTCAAGATCGAGTATAAGTGATAACTAAATATCATAACCCATTCATTATAATGGCTGTTATGAATAGTATAGAGTTCCTTAAAAACTATTTAAATGATAATAAGTGAGTCTATAAAATAATAAAATCACTATTTGTATATTTCATTAGTGAAATATATATGTAATATATTCAATTTATGTTTTAAATTCATCTTATATGATTTAGATATGATATAATAAAAAAATCAAGTTTTTTGATAAAATAATTATTTTTCAAAAAAATAGAGTTCTACCCACTTTTAATGTCGTACCAATTTCAAAACTAGTTTTTAACAATTTTATATATTCTATTTGATAAAATATTTTTATTCTATTGAATTGGGACAACCAAATTTACTTTGGATGAATTTTCAGTATTTTTATGATAAAATTTATTTTTTAACAAATAGTGAAAAATAATGTATTTTAATTCAAAACTACCTTTTCATCAAATTAATTTTTATAGATAGATTATTTTTTAATTTTTTTTTAAAGTTTAATAGGATTTTGTTTTCAGTTAATCTAATTTTTTTCATTGGAAGTAATTTCACATTTAAATTGGACATAACAAAATGTGAATCTTTTGATTGTTTTTACTTCTTAAAACCGATTTTCTTGATTTCACAATTGGAATTAATTTTAAATTAATTTCATCCAATTATATGTCTTGAATTTAGAAAAATATTTTCAATCTTTGGAATCAGAAGTTCCAAATTATGTATATAGGTCCATTTTATTTTTCGATATTATGAATAGTATCTTCTGTAATTATTTTTTATTTACCATGGTTAAAGGGTAAATCGGGTAAATGAGGGTAAAAAATAATATCATAATAATATAAAACGACTCAAACATGTGTCATAATCCTATTGGATGAGTCATGGGTGGCCAAAAAAGTCTTTAGGCCAAAATTTGGCATTTTAGAACAACTTGGGTGTGAAAATGACATGTTATAATAATTAATTTAATGTAAAGGGAAATATAACATAAACATATATCTTTTTTACTAAAAAAATGTTAAGGTTTGTTATATAATTGTTAACTTTGAAAATAAATAATAATTAGAAATATAAAAATAATTCCTACATCTTGGTATTTTATTTATAATTTTTAGAAATTAAATAAATTTATTTATTTATGACCCAATGATGATGCAATGATTACCTTATTGATGAAATATTCAAATAAATGATATTATAAATATTAAAATGTATGTAATTTAAAAATTTTGATTCCATACATAGATGTTTTAGATTATATTGTCATATTATGGATGAGTTAATTCATTTGGTTCAAAGGAATCATGTTTTTATGACTAAAAAAATCAATTATGAAATAGTGTCAAAATTGAAATAAATGAGTTTATAAAACAAATACTATCTTATTAAATGATATAATATTCCTAATAATCTAATATTATTCTAAATGACTTATATAATGTTAAAAAATTCATTAATAATATATTTTTTTTTGATATTTAATAGTAACTATAGTAACTATATATTATCAAAATACAAAATACATGGTAAGAGTTAATATTTTTAACTAAGGGTTATAACTAACAGATAAGGATCATTTTTTGACCTAAACATGCCTAAAACCTATTTTTTTGAGATGATATAGACCCATATACATCTTATCCAAAAAATATATCACTTTGGAACTATTATAAATCAGAAATTATTTTATATTTAAATAATATTTCACGATTTTCCTAAATTGTCCATCTTCCCTCTTATAAAAATACACCAGCTCTACCCGCTTGATCACACCCTTAATTCCACTTGGATCATCCAAATTCTTCTAAAATAATCTCCCCACATCCATCCATTTCTCCCAAACTCCAAACATTGGGAATAAATCTATCATAAAGAGACCATTTGTTCAAATCGAATGGAGATACTCGAAAAAGAGGTAATTGTTTTATCACCTCTTTCAAAATTCTTTTCTTATTTTGCTTCCTCTTCTTATGTTTTTTCCCAACTAAAGTAATTAATATAGTATATTATACATTTTTATATTTTATTATAATTATGGGGAAACCTTATACCTCCATATATCCATCCTATGAATAATAATATCACCATGCGTGTGTACATACCACTTACCATCTCCACGCTGTGGTGTAATTTGTTATTTAATAATAATTAATTTGGATGGGTATAATGATCATTATAATGAATTTAAATAATAACTATAATATGATAATTATTATGTATAATTAATATACCATCAAGTTCCATACCATATAACAATTACGTGAATGATATTGTCCCTCATGCGTACGTACGACCTACCGTCTCTATGACGCAATGAGATCCATTCCGCACATTAACCATTCAAGAATGATTGTAAAGAATATATAATAAATAAGAATGAAATATATGACATAATAAAGCTACTGGATATATATATATATTTCATTTAATTTCTTCTATTAAATTCAATAAGGAAATTGAAACAACGTTCATGCGTACGTACGACCTACCGTCTCCCTGAACAGTGTATTCCATTTCATTTATCTATAGATTGTACATAATTATGTAATTATTATTTATGATATAAAAATCCATTTTTAAATTATTTAAGAAATTTATTCATGATATGAGTATTAATATCCTGAATAACAATTCAAAACACTTACGATAAATAAAACGATTATTACCCAAAACGTTGGTTTAACATGGAATCGATAAATAGACGGGTAATATAAAGTCATAAGTGAATCATATATGATATATTAATTATTCTTTTGGTTCTTTTACAAGTTAATAATATATTTCAACCCGATATATAGGAGTTTTGGACACATATGGAAGAAATCAGACCTAAGGTAAGGGATAATTTTGTAATCTCATTATTATCCGAGATTGTTTATTCATAAGTATTTACTGTGGTATATTTGTCATCCACATCCAAATTTCCTAAATATATAATATTATTTATATTATTCTACTACTTTTCCAATTCAATTTTACCCATTGGTGATGTTTTATTAAGTAGTATGGAAGGAATCCTTCTTTCATTTTCCATACGAGGTACTTTTTGACTATTCTGAAAAAAGTTCGAGAATACTGTTTTTAACTTATATGGAATGAATGGATTTTTACATCTTCATAATTCCTCATTTCCATGAATCTTTCTGTACAATATTTTAAGTTTATTTTTTACTAAATTATTTTCTTTTTAAATTTCGTGGAATTTTGAGAAAAGAAAATTATTTTGAGGAAGAAAAGATATTTTCCTCAAGAATTAAGTTCAAGTGTTTTATCAAAATTATTTTCCATCTAAGATGACATAGGGTTACGTTTAAATCCATATTATTAGTATGATTTTTTTGTTTTAATGATGTAATGATATTTTATATGGATTATGTTTGGATGGAATGATGTTTAGTAAACCCATTTTATTTTATGGGATATACTTTGATGACTAATTTATATTTTTGTGGCAAATGTATGAATGATTTAAATATGATATGGGTGAGACCTATATCAATATCCAATACATTTGGTAAATATTTATATATTATGAGATAGAAATGGTAGGAATGAAAAGTAGGTATGGTTCAGTAATACAGGACTGAAAAGACAAGTAAATCTGGTTCAGTAATACACAGCTGTAATGAAAAGTAAACCTGGTTCAGTATTACATGGATGGAACAAAAATTAAACCTGACTTAGTAATGGACTTTTTTCACAATTATGGTCTCCTTATAAATTCCTTGGAAACTATGGAAATCATAATATGTTCTTTTTTTCCACAATTCAATGTTTTATGTTAAAGTTATTTATCATGGTTCGTGTTCATTTATGATTTATGCATTACGAACTGCCAATCTAATGAACCAAGATTGACATACCTAAAAATTACATTCATTTTTAGAAATAAATAATAAATTTAAAAAAAAAATTATGTCCAATGACCATAATAGTATAGTGTCTCTGGAAACTCAGAACACAATCTTCTATCTTGGTGAAATATCTTCAACATCTCCCATAAAGATCTTCCACATTAGTTTTCATACCTAAAACCATTATTTATATCCTAGGGAAAAGAAAACATAAAAATGGTGAGATAAAATTCTCAGTATGTTCAAACATAAATAAAATCATTCAAAAACATAAGAAAGTAAAAACATGAACATAAATTTGGAATATCAAAATCGATATTCATGAAATAAGTCTTGGAAGTTCTTAAGGCATAAATCATAAATGAACAAGAACCGTGATAAAATAACATTGAAATAAAACATGGAATTATTGCAATCAAATAAGAAAATAATATTATTTCCATAGTATCCAAGTCATTTCTGTCAATACCATCATAGTGGAAAACGTCTATTACTATACCGGGTTTACTTCGTGTTTTAAACATGTATTACTTAACCATATTTACTTTTCATTCCAGACGTATATTACTGAACCTGATTTACTTGTAGTTATATTCATTTATATATCATGAGATATTAATATTTACCCAATTAATTTTAGAGATATATAGGTCCCACCCAACTCTTAATGAAATCATTCTTACATGTGCCGTAAAAAAGATAAATCATTCATCATTGCATAATCCAAGAAATAAAATTGGCTTCAAAAACATCATTCCATCATAAAATAATCCATATTAAATTTCATTGAATCATTAAATCAATCAAATTGTAGTAATAATATGGATATAAATATAACCCTATTTTTAAGAGAATCATCTTAGATGGAAAATAATTTTGATAAAACACTTGAACTTAATTCATGAGGAAAATATCCTTTATTCGTCAAAAACATTTTATTTTCTCAAAATTCCACAAAATTTTAAAAGAATAAAATTTAGTTGAAAATAAACATAAAATCGTTTAAGAATAATTCATGGAAAGAAGACATTATGATGATGTAAAAATAAATTCATGCTATATAAGTTATAAAACATTCTTCTTATACTCTTTTGGGAAAAGTCAAAAAGTACCTTGTATGGAAAATGAAAGAAATATTCCCTCCATACCGTTTAATAATAATTAAAAAATATGTAAATTTGACTTTAAAATTAGTATAATAATATATATAATAATATATATATTTATGAAACATGTATTTATATGATAAAGAAACCCCATTAAATACTTACGTATAAACAATCTCATATAAAAATGAGATTGAAAAAATATCCCTTACATTAGGTCCAATTTCTTCTGTATGTGTCTAAAACACCTTCATTGTGTGTTTAATAGTATTATTCACTTGTAACATACCCATAATAATATTTATGATATCAAATATGATTCACTTATGACTTTATATTACACATTTATTTATCAATTACATGTTAAAACATCGTTTTTGGTAATAATAATTTTATTTATCATACATGTTTGACTTGTTATTCTTGATATTATTACTTAGATTTTGATTTAATAACTTCCATAATGTAAAAAATGTTTTATAAATAATAAATATTTCTTATAGAAATATATATAATATATATATATATATTAAATTAAATGCACCTTTCATGCAGACGGTAGGTCGTACGTACGAACAAATGCTCTTTCTGTTTCCTTATTGAATTGAACAGAAACAAGTAAATGACATATATATATACATAAATATATTAGAATTATTATATAAAATATTTCATTCCTATTTATTATATATAATTTATAATCATTCTTGAATGGTTAACGTGGAAAATTCATCTCATCGCGTCGTGGAGATGGTAGGTTGTACAAACGCACGAGCGACGATAACATTAACTTAATGGTTAAATGGTATAGAATTGGTTGGTATATTAATTATACAGAATAATTATAATTTTAAATTAATTATTTACATCCATTATACTCATCATTATAACAATCCAAATTAAGTATTGTTGGATAACAAATTACACCACGGTGTGGAGACGGTAAGTCGTATATAGACACGTATGGTGAAATTAGTATTCA
Source organism: Viscum album (assembly GCA_963277665.1). Classification (NCBI taxonomy): domain Eukaryota; kingdom Viridiplantae; phylum Streptophyta; class Magnoliopsida; order Santalales; family Viscaceae; genus Viscum; species Viscum album. Next base: position 466,951,967 of record OY728160.1, on the reverse strand, counting down.
TAAGATGCATATAAGGATGTATAAGGTTATAAAATAATTATAATAACATATAATAATGTAAAAATTTTCTAGATTTATTACATTAGTTTGGAAACAACATAATAAAAGGATGTATAAAAGAAAATAATTTTGAAAGAGGTGATAAAAAATTACCTTTTTTTGAGTACCTTCTTTTGTTTTTCACAAAAGGTCTTTTTTGGATGGATTTAGTCCAAACATGTCAAGTCTAGGAGTAATCTAGGGATGCTGGGAGATTAGTTGAGCAGAATTTTAATGATCCAAGGGGATTTAAATGTGTGAAAAATACGGTATAGTTGGTATCCTTCTATTTGAGAGACGAGGGGCACTTTAGGAATGTCCTGAAATATTATTTTATTATAAAATTATTTGCAAATTATAATAGTTCCTATGTTATATAAATCAATTATAATATGAATATGGTTCTAAATCCTCTCAAACAATAGTTTTTAGACAAGTTTAGTTCCCAAAAGTAATCTTATCTTCTAACTTGAACCCTTAGTTAAAAATATTAACTCTTATCATGCCCTCTTGTATTTTCATAATATATGGTTACAGTAGTTAATATAAAATTATAATAGAACCAAAAGTGGATTATTAATTAAAATTTTAATATTATATAAGTCATTTGGATGAATCATATAATTTATGGACTATTATACCATTAAATAAAATAGTATTTGTTTTAAAAACTCTTTTATATCAATTTTGACACTATTTAGTAATTAATTTTTGTTGAAGAAATAAAAACATTATTCATTCAAACAAATAGAATTAAATCATCCTTCACATTTAATTGTATTCCAAAAAAATCATGTATTGTATCAAAATTTTGAAATTAAATTTATTTTAATATTTATAAAATCATTTTTTGAATATTTCATTAATAAAATAATCATTGCATCATCATTTTGTCATAAATAAATTTATATCTTCAGTTTATAAAAATTATAAATAAACTCCCATGATGTAGGAAATAGTTTTATATTTATAATTAATATTTATATAAAATGATATCAAATACACAACCATACCGTAAAATTGTTTTAGTAAAAAGATATATTTTTATGTTATATTTCCCTTTACTTTAAATTAATTATTATAACATGTCGTTTTCACATCTAGGTGGTTCTCAAGTGCCAAACATTAGGCCTAACGATATTTTTGGTCTCCCATGACTCATAAAATAGTACTAAGAAATGTGTTAGAGAAGTTTTATTTTATTATAATTTTATTTTTTTACCGTTATTTACCAGATTGACCCTTTAACCATGGTAAATAAAAAATAATTACTAAAGTTACTATTCATAATTTCCAAAAATAAGAGGGTCCTATTTAAAAAATTTGTAAATTTTAATTATAAATAAGGAAAATATTTTTCTAAATTCAAAACATAGAATTGGAAGAAATTAATTTAAAGTTAATTCCTGTTGTCAAAACCAGAAAATAGGTTTTTAATAACTAAAAATTATCAAAATATTGACATGTTTTTATGTCTAATTTTAAAGTAAAATTACTTCCAATGACCAAAATTGGATTAAATAATAAAAAATAATCCAATTACTCTTTAAAAAAAATAAAAAATATAATCTAACTATATAAATAAAATAGAAGAAAGGTAGTTTTGAATTAAAATACAGTATTTTTCACTATTCATTAAAATATGAATTTTATCATAAAAATACAAAATATTCATCCAAATTAAATTTTTATGTCTATATTCCAGAGAATATGTTTATTTTATCCAATATAATATATAAAATTGTAAAAAACTAGATTCTAAATGGTTATTCCATCAAAAGGCGGTAGAACTGCATTTTTTTAAATACTTCTTTTATCCAAAAATTTTGAGTTTTTTCTTATATTATATATAAAATATATCATATGAGTTTAAGAAATTAAATTCAATATATTAATTATATATTTCACTAATAAAATCCATAATGTGTTATTTTATTATTTTATAAACACACTTATTTTCATTTAAATCGTTTTTAAGGAAGTTTATACTATTCATACATGCCATTATAATGACTAGGTTATAATATTTAGTTATCACTTATACTCAGCCTGGCATGAAATTAATTCTATCAAAAGAACTTGAAATTGTGTGTTTCTCAAGCCAATAATAGTGTTGCGTATGCTACAAGCTAATACGATGTTGTGTATAGCGCAAACAAATCTCGGTGTAACATACAACACAAGAGATCTAAGAAATTAAAAGATTATATCTCATAAAATCCTGGGGTGTTAAAGTATTCTCGACTAAAAATGAATTTCTCACTCAAAATTTTTTGGGGTTATAAAAGGTTTACTACTTGAATTTTTCTTTCATAGAAACTCACATCCAAAAAAGAAATTCAAAAACTTCATTTTAAAAAGGAAATAAAGAAACATAATGGTTACCCAAAGTAATTCATTACTAAGTTTCCACATAGGCGAACATAGGTGGTAATTGAAAACATGGGCGTGGAAGAAAAATAAAACTATAAAGTTCTGATGGATATTTATAGAGATCATGGTTTGCTAAAGTTAATAACCAGAAACCCATAAATCTACGATGATTTAAGGAACCATATGATTCATCGAATAAGAAGGTAATAATATAACATTTTTGGTTTAAAGATCCTTTCAATAAAGATTAAGAACATGAGAATAAATGCAAACTTTATTTTAGTACAATATCACCATTGGTCATTCCTTGAATAATTCCCACTTCATCTCTAATTCAATGAAATTAAATTGAATTTTTCATTCTTGGAGTGTTAGTAGATCATGTGACAAATAAATTGAATGATAGTTAATTACATATATCTCAACAAAAAGGTTAGCATAGGTAAGAAAATATGAATAGTTACACCAATAATGAGATAATACATTAGTCTAACAAATTTCAACTCGAATATAACATTTACAATCAATAATTGGATAAAATTACAATCATTCCAAAAACTGAAAATATAGAACTTTAAAAAGAGGTGAACTGAATAGACTTAAAATTTATCTCCCATATCTCATAAGGTAGTTCTTGGTTTTCATATTCTAAAAATGGGAATACCTTAATCATGTATCCTCTTGAAACATGAAAATAAAAGAATTATTGGAGAACCTTAGAGAAAACATGAATTCTATCAAAATTAACTCTTTCCACAAACCAAAAATACCAAAAATTCTATATACTCAAACCATGATATCACTTGTTTCTTATATCAGTTGTGATTTCATTAATACTATCAAACATCTCGTTATCTGTGTATCCCATCATTATGCACATATCATGCATTTTACAAAAATACCTAAATAACTTTTAATGGTTACCAATATCATTCAACATATAATTCCCAATAATTAAGTACAAACAATATTTTAATACACCTTATATGTTTATTTATTCTATAATACCATAAAATTACTTGTATAACATTATTTTTGATAATCATGTAATCATTACATTGTCTTATCAAACCTTGGAATGAGCATCATCGTTTTATTACACAACACTTATTTCATCTCATATATCATTTGTAGTATCTTCACCCTCATCAACATAAATACTACCCATACGACCATGATGATTCCATTAATGATATTTTACCTTAGGGTTTCAATTTTCATAATTCCAATACACTCCATAGTTAAAACATTTAACCATGGTTGATGTCTTAGAAATACCACTATCCTTGTCCATTGTGTTAACTAAACCTTTTCCTTTAAAATTACTGGATATGTGTCCTTCTTTTCCACACTCAAAGAATCTTACAATTCCATTGAAACATTCTCATTGATTCCTCTTACCACGTGATTTACATGTAGAAAATTGAATATTCGTTCCTCTATGTTCACTATGAAATTCCATCTTTCACTTATTAGCAGTGTCAGAAAACTCACCAAAGTTGAGATTATTGATCATATTACGAGATTTATGATTAGAAATAATAACATGGTTTTGAATTCCAACTCCAATATAATTTCTTTTTCTCATTAATAATATCATTTTACTATCCAATATATTATCCATGAACATGAATCCTAAATTTTCTAGCGATTTTCTAAAACCCAATAAGAATAGTGTGAGAGGAAAAAACATACTATGAAAACAGCATAATAAAGGGGGATTAATTTTAATCTCTAAAATCATTGGTTTAACACTAGGTTATTCATGATCATTTACTTAATTCTATGACAGTGACCTATAGTTAGACATACCCTTAGGGACATCCCTAGACATACCATAGAAATATCTCTAGGGATTTCACTAATGTTTTCACATGCTAGTATCCAAAGGATAACTAAACCTTTGCTCTGATACCATCTCTAAAGACCCAAGCTTGACATAAAAGTACGTAACATTTCTTTTGTGGAATAAATTATACATTACACAAATATATTCCCAAATACCATATTAGTTTAGTGTCTTTGCAAACTCAGAATACATTCTTCTAGCTTGGTGAAAGATCTTCAACATCTCCCCTAAAAATCTTCCATATTAGTTTTCCTACCTAAACCCATTCTTTATATCATGGGTAAAAGAAAACATAAAAAGGGTGAGAAAAAATTCTCTATAAGGTTAAACATGAATAAAATTGAACAAAGTATAAACATAAGAAAGTAAATACATGAACACAATTTTTGAATATTAAAATCGTGAGTCATGAAATACGTCTTGGCAGTTCGTAAGGCATAAATCATAAACGAATATGAACCATGATAAAATAAAATTGTCATAAAACATGAAATTTTTTCAAACAAATAATAACATAATATGAATTTCATACTATTCAATTCATTTCTTCCAAGATCATCATAGTGTAAAAAAGTCAATTAGAGAACCGAGTTTATTTTTCATTCCAGCCAAGTATTACTAAACTATATTTACTTATCGTTCAAGCCCTATATTACTAAACTGGATTTACATTCCATTAAATTCATATATATCTCATGAGATATAAATCATTACCCAATTTATTATAGGGAGATACAGGTCTCACCCATCTCATATTGAAATCATTCTTACAAGTGCAACAAAAAATGAAAATAATTCATCATAACATAACCCGAGAAAAAAATGGGTTTCTTAAACATCATTACATCATAACATAATCCATATAAAATTTCATTCCATCTTTAACACAATCAAATTTTTGTAATAATAGGGATAAAAACATAACTCTATTTAAAGATCATCATCTTAGATGTAAAATAATTTTGATAAAACACTCGAACTTCATTTTTAAGGAAAATATCATTTCTTCTTCAAAAACATTTTCTTTTCTCAAAATGCCACGCAATTTTAAAAGAAAAGAATTTACTTGAAAATAAAAATGAAATTATTTAATGAATATTCATGGAAATAAGGATTTATGAAGGCATATAAATCCATTCATGATGTATAAGTTAAAAACCATTCTTCTCGTACTCTTTCTAGAGAAGTCAAAAAGTACATTGTATGGAAAACGAATGAAAGATTCCTTCCATACTACTTAATAAAAAATAAACAATATGGAAAATTTGAAATTAAAAAATATTATAATAATAGATATAATATTATATATATTTATGAAACTTGTATGTGGATGATAATTATACCCTAGTAAATATTTATGTATAAAAAATGTTGGATAATAATGAGAATGAAAAATTATGCCTTAGCATAGATCTGATTTCTTCCATATGTGTGTGAAAACTCTTGTATAGTTGGTTTAAACATATTATTAACTTGTAATAGAACCATGATAATATTTATTATATAATATATTATTCACTTATGACTTTATATTACCTTTTTATTTATCAATTCCATGTTAAGGCTAAATTTTGGGTAATAATCGTTTTATTTATCTTTCATATTATGACTTTTAATTATTTATTTAAATAATTATATCATGAATTAATTAATTAAAAATTTTAAAACATTATTTACATATCATAAATATTTATTATAGAAATATATATATTAGATAGATAAATGAAATGGAATACACCGTTCATGGAGACGGTTGGTCGTACGTACGCATGAACATTGATTCGGTTTCCTTATTGAATTGAATTAAAGAAAGTAATTGAAATATATATATACATAAATATAGTACCATTATTATTTCATATATTTCATTATTTTTTATTATATATACTTTATAATCATTCTTGAATGGTTAACGTGGAGAATGAATCTCATCACGTTGTTGACATGGTAGGTTGTACGTACGCACGAGTGAGGATATCATTCACTAAATGGTTAAATGGTATAGAATTGGATGATATATTAATTATAAAGAATAATTATCATGTAAAATATTTTATTTACATCCATTATACTCATCATTATACCCATATAAATTAAATTTTTTTGAATAACTAATTACACCACAAAATAGAGACGGTATGTCGTACATATGAACGCATGGTCATATTGTTATTTGTAGGATGGATATAAAGAGTTATAAATTTTTACCATAGTTATAATAAAATATAATCATGTAAAATATAATTTATTTAATAATTTATCTTGGTGATAACATAATAATAGGAAGTACAATAAGAAAAGAATATTGGAAGAGGTGATAAAATGAGTACCTTTCTTCGAGTATCTCATTTTGATTTGCAGAAAGGTGTCTTTATGATGGATATATTTCCGAAGTGTGGAATATAAGTGAAAATTATGGATTTTGGGAGATTATTTGAGTTGAATTTGGATGACCCAAGGGGATTGAAAACTGTGAACAAGTGGGTAGAGCTAGTGGCCTTTTATCAGAGGGAGGAGGGGCACTTTCATAAAGTCATGAAATATTATATTTTTATAAAATTAATTTCAAATTATAATTTTTTAAATTGATATATTTCTATTATAATATGATAATGGGTAAAAAAACTCTCATCCAATAGGTTTTAGATAAGTTCATGTCACAAAATGAAACCTATTGTTTAGCATTAATAATTAGTTAAAAACATTAACTCTTACCATGTATTCTTGTATTTACCTAATATATGGTTACTATAGTTACTATAAAATTCCAAGAAAATCCCAAGTGGATCATTAATGACATTTTTAGCATTATATAAGATTGTTTTTGGAATATTATATTTTTAAAACTATTATATCATTTAATAAAATAGTATTTTCTTTAAACTCATTTAAGTCAATTTTGACACTATTTAGTAATTGATTTTTGTTAAAGTCATAACAACTTGATTCCTTCAAAACAAAAATATTAACGCTTCCCTACCATGTTAGTGTCATCCAAAAAAGTCTTGTATGGCCTAAAAATATTTAATTTTCAATTGTTTTGATATTTATTATATTATTTATTTGAATATTTCATTAATAAGTTAATCACTGCATCATCATTGTGCCATAAATAAATTTTATTATTTAAATTATAAAAATTATAAATAAAATACCATGATTTAGTAAATGTTTGTATCTTTATAATTAATATTTACATTCAAATAGATCAATTATATTACCCCACCTTAAAATTGTTTTATTAGAAAGATACATGTTTATGTTATATTTCCCTTTACATTAAATTAATTATTATAATACATGTAATTTTTACACCCGACATGTTATCAAATGCCAAAATTTCGGCCTAAGTATTTTTTTGGTCACCCATGGATCATCAAAATAAATTAGGACACATGTTTCTGAAGTTTTATATTATTTTAATATTAATTTTTTACCCTTATTTACCTAATTTACCCTTTAACTATGGTAAATAAAAATTAATCATTGAAGTTACTATTCATAATGTACAAAAATAAAAAGATATATTTAAATGATTTAGAACTTATGATTAAAAATATGGAAATTTTTTTATAAATTCAAAATACATAAATGGTAGAAATTAACTTAAAATCAATTCCCATTGTCAAAACTAGAAAGCAAGTTTTTATGAAGTAAAAACTATCTAAAGATTGACATGTGTTTATGTCTAATTTAAATGTTAAATTTCTTCCGATTACCAAAATTATATTAAATTATAAAAATATACTCCAAATAAAATTTAAAAATACTTAAAAATATAATCCAACTATAGAAATAAATTAGATGAAAAGACAGTTTTTAATTTAAATACATTATTTTTCATTATTCATTAAAATATGAATTTTATAATAAAAATACAAAAAATCCATCTAAATTATATTTTTATGTCCCTATTCTAAATAATAATTTTATTATATCAAATATTGTATATAAAAGTGCTAAAACTAGATTTGAAATGGGTGATCCATCAAAAGACGGTTGAACATCATTTTTTGAAAAATACTTCCTTTACCTGAAAAATTGAATTTTTTCTTATATCATATCTAAAACATATAAGATAAATTTAAAACATTAAATTAAATATATTAAATATATATTTCACTAATAAAATCCATACATACTGATTTTATTGTTTAAAAGACTCACTTATTTTCATTTAAATAGTTTTTTTGAGGAAGTTTATACTATTCAAACCCACCATTATAATGATTGAGTTATAATATTTAGGTATCACTTATAATCGGTCTTGTGTGAAATTAAGTATATAAAAATAACTTTTAATTGTGTGTATCACAGGCCTAGAATAGTGTTGTGTATACTACAAGCTAATACATTGTTTCATATTTCACAAACTAATCTAACTATAGCGTACAACACAAGACATCATTGAAATTAAAAATAATATATCTCATAAAATCTTGGGGTGTTACAACCACGAATTATTTCATGACTCAAAATTTTGATATTAAAAATTTATGTTCATATTTTTTACTTTTATATGTTTATGTTTTCTTTGATGTTCTTCATGTTTACCCTTACCGAGCATTTGAGCTAACCCATTTTATGTTTTGTTCTACATAGGATATAAAGGAATGTTTTAGGTAAGAAAAATAATGGGGAAGATCTTTATTTTTGAAGTTGATGGTACTTCACCAAGCTCTACGAATAAGTTTTCTGTTTCCAAATACACTAAACTAATAAGATCTTTGGGTGTCAATTTGTGTAATTTATTATGTATTCTGCAAAAGAAATGTAATGTCCATATATCTCAATCTTGGGTCATTTTATTATCGAGATGGCATGTCAATCTTGGTTTGTTTGATTATCGGGATGGAGTAGTTGGTTCAATACCACACACATGTTTATTTTTATCATCGGAGGGTGTCTTACGTCACCTAAGGTTAGTACTTATGTTCACAAGGGAGAATGGTATGTCTAAAAAATATTCCCTAGACCCGATACTTTTGATCTAGGTAGAGTGAAAACCCAAATGATCAGTCTTTTTATGAGTGATCTGAGAATCTGGCTTCTATAATTACTTTCTATAGTAAATGTTTTTGGGGACATTTCCCTATATGAATTATCTAGATTACCTCTTATGAGAGAGGTGGATTTCACCATTGATCTAGTGCTATGAGTGGCACTAGTGTTTATTAATCATTATAGGATAGAACATACAGAGTTCTAGGAAATCAAAAAGAATGTAGAAGACTTGGAAGATATGATTTTTTACAAACCAGTACTTTTCCATGGGGTTCACATATCCTTTTTACCCATAAAGAGGATACTACCATCATGTTTTATGTGAATTCCCATTAGTTAAACTAGATTATGGTTAATAACCTATATCCACTACTGCATATAGATGAAATATTAAACCAGCTTCGAGGAGTGATTTTTTTAAATAAGATCAACTTGTGTTCACTAATGGAAAAATTTCCTATACCAATGGTTTTTGAATCATTGGTATAGGTCCCCAAACTGTTGGTATAGCTTATACCAACAGTTTGGGAAACCATTGGGTGATTTGGAATTGGGAATGTAAAATCCCAATGGTTTTTAAAAAACTGTTCGGAAAGACCAATCCCAACAATTTGAAAACTGTTGGGAAAGGTCTTTCTCATAGGTCATTCCCAACAGTTTTACAAACTCTTGGGATACATCTTTCCCAATGGTTCTACAAACTATTGGGATAGTTCATTCCCAATGGTTTACCCAAACCATTGGTAAAGGTAAATCTAAAAAAATCAGCAGATGTTTGAACCCATAACCTCCATGTTATAGATGAAAGACTTTACCACTATCCTATAGTTACCTTTGTGAATATATTCATATATATATATAATTTATATATTTATTTATTTGACTATATTTGGAAAAATAATTCATAAAAAATAACCTCTTGGATAGGTACCTATCCTTTCCCAACGATCTAGGAAAACCATTGGGAAAAGTGGTCTCAATGTAGCCTTTCCAAATGGTCCTCCCAAACTGTTGGGAAACGTAGACCCTTTCCCAATGGTTTTCGAAAACCATAGGAAAAAGTGGTCTCAAAGTTTCCTTTCCTAATGGTTTTCAAAAACTATTGGGAAAAGTGGACCCTTTCCCAAAAATATGGGTAAACCGTTGGGAAACATGGTCTCAAAGTAGCCTTCCCCAATGGTTTTCCCAAACTGTTGGTAAAAGTGCTCTCAAAGAAGTGTCTCCCAACGGTTTTCCAAACCCCTTGGGAAACGTGGACCCTTTCTCAATGTTTTGGGAAAACCATTGGGAAAAGTGGTCCCAAAATAGCCTTTCCCAAAAATTTTTCCAAAACTATTGGGAAAAGTGGACCATTTCCCAATGGTTTGGGAAAACCATTGGGAAAAGTTGTCTCAATGTAGCCTTTCCCAATAGTTTTTTCAAAACCATTTAGAAAGGGGACCTATACCAATGGTTTGGGTAAACCATTGGTATAGAATAATTGGTATAGGTAGGATTTTTAGTAGTGGGTTGGGATACCATCATGTGCATGTATTGGTATCATGCATACAATGTATATTGTTTCAGATATTTTTTTATCTTGTATGAGTATTTGGATATGAAATTTGACCTTTAAAAAGTTCCATATGATTTCATGGTTATAATGAATCTAGTTTTCCAACTGTATTTGGATTGAATTGTGGTGGTATTCATAAAAAATATCTTAGTTTATTATCATACGAGGAATGACCATGAAAAAAATCATGATATTGTTCTTAATACATAAAGAGACTATCATGTGTATGCTAAGATATTTAAATTCTAATTTTGGATCATTAAATATTACTTCCTAGGTTACATCATCTTAGAGTCATGAGTATCCATTGTACCATTGAAGGTGATAACTATTGATTTCAGGGAGTAGCCTATGAATGTATTTGAAATATTTGGTTTCTTGGGGTTATATGGCTAGTATAAGAATTCCATTTAAGAATTTTCATGAATATAAGAACATTTCCCATGATTTAATAATAAGGTTTTGATGTTCTTATAATCTAAATCCTAAGATTCATACTTTAAAGAGTTTAAAGGTAGACTAACTTCAATTATGATACTAATTCTTCCTGAGGTAGGGAGAAGATATATTTTTTTTGATGTGTTAGGAATCGGTCTTGTTGCAGTTCTAATGAAAGGAGAATGATTTATGGATATAGGTCTCACCAGCTGAGGCCTCATGAGTAGAATTACCCTATACAAGACCTTGAGTTTTTATATATGGTTAATTATTTATATTGTGGGAGTAATTATCTATTAGGATAGCGGTTAATTTTTTACACACACCCTAAAAGTCTTGAATACATTTCTACACAACATTACTTAATTATAAACTAGAATTGGTTTGTAGAGTATATTTAGTCAATCTTCTTTTTTCATGCTTGTACACATGGAAATGGAAATGTATTAGTTGAATCCCTAAGTTGGACGACTTAGACATGATACATCCAAAAGTCTAGTAGTAAGTGGTGGTTGATGGACCTATTTTCTGAGATTCACATAAAGGTTCATTAATATTATGGGAAGACTGTTTTGGAATCATTGGAAGTGACATATTCCTTTTTGGAATGAGTAAGGATGAGATAGATCTTATACTCAGAGGGCCTCATCATAAGGGAGAGTGCCTTAGGTGAGGACCTGACGCCTAGTTAGTTTATTTATGATAATGATATTCATCACATTCATAGTCATGTATGGGTTATTCTGTACATATAATAAGAATTGGTATGGGAATATCATGCCCCAATTTGGGAAGTACACCTTAGTCTTACCAAGATGTACCAATACATATGTCATCAGTATTGGTGGTCTAGTATGAAGAGGAATATTGAAGGTTTTATCACATGGCGCTCCACCTATCTATGGGTGAATGTAGAGAACTAGTGGTCTATATGAATTTTATAGCCTCTAAACATTCTAGAGTTTAAATTAGATGATGACATTATAGATCTTGTGAAGGTTTTACTAGAATACCCTCAAGGTAGTGACATAGTATGGGTAATCATCGATAGGTTGACCAAGGTCAAACACTTCCTAAATATTAGAGAAACATTTTAAATTTAAAAGATCAGGAGGTTTTAAATTCATTATATTTCATTCAGGGTGTTCCCTATTATATCATATCAGACAAGGATTCTCGGTTTATGACATAGTTCTAGAAGGGTTAATAAAGAGCATTGAGTTCATAGGTACACTTGATTACAACATACCAACCTCTGACAGATGGTCAGTCTCAACATACGATATGGATGCTAGATGACATGCTCCAAGAAGGTTTCCAAGATTTTGTAGTTTCTTAAGGTAATTAAATAACTCTCCTCATGTTTTCCTATAATAACATGTTTGAGAAACAATTCATATAGATCCTTATGAGGACCTTTATGGTAGGACATTCTATTCACCCCTGTGCTGGTTAGATGTGGGTGAAGAGGCACTACTGGGACCCCATATTATTGAGGAGAATTCAGAATAGTTATATATGATTTAGAATCAAATGGATACAACTCATTCTAGGTAGAAATAATATAATGATTATAATTTATAACCTCTGTAGTTCGAGGTGGGTTACCGGGTATTTCTGTGACTTTTACCTAGATTGGACTATAGATGGATTCAAGGATAAGGAAATCTAACAAATCAATGTGTCAGGCCTTTCAATATCATAGAGATATTCAGGTTGGTAGCCTATCAGTTGGCTTAACCATAGATTTACTAAGCCATGTACGATATCATTCATGTATCATAGAATAGTTATTATTACTTTGACCCATATCATTTGTTTGATCATGAAGATATAGAGATAGAGGTAGATGTATACTATCAAGAGAATTATATATGTATCATTACTCAAAGCATGAAGTATCTCTAAGGTAGGTCAGTTCCTCTTGTACGGGTTCTATAAAATCATGTCCATTTACAAGATAAGACATGGGAGAGAGAGTCTTATATATGAGCTTAGAGGATAGAAATTTTATCAGATGATGCTTTACACCCTCGGAAGGGAAACATGGGGACTAATTGTTTTTTGGAGGGGAGGTTATAACATCCATAATTTTTAGAGAGGCATGATGTCTTTTAGATTTTTTTGTAAACCTTCATTGAGTCTTTATTTTCATCTTAGACCCGGTAATTATGCATTTAGGCTGGTTCATTAATTTTTGGGATAAAAATAGAAGAAGGATGGATGTTGTCTCTATAATAAGTACATGATGTGAATTGTTCTATCCAGAACAAGTTCATGATAAAGAATTGGTTTTTATTAAGTGGTAAAAACATAATATATACATGAAATGTCAAATATACACATTGTGAATATATTGGGAATTTTTTTAAGATGGAATAACCCCTTCCTTTTTTCTAACCCCTTTTTATTCCATATAAGAGCCTTCCTATCATGAATGTTCTCAAAAACCTAAACCATGTATTCCATCTTCCTCCTAAATATAGAATCTAATCAATCTACTATTTTACACATTTTTTATCCACTAGTAATAGCCGAGATCTACTGTCTTCTTTTCTCAGTTTATTCCTCTTTCTTTTCCACTATTTTAGTGTCAGATCATATTCCCTATTTTAGGGGTTGTTGTTTATTTTTCCATTTTATTATATTCCTACATGATTAGAAGGACAAAAATAGATGTGTGGGAATATACCAACCTAAGGTAGGTATTTTAGCTATTTTCACTAAAATTGTCATTGTATTTATCATCCGTCATCGTGTTGTGCACTGGACTACTCCAGTGACACCTAATAAATGACTAATAAGTTAAATTAAGTTATTACTCATGTTTAATGTATCTTCAAAACCCAATGAATTAACATAATAGTGTGAATACCCAGGAATGGACCACTTAAAAGGGTGTTCTATCCTTAAAGGCTCATGGTCCTCATAACATGATTTAATTTCAATCGCTATGAGAGGTGTGTGTTTTCTCCTTGTAATTAATTCTAATATCTTCCTTGATGGTGAAGGATTTGTGACCTCTAAACCATTATTATTACATAAATACTAGGGTGATACAAGATTCCCAACTTAAATATTCCTTGGTAGGGATCATCATTCTTTATAATTAGAAATTGTAAATGAATCTCAATATGTTGGGAGGGATACTTGGATTATTTTAGAGGATACCTTGGACAGGAACACTAAGAGAATGACTTATGAACCTTATCCATAAAGTATAAATAATTCCATATTGGTTACCTTGGAAATTATTGATGAGAATTATTGGTATACCATTCTATAAAAAATATATTGTGCCCTATGTGATATATCATGGACAGGATTAACGGGTTATGTCTTATACATTGCTGAGGGTGATACATGTAATTCCTCTTAAGGATTTCCATAGACAAACACTTATATTGATGGGTAATTATATTCATTATAGTGTGAGACTTGATATACACCTTATGGATAAACTTTTATGAGCTTGGGATGCCTCCTCTAAAAGAACTAAGGATTCCATTTTAATGTTTAAGGATACATCCACCAAGAAAGAGAATATTATTGGTTCTAGTTCTTGTTTATACTCAACACTTCATTGTCCCAGTTATAATTTCCATATGTGTATTCCAATATATATATATATATGTGTGTGTGTTATCTTATATAATATGTGTGTATAGGTTAACCTCAGTTCATAGACATCTATCTTAAGATAGAGCAGGTAGTGTCAGTTGGCTATCTCATGAGGAACCCGAATTGACATGGTTTATTTACTAATTATTGGATTTAAACTTATCTTTACCTAAAAATTGCTCATTTTTATGCACGGAATTTATAGTTATAGACAACATCTGTGGTGGCCTACTGAGTATATATTTTACCCTATTCAAGCCACCTATGGTACTTGAACAGACTCCATGATTGCAAGAGTAGACAAAGGGAAGCTCCTAGCATCAAATGCATAATTTTTAGTACTACGATGGAGTAAAGAAGTAGAGGACTAATCCAAATCTTGTGATTCTAGTGGAGGCATATTTTTTCTGTTTTGTTTGGAATTTTTTATATTCTTGTACCTCTATATCTATTATACTTTTCTTTTTATAGTATCAAAACATGATCATCATTTTGTATGGGATATTGATTTATCTTTCACATTTTAATTTATTTGGATGATTTATTATTCCAATATTTATTTTTATTACTATTTCCTTAAAATTATTATTTACTATTGTGTTGTACTCTAATCATGATGGTCGAGTCTCCAAACCATATCATCGCATACCCTCGCTGCTAGTTTATAACCACTAGCATAGGAGGAGGAACGCTTGAGGTCATATAGCCAATTGCATCGGGGAGACTATTAGTGTCTTCTAGGAAAATATGATACATATTATTTAATTATTTATAGTAATCCATTAAATTTATAGTTATAAAATTAATTAAAGCATTCATGAAAATTGTAAGTCATATATATAAATGAATACTATTTTCATTTTATCAATGGATGAAATGATGTAAAGATAAATAATATATTAACCTTCCAGAATAATTTTTTGTCATATATATCACACATGTTTATTAAACCTATCCTTATTACCTTCCATGTAAATCATGAACAAATCACATCACTCCACGAGGCGGTAGTCTGTTGTACATTCGTGCAACGTTATCGTATTCCCATAAAATAGAAAGTATGAAGGTATATGTGATATAAAAATTACAAAAGTATACTTATGTCTTAAATATCATATAAATATGTAAAATTCATCATTATATCCATCCAATATTTGTGGTTATGGAAAATTAATTGCATATGTTTGGGAGGTGGTAGTTCACCGTACAAACGAACAACGATTTCAATTCCTAATTGATGGAAGAGGAGATTTGTGTAAGTCATGAAATTAACATAATAAAATATCATTATATGGGAGATAATTATGTTATTATATCACAATGGTTTACGATTATTTTAAGGAGGTTTAAGAAGAAATAAAAAACACCAGTTTTTGAATTTTACTTCTTCTTTGGAGAACCTCTTTAGGTTTATACATAAAGACTTCATAAAAGGGATTACTAATCAAAATAAGGACTGTAGAAAGATGTTAGGGAAGTAAAGAAGATATTGGGGTATGTATTAGTAGAAAAAATGGGTTTTAAGTGATAATAGCAGAGTATAGTAGGTTTAATTTTATATGTTGGGGAAGGAATCGACTTGGAAATTACTTGTAAATTTTAAAAAATAATCAAAAAAGATAAAATCATTCACATGAAAAAATATTCAAAATGAAACTATATTAAAGCCTTTGTAAGTATATTATTTAAATAGTTCCAACAAAATCGATTTATAAATGTTTTTATGCTAATCCTACACTTATCCTTTTAGTTTAAACCCTAATAAACGCATTTTAACCCTAACTGTGGTAATTAATTTTTAGAGTTTTTACTATTCATTGTGAGAAAAAATTAAGTTAAACATACTTTAAAATTTAAATTATGAAAAATAAAAATATATAATCCATTTTTTCAAATTAAATTCATATAAGTGGAAAATTTTAATTTAAAATTAAACACACAAATGAGATGGAAAAACAATTTTCCAATGAGAAATGTTTCATTAGGAGAGAAAATTTTAATATTAAAATACAAAATGAAATTGATTCCAATGAACTAAATTGGATTAATAAATATATAATTTTACTAATTTTTCTTTTAAAACCATATCAAAATAAAATTTAACATGTAATACTTTTAAATGTAATGGATTATTTTAATAAAAAATAGTATTTTTTTCTATTTATAAAAAAATTAATATTTTCATAAAATTATCCAAAATTTATTCAAAGATAATTTGGACATGAACATTGAAGAAATAATGTTTATTTTTTCAAATAATGTTTTTTAAAGTTTCAAAAATTAATTTTAATTTTTTTTCAAAGAAATAAATGCAATTCATTTTTTTGAGAAAAAGGTATTTTCAAAGAATATAATTTCTTTACTAAAAATTAAGTACTTATTTGTAAATATATTTAAATTATCTAAAACATTTTCAATTAATTTTAAAAATGTGTTTATTCCTTTTAACACCACGAAATTTAACATTTGTGTAGTAAATATCATTTTCAAATAATAATATTAAAAGTATATCACGGTTCGTTAAAACTTTGTGTTTCATATATAAAAGATATCAAAGAAATAAAAATTATTAGAAATTAAATATTTCATAAAAACATGGTTTAATACATTATAAACCCTTAAAATGAATTTCACCCTAGAAATTCCATCACATTGATAAAATTAACTAAGGATACTTCAGCCTGAATAAATCATTAAGTTCCCACATAGCTTCCTCAAGATGCTAGTTTCACCAAAAAACTATTAATAAGGAGTGGTATTGTTTCATAGCACTTCTTTGTAAAATATTTATCCCCAATGGTTTTTTATTGTATGAAATATCATGGTCTAGTGGTATGACCAATGAGTTTATTACATGTGAAGGATCAGGTATGTCCTTTCTTAAGAGAGATTCATGGAACACATCATGTACATGGGATATGTTTAGTGGGAGAGCCAATTGATAAGCTACCATCACGATAAAATAAATACATTAAAATGAACCAATATATCTAGGGATCCGATTTCCATTATATTTTAAACATAGTGTCATCTTTTGTTATTCTTTGATCAATTTATACTTTGTCTCTTACTCCATGAAATGAATATTCTTGATGATTTTTTAATTCATGGAGTACTAAAATTATCATAAGATTCTTAATTTATTCCATAATCCAAAAATATTTACCAAAAATTGTTAGAAAATAATATCAAATAACATTAAATGTTAAATATAATCCATTCCATTAATAGTTAACCATAAGGATCCTCTAATCCTGAACAAAATTGAAATCCAAAAATTTAAAAATAAGGTCACTAAACATCCATAATCAACCTATAATTTATCCCCCAAACAAAATTTTGTAGCTCTTAATGTTGCATACAAAATATTGGAATACATTGATTATATATTCTCCTAATGCATGGTAATATCATAAATTACCATAAAACCATAATGAAAATAGACAGGACTTTAAAATTTAACTCTTTCCTCATTCCTTAAATAAAATAACTTACTATTGAATATATTATATAATTCAAAAAATGTTGTAATCCCCATTAAACAAAAAATAAAACACTTTTTCATCAAATCATTAAAAAGTTACAAGGTAATATTTGCTATCCAATTAACATTATCCATATAAATAGCCTCTTTATCCAAACTAAACACCATATTCTCAGAATCCAAAACATATTATGGGTTCTCTTCACTAATTGTGTGTTTTCCAAAAAATATCACATTTCCATTAAATTAGTTTTCTCGGTCATTTGTACTATTTATCACATTCTTGCCCATCCTTAATGAAAAATGTATACATAAAATTCATTTTATATTTCATAATTATTGAATTCCAATACCTAAGCACTACAATAAAGGAAATTCATTCTTAAACCATTAACTACATTTCTACATATGATTACTTAATTACTTATTTCATTAACATGTCATTTTAGACTCTTCATCATAAAAAAAATTAAGTGTTCTTCATTTATAATCCACTTATTATTCAATCCCCTTAGGACATATATTTATATGATTCCCACACATTACATATTTTTAACATTCAACCACTGATGATGTATTGGGAAAACCATTATTCGCATCCTTTTAATTAACTGAACTTGTACTTTTTTTCTAAAATCACATAGTCTATGACCTTCATATCCACATATAAAACATATTCTCGTTCCTTTGAGACATTACCTAGAGTGAATATCCCCAAATTCTTGAAATATAGAAAACTGAATCTTCTTTCATATATGGTATATACCACCTAATCACTCAATTAACACTATCCTTATCTTATTTGGTGATTCCAATAGTTTTTATGGTAAATTTTTTTCAATAATATGTTCTAATAACTGATTATTAATAACAAAAATATCCATCACTCTTTTCATCATACCATTTGGTTTCTCATAAACTAATTTTCTATCACATTCAACATTAAAACAGTTCTTTATTATTCCCTCCATAAAATAAAACTAAAATTCATAGTGTGAGAAATAATATTCATAGAGGAAAACCCCATAATCATGAAATATCATTTATAGTATGTCTAAATAATGAAACCTTATTTTCAATATATTAAACATTAGGATTAACAATGGTCATTCATAGTCATCATTTATTTAAATCCTTTATGATGGTTTCTGAAGAATTTGCGAATTTCCAAAAAATATCCCCTAATTGTATCAAAGAATGTGTGCAATAAAGATAGTTTTCATATAACATATAATGATCAAGCCTTGAAAAATTCACCATTTTCAAAGTTATTACATATAACATAAATGATTTCATTTTGAGTTATTCTTTGTTTATTTTTGTCCTTGTATTTATCGCTCAGTTTTCCCAATTGTTTTTAGAGAAAAATTGAGTTTTTTTAATCGACAATAGGTGGCGTATGATTAGAAAATGGTTAGGGGAAACCATGCATGATCCTAGAAGGAACTATTCACCCTAGATAGTGGCACTATCTAGGCTATATGGACAGCTACATGACTGTGCTCCCTTCTTAGGAAAACCGTGTTGTAATTTTCCTATTAGAAAAAGGAGACCACATGGTCACCACACAATTTGGAAAACCATGTGGGGTAACCATGAAATCTATGTAGGCCATTAAAAATTTGGAATTTATCAATTTCCCACATTGTATTGAACCCCAAATACACCCTTAATCACCTCGTTCAAGCTTTGAAGCTCTAGGCACCTCTCATTATCCCTCTTGTCTCCCTTAGACCTACTTCCTTTGGTGAATTTTGTGTGGGATATACAATGAATCATCAAGTAAGCCTTTATTCTCTTGATTTAATTTTTATTTATGGTTCTCCTTTCCCCACTCATTGAGTTCCCTTTTCTCCATTGGGTTGGTTTTTCTAAAATAGATTGGATCGTGAATTATGTGTTTAATCGTTGTGTTTATGGTTTGACTATTCTTTTATAGGGTACCCTTTTGGTGTGGTTTTGGTTTTCCACCAGATTCTAGAAGATTCCACGCTCGAGGAAGGTGGTTCTATGATTTATAATTATTATATGATTTTGGTATTCTTGTTTTTATTTTTTTATGTGTTCTATAGATTGTGTGAAATGTGTTTTAAGATGTTTTTGAGCTGATTATGTGATAAAAGATGGATTTCTTAAATAAATTGGTTTTTTTAATGTGTTCTTCCTTGATGTTCTCTTAAATGTGTTCTATAAGTTGTGTAATTAGTGAAAGTCATGTTTCCAAATGGAATTTCTAAGTGTGTGGATTTAAAAGAGGGTTTTCTTTAGAAAAATAATGGTTTAATTGAATGTTTTTATTATTGTATGCATGTACATGTGATGGAAGTAGTTTATGTTACATGAGAAATGAAATTGATCAGAAAGGGAATCCTAGGTTTATATATGGGTGAATTCTAACTAGTACGCTTATTGGATCACTAGGGATAAGGATTTGTTCATTCCCATAATAATGATGATAATAAACTAACAAAACAATGATAGTGATTGTATTCCACTAGATATTTTAATATATTCTTCTCTAGTGGATTGTGCATAATGATGTTGTGAGTTATGGTTGTTATATCATGTTTCACTGAGATATGAGGTTCTAGGGTCCCACAAATTCTATAACCATTAGGTATTACTCATGGTTCTCACTTATGAGGTGGTGTTTACTATCGGCATATGGTGGACCTTACATCAATTTTTTTTATTTCAAAGAAAGATTATTTTGAAAAAAAATTCCTTAAAAATATTAAATTAAAAAAATTCAATCTTATTTTCCTAAAAACTTGCATGATGGTTTGACTTCTAATGTTGTCACTTGAAATATAATTTGGGTGGTATCCTATTAGGCTCTAGATCACACCCTATATAAATACCTATATATGTAGACTTTTTATCTTCGGCCAAATTAAAAAAATATATATTTTGTAGTGGTTATGGTGGATATGGTTTCTAGGGTTCCTTTATTGGAGGTGTTTGTGGAGGGGTCTTGAGGGCGATGGACCTCTCGTTGTATGGAGATTCTTGGGCATGGTCTAGTTGGTTCTCCTCCTATTTTGGTACTCTTTGATATTTTTTGTTAATGTTTTAAAATGATTAAAATAAATTACTATATCTCATTGTTTATGATTATTTATTTTTTATTAGATTTTATTCTTGGGGGTTTTTTATATTTTCCTATCACTAGTGAAATCATTCCCAAAAGTGTATTTTTGATACCTAGGCACTAGTTTCTAGCTCATGGGGTTGGGAATTCCCTTAAAACCATGAAATGGGTTGGGTAGGGTGTTGGGTTGGATGAGATCCAGACTTAGTTTGTGACATTACCCCTAGGTAAAACTATTCCATTGTCACATCCACTAGAAGTATCTGGACATGGATTTAATTTCATCAAAACCACTTTCTCTATCTTCCACCAAAATTTAAGGATATTTTACTGTAAAAATAATTGTCCTTGGAATTACCCTTAGATATATATATAGAAATATCCCTATTAAATATTCTTTAGAATATACCTAGGTATCTCATTAAAATTTTCTCATCCTAGTTTTTAAATTTCATCTAAACCTTTCAATAATACCAACTCTAACAACCCTTGATTTTCATACATTAATATCACATGTTTTTAGATGAATATTCAAAAAAATTCACAAAGACACTGCTAAGAACCATAATTCGTTAGTTTATTTAGATCCTAGATAAAAAAATATTCTTTTTTAATAAAATATATTCAACATATCCCATAAATATCTTCCCATTTGTACTCTTCTTAAACAAACCCTCCAAAAACATTCCTTCATAACCTGGGGAAAGGAAACATAAAAAGGGAATGTTCTGATTCTCAATAAGGTTAAAAAAGGGATATATCATTCTATGATCTTTCGAAATCATAAGATAAGTATAAGGGTATGATATCAGGATCATAACTTAAAAATATTAAACCCCTCCTTTCATAAATCATAACCATGAGTCCTGGAATAAAGAATTATAATTCCAAATGACTTTATTCATAAGAGTGTAAAATAATCATAATTAATGAACTATAATCTCATGTTATAGAAGTGTGGAACAAAAAATAGGTATATAAACCATTTAATTTGTCCCTGTTAACTACCAATACAATCAAAGATAGGGTATCAGGCCTCATCACATGTTTCCCATTGTGTATCAATCCCATCAACATGTTTTCTAATGTGGATCAATCCCATAGACATATTTACCATTGTGGATCAACACCATAGACTTCTTTACCATGGTTATATCATGATATATATAGATTTATACAATGAATTGGAGAGATATATAGGTCCCTCTAATCCATGATTACAAAGTGACCACCATCATTTATTATAATGTAACCACCATCCATGTTTAAAACATAACAAATATCCTTGGTTATAATATAACCATCATCACATAATAAAAACAATTCATAATTATTCCAAAATATAATAAAACAATAATCATTTCATAACCCATCAAAATAAATGGATTTCATAAACAATTCATCATTCCATAACCCATAGAAAAGGAATCAATTTCATTAAATTTTCATTAAGGTAACCTTTCATAACAATAGTAAAAGTTTTGGGTTTCATAAAACTTTTGTCATCATATACATAAAACCTTCAGGGAAAGAAAAATATGGTACCATTGGATCATATCCATTGTAAATATTTTGTAACATCAAAGGGTTTCATCAAATAAAGAAAAATTATTTTTAATGAAAAATCACTTGGAACATTGCTGGAAGAAAATAACCATTCTATAAAAATCACCTTTATAAAGATAGAAATTCCTATAATATTGTGCAAATAATTTTAATTGAAAATTATATTGAAAATTTATAATTTAATATTAAAATAAATTAATGTTCATGATGTAAGGAATGTTTGTTCATGTTTCACATGTCAATATATTGATTCCTTTCACATTTTCAGTAAATGCCAAATGGGCCTTGTTAGGAAAATGAAATGAAGAATGATTTTAACAAACATTGTAAAAAATTAAAAAATATACAATAATGTTTTCAATAATTAATATTTATAATTTTAAAACATTTTTTAAAATAGTTTTAGGAAACATCGATATGGAAGAAAAATGTTTTCTACTGAAGAGAGAAATAAAGACGATTTTTGTTAAAAACATTTTATTGGTCTCTTTTATCCTTTTAGAGAGGGAAAATATGTATCCTATATAAATATCAATAGGATAAAAAAATAAATATGTTTATTTATAGGTATATTGTAATATTTCATCATCATAAACTTAATCATAAACAATCCTGATAAATAATGAAATTGTAATATAAAACCATTTCAACTTTGGTATCTTTTCAATTTAAATCCCCATTAAAGAATAAAATCAAATAAAAAATTAAATTTCATTAAAATAAGGATATTCATGAAATAAAATTTCAAATAGGTAGTATATGAACCTCATAAAATTTGATAGGCGCATAACATACCTTATATCCCGAAGAAGGTAATTTGAGACAAAAATACCTTACCTTAAGTCTCAAATTCCATCAAACACATTTGAAACTATTGTATAATAAATATAGGTTAATTAAAAATATATTAAAGAACCAAAATTATATTTATAATTCTATATATTATTTACTTTGGACCTTTTATTACCCATTTGTTTACAATTCCTTGTTAAAATCATGTTTCGATTAATAACTTCTTCATTTTTCATGAATGTTTCGGTTTTGTCTCTTCATTACTTTCATTTTTATCATGTTTATATAAAATTTATAATTCTAAACAAGATAAAAGTATAATAAATATTATTAATATAATTATTTATATTAATACATTAAATTTAGTGATTTAAAATGAACTACACTGTTCCTGGAAATAGTAGGTCGTATGTAAAGATAAATGTTGCTTGCATTTTCTCAGAAGATGAAATAAGAGATAGGTAAATAATATATAATATTTTCATAATAATAAGTATGTGATATATATCACATAGTTTCATTAAAAATATCTTATTACCTTCCATGTAAAGTGTGGAGAAATCTCATCACTTTACGAGGTGGTAGTTTATTGTACGCATGAGTGACATTCTCATATTCCCATGGAATAGAAGGAAAGAAGTTATATTTATTATTATAATTACAAAATTATACATATTTCATAAATATCATATAAATATTTTAACTACATTATTATATCCTTTCATTATTTTCTATTATGGGAAACGAATTACATGGGTTTGCAAGGTGGTGGTCCTCCATACACACGATCGACAGTTTTATTCCCGACTAGATGGAATAAGATATGGATTTCATTCATGAAATGATAAAAATATAATCTCATTATATGATATATAGTGATATTATTATATTATAATTTTTTAAAAGTATTTTAAGGAGGTGTAATATGAAATAAAATAAAAAAACAAGTTTAATAATTTTACCTCTTCCTCAGATTACCTATTTAGGTTTATACCTAAATCCATCTTAGGAGGCATTACAAATAAAAATAAGGCCTATATAATGAGGTTATGGAATTAAGTATTATATTTTTTATGGGATTAACAAAATTATTGTTTTTTGAAGTGTGAATAGGAGAGGAGATGATGTGACCCTTTATAAACGGGGAAGGTAACACACTTGGAAAGTACTTGGAAATTTCCAAAAAGAATCCAAAATGATAAATTAAATGAAATGTAAAAATATTAAAAATGATCCTAAATTAAAACTTTGTAAGAATAACA
The DNA here is from genome assembly GCA_963277665.1 of Viscum album. NCBI lineage: Eukaryota > Viridiplantae > Streptophyta > Magnoliopsida > Santalales > Viscaceae > Viscum > Viscum album. The sequence continues at coordinate 466,926,893 of OY728160.1, read as the reverse complement.
TTTAAATTCTAGAAATTCTATAGGATTTAAAAATGTATAAAATGTAATAATACCTTTTTTATTTTATTTTTACCCCCGATAAACCGATTTTAACCCAAACTATTGTAATTAATTTTTAGGGTTTTACTATTCAGTTTGAAAAAAAATTAGATGAATTTCTTATATAACATAAATTATGATGATTTAAAATATGGTATACATTTTTTATAATTATATTCACTGAATTGGAGAATATAAATTTAAAATTAAACTCAAAATGTGTTGAAGAAGTGGTTTTCCAATGAAAAAAATGTTCTTATGTAGATAATGTTTTAATATCCAAATTCATTATGAAATTGATTAAGTTAAAATAGAATTTATTAATAAATATATAATGGAAATAATTTTACTTTTAAACTAATATAAAAATAAATTATATCTTAGAAATTCTTTAAACAAAATGGATGCTCTTAATAAAAATTTGTATTTCTTACTATTCATCAAAATGTTAATATTTCCATAAAATTATGAATAATTAAATCAAAGAAAAATTTTAAATGTAAATTTAAAAAGGTAAGTTTATTTTTCCATATAACCTTTCTAGTTATGACCAAAATTTATTTTATTATTTGTTTAAAGAAATTATTAGATATAATTTTTTTGAAAAAAAAATATTTTTGGAGCTCTTTAGGACTTTACTAAAACAATTATGTAGATATTTATCAATATATTAAAATAATATAATATCTTTATAAATGTGGTTATTCCTATTAAAACCCCAAATTTAATGGCTAGGTTATAACAATCATGTTTAAATAATAATATCAATAGTATATCGTGGTTCATTAAAACTCGGTATTTTATGTAATGAAAGGTGTCGAAGAAATTAAATTTTTATAAAACAATATTTCATAAAAACCTAGGGTTTTACATTGTAAAATTTAATTTTGACTCTAGTTATACTGTATAATTTATCATCTCTGAAATTAAACTATATGAAACATTATTATGTTTTGTGTATGTGGATTTAAAATAATGTAACTTATGAGGTATAAAAACAATCTTATTGAAATCTAGCACACTGACTAAACATACAAAATTATTTGAAAAAAATTATTTGATAAATATAATAAAAAAAACTCATTTACATGACACAAAATTTAATTTTTAAAGTTATTACATTTATACTTTAAAAAAATTAGCGGAATAATTTTAATAAATTATTATATTATTAGTTACATTACAATGAAGTATTATTAAGAATTTTATTATTATTAAATTTTATTAATTACATTATTAATAAATATGAAACAAATTATTGAATAATTTTAATGATATATATGTATCATGATGTAAATGATATAATTATTAATTTAACTACTAATTTAGTTAAGAATATACTTTAAAATAAATATTAATTAAATTAGTGACATAGAAAAAATAATTTCTAATAATAATGATATTAGTAACAATTTATAATAAAATTAATAAAAAATAATAATAATAATAATAGTACTGTTTATTTGTTTATATATTTATATAAAAAACGAAAAATAAAAAATAAAATTTTAATATAATAACATATATATAAATAATTCATTAAATATATATTTTTTTATTTTTCAAAAATAATTTTTAACCTTAATGTCTTTGCCCAAAGATTATGTTAATGGTTTTACGAGCCCAGACATTTTTGGCCTACATGAAAAAAAACCAAATACTAAAATCCCTTCTCACCTGGGATGCATATTTTTCAAAAAACAATTGACCCATTATTACATTCAAAGATGGACTAAAAACGTCATTGGTGGGTGATGATGTCTGAAGTCTACACATAGAAATTGGAAAGTGGAAGGAAATAATGGGTTAATCCACAGAGACTGCCTCCAATAACACATCTCATACTTTTCTTCACATGGGATCAATCCTCTTCAGATATAACTTATTAATATAACTCTCCAACCATATTCTCGCATCATTCCAAACTAAAATATTTACATGGTTTCATCAATGTATTCCATCATACCCATTCTTTCATTCCACCTTACGTAAATTTATATTTTTTTTACTAATTCACAAACACACACACACATATATATATTATTAACATTTTTATAGGTATATATATTCATACATCTTTACAAGTTAAATACAATTGATCATAAATGTCTATTTACATGTGGTTTATAAAATTCTAATGACATTTTATATGTAACAATGATTAAATAATTATTTATATAATTAAATTTTTATAAGTATATATACGCAAATGTGTGTATATATATTTATTTATTTCTAAATAACAATATAATATTCAAAATGGTAAAATTTAAAAGAAGTTCAAATTCTATAAAATATTAAAAAATGAGGGTATCAAACTGAAAACTCACTTTTGAAGACCTTCCAAGCCTTTTTGACCCTAAAAAAATACGGAATGGGTTGAAGCACATACCATTCATCATATATATCTTCGTAATTATCGACTTAACAACTCTTTGTGCTTAAAAGGACAACTGAATCAGTTTTACTCAATACTAATTAAGATATTTTAAATCAATATTAATTTTTACTTATATATATAATCTATTTTTAACTATATATATTATGTTATATATTAGGTGAAAATATATATTTAGTATTATATAAATCATATTTATAAAATATATTACATTAAATTTTGTCTTTTTTTACTTTAGAGGCGGTTTTAACAGACTCTAAATGGTTTCATGGAAGTTTGGAATAACTGCTACAAAATTGGGTGTCATTGAATATATTACATAAGTTTTTCATTAAATTGGTGATTATGATTGTTTTAATCACCATTATTTTATTTACAGTGGGCAAAAATACCCATCAATTACTAAGGGTGGTTAAAGCCTCCAAGAAATGTGAATGGCTAGAAAAAAACATTCCATGGCAGTTCAACCCATTAAAACCAAAAAATATAAAAACTATATAAAAATATTAGATAGATAATAAAATATAACACAAATAATAATTATCATACACCAAAAATAAACATTACATTTTATACAACATAGTATTACATTATAATGTTTAAAATATCATGTTTCACATAATTAAAAAAAAGGAATTAGTTCTGTCAAATAAACTCCATAATGTTTCATGATCCTAACTCTCTATATGGCATGCTTCTACTCATCAAATCTATCTCCACTTTCTGCCTCTAGTGCCTAAATTTAATGCAGTTAACCATACATTAGTAATGATGATACCCAATTACTAATAAATGAAGTGAATTTAAAATTATCTATGATTTGATCTAAATTTAGATTCACTAATGTAAAAATAATTATTTATAGATAGCTTCTATCATACCTAGAAAATATAATGATTCATTGTATGATACATGATACTCAATGCTAAATTCAACTCATCACAAGGCTCTAATAGTTGTCTCGTGAATTATCTTGTCTCATAGTAAATATTTAAACACTAAAAAATAATTCAAATATAACTATGAACATACTTACCATGATATCCTATTAAAAATAAAAACATTGAAATTACTTCACCTCATTTTGAAATCCCATCTTACACCCAAAATGGGTGACTTTCATTATCCCATAGGGAACTTATATCATATTAAGAAAGAAAATAATGAGCTATATTTACATACATTAATATATTTTATGAAATCAACATTTCTAATTTTCATTTTAATCCCATAATTTATTATGTAATGCTTAATAATAATGTTTTTATGAATATATTAAAATATTTTAAAAAATAGAAACTATTGAAATAAATAATTTTGGAGTAAATTTATGAAAATTAATGATTTTTAACCCCTTATGAGTGTTCCTATTTCTCTGAGAATAATTTCAAACATACTATGAAACATAATATCCTATGCACTCTATAATGTTGATACCTGATCATTTTGTGTTTTAATTAGTGATTCTTGATATTAAATATTATTTCCCAGTCCATCACTTTACTTTTTTAAAATAGGGTCACCATAACTTGTAACCCCAACACATACTGACATAATTAATGAAGATTCATGTGACATACTGAATACTTGTGGTAGAGATGGTCCAAAAACTACCCATTTCCGACAATTATATTGTACTTTTCGAAGAACTCCATCCCTTACGTCCTCAAGGTTACTGCAGCTGACTAGAGAGGGATGAAATCCCATACTTATTTTAGTTTACATTATAAATTAAATAATATTAAAATATAATTTAATTTAGTAAAACCAGCTAATAAAAAAATTATTTACCCTGATGTTTTCATTGGGTCATTGACATAACTGCCATTTTTTGGATACCAAAGCACTACTAAGTTCTTCTAATAGAATTACCTACCTCCTTGAATGTTTCAAAATAAAATATAACTAAAATTTTCAAAAACTAAATTACAAAAATTTTTATAAATATATATATATTTATAAATTAAATTTCACATTTCCTTGTCATTCCTTAGAGAAACTTATCTACCCCAAATTGTGGGGAATTAGTGACTTCTCTTGATTGGAAGAATTTCTTAGACAAATCACTTGAAAAAGAAAATTATCTCAATAAAATATGAAACATTATTAAACCATTCATATTAATCTACAAATATTTAATAAAAAACATTATGTGATTCAACATGATTACGGTAAATTAATTATTTCCATTGGTCTATAGGCACACAATCAGTGACCTTCTCATAAATTTGGGACATTGATAAACATGTTTCATTGAATTTAATCCATATTCTCCACTTGAAATCATTGAATTTTTCATGAAAGTTTTAATATCCATGAACTTGAAATTTAATTTGGCTCATAAAAATGAAACATCACTAAAATTAAATACATGATACATATACTATTATTAATAAAATAAGTAACAATGTTTAATATAATAAAAAATTAATACATAATGATCATGTTACCTTTATTTGAGAAAAAAAAGCTCATTTTCCACGATAGTGGAATGTGAATCCAATATAAATAATTAATAGGGATGGATTATGCGTCACCATCAAAATGATCTAGTAGCTACTCAAAACTTTCATCTAAATCCTAGGTTTTTACCCAATATTTATCCAAAATAATAAATAACATTATGTTGATGAAATTAAAAAAACTGATCGAAATTTTTCCCCTTATATTATTATTTTTATATTTTTAATAAATAAATTAAGAAACTAGTGTAAATATTTTTAAGAAATTGATTTTTTTATATTGAATTACATACGGATGACTATGATCCACCAATAACCTCATGATGATAACTAACTTTCAGCCAAATCACTAGACAGATCCCTTATAGGTGTTCTTTATATTGACTTGACATCATCAGTATAATTTATACCTAAGATGAATTCATATTGGTATAATATAAAATGCTATCAAACAAATTTCAATGTATGTGATGATGTAGAGCATGTTTCATTGAGATAGAATGATAATCCCATGATGTAGAGTATGAATTATCACTAATCCTCTTTTGAAATATCCAAACTATAATAAATATAAAAAATAAAACTACCAAATTTAATATTTACATTAAAAAATTGTAAATAAAAAAACAATAATTTAATTTATTTATATATAAAAACAACGTACATATTCTATTCCCAATAGGCCATGTTGTTATCAGATCCCACTGTTAACATTACTTATACTTCTTCCATTTGTTATTTTTATTCACTACTCTTCCTTGAAGGTTTCTAATGCAAAAAAAGTTCATTTTGTGTGAATAAATTTATGGTTATTATATTATTTGATAGATCATTCACCAATTTTGAAATATTTAAATTTCAATCCTAAGGAAAATTTTCCATCAAATATTGACATAGAAACCCCAGAAACTAGAGAGTAAATTTATAAAATAAAATTTATAATTAATTTTAATTAGATTGGAAGAAAGAATACCATGTGTTGGGATCTTTATTTGATGTTATTTTTGATCATTTAAAACCCCTTTTCGTATTACCATCATTGTGTAGGGAGGACCTAAAGAGATCCCCTAAAGTAGAAATATACACATATTCCATTGAATTTTAAACAACGCTAATGGAATGTAGGGTGATATAATGGTGGGATGATAATCATTTGTTATACATCTGCATCACATCAATTTCATTCAGGTCTAATGGATTCTATCATTCTTGAGAGGATGAGAGGAGGAGGAATCAAGATAGAAATATTTTATGCACAAGGATTCTCAATTCTTGATTACACCCACAGAATAAATATAAATATATTTGTAGAGTTATTGTTTAGGTAAAAAAAATTATTTAATTTCACAATTATCTCTAAATAATAAAATAAAAAATTCACTCTATTATTTTCAATGGGTTTAACTGTAAAAAAGTACTCCACCTTCATCATTTATATCATACATGTCTCTTGGTTTCATGTGGATAAAAACACTCTACCCATTATCCACTATACTATTAATATAATATAGCATTTTTTTCTTCAGAAACCAATAATATATAGATCATTTTCTTCCATATCACTAATATAGATTATCCAAGATAAATTAACATTAGTTAGTTATAATGAATATTTCTTAATACCCTAATTAATATTAACTTAGTTACATTAAAATAAAATAGCTTTAAATTCCTCATCTTAATTTAACTCATTAATATGAACCAAATTTCCAGAGTAACCCTAATATGTAAATGTGAATATACCATTTTTTGTTAGCAATCCTTCCCCTTGATCAATTGTAGAAAACATAAAACCACCAATATTGTAAGCATAAAATCCACTAGAATTATTTAATTGAACTCAATATAAGTACTTCAAATATTTGTATACTTCATCTTGATTTCAAAAATTATTTACCAAAAATAGTTTATATAAAAAAATTTAACATAATTTTGATAATTTTCGATATATTAAAATTACATATTAGATTAATAACTTAAACGATGTGAAAACCATTCAATAATTTATTTGGTAATATATTTTTTTCCTTCTATGTCACTGTAAGTTCATATCCTAAGGCTTCATTTTGATGGTGCCCATTATTCTTCAAATTATGGATCAATAATATCAAATTTGAATAGCACTTATCTGTATGATTGTCTTAACTGTAAATATATCAATGAAAATAAAGATATTTGTCCAACTACTCAACAAAAAGTTGGAAACATAGATGAATCATTATTGACCTAAAAATGACTTGGATTATTATCAACATCTCCCTTTTATTTTAATATCATCTCTATAAAATCCAAATATCTTCAATAGAAGGTCATCAAGGTACCATTATGCAATAGAAACTCTTTGATATACAATATTTTTTACATAATACTACAAATGAATAAGATACCTAATGATAAAATCTATGAAATTAATAAAAAAATATTTCTAGGTATTTAACAGGAAAATTAGAATTCTTAAATTAAAATAATACTATAATAAAATACCTTTCTATGTGATAAAACCAGTAATAATTTTTAACCCCTCCAATTTTATCTTCTTCTATAAAATGTTCCACTAAAGGAATCATTACATTGAAAAATGTTGAGGGAATATCATATTAAAATGATATAGTGTTTATAAATTTCATTCTTGAAGTCTATTAAATTCATTTGAGTTTAATATATTCTAAAAAATATTCATGAAGAATGTGAAAAAGTTTATTAAAACATTGGGTACTTCTTTAGGTAAAAAATAATGCATTTACACAAGTAGAAACTTCTCTATAAATACATGAGTGACCTGAATATTCAATCCATATATCTTATAATAATTAAAATCAACACATCTTGAAATATTACTTGAATATCCACCATACAATTTCACATTTTTTTAATACTGAAAAGAAAGAATATTTTGGATGATATTTCATTGTGAAAATAGTCATTAGATACTTCCCATTCTCATTTTATAATATATTAGGTTTGATATTGTTTTCCACAAAGTAATTATGATAATTTAAATGATCTACTGATTTTCCATGAACATTAAGAAATATAAAAAGAATATTTCCACACAAATTATTTTTAATCCACAAAAATATCATCATTATGATATAAAAATTAAATTCCTAACATGGGACTTTAATGATAAACACTTTTTATTCTATTATTTCACTCCTATTATATCTCAAATAAATTTAAAAATTTTCCCACTTTTATTTAGTTGAAAATATTTTCCCAACTCTATATAAACTTTAGATTAAAGTTATAATATCTAAGATTCCAATATTAATTTTAGAAGAAGTTGAAAATCAATTTTTTCCAGTAAAACATGACTTATTAAACCAAAATAAATGAGACCAATCAAGGAAGTTATGATGAAACTTGAAACCCCTTTTTCTGATATTAGGTAGTCGTTGAGGCTCAAAATCAATATTGTAAACTAGACAAGACACTCCAATGTGTATGTTACAATAATAAAAATTTACTTGTCGAGGGAAGTTACCAATGATCCATATAAGGGAAACATACATTTTTTAATATTTTCATTAAAAATAACTAATATGTTTATGCACCATCATTTCGTTACTCACAGAGTTATTGAATAAGAGGCTAAAGGAAGATTTAAATTTCATGTCCATGAATTAATGTATTAGAATAATATTCTATATGATGAATGAAGTATTTTTCATTCCCATTCATAGAGGTAGATTATAAGGGATCAAAACATCCAACCATATGTTTTAATTTATATTTAATTTTTCAAAAGGATTGAATCTATCATATGGTAATCCCAAGAACACGTTTCTAGAATCAAAATAGAAATATAGATTCAATTAATTGAAGGTATTCTATGATTTTGAGTCTACTAGATATCACATGAAGTTATCCCAATTATTTTGTAAATTATTCCAGTTAATATGTTTAAAAGTGTTATATGACATGAAAAATATTTTCAATCATAGTTTTAATGGAATTTAACGTAAAAACTTTGCAACAATTTTATTATTTTTCTTTCTTTGTGTTGTTACACATATTCAAACTGATGTCATCATTTGTTGATTTTCATCTAGAATCACATTATCCAATTCAATTTCATCAATTATAATCATTCTTCCAATAACGTATGGAATCATAGGGGAATTTTTTTATCTTCTTATGATTGAGTAAAATATTAATAATAACATCCTTCAAATCATAAAATTAAGTATCGATATTATCTTCAATAAATACATCATCAAAAAATTCTGATATCATGGAAGTTACTTTATTTCTAATTCCTTATAATCACTTGATTTGGTAAAACTTATGTAGGAATAAAATTTTGAATATTTGAAAGATATTTCATACAATTCTTGATTCTAATTTATAACTAATTTACAAAATATATTTGTTTACTTTGTTAATATATCCCTTGTATCACTCTCCTCAACGTCAATTATTAATATTTTATCATCTTGATTAGGTTCCCCTAGATTCATGAAGGCATCATTAATATCTACAAAATCAATAAGAGGATCATCAGATGTGTTAAATTGGTGATTTTATCTCCATATTATTCCAAAATAATCATTTTTGAATTTTTGAATTTCATAATCCACTATTAGGGTATCAACTTGTTTATTCTGATTTGAGACATAAAAACAAATCTATAATGTTCGATCCTCCATGCGAAATCCAACACACATAATTAGGAGGAAATTATTTCAATAGAATGTTATCATATATTTAATCTCTCTTCAACAATAATATCAATTTTTATTTTACGAATGAACATTTTATTCTTTTATCCATGGATCCCTTTATAATTTCAAATTCCATAAATATTGTTAAAACTTGTAACATATTGAGATTTGTTTCTTAGTGAGTAATGAAACTTTTATCGATATTTTATTAATTTCTTATGATTTAAAATATAAAATATTATTATATTATTATGTATCCAAAAAAATACATTTAAGTGGAAGAAATTTTTTTAAAACTATTGAAAATAAGTTATGAAAATAATATACATATAATTGTATGTCAGTATGTAAAAATTGGTTAAATCAATCTGTCCATGCCATATTTTCATAGAATAATTTTTATAAAATCTTTGTTTGAATAAAACCATGTGTCAAATTTTATTTTTACATGAATTATATATATATTAGAGATGTCATATCGACATAATCAGTTTAGAAATTGAATTATTTCTAGTGAGGTGAATTAAAAAAATAGAATACTCAATGAAACATAAACCATAATGACTAAACTAGTATAGTTTGAAATCTGAAAATGGAATTATCTAAATTAAAATCCAAATAAATAATATCGTTAGTTTTATAAAATCTTTTCTAAATACAAAATAAGGCATGAAATTTTGGAATTATAAACTAGAAGTGTTTTTATCACTATATTACACTCCTTTGGTTTTCTAAGAATTCCTATAATATTTATTATCAATATACTATATTAATTGAAAATAATGAGCTTGAAATAACCACACAACACACCTATAGACACTAATAAATAAAATAATTACACTAAATGGATCTTCTAAAAACACTTTATATAGTTTTAAATATATTTATTTCATAATAAAATATGAAAATAATATCAAAGTCATAACATATGTTAAAAATAAAATTTAATAAAACCAAAAAAATAATTTTTATATTTTTGAATGAAAATTCCATCAATATATTATATTTCATTTTATATTACCTTATAAATGAAATAACATGAATAATATTGACTGAAATATTATATGAAACACCGATATCAGGGATGTACTAGATAGAATACCCAAGATATTATAATAATGTGGGGGAGGGTGAGGGCGTATCGGTGAGGGTAGTATTGAATTAGGTAGTGTTGAGGGTATCAATGAGGGGGAGTGGAGGAGGGGGTATCATGTAGGGGGTCCAAATTTAGGCTAAATTGATAGGGAGAGGGTAGCAATATTGAGGGTGTCCATTGTTGGGTGATAGAGGAATTTGAGGATAGGGGTAGGTCATTGATAATTACATTTTTTAAAATTTATATTAGGGGTTTAATAAAAACCACCACAAAATGTCATTATTATCATTGATTTCAACAAGTGTCTCTTAATGGCATCCTAGAAGTTTTATTTAAATATTTAGCATTGGTTTTGGAAACCATAGTAAAAATTTACCATAATTTAACATAATTCTTATAGTGATATCGATATAAATAAATTTGTATACTAAAATATGATATTTATTATGGTCTAAGTTTTTATGAATTATACCTTTTTATCAGTGATAAAAAATTTCTTTATCACTAATAAATCCTTTACATTTATAAAAGTTAAGAAAATCACTACAAAGGACTCCCTTTTATCAGTTCTAATAATAGTGACTGTTATAAGAATTTTTGTTTATCATGGGTAAAAGTACTCCCTTCATAAGTTTTTTTAGAATTGATAATGGGTAGTGCTGAGTATCTCAGTATATATAGTAGTGGTCAATAAAATCCCTCAATGAACAAGATTCGTCAAAGTTTTCCCTTACACTCTCTCTTAGGTAACCCTTTCCCAATCACCTAAATAATCATTAGTAGAGTATTCTACCTCACCCAAACAACCCTTTTTACTCTTCCTCCATAAAATATTGATACATAAAAAATATTAATATAATTACTATAAAACACAATTTTATTGTAAATTATTACCATATTGGTCCAAATAATCTCTATTTTCTAAATAATATGTCTTTAAAAATATTCTCAGGATTATTTAAAATAATTTTAACAAAGATATGAATTTTAATAGTTGAATTAGAATGTTCTAAATTGATAATGATATTTAATCATTGTTATTGTTTTTTTAATGATTTTATATGAGATTATTAATGATTTCACAACTACAGAAGTCTATATAAAATAAAATTTATTTTAAAATATATAATGGTTATAAACTATCAGACATAGAGTCATTACATATCTAATAAAATGGTTATAGAAAATATCATATATATGGATCACTATATATTTTAAATCACATACAATATATGATGATTATTTCTTATAAATATCATATATATGGACTCACTGACAATATAAATGACCTTTATTTTAAATAACTATCATATATATATTTTCGGAAAAATAGTTATTAGAAATATCAATAATATATTTTTCATTATTTTATAGAATCTTATTACGGAGACCCAAAAAATCATCCTAATAAACACTCAGTAATAATGTACTCTAAGTAAAATAAAAAAATAATATAGTAAAAACAATCAATATATAGTTAGACCTATACATAGTTCAGGGGACCCACCCAACCCACCAATACTTACCTATTAATAACATATAATAAGGATAAATGTTTATTTTATTCTAAGGTCCCATATTTATAGAACCCTCCATTTCTATTTTTTGAGGTTTGGTGGTGTCATCATGGTGGAAAAAATAGATTTTCCTTAGTAATTTTAAGATTGTTATTGGATAGTCATTTTATTCTTGTGGTCAATCCTACATAGTTTTCTGTTTTTAGTTACTTGGTTACTCTAAATAGTTGATCATTTTGAGTATATATTTCATCCTCACAACAAATCATTTTGGTCATGTGTTTGGTCCTCATGGTCAATTGTTTGGATTATGTGGTTGATCCTCATGATTTATTGTTTTGGTCATGTGGTCGATCATCTGGGTCAGTTGTATTTGTCTTGTCATTGGTCTCCATTGTCGGTCCTCACGGTCTCTCACATTGGTCAATTATATGGCCTCCATGTTTGGTTATTTTTGTAATGTGGTTGGTCCTCACATTAATTCATTTTGGACATGAATTCGTTCCTTCATGTCTGGCCATTTTTTCATTTTTTCAATCCTCGTAGTTGGTTCATCTGTTTGAAAAAATTAAAGTTTTCCCAGATTTTCCATAATGATGTAAAAATATAATTTTGACAAATATAAATATTTTAAACATAAAATAATAAATATTAAAGCGTAAAATGTGGTTTTAATCATGCATACAATAAAGATTTTATATCTTTAAATTCCTTAATGTTTGAAATATTGAGTGGGTCATTTCATGAGAATTAAATGGGTACCTAATTAAGGTTGATAAAAATGAATGATTAACCAATTTTTTAGAAAATGTCAATAGTTTTGTATACTTTACTCCAAAATAAAGATTCCTACCCATCCTTTAATCTTCTAACCTTCTCTCAAGTCTAGTATAACCATAACCTTATTTTTTGGAGTTGTGAAACTCTTTTGTAATTGTTGCAGCCTATTCGTGTGAGTTTCTTGGCCGATGAACACCCCTTGTTTTTGGACCATAAATCATGTAATGCTTCTTTCCTTGATTTGGAAGATCTAATTATTCCCATTTATTTTCTGAAACTTCAAATCATATCATATTATAGTTTCATTTTTTAAAATAGTTGTGATTAAAAATAACCAGATTTTTATATAGAAAATAATCACACAAAGAACAAATTTTTAATAATATGAAAACATTTAATGGAAAAAAAATTTATAATCACATGATTCTATTTAATATAATTGTTTTATTTAAATTCATATTTTAGGATGTTAATATATTTTTGGGAAATCACATGTTTAAATATAATATAAGTATTTCTTCTATTATTTTCAATGATGGGAATTAAAATAATTCACATGAAAATATTTAAAATGCTAGATTTTATTATTATCTTAGAAATTACCAAGTGATAAAGTTAATAATTTAATAATGTTTTTAAATAATAGTTCTAAAAGTTATTATATAATTTTTTATATCACATAATAGAAATTGGAGTTATTTCATATTATAGAATATTAATATTTCATGATTTGGAGAGATAATAAATGGTCTGGATGTTATGATTGCATGTTTTGACCTTCTTCTTGTAATCTTAAATTATTTATTAAGTAGTGTACTATACTATTATCTATGTTTCTTTTTCTTTTACATTTTCAATTTTTTTAAACTGGCGTAAATATGGGGATGTTATAATTTAATGAAAGTAGCATGATCATAATAACTACTACTCTTCTTAGATTTGATTAAACATAGAATTATTTCTTGAGGCAAGTTATTTTAATTTATTGATATTTTTAGCTTGTAAAATTGGATTCTTGATTCCAAAAACCTATAATTAATTAATATTTTAATTCAACATGATATTTAAAATGGGTTTTTATGTAACACCTCAATCTTCCATGATAAGCTTCTCTTTGAATAATACAATAGCATGTATTGTACGCAACTTCGAGTTCTAACACATCATGACTAATCAGACTTGTCATTATGAATAGTAATACCCACTTTTTGAAATTTTATAAATTTTATCTTTCAAAATGGAATTCATTTTTGGATTCATAATATCAAAATTATCTTTGGGCGAATTTTTAGTATTTTTCTGAAAACATTCAGTTTTTGATGAATAATGAAAAATAATAAATTTAAATTAAAAAAAAAGTTAATCAAAATAATTTATAGTGATAATTTATACTATTTAGTGGTTTTAAATTATAATTAGATTTTATTTTTACCATTTAATCGAATTTTGGTCATTGCATGTAATTTCACATTTAAACTGGGCATAAGCAAGTGTCAATATTTTGATAGTTATTATTTCTTAAAAACACACTTTCTGTTTTGAAAATGAAAATTAATTTTAAATTAATTTCTACCAGTTTTTTGTTTTCAATTTAGAAAAATATATTCTATATTTATAATCAGGAGGTCAAAATTTTTTAAATAGGTAACTTCTATTTTTAGACATTTTGAATAATTACTTCGGTAATTTTTTTTATTTACAATGGTTAAAGGGAAAATCTGGTTAATAAAGGTAAAAAATAATATTAACATAATATTAAATTACCCTACAACATGTCCTAAACCTATTAGATGATACATGTCCAACCATGGGCATCCTTTGGTTGATTTTGGGACCCCATGGAGCCACTTTTAAGTGATAATGACAATTTATATTAATTAAGTTACAGTAAATACAAAAATGACATAAGCATATATCTTTTAGTAAAACAATTTTTACATAGGGTTGTATATGTAATATCTTAGACTATAAATATTAATTATAAAAATAAAATATTTCCTACATAATGGTCTTTTATTTATAATTTTTAGATATTTATTAATTAAATTTATTTATGACACAATGATGATGCAGTATTTTCTTATTAATGAAAGAATCAAATAAATGTTATTATAAATGTTAAAATAAATATAATTTTAATATTTTGATGCCATACACGACTTTTATAGGTTAATAAGACATTTCATAATTTATTTAATTAATTTATTTCTAATTAATAAATTTTTTAGGACATTACGAAAAATAAATTATTAAATAGTGTCAAATTTGACAAAAAGAGTTTTTAAGAAAAATATTATATTATTAATTGATATAATATTATTAAAAATCTAAGGGTCAGCCAAATGACTTATATAATGATATTTTTATCATTAATGAACCACTTGGAGTTCTCTTTGAAGTTTATAGTATGTTTATTAACCATATAATATAAAAATACAAAGAGACATGGTAAATGTCAAACTATTTAACTAAGAGTTTAATCTAAAAGATAAAGTTAATATAGTGACCCAAACCTATCTAAAACCTTTTGGTTGAGTGCCTTTAAAACCATACCCACCTTATCCTTTAAATAATTAATTTTTTAGACATTATAAATCAAAAAGGATTTTATTATGAAATAATATTTCTAGCTT
Source organism: Viscum album (assembly GCA_963277665.1). Lineage (NCBI taxonomy): Eukaryota > Viridiplantae > Streptophyta > Magnoliopsida > Santalales > Viscaceae > Viscum > Viscum album. The sequence continues at coordinate 466,911,304 of OY728160.1, read as the reverse complement.
TTCCTAAGGTGCCCCTCACCCCTCTTATAAAAGAGAAATCCACATTCCCTAAACTTTACACATTCAAAGCCTTTTGGCTCAGACAAAACCAGCTAAAATACCCTCTCAACTGTCCTCCCTTCATCCTAGAGGTCTTATTTTAGTCATAAAGCCAACTTAAGGAGCCCTTTGGATCAAATCAAAAGGGAAAACCCGAAGAAGAGGTAAATATTTCCTCACCTTTTTCAAGTTCCTTTCTTCTTCCACATCCTCTTTCTTTATTGACTCCTTTATAAAATAATAAATCCAGTATATTCTATATATTTTGGTGTTATTATTAATATTGTACAACCAGATTCATTATTCTATCCATCCTTTTAATGACGTGTCACCATACGTGCATACGTATGGCTTGCCGCCTCTACATCGTGGTGTAATTGTTATTCAATACATTATTATTTGGATGGGTATAATAATGATGTATAATTGATGTAATTAATAAATATAAAATGATAATGATTCTTTATATATGATATACCTTTCAATTATATATTATTTTAAAATCAAAAAAATGATATTGTCGCTCATGAGTACGTACGGATCACCTTCTCCACGAACGTGATGAGATTCATTCCCCATCGTATCCATTCAAGAATAACTTTCATTAGATGATTAAAAAATGTTTAAATAATTAATATCATTTTGAATATGAATAAGATACATCCTATCCATAACATACATTACTTACATAATAAAGTATATAAAGTAAAACAAATCAGTTAACACCCGAAACGAAAATAATATTTAGATATTATTAACAAAGAAATGTTAAAAGATCATATATGATATCATATTAATATATATGATTCTTTAATAATTTAATAAAAATTATTTCACCATTATACAGGAAGTTAACCTACCCTTGACCAAGGAAAAGTATGAAGTAGGGGGTTTCTTATCTCATTTTTAATTCCATGATATTTCCATTGTTCGCCACTTATTTATTACATGTGGTGTATTGTGTACTGCCATTTGATATATATTATCATGATTCTATTTATATTCATGGAACTCTATGATTTATTTCAGGGTTATTAAATTTTTTTCATTTGACTCGTTTGATTAAAATAAAGTAAGGATTAATTTCACAATCTCTACATTATCCGAGGTTGTTTATATGTAATTATCTACTAGGACCTCTTTATCATCCACATCCATGTTTCATAAAAATGTATTTCAAAACATTCTTAATATTTTATAGACTATGTGTTAAATTCATTTATACCCTTTTTGACTTATTATAAGATGTTAACAAAGAAATCTTTTTGTCATTTTCCAAACAAGGTCCTTTATAACCTTTTCGACAAAATTAAGGTAAGAATGTATTTTTTTAACATGTATGGCGGGGGCAGATATTGTCCACCATTATAACATCATTGAAGATTCCATTACAAGATTATAAGAAAATTTTCAAAATAAATTTTTTCTCTTATAATTATGAGACTTTTAAATTATTTCAAAAAAAAGAAACAGATACTTCTCTCAAATAGTTTTGATTTAATCTGTGTCAACATCCTTTGATGGATTTTAAGCTTATTTGAAGTTGATTTATTATGATAAAAAACTTCCATAATGTATTTTAGGTTTTGTGATATGTTTGACTATGGATGTGTTATTTTTACACAATTCATGGTTTATGGATAATGTATTGAAATTTTTTATTCTAATTTTAATACAAATGTTTATGTTATGTTTAAAACTTTTCATATGAGGAATGCATTGGACTTAGTAAGGGACTGTTGGAGCCCTCTATAGCTCCTCGATGCATCGGTAGGTATCATGAGACAAACTACTATCATGGCACAAGGACTTGACAAAATATTATTTGTAGTATTTGCACAAGGCCTTGACTATGTGGTTATGAAGTCTGGCATTATGCATTCCATCATTATGAAAGTGGCTATTGATATTTTATGTGATTATTTGACTAGAAGAGTATCCATGTGAATAATTAAATGGTATTATTTGATTTTATTTTTTCCATATTATGCTAAAGATCAAGTTTAAAACGATTTTGTTTTACTCTTATACATTGCCTTAAATGTTTATGCTTATTTATGAAAGATTCCGCCATATTTTTATCCTTACTAATAATCTAAGCTCACCCCTTTGTATGTTTTATTTTTTCCGGCATGCGTAGAAGTATTTTATGAATGACCTATAGGGATAGTCTGAGGGGATATGAGTGTGGTCTATGAAAACAATGTTTTTATAGTTTTCCATTTTATAATGTAATGTAAAACTTATGAATGTATATATTATTAACAAGGCTACTAAACTGATTGGTCTTTCAAGACTTGATCTTTTGTGATCATGCCAATGATATGTAATAATGCACCAACTCTGGGCTTCTGGGTTCGGGGCGTTATAGTTGGAATCAGAAGAAGTTTAGTACAAACCTTGGAAACTATATTTAGGTTAACTATCATTAGAGCACACAGCCCTAAGATAGAATTTGAGGATTAGTATAGAAGAACTTCCTAGAATTTTGGTATTGTAGAGATTTTGTGAGTTTTTCAAGCAATACATCTCTGTCACGATACGAGCAGGTAGAGGTTCTTCTGGCATAGATGTACCTAGGGGTAAAACCTGAAAACACCGCTTTGAGCTAGACTCGAATAGGAACTTGTGCACGACAATGGGCCTTACTGCACTCTTGGTTATGACACTCCCGGGGGATATTCTTAGAATAATTCTCATTTTCATTACAAACCATTATGAAGGGTTTATGTGTATATACTTCCTTAAAGAAAACATTTTTATGATTGTGGATTATATCCATAAGCTATTCAAATTATGTTAAGTGTTTTGAAAGTTTGAAATTATGTATTTAGATTCATAAACTAATCCAGTTTATGCCATTGTTTAGAAATGGAACCTAGTGGAACGAATGGAAACTGTATCAAGGCATGCACTCCATGTAGGGATTTCCCTCCTGCTCAAGATAATTATAGTGGGGCTAGTGATACAACTGGTGTTGATCAGTTTATCACTATATTGGGACAACTCACTCAGGTTATGAATAATAACATTACCCGTATAGAGCACCCTGATCCGCAATGTGGAGGATCAATGTTAGATCGCTTCATGAGGAAACAACCACCAACATTCAATGGGGGAAAATCCATTGATAGCTGATAAGTGGATAAGTTCCTTTGAGAAAATACTTCATGCTTTCGGGTGTAGTGAAAGGGAAAAAGTTTTCATGGTATTTTACCGACTCACTAGAGCTACTGATCAATGGTGTTCATTAATTCAAATCACAATGGAAGATGATGAAGTATCAAATATGTAATGGAGAGAGTTTAAAGATATTTTTTTAGAAAAATACTTTCCTCATTCCCATCGAGCGGATTTGGAAAGACAATTTCTGAGTCTGAGGGAAAAGGAAGATGAGAATGTTTCAAAGTATGAAGCTAACATTAAAAAGTTAGGGAGGCATGCTTGATATTATATACGTAACCCAAAATCTAATATTGATCATTTCTTTGATGGGTTTAAACCATATCTTTATCGATCATTAGTCTCACAATCCTTCTCTTCGTACGAAGATATTGTCTCATGTGTTATCAAGATTAAAAATTAATTCTCTAAGTCTTACGACTTTAAAGAAAAGCAAGAGAAGAAGAGATATGATGAACACTCTGGAAATGGGAAGAAGGGGAAGAAGGTACAAGTTGAATATCTGGCCTGCAGTAAATGTGGGAAGAATCACCCTGGTACTTGCCTGAAGGGAATGGTAGTCTGTTACAAATGTTGTGAAAATGCCATCAATCTAGTGATTTCATGGGGAAGAAAGTGGTTGTCTATGTTTAATGATACAATTTTAGATAAAGGGGGAATTATGCGAATGAATGTCCTAAGCATCAGGGGAAATTACCTAAAAAAGGCCAAGGGATCAAGGCCAAGTTTATGATATCACTATAGATAATGTTGAAGCTCTGAAAGATGTAGTGGCAGGTAATTTAATGGTTTCCTCAAGTTTATACAATTCTTTATTTGATTCTGGATCATCACATTATTTCATATCATTAAAGTTTTCTAAGAAAATTAAATATTTCCAATTTGATTTAACAAGGTATTTGTCAGTCAAAACTCTTAAGGAAAGTATAATTGCAACAAAGTTTTGTGAATCAGCTCCCATTAAGACATATAAACGTTATTTATCTGCTAATCTCATCATCATACCCATGATTGAATTTGATATAATCCTCGGTATGGATTGTATTTCGGACCATGATGCAAAAATTTATTGTAAGAAGGAGGTTAAAATTGTTAATGATGATAAGGAGTACCTTATCTTTAGAGCATAAACATCACCACCTAATTCTTATCTAGATCCACCCCCAGTAGCTCAACTAAATTTGATTATTGTAGATGAATATAATGAAATAACAGTGGGTGAGGAAAAGAATGTTCAAATAGAGGATGTACCTATTGTGCAAGAGTATGTTGATGTATTTCTAGAGGATTTACCTGGAAATCCTCCAGAACAAGAAATTGATTTTTTTCCATTGATTTAATTCCTGGTTCAAGGCCCATATCGAAGACCCCTAATAGAATGACCAATGTGGAATTAGTGGAACTATATAAACAACTAGAGGAATTGAGTAATAAGGGATTTATTCACCCTAGTGTTTCTCTATGGGGAGCCCCAGTCCTTTTTGTTAAGAAGAAAGATGGATCTATGAGGTTGTGCATTGACTACAGGGAAACCAATGCTATAACAATAAATAAAAAGTATCCCCTACCTCGCATTGATATTTTATTTGAACAACTATATGGAGCTCAATAATTTTCAAAGATTGACCTTCGATCAGGATATCATCAGTTGTGTGTGAAGAAGGAAGACATTCCGAAAACAGCATTTCGAACTAGGTACGGGCATTATGAGTTTACAGTAAAGCCTTTAGGATTGAATAATACACCCTATGTCTTCATGGATCTAATGAATAGAGTTTTCAAGGAATATCTTGATGGATTTGTAGTGTTATTTATTGATGATATCTTGGTATACTCCAAAATCTACGAAGATCATGAAAATCACATTCACATTATCCTAGAGACTCTTAGAAGAAATGAATTATATGGGAAGTTAAGCAAGTGTTAATTATGGCTTCAAGGGATTTCATTTCATGGAAATATTTTCTCTAAGGATGGAATATCCATTTATCCTTCTAAGACAAGAGCAATCCATGAATGACCCGCACCGATGAGTATCACTGAGGTACGCAGTTTTATTGGTTTAGTAGGTTATTATCGTTGTTTCATCCATAATTTTGCCCAATTGGCTAACCCATTAACCAAGATCACACGTAAAGGGGTGAAATTTGTTTGGACAAAAGATTGTTAAGAATGTTTTGAAGAATTGAAGATAAGGTTAGTCAATGATCCTATCTTGACTCTACCATCGGGGAATGATGGGTTTGTTATTTATAAAAATGCATCAAAGAAAGGACTTGGTTGTGTCCTTATGAAAAATGATAGGGTTATTTCCTATGCATCACGACAGATAAAAATTCCGGAGGAAAACTCTCATACTCTTGATATTGAGTTAGAAGCTATAATCGTTTCATTGAAGATATGAATACACTATCTATATGGTGAAAAAATGTGAGATTTATACTGATCACAAGAGTTCGAAGTATATTTTCTCACAAAAAGAACTCAACATGAGGCAAAGGTGAAGGATTGAACTACTCAAGGATTATGATTGTACTATACAATACCACCAGAGAAAGGAAAATAAGGTGGAAGTTGCTTTGGGTAGAAAGGATCATGGAGTTTTGAACAAGATGAGAGTTGAAAAGGATCCTATATATATGGATCTAGTAAAGATAGATATGGGAATAACTATAGAAGGTGAAACATCAATACTTTTTCAAATGGTTACCAAACCATATTTACTAGAAAGGATAAATAGTTCTCAGACCAATGATGAAGAGTTTCAAAAGAAGATTAAAGCTGTGAATGATGGGAGATTGAGTGACTTTGTGTATGAAGAAGGAATTTTGAAATTTGGGGAGAGACTTTGTGTTCCCGATATACATGATCTAAAAAGTTATTTGTTGGATGATGCTCATTGCTCCAATTTCACTATACACCCCAGGAGCACCAAGATGTAAAGAGATTTGAAGGGACATTTTTGGTGGGACAACATGAAGAGGGAGATTGCTGATTTTGTGTCAAGATGTATGGTTCTTCAACAAGTAAAAGCAAGAAGTAAACAGCCTGGAGGATTCATGCAACCTCTTCCCATACCAGAGGGTAAATGGGATAATATTACGATGGAAGTTTTCATGGGACTACCAAAGACTCCTAGAAGGAACGATGCAATATAGGTCCTTGTTGATCGTCTTACCAAGTCAACACATTTTATTGCTATAAGATAAGATTTACCACATGAATGTCTAGAAAGAATATATATTAATGAATTTGCGAGACCTCATTTAGTACCCATATTGATTGTTTCTAATCTTGATCCACATTTTTTCATCATGATTCTGGAAAATTCTTCAGAAATCCCAAGATACTGAACATTGTTTGAGCACTGCCTAGCACCCCCAAACTGATGGAAAATCATAACGGGCTATTCAAACCTTAGAATACATGTTTAGATCATGATCACTTGACTTTCAAGGTATGTGGGATCAATATTTACCTATGGTAGAATTTTCCTATAACAATAGCTTTCATTCAAATATTCAGATGGCACCATAAGGAGCGTTATACAGAAAGAGATGTCACACACCAACTTGTTGGAATGATGTTGGTGAAAGAAAACTCATAGGACCAGAACTTTTGGAGGAAATGATGGAAAATGTGAAGGTAATCCAAAACCACATCAAATCAGCTCAAAGTAGACATAAGATCTATGCTGATAACCGAAGGAAGGATTTTTAATTTCAGGTAGTAGATCATGTTTTCTTGAAGGTATATCCACTGAAGGGTGTTATTCATTTTGGTAAGAAGGGTAAATTAATTCCTAGGTACATCGGACCTTTTGAAAGTCTAAAATGAATTGGGGTTATAGCTTACCGTTTGGCAATGCCGCCAAGTCTCTCCAAAGTTCACGATGTATTCCACGTATCACTGTTGAGAAAATACATGCATGACCCCACGCATGTACTCACCTATGAGGAATTATAATGGGAACTCTATCTCTATTATTTCAAAGATCTTGTAAAGGTTCTTGATACAATAGAAAAAGTTCTGAGAAACCGGACGACTCGTCTAGTAAAAGTTCAATTGAGAAAACATAAGATGGAAGAGGCAACGTGGGAACCTAAGGAACTTATGATGAAGAACCCCCTGAGTATTTTTATGCAGTAATATTCTAGAAATTTAAAGGAAGAAATTATTTTAAGTAGGAGAGAGTGTAACACTCTAAGCATCCTCAATACGCTTCTCTTTAAATAATACAATAGCGTGTGTTGTATGGAACTTCGAGTTCTAATGCACCATGACCAATCAAACTAGCCGGTATGAATAGTAATACCCACTTTTTGAAATATTATAAATTTTATATTTCAAAATTGACTTCATTTTTGGATTCAATGGATCAAAATTATCTGAGGGTGAATTTTTGGAGCTTTTCTGAAAACATTCAGTTTTTGATGAATAGTGAAAAATACTAAATTTTAATTAAAACATCTTTCTAAATCAATATAATTTATAGTGATAAATTATTAAATTGAGTGGTTTTAAAGTATAATAAGATTATATTTTTTCACTTAATCCAATGTTGGTCATTGGATGTAATTTCACATTTAAACGGGACATAAGAAAGTGTCAATCTTTTGATAGTTATTATTTCTTAAAAACACACTTTTTATTTTGACAACGGGAATTAATTTTAAATTAATTTCAGCAAATATTGTGTTTTGAATTTAGAAAAATATATTCCATATTTAGAATCATGATGTCAAAATTTTTTAAATAGGTAACTTTTATTTTTAGACATTTTGAATAATTACTTCAGTAAATATTTTAATTACCATGGTTAAAGGGTAAATCTGGTAAAAAAGGTAACAAAATAATATTATAATATTATTAAATTATGCTAACATGTATTCTAACCCTATTGTATGATACATGTCAGAGAATGGGAATCCTTGGGTCGATTTTGGGACCCCATGGAGCCACTTGTATGTGATAATGACACTTTATATTAATTAAGTTAATGTAAATAAAAAAATGACATAACAATATATCTTTTTGAGATACAATTTTTAAATAGGTTTATATATGTTATCTCTTTGAATATAAATATTAATTAGAAATATAATACGATTTACTACATAATGGTTTTTTATTTATAATTTTTAGACATTTACTAATTAAATTTATTTATGACACAATGATGGTACAATATTTTCCTTATTAATGAAAGAATTAAATAAATAGTATTATAAATGTTAAAATAAATATAATTTGAAATTTATGATGCCATTAAATAATTTTATAGGTTAATAGGACATGTTAGTATTTATTAAATGAATTTATTGGTAATTAATAAAGTTTTTAGGTCTTTAAAAAAATCAATTATTAAATTATGTCAAAATTGACATAAAGGAGTTTTTAAAAAATATATTATATTATTAATTGATATAATATTCCTAAACATTTATTGTTCAGAAAAATGACTTTTATAATGATATTTGTATCATTAATGAACCACTTTGGTTTTTCTTGGTTTTTTGTAGTACGTTTATTAACCATATAATGTCCAAATACAAAGAGACATGTTAAATGTTAAACTATTTAACTAAGACTTAAATCTAAAAGATAAAGTTAATATAGTGACAAAAACCTGTCTAAAGCCTTTTAGTTGAGTGGTTTTAGACCCATACCCACTTTATCCTTTAAATAATTCATTTTTGAGACAATATAAACCGAAAATGGATTTATTATAAAATAATATTTCTAGCTTTTCCTAAGGTGCCCCACGCCCCTCTTATAAAAGGGAACTTTCCCTTCCCTCAAATTCAGACCTTCAAAGCCTTTTGTATTGGATAACCCCTACCTTAATTCCCACTAAACTATCCTCCCTTAATCCTAGAGGCCTTACTTTAGTCAGAAAACCAACCTAAAGAGCCTTTTTGATCAAATCAAAAGTAAAAACCCTAAGAAGAGGTAAATATTTCATCACCTCTTTCTAGTTCCTTTCTTCTTCCACTTCCTCTTTCTTTGTTGTTTCCATTCTAAAATAATAAATCCATTATATTATAAATAATGTGATGTTATTATAAATATGGTACAACCAAATTCATTACTCTATCCATCCTTTGATTGACATGTCACCATACGTGCATACGTACAGCTTATCGTCTCCACGTCGTTGTGTAATTGTTATTCTATAAATTATTATTTGGATGGGTATAATAATGATGTATAATTGATTTAAATAGTTAATATAACATGATAATGATTCTTTATATATGATATACCTTCCAATTATTTATTATTTTAATATCAAAATAATGATATTGTCTCTCGTGTGTACGTATGGTTTCCCATCTCCACGAACGCGATGAGATTCATTCCAAATCGTATCCATTCAAGACTGATTTTCATTAGATTATTAAAAAAATGTTTATAAGACTTAATATCATTATTAATTTGAATATTATAAATCCTATCCATAACAAACATTACTTATATAACAAAGCATACAATGGAAAATTAATCTTTTAACACCCGAAACAAAGATAATGCTAAGATATTATTAACAAAGCAATGTTAAAAGATCTTATATGATATCATATTAATGTATATTATTCTTGTATAATTTAATAAAAATTATATCACCATTATACAGGAGGTTAAACCACCCTCTACCAAGGAAAATTACGAAGTAAGGGGTTTCTTGTCTCACTTTTAATTCCGTGAGATTTCCATTGTTCGCCACTTATTTATTACATGTGGTGTATTGTGTACTTCCATTTGATATATATTATCATGATTCTCTTTATATTAAGGGAATTATATGATTAATTTGGTGTTTATTAACTTTTTTTCATAAGACTTGATTTATTACAATGAAGTAAGGGTTAATTTCACAATCTCTTCATTATCCGAGGATGTTTATACGTAATTATCTACTGGGACCTCTTTTTCATCCACATCCATGTTTATTAAAAATGTATTTCAAAACATTATTACTATTTTATAGACTATGGGTTAAAGTCATTTATAACCTTTTTTACTTTTTATAATATGTTTATAAAGTAATCTTTCCATCGTTTTCCAAACAAGGTCCTTTATAACCTTTTTGACAAAATTAAGGTAAGAATGTCATTTTTTTAACTTGAACGGTGGGTGTGGCTATTTTCCACCGTTATAACATCATCGAAGCATCCCTTAGAATTTTATAATAATATTTTCAAAATAAATGTTTTCTTTTATAATTATGTGACTTTTAAATGATTTCAAAACAAAAAAGAGATAATTCCCTCAAATAGTTTTGATTTCATCTCTGTCAATATCCTTTGATGGATTTTAAGCTTATTTAAGGCTGATTTATTATGATACAAAACTTCCATATTGTATTGAAGGTTTTTTGATATTTATGACTGTGGATGTGTTATTTTTACCCCATTCTGGGTTTTTGGATAAATTATGGACATTTAATATGCTATTTTTAATATGAATGTTTATATTATGTTAAAACCTTTTCATATAAGGAATGCTAGACTTCGTAAGTGACGGGTGGAGCCCGCTATAGCTCCTCGATGAATCGGTAGGTTTCATGAGACAAACTAGTGTCTTGGAACAAGGCCTTGACTAATATTATTTGTAGTATTGGCACAAGTCCTTGACTATGTGGTTATGAAGTCTTGTATTATGCATTACATCATTATGAAAGTGGCTATTGAAATTACATGTGATTATTCGACTAGTAGAATATCCATATGAATAAGAAAATGTTATTATTTGATTTTATATTTTCCATATTATGCTCAAGTTCAATTTTTAAAGACTTTTTTTTAGTCTTATACATTTCCTTAAATGTTTATGTCACGAATTGCCTCCCAGGGCCATGAACCTTATCATCTAACCCCATGGGTCTCCTATAATACCTTGGTTCATCTATGTCAATATCCTTTGATGGATTTTAATATTATTTGAAGTTGATTTATTATGATACAAAACTTCCATATTTTATTGAAGGTTGTGTGATATGTTTGACCGTGGATGTGTTATTTTTACACCATTCGTTGTTTATGGATAAAGTATTGACATTTCATATGCTAGTTTTAATAAGAATGTTTATGTTATGTTTAAAAATTTTCATATGAGGAATGCATTGGACTTAGTAAGTGACTGGTGGAGCCCACTATTGCTCCTCGATACATCGGTAGGTCTCATGAGACAAACTAGTGTCTTATCCCAAGGCCTTGACTAATCTTATTTGTAGTCTCGGAACAAGGCCTTGGCTATGTGGTTATGAAGTCTGGCATTATGAATTCTATCATTATGAAAGTGGTTATTGATATGGCATGGGATTATTTTACTAGTATAATATCCATGTGAATAAGAAAATGGTATTATTTGATTTTATATTTTCCATATTATGCTCAAGTTCATGTTTAAAAGGATTTTTTTTAGTCTTATACATTTCCTTAAATGTTTATGTCACGACCTGCCTCCCCGGGACATGAACCCTATCATCTTACCCCATGGGTCTTCTGTAATATCTTGGTTTCCATCCCAGCACTCCATAGGCTATTACTCACTTGGGTCACTTATCAGACTAATGACTGTCCCACAGGCCAACACATATTCTTTCAGTGTGTTTTTTCCTCACTCACACACACCCTGGGAAACTTCCCAGAAGGTCACCCCTCCTGAATTCCACTCCAGGCCAGGCATTCTTAACTATGGTGTTCTAATCAGGAAAGCTCCCGAAAAATAAAGGTGCACCTTGTTGACATGGGTAGTAACATTTAGCCTTTTAAGTCTCACTTTTCCAGTGGTGTTACATTATACACCCCTTTAAATCACAACACCCTCATTGTGGACCCCAAGCCTCAAACCCAGGCAGTGCCTATGAAGTTCCAGCTAGGTATTGGCTCTGATACCATTTGTCATGACCCGCCTCCCTGGGCCATGAACCTTATCATATAACCCCATGGGTATCCTGTAATACCATGGTTTCCTTCCCAACACACCATACGCTATTACTCACTAGGGTCTCTTATCACACTAATGACTATCCCCATAGGCCAACACATGTTCTTTCAGTGTGTTTTGTCCTCACTCACACACACCCTGCGAAACTTCACAGAATGTCACCCATATTGATTACTACTTCAGGCCAAGCATGCTTAACTGTGGAGTTGTAATCAGGTAGGATCCCAAAAATATAGGTGCACATTGTTGACATGGGTAGTAACATTTAGCCTTTTATGTCTCACTTTTCTAGGGGTGTTACATTTTATGCTTATTTATGAAAGCATCTGCTATATTGCTATCATTAATGAGCTTCTGAGCTCACCCCTTTCTATGTTTTATTTTTCCAGGATGTGAAAAAGTTTTTTATAACTAACCTGTAGGGATAGTCTGAGGGGATATGAGTGTGGTCTATGGAAAAAATGTTATTATAGTTTTTCATTTTATAATGTAATGTAAAAATTATGAATTTATCTAGTATTTCCAAGGCTACTAAACTGGTCTGTCTTTCAGAACATGATTTCCTTGTATCATACCAAACTTGTGTAATAATGCACCGACTATGGGTAACTAGGGTTGGGGTGTTACGTTATAGATAAAGATAAATTTTAGGGGCTAAGGTAACCCATTCATTATTGTGAAAGGCTTCAATTCCTAGATTCTAGGATCATAGTTGACTTTAATTGCATGTGGAAAATATATTTAATTTATATGTTTATTTAAGGATTATTAGATTCCTTCCATGAAATATTGTAATCATTGATTGAGAAAATGGAGTGGTTGGGATTTTTTCATGAGCAATGGGATTGAGGCGCAAGAATCAATGATGGTCTATGTTGATGATAACGAGATAGATTATTCCTTTTGCAATGATGGGGGAATGAAACTTTGTGGTTAGAATGAGTTTATAATGAGTATTTCTAATTGATATAAATGTTTATTTCAAAAGGTTTGTTTGACGGATAATCATCCATATGTTATTTATATGATTGGTAACAAACTGATTGAAATAGTTTCACTTTATGCATGACAAGTGCCTCATTGATGTCATAGTCAGGGTTGAGTCCTTGAGTACATGGATAATTATTGAAATAATAAATTAATTAATTTAAAAACAATTTTTGGTTCATGTGGATTATAAATGATCATGAGATACTTAAGAACATTACCAAGAGAAATCATTTTTCCAAAGTAACCGACTTAGAATATTAAAATTATAATCATGGAAAATAAATTCAAAATAATATTAATTGATAGATTATGAATTAATAAACATGTATATTTGATACATTCATGCTTTTTAAGTATTTAAACATTAGTGGTGGTAGATTGGGGTTCTATTCCATGATAGAAAATGATGACTCTTAGTCTAATTAATTTACCTCAGTGTGAATGTGAATGATATTATATATATTTTCTGATATCAAACACATAACCACTAGTATTGGTATGGAAACCAACACACAAATGTTTAGGAGGGGTGTTTTCTCTAACATCCAATGTAGTGAGGGAATATATGGATAACTTCCTCCTCTCCTCCACTCTAACTTTAGATTTAGATATGTGTAGTTGTATCTCATTATATAATGGATTATGGTTTAGGGTGCATTCCTACCCAGTCTATGGTAGATCTTGGTTTTTCTATACATTTATAATTAGATATTGATAACTTGAGGTATAGTGCAAACTAGAATTTATGTATACAATATCTAGATTCGCATCGGTGTAAGTGCATAGGTAACAATATCCGGAGGTATAATTCATTCACAAAACATATGGTGCTCAGGTTTTTGGGGGTGCGGGTGACTCGTGACCATGGCAGTCGAGGTTCTCCCATCTAGGGTTTATTATTCCTCTTCCTCACATTCTTCAATCAGTTCTCATGGATGGAGATCTGGGATCAGCCTTAAATGAAGGAATGATATGTCTTGATGATACAATGGTGAAAGCCTCACTTCTAGATCTGAGGCGCGATTATCGTATTATCTCTCAACATGAAGAAGAATCCCTAGATCTTCCAACTTCTTTGAGGGAGGATCCCTAATATTATGTTCATGATGTATCTGGATTTTTGATTCCTGCCTCTTTTGAAATCAATCATGGGAATAGGTTTGACAGTGCGAGTTTTTTTGATCTGCCACCGGTGAATCATTAATTAGAGGATTGTGATTTCAGATCTAGGGTCGACGATAGGGCTAGCAGTGTTAATCGTGTGGCTTGAGCTATGCAGGATCTGGCTTCGATTAGGTCACATATACAGTCTGCATCAAAGAGGGTGTTTTTGAAGAGTTTGGACTCCACTTACATTCTTTCAGATCCTCATATGGTGAAGTTGAAGGGTGTTTCAACGGTACAGAATGACATTTCAGAGGACCCAAGTGGCCGAGCTGGTTGTCCTGCATCCATCCCTTCATTTTCTTCATTCATTGACTCCCGCTCAAGAAGGATTTATCAAAAGGGGTCAGCAGATAATATTTATGTCATTCCAGATATAGTTTATGAGAGAATTTCAATTGGGAAGAATTCTCTAACTACGCGATCTTTTTTAGAGAAGGGTCAGATGTCCAGGAAGTTTGATGATCTAGTCATACAGGTCTCATTTATATGGGGTTCCTCTGATTGGTGGTGTGTTTCTCTTGGTTGGGGATTCTTCCATTTCATTTTCCCATCAAATGCTTTCAAAATACATGCATGGACCATTGGGTCCCTATCTTTGAATCCTAGATGGATTCATCCTCATGAATAGTCAAATGATTTCAATGCTTCTCGTGCAAGGAAAGATTTTTATCAGGTCTGGGTCCATTTGCGTGGGATTAATTGGGTCCTTTGGCATCCAAATATTTTTCATGACATTTTCCTTGAAATTGGGTATCCTATTTTTTTTGACAAGGAAACAAAATTTGTTACGTTTGGACATTTTTTCAGAATGCTACTCATGGTTGATTTGAGTTATACTTTGATTGATAAGGTAACTCTTTCCACTCCCACTGATAACATCCATATTGATGCTGAGTATGAAAGGAAGCCCTTTTTTGTATCGAAATCATGGATTTTGGGCACTCGTTGGTGTTATGATGGAAGAAGGTCTTTTGTGATAGATGTGGGATGAAGGGTCATTCAACTATTTTTTAGAAGGAATCTTCAGAGGAAGCATGCAGATTTGTCAAAGTCTTCTGATCATGAATGAGATTCTCTCAAAAAATCATCTGTCACTTAGGATGAGATGTTGGGTCCTTGTAAATCTGTTTCCTATGTGCATAATTTGAATGGAAGAGTAATGATAGTGGATAAGTCTCTGATGAGCGGTTTCTCTAATGCTTGAGTTGATTTTTTCAAGGACATTACATCTATGGATGGTTGTTTTGCTACTCCCACTGGCTTAGTTGAGACTATACATGCTCTTATCCTCTCTGTTGTTGGATCCCCTGCTTGCACTTACCCCCCAAACATAAGTATGAATGGTATTCATGGTGTATGCTTGATACTTTATGAGACAATTGATTTGGCTCCTGAATCCAAGCGTCCTCAAAATGTTGATTGTCATCATGAAATTCAGAATCATTTGATCTCCTCTAAGATTTCTGGGAAATGTGGTGACATCTATGAGGTGGAAGAGACAGAGGCGTGTTGCGGAGGTCCTATCACTTTCAATGTAGCACTCCTTTATGGAAAGGGGAATTTTGATGATTATTAGGTCTCCACTCCAACTCCATCAAAGAGATGGCCATGGATGGACTATTCTTACACACATTTCACTGTGTCTACATGATCTTCTAAGACTTTAGGCAAGTTTACATCTGATATTCTTAAGATCCTCAATCAGGGTAAGTCAAAATCTGAATGGGAAACTGTTGATGAATCTGATTATGGGAATGACATGTCTTATTATGATATGTAATGTTGTGTTTGATGGATAAGGGAAAGTTCCTTTGTTTGACCCCACCCATCTCCTCTGTGCCTTTTTCTTTTATTTAATAAATAGTCAGAAGCTTAGCTTCTAGCTGGACTTACTGGTAAAATGCATTCATAAAGAGTATACTGGGTTTTGTGTATATACATGGTTACAACTGGGATATGATGATGAGGTTTCAGGATACATAGAATGTAAAATGGATTTTATATGATTTCATTTGATATAGGATGACTTATATAAGGAATTATCACAAGATGTGTGACATTGGGGTGTGAGAGAAATAATCAAGTGGGTATGTTGAAGTGGCATACCATCATATAAATATATATATTCATATACAATGGATTAATTATATGTGTTATTTGGTGAGTGGTTGACCTTTAGTATGGGAATGGAATATTAATAACTATTTAGGTGACAAGTTTGTTTTATTTTTTATACATCACGATTTAGAATACGTATTTTTCATTTTTCACAAGATGTTTCTGGGAGGATCCAACTGAGTATAGAAGTTATACTCACCTTATATATATATATATATAACAATTTTTAGGTATTCTAGGTATAATTGGAGCTTTGTTTGGTTGTTACTAGATTTAGAAATTGCTCAGGAGAAATTTAAAGTTTGAGGTCACTTCGAAGTATTTACTTTTCAAACATGATTTTTTCTTTTAAACTATTAGTTTATCTTTGTAATTAAATATGTTGGTATTTCTTATTTCTGTTATGAGTAGTGTCGGTGGGTAGTTTCCAATCATATCACTTCATAATTATGTTATATAGTGGGTAATGATTCCCATGTGTGTGGTTGATATACCCTCAGTTCTAGTTTCCAAACAGTGGGTTATTGGAAGTGGGATTTAGGTGGTCATTATCTCCCTTTATTCATTACTGACCTTAGATTAGTACCTTTATAGGGATGGGCTATTGAAAGATAGGTATCAAAAATTATTGTTGGAAGATAATATTGTTTTATAATTTTGGTACTAGTGAGGATTCCTAGGATTGTAGGGAAACAATATCAGATGAGATTAATACTTTTTCAAAACAAGGGATACCATATAGTACATGGTGTTTTAGGTGAATATATAATCCAATGAAATGAAAATTAATTTTACACAACATTATAAGTGAATTTATACAGTTATAAGATGTAGGCATAGCTAAGGATCATGTATCATGACAGTCTACACATGTGTTTGAATTTGGTATTTAATGGGTAATAAGTTAAAATGAATTAATTAAATTAACCTTAAAATATCATATGCCAAGGGTTTTTGAGTTCCTAATGTTTTCTATTTTAGATGTAGATCATGGTCCAAATCCCCATATGTTTGGTTCCAAAAAGAATTAGGATATGCTAGTGGATTTTCACAGAGCATAGATTTTCAATGAAGACACATAGAACTAGAGACTCCAAGGGTTCCAATACCAAGTTCTATAAGAGTATGAGGACTCTATTTGATATAATGAGATAAAGGATTGATTGTCGGTGGTGAAGAAATCCTTTAGTTCAATTCATGATTAGATGTAGCACTGTGTTTCATTTGTTGTGATGATTCTACATGAGTTATCTCAATATTGTTGTATTTTATTCATCAGGTATCATAAAGATTTGAATCTTGAGTGGGAGAAGTTCAAGGAAAACTTCTAAGTTTAGTTTCTATCATCAACTGCAATAGATACTTATTTATAAGAGATTATATCCCTTTATTAGTGTTCCAGACTCTAGGAGTTTAGTATCAGGTATAGGAACCTCCTATGTTATGCTTGATACCTTATTCCAAATGAGGAGGCTATAGTGTGTCATTTCTTGGAGGCTTTGTATCCATAGATCTAGAACCATATCACACTATTTATTTTGAATTCATATCTCAAGGTGATGCCAATAAAAGAGTTCATGTAGAGGATATTGTCTATGATAGGGTTTTTATAGGATGAGTGTCTCTAAGATATTCCATGTAGTATATTTATGACTAGTCTTAATTAATATGTTCATAAAAAAAGTTTTATTTATTGGGGATAATGTTTCATCCATATTCAATTCTTTTCACAAGGTGAAAATATTTCTTTGACCATAATAGTGTTTTTGGTGTAGTATTATTGTATTGTGAAGGGTGTGGCCATAGAAATAAAGAGTGCACAACCTTCCTCAAAAGTCAACATGTATCTAGTGGCCCATTTCAAGACCAATCATTGTAATATTTTCAATATATATAGAAGAAGTATTAGGGAATTATAAATTTTGATTAGAAGCAAGGGATGTGATAGGTAAATGAAACCCTCTAATATCCCTATTCCATAAAGAATGTATGTCGAGTGTAAGTTTTGAGGTGGTTTCAATAATTGAAAGATAGGTTGTGGAGTTGGAAGATGTCTGATGCATGATTTAGAATTTCCATATATGGTAGATCCAGATATTTAATGGGGTACTGTATAAATATTTTATAATTAGGATTATGCCTTCCATAATTCAGGATCTATACACTCCTTTTTTCACCAACTCTAGTAAATTATTTGGGACTTGAGGTGGAGAGATGTCCAATTCCCATAGTGTTGACTATTCCAACTAGAGGTCTAACAAGGATGATGTGTACATTGATTGTGATTTGGTTATAGGGTAGCACTGCTACTGGGGAGTCTTCCTATGATTACATATAAATCCATATGACATCACCCTCAACATGGATTACTTGTATTCAGTGTAGTCTATTGTGGATTTATTCCGTAGTTACATCATATTCTATGACACTGATAAAGAACAGGTAGCGTTTATTAGTGAGAGAGTCCCTAAAATGCATTAGAGGCATATTCATCCATTTTTTCCTTGATGGTATGGATGAAGATACATTCTATATAGGATCAGCTATTAGTATTTCCTCTGTTGATAGAAGATACCGCTAATGTCTTTTTAGAATAGGTTGTGATGATAACCCCTCGATGAGACATCTGGTTTGTGACAAAGCTTCATCCAAGAATTTTTATGATATCGATATCTACATATTAGTAAAACCCTACCATGATTTGGGAGATTCATATTCATGTTGATTTTCTTTTGCATACCTGATTTATTCATGTGAGTTTGAGTCCATAAGGAGATCTTGTTTAATTTATGACGAAGACACATGGTAGTCTACAATTGTGTACTGATTATTTCCATTTGAATTGGGTGACTATGAAAAAACACTGCCCACTCCAATGGATATATGATTTATTCAATTGGTTGAATTTATCATGTTGGTTCTCATAGATCAACTTATAGTCTGGATATCATCACATGTGAATAAATGGAATTGATATCTTGAATACTACTTTCAGATGTCATTATGGGAATTATGAGTTTATTATGTATTTGTTTAGTGATAAATTACTCTAATTATATTCGTGCGACTGATGAATGTGGACTCAATGATTTTAGAGATAGGTTCATGAGGGTATTTATCTATGATATCCTTAGGTTATCTGGTAACCAGGATGAGTATGAAGAGCCTCAGATAACAATGTAGAGAGTTTTTTTTACTTTCATCATCTACACAAAAATCTTTCAATGTGAGATTTCTTGGATTGTGAGGTATATTTAGTAGGAAATTATCTATCTCAGGGTGGATCAGACATAAAAATTTCAATGCTTTAGGTTTGGGTTATTGGGGAGTTTGTTAAATCAATGACTGACTTATTTCATTATTTCTGAAATCACAATACACTTCAAATGAATATGAAATGGATTATTTTTCAGTTTGTGTTATTATATTTTTGTAGAATGAACTTTCAAAAAACAAAATAACATAATAATAAGCTGATTTATGAAAATCCATTGATATAAAAATCTAATTCAGTATTATTTACATCAAATTTAAAATCACTTTAGTGATTTTAAACCAACTAATCTGTAGATATAAAAAGATGTTAAGTCCATCAGAGGATGAACAATAATTTACTACCGATGTAGTTAAAAATGATCTCGTGTTTTATAGAATTAGATTTTTTATAATATTTCTTTTAAATAAATCTAATCCTCAACCATAAAAAGTAAATACATATGAGATGATAATTGGGAATTTAAAATGTTACTGTTTATTTTGAAGCTTTTTATTTTCTTACTATTGAAATCACCCTTGATCAGTGCAATTTTAATTTCTGTTTATTTTTTTTAGAATTGTCATTTTCTGAGGTCTACTTTATAATTATATTAGTATTTCCATTATAATTCCTTTTATTCTAATTTCTCATGAATAAGGGATTTCAGGAAAGGAAGATAGAAAATATAATCATATGATTGAGGGATTCCATGGTGTAGAAGATAGATATTAGGTACATCTAGTACATGGAATTGAGTTGCAAATGATTGGTATAGTCGAGGTTTATTGGGGATTAGAAGACATACCTTATGATAAGTATAAAATTTTGGATTCCATTTGCTAATTTTAAGGTCATGGAGAAATCATATAAGGTCTATAGATATACATTTCACTTTGGTTTAAAAGTGGTTTTATAAAATAATATTTTTAAATGATTATTTGGTTTTCTAACCAATACTTCATGTTTTTTAAGATTGATCTATACTATTTATAGAAATTCATTTGATTTAATTCAATTAGTTCAAAAGTTATACTACCATAAATTTTTTATCAGCAATAAAAAATGCCTATCACTTTATATCAAAAATAAAAACTATATTTCAATACAATATATAATACCATTACTCTAATCATTAACTTCACCAATATTTTGAAAGTTCCATCAATCATTAATCTCTATAGTATTTTGAAATACCAATAAACATAATACTTGAAGAGGACATGTATGTTTTTTAAATAGTAATTCACCCTCTAGTTTTTTATTGTCCATAATAACTTGGTACAACATTTGGTATCAGAGGAGGTATTTACCATGATTATGATATTATCTTACTTCAGTTTTTATTTCCAGTAGGTTGTCATTTTTAAAACTCAGTTTCCTTAAACTAACCAATTAGGTTGAAGTTAGAATACTTTTTGATGGTATGATTACTAGTTGGAACCCTTGAAAATTTAAATCATTACAGACCGCCTATTTTTTGTGGGGATAATTATGATTATTTCTATAATCATATAAATATATATATATATTTAATAGTGGATTCTAAAACCATATCATGATGAAAATAAATTATAATGTTTTACAGAAATAAATCATTCTATTTTCTTGAGAAGTAAAAAAAGAATATTAGGTAAAGCATAATGTTCAGAACACATTATTGTGTACTTTGACCAGTAACATCTATAGTTAGATATATTCATATGACACAAAAATTAAATTTAGAATAATTTTTATATAACATATTTTGCAACATTACATGTTTTAGAAATTCATATATATATTATTATAGCTAATAATAATGTTTTAGTTTTTATAACTATTGAAATGGTAACACATATATGTCCATTATTTATAACAATTGTATATAGTTTACAATCCTTGGGTGAAAAATATTTATTAAATTATTTAATCATTAAAAAAAATTGGCATCATGTCAAATGAATTGGAGTCTAATAGTATAGTACTTGATGATACTAAGAACTTGAAAATGTTAAGTTCAAATGAAATTATTAGAACATTTATACAGTTTGGAAACAGATAGAAAAGTGAAACTAGAAAAAGAGAAAAGAAAAAATAGATTATAATTATATTCTACTTTAGTAAATTATAATTCTAGTACATTTCAAATTTATTCTAAAAATTATAAATATCTTGTTTAAAACAGAAAATATAATCATTATGATCCTAGAGATTCAAAATAAAATGATAATGAAATTTTACTATTTTACTGAAGAAGGAATAAAATTTTGAGAAATGAAAACTTCAAAAAAATTATATGAAATATAGAAAATAGAATAATGAAAATAATTAATATTTAGAAGTTATATGTTATGAATGATAGAATGAGGGTCATATTTGAACTAATTTTCCAAAATAGAAGAAGAAATATAGAAATATAATAAGGTATTCTAAATGAAAATAAAAGAAAATCATAAAGTCTTCCGATACTTAGAGTAGTAGTGAAAGTGACACAACTTCATAATGTTCATTAAAAGGAAGTGAAACAAAAATCCATTAAATAATTTGTTTTTATGCAAAAATCCCATGGAATGAAAAATTATTCACGAAAAAGGAATCTATATAATACCATACAAATTTAATCCTTGATTCTAAATATATTTATAATACTCAAGATTAATATTAAACATCATCAGAAGATGAAAAATTTAGTCCATTAGAATTTGAAAAATGGAATTCACCATAAAATGAGGAAAATTTACCTATAATTGTTACGATGGCATGATATGTTACCCTTATGAATCAAGAAAATAATAAACTAAAAAACACTTATGAGTTTTTTGAAGAAAATATTACCAAAGATGATAAAATAATTTCTTTATAAATATAAAAAATTTCAAAAATTTCAATTTTTTTATATTCAAAAAATATTTATTATGTAAATTAATTTGATTCGAATTTAGTCGATCAAAATTTAGTTGATCAGAATTTATTTGATTGGAATTCAGTTAATTATAAATCCAATGAAGAAAATCATAATTTTATTGTTCAAATTAAATTTTATTTATTTCATTCAGATAAAAACTTTCTAACTAAACATCAGGAAAATAAAATTTTGTTCAATTTTATAAAAAAAATAAGACCATTAATAACTTCAAGTGGAATAGGTTTTAATTATTATAAAAAATTGTTTAAAACTATTACACAACTAAAATGAAACCTTTTTGTAAAACATTTCAAATTATATGTCACTAGAGTATTTTTTTCTTCAAATAATGCTAATTTTTCTAATTTTTAGAAATCATTTATTTCATAATAACTAGCTTATTTATAACAAAAAAATAGTTGGACATATGTGGGTTCCAAAAATATTATTTTCTAACATAACATGTGAGGATTAAAAGAACATAATTTTATAATTTTTTAAGAAAATGTGTTGATTACTAGTTGTATAAAAAACGGTATATATATAGTGATTTTTCATAAGATAAGGATGGAGAAAACACAAAATTATTAAATTTTAAATAGTTAAAAGGTGGGAAAATTACTTTTGGAGACAATGCACAATGTTAAATCATTAGATTTGGTTGTATTTATTTCCATGTAAAATATATTATTTCAAATGTTTTATAAGATTTTGGAATTAAGTACAAAGTAAATAGGATAATTCAGTTATGTAATTGTAGATATCTTATAAAATTCATCAATAAATAATGTATTTTACAATGTTTAGAAGCTAATTTCATTTGATTTACCGATATGCATGAAAATGTTTACATACCTGAAATAGAAGAACAAAGTAATTAGAATATTCCTTATTTAATTACCACCAAAATATTATCTTGGTTATGGAATTGGATATGAGGACATTATAAATTCCAAACATAAACTAAAATTTTTAGGAAAGGACATGTTATGGATCGTCAAGAACATTTGATTAATTCGACTATAATATGTGATCCTTATCAATTTGGTAATAAAAAAAGACATGTTTTAAATCTGAAAGTGATGTCTCAACTACGTAATCAATTTAGTTAGTGTACTTTGATATAATTTTTCTTAAAAAAATTGGAAGTATTGGATGAAAATACTATGTGAATTTATTATTTAATTATTACACTAGATTTACATGATTTTATTTTATCCGTCAAAAATCTTAATCTTTTTACAATTTTAAGGAATTTCAGGAAAATATTAAAAATGAGAAAACCCTAACTTGAGTTACTACTTAGAGTGAACAGGAAGGTGATTTTGTTAATTATTATTTTAATACTTTTTATATTAATAAAGGTATTGATCATATTTTTTTGGATCCTAAAACACCATAGAAAAAAAAATTTAGTTGAAAAAATAAATAGAATTCTTCAATATATTACACGAACTTTTCAAAGTGAGTATTTTTTTGCTAGAATTTTTAGAGATAAGGCTATGAGTACTGTTTTTGACACTATAAATAAATTTTTAGTCAATGCTTTTGTTAATAAAACACTTTTTGAGTTATGGATCATTAGAAATCCAAAAAATTTCCTACTCTAGAATTTTTTGGATTTAATTTATTAATCTTGATTATAAAATACGAGTTATATAAATTTCAACTAAAACTCAAGGAAGGAATTTTTATGGGTTATTCTATAACTTTTATGGGTTATTGTTTTCTAAATAGAGGAAAAAATATTTTTCGGGAAACAGTTCTTTTAAATTTTGATGAAACTATTCCTTTTGTTTTTTTAATACCATTGAAAATTCAAAATATGAATGATATTTCCAAAAATTACCTTTTAGTTTTACCATAATATATTCTAAAACTACCTATTTTAAAATCCTCTAATTAATACTATTAAATTTTTTAGGTTTATAAGTTAATTGAACATAATATGTGCATTTCTTAGTTGATGATCACCATTACCCTTAACCCAAAAATCAGTCAACGTTAAGGAATCATCATTATAATTACATTATTAGAGATGTAAGTTTACTTGTTTAAACTATAAGTTATTTAAGAAATGATTATGACCATCATGAATTCCTATCAAAATTTGAACCTAAATTTTAAGTTAATGATTTAGGTGATGAATGTTGGATAAGTTCCATGTAAGGAGAGCTCAATCAGTTTGAATAGAACAATGCTTAGAACTTAGTTAAATGTTCCATAGATATAACAATAAATGAGTACAATTTTGTTTTAGAATATTTTTATATAAATGAAAATATTATTATAAATAATGAAATACTTGTTGAAAAAGGATATTTTTATTGATAATAAATAGAATATGGTGAAACATTTACACCTATATCTTGATTAGAATCTATCATAATATTATTATCCTTTATATCTCATCTAAATTTATTTTTATATCAAATGGATGTAAAAAGGGGTTTCCTTAATGGTAATGTATAAGAGTATGTTTATTTTGAATAAACACTTTGTTTTGAAGATACTAAATTTCCAAAGAAATAATTTAAACAAACTAAATCACTCTATGGGATTTAATAATTATCATGATCATGGTATAATATAATTAATAGATATTTATATAAAAATTTATTAAAGGAAGTGTTGATCCAAACCTTTTCATAAGAAATTTTTTAAAAAACACCTTTATTATTCAAATAGGTGTTTATAAAATTATTTTTGGTTTAAATCAAAAATATCACTCTGATATTTTTTCTGAACATTTTTTAAAAAGACTATGAAATGTGAATGATGGGAGAAGTTAAAAATTTTCCTGGTCTTTCATACTTTTCAAAACCATAATGAAATATTTTCACTCAACATAAATATATTAAATATTTTTTCAAATGGATTGGTTTTGAAAATAAATCAAACATTTGTACTCTTGTGGAAACTTATATCAATCATAATATTGAGGAAACTGGTAAATAAATAGATCAAAAACATTACAGAAGTATGATCATGAGTTTACTATATCTTACTAAACTTTTACCATACATAAATTTATCAATATTTTTTTTGTGATATTTTGAGATAATCCATAAATAATGTCATATAAAATCTATAAAATTAATTTTGGATCTTCTGGAGTAAGGCGACCAATGTGGATTTTGTTCAAGAAGATGACCAATTTATTACGGTGAAGGTAACCTATGGGACTAAATAAATCTTTTGTTCTTTTGTGTATGGGAGCTGTGATGCATAAGCAAGACAGAGTTTTTGGCGTGGTTTCAGTGACATGGATATGGAGAACTGTCCCTGGATAATTGGTGGGGA
Organism: Viscum album; assembly: GCA_963277665.1. Lineage (NCBI taxonomy): Eukaryota > Viridiplantae > Streptophyta > Magnoliopsida > Santalales > Viscaceae > Viscum > Viscum album. Next base: position 466,885,412 of record OY728160.1, on the reverse strand, counting down.
CTTCAACATCATTGTTGTCCCAGAGGAGAAGCGTGGCAGGGGTGCTTTCCCTCAGGTTCCCAGCCTTGAATTCTTTCATGGCTGGCAAGGGGAAGTTAGACATGGGGTACTGTGGGGATCTCTTCACCTAGTGTAATAACCAGAAAGGAAATAGGTGCTGCTGGAGTAGTATTGATTGATGTTTGGCCAACTATCATACCATATTCTAATATTCAGAGGAGAGGGTGGACCCTATTGTACGTGTTATTTCTGATCATTCACCCCTATTAGTGACTTTGGTTGACAGGAAAATGAGGAGAGAGTGATTCAGGTTTTCAGAATAGTGGTTCAACACTTCAGTGTTTCACCATCTTGTGCGGGAGGTGTGGGAAGAATCGAATCAGAAAAATTCCTGGGTTTCCATCCTTACTAAATTCTGTCGGCTCAAACACTAGCTATAGAGTTGGGTGAAAGAAATTCATAGCATTGACCAAGATTTTAACAACCTTAAGCAAGAAGTGGTGGGCCTGGACCTCATCCTAGAGGTAGAATGGGATGACTCGGTTTTTTATGAATTGTCGAACAAGAAATCCATCCTGGAAGATCTTATTCTCAAACTGGAATGCATGTCAAGGGATAAATCAAGTGTAAAATGGATGCAAGAAGGCGACAAGAATACAACCTTTTTTCATGCTTGTATTAGGGGGAGGAGTCAGGTGGTGAAACCAAATATTATAATTTAGGATGGATCTTAGTTGAATGATAGAGATGAGGTTGGTAATTTGGCCCCTTATTTCTTTCAAAATCTTTTAGCGGGTCCTAACTCCAGCATGATGAACGGATATCCGAGGGGAGTATGGAGCTTTTTAAGGAGATTCCAAGTCAGGTTTCCATTGAAAAAAAATACCCTCTTTCAGTCCATTCCTGAGGAGGAGGATGAGTTAATAGATATGAAAAATCATAAGGAAGATAGTATCCCAGGACCTGATGGTTTCCTCAGTTCATTCAACAGGGGGTCCTGGGAGGCGTTGAAGGGGGACATTATAGCGTCCTTTCAAGAATTTTTCTATGGTGGTAATATTCCTAGGATTGCATGTGACACTACTATTTTCATGTTTCCAAAGAGTAAAGACCCATCCTCTATTCAACACTACAGGCCAGTGCGAATGTGTAACTTCCCCTAAAAAATTATCTCAAGAATTATCAACTCGTGACTCTCTAAATATACTCCTAAATGGGTTTAATTGGAGAAAATTGGGTTTGTTGGAGGCCGGTCGATTCAGGGGGATATAGCCCTGATGCAATAAATTCTTAGAGACATTAATCTCAAAACTCATGGCTCAAATATTGCAATCAAAGTGGATATGAATAAGGCCAATGACAGGATCGAATGGAGCTTCATTAATAGGGTGCTTTCGAATATGGGTTTCTCTAACTTGTCTACGGACCTCATTTTCAGATGTGTTAGGTCTTCCTGGTTGTTTGTGTCTTTAATGGGAAAATCTTATGGTATTTTCAAAGCTACCCATGGGCTAAGGTAAGGTGACGCACTCTCCCCTACAATTTTCATCTTGATGTAGGACATTCTCAGCCGGCTAATCAACAGGAGAGTTTTTTCTGAAGATATTATTCCCTTTCGTAGGAAATTTAATCTACCCTCTATTTCTCATTTGATGTATACATATGACTCCATAATTTTCACTAATTCTAGTAGGAGGTCGGCCCAAGGAATGAACAGAGATTTTGATGAATATTTTTCCTGGAGTGGCGAGATCATTAACAGATCTTAGAAAAACATTTACATTTCTAATAAATGTGGAACTAGTTGGGTTTCTGCTTTGTGCATTGCACTTAACAATAAGAAATGATCCTTTCCTTTGGATTACCTTGGTGCTCCAATTTCCCCTGGAAGAACCTGCATTAAAGACATTGATTAGATAGTGATCAGAATTACTAGTCATGTGCTAAATTGGAAGAATCACTATCTATCATTTGGGGGCTGGATTACCTTAATCAATAGCATCTTATCTTGCATTCATGTCCATGATCTTTCATCCATTAAAGTGATGAAGGGGGTTATTGTTATAATTTATAAAATTCAAGCGCATTTCATTTGGGATGGTTTATCCGAAATCAATCATCATTGGTCCTTATATAATTGATGGAGAGACTTATCCACGAAGGAGGGATAAATGTTCGGAATCTTTCAGAAAACATGCACTGTATGAATGCGAGGATAGTGTGGGAGGTTGTGGAAGAGACTACTCTCTGGGGAAAAATCATGTCTGCAAATTCTGTGGGCACTTCTGGGGGTGGTCAGGGGTCCCCTTTCTGGATGATGATCTCATTTCTCATCCTAATGCTCCGCGATTACTCTCGGTGGATTGTCGGCAAGGGGAACGTACTTTTTTGGAATCACAATTGGGTGGGATACTTGCATGGATTCCTAGGGTGTCATGTCCCTCAGATTGCGTTCAAGGAGGCCATTATGCATCATGGTTTTATACATGCGGTTTTGGATAAAGATCAAAGGGGAATTTTTTATCTCATCAGCATCAATTTAGAAAAGGATAGGTGCGTTTTTACACCCTCCACCTCAGGGTTCTTTACACTAAAAGATTTTTGGAGGACTCTTCTTCCTCAGGAGTAGTCGGATTTTTTTAATTCCATTGTATGGAGTAGGAAGATTCCGAAAAAATATAACTTTCTGACTTAGAGAATCAAGAATCAGGATGTTCCGACTAATGACAGGATCAATAAGTTGGGTATCAATCTCCCCTCTAAATGCCACTGTTGTACATGGCATCAAGAGGAGTCTATGAACCATTTATTTTTTGATAGTGAATGGTCTAAGAATATTTGGAGCTTATTTGGTGATTTTTCAGCGTTTCATTATACTACTAATCTGGATCGATCTTTTCAGGAATGGTGGTTCTAGAGAACAAATAACTCAGTTGTGGAAAGACTTGTGAATGCAATCATTTTGAATGCAGCATGTTTTTGTATCTTGAAAGCCATAAACTAGACCAGGTATGAAGGAATTACCTCCTCTAAGTGATCCATTATCACGATAACTAGGTCACTCCTACTGGATATAGTTTCGGGTATAAAAAACTGGTGAGATGCACCTTCTCTGAGATGTTTGCAAAGAAGCATTTCTCTGGAAAATTCTAGTTGTAGAGGTAATAGCAGACAGTGGGTACGGTGGAATCCTCATTCTTTTGGTCTCAAGATTAATGTGGACGGCTCATGCATGGAGGGTGTAATCTATGGCGGAGGTGTGGTTTGGGATTTCAGGGTCAGCGTCCTTCAGGTGTTTTCTACTTTCTATGGACAAGGGACGTCTATACAAGCGGAAGCTAACAAGATGTTCACAGGTTTGAATTTTTTCCAATAGGAGAATATGGATCTCTTTCAGGTGGAGACTGATTCTAGGATTATATACGACTCCATGCATGGAAATTTTTTCACTCCATGGTTTATTGTTTACATCATCAAAAAATGTCAATCCATCCTTGGCGGCAACACTTTAGTGGTGCACACATAGAGGGAAGGGAAAAAGGTTGTGGATCATCTCGCATCCATGGCTATTATGGATCAAGGCCTCAGTATTATTTGTTTCCTTAGCTACCTCGTTTTGAAAACATAAGGGGTGAATCTGATTAGAGGCGATTAATATGGTCTTCATTACTTTAGACCCCCTATACCTTTCTTGGGTTTTCGGACCTTTGCAGCTTTTTTTTTGGTGGTCCTTGTTTCCCTATTTAATAAAAATTTATCTTTAATGATGATAAATTCTTCTAGAATTTTTTTTGAAACGATAATCAGTTGATGACTTTTATGTTATAGGTTATATAGAAAATATACTTCTAGAAAATTTCATTTCATATGAATGAGTATTTTTATATATACAAGGTAAAAAATTCAATTTTTGACAGGTTATTAATTTTTTTATAATTTATATGATCAAAATGATTATGTAATAAATCAAATTTTTTCATTAAGTAAAAAGAAAAAAATTATATTTGATTTGAATAATATATCCTAGATGTGACCCCTCCCAAAAAACATCACACCCTTTGATGGAATAAAGTTGTTTTCCTCAAATATATGCTTAAACACATGCTTCTTTAAAAATACCTTGAACATCGAGTGCATTCAAGATATCATTTAAAGTGAGTATACATTCTTTGGTAAAACTAATATAAACCACACTATCCCTTGTATATTTATTCTTATAGAGTTCCCCATGTAGTGTGATGTCACATTTTTTTAATTTTATCCTCATGAAGAGAGATTTTTTATTTTACACATGCTGTGTAGAACTGGAATCGACCAAACAAGAAGAATTATCCTTGAGCACATTTTCTTATAATATCAATGCTAAAAAATTCTACATTGGAGTTTTTTTTCATATTTATTCTTTTGGAGATGATATTCTCATTTGAAGTGTCCAAGATTTCCATAAAAATAGCATTTCACTTTATTATTCTTGTATTATACTATTCATTTTGAATGATTGTTCAAATGTTTTTACCCCTTTAAGAACCATGATGGGCCCACATACACTACCAAAATGACATTGGATTTATAATATTTTGGAACATTTTATTACTCATATTTTATTTTCCTTCTCAATTTTTACGTATTTGAGTATCTCAGTTATGGAAATATATTCCTTCTAGTTCTTTAGATAGTGGTTAAAATTATTCCAAGGTGGATTTTATCAATGATTAATGTGGCAGTGATGGTTCATCCATATTTAATTATTTTTTCATTAGAATTCATAAGATATGTTTTATTTCATAAAATTTATCTACTGTATAACAATTATATTCCATTTTCTATGAAATAAAATTTATTTCTAGGAAATTATTTTTTAACACATCCCTAATGAGATACTTTAGTTGTAAAGCATATCATATCTTCTTTATCACAAGTAGGTGTTAGTAAGTGTCAAATATTACATAAAACTATGTGTTGACTGTGTGTATTAAATTCATGAAATCATTGTTCCATCATTTTTTATTGGTATAAGAAACCTAAAGCATCTCATATTTTTATTTGGATGTCTTTGTAGCTGAGATCATATACACTACATTGGGAGTTGTGGGGAGAAATTGTATCAACTTTTTCTATATATTGAAATTGTTTCCATTGAATTGATCCTCATCCATCACATTGTTAGGCATATCCATATCAATATTAATAGATAGTATTCTTAATAATTTTGGGTATATTGGTGGGTAATGGTATGGGATTTAATTTTTGTGGTAGTAGATGAAGAATATTAAGGCGTGTTACATTGTCACTCTCCTTAGGAGTATATTATCACCCTTGAAATCTATCGTAAAATGGATAATCGGTGAATAATATTTAGGATGAAATTTTTGATAAATACTATACACATATAATTATTTGAGAGTATCCTAGATGTGGATTTGGAATCAAGAGTGTAATGAAAGTAATCTTTTTTTGGGAACCACTAACGTACATTAAATTATTTTAAAACACATGATAGGAATCTAAAATTTTTAGAGGGGTTCTTGGAATGGTAATTGGATTTATTAGAATTTATTTTTACATATAACAGAGTCTCAAATTTATAGGATCTGGTGTACCACTTTTGTTATTTCATCATACCCCTTGGAATTTGGTATATAATCTTTTTGGAATAAGGTTACTTTTCAAGATTTTTAACTTGTGAATCAGATCACGTATAATCTGATATATGGACTAGATTATACCCATTTGGTGAAATGAGTGGACCCATATGACAAAACCATTTGGAATTGGGCCTAAACTGGTATGTCTCACCGATCATTCCAAAAAAACTAAGTCACCTATAAACTCATTCCACTGTTATAGTGTTAAAAGTAAAAAAAATTCATTAAAATTACAAATTTATAATTTTTTCATCCATTTAGTGATAATTCAATTAATCCACCCATTTTATTACTCCTCTACTTAATCATTTTTTAAATAATGATAAATGTGTTTCCTTTAATAAATGATAGCCTACTCCACCCTCTTTTTAATGTGGGATTCCAAAAAATCCTTCCACTTTTCAAAAAACATAAAAATGAAAAAATAAAAAAGCATATTTAAAAGACATTAAAATATGAGAATTCCCATATATGTTAATGTAATTAAAAACTACTTTTGAAGATAAAGATTCATAAACTATTCAAAAAAAATCCTAAAAAAAATAATCTATTGATTTAAACCTTTATATAGAAGAGACGAATCAAATGAGATAAGATAAACATGTGGACACTGTCTTGAACATGTAATTCCAACTATCATTCAGATTAAACCAACACAAGTCCATTAAAATTACTTAATAATTAATTTAATCTGAGACAACATTTTTTCCATGTTTTACTTATCCTTTTAAGAATTATTGAAATCTGAATTCATAATCTCTTTTTAGTGGACCCATTTCCACATTCAAAGTAGAAAACGAAAAATCATTCCCATGTTTCAACACTTTTTTCATCACTTTGGTTCATTAAGAGTTTTAAACTCACCATCCTTTTTCTCATGTGAACCGAAAAAAATTTTTGTAGAATGTAATATACCATTGGTTTTCCCTTCACATATATGATATAATTTCTTAGATTTGACTTATATATGTGAATTAAAAATAAGCTATGTTGAGTTCCCATCATTGGTGAATTTTTAGCAAGGACTTGAAACCCATTACAAATGTGTCCTTAAAAACACATGTTTTTTCACATCTAATTAATTAATTTTTATTTATTTTTAAAAGTATTATTACACTTTTTTCTAAATAAGTTCACTTTTGTATTTTTTATTTTTAAATTTATAATTTAATCAATATTTACAATTAATCTTGTATTTTAAGATTTAAATTAGTTAATTTATGCTTTAAATTATTTTTATTTTCTAATAACATTTTATTTAGTTTTGTGATTTTTGTGTCCATAATTAATAATTTAACATTTATTAATTAATTAATTAATTCTGCTTTTGCACGTAAATAATATAGTTTCAATTTGTCTTTTCTTATTTTAAATATTTATTAATAAGAGTAACATTATATATATCTTAGTCATATTTTAACAATTCAATACTTAAAAAATTAAGATCACAACATAAATTAAATCTCTTTAATTTAATTTCATTTATTAACTTAATTGTTTAATAAAAAATTAACTAACTATTTACCTTAATTAACTTACTTTGTTAAAGTAACGATTTTAAATAAATTAACATTGTTATATAATTTATATCTAGGTTTTTATTTTAATACTTTAATTTCATATTAGTTTTAGTTTTAGTTTAGTAAAAATATAAGTTTTATAATTTGAATATAATAAAAATGTAACATAATTTTAAATGGTTTTATATGTTTATTAATGTTTTTAGTATCTAAATTTTCAATTGTTTTAATTAATTTATAGTTTTATTTAATTATTTTTTTTATTATTTTAATTTACTTTTAATTAATTTTACTATGTTTATTTTGTAGTGTCATGGTCGCACCGTCTTGATCTCACGGTCTCACCGTATCCTTTTCAAACTGGTGCCACCGTGAAATTTATTCTAGTGTCCCATTGTTTCCCTTCTGGTGCATCTGTTACCGCTTCCCACTTCACGGTGACACAACAATGCTATCGCATCGTTTCTTCACATTGCAACTCTCCTCACACTAGTTTTAGCTTCAGCTTCCCCTCCATAGTTTCACTGTCTCGCCGATTTCGTATCAAAACGTGGAACTGTTCCATTACGGTGCCACTGCAAACACTTCTACCATTTCTCACACCGCCATCTTCCACCGTTACACCGACCGCATCTCCCTCCCCTTCACCTCAAACCTTCCTAAAATGCGCACTTTTCTCACTCGAGCAACCGTTTCCTACCCCCTCTGTGCATCTCACATCACCAACCCTCACCGCAAGGCATCTGGTCCCAACCCCAATCCCATTTCAAGAATCTTGCCACACCGCTGCAATTTATGAAGCCACTACTGATAGAGGGAGAACTTATGTCGTTGTTTCAAGAAGGATGAACTTCCGTTGAAGTCTACGCAGCAAAACCAGAGCCTCTGGATCTAAAGAGATCGAAACACAATGATGTGATTCGAAGGAAGAGGTTGCTACGTGAGGAGTCCGATGTAGCACCACATCCGTCGCAGGCCACCATGGGAGGAATATATACCCATGATTCCCAGCCAAGGATCACGTAGGTATTTCATCTGTGATACATGGAATCTGGGGCCAAGAGGCGTCTGATGAAGATCTTGTCTTCATCTTCGCTGGTGTTGTGGAGAAGTTGAAGGAGACAGATTTGCTCCGGAGAAGAAGTACCATATCTGAAACCCCCCTAGTACCAATTTTGGGGAGGGAAGGTATAAGATTAAATTAATATTAACATATAAATAATCGTAATTTAATATAAATTAACTTTATAAATAATTATTATTATAATAAAGTTAATAAATTAAGTTAGATAATTTATAATAATAATCTAACTCAGAAAAATAATTAAGTCATGATAACTAATTATTAATAATATATACACTAACTAAATAACTTAATTAATAATAAAAAACTAAAAATGTAATAATTTTATTTAATTAATGATTTAATAATAAATTAATAATCATAATAATAATATTTAATAATAATTTTCAGTTATGATTTTTATTAATTAACTTTAGTTAACTTTTTAATAAGTTGTATAACAATAGACTTTAAAAATAACTATTATATAAGTTTATTCATGTTTTAACTATTTTATTTTGTTTTAGTTGTTCCGGTTCATGCAAGAGTCAAATATACATCCAAGTTCACTTAAATTACTCACAGTAAGTTAGTAAGATGGGCAAAGATATCGTGGCGTGTCAGTCTAGAAAAAATGGACATGTGTGGTGCACAAGTGAAGGGAATTTGAAGTCATTCGAAAATAGTGGGTGACGTGCAGCAGGTGACTATATTTTTAAAATAGAGTATAGATAAAGAAATAAAAACAATCATTTGATACATTTGGTTGTTGACTTCTAAGCAGAGCAAGAACTTAGGGGTGAATCTTGGAGCACATCTCATAGAATCACTTCCTAAAGACTGGAGAGACAGGAGGAGTAGCGATTTGAACTAAGAAAGGGAGATCTCTTCCTCTATTTTCTTTCAATTTTTTTATTTATAATTTAAAGATTTTAGTTTACATAATAGAGATAATTTTAGGCTAAATCTATTAGTTCTGGGTTAAAATTGAGTCTACTGGTTATCTTTCTTCTTCCTTCTCACTATCATTTTAAATGTGATCGGAATTGATCGACGCGATCAGCTCTGAACACATTCAATTTCAACACACCATTAGAACTTAATCTCAAAACACCAAATTCATTTGGTGAGTTTGATTGTGGATAATTTTATTAAACATTTATATTGAATCCAAAACTACAGAACTTACACCAAGTTCGTTTTGTCATTTTTTCAAATAAACATTCTCACAGTCGATTAATCTCGGAGTGGTGAACTTACCTATTTTTCATCTTGAGTGATTTATTTCATGGAGAGGGAAACAAACCACTCATTTTCAATGTTACTTGTTTTAGTCACTAATCTGAGAAGGAATATTTCCAAAACCAGTGAATGAAGATTTTTCCCCAGAAATATTTCTCTTTGTTGTTAATTTATCGACATATTATATCTCAGTTACTTAATGATTTTAGAATGTTTCTAATTTCATTATGGTTTAGAAAAAAACATGAAATTATTATAGTGTTTCATTCCTACCTTATTAAAAAATAAAAAAAAAGAGTAAAAAAATATATAATTTACCTCACTACTGACAACAGTACGGTCTTTTTAAATGTTTTTAGAACAATAGTGGTCATAATTGCCTTCTATGTGGGTTCCACTCTTCTTTCCACATATACTATAGTTAGTAGTAATATAAATAATTAAACTTTTACTGGCTTTAATGACAGTATGGGTCATGTTTTTTGAGACATTTATGGGGAAGGCATGATCCATTCTTTTTCTAAAATAACTAAAAAAACATCAAAAAATTGGAAAAATTTGAAAACTGTAAAAAAATATATTTATTTTCATGCTAAATTGTTACTGTTTTCTTACTACTGAAAACTGCATGTTGTTGTTTTCATGAGCAAAAGAACTTCTGGTGTTAAATTAGAGCCTCTGAACCCTGAATTTGATAAATATTTAACTTCTCTAAGAAAAACAAACAAATTTGAAATAGAAAATCAAGATGAGAGAGTTCAAAAATGTGACCAGGATTTTGGTTGAAGCCAGTCAAAGTTTAACTATTTATATTCCTACTAACTATAATATATGTGGAAAGTTGATTCAAACCCACAGAGAAGGAAATTATGAGCACTATTCTTCTAAAAACATTCAAAAAGACCCCACTGTTGTCAGCAGTGAGGTAAATTTTCAATTTTTTTAATTTTTTTATATTTTTTTATTTTTTAAAATGATAAGAATGAAACACCAAAATCATTTATTTTTTTTGTTCTAAACTATAATAAAACAAGAGATAGGTTAAAAACACTAAGTAATAGAGATATAATATAGTGATAAATGAAAAATCATGAGAAATATGTCTGGGGAAAATTCCCATTCTATTGGTTTTAGAAATATTCCTTCTCACATTAGTGACTACAGAAAATACCACTGAAAAGGTCTGGTTTAATTCCCTCTCCATGAACAAAATCAGTCAAGAAAAAAATCTTGAAGTTCTCCATTCTAAGATTAATCAACTGTGAGAATTTTTATTTCAAAAATATGAAATAATGAACTCACCGTATGTTCTATAGTTTTCATTTCAATTTAAATGTTTAAGAAAATTAATCCAAAATCAAACTCACAGAAAGATTGTGGAGTTCCGATATTAAGTTCTAATGGTACGTTGTAATTGAATGTGTTCAGAGCTGATCTCGCCGATTAATTTCAATCAAATATAAAATGATAGTGAGAATAAAGAAAAAAGATAACCAACAAACTCGATTTTAACCCTGAACTAGAGGATTTAGCCTAAAATTATCTCTATAATGTAAACTAATTCATTCAATTACCAAGAAATAAAATTGAAAAAAAAACATAGGAAGAGATCTCTCTCTCCTAGCTTGAATCGATGCTGCTCCTGACCCTCCAGTCTCTATAAGTGGTTCTCTGAGGAGTACTCCATGATTCACCACCATGTTCTCACTCTGCATGGAAGTCAATGATCGAATGTATCGAATGAATGATTTTTTCTTTCCTTCTCGCTGCTCTATTTTAAACGTAATGTCACCTGCTGAACATCACCCATTTTTTTTCACTAACTTCAAATGTCCTTCACCTGTTCACCACACATGTGCATTTTTTTCATTACTGACACATCGCGATATCTTTTCTCATGTAACTAACTTCTTGTGAGTTAATTAAGTGAACCTGTATGTGATTCCGACTCTTGCATGAACTTTCACAGCTAAAACAAAATAAAACAGGTAAAATAAGAAGAACTTTAAATAACAGTTATTTTTTAAAGTCTAATGTTATAATACTTAATAAAAAGTTACCTAAACTTAATTAATAGAAATCTTAATTGATAAATATTATTAAATATTATTATTATGATTATTAATATTTATTAAATATTTAATTAAATAAAATTATTATGTTTTAAATTTATTATTATTAATTAAGTTATTTAGTTCGTGTAAGTATAATTAATAATTATTTATCTTGATTTAATTATTTTTTTGACTTAGATAATTATTATTAAATATCTTATTTAATTTATTAAATTTATTATAATAATAATTATATATAAAGTTAATTTATATTAAATTAATATTATTTATAAGTTAGTATTATTTATGTTAGAAATAAATTATATCTTATTAACTAATTTTATATCTTAGTTTTGTTTTATGATTAATTAATTATTTTTAAAATTATTCAAAATTATAATTATTATAAATTTGTTATTGTTATTATTTGTATGAATTAATTTATTTATTTCATATATTTTTATCCCTTTCGCACCCCCAAAATCAGTGATACTGGGGGGGAGGGTTTCTTAACTATTTCTTCTTCTACGGAGCAAAGTTTCCTCCTTAAACATCTCCATAACACCAGCGAAGCCAGCGGTAGGCTCTTCCTCATATGCGTCTGGGCCTTTTCTTCTAGATCTCATAGACGAAATCTTTACGTGAACCTCAGCTAGGTTACATGGGAGTCGATTCCTCCCATAGGAGCCGGTAGTGAATGTGGTGCTGGAGTGGACTCCTCATGCAGCAACCACTTCCTTCGAATCGTAGTAGTGCGTTTCGAACCCTCGAGATCTGGCGGCTCTGGTTTTGCTGCACAGACTTCAACGGTGGTACATCCTTCATAAAATAGCAGCATCTGTTCTCCCTTCATCCATTAAGGATTCATCAAATTCTAGATGTGTGTCAAGAGTATTGAAATGGGAGTTGGGTTAGGACAGGATGCATCGTTTGGAGGGTTTGTGATGCGAAATGAAAGGAGGGGCATGGAAACGGTTGCTCGGGCGAGAACGGAGCTTAGCACATGATGGTTTGAGGTGAATGGGAGGGTGATTTGGTAGATGTTGTGATATAAGATAGTAGTGTGAGAAATGGTAGAAGTGTTGGCAGTGGCGCTATAATGGAATGGTGACACTTTTTGATATGGAACTGATGGGACAGTGAAACTGTGGAGGGGAAGCTAAAGGTGAAATTGGTGTGAGGAGAGTTGCAATGTGAAGAGACGGTGTGATAGCATTGTGGTGGCACTGTGAAGGGGGAAGAGGTAACAGAGGAACAACAAGGGAAACCATGGGACACCAGAAGAAATTTCATGATGGAACCAATTTGAAAAGGATACAGTGAGACCATGAGAACAAGACGGTGCCACCGTGACACAGAAAAATAAACAGAAGATTAAATTAATTAATAGTTAGTTAAAATATGAATAAAATAATTAATTAAAACTATAAATTAATTAAAAAAATTGAAAATTCTCATACTAAAAACATTAATAAACTTATAAAACCATTTACACTTATGTTAAATTATTATTAAATTCAATTTATAAAACATTAATTGGTACTAAACTAAAACTAAAACTGAAAATTAATTAAATCGTTAAAATAAAAACTATATTTAAATTATATAACAATGTTAATTTATTTAAAATAGTTACTTTGACAAATTATGTTAATTAAGGTAAACTATTTGTTATTTTTTTATTAGGTAATTGATTTAATAAATCAAATTTAATTAAAGAGATTTAATTTATGTAGTGCATTTATAATCATAATTTTATAAATATTTAATTGTGAAAAGATGACTAATATTTATAAAATGTAACTCTGATTAATAAATAATTAAAAAAAGAAATGCTAAATTTGATAAACATTATTTATATGCAAAATCATAATTAATTAATTAATTAATTAATGTTCAATAGTTAATTATGCAGACAAAAATCACCAAACTAAATAAAATGTTATTATACATTAAAAATAAATTAAAACATAAATTAACTAATTTAAATCCTAAAATAAACGAGTAATTATAAATATTTATTAAATAATAAATTTAATAATAAAAAATACAAAATTAAACTTATTTTGAAAAAAGTGTGACAATAATTAAATATATCAATAAAAATTAATTAGTTTTGTGTGGAAAAACATGTGTATTTAAGGCCACATCAAATTCCCCCACACATAAGCATTGTTTTTCCTCAAACAATTTCATGCTTTGTTATCTTTGAAAAAATTATTGTAGTATTTATGATACAACTCAAACTATAACATGTTTAGCACTTAAAAACCAAGGACTAAAGTTTCAATAGGCTTTTAGAAAAATTAATTGTTCAAATGTATCCTTTCCAATAATCAAATTCTCAATGGTAGTCAAGAGAGAAATGAATTTTCAAAAAATGAATTTTCAAGAAATGAATGTGTCCTGCCTCATTTGTGGACTTTTCTAGTGACTCATTTCAATAAAAACTCATGTACTAATTCCAAGAGTGACAAGAGGTAAAATATCAGTGGAATTAAGAACATAACCAGAAAAACATTATAATTTGAACTTCTCCTAGGTTCCGAAAAAAATATATATTTTTGTGAATTAGTCTTTTGATACGACCAAAATGATTCCCAAATAAAAAATTACCCTTTACTTCATTCGGAATTCATTCTTCCCCTCACCTTATTGAACTCTTTTTTGACCCTAGATGATTTATTTTATTTTTACCCATTCCATGTATACGTGTGCTAAGAACTATGCAATGGACTTATTCAAAGTGTACAGAGGTATTATAGTAAAAAACAAATGCACCCAACATCTAGGGTCTCATAGACTCACCGTGGGATCCCAAATGCCCAAACTAATCCAGTTTTGAAAGATTATTATGAAAACCATTTACATTGGTTCATTAAGGTGATTACTTTAATAAATAATAAAAATGTGTCCCCTAGGAATAAGATCAAACTTCTAGTTCCAAGGGTTATGATCATAACTCCACTAACAGGTCACCCATATCACTATCAAAAGTATTTCCTAAACCAAATTTCCATTTTTTTCACTAAAATAGTTCACTCATCCATCATACAACCTCAAAAAGATTAGACTCAAAGTAAATCATAACTACCAGCAAGGTATTTTTCCAGAGAAAAGACCCAATTGGGTACAACGTATTGCCTAAAATTATGAAATAATTTTGAAACATTTTAACATTTTTTTGAAAAAATTTATAAGTTGTAGTGGGAATTTATAGGATCCCATTAAATCATAGTTTATCACAATCAATAATTGACCCCATCCCCAACACATAAAACCCAACTTTGTCCCCAAAGTTGACTTCTAAAGTGGAGAAGAACAATTAAACATTAATGGTTCAAAATAGATTAAGAATTTTAGTAGATTTATGACATGTATAAAGGGTCTCTTTGATGTTCAAAAATATTGTTTTCCCCAATGAATAAGTTAACAAAATGTTCACAAGAAAGTACACTCATTATCATTTAAGTCCAGTGACAATGATTTTCAATAAAATTTGGAACATGGCATGTAACTTGGGGGTGAAAAGTTAATTGGGTGTAAGGAAATTTAGAAAATATGATTCATTTGGATGATCAATTATGCATAAATCAAGAATTCCTAACACCCATTAGAAAACCAGATTCAACAAATACACACAAAGCATCCAACATGCATCCCCCCACACTTCATTTCATGCAGTAAATAGTTTTTAGAAATCAGTGGAATTCAATCCTAAGCAAAGAAAAACCCGCAGTTTTTTTATTCTAAAAAAGTGGCAAGAAGATTATTTTTTTAATGTATGCAAGACATGTAGTAGAATTTTCTATAGTTCATGTAATTAAATAGAATTTTTAGTACACATGTAGTAGAATTTTCTCATACAAGCATAATTTTCAACAGCAGCAACATATTATGAATTTTTTTTTAAAGTAGTAAGGAGAATAATAATTTAACTAAAATTAATAGTAAGGTACTTCGATGACATAATATTTTTTCATTAATCCTTCAATACTAGAATTATGCTCTTTTATTACATAGAAGCAATATCCTAAAAATACAGAGCATGAAAACCAAGTACAAAAACCAGCAGGGACAGAGCATACAGAAGGAAACACAACAACAATTTATTAAAAGTACAACAAGAATAGAAACAAAAGTAAAAACAAAATAAAGAATATGGGTTGACTCCCAGGAAGCACTAAATGTTATGTCTTTAGGTAGCCTTTATTTAAGATCATTTTTTGATCACAGTTAAGGTAGCCAAACCCTTTGACTGTCCCTCAAAATAAGGATTCACTCTCTACCCATTAACCAACATGGGATTGTTTTCTTCACCTACAATTTCAACATCTCCATTCTTAAGCACTGTCACAACTACAAAAGGTCCAGTACACTTGTACTTATGTTTTCTAGATAAGATTAAATGTCTAGAGTTAAAAGGAGGACCTTTTTTCAGGTTTGAATTCTTTGTTTTGTATGATAGAATCATGAAATATTTTAGTCCTCTCTTTGTAGATTATTGAATTATCATTACTCCCTCTCCTAATCTCATTGTGTTTACTTAAATAAAGTAATATCATCTCACCAGCACTCTTAAAATCCATGATCAGAGCCTTAAATTCTCAATAAGATTTGTGTTTCAACTCTACAGGTAAATGACAACATTTCCCAAACAACAGCCTGTGTGGAGACATACCTATTAGGGTCTTGAAAGCAGTTCTATATGCCCATAAAGAATCATCCAATTTAAGACACCAGTCTTTCCTAGAGGAGGACATAGTTTTCTCAAGTATTTTTTTAGTTCTCTATTTGAAATCACCACTTGTCCTCTAGACTGTGGATGATAAAGAGTACCGATTTTATGAACACAGCCAGATTTTTTCATCAAAGCTTTAAATTTTTAGTTCTCCAAATGTGTTCCATTATCAGTGATAGAGGCTTTGGGAACTTCAAATCTTGTAAAAATGTTCTTTTTAAAACATTTAATTAATTAATTGTCTTGATTGTTGGGCAGTGAAACTGCCTCAACACATTTTTGAAACATAATCTATATTAATAAGAATATACTCATTCCCATGAGATGATGGAAATGGACTCATGAAATATAAACCCCTGATTTAAAAAATTACGACTTCTAGAATTTCTTTTTTTGGGTAATTCATGTATTTTACCCACTTTACATAACCTCTGGCACTTATCAAAACCATCCACAAAGCTCCTAGCATCCTTAAAAAGAGTAGGCCAATAGAAAAAATATTGTAAAACTTTTTGGGCAGTCCTTCAACCACCATGGTGACCACCCCATGGTGAGGAGTGAAAACTCTCTAAAATAGACATCATCTTTTCCTCAGGCACACATATCCAAAAGATACCATCATCACATCTCTTAGACAACAGGGGATCATCCCATAGTTAATATTTAAATTCAGAAAAAAAAATCTTTCTTTGGTAATTAGACATATTTCTAGGAAAGAAACCTACTGCCAAGAAGTTGGAAAAATCTTCATACAAAGAAGATTTCCTGATTGATAAAGTGAACAAATTTTCATTAGGAAAGAAAGAGTTTATTTCCCTAGGATCTTTAGATTGAGTAAGAGGAAGCCTAAATAGGTGGTCAGCAACTAGATTTTCAACTCCCTTCTTATACCTAATCACTAAATCAAACTATTTTAGAAACAGAATCCATCTAATAAGCCTAGGTTTTGTTTCTTTCTTAGACAGAAAATACTTTAAGGATGAATGATAAGTGAAAATAATGACTTTTGAGCCTAAAAGATACTGTCTAAACTTTTCTATAGCCAACACAATAGCCAGAAATTCCTTTTCAGTGGTGGTATAATTCTTTTGGGCCTCATCTAGAAGTCTACTATTATAATAAACCACATGTAACTTCCTATCTCTCCTTTTCCAAGGACAACACCTACAGTCATATCATTAGCAACCTAGATAGGTTAAAATGGTAACTTCCAATCAGGTGCGGTGATAATGGGTGAGGTAGTGAGTTTTTCTTTTAACAGATTAAATGATTTCAAAAGGTTTTAATCACAATTAAATGGTTAATCCTTGACCAGAAAAGAACTTAAGGGATTTGTGATTTAGGAAAAGTATTTTATAAACCTATGGTAGAAACTGACATAACATAAGTAACTTCTAATACATTTTAAATTTTCAGGAGGTGGCAGTTTTTGAATGAATTCTATTTTATTAGTATCAACTTCCAAACCTCTCTTTAACACTTTATGACCAAGCACTAAACCTTATGTGACCATGAATTGACACTTCTCTAAATTAAGAACTAGGTTGGTTTCAATGAATCTTTCTAAGACTAACTCTAGATTTCTATGACTAATATCAATGGTTTTTATCATAATGGAGAAATAATCCATGAAAACCTCATTGATTTTCTCAATCATATCTAAAACGATAGCCATCATACACCATAGAAAGGTGGATGGAGCTCCACACAACCCAAATGGCATCCACCTATAAGCAAATGTCCCAAAGGGGTATATGAAAGTTGTCTTTTATTGATCCTCTAGAGCAATGAGAATCTAGTATTAACCAGAATACCCCTCCAAGAAACAGAAAAAATTCATTTCCAGTAAGCCTCTTAAGAAATTGATCAGGGAAGGGAATTGTAAAATTTTCATTCCTAATGGTTTCATTAATATTCCTATAATCTATACAGAATCTTTATTTTGTGGATTTCCTAATTTGGATTTATTCATTCTTTTCATTTTTTAATATAGTGAAACCTCCCTTGTTTGGAACAACCTAGACAAGGATGACCCAAGCACTAGTAGAAATGGTATATATCATTCAGGTGTCCAATAGTTTAATCACTTCCTCTCTCACAACATCTTTTCTGTTGGGGTTCATCCAACTTTGACACTCTACCCTAGGCTTATGGTCAGGCTCCATAGGTATTTTATGCATGAAGAACGAGGGACTAATACCCTTGATATCAGTTATTGTCCAGCCTATGATAGATTTAAACTTCTTTAAAACACTCAACAGTCTTTCCCCTTGATTTTCATTAAGCTCAGTAGAAATTATGACATACAAAGTGGAATTATCACCCAAAATGAATATTTTAAATGTGTCGGGATTCATTTTACTTCAATATTGGGTTGTTCTATACTAGAAGGAAGAATCATAGGCATGGGAGGTCCAAGTTATTCAACATATCTCTTCTAAGAATCATTAAATAATTAAATATTTTCAATTTCATATTTAGATTCAGAAATTACAGTGTTGTTGTCCAAACTGGATAACACACTGTCCAGATTTTCCATATCAGAATTTAGAAAGATAATTGAAGAATAATCATCAAGTTGTTATATATGTTTTCCCTAAAATTCATAAAAGGTATCAGCAAGGTTGGTGTTTACAGAAACACCCTCAAATTTACTCAAAAATCTCCTATGTTCAGAAACAGAGGACTCTTCTAGCAGAGGTTCATGTAGAGATGTCACCCGCGAGATCTGGAAGTCGAGGCTAAGACACATCTAAGAATGTGTCTGTCACAGTCTTCACTGGTGTCATGGATAATTTGAAGGAGGCGACTTTGCTCCGGAGAAGAAGAACCAGATCTGAAACCCTCCCCCCTATAGTGGTGATTTGGGGGGGAGGGATAAGCTTAAATTAAATAAATAATATAATATAATATAAATAATAACAAAAATAAATTAATAATAATTATAATATAAAATATTTAAAAATAATTAATTAATCATAAAATAAAATTAAGATATAAAATCAGTTAATAAGATAGAATTTATTTAAAACATAATTAATATTAACTTATAAATAATAATAATTTCATATAAAGTAACTTAATAAATTATTTTTATTATTATAAAGTTAATAAATTATGTAAGATATTTAATAAAAATAATATAACTTAGAATAAAAATTAAGGCATGGTAACTAATTATTACTTATACTTACACTAACTAAATAACTTAATTAAAAATAATAAATCAAAAACTTAATAATTTTATTTAATTAAATATTTAACAATAAATTAATAATCATAATGATTATATTTAATAATAATTATCAATTAATATTTGTATTAATTATCTTTAGTTAACTTTTTAATAAGTATTATTACATTAGAGTTTAAAAAGTAACTGTTATTTAAATTTCTCTCTGTTTTAACTATTTTATTTTGTTTAAACTATGCAGGTTCAAACAAGAGTCAGAAACACATCCAAGTTCACTTAGCTAACTCACCGGAAGTTAGTTACATTGGAAAAGATAGCACGAAGTGTCATTCATGAAAAAATGAACATGTGCAGTGCACAGGTGAAGGACATTTGAAGTCACTGGAAAATAATTGGTGACATGTAGTAGGTGATAGTAAGTCTAAAATAGAGTAGTGAGAAGGGAAAAATCATTCATTAGATACATTTGATCATTGAATTCTATGTAGATCAAGAACCTAGGTGTGAATCTTGTAGTACTTCTCAAAGAACCACTTCCTGGAGACCGGATGGCCAGGAGCAGCAGTGATTTGAGCATGGAGTGGGAGATCTCTTCCTCTTTTTTCTTTCAATTTTAGTTATTTTCAATTGAATGATTTTAGTCTACATAATAGAGATAATGTTCAGCTAAATCCTCCAGTTCGTGGTTAAAATTGAGTCTGCTGGTTATCTTTATTCTTCCATTTCACTATAATTTTAAATGTGATCAGAATTGATTGGTGAGATCATCTCTAAATGAATTCAATTGCAACATACCATTATCACTTAATCCTGGAACTCCACAATAATTTAGTGAGTTTGATTGTGGATTAATTTTATTAAACATTTAAATTGAATTGAAAACTACCAAACTTACGGTGAGTTCATTTTGTATTCTTTTTCAAATCAAAATTCACAAAGTTGATTAATCATTGAGTGGAGAACTTCAAGATTTTTCATCTTGAGTGATTTATATTCTGGCGAGGGAAATAAACCACTCCTTTTCAGTGGTACTTATTGTAGTCGCTACTATGATAAGGAATATTTCCAAAACATATAGAATGGAGATTTTTTCCCAAACATATTTCTATTTATTATTCATTTATCAGCATATTATATCTATGTTGCCTACTATTTTTAGAATGTTTCTTGATTCATTACGGTTTAAATCAAAAGAACGAAATGATTTTGGTGTTTCATTCCTTATTGAAAAATAAAAAAAATTAAAAAAATTAAAAAAATAGAAAATTTACATCACTACTAACAACAGTGGGGTCATTTTGAATGTTTTTAGAAGAATATTGGTCATAATTTCTTTCTTTATGAGTTCTACTCATCTTTCCAAATATATTGTAGTTACTAGGAATATAAATAATTATTCTTTGATCGGCTTCAATGGCAGTACTGGTAAATTACTATGGATTTTTTTTAATACAAATACATTGAAAGTACCTTTATTAGTAGATCTATTAAAATTTTGAATGATCTCACAATGTCTATTGTGATGATACAATCTTGTATCAACAACCTTACATAGCTATGTATGATACTAATATGCCTCTATTTTTCAATTATAACTATTATTATATTCTTATGCCATAATTTATTAAAAATCATATTGTATAGAAACCATAGACATTGGAATAGGCTATAATGGTAGATCTAATTAAAAATATGTATGCCATTCCACTGGTCTAAGTTAATATGTTTCTTTTTTAGTAGCTTCAAATGAAACAAACTCAAGATCCACTAATTTTTTTGTTATACATGATGGATTCTTTATCCTCAAGATATCACTCCACCTCCAAATGTAAAAACCCAAAACAATTGTAGATGATTTATCCACTTTATTAGTAATCCTATTTTAACAATAAATTATTTCCAACACCCTTGGTTTTCTACTATAATATATATATTATCCCATAGAAATCTTAATATATTTGAATAGTCTTTTACCCAAATCTCATTATTCACAACTCATATTAATTTTATAAATTCAAAACATTCCAATAACACATTAAATATTGGTTATTATTCTTATCATAGAATACAAAAGACACCCAATAACACTGGTATATTCTAGTAAATAAATTGTCCTACTAATATATTTTAGCACCCTAATCTTAGAATAATATGGGTAAAAACTGGTGAAAAATCAATTTTTTCAAACTTTTAAAAGACCTTTTAAATATTTTGAAATAGATAAATATGAATAAAATTATTATTCCTAACAAAGTTTGCTCCTAAAATAACATTATCTTCACATTATACTTTCATATCAAATATCATTGTTAAAATAGACTTAGCCTAAATTACATGATTCATATCAGTTGAAAATATCTACATTCTATCAACATATAAAAAGAACTAACACCTTGATTAATATAGAACATGTTATAAGCTCAATTATTAACTTATTTAACAATAACCCTTTTTGTTTAAATTACTTCCTTAAATTAATCATTCCATTTTATTGGATATTTTTTTAAACCCTATATATATGATACCAATTTTAAACACTTCTTTTATTTTCTTTGAAGTAGGAGTCATTGTTGTTTTTTCCTATATTTATTCCTTTCATTATTCATTTAATATTGTTATTTTAACATATATTTGGTAATTTAAAAAATAATTATGAAATATAAAGTGATAATATTTATAATTGAATAATTCTTAGCCACTATAGAATAGGAATTGAAATAATTGGTCCCTTCAATTTACATAAACCCCTTAGATTCCAATTTGGGTTTATATGTTTCAACTATGCTATAGGGTTTTTATTTTATTCTAAATAACCACTTATAAAAATATCTGTTGTGAACCTTGAATAATATCAAATGGTATCCAAGTATTATTCCCAATTATATAGTCCATTTCATCATTTATTTGTTCCTTACAAAGTGATAATTCAAAAGATGATATGGATTATTTTATATATTTTGGATCAGACTCTATTTTGTAAAAAACTAGTATTTATATAACAATAATATAATTATTTCCATTCAAAAAGTACATATGGAAATTAGATCCAAATGTGTTGAGAATTTTATTTCATATACCTTTATGAAATTCTTGGACACCTTTTTGAGATACTCTTTTATTTGAACTATATTCTTCTATTTTGACTTTATTATGTAAAGAGTTAAACAAAGATTCATCAAAGATTGAATCTATTAATTAAATTAAAACATTAGAAGTTACTAAATCATTTTATTCTAAAATACTATTCTATAAGATTTTTAATGCTCCTTGTATCTATTAAATATTCTATCGATGCCTATTTTACCTAACTTTTCTCTTTTTTGTTAAGATACTATTACAATTTGGTGATATTGTATTAGACCAATAATTAATTTTTTAGTGATCCCAAATTATGTTTGTTATAATTTGAATTAAATGCATGTTTTGTTTTACTAACAAGATTATCTTTTAAAATATGGTAATTAGAGATCAACTTTGTATTTCACTATATTTTACATATGACTACCAATTGACCATACATTGAAGACAAGATTACAAGGGATTGAAGATGTACTACACGTTGATTCCATGATACCGTGAGATAGATTATCAACCCTGGGGAAGATAACTAAAAAATTTCAAAGTTCTCAAGATGAATCATGAAGAAACTACTCGACCAGAAAAAGTCTATATCTACCATAGATAATCAACCACAAGAAATATTTCAATTGACCATTAAAGTAATCAAAAATCGTATAATTATTATATTGAATGAATGTTGTATTCATATAACCATGGTTATCAACTAGTTGTGTTTTAATAATATGGTTAAGTCTCCATGATACAACACATCAAATCCAAAAGACTGCATAAATAATATCCTTATCATTATATGTTCTATTCTACGATAAGGAAACTAACAGCCCTATACGTACCATGAGAAATCAACCCTAAGTGATAGACCAACCATTCTTAAAGTACAATACTATAATGGTTATTTTTACAATTTATTGAAACTTTTAATTGTAGTTAATTCATTTAATTCAAAGGATGATTATTTTTAAATGACTATATGGAGGAGTAAGCTTTTATATATCATAAAAATATTTTCACATGCATATTGATAGAGTGTGTGGTGCCTTTTTAATCTATGAGTTTTCATTCCCATAATTATGAATCTCTATTTTCAAGGTGATATTGATAAATAAAAGAACTAATCCAAACAAACTACAACTCTATCCCCTATATTACTCGATAGTTATACAAGGAGAATAAAAAATATGAAAAATAAATTTATTAAAGATTTAGTTGCATCAAAATTCTATTAATTTCTTCACTCTCTCTATTTATTTTACATTTTTGGTTATGCTTGTGTTTCCTGTATATATACATAGTAATTATATTTTACTATGAATAGGAATACTCAAATACTACTTTCTTTATTTTACGTATATTTATTCTATAATGTATAACTATAGAAGATTATTAGTATTTCCTATATTTCTTTTTGTGATGTTTTAATTATTAATCCTGATCTAGTTTTTAGACCTGTTTATATTATTTAAAAAAATTTCTTAGTGGTGTAATAATATGAAGTGTAGTATATTCGGTTCTGACACTGAACTGAACCCATTATTTTAAAAATCATCAGTGTGATTTATTCTTTCTTTCTCCATCTATTTTAACTTACCAAAAAAATTATTATTATTATTTAAATTCACTAGGTGTTTTGAAACTATGTTTTTAAAGATAAGTTTTATAGTTTCCAATTATAAGTGATATGCATATATATATATATATATTGTGTTTTGTGTGATTAAAATATATTCAATGTTTATTTAAATTAAACTATTTTCACTAGGTATTAATCATTCCTTTGAGAAACAATTTTAATTTACCAAATTATATATGCAAACTATATTTTTAAAATAGGTTGCCATTAAAATTTATGGGAATTTAATTTATATCTTTTAAAGATAATAATGTTTATATCATATTCTCAAATCACTCCCACTTGATAATTTCGCCCATACCAACATTTGGTATCATATTTATAAGTATTTTATTTCCATGATTTTTATTTTTTTCATTATTAATTTAAATTTTACCTTGATCATGTACTTAGGAAAATATCTTTAATTTATATTTATTTATTACTCTAATATTATGGATTCTAGTCATCAAATTCACTCTACAAATCAACCAAATTTTTTTAATGAAACTAAAAACGATCAATGGAAAATAAAAATGAAAATATATTAAGAAATCATTTGATTTGAAATATGGGGTACTATTGTGGAAAAATATGAAAAAATATAAACACAAAGAAGATAATGGATGTATGAAACAAAAAACTATGCATAATTGAAATTTCATATCTATGAATGCTTTGTTCTGTGTATTAGGTGATGATGAATTTAATATAACAAATTATTTCAATGTTGATTATAAAATTTGGGACACTTTAGTTTATTCTCACGGTGGAACTTCTAATATTAAATAAATTATGTTTAATACTTACATAGTGATGTATGAAAATTTTATGATGAAATATGATGAATAAATTAATGAAATGTATTATAGGTTAAATGAAATAATAAAAGATATAAAGTCACATGGATATCCAATGAATTAAAAAACGTTATATGACTTATGAGATGTCTACATGAATGATATATAAGCACAACTAACTTAATCATAAAATATTATGAAATTATTAATCTATAAGTCAATATATTAATTGAAAATTTGATGATGTATGTAGAGGAACTCAAAGTACACAATGAATATGATGAACTAAAAAGTAAAACTATTAAATTTAATACATTTGAGTCTAAATTAAAAGAATTAGTGAAATGTGATTCAAGTGGGATTGAATCATACATTGAGAGTGCTGAATATATATCTGATTTAAATAGAATATTTAATTTTTTTTATAAAAATATAATTTTTTTTAAATTCAAATTATAAAGGAAAGAATGAATAGAAAAGAAACTATAAGAAAGACTAAAAAATGGTTCATTTATCACCCCTATTTTCAAGAACTTGACCTATCATTTTTTTAAGTTTAGTATATACATGGCTGGGTGAAAATTCAGGAGGTTAAGAGGAGTTTTGGATTGTTTTTTATGATTTTATGGAGGTTCATGATTTGATAATTGTTAGTAAAAACCATGAAACACCTCTAAAAAATTGTAATATTGAAACAGCTGGATGTGGGTAAGCACATGATTTTTTTTAAATATGTATATGATTATTAGAAACTATACAATTTTGTATAGAGGGGGATGTCATTTTTGTTTCATGGTTTTTCTAACCATCCAAGACAGTTGTACAAGGTTTGGTTTGAGGCAGTGGCTCATGCATAGTTACCACATGGTTTTCTTAACCATGTGGTCTAACCATGAACCATGAAAAATTATACCTAAAAATTATAGAAATAATCTGATTTAACTTTAAAATAAAACATTTTCCCTTAACATGCCATAACATTAATTCCTCTCCCACTCATGGCTAGATAAGAAATTTTTTTGATCTGAGAGCGATTCCTTGGTGAATCAAAGTGCATTGGAGTCTTGGATTTGTTGGTAAGTACTTGTTCTTCCTAATTTCCCTTATATATATTCTCATCCCCTCTATTGGAGTCATGGATCTAGTCTATTTGGGATAATACCATGTTTTTTGATATCAATCTTGATGGGATATGATTTAATTTATTGATGGAAACAAGATTTAAAGACAATTTTAGGAGTTTCAAGCTGAGTTTTTGAAGTTCTTTTTATCAATGTTTATTTTATACAATGTTTGAGAGGTAGATGGATTCTCCATCTACTCCTCTTGTGTAGATCATAAATTATTGATTTTAAATTTATTTAATTTCTTGAAATATTTTTGTAAATCTTGGTGTTATTTGATGTAAATTCTTGTTTGAATTTTGGTTTTGGAAATCATGGGAATTGTATGACATTTTGGACAACTCCATTGTTAATAATTTTGAAATGATGGTTTTAAAATTATGGTCTGTTTTATATAATTAAATTAAATTTTAAAATTATTTGAAAGGGAATACATGATTTTATGGAAATGAGTTGATATAATTTGGTCATAATGGTCGGGCATGAGTTAAATGGGACAGATAATGATCGTGAAGTACCACCATCAAAGGGATGGGGTATGGATGTGATGTTCCATCATTAATGGTAACAAAAATATTTTGTGTGTGTATGTTGTGGTTGTGTGTGCAAATGGAAATGTGTATTCCAAATCTAAAATGAATAATTGGGTGAAATTATTTGTTGATATATTCTATAAAAAATGTTTTGAAGGCTCGTTTGATTTCATTCCTTATAATTTTTTTTGTTGGATATTAACTACTTTAAATAAATTTTAAAGTATTTTATAAAATTTTCTAAGAATTTTACCCTCGTGGAAGGAGTTGGGAAGTCATTGGGGAAATCATATTGAGTTTTATAGTCAACCCATGCTTAGGCACTAAAGATCATTTAAAGGTTTTATATATTGAGGCAGAGGTTAAAGAAAGTTATCTAGATTATTTAGTAATGAAACAGGATAACATGGATATGAAATATTGATTTGGATCTTGGATCATGTTTCATGTTTTTTTGGTTGTTTTAGGGTGTTTACTGTCTTTGAGATTTGATGGTTTTGGTTTACTCTTGTACTCTGATATTACTGTTTATTTGGCTAATCTTCAGTGGTATTCTGGTGTACTCATGCATAATTTTGTTGGTTTCTTGGATTTTTATTATGGTTTGGTTGTTTTAATTTTAAAGGCAAAATCATCCCAATTTTTTTATGAATCCCTTTGAAATTAATTTCGACCATTAGTTTCTTAGGGATGTCATCTGAGGCTAGTAACGCATCTGTCACTTCTCAATCCAATGAGGAGGGGCACGATGTTAAAAACGGAATAATTCTTGGTCAGTCCAAATTTCATTTTAATATAAATGGTATTAGTTTATTTTACCCTTAATATATTAATAGTGTCATGATATCCTTTGTTAAGTAATCCAGGAGTATGATTTTCATAAATTGAAATGTAGAGCATAAAAAGGCATAGTAAACCTATTTATGCTGAACTTCGCATTAATTGGAAGTTGGGTAAATGAATATTTTCAGACACTTCTAAGATTTTTCACCACATTCTCATGAGTTTAGATGATGATACTTTCATACCAAGCATTAATAGTAATTAATTCCCCCTAGGATGTCATAATTCTTTTTTATTAGTGATTTATGATTGGGTGAAAAAGATTTAAAATTTTAGAATATATGAAAATGGTATTATTTTCAAAATTATGGTGGAATTTTCAAAAATGATTTCAAATAAGAAATTATTTAATTTTGTAAATACTTGTTGTGATATGTGTGATGTGTTAGATTTGAAATTTCTAAGCATTCAGTTTCTAGAGAGTGAGACTAAGTGGAGTATTATTTTAGTTGTATCGAATGGCATCGAGTAGGCATCGTAAAAACCAATTTAGAGAGGATGCTAATAATATAGTTTCATATGATCCATATGTGAACCAAGAGTTGGTTTAGATCATTTTATAAAATTTTATGGCCATGGATATAGGTAATAGAGGGGATGAACCAAGTAAATTAGATCATTCGGTTCAGTTCCAAAAGCAGAATCAACCCATCTCTCAGGGGTATTCAGAATTGGAAAATCGATGTGTGTATAAATGGGATGAATTAAATCCTTGATTTCTCCAGGAAACCAACTGGGATGATTGTGAGGTTGGAAACAAAGATGTTATATTATTTGTAATGAGAATGGTTGGATATAGGAGTTCAGATCAAATCAGACCAAGTCATGACATGAGAGGATTTTGAATTTTTTTATTAACAAACAATTATATCCTCCTAACATCCAGATTTATTGAAAAACACAATTCTTCAGTTTGAACAAGAGAACCTCACAGTTATATATTACATGGATAAATTAATGAATTTAGTGCACTTGTACCCAATGTTGCTGGAACTGTATCCATGAAGGTGCACATTTTTTAATAGGGGTTGAGGAAAGAGATCCACTCAATTATTTACATGGTTCTTATATTGGATTATATAGGTATGGTCAACATATAAATGTTGGGAGAAATTTATATCTCAGGAAATATGGGTGGTGGAAGCATGTTCTTACCTATGGGGACTTGTGGGACATATCTAGTGTTATTGTCATAATACTCTATAGTAGGGTGATAAGGACACATCTCATGCTTCTTAATCATCATATGCTTCGATGGGAATATTTCACTACAATATCTCTCATAATAAAAAAATGTACAACCTGTGGTGGCTCTATAAATACAATTATCCCTCAATTATTAAAATCATAACATGGTAGTATAGAGAAAATTGAAATGAGTAAGAAATTGTACAGAGATGATAAAGTTATCATGGATTATTAATCGAGACCTTTGATGGTGAGAGGTTTGATTCTTTGAAATTCAATCCCTATAAAAGATTTGTTTGATATGAGTTTGTCACATTTATTTATTTACTCTTGTGTTGTTTATATTATGTTTTTTTATGTTTAGATGACACCTTCTATTTTAAAAATTGAAACTACTCTTTCCCAATGACAATGTTAAGCAATTATGTGCAATGAATATTCTATAACTATTGATGGGGATTAATTTATTTGGTAAATATAAGAGTTTTACATATATTTCTTTGAGAGAATTATGGGTATTGACTATTTTACAATGTTCCAATCTGACATCCACTATTATACCTGAAGAGTTATATTTACAACTAAAGATGGCACCGAGCATATCTTTAGGGGGGGTCGAAATGTAAAGACAAGTGGTGTACGATTTTTAGCACCATTAGTTGGAAATATCTCATAATTGTTGGAATCTTGACTATGTAAGTTTCCCATGAGATCAAGAAAAACTGTTTTCAATAATTTTTTGATTCGTTTACGGGGGTTTCTGGATAATTTCTCAGGGTTTCCACCCAAAAGAGAAGTTAAATTTACAATTTATCTCTTAGCAATGACCAATAATATCACACTTCTATGTTATAAAATATAAACAATATAATTAAGGTATTTGAAATTCTAGTTTCAATATTTGTAAATAAAAGGGATCATTCATCCTATTACAACTCTTTGGTCATCATCGGTTCTTTTGTGAAAAAAGGTAGGTAGAATTATTCATCTTATTTTTGGTATTACCTTGAGAATAAAAAGTTGTTGTAAAGAATCAGAATCTTATTCCATTCTTTGATGATATTTTTGATCAATTAAGGGGAGACAAGTGGTTCTATGAAATTTAATTTCATTCAGGATATCACCAACTATGGGTATGGAAGGAGGATATTATAAAGATAGATTTTAGTATTAGATATGGACATTAAGAGTATTTGGTTATTCCTTTTGGTCCTAAAAATTCACCATATGAATTTATGAAGTAGATGAAATAGATATTTCAAATGTATCTGGATTATTTTGGGGTAGTTTCTATGGATAACATAGGATTATATTCTATAACAAAATTTTAGCATGAAAACACTTGGCGATAGTGTTGGGTATCTTGTGGGAACATTGTTCATGTGACAAACATTCATAGTGTGTTTTCTGATAATAAATGTATGGTTCCATGTCCATGTTATATATTAAAAAAAATCCTATCAATCAAGAAAATATAGAGTTTGTGTTCTCTGGGAATCCACCGAATAATATCTTTGAAATATGAAGTTTCCTTATCTTGGATGGTTATTACTGACTTTTTGTTCAAAAAATTTCAAGACTTGAATCACTAATGACATCTTTGAAAAGGAAAAATGTTACATTACATTGGAATGATGAATTTCAATAATCATTTCAATAACATAATTTTTTCCTTAAATCAATATCAATATTGATATTTCCTGATTTAGAATAAGTTTATATGGTTTTTTGTGATGCTTTGGGATCTATTTTGGGGTGTTTTATCATGTAAGGAAATCATGTTGTTTCTTATGGATCAGAAAAGTTTGGGTTTAATGAGAATAACTACACAAATAATGATGTGTAATTTTCTATTTTAGTCTATTCTTTGAATACTCAACATCACTACCATTTTGGTGAGAAATTTATAGTGTTTAGGAATGATAAGAGCTTGATATAAATTTTCACACAAACGTATATAAACTTAAGATAAAGAAGACGAATAAAGTATCTACAAATGTTTAACATGGAATAAATTTATACATTGGGTAAATGGAACTATATGGAAGATTTATTAAGTAGGAATTTGTATATTCATTTGGAAAAAGAATCTTCAGATTAATGGTAGCTAATTTAAGTGATAACTGATATATACATGGATTGTGATGGCTGATGTAGTGTTGTGTGTTTTCTAGTTTATTTTGTCCCTGATTTTGGAGAGAAGGTTGAAGAGGATAATACATCTGATTATAATTTGTTTCAATGATGTAAAAAATCAATGGTAGGGAGGCCATTTATGGATGGAAGATTGATGGAATACCATTTTTTTTATCTTTAGATCAGATAGTCGTACCATTGGATTGTTAGGAAAAACTTATTTATAATTACCAATATTTGAGATAGTTTGTTCATCATAGAATAAAGAATATATATAAGACACTGAAATCACAATTTTTGTGGGCTGGCATGAAAATAAAAGTTCTTCAGTTTTTTCTGATATGCCTTTCTTATCAACAAGTTATGGAAAAGCACATGAGGCCAGCAGGTATGATGCAGTATTTACCAATTTCCATGTCAAAATATGAGTAAATAAATGCAGATTTTGTATTATGTATACCATGTATCGCCTAGAAACAGGATTCCATACGGGTGATACTAGATCGGCACAAAAATTTGGACCATTTCATACCTATTCAAGAATCTCATAAGGATGAAGACTTGAAATAATCTTTACCAAAGAAATGTTAAAGAGGTATTGGGTAATAGTTTCGATAGTATTTGACTTAGATTTTAGGTTTACACCTCATTTTTTGAAATCAATCCAACAATCCCGTAGGACTTAGTTGAAAATGAGCCATTGTTATCATCCTAAAAATGACTTAAAATCTGAAAGGATGATACAATTGTGGGAAGACATTATTAGCACTTTTGAAATGTATTTTGGTGGCTCATGGGATGATAACAGACTATTAGTGGAGTTATCAATCAAAAAAATTATCAAACATTGATACATAGGTCTCCTTTTTAAGAATTATATGAGTTCACATGGTATTCTCCACTTTGGTGAAAATATGTGAAACAACACTGTTGAGACCAATCCTTGAGCAAGAAACAATGAAGAATTTTCCTTTGATCAGAAAGAGGATGGAGAGGGATCAGATTCATCATAAATCATATACGGATCATCGTTGATGACCATTGTAATTTGAGGTTAGTGATCATGTGTTCTTGAGAATCTCTCCATGTCTTGGACACCATCCTATTGGAAATAATAAAAAATTATCTCTTTAATAAAAAGATCCTTTTAAGATAGTTGAATTGGTTAGAGATGTCGAATATCAGTTGGCTTTTCCACCAAGGTTTAGTTTTGTGCGTAATTTGTTTCATGTATATCAATTAAAGAAGTATCAACTTGATCCTAACCATGTGATTCTATGGGATCACATTAGCTTACATATATATTCTATGTTGGTTCATGTGTCTTTATGGATTGTGGATAGGTAATAGAAATCATTTCAGGTTAAAATAATTGTCCAAGTGGGGGTTTTATGGAAACATGGTCTGATTTAGGTGTATTCTTAGGATAATGAGAAGGGAATTTTGTAATAATAGCATGAACTATTTATTGACAATGGTGGTTTTCTACTTTCTGGGGATAGAAATTTTAATGGTGGGAATAATTTAGCACCCTCAATTTTAGGTACATAACCCTTTATTTATGTGTTTCTACTATATAAAATTGTTGGGTTATGTTTCTGAAGTTTCAGAGGAGTCTCATAACGTTTTTAAGGATTTTATGGAGGTATACGGTTTGAGAAAAGTTATTATAAACCACGAAGAACCTCCATGAAAACCCTATTAATAAAATATTAGCACTGGTTAGGTGAATTTTTAAGAGTATGGTTTGACCAATCTCTATAGATACCCAATAGAAACCATGAAATGATGGATAGAGTGGAATGGAAGATTTGACGAATGATTTATCTAACCCTGAGAACCAACCATCCTAAGTGTGGTTCGAGGAAGTGGATCATGCATGGTTAGCACTTGATTTTCCTAATTGTGTTCCCTAATGGTGCACTATGAAGAATCATATCAGAAAATGATTGACCCAATCTAATTTACCTCCTAAACCACTCTTTTCCCCTAGAAATTCCATTACATGAATTACTCTTCCTCCCATGGATGGGAGTGATTCCAAGGAGATTCAAGGTACGTTGGAGGCTCAGAGTCATCAATAAGTACTCATTATTTATTATTTTCCTTAGATCTATTCTCTTTCCCTCTCTTGGAATCATGGATATTGTTTTTTGTGGGATATATATATTTTGTATGATGTTAGTATTAATGGGATATTATTGTTTTGATTGATGGGAATGAGATCTAAGGAGGTTTTTAGGAATTTCAAGTGGGGGTTTTGAAGTTATTAGCCTGATATTCACTTTCTTCAAATTTTGAGAGGTATGTGGTTTCTCTCTGAAATTCTCTAGATTTGAACTTGAAGGCTTTATTTAAAATTGATTTAATTTCTTGAAATATTTGGGTAAATCATGGTTTTATTTAATGGAAATTCTAATTTGAATCACAGTTTTTGAAATCACTGAAATTGGATGATGTTTTAGAAAACCTCATTGTCTTTAATTTTAAATTGATGGTTTTAAAATTATGGTTGGTTTGATTCAATTTAATTACTTACTGAAATACTTTGAAAGGGAACAAATTATTTTATAGAAATTGGTTGAAATGATTTGGGAATAATTGTTGTATAAAAGTTTAATGGGATGAATAATGGCCGTGAAGTACCACCATTAAAGGGAAGGAGTATGGGCATGATATTTAACCATCAATGATAACACCATTATTGTGTGTGTGTTGTGGTTTTTTGTCGACTTGGAAATTTGTATTCCAAATGACAAATGAAGAACTGGCTTAAAGGTTTTATTGATGTATTCCTTAAAAATGGTTTTATTGGATTTTTTGTTTCTTTCCTTGGAAATTGTTTTGGTTGGATATAATCCTGTTTAAATTGATTATAAATAGTTTTATAAAATTTTATAAAAAGTTTTATCCTAGTGGATTGAGATGAGAAGTCATCAGATAAATCCTACTGAGTTTTTTTCTCAGCCACTTCTTGGGAACTATTGTGTGTTTGTAAATATTATATATTGAGACACAAGTAAAAGAAATCTATCTTAATTCTATATTGATATATCATGATACCATGGGAATGTATTTTTTATTTGGAGCATCAATTATTTTGGTTGTTATTTTTTGGTGTATTTTGTGTCTTTGAGATTTTTTGGTTTTGGTTTCCGCTTGTACATTGATATTATTATTTTTTAGATACTCTTGAGTTGTATTCCATTGTATGAAAACATTATTTAGATGTTATCTTGGTTTTTTATTATAATTTATTTGTTTAAATTAAAAAAATATTAATACTATAGTAACTAAACATATAAAACATTTATGGATTCCAAAAGCCTTTTTGACAACCTATTTCAACCCATGAAAGTATAGGTGGAAAAAACATGAAATGTTTGATTTTATATAGGTAGAGTGTATGAATAGATCCAGTAAAAGTTTTTGGACTATGTAAAATGGGTGATCGAGACATATGATTATATACTACTCATTTTTCAATAATTTGTTGGATATGGATGATGGATATGTCACCTTTAGTGCCAATGAAAAAAGGAAAAAATCCTCTTGGACTAATCGGTAACTCTAATATTGTTTTCTTTTTTAATGTTTTATTTGTGGGTAGTTTGAAATATAATCTATATAGTATATCATAGTTTTTTATTATGGAATTAATGTTAAATTAGAGAAGAATTGGTGTAAGATTTATGATTCCCTGAAAGCTTTAGTGTTTAATATATTATGAAATTAAACGGTTTATGCAGTTAATTTTGATAATTTATTTTCCCAAAATGTTTCCTAATTAGATGAATTTCCTAAAGAATCTTGGCTATGTCATATGAGATTGGGTCATTGGCATATACACTATCTTTGAAATATTAATAGAAAAGTATTAGTCAAGGATCTACCCAAACATTAATTCCCAAAAGAAAAAGTTTGAAATCCCAATCAAAAGGGAAAGCAACACATCATATATTTACCGCCAGATCGCACTGATCTCTAGAAGAGTCGGCTTGTTAACCCGAGCTGAAGGAGGCGATGGCGAGGGAAAAACCTAATGCACTATGATAATCTGTAACCAAGTTTCCATATTCAATGGCCTAAGGTCCCCTCCTTATCTTAGGTGTGTGAGGTTGGTAATATATCATGTTCATCGAGTGTGTTATGGTTGGCGATGATGGGATCTAGGTGGCGGGTCTACCTTCCGGCATACTGGTGATTTCTTCTGATTTCATTTTTTACAGTTGTTTTGGTTTTGGATGTACTGGTTTGTGTTGAGGAGTCTTCGCAATAGCGTTGGATTATCTTTTTGTCGATTCCATTATTTAGAGTTGAATTTTTGGTTCTTCAGGTTCTGTGAGCCTATTTCACTAGACTTCCTCCTCCAGACAAAGCCACGGAATTATTTCTGAAATCTTCAATTGATTCTTAGTTGGTATCATGCTTGTTTTTATTTTGTTTCTATTTGATTTTGCTTTTTTCTCTTGTCTAATTTTGTATAGAAAAAGTTTGGTGATTTACATTAGGCTTCAAGATGTTCGATACTAGTAGTTTGATTAATGTGCAAGTGTGATTTTTTTGAAGACGGTGGTCTTGTTCTATGGAATTTTGATGTTGTTTTCTTGTAATTGAAGCAATGGTTATGAATTTGGATTTTTGAAGGCTTCTTCTAGACATTACACATGGATTTTTTCTATAATAGGATTAGAGAAAGTGCTTTAACTATGCATGACTATCCCGATTTGGAAGTTTGAGAGGGTATGGATCCACCATCAGTACCTAGCCCGTGTATTTCTGCATGGTATAGCTTGTTTAATAGTAATGCATTGGTGGAGGTTTTCCATATTAATTATTATTATAGGGGTGGTATGTCTATGTAGTCTAGTTCTATGCTTTGACCATAAATTTTTGTTGATGTATTTATATCCTTGAAGTCTTGTTAGGGATTTCCCCTTTTTTCCTAAAAATGATGTTTATCCAAAAATTAATAAAAATTTAGGCCTTCAGGCTATTCAATAAAAACATTGATAAGTGATCATGTCCCTGAATTTTAGAATAAATACATTGAATCCTTATGTTCACAACATGGATATACTAATAATTTATGTACACCTAATAAAATAAGTTTGTTGAAAGTACAAATGGAACTCTTTAAGAAATTACTCGGACTATGCTAACTTAATATGGATAATATTTTTTTTCTAGAATTTACGAACATAACTTATTATGTAATCAATAGGGTACTGATAATACCTATATTAAATTATACTCCCATTAAATATTGGAATGGAAGAAAAATAAAGGTTAACTACTTTATAGTTTTCTTATGTAAATTATTTGTTAAAAATTCAAAATAAAATAAAGGAAAAATTTACAAAATAGTTGTGAAGGAATTTTACATAGTTATTTAACCACTAGTAATGCTTATAGAGTCTTTAGAAATAACATATAAGATCTCGGAAGAATCTATACATTTCTTTTTTAATGATATATATCCGCATTAACATAATGTTTCTATAGAAAACCCTGAGGACGATATATCAAATTTCAATATCAATAATACCACTAAGTCCTCAAAACGTAATATTTATTTACATAATAAATATCCTATTAGAGACCAACCTAATCCTCTCAGACATGAATAAAACTTTGAAAAAACAAGAACTTCACTTTCCAAGAACTGTTATGACCCTTATATACCCTCCTTTAGATATTGTAGCAGGTGATCTAGATAAATAAAACATGAGACTCTATTAGAATATATGTTGAACATCAATATTTCTTATCTCAACTAGAAACAGAGAATATTACTTAAGGAATTAGTGGGGAACACTGGGCAGTATCTAACCAATAAGATTTGAATAATATTAAAGGAAATAAATTATGAGAATTTTTTGAGAGGCCTAATGACTACAAAACTATTAACACTAAATGGATGTAAATAGAAAAGGTTGATGAATCTGGAACAATAGTTATAAAAAATATAGATTGGTTACATAAGGATAAATTCAAGGGATATGTATTGATTATGAAGATACCTTTTAAATATTATCTAAACTTGAATCTTGTATAATAATTCTCTCACATACATCACATCTAAATTTGAATCTATATCTGACGAATTTCAAGAGTTTATTCCTTAAAAGATATATTATTGAGGATGTTTTTATTGGACAACTGCATGGATTTTCAAACCCTAATATATAAACTCAATTTTTAGACTTTTAAAATCAATATATGGTCTAAAAAAAGATTCTAAATTTTTTTAGGATGGTATTAGTTATTTTTATATTTAAAAAGGATTTTAAAACCGTATATATGATGCTACATTATTTCTCAAAAGAATTTACAAATATATTTTAATTGTAAAAATATATGTTGATGATATTATTTTTGTTTCATATAAAAAGTTTTTTTGTATTGAATTTTATAAATATATGAAGAATGTAATTGAAATGTGTTTAATGGGTGAATTAAAATTATTGCTTGGTTTTCAAATTTTTTTTTAAAAAAGATGGAATTATTTTAAATTAAATTAATTAAATAATATGTATTTTAAATATATTTTCCTTGTATAACCATAATGTAAGTGATACACCAATTAGTACTACTTGTAATATAGATTTGGATGAAACTAGGAAACATTCAAACAAATTTCTTACAAAAGTATGATTGGGAGTTTTCTATACTTAACTTCTAGGAAACCAAATA
Organism: Viscum album; assembly: GCA_963277665.1. NCBI lineage: Eukaryota > Viridiplantae > Streptophyta > Magnoliopsida > Santalales > Viscaceae > Viscum > Viscum album. The sequence continues at coordinate 466,847,944 of OY728160.1, read as the reverse complement.
TTATGTTTATTATGTTCATGTGTTCTCGTTTTTATAAAAATTCAAAGGAATAAAATTTAAATGGTCTTAAGGTTTTATCAAATACTTCTATAACACAAAAAAATTACAACATTTTATTCTAGAGGGAATACAACTGTATAAGTTACTTATTATTGTATTGATTTTGGAGAGTTTAATTTAAATTGAAAAAGAATATCTAGAACATGTGACCTTTTAAAAAATTCTATAGTTTCATGGTGTGAATAACTCTATTGCATTGTCCTCTAATAAAATTGAGTACATAGCTATATGAAATTTTTATACATAGATTTTATGGATAAAACATATATAACTACACTATAGATAGAAATTTTGAAATAACCCTACAAATTATTATAATATAAGTTCTATTAACCACTCTAAGAATCTTTTATCTTATTCCAGGAAATAAACATTGATATAAGACATAAAATTTTGAGATATAATTTTCATAAAGGGGATATCAATATTAAGTTCATGAAAACTGAGAATTAGTTCACTGATATTTCCAAAAAACCATTGGATATAGAGAGATTAAATTATATTATACTTGAGTTAGGAATGATAAATTATTCATAATTAATGATTCTTGTTTAAAGCTTTAATAAATTTATTTTATCCTTGCAATTAATAAGTTATTATTATGCCTAAGCTACCATAAAGGTTTGTTCTTATGGTAGATCAAGCTATTGTGAACATTTATGTCACGAACAAACCTCAGTTGACCCCGAATCGGCCACCCATGTAAGCCTGTGACAAGTCCCGAGAAGAATTCTTGATCCTCCTTGGATGGAGATAAGAATTGAGGGAATAAATAGAGTACACAAGGGAACAATTTCACCCAAATATAAATAATTAATCAAATAGTAGAAAGAAACAGATATCCCAAAATACATTTACATAGAAAATTGAACTGAAAATTATTTGCACAAGAAACCAAATGTACAACTAAACCAACCACTCAACTAACTAAACCTGAAAACTGAATAACTCTATGTGACCCTGCTGGTCACTCTCCAAAAAAATGATGACACGTCACCTAAGGTGATGAAACTCAAGCTAAAACTTGTACAAGGGCTAAAAACAGAAGAAGAGTATAGGTGTGAGTATTAAAACTCAGTTGGTTAGCCTGATATTCTACTCCCAATGCACATCCTTTAAAATAAAAAGGAACATAAATTTCATTTTTTAAATAAAATATATAAAAGCATTTTTTTTCAAATTAGGATCAATTCTATAATAACTATGAGACAAAAATTTGAATTTTTTATAAACAGGAATGCTAGTTACAATTTTTCAAAGAGGCCCAACTTCAAAATGAAAATAGTTTTCAAGAGGGATACTTTACAGACAGTAAACTTTTAAATAAAACACAAATGCTTCTGAATTTACCAACTAATCACACTCTATCCCAACAATTAGTTCAAAATATCATTTGATCACAAGTCTCAAGAACACCCCTAGGCATTAGTTCATTGTGGGCCCCATGTACCTCGTATCTCAGTGTAAAAGTAACCATAACAAATATCCATTCTCAAGGACATGAGGCACTAGTAGGAGAATAATCTATAACCTAGTGGTTCCCAAAATCATTATCATCATAGTTTAGTTAGTGTTGTCATCGTCAAATATGTTAGGTGAAACATGGACAAAACACCTCCGGATCACTTGCATACTAGTACATGTCTGCCAACCAAGATACCTAGGTTTGCCCTTTTTTGTGCTCAAATGAGTTAAAAATCTATAAAATACCATTTTATCATGATTATTACATTTAAAAATCATACAAACATCAAACAATCCACACACATGTCTCACATGACTTTTATGTATCAATAAACCACCTAAATTTTCTTAAAACAATTTCAAGAAGTATAATGAGTCCTTGCACATAAAATACATTTAAAAATGCTCTTTTAAAGACAAAAAACCCATTAATAGCATTTTAACCCAAATTTGGAATCCCTAAAACCAATTAATAAATAAATTTCATAGACCATAAAATTGACCCAAAAGATAGAATATGGAAATACACATGGAAACCATTTTTACAAGAAAAAATGCCAAAGAGGCCTTTAAGCCTTTATAAGAAATAACATTTGACAAAGGCATGCATTTAAAATTTATTAAGGAGGCGTATACACACAATTTTAAGTAGAAAAACACTTTCATAAGTCCATTAAAACACCCAATTAACATATTCAAAACATAACTATTTTCATAAGGATGTGAAACATCCCATTTTCTAATAACTCAGGCCAAAACATGTTGTAAACCAAAACCCATTTTTTTTAAAACCAAATACACATTGTAAGTCCATATAAGGACAAAAAAATACCATTTTCCATTATTCAATTACATTTATAAATTCAAAAAAAATATTTAAGTCTCACTTAACACATAAAAACCGACTTGGCAATTTACCAAACACATGACATGAACTTTTAAACAAAACAATTTATTTTACACACTTGAAAAGGAATAAAACACCAATTTCATGCCATATTTTATTGAAGATACTGAAAAATGTTCAAAATACCATAAACCAGGTTCTAAATCTCAAAAACTAGTTGTGAAAGATAATGGAACATTTAAACAAGCACTAGGTGTGCACTTTTATGACAAAAAAGCGCTAACTTGCACAAAACAATGCTTAAAAAACCGTTTTTCACACCAATAAAATTATAAAAAGTATTAAAAACAATAATTAACATATATATCATGTTCTAAAAATAATAAAATGATGAAACGTAAATGATAAAGGCATGTTCATGGGATATACTACCTCAAATCCTTCGCGTAATGGAAACGCACACCCGATATCACCAAATGAGGGTTTATAAACCCTAATCCTAGGATGACCAGACCCAAATGAATTAAACACCCATAAAAATCATGGTATAGCAGAACCCTAGATCAATAATTAATATAGGTGAATTGAAAAACTAAGAATTAATGAAAGGAGGATTAAGATTGAGGAAAAATGAGAAGGAATCCCAGCTTGAAAACTAGAAAACTCTTTGTCTTCCCTTAGATATTGTCCCTTAAAGGAATGTTAATGGATTAAAACTACTTTTAGAGGATCATATGGTCTAGAATAACCTAATAAATAATATTTTTGTCAAAAGGAGTACTAATTGAATGATTTATGAATGAGACAAATTACCTTGGTCAAATATGGAAGATTTGAAAAACATTGAGAGTGTTTTACCAAATAAGCTACTAAGATGAGATCCAAAGAGGGAAAATGGAACATGGGGGTGTGAATAGGGTTTTTGGCCTAGATTGGGAGGTGTAATAACATAAAATTATAAAAAAATGAATAATATATAAAATCAAAAAAATTATTTTTTAAAAACTAGAAATGGGTCAACGTGCTGGCCCAATACCTAAATAAATAACCCAAATTCACCATGATTATGAATCTCTAAGGGGTAAAAAAGGATATGGTGGTTTTAATATCTCATTGGAAGCCATTTGGGAAGTGGAATAAGTGAAAAATGTTGAAAAATAAATGATTTATAATAAAATAAACAAATTTTGTTCTTAAATATAGATAGGGGCTCACGGTTGGCCCAAATCATGAAGTAACCACCATTTTATACAAAAATCACAAACAATATATGGGGATCCCATGGTAGGATGATTATACAAAAATGGAAGTTAAAAACTCCAAATTAATTTCAGAAAAAACCGAATAAAAGGATTGGGATTTCCAATGAACCAGATCAAAACCAAGACATGAAAAGAAAAAAACTTGGTGTGACAATTCTCCCCACCATTAAAGTTTTCCGCCCCCAGAAAGCCATAACATTTTATAGCTGACAGAACAACACCTAAGGAATAATTATGAACATTTTACAACCTCTCAATCCAAGGAAATATCATTTAGAATCAAATGAACTTAATACTATTCCACAATCAAAACACTAACACACAACCACTTCCTAGGAATCAACGGAAAGGTCAAGCCACCACCTCCACAAACAATCCAAGAACCAGATTGTTGGCCCTTCTCCCAATGAACCAAAATATCACCCAAACCAAAGTTCACTCAATAAATAAAATTACTTGGGGGAGTTTGAAATGGAATCCCCACCATTAAATCACAACTATCATTCGACAAATCCTTAAAGGAATGATCTTTGAGACCTGTAGTGGGTCTCCCCACCATTAAATACCAACTAGAAATGAACAAAAAAGAATTCAAAATGATCTAGAATTAGGGCTCACCCACACGGGCCCACCAAAACTCTCCCAAAAAAACATAAAAACCCAATTTAAGAGTGTTACAACATGAACATCTAAACCACACACTCCTGAATGGAGGGGACAATAACTAGGCCAACACTTTATGCATGGATCCAAACATCCACCACTCAAGGAGGGGAGGGAAGGGGAAAAATCATTAGGACACTGAAACTACAAAAGAAAAAATGTAACAACCCAACACTCTACACCTGTGAACAGGTGAAACCAAGACTGCACCTGATTTACATAGGCGGTCCACATAGGGACATTGATCAGAAACCTACATCCATGAAGGCATAACCATAGACACTGTGTGAGGGGTAAGTCCACCATGCTCGTTGTGACAAGAGAAAATTCACAGTGATGAGGAACCACAACAGAGTAGAAAATATCTTACGAAAATGGTGGATTCAGGAGCCTAGTCGAGCACTCCACACCTCTGGTGATTTCCTGACTACATGAAAATCTTCACTTTGAGGCATATGGATGGATCTCTGATTCTTGAAGCATCTACAGCACCGCAGTCAGGTGCTAAGGATCACACCACACAAAAATACTCACTTTCTCAACAAAACACCTTAATCTAAATAGGAACTCATAAATATATTAAAAAATTATCTCTCACCCTAAATGAGGAGCAGAATGGACAAGGAATACGGTGAAACACATCAACATCACCCAAAACAACTACTATGTCCAATAGAATTATCACGACCTTGAAGCACTATAAATCAATCCCAAAAACTCTCTATTCCAAAAAAAAATCCAAGGAATCATCCAAATAGGTGGATTTAACAGTTTAAATAAATACATATGTTGATCAATAGGAAGGGTTTCTAATGAAGAACAATCCATGGCCACATCGCAAAATCCAACACATCTTTAAAAACCCACTGAACATTACTCCAAAACAGATACACCAACAAGATACAAACTCACAACACAACAAGAGTATTGATTTTAGATCACAAGGAAGTATACTAGATAAAAAATCTTCTATGATATAGAAAAAAACTATCCACATAACCCTTGGTTTATAAACAAATTCTACAATGTTTCATCTCAAAACACTTTTGAAAAAACAATCTAACTTGGTGGATTTCCACATTCACCAATTGTGTTTCATCAAGTCTCACTCACATGCACATTTCTTGCCACCCCATTCACCCAACCACTATTCCATATAGTTAATCCTTCCAGATATCAATAAAACCATGCATGTGAGAACCCACGAAAACACCAAAGGCTAAAAAATAACATCATTCAAAAAAACATGTACCTTCCAAAGGAACACTAACCACCAAGTCAAAACCGTTTTCATATTTCAAAAAACAAACCAAACTTCATCAAGAATCATATTCTTAAAAACCTACCCCTTTTCATTTTTACAACATTCAAAACAACCAAGATACCTCAAACAACCCCTTCCCATTTTCTAAAATTCAGCATGGTATCTTTTCATAATCTGATGGCCATTGATACCAATACCCTTTCTAGGAAAACACCAACCACTCGGAACTAATTTCAAAAAACAATTCATCATATTCAAACACTTTTCAACATCCCAAAACACCCCATTTAAAAAAATGATGCAGAATATCCCTAAAATGATTCACACTTTCAAAATATTTTTTTCAAAAAACTCACAAGTTTAGATTAGGGATAATCCAATCCCGTTAAATCATTTCCACTTCCTCCTAAATAAATTTGTTTCACAAAAACACAACCTTCCAAACCCATTTTTATATTTAATTTTTGAAAACCACTTTTTCCACTTTTCAAAATCCAATCCTTCTATTAAACCCCATTTCCACAATTCTCACAAAAGGATTTTCAAAACAAAAAATCATAATTTAAGAAAGGTCCAAGAGACCCACAAATGGGAACTAGTGTTAGTGGGTGACCAGACCATATGGTTGGCGGCCATATGTCAATCACAACACCAACATGGAGGGATGTATTTGGACCATTCCCTGAATCCACATGTCTTGCAAGGCCCTGTGATCTCACGGAGGCTATTAGTCGGACACCCCTTATCATATCCAAACACTAAACAATCAACAAGAGCAAAGGAGACTAATAAAACTGGAATTCCTATGGAAACACAAGGATCAGAATGAGAAAGAGTTTGTGACGCTCTTACCACACATACCCCTCAAGTCACAAAAATACTAATACATCTACCTTGACATCCTCTATATAACAAGGGAACTATAAAAAATAAAGGTTTCCTAAGATTCATCCTCCTTTGATACCATTTTTTCATGAACTAGACCTAGTCGAACAGAATCAGTCACCCAAGCCAGCCCATGAAAAGTCCTGAGAGGCATTCCCGATACTCTCAGGATGGATAAAAGCACCGAGTGAATCAATAGAGTACACAAGGGAATGATTTATCCCAAATATAAACAATCAAAAAAACAACAGAAAGATACGGACATCCCAAAATACATTTACATAAAAAATTAACTGAACATTATTTGTACAGGAAACCAAAAGTAAAACTAAACCAACAACTCAACCGACCAACCTAAAAACCAAGAAACTCCATGTTACAATATTGGTATTTCTCTAGAACAATGATCACACATCTCCCATGGTGATCTAATTCAATCTGAAACCTACACAAGGGCTAAAAACAGAAGAAGACTATAGGCATGAGTATTGAAACTCAGTAGGATAGCCTGATATTCTCTTCCCATTGAACTTTCTTTAAAATAAAATAAACATCAATTTCACCATTTAAATAAAAGATATAATATCATTTTTTTCAAATGAGGTTCCATTCTATAATAATTATTAGGAAAAAACTTGCATGTTTTATAAAAAACAATGCTAGTAATAATTTTTCAAAGAAGTGAAACATCAAAACGAAAATAGATTTCAAGAGGGAGGCTTTAAAAAATTTAAAATTTTAAATAAAACCAACATCCTAATGAATTTAACAACTAAAAACATCTTATGCCAACAGTGAGTACAAAAAAGATAATGATCACAACTCTCGGGAGTACCCATAGACACTAGATTGATGTGCGCCCTAGCTACCTCTTATCTCGGTGTAAAAGTAACCATAACGAATATGCATTCTCTTGAAAACGAGCCACTAGTAGGAGAATCATCCTAACCTAGTGGTAAAAAACATCATCATCATCATTTTTAGTTATATTTGTCATCATCAAACTTTCTATGTGAAATATGGACAAAACCCCTTCGTATCACATGTCTGCCCACCTAGATACACGGGTTTTCCCTTTTTTATGATCAAACAAGTTAAAAATATTTAAAATACCAATTTATCATGAATATCCCCTTTAAAAATCATACACAAATCAAACAATCCACACACATGTCTCACGTGTCTTTCATGGATTAATAAACCACCTAAAATTTCATAAAACAATTTCAAGATGTATAATGAGGCCTTGCACATAAAATCCATTAAAAATGATCTTTTAAGGAAAAAAACAAATTAAAACCATATTAAACTAGATTTTGATTCCACAATACAAATTAATAAATTAATTTCATGGACCATAAAATGGCCCCAAAATATAGAACAAGAAAATACACATGGAAACCATTTTTACAAGAAAAAATGCTAAACGAGCCTTTAAGCCTTTATCAAAACTACCATTTCAAAAAGGTATAAATTTAAATTTTATTAGGTAGGTCAATTCACACCATTTACAGAAGAAAAAAACTTTCATAAATCCCTTAAAACACTCAGGTTACATATTCAAAACACAACCATTTTTATAAGGATGTGAAATGACCCATTTTCCGACAACTCGGGCCAAAACATGTTGGAATCTAAAACCCATTTGGTTGTAAAACCAAATCCACATTAGAAATCCATAGAAGGAACCAAAAATAGAATTTATCAGGATACCATTACATTTATAAATCAATCTATATAATTTTTAAATCTCACTTAAGACATAAAATCCGATCGGGTAATTTACCGAACACATATCATGCAATTTTATACCAAACTATTTATTTTAAGCACATGACAAGGAATAAAACACCAATTTCATGAAATATTTTATTCAAGATTCTGAGAAATATTCAGAATACCAGAAACCAAATTCTAAACCTCACAAACTAGGTGTGAAAGAAAATAGAACATTTAAAAAAACACTTGTTATGAACTTTTATGACCAAACAACAATAACATTCACAAAACAAGGATTATACAACCGTTTTGCACACCAAGAAAATTATCCAAATGATGAAAACCAATAATAAACATAAATATCCAGTGAAGACAATAATAAAACTATGAAACTTAAATGATAAAGGGAAGTTCAAGGGATATCCTACCTCAAATCGTTGGCATAATGGAAAGGTGCACCTGATATTGCCATATAAGGGTTTATAAAGCCTCAACCTATGACGATGGGCCCCAAATGAAAAAAAACCCATAAAAATCATGGTATTATAGAACCCTAGTTCTGTCATTAATATAAGAGAATATAAAACCATGAAATAATGAAAAGAGGAGGAAGAGGGAGGAAAATGAGAAGGAATCTCACCTTGGAAACTAGAAAACTCTTCGTCTTCCCTTAGATATGCACCCATAAAGGAAAGGGAATGGATTGAAACTAATTTTAGAGACTACTAAGGTCTGTAAGAACTTGTTAGAAAAGATTTGAAGAAAAAATAGTTCGAATTAAATTATTTATGAATGAGACAAATTACCTTTGTAAAATCTGGATGATTTGAGAAACATTGAGAAGTTATTCCCAAATATGCTACTAAGATGTGCTCCCAAGAGGGAAATGGAATAGGGGGTGTGCCTGAGGTTCTTGGAATATGGTGGGAGGTGTAATAATGGAAAATTATAAAAAATTAATATTTTATAAAAAACAAATTATTGTTTTAAAACTGGAAATTGGCCCATGGGATGGCACAATACCTGAATAAAGAACACTAATTCACCATGTTTATGAATATATAAGGGGTCAAAAAGGATATGGTGGTTTTAATATATCATTGGAGGCCAAGTGGAAAATAGAATAAGTGAAAAAGTTTGAAAAATGAAGGAGTTATAAAAGAAAAAAATTTGGTTTTTAAATCTGGAAATGGGCTCACGGTTAGCCCAAATAATGAAGTAACCACCATTTTCTAAAAAACTCCCTAACAAGATAAGGGGAACCCATGGTAGGATGATTAGACATATATTAAAGTTCAAAAATAAAAAATAATCTCACCTAAAATCCAAGAAAAGGATTGGGATTTCTATTTAACCGGATCAAAACCAAGACATGAAAAGAAAAAAAACTGGGTGTGAAAATTCTCTCCACCAATAAAGCTTTTTTCCCCCAGAAATCCATAACACTTTACAGCTGATAGAAAAAAAACCTAAATATTCCTTATCAACATTATAATACCTATAAATCCAAGTAAATATCATTTAACATCAACAGAACTTAATCCTCTTCCCCAAATAAAACACCAAATCAAAACCACATCCTGAGAATCAATGGAAAGATCAAGCCACCACCTCCATAACCAAGACAAGAACAAAATTTTTGGGCCTTCTCCCAATGAAAACAAGGATCACCAAAACCAAATTTCACTCACAAAATAAAATTAATTGGGGGAGTATGGAATGGTCTCCCCACCGTTAAATCACAACTACCATTCGAAAAATCCTTAAAGGAATGATCTTTGAGACCCACAGTGGGTATCCCCGCCATTAAAAACCAACTGGAAATGAACAAAAAAGAATTCAACGTGAACTATAATTGGGTATCACCCAAACATGACCACCCAAAATCTCCCACAAAAATGTAAAAACTCGAGTTAATATGGTTACAACATGATCATCTAAACCACACACGCCCAAACAGAGCGGACAAGAACTAGGCCAACACTTTCTACACGGATCCAGACCTCCACCACTATGGGAGGGGATGTAAGGGGACCCAATAATTATGCCACTGAAACCACAAATGAAAAAAAGTAACTACCAAACACTCTCCACCTACGAATAGGTAAAACCAAGACCACACCCGATTTATAGAGGCGGTCCACACAGGGTCATTGATCAGAAACCCACATCCATGAAGGCATAACCATAGAAACTTTGTGAGGGGTCAATCAACCATGATCATTGACACAAGAGGAAATTCAAAGTGATGAGGATCCTCAATAGATTAGAAACTAGCTTACCAAAATGGTGGAGGCCGGAGCCTAGTCGAGCACTCCACACCTCTGGTGATTTCCTAACTGCGTGAAAAGATTCACTTTGAGGCCTATGGATGGAGCCCTGATTCTTGAACCATCTGCTGCACCAAAGTAAGCTTACATGGATTACACCACTCAAAAAAACTCACTTGCTCAACAACACACATTAATATAAAAGTAAATAATAGATAAATATAATAATTCTCTCTCACTCTGAACGAGGAACAGAATGGAAAAGGAATACAGTGAAACACATCAACATCACTGAACAAAACTGCTTTGTCCAGAAGAATTATCATGACCTAGAAGCACTTTAAATAAATCCCAAACAGCTCTATATTCCAACAAATAGGCCGAGGAATCATCCAAATAGGTGGATTTAACGTTTGAAATGAATCATTAGGTTGATTGATGTGGCTCTATTTTTTTTTCAAATCTCTTATTTAATTTTTATCAATTTAATTATTTATTTTTACAACTGTTAATAAATAACAGAACTTTTTTATTTTTATCACTAAATCTATTAATTAATAATTTTTTGTTAATAAATATGTGTTTTAGTCTTTTTAATTTTAAATTTAGTCATTCTAATTGTTCTAATTATATTAAGTTACATTATAGATTAATAATATTAATCTGGTTAACAATTTAATAAATATAATTTTTTTTATTTAGTCAATTTTTCATTCTAATTTTCATTAATCTAATTTAATTATTTTTAATTTAAAACATTACCCTTTAAATTTTATTTATTAAAATAAATAAACTTAATTTATTAACTAGTCTAATTTTTCTATTTATAAGATAAATAAATATTTCAGTTATTGTTTAATAAAATAATGTGTTCTTAATTTTAAGTTTTCATTTTGTCATTTTATTAATTATATTAGTTGTATAAAATCTTTAATTAATTTTAATTATTTTAACTTCATGTTTGCTGTTAATTCTTTTTATGTGTTTTGCTTTTATTTATATATTTAAATTAGTTAATCTTAATATTTAAATTCTTAGTTAATAATTAAGTTAATTTCTTTTAGTTTGTTTAATAATTTAGTTAGTTTTTAATTATGTGAATTATTTACTCTTTAACAGTTTAATTAATACTTTTTTTAATTAATTAATGTTTTATTCATTTGATTATATGTTTAATTTTATATGGTTAGAAGTACAATTTGTTCTATCGGTGAGTCGACTCACCAATAACCTCTTAACCATCAGTGTCACTAATGGTTTAAGATTACAGAACTGATGTCGTGATGCACTGATGTTGTGAATCACCGATCTACCGCGGCGCACTGATGCCGTAGACACTGATCTTTCCCTTCACAAACTCACTGATAAAGATTTGACATTCCGTCTGTATCTCACTTATCACACCAAAAAGGATCCTCTTCCTACTACCGATATAATGATTTGTGTCTTGTGTCGATCCGAAGGCCTCCCCTTATTTCCACTTTTGAATCACTGATCCCTTTCCAATGTTGTTGGTCTCACTGATCACGTGAATCAGCTTCGGTCTCTTGTGTTTAACTATTAGTGACTCTTTTCTTTTAACTATTTGTATCTCATTTGTTTTATTCCTCTATCGGTGTCCCACTGTGACCGATCATTATTCCTTCTATCTATGAGTCATTGACTCACCGATGAAATTCTTATTTCGGTTTCACCTTTATACCGAAAGCCTCTCACACACCAATGCTTCCCCCAGCGTCGGTCTCATCATTTTTCATCACACTGATCGCTTCAACATTTCCTTATATTGATGTTTTTCCTCCATTCCACATGTTGGCTCCCCCTTGTTTCTTCCTTCCAAATGATCAGTGTCGTTAGCTCATCTCATCTTCACACATCGAGTCATTTTTCCTTCAAATCTTTCACACTGACATTGTTGTTTTTCCACTTCCTTCTACCTACCCAGCTACAAACCCTACCCTAGACTCACTGATCCATCCCTAAATCTCTTCCAAAATGTGATTCACCATAGCATAAAACTATTTCCCTTTCCACATCACCACTCCCATCACCAAAGTAAACCATAAAATTGAAAGCTCTATTAGTTTACAAATAAAAATTAGTCTTGAACCAGATTTAGAACACTAAACACTTTCATCATCTCAATTCGAGTTCTAAATTTGACTATACTTTTTAGATACATGAATGATGTTTTCTCCACCACCCAAGCTCGAGATGATCCAAGCCAAAGACCGTCGGATCATGGTCATGCCATTAGAGTCAGATACACAGAAGGAGTAGAGTCTGATCTGTGGAAACCCCTACTGTGCTGCTGAGGATGAGCTGGAGCCAAGTGGCTGTGAACTGGTGTTTCGCTTCTATTGAGGGATTCTACACTTTCATCATAGAGAGAAGTCATTCTACCTCTTGGAGGAAGATGAACAGTACCCCTCCCCTATTGCGCCATGGATAAGGGGGAGGGAATAAGAATAAAATATATAAAAATTAACTTAACTTAAACTAAAACTAAAAAATAAATAAAAATTTAAAATCAAATATTAATAGAACTAAAATATTAAATAGTAATAATTTTTAATTTAAAATGCTAACAAAATAAATCAATTACTAATTAATTATTTATAATTTATAAAAACTAAAATAATTAATAACAAGTTATAAATTAAAAAATTTTCTTAAATATATTTATAATAATTAAAATAAATTTATTTAAGAAACTAAAATAAACAATAATAATATTAATTAATCAATTTGTTAATTCAATAATAGAATTAAAATTAAAAATAATAAAATAAATTATTAAATTAATAATTACATTCTATAAAATTTATTAAACTAATCTACCTAACTAATTGATACTTTAAAATTTAATACTCAAATTTTATAATAGAATAATAATAATTAGTTTTATAACTAAAATCATTTAGTTAAATAATAACTTAATAATAATAAAGATAATGAAAAAACTTATTAAATAATTTCTAATTTAAAAACATACTAACTATATTAAATACTTTTAATTAAATTAACAACTTTAATTATAAAATTTTATTTATTTCCTCCATGTTTTAATTTTTTTGTTAGTTTTTCTTGCACAGGTTTATTCAAGATATCGGAAAATGACCAAGTGCATTCAACTAACTCACTCGGACTTAGTTACAAGGGAAAAGTTAGTGCGATATGAGAGTTAGGAAAAAATGCATCTGTACGGTGCACAAGTGAGGGACACTTGAAGTCGGTGGAAAAAAGGGGGTGACATGTAGCTTATGACAGTAGGATACAAAATAAGATCATCATGAATTTTTGGGGGGAGACATTTATTTTTAAACACTCAATCATCCACTACCGAGAAGAGAAAGAGCAGAGGGAGATTCTTGTACCACTACTTGGAGTCGAAGGAGTTCAAGAGTAGACCATAATTTGGGAAGTTATTCTTCTCTCGTGTTTGATTATTTGTACTCTATTTTAGTATGTCACAATTTTTGTAATCATAATGCACATGAATGTTGGATAAATAATCTAGTTCAGGGATAAATTTAATTTCCACTAGTTATCTTTTAATTTTATTTTTCACTTTATCATTTCGATGTATTTAGTATTGATCAGTGAGATCAATACTGAATTCATTCAATTACTTGTACCACTAGAACTTAATTTTAAATTTTAACAAAAAATTGGTGAGATTTATTGTGGAAACATCTTTCAAAATATAATAAATTCATAAGACTTCAGAATTTGTGGTGAGTTCGTCCTTTTGTCATTTTCAAATAATAATTTTCATAGTTGATCTATTTTAGTATTGCGAATTCTAAAATTGATCAACCTGTCTGACCTAACTCTTGGAGAGTGAAGTAAGTCATTCTCTTTTAACATTTTTATAAAGAAACAACTTTTATGTGAATTGGAATACATTAAAAACTAGTATAATGGATAATTCTTCCTGGGTGTTTTACTTTAAAAATTCATTTATCAGCATTTTTTTATATTTTTTGTTCGCTGTTTTCAATCAGTTTTCTGTTTCATCTTAGTATTGATCAAAAATAAAAAAAATTGTTACTTTAATGCTTTATAAAATCACAAAAAGATTTAAAAATTAAAAAATTAAAAAAATATAGAAAATCTACTCCACTACAGACAATAGTGTGGTATTTTGTAGTGTTTAAGAAAAAATTTGGTTAAAATTCACTTATCTACAGGTTCGATCTTGCTTACCACATATACAGTAGTTAGTAGTAATATAAATAAATAAACATTGACCAAATTCAATAACAATCCTGGTCATGTTTTTAGAGCTATTACTAGGGAAGGCACGAGCCATTCATTTTCTAAAAAAAATTAAAACAAACATATATAAAAAAACTAATTGAAAAAATTGAATAAATTGAAAACTATTTAAAAAAATTCAATTCTATCAACTTCTATGTGATACTTTACAGATTTTGTTGTTTGTGATGAATTTCAATTTTTATTACTTATTTTATGAACACTAGGTCTACTACTGATAGATTAGAGCCCCTAAACACTGAATTAGATTAATACTAAACTACTCTAAGAAAGAAAAACAAAACTGTAATGGAGAACATTGAAAATAGGGTTCCTGAAACTAATAAATTTTAGAACCATCCAGAACTCTTAGAAGAAAATGAATGTCCTGGGATGAGGGAATTCCAACTTCCTCATGTTTCAAGCAATCCTTATTCCATTAGTTCATATCCTAGAGCCCGAAATTATGAGCTAAAATATTCACATATTTCACGGCAGCATGCATTTAAGGGACTCTCTAATGAGGACTCACTTGCCTTCATTAGAGACTTCTTTAACATTGTGCAGTAGTTACCACTTCTAGGATATACAAAGAATGTGCTAAGGATGTGATTCATTCCTTTTTTATTAAATGGAATGCTGGGAATTGGTTTTCAATCCTAGATGTGAATATTTTTGAAAACTGGGATCAAGTGTAAAATTCATTCATTATGAAATTCTGTCCCCAAAGACATAACTATGAACTTATAAAAAATCACTAGTTTTTATCAAGATAATGGAGAAGATTTTCATGAATCTTGGGATAGATTCAGGTACCTAATTTGTCAGAGTCTCCATCATCAACTCCCATCTCACCTTCTCATTGACACCTTATATGATGGGTTTTCATCTTCTGGATAGAATCTAGTTAATCTAGCTGATGGGGGTAATTACAATGATAATATAGATGAATAGTCGAGAAAAATCTTTAACAACCTAGCCCTGAACTCTCAACATAATAATTCAAGGAGGAAAAGAGTCAATAGAAATGTTAACCAAAATACTGGTTCAATGAATGATACTAAAACTCAACATGCTGAAATCACCAACCAACTTCAATCTCTAATGAACCAGAAATCTAAAAAAACTGTTAACAAACATGGATGTCAAAACACCAATCAATCATTAATAGAACAATGTTCACAATGTAGAATGTTTGGGAAAAAAAAAACTATTTTTCAAACTTTGATATGACATCCCAACAATAATAAAACACAAACATTATTAATTATGGTCCTATAATGCCTCCTAAGGAAGATCCATTTTCAAACAACTATAAACAAGGATATAGGAACCAATCCAAATCTTTCCGGTAAAGATCAAGTTTTAATTAAGCAATCCACTTCCCCAAACTATCAGAACCAACCAAGACCAAACTTTTAAAATCAGCAAAGCGGCGAGTCTTCAAATGCACAAGGAAACAATGATAACCAAATGACTTTTAAACATGATCTAATCTTGAAAGAAATTAAATCTCAAGAGGAAATACACATGAATCAGTTAACCAAACATCAAAATCAATATGAGTCAGATAAAAAACAAAATTATGTGAGAATGAAAAACATGGAAACACAGCTAGGCCAATATGATAGAGATTTTCATCTAGGGAAAAAGGTAGACTTCCAAGCACAGCTGAACATAACCCTAGAGATAATGACAGGGTGGTAGTAACTATAAGTGGTCTGAATACTCAACCTATTTCTGATAAATACCTTGAAAATTACCAAAATGAAAATCTACATGAATCTGTTAATAAAAATATGCTTCGTTCACATGCAAGAAATTCACTGAGAGCTGTATAAAATGATGGAAATATGAATTTTTCATCTAAATCACAAGATGGAACTTAATTTAAAAATCAAAATAATAAAGGAAAAAGAAAAATTGATAAATATGTGAGGGAAATACCTATTATCCCTAAAAATATTTCGCCACCCATCTCTTACCCTTAGAAGTTGAAACCTCAATGTAATACCAGGGTTGAGCTTCTTCAGTTCCTTGGTCACTTGTCAAAACTTCAAGTAAACATTACTTTAATTCAAGCCTTAATTAAAATTACATCTGACATGAAATATCTTAAGAAAATTGTTTCAAACAAAAAGTTCCTGGAATAATTTTCTACCAATAGCCTCACTGAAGAGTGCATTTTTTGTACTCCAAAAGAAAATCCCACCAAAATTGAAAGACCTAGGTAGCTTTTTCATTCCTTGTACCATAATAAATTCTAATAAACTCAACTTTATTGTGATTTAGGTTCTAGTATTAATCTGATTCCATACTCATTGTTTAGATAGTTGAGGTTGGGTGACCTTGAAGACACCATAGTTATACTGCAGTTACCTGATAGATCTTGCACTCTTCTTGTTCGTAGGGTTGATGACTTGCTAGTCGGTGTAGGGAAGCTATTTCACGATGTAGACATTAAAGTCATATACGTGTAGTGTGATCAAGATCTTCCCATCATTATAGGTATTCCCTTCTTTGCCACATATGGTACTGTTATTGATGTATCTAAGGGTTAGATTATTTTCAAAATTGGAGAAGAATATGAAGAATTCAATGTGTTTAAAAATGTCAATGGACCAACCTATTCTGGAAACTGTTCAATGGTATAGTCCTTATAAGAGGAAAACTCAATCGAAAATATTGAAGAATCTAAAAATCAATCAATTTTTTAAGAAAATCAATTGGTAGATGAAAATTATGTTGTTTCTATCTCAAAAGTTGAAAAATCTAATCAAGCACTGAATCTGGAAAATTTTCTATAATTGGAAAACTGTCCAGTTTCTGCGGTAGAAGAGTCCTCTGTTTCTGAACTTAGGATATTTTTAATTGAATTTGAGGGTGTTTCTGTTAACACCAACACTACTGAGAATTTTTATTAATTTTTAGGGAGAAATTTTTAGGTCGCTAGATGATCCTTATTGGTTAACTTGTTAAATTATGACCTAGAAAGTCTGGATAGTATGTTGCCTATTGTGGACAGTAGCACTATTATTTCTGAATCTAAGAATGAAATTGAAAATCTTTCATCATTTAATACTCCATACAAGAGATTTGTTGAATATTATGGAACTACTATACCTAAGAGGCCTCCTTTATAGTGTAGAACCACCCATTTGTGAACTATAACCCATCGTTTCTCATTTTAAATATTCATTTCTGAGTGAGAATTCTACTTTGCATGTCATTATTTCTTCTGAACATAATGAAAATCAAGAAAAAATATTTTAGAGTGTGTTGATGAAATTTAAATCTGCCATAGGATGGACTATAAATGATATTACGATTTTTAGTCCCTTATTCTACATGCATAAAATACCTATGGATCCTGGCCATAAGCCTAGGGTTTAGTGTCCATGAATATTGAATCCAAACATGAATGAAGTTGTAATAAAGGAAGTGATTTAGTATCTAGACACTGGAATCATATATTCCATTTCTGATACTTCTTGGGTCAGCCCTGTCCAAGTTGTTCCCAATAAGGGAGGTTTTACTATTGTAAAACTTGAAAATAAATTAATAAATCTAAGTTAGGAAAGCCAAAAAATGGAGATTCTATATTTATTATAGGAAGCTTAATGATTCCACTAGGAAGGAAAATTTTCTAATTCCCTTCTTGGATCAAATTCTAGAGAGGCTTTCTAGAAATGAATTTTTCAACTTCCTGGATGGGTATTCTAGTTACCACTAGATTCATGTTGCTCTATGGGATCAGATAAAGAAAACATTCACATTCCCCTTTGGGAAATTTTTCTACAGGTGGATTCCCAATGGGATGTTTGGTGCTCCACCCACCTTTCAAATTTGTATGATGGATATCTTTTCATAAATGATTGAGAGAATAATTGATGATTTCATGGATTAATTTTCTATTGTGGGATGTACATTAGATTCTTGTCTAGAAAATATTGAGTTATTTCTAGAAATATTCATTGAAACCAACCTTGTTCTTAATTGGGAGAAGTTTCAATTCATGGTCACAGAGAGTATAGTGTAAAAAATAAGTTTGGAAGTTGATACTGATAATGTAGAATTCATTCAAAAACCCCGACGTCTTGAAAATGTTAAACGTATTAGAAGTTTCCTAGGTCATGTTGGTGTCTACTAGAGGTTCATAAAAGACTTTTCAAAAATAACTAATCCCTTGAGTTCTTTGTTGGTCAAGGATTCCCCTTTTAACATTGATGAAAACTATTTGAAATCATCTAATCTGTTAAAAGAAAACTATGACAACCCTGCTTTTTATTACAACTTAAACATGCTTTATTACATAATACTTCACTTGATACAACAAAGAAGATCGAGAGGTTTAGTGTATTTGGGGCTTAGGATCATTACATAAAAACTTTAAACTTGAAATACAACATCCTTATTGAAAACTTCCTTTACATGACCACTACATTCCTTCGTACTTAGCATTGCATGGGATAACCTGAGGACATGCATAAGAAAAGGGTGAGCTATAAAGCCCAGTAAGGGAGTACATAATGAATAACATGAGGAGTACAATACATGTTAGTCAATAGGCATATCAATAGAGCATAAGAGAGACATGAACATAAAGGCATGATAAAGCATGATGATCATAACATGGAAATGTGGCAACAACACTTAACATTGAATTAGCATGAGCCAAGGCTCATTGCACATGGAGCATGAGTAAACCCTCATTGCACTTGAAGCACGAGTAAACCCTCGTTGCACTTGAATTAGCATGAGTCAACACTCATTTCACATGACGTATCATGATAATATACTTTACCCAATGCATTGGAGCGCTATCAGGGCGCACCCTTCTTAAACATTTCATTTCATGCATAAGTGTGCCACATGGATCATAAAACATGGATTCATAAAACATGGATTCATAAAACATAGTAATTTATTCCACGAGAAAGGAATGTGGAATTCATACATGAAACTTTACAATCAATATGTATATGTGCATAAAGGTGAATACCCTTGATGGAGAAATGGGCATGGTATTCACTACACAAAGACATTGGCTTAGAAAATCGGTGCGATTTCGGCAGCGTAACGGCGTGACATAAGAATTCATAAAAAAGGTTGATGAGAGAGAAATGGGTTCCTCATCATATTTACATGTAATGGAAATTAAGGAGATCATATATATACATGTCCCAACAATAGAAATGGAATTTAGATTCATGATACAAAAGTATTGCTTGAATGTAAAAGAAGAGAGAGAAGTTCCTTTCGGAATTTCGGCATCGTAACGGGTGTACATGGGAGGAATTTAATGAGAGAGAAAGGGTTCTCACATCATTCAAACAATAAGAGGGAAGTATTGGGGAGGTGAGAAACCATACCACAACATTCATAATTGAAATAAAAAGGGCAATACAACTTAAAGAAAATTGACAAAAAAATGAGAAAGGAAGAAAAACCCTTACTTGGAAGTGTGCTTCCAAAGGCTAGAGAGAGGCTTGTGAGAGGCTTCTTGGGAGCTTGGGGCACCTTGGGACGATTCTAGAGAGAGTAGGGCAGAGGTTGGACGAACTTCAAGGGCTTTGAGTGAGGAGGAAGTGGGAGATTGGGTGGGTTTATATAAGAAAGGTGACATAATTCTTTATTATTTAGGTTTGGGACCCCTTATATTAAAATAATCCAAACCACAAACCATCCCATGGTATTTGCCCATGGTTTCTGGAAAAGGAAATAGGAAAACAATATTTTACAAGTCCAAGGTCCGAACTTATTAAAAAATTAGGGTTGCTTATGTGGAGGTGAGTCACACTCCCATGGAAATTAATTTAAAAAGGCAAAGTGTTGAATAAGTCTTGAGGGCTCCATTAATGCTTTGAAAAGTGAGTCAAACAAACCCAAAACCTCATTATTTTAATGATAAAACATATATTGGCCGAACATAAGGATTATGGTATTTTATTACATCACCAATGGGTCATTATGATGTCATAAAACACATTATATATTTAAATGGTATTTAATTTTTACCCAAAAATTTGACTGTCTCAGAAAATTATGAAAAATTCACCGTTGGATAATTTCGACGTCATGATTCCAAAAATAATATTTATTTTATCTAAATAATTTTCTAAATATGTGAATTTTCACTTTTAAAATAAAAACCGACATTTATAAAAAATTCACGGGTTTTGACAGAAATGGCCTTCAAATCTTAATAAAAATTTTAATTGCATTCATAAAATTATAAGATCATTTATATTTAATAAAAATTAATTTAATATTAATAATAATATTTTATTAAAATATTATTTAATTCAAAAATCCTTTACTTTAATAAAATATAATTCTTAATTAAATAATAATTAAAAACATCGTTTGTACTTTAAAAACTAATTACAATGTATCAAAAATGACTAGAAATTATATTCATTATTATATACAAAAATAATGTACATGAACATGGTGCTACTTATTTGTTACATAACCCCTTAAAATAGCCGCATAAGACCTAAGGGTAAGGTGTGCGACGGTGACAGACTCTTGGGGTTGCTCGGATAACATTGCTCGAGTGGTAATCTCTATCAACTTCCATTTTTCCCGTAGACGATCACGTTAGAGCTTGACTTGATGAAGCTCAGCTTGGGCTTGATCAAGGGCAAAGCCCAAAGACGCCACCTCCTTTCCGAGCTCCGACAAATGGGCTTCGTAAGAGGCAATTCTACTGGATGAGGCCATCGCTTCCTTTGTCTGAGTAGAAAATTGGTTCGTTAAAGCCTTATATTTAAACTACCCAGATGATCACTGTTCAACGGCTATAAAAGTAACGGTCACAAATCTTAACGTTAAACTAAAGAAGTTGACATCTTATAAAAACATAAAGAAACATTTAACTGGATCAAGAGGGATTTTCCATTAATGAAATTTTGGGTCGTTACAAAAACTCACTACATCACCTATTATCACTACACTTAACTAGAAATTATCATTTAAACTTATGTGTAATTCTAGTGACAGGGCTGTAGGTGTTTTCATTGGATAGAGGATAGATAGGAAACTTCATGTGGTTTATTATATTAGTAGACTTCTAGATGAGTCCCAAAAAAATTAAAATACCATTGAAAAAGAATTGTTGGTTGTTGTTTACGCTCTAGAGATGTTTATACACTATTTTTTAAGCTCAAAATTCATCATTTTCACTTATCATTATACCTTAAAGTATTTTCTATCTAAGAAAAAAACTAAATCCAAGCTGATTAGATGGATATTTTTGCTACAATAATTTTATTTAGAAATTAGGGATAAGTAGGGAGCTGAAAATTTAGTTATTGACCACCTATCTATGGTTCCTCTAACCCAATTTGAAGATCCTAGTGAAATAAACTCTTCTTTTCCTTACGAAAAATGGATATCTATTTTTATTGGGAAATCTGCTTGGTATGCATATTTTTTCAACTTCCTTGCATCATGATTCTTTCCTAACAATCTGTACAATAACCAAAGGAAAAATTTATTTTTGAACTTAAATACTACCTTTGGGATGACCCCTGCTATTTAGGAGATGTGATGGTGGTATCCTTAAGAGATGTATGCCTAAGGATGAGATGTTGCCTATTTTAGAGAGTTGTCACTCCTCACCTTGGGGAGGTCACCGTGTTGGTGAAAGGACTACTCAAAAATTCATACAATATATTTTCTATTGGACCACCATTTTTAAGGATTCTAGGAGCTATGTGGTTGGCTATGACAAGTTCCAAAGGCTAGGAAATGTTGGTATGAAGTGGCAGTTACCCCAAAAATGAATTCTTAAAGTAGAGATTTTTTATGTCTGGGGTTTAGATTTCATGGTTCAATTTCTATCATCACATGGGAATGTGTATATTCTTGCTATTGTAGATTATGTTTAAAAGTGGGTTGAGGGAGTGGCACTGTCCAACAATCAAGCTTACTCTATAATTAATTTTTTTTAAGAACATATTTCAAGCTTTGAGTTTCCCAAATCCTTTATACCTGATAAAGGAAAACATTTTAATAATTAAAATTTTAAGGATTTTATTGGAAAATATGTTTGGGTTCATAAAACTGGAACTCCTTATCATCCACAGTCCAGTGGACAAGTGGAAATCTCAAATAAAGAACTGAAATAAATACTTGAGAAAACTATGTCAAATTCTAGGAAGGACTGGTCACTTTAATTGGATGATGATTTATGAAAATATAGAATTGCTTTCAAGAACCCAATAGTTATGTCTCATTATAGGTTATTGTTTGGGAAATGTTGTCATTTACCTGTAGATTTGCAACATAAGTCTTATTGTGTAGTTAAGGCTCTGAACATTAGCTATAAGATTACTGGTGATAAGAGATTACTTGAGCTAAGTGAGATGGATTATATTTGGAGATAGAATTATGATTATTCGAGAATTTATAAAGAGATGATGAAAATATTTCATGATTCTATCATTTAATCGAACGATTTTAAACCCGGACAGAAGGTCCTCCTTTTTAACTCTCAACTCAAAATCTTTCCTAGAAAACTAAAGTCCAAGTGGTCTGGACCATTTAATTTAGTGACAGTTCCAAAGAATGGTGTTTTTGAAATTGTTGTGAAGAGAAAAAACCGTAGTTGGTTAATGGGAAAGAAGTGAATCATTATTTTCAGGGACATCCAAAGGGATTGGATGCGTTCATTATGC
Source organism: Viscum album (assembly GCA_963277665.1). NCBI lineage: Eukaryota > Viridiplantae > Streptophyta > Magnoliopsida > Santalales > Viscaceae > Viscum > Viscum album. The sequence goes on along the minus strand of OY728160.1, from coordinate 466,824,566 downwards.
TTGAAAACTAATCTTAAATAAATTCTGGCTGAAGACTTTAAAACTTAGCACTTCATGGAGGAAACCCATGGTTCTTTTTGTCTTTACATTGTTTATTTTTATCCTTGAATAAAGTGTTGCTTCTGTGCTCTATTTTTTGTGACATTCATGTTATTGCTTTCTCTTGGTTTACATGTTCTGTTTCAGAGTTACCAAGAAGCTATTGATGTGTCATTTAAGGAGTGGAATTCCCACACAGGAACATCAATGAAGAAACATTGATTTAGGGAAGTACTTTATTCTTTAGTTTTCATTCAGTTTTCTACTCTGTTTTCACTTTAATAAAATTTACTAAAAATCACAGTTATTATAATAGGGGAGTCATTTACTCACCGATGCACATGATCCACTGTTACACTGTGTTCAGTGACTCATTAGTGATATTTTCAGAGACTCATTGATAGTACTGTTGGTGAGTTAGTAACTGCGACTTTCTAATTTTTTTATTGTACTCTAAAAATTCTGTTAGTGCTGCAAGGGAAAATCATCTACTTGTTACTTTGCTGTAAAATTTTTCTGTCCGTGTCACTAAGTTAAATTAAATAATTCTTCTTGTCCCTCCTTGCTGAAAATTTAAATTTCATTTTTGTTTAAATAATTCCACTACTTGAAACTAAGTGTGGGGTGTGCATGCTGGCTGAGAATTTTTTTATTGAAATTTTTTTAGGTTGGGGTGTTTTATCATTCATTCTTTTTCTCGATTAAAAATATTATTGTACTCAATCTATTAAAATTATTACACACAGTACACAGTGAACCTACAAATTACTTTCCATGTCTGAGTTTTAATGGAAAATCTTTATTACGGGACTTAAATGCAAATGCATGTATATTCTGGTGAACTTGCTGAAAATTAATCTGTGTGAAAAACAGTACATCTTGAACTTCATTGACACCCTTTTAACATTTCATCAATCTATTAAATTGAAAATTCTTTTGAAACTCAGACTATAAAATTATTCTTCTCCATATATGGAAGTCTCATTTGGGGAAAATGTTTGGTTTTAAGTGTGGGGGGGTCAATTCTTGACTGTGATAAACTATGTTTAATGTAATCCCTTCAGTTCCCACTACAACTTGAAACTTTTTTTCAAAAAATTGTTAACATTTTTAACAATTAATCTACAATTTTAAGTTGTACATTGATTCTAAAATGGGTATTTCCTTAGGATGATTCTTGATTAGTAGTTAATAATTGCTTTGAATCTAAAATTATTGAGGTTGGATGATTTCTGAGCGAATCTACTTAGTGATTTTATGAGCTTTTTGTTTAGAAACTACTTCTGAGAGTGATTTGGGAATACTTTTTGTGATGTTATGATCATAACCCTTGGAACTAGAAGTTTAATTTTGATCATTGGGGGCACTCTTTTTTATTATTTATTCAAATCAATCACTATATTGATCCAATTTAAATGTTTTTCATGTATATCTTTTGAAACTGGAGTAGTTTGGGAATCCGGGATCCCATGGTGAATCTCTAATACCCTAGATTATAGGTGAATTTCGGTTTACTATAATCCCTCTATACACTTTGAATAAGTGCATTTCATAGTGCTCAGCACAAGATACATGACTTGGGAAAAATAAAATAAAGGGTCTAGGGTCAAAATGATTTCATTAAGGTGAGGGGAATGTTGAACTCGAGATGGAGAAGGATTCATTTGGTTTATATGGGAGTCATTTAGGTTGCATCATTAAGGTGATTCAAAAAAATAATTAATTATTTTTGGGTGCCTAGGATTGAGTCATTGTATAATGTTCTTACTGTTAAGTTTGTGATTCCACTGACTTTCAACTTTGAGTCACTCTTGGACATAGAACCTGATCTTGGTTTGAAATGAGTCACTAATAAAATCCACAAATGAGGCATGAGACTTTCGTTAACATATGATTTATTGCTTTGTTGATTACTAATAAGGTATTTTATAAGGCAGGACTTGGTTTGAGTTATCCTTTAAAAATCCTATTGACACTTCAGTCCTCTATTTTCAAATTGCTAGAAATGTTACATTTTGAATTGAGTCATAAATTTTTTTTCTATTTTTGAAGATAATAAAATATGGGATTATTTAAGGAAAAAAATGCTTAAGTGTGGGGGAATTTGATGTGGATCTATTTTTACATTATTTTTCCACATCTTTTTTTTTAATTTTTATCAATAAATTTATTAATTAATCATTTTTTATAATTAAATATGTGTTCTTAGTGTTTTTAATACTTAACTTAGTCATTATAAGTATTCTAATTATATTAACAAACTTTCTGGTTTTATAAAATTAATCTGGTTAACATTTTAATAATTTTAAATGTTTATTATTTAATCAATTGTTCGTTTTTATTTTCATTAATCTAATTTAGTTTTTTGTTTAATTTAAAACTTTACCCTTTAAATTTAATTTATTAAAATAAATTAACTTTATTTATTAACTAGTCTATGTTTTTATTTATTATATAAGTAAATATTTAAGTTAATTTTTAATAAAAAAATATGTTCTTAATTTTAAATTTTCATTTTTTTCATTTAATTAATTAACCTAGTTGTTTAAAATATTTAGTTAATTTTTATTATTTTAACTTCATGTTTGCGGTTAATTCTTTGTGTGGGTTTTTCTTTTATTTAGATATTTAAATTAATTAATCTTAATATTTAAATTAATAGTTAATAATTAATTCAATTTAATTTTTAGTTTTTTTAATAATTTAGTTTGTTTTAATTAAGTAAATCATTTAGTCTTTAACAGTTCAGTTAATTATTCTATTGTTTTAATTAATTAATGGTTTATTCATTTTATTTACTGTTTAATTTTTTTTTTGAAGTTAAATTTTTTCTATTCGTGAGTAGACTCACCAATAACCTCCTAACCATTAGTTTAACCGATGGTTTAAGATTATGGCACCGATGTCGCGATGCACCGATGTCGTGACTCTCCGATCTGTCGCGACACACCAATGCCGTAGACACCGATCTTTCCCTTCATGAACTCACCGATAATGATTCCACTTTCTGTAGGTCTCTCACTTCTCACACCAATGATGATCCTCTGCTTACTACTGATATAATGATCAGTGTCTTGTGTAAAACAGAAGGCCTCCCCTGCTTTCCACTATTGACTCACCGATCACTTTGCAACAGTTTCGGTCTCACTGATCATGCGTGTCGGCTTCGGTGTCTTGTTTGAACTATCTGTGACTCTTTTCTTTTAACTACCAGTGTCTCATTTTTTATTCTTCTATCAGTGTCCCACTATGACAGACCATTATTCCATCTATCGGTGATTCATTGACTCACCGATGCAATTATTCTTTCAGCTTCACCTTCATACTGATAGCCTCTCACACACTGATGCTTCCTCCAGCGTTGGTCTATTCCTTTTTCCTCACACCGACCACTTCTACATTTCCTCATATCGATGTTTTTCCTCCATTCCACAAGTTTGTGACCCCTTGTTTCTTCCTTACTACCGACCATCATTGGTAGCTCGTCTCATCTTCACTCATTGAGTCATTTTTTCTTCAAATCTTTCATGTCGACACTCCTGTTGTTCAACTTCCTCCTACCGACCCAGCTAGAAACCCTCCCTTTGCCTCACTGATCCATCCTTCTATCTCTTCGAAACTATTATTCACCACAGGAAAAAAATATTTCTCTTCCCACATCACCATTCCCATCACAAAATCAAACCATAAAATTGAAAACTCCTTTAGTTTACAAACAAAAATTATTCTTGAACCATATTTAGAACACTAAACACATTCATCATCTCAATTCTAGTTCTAAATATGGATATGCTTTGAATATCCTTGAAAAATGTTTTTTCCACCACCCGATCTCGAGACAAGCCAAGGATGAAGACCGCTGGATCTTGGTCACACCATTGGAGTCAGTCGTGCAAAAGGAGGAGAGGTTGATATGTCACAACCCCTACTGCACCACTAAGGATGAACCAACGCCAAGCTGTTGTGAACTGGTGATTCTCTACTGCTGAAGGATTATGCACCTTCTTCATAGAAAGAAGCTGTTATGCAGCTTGGGGGAAGAGGAACAGTACCCCTACCCTATTGCGCCACGGAGAAGGGGCAGGGGAAGAATAAAATATAAAAAAACTTAAATTAACCTAAACTAAAAGTAAAACATAAATAAAAATTCAAAATAAATTTTAATAGAACTAAAATATTAAATTTTAAAAATTATTTATTTAAAATGTTAATAAAAAAATTAATTACAAACTATCTAATTATAATGTATAAAAACTAAAATAATTAACAACAAGTTATAAATTAAAATATTTACTCAAATATAATTATTATAATTAAAATAAATTTATTTAAGAAACTAAAATAAAATGTATTAATATTAATTAATCAATTACTTAATTAAATAATAACATTAAAATTAACAATAATCAAATAAATAATTAAATTAATAATAAAAATCTATAAAATTTATTAAACTAATCTATTTACCAAATTAATAAATTAATATTTAATACTCAACTTTTATAATAAAATAATAATTTTTATTTTTATATTTAAAATAATTTAATTAAATAATAACTTATCAATAATAAGGTAAATAAAATAACTTATTAAATAATTTATAATTTAAAAACTTACTAACTATATTAAATAATTTTAATTAAATTAATAACTTTAATTATAAATTTTTATTTATTTCCATCTTGTTTTAATTGTGTTGTTTTTTTTCTTGCACAGGTTCATTCAAGAGATTGGAAAATGACCAGGTGTATTCAAATAACTCACCCGGTGATAGATACATGGGGAAAGTTAGTGTGGCATGTTAGTCATGAAAAAACGCACGTGTGTGGTTCATAAGTGAGGGACACTTGAAGTCTATAGAAAAAAGGGGTGACATGCATCTTATGACAGCTGGATACAAAGAAGAGCATCATGAATTTTTTTTTGGGGGGGGAGACATATATTTTTACACACTCAATAATCCACTACCGAGTGAAGCAATAACTGATGGCGATTCTTGGACAACTACTTGGACTCGAAGGAGTTCAGGAGAAGAACATCATTTCGGGAGTTCTTCTTCTCTCGTGTTTGAGTGTTTGTACTCTGTTTTAGTGTGTTACAATTGGTGTAATGATAATGCACATGAATATTGGATAAATGATCTGGTTCAGAGGTAAATTGAAGTTTGGTTGGTTGTCCTTTTTTGCTGATCAATAATGAATACATCGAAAGATAATAAATTCATAATACTTCAGGACTTATGGGGAGTTCAATACAGAATTCATTCAATTTATTTTACCACAAGAACATAATTTCAAAATTTCACAAAAAATTGGAAATATTGATCGTGGAAACACCTTTCAAAAGATAATAAATTCTTAAGACTTCAGGTCTTATGGTGAGTTCGGTATGTTGTCATTTTCAAATAATGATTTTCACAGTTGATCTATTTTAGAGTGGTGAATTCTAAACTTGATCAACATGTCCGACTTAACTCTTGGTGAGGTATGTAAGTAATTATCTTTTAACGGTGTTCTATTACAATAACTTTTAAATGAATTGGAATACATTAAAAACAAGTAGAATGGATAATTTTCCCTGGGTGTCTTACTTTGAATGTTCATTTATCAGCATTATTTATATTTGCTGGTCACTTTTTTCAATCAGTTTTCTGTTTCATCTTAGTCATGGTCAAAAACTAAAAACGTTTTGTTACTTTACTTAATTATAAAAGAACAAAAATATTAAAAAAATATAAAAAATCTACTCCACTACTGACAACAGTGAGGTATTTTGTAGAGTTTTTGAAAAGTTTTTGTTAAAATTTCCTTCTCTGCGGGTTCGAGCCTTCATACCACATTTATAGTAGTTAGTCAGAATATAAATAATTAAAATTTGATTGACTTCAATGACAATCCTAGGGATTGATCAATAGGAAGGTTTTTCAATGTATAATTATCCATCTCCACATCACAACATCCAACACATCTTTATAAACCCATTGAACATTACTCCAAAACTGAGACACCAACAAGATCCCATATCATGACCCAACAAGAGTATGACTTTCAGATCAAAACAAAGAATACTGAATAAACAACTCTTCTAAGACATAGATAAAACTATCCACACAACTATTGGTTTATAAATACATCCCACAATGTTTCAGTTTAAAACACATTTGAAAAAACAATCTAACATGGTGGATTTATACATTCACCAATGGTGTTTCATCAAGTATCACTCGCATGCACCTTTACATGCCACCCGAGGCACCCAACCACCATTCCATATAGGCCATCCTTTGAGATATCAATAAAACCATTCATGTGAGTACCCATGAAAACACCAAAGGCTAAAACAAAATTAACATCATTCCAAAAATCATGTAACCTCCAAAAGAACACTAACCTCCAAGTCAAAAACAATTTCATATTTCACAAAAAAAACCCACACTTCATCAATAACCATTTTCTTAAAACCTATCACTTTTCAATTCCACAACATTCCAAAAAACCAAGCTACTCCAAACAACCCCTTCCCATTTTCTAAAATTCAGCAAGGTGTCTTCTCATAATCTAATTGTCATTGAGACCAATACCCTTTCTAGGAAAACACCAACCACTCAAAACAAATTTCCAAAACCCATTCATCATATTCAAACACTTTTCAACATCCCATAACACCCCATTTAAAACAACGATTCAGAATCAACTTAAAATTATTCACACTTTCAAAATATTTAATTCAAACAAACCACACCTTTAGATTAGGGATAATCCAATCCCATTAAATCATTTCCACTTCCTCCTAAAAAAATTTCTTTCAAAAAAAACCTTCCAAAACAATTATTATATTTATTTTTTGAAAACCCCTTTTTTCTACTTTTAAAAATCAATTTTTTCTTTTAAAAACCATTTCTACTATTCTCACACAAGGTTTTTCATAACAAAAATTCAGAATTTATGAATGGTCCAAGAGACCCACAAAAGGGAACTAGTGTTGGTGGGTGACTTGACCATATGGTTGGAGGCCCTATGTCAAACACAACACGAACATGGAGCGACTTATTAGGACTATACCATGGCTCCACATGGATTTCTAGGCCCTAGGAGCTCACGTAGGCCATTAGTTGGATGCCCCTTGTCATATCCCAACACCCAACAATCAATAAGAGCGAAGGAAAATAATAAAACCAGACTACCTATGGAAACCCGAGGATCAGAACGAGCAAGAGTTTGTGATGCTCTTGATGCAATTACCCCTCAAGTACCAACAATCATAATCCATTTACCTTTATAGCCCCCAAATTACAAGGGCTCTCTAAAAATAAAGGCCTTCTAAGATTCGACCTCCTTTGATACTATTTTGTCACGAACTAGCCTGAGTTGACCCTGAACCGGTCACGAACCATCCGGATTCGACCCTTAAGTGTTCACCCCCTGAGCATGGGTGAATTACCCATGAATCCCCAAAAAGATCACCATTGATCTTGAGTAGAAATTTTTTTGTCCTGGTGTGCAATACAGGCCACAAGAATTCATCCCAAACATTATCCAACACGAATTAGGCAACACCAATCCAACAATCTCCCACTTGGATCCTGATCTCTAACACTGACCTAATTTGATTCAACTAAATAAGTTTGTAGAAAATAAAAACACATATGTTAATTAAATTTTAATGGTATTGAATGTTCATTTTTGATATTATAGTCCTGAGTTAGTGGATTTAAATTTTGAACACCCATTATCATCATTTGTGAACTTCATGACTAATGTACACCAACTTATGCACAATGATTCATATGATTTTTAGGAATTTAATTCTCCATATTTTAATTTGATAATTTTGGGAAAGGTATCTAGACTTCAATATGAACATTTTTCATTCAGGGATCAATAGAGGATTCCTAAATGATGATGGGGATATTTGGCGATTAAAGGAAACAATTCTGGAGAAGGCAGATTGGACACCAGCCCACTGATGAACATATGGGGCCCACAATACAGGCCCAATGAAGCCTAAATTTTGTGTGATTCTATAATAAATATATAGGAACAAATATTTATTCAGGATACAGTGCTAATTAGGCCTCCCTGGTGGTTATTAAGGTGGACCAAATATAATATCAAAATCTAGGCCAGAATCTGCAGCCCAGAATGTTAGCCCACTAAATCAGCCATAACACTCGATCCAAAACTCCAAATGGTTCCATATTTTACAGAATTATAGAATACATTCTTGAACACAAAAAATGATTCTATGTAACACCGAGATTTGGTGATAGGCTTACCCATATAGAAGGGTCTTTCCATGGGAGAAAAGGTAGATAAAATTAAAAGGAGGGAATCAATTTCTCCACGACTTCCCACCACCCTAAGGCATAAATTAATTTAATAATTGAGAATAAATGTATTGAGGCTCACCCAAAGGCTTACCAATTGCCTATTTAAGGAAGTGGTGCTGAGGGTAAAGATATATCTTGTTTTTTGATGTAATGTTATTATGCCAAAGTTCATTTCTAATGTTTTCAATTTCCATGTAAGTTTTTTTTTTGTATTTCTATGTTCTTAATGAACAAGTTTCTCTTCTATTATTACCAATTATTTCTTTAAAACTATATAATCAAAAATCAGAGTGATGTATCTATGTTTTGATGAATTAGTTCACACATAGGTGTGAATTTCGTTCACACACACTAAGGAGTGCTTTTTATTTACGTGGTTTTAATTTCTTCAATCCAATTCTTATAAGCCATCTTCCGCCCACCATTTAGTGTATACCATCAATGGAGGCCTAATAATTTAATGGGTTGATCGTAGGAAGAATAAAATGCTAGATTGAATGTTATTTTATGAACAAATTGTTGTTAATTGCAAAACTAATTTAAGAATTCCATTCTTCAGTTATTTCCACTCTTCATCTTCACTGTGTTCGAGGAAGCTAAATCCAGGTACTAAAATGACCATATACCTTGGATAGATCATGAATTTGGTTCTCTAAGTGTGTAGGGGATTATTAATTGAGATTATTTATCATAAAACGAGAAAATGATGAAATTAGTGTTATTTTGAAGAATGGATTCATCAAGAATTAATAAAACCAAAATTTTCAAAAGAAGTAAAATTCATTCAATCCACCCAGAGAATAATCCTAAGATCAATCCATTTCATTGAGTTGAATTCACTTAGGTTTCTTAGTGTTCTTTAAATCCATACAACTCAAAACCAATTTGGCCACTTCATAGCCAAAAATCCATCTCATAGGTTGTGTATCTTAGGTATCTTCTTTGCACTCAGTGGATTCGACAACCCTAGCTAGACTAAAAGGACCATTCTACCTTCATATCTTGGGTAAATTTGAGCATGAATCAAATTTTGGTTCCATTTTTGGTGACCAAGTAAGTACCTTAGACCAAAACCCTCTTTCTGCACCCCTATTCTTCTATTATCACCCAAGATCTCTTATCTTTTCCCTTTCTCAATTTTTTTCCTTTTGGCGCATGTCCCTCTACACCTGCGATAATTCAAATAGACTAACTAGGGTGAAAAGTACTAGGGTAGGGGATTCAAGTTATCCTAGGGGATTGCTTTCATTAGATCCTAATCATAGGGATACTCTAGAATCAAAAATTGAATCAATTCTAATGGAGGGTCTTCCAATAAATAAAATTGTAAACCCTAGGGGAAATCAAATGGGAATCCAAAATCAAGAAGCTCCAAACCTAGGGAATGTAGTCAATCAAACCATAAATGACTACCTCACTCTAGATTAGACCAATTCCCCCTCATGCATTAGACATAATTTCCCTAGTATATAAAAATTATATCTTTAAACCCCATGTCCTAAACCACCTTCAAACCTTTCATGGGATGGAGTTTTTGATGCCATACCATCATGTGAAAGAGTTAATTAACATTGTAGAAACCATGTGTCCCCCAAATAAACTAGAATCAGCTAAAATGAGGCTCTTTCAAATTTCATTGAAAGATTGAGCTAGAAATTGGAAAAAAGAATGAGACCTACATCAATCCACTCATGGGACCAATTGAAAATAAAATTCTACAAAAAATACTTCCATCATCACAAAATAATTGCACTTAAAAATTGCATTCAAAAAATTTTTGAAAAAGAGGGAGATTCATTCTATGAAACATGGGAGAAGTTAAAAGACACCCTAAACATGGTTCCACATCATGGTTTTTCTATAACTGAACAGGTGATAATTTTTTATGAAGGGTTGGCCCTGGGGAACAAATAATTCATTGACATGATGTGTAATGGAACGTTTAAAAAAAGCCACAAATGATGCTTATGAGTATCTAGAAAGCCCTGCTTAACAAAACCAAATATTGGGAACTTCACCTTATTCTGAAAATCCACAAAGAACTAATGGAATTCATACACTTAGAGAATAATAAATCCTTAGGTCTAAACTCATAGAACTCTCTATGAAGGTTGACGAGATCGACCTTAGGAATGTCCAAAAATCCATACTATAGACCCTGTTTGCACAATCTGTGACAAGCATGACCATAAGTCAGACAACTACCCAACCATTACATTCATCAAGGATTTCATTTTAGGATGACCCCCAGTATAAGTAAATGCTTTGAACTTTCAAAAGCCTCAATACCAAAACACCTTCAACCCAATGTATAATGACCTCCCAGGATTCTACTGGCTAGATAACCAACATCCTATCCAACCATAGGGACAAAACCCTTAACCCCATTAGAACTAAAAAACCCATAACCAGATACAAACCCAACCTATCCAATACCAATATCCACGGGTCCATTTTCAAGAAACCATCCCATCTCAAAAATATCCACCTGGGATAAACCAATCTTCTCAAGCACAAAACCAAACTGTTCCACAAATCCTACTAGTAAAATTGTGCAAACAAATGGAAAGGATGAACTTAGAAGTCTCTTCTCTAAAACATGAACTTCAAACCATAAAAAATGGAAAGTAACCCATGCCTAAACAATCCATTCCACGAAAAATGGTAAGGGGAGAGTCATGTTGCACTCAAACAACTCATGAACTACTAACGGTTGTAACTGTTTAAAGAAGTGAGAAATAAATTGAGAAACCTGAACAACTAATTTAGAACCCATTTGAATATTCAAACTCGAATGAAAATTCAAATGAACCAAATGATCAAACTGAAAAACACAATTACATTGTCAATGAAACAACTCTTCAACAAAAAAACCCCACAACCTGCACCATTTCCTCAATGTTTGAGGGGGAAAACCAATCCTGAATTGGGTGAAAAATTGAGGGAAATCTTCTCACAAGTCAAGTTGAACATTCCCCTTCTTGATGCAATCCAAACTATAACTGCCTACTCAAAGTACCTTAAGGACATGTGCACTTTTAAAAGAAATTGTTCACAGAAAAACCAGGTCCTTTTGGATGTTAATGTGAGTACCACCATTCAAGGAACTACTCCTCCTAAGTTGAAAGACCTAGGTTTCCCTTATATCAATGTTGAAATAGGAGAGAGAAAAGATACCAAGGACTTATGTGACCTTGTTGTTAGTTTCAATATCATACTGTATGATGTGTACTACTATTTAGGCCTAGAAGATATCCAACCCTCATATGTCACACTTCAACTTGTTGATCATAAAATTAGGTTTCCAAAAGTTATTTTAAAGGACGTTCTAGTAAAGGTTGAAGACTTCATCTACCCTACTGACTGCATTGTCCTTGAAAACCATCCAAATATAGGAAATAATGAAAAAACCCCAATCATCCTTGGTCATCCTTTCCTTGCAACAATCAAATATGTTATCCGAGTTTGAAAGGGGAACATGACCGCCACCTTTGGAAACAAGAGTCTAGACTTGAACATCTATAATGTATGCTCACAAATAGGGGATGACGAGGATATTCATGAAGTAAACATTATTATAAGAATTTATAATGAATCGATTGAACATTAGGGAATATTTTATGGATGTTTAAGTTTAGATGAGATTTATTTCCTTTTTTCACATGAAGGATGTGTTTCTCCTTGGTTTGAATCATTTTCAAATTTCTCTTATGATGAAGTCTTAGGTCAAATAATCTGTGAAACCTTTTAGGAAACCACCTTCATGGAGACCAATCAAACATCCTTTTTTAAATCTGATTGAACCAATATTGTAGCTCAAACTTCTACACATGGGGATTCGGTTCTATATAAAACTCTAGGAAAAAAATCATATTGATCCAATGTCCCAATCTTCAGTTGAAATACTGAACCAGACTATTCCTGAAGTGAAGGAGCTTCCCACTACACTAATGTATGCCTTACTAGGGGACAATCAAACACATCCTATTGTCATTTCTTCTTCTCTTGAATCCAATCATGAGAGGATGCTTCTTGATGTCCTTAGGAAACATAAGAAAACCCTTGGTTGGACCCGGTCGGATATTCCTGGGATTATCCCACTAATTGGAACTCATAGGATTGTTCTAGAATCTAATTCCAAGCCATGTCATCTACATCAACAGAGACTCAATCCTAATCTCATAGAGTTAGTAAGGAAGGAACTTCTAAAATTGTTAAAAGTTGGGATCATCTATCCCATAGCTAAGGGTGAGTGGGTGAGCCCAATCCATGTGTTTCCCAAGAAGGAAAGAATCACAGTGATAACCAATAAGGATGGAGAGATTATTCCAACTATGGTGAGTAGTGGATAGAGGGTCTGTATTTACTATAGGAAGCTAAAATCATTCACCAAGAAGGACCATTTCCCCTTAGCATTCATTGACCAAGTCCTTGAGATAGTGTAAGTTCATGAGTTCTATTGTTTCTTAGATGGGTACTTGGGGTACAATCAGATTGATGTCTCCCAGAGGATCAAGGAAAGACTACATTCACCTGTCCATTCGTCACCTTTGCCTTCAAACACATGTTGTTCGGGTTATGCAATGCCCCTAGAACCTTCCAGCAGTGCATAATGGGAATCTTCTCAGACATGGTATGGGATTTTCTTTATGTATTCATGGATGACTTCTCTATAATTGGGGATGCATTTGAGGTATGTCTTAGGAATGTGGATATAGTTTTGTCTAGATGTGATGAAACGAATCTAGTCCTAATCTGGGAAAAATTCTTTTCATGGTTAAACAAGGGTTAGTCCTTGGCCATATAGTCTTGGGTAGGGGGATTAAAGTTGATTAATAAAAGGTTAACATCATTCATCACCTTCTGTCACCCAGAACTAGTAAGGAATTGAGTTTTTTATTAGGACATGCGGGTTTCTATAGAAGATTCATCAATGAATTTTGGTCAATCTCTCATCCCCTTTGTCCTCTCCTAGTAAAGGATTCTCTATTTTTTGGACAGAAATCTGTGAGGGTTCATTATCAACACTCAAATACTCTCTCACCTCTCCTACCATTATGAAATCTCTAAATTGGAACTTTCCTTTCGAACTTATGTGTGATTCCAGTTACTTTTTTGTTGGATCTATGCTTGGAAAACATTGTGATAAAACTCCATATGTCATTTCTTATGCTATATAATCATTAAATGATGACCAAATAAACTACACCACCACTAAAAACGAGTTAATTTAAATTTTGTTTTCCTTCGAGAAGTTTAGGTCCTACTTTTTAGGATCCCCCGTCATTGTGTTCACTGAACATTCTGTACTGAAATACCTCTTCCAAAAACAAGATGCTAAGGCTAGACTGATTAAGGTGGGTCCTACTCTTACAAGAATTTGACTTTACAATCAAGGAAAAAAGGGTGTTGAAAATGTTGTCGCTGATCACATCTCTAGGATAGAATTCAACAAAAAAATTTCTCACCTCTCTATGTCTGCTTCATTCCCTAATGAACACATATACTCCATGAGTGACTTATCTTGGTATGCCAACATATCCATCTTTTTAGTTACAGGGGTCATTCCAAAATTATTAGGGACTCAAGATAGAATGAAATCCCTTTATGATTTCAAGAACTATGTGTTTGATGATCCATACCTCTATAAGTTGTGTCCTGACCAAGTCATTAGGAGGTGTGTCCCAAAATATGAACAAGTGTCCACCCTTAAATTCTGTCATAGCGAGGCATGTGGGGGTCACTTTTCCTCTAAGAAAACATCTTCTATAATTCTTAAGTGTGGTCTCTTCTAGCCCGCCCTCTCAATGTACTCCTACACATTTTTTCAAAGCTGTCCTAAGTGTCAACAAGTATGGTCCATCACAAAAACGAATCAAATGCCACTCACTCCCATCTTAGTGGTTGAAATCTTTGAATATGGGGGAATGTATATTATGGGTCCCTTCCCAAACTCTAGGAGTTATATTTAAATTCTCTTAGATATTGATTATGTCTCAAAATGGGTTGAGTACATTCCAAAAAAATCCAATGATCGTCAAATTTTGATTAGATTCCTAAAAGAAAACATATTCTCTATATTTGGAATTCTTAGGGCTATCTTTAGTATTCATGGAACTCATTTTTTCAATTTTCCATTCTCATCACTCATGGACATGTATGGAATTTCTCACAAAGTGTCCACTGCTTACCACCCAAAAAAATGGTCAAGATGAGCTTTCCAATCGATAAATTAAACAATTTCTTGGGAAGAGTGTTAATCCATCTAGGAAAGATTTTTCAAAAAAACTCTTAGATTCCATTTGGGCCTATCAAACTGCATTTAAAACAATTTTAGAAATGTCCCCATATAGGTTGGTTTATGGTAAATCATGCCATTTGTTAGTGGATATTGAAAATAAGGACTTTTGGGAAATTATGAAAATTAATTATGACCTACCATTGGCTGAAGAAAAAAGGAAATTAGATCTAAATGAACTTGAAGAACTTAGGATAAAGTCTTATGAAAATTCAAGGCCCAATGAAGAAAAAGTACAAGCCTAATAATCTTGAAACCTTAAAACCAAACACATTGAACCAGGAAAACCTGTTTCTTATATAATTCGAAACATCACTTACACCCTAGAAAATTGAGGTCTAGATGTTAAGGTCCATACATAGTGCATAAGGTGTACCCCCATGGGGCTGTTGAAATTCAAGATCCCACCAATGGTCAAACATTTAAAGTTAACGGTCATAGAGTCAAACCATTCATAGAACCATTCCAAAAACATGAAGCTTATGAATAATTTTGAGAACCTACCTTAGATAACAAAAATAATAAATCAATTAGGGGTCCATGTCAAGCTAAGAACATTAAAAAAAGCGTTGCATGGGAGGCAACCCATTGTTTTCATGTTTCCAATAATTTTTTTATTTTAATCAAATGTATATTTCAAATGGGATTAGTGATCATTTTGATATAATTTTATTCAAACATAGACTGTTTACATGCTCTTCTTTCATTAGTATGGATGGGTATGAAAGGTGATAACTCTATTCATCCATTTCATGCGGTGTGATCCCTGAGTACTACCTTACCAAAATAATAAAAATAAGAAAATGTACCATCATTTTGATTTTAAAAAACAAAAAAAAAAGGAAACCATAAAAATGATGACACTTGGTATAAAATAAATTATTTTGTTGTTTGTTTTGTCTAGTTTGTTCTTGTTTGTATGGTTTTGGGATTATTTTGAGTCATACATATTCAATTATGGAGGTGCCAACATCTCCCATGTGAACAAGGTGTGGTTTTGGAGAACCTCAATCATAATTATGAATCTACAGGGTGAACTTGTTCCATGCTCTTACCAACTCATTCTCCCCCACCCACTTTCTCCTCTCTTTTCTTTTTAGGAAACTGGGGACATTTTCATTCTAATTTTGGATGTGTGGAAACAAAATATTTTTTAAAAAACTGTGAGAAAAAAAAGAAAAATTCCTTTATCGTTAATATAATAACATCATTTCTCAAATTAAAACTACATAGAAAATAATTTTTATTTCCTTGACTCTTAATTTAATTCCTGATTAAGTTTATAAGCATTGAATTTGGAATCCTGGTTGTCCAATGAGAATTTTCATCATTTTTATTTTCATCTATTAAATCAAAATTTTACAATGCACGTACTCTAGATTGTGGGGTACAAAATTTAATTCTTGGGGTTCCATAATAAATATCATAGGTTGGTTTGATTTTTAGGAATAATATGTGTATTCAATAAAATTGTGTGTAGAGAAATGGATTGATAAAATGCGATTCTTTTGGAACTTGGGGTTCATGACTCCATAGTTTTCTAGCCCTGAGTTTTTCAATCTATCTTTATTTATGGTAATATGACTTTGTTTTTTATTAAGTTAACTCGAGATGATACCTGAGTATGTGGATTCACTTTGTGCCCAAAGGCCTTTGAGCCTGGGAGTCATCGGTAAAGTCTTGCTACATGGGTTAATTTGATTAACTGAAATCTCAATTACTATGGAAACATTGCTAAAAAAATAAAAAAAAATAAAAAAATGAATACTCATATTATGATTAAATGTGATTCCTCCTAGAGCTTCCATGATTTCCCCCTTTAATGAAAATGAACCCCTATATCTATTGTGATTCACAACACATCATTTCACCTAATTGAGTTGGATGAAGTATGATGATGGATTTGATAAAAGGAATGGGATTGGGATTGTGATCTTCTTTTAAATTTATCTTGTATTAAATTATTTTGATAGTTTATAAAGATATATTTGTTTGTGTTTTACATTGTGAGCATCGTTTGTTATAATGTGTTTGGAAAAAAGAATTAAAATATAATCTTCAAATTATTTTCTTGGGAATAGAAAATCTCAAGTTTGGGGGTGTGATTATCCAATAAACACACATGTGTTAATTAAATTTTAGTGTTATTAAATGTTCATTTTTGATCTTATAGGCCTGGGTTAGAGGATTTTAATTTTAAACATCCATTCTCATCATGTGTGAACTTCATGGCTAATTTAAACTAATTTTGGCCCAATAATTCATGTGATTTTAAGGAATGTAATTATCCATATTTTAATTTTATAGTTTTTGGGAATGTAACTACACTTCAATATGAACCATTTTCATTCAGGAATCAATGGATGATTCATAATAGATGATGGGGATATTTGGTGATGAAGGGAAACAATTCTGGAGAAGGCATATTGGACATCATCCCACTAATGAGAATGTGGGGCCTATAATACAGGCCCACTGAAGCCCAAATTTCGTGGGATTCTAGAATACATATATAGGGACAAATAATTCTTTAGTATCTAGTGCTAATTTTTCCTCCATGGTTGTTATTAAGTTGGCCCAAATAGAATATCAAAATCTGGGCCAGAATCTACAGCCAAGAATGTTATCCCACTAAATTGGCCATAACTCGTGATCCAAAAATCTAAATGGTCCCATATTTTACATTTGTCTAGAAGACATACAGTGACACAAAATACTCTTCTATGGCCCACCTATATTCGGAGATTGTCTTACCAATACAGGACAATCTTTCCAGAGGAGACAATGAGGAAAAAAATTAAAGAAGAAAATAAATTTCTCCACAACTTTCCACCACCCTAAAGCCTAAATTAATTTAATAACTGGGAATACATTGATTGAGGATAATCTTAAGACTTCACAATTTCATATTTAATTCATTTGTGGTTAGGGGGAATATATCTCCTCTTTTTTATGTAATTTTACTATGCCAAAGTTCCTTTATAATGTCTTCAATTTCCATGTAAGTTTATTTTTTTTTATTTCTATTTTATTAATCAACATCTTTCTCTTCTATTCTTCCAATTTATTTCATTAAAAGTATATAATCACAAAGAATAGTGATATCTATATGTTTTGGTGAATTAGTTCTCACAGAGGTGTGAATTTCGTTCACACACACGGAGGAGTTCTTGTTATTTATGTGGTTTTAATTTCTTCATTCCAATTCTAGTAAGCCATCTTACTCCAACCATTGAGAGTATACCATAAATTTATGGCTAACCATTTAATGGGTTGATAGTAGGAAGACTCAAGCTCTGTATGGAATGTTATTTTATGAATGAATTTCTGTTAATTGGCTAAATAATTTAAGACTTTTGTTCTTTTGTTATTTCCACTCTCTATCTTCACTGTGTTTGAGGAAGCTAAATCCAAGTGCAATAATGACCATATACTTTGGAGAGATCATGAATTTGGTTATCTATGTGTTTAGGGGATTATTAATTGAGTTTAGTTTGAATCAAACTAGAAAATGATTAAGGTAGTGTTATTTTAAAGAATGGATTCATCAAGAATTAATAAAACCAACATTGTCTAAAGAAGTTAAATTCATTCATTCCACCCCAAGAATAATCATAAGATCAACCCATTTTCATTGAATTTAATTAACATAGGTTTATTAGTCTTATTTAAAACACTCTAATTCAAAACCAAGTTGGCCACTTCATAGCCAAAAATCCATCTCATAGGCTGTGTATCTTAGGTATCTTCTTAGGTCTCAGTGGATTAGACAACCCAAGCTAGACTACAAGGACCGTTCTACCTTTATATCTTGGGTAAATATGATATTGAAACACTAATAAAACGTACTTAATCAGATGTCCTCCTATTCTTCACTCATTGGCATGTTGGTTTCTATTCTCAAAATCAATTTCAAGATGATGATTCCTAAAATACCATTTTTTTCTTTTTTCTCCCATTGTTTCCTCCATTATTCTTACTCTCATCCTCAATTCATAGATGGAGAACAAAAAAAATAACAATAGTTCCTAAACATATGTATTTAATTGGACATCATATACATTTCTACCAGATTTTTGGTTCCAAAAATCTTCTACAATGATAGCAACCAATCCTGTATCAAACCCCTGATTAAATAATACTTCAACTAAATATGCTTCATTTAGGCACGAAATACCATGTTCTTTGCAAGATGTATGGAACTATGACTATCAGAGTGAAATACATTCTCCTCTAAATTTCTTTCCAACTCATATAGGAAGATCTTTAGTTGAACCATCTCCTTCCCAACTTCTCTTAATGCAATTAATTCTACCTCTATGGTGGATAAATCCACCAACTTATGAAATTGTTATATCTAGCTTACTACAGTTCCTACATAGGTAAATTAATAACATGTGGTACTCCTCATACTATTGAAGTCACCTTCAGGGTTAGAATCCACATACCTATGTAATGAAGTTTCTTTACCAAAGCATGTAGATACTGACTTTTTTCCTTTAAAATACCTTTTTATAGTCTTCACAGATTCCCAATGTTGCTTTCAAGGGTTATCCATGTAACTTCTCACAAATCCCACTAAATACGTAATGTCATGTTGAGTTCAAACCATAGAATACATTTGGATTCCAACAACTGATGTGTATGTAACCATTAACATGTACTCAACCTCTTCTATGGTCTTCTGTGATTTCTCCTTTTATAGTTTAAAATGGCCCGTGATGGGGTACATACTACCTTTACATTAAACATATTGAATATTATCATAACCTTTCCAATGTATTCATCATGTGATAACATAAATGTTCCATCTACATGGTATCTATTGGTCTTCTTCCCCAAAATGTTGTCAGCTTCTCCAAGATGATTCATTTCGAACTCCTTATCCAACTTCACTTTCATCTCATCAATTCAATGAATACATGATATTGTAATAATTATTTCATATATGTATATAAGTAACACAATATATTCATAAAACAACTTATGTGGAAACATTGATCCCTGACATGTCGTTTGTATGTGTTTTTCTTCATTAATACATAAAACTTTTTGTTCCATTAACTGGGTGTTTACTTCAACCCGTAAAATCTATTCTGGAGTTTGAAAAATAGGTCTTCCTTCCCAAAATAAACATATACCTTTGGTTTCTATATATATTTCATCTTCAAGATATCCATGAATTAAATTTGACCTGACATCAAGCTGCTCATAGTATAAATGTTCTGATGTGACAATAATGAGAACCACCTGAATGGTGGTAAGAATCATTATATATGAAAAGATTTCATTGAATTCCACAACATCCTTCTGTTTAAATCCTTTGACCACCAGACTTAACTTGTACCTACTCTTTCCATCATGTTCTTCCTTAACCCGTTATACCCATTTGTTCTACATTTCACTCTTTCCATGTGGTAGATGTGTCGAATCCCATGTATTGTTGGCATGTAGTGAAGAAATATCCTCTTTCATTTCCAAATCCCACTTCCTCAACTCCTTTGAATACATTTCATATTCAAAACATTCTAGTTCGCCCCCCATCATTCATTAAGAAATATTATAATGATATAGAATACCTATTTATAGGCCTTCTCACAATTTTTGATCTCCCCAACTCCACTTGAGGACTAGGATCCACTGGTTCTAATATTTCAAGATCAGGTACACCTTCAAGATCCAATTTCTCATTGAAATCTAATTCTTTATTCCCATTTTCATCTTCAACTATATGGGAATACTTGTATGTGACAACTTTATTGAATACCACATTATGGATCCTGATGAACATCTTTTTTAGATCATTCCAAATGTGGTAAAGAAAGTCCTCAGCACCATAGACAATAAAGAAACATAGCTTTGACTTAGCATCAAGCTTTTCCATTGCATTAGCATTAATATGTACATAATCCAAACTACTAAATAATCATAAATATGAGATTCTTACCTCCTTAGTAGACCATATCCCCTTAGTAGACATTCTCACATTGGTACATATGGACTCATGTTAATGAGATATGCTTCCATGTTCACTACATCAATCTAAAAGGTCTTAAGTTACCCCAAATGTAGCCTCATGCTCCTATAAATTTCATTCAATGTCATATTCCAAATTTCAGTTAAACCATACTATTGTAGTGTTCATGGGATAGTCTTCCCCCATAAAATTCCCCTATTTTAACAGAATTACCTAAACTCAATATTGTCGTACTCTACTCAATTATCAGACCTCAAGAATTTTATTATTTCTCCTATCTCATTTTCCACAATGACCATCCACTTTTGAAACATATTAAAGACATTATATTTTATTTTAATAAAGTAAAACCATACCTTCCTTTTTGAGTCTTCAATAAATTTCACATAATATCGTGACCCTCTTAGGTAATGTACTTGTGCAGGCCCCCAAAAATTAGTGTGCACCAAGTCCAACTTCCTAACCTTCATTTTTCTGCCACCATTTCCCAATGATATCTTATTCTTCTTTCCAAGGATTCATTATTGACATAACACAAATTCAACCAACCTCATATGTGGAAGCATCCCTTTTTTCATCACCTTCATCCCCTTCTCACTCATGTGTCCTAGCCTATAGTTCCACAATTTAGAATCCCTTGTTTCATTTACCGATACCATCATGTTCATGAAAGTCTCTATCATGTTGTACAGAGTACCATTTTTTGATCCTCGAGATATAATCATAGATCCATTGGTGATCTTCTAGGTGCCACCAGTATACATGGTATTGAATCTTGAATCATCATGTTAGATAACAAAAATGAGGCTTATTCTTAAACAATGGATATACATCATGTTTTTCAGAACCTACAAACTCCCACTATTGGTCTTGATCTATACATCTCCTTTACCCACAATCTGCAAGGTTTCAGAACTAGAAAGATAGACCTTTTTAAAATTTCTAAAAACATAATTTTTCAAGAAACCCTTCTCTAATTTAGAATGGAAATACTCCCCAAAGTCTAAAATACAAGACTCTATTAAGCTTTATATACTCTACAACAGCACGTCATCAGTTCCTTCATCTTTTCTATTTGTTTTGTTGGTTTCATGAAACATTCATTTATATATGCACTCCTTGAAATTTACTTTCTTTCTGGAAGCCCAGTAGGTAGGAATATCCCCCTTTTCCTTGTCCTAACTTTTTCTTCTTGACTTTGATCTTCCTCTACGATTGCCTCACAATAGATATCTTCCTCTTCCTTCAACGTTTAGAGAAGAACCAAATATTCTTCCTGATTCTCTTCTTCAAATATCATCACTAAGGATCAGACCTCGTACTTCCTTCAGAACCAGCTTGGTATTCCCCAAAGAATAGGTTATAACTTTTTTAATCGCTTCCATCTATTAGGTAATGAATAAAGTAAAAAACATACACATACCTTATCACCAAGAACAATTTCCACCGATACCAATTGACATATGGTGGTGTTTAATTCGTTGATGTGATCTGCAAAAATTCTCCCTTCAACCAATATCAGTTTGAACAATCATCGCATCAAGTGAACTTTGTTTGTCAGAAAATTCGTCTCATACATACTTCTGAGAGAATTCATCATCTCAATCTTAATATTATCCTCTATAATGTTGAATTCCATGTTGTTTTCCAACTTAAGGAACAAAACTCTCAGAACCTGTAGATCTAGCAGGTCCCACTCTGCCTGCTCCATGTCTATTGGATTTAAACCCTTAAGTGGAAAATACATCTTTTTCTAACAATGATAATCACCGATCTAAATCCTATAGAAATTGAAGTTAGTTCCATTGAAGAAATTGATCTCCAACTTTCATTATTTCATATCCATCTTTCAAATCATGAAATATGAACTCAACCATTGAATACCAATAGTTACAGAAACACTAGGTGAAAAGAAGGAGAAAAATGATTCACAGAATAGTAAAAGGGAAAATTCCAAAGAAGAACTTGAATATCATGGTCTCAAATATTTACATGGTTCAAGAAATGATCGCTATATCCGAGGAGAGGTTGAAGTTTCACTAGATTTGGGAGCACAAAAGTACAGGGTTCTCAATCAAAAAAAACCCTAGCCAAAATGGGATAATAAGGAGGATAAGTACTATTCCACCAACCACCTAAGAATTCCACTATGCAACGGTGAAATGTGGAAGGAATTATACATTGCTACAGTGTTTCACTCACCAAAGTACAAGATGTTATAGTGTCCATCAATTGGAATTCCATGTTTCTACAGTAGTCATGAAAAATTCCCCACTGCTGTAGTGCCCTATCAGTGTCAGTTGTTTAGCTCTTATATTGTGGTTAGAGTAGCTAAAGTTAGCCAAAATTTAGTTTAAGGGCCTTAGGCCCCTTGGCCCCCATATTAGGGGTGTTTTTCCCCTACAACCCCCAATAAGGTTACTAATATGTTCAAGTTATGGATGTTGTGGCCTAATGCGTAGTATGGGTCACAAAAAATTGGCCCAAACATCATCCAAAATGGATCGAGCTACACCAATCCAAAAAATCAATGTTTAAAGAAAAGAAATATGGATCAATGTAATATTTTCATTCTCACAATCCCTATATCTAAAATCAATTGGTAACACCATAGAAAGAGATCAATTTTTAGTGGATCAAATCTAATATATACTTTATATAGAAGGTGGTTGAGAAATAAGTACATAAGGATTAGTTTAATTTGAATAATATTCTATTCAACCTTAGATTAGAAACTGATTTTTATCTAAATATGTGATTTGAATAAAATGAGAATATAGACTTTATGACAAAAATTGATAGACAAGAGCTTGTTTTTTCATCCAAGAAATATTCTAAATGCTTGAAGGTATCTCAGATGGTGGTTTTAAATAATTTTATGGTTAATATATTGTTGGAAATGGTATATTTGAATATTGTAATTTACTTATAAAAAAATGTATCGAACCTAAGAATTTTGATACCCAAAGAAGTAGAAGGATAGTGAATAATGTTGATCTATTTTATAAAACACCTGATTTACCCCAAGAAATGGGAATTAACCATTCTGAATAACTAATATTTTTTCCTTTATTTAATAAATAATATAGTGAATATTAATCTACCAATTAATATGATGGAATGTGTGGATAAATTTGGCACGACAACCTCCAAATATAACTCTTTACCGTATTCTAATTTCATTTCATTCTTATTGTTGTAAAAGGGGATTATAACATAGAGGTAAGAAAATTCTGAAAGCTCTAATGTTATTGTTTGAACAAAACCATCTACAAGAGTATGATAGTTAATTTGAACTAGAGGTATAATTTATGGGTGGCAGACGCTGAGAATAATTATGAAAAGTTTAACATTTTTAAGGGTTTTATGGATAAAAAATGTAATTGAACGAGGTTTGAAACCTAATTAAATTTCTCATTAGTATTCCAAGGAATAAATATCTATGGAATATAATGATGACAAAATTATATCTAAAATAATGTGAGTGTTCTGGGTTCTGAATCTGAGAGTGTTGTTGAATGAGATGAAATAGTTATTCTAAATTAAGAAACTATGAGGTCACATGAAAATGAAAGGATTATCTATCTTTAGGATTTGGCTGGACGAATTCTCAGACATCCTTATAAAGTGTAATTTACTCCTCCTACATCCATTAGAATATCTAGATTTTAGAATGATTCATACTTACCTCCTTATTCTCTTTCATTTTTTCCTTCTCAATATGAGGAAGTTATTTCTGATGTTGAGGGTACTAAGAAATATAAATAAGATCCCTTTGAAGATAATATTTATGAATATGAGGATGATTATTATGACCTTATTGAATAGTTTATTACCTTAGTTTAAGGAAATAAAGTTACTGACGAAGTGGATGATTCTTGGGAGAAATGGACTCCTCTAATGAAAAAAAGGGGAGAATCACCTATCTTTGATACTTCATAGTAAAATGGGAGAATTACCTTGGATAATTCATTGTAATAGAGTACTCGCACTCTAATGGTGATTATCATTATGATGGAAAAAGTCCACTAGATCTTGTTGGGCATCGCATTCTAGTATCACTAGCCGTTCCTATTACTCCTAAAATAGATGAAGGTTATTTGTTTAAAAGAATTGATCATAATGATATGATTGATAAATCCAATCCAATACCTAGATTAAAAAATGAACATAAACTAAACCAAATAGTTGAAAAGGATATTTATGAAAAATTTGGGATAACACCTTTAAATTCTACTGGTGTGGAATTAATTGGTCTAACATATGAATCAGATTAGTTGGATTTCTTAAGTAAGAATATGATATGAGTTTTCAGGAAGTAATTTTTTATTCCTTTGAGTAAATTGAGGCATTTAATTTGTTGGATGCTGTTGAAATGGATGGTAGGACACCCCCTTCTGAAAAGGTTGTACCTTATCTTTCACCTCATGCCTCTTATTCTAATGTAACCTATGATGAATTTAATGAATTTAATGTTTACTAGTCATTCTTGTTTAAGGGATTATTTTTTTAATCTTTTAGGATACACATAGAGTAGAGAAATAATAAAAAGGGTCTAAAAAAATACCTGACTAGGATCTTCACAAAGAGTGACTTAAATTCACTATTTATATATTTTATCAGTGAATTGAGGATGCCTCCAGTCACCTAATATTTCAAATATTAGGTACATTAGTAGAAAGTGTCATCACCTCTACAGGATATTGTTATGTAGAACAAGTAATTTTTTGGAGATTATTAATAAGGGGTATAAATATGTAAAGGATTTTATTCAGATTATAGTACCAAATCTCTAAAGTTCTCACACTTACTTAGGTATAACAACTTTCATATTTTTAGGTTTTAATTCATGGGTAACATTAAGTTTTTTCCAGATTTGTCGATGTTTATTTTGAGAATTAGAGATGGGTTCTGTAATATGTGGGTTTGAATGCCTTTAATGGGTGTTTAAAAGAATTTATTGATATTTCTATTTCATAAAAGGTGACATCAAGTGAATCTAGTAAATGGGTGTGCTATGAAGGATTCACGGCATGACACTATGTATTGAATCATGAACCATCATGAAATTTTTTTATTGAATTTTTATCCCAAATTCTCATGATATGAAAAATTTATTCACACATGAACTATTCTAGGGAAGTTTTAATGATTTATTGAAGTTATTATATTTTCCCAGAACACCCATTTTTATTCCTCTTAAATCCCAATGTGGGGTTGGATAAGAATGGAGGGTTTTGGCCTCTAGGATCTCCTATGATCTCATTTTTCACCAATTGATGTTTCATCAATTGGGATGGATTCCACATGGTGAGTCTTATCCTTTGAAATATTTTGATTCCAATTTCCAATAATAATTATTATGAATTTTAGGTTAGTTTTGATTAGTGAAATTGGATGGAAATTCCACCAGATCTTGAATGAAATTTATTATGATCAAGAGGCTATTGATCAACATGGAAAGAGGATGAACATGATGATGAACATATGTCATATATGTATGTTTCAGTACATTTATATAACTAGTTTATATCATATAGGTATTTCAATTTAATTATATTAAAAGGTTTTATGTATTGTTTTTTCACGATGCATATTTATTCCGAAATAAAGTCATAAGTTTTTTATTGAAATTACATGGATGTTTGGTTGAGATTTCACCAATTCAGTGACATCCAAAATTTATTTTCTAATTATTCCCTTTTAACTCATTGTGTATTTTTCTTTTATTCATTAAATTGATTATAATTTATTTATTAATAATTATATGGAATTATTTTTCATGATTTAGAGCATTGTAGATATCAATGTAGGTGCAATGTACTTAGAAGCCTCGAACAAAGATATTGTGATTATCTTGGTCAGAGAGTTTCCACCATTTGAGATTGGTGGTCCTATGTACTCTACCATTTAGTATTTATGAACATTTATTATAATGTGGTATGAGTTTTTATTCCTTGGTAGAATGAAACTTATTTTCATAATTAGTTATGAAAAATAATAATTCTTATATATGTGATGTGTATTGAATATTAATTTATAAAAGGGGACATTACAAATGTAATTATATAAAGAGAAAAGTTCCCCAGTGAAGCCTTATGCATTGGATTGATATTTTCCTCTCATGGTAAATCTTGATCACATATGAGTTCCTTAGACTACATGGACACCTTGTGGGGTGTTGATGTGCTACATGAGACCTAGAGCATGTGATACAATGTTTTATTCCTATATCACATGTTTGTAGTGTGTGTATCTCTATGAGACCATATATGTTGATTATTCTATGATAATTCATAGGTATCGTAATAGAAAACATTTTCCTTGATCCTATGTGTACCAACTATGACTCATGATGATATGTCATTCTCTTTTTATATGATCACTATTTTTCCATTATGTGAAACTTTTATTGGAATAACTCGTTTTCCATGGTTTATCTTTATCACATGTGGGTGTGTATATATCCCATGAGTCCCTTTGTGATGTTTTATTCCTTGATTATGTTGTATATCTTATTGTGACAAGTTAAATGATGATCACATGTATCAATATGTTTCTAATAATACTCATGATTTTATGATATGATATTCTTTCCTTGTATTCTATAACTTGTTGTGTATGTTACCATTACATAATAGGAATTTTTCTTGGGGATCAGAACATGATTACCTTCTTAAAATGATTTTCCCTTAGATTGGTTATGTGCTTGACTTGCGACGATGAAGATGATGGACCTAAGAAAATATTAGATATATGGTTATGACATTGATGTTGTGTATATGTTTCACTTGATGCCTAATATATTCCTAGTACCATGTAACCCATTTCTTAGTAAATAGTGAGTATATCTTGATTCATAGTGGATACTAAGTATCATGTCATACTTGATGACTAAATAATACCAAGTAGCATGCACACACAATGCCCTGAGAATGTCTAGATACAGATTCACTATCCTTGTCGCTAGCTTGGTAAATATTTACATCCTTTATGGTTATCATTATTGAATGGAGCACAATAAGTAATGGTTAAGGTTTTGGGTGGCTTAGTAAGCACATGTCCGCTCAACACATGGTAATTATTTCTTGTGTGTGCTTGTTGTTTATGTAATTATTGTGAAATTATGTTTCTCATAATACTTTCAACTGAATTATCACATGAAAATTCACTGAATACTATTGGTTAGGTAATAGACCACGTTGGTGGTGTCTTAATGGGTTTTACTCACACCCTTATTGGGTGACTGTGAAATTTCGGTACCCAAGCATACTTCACTTATTATAGGTTCTGGTGGGATGAGGCCTAGGTTTGATCGACTAGTGGAATATATCACTTTTATTTTAGAGACTATGATAATATGATGATGATATTATTAGAACCTCTTTTACCTTTTTCATTATTTTTATATGTGATCAACAAAGTGGGAGATCAACTATTGTATTTTTTTCATGGATTTTGAGTCATATTTTTTATTCATTCGTAGTATTGAAATGTTGTTGGTATCTGTTGACTCTAGTTTCATATTCTTATAAATATAGTTTTTTAATTTTTATCATATACTCTTATTGAGAGTATTGTATCCCTATGGTTCCACTCGAGACCCTCGATACTAGTCAGCTTCCTTTGGCGTATGGGGAGGCACTCTTGCGGTCATGTGGAATTCTAGCATGGACATGTTGATTCAGGTCGATACATTGTAAAATTGTATCATAGCATAGATTATCTTTTTTTTTCTTTTTCGGGAGTTGTTAGAAAGGAAACATAGGAATGTGTCAGGTCTTGTGCTAAAACATGAACTGGTGAATCGTGAAAAACATTTCTGAGGGAATTCTATGTTATAAAGGAACGAGATTGATGTTCTTGGTTTATATTGTTATCAAATTTTTTTCACCTCATGTGACAAACATAGAGTTTGAGTATGAGATTTCATATGGATTTCACTATTGACCATGTTATTAAGAGGAATCACATGCATTATATTTTCCACATAGTTTTTTAATGACGTAAATAATTCTTGTGTGTGATTATATTAAACCTTATCTAGGTATAATTGTTATAGTAGGTTATGTGAGACTATAATGTGGTACACCTGGGTGATAATTATGATGGAAACAATGATGAAAATATAGTCTCCCTTGATTCATGGGTGGTGCAGTGTATCTTGTCAGTTTTTTGTCAGGCATTAATTGATTTGGTGAATAAGCTTTTAAGAGTATCCTATTAATATTTCCCATTAAATAAGGTTTCAACTATATTATATATGAAATTATCTATATATAACATAGTGTCATTCTATTTATCTAAACCAAGCCTTCAGGACTCTTGATGTTGTTAGTCTAAGGTTGAATCCATCATGGCATGTCTTTAGAGATGTGCCTAGATAAACTTATAAGTGTTACATCCCCTAGTGAATCTTTTGAAGGTTTTATATAAGGCCTTATGGCCTTATTTATATATATATCATGTCTATATGGTCTTCCACCTATACTTCATTGATGTAATTTGAGTGAGAATATTCCTTTTGATGGAATAATCAAGGTTAATTCTGAAGGGTATTTATTCATATTATAAATTTCGTTTTTATTTTTGTAACCTTTAGAAGGATTAGAAAAGTTCAATGTATGTTTTCATGTATCCATAGAGTATTAAGGACTATGGGTTATATTAGTCATAATACATGATTTATTTTCAAAAATCGGTTGATGCACAACATCTTAAGCTCACACCTTTGTGATGGGGTGGCATGTAGTAAAATTTGATATCAAGGTGTTTCCTTTTATAAAAACGTTTTTTTTTTTGAGTGATTGAGGTTGTTGTTACTATATTATTATGGTTAATGAACAACTATAAAGTTAATTGAGTCCATTTTGGAGGTCTGAGACTCCTGAAATAATCTCTAGTATATGGAGTAAGAGTTTTGATTATATTATTTATTGGGAAAGACTTTATGTGAGACATTTCATGTGATTTTTACACATAGTTTGATTGAACCGTCGAGATTTGGGTGTTGAGATAACCATTGTGGATGTATATGTTTCTATGGATGGACTCAGAGGAGGCAGTGGTGGTGGGTCACTATCATTTTCAGTTCAAGGTCTCCCTTGGTGTTATCAAATATCACATTCTGTATGAAGCTAAAAGGTTTGGGTGATCCATCGGTTAATGATTATGCAGTTTTCCTTATGGTGAAATACATCATTGAAAATGGATTGGGGGCCTCAGTGTGCAGTCAACCTATGTTTTAAATTATTATAGCTTTCATGGTTTGAAATAAAAACTTTTATAAGGGGATGTGACTCATCTAATGAAGGTCGTAACCTATACCTAGGTTGTTGGAAGATGTTACACACATTGTGAATAGATAATTTAATATTGTGGATTTTATTTTGAGAAATCAAATTTTGTATTGTGAATGTTATTTTTCTAGGAAATTGATTGAATAGACTATAACACTTATTCATCATATTGGGTGAAGACTAGTTGTGGATTGGGAAGAAAAAGTTTTACATTGTAGAAGAAAATAAGGATAATCATGTGGTGAGGATCATTGATCTATTCACATTTGTGATGTCCTCTCTTTTGAGAAGGACCATGGCTTATGAAATTATAGACAGTGGATGATTATGGAGACTCTAGAAGTCTATTGTGTAGTGAATCTGATAGTATTTGGTCCTACATTAAATGCTTGTTGTGGACGCAGATGTAGTTCCAGATGGATATTATATTAGATCTTTATACTCAGAAAATATCTGTATATACTAAGATAGAGTCATATTTTTGGTATGTTGATGCGTGGTTGAGATCCTTATGGCTGGTACCAGAAGTTGATGATCCAACAAGTGAAATTATGTTAGAGCCAGTTTAGACTTTGGTAAGGATGTTGGACCGATTTAATAATTCCTATAAGGCTTAAGGCATCATGATATTTGTCTCTGTGGGTGTCAGTTTCTTATTTTTAGAACCCTTATATGTAGATGGTCGAAAAAATACCGACTAATGTTCCACATGGGCTTGCATTCAGTGGGATGGAACTGCATCAAGCTCATCGGTCTTGGAATGAATGTGGTGGTTGAAATTAGTCTGGACCTATCATGAATGGTTAGATTGCCTCATGTTATGTAGGTTGGAAATATTCATTTTCTTGGTTCGGAATTAGGAATAATGTGTTAGTATCAAATTTTAACCTATGTTTAGACTAACATATTTTAGGGGTAAAACCTAGTTTCATTTCATAGTTTTAGGGGAGAATCATGTGATGAAATTTATCATCACATGGTTCATGGGGTGAAACCAAGTTTCATTACAAGTTTCAGGGGGAGAAACATGTGAAAAAATATATGAAGGTTCCTTTATGAAAAAAATTCTTAAAAATCATGAAAATGTCTTTTTGAAGTACAGATAACAACTAAGACCCTATATATAGGGTCATTTTAGGAAATATTATGTTTTAGGTATGATTTTATTTTGAGGATGTGACAGTTGTCTGACCTAGTGTTTTTGGAAAAAAAATCTTGGGGAGTTTCAACTGGTGTTCTTATTCGATGTTGGACTCAACAGAGAAGATCCTTATTGGTAATTCCAAGTGGATCATGGTTAGTATTCCATTTTACCGATAGTCTATTTTCTTAGGTAGAAAATTTATTTTTTTGGGAGCACCATGGCTTGAGAATCATCCTTGTAAAGTAGAGTCTTATGGTGGAGACACTATAAGCATCAATAAATTATGGTATTTGATATCATGAACATATGAGGAGATAAGTGTGACAATAATTGTCTCAGTTTTTGTGTTGATTTCATAGATATTTTCACTTTTCTGATGGTGATCATCCATGGAGTTGTGTAGAGAGTGTGTGATAGGAATTTGGGAATGAGTCTAGTCTAGAGGTAGTGCTTGATGTTATAGGTTTGAAGAAATATAACTCTTTAGGTTTGATAATACTGGATGATCTTCTGACATGGTTTGTGTGCCTCCATACCTTATTGAGGAAAAGAAGCTCTATTTTAAAGATATTTTAATGGCCCCCATTGTTATGTGCTATAATTCTTGGGTAAATTTAGTTTTTTTTTCTATTTATTGAGTGGTTATTTCTTGATAATTGGAGATCATGTATGTAATATGAGGGTCTGAAAATCACTAAGGGGTATTTTTATGAAATGCTGGAGTTTTGGGTGTTTTGGTGGTGACATAAAGTCAATCTAGAGGGTTTTCTGCAGCAACATGGTACTACTATATGAATTCACAATATGAAACAATGTTCCACACTATGAACCACCATGGAAAGATTCCTTTAAGGTTCCATACCTAATTCTCATGATGTGAAACATGTTTTCACATTAAGAATTTCTCATAGGTAGTTTTATGGATGTTTTAAAATGATGATATTTTTCAATAATATCTATTTTTCATTCCTCTATTTTAATGAGGTTTTGGATGATAATTTAGACTTTTGGACACCATGATATCCACTAATATCATTTCATCACCAATCAATATTTTTTATATTGTGATGGGTTCCACTTTGTGAGTCTTAGACCATGAAATACCTTGATGTGTATTTTCTCTTAGAATTTTTTTTGAATGTGGATTGATTCTAATTAGAGAAATCATAAGAAAATTACCCTAAATTCTGAAGGTATTTTTTGAGGATAATGTGGTTATTGATTATCATTGAAAGAGGATGTCACATGGTGTTGAACGCATGAATATGATGTCAATTTTAAAAAAGGCAATTTTTTTGTTGTAATTTTATAGATTTTCTAATTTACTTAAATTAAATTAGATTATTTATTATTTTCACATGATAAATATTTTTTCTAGAAAAATGATGGATGTGTGTTACATACCATTCATGGATATTTGGAGAAGGTTCCACATAGGCGTTGACAGCCGTTAAGTTGTTCATAAATTATTACTTACACCCTTATTGTGGGTTTTTCTCTTATTCATTTAATTTATTATAATTTTATTATAAATTATTATTTGGAATAATTTGGATTGATTTAGATACTTATAGTGATCTATATTTTCCATATGTACTTATATTACTTAGATAAACTTGTTGGGATTTTCTTGGTTTGGGAGTTGGCTCTATTTTAAGATGGAGGTCCCATGTACTAAACCCATTGGTATTAATGTACATTTTTTTCAAGTGATTTTCGGTTTTCTACTTGATGAGAATGAACCTAATTTTTAAAATATGATAGGAATAATAATTATTATTATCAAATTACTGAGGCTTTAGTCTTAATTAATTAATGGGACTGTGTTTAATGTAATTTGAAAATGTGTTAAGGGTCCCGATGGACCCTTGTGCACTAGATTAACATTTTCCATCGATGTTAGAGGCTTGATCACATATGAGTGCCTTAGACTACATGGACACCATGAGGTTTGTTGAGGTGCTACATTACATCTAGATCCTAAGATACAATTCTTGATTATAAGATCATATGTTGGTGGCGTGTGTAACCCTGTGAGATCATGTATGTTGATTATTCCCTAAGAATGATTTGGTAGACTATTTAGAAATATGTTTCATGATCACATGTGTATCTTCTATGACTCATTATGACATTCCATAGTTTTTTTATATGTGAAATATTTTTCCTTGATGTGATACCTATATTATGATAACTTTTTGACCATGCTTGGTTGTGATCGCATGTTGGTGCGTGTGTAGCCCTTGAGACATTATAATGTTTAATTTGATGATTGTTCCTGTGTAGATTTTTGCATGGTGTTTGATGATGGCTACATGTATCTTTATATTCCGACTAATTCTCATGATGTTATGATATATTATGATTTCCTTGTATGATATACGTTGTTAGATATGTTTTCATACCATTATACGTATCATTCTTGGTTCTCGAAATAGGTTTACCATTTTGACATGATTGTACCCTAGATGGGTTATGTACATTACTTTGATGATGGAAAAAATGGATATGAGTATAGGGTAGAAATAAAATGATTACATATATTTTTTATAGAGTATGAACACAATTTCTTGTGGATGCAATATATCTTGTCACTCGATGCCTAGTTAATTGTGGGTAGCTCTCGATGCCTAGCGGATGTTGAGTAATGTGTCCTACTGTATTCCAAGAGTATGTCATGTAGCATGGGCACATTATTCCATGAGTATTTTTTTTATATTCACTAAACCTATTGATAACATAGTTACTTCTTACAAATATTTTTATTACCCTTCCTACATGGAGCTGAATCAAGTATGGCCAGGGTTCATGGAGGCTTGGTAAGCATATGATTTCTTGATTCATGGTTGGTTTTTCTTGTGTGTTCTTGTATTTTATATTTATCTTTTAAAAATATATTTTTACCTATTGCTTTATATTAATATTATCACATGAACAAATACTTCATTGTACAGTTTTGATACTGTAAGATGTTGTTGGTGTCCTACTAAGTTGTACTCGCACCCTGCTCGGGAAACCACAATTGTTGTGAACCTGAGTAGGCCTCACTTGTTGGAGGTATAGGTTGGGTTGAGGATGAAGTTTGATTGGATATTGGGATATCTCACAGTGTTTCTAGAGACCATAATGAGATGAATATGGGAGTAAATAAATACTCTTGTACATTTCTTTTATTTATATTCATGGTCAACCTAGTGGACGATCAACTGTTGTATCTATAAATGCTTATTGAGTCTGCTATTTTTCATTCATTCATACTGTTGGTATATTGTAACTATCTATGTACTCTGATTATATATTTTTATACATGTAGTTTTTAATTTTTTATCTTTCACTTGGATTGATAGTATAGTCACCCCATGGTTCACTTGAGACCCTCGATGCTAGTTTGAAGCCTTTGGCATACAAGGAGGTGCACCTTATGTCATGTGGAATAACAGATTGACCATATCTATGAATTTAGTTTTTCTTTTCTAAATGAGTAGTATTAATTTATTAACATATCTTTCAATACCACCTTTTATATTTTCACAAGTTCATGAAATTCAAACTATTATTTCACTTTCTAAGGGAATTTTTTTACCCCCTACTCCTATTCCCAAGCCTAATATTAAACCTCATGAAAAGGGGAAGGAACCTGTAGATCATAAATCCAAAACATGGAGAGATTTTTATTTTCATTATGATTAGGATACATTATACGGAACCTATTTTATTTTTAAATTTTTATAGAACCTCATTTAAATGTATATGATTTATTCTTACCTTTATTAAATTATTTTTTATTCCATTTTATTATATTTCTATTTTTTCCTAGATTTTACTATCTTTGTGAAAATCAAAATAGGGGAGAAATGACAATAATAATAATATAACAAATTTTAATATAGTGGTTAAATGATAATATCTTATTTTTTATATAAATGAAATTGATTTAAATTTTATGTAATTACATTCTAATTTAATTATTTATCCAACCATAATTTTTTATCATTAAAGAGGGGGATAGTTTTGTATTAGATCCAAAATTCTATTTTTGAATGATCCCAAATAAGAATTCTTATATTTCTAATTAGTTTTTATTTTATTTTAGTAACCAATTTTCATAAAAAATAAGCTAATTGTGGATCAATCCTACATTTCACTAGATCAACTACATCACTACCAATGGATTGCACATTTAATCCATGGTACCATGAGATAGAAGATCAAAACCATGTTGAAGCCAATATACCATGTGATAGATGATCAAACATGAGGAGATAGAAAAAAAAATTTAAATGATCATACTACTGCATGGAGAAAACTTATTGACCACACAAATTCTACATCAACTACAGACAATCAACTAATATAATGATTTCAACAAATCATGTAGATTTCCATAATTTATACAACGCAAAAAAATTCAAAATGATCATACTACTGCATAGAGAAAACTTATTGACCACAGAAATTCTACATCCACCGTAGACGATCAACTATAATAATGATTTCAACGAATCATGTAGATTTCCATAATTTATACAACTTTTGGACCGGACACACATTGCATCCAACCAACCGTGTCTTCTCAAATTACATGGGTGAATAATTTGGTTAAGTTTCCAATATACCCCGCATCGAAGTTGAATTACTACATTAATAATATATTGATCTATTGTAAGTGATGGGTTACAACCAGGTGACTAATTATGCTACACCTACAGTGAGTAATCGACTGTGAGTAATATACCTACCTTGTACTGAACTCGAATATCTATTTTTGGATTTTAATGAAACCTATAAGAGAAGTGAATTTATATAATTATGAGGATGATTAAATTGAAATTTCCATATGAAGGAGTGATCTACTACAAATTGGAAAAATCATAGAACATGTATAATAATATAGGGTATGGTGTCTTTATGATCTCTATGGTTTGATTCTCCTACATTATGACACTCAATTTTCTAGTAAATATTGTAATATCCAAGAACCAATTTGAATTAACTATAACTCTCTCTCTATCTTGTGCATACTAGAAAATCATATAAGGAGAACAACCATTCTTAAAAATTGAAGTTGATCATATATTAATTTTCATTGAACATCTCACAATTTATTTACACTTTTTGTTTCTTTTAAATTTTTAGTTGTTTTTGTGTTTCATGTAAATTAGCATATCCCGTATTTTGTACTACATAGAAAAAATACTCTGATAGTCATTCCTTTATTATCATTAAAAATGTTCTTCTATGTGTAATTGTTTAATAGGATTGGTATATCATTGATTTCCTTATGTGCAGTTGTATATATAAAACCCAATCAAGGTTATGGATCGATTTATTTTATTAAATAAACATGATTTTAGGTAGTTTACTTTCATGTGGAGGGGATTAGATTCCATCATGGAACTAAAACCATTTTTTTATAATTCTATAGTGTTTATATTTTTTACTATCATTTTTTATTTTAACTCATCTTGAAAATTGATTGATTAATATAGATTTTAAAATAGTTTTTAAAAAAATAATTTGAAAATATTAAAATTGATAGTTTTAATTTATACGTGAAATATAAAGTTTATTTGGTGTGAGTAAAATTATTTCAAAGTTAAAGTAATTTCATATATTTTCACTAATATTTTTTATTATGTATTTGAGAATCTATTTTAATGTACCCACTTATATATACTTATATATTTTTAAACCATTTTTTATTCAAATTGAGGGAATTAAAATTTAAGCATTTCAAAAAAAGATTTTTTTGTATTAGAATATCAATTCACTTTCCCCTTATAGAATTACTCTCTTACCAATAAGTGAAAACCTCAAACCTTTAAATAATTGAGGTTTGGTTTCCTATTATTACATAACTCATATGGATTCATACCCTTCCATTTTTTGGGAACCCTATTTAGGATGTGACATGTAGCTCATAATGCCTCTCCCCAAAATCCTTTTGAGATACCTAAGAAAAAAAATAATGGAATTTAAAATTTCCATTAATGTTATATTATTTATTTTAGATACACCATTTTTTGAGGTATATAGTCTGACACCTGACAAGTCACTTGTATGTTTATAAATATTAGATTAGTTAAATAAAATAATGTATGGGGTTTATCACTTTTTGAGTTGTTCGGTATATGTTATGGTGTATATAATTAGGGAGCTACATTGGGTCACATCACGGACCATGGATTGCAGTGCGTCTAGAAAAAAAATTAGTAGGATGAACTGGGATAAGTCACAAGGGGGCATGTCCGGGTCAAGGTTGCGCTATAGGGTAGAGCCCTATGTCATAATTCTTAGAGGGTCAAGACCCTTGTTCTTTCTTTTCAAGATTCAGCATGGGGAATTTCCAAAGATACTCCATATTAGGTCTTTCTAGGGCAGCCTCATGCTATAAACCTAGGGGCCACACTATGGGGCTTAATGCCCAAATTTTTAAAAAAGTGGAATTTAATTTTTTTTTTTCTCTTATTAGAAATTAACATTATCCACCCATCTTTCCCTCCATCTTCATAATACTAAATCCCTGGTCAACCTTCCTTCATTCATCTATACTCCTTTTATGGTTATTCTTATATTTTGTTGGAAATATCTAAGATTAGACATTCATTATATTATATTTCCCTTTTAATTCTCTTCTAAAATCTTTTTCATACATTGTTTCATGCTTTCCATGCCATAGATCCTCAAAGTGGTGCCAAATATAGGGTTATGGATGAATGTTTAATGAAATATCATAGGCGTGTACATCAATGTGGGTTCCTTCTCAGTATATCTTATGGAATTCATTAAAGGTGACATGATTCATTCAATTAAGGTTGGTGTTTCTATCTCATTCCTTTTATTTGGGCTTCTATGATACTTGTATTATTAAATACCTTCTCCCTAGATAGAAAAATATAATATTAAAGACTTATAATGGGTTTATTAAGAACCCCCAATTTTGTGACAAATTTCTTATTTAATAAAAGGGTTAGTTTACAAATTTGTTATATTTTTATTCAAATCCTATATTGATGCCCTGCTTGAATTTAATAAAATGTAAATGAAGGGGGATGGTATAGAATCTTTGTGGAATATTAGTGGGCCTTAGTTCACACCCTATATACTATCATTAGTGGGTATGTAGCCTCCATGTTTTATATAGGTGATCAGGTTATGGATTTGATCTTTGGTTTGCACCTCACTCTCATGGAAAGTAGGTGGTTATGGATTCGTGGTGGTGACTTGAAATCACATAGTTGATGTGGTTTCTATAGATGTTAGATCACCTAACTTATGTTGGTCATCAACCTCCTTGTATTTTGATCCTATTTTTAGTCTTGTTTTTAGTTTTTATAAAACTTTTTAATAAATAATTTCATTTTTTGTAATGTATTTATATAAGTATCATTTTATTGAGTACCATTACGACTTTTTTGATTCACTACTACAAATATGGTCTTTAAATACACTAAAATACACCTTTATTAGAAAAAAGAGTAACAAAAATTGGAGTAGGATTAAAACCCTTAGGCCTTTATCAGTGATATAAAATCACTATTATTGGTATACTTTTTCAGTGCTAAGAAAACTATAGATAAAGGTTACCTTTATTAGTTCTTCTAGTAGCACTCATAAAGTAAACCCTTTACTATATATTTTATTTAGTTTTGATAAAGGGGTCATTTACCAAATATTTTAATATAAATAGTAAAGTATCCCTTTATCATATCTTCTAGTATCACTAATAAAGGATCCATTAATTGGTTCTTTTACTAGTGATGATAAAAGGGGCCTTTATGAGTGCTTTTTTCTAGCGCTGATAAAGGGGACTACTGATATAGTGTATTGTTAAAAATATAGCACAGTACAGTAGAAAAAATAGAAGAAAACAGCTGAAAAAATAGGTTGCAGATATAGAATTTAATTTAAATAAAATTTACAATACAAATACAAGAAAAAACACTATATTATAGAAATTTTAAAAAATATTTTTTACACTTACATGAGTAAGTAAAAATTTTCAAAAACATTCAAAAACATCAATGTTCCTTTTTCTTTGGACTCTATCCTTTGGTAATGATATTTCTAAACAAAAATCTTTATCTTGAACAAAAAAATTAACCTGTATAGGAAAAAAATTCTTATGTTTGTAAAACTATGAAGAAATAAATTAAACACAACATGTTAATTTTAAACTAAAAACATATATATTGAGTCATACTAATAACACCATGTATTAGATGGAGTTGTATTTGATTCTCAAACATTTAACCATTTATTTTTGTTCTCAAAATTAGGTGATCATGAATTGGATATCATTTTTGGTGATAGAAACTCACAATAGATGGAAGAAAATGAAAGGGGTTTTTATTTTTTAGAATAATCCTTCAATTGTCACACCATTTCTTGTTTGTTTTCAATAATCATCTCTGTTAAAATTAACTATGTATAAGATAAAAATGATAATTAAATTAATTAATTTATAGTATTTAGAATGATAATAAAAAAATATAATTTTTTTTATCGATTTTGGTGATGTGGTGGATGTTTTAAATTAAAATGGCACTTATATATTGAAAACACACACCTACAGTCGTAATGACCACACTGTGTATAATATTGATGTAAGGTCAATTTCTATATGTCACAAAGAAAATATAGACCATTTTCCCTTAGTTTAAAAATAATCAAATTTCGTTTTCTCATTTTTTGTCTATTTGATGTGTGTTTTATTCTAAAATGGAACTTTTGTACTCAAAACATGCACTTCGAGTATTATCTAATACATTGTGGGGTTAATTGATGTGCATTCAATTACTATATGTGAAAAATGAATTATTGATATTTTTCCTATTATTTGAAAACAATCTAATGCAGTTTTCTCATTTTGTCTATTTGACATGTTTTTAAAATAAAATGTCACTTTTGTATTAAAAACATGCACTTCAAGAGATATTGACCAAATCGTGTGTCAAATTGATACATTGTATATTCCTATATAAGAAAAATGAATTGTGGTGCATTGTTCTAATGTGTGAAAATAATTTTAGCTCATTTCCTTGGTATTGGCTATTTGATGTGTGTTTTAAACTAAAATGGTACTTTTGTATTGAAACACACACTTCGACTCATACCGACCACATCGGGTGTTAGATTTATGGGTAGTTGATTCCTACAAGTCACAAATGAATCATGAACTATTTTAAAAACGTTTGAAAATAATTTGAACTCATTTTCATAGGTTTAGCTATGTGATATGTTTTAAATTAAAATTATAGTTTTATTTTATAAACACACATTGTGAGTCATATCAACCCAATCATGTATTGTATTAGAATACTGTCAATTCATACACATCAAAAATAATTTTCGACCATTTTCAAAAATTTTGAAAATAATACGAGCTCATTTTATCATTTTCTGGCATGTGAAAAACGTTTTAAACTAAAATTGAACTTTTATAAAGAAAAAATGTAATTAATATCATACTGACCACATGAGGTGTCAGATTTATTTGTGCTATATTCCTATATACTACAAATATATATTATGGTTTGTTTTATAAAATTTTGAAAACAATCTGAACTCATTTTATTGGTTTTGGATTTGTGTTGTAGGTTTTAAACTAAAATGATGATTTTGTATTGAAAACACATACTTCAAAACATATTGACAACATCGGGTATTGGGTTGATAGGGGTTTGATTCCATTATATCACAAATGAATTAAGGAATTTTTTTCCAATGTTTTAAAACAACAAAATCCTATTTTCTTGGTTTTGGATATTTGATGTTTGTTATGAACTAAAATGGAACTTTTATATTGAAATCATTAACTTTAAGTAATATCAACTACATTGTCTGTAAGATTTATCCAAGTTCAATTACAATACATGAAAAATATAGTATGGATAATTTTACTAGTGTTTCAATACAACCTAATCTTGTTTTCACAATTTTGGAAGTTTTATATACGTTTTAAACTAAAATGAAACTTTTGTATTGAAAACACACACTTTGAGTAATATCTACCACATCATGTATCAGATAGATTTGATTTCAATTCCAAAACATGGTAAATAAACGATGGACCATTTTCCTAATATTTGAAAAATATATAAGCTTACTTTCTCAGTTTTGGAAATTTTATGTGTTTTTTATAATAAAATGTCACTTTTTTTAAAACATGAACTTTGAGTCATACCGACCACATTGAGTTTTGGATTTATGT
The DNA here is from genome assembly GCA_963277665.1 of Viscum album. Taxonomy (NCBI): domain Eukaryota; kingdom Viridiplantae; phylum Streptophyta; class Magnoliopsida; order Santalales; family Viscaceae; genus Viscum; species Viscum album. Next base: position 466,783,267 of record OY728160.1, on the reverse strand, counting down.
TTGGTCAATTCATACAGGTAAAAAATTAATTAAAGTCCATTTTAATGATGTTTAAAAAAATGTGAACTCATTTTCTTATTTTTTTCTATGTGATGCGCTATAAACTAAAATGGTTTTTTATAATAAAAAACATCCTTTTATAGTTATACCGACCATATAAGGTGTCTGATTTATGTGATGTCAATTACTAAATGTCGTAAATATATTATAAAGCATTTTCCTAATATATGAAAACAAACAGATCTCATTTTCTTATTTTTTTCAATGTGATGTTCTTTTTAAACTAAATGACACTTGTATCGAAAAGATTCACTTCGATTCATACCAACCACATTGGGTGTTAGATTGATGTAGGGTTAATTAATAAAGGATAAAAATGAATTATGGACCATTTTTTAATGTTTAAAAACAATATTTTTTTTTTATCTGTTTAGTCTATCTAATGTTTGTTTTAAACTAAGATGCACTTTTCTATTGAAAACACACACTTCAAGTAATATTGATTACATCGTGTGTCAGATTAATGTAAGATCAATTTATATAGGTGATAATTGAAGTACGAATTGTTTCCCTGTATTTTGAAAACATTATGAGATATTTTTCTTGGATTGGGATATTTTATGTGTGTTTTAAACCAAAATTCCTCTTTTGTATTGAAACCACAGACTTTGAGTCTTATAAACCATATCATGTATCAAATAGATGTGAGGTAAATTTCTACACATGAAAAATTAATTACAAAATATTTTCATAATGTTTTAAAACATTCTGAGCTTATTTTTTTGGTTTTGGAAATTTGATATGTGTTTTAAACAAAAATGGAACTTTTGTATTCAAAACACGCACTTCGAGTCATTCCAACCACTTTGAGTGTCAGATTGATGTGCGGTTGATTCCTAGAGGTAAAAAATGAATTAGAGTGCATTTTACTAATGTTTTAAAATAATCTAAAATCATTTTATTAATTTTTTACGTTATAAATTTTAAACTAAAATGATAGTATTATATTAAAAACATGCACTTAGAGTCATACTAATTATATCGAGTGTCAGATTGACTTCTGGTCAATTCCTACACGCAAAAAATTAATTATGGATAAATTTACTAATTTTTTAAAATAACCATATATTTTTCCCTGTTTTGAGGTTGAGACACATGTTTTAAACTAAAATATAACTTTTACATTGAAAACATGTTCTTAAAGTCATATCTTCCACATCAGGTATCAGATGGATGTGAGTTCAATTCCTACACATCATATATATATTATGGATTATTGTCTAAAATTTTAAATACAATGTAAGATATTTTAATTTCTTTTGGATATGAGATGGGTGTTTTAAACTAAAATTACACATTTTATTGAATACATGCCCACTGAGTCATACAACCCACATCGGGTGTCAGATTGACTTGGGGTTTAATCCTATAAGTCACAAAGGAATAATTAACCATTGTAAAAATATAAAAAAATATTATTTTTCTAGATTTTAATCATGTAATGTGTGTTTTAAATTAATCTTTAAATTTGAAAAATAATTATCATAAAAAATTGATAAGTAAATTGACTAAAAAATTCAAATCCCAAGTGAATCTCTAAGGTAATGGACCATAATAGATCACAAACATAGTAGTTAATCACCTATATTTGATGTCAATAAAAATTCCAAAACTATGTATACTTCTCACTCATCTCTAAATAAATTTAATTTTTCTTTTGAGTGTGTAGCTTATCAAAAATCATCACATTACTGAGAAAATATAGAAAAAAATGACTAAAAAATATTTTTCATAAAATTTTAAATACTTTTAAAAATTACATGTTTTATGATTTTAGTATTTTGATTCATATGATATATTCATAAATTGTCAAATATAATATCCATAATATTTGTTATTTTCTTTCTTGATAAACTACAGAAACATTGAAACAAATAAGTAAATTATTTTGACATATGTTTTGATAGTTAAATATTTCTATATATACCTTAATATTTTTCCATTTTATATATTCTTTTGGCTTAAAATTTTCAGTCAGTGGCCTCATACCAAGAGTTAGAATATATTTACAGATTTCCCTACCATAAGAAAATTCTAGTTAAAATCAAAATTAAAGTATATAATTTTCATTTTATCTGTAAAATGTTGATTATAATGTATTAAAAGATAACAATTCATGTCATGTGTATTCAGTTTTTTGGAAATCCATGCATTTGATCCAAAAAATTAATATTTGGGGTATCCACATTGATTGTGATCATCATTTAGTGTTTTATAAGAAATCATAAACAAATAAGTAATGAAACAAATAAAAATATATTTCATATTATTATATTTCATTTTTTACCCATTCTTTGTAGGCATCAAAACATGTCTTTTGTGTATTATTTTTTTTCTCAAATTCCTTTTTTTCTTATCCTTTTTGTTATCAATTTCTTTAAACTCCAAATAGTTTTTTTAAAACCAACTCTAAACATGGATTGAACCATAATTACCCCAATCCTACCACCATATTCCAAGGGGTGGTGAAAAACAAAGAAAGACATATCCAAAATGGGAGGCCTTTGCATAATGTACATGTATGAATACACCCGACCATCTCAATGTAGAAGTGAAGATGAATAATAATACTATGATACAACAACTATATTATAAACCATGCATGAGAAACCTCTAAGGTGTTCAAGTGTACCACATGTAGAATTGAAAAAGTAAAGGGGTAAAATACACACCCAACCAGAAGTATGTCCCAACCTGAAAAAAACTAGAAAGTAAACATCTTAGAGATCACAGCTTCTTGTCTCCAAGGTATGACCACCACACGTGGTCCACTAGACCTAATATCCATATAATCTTCTGATGTCACCACCAAGTTTCCCATAATCTGCATAAGACAAAACATGTGTAGGAAAAACCCATGAGGAGGTTAGTATATACATACCCAATAAGACACCCTGAAAGCTAAAGGGATATTATTAAGAGATAAAATATGAATGGAAAGATAGTAGATATTAAATAGTATGCAGATCAACCCAAATCAAGAGAGAGACTAACCTCATCCTAGCATAAGGGGATCAAAATGATGTGTATATGAAATACATGTTGAGTCTTCACTATCCATAGAAGGAGAGTAACCTCATCCAACCATGAGAAGCTAAACACAGAAATCATATGGAATACCTCACACATCAATGAAACCTATTGTAGGAGATTAACTAAATCCAATGGTATGGATGCATCAGTATATATATATATGATTAGTAAAATAATCCCAAATGAGAGATCTAGGGGATCTCTATCTCATAACTCATCCCTTTAAAAGAGTCACTAATAGTTTCCGAAGTCCAACAATGATGCCTAAAATATCATTCATTTTCCTAGAATAAACCTTCCTAGTTATTCCACGCCATATCATTATTCCACATAGTCAAGGGGCCACAATCTATAGGTAGAGGACCCATTACCTAGTACAACATGAGGGTACCACTTAGTGGATAGATAGATGACTCATACCATATTCCAGCAGTAGGGTTACAAACTAATAGTCGATAGGAGACCCATACCCTTCCCAGAAAGAGGGTTCCACTCTAATGGTAGAGGACCCACGCCTAGCCCAGCTAGAGGGTTCCACTCTAGAAGTCTATAGTGGACCCATGCCATGTGCCCACATGAGGTTTCCACTCTAATGGAAGAGGGTCTAATCCTAGCCCTTCTGGTGGGTTCCACTCTTGGAGTCTGTAGAGGACGCATGCCCAACCCATCTGAAGGGTTCCACTAAAGTCATCGAGAACCCATTCATAGACTAGCTATAGGGTTTCACTCGAAATGCCTCTAGTTATCCTATGTGATCATTTTCACCTTCAAGCATAACCTAGAAAAGTGACATACCAAAAAACATATCACATCATATTCCAGAATCCACAACTGATGAAACTATTTCATTTAACATGGATAACACTCAGGATAGGCTACTCAAGGGCCAAAATTTGAGTCCATACAAAGAAGATACATGAGTTTAAAGGTTCATAAAAATGAAAAAAGGGGTAAACAGTGTGTGAGGGGAACCACATGAAATGAAATCCTACTTCATCACCTATATATGTCCCTGGGGGTACCCAGATCACCAATCATGTAGGCATACAGAGTGGGTAGGGGATATAAATGGTGTTCCTATGCCACTAGGGGTCATACACATGTGCTTGGTTGTATCTGTGTATCTAATTCTTTTCTCTGTATCCATCCCATTTCCATGTACTCAATTTTTGTCTATTTACTTTAGAACATGGCTTTTTACCTGTTCATTTACTCCCATAAAAGGTCATGTCCATGTGCTCTTCAACATAGCTTGTCCACCCTAGGAAGTGACAAAATCCATGTAGAGAGTCTACATGGATTTATATGCTTATAAATTAACAAAACCCAACCTATAGTAGCATAGGGGATATGTTCCATATGTTCATAATGGCACATAGTGTGAAGTAATGTTTTTATAGACTCTCATATATGAACTCAAAGCTTTAGATCTGGCCTTTATACTTCAATTTTCGCCTCGTTCCTTCATGAAAATGGATGAAATGGTTGTGGATCATCAATTTCAACCATCATTTATGAAAAATAGGATTCTATCATCCTGTAGTGGGTTTTCGTAGGCACCTAAAGCAACTTTACCACCCACCATCTTTGATTCAATGTTAGAATCAAAAAATTAATCATAAAAAAACCCCAAACAACCAAGATTTATCTATGATTCATCGATCCTTCACTCATAATGGATTATTCATTATTTTGGAGGTCTAATCAAGCATGGTACCACCTGACAATGTTGAAACAGTAACATGGGATCCAAATAGTTCAGAATATGAATAAATTGGGGGAGGAAGTCATAAGAACAATGTTTTATCAATCATTTACAACCATTCTTGGACAATGATCAATAACATGGATATTCGGGGTTATAAAAAATGAATAAATAATTGTGTTTTTATAGATGGGCACATGAAATGGATAAACAAATGGAAAATATCATAAAAGAGATTATTCTTCTCAATTGATTTAATTAAAATTGAATAAACAACAAAATGATGATTCCAACCTAGATATTGGATTGTTCTTCATTGAAGAATTTTATCACAAAATATTAAAGGAATTCATTGTGTTTACTATTCTCTGATCTTCTTCAATCCATAGATTATTTGTCATCTGATATGATCCACCAACATAAGGAGGAAAATGAAGATTTAGAATCCTCCTTGGGTTTATACGGATAACACTATAGGATTACCCATAACTACAAATTTATAGAAAATTTAGATAGGTTAAAATAAAAAATTAAATTAATTAAATTAATCAATTAACCAACTAAATCCACTGCCAACGGATGAGATATATGAACACCCCATGCAAACCTATTCTAGGTCACAACTAGGGTAAACATAATGTTCTAGACACAAATGTGGTCTCATATTTATGATACAAGATTTCATTTAAGATTTTATAAAATTTCATTAATAAACTCTGTAAGCTTAATAAAAAATATATTTATTATTTATATGAAATTATTTCTAGACACAACTGGCCTTATAACCACACTATGTCTTAGTACCTAGCTCCAAAAATATATTTATAAATATTTAAAAGTCTTATAAGGAAAAAAATAGGTCGCTACATCATTCCCTCATTCAAGATATTCATCCTTGAAAATCAAAAATTAAACAAGGAACTCATAATACAGATCCCACATCTGGCTCTCCCTTCCCAAGAAAATTCCTACACGTTTCCATAGTAACATGACATGTTGAACAAGTGGATGGTCCATCCACTCAGGTTCCTCCCCTGTTGATCCTTGATCTCCATAGGGTCCTCCGCAAACATGGATCCATCCTCTAAGTCCATATTACCCCTGTCAATAATGTGTGGGGAGGTATGCATTTATCTTCTCTGTTGTAACACATGGAAGACATTGTAAACCCTCTCCAGCTATGGGGGTAGGGGAAAGGTGTTATGAAATCTGACCAACCATCAATGTGATATTAAATGGACTGATGGACCACAAGGATAGCTTTCCTCCCCAACTGAACCTCTACAATCCTCATCAAGGGGATACTTTCAAGAAAATATGGCCTCTCTTATTGAACTCTGAGGCCTACTATATCGATCTGTATAAGATTTATATATGCTTTGGTCTATCCTTATCCACTCACGGATAACTTGGGCCTTCTCTATCATCACCTAAACTTTTTATGGATCCACATGTGACATATCATTGATCTCTATCTAGAACAAGGGTGACCTTCAGGGTGTCCAATACAAGGCCTCAAAATGTGACATACTGATAGTAGAGTGGTATTTGTTGTTATATGAAAACTCTACTAAGGTAAAGTGATCTCTACAACTCCTAGTGATGTCTAACATGAAATCCCCCACATATCCTCCAATACATGGATAGTGCGCTCGGTCTGACCATACTTCAGGGGGTGAAATGATGTACTCATCCTCATCTGGGTCCCAAATTCCCCCTACATGCCCCTCTAAAACTCTGGATTAATCCTCAAATCATAATCAGAGACAATCATCAAGGTAACCCCATGGAATTGAATAATATAGCATACGTATAACTTTCCAAAACTCTACACCAATTTATACTCCCTAATATAAAGGAAGTGTTCTGACTTCCTGAGTCGATCAAAGATCACCTAGATGGAAGCATGGACCATAGTTTTCCATGTAATCCTTATCACGAAGTCCATGGATCTTCCATCACACTTCCACTTTAGGATCTCTATGGGATACAACAGACTTACTAGAAACTGATGATTATTCTTCTCCTGATGACATTTGAGGCATCAGAAAATGAACTAGGTAACACTTCATCTCATGTAGGATCACCAAATATTTTGTTGAAGATCTATTTACATATTCCACACACTGAGATGTATAGAAAATGAGAAGTGTGGAACTCTAAAATCATCTCCTCTCACATTGTGACTAGAACCACCAAGAGTCCCTGATAAAATATGATCTGATTTCATCCTTCATAATATCCATATAATGAATCCCCCATGGATATATGGTTGTGTATTACCTCATAGTTGATTCCTCCTAGCTTGGATTCTCTCACATGCTCAAGAATCGGAGGATTCAGCACTGTTGACTGAAGAAAAATTGTAAAATTGTACTCCCCCATGGTGAGATTCATGGAATCCTATTACTCTAGAATTTTCATGCACCAAGAAATATTAGGATCCTAATAAGGGAATATGAAACTATATTTCTATTTCCTTTATAGACTATCTATAATTCATAGTCTTATAGGAACTTCAACAAGTGCTGATGTCTCATGTTCAAGTCTCTCGGTGTGAATACGTACCAAAGAATATGATGGTATGAGTGAACCACAAAGCTCTCTCCTATAATTTAGTTCCTCCACATATGTAAGGGAAAAATTACCACTAATATATCTAGTTCATGATTCACATAATTCAACTCATAAGGTTTCATAGGCCTCAAAATGTATGCAATAACTTCCTATTGATGCATCAACACAAAGATGAGTCCAACTCCTGAGGCATATCAATACACTATGAACTTCACATCTTCCACTTATAATGTCAACATCAGAGCACAATTCAACCTCAACCTAAAATCCTTGATGGAACTATGGAACTACTCATTCCATGTGAAAGGCTTTTCTTTTCATGTCTGGGTGGTCAAAGGGGAGAAAATCCTAGAGAATTCTACCATAAAACTCTTATACTACCCATAAAAATAAATAAAACTCTACACCTTCTACACTCACTTGGGTGTCTCCAAAGAAAGAACTGCATTGATCTATGATGGGTCCACAAAAAAAACCATAACTATAAATTAAATTCCCCAAAAAGTGAACATTATGAATCAAAAACTGCACTTCGAGAGTTTTCTATAAAGCTGGTGCTCTCAAAAAAATCTAAGACCATCCCCAACTGTTTTACATGCTCCTCCTCTGACACAGAGTACATGAGTATGTCTTAAATAGAGAAAACCACTAAATGGTCCAGGTATGGATGGAAAACAAGGTTCATTATTTCCATAAACTTGGTGGGGAAATTAATTACACCAAATATAATCACCCGGAACTCATAATATATATAAAAACATCGGATAACCAGATATGGAATATCAGCCTCATGAACCCTCAACTGGTGGTATTTGGACCAAAGATCAATCTTCAATAACCATCTAAGTCCTCGAAAATAGTCAAATAAGTTTTCAATCCCCTGAAAGGGGTATTTATTCTTTTTCATTACCCAGTTCAAGAAACAATAATCCATTCAAAGTTGTAATCTCCCATCTTACTTTTTCAAAAATAATACTAGAGCTACCTAGGGGGACACACTAGGGTTAATGAAACTTTTCTCTCAAATGTCCTCCAACTCAAACCATGGAAATTATAGCTCTGTAGGGGAAATTTGATATTCCATATAAGATATCAAAGTGGTATCAAGATGAAAGTCTATGTAAAACATCATTTCCCACCTCGAAGGTAGTTCTAAAATATCCTTAGGGAAGAGTTCCATATAATACTCCCCAATTTTAGGAATAAAGATTCCTAAAGAGACTTCTTCACTAAGGCCTATACTTTCCCGGGGATGGGTGATGGGTTTCAGCTTCCAGTTCATAGAACCCACTCATCCCACCATGAGTTCTCTATGTCCCATAAAGAAAAATATAATCCCATAAATGTGAAGGTATTTGGCTCATTTATGGTGATATTAAATCAAGGATCAGACCATGGACAACAAATCCATTCTCAATATGATTTCATAGAGCTACATCATTCCAAAAAAAGGTCCCACATGAGCCTCTCTCCACCAAGATATACCTTTAACTTTTAAAAGATAAAATATACTAAAGAATCATTTCTTATAGGAACCTCAAGACAAAGATGTTGGGATTGGTCCTCAACTGGGTGGTCAATCTCCCAAACCAGGTGTATAAAAATAAAGGAATGATTGGAACCTGTGTCTACTAATACTGAAGTAAGAGTATAAAACATACAGATCGTACCTCTGATCATATCATACATTGTGTGGTCATAAGCCTCCAGTGCCTACAGTTATCTGCGTTCCTAACCACCATCTCCTTGAGCCTGACATGGGCCACCCAGTGGTGGTTTTGGAAGGATCTCAAAGCATCATCCACCACCCATATCTCTTCATTCTATTCATCTAACAATACATCCCTAGGTGACCCCTTACCTCTTGTGGGAGATCCCTGGTCATGGAGTTGTCTCTATCAAGGTGTTCTATATGCTATCCAACTTTGTTAATCAGTGTGTCTGTTTTGGTGGTCACATGATACGTGAACTCACCCATAAAAAATCAATGCACTTACTCTCTACAGGATACCCTAGTCCTCAGTGCGATCCATATGTCACACACCAAAAATTCTAAATCTTATCATGATAGTAACTCTTGCACTGATATCATGTCGACTGGGACCTGCTAACTACTACAGACGACTCATCCCTGTGACATTCACTTCCAGCTCCAACTTCCTGGTGACCCTTTGATAGGAATATATTTACCACTAGTTCTCTATCTAACACCATGACATGGGTGGGGAATCCCAATGGCACCATGATGGAACATATATCTCCATTGATTCATTTCTCAAACTTCTATGCTCAGAAGTGGCCATCACAAATCATTTCAAGAATGTACTGATTAAGGTCTGTGAACCTCATAATGTACTCAAACACTAACATCCCTCTATGATGTAGAATTAGAAACTATTCAATCCTAATTGATTGAAAATAGGAGGGGTATTAACCCTCAATGAATAACTATTATAATTCAGTTCATGAGAGTGTCGAATCATCATGCATATAGGTAAAAATACTACACAAACATGGACCATTGACTATAAAAAATCCTCTAATGCCTGGGGATCTGGTTCACTGTGGAACCTCAGCAACCTCTTATGCTAGATCTCATGGTGTGTGCTAAGCCTATGCACATTTTCATCCTCTTCTATTGGGATTATCTATGGCTTGATAGGTGGTGGTTCTTCTATATGACCACCAAGAGAAAGGAGACCATGGGATGGACCCTGAACTAAGGCCACATCATAGATCATATCATTTTCACTATATGGAGTCGATATCCTGGATAATTATCGTCATGGAGGAATAATGAAAGTAATCAAGACATACCATGGTCTAATGAGCATGTATATATATAAACATTGGGTATCTGACTCAAGAAGGGAAATAAAAGACTCAATCATCTATGATGCATGTACCGTTTATCCTAGAAACCAATGTATTAGTATATAAAGTCAAAAAGTGTTTATTCAAGGTCTTGGTGAATGGATATGTCGACCACCCATACAATCACTATATTTCCTACCCTGAGATCTGCACTCAAGATACTTTGATATTGTTGCAATTATTCAAACCAAAACATCAAAAGTGGAATAAAATCAATAATTTCCCATGGAATGAACTACTCTCATACCAATCAATCTTGACCCGACCCTCACCGGGGCTCGAGTCGCAACTACCCAAATCCCACCTCCATATGATAGGGGTGGTGAGAAGCACATAAAGAAACATCCTTATGGAGATTAATTTTCCTAATGTACCTATACACACACACCCAACAATATAAATATAGAATTGTGGAGAAATAATAATAAAAATATGCAACATCTAAAATAGAAACCAAGCATGAAAAACCTCCAGGGTCAATAATAGTATGATAGGGAAAATTAAAAAGTAAAGGGGAAAATACATAACAAACTAGAAATATGTCTCAAACTGAAAAACCTAAAAATAAACTGCTGAGAGAGCCCAAATCCTGATCTTCATGCTATGAACACCATACATGGTCCACAAAACCACGTATCCCTAAGCTCTTATAATGTTACTACCAACCTATTCATCATCTCCGTAAGATGTGACACATATGGGAAAATACCATGTAGGTGAGAGTATATATATACCTAGTAGAACATCCCAAAAGCTAAAGAGGAGTAGTAAGAGATACAACATGAATCTAAAGACAGTATATAATAAACATGATTCATCTCAAATTAAAGCATGAGAAATAGTAACCTCGTCCAAGCACAAGTGGATCTACACAACATGTAGATGAACTTCATATCAAGTCATTTACTCCCATAGCTGGAGAGTAAACTCATCCAACTATGATAATATAAACATGGAATGCATGTGGCATACCCCATGTGTCTTCAAACCCATGGTAGGAGAGTAACCAAATCTAAATGTATGGATACAGATTTATATATATATTCTCTGTAAAAGAATCCCAAATAAGAGAGAAAGGGGATTTTCATATCATATCTCATGCCAATAAAAGAGTCAACAATAGTTCCAGAAGTACAAAAACGATTCCCAACATCACATGCATCTACCTAGAATAAAGCATCTATGATGTCCCATAATCAGATTCCACTTAGAGGTTCCTTGATCCCGATTGGCCACATGGACTCAAGCGCGTCTCTCTAAATGACAGAGGCCATCAACTAGTAGTGAGGGCCTAGGGTGTGTCTTTGGGGATACTATTCACTAATTACCAGAGTGTATCATACTGAGTAGCATATGAAAATAGGATATAATTAGCTAAGAAATATAATTAAACAACATAATCCACAATATAATTAGACTAAATTAAAACAATGAGACAACTTGAATAAATAATAACAATAAACCAAAAATGATGATGATATGTAATGTCACTAGAAAGATGGAAGACATGGGTACAAATAAAAAGATAAGAATGTTATACACAGGTAGAAAAAACGAAACCAAAAACTATTCAGGAATCTCAAGATCTAGCTCGGTCTTCATTGTTCATCTCCATCCTAAGAAATTATCAATTAAGTGTCTGAAGTATCTTGGTTACCTTTGTCAAAACCTGAATACAAGTAGCCTTCAAGGTTACCAATGGTGCTCAGATAGGGTGTGAGATAAATCTCAGTATGTCACCACCAATGGTGTCTATAACATATTATCCATGTATTATGAAATAAAATAGTTTGAAATAATTATTATATAAAAGTAACAGAGTACAGTAATGTAAATACCCAAGTACCTACTTCATACATTGGTTGGTAACTAAACATGTAACCTGTTTATTAATTAATTAAGTTCCAGTTTATATATTTATGTCATCTGAGGAATATCCAACACTGACATCACCTCATGATATAAATAGTAAAGGTTCCAAGATGTAACAAGGAAACCTATATGAAAATAATAATGAATGGTTCCAAGGAAAAAACCAAGTCATTCTTGACCTAAAGGGTTTCCAAATCAGTAGTAACTACTGCCTGGTTTAGGGTAAGAGTGTCATCCAAGGAGAATCATCCAAGTAATTCTATTATTGTATGATCTAATCGTGTCCAAGGAATACATCCAAGGTAAAATGGGATATGTTATGGCTAGGAAAAAGGATAAAACCAAGGATCCTAATGTCTATAGAAATCATGATGGATTCACATGGTGTATCCAAGGAGTCCTATAATAGTAAAGAAGGGATCCTATATTTTTATATCTGGCATCCACTAATAGAAAAGTATTAGTTTCTTTGGTGGGTTTGAACCAAGGCAACATGTATCCTTGAATCGGAATGGAATCCTCAAGTTCTCAAGGAATTCCTTTTAGAATCCAAAAGCTAACCCAAGTCAAACCACCCCTATAAATACATCATGGTATATATGTGTAATTATGGACCTTACATGTAATTAATTTATTATGTTAGTCCATGTGATTTCCATACCATTTATTAAGTTCAAGAGGCTCAATCCTTTCTTTTCCTTAATGTGACAAGGCCAAGGGCATACAACCATTTACATTTCATTCATTTAAGTCATTTCACATTTTACCTCTTGGTTATTTCTTTCACCTTTCATTACATGAAAAGTTTATACTAAGGATGAGACACCACTAACATTACATTAATATAAACAAGTCCAAGTCATATTTATATCATATACTTTCCATTTTACCATATACCATTTATTTAACAAGTTCAAGAACATACCTTAAGAAAATCAAGTGTAATGAAAACATCGTAATTTCCATGTTCAATTTACAATTCAATAGTTATTTAACATGGATAGATTACCTTTAGGAATTTCGAGCCAAGGAACAGCCGAATTGTGGCTCAAGTGTTTCAAAACACTAAAAACACAAAAATTTGAAACTCACCCTACATTGGGTGGATGATGTTGTGGATGTAACCACCAACAATTAATATCATACATGTAAAGGGCTATAGAACATCTTCCTAATGATTGTACCTAAGGAATATAATTTTAACAAATGACGCCTAATGAAATCAGAGATTTTTTAGGGCATTTTACAAAAATGAATAAACTCAAAGGATGTGTTATAGATTACCAACCGTAGGATCGTATGACTCTCCTTTTCTAGTATCAGCCTTTAATTTGGTATAGATTGCAGTTGATATAAAGAATTAATCACTGCCCTAAAATTGTTTCATAAGATCTTCCATCTGAATAGTGAAGTTGATAAGAAGATGAATGTAGAAAGATTAAAAATTAATCGAGAACGTACTGGTGCAGATCAAACGAGATGAATAATGGTTGATTCAAACTTCAGAAAAAAGCTATATCTCAAATCCTAAAATAGTTAGGTTTTGGATTTAAAAGAGAGGATTGGGGTTTTTTCCACTGTAAATGAAATGAGAGGAGGGGTTTTGAGTTAATTATATAATTAATGGAAAAACCATAAATTCAATGAAATTTACTCTTCAAACAATTAGGCCACATATTTAGCCAATTCATTTTCTAACCGTGAATGTTCCACTATAGGATAGGGTCACCCACACAGTTAGGCTGCATGGTTAGGGAAACCCTATTCCAACCCTGAGAAATTCCACTATCAAAATTATAGGCATTCACACATGGTATTTCAACTCATCTTCCATGGTTAGATAAAACCGTGCATCCTCTAATTTTTCACTGTCCAGCACTATATGGTAAAAACTAACCATGCGGCCTGCCATGAATGGTTTAAAAACCCCATGTGATGGGACTTTTTCACCCATGAAACTGAGATCTGGGCTCTAAACCAGACCCAGACACCCCCAAGAATTTAAATAACTCAAAAGGACTCCATTATGGGTCCATAAAATAGAATTATGAAAAAGAAATATGGATCTATATTTGAGTGAAAATTTGGGTTATTGCACCATCCAAGTCAAGCCATGTCACTCCATTGTGCCTCATAGACTACGGGACACAATATCTAGGTAGAGAACTCATTACAAGGCAAAATATGAGGGTTCCATTTAGTATACTAATAGAGGACCCATACCCTACACCAAATGTTGGGTTCCACTCTAATTGTGGATGGAGGACCCAAGCCCTACCCAACATGAGGGTTCCACTCTGATGGTAGAGGATGCATCCAAATCCCATCTGGAGGGTTCCACTTTAGAAGTCGAGAGAGGACCCATGCCTTGTGCCAACATGAAGGTTCGACTATAATAATAGAGGACCCATTCCCATCCTAATTGGAGGGTTACACTGTTGCAGTCTATAGAGGACCTATGATTAGCCCAACTTAAGGGTTCCACTCTAGTCATCTGGAACCCATGCCCAACCCAACTGGAGGGTTCCACTCAGAATTCTTCTAGTTATCATATGTGATAATTTCCTTCATTGAGCATCACCTAAACAAGATCCATTCATGAAAAAATCTCACATCCTATCCCAAAATTCACAAGTGAGTGAACCAACATTTTATACATAAATAAAACTCAAGATATGCTACTCGCCGACCAATATCCGAGTCCAAACAAAGGAGATATGATATTTTACTGTTTAATAAAAATTAACCAAGGGGTACACGAAATGTGAGGGGATCCACACCACATGTCATCCTACTCCATCACCTGGTTGTTTCCCTGGGGGTACATGGATCACCAACTATGTTGGCATACATGGAATATATGGGATATACATGGTGTGCCCATTTCAATTGGGGTCCTACTCATGTTCTTGGATGTGTCCGTGTATGAAATCTGTCTCTGTGTATCCATCACATGTCTTTTTACTCAATCGATGTATATGTACTTCAATACACAAACATGATTCTAGATATATACTCCCACATGATGTCCTACCCATGTGCTCTGCCACAGAGCTCATCCACTCAGGGAAGCGATATAGGATGTGTAGGGAGTCTACATAGAATTCCATCCTTATAAATTCCCAAAACCATATCCACTGCAACAAAGGGGATACACGTCATGTGTTCATTAGGGTACATAGTGTGTATATATGTTTTTATAGTTTCTCATGTTAGAAATATATGATTCAAATATGGACTTTCCACTTCAATTATAGCCTCCCTACTTCCTAGAAACGGTGAATCTGGACATGCATTGTCATTTTCGAAAATTGTTTACCAAAAATCAGATTCCATCATCCTGTGGGGGTTCATTGGATACACCACATTAATCTCCACCACCCAACATCTTGGATTTGGAATTCAAATAAACAAATCGATCACATGCAACCCACAAAACAACCTATATTTATTCACGATTAATTGATTCATCCACCATAAATAGATTCATCCTGATTCTGGTGGTCTGATTGGCCTCGGTACCACCTAGAAAAGTCAAACCCAGACTAAGGGGGCCAACTGGGGAAGGGAGAGGTTATAGTGATGGCAGAAGGAACAATAACAAAGGTATATCAATCTCTTTCAAGTGTTATGGGCCAAAAATCAGGAACGTGGATATTCAGGTTTAGAAAACAAGAATATCCAATGATGTTTCAATAAATGTCCACATGAAAAGTATATAACAATTAGAATAGATCATAAAATGGATGATTATTCTCAATTGATTTAATAAAAAATTTTGTAATCCATGAATTTCTAGAATCCTACCAAGATATTGGATCATTATTTTTCAAAGAATTTGATTACCAATGAAGGAAGGAAGTCATTGTGTTCATTACAATTGGATTTTATAAAATATAGAGATTCAAAGTCATTTGATATGATCTACCAATGGAATGAGTAAGATGAAGATGTATAATCCTTTCAGGGTTTATGCAGCTAACCCTAGAGGATTCTCCATAGCAGTGAATTTATAAAAATTCAGTTATGTTAGAATAATAATTTAATTAAATTAATTAATTAACCAAATGAACACAGTTTTAATGGGAGAGATATCTAAACTCCCCATGCTGACCTATTTTAGGCTGTTCCTAGGACAAAAATAATTTTCTAGACTCAATAGTGGTATTAGATTTTAGATCTGATCTCATGTTTAATAATTATCCAATTTTCTTTAAGAAAAATTGTTTGTGTAATAACAAAATATGTAATATTTTTATAACATTAATTACAATAACACGAGGCCTCATAATCACATGATGTCTTAGTTCTTGGCTCTAAAAATATATGTAGACATAATTCAAGGTGTTATAAGAAAAAACTGGTTCTTTAAAAATTTCATTCATAGAAACAATATAGGGATTGAAGAATTCAAACCATGATTCATAGGGTTTTCACTTAATATAATAGTATTATAAACTCCTATAGAAAAAATGAATAGTTAATAACTTTAAGGAACATTTTAGATCATTTTTTGTAATGAAGTGTTATGGAAATGTACCTTCTATATGTATTTACAACTATGATTGATGACCATCCAAACTTGAGAATCTCATTCATACTCTCGAGACTAACCACATGTGTAAGGAAGGTTACAGATATTTATTATTCATGTTAAATATAGGACACATATCCATCATTGAATGAGGTGTATGCATGAATTTTTAATGACAACAGATGTTGTAGTAGAACAGGTGGGGATAAGGTACTCCCTGAAGGTCTTTTTCTTTTCTTGGTTGATTCACTAGATTTTATTGATTCGACCTTATGTTTCTCCATTACTTTATGCATATGTAATACCATTCCTCACATAAGAACTATTTTCATCAATGATTATATGATTTTAATTTGAAAAAAAATGTTAAAGAAATTCCTCATGTATCTAGATGAACATTCTGTAAATATTCTAATAGCATCATTGACTATTGTAATATATGGACCATCAAGTGGAATACGCAACTCATCGCTTGTCTCTTGAGCTACTTCAATCTGCATGCTCATGTGATATTTTGGGAATTATTTATTTTGTAGCATGTCTCATGGGATATTGTACATCGTACCAATAACAAGAAGGTGATTCATGGGTGTTTATAATTAAAAATAAAATGCATATTTACCTAAGAAAATTTTAGTAATATTAAGTTATCATAAATTTTTTGATTCAAATTTAGGAGAAAGAGTAATAAAAAAATTGATTACCTTAGTTACGGTATGTGGTTGTGGGGAATGAATAAACTCAAAGATATTGGGGTCATTTGGTTGTTCATGTGTTGATCTTTGTTCAAATTCTTGTTCAGTTTGATCTTTTCACATATATTGGTCTTCCAAACCAGACCCAACAATAATATCTTTCAAAGAATATATTTTCACTCGAAATAACTTCATCATTTGATATGTATCTTCTTTCAGTTTTTTCTTCTCGAAATATTTTTTAAGATACACTTTAAAATCTACACATCAAATGTGAATATATTGTTCCAACCTCTTTAATGCTACTGAAATGGTATTTTCTTCTAGAATGGTTGCTACCAATTCTTTTATCTAATACATGTTAAAAAAAATAAGAATATAAATAGATATTTTTATATAATACTATTATAAATCACAATTAATTACTATTATTCCATACTTATACATGTTTCCCATATTGATTTTGTGTTTTAATCAACTAGTTTTTCATTTTTATTTATGAGGTACTCCTTCCATAGCACATTATGTGTGAAGAAAGTGGCTTTGAAGTTTGATTCATCAATATGCATATAAAAAAACATATGTGGTTTTATAACACATAAAAATTTAATTGTTTGTTTAAAATACATACCATTTTCTTTTCTAGTGAACCATACCCATTCGTTACATTGTGGAAGGGGTACATGGTTTTTTATAAACATTGTTTATTTTCATCAGTTCTTTTTATATTTCATAAATTAAAATTTTTGAATAAAATTGGATAAAATAAATAATCTAAAATAATATATCATCAACTACAATGAACCTAAAAATATTTATCATCATTGCGACTTATGAAATAATTTCATGTTTCCTTCATTATAATATGTGAAAAAGTAACTATTGGGTGGGGCTTTACTTACCCCTCAACATCCCTAAGATGAAACTTGGTAAGAAAAGTCTGGAAGACATTATGTTAATTTTCAATAGCCATTATGAAATATTTCTTTTATAAATCATCCAATATAAGATAAATCTCTAAAGAAAAGTGAAAATTAAATAAAAGTTTCATTATATAATGTTTTGGTGAAATGGAGAAATTATATCATAAAAATACCTTTATATCTTCCCAAAGGCTTTCCTTAATTATCGATTGTACATAGAACCACAAATTTATATCAATCAGAACATTAATCCTCATTTTGACCCCAAAATAACTAATGAACATTGGTTTTTTTGGGGGTCAACAGGTTGTCCATGTTGATTCCATCCAACCTCTAATTTTATTACCGTAATTATTACTTTGGTAATTTTGTTCAAAACTGTGATGATGCATCATTCTTGTTTTTTTCATCAACATGTTGTTGATACAAAAAAATATAGTTTCAGCATAAACTATTAGTTTTTACATGAGATTGGTGACATCATCATGTGAAAAATTCATTGTCTACATGGGTAGTGGAATATTTAATTTAGATTATGTAAATATAGAAGAGAACACGTAATGTAATGAGGAGAATATTATCATATTGAAATACATTCAAAACTGCTCATTGAAATCATATTATTTTATTTAATGGTTTAAGGGATTTGGGACCTCTATAGAGAATCGAAATTCACTGTTTTTAGTCCCCTCTAACATAAAATACATTTCCAAAATTTGGAGAACTGTTAAATGATTGTAATAATCAAATGAAAGGGTTATCCTCAATTGAATTTTCACTTGACCTTATATTTTTTTAGTCACCAGCAGGACAATTGACTAATTCTTGTTTTCATGATCTGGGACATAAAATATCTACAATTCTTGTGATTCCACTATAAACAACTCATCATTTTTCCCTTACACACTAAAATTCACCTTCATGAATCCCATATCATTAACCTTCACATTATTTTTGTTGTCAACCCATTTGAAATAGAAAACCATCACTTGAAATGTTGTATAATCCAACTTGTATATATGTTTGGTAATGCAAAAATATGACATATCCACATAAATTGGATTTCTATTCATGGAAGTAGATATGTGAATTGAAA
The DNA here is from genome assembly GCA_963277665.1 of Viscum album. NCBI lineage: Eukaryota > Viridiplantae > Streptophyta > Magnoliopsida > Santalales > Viscaceae > Viscum > Viscum album. The sequence continues at coordinate 466,763,898 of OY728160.1, read as the reverse complement.
CCACAATAATCATAACCCCCCTATTTCACATCGTACTATAATCATCATGTTATTTTTTATATAATAAATAATAATTAATTACAAAACCTATGTAACATATAACATTTTAATTTTGTCTCCTAGATACCCATCGAATCCATTTATCAATTGAATTTGGATGTTCATATAAATACTTAAAAATATAATCTTATAAAAATCCTATAAAATATTTATTATGTGTACTTGATATCCATATTTCATCCATTAATGGATTCAAATGTCTAAGAATTGATTTTTGGGCTTCACCTTATGTACCAATATCTTTACTATTATGTAAAATGTAAAGACAATCTCTCTCCCACTTTGTGATGGTAATTGAAACAATATATATTCTAAAAATCACTTCACCCATGAGGAATTCATTGTGATAAGAATTTGGGAGAATGATGCTATCAGCATTTGATATGTAATTCATATAGAATTCAGTACCTTCTTCTAAAATATATCATTATTCAATTCAACTATCTAGATTACGTAAATTCATGAAATACCCTTTCAAAATTTTCATATACTATTCACTTGGTTATATCCATATTTAATGGAAAATACCAAATAGTTGAACCTCTCTAAACAATTTTACTATCCACTAGGCCATTATATCAAAGAATGATACTGGGAAGAATATATCTAATTCACATAAAATGATTAAAACCTCATTATTCATGAATGAAAACTTCAAAGATCCTATAACTTTACTAAATTTGACTCCTAAAAAGATTTATATTCTGGTTAATGAATGTTTTAACTTTTTACGAAGAATGTAATATAATGTGATGGGAACTAAATCATTCATCAAAACATGTAATTAGTGTGATTTTAGTACCTAAAACTTCAAATTATTCATTTACATGGAATTATATATATTTTATGAATACCTCTATAGAACTTATAAACCATTAAGGAATAAGAAAATTTGTAATTTTTCTTGCTTGGATATAGTGTAATCTTATGGAGGAAGAAAACAATAACTTTTACCCTTTGATGGTTCCAAATATTCCTTTATACCCATGTAAATCATGGAAAACCTATCCTTGATTCCATCTTTTTTCAGTAACATTTAGTAACATTCTCAAAACACTTTCAAATACATTTTTTCTACATACAAGGCATCATGAAAATTTCTAACGGGAAAAAATTTCATGTACAGTAATTCAATGAATAGTGATATCCTTTTCCAACTAGATTCCTCAAGGTTGTTTGAAAATGGTTTGTTGAAAATGGTTTCAATATATTTTAATTTATCGAACATTTGATCACCTATTTTTGTTGATGATGTTGTACCATGTTCTTTATTCCCATCGAACATTATCCTCTAGGATCAATATTTTTATCATCGAGGTAAAAATATTAATTTTCCTAAAAAAAGGTTACTCAAGGAATCTTTCCATTGAACTGTGTGTGTGAATTATTTCACAAATGGGACACCCCAATATTCCATAAATGTTTTTTTCTAAAAATTTTACATAATCTAGAATGTCATTTATCATCCCATAAAACATGGTCCTTAATGTGAATTCTTCACTTCTATGAGAATCATAAATAGCAACACCAGTTTTCTATATCAATTTTAGATCTTCAATCAATGGATTAAAATAGACATCAATATCATTAGGGGGTTGTGTTGGTCCAGATATATCAAAATACAACATAATATATTTGTGCTTCATGCATAACCATAGAGACAAGTTATATTTTACCAAAATAACTAAACATGTACTATGAGTACTAATATATATTACAAACTGATTTATTCCATATGTATTTAACACATGAAAAAAATGCCTTGTTGCATTTCCAAATCGATGATATTTGTAATAATTTTTCTTCCACTAAGGTGAGTTGTTGGATGACATAGTTTCCCATCATTAATTCTTGTATATTCATTCCATGTCAATTTCCTCTTTGTTTCCCAAAATCCATATAGTATTCTATAAAATATATTGATAGGAATGTAATATATATATTTCTATTGGAATGATTCATATTTCATAAATCAGTTCACACTACAATTATGGCATTTTATGACTTATTCATGGTCTATTAAAAAGAATATGCAATCATTTTGAAAAGAATTTATTTTTTAGAGATAATTCCCATTTTAAGTATCAGTTTTATACCATCATATGTTTGATAAAGAGGTTCATTTTCTTCTGGTAGATTTTCATTCATCAGACCAAGTAGTTTTATAATGATGGAATCACACCATCCACTAGCACCTTTAAAATTATTTATTTTCAGTATAGCTGAAAATGTTGTAAATTTAGTAATGATGATATAAAATGGTCTCTTAGAACAACTATTTAACTTCTCAAACAACTTTGAACAATCATGAATTTCATATTCAATTTCCATTTTCATTTCTATAATATGATCTTGATCATAATTTACACTTTTATTCATACGAAATGATCCATAAACCACAGTTTCATCCAAATTGGTGTGCACGTTCATTTTTCCCCATTTTTAGTCCAACATATATAGCTTGATCTATTCCATGACAAATAAAACGCTTTTTTAACTCTTTCGAACTATTTTTATTGAATAATTACAATGTAAGCATAGAAAAATTTATTTAGAAGGGTTGTATGCATACTATATTATAAAATTGTGAACTCTTTAACTCTATCTTCATGAGATTTTCACATACTATTAGTTTTCATTAATTTTTTATTCATATTCATCTTATTAGGTTCATAAAATTTATATTTTGTATAAAAACTAAATCAATACACATAAGATATTCATAATAAAAGGAGAAAGTTATAGATAATAATAATAAGGATAACCCTAAATTTTAATGTTATTAGTTATGATTATTAAAAACATATCATTTTTCACAAGGGCTACATCAAAAGAAACAACCTAGGGTAAATATGAAGCTACTGGTCCATGTTCTCAATTGAGGTTTTGTCGGATAAAAAGGTGGAATAAATATATTGGCAAAAAAATATTTATTCTTGGATGGCTGACTTCCCTTGAAAATTATTATACTTTCTTGTCATTTAATTGTGAAATAGATTTCTAAAATACGGCAAAAACATCATTTCTTGGTAAATACAAGGTCATGTAATAACTATATTTTAATATAGGGGCAAGGAGCTTAAAATTTCAGGAAACCAATGGATGAAACAATTATTAAAGACATAAGTGAATTTTGATTCCCTATTACTCTCTTTTTTTGTAGATTATTCAAGATCATTTATTATAGGAATAACAAATAATTTAGTCTGTAATGAAACCATTTCATTATTTTTTTATTTTCTAAAAAGAAAACAATATTGAAATATTATACTCTAATAGTCCCTAAAAAATATTCAAGGTAAGTAAATGTTTTAATGACACGATGTGGTTTTAATCCATGGTAGTATCAATGATACTTGGAAGAAAATGGGATGATTTTTTTTTAATTTTAATCCATGGGAGAAGGAGGGATACATGAAACTTGGATCTGATTTCCATATATGGTCCAAAAAAACACTTCCTACTTATCATTTTCAGTCACCACCTTAGATGATGTGTGGGTGGTGTTTTTGTGATGCACAACTATGAGGTCCATGTAATCAGAGTGAGAAATAATGATGAATGAGTAAAAATGAACATGAAGGTGAGGGATATGGTGACCTAATAATGGCTTGAAGAAAGAGATATTTTGGTGAGAATATGTAAGGTAGATCAAGGAAAAATAAGATTTCTTGAACATATTATATTCAACCCATTTGGGAAAATTAAAAACATAAAAATATGTTCTAGTAGGAGAAACAGATAAAAAGTGATCACATACCTTGATTTTAAATTATCATTATAATTTATAGAAAATAAATTATATGAACTTTAAACTAATAATGATATAAGGAATCTCATTTCTAACCAAAAAAACCATTGAAACAAAAGACAAAAAAAATCAGCTTTAAAACCGTAAAACCATTTTATTTAGAATAAAATATCTAAAACAAGAAATGTAGCAATATTTTTTATTTATAAACACTTAATAACTCCTTCAAATATACCATTAGATAAAAATTTATGTATATATGAAATTATTATCAGTTTAATATACACAAATGGGACTTTATTCAATAATTATTACTTTTCCTTGATTTAAGAATCAAAATTGTAGTTTAACTCAAGCAATAAAAAAATTCAAAACATTTTTTAAAAACCATTTCATAATATAATAAGAATAATCTAATGAAGAATTTAAGTATGCCTTATACTAAAAGAAACAGTTTTCAAAATTAATATACAAGGAAATCATTAAATTTATATATATATATATATGAAAAATATAAATTTATATTAATCAAACACTTATAAACATTTAAAAGAAAAAACCATAAGAATCACTTCAAGTTTCTTCAATCCCTTTGAATATTGAATATTATAAAATAAAAATCCACTAAAAGGGAGTTGTGTTTTTAACACATTAATTAAAAAAATATGAAATGATAACATGATATATTTTCTCATTTACACATTAAATGATATGATTTTAACTTCAAAAACTCAATTTGAAAATTAGAATATCTTTAAAACAATAACCACCTGCAAGAAGGTTTTTCAAATTTAGAATGATAATTCTGAAATCATTTTTTACCTTACATAAAATAAGGATATTAAAATAAAAATATTATGTTAATAAAATTTTAATTTTGAAATAAGGATCCAATAAATATATAATGATAAGTAAATTAATTTCTTATTTTGATGTGGTTTTCTCAAACAACAAAATGTAATGATCATTACATCTTACCATCATTCAATATATAAATTGAATAATTTTCATATTGTTTATTTATAATAAATATATAAGTTCTAAAAATATACTCAATTTTTTAAGATCTAGTTCATTATCAGAGTCCATAAATTCTTATAATTATTAAACAAATTGTCTTTATTTATATCTATATCCTTTATCATTTTTAACATATATCATATTAATTACTCAAGTAGTAATATCAATGAAATTTACTTTTTCATTAACCATAACATTTCTAGGGAGAATTTTTTTTCATTCCCTTCACACATTAGTTAACCATTTTATAAATTTATAATGTTGATATTTTCATAAATAATTTTCAGCCATAAATAAATTGTTCATTTATTAATGAAGAATGATATATATATCCTAGTTAATTTTTATAGCTTGTTAATTATCCTTTTCAAATTTTTTAATTTTATTCATCATATATATTCAACCATATTTTTTTTTCATTTTTCTATGCAAATATATTCTCTTCCATTATAAAACAATTATATTACTATGTTTGATCCTGTGTCGTAATATATATCATAAAATAGGAAATCTACTTTTGATTTTTTTTTGTAATTTTTAGACCAAACCTATAAATATTAGAAACATTACATATCCCCACTAGTTTTATTTCTATATACACACCTATGATTTTATTGTTTTTTATATTTGTATATGACTTTCTAAACATCATAAAGTAAACAAAACAATACATTGAAACATCCCCTTAAAGGGATATCCTTCATTTCAAGGCAGAACAATATCTATTTTCATTTAAATATGCCTATGAAATTTTACGATCTAGGAATATTTATCTTATGGAAATGATAATTCATTAATAGTTTTCCATATAATCATTCATATTTTGTATAATTAATTTATTTATTTAATTAAAAAATATTATTTTATTCACTATCATTTATTATATACAATGTCCCCATACGAATGTTTCTTTAAATATATAGAAAAATTAATGTTAACCAATTATTAAAAATCAGAGAGTTTTTCATTTTATTTTTTGACAATAGAAGTTGAGGTTATTTTAGAGACTTAAAAAAGATAGATAATTTTCAGTAGATTAGTGACGGAAACCCTCCCCACACTATATTGGATATTTTATGAGATATTTGATATGTTTGTGAACATAACTAATAAAAACATGACTTGATTGATGATTACTTCCATTAAGTTGAGCGTATTTTATGTTTGAGATGATGTTTGGTGAAAAATAAAAAAAATAATTAATGATTAAATAATAACAGATATATGTTTAATTATTTGAGTGTTAGTTGATAATAATACACTTTAGTGAAATGTGGTCTAAGATAGAATATAGGAAATTTTTGTTAAAATGCATTCCAACCTTATGAAATCCATATGAGATATGCTCTTCCATCTGGAGGCGATGGCCAAGTTTCACTGTAGAAAGACTATGTAGTGGAGAAGTGGACAAGAACCTGTATGGGGTAGTGCTAAAGAGATCCTGGAATGGGGTGACACTAAGAAAATGATGAAACTAATGATCTTGGATTAGGTTGGAAACATAAAAAAAAGACACAACATCATAAACTGAGTGGAACCTATGAAAGCATTAGTAGGGTAAAATCCGGAATGTAGAGACCCACAAACCAGAAACATTCATAGGATGAATGATTGGAGGAATTAATCAATAGGTCCCCTAGAAATTGAACCAATAGACCTCTGAGCCAATATAATTCAACACTATCACACACTGTGGACCCAAACAAATAAGAAATGGGAGATGAGGAGAAAAAAATAGCATATCTTATATTTGAGGATTGATGAATCCGAGAGAAGGTTGCGGGGGAGAAGCAATAAAAATGGACATTTCTGAGAGGTTGACTAGAATGACAGAAATCGGTTCGGTTAGGTTTCTTTTTAGGACTAGGGAGGGTTTCATTAGTATTTCCAAAAAAACACTAATAAATAGAGGTTTTATAAGTGTGAGAATAATAAGTGTTGATAAAAGATTTCTTTATTAGCACTTGATTAGTGGTGATAAAGATTTATAATTATAATTATAAATAAATATATTTTTATATAAATAAATTTAAAAAAATTTATATTATTATAAATATAATTATATAATTATATCTATTTATATAATTATATATATATATATATATTTAATAAATATATATATAAATATATTAAATATAAAAATTATTTAAATATAACTAATATAATTTTATAATTATTTAAATATATAATTATTTCTTTATAATTATGTAAAGAATTTTTATTAAATTATATTTTTTACTTATAATTATAAATATAGAATTTTATAAATATAGTAAACATACATTTATCGATATACTTATAACTAAATTTATTTGTAAATATATTTATAATTATTTATTTATAATTATAAATATATTTATATCACTATCTATAATTATATATGGTTATATAATTATATATATTTATATAATTATATATAATTATTTAATATATATATGTTTAAATATAGTAAATATATTCATTATTTAAAAATATTTATTATAATTATTTAATTATTTAAATATATAATTAATTATTTATAAAAATATAAATACCTTTATAAAAACATATTTATTTATTTATAACTATAAAAAATAATTTTATAAATATAGTTAATATACATTCATAAATATATCAATTTATAAATATTCATTTATAGATATATTGTGAACATTATTAATGAATATATAATATTTAATGCATGAATATTAAAAATAAGTGATATTGAGTAATTAAAAATGAGTGGACATTAAAAATATTAAAAAAATGGATAAATTTTATTAATTCGGAAAATTATTAAAAAAATATAGATATATATATATAGAAATAGAGATGAATACATATTGAAAATAATAAAACATAGTAAATAAATATGTATAAATAAATATTAGAAAATGATTAAATTTTAAATTAAATAAATAATACTACCTATAATAATATTAAAATAAATTAAAATATTTTACTGATTAAAAACATAATATATTAAATATATTGTGTTGAAAAATAAAATTCTAAAACTAATATTAACATTTGAATAAATTACATAAGTATTAGTTCTATGTGTTCATATATAAAATTTCATTAATTACATAAATATTTATGTGTGTGAAATTACTGTATATAAGAAAAAGGTCTAGCCAAAAGGAAAAGATCATGGCCATTTAATAGAGGTGAAAAAAATGTTAAAATAAAAGTAAGAGAATAGAGGGGGGCATATAAAGAGACATGGCCTCATAAAGAAAAGAAAACTGCATATCAAAAAAAGGACCATTTCCATAATCATATTCAGAATCATCATCATAATTAGTATTTCCCACTCTAACTATGATTTACATTGATTAGTGATCCTAAGGATCTTCTTGTTGGACCTTTCCTACTTTGGAGTGACATGGATCTTTGATTCCTTAGAAGACGACCAGGTAGACACATTCTGGGGCAGATTGAAATAATACTTTTGTTGCCTTCTTTCTTGAGGAGACAAAGCTACACCTTTATTGCTAACCATCACTGCCTTGACATTTAAAATATCATCCTTAAAAGAAACAAGCTCATTTCTACCCGTAGATCAGAGCTGAGTGGTATCCAATTGAACCATTTACTTCTCATTTTCACTTCAATCACCTGAATCATTACCCCATTTAACATAATTTCTTAAAGAACTGAATACGTTGTGAATATATAGAAGACAATACACACACTTATAAACATTAGATTTCCCATGACTATCTTCCTATGGAACATGTCCTGAGAAGCCCGTGACCAGTGGATATACAATACAACCTTGTTCATCAGTTTGTGAAGGACAATACTCTATCACAACACTGAAAACCTCATATTCATACTATCCCACCTCACTGGTGTGCTTCCCATCCTGACTAATGAATTTCATTACAATCAAATTAGAGAAACCAAGATGCTAAAAAGTTTCAAAAAATAATACATTTATTAACCAATTTAATACCCATAGAAACACCATAACTACTCCTGTAGTCTGGTTCCTCAATTCCACATCAGTCTCACTAATAAAATTTTCAACTTGAGTCAGTTCCATGGTAGTCCCTATTCCTTCTTTGGAATGGTTAGACACCTAGGAGTGGCATGATTGTGCAAAACAACATAATATATGTCACCCCATAACCTACAATGACCAATTATGTATTCCCGCCAGGAAGATTATCCTTAGATGAACCAGCCTGGTTACTTAGAGAACCCGGAGGTGGCCCTAAATCCAACCGAGTGCAATCACTCCTTACCTCATTAACATGGGCGACCTTTGAGTAAATATTTTCATTCCCTATCACAAATATCAGCCTCTTGTAGCCATCATTCAAATGCCAAATCAAGCCACATAGTCCATAAAAATCAACCTTTGATAGTTTTCATTTAGATTCCCAACCAATTTTTACTCCTCACATAATTCTAGGAGAATTTTAAATAAATAACAGTAGATAATATAATAATTTTTCATAGAAATAACAACCTTGTTAATGAGAACCTCACTATGGTTTGCCTCCACCAAATCCTTGTGTAGTTCCCAAACCTAGCATATTTTGTCCCTCTATCAAGGAGAATACGCACACCAATAGAAGAAACAATGTCATATAGGATTTTCAAATTCCATAATGCACAATTAAGACCATACAAAAAAACAAGCCTGGTCAAAGGAGTTTCTCATGTCAGATGGATCAAAATTGATTAAACATTCATGAACTTAGAAAACACCAGGACTCAGATATAAAGAATCGTTACTCGAAGAACACTACATTATATCATAGAAAGGAAGAAATTGATATAATAAAAACCCATGATAGAAACACTCCTAGTTGTAGAACCCCCAAATACAAGAAACACGACTAATCATATCATCTTATTTCCATGGCTTTTCCACCCTTGGATGAATAAGACTCTCTGTAAGATAATTTTTGAACATCCTCAATTTTTTATAAAAGAAATAGGATTTTACAATGACATTAGCCATAAAACCCTTCTTAACATTTCATCCAACCATTGAATCCTTTAATGATGAAAAATGATTTTATTCATACCCATCTGTCGTATTCCTCACATTCAAAGCCTGTGGGTAGCAGACCAGAGCTTCCATTGAATTTTCAGCTGCATCAGAGACGTCAAATCAGGGGGTCCAATATAAAGACTCGGCCTTAATCATTTCATAATATTCAATTAAATTAATAATTCAAATTTAGGAACTTTTCAGGTTTAGAGTTTTAGAGATTTAGGTCATAACATATACATAAAAACTTAAATATTACATGTAGACACATCTACCCAGTTTCCATTTTTTCATAAAATAAAAACTCTTTGAGAAAAAGAGTCATGTCTAGTTCCATGTTTTAGATAGCATAAATTTTTCTTGATCCCATCCTTGACCCTATTCCACTTTATATCCTATTAAAAACATTTCAAAAACTTGGGATGAGCAAAAAAAGCTTAGTAAGGGATACACAAAGAACGAAAACTGTTAGTTTTTCAAAACAACAAGTAAACCATGAATACTTTATCATAAGTAATACTTTTCACCTTTAAGAAGTAGTAAATACTCTTCATTGAATAAAAGATCAATACTTACCATTTTATAACCAAAATATTACCATAAACCCCATATAAAGAACACATAATATATAAAGGTAACTTGGGACAAAAACATACTTAAATATAATAACCATACGGTCGACTTCAACACATATCACTAAATAGAATAGCCATACGGCCGACTTCCATACCCAATGCATTGGAGTTTATAATGTAACCACATGTCCTGGTTAATCATGGAACCACCTGTCATTTGGTTAATCATGTAACCACCCGTCAAATGTCCAAGTACCATTATAAAATCATAACACATAAAATATTTCAAATATAAACATTTCACTAATAACATTTAATTTTCAATCACAAGAAATCATTTTAAGATATTAAAATAATCAATACTTTTCAAAACCCATTTTATGTACCAAAACACCCAAAACAGAATAATGGATTTCTATTCCTTTTAAAAATAACATTATGGCTTATAGAGGAATCCAAATAACGATTACGGTGGTGGAGAGGTCATTGTCGCGGAAAATGTTAAAACATTCCTTTTTTAGTTTAGCAAAATGATTTGTAGAAGAAAAATATTCCTTTTGAATGAATGTAAATTTAAAAGGCGTTTATACAGTGTATAAAGTAAAGTCGTGTATAAAAACAAAATATGCCTCAATAAAAGGAGATTGAGACGATGTCCCTTACCTCGTGTCCGACATCACATGTTCGTTATTTAATCTCTTGAATAATAAACTAAAGTTAATTTATACTTTCTTAAGAACCCTTTTCAAGTTTATTATTCCTTTTATATCAATTATTACCATGTTATAAACATTATGTAATTATTTATGTTAATAATAGTTGTTTTCTCGATATTTGGTACTTGAGTCAAAAATGAACACCTTATATTTACAAGTTGTTCATGTGGTCAATAGTACATTATATCCAGAATGATATTAATTATTTAGATATCATATATATCATATATATCCAGTATATGTATATATATATTTATAATAGTACATATCTTTTCAAGGTAAGAAATGAAATGCATCGTTCATGGAGACGGTAAGCCGTAAGTACGCATGAACACTACATTCATTTCTATTTCTTATTTTAATAGAATTAAAAAATAATGATACATAGGTATATTATAATTTCAGTATAATATTATATATAATTTCATTAACTCTACCCTTTATACATTCCACATAAGCATGAATGAGTCATATCACTTTGAGTGGGTAGTAGTCCGCAATTCCTCAAATGAGAGTATCGTATTTACCCACTATTGAAACCATAAAGGATTGATATAAATTGAAAATACAGAAGAATAAAGAAAAAATAAACATAATATATATCATATATAAATATAGTTCTATGTTAATTTCCACCAGGATCGGTGGCAGGAGATAATCTAACAATCATCGTTTCGTGAGGCGTTAGTTTTCCATCCACAGAAACAGTATGTTCTTCACCCAATAGATGGAGGTGTGTGTAAGTGTAGTTTTAATCCTTCTCATAGAAACATTATAGTATATTTTGGATACTAGTTTTGTTATAAAATAATGTAATAAAAATTGTTTAGGGGGTTGGAGAAGTAAAATAAAACAAAATAAAACAAAATAATTTAAGAGAAGCTGTTACCTTTAATTTGGGTAACTTCCTTTGGTTTCAACAAAAAGGACTTATTAAAGTTCTTTATGAATAAGGTAATACTTCTCGGAAGAGAAGAGGGATGTAGGGAGCTTAATTGGGCATATTTTTTACGATCCAAAAGGCTTCAGAGGTGTGAGTAATTGGTTAGAAGTGATGTCATTTTATAAGGGGGAGGATGGGCTCTTTAATAAAGTTTGAAACAATTATTTTATTGTAAACTGATCTTCGGTTTAAAAAGGTCCAAAAATAATTAAAGTACAATATAATATGAATAATGGTAGAAATAAAATCATAAAATAAGAATTGGAAAGGTTTTGGATATTATTTTAATATTTATAATCTTATTTATTTGAATCATTTATTAATGAGGTAAACATTGCATCCTTATTGTGTCATAAATAGTTTAACTTATATGATATCTAAAGATTATAAACAAAATACTATGATGTAGTAAATCTTTTTATATTTCTAATTAATATTTATAGTCGAAAATATAACTTTTATAACCCCTTGTAAAAATTAATTTACTAAAAGATATTTTTTGGGTCATTTTTATCATTACTTTATGTTAATTAATCTAAAGTGTCATTATCACTCCCAAGTGGCTCTATGGGGTCCCAAAATAGATCCAAAGATTCTAATGGTCGTAAATCACTCAACCGATAAAGGTCAGACAATTGTTAAGGTAATTTTATGTTATTATAATATTCTTTGTACCTTCAATTACCCTATTTACCCTTAACCGCAGTAAATAAAAGTTAAAAGTTACTATTAATCAAAAATTATTTTCATCTTATTGAACCACATTTTACTTACTAATAACAAACATGTATGTCGTATTTTCTAAATTCAATTCACAGAAGTGGTAAAATTTCATTTAAATGAAAAGGTTAGTTTTTGAACTACTACTAATTGGTTTCACTATTCATCAAAAATTGATGTTTTTCAGAAAAATACCAAAAATTAAGCCAAAGATATATTTGATATTTCAAATTCCAAAATTATATCTATTTTACCAAATTCAAAACATAGAAGTTGGATTAATTAATTTAAAATTATTTCCCATTGTTAAAACAAAAAGCATGTTTTTAGAAAATAATAACTATCAAAAGATTGACAGTTCATTAGGTCTAATTTCAAAGTGAAATTGCTTCCAATGACCAAAATTGGATTAAAAGGTAAAAATATAATCTAATTACACTTTGAAACCAATTGAAAATATGATCAAACCATATAAATAAATTAGATTAAAACGCAGTTTTAAATTAAAATAAAGTACTTTTCACTATTCATTAAAAATGAACAATATCAGAAAAATACCAAAATATCATTTAAAGTAAATTTTGGTGTCCCGATTCTAAAGAAGAATTTTATTTTGTCAAATATAACATATAAAAGTGACAAAAAATAGATTTAAAAATGGGTCTCCATCAAAAGGTGTTAAATCGACCTTTTAAAGAATATTAGAGTATTTATGCTTAAAATTAGATTCATTCACATTGTAAGCCTCTAACTTTTATTGGATAAATGTAAAAACATTTAAAAAACATGTATAATCATATTTTAAGTTACTTCTATTCATTCCCATGAATAAAACGGCTAGGCGTTAACTTCCATTTAAAAATAATATTATTATATTATTAGTGTGAAACATAAGATTTCAAAGAAATCTATTGTTGCGTAACGGGTAAGCCATCGAATATAGAATCCACCTTAAATTAAAATTAATATTTAATTCACAAATATTAATAAATTTAAAAATATCATATTATTTTATCTCCCTGGGATGTTACATCCTACCCCCCTTTTGGGAATGGCGTACTCACAGTTTTTATTCACTTATCAAATAAGTGGGGGTATTTATCCCTCATAGCATTTTCAGATTCCCATGTTGCCGCTTCAACCATATGATTTTCCCATAAAACCTTTACCCGGTGAATTACCTTATTCCTCAATAATTTCTCTCTATGGTCAGGAATTTGGACTGGTTGTTCCTCATAAGAGAGATTATCTTCCAACTGAACTACCTCTGGACTCAAAACATGAGATGGATCTGGAATATACTTTCTCAACATTGAAACATGAAAAAAATTGTGTACCTAGGATAAACATGGAGGTAAAGCCACTCTGTAGGAAATTGATCCAACATTTTCTAGGATTTCATAAGGTCCAATGAACCTCATACTCAACTTTACCTTCTTTCCAAAACACATCATACTTTTTCATGGAGAAACTTTGAGAAATACGTGATCACCTACCTCAAAAGAGATATCCTTCCTCCGGTTATCCGCATAACTTTTTTGTCTGCTCTGAGTAGTTCTCATGTTCTTCTGAATCAACTGAACATTTTATGCCATTTCTTCTACCAATTATGGTCCCATCAGCTTCCTTTAACCTAATTCATCCCAAAAAGCTGGAGTTCGACATGGTTTCCATATAATGCCTCAAACGGATCCATCTGTATACTAGAATGAAAACTGTTATTATATAAAAAATCAACCAAAGAAAGATATTTGTCCCAACTTCCCTGGTAATCCAGTGAACAAGAATGTAGAATGTCCTACAAGTTCTGTATTATTCGTTCTGTCTTCCCATCTTATTGCAGATGAAAATCTCTACTAAATTTAATTCAGTACCCAACGACTTCTAAAGGACTTTCCAAAAGATGTAATTAATCCGGGGATCACGATCAGATACAATAGATATTGGAACACCATGAAACCTAACTATCTCTTGAACATATAATCGATAAAGTTGATCTTAACACAAAGTATCTTGAATAGGTATGGAATGACAATTTTAGTCAATCGATCAACAATGAACCAGATTGCATTGTTACCTCGAGATGTCTTTGGCAATCCCACAACGAAGTCCATGGATATATTTTCCAATTTAAACTCTGGCACCGGTAAAGACTGAAGCATCCCTTTCGATAACTACCACTCTCCTTTAACCTTCTGACAATTAAAACACTTCATAGTAATATTAGAAATATCTCTTTTCATTCCATCCCACTAGTAATACTCTAGAATATCTCTGTATATCTTAGTACTGCCAGGATGAACTGAAAACAAGGATCTATGAGCTTCACATAATAACTCATTCTTAAACTTTGAATCACAAGGCACACATAATCTTTTCCCAAACCTCAAAACAGAATCATTATCAACATTAAAATCAGGCAACTTACCTTTATGAACCAACTCTACCTTTTTCTGTAACTCACTATCTTCTTTCTGTGCTTTATTAATTATGTCTGATAGAGATTATTTCACTGATACCTAAAACAAAACAGAATAATTTCCTGCACCAACAACTTCTATTCCAAAGTACATCAAATCAAAAACCAAAGTATCATGTTCCAAACGTAAAATGGTTAATGAAGAATTGCTTTTTCAACTTAAAGTATCATCCAATTTATTTTCTTTTCCTGTATGGTAATGGATCGTGCAATAATAATCCTTTATTAATTCCAACCATCTCATATGTCTCATGTTCAATTCTTTTTGGGTGAATATATACTTCAAACTTTTGGGGTCAGTTAATATTTCACACTTTACTCCATACAAATGATGCCTCCAAATTGTTATTGCAAAAACAACAGCAGCTAATTCCAAATCATGTGTAGGATAATTTAACTCATGAGGTTTCAACTGACGTGAAGCATAAGCAATTACCTAATCATTCTTTATAAGGACACAACCAAGTCATTTCAACGAAGCATCACTGTAAATAACAAACTCACCATTTCTGGAAGGTAGTGCCAAAACTAGAGCATTCAACAATCTTCTTTTCAATTCCTAGAATCAATCTTCACATTATTTTGTCCAAATGAACTTAACACCTTTTCAAGTTAAATTAGTCATTGGACTATATAACCTTGAAAAAATTCAACAAACCTTTGGTAATAACCTACCAAACCAAGAAAACTACGGATCTCGGTTATATTTTTGGGTCTTGTCCATTATTCAAAAACTTTTATTTTAGCAGGATCAACGGTTATACCATACTTAGAAACAATGTGACGAAGGAAAGAATTTTTTGTAACCAACACTCACACTTGCTAAATTTCCCGAACAATTTATTTTCTTTTAAGGTTTTCAAGAAAACCCATAAATAACTTTCATTCTCCTCTTTACTTTTAGAATAAACCAAAATATCATCAATGAACACAACCACAAACTTATCCAAGAACTCACGGAAAATTCTATTCATAAGATCCCTGAATACAGAAGGTTCATTGGTTAAACCAAAAGGCATAACTAAAAATTCATAATGGACATATCTACTATGAAATGTAGTCTTCAGAATGTTTTTTCCTTTACATTCAACTAATGGTACCCCGACCTCAAGTCAATCTTCAAAAAATACGGATCTCCCTAGAGCTGATCAGAAAATTCATTGATGTGAGGCAAAGGATACGTGTTCTTAACGGTGATATTATTCAATTCTCTATAATCAATTAAAATTCTCATTGAACCATATTTCTTTTTAACAAACAAGACAGGAGAACCACATAGTGATGTGCAAGGTCGAATGAAACCTTTATCTAATAACTCCTGCAATTTCTTCTTTAACTCTAAAAGTTCAATTTGAGCCATTTGATAAGGGGGTTTTGAAATTGGATTAGCATTAATAACTATGTCAACAGTAAATTCAACTACCCGATCACGGTATAATACCAGATAACTCATCAGGAAAAACATCAAGGTACTCATTTACCACTGGCACATCATCAATCTGAACAGTTCCTTTATTTTCAACAATATGTGCAAGGTAAAATTTATTTCCATATTTTACTAGTTTCTTAGCTTCCTGATATGTTATCAAAAACAAGGGTTCGTTCTTGTATACAAACTTAAAATCTTTATGAAAAGAAACCTCTTTAGCTCTGCAGCCAATCTTAGTATGATAAACAAATTCTCAATCCATGCCCAAAATAACATCAAACACTACTAGAGGCAAAATAATAAGGTTTTCAGGTAGATTATTTCAACATAGAAGGACATGAAGGTTCTTATAATTTCTTTTTGTCTCAACGTTTCTTCCAGGTGTTTTTACCATAAGTTCAGTATTCATATAATGTGATGGAATTCCAAATTTACTAGAAAACTTCTCAGAAATGAAATAATGTGTAGACCCAGAATCAAACAACACATTGGCATAATCTGAACAAACAAACAGTGTACATGATACTACTTAATTCGATGGCCCAACATCTACTGAAGTAGTCGCAAAGGATTTTACCACCCCTTTCTGCTTGTAGTTTGGTTGCTTTCTCTCAGTTGAGTTCTTCACTGGACACTCATTTGAATAATGACTCATTTAATTACACTTAAAACATCTTACCGATGGATTTTCATTTCCTACATGATCATCTTCCTTACCGTTATGAGAAATATGACCAGACTTACCACACTAGAAGCACTTCCCATACTTTGATAAACATTCTCCAAGATGCTTTTTACCACACTTATCACAAGATGGATATTTAGTTTTCTTACCTCCAGACATCTTTGATGAATTCTTTCCCTTTGCCTGCCAACTGGACCTCTTATTCTGTTGTTTTTCAAAGAACACCTGATCATCAGAAAACTCCATTTCCAGATTCTCCGCACATCGAACAAGTTTTTCATAACTTTTCAACTCACGAGAGGCTAATGCTCTTCGATATCTCTGCTTCAGTCCTAAGTAAAAGTGGTTTATCTTACTATCAAGATCTCGGATGAAATTTGGATCATACCTTGCTAGTCAAGTGAACTTTCCTTCGTAAATAGCCAATAAGTCATCCTCCTTCCTCAATTACAAGAATTTGTTTCCATCCTATGTTGAACCACTTTAGGAAAATATTTCTCAAGGAACATACGTTTGAATTCATCCCAAACAAGAGCATCAATCTCCTCACTATCCCTGATATTTTTAACCATCGACGACCACTGATTAGCTTCACCTTCAAAATGGAAAATAGCGAGACTATCCTTTTGATGTTCTGAACAACCCATGACATCGAAGATTTTATCCAATTATTTAATGCACCCTTCTGCTAGAATAGGGTCAGATGATCCTCCGAATGATGGGGGGTGTTTCCTTATGAAATGCTCCACTACTGATATGTTATTCTGTGGTTGATCTGGCTGATCTTGTGCATGGATACGACCACCATTTATAGTCTGATTCAACTATTCAATCACAACAAAAAACTGTTCAGTTCTGATACCGACCATCTCAGGTTGCTGATTTAGAAGGTTGTCTTCCTCCTGATGTCGTCCCAACATAGCTTTCATGTTTCCTCTGTGGAAAACCATTCTAAAGACAAAAAATACCTTAGGCGAAGCAACATGGTAATCTTTAAATACTATATCATTTAAATCATACCTTAAATTAATTTAGGGATATTAATTTAACAATATTCTAACTCCTAATGTTATTTAAACTGACCTATGATACCAACTATAAGGACCCAACCTTAAACATTTCATAATCTTGAATTAAATGAATAATTCACATTGATGAGCTTTTCAGGTATAGAGTTTTAGAGAGTTAGTTTATAACATATACGTAACAACTTGAATATTACATGTATACACATCTACCCAGTTTCCATTTTTTCATAAAATAAAAAATCTTTGAAAAAAATAGTCATGTCCAGTTCCATGTTTTAGACATCATGAATTTTCCATGATCACATCCTTGACCCTATTCCACTTTATATCCTATGAAAAACATTTCAAAAACTTGGGATGATTATAAAAAGCTTAGTAAGGGATACACAAAGAATGAAAACTGTTAGTTTTTCAAAACAACAAGTAAACCATGAATACTTTATCATAAGTAATACTTTTCCCATTTAAGAAGTAGTAAATACTCTTCATTGAATAAAAGATCAATGCTTACCATTTTGTAAACAAAATATTACCATAAAACCCATATAAAGGACACATAATATATAACGGTAACTTGGGACATAAACATACTTAAATGGAATAACCATACGGTCGACTTCCACACATATCACTAAATGGTATACCCATACGGCCGACTTCCATACCCAATGTATTGGAGATTATAATATAACCACCCATCCTGGTTTGTCACGGAAACACCCATCATTTGGTTTACCACGTAACCACCCGTAAAATTTCCAAGTACCCTTATAAAATCATAACACATAAAATATTTCAAATATAAACATTTCACCAATAACATTTAATTTTCAATCACAAGAAATCATTTCAATATATTGAAATAATCAATCCTTTTCAAAAATAATTTTCAATAACGAAACACCCAATAACAGAATAAGGGATTTCTTTTCCTTTAAAAAACATTAAGGATTATAGAGGAAGCCAAATAACGATTACGGCAGTGGAGAGGTCATCATCGCCGCAAATGTTAAAACATTCCTTTTTTCATTTAGTTAAATTCTTTGAAGATGAAAAATAATCCTTTTGAATGAATGTAAAATTAAAAGTTGTTTATACATCCTATAAAGGAAAATCGTGTATTAAAACAGAATTTTCCTTAATGAAAGGAGATTGAGATGAAGTTCCTTACCTCATATCTGACTTGACCTGTTCATTCTTTAATATCCTGAATAATAAACTAAAGTTAATTTATACTTTATTAAGAACCTTTTTCATTTTTATTATTACTTTTATATCAATTATTACCATGTTATAAACATTATGTAATCATTTAAGTTAATAATGGTCATTTTTCGATATTTGGTACTTAAGTAAAAAATGATCACCTTATATTTACAAGTTTTCAATGTGGTCAATAGTCTATTATATCCAGAATGATATTCATTATTTAGATATCATATATATCATATATATCCAGTATATATACATATTTATTACATTACATATCATTTGGAGGTAAGAAATGAAATTCACCGTTCATGGATACGGTAAGCCGTACGTACGCATGATTGCTACTTTCATTTCTATTTCTTATTTTAATGGAATTAAAACATTATGATACATAGGTATATTATAAATCTAGTATAATATCATATATAATTTAATTGAATCTACCCTTTCTATGTAACACATAAGGAATGAATGAGTCATATCACTTTGAGGGGGCGGTAGTCCGCACTTCCCCAAATGAGATTATCGTATTTACCCACTATGGAAACCATAAAGGTATGATATAAATGGAAAATACAGAAGCATAAAGAAAACATAAACATAATATATATCATATATAAATATATTTCCATCTTAATGGACACCATTATAGGCAGTAGGATATAATCAAACAATCATCATTTCGTGAGGCGTTAGTTTTCCATCCACAGAAATAGTATGTTCTTCACCCATTAGATGGAGGTGTGTGTAATTGTAGGTTTAATCCTTCTAATAACAACATTATAGTATATTTAGGATACTTGTGTTGTTATAAAATAAATTAATAAAAATATTTTAGGGGGTTGGAGAAGTAAAACAAAACAAAATAAAACAAAAGAATTTAAGAGAAATGGTTACCTTTAATTTGGGTAACTTTCTTTAGTTTGAACCAAAAGGACATCTTAATGAGAATTCTGCCCAATGTAAGGATTCTAGGAATATGAGAGGGGTGTAGGGAGATTAATTGGGAAGAGTTTTTATTAGACAAATGGCTTGAGAGGTGTTAGTAATTGGTTGGAAGTGGTGTCCTTTTATAAGGG
Organism: Viscum album; assembly: GCA_963277665.1. Classification (NCBI taxonomy): domain Eukaryota; kingdom Viridiplantae; phylum Streptophyta; class Magnoliopsida; order Santalales; family Viscaceae; genus Viscum; species Viscum album. Next base: position 466,743,211 of record OY728160.1, on the reverse strand, counting down.
TGAGGAGGGGCTTTTTAGGAAAGTTTAAAACAATTATTTTATTATAAACCTATATTCAGTTTCAAACGGTCCAAAAATAATTAAAATCAAAGAGAAGATGACTAATGGTTGAAATAAAATAAAACAATAATAATTGGATAGGTTTTGAATATTATTTTAATATTTATAATCTTATTTATTTAAATTATTTATTAATGAGGTAAACACTGCCTCATTATTGTGTCATAAATAATTTAATTTATTTTAGGTCTAAATATTATAAAAACATACAATGATGTATTAAATATATTTATATTTAAAATAAAAATTTATAGATTAAAATATAACTTCTATAACCCTTTGTAAAAATTAATTTACTAAAAGATATCTGTTTGTGTTATTTTTATCATTACTTTATGTTAATTAATCTAAAGTGTCATTATCACTCCCAAGTGGCTGCATGGGGTCCCAAAATCGACCCAAAGATTCCCATAGTCATAAATCACTCAACCAATAAGGGTAGGACAACTGTTAGGGTAATATTTTATTATTATAAAATTCTTTTTACCTTAATTACCCTATTTACCTTTAACTGCAGAAAATAAAAGTTAAAAATTACTATTCACAAAAATGTATTTTTGTCTTATTGAACCACATTTCACATAATAATTACAACCATGTATGTCGGATTTTCGAAATTCAATTCACAGAAGCTGTAAATTTTCATTTAAATAAAAATTTAGTTTTTGAACTACTACAAAGTGGTTTCACTATTCATCAAAAATTGAAGTTTTTTAGAAAAAAAACCAAATATTCAGCCTAAAATATATTTGATATTAAGAATTCAAAAATTACGTCTATTTTACCAAATTCAAAACATATAAGTTATATTAATTAAATTAAAATTAATTCCCATTGTTAAAACAAAAAGCGTGTTTTTAAGAAATAATAACTACCAAAATATTGATAGTTGATTATGTCCAATTTCAGTGTGAAATTTCTTCCAGAGACCAACATTGTGTTAAATGGTAAAAATATAATCTAATTACACTTTTAAACCAATTTAAAATATAATAAATAAATATAAATAAATTAGATTAAAAAGCAGTTTGGAATTAAAATACAGTAATTTTCACTATTCATTAAAAAATGAACAATATCCGAAAAATACCAAAATTTCATCCAAAGTAAATTTTGGTGTCCCGATTCAAAAGAAGAATTTTATTTTGTCAAATATAACATATAAAAGTGACAAAAAATATATTTAAAAATGGTTCGCCATCAAAAGGTGGTAAATCGACCTTTTAAATAATATTAGAGTATTTATACTTAAAATTAGAGTCATTCACATTTTAAGCCTCTAACTTTTTTTGTAAAAATGTAAAAACATTTAACAAACATGTATAATCATATTTTTAGTTAGTTATATTCATTCTCTCCAATACAATGGCTAGGCATTAACTATCATTTTAAAATAATAATAATATTATACTATTAGTGTGCAATGTAAGATTTAAAAGAAACCCGTTGTTGCGTCTTGGGTAAGCCATACAATATAGCATCCCCTTTGAATTAAAATTAATATTTAATTCACAAATATTAATTAATGTTAAAATATCATATTTCTTTATTTACCTGGGATGTTACATTCAATTTGGATCTATGGAAGTATGAGGATCATAAACGTATAAGGAATTGATAGGATAAGTCACCATAGCAATGTAATCTTGATTGAATCTTGAAACAATGGTTTATTGAGGAATATCATGGGATGCCAATGATTTACCTAATTGGAGTCGATCGGTGATAGATTCCTCATTTTCTACTACGTGAACTATATTTCCCTTCCTCTAGATACAACCAGAAACTGCATCCTTAAAATGGGATAATGAATATGAATATTATATAAAATATTTTATGTTAATAAATATAACTCTAAAATGAATATTAAAAATTGAATAAATTATAGAAATATTATATGTGTGTTTGTGGTGTATATAAAAATACATTAATTTTATATATGTATATGTGAAATCAATTTAACATGTGTTTGATATATATTAAATTGAAAAATAAAACGATATTAAATTAAATGTCCATTACTTGATTAAATTGGTCAATATTTTTGACTAAAATTAATTTCTAATTATAAACCATCTTTCAACAAATATACGACTTATTTAATATAGGACTAAATATTTTATATTATATAAATCATATTTTAGGGTCATTATATATACTGATATATATATATATGGATATATTTCTATATGGAAAATATTTAATATATTAATGAATATTTATGTATAAAAACCATTAAAACTAAATAATACATTAATATGTTTTTAATTATTACTTTTTATTCATTTTTAATATTTAAATTTAATATATATTATTTATTTCTATTTATAATTAATATATATATATATATAGATATATAATTTTTTCATTTTTATTTATAATTGTCTCATTAATAATTTTTTTAATAATTTTTTAATTTATTCATTAATATTCTTTTTGTTTAATTATTACAATTTAGTACATTTTATATATCTATATTTAATATATTCTATTTATTAAGATTTATAATTTATATATAAATATGTTTTTGTGTGTGTGTGTATTAAAGTTATTCATTTTTAGAAATAATTATTTAATTAGTAAAATTTATATTTTTTTTATTTTACTCAATTTTAATTTTTTTAAATTCTTTCAATTTATTCATTTTAAATGTCTATATTTCATGTAGACAATATATTAATATTTTTAATATATATATATTAATGTCATTAAAAATTATTTAATTAATAAAATTTCTAATATTTTTTTAACTATCCTTCTTTTAATTTTTATTTGTTTAATTATTTCAAATTTTTAATATTTTTAATACTTGTATTTTTTTATTGGTATATATAAAAAATATGGGATATAGATTTAATGGGAATAAGGCTCAAACCATGTATAGGAACAGATGGTGGTGAAGGTGGATCGGTTTGTGTAAGATCAGGCCATGCACATGATGTTGGGGTAAAGCTCGCGGAAAGAATAAGATGGGAAAATGGCCAAGCAAGCCTGCGGGCCCATATGTGGGTGTGTGGAGAGTGTATGCTCTATCCTCGCAGCAGGATTCTAAGGTTGTTTTGTAGTGAAACATTATATAAAGAGTCAGCCAAACATATGCAATTTCGACGTGGGGCTCATACACACTATCAGGACCATGAACAGCACTAGAAAATGTACAGATAAAGGTAACTGTTTATCATCACTAAAAATAAATCTCTTATAAAGCTAAAAATTATCAATGCTAAAAAAGTGCTGATATAAGTTACCCATTATGAGTACTAAAAAATTGCTGATAAAGGGTACCTTCTATGAGGATTTTTTTAGCATTGATAAATGTTACCCTTTATTAGTGATTTTTTTAGCACTGATAAAGGAATCCTTTATCAACACTCTGATCTAGTGCCGATAAAGGCTAACACTATATATTGTAGGTTTTTTTATTAGTGATTGTTTCTGATTTAAAGAATATTGTGTATATGTATCCAATGTATAGATAACTTATGTCAGTTTTTTGGTTAGAACTCATTGTCGGTCATGTGGGATTTTTATGTCAGCATTATTCCCAAAAGTTTATCTTTTAATACTCACAATGATTTTTACCATTTCAGTCTGATCAGGGATTCATTTCAAGCCATGTGAAGAAGTAGATGGGGTGACATGTCAGATTGACCCCAACTGGTTCGTTTCATATATGAAGCTGTCACCTCACAAATGATCCCTAAGGACTCAAAAAAGGTTTATAATATTCACCTCCCCTGTTAGATATTAGGAAATTAATTGCGAGCCCATAATGGTTTTACACCTTATTTTATAGATACTATATATATATATATAACTTTATCTTTAGGGTGTAAAATATTTCCATAGAAAAATTTAGAATAATCCCTAATAAAATTTATAAGTTATTTTTTATTACTTATAGTGAGTGTAGTATGAAAATAAAACTTATAATTGTGTATTTATTATGAAAAATTACATTTCCTTTAGATAGTTTTAATTTGTTTCTTAACTCTTTTAATTTTCATGAAAGTCACATATTTATTTTATTTATATCCTTATTAGGTAATAATTCCCTTTTTTACATGTCATGTATTTTCATAAATTTTTTTGTGACCCAAAAGATTATTCCCTAAATCAAAATATTATAGTAAGTAAATTGAATTAAAATTTATATTTAATTTTAATAATCCATCATACAAGTGGTTCTTTATAATAAATATTCCACCAATTGATAGAACAGAGTTATGTACCTAAAATAAAAGATTAAACCCAATCTTATTTAACAAGCTCATTGAGACTAAGTTCCTTAAAACATCAAGCACATACAATAAATCATTTAATGTAATCATATTTTACAAGGTAAACTAGAGATCATCCACACCCTTCCCTCCTACATTTATTCTTGAAAATTTCCCAATGAAAAGTAATATCCCATTACTGATTTATTTTCTCCTGTTAAAGAGAGATTTATTATTACACACATCTCAGGTAGCACCAGAATCAATCCAAAAAGAAGAATTATCCTTTGAACATTTTGTTCATGGATTATAGCCACAATGTTCTATTTTAGAGTGTTTTTTCATCTTTTGTCTTACCGAGATGATAATCTCATTTGAATTTTTCTATATTTCCAGATAAGTTATTCACCCCTTTTATTATTCTTAGATTATTTCATTTCTTATTAAGGATGGTTCAAATGTATTTGCCCATTTTGAGGACCCTGATAGACCCACTCCCTCTATTATTAATACCGTGTAATTATCATCTTTATTATCATTTTCCTCTTTGTGTTTTTTACATTTCTTCTCAATTCATAGGTTGTTGAGTAACTCATTAAGGGAAATATATTTATTCTTATGTTTTATAGAATGTTTAAAATTATTCCCAAAATGGGTTATTTTATCCATGATATATGTGATAATGATTTCACCATCCATTTTTATTTTTTCTATTTTAAGTGTTGTAATAGAATTTACCTATGTTAGATTTTTTATTTTACATTTTCTTATATAAAAACTTTTACTATGAATTTATTACTTGTTGCATCCTTGGTGATGTACTTTTGTTTCAATGATCTTAGATATCCTTTTTACTCCCATGTTTTTGTTAAGTGTCAAAGACATCTTAAAAAATTTTCCTATATATGTTTCGTTCCTTTTGAATTCATATATTTTGTTGTATTTCCATTCCACACATCTCAATTGTTAGCTTCTAATTTTTTTTCATAATAAAAATGGTGTCGAGTGGTGTTTTTACTGTGTAATAGGATCAAGAAGGTATGAACCACATAAATATTAATATATTATTTCATTTTTTTCCATTTTTCAAATCATAGTTCTATGGGTTTATATCTCCTTCATCTTACTTATATTGGAATTTGTTCTCTATTTTTTTTTTGAAGATTTTCTTAGGCTCAATCCTGGTTGTTCATTTTTTCATGGGATCATTTGTGAGAAACTTCCTACAACTTCAGAGTTTTGGGGTGTTTCAAGGGATAGATGATGCATGACTTGTCACAGATCATGGGAAGGAAATTTACTTCCTAGATATAGTACAATGTTCAACCAAGATAGTTTCCAAAATAATAGTTCACACAAAACTGTTGTCACTTTATAATATTGTATCAAGAAAATGGTTTTAATTTCATTTATGAAATTTGAATTTGAAAATTAATTAAAATTTATTATTTTAAATAATTTTTGAAAATGGTGATCTTTTTGGTCTTTGATAGAACTATTTAAATTCTATTATTGTTTCTGGTTTTAAGTAATCTTTTTATTCTTGGTCAGTGAGAGAGATTTTGCACTATCACTTCCCCTCCCTCCCTTGGCTAGATGGAGATGGTGGGAATATCTATAACTGAAATCTCAGAATGTTTCACCCTCCTTCCAATGTCTTTGAGCATTACATTGGGCTCTCTTTATTTATTAAGTAAATTCCTGATTGGGTTTTTCTATTCAATAATAACCAATAGTTGTATCTATAACTTTATATATATGGTATTAATCACTGATCACTCAGCACCCAATCCTTGAATGTTCCCTCATATGCATACTAGCTATGGGGTGATGGATTTGATAGATCATTGACCATGGAAATAATTATATATAGAATCTAAAACTAAAACAACCAATTTCACAATTAAATAATAAAAAAATTGAAACCATTTTGTAGAAGAAAGAATGTATTTTTATTAATTTATGAATAAAAATTCAAGCACAGTATTTGGGTCCAGCCTCACCCGCACCAAACACTAAAAAATATTACCCTTCCATGAGATGGGTAATCGAGAAGATGGAGGGAAGGGAAGACATCACAGGAATAAAAAGAAAAGAAACTAAAGTGTAAATAAATAGTATCAAGTTGTTATGCATAGCTTCCCCTCACCAAGAATTCTCTATGAATACTTTAATGGTGTTGTATTTATTGGAATAGGTTACACTCGAGTTGTTTTTAATTATCAATAAATGTTTAAATTAATGACTCTAGGTTCAATCCCAGAGCTTCTTGGGAATTATGGGTCATAAGTCATGAGACTAACATAAGTTATGTTAAAAAATTTTACTTTTTAGTTTTGAAAAACTTGCTTCACGACATGACACGTAGTTTCATGCCGTGAAATATTGATCTTCTCCCCTTAGTGAGTTTTTTCACATCATATATTCTTTTAATGAATTTGATTAAACTTTCACATTGTGAATAGACCATTCAAGATATTAATGGATATTCTCCAGAGGGTTTTCCTCTATTTAAACTATTTTCTTTAGTAATATGTCTTATAAACATCCAATGGACAAAACATGTCACGGAAATTCTTCTCCAGATGTAGATATTGAACTAATTATTTTATATATGCTCATTCTCCAATATTCCATATATAATTCTATAAATCATACAAACAATCAAATAATAACAATATTAATAATTTTTTACACAAAAATTTAATTTTATATCAAATAAGTAATCATAAAATGGTTCTCTCAATTCCCCAACAATTAGAACTTGTTTTTCCATAGTCATGTAATCTCAAAAATAAAATAAAGTAACTTCATCAAAAAAATATGTAAATATCAAGAGGAATAAAACAAGATGTTTTTGAATGGAAAATAAACATTCAAATATAACCCAAAATAATTTATTCATCTCCTCACTCTTTAATAAAAAAATATATATTCATCTATTTTAGTTTTCCTTTTTTTAAATAACAATGACCTTAATTCAGTCGACCTAAATTTCTTAATTCTTAATTAATATGCATGCCACTTTGAATTTACATCACATTGAATTATTTATACTCATATCTCAAGGTAATAAATGTAATGGAATTTTTATCATAACTCAAGTATATGTCACTTACCATAGGTTATTAAGGCATCTAACATATCAACTGCATAAAGACAGAGATAAAAATTAATCATATGGACTTTAATCAAGGCATAAATTTATTTTGGGATTAGGTTAGTGTGTATTGAATAAAATTAAGGATCAAAAATAAAGTTTGAATATTAATAATAATACATGATATCAAAATATAATCACAATAAAATACTCCTTCAAAGAGGAATATATCATCTCCCTGCTCCATAAATCTCTATGTGGGCATATGAAATGAGTAAACTCAATGAATGAATCACACTCTATTTATTTTTTTTATTTTCTTTCCTTTCCTTTATCTTATTTTTTTGAAAGGGTTGTTTGATATAAATCTCACATCCACCACCTAAGCACATAGAATCAAAAGATCATCAATATAATAATGGTTTTTTATCCTCCATTGACACAACCCAAATGTTTTCCTTTTTTTTTATGGAAGGTGAATCATAAATTTCAATTACTGATAACATGGACTCCCCAAAATCTCAATAAAACACCCAAAAAATATCCCTAATAAAGTACATCATCATACACCCTGGATAACCTCTCCCTCGTACTTTTTCTTTTGAATATCATGTAGCACAATGAGAGTAAGGTAGGAAAGGATATAATGGGCTTGAAATGTGGGTTTTTACTAATAAGGTAATTCATGGAATCTACAAGAAAAAATTGGATTAAATTTTAAGGTGGGTACATGTATTAATTACTTAATCAATAAAATTCCTAAATTATATTAAATATTATTCTATTTAGTCATAACTTCAATAAGGTGCCAGGAATATTCTCGATGAAAAACAAGACAGAGTCTCTCAAGAAATATACTTTCGAAAAATAGAAAATATTGATTCAAAAACTTTTCATTAATGAAGATATATGATTTCAAAAAAAGTGTTCGTGGTAATTCAATAAAAGTGAACATCAATTTTAATAATTCGATAAATGCACAATCAAAGAAAAAATTCATCTTCAAGAATTTACTAATTTAAAAATAATGATTTTTCAAATTAATCCCATAATTCATAACTTTATTCATTAATTTCAAATTTTACACAACTAATCATGTACAAAAAGAAATTTAAAATAAGAAATAATGATTACCCTAATAAATTTATGTCTCTTATATCTATACTAGAGTAAAAGAGTTTTAAGTAGGGAATTAAATTTTCTTTTAAAGCTAATGAAAAGGTTAAAAATTGTGGGGGTAAAATTTAATGAGGAATTGAAACTCAAAATCTCATTCCAATGATGCATCAATTTAGGTTTTACAGGTTTCATTTGTGCTGGTTCTATTATTCAATATTTTATGGTGTGGATCCCAATTTCACAGTGTGAATTCAGTTTTGAAAACATGAGTGTCTTTTTTATAGTGTTAATTATGTATAGTTTATTAAATTACTTGATATTTTATTGTTTCATGTTAATAGAACAATAAATTAGAATAAAAATGAGAGATATTTCCAGCCAGTACAATTATGATTAAATATGAAATAGGGGAATATTATACAGAGGAAAAATACTCAGGTTAACTTGCATAAGTGCTTTTATTGACGTCATTGGATTGACCCAAAATGAAAATTTTAACTGAAATCCAAGACTAAAATATTGCCCCCACCACAATTTATTGATTTTTTGTCTTAAATTCATTCAAATTTATTCATCTAGTAAGTATATTTAAAATATAATTACTTAATTAAATTGAATATTAATTAAAGGAACAACATGGTGGATCTTTATTGATAATATGGTTTAAATAGTGAAATCTCCTCCACCTATTCTTGAGGTACAGTCCCATGGTACTTATTTAGCCTATAAACATTTATAATGAACAATTTTCCTCGTCCTTCCTTTTAAATCTACATAGAACCAAAAGGGTTCACATAAATAGTGTTAAAAAGTCTTTCCCATCGAGAATGAATTTTTCAGGGAATTAATTTAAGCCTGGAATTGTATAAAAGCACATGGTCTCTCCTAGTTGGATGGTTTTTAGTTGAACTATCTTTTAATGAGACATCCTTGTTCTCTGTTTTTTGGATCTTTAAATTTTAAAAATATTTCTCTTTATTTATTCTTGTGCTCGTAGTTGCAATATCCTCTCTTTACAAACTTTTTCAAGGTCCATATCCATGTCTCTTACATCCTAGTGAGTATTGTGTTCCAATTCTATAGAGAAGTGGAATTCCTTCACATAAATTAATCGTAGATGGCTCATTCCTGTGTGTGCTTGTAGGTAGTCCTCTAAGGCCATAAGTTATCATCCAACCTTTGAATCTAGTCCTTCCTATTGGGTTAGAAAATATTTTCCAAAATTCATTTAATTTTTCTATTTGAATGTTATCATTGTCCATTAATTTAAGGTTTATATAGTGTTGTTACTTTATGATCCACAAAGTAACTTCTCTATAATTACTTCATTGATATATCATAAAAATGAGTCCCTTGGTCACTGAAGATTTCTATTAGTACTCCAAACCTACATACTATGATATCCTTGAAAAAATCACTAATAACTTTAACATCATCAGTCCTAGGAACTTTTTATTCCACTAATTTTAAAACATAATTTATATATAGTATAAAATAAGAATTAATAAATAGAATTGGAAATATTCCAATGATTTTTTTCCCCACAGATCAAAAATTTCAAAAAAGATAATGGGTTTTTGAGGTATTTATTTTCTTATTGAGATATTTCTATAAAAATAGAATTTTTCACATTTCTTATAAAATCCACATACGTCTTTAAATAATTAGTTCCAATAAACTATAGATTCTAAAATATTCTAGGCTATTGTTTTGGATCCCTAACGGCCTCTGTAAGATAATATATGAGAAAATTTAAATATTGATTCAATTTTACTTTTAGGTAAGCATACCCTAATTACTTGGTCATTATATATCCTCCAAAAAAATGGATCTTACCAAATACAAAACATACAGTATGATTTAATTTTTTTTATTCGTATGAAATTTACGATGAGATGGTACTTAAGATGAAACCAAATAGGTTACTATGTTTGAATACAATGATACTTCACCTTCAATGATTTAGAGTTTTTATCTGGGTAGTTGATCATTGAGTGGGTTCAGATATGGATTTCCTATTTCTGTGGTGTTGGGTTGTCCACTTGGGTGATCAGCCACCACATTTCTAGTTCCTTATTACACATGATTTCTAATTTAAACTCATGTAAGATCAATATCTATCGTACCAACTTTGGTTTGGACTTAAAATTATTTATTAAGTTCCTAAGATGTATGATTATAAAAGAAAATAACATTAATTCTGAGCAGATAAGATTTGAATTTATATTTTGAAAAAATAGCAGGGAACTCAATTTTGTTGTTTTTTTCATTTTTCATTATGAAATAAAATGTTATTAACATATAGGATATGACTTTTTAGTTTCCATTAATCTTTTTAAATAGATTCACTACCAAATATGGTATTTATTTATAATAAATCATCTCAAATGGAAGTTCCCAGTTGGGTGGTTCCATTATTGGTGGTATAATTAACCTTTTCCTGATCTTATAAATCACTTCCCAATGAAAATTATAAAAAGAAATCATATTATTTTAATATTAATCTTGAGAGAGTGAGATAAATCTTTCTAAAATATTTTATTAATCTTATATGAAATCATTCATTTACTAAAAACATCTAACATGTCTCAAAATATTTTCAACATGAAAATAATTTTATTACTTAAACCATCGACTTATCTACTACAATTCGTTTTAGAAAAATTATGTTCCATAACACTATTCCTTTCGTGACCATAAAATGTAATTTTTCAAAATTTAAAATAATATTTTTTTCAATACTTGTTTAAAAAAAATTCTAGATTCCGAATAAAATGATCAAAACAATTACTAAATAAAATAAATTCATCAATAAATACCTTCATTAACTCCTCAATGTGATCTATGAAAGTACTTACTATGCACCTTTGAAATGTACATAGGGAATTATGAAACCCAAAAGGAATACTGTTTTAGGATAATAAACCATAAAGAAATTTTAAATCCATATATTCTTGTTATTATAGTGCAATAGGTTCTTTAAAGTATCTAGAAACCCCATATAAGAAGAAATAATGAGTTTTTATACTATCATTTCTATCATTTGGTCATTTAATAGAATGGGAAATTGGTCTTTTTGAGTAACATGATTTAAATTTTTTTAATCTATAAACACTCTCCAAATATTTTGAACCCTCATGGGAATAATTTAATTATGTCCATTATTCACAATGGTCATACTAGATTTCTTTGGGACTATGTGGATTGGTAAGCCCACTATGAATTAGATATTGGGAAATTAATGTTATTCTCTAATAACTTTTCTATTTATTTTTTACTATCTCCATGATGGTGGGATTAATTATTCTAGGGGTATTTCTTATTATTTTTTAATCCCATTCAAAAAATATTATTTGAGAGTAGAATTTAGGATTGATTAATGATATATAACCTAAGCTCCATATTATGGATTGAATGTTTTTTTATAAGTTCATTCAAGGTTTATTCTTGGTATTTAGATAGGTTTTCGGCAATGATCATTGGTAAACACTCATGTTCCATGAGGAAGACATACTTCAATTTTTTGGAAATTTGGTTTCAACTCTATATTTGGGGGTTGTTAATGAAATGATATTGAATTGATGTTTCCTACTTCTAAGGTTAGAATTTACTATATATAAGGAGTCATACCAAATTATTTATCTTTTATTATAGAATAAAATAAATTATATGTTACTTCTTCTTCTAACTTGAAATTATATTTTCTATAATTTTGGATACTGGTATTTTCAAGTGAATAGTGATCTCATAATGCTAATAATTTACTAATCATACCTAAATCTTCAATAGGTTTTATACCTTATTCACAAGAGAGTGTGTGACGTGAATGATTATATGAAATGTGATTCATTTCACCAAGAATATTTAATTGAACATTGTTATCTTCAAGATTCATTATAAGGGTTCTATCGTGTATGTTGATGATTATTTTTCCATCCTTAGTAATGATCATTCCTAAATTATGGGTGAATGTTCATATGCCTTGTTGTATTCCATGGTGAGGATATAAAATTTTACTAGAAAAATTAGTCCTCTTACTTCTACAAGTACAAGTTCTATAACACCTACTGGGAAAACTGTGGAATTATTCACTAATTGCACCACTAGTCTATTAGGTTTCAATTTTACTATTTTTAAAGATGAAAACATATAGTAAGGTATAAAATTTATGTAATAATGAATATCACATAAATAACTAGTAAAATCTAAAGATCCAATAGTTTAGGGAATAGATAATATCTATAGATCATGATATTTTTTCGGTATTAAGGGAATTTTAAGGGATGGTATGCTTCCTAGAATGTTGATTATGTCTTTTACATCAAGACCTCATCATATGGTGAAATTTTCCTTAATAAATTTTTCTTATTTGAGAATTTTTTTTAATGTATTATAATAGTGGGGTATTGATTTAAACCTCTTTAAATTATTCTTTAATATATATTTATATATTCACTTTTTTCTACTGAGATAACCTAGAACGGAATGATGGTGGAATATCATTATTCTCACTATGTTTTCCTTGAAATGGAGTTTTATTTCTTTCATTCCTAAACCTCATCCTTAATTATTTTTTCTTGTCATTATTTTTTGGTTGGAAAGATTGACTTTCATAATTATATTCTGATGTTCCAATATTACATTCTATATGTTCTGGTGGAAATTAAATCAGTTTTGGTGGTTGGATCCCCTTGGCTGTCCTTTTTGTAATCACGCTAACTATATCCTTTGGATTTGGGATTTTTTAGGTTTTAATTGTCCATTAATTCATATAAAAAAATTACATAATATTTCTAAACATTCTGAGTAAATATTTTATGGATTCTTTTAACCCCTCAAATTCAGACTGTAGCTGTCAGTTCATAGATGATGGTTCGCTAGCTGAGGGATAATAATATTCCTTTAATGGAAAGGGGTAGTTGATAGACTTATTGATGGTTGGAGTTTTTTAATTATTTTTTAATGGGTGGTGGGTTATGGTATTATTTTTTCAAGAAAGAAGTTTTATTTGGGTATAGTTTTGGAGAGAAATATATCACTTTATTTTTTTGGTTTTCATATCTAGGTTGTGCTTGAGGTTTATCTTTCCACGATTAATTTTGTTTTAATTTACTTGGATGAAAAACTATATCACAACTTTATATCTCATATACTTTAATACACTGGTCACTATAATTATTAGGAAATGAACAAAAACCACATACTTGATGTGGGGCTTGGTGTTCACTTGTATGCTTTAGGAAAAAAAATCACACTAAACTGGTTAGGTTATCAACTTTCATTTCAAGTAAAGATGTTGATTTATATGTTCTTACCTTGTGGATCCATATTATTCTCATAACATTTATTCCTAATTATCGTGATTTATAAATAGTCTTTTCAATCAATTAAATATATTTTCCAAATTATTTATATATCAAGGCCCCTTTGATGAGTTTTCAAGAAGGATTAGGTTATTTTTCAGCATTCCTTGGTAGAAGAAAATTAGGAAGTGAGGTTTTTTCATAAATTGATTTTGTAAACTTGTGTAGAGATTCTTTAGTCATTCCCAATATTTTTAGAGGGTCTCTCTATATGTTTTTAATGGAATATATCTCTTTATGATTTCTTTAACATTGGATGTGGGAAATAAATTTTTCATAAGTACTCATTTTAAATCTTCCCAATAATTGAATTCTTCTTATTATAGGTAGTACAAACATTCCTTCCTAACTCCCACAAGTGAAAATTGTAAGGACATATAATTGACATATTCTACATCTATTCCTCGGTGTTTTACTCTTGAGAAGACGTAGCTTAAATATTGAAAGTGTATATTTGGTTCCTCACATGAAAGACAATGAAACTTTGTCCAAACATGAATCATGTTAATTCATAATTCAAAATCATTTTTCAAAGTATGTACTACAACTTGTTTATGTTAATTAGTGAAATGAGGTGCACATAAATCTGTTAGGGTTTGGTTGCCATTCCTAGACATTTCATCCAGTTCAAAGTGATCATTGTGAGTTCCACCTGAATCTAAAATTATTATTTCCTAAAAGTCTATTTTTATGTTCATTTTCTTCAACTAGATTCGAATTCATTCAATTTGAGAATCAAAATCAATTAAATGGTCAATTGAATTTCGATTCATTCAATATTATTATGTTTTTAGAAACTATGTCCCAATAAACACTATAGATTTTTTCACACAAATTATCATGGGGTATGGAAAAACAATTTATTTGATAGATATAGTATATTGGTCAACATAGGTAGTCTCAAGAAGAGGAGTGAAGGAGAATTTATTATCACTTTTTTAGTTTATTTCAAGAAAATTATTTTGAATTAGATTAAGAAATCTGAATTTGTAATGAAATAAAAATTTAATTATTTCAAACAATTAATGAAAATGGTGATCTGGTTGGGATTGTATAAACCTATTATAATGCTATCGTAGTTTAATTTTTTTTTAATCTTCTTCCACTGGGCTGGTAAGAGATATTCCATGATCATTTCCTCCCTATCCCTTTGTAGGATAGTGATGTTGAGGATATTTATAACTAAAACCTCAAATTGGTATACCCTCCTTAGCATGCATGTGATTATTAAATTAATTCATCTATATTTTTTAGGAAAACTCCAAAAAAAATTTGTTCCCTAATAACCAATAGTTTCATCTAAAACTTCACAAATGTTCTAACAATCACTGAGTCATCACCACTTAATCCCGGTATAGTTCATCTTATATAGACTAGAAATGGGTGGAGGGATATATTGAATTATAGATTATGGAAATAATTATAAATATAATCTAAACCAAATACAATCACATTCAATACTAACAACATTAAATAAATAATTTCAAGTAATTGGTAGAAGATATAAATTATTTCTATTGAATTAATAATAAAACTCAAGGATAGAAATTAGATCCAATCTCCCCTACCCTGATCACTCAAAAATTTTAATCCCCCCATGTGAAGGGTAAATGAGAAGATTATGGGAAGTGATGACATAAAAAGAATAAGAAAAGAAAGAAGAAAGTAGCAGCAGGAGGTTGTATTCCAAAGATTCACCTCACCAAGAATTCTCTTGTAAGCCTCCAATGGAATTTTATTTTTAGGCCTAGGTTACTATAACGTATATAATTTTCCATGTATTATTTTTAAATAATATAATAAATTAATTCAAGACCAGGCATTGAGATGGTATGAGATTATAAGGCTCAATGAGTCTAGAATAAATGTTTGAAATATATTAAATATATTTAATTGAACACGCAAGAAGTTTTCCTAAAAGAGTAGAATAACATCTAAACGGGTTCCCAGATCAGAAAACTGAGGGCGTTGTTGCATATATAGAAATGAATATACCTTAGGTGAGGCCTAACATTGTCTTGAATGGGTCAGCAATGAAAGTTATTTTTGGACATTTTAAAGAATAAAAAATTTAAAGATTGATTTTATTTTAACATTATACAGCGACGCAGCGACCTATTTTCTATTTTTGAGTAAGACACTCAGCAAGGGACCCAGGGTTAGAATTCATAACCCTAGAGAAATCCCCAGGATCTATGGATAGGAACCTTTTGAGAAATCTCTCAACAGTTGATGATGAGATAGTGGATCGAGATCATTCTTAATGGATCACCATCGGAAAAAAATACTTGACAGTGAATGATCCAAATAAAATTTAGGGTGTTGTGATTTCAAGTCCTTTACTATTCTTAAAATCAATGAAAAATGAAGATCAACCCATGAATAGGTAGTCCCACATTTTGGTCATTCTTATAGGATGGGTTGATTGTAGGATTGATTTGGGGATGTTTTTTTATTAATGTTTTGATTAGCTTGTTGATCATTCTTATTGTAATTGATCAAAGAAATAATGAACAATGACCGATCTTCATTCCCAAAGTGTGTTCTATATGAAATTTCTTCCCACTTTTTTCCCTCTTATTCTTCGTTCTTCACATGATATGAATGGATGATCTTTTTGCCTTCGATTCATGGAACGGCAATATGATATTGAAGATCGAACATCAGGTCGACTTGGTGGAGGTGTTTTGGTGATAGTTGTGGAGGGATCAAAGTATTTTCCAAGATATCATTATTGAGGTTACTTTTGTGTGGATGGTCAGAATTGGTTTTCAGAGCTGTTGGAAGGCCTGAAACCCACTGATTAGATGTTGCAATGGTGAGACAACACAGGATCGTCAGTTTCCAGGAGAATAGATTATTCGATCAAACACCATAGGATCAACTAAGGTGCACTAAGGAAGAATTGTCATTCTAGAAAATCATGATGAGCACGGCGTGTATTTTGGAATACATATCATGTGGGCCCCACTAAGCGGCGACTAGGGTCTCAAGAGGTATTCAAGTTTCGCAAAACATGTGACCCCTATCACACGACATGTGGGAACTTACCCAAGACTCAAAATGTACTCCGTGAGTACATGGACATGGGGTGGAGTACATGGAATTCCTACACGGCATGTACTCCACCACATGGCTTGGCTAGAACTGGTCACACAGACTACTCTGAGTACTGGTACATTGTCAATAAGACTTAGGTTGAATTCGTGTACTAGAACACAGCCATATTACATGTAGAATACCCCATATAGTAGGAAACGGTGTATGAACCCCTCTACATGTTGTGTATACCTCTTCTACATGACATATTCTTATAGCACTAGTTGTTGTACACTGGAAGTACCAGAGGTCAAGGGACACAATGTGTCAAACTTCTACACACAATGTACACTTTTCTGCATGGGTTGATCACCTTTTCCACCATATTGTGGACATGTTTTGTTATGTTTTGTTCCCTAGAGCCATCCCCTGAAGGTTATTTCGTATCGTTTCATACTCATAGGAGAATGATCCCATCAATAGGACATTCTGGATAGAGTAGTTGGAATCCCCTCTAAGAGGCTTGCAGGAGGATCCACTATCCATTCTGATTCCCTAAGAAGATTCTTGGTATCAGCATGACCAATACTGCCATATGTCGATCCTCTATATAGATAGTGAATCCAGATGATTTGTGGTATCACCTCATGGCTGTAGTAAGGATCCTCATATGTGTATTATGATCTTTCCCACTCATGGAGTGAGTTCTCCTGGAGAAAGAGTATCATATCTCTCTTTAGATATTAATCATATCTCTCTCATGAGGGTTTCCGATGAGCATCACCTCTTGGATAGACATTAGCAGCACTATCGCAATCCAGATTATGTGCTCTCAGATGAGTACTTTGTGGAATCATTAGACAGAATCTCTAGTGATGGTATATGGTAGATGAGACTTACCTCTAGACTACGGTTTTGGGATCGAGTATATCTATATATCTTTGTTATATTTTTTTGTGGACACATACATGTGTAGAGTTGATTGTACCTTTAGTTTGTGTATTTCTTTCTTATTTTAGGGTTTCCTACTAAGTATTTTTATACTCATCCCTGCACGGACTTTGCCTACATGCGTCATGTCTTGTGCAGAGAGGTGACCTTTTGACATATTTCTAGGAATACCAAGACTAGGCGGTGCTTTGTGAGTTTAGACAGGATTTTTTCTCTTATAACTACATACATAACTCTAAGTACCTTTTGTTTATTGGTTGGACTATTTAGTTTACAGACTAGTTCATTTGGTGGGCTTTTATTCTGGCCCAGTTTACATTACTACACTTTAATTTCTTATAAAACTTTTTTGGTTGGGTTTAGTGTAATGAATTCATTTTGTTCCTTATTAGTTTTTATATTTCATCATTTTCTGTTTAGATATGTTTTCAGATGTATAGGTACATTGGAAATGCCTCCCATGTTAGTGATATCCCTACTCTGTGCTAGTCACCACCACCTGGCTTATTAGAGGAGGTCTTGGGGTGTCACGACATGAGCCCCACTGAGACAGGTTCTGACAGAGTGGTATCATCGGTGGTTGGTTATATATTAGGACCAAGATTATATGAGATTGGTTTGGGGACATAGTGTTAAGTGTTTCGAGTTTGGTTTTTTGGCTAGGGACTCCAGTATTGGTGTGGAAGCCAATGTATCCATACACCAGGACATTGATAACCTTCCTTTCGACTCTATACATGAGAACAGTAGTTTCTAGGAAACAGTAATAGTACATGCATCACATAATAATGGTTTTTGTTTTCCATTTCCTTCTTGAGTAATCCCTATAGATATACTCATTGACCATGGTACATCTTATTCTCTTATAGGATTCCTTTTCAATGCATACCAGCTAGGGTTCAACAGCTTGATCCTGAGGATGACCCCCTAAGTGACCAGGCTTCGATACAGGGATCAGTTCCCTATATGTTACCTCTAGGTGGTGCACTATCCATACCTCCACCTATAGAGCATCACATGGTACTCACAGTACCAACGGATGAAGAAAAAAGGTTGAGCATGCTTCTTGAGTTTCAGCACCAAAGACCCCTCAGGTTTTGAGGTGGACATGACACACAGGCGGATGAGGAATGGACTGAGGTGGAAAACCATGTTTTTTCCTAGTCCGAACACCAACAGATCAAATGGTGGTTCTGGGAGAGAGCCTTCTCTTTGTCTTAGGAGGGAAATGGTGGGTTTTAGTTAGTAATTTTCTGATGAGGCGAACCTTCTATGGATATAATTTGAAGACCTTTTTAGAGAGGAGTTATCACCTTATAAGTTGAAGGTTATGTGTTTCCAGAATCTTCAATTTCTCTGGAAGGATAAAATTTTAGTTTCTATGTATTAATCGAGTCATACCTACCTCCCCAGGTACTCGATGGATATCACTCATGATCAGCACTATATGGATCGGACCTTAGAGTGAGGTCTTCTTAGAGACATCTGATCAAGTGTGTCACCACTATTCATTTCAACCTATGTTGGGGTACTAGATATGTCTTTGGCAGATGAGAGTTCCTTGTCTATGAAAATATAGCTGGTGGTAGTGAGTAATGTGAAATAAATAGTAGAGACCTTGGCAGTGGGAAGCGAAGTGATCCTTAGAAACACAGACGGGGGAGACGTCATGAGAGGAAGACCCAGAACATTGATTCTACCATTAAGAACACATGGGGTGGGTCTAGTTAACCTAGTCAAAGGTGGTGCTATTCTTGTTGTGGCAGGGGAAATCTCACTAGATATTGTCCAACCCACTAAGATAGTGGTAGGTATACATTGGATGGGGTGTCGAGGTAGAGGTAGAAACAGGAGAAGGCAGATCCGCATGGTGGTGGATGTGGAAGATAAGCTGGGATAGCACTAGTATGTGGAAGACATTTCAACATGTTACCACTACCACCCCTAGGTAGTCTACTCCAAACTCAGGGAGCCAGAGGAAAAGGGTGGGGAAAGCTATTTGCGGTCAAGAAATATGACCCAAAGGCTCTAAAAATGATTCAAGTTATGATATTTGTCTTTTATAGTCTAGTTGTTGTACTTATAGAAATAGATACTAGTTATTCTTTTCGTGACAAAAATCCTATAAGAGGACTTGATATTCCAATGAGACCATTGAATCGATCCTTACACTTGTAGACACATACTGGAGGAGACTCGATGATCACACTTATGTCGACAGTGCGAATGAACCTTGGTGGTGAGAGTTTTGGTTGGAACCTCTTGGTGGTAGCATTAAGTCATTATGATGTCATTATTAGTATGGATTGGTTATCTTTAGCATATGCCTAGATTGACTATTTTAGGTGACAGTTTTGGAATTTCCGCAATGATGGAATGAGCTGTTCCTTTTTGAGAGAAAAAGGAAACCCAAGCAGCATTGTATTGACTCATGCATAAGAGGCTGCAACAGATTACTCGTGAGTTGGCTGGCATGACCCTCACACCATTAGATGTTATGAGTTTACAATTCCTAGTAGTGGTGGTGAATTATGAGTACATATTTCATAAATATGTTCCAAGATTACCTCCATATTGGGATATAGACTTCTGCATTTTTTTATACCCAAGGATAGCATCGATATCTAAACCAACTTATCGGATATCTCCTACAAATTATTGCAATATAAGTGTGTAGATATAGGAATATAAGAAGAAGGTATTAGTAAGAAAAAGTGTTTCACCATGGGCAACCCTATTTTTTTACCAAAAAAATGGCATACATGAGCATAATGTTGTTTTTGGATTGCTGGCACTTAAACCAAGTGATACTAGGGAATGAGTATCCACTACAAAGGATTGATGAGCTCCCTGAGTTGTTGAGAGGGTCACAGTGGTTCTCAAAGGTTGACCCCAGGTCAATGATTTCAGAAGTTGAGGAATATTTTGATGGTTGTCGTGATCATGATATTGTCAGAGAAGGGTGTCGAGTACGTATTGTATTGATATTGAGTTGACAGTAGTAGTCTTCGCATTGAAGATGTGGAAACACTACAAAATGGTAAAGAGGTTTATCATCTACTATGATCACAAGAGTCTCAAGTATATCTTCTCCCATAACAATCTGAACTTGAGATAGAGTTTGTGGATAGAGTTCCTCCGGTATTATGACTTTGATATTGTCTATACTCCTAGGAAGGGGAACATGGTTGCAGATTCTCTAAATGGGATATTGAGTTTGTAGTTGTTGGATGAGGTGTCAGAGCAGTTTGACTCATTGTAGTTATCCTTTATTGAAAGATATGGGGGGATCTTGCCTCCATCTGATGGTTTTTACCCGTACACTCTTACAATGATTCTGGAAGGCACAAATTTGGGATATCGACAATGAGACCTTACGTGCTCAGATGTCTATAGGGCATGCCCCTGATGTATATTCCCAAGGTGGGGAGAACATAATTCTTTTGAAAGGGTACATAGTTAAACCAGTGGTGTTGTAAGAGGAGTTTCTATAGGATTTTCATACATCCCCTTGGGTGGAACACCCTGAAGTGGTTGAAATATATCGAGACCTTCGATGTCATTTCTGGTGGACATTGATGAAGAAGGTAGTGGAAAAGTTCATTTTTCGATGTCATACATGATAATAGGTGAAGGTTGAGAACCATGTTCTAGTGGGTTTAGCTCAACCCCTTGACATGCTGGAATGGAAGTGGGATGAAATTTAGATGGACTTCATGAAGGGTTTACCATGTATGCCCAGGGGACATGATTCCATCTGGGTGATTGATTATAGATTCACGATGTCATCCCACATCATATATATCTGAGAGGAGAATTCAAAAGAGATCTTGGGACAACTATATGTATAGTAGATAGTTTGGATTCAAAATGTTCCATCAATGATTTTTTCAAATCAGGATTCTCATTTCACATCCTGATTTTGGAATGGATTATAAGAGGAGTTTGGGACTCATTTACGCTTGAGAATAGAGTTACATCTCCAAACAGACAGCCTGATGGAGAGGACCATTCAGGTTCTGGAGGACATGTAGTGATATTTC
Source organism: Viscum album (assembly GCA_963277665.1). NCBI lineage: Eukaryota > Viridiplantae > Streptophyta > Magnoliopsida > Santalales > Viscaceae > Viscum > Viscum album. Next base: position 466,721,316 of record OY728160.1, on the reverse strand, counting down.
ATGTTATATTTCCTTCATAGATGGTATTATTACCTAAAAATGTTGGAGTTATCATTCAAAAACATCTACCACTCCACCATTGGTATGCCACCATTCAAGGATTTTTATGAGTGATACTGCAGGTCACCATTTTGTTGGACTGACCCATGAGAGTCAACACTTATTATCCTAGAGTTGGTGCGAGCTACCACTGACAAGGTGCATATCATCCAGAACTGGATGAAGACTGTACAAAGCCATTAGAAGTTGCATACAGACAGGATATGGAGGCCTTTAGAGTTTCAGGAAGGAGGGCATGTGTTCTTTTGGGTCTCACCTCGACATAGGTTATGGAGATTTGGTCAGGGTGACAAGTTATCTCTGAGGTTTATTGGCCCTTTTTAGATACTTGGTAAAGTTGGTGAGGGGGTGTACCACCTAGATCTATCCCTATAGTTCCACCGGGTACATGACATCTTCCATGTGTCCTAGCTGAAGAGGTACATGCATGACCCATTTCAAGTCATCGACTAGGGAGAGCTTGACATCGAGGATGGGAAAATTTTTACAGAGTACCTAGTAGAGATTGAGGATTGATAGGAGAGGATCCTTCATTGGTGATTGATTTCCTTGGTACATTTTCGGTGGCAGTACGAGAATCTTTAGGAAAGAACATGTGTGTGGGAGGTTCAATTTCATTCATATTACCCACACCTTTTTGAGTATCCATTTGTTTTTATTTTTCAAGGATGTAAAAAACAAAGTGGGAAAAATTTAATGTACCATATTTTCCATGTATTATTTTTAAATATTATATGGAATTAATTCGAGACTAGATGTTGAGACGGCGTGCAATTTGGAAGCTCGGTGTGTCCGTAATAAATGTTTAAAATATATTAAATATATTTAATAGCATGTGTGAATGTTTTTCCTGAAAAATAGGAATAACTTTTAAAATGGTTCACATATCATAAATCTTATAGCACCGTTACATTTAGAGTAGTGAATTTACCTTAATCGAGGTCTAACATCAGCCGGCATAGGTCGTTTAGGAAATTTAGTTTTTTTTTATGTTTTATAGAATAAAATAAATTAAAGATATTTTATTTTAATGTTATGTAGAAACATCGCCATGGATATTCTATTTTTGGATAAGAAAATTGTAAAGGGACCCAAGGTTATAATTCACAACCTTGTAAAAATCCTTAGGATCTATGGAGAGGAACCTTGTAGAAATCACTCGACGGATCATGATGAGATGGTGGATCGAGATCGTTCTTGACACATCATCATCTGCAACGAATTCCCAACAACAAAAAATCCATATCACAAGTAAGGAATTGTGATTTCAATTCCTTTCTTCCCATTCTTATTATCTACAATGAAAAAGGATCAACCCACAAAGAGGTTGACCCGCAGTTTGATCATTCTTGCAGGGTGGGTTGATTGTAGGATTGATTTGGGTATGTTTTTTTTATTATTTTATTGATTAGATTGTTGATTATTCCTATGGGAACGGATTGAGGCTACAGAAAACAACGGCGAAGGTTCATTCCTTGTGTTTGTTCTATATAAAATTTTTAGACCCTTTTTCCCCGCGCGTTCTTCATTATTCATGGGATATGAATGGAAGATCGTCTCATGGAGCAATGATTTGAGATTGTAGATCCGTCATCAGGATGAAAAATTAGTAGTGCGATGAGGATGGCGATAGATGGATCAAATTTTTTTGGGAGATATCGTTCTTTGGGTGACTTTCATGTGTATGGTTGAAATTGGTTTTTGGAGATGGTCAAAGGCCCAAAACCCACTGATTCGATGTTTTAATGGTGATATGACCTGAGATCTTTAGTTTCAAGGTGAACAGATCATTGAATCAAAAACATGAGGATCAAATGAGAGCATGGAGGAAGAACTAGCATTCTAGAAAATCCTAATGAACATTGCATCTATTTAAGAATACACATCATATGGGCCTCGCTGAGTGGCGACTAGGGTTTTGGGAGGTAGTCAAGTGTCGCATGACATTTAACCCCTATCACACGGAATGTGGGACCTTCCCCAAGACTCGTTATGTACTCTGGGAGTACACGAACATGTGGTGGAGTACATGGCTTGTCTACACTATGAGTACTCTACCACACGTCTTGACCGGATTAGGTCACACAGACTACTCCGTATACTGGTACACAGACAAGAATACATGGGTTGAATCTGTGTACTGGCATAAGGCCAGAGTACATGGAATGAACCCCCGATAGTAGGACATGGTGTGTAAACCCTTATACACGTTTTTTATACATCTTCTATGTGATATGTTCTTATGACATGGGATGTTGTACACGGGCATTACCCAGGGTCAAGGGACACAGTGTGTAACTCTTCTATATGTCATGCACTCTTGTGTACATGTCTTGATCTTCTTGTCCACCGTATATTAGAAACTTTTTGTTAGGGTTTGTTCCCTTGATCCATCCCTTAATGATTAGATGGTATCGTTTCCTACTCGAATGAGTATGATTTCTAAAGTAGGGCTTTATGCATAGAGTTGTTGGAATTCCCTATTAGAGATCCAGAGCAGGATCTTCTATCCATTCTTGTTCCCTAAGAAGAGTCTTGGTATTAGTGAGAATAGTCCTACTAGACGTCAATCCTCTTCTTAGCAGCTGAATTCAGATGAGTCATGGTATCACCCCTTGGCCCTGGGAGTGATCCTTATTAGTGTATTGTTATCTTCCACACTCATGAAGTGAGTTATCCCAGAGAGATTGTATCTTATATATCTTTATATCTATCAATGTATCTCTCCAATGATGGATTTTGATGATAATCACCTCTCAGATGGACATTATCAGTGCTACCAAACTCAGGATTATGTCCTCTCAGATGAGTGATTCGTTGAATCTTTGGACTGAATCTCTAGTTATGGTTTACAGTTGTTGTGACTTACCTCTAGACTATGTTTCTGGGTTAAATTATATATGAATATCATTGTTCTATGTGATGTAGATGCATATTTGTGTAGAGATGAATGTAACTTTACTTTTTGTAATGCTTTGTGGTTTTGGGGTGTCCTAATGAGTATTCTTATACTCACCCCAATACATGATTTTCCCACACATTTTGTGTCTTGTTTAGATAGGAATCCTATTTGACAACAACCTAGGCATACTAGGACCAGGCAGTGCTTTGTGAGATAATACAGGTCGAGGTTTTCCCATGGCTACATACAACAGTCATAGTATATTTTTTTATAGGTTAGACTTTGATTTTTGTAGACTATTTCTTTTGGTGGGCCTGTATTCTAGAAAATTTTACTTTACTACACTTTACTTTTCTATCATACTCTATTGGTTGGGTTTAGTGGTATGCATGCAATTTTTTCCTTAGTGGTTTTTACATTTCATTATTTGCAGCTTGGAGATGTGTGCATGTGTACAGGTACTTAAGAAATGCCTCCCATGTTTGTGATATTCCTACTCGGTTCTAGTCACCATCCCCCTAGCCTGTTGTGGGTGGGCTTGTGGAATCCCAGACCAGGCCCCATTGGGATGAGTCATGAATGTTATACTCAAGTTGGGTTTAATATAAAATAAATGTGTCAATAAACTCCTCCCAATTCAATGTTGGGGTTGGTAAAGTGTTTTTGGGGAATAAGGTATGAGATCATAATAAATTATATAAATTTTTTAACATTCTTGGTCTATAAAACATGATTCAGTGAATTACACATAGTTTCATGTAATGAAATATTGAGATATTTCTTCTAATGATTTTTCCACGCTATATCTTTATATGATGAATTTTTGTCAACTCTAACACAATTAATAGACCACCAACCATGTGAATGGATTATTTCCAATGGTTTTTCCTTTTTTTCCTCTCACCACTTCATTTTGGAGTCTTATAAACATCGCATTTACATCACAGGTTAAGTAAAGTATTCTCATGATGTAGATCTTGAATCATTTTTTCCATTTTATCTAATTTTACAAAATTCTTTGTCTCCTACCATAAATCATTAAAATAATCTAATATTAGAAATATTATTCAATTAATTTACCCAAATACCTCATTTTATATCATAAATAATTAATCATAAAATGGTTCTTTCTATCCCTCATACATAGAAATTAATTTTACTCTTACATGTAATATCAAAAACATCCAAAGGAAATTCATTCTATGAATTTTTACATTTCAAGAGAAACATAAATAATTGTTGTTCAATGGAAAATAAACTTTAAAATGTCAAACATAAGAATTACTCCAACTCCTTACACCAAAGAGAAACAAATATAATCATACATTTTACTTTTCCTCCTTCAAAATAGAAATTCCCTTCATTCATTTAACTTAACTTTATTAATTCATCAATAATATTCATGCCACCTTGAATTTACCTCATATTAAATTAGTTTTACTCATATATCATGTTAAAAAAGTTATGTATTTGTACTCATACCTCAATTATATATCACCTACCAGAGGCTTTCAAGGCATCTAATATCTCCACCAAGTAATGATAGAGATAAAAATTAATCATGAGGACTACATCAAGGTTTAAATGTCTCTAAGACATTAGGTAGGTTGGTAATGAATAAAAATAATTCTAAAAAAGTAGGTTTGACACTAAATCAAAATCAATGATATAAAAATATATTTCCAATGAAATAATCTTATAGTGATGAAAATGTCATCTCTTAGCACCCCAAGCATTGAGAGAGAACAAGATATGAGTATGGATAATGAATGGATCTCTCTATAATTATTATTTTATTTTTATTTTTTTCATTTTCATTTTCATATTTTTTTATGTGGTTATTAATAAAAAAATATTACATCCACCACATAACCCCAAACAATCAAAATATCATTGATTTGACTGTGGTGATTTTTTATCCTCCCGAGCCACAACCTAGTTTTTTTATTATTTTTTCAAGAGAGTTGAATAATAATGTTTAATGCATGATAACCTGAACTAGACCATATTGTCATGAAAATACCTAATAAAATACCCTCAATTAATTACATCTTCATCCATCAGGGAAAACTTCTCCCCCAAAAAAATTCATTTGAATATCATGATACACAATGAGAGTAGGTTTGGAACAGATATAATAGGATTGAAATGTGGATCTTTTCCAAAAAAATCATTCATTTTTTATATAGTAAACATTAGGATTAAATTTAAAGGTGGGTTCAAGGATGAATGGATTGATCAATAAAATTCCCCAATCAAATAAAAATAGATTCTGTTTAATCATAAATTAGATAAGATACTAGGAAAGTTTTAGAAGAAAAACATCCATGAGTCTCTCAAGAAATATACTATAAAAAATGATAAATATTGGGTCATAAATTCTATTGAGAATTATGACATATAATTTTATATAATCACTCATGGTAATGAAAAAAAATCAATCAATGTCAGTTTTATAAATTCAAAACAAGCCAATTCTGAGAAAAATTTCATCTATAGGAATCAACTCATTTAGAAAAAATCACGATTTGTCAAATTCAACCCCTATTCCCCACTTTATTCATTAATTTCTCATTTTAGTCATCTAAAAATATCCCCAATGAAATTTAAAACAAGGAATAATGATTATCCTAAGTAATTTATTTCTCCTTGACTGATACTAGAGTATTAGACTTCAAAGTGGGATGTGAAATTTTTTTTAAAGAATGAAAATTTGAAAAACAATTATGAGGATAAAGTATAATAAGTAATTGAAAATAATACTCCCCTTACAATGATTTTTCTATTTGATCTATCATGTTTCTATTTATACAGGTTCTATTATATAGTATTTAAGGGTGTGAATCCCCATTTTATAGCATTAATTCCATTTTAATAGTTTGAATTTTTTTCACATCATGAATTCAATATAGTTTGTTTAATTTATTCATGTCACCTTGTACCATATTGATATCATTGGAAATAAAACTAAAAATGACTAATAGTGTAGGATTGTTCAATTGTTCTTAAATAGGAACCAGGGGAAGTGTGGACTAGGGAAAAAACCTTGGGTTTATTCCTGAATACGCTTTTGGTTATTATCATTAGAACGACCCAAAATGAAAACTTTAAATTAAATTATAGAAAATAAGATTAACTCCCGCAAAATTTATTTTTGTTTTTTCACAATGAATTCGAATCGATTATTTAGGTAGGTATATTTAAAATGGAATTACCATATTCTGTCAAATGTTATAGAAAGGAAAAAACATGGTGTGTCTTAGTTGATAAAAAGTTGAAGGAGTGAAATCTCCACCACTTGTTCTTGTGGTACGGGCCCACATTATTTTTTATCTTTTCCCCATTTATAATGAATGGTTTTCAACCTACTTCCTTAAAAATCTTCATAACACAAAAATGGTACACATGAATAAATATAAGTTGTTCTTCCCATATGGGGTGAAGTTTACCTGACCTCAGTTTAAGTAAATAGTTGAATAATATTATGTGGTGTTCAGGGTGAAAGATTCATAGTTGAATTATCTTTTTATATACCAACTTTATGATAAAACCTTAACAGGGATTATAGTTCCTAAATCAGATAGTTTCTCCTTCCTCTTACATAGTGGGAGAAAGATCATGTTCACATCTCTGTATCCTAATGACTCCTCCTCCAGATGATTAACAAATAGAGTAATAAACAGTTGAAGTTTCTGAACCAAAGGAAGACCCCCCAACAACCCATCACGGTTCACTTTAGCACAAAGGTCAGTGATCTCGATATAGGAATCCCATTCTCACACCAGATTGTGGTAAGAGTCCTCATCATATACATTGATTATTCTCATTGATTTATATATTTTTTATTGACTTAAAATATTTCAAACAAAAATGTTTTTTATCATCTATATTATTGTTTATTTTATTATATTAATTCAATTCTTTTTATTTTCAAATATTTTTTATATATTTATCTTATGTTATAAATTTCCTTTAGATTTTACTTACATTATAAATTTTATTAATTTTGAAAGTCATCTACTTGAAACATAGAAAATATTATGAAATTTCAAGTAGAAAACTTTAATCTCTTATAAAATATAAACTTGAAATAAAGTCTAGATAAAATTTAAAACATATACTAGACATATTAAAACAGTATAAAATAAAAAAAACAAGTAATATAACAAAATTAATTAACATGACACAAACTTATTGATTAAATACATAAAATTTAAACATTAATAAATATTTTCAAATAAAATATAATATAACTAAAATCTAAATTTAATTTAGAATAATGACTAAAAATATAAAAAAATTTAAAATAAAATGAATATGAAAAAAATACAAATTAAATATTTTGAAACAATAACATATTATTCCATTAAAAGTATTTTTCATTATTTTCTTTAACAAAATTATTTTTAATTTAAATTATTATTATTTTATATTTAATCTCTATTTAAAATTTATTTTCAATTGCAATTATATTTTATAACTTATAAGATTTCAAAATCACTCTCATGAAACATTTTTATGTTTTATTTATGTGAATTTGAAGGTTCATAACTTATAAAGTATAAATAAAATAAATATGGAATTTTACATAAAGACTAAATATATTAAAAATTGTTTAATAAAAAAATAATTTCAAATATATAACAAAAAAACACAAATTTACATGAAACATTTTTTTTAAAGAATGATGTTTATACTTAAAAACTTTATTGGAATAATTCTTATTAAGTTTTTTTAATAATATCATTAATATGAAGTATTATAAATTAATTTATTTTTATTAAATGATATTTATTACATTATTAATAAATATTAATTATATTCTTAAATATTTTGAATGATATATATGAATAATTATGTAAATAATATAATTATAAATATAACTAATAAAGTAGTTAGTATTATAATTAGAAATAAATATTAATTAAATTATTAATATAGAAAATATAATTATTATTATTAATGTTATTATTTTAAATTTATTATATAATTAATAATAATAATGTTTATTTATATATATATATATAAACCAAAAATAAAAAATAAAAAATTAAATTATACAAACATATATACAAGAAATTTATAAAATAATTTTTTTGGTGGGGGTTGGGAAAATGTGTTTTTCCCTTAAATCCTTTCTCCAAAATATATGGAATGTGAGATAATGGCCAAAAAGACTATGGGGCACTGAAAAAAGGCCATTGCTTCCATTGATTTCTTGTTCGATAAAAGGGAGAGTTTCCCAATTTTGGTTTTTTTCATTTTAAGAATATATTGATTCTATCCTTATGTGTAACAAAATTTAAACAAGGTGAATTATCAAAATTAAAGTTTTATATGTTTTCCTTTGAACCACGAATGATTTTAATTGTGAGTGTTTTATTGTTTAGTGTGATTTCCTATTTAGAAATTGTTTGTTTGATATATGGAAATTTTTATTGACATCATTAACTGATTTTGATTTTGATTTATTGTTATTTATGTATTCTTTGGATTATAAGTTGTCGTAAAAGTGGTTTAGAAAATGGATTTAAACTCAATTATTACTCATATAAAACTGAAGGTCCATTGGGCACCTTATGCATAGGATTTCATTAATTATGTTTACACACTTATTGAGACCTATCATTTTCTATTATTAAAATTTGTGAGAAATTAGTAATTTTTTAGTTTATTTTTTGATGCATGTGAACATGGAATGGGGATCTTTATTAAATTGCATTGGAGGTAGGATGGATATTTGTTATTGTGGTTCATTTATGTTTCACTTTTATTTACTGATTATTGGATGATAAATGTGGCCCACCTCCATGAGGTAGTTTCATGGGAAAACTCAGGGTAAATGAGTGGAAAATAATGACTGGGGTGTTGTTCTAGTCATTATCATACACTCACTAGTATCCCATGGTTGAGGATTTACCTTGCTATTGGGGTGTACCATGGATGAGGCTAGTTGATAGTGACTCGGGTGGGGACTATAGAACTTTAAGACCTACTGGTAGTTGGTTCCACATAATAACTTATAGTATTGTCTTATTAGTTCCGAATGTGATTCCCCATGATGAGTATTATGAATTATATTACCATAGTGGTTTATTTCAAATGTGGGTTCCTTTATCTCTATATTTATTCATGTTTTGGTTGTGATGAGGGGTTTATGGTTGTGTTTGGAGTCATAAAGTTATACTTTGCATTATTTAATAATAATAAAAAAAATTACATGTTTTATCTCTTATTATGGTTATATTTTACTATGATCACATTTTTAGTAGTGTATCATGGTTTTTAAAATTACAGGGATTTTTTTATATGACAATACCTTGATGAAATTATTTTTGAGAGTTCTCTAATGCTGAATGAATGGAACTATTTTCCAATAGTGGATTTATAAATGGAAATGTGGATAAGATTGTGGTTTAATAATGGTAAATTATTGACAATGGAATTTTTTAAGTGTTTTTATGTATAATTATATAAATATAAAATAAAAACTATTTATTAATCCATATTTTCGAACTTGTGTTATTGATTTCTCTTATGAAGGTAATTTTATAAATTTTGGGTGGCATCCTAATAGGATTTAGTTCACAACCTACATACTCACATTGGAGGGTCTGTATCCTCTATGTTTTATATAAGTGAGAATATTATGTAGTTCATCTTGGGTTTTCAAAAAACACTTGTGGAAATTGGGTGGTTAGGGATTCATGGTGCTGACTTGAAATCATATAGTATATGTGGTTTATTTAGATAATGTATTGATTGGGATATGTTCTAGATCGAAAACCTTATCCTTTGTTTTTGTTTTGGTCTTTATTGTGGTTTCTATAAAACATTTTTATAAATAACTAAATTTATTGGTAATGGTTTTTATAATTTTCATGTTATTTATTATCAATATACCTTGTGTGATTGTTTCTTATTTTAAAACTGCTTATTGTTTGAGATTGAATATCCAATGTATGGAGATATTTTGTTGGGTTTCCATTTAGAACCCATTATTGGGTTTCTAGGATCTGTAGGATGAAACTATTCCAAAAAGGTTGTCTTTGGATACCCATGGTACATGTCACTGGCATGTGGTGATTAGGGGTAAACTTTAGACCTTTTTGTAGATTGGTCTGGGTGACAGGTTAGATTGACCATGAATGGTTCATTTTATATACGGATATGATACATCATGTTTGATACCTAGGGACTATATTCACCACCCTTATAATATCTTAGGAATTTAATTATAACCCCACAGTTGTTTTCAACTTCATTTTAAATATACAAAATATAAATATAACTTCATCTTCAGAATATAAAATATAAACTTTGAAAAATCTAGATTGAGACTCAAAAAAAGTTACAATATATTTTTTATTAAATATATTGATTGTAGCATGAAAATCACATAAATCACAGTGTACTAAATCTAACAAATTACTTTTCCTTTCTATAGTTAGAAATTTTTTCCTAACTATTTTAGATTTCATGCTTGTATTTTTATAGTTATCCATACTAGATAATAATTCCTTTTTTACATGTTAAGTGTTTTTATAAAATTTAGGCCACATAAAAATATTTTCTCAGAAATAAAAATATTCTATAATGTCTAAAAAAAATATTTAATTTGAATAATACATCATACACATGGTACATTCCAATAAAGATCCAACCCTTAGCTTTAAAAATGTTACATGCCTCAAAATAAAATCTTAAGCCAAAGATTTTTTAAAAATATCCTTGAGACATAGTTCCTTTGGACTTCAGTCACATATAGGACAACATTTAAAGTGGGAAAATTTATTTAGGTATACTTGAGATCAACCACAACCTTCCCTTGTCAATTTTTTCATGTAGAGTTCCCTATATAAAGAGATGTGTTTGTTGATTTTATCTTTTTAAATAGAAATGTATGGTTTCACAAATATCATTTAGAACCAGAATCAATACATGATATATAATAATCCTTAACCAAGTCTTATTTGAGTATCATGGATACAAAGTTATATTTTGGAGTGTTGTTTCTTTATTTTTTCTTAAAAATAAGGAAACCTCATTTCTTTACATAGAAGTAGAAGGATACTTTCTTATTCTCATATTATACCATTCCATTTGATGGCTGGATCATATGTTTTTACCCCATTGAGGACTAGGATGGACCCACTCCCTCTACTATGAATAACTTGGATATCATACCCTTAGGATGACTTTCCACCTTTTTTATAATTATTCTCAATTTATAAGTTGTTGAGTAACTAATTTGGGGAAATGTATTTATTATTATTCTTTATAGAATGTATAACATTATTCCCAGAAGGTGGTAGTTTATTGATAATAGATGTGATAATGATTGCATCATCCATTTTCATTTTTTATTTCATTATGTTTTGTAATATAGGTTTTCTTTTGAAGAAATTCTCTATGATAGATCTATTATTTAACAATTTTTTGAAATCAACATGATTTCTAAGAATTTTATTTCTTGTTATATCCTTAGAGATATACTTTGGTTTCAAAGAATCTTAGATCTCCGTCATCGTCAAAATATGTTGGTACGTGTTGAAGAGATCACTGTTGAGTGTCTATCCTTGATGCATGAGATTAGCATTCTCCCATTTTTTCATATGTAGGAAATCTTTAATCACCTCATCTTCGGATGTAGATGACTTTGAAGTTAAGATCATGTACACAACTTTGAGATTTTTGATTAAGTGCATTCTCTTTTTCAAAAACATTAAATTGTTGAAAATTAATTATCCCATCATCCAAATTTCAAGGGGGGATACCAAAAACTCATTCCCATTTTAGGAAAAAAAACTTAAAAACAACGCAAATTAAAATTTTTATAATCACTATAAAATACAAAAAAAATTAGTAAATTATAAAATAAATCTAAAAATTGTGTCAAATAAATAAATATATTTATATTTATATTTATCGACATAGTGAGTGATCTACTAATATTATAAATATTGAAATTGAATAAGAATTTTAAAATATCGAATATAAGAATGTGAGTGGTGAGAGATGAGAGGTGAGAGGTGAGAGGTGAGAGTGGTGGAAGTCATTTTTCCCCATTACCTTTTAAGTAAGTGTTTATATAAATTTTTTGAAAAACTAAAAATAAGGTTACGTTAAATTTTATTTTCAAAATATGCCTGAAAGTCATCAATAACTTTAAAGCCTTTCATATTAATCTGAAAGGCATTAAAGCGCATAACACTTTTTCCCCAAATTGATGATTTTTAAAATATGTTACCACCCAAATTTTTTTGCCACTTATTTGGAAAATGGTTTTGGGTGTAAAGACACATTTCACCTAATAAAAGATGAAAGCTCTTTTGGGTGGTAAAACATTTCACCCCACCCCTATAAAATCTACCCCGACTCTTTTCCAACAATTTTCCCCTTCTCTATCTAAACCTCTCTGGATTTTAGACCCACTCTATCAAAAACTTTCCTGATGTTTTTCTCTATTACCCATGAAAATTTTGGTGGACTTAAAGTTTTCAATTTTTCAAGATTCATTTAAGGTTATTTTTTCTAATTTATTATAATGCTTTTTATTTTTTTTTTGTTTTTTTTTCTTTAATAACTTCATTTACTTAGTTATTTAGTTAGTTAGATATAATTTCGAAACAATAGTTAATATTAGTGAGTAAATTATTATAATTTAACTATGAGTATTTAGTAAATAAATTTTAATTAGTCTTTGTAATTGAATGATTATTTTCAAATGATTATTATTTATTATCACTTATTATTTTATAACAAATTAGTAAAAAAATTATTTACTAATAGATAAATAATGAAGTATTCATTATGAACATATAATTAACTAATAAATAAGAAAGAATTAATTATCTAGTATTTAGTACATTAATTATATTACTATTAAATATTAGTGAAGTAATGATTAACTATTAATTAAATAATAATTATATAACGATTAATTTAAAAATGATAATTGAATTATCAAAGAATGATTATAAAATTATTAAGTAGAGATTAACTAATGATTGAATTTTGATTTACATAGGATTATTTAATGATTAGATAATGATTAACTAAGGATTAACATAGGAATAAAATAGTAATAAATAATGATTAAATAATGACTAATTAATGATGAACTAATAATAAACATATGATTAACTAATAATTAACTAATAATTAATTCTTAAGTGAATAATAATTAACTATTAATTGACTATTAAATAACTACTAATTAATTATTTATTAGTGAATGGTTGGGAGATGATTAATGAGTGATTACATAATGATTCACTAATAATTATGGAATGATTAACTAATGATAAAATTATTATTTAGTAGTGATTAACTAATGATTAACTAATGATTAAATGAGGATTATATTATTTTTATACAATGATTGATATAGGATTAAATTAGCCTCAAATAATGATTAAATAATGATTAAACATTGGCGAACTAATAATTAACTAATTATTAACTAATAATTAACTACTAAATATCTAATAATTAAAAAACTATCAATTAATAGTTATTGAATTATTAATTAGTTATTAATGAATGATTAATGAATGATTAAGTAATGATTAAATAATGATTAACTATTACTAAATTAACGATTACATAATGATTAATTTTTGATTAACTAAAGAATAACTATGGATTAAATAATAATTAGATCATGGTTAACTTATTATTAACCAAGGATTAACATAGGATCAAATAATTATTAACTTAAAAATAACTAATGATGAAATTATGATTAACTAATCATTAACTAATAATTAACTCTTATATAGATAACAATTAATTATTAATTACAAACTTAATAACTATTAATGAAAACATATTTAATGAATGGTTAGAAATGATAAATGAAGTATTGTGTGGTTATATAATAAATAAAATATATATCTGGATACTATATGTGGCTTTAGGATCTGGAATAGGTATACCTAGGGGTAGTAACCCTCAAAATTGGTGGATTAGGTATTTACTCAATTGTTTCCTAGTGCCTGACAATGGGGTCTTATTATACACCTACTTTTACACTCTCAGGGAATTCTATTTATATTATTCACATTATCCTTAAATAATATCATTATATACCTTTAGGAAAATTTAAATTTTGACAATGGAACATTAGTGGCATCATTGAGGATGTACCACCCCTGGTTTCTAGCATGTAACACTTTCTAGGTTTGTTTTAAATTTATAAAGTATAAGGGTGAATTTTGGGAGAGTTTGGAGAACTCTTTGAGAGTTTTGTGGGATTTTATATAGGTGAAAAAGTGGTTCATAGGTTGTGGAAACCATGAATCACCTATAGGAAACCGTGAATAGCGATATAGGGGAAAATAGTAGGCACACAGGCGGAACACGGTTTTTCCAAACCATGCATCTGCCTAGTAGAAATTGTGCGCTTTGAAAAATAACTATGGTTATTTTGTGGTAGTGGATTCAACATGGTTGGTTCAAAGTTTGGATACCATGAAATGTTACCATGCATGAGTCATCCATAATATAGTGGCTAACATATGGTTACCTCACATTTTTTTTAACCATATGACTAACCTAGGTGCGGAAAGAAACCACTTCCTTGAAAAGTGGATCTGGGAGGTTTATGATTTTGATCCATGATATTCCCCCAAGTTGGCCCTAACTTTTGATTTTTCTCTCTCAAAGGTCAAGGAATTCTCTTCCATCTATCCAAAGGTGATCTAAATTTTTCCCTTGTTTATTAGAAGCTAATTCCTCATAGTATGTGATCTTTATTGATTGTTTTGGATGTTTTTCTTAGATCTACATCTCCCACTCCTCAGATTATTAGATATATTCCCATTATGGGTATATATAAAGTTCTGGATGCCAATTATGATTATATTTTGCTTCCTTAATGTTAGGGGGAGAGATTTAAGGTGAGTGCAGGGAGATTTAACTCGTTTTTGTGATGTTTTTCATTACATTTATCATTTTCTCCAAAACTCTTGAGGTCGGTGGCTTCACACTAGAATCCTCTTGCTAGAAATTAGTGGCCTAGATTCATATTGACTTAATTGATTTAAATTTTCTATGAAATGGTGGTGAAAACCATGATATAAATCCTCTTTAGTGAAGATTTATGGTTTTTGGTGAAATTGTGGAATTATAGTAATTTGTTATCAAAAGTTATTTAGTTGTTTGATTTTAAAATGATGATTTTAAAATATATATTTTTTGGATTTTTAAAATGGATTATTTAGAAAAAATCAATAAAAGTTTTTTTATTGAAATGGTTTTATCATGCTTGGATTTACATGTTTTTGGCATACTTGGTGTGTGTTTTCATATTGCATTTATGAGGCTTGGTTAAAATATGAGCTTTTCCACAGTGGCAAATGTGTAATTGAACATATGATATAATTACCTTATGATGAATAGGTATATTGATGAAAAACTTCTCATAAGTATGTAACTATCATAATTATTCTTTCATGGGTGAATATGTGGAATGGAATGGTTATACTACAGGCAAATTTTATAATGTATTTAAATAATAGTTTATTTTATTTTCTTAATAAATGACTTTTGTTAGAAAAACATGTTTATATGGTACTTAGTTATTTGAGTTATAGACTATTTTATAAAAAAATTATGTAATTTTTTTACATAAATTTTTCTAAATTTTTTATCGTAGTGGTATGAGTAGGGAAGTCATTTGGCAAAACCTACTGAGTTTTAGTACTCACCCCTACTTTGAAACTTTCATGCTTTTGCAGATGTCATCTACCTAGAAAAGGGAAAATGTAAAGTATCACACATCCTTATCTCAACTTCGTGGTTCATGGGATGTTTGGTGAAGTTGGAGCATGGAGATTTTGGAGCATGGAGTCTTGGGGTTGTCTTGGAGTTTTATTAGTTGCCTGCCATCGTTTACATTGATATTGCAGTCTTCCGCTATGGAACATAAATCAAGTATGACTTTGATAAATCAAATGTGAGTTATATTTTGTTGTTATAATGCATCATATAGTGGTTTATTTTGTAAATTGTTTGATTATTAAATGGGAAATTTCCCCCACATGTATCGAATCCCTTCAGCAATTATCGTCAGCCTTTGGCATCTTAAGGATCTCTCTTAAGGCCAAGTGGCATCCTTCCACCTTCTCAAGACTGTAAAGAACCATAAATTTCAAGGAAATTTTTTTTCTTAAAATCTTTGGGATTTTACGAGTATGCAGTTTCGGACGGCACCTGATTCCAAGGCCCGGTGTGCCCGAAATCAATTTCTGAAGTTTAGCTCGGGTACGTTCAGTGGACGAGTTAGTGGGTTTTTATAACTTTTGATCTGGTGCATGGAATTAAAATCTAAGGGCACTGATGAAACTACCGCGCCGGTAATTGATTAGGAACACCTTTTCTGAAGGTGCATTTTCTTGGGAGGAGTTGTTAAAAATGTGAAGAATAGAAATATAGTTGTTTTTCAATTATATTTTTATTACAGCACTAGTGGTATAAGTGTTAGGGAAATTGAAGTTTTGAGGAGGTTGGGGTGGGCCCACACAAGCCCCCACCTCCTTAAATTTCCTCACACCCCATTAAACACCCCTCTTTATGTTGGAAACCCCCCATAAATGTGTAACTCACCCACTTTCCCTCTTCTCTTTTATTGAATACAAACACACCTATTCAATTAATTGGAACTCGTTAATTAGTTGAATGAGACTTTTTGAATTTTAAAAATAATGTTGGCATGTGTGTGTGTGAATTAAAAAAGACAAAGTCTTATTTTATTGTTGGTTTATTTTTTGTGTGGAGTTTAGAGAAGAGAACTCTTGTGGTCTTGAAGATCTTCTTCTTCCTCATTGAAGAACGTGAAGAACGTCGGAGCACCAAGGAGTGATTGACGTGTCGTCCTTCTCTTCTCCGTAATAGGTGTGAGATGCCATCCACCTTGGACGTATGCCGACGTCGTCAACCCCAACACCATCTTTCACATCGTTGTTGAGGTAGGGAATTGTTTTACGTTCAAGATTTATTTTCGATCTACATTTTTGTTTGTTAAGCCACCTGTTATCGAATTTACGGGAGGAGGCCGGACGGCACAAGCACGGCCGAACCTCCCCCCCCCCCTTTGTTGTTGGTTTACCTTCGTGGCATAGAACGGAAGAGATGCAGTGGCCTTGCACCGCACGGGAATGAAAGAACCGCGGTCGGAGTGGGCCGCGGCAAAGAAATGCGGCGTCGTCATGCCATACCATAGAGGTAGGAGAAGGCCGCGTCCACGAGCTGGCCGCGGCGCCGTCGCGCTGCGTCGAGCACAAGGAGGCCGCGGCAGGGGCAGGCCGTGGCCTTTGGCCGCGGCGATGCAGCAAGGGGCGGCTGGATCCACCGGCCGTCGGCACTTCAGAAGGGCGGGACTGCAGGGTCCCGCGGCGGCACACCGGCCGGCCAACTGGGCCAGCCGTTTTCTTCTCGGAAGACCGGGGGTCGTAACCCCCGGTAGGTGACACAGGAGGGCCCCTTCACATGGGGGGCCTCTGTTTCAAGACCAGAGGGGCAGCGCCCCCCCCCCCCCCCATTACGCGTGCGGTCCGCACGTAGGCACTGCACCGTGCGGACTGCCCAGCCGAGCCAGGCCGCTCGCGCTGGGCTAGGGCTCCCATTCGCTGGGCTGGGCCGCCCGCCGCGCCGGACCGCCCGCGCCGGGCCCGGGCCTACTGCGCCGTGCCGGGCCGCCCGCGTCGGGCTGGGCCATTCCCTAGGGGGTCGAACCCAAACCTGGGTCGGGTTGACCCGGTTCGGGCTGACCTAAGGGGTCTTGGGCCGGGTTGGTTCGGGCCCAAACCCCATTAAAAAATGGCAGATTCGTTCAAACACCTGTAACATGGGATACAGACCTCTGAACGACGCTCCGTCAGTTGAGACGCGATCCTTTCATCGATATGGTCGTTTCGGTATATTACACTCATGGTTTTGGAGGAATTTGGGTACGGATGGGTTGGTTCAAACAATGAAACCAACCGGGCCATCGAAGTGGAAACACTTATAACATGAGCTCCGGATGTCTGATTGACGTGCCGTCGATTTTGTTGGATTCCTCTTAGTGAGATGGTTCTTTTGGCTTGCTCCGCTCGAGGTTTGGATGCAGTTGGAGTATGGTTGGGTTGGTTTGACATAAAAACCAACTGGGCCCCTGGAACGAAAACGCCAATAACTCTAAGACCCGGCGTCCGATTGACGTGCCGTCCGTCACGTTGAGTTCCTAGTGACGAGATGAAACTTTTGGATACATAAACTCAGGACTTTGTGTCAGTTGATGTATCGACCCCCTTGGCTCTTGGAGTGGACCCTCCCGGAATCAAGCATGTTGTGTGCGGGAACCCTAAAGCTGGCTGCGATGAAGACGACTTCCGTACTAGGATCCTCCGTTGGTTCGATGAGGACGACTTCCGTACTAGGATCCTTCGTGGGTTTGGTGAGTACGACTACCATCCTGGGATCCTCCGTGGGTTCGATGAGGATGACTATGGTACTGGGATCCTCCTTGGTTTTGACAAGGACGACTACCGTACTGGGATCCTCTGTGGGTTCGACGAGGACGACTATTTTATTGTGATCCTCTGTGGGTTCGACCACTATGTTTGGATCCTCCATGGGTTCGATGACGATGACTACTATACATGGATCCTCCATGGGTTCGGCAGCGATGACTACTAAACTTGGATCCTACGTGGGTTCGACAGAAGAGATGATTTAGAGGCTACATCTAATCATCTCCCCCCCCCCTCTTCGTAAATGTTTTCATGTGTGAGCTAAGTCTTAACTTACAATCATTATCCTCGATATGGTTGTTGTGTTTTCCTGTATGGATTGGGTTGTACTTTCTTGTGTGGATTGGGTTGTGAATTCCTATGTGGAATGGGTTATGTTCTCTTGTGTGAGATGATTCTTGAATTTCAATCATTATCTTCGACGTGATTGATTTTATATCCTATGTGGATTGGTTTATGCTTTCTTGTGAGGATGGGGTCGTAATTTCCTATGTGGATTAAGTTTTACTTTCGTGAGTGGACTGGACTGTACTTGAGCTTGTGAGTTGGAGCTGAACTAGATTTGATGACTTAGGTATATGTATGGGCATATACCTAAGTAGTGTTGGATGATACTTCGTGATTGTATCTTTTCTTTGTGTTTTATCCTTTGTGGATTCAAGGACACCTTCGGGGGTCTCAGGATCCCTACTAAGTATCGTATACTCACCCCTGCACGGGTCTCACCCACACTACATTGTGTTGGTTATAGACGAAGGACATCATTGATCGTGGTTGAGGCTTGTAGAGCTGGACGGTACCCGGAGGAGGATCTCACGATGAGTCGGTACCCTGAGGATACGGACGGATGTGGAGTGCTGAGGAGGAGATCTGTACCTACCCTTCAGGTAGGAAGCCGGAGGTCGATCCAGGAGCGGCTTGTCACCTTTCAGCTGTTGTTATTTGAGTTGTACTTTACATTTAGTTGTAGCTCTACCTTTATTTTGGGCTTGTATTTCTGGCCCCTTGTACTTTCAGCATGTTTGTTTTACAGTTTACTTAGTGTTTAATTCAGTTTGCGTACTCTATAGTGTTTGTTTTCTTTTGTAAAGGCAATGCCTTCCCTTTTTTCGGGATTTAAACACTTGTAGGATTAGTGCCATACATGTTTCAACACCAGATATCCCTCAAGTTCTGAGGCAATCCCGACTCACAGGCAGATGAGGACTGGCTTGAGGAGGTGGTTGAGAGTCTTCTAGAGCTTATACAGCTTCGGCAGGACGACATGTTGGTAGCTGAGAATTCATCGGGGCATACCAAACCATTCCTGTTACTCGATGACTACGATACGATCGGTGCTTCAGGGCTCGAACTTCTGAGTGAGGTGTGTCTAAAGGACATCTGATCCAACACTTCTTTCTCTATGCATTCCTACTTATACTAGGGTGCTGGAGAGAATCCTTGTGGTTGATAATTCTTTGGCTGAGTGGATGCAGCCAGTTAAGGTTAGCTGTGGGAAAGCAGGAAACTAGCACCAGTCTTGGAGACTTGGGCATGTAAAATGTTTCAAGTAGAGGTAGTGAAAAGGACTGATGAATCTGCAAGGCAGAAGACATGAGAGAAGAGCTAGGAGAGATGCATGGGGTGGTGAAAATTTTGATATGTTGCAACCACCCGCCTTTGTAATCCCTGCTAGGCTCAGGGAGCTGGAGGGCAGGAGAAAGAGTAGCTGCATGCGGTCAAGGAGTGCGACCGAAAGGCTCTAAGGATGATTCAAAGTACGGATTGTGTCTTATACTAGCTTCCATAACAACAGACATAGATACAAATCATCCCTTCCTTCCATGAATCTTGTCCCAGAACTAGAGTTTCTGGTTAAGTCGTTGACTTGACCGTCATGTCTGGAGATACCTTTGGGAGGAGAATCGATAATACCACTTACGTCGACGGTGTGATCTGACCCATGAGGTGAGAGTTTCGGTTGGAACCTCTTGGTGACAGCTTCTAGGCCTTACGACGTCAGTTTGAGTATGGACTGGGCAATCACAGTTCATACACCAATTAACGGTATTAGGAAAACGTCAGGATGGGATTCCCTTGGTCACCGAAAAGAAAACCTCAGGCAGCACAGGATAAACTCATGCATAGGAGGGTGTAGCCGATCACTCTTGGTCCGGCTAAGCTTACACTCGTGGCTATAGGAGTTTTTAGTTTTAGTTCTAATCAGGAAATGGAGGCCTCTAGAGTTCGAGGATGGTGACCACGTTCTTATACGGGTCTCACCTTGATGAGGTTTACGGAGATGTAACTGAGGCTATGAGTTATCTCCGAGGTCCAACAGACCTTTCTAGGTCCTCATCAGGGTAGGTGAGGTGGTTTACCGCTTGACCTTTCCACCTCAGTTGCACCGGGTGCACGATGTTATCCACGTATCTCAGCTAAGGAAATACGTGCATGACCCTTCACACATCATCGACCGCATGGAGTTGGACGTCGATGACGGGGAGACATTCACAGAGTTTCTAGTGGATAATGAGGATCAATAGGAAAAGGTCCTATGTGGACGGTCGATTGCTCAGGTGTGCTTTCACTGGCAGCACGGGAACCTCTAGGAGAGCACTTGGGAGCGGGAGGCTCAGATGCATGCTCAGTACCATCACTTGTTTCCCTAATTTATGATATGTCTTTATGGGGACATAAATCCCTGAGTTGGGAGTAATGTAAAGACCGGTAAATTTCAAAAAATATTCTTTTCTTAAATTCTTTGGGATTTTACGAGTACGCAGTTTCTGACGGCACCTGATTCTGAGGACCGGTGTGCCCAAAATCAATTTCTGAAATTTAGCTCGGGTGCGTTCAGTGAACGAGCGAGCGGATTTTTCTAACTTTTGATCTGGTGCTCAGAATTGAAATCTGAGGGCACCGATGAGACCACAGTGCCGGTAATTTCTTAGGAACACCTTTTCCGAAGGAGCATTTTCTCAGGAGGAGTTGTTAAAAATGTGAAGAATAAAAATATAGTTGTTTTACAATTATATTTTTGTTACACCACTAGTGGTCTAAGTGTTAGGGAAAAGGAAGTTGTGAGGAAGTTGGGGTGGGGCCCACACAATCCCCCACCTCCTTAAATTTCCTAACACCCCATTAAACACCACTCTTTATGTTGGCAACCCCCCATAAATGTGTAACTCACCCACTTTCCCTCTTCTCTTTTATTGAATTCCAACACACCTATTCAATTAATTGGAACTCGTTAATTAATTGAATGAGAATTTTTTAATTTTGAAAATAATGTTGGAATGTGTGTGTGTGAATAAAATAACGCAAAGTCTTATTTTATTGTTGGTTGATTCACTGTGTGGAGTTAAGAGGAGAGAACTCTTGTGGTCTTGAAGATCTTCTTCTTCCTAGTTGAAGAATGTGAAGAACACCGGAGCACCAAGGAGTGATCGACTTGCCATCCCTCTCTTCTCCGCTGCCAGTGTGAGATGCCGTCCACCATGGACGTACGCTGATTTCGTCAACCCCAACACCGACTTTGAAATTGTTGTTGAGGTAGGGAATTGTTTTACGTTCAAGATTTATTTGTGATCTTCGTTGTTGTTTTTTAAGCCGTCTGTTATCGAATTAACAGGAGGAGGCCGAACCGCACGAACACGGCCGAACCACCTCCCCCTTTGTTGTTGGTTTACCTTCGTGGCTTGAAATGGAAGATACGCGGTGGCCTCGCACCGCACGGGAACGACAGAACCGCGGCTAGAGTGGGCCGCGACAAAGAAATGTGGCGTCATCACGTCGTACTGGAGAGGCTGGAGAAGCCCGCGGCCAGGAGCAGGCTGCGGCGCAGTCGCGCCGCGCCGGAGCAGTAGGAGGCCGCGGTCGGGGCAGGCCGCGGTGGAGGGGCGCGACACCATCACGCCGTGGCCTTGGGCCGCGGTGGTGTAGCAAGGTGCGGCCGGATCCGCCAGCCACCGGCGCTTCAGAAGGGCGGGACTGCGGGGTCCCACGGTGGCACACCGGCTGGCTGTTTTCTTCTCGGATGACCGGGGGTCGTAACCCCTGGCAGGTGGCACAGGCGGGCCCCTCCACGTGGGGGGCCGCCGTTTCGAGACCAGGTCCCCCCCCCCATTCCGCATGCACTCTGCACGCAAGCTCTGCACCGCGCGGACCACCCATCCGATCTGGGCCACTCGCGCTGGGCCAGGGCTCCCAGCCGCTGGGCCGGGCCACCCGCCGGGCCGGACTGCCCGCGTCGGGCTGGGCCGCCCGCGTCGAGCCGGACCCCCACACCGGGCTAGGCCGCTCCATCAGGGCCGGGGCGATCCCATGTGGTCCGGACCCGGACCTGGGTCGGGTCGACCTGGTTCGGTCCGACCTAGGGGGTCTTGGGCCGGGTCGGTCCGGGCGCAAACCCCCTAAAAAAGTGTAGATTCGTTCAAACGCCCGTAACTTGGGATACATACCTCTGAATGATGCACCATCAGTTGAGACATGATCCTTGGATCGAGTGTGTCGTTTTGGTATATTACACTCAAGGTTTCGGAAGATTTTGTGTATGTCCGGGTTGGTTCGAACAACGAAACCAACCGGGCCCTCGGAGCGGAAACGCTTATAACTTGAGCTCCAGACGTCTGATTGACGTGCCGTCGATTTTTTTGGATTCCTCTTAGTGAGATCGCTCTTTTGGCTTGCTTCTCTCGAGGTTTGGACGCATTTGGAGTATGGTCGGGTTGGTTTGAATTAAAAACAAATCGGGCCCCAGGAACGAAAAATCTAATAACTCTCAGACCGGGCATCCGATTGACGCGCCGTCTATCGCGCTGAGTTCCTAGTAACGAGACGTAACTTTGGCATACATCAACACTTGACTTAGTTTCAGTTGATGTATCGACCCCCTTGGCTCATGGAGCAGACCCTCCCGGAATCGAGCATGCTGTGTGTGGGAACCCTAGAGCTGGCTGCGACGAAGACGACTTCCGTACTAGGATCCTCTGTGGGTTCGACAAGGACGACTTCCGTACTAGGATCCTCCATGGGTTCGGTGAGGATGACTACCGTACTAGGATCCTCCATGGGTTCGACGAGGATGAATACCGTACTGGGATCCTCCTTGGGTTCGATGAGGATGACTACCGTACTGGGATCCTCCATGGGTTCGACGAGGACGACTACTGTATTGGGATCCTCCGTGGGTTTGACTACCGTGCTGGGATCCTCCGTGGGTTCAATGAAGATGACTGCTATACATGGATCCTCCGAGGGTTCGGCAGCAACAACTACTAAACTTGGATCCTACGTGGGTTCGGAAGAGGAGATGATTCAGAGGCTACATCTAATCATCTCCACCCCTCTTCATAAATGTTTTCCTGTGTGAGCTGAGTCTTAACTTACAATCATTATCCTTGATATGATTGTTGTGTTTTCCTGTGTGGATTGGGTTGTAATTTCCTGTGTGGATTGGGTTGTGAATTCCTATGTGGAATGGGTTATGTTCTCATGTGTGAGATGAGTCTTGACCTTCAATCATTATCTTCAATGTGATTTATTTGATATCCTGTGTGGATTGGTTTATGCATTCCTGTGTGGATTGGGTCGTACTTTCCTATGTGTATTAAGTTTTACTTTCCTGAGTGGACTGGACTGTACTTGAGCTCGTGAGTTGGAGCTGAACTGGATTTGATGAATTAGGTATATGTATGGGAATATACCTATGTAGTGTTGGATGATACGTCATGATTGTATCTTTTCATTGTGGTTTATCCATTGTGGATTCAAGGAGACCTTCGGGGGTCTCGGGTCCCTACTGAGTATCGTACACTCACCCCTGCACGGGCTTCGCCCACACTACGTTGTGTTGTTTGCAGATGATGGATATCACTGATCGTGGTTGAGGCTTGTGGAGTTGGATGGTACCCGGATGAGGATCTCACGACGAGTCGGTACCCAGAGTAGACGGACAGACGTGGAGTGTTGAGGAGTTGATCTGTACCTACCCTTCAGGTAGGAAGCAGGAGATCGATCCAGGAGCGTCTTGTCACCTTTCAGCTGTTGTTCTTTGAGTTGTACATTACTTTCAGTTGTAGATGTGCCTTTCTTTTCGTCTTGTATTTCTGGACCCTTGTACATTCAGCACGTTTGTTTTATAGTTTACTTAGTGTTCACTTCTGTTTATGTACTCTGTGGTGTTTTTTTTCTTTTATAAAGGCTATGTCTTCCCTTTTTTCGGCATTTACGCCTTTGGTGCTACTCTCTAGCCCCTGGACTATGGAATGTGGTCTTGGGGTAGTCACGGCATGGGCCCCGAGGACAGGTCGTGAAAAAGACAATGTGGTGAAGAGGGATATTATAAATGGTATCAGTTTTGTTTTTTCCAAAATTCATTTTGATAAAAAATTATGTCAACTTGTTCATTTCTTTATGGAACAAGTTTTCATCAGTTCTATCCGTTTTGGAGTTGAATTTTATTCTTCTCAATTCCTTGAGTTATGATCATAGAAAGGAGTAGGATTATTGGGACCTGAAATGTAGAGTGTAAAAAGATGAAGCTGACCTTTTTATGATGAACTTAAAGTTACCTGGTTGTTGGTTACTAAAGTGTTTCAGAGACACTTCTATGATTTTGAAATCTCATTTTCATGGGTTTAGCCAATGAGACGAGCATGACATGCATTATAAGAATGACTTCACACTTGGATTACATATTTCATATTGAGTAATGACATATGATTTTGTTCAATGTGTTGATTCATGAAATATGTTGAAATAGTTTTCAAATGAATGATTTTGAAAAATATAATTATTGTGGTATTTTTATAATATTTTTATTTTCAAAAGAAAGTAGATATATTTTTCTTTCAAAAATTATTGAATGTGTAAAGGGTTGATTTTGGAAACAAATGTGGTGATAGTTGATGTGATGGAATTTTAAATGATAATCCTTAAGTTTCTTGAGAGTGGGACTTATGACATTTGGGGTTTGTTTAGAAAATAGAACTTGGTAGCTGTCGTAGAAACCAACCAGAAAAATATATAGAGAATGTGGTTGCACCTAAGCCATTGGTGAACCAATAGCTAGTTCAGAGTATTTTTTAATCATTTCAAGTTATGGACATCGAGAACTAGAGGGATGATCCTAAACAAGTTGATCATTCCATCTAGTTCCAGAAGCTTAATCCACCCATATTCCAGGGTGATTCAAAACTAGAAAAGGTTGAGTAGTGGCTGAATATGATTAATCGTATCTTTTATTTCATCAACACACCAGTGGAAATGAAAGTTAAGTTGGTGATGTATATACGGGAGGATCTTTCATGATAGTGGTGGGATCTAGAAGTATAGGCTAATGTGGATCAAGGCCTTGGTCATGAGTATTATAAGGAATTGTTTAACAAACAATTCTATCCTCACACGTTCATTAGATAAAGGAAAATAGACTTCTTCAGCCTGAATCACCGAAATGTCTATGTCATCAAGTATGTGGCCAAATTCATGAATTTAGTTCCCTTTTTAGCCAAAGTTGATTCTAGTGCATCCTTGAAGGTACACATATTTGAATTAAGACTGAGACAGGAGATTCTCTCAAAGATTTATTTACTGTATATTACTGACTATACAGAGATGTTCAATCAAGAAACAGTGGATAAAAGGGACATCATAGGAGCTATGTGAGGAGGAATTATATTTATACCCATAGGAACCAGTGGGAAATCTAAGGAATGGAGTAAGCAGAAGAGGTACACCTACTTCCAAGGTGGGTGTTTGAATCAAAATCTGATGGATGGATTTATAAACCATCCTCCATGACCAAATATCCAAGAGGGATGTTTCCAATGTGGTTCGTTCAGACACATTAAGAAAGAGTGAACATCCCCACCAAAAAAATTCCATAATTGCAACAATTTGGGTCAACTTTAGCACTATTGTTATTATAGTCTGAGGTTAGGTGCATGGGATACTTCTAAGGTATCATAGGCATCATATGCTTCGATGGGAAGAGGGTAGTAGAATCAATCTTCTCAACAGAACAGAATGATCCATGGTGATTCTAGGAATACCATGACTTCTCATCAAGGGAAATATCAATAGTGCAATAATGAACAAAGTACATCGATGAAGTAATTATATAGATCTGAGCATGTGATTATGGATGATCAGGATGTACCATATATGGTGATAGGTACAATTATTTTTAATTATACCCTTATACAGGTACTGTACAATATTGGTGCATTACATTTTTTTATTTCTTCTCATACTATTGAATTACTAAGTTTAAAACATTATATGATTCCATTTTTCATAAGACTTAAAAATCCTCTTGGGAAAAGGTAATGTCAAGACTTTATGTATAGAGCATGTTCTATAACCATTGATGGAGTTGTGCTAAAATGGGATTTCTCTACATTGGACATGGATGTTTATGATTTAATCCTAGGTATGGATTGGTTTAAAATTTTCAAGGCTCACATCGACTGTTATACTAGAAAGGTCATTTTCATAACTGAAGATGGAGTCAAGAATTTATTTTGAGGAGGTCGTAGTGTAAAGACAAGTGCGACGATATTGATGGTTCCTATAGTGGGAATTATTTCATTCCAGTTGGGGGTGTTGAACTTGGAATTTATAGAAAATATCTAAATTAATAGTAATCCTGATGTGGTAGACTAGTTTTCATATGTGTTTCCTGAAAATTATTTAGGGTTACCGCTGGTGAGGGAAGTGGATTTTATGATTGATATCTTCCTGGGGACCAATCCTATCTCACTTCCAACTTATTAGATTGAACTAAAATAATTAAAGGAACTAAAAGTGCATTTAGATGAACTGGAAAGAAAGGTTTTCATTTATTCGAGCACATTTCCATGGGAAGCACCGGTTTTTTTCCTAGAAGGCATGTGGAACTCTTCATCTTTGTGTTGATTATTATAAACATAACCAATTTAAAATAATGAATATATATCCATCACCAAGCATTGATGATCTATTCGATCAATTGAGGTGGTATTGGTGGTTCTCTAAGATACACTTGCGATCAGGATATCACCAATTATGAGTTTGGACGGAGGATATTCTGAAGATAGATTTCATAAGTATATATGGCCATTATTAATATGTGGTAAAATATTTTGGTCTTACAATTGCACCAATGGTATTTATAGAATTGATGAATTGGGTATTTCAATGATATATGGATAAATTTTTTCTAGTGTTTCTAGACGACATACTAGTGTATTCAAGGACAAGGGTTGATCATGAGAAACACTTGGAAATAGTGTTAGGAATCATGACAAACCATTTTCTATATGCCAAATTATTAAAGTGTTATTTTTGGATACAAGAGGTACGTTTTCTTGGCCACGTGATTTCAAGAATAGGTGTTTCATTGGATCCAGCAATGATAGAATCTGTTATCTCGTAGAAACCACTTAACAATGTCTTTGAGATGCAAAGTTTTCTTGGTCTATAATTTTATTACCGATTCTTTGTTTGTGACTTCTCGTGACTAGCTTTTCCTATGAAAACATTGATGTGGAATAATGTTCCATTCCAATGGGATGAATAATTCCAAAAGTGTTTCCAATAGCTAAATGTTGTCCTTACATCAACACCTATCTTGATATTTCCAAAATAATGACAAGGGTATATGGTGTACTGTGATGCTTCTAGATATCGGTTAGGTTGTGTTCTTGTGAAAAGAGATCATGTTGTTTCTTATAGTTCTAGGTAGTTATGAGTGTGTGAGAAGAACTACCCAACACATGATTTTGAGTTAGTTGCCTTAGTCATTGCTTTAAATACTTGGTTTCATTACCACTTTGATAAGATATTTACTATGTTTAAGGATCATAAGATCTTGAAACATATTTTCTCAAAAATATATTTGAATCAGAGAAAAATAAGATGGATGTTGTATCTTAAATTATTTGACTTTGACATGATGTATAAATTAGGGAAATTAAATATGGTGGAGGATGCATTAAGTAGGATTTCATGTAATTAGTTGAAAAAATAGGCCTCAGATGTGTAGCAGTTGATATCGGACATAGCTAACATGAGTTTGAAATTTGAAGACCAAGGTGATGTTTTAGTTTTCATTATTGTCTCTTTGATTCCTAATTTAGTGAATATGGTTAAAGTGTAAAAAAAATACAATTCATAATGCATGGTTATAAGGTCAAAACTCAATGTTGGGGAGACTATTGAGGGATGGAGTCTAGATGGGAGTTTAATGTTTTGGTTCATGAATCAAATGGTTTTACCAATGGGTTCGTCAGAGAAAATTATTCAGTCACACAACTATTAAATATGGGTTGTACATCATAGAATAAAAAAGATGTATAATATGTTGAAAATATAGTTTTGTTGGGTCTTCATGAAAAGGAATGTGGTTGAGTTTGTTTCCATATGCTTAACTAATCAGTAAGTTAAGGCAAAACATCAGCGACCAGCAAGTATGTTACAATATTTACTTATTTCAGTGTAGAAATGAGAAATTATAGCTATGGATTTTGCAATAGGTTTACCAAGAATGGTTCAAAAACACAATTCTATATGGATGATTGTGGATTAGCTCACAAATTCAACTCTTTTTATCCTTATTTATGAAACTCATATAGTGGCAGATCTATCCAAAATCTATATCCGAGAAGTGGTAAAGAGACATGGATTACTAGTTTCGATCATATCAGACAGAGATCCTAGTTTAAAATCTTGTTTTTAGAAATCCTTATAGAAATACCTTGGGACTCAGTTGACTATGAGTATGTCATATCATCATTAAACTGATAGGAAATCCTAAATTAAAATACAAACATTGTAAGACATGGTGTGGGATTGTGTAACTGATTTTGGTGGCTTGTGTGAAGAGAATGTTTAATTAGTGGGGTTATTGTATAACAGTAGCTATTAGGACTTGATAAAAATGGATCATTTTGAAGCATTTTATGGGCGTCATTATTATTCTCCACATTGATGTGTTGAAATAGGGAAGAATTCACTAGTTGGGCCAAGACTTCTCTAAGAAACAATAGAGATGATTCAGTTAATCAGAAACTGGATGGAGATGGATAAAATTTGTCAAAATCATATGTGGATCATCACTAATGGTCATTATCATTCACTGTGAGTGACCATGTATTCCTGAAGATCTCTAAAAATCTTGGAAATTTTCATTTGTTAAAGCATGTAAACTTATCTAATAAATATATAGTCCCTTTTGGGATACTGGAATGGTTTTGAGAGGTGGAATATCGACTGTCATTGCCACCACATTTCAGTGTGGTGCATAATATATTCCATGTATCTCAGTTGATAAATTAGCAGACTGATCATAACCATGTGATCATATGGGATCATGTTAACCTAGATCTATATTATTCATTTGTACATATCTCGGTGCAGATTTTTGATCGGTAAGAGAAAGTCTTGGGTGTAAAAAGCATCAGTCTAGTGCGAGTCTTGTGGCAACATGTTCAGATTCAGGAAGAGACTTGGGAACACAAGAATGAAATGAAAGATCAATGGATAGAACTCTTCCAAGGTATTAATGGTTTTCTACATTCTTGGATGGAAATACAAATGGTGTGGAGAATTTATCACCTTTATTTTATGTTATGTAACCCTTTTCGTGTGATTTTTAAGTATATAAAGTATAAGGATGGAGTTTGGGATAGTTTGGAGAACGTTTTTAGTGTTTTTAGTGCCCTTCTATAGGTGTACGGGTGGTGTAAATGTTTTGGAATCCATGAAACACATGCAAGAATCCATGCACATTTAAACAGGGAAAAACAAAATCCACGGGGTAGAGCATGGTTTTTCCAAGCCATGCGTATACCTAGTAGAAGCGGTGCGCTTGGAAAAATGGTTTTGCTCATTTTGATGTAGTGGTTTCCACACGGTTGGTACACAGTTGGGAGACCATGTGAGAAAACCATATGGGGGGTCATCCTTAGGGCAGTCGATAACACAGAGTTAGCAAACAGTTTTCTTAACCATGAAACTAACATGTGTGTGGAAAGAAACCACTTCCTTAAAAAGTGGATCTAGGTTGGTAAATGGTTTTCACCCTTCATTTTTCCCCTATGTGGACCTAACTTGGGATTTTTCTCTCTCAATGTCCAAGGAAGGTTCTTACATCGATAAAGAGGCGATCCAAAGTCTTTCCTTGGTGATTATAAGCCAATTATTTGTGGCATGTAATCATTGTTGGTCATTCTTGATATTTTTCTTAGATCTAATTCACCCACTCTATCGGTTTCTTCGATCTAAACTGACTGTGGGTAGATCTAAGGTTTTGGATGCCAAATATGATTATATTTGTCTTGTTTTATGTTAGGGGAAGAGATATAAGGAAATTTCATGGAGATTCAACCCCGTTTTGTGACATTTTTTGTTCTGTTTATCATTTTCCCCAAAACTCTCGATGTAGGTGGCTTCACTCTCGACTCATATTTCTATAACAGATTGGATTAATTCAAAATTAATTTAATTGATAGAAATTTATTGTGAAATGGTGGTGAAAAGTAGGATATAAGTTCTCTTTAGTGAAGATTTAGGGTTTTTTGTGAAATTAGGGAATTGGGGTAGTTTTTCATGCAAAGTGTTTTGGTATCTTATTTATAAAATATCCATTTAAAAATATGTATTTTAAAGATTTTTAAAATGAATTTTTGTAAAAATGTTTTCAATATAAAGGTTTTTTATTTAAATTGTTTTGGTATGTTTGGATTGGCATGGTTTTGGGGAATACTTGGTGTGTGAGTTCATATCGTATTTACGAGGCTTGGTTCAAATATGACCTTATGATCTGTGCCAAAGGTGTAATGGAAAATGGGATATAATTGCATTTTAAAGACTTCTTGTATCGATGAGAAATTTTTCATAAGTATGGAATTTTCATAACAATGCATGTATGGGTGAATATGTGGAATGGAATGGTTATTACGAAGGGAACTTGTGAAATTTCTTTAGCATTGTTGGGTTTGTTTTCATAATAATTTACTTTTTTTGGAAAACTGGTTGATATGGAACTTAGTTATATTGAGTTATAAACTATTTTAGAAATTGTTTTATATAAAAAAAATACAATAATGTTGCAAAATTTTTGTCCTAGTGGTGTGAGTAGGTAATTCATTGTTGAAAACCTGTTGAGTTTTATTACTCACGCCATATTTGGAACTTTGGTTCTTCTAAAGATGTCATCTATTGTAACAAGGGAAAAGGTAAAGTATCCCATGTTTTTAAGACTAATTCATGGTTCTTGGGATATTTGGTGAATTTGGATCATAGATCTTGTGGATATTGTAGTCTTTTAGTTGTCTTGGAGTCTTATTAGTTGTCTCATGTTGTTTACATTGATATTGCAGTATTCCATTGTGGTACATATATCACGTATGATTATGATAAATGAAATTTGAGATTACTTTCATTGTTATCATGAATCATATAGTGGTTTGTTTTTTTAATTGTTTTATTCTTAAAGGTAAAATATTCCACCACAATTATTGAAGGCCTTGGGAATTTATAGCCATCCTTTGGAATCTTGGGGATGTATTTTAAGTCCAAGTACCATCCTTCATATTTCTCAAGACAGTAAGGTGAAGAGGTATGCAACATATGATATTAGAAAACATTCTAAAATTTCAAAAAATTAAATATTGGGTGGTTATCAAAGAAATGATATCACTATCTAGATACTACAAGTGTATGTAGACTCTAATATAGTTGTACTTAGGGGTAATAACCTCGAAAAGGGTGTATTGGGTATGAATTTAATCGTCACCTAATGCAAAATAAAGAGGCCTAATTGTACACCTGGTTTGAAACTCTCAAGGTATTTTCTTTAGATGATTCACATTATCTTTAATTGATATATTTAGATACCTTTATAAATATTAATCTTTGGTCTATGAAACATTAGTGACATCCTTGAGGATATTATAAAAAAATCTAAAATTTTTTTAACTAAAGATTGTGTGGTTATCCAAGAAATGAAATCCATGTTGGGACGCTATACATGGAAGTAGGATTTGGAATAGTTATACCTAGGATTAATAAATATGAAAAAGGTTGATTGGGTATTACCTCAATCATCACCTTGTGAAGGAAAAATAGGAATAATTTCACACCTGGTTCGACACTCACGAGGGATCTACATTAGATGATTTACATTATCTTAATAATCCATTAAACTTATAATTATATCCTTATACCATGAAATAATTTTACAAATATATATTATGGTTAATGCTACCCGATTATTACTCATTGAGAATATTATTTAAACTACTATAATCTTAATCATAAACCATTTCTCACATATGAAATCTTGTATGCCTCTGTCTATTTCTATTGGGAAGTTATTCAAATTAATCAAGGAGATTTATATAGTAGAAAACCAACACACATGGTTAGGATAATTGATTGTGTTACCCTTAGGGAACTTCAGGAAAGAATTCCTTTTCATTTAAATAAGAGACTTGATCTAAATATATGGTCTATTAGATATAGGCATTTTCAATGCCAAGATATGTTATGGCATCTGGATTATCCTTTAGCTAATAATGATTACTTATTACAAGAAACAATATTATTTAATAAATAGTTTGATAATTCTTTTATGTAGGAATTTTTTGAGGTTTCTATTATTCATTAGTAACCAACTATTGTATGATGATAGATTCATACAAGACTCGTCAAAGAAGGTCCATCCCAAGAATATGTGACTCTTCCCTTAATGAGGAAGAAAACAGCCAAACTGATCACCTAGATTTGCTACAAGATAATTTTGATGATAAGAGAGTTTATAATGATGGAAAAATAGGGAAAATAGTACTTGTAGGTTGGAGAATTTCTATGATTGAGGCATCTTATACTTATATTAAACCTACCCTAACAAAAGATCATACATTTTTAGATGCTAAATTTGTGCCAGCTATTATTCTAATGATGATTAGGACCTTCCATGATGTTCATGTGTCCCTTGTACTAGAGAGGATAAAACAAAATATTTGTTATAAGATTTAATTTATAAATACATTGATGGAGAAATAAAAGGAAATTGTTATAATGTCACGTGTTTTCGACTAGAATGAAAATTCCATGAGAAATTGATCTTTTCACTTGGTGGATGGGTTGAAACGTAAATTAATCCTGGGAATTTAAATACAAGAATAAAAAAAATAAAAAAATAGGGTTTAAGTCCCAATATGTGAGTTAACTATTCAATATATTATTTGGAGTGTTCATGGGCTTGTTTGTATCCTGGATCGATGCTTTTTGAAGAAGAAGAGAAACGAACATAGTTAGAGAATGAGTAGTGGTAACATTGTATCTCAACCATTCCTCTTAGTAAGATGAGGTTTATGATTAATTTAACCATGTAAATATGGCCACATTACTATCTAGGGTGATGTAGTAAACTGTAGAGGGATTCATGTGTTATGCATGGATTTCAAAAATTATGAGCCTAGATCGCATGAGAAGTGCCACTTAGGTAGTGAGCATATATGATTGGAATATAGTATGTAAAATAGTTCTTACAAACCATGTTCCACATTTAAAAGGGTTAAATTTCCCTTTTTCTCCTATTTAATTCTATCCTTCAACTCTCATTTTCTTTTTCCTTCCATGGAAAAAAACTCCCCACATGTGGAGCTCTCCTCTTCTCCTCTCAAATATGGTGATATATCCTCCATCCAAGCTCAAAATTACTCACCACCTGTCGTGTTTTTATCCCCTTAAGGAGTCTCTAGTTACTCTTTTTTACTTTATCAGTTTATTTTTATGTATTTAATCTT
Organism: Viscum album; assembly: GCA_963277665.1. Lineage (NCBI taxonomy): Eukaryota > Viridiplantae > Streptophyta > Magnoliopsida > Santalales > Viscaceae > Viscum > Viscum album. The sequence continues at coordinate 466,687,060 of OY728160.1, read as the reverse complement.
TTCAAAATGAAGGATAATATGTACTTTTTTTAGGGTGTTTGTATATTATTATGATTTCTCTCAACCCATATTGAATCAAATCTTGATAATTGTTGAATGAAGTATTCTAAGTATAAGGTTTGTGGCCTAGTTAATTTCCCCTAATGTCTCACTCATTTATAAAATGCATTGTCGTTCTACATAGAATATTCTCTATGCCTTTCTCCTAAATTGATTTTTTATTTAATTTGAATTGTTAGTCCATGGACTTGATTCCCATAGACACCCCTTTACATGGTTGGAGGTCAACGACCTCAAATGAAACCACCCAATGGTTGAGTTATTTAAATTCATTGGCATCTTTATAAATGCATAAATGAATTAAATGATTTGGATAAACCTCTTAGTCCTTGATATCTTAATTAATTATTGACATTGAAAAAAGGTCAATCTAATTAATTTAATTGTATTTGAATCTGTTTAATGGGATGTTTCATGAGGAATTATATTTTGGCATGTTTTCTTCCAATGTTCTTCATATTTTTATAAGGGAAATGAAAAATTTCATGGTTAAATTGATAATGATATGGATTTGAACCCTTTCCTCGCTTTTATAATAAACCACCTATGAGGTGATCTATCTAATTTAAATAAAAAGGGTTAATTTAATGGACTTATTTCAAATTATAAATGACATAATCCTGCCAATAGACTTCATAATTATTTAAAAATGGAATGACACAAATTTTATACATAAATTGTGCTATAAAATGTTTATGGAAATGACATGTTTATTACTCATACTTGAATTGTGATATGGGATGTTAAATAACATGTAATTATTTATTACTTAAATTTAAATGTTTAAATGATTTATTTACTCCTTGAGTGATGCTCGGGTTCCTTACATGGAATGACTTGGATAGACTCATAGGATGGTTTAGATTATATATACACCTTGATTGATACACAAGTTCCTTATATAGAATAACTATGATGGGCTCATAGGATTATTGAGATTACATATACCAGGAGAGACACTTAGGATCCTTATAAAGAGCACCTTGGACGGGCTCATTGGTTAAATGAATTATAATAGACTATGGAGCAATACTTGGGTTCATTATGTAGATAACCAAGGGAAATCTCAATGGTTAAATGAATTATAGTAGACCATGGAGTGATACCTTGGTCCCTTATATGTAATTCCTTATATGTTCTCATTAGTTAAATGATTTACATTATGCCTTGAATGATACATGGATTCCAAATTATGAAGGCCATGCATGAGATTATTTGAAAAATGAGATTTAATTAATTGTTTCATTACTATTATACATGGATTCTAGAAGATTACTCTGGGTCCTATATGAAAATTTTACTGTTACAGACTCATTTATGTTCCCTATTTGAAATTTTTTATCTCATTCCTTAGATAAACAATTTAATCTTACAATATTATTCTTATTATATGTGGATGAATTAGCCGCACCTCAGATCCTAGATAGTATTGTGTTTCAATATATATGACTATATATGCTTGTAAATATATAGTTTTTATATATACATACATAATTAAATTTATATATATACATATGGGGATACTTGTTCAGATACATTTCAGTTTTTCCAAAGAAAGTATTATCTGCTCGGTGTCCTTTGAGGAACCCGATCCTGACTTAGTAACATTTATTTATTAAATGGTTTATTTTTTACAACACACACTACTGTATTTTATATTCATATATTTTATTAAATTATACACCATTTGTGGTATCATACTGATTTTATCTCACACCATATTCGGGCCTCTATTTGGTACCCATACATACCTCATGGTTGTAGGTTTATGATCATGGATTATTATTGTGTTATTACTCCTGTACATGGGAGTTTAAGAGAAAAATATTGAGTTGGTGCTTAGGATGCCTGTGGTGATAATATTTGGACTTATTCTTTTTTTTATTCATGTATTGTATGCCTTCTACCATGTATTCCAATTATCCTTTTAGTATTGAGATGACATCATTCTGTATATGTTATTATGTATGGATTTGATCATTTATTATTATTAGGATTATTTATTTCTTCTGTATTTCATTTACACTGCTTCCATTAGTGATTTATTATTATGAAATATTGATTTTCTCTTTTCCTAAGTCTATAGTATCCCCACCATACCACCAAAATACCATCACTACTGGTTGGAAGCCTTTGGTTTATGAGGTGGAATTCTTGAGGCTAAGTGATCAACGGGGTCGGGGCACCATTTTATTGGAAACCAGATCGATATGTTGAAAATTGGTATAAGAGAATCATTTTCCTTTTCCTTAATATTTAGGTATGATATATAGAAGAATAGGGATATGTCATCACTTCATAAATAGGTCATGTCTTAGAGTTATCAACCCACACATGAGGGAAAAGTCAAGTGGAAAAGGATTGGACTATTATTTATGTTGTTCATATTTACAATTAATTATCATTTCACTTTGGGTGACTGTTTTACATCAACTGGTTATTGATTTATGGATTTTGGATATTTTCCTCTTTTCCTGGAATGGTAAGAGAAGGGTTTGTGTACCTACATCATTATAGGAACATATATATTAAGATGTCAAGCATATTCTATGTGATGTAGGTTACATTACTTGACTACTTGATCCATGATAGATGTTCATTGTCTGATTTAACATAATTTTTACCTATATAACATGTTTATGTGATTATTTAACATGATCCTATATACCACACTTATATAGTTTCATATTTATATGTTTGTATTTTGTACAATTGTGAGATGGAAATATTTAATATAATTATTATATATGATTGATTATTAAAGTGTTTACATCAACCAAAATGATTTTCACCCATATATCTTAATGTTGGAACCTTAACCAACCAATCATGGCATGTTTGAGCAATGGACCATTCATTTAATGGGTTAAAACATTAGTGGGTGTGATTAAATTTGTGCTAATTGTTCAATTTTTAATGTTTATGGGGATTTATAAATTAAAATATGGTGACCCATATAATAAAATCCTCTTAAATGGACTTGTTATATTCTAAAACCAAAGGTAAAAATCTATTTTGAACTATATGACTTCCATTTGTAACTTATAAAGTCAAGTAAATTTATAATTTTTGAATGTTAATATATCTAACTAGGCCATTGTACATATCTATATATAAAATCTTTTACCTCAATAACTTGGGCATGAATACTCATACAATTAAATTCTTAAATGCACAACTAAACCCAAAAGGTTAGTAACCACTTATACAGGTTATGTATAAATGTATGGTGGCATCTTATAGACCCAATACCCTTTAATTGATAAAGACCTATTATCTTCTTTTGATTTGTGATTATATGAGGTGTTGGATAATTAAAATTCCAAGTACAACCTAAAGGGTGTATTCCTTTATAGCTCAGAATTGAAATTTTCTTTACCTAATGCCAATTATTATATCATTATGGATGAATAAAATAGATAAATGTAATTTATAAGATAAATGTCTTATTTGTAACAGGATGTTAGCTACATATATAATTCCTGTATGGAAGTTTGATATAACTTGCCCATGTTTCCCTATGTCAGTACCTAAATAAGGTACCAAGTAAAGTTATCGTTCATAAATAGTACTTGGACTTTCCTTAATTAAGGATCCTTGAATGTTTGTAATAAATTTCAATAATTGACAATTATTGAAGTGAAACTTTAATGTGGTGTTCTTAGCATCAAACCTCATGGAAGGGTAGTTTAAAGGTTATCTTGAGCATTTCCATGAATGAGAAAGTGCTTATTACCCATGTATCTCTTTGAACTTTCTGTTATTTTGATCTAGATGTTGGGATATTAATGATAGTAATATTATAATGGAAAGACATTGTTTTAGAGTTGATTCCTCTTTAATATTGGTATCTTATTTTGGTTGAACCTTGAAAAATAAGATGCACCACTCAGTTCTAAAATGACACCTAGGTTGGATGGGTGGTTGTGTGATGAATGGACCCTTGTTAGGGATGTGAGAATTGTGAAATGATTATTTTTCTGTGTGTTATAAATTCTTAGGGCATGGATGGATGATTTGTAGGTTGTGTGACCCTTCTTATTCATTACTGATAGATGACTTGGGAGGTTGATATAAAGATTAATAGACATATGGGATAATATGTATCTGGGTGAAATATTTTGTATAGGCCTTCTGATACAGGGATACATAGGAACTACAGGCCTATTCATAGTATCAATGATGTGTCATTGTGTTGATGAAGTATTATGGTTGTACATGAAGACACACATGATACCCATTGATTTGGTAAAATGGTACAAAGAACTAGATGAGTTTGGTGGGAATTTTTTAATCATTGATCTTTTATGATAAGTTCATGGGTCATCTCTAGAGTAGAATGACCTTGAAAAATGAGGAGTATTGAATTATCTCAGTGTTATTGGATGACATTGAAAAAGGATAGGGTGTTTTAGAACCACTGATTGGTTCGGTTTTGGATTATATTCCTAATACAAATGATGTTCATGAGTGTTGATCAGTAGAGCGACATGCATAATTCTAGAGAAAATTTGATCTAGAATGTTTTTAAGCTACTAGTTTCCCTCTCTCCTCATTATGTATATGTTAAAAACATTGGCCACATATATAAATTGTGTTTAGTTGTATAAAGCATGTGTAAAGGGATGAGTTATCATTCTTATTAAATGATAACTAAGACGCTCTTACGGTGGATACCATCAAGTCAAACATGTTTTGGGGTGTCATTCTAAGTACAGGGAGCACAATAGAAAAAGGAAATTTGTAGATGGTCAGAACATATTCTGAAGTCTGTGAGGCTAGTAGTTTAGGTTATCTAGTCTGTTATGATGATGATCAATATAAACCCCATTATTGGTTTTGATGGAGTTTGGATTCTAAATTTAGGCTCAATTTGTGTGATATACCTAGAGAAGGTAACACTTATGAAGCATGTTGGGTCTTGAATGGAAGTAGAATGATGAAATGGTGGGATGTGTACATCGCCATTGAGAACCCTATGAGTCAAGGATGGACTATGGTGGGAGTTTTTTAAAAATCATAGAATTCCTTGATAGTAAGGCATAGTGGCTGGTAAATTATGAATTGTTTGCAGGTGTACCTAAGCTATTTTAAAATGGTTTATCCAGTACTAGTTTAACTTTTATTCCTATCGGTAGTTATATATGTTTGGTTTGAAACCATGGCATGCACTTTGTCTTGGATATGATGGGAATGTCTCAGGTCTTATTGGTAATCAATGATATCCTCTTAGTGTACTCTTGGTTAAGATCTGATAATTTCCATTATCTTGACGTTGTCTATGGTACACTGATAGAGACTTGGTTATACAATGAGATAATGAATGAATCATATTAAATTTCTTAATGTATCAATAAATAGAGTATTTAGAGTTGTTATCTAGGATTATGGATAATATTAGATCCTTGTAATGTTTTGAGTGATACTGGGAATCCCATATAGGAAGGCCTTGGATGAGATCATGGACACCAACCAGTTATTTGACTCAATCACCAGGTGATATACCATCATTGGGATCAGTTATTATTCTTGATACATGGAAGACTCATCTATGTACAAACATCTTACTTATAAACAAATAAAAATGGATTACTATAGATGAGATCCTTAGACTCCATAAGTTTATTCTAAGGATATTGTGGACTTACAATCGGAATCAGTTGATATGATAAAAGTGTGACAATCCAATGGTGATGGATCAGGTATACACCTATGTCAGTGTTATGTAATGACTATATAAATAAACATTTGGTATGGATAAATCATGAGAATATAGTTATGGACTTCAGTGATCATGATCAATATAGTCTCAAGGTTCCTTGTATTTAATGCATATGGATCGTGTTTGGTATGTGTTGCATAATAAAGCCGAGAACTTTCAAAATAGACAACTGGTAGTGGATTGACTTGATTCTATCCTTGTTGGTTGATTTCGGTTAGTGAGGAACCACATCTAGTACTTCTTTAGGATGAGGTGAGTGTAGTGAAAAGGTCATATGACGATATTCATGGAAAATCTGGCATGCATAGGCTAAATGAGGTCAGTTCGGAATCGACCATTTGATCAAATTGAGAATCATTCTAGGAGAATTTCTATAATGCTAAGAGAATGGATGAATAGAAAATTCTGGTAGTGGAAGTATCGTGGCTCTAAATTTTACATTAAATGATATAACCTATGGTTGGGATCAAAATAGGTTAGATAATAATAATGAAAAAGACTTGTTAATGTCTCAAGGTTCATTGGATCTGGTAATTACTATCTCGATTGTTACATTTTGGATACAATAATTGTCTTATGTGACAAACCCCACCCAGACACCCCCAAAAACCTGTTCCAGGCCCGATCCTCCACATACTCAAAGGGTGTTCTGGATCCCCACAAGTTGGTGACTAGCAACTAGGTATCAATAAAAACTGTAGGGAAGTATTTATCCTGACCTGACGATGGAAACACTGCATATATATATATATATATATAAATAGAGAGTTAGAGAGGGAGATAGAGAGACAATATGAAGAAATAGTTGAAGGGTAAATAAGAAATATATGTCATAGAGAAAAGGAAACAACCGAAGAGATATAACTCAAAAAAAGATAAACAATAACCAGGGTATAAGTCCAATAGAAAAGGAAAACTAAAACCAAAATAGCTAATCCATGTGATAGTATGGGAAAACTACCACCATCTCACTGATATCTACCCAACCACAACATACAGAAATATCATTGCCTCATTATGACACCCTTCCATTTCCTACATTGAAAGAAATAACAAGGTATGTGCATCGTCGGAGGGGTTTGAAGGGTGTGATCTAAACACGCTTAGTAGGATCCCACCAAAGATTTCCATATCAAATCACAATACAAAAAACCAAACATGATCAACTTTAATGAAAACAATTCATCATAATACAATAAACATTTTTTATATCAAAATCATGTTAAATAAATAGCTATTTTTTTACATTTAAAAATAAAATAGGTAAAACTGTTTCAAATAATATCACATATATAAAATCATTAAAACCAAAGCATGTATCAGATATCATATCAAATTCAAAGCAGTATAATCCAAATAACATGTAACATCATTCTAAGGATCACTATAGAACATGATAGATAGAACACCCATAAAAAGACATATACAATCATTTTCATTGAGTCTATAAATATACACACGAAATCTAAAGATCATAGGAACACTCCATCATGTGAAACCCCCAAATTTTCTAAAAAATCACTATAACAACATGCATACGGAGTAGAGGATTTCCCCATTAGTGAAACCCTTGATAGTATCAAAAGGCGATGCATATTACAACACCTTCCACCTAAGAATCCAAGGATTACCATATGGTACATTATCCAAAATATTTCATCAAAACTAATATTTGAAATCCATTTTCTAAATACAGTTAACAATGCTTTGAAAATACCTTTTATTTTATCAAAATAAGGGGAAAATCCATCTTTTCTCAAAAACCAATTTCCACACACAGAACTCAATCATAACAATTCATTTAGAAAATAATTTATAAAAATAGATAAATACAGTTCAATCAAGATAATCTAGAGACAGAACCACCTAACTCAAACTCATGTTTCACATGCCCGCAATGGAATCCAATAACATAGGAGAATGTCTAGAAAACAAAATAGGCTCTATAATCAATACTAACATATTAAAATCAATTCAATAATCAAAATATTCAGTGGAGAAGATAAAACAACATACACCTCAAGAAACTAACATTCTTCACCAAAACCAACACAAAGTCCAGTCTCAAGAGGTATATCTTACAACATATCTAGAAAAGAACAATAATAATTAACACCACAAGACCAACAGATCTGAAAATGTACTACAATGATGTTTTTATGACTATTGACAATGATGAAGTAGAAAGATAACTTAACTAAAGATATAAATTACAACCACAATGAAGATCAATCATTAAACTAAGTGATTAGTATGGAGTGGAGATACCCAAAGTTTCTTGGAAGAGCTCTTAGGTTTTGAGATATGATATTTCATTCTGAATGAAAATAAAATAATATGTGAAGCATAGTAAAAACCGCAGGAACCAAACCTATCTTGATGTTCACTACTACAAAAACGGGCAAGGGAAGCGCGCCCTTATAACAGCGCTAAGCAAAATCGCTGATAAAGGATACCCTATATCAGCGCTAACATTAAAGCGCTGAAAAAGTTAATGTTTATCAGCGCTTTCTTAGCGCTGATAATAGTAATATTTATCAGCGCTAGAAAAGCGCTGATAAATATGATCTGTATCAGCGCTAAAATTTTAGCACTGATACAGTTCGCCTATATAAGCGCTAAAAAAGCGCTGATACAGAACACCTCTATCAGCACTCAAATTTCAGCGCTGATATAGGGTATCCTTTATCAGTGCTCAAAAAGCGCTGATAAAAATTATCTTTATCAGCGCTAAAAAAGCGCTGATAAAGAGACCCGATATCAGCGCTATAATTTTAGCGCTGATAAAGGTAGCCTTTATCAGCGCCTTTTTAGCGCTGATAAAACCTTAGTCGACTTTTTTATAAAGTCGGTTGCACAGTGCCCTCGTTTTATCGCAGCTAAAGCCCTCGCGGAACCGTAACCCTGCTACTCTTCTCCCGGATACCGCTGTTGTGTTCGCTTCGTCGGAGCTTGCCGCCCTCGGTACAGTCGCCGTCCTCCGCCGCCCGCAACACCCTCGGCCGACCTCCACCGCCTGCCGCCCTCGGCTGCCCGCAACGCCCTCGGCCGCCGTTCTCTGCCGCCCTCAGCCGCCCTCCGCCGCCCTCGGCCGCTCTCTGCCGCCTCCGTCGCCCTCCGCCTCACTCGGCCGCCCTCGGTCGCCCTCCGCGGCCGCCTTCCGCAACCCGCAACGCCCTCGGCCGCCGCCTTAAGGTAACAATCTATGAAGAAGATGTATATGTTTTCATATAGATAGATTGTGTATAGCTGATTCTCTCTAAGTGTACGCATGATGATGTCCAGATGTTGGGAATGATCATCATTATTTTGGTATTACACCAATATGTCATCCATAAAACAACTACAATCTGGTCTAGGTACAAGTGAAATATTAAACTCATCAAGAGAATAAATGCCATGGGGAATTCGTCAACACAAATTTTATTATGAAGAATTCATAAAAACTATACATGATTTCAAAATTAGTTTATAGTATATCAGAATTTCTCAACCTCAAATGATGATAAACAAACCTTAGATCAATCTTAGAGAACAATATGGAACCCCTCAGCTGGTCAAATAGATCAAAAATACAAAGAAGTGGATATCTGTTCTTAATTTTCACCTGATTCATATTCTATTAATAGAAACACATATGTAATGTTCTGTCATCCTTCTTGGAAAATTAAACATGAGATCCCCAAGGTGACATACTCGAGCAGATGCACCCTTCATAATCTAACTCCTCTCATTGAGTTTTATGTTCCTGAATCTATTCTTGTTTCATTCTGAAAGGCGTTATATAAAATGGATCAACTCCACACATCAGCTCAATCATGAACTCAAAGTCTCTTTTAGGTGGTAGCCCTGATCAATTCTCATGAAACACATCCTAGAACCAGTCTACTACTGGGGGAAATATTTCTTGTTTCAATCCATTATCATCAAGAAAAATATTCGTAAACTGGTCTATGTTCTCACCTAGTTGTGGAAGAACTGGTCCTACATGGTCTACCAAGATATCCCATTCTCCATAAAAGACATGGGCTCTACCCTTATGAGGCATGACGGTCACTCATCTACGGTAACAATCAATGTGATATTGATTAAATACCAAAAATTACATCATCACTATCTATTCAATACATATCATATCAAGCATGTATAAATCCAAAATGAAACAATACTCACAAACCATGAGGGAACATCCCTTACGAAGACAGATGCCTTCTAATCACACCCCCAATGGTGTGTTGACCAACATGATCCCACAAAAGTACTCTAACACAAAACAGAAACCATTTACCAAGAGATAAGATATAAAATAATGAGAGGATCCCCTATTACAAGTCTCCTTTAGGTTCCCCTATTCGGTTCTCTGTACCAATATAGATCATCCATCACTACCCATATTACAAGTGTTCATGTAGAACCTATATATATGAACCATCATGATACATGATTGACACTTCACTAGTGGTCAAAGTCATAGGCCTAACATGTGACCAGACCTACCTCATTGATTGAAGATGACTAAAAACCTCTCTAAGAGAAAAATCCTCTCACATAGATACTCTATCCACCACCACCCTAGTGGAAGATATCATAATGGTGAATCCTACTATCATAATATGTACCACTAGATCATTCAATTGAAACTGCCCTACCATCACTACAAGTCTCCTTTAGGTTCCCCTTGGAAATGAGAACCTGATCCACCACCTCAACAAACCTCATAAAAAATATATTTACCTAGGACTTAATCTCACATCTAAGTCCATCCTAATTTATTTTTCATAGATACCTTATCTCCTGTCAACATTAGATAAAAACATTACTGGTATGTGAAGAATCTAACATAATCTATCATTATCAAACATAATTATGTCAAACATATTAAATATTCATATTTTCATTTCCTCAATGTCGTAGGTTAAAAGTGCTCCATGAACATATCCTAGATTTTCATCCAAGTCATTCCCTCCATATTCTCATCTCAAGACTAAATATCATAGTAGATCATTGTTGGCCCCCATAACGTATACACTACCAACTCTACCCTATTCTACTAAGGAGTAGAAAAGTTATCTAGAATATTCTAGATGAACTAAATTTAGAACTTATCTACCTTGGGTCCACCCTCTCCAGAAAACATCAGAGGGTGTTGCAACTGAACCTCTATTTTCAAGTCAAACACACTCGGCACTTCCAACCCTTATCATTTCTTCATAAATTTTATAAAACAAGAAAGGTAATCCAAAAACTACTATTCCCTCTATCACTCATGATTAATGGGGGAACCTGTACCACTACTAGAATGAATCCTGAGTGCCTATACAAATCATAATAGAGATGATAATGAATTTTAAATTGTATAATGGATTATTTATTTTAATTATTTGTTCTTTATCTCACATGCATTTTAAATATAGTTTTTGTATCCTGAGTGCCTATACAAATCAGATAGAAGCTCTAGTGGATGCGTTTGGTTTCTCTCTGATAAAGGTATCTCTCATCGATTGGAAATCCTCTATCTCCTGTTATATCCTCCTTATAGAGTGATAGATAATCATCTTTTTAGTGAATCTAATATTCTTTTTTATGAATCTTGATTATAGGTTAGACTACTTGATCTCCTTCCAAGGAAGTGGTTCCCTTCTACTATATTTGGAAGTCTTCTTTTGCGTAATTGAACCATAAATACTAATATTTGAGATTCAATAGGATGAAGATGAATAAAGATTGGATGGATTCTAATCATTTAACAATAGAGTACGAGAACGGAGTGAAAGAGTTCATCAAGTTTGCAAAGGATCACACAAAGGATCCTTCTCAAATCCTTTGTCCGTGTTTACGTTGTTGTTATTCTAGACTACTTACTCCAGAGGGGTTGGAAGAAAATTTGATATGTCACGGAATAGATCAGAGTTATAAATGTTGGAATAAACACGGAGAAAAAGCGAATGTAGCTACTGGCTGGGATAAAACTGCGTTTTATGGATCGTCAGATATGAATACAAATATAGATAATGAAGAAGACCATATGGAGGATGTGATTACAGATGTCAATGATGACGAAGATCATATTGAGGAAATGACAAAGACAAATCAAGATGAACCCCGTGATTGCCCAAAATTGTTTGAGAAGTTAAAGAGTTGTGCAAAGACGCCATTGTATGCTGCTTGCACTAAGTATACAACATTGTCAGCTGTACTGAAGTTGTATAAATTGAAAGCAGGCAATGGATGGAGTGATGTCAGTTTTACGGAACTACTTGCTCTCTTGAATGACATGCTCCCGGAAGATAATGAGCTCCCAAGCCGGACATATGAAGCTAGACGAATGCTACGCTCGATGGGAATGATTTCTGAAAGAATACATGCCTGCCCGAAAGACTGTATATTGTTTCGAAAGGAGAACAAATCACTTACAGAATGCCCAAAGTGTGGTTCTTCTCGATACAAGAAAGATAAATCCAATCCTACGAAAGTTGTATGGTACTTTCCAATCATTCCAAGGTTTAGGCGTTTATATGGAAGTAAAGAAACTGCAAGACAATTGTCGTGGCATGCAGATAAAAGAAATAAAGATGGGTTATTACGTCATCCGTCCGACTCTCCTCAATGGAAGAAAATTGATCATGAGTATCCTGAATTTGGAAAAGAGCCGAGAAACCTTCGTCTTGCGTTATCTACAGATGGAGTGAATCCTTTTGGTTTTCAAACCAGCACTCATAGTACATGGCCTGTTATGTTGCTAAATTATAACTTGCCACCCTGGTTATGCATGAAGAGAAAATTCATCATGTTATCTATGCTTATATCAGGACCAAAACAACCAGGTAACGATATTGATGTTTATCTGAATCCTTTGATTGAGGATTTGAAGTTATTGTGGGACTCAGGTGTAATGTTGTATGATTCTTATAAAAGTGAATACTTCACGTTGAGAGCGATGTTGTATGGGACAATAAATTATTTCCCTGCTTATGGAAATTTGTCAGGCTATAGCATTAAAGGAACTCAAGGGTGTCCCGTGTGCGAAGAAGATACAGAATCAATTAGGTTGAAACATTCATCGAAATCTGTGTTTCTAGGACATCGTAGATTTCTACCTCGTCGGCATAAGTACCGATCTTGGACGACATCATTCAATGGAAGTTCAGAAAAACGCACAACACCGTCTCCACTAACAGGTGATCAGCTGTTTGAGAAAGTAAAAGATATGAACACTGTTTTTGGTAAACCATTTTCGAAAAACCTTACGAAAATCGGTTGTAAAAAGAGATCAGTTTTTTTTTGAATTACCATACTGGAATTGTTTGTACGTCAGACATTTTCTTGATGTGATGCATGTGGAAAAAAATGTATGTGATAGTGTTATTGGAACGTTGCTAAATGCCCCTGGCAAAACAAAAGATGGAATTAAGGCAAGGTTGGACATGGTTGACATGGGAATACGAGAAGAGTTGGCTCCTGTGAAAGGTGAAAATCGAATGTTTCTTCCTCCTGCTGCTTATACTCTTTCTAGGGCAGAGAGATATCAGTTTTGCAACTTCTTTAATGATGTAAAGGTTCCAGAGGGGTACTCATCAAATATCAAGAACATTGTGTCAATGAATGATTTGAAGTTAAAAGGTTTGAAATCACATGATTGCCATGTTTTGATGCAAGATCTAATTCCTATAGATTTACGTTGCATTTTACCCAAGAATGTTCGTCATACGTTAACCAAACTTTGTTTCTTTTTCAAAGCTATATGTAGCAAAGTTTTAGACCCGGGGAAATTGCCAGCTATGGAAAAAGAAATTGTCATCATATTATGTGAATTAGAAATGTTCTTCCCGCCAACATTCTTTGATATGATGGTTCATTTGATGATTCACTTGGTGAGAGAGATTCGACTTTGTGGTCCTTTGCACTATAGATGGATGTATCCTGTTGAACGGTATATGAAGATTTTGAAAGGATATGTCAAAAATCGAAGTCGGCCAGAGGGTTGTATAGTGGAGCGATATATTGTTGAGGAAGCCATTGAATTTTGTATTGAATACCTATCTGATTTGGAAAGCATTGGTCTCCCGAAATCTCGTCACACTGGACGCATTGAGGGTGAGGGAATTTCTGGAAGAGAAGTTGTAACAATCAGTATTACATATTGGGAGCAGGCTCATCTTTATGTTTTTCATAACAGTTGGGAGGTTGCTCCATATATTGAAACTCACAAAGAAATTCTTAGGCAGTTCAATCCATCGAGGGCTGAAAAATGGTTAGCAGATACACATAATCACCAGTTTATAGGATGGTTTCAGGACCATATTTTTAAGCAGTTGGATGAAAATCCGAATTCAATTTCAGAACAACTTCGATGGCTAGCCGCTGGACCAAGTGTGTATGTATTATCTTACAGTGGGTATGTAATTAATGGTTATACATTCTATACGGATGAACATGATGAAGAGAGTACCATGCAAAATAGTGGAGTTACACTAGTGGCTGAAGCGATGCATGTTTCTGGTAGTAAGGATAGAAATCCAATTTATGCAAATACGTCATACTTTGGCATTATCAAACTAATATAGGAGTTGGATTATACGACATTTCAATTGCCGATTTTTCAATGCAATTGGATTGATAACAATAGTGGTGTTAAAATAGATGAATGGGGATTTGTGAAAGTTGATTTTAGTAAAGAAGGGTACAAAGACGAACAGTTTATAATGGAATCACAAGCGGTACAAGTTTTTTATGTTCCAGATCCCGCAAACCGAAAGTGGTCGATTGTTCTGTTATCGTCCAAAACTATTGAGGGTTCCGATGAAAATTCAGTTGAGGACGATCCTTTTAGTGGTACGTCACAATCAATTCGGAGCGGTCCCAATGCAGATGATGTTTTGTATGTTAGAGGAGACCACAATGAAGGGGTTTGGATTGTCGATAGAGGTGTCAAATCTCTTCAACCTTTGAAAAAAAGAAAGAGAGTTCAGTAAACAGGTTATATTTTGTTTGTAATATAGATCTTGTTATCTCATGTTATTATCTTATCATTACAGAATTTATGTAATTTGAATGAACTGTTCAACCACTTTTGCAGATAATGACTTCTGCACATTCTGGTGCTCCTAACCTTGAGACTGAACAAGTCTATCAAGCAGCTGCTGCTGCGGCTGCTGCTGCTCCTGCTGCTCCTGCAGCTCATTCTGCTGCTACTGTTGCTCCTGATGCGGCTCCTGCTGCTCCTACTGCTGTGGCTCCTACTCCTCCTCCTGCTGTGGCTCCTGGTGCTCCTACTGCTCCTGATGTGGCTCCTGGTGCTCCTACTGCTCCTGCTGCTGCTCTTACTGCTGCGGCTCCTGGTGCTCCTACTGCTCCTGCTGCTGCTCTTGCTGTTGCGGCTCCTTCTCTTAGTGTTGAGGTCCAACAACCATCAGCACATGCCATTGATATCATAGTAGATGAACATATAGATGATGTTGATATCGATGAAATGGTCGGGAATGAAGGACCGACGTCGCAGAAATCACAGGTGCGTCGTAGTTTGACAGTGTTAGCCAAAATTCTTAAGGCAAAAAGCAAAGGCATCAAATTTGAAGTCGGATGGAATGCACGAGGCCAACATGTGAATCCCAACAAGGCTATGTTTAGCAGTTACATTGGAGTTGTCACTCGGCAACGCGTGCCGATTGACATAGATTCATGGCACCATGTTGTGTCCGGGTTGAAGGCTGTGATCTGGGAAGAAATTACGGTAACATTATGAATTTATTTCTTTAATTAACTAGCAAATAAAATGATGAAACAGTGTCTTACTCTTCTCAATCTCTTGCAGAGTACATTTATAGTAGACGACTCACACAAGGATTATGTACTAAGGCTTGCAGGAAAGATTCATCGAGGTTTTCGTACTATTTTAACAAGATGTCACCTGAAAGATTCTAAAGGTAAAATAAACCCGCACCCACCCATTGTCTATGCGCACCTGATATCCCAAGAAGCATGGGATGCATTTATTGGCCGTCGTGGGGATGAGAAGTTTCAGGTACATTGTGAGTGATAATACGTTGTTTGAGGATACCTGTATTCATCACTTTGATTGTCAATATTTCATTTATGAAACAGAAACTCTGTACTGAAAATAAGGAACGTGCATCAAATCCAACATACCCCTATCGTAAAGCAAGGATGGGGTACGCTTCATTAGAAAAGAAAATGGTACGTATTGTAAATTTACAGTAATATTGTTAGGTGCCAATAAACAACATCATAATTATCTTTCTATGTTTATATGTAGATTGATGAATCTAAAACCAAATGCACTTCTATCCCACGTCATGTGCTATGGAAGGAGGCACGTGTGAACAAAGAAGGGAAGTTAATAGATGAGAACACACAAAAAGTGTGGGAAATATGTGTAAGTATGACACGATGATAAAAAGATTTGTTTAAAATTGCTATTACATAAAAATAATTAGTTTTTTTCCTATATCTGACAGTCACAGGAATCAGCTACTCCTGTAGCTGATACAGACCTATTATCGACGGCTTTGAAGCAGCCAGAAAAATACGGTCGTGTCAGAGGTGCAGGGTTTGGGGTGACACCCCGAGTATATTTTGAGAAGAAGAAAAAAATAGATGATACAGAGAAAAAATTGGAACAAATGAGCGAAAAAATAGCAACCCTTGAAGAACAATTGCAATGGCAGGGAGAGTTGCTAGAAACTTTTATGGGTGGGAAGCAAAGGGAGGACACAACTCAGGAACAACAACCGCATGAACATCCTGCCTCACCCCCCACCAGCTTTGAGGCAAGCCATTCACCTAAAAAAATTTCTTAGCCGTGGTAATCAATATTCTAATAACGGTTCCCATTAAATATGAATCAGACAAACGCTGATAATTTATCTGTACTGATCTTCTACAGGGTGATAATGATTGTGATTTATATCTGTCAACACCCACTTATCACCTTGTAGCGAGGGCTACAGTGTTCAATATCCCAGATGCCACACTGCATAATAGACCACTTTCAAAAGATCATCTGAAAGTGACGATTACTGTAGCTCATGAGCCAAATGCAATGCTACCTATTCCACTTGATGATGATAATATTCATACGGTTGAAAAGGCTATTGGGACATTCATTGCATGGCCAGCACAACTTGTAAGAGTACATGCAGACAAAGAGGTATTTATTTCCTTTTATTTTCAAGCTAAACCCTTAACAATTAATGAAAAGAGTGTCTGAATCAATGATTGTTGTTATAGACGGAGAAAGGAAAGGGGGTGACTAACATCGGCTCGAAACCATCTAAAGGATCGACCAATCGATCCTAAGGAGCTACTGAAAGCACAATAACACCACCTGTTCTCTTTCCACATTTACTAGCATTGAAGACTCATGTGGATACGAAGCTAAAAGATGGTAATAGTCATATAGTGATTTTCGAAGATAATATATACGGAGAGGAAAGTCAAGATTTCGTTGCTGCTGAAAATGTAAATGAAATCCTTGAAAACGGTTGGTTAGGCGTCACTGTTGTAAATGTTTATATGAGGTATGTTTCCATGAATTGATTTTCTAAAAGCTAATCTAATGTGCAAATTATGACTAAATGCATTTTATATTGTTGACAGACGCATTTATGAAAAACAGTTGAAGGGATTTTCCCATGAGCCAAGATTTGGACTGGTTAGTCCTCATATCACATCAACACACCAAACAAAAATAGAGTCATCAAAAAGGGATGAAATAGTGAAGGACTTGCTGAAAACATTTGAACGCAAGATTACAGATGACAGACTTTTCCTAGTACCAACCATGCAGGGGTAATACTCTACGATTAAAGCATATCAATTATATTTTCACTTTTTTTATTACTTATTCCTTTTTGTGTTTTTAGGCAACATTGGTTGCTAATTACGGTGAACTTGGATACTCCGAAGATTTATTTTATGGATTCAATGCTAGGATATCCATCAAACTGACCATACATGATGGAGTTTGTGAATCTGTAAGACACTACATCTTACGTTTTAGGTCTAAACATCAATTTATATAATATATATTATCTTTTACTGAGGATTCTGTTATGATAGGGCGGTGTACCAATATCGTCTAAATCATGGTATGAGGACAGGGGCTAAGCATAAGGAGCCGAGCAAGTACTACGTCTGGACAAATATCAGGGTATATATAATAAAATTTCACTATCCAAACACACCTCAACACAAGTTATTTATTCTCCTAATGATCAATTTTTTTGCAGTGTCCAAAACAAACAAACGATAATGATTGCGGTTATTATGTTTTTAAATTTATGAAAGAGATCGTTTTTCATCAGCAAACTAGCATCCCTAAAGAGGTATTTTCAAAAAAAATTACTAGTTCGTTTAAGTTATTTATTAATTCTTTATTTTTTTATTTTGCAGTACTACTATGACTGCCGAAAAGCCTCATACTCACAAGAAGATATAGATGTTTTCAGAAACGAGTGGGCCGCATACCTGATGACAGATTGTACACAAATACAATGATGATCTGACTTGGGGACATGTACAATTGGTGGTCATTTTTGAGAGGGGTTAAGGGGATCAAAAGATGAAATATTGTTGTATGTAAATGTTCGTAGAAAAATTGTAATTGTTATTAAATAAAACATTCTTTCTCCAATGAGTCATTTTTCCATTTTAACAGATGATATGCACCAGCAACATGCAAGAATGTTGAACCACTAAAATGGTCGCTCTCTTGTTTAAAATGGACACCACTTTAATTGAAAACAACAACTGACCTACGGAAATCCGACCGGACGAATCTGGATTGCCTTCATCCTTTAGGAGAACGATCCACGGGTCCTTGGTGACGTGTACGAGTCAACTCCGCCTCAATCCGAGGCACGGTGTGACCGCTACCACCCAAAGGGTCGCTCTCTTCTTTAAAATGGACACCACTTTAATTGGAAACAACAACTGACCTACGGAAATCCGATCGAACGCATCCGGATTGCCTTCATTCTTTAGGAGAACGATCCACAGGTCCTTGGTGACGTGTACGAGTCAACCCTGCCTCAATCCGAGGCACGGTGTGACCGCTACCACCCAAAGAGTCGCTCTCTTGTTTAAAATGGACACCACTTTAATTGGAAACAACAACTGACCTACATAAATCGGACCAGACGCATCCGGATTGCCTTCATCCTTTAGGAGAAGGATCCACGGGTCCTTGGTGACGTGTACGAGTCAACCCCGCCTCAATCCGAGGCACGATGTGACCGCTACCACCCAAAGGGTCGCTCTCTTGTTTAAAATGGACACCACTTTAATTGGAAACAACAACTGACCTACGTAAATCTGACCAGACGCATCCGGATTGCCTTCATCCTTTAGGAGAAGGATCCACGGGTCCTTGGTGACGTGTACGAGTAACATGCAAGAATTATGGACCACATTTCTTTGGCCTTTGGACAAAAAAAACCAGTAAAATCTCCAAAATACCTTCATATCATGCATGAACCAGTAAAATCTCCAAAATACCTTCATATCACGCAGTTCTGAAAAGAGTCACTATTTAAAAGAAAGTCACAAATTTAGATACATCTCGACATGGTCAGTTGTTGATTTCACTTAAAAATAAGTCTATTTTTAACAAAACAGTGACACTGTGAGTGGTGTCGGCCACACCGGGCCTCGGATTGATGCGGTGTTGAATCGTACACGTCACACATGAGTCATTGATCATTGTGAAAAAGTATCAACGCAATCAGAAGCCGTTAGATCGATTTGGCGTATGTACGTAAAATATTGTCCATTTTAAACTAAATACATACACTTGGAGTGATACCGGTCACACCGCGCCTCGGATTGAGACCCCACCCTTTCCCCTCGGCTGTCAAAAATCATAACCAGATAGTCGAAGGATGATTTTGACAGCCGAGGGGAAAGGGTGGGGTCTGAAGACATTGTAGGATATGTCGAAGGGTGATTTTGTGTGTGACCGGTATCACTACAAGTGTATGTATTTAGTTTAAAATGAACAATATTTTACGTACATACGCCAAACTGATCTAACGGCTTCTGATTGCATTGATACTTTTTCACAATGATCAATGACTCATTTGTGACGTGTACGATTCAACACCGCATTAATCCGAGGCCCGGTGTGGCCGACACCACTCACAGTGTCACTGTTTTGTTAAAAATGGACTTAATTTTAAGTGAAATCAACAACTGACATACGGCAAACCGACCAAACACATTGGGATTCTATTGAAACTTAAGGAAAACTATCCATGGGTCAAAAGTGACGTGTAAGATTCAACCCCGCCTCAATCAGAGGCGCGGTGTGACCGGTATCACTCCAAGTGTATGTATTTAGTTTAAAATGGACAATATTTTACGTACATAAGCCAAACCGATCTAACGGCTTCTGATTACATTGATACTTTTTCAAAACAATCAATGACACATGATACATAGAGAAATTCACTGGCCACCTTCTAGAATGATCTGAAGCACAAACCATGACAGCATTATGTTTTTAACTTCAGCACCTCAATTGAGAATGTGACACCTTTCAGGACTTGGCGCCATTGTATGTCGTTTCGTCCACTGAATGTGTCTATCCTTTTATTTAATTTTTTTAACTTCAGTCAAATATTCTAGAAAGATGTCGCGGCAGATCCTTCACCATTTTGTTTTGCTGAACATCTCATTACATTGTTAAAAAAAAGCAGGGTGTCTTGCATGGGCAATACGTTCTTGTATTGAAGATGATGCACTCCCATTTATTCGAACCCACATGGTTAATTATTTTGTTTAAGCCTAATGATTGATTTAATTATTGTGGAACACATAATCATGAAAATCGTATGATGGTTGTACCCAGATAGGACTCCAATTCATTGGTTAAATCTATTATCTCATGAGATGTTATGTATGAGATTAGGGACTAAACCTAGTCCATTAAAATGGGAGTGCATCATCTTCAATACAGGAACGTATTGCCCATGCAAGACACCCTGCTTTTTTTTAACAATGTAATGAGATGTTCAGCAAAACAAAATGGTGAAGGATCTGCCGCAACATCTTTCTAGAATATTTGACTGAAGTTAAAAAAATTAAATAAAAGGATAGACCCATTCAGTGGACGAAACGACATACAATGGCGCCAAGTCCTGAAAGGTGTCACATTCTCAATTGAGGTGCTGAAGTTAAAAACATAATGCTGTCATGGTTTGTGCTTCAGATTATTCTCGAAGGTGGCCAGTGAATTTCTCTATGTATCATGAGCGTTCTAATGCATATCTTGTTTGTAAGATCATTGTAGTAGACAACGATCTAAAAGTGGGGGATGAGTGCATATCTGAGCATGTCTTTAGTAGTGTCCCTCAAAATGTCTTTAAACTGACCATCTTGAGATGTATCTAAACTTGTGACTTTCTTTTAAATAGTGACTCTTTTCAGAACTACGGGAGTTAACATTTCTCCAACATATTCACACACAAAATCTCCCTTTGACATATCCTACAATGTCTTCAGACCCCACCCTTTCCCCTCGGCTGTCAAAAAAACCTAAAAGACAATGGCTAGCAATGATCATTCCAAAATGCATTTAAACTGAAACCTTCCAGAAAAAAATAGAGTAGAATACCTGCAAGTTGTAACTTAGGTCGCTTTTCACAAGCCGATTTCCACATTGTTTGTAGCAACCACATTTGCTCCAACACTCTAATGATCTTCATTACTTCATGTCTTTTATACTCTTCCAGAAACCCTTCTCTAAGAAGGTCAACTATCGTGTATGCATACTCACCTTCAAATGTGACGTGTACGAGTCAACCCCGCCTCAATCTGAGGCCTGTTGTGGCTGACACAACTCCAAGTGCCTCTGTTTTGTTCAAAATGGACTTATTTTTAAGTGAGAAATCAACAACTGACATACGGGAAACCGACCAAACGCCTTCGGATTGTGTTGACACTTTAGGACAACGATTCATGGGTTATATGTGACGTGTACGACTCAACCCCGCCTCAATCCGAGACGCGGTGTGACCGGTATCACTCCAAGTGTATGTATTTAGTTTAAAATGGACAATATTTTACATACATACGCCAAACTGATCTAACGGCTTATGATTGCATTGATACTTTTTCACAATGATCAAAGACTCATGTGTGATGTGTACGATTCAACACCGCATCAATCCGAGGCCCGGTGTGGCCGACACCACTCACAGTGTCACTGTTTTGTTAAAAATGGACTTAATTTTAAGTGAAATCAACAACTGACATACGGAAAACCGACCAAACACATTGGGATTCTATTGAAACTTAAGGACAACTATCCATGGGTCAAATGTGACGTGTAAGATTCAACCCCGCCTCAATCAGAGGCGCGGTGTGACCGGTATCACTCCAAGTGTATGTATTTAGTTTAAAATGGACAATATTTTACGTACATATGCCAAACCGATCTAACGGCTTCTGATTGCGTTGATACATTTTCACAACAATCAATGACTCATTTGTGACGTGTACGATTTAACACCGCATCAATCTGAGGCCCGGTGTGGCCGACACCCCTCACAGTGTCACTGTTTTGTTAAAAATGGACTTAATTTTAAGTGAAATCAACAACTGACATACGGAAAACCGACCAAACGCATTGGGATTCTATTGAAACTTAAGGAAAATGATCCATGGGTCAAATGTGACGTGTACGAGTCAACCCCGCCTCAATCAGAGGTGCGGTGTGACCGGTATCACTCCAAGTGTATGTATTTAGTTTAAAATGGACAATATTTTACGTACATACGCCAAATCGATCTAACGGCTTCTGATTGCGTTGATACTTTTTCACAATGATCAATGACTCATGTGTGACGTAACACCGCATCAATCCGAGGCCCGGTGTGGCCGACACCACTCACAGTGCCTCTCTTTTGTTCAAAATGGACTTATTTTTAAGTGAAATCAACAACTGACATGCGGCAAACCGACCAAACGCATTTGGATTCTGTTGAAACTTAAGGGAAATGATCCATGGGTCAAATTTGACGTGTAATAGTCAACCCCGACTCAATCCGAGGCCTGGTGTGGCCGACACCACTCAAAGTGCCTCTATTTTGTTCAAAATGGATTTACTTTTAAGTGAAATCAACAACTGACAAACGGGAAACCGACCAAACTCCTTAGGATTGTGTTAACACTTTAGTACAATGATCCATGGGTCATATGTGACGTGTACGAGTCAAACCTGGGGTGGATTACATGGCTTTCCTATATGGAATATATCCCACTACACGTCTTTAATGAGCCAGCTACGCAGTTTATCCCTTGTACAGATACACAGGAAGAATCACACGAGATCGACGTCATGTACTAACATAGGGCAAGGGTGCATAAGAGGACACAAGATCAAAGGGTAACACGTATATGTTTTTTAACATGCCATGTAATTTCCTATTGATATGACATGTATATTCACACAGGCAGCTGAACATTGGAGTTACCCAGGGTAAAGCGACAAGGCATGTGACCCTTTAAATGACACATAATTTTATGTACCATGATTGATCTCTTTGAACACTATATCAAGGACATATTTCATTAGGGTTGGATCCCATGATCCTTCCTAGGATGGTTTTGGTATCTTTTCCGACTTATGGTAGTACGATCGCTTCAGCAGGACGTCCTAGAAATAGTTGGAGTCTCTCTGAAAGTCCTGGAGTGAGATCATATATCTATTTTTGAGGTCCAGGTAGAGTCATGTATCAACGCAACCAATCCTACCAGACATCGATCCTATATATAGAATGTTAATCTTGATGTCTCATTACAGTCCCCCAATTTATGATATGTTACCTTTTTTGTATTAATATACATAATTACTAAGGGTGATGGTTGGGAGAGTTAGGATATCCTTTTTATGTATTGCAGAATGATTCAAGGAGCACGGGCTCTGCACGATTTGTCAAAACCAAGTGGCAATCCAAGGAGAAACAATGCATAGTGGAATGTTCTAGTATTTATCTTCTGAGTTGTGTAGGAATATTTTGTGATACTATGTAATGAGGTAGTTTTGCTTTCTGGGTAGATGGTATCTAACTCATGGTAAGAACACTGTTTGGTTGGGTTGTGATTGGTTGATGACATGCTTGTGGTTGATATACTGGTTTTTGTGCAGGTCTGTGGTTGATATACTGGTTTTTGTGCAGGTCTGCTCGGCTGGCTATACTAGTGCAGGTTTTTTATTAGCAGCAGGCAGGGATTTAACAGCGCTTTTTTAGCGCTGTTAAAGGCGACATTTAACAGCGCTAAAAAAGCGCTGTTAAAGGAGATATTTAACAGCGCTAAAAAATCGCTGTTAAAGGCAACATATAAAAGTGCTTTTTTAGCGCCATTAAAGGTTTCCTTTAACAGCGCTTTTTAGAGCTGTTAAAGGACCCCCCCCCCCTTTATCAGTGCTGAGCTTTACAGCGCTTTTCTAGCGCTGTTAAAGCCCGATTTTAGCGCTGTTATTGCCCGTTTTTGTAGTAGTGGTTGAAACCTTTCATGATTTGTATTTCATGACTTTTAAGATACACTAAAATACATGTTTCATCATATTATAAATAACTATGATTATCCCTTATGCGAAGTGAACCAATTTCATGTAATGTAAAAATTTCATGCTCTGAACTAGTTCACAACATCAGCCTCGAAATAAAGTCACATCCTATAACCCATTCACAACATGAAATCATTCAAAAGGATGATTCTGTAGAAACACATAGAAAAATAATCTAGGATAGCCTAGATCCCAAATTACATACTCTTAACCGTTTTCATATTTATACCTAGAATACATTAATTTTCACAAACATACATCCTCGAACATTAGGTCATTTTCTTCAGAAAATGATCTTCATCCCAAAAAATCCCACAATGTACCTAAATAGAAAGGGTAAAAAATATTTGAGATGAAATATACATGAAAGAGGGTAAAAATATGTTAAAAACTCCCACCATAATAATTTCCATCACTTAGAATTCATGTGGAAGAATGGTGTCCAGAAAGAGGTGAGGCCAATTTTCCTTCAATTATGACTCATACTCCCATATCTATTGAGAATCTGATCAATTTCTCCATAATAATTAGACAAAAAGAATTGAATTCCCACACTCTAACTTCACATGATAGAAAAAAATTTCCATTGGTTTATCTATAACAAAAATGTCTCACTTCATATTGATCTCTTCCGAGCTCAAAACACAAGATGGCTTAGAATGGTACATCCTATGTTAAGATATATGGAAAAAATCACAAATACCCATCAATTGAACTGAAAATTATAATCAATAAACAACCTACCCAATTCGCTCAGTTACCGAAAATTGTCTAACATATCATGGAGTAAATTTCCCTGTTTTCTAAGATGAAGGTGACTAAACCAAGGAGAAACTTTCGAGAAAACATGGTCACTAATAGAAAACACCAAAGGATAGTGATGAATGTATTCATATGATTTATAACAACTCTGATCTGTAACCAGATGCCAAAGTACACCGTGTATGCTTGCTAATGTCTCCTAAATGATACTTGATCCTACAAGAGAGGCCTTCCCAAGCTCTACCCAAAAAAGTGGTCACCAGTATAGGTGACCATAAAAATACTCAAGGGGGTCCATTTAGATAGAATAATGATAAATGTTTATAATAAAACTCAACCACCCTCGGATGGCTATCCCATGATCCACCAAAATCCTTATAACCCTTTGGTAGTACACAACAATTCCAAGGAATCTCTGAATCTCAAAGATGTTTTGTGGCTCTTCCCATAATAAGATATCCCTAACCCTCTCTATATCAGCTAATATACCATGATTGGAAATTACATGCCACATTAAATTCACTTCATGGATCTTGAAATTCTATTTTTTGAGTTTTATATAGAAATGGTGACACATCAGGATTTCCAAAACCAAACTCAAGTGGTGTTTGTGCCCATGCTTGGATCTCAAATAAACCAAAATATAAATAATGAACACTTCCAAAAAAAATTATCGATATACTCATGGAATATCTAATTCATCAAATCCTTTAAAAATTTGGGAAATTTATTTAGACTAAAATTTTACACAAGATATTATTAATGGGCATACATACTTCTCAAAGTCATATTAATTATATAAAAATCCCAAAATGTAAGATGATGAAACCTCAACCAAATATCTATCTTTAAAAACTATTTTCACCCTCTAAATAATCAAAAAATAATCCACATAAGGAAAATGATAATTATTCGTAACATTTACCTTGTTTAACATCTACTAATCTACAAAAAAAACTGGATCGAACCATATTACTCCATAGTGAAGAGAATAGGGGATACCTAAGGAGAACCAATAGGGTGAATGATAACAATATCTATTATATCATTCAACTAAATTTTTGGACTCTTTTATCTCTGTTGGTGCTATAAAATAAGAGTGTATTGAAACTAGATTTGTATCTTGAACCAGATCAATCATAAACTCTACCTCCCTCTATAGGGTAAGTCCAGAGAAATCATTTAAAAAAATAAAAATAAAGTTATGGACAATAGAGATAAGATCAATAACATAATAAAAACAATTAGTCTCAACTAATTCAGGAAACCACAAACACCTGAGATATAAGAAAGACGGTCCTACATGACCAGAACTTAGATCCCACTCTCCCTAAAACACACAAGAGCTCCCATAAACAATATATAACAAATCACACCAATGATAATAATAAATATTATCATAGTGAGAAATAAGACAATCCATCCTGATAATTAAAACAACCAAATCCAGATTGACAATAAAAAAATCACTAATTAACTCTGTATCAACTATCATCAATGAACATGAAGGTCACCAAAACCCCTTCTATTTCCACTTTCCATGCTGTGTCTCAAAATTCCTAATAAATGACACGTTCTTAGTTGGATGTTTAAGAATGTCTTTAAAATTAGAATATATATACAAATTCTCTTGTATCAAAAAAATAATTCACTTCTGAAGATACAATAAATATGGTGCCTCTCACTATCACAGGTCCTATATATAACATTCCTAGATGATCATCTACTATTTCAAGGTGAATCACTCCTAAGGCTTATGATTGGAGCCTTTTATTCTTTGAAGCCACTAACTATGTTTTTGTAGCCTTTAGATCCAAAAATACTTGACTAAAATGAGGCATTGACCTAACTAGATAAAAACATAGTAGATGACCATAGAACCCACAACTATTACAAAGATTTGTAGGTACAGAATAAGACCACTAGGTATTCATAACTTTTTTATAGTAATATCAAATTAGAAGCACACTAATGATTGTAATTAAAGGTTCAAAGAAAGTATGATGCTAAGAACCACCCCCACCACTCTTGTGATGATTGTTCCAATTTATATTCCTCCCTAACGCAACACTGAATCTTCTACTAAGTAGAATATAAGGGGATGTATAACCAACATTTCCTTTAATATAAATTTCTTCCACCATTTCTCAATAAAATATATCTATATAGATTGAATTTTTTATCATAAATACCTTTGATATGATATCTGGTCAAAAACACTACAGGAACTTATAATCTTTCATATGGTCATTATTTACTATATCTGGAGTAAAAAACCCAGATTTGTAAACAAATTGGTGTATGCTGACACTGAATTTTCTCCCTTTTGTAAAGAGAGGAACTCCAAAAACTTCACTGTAATCAGTGACTCTAGAAAAAACTTCATGAATAAGTGGTTCTTGAATCCTTTACAATCCAATCTGACATATCTATCTGCTTATACAATGAAAAAACACCATCTCTTACTAGGACCCTCGAGTCTGAATGTTGCACACTTTACCCTTATATTATCATGTGTATCATGAAAGTTGAAGATATTCTCAATCATGTCCATCCATTCTTTCATCTCTTAAGGTTCATTAATACCCTTAAAATATGGTGGCCTCTATCATAAGACCTCCCTTGATTCATCCCTTTCTCTACTAAATATTGGATGTACCTAAAAAATTGTGTTTTGGACATGTGACTCATTTTTATATACCTCACGAACTTTCTACATGATATCACTTATAAGATTTTGATCTAGAGGCATATTCCCTTGAGGAGAAACCATTAAACCCTCTAGTGGAACCCATGTTAGACATCTCATAGGCATACCACTACACACAAAAATAGAAGAAATTATATTACAATAAAAAAAATCAGTTCAAACCAAGAAACCATAAAAAAATTGAGATTATGATCAAGAACTAAGAACATGAGATTCAAATACCAACATACCATGGTAACTTGTGTCTCATCATGATAATAGATAGTCAAAAACTCATTGAAACATACCTCTCAAGTCCCAACAATCCCATATCTAGTCTACCAACTTCCCAATACTTATCACAAACATTCCTATGATACCAAAAAGCGATGAACCACACTATAATTCCCCCAAAAACTGGTACCTGACTTGATATTCCATATACCCAAATAGAATTCCCAATCCCCACAAGCTAGTGACCAATACGCGGGAATTACCTAACTCTATAGGGAATGATTTATACCAACCAAAATAAGAAAACATGGAATATATATATACATGATAGGAAGAAATAATGGAATATTAAACGCAAAATCTATGTCATATAAATAAGGAAACAACATAAGTGATATAACTCTAAAGCAACTAAACAAATGCCAAGGAAAAGTCCAATATCAAAAGAAAACTAAAACCAAACCTGCTAATCTGTGTGATAGAGTGGGAAAAATCATACAATTTCACCACGAACTAACTTGAAAAATATAATGGAATCGTCACCGTGCCACTATGGTGCATTTTCATTCCCCACATTGAAATACATAACAAGGTCTACTCAATACTGAAGGGGTGCACTGAGTGTGAGCTAAATAGCCTCAGTATAATCCTATCTAGGTATTTTGTATCCTCTTAATCATTTTTTTGTATTTTATTAAGCCCACTTTGTGGGATAGTGGGAAATACACATACCAAAACCCAAATACAACCTAACCAGATCATCCAACCACAACAAAAAACAATCAGTGGGAAACCAAATTCGAAATTTAAATAGACAGTACCAAAATCAACCCAAATCTGTGAAGTTAAAATTAAAAATTGTACCTCGAACCGGTCACCAAAAACCACCACGGGATGCAATACATCACCATCTTTGATGTTAGTCACATTAAGTAAAAATCCACCACACCATCATTCCCATAAACAAAAACTATTTTCACTATCTCCTCCCCGACAATGCATGTCAGCAGCCTTAGCAAATCACACAGGCAACTGGAAACCAGAAGGAATTCCATCTACAACATCGAACCAGTCCAACCAATCATAGAAAACAATTACCAGAATCATCCAAACAAAACCAGAAATAGCAATTCACTGTCATCACCGAACATTGAGGCCTCAAAGAAGCACCGCAATTGATGTGAACCACAAACCCAACGGGGATCCAAAACATATATGGAGGTTATACGCCTCTAGGAACACTAATAACCACTAAAACCCACCTCCCAGGTGTTCTATATCATGTCTCTATACAACAATTAAAACATTCTCAAATTTAAAGAATGAAATACATGATAATTATTTAAATAATTTTTATATCAAAAGCATAGTAAATAAATACAACTTTTTTATATTTCCAAATAATCCAAGTAAAAAAGTTTCAAATAATATTCAAATATAAAATTAGTCAAATTAAATAAATTATCACTTTTAATATTAAATCCAAAACAATATAAACCAAATAAATGGTAACATATTTCCAAGGATCACTATAGGTTAGGCTAGTTCGAACACTTGTACCCAAACATAGATAATCACATCTATCAAGTCTGTAGACATATTCATATAATCTAGAGAGAAATATAACACAGCATAAATTGAACCGCCCAATAGGTCTAACAAGTTTCAAGAACAACATTCCTTGGGAGAAGAGGAACACCCCATGAGTTAACCCACCCCCTCCCTATAGAATCACTGGATGAGGACTATTACTATAACATCCACCTAAGTACTAAAAGATTCTCATGTGAAACATTTTCCAAATCATTTCATCAAAACCATTCTTTGAAAACCATTTCATAAATCCATTTCACAATGATTTGAAAATACCATTTCTTTTACCAAAACAAGGGGGAACCATTTTTCTAAAAAACATATTTCCATAAGAAAATCTCAATCCTAAAAATTCATTTATAAAATAATTTATAAAACCATAGAAATATAGTTCATCCAACATAGTCTAGATATGAAACTAACTACCTCAAACTTGGATCTAACATGCCCGTTATAGGATCCAATAACACGGGAGAACACAAAGACAACAATGAAGGCCGCAAAATAAATCCTTGCATATCATAATCAATTCAACAAGAAAAATGGTTGGTGGATAAGATAAATCAACATATACCTCAAGAAAAACATATTATAAATCACAACTAACACAAGGGTTATCCTTTAGGGGGAGATCACACAACAGATCTAGAGGGATCCAGAAGAATCAACACCATAAGACCAATAAATCTAAAAATTCATCACAACAATAATGTTGTGACCAATGAAAATGAATAAGCATAA
Organism: Viscum album; assembly: GCA_963277665.1. Lineage (NCBI taxonomy): Eukaryota > Viridiplantae > Streptophyta > Magnoliopsida > Santalales > Viscaceae > Viscum > Viscum album. The sequence continues at coordinate 466,656,670 of OY728160.1, read as the reverse complement.
AGATAACATACTTTAAGAGACATAGATAAGCCTAAATTAAGATCAATTTCCAAATGAAATGATCTAGAAGGGACTGAGATCCCCAAAATCACCTAGGAGAGCTCCTAGGTTTCGAGAGAGAAGCCTATATACTGAATGAAAATAAAATTAGACATAAATCATGGTAAAAATTGATGAAAATAAACCATTCATGATGTGAGAAACTTTAATGATGTGTATTTAGTGAAGTTTATGATATGATGAAAAATTAATTTCCTCAAATTAAAAATAAATCTGATAATCCATTATAAGAAATGAACTAGTTTCATGGAGTGTAAACATTTCATAATCTAAACTAGATCATGGAATCATCCTAGCAACAGATTCACGTCATATGTCTTGTTTATTATGTGAAATCATTCAATAAGTAGGTTTTTCAAAAACACTTATAAAAATATTCTATTCCAACATAAACCTAAAAGAACATCCTCTTAATATATTTTCACATTTATACCTGAACTAAATTGATTCTAGTATACATACATCCCCATACATTAGGTTATTTTCCCCAAAAAATTATATCCAACCATGAAAGGCCCACAATTCACCCTAAATGAAATGTAAAAATATAAGTCAGATGAAAACTACATGAAAAAATGTACCAGGATGTTATAGATCAATCTATAATGGCTTAAGTATTGTGTTTTAAATGTAACGATTGCAAATTTGTTAGGTAGTTAAAATGAAACGAAGTTGTTTTAGTGATTTTTTTAACAACACAAGTTGTTTGGGAGATGTTTTCATTTTTCACCAAGGTTTCCTTGGGATGGTATGTTCTATGGTGGGGAGGCTGTAATATCCTATGTTTTGGACCGAAATGAAAAGTCCATGTGAATTTTATATCTTCATTTGGTGGATTGACTAAAAATTAAACGGATGCTTGGAATATAAATTTGTTAATTGAAACACTAAAAAATGTTTTTTTAGATGTGATTTAGGTTATTTATGTGACTCAGGTTTTAATGGAGTTTTAGGGGTGTTTGGGGATATTTTAAAGCCCGAAGCTCTAGTTTTTTAAATAACTAGAGTGAGGAGCACAATTTGTGCATTGTTGGTAGTAACTGCATGGCTCAACTCTGAGGCCCAGTAAGAGGAGGTGAAAATTAGTATAACCATGCATAAGAGGCCTCACATTCATGAGGGGTGATTATGTAAAATACATAGGGATGCGTGGTCTAGGAATAAATTTCTAAAATAGTGCACCTAGCTCTCACATGTTGTGTCACTTAGGTAGTGAGTCCATAAGTTGATGCATGGTTTGGTCAAACCATGATCCTCATTTAAAAGGGTTAAATTACCTTTTTCTATTATTATTTTTAACCTTTAACCCTTTTTTCTCCAATATTCATATTGAATCTCCCCAGGCATATATCTCTTCTCCACTTCTCTAAGGCTGGGTGAGATCTCCTTAATCCAAGCTTAGAATCACTCATTATCAATCATATGGAATGTCCCATGGGGATTCTATCATTCCTCCTTCCTCCTTTATTAGTTTATCTTATTGTATTGAATGTTATTTCAATGTGACCTCATATTCCCTATTTTTAGGGTGTTTTATATTATTCTAATTTCTCTAAATCCAAATCAAACCAATAAATGATAATATATGAGGGGAGAATCCTAACTAGGGGTAGGTGGTCTAGTTTATTTCCCCAAAATTCTTTCTTATTTATAAAATAACCCATTTTCCCACATTACTTACTTTTTTTACATTGATCCTAAATTATAAAATGATTTAGATTTAATTGTTGTACCATGACATTGATTCCCTTAGACACCCCTTCACATGGTTGTGGGTTGAAAACCTCAAATCGAACTACCAATTTGGTGAGTTGTTTAAATGCCTTAGAAAATTTATAAATTTCTAAATGAATTAAATTAATTGGATAAACCTATTAGTCCATGATATCTCACTTAATTCATGAAATTGTGAATCAATCAATATTATTAATTTAATTGAATTGAAATAACATTAATGGTATATATCTTGATTAATTATATTATACAATGGGTGTTTCCCATAGACTTCATTTTATTATAATCGAAATGGAAAATTGTAAAGTTAAATTGATAATGATATAGATTTTAACCCTTGAACATGTTTTTTTAACAAGACCACTCGTGAGGTGAACTGTAGTATTTAAATAAAAAGTGTAAATTAAATAGAGTTATTTGAATTGATAAATGGAATGGACCTTCCCATGGCCTTCTTAATTACTTATAAATGGAATGACCCAATTTTTATATTTAAATTGTGTTATGGGATGATTATGGACATGGAATGTAATTTATTAATACTCTAATTATGATATGGAATACTTGATAACATGAAATTATTTATTAATTAAATTCAAATGGTTAAATAAATTATGTATGGCCTGATAAATACTTAGGTTCTTTACATGGAATTCCTTGGAAAGGATCAGAGGTTGATTGAGCTTATATGAATTCCTTTAGAGATACTTCGGTTCATTACATTGAATTCCATGGATGGGATCATATGCTGATTGAGATTACATGTACCATGAGTGACACAAGGGTTCGTTATGTGGAGTGCCTTGGATGAAATCATTTGAAAAATGAATTATAAAAGACCATGGAGTGATACTTGGGTTACAAAAATGGATTTACTTGGATGGGATCACTAGTTAAATGAATTATCATAGACCATAGAGAAATACATAGGTTCCTTATACAAAATTAATTGGAAGGGATAATTGGTTAAATGATTTACATTATTCCTTGATAAATACATTGATTTCCAAGTAGTAAGGTCATGAGCGGGCTTATAAGACAATTAATATTTTATTACATGATTGATAAAAATTATATATAGAACCCATGACTTTAATATTAGTATTATATGATAGTTATACTTTATGGCCTCCATTATGTTCCTTTGTTGGGATTTTTTGACAGATTCCATAGTTAAATAAGTGACTCTTACATTATCATTCTTATTACTTGTGGACACCTTGGATACACCTAGGTTATGGGATAGTTTTGTGTTTCTATATATATGACTTCATATTCTTGTACATATATAGTTCATATACATACATACTTACATAGATATATATATACACACACACAAACACATATATGGGGATACTTGTTCAGAGGCATTCCCGATTGGCTAGAGAAAGTATTGTCAATCAGGTGTCCTCTAAGAAACCCAGGCTTGACTTAGTTTCATTTACTTATTCACTTCTTTATTTGTTATACCAGAACATTTCAATATTTTATATTCATGGGTTGGATTTAATTAGACAGTATTTTTGGCGATCTGTTAGTTTATTTCACCCCTTGTTCATACTAATAATTAAAACTCAGACAGAACTCATGGTTGCAGGTTCAGGACCATAGAGTATGCATCTATTATTACTCTTGCACATGGGATTTAGGATAATAGGATTGATCTGAGCTCAGGATTCCTAGTGAGATATTATTTGGGATTTTTTATGTATTTTATTCATACTTCCATGTATTCCTATTATACTTTTAGTATTCACATTAAATTGTTTTATATATGATATTGTGTACGGATTTGATTATTAATTATTATGGGGATAATTTATTTCTATAGTATTTCATTTACACTACTTAAACTATTGATTTTTTATTATGTTTCTTATCATGAGTGTATATTCTCCCCACCATAACACAAAAATACACTCATTGATAGTCGACATCCTCTAGCATACATAGGGGTACTTTTGAAGCCATGTGACTGATAGGATTGGGACAGCATTTCAGTGGCTACTAGGTAATGATATTGTAATTTTCATGGTGTATAGTGATTGGGATGACACATATTGGGTGTTTCTAAAATTTATATTAATTATGAGGTAAAACAACCAAATTTCCCTCCAACACAATATGAATTAACATGTGTCTCAAGATAACCGACATGATCCTTCTCATCTAAAATTTCATAGATTTTTCTACAAATTCATTTGGCGAATTTTCCTATATTTTTATTAAAATAGTTATTATTTATTTATGAAATTTTTCTTTAGGAGAAGTACATGGTCATATTTATGATTTTTGAAACCCAAGATGGAAACCATACACTAGTACCACTTGTATTTTCCATAGTGGATAAGGAAAGTTGTGAATCATGGAGTTGGTTTTTGGAAAAAAATTTGAAACCATTCCACCATCATTTGGGGTGTATGGTTGATATTTTATCATCATCAAAAATCAATGAGGCAATCAAGGAAGATATTATTACATGGATATCCCCAAATTCACATCATCAATATTACATCAGAAATATTGAAAGAAATGTGTGAAATGCTTTTCATGATGAATCTATAAAGAAGGATATCACAAATTTTGGTATAAAACTTATTTATTATTTTTATACTTTGTAAAAAATGATAAAATTAATTTATATGTAATATGATAAACTTCTTTTAGAGCATGGGTAAGAAAATCATAGTTTTGTGAAGCTATTTGATGGAATTTGTAGGTCTAATCATGGAATGTTGGATTACATGATGTGGATTCCAAAAGAGAAATGTACATTATCATGTAATGGGGGGAAAGGTATAGACATATCACCATAATAATTATTGAGGGGATAAATTTTTTCTTCAAGGGGATTCACAGGTTAACTATAATATTCCTAGTTTAGGAGACATTTTATCATTATGTAATGTAGTTTATATAAAGGGGAAGGCAGACTATAGATGAGATGTATCAGAGGATGTGGTAAAAATGACACATTCTATGAGATATTGATAAGAAAATTAATGAATATTTCACTTATCATGTGTGAATTTTTATCCAAGAAGCAAGTATATTCAATGTGAAATAGTGTCCAAAATATAGTGTCCCACCCCAGAATCCATGTAGTGATGCCCCAAGACGGTCATCCACAGGACATCAATTATGCCTCCTCATACACTAGAGGCTACTGACTAATAGTGAGGGCCTAGGGTGTGTTTATGGGGATACTATTAATTAATGATTCAAAGTATAGAAAAACTGTAATCAATATAGATAAGCATTGGAAACAAAAAAAATAAGAAACAACTTTGTAATAATGACCAGGTTGAAGCTGAATAATAAATAGTTACAAAAATATGATGATGATCATGTAGATTTAAAAAATGGTAGAAACCGGACATAGGGAATAAAATAATATACCATATTCTATAAAAAAACAAAAATGACAATAAGAAACTACAAATATAATCACGATCATAGGCTTGGTCTATTCATCATGTACTTTATCCAAGGACTAGTAATAAACCATAAAAATGTGGTTGCATCCCTTTATCCAGACCTACAACCATGAAGTCTACCAGGGTACTAAGGGCTGCCCGAGAAGGGTGTGAGATATAATCAGTAGTCCACCACCAACGGTGTCTAGATCAATCCAATGTGTTCATATAAAATGATATGTGTTGAAATCATATTAAATGAAATGAAATAAATAAATAACGTGAATTGGACTATGTTCTACTTGGGACACCCATCCAACTCTACCGAGTTCAGCCTAAATTTTATGCCTCTAACCATGGAATCCAACATAAATAAAGTGACTAGTATAATGTATAAATGGATTTCATGAATAAGGTATAAAAGGTGGATATTTACCAAGCATATGATTTGGATTATAGGATGCATCCATGAAATCCCAATTAGAGACTCCGGTTCTTTAATTTGAAAATAATATTTAAAATTTAAGAAGATTCACCCTAATCCCATCCATGGCGATCTGGAGGGGATCCCAAGTACCATTCTAGGAGAACTCTATAAATATCCAATGTCCTTGGAGTCCATCTATGGTGACCCCTGATTGTGATCCCAAGTATCACTCCAAACATGGTTTCAAAATAACTTGAACAACCCTATGATTTTATCCATGGTATCTCACGTAGGGGTCCAAGTATAACTCATGGCATGGTAGAACCATCTCACCACTGCGCCCATCCATGAGGTCTCCCCTATGGAACCAGAATATTTAATTAGGAGGTGAAGGAAAACGCATAGTGTGATCATCTCACACAAAAATAGTATCACCCCTAGTGTATTTACAATTCACAAACAAATTATAACTATATAGAATGATGTCACCTTCCAAGGAATCCTTAAGTCGATACCCTTTTATTGCCCTTATAATAATGTAAGGATATGATTTGGATATCAAGTTCATATCATTCAATAAAGAGAACATTAATAATAAAATTAACAAATTTTTCAATTCATATAATTATGTAAAACAATTCTGTCATGAAGGTTGGGGGGAGAACTCATGGTCTACCACTCCTTTTAATTAAATTCATCAATTAAGTCATTTATTATAGTGGAAAACCCTCAAGGGGTGCTTACACCATTAGGAAAAATGGGGAAAATAGGACACTAAGTCAGTTCACCCTCATAGGGTTGGCTAAGCTAAGGATATCAACAAAGGGTTGATTAACCACTTTATAAGGTCATATCGGGCATGGTAAAGCATCCTATTCAAATTTTTAAACAATTTAGAAGCATCTCTAGAATGTTTTGGCACACGACACAATGGAGTATTTCATAAAAAGTTACAAACTAGAGCGAATGAAGTTAGGCCACCTACCATAGTTTTTAGTGGTCTATTTGTCCAGTTTCATCCCATGAATCGATTTTTAATTGGGAGAAAATGGAAGATTGATCAAATGCTTGGAATATGGGGAAAATAAGTTTACACAAAATAGAAAAAAGTGTAGGAATAGAAACTTAAAATATAATGGATATGACTATACAGCCTACCTATAGCCATAAAATGATCCTGAAAGTGGTCTATTTAGTGTTTGGATGAGGGAGATACTGAAGAACATAGAAGAGGTGGAGAAGAACCTATGGGAGAGAAGTAGCTCACCACTGATGAAAAATAAAGTGGGGAGGATAGTATTTTATTTAAAACACTTTAGGGTAAAACTGTAAAAGCACCCCCCCCACCCACCCAAATGGATCACATGGTTTCTCCACATGGTTCTAAAAATCATATGCCAAATATGCACCCAATTTTTCTTAAGGAGGGACCCTCATGCTCTAGGCACAAGGTTTGGATAACAATGTCAAATCTATGAAAAATGAATCTTTCACCAACCCCATGCGACCTTGCATGGATTATTTCATTAGCTTGTACGGTTGTAGAAAACTATACGGCCTCCTTCTCCCCACTGAAACTCCCCACATGGTTAGGGGAAACCATGTGGTCTTAGTCATACGGTTTCTTATAATAATTCATCCAAGTGTGTTTTTGACAATTTTCAGGATCTAAGATCTGAAAAATCCCTAGACACCCACATGACCTCCATAAATCCACTAGGGAACCATAAAATATCCATAAAAAGAAATTTAAGGTGAAAAAATAATGATCCATACCGTTTTGAAAAGTACTTTCATTATAATCTCTCTTCCTTAAAGAAAATTGTCCCTGAGTTGGCCTTTAGAGGCTAAAAGGGGATCATCTGGGAAATTTCCTTCCATTATTATTTGATGTTAGTTCCCCATTACTAGCCATCATCCTATACATGGGATTTCTACCATAGCACTTGGAATAGTGCAACTAACCTACCTCTGAGATATTTCATAATCTAATAAAAGATACGTATCAGATGCTCCTCAAAGGATTTATCTACCACCATATCAATATCCTCAAGGTCAAAAAAATGACATGAATCAGCATGATACTAAAAAAGTTGTGATATGTAGAAGATTCTGTATATGGAATGGTACCTTTGAGGAAACTAAAACTGATGGGAAACTATCTTGACTCTCTCCATGGTCTTGAATGGCATGATGTAACAAGGTGATAGCTTCCCCAATCTTTAAATTCATATATGACCCAATTTAGGAGAAACACACTAAAAGACCCAATGTCGCACCTCTTACTCCAAAGTTTGATAGTGACTATCAGTATAAGAATTCTTCCTAGACTAATCTATATCCAAAGAGTTATAAATAAACTATATTTTTGTAATGTCTCTGGAATGATATGAGGACCCAGTAGTGTTGCCTCACATACCCCTAACCAGCATAGAGGTTAATGGAACAATATACTATAAAGGGCCTCATACGGAGTCATCCTAATCATTTCTTAGAAGATATTATTGTATAAAAATACAAAAGAGGTATATGTTTCTCCCACGTACAACCATAACCAAGGAATCATGCTTGAAACTTGTACTCTAACACATGTGTTGTCTACTCAGACTCCCATCAGTCTGAGGGTGATAAGATGTACTCAAGAGCACTTGTTAACCCAGATCCTTCAATAACCTCAACCAGAACCACGGTGTGAAATGATAATCTTAGTCTGATATGATGGAATGGGGAACAACATGTATTTACAATATCTCAAGGATATAAATCTTACCTGGATCATCAATTGATAAGGTCTCCCTAATTGGAAGTATGTGTGAAACCTTTGTCAACTAATTTATGATTACCATTACCACATTTTTTCCTTGAGGGTATCTCAGCAAGCCTATCAAAAAACTTATGGTGATGTCATTCCATTTCCACTATAAAATAGATATTGACTGTAAAAGTACAATAGGTCATAGGTTCCTTGCCTTGATCTGCTGATAGGTGGATCACCTCATAATGAAACCTACTATTTTCCTCCACATACCCATCCACCAATAATGACGATTTATATCAAGATACATCTTTGTAATACTATGGTGAACTTCCCAAACAAAGGCCTGCGATTACTGTACTAACTCTTCCTGCATATCTGACGGCACCAAAACATGCCCAAGGAGGAGTAGGGTCTCATTACCATCATCAACTCAACCAGACAGTGGGTTCTCACCTGAAACACTCTCCCTCTGGATGAGTCCCTTAGTATCTGATAGTTTTCTCATCTTCACCCACTCCATAATAGAGTATTTCATCACTATAGTAGCTAAAACAATCTTCCCATGTTGTTCCAAAACTTCTAGGTTCATCTAAGAAAATAGATCCATCAACTACCACTCACCACTGGCCTCTTGTATGGAATGTGTCTCAATCATCCTAATCAATTCATTAGCCACAAAATTACCCTTTTTGAGTGTATAAGCATGCTTAAAGTAAAAAAAAATTAGGTAATCAAAACAAATTTTTTGCCTCATATTCAAGTCACTTTGTGTGAAGATGTACCTGAGACTTTTGTGGTCTATGTAAACATTGAACCAATCTTCTAATAAGTAGTTCCTCAAACATCGTAATGAATGAAACTTGGCTTCTAGATCAAGTTCATGTGTAAAGTAATTCTACTCATGAGGTCTCAACTGGTGGGACACATTCACTAAAAATTGATCTCACTACATCAGAACTACCCCTAGCTTGATTCCTTACAAATCATATTAAATGTTATATCTTATGTCCAACTTTGGAAGAATCATGATTGAGGTTAAAGATATCCTTCCTTTCAATAAATAAATTTATATCTCAAAAACATCATACTAGAAAAACTTTACACCCTTTTTCATCAATCCTATAAGAGGATTTCTAGGCATGAAAAGTCCTATATGAATTTATTGTAATAACTAGGTACCCCCAAAAAACTTTGTATCTCAAACACATTATTATATAGTTCCCAAAATACCATGGTACTCTCCTTATCTGGATCAATAGATATTCCTTCCTCTAAAATTATATGACCCAGTAAGTGAACCTCACTAATCCAAAAGTTGAATTTTTTGAGAAAATCATATAGCTAATTCTCTCTTAGTGAGGTTCACTTATTGGGTTAGATAAAACCTTTTTACTCTAGACATTAAAACTTATTCTTGAGTTCTTGGTTCTCAATAGATTCTATCCTATAGGGAGGAATGGATAATGGTTCCACACCTATAACAAGATCGGTGGTGAAATTCACCTCTCCCTCTCATGAGGTAAACCATAGAAATATGAAATTGATAAATCCCTAAAAATATCAAAATTTAGTGGTAATTCTATAATTTAAATTATCTAGTCGCTCATAATTATACTCTCCCTCTAGGATGTCACCTTACCTAGCCTAGTAAGCTCAATTCCATCTTGGCTATCCTGGATATCTCATTCTCCCTTAAGAATATATGTGTTGCACTCGAGTGATGTAAAGGACACCATTAGGTGATATTAATCTACATGGGCATGATAACGAATAATCCGGTCTAAAGAAATAATGGTGTTGAAGATGTTCATCTCAAGGATAAAAAAATTACACAGAAAATAATACCCACCTATCTCAAGGGGGAACTCCTTGAACTGGCGTATATCCCGAATAAGATTCATAATGGTGTGTCAAGAGTCATGACACCACCAAAGTGATATACCTCTAAGCCCAAACTATCAATAATTGAATATTATATAAAGTAGTGTGATGCACCTATTTCAAAAAGGGAAGAAACTAAGTTAGTGTCCACCAGAATAGTACCTCTAACCGTAGATGGACCTGGACTCTGCTCCTTAGGTGTATGTTGTAATACATAGATATGGAATGCATCACAGCCCTAAGATGATGTCTAACTAATCTGAGTTGGTCCACTCTGCAAGTGAAAAGTCTCTAAGACCTGAATACCTCTTCCATGGACACCACCATGTCTTGATCTTCTGGTAGAAGACTAACTACCAGCCTGACATATAGTTTCGAACCCCGTACCTAAATGTGGTGTTGGCATAGATCCTCATTCACTGGGAACTTGAATAAAAGATCAACAAAAATGCATGTGGTAAAAAAATACTTCCATAATTCTGACACTTTATCGGGTTCCTCATACACTATGAATTCTTATGGATTGTCCTTACACATTTGTGACGCACCACATAACTATTTTTGAATGCAACCTAGCTGGCACATCCACTTCATGCACCCTCAAAATGAAATTTCATGTCTTTCGATAAAAAAATTATGTGCCTGGAAGATGAACCTCCCTGGCTCACATTTCCAAATTCCCTTAAGTTTCACTCAGGGATGTGGCCCTGGTTCATTATATTATAAATGGTGATAAGCTAAAATATTTTCACCTATGATCATATGGGTTATGCAATCCCATCCTCAAACTATCTCACAGACATCATTTTTTCACCTGTAAAGGTTGGTGAAAATGATTCAATTAGATGAAGCGATCTTAATACTCCATCACTAACATGTAACATTTCTTTAGGTGCATGAAATCTCAATCATGGTATGTTCTATATGTATGCAGAAATAAGTATTCATAAAAGGTTTTCTATAACTCTTCCCAAACCATACCCTAATGTCAACCAGCTTGTTTGAGAATATCCCTCCAACACATAGTGGAGTCTTGTGTAATATAGGTGGTGGGAAAGACCCTCTTCTATGTAGGTTTCTTTATATTCTTGAAAATAAAAAACATTTCCCTTATCCATGACTTAATTTCCTGAGGTCTTCCATCCACCAATAAAGTGGGAGGATTCTGATGCTAGAACTCCTGAGTCATCTCTACCATATTAGGTGCAGGTCCAGGTGCACCCTATACTAACTAAATTAAATGGAAGAAATTATCTTGGAACTAAGCATCGGAGATCAGTGGAAGATCAATAATAAGTTCTTCAGGTGGAACTATAAGAGGTACTACTGGTTTCTTAGGTCCCACCACCTTTAGATCATGTTCATCACCACCTTGTTGGAATATGACACAAGGATTTCATAGTGGAATAAATATACAATTTATAAGAGCACTCCACATATAAGATTTATAAGAGATATGGAATGATATAAAGGAAGTAACATGCACAATGCCTTCCTATAAGTGAGTCATGCCCCTCTTATTTCTCCTAAATCTAGGTTTAAGTGATAAGAAATGTCTCAATGGGATCAATAGACATATCCTACTTACGTCTACTATGGTTGGATCAGGGTCAATGTATCTTATAACATGACATAATAGAGTTCTTGATTTATGGAGTGTCAAATTCAATGTATAGAGGAAAACACCCATTAATATTCATTTGTAATCCCTCTTTAGTGATAAGATTTTCATTTTAAAGCTTTAATTTATTTATGTTCATTCTAATTTATTCGAATATAGATATATCAATCTAGTTAATTACATCAAAAATTAAAAATATATAAAGGCCCATATACTTTATAAACTAAAATTGAGACCTCAAGTAACTAGTACCTGGCATGAACATCCGGTATTAGGATCTAGAAGGTCATTTATAGTGATTTTATTGAATGACTACCATTATCAGTTTATATAATTAATTTATTCTTAAATTTCCTTTGGCATTCATCCAATAAAATCAACAAATGTGTCATAATTGGTTAATTATGGTGTCACCATCAATCGATATGGGAAATAATTGTTTAGATTGATTTTAGAACTTCAATTAAGCCAATTATGTCATCTATATAAAGACACTATCACACCACAATACATAAAAAACAAGGTATAAGAGAAGAACAATAAATATAGGTAATGTATGAAGAAAAGTATATATAGGAGTCATATGGTTCCTTGTATGATGCATGGACTGATATTAACTTATCTAATCGATCCAAATAAAAATAAATCCCATCATATTAAGATCAATAATTGAAACAACAAAAAATAAGTGCATCACCCAATGTGGAAATTCATAAAACTATTACAAGCGTAACCAATAACTGTATAACCCATCCTAGGTAAAAAAAATTCTCCTCTACATGGGTTAGCTACTCCCATGAATAGGCTTATTACCAAATATCAATACTCCTAGTCTCTTATCTAATACCCAAATAGTATGAAAAAATAAAAAGAGGGTTTTGATACCACATTGTATCATCCCACCCCAGAATTCACATATTGGTACCCTGAGACAGTCAGCCACATGACCTCAAGATTTTCACCTCATATTCTATAAGATGCCAACTATAAGTGAAGGCCAAGGGAGTGTCAATGGGGATATTATTTCCTCATGATTCAATTTGTATATATCTAGTAATCAATATATATAAGTAGTAGAAACATAATAAATAAACAATAGTAGAATAATAATGATTAAGAGGAAGATGAATAATAAATAGTTATATACATATGACGATGATCATGTAGTAACACAAAAATGAAAGAAATGGGATACTAGGAATGATAGAATATACCAAATTCTATAAAAATAAAAAAAAATTATCTATAAATGGAATCATGATCATAGGCTCGGTACCTTGTTCTCGTACTCCATCCTAGGATAGGTAATCATGCATCGGGATATGGCCGCTTCCCTTTATCTAGACTAGAAACTATGAAGTCTGCTTGTGTACCAAGGTCAGCCCAAAAAATGTGTGAGATATACTTAGTTTTCCACCACCAATTGTTTCTAGATAAAACTGGTTCATGCATATTAAATGAGTAGTGTAAAATCATAGTAAATTAAAAGAAATAAATAAATTATGTACACTATACTGGGTTCCACTTGGGACTCCCATCCAACTCTACTCGATTTAGACTAAGTCAGATGCCTTTAAACCATGGTATCCTATAAAAATAAATTTATTGGTAAAATGTATAAATGGGTTTTATCAAAAATATATAAAAGGTTAACTATTCCCATGAAATTGATTTATCTTGATGGAAGAATCCCTAAAATACCAATTACACACTCTAGTTATTTAATTTGAAAATCATATTTAGAATTTACGAAATTTCACCCTAAGACCGTCCAAGGTGATCTAGAGTGAATCCCATGTATTTCTCCAAGATCACTGTAAAAGAGTATAATTTCATGGATTCAGGTTCAAGGAGACCCATGAATTAGATCCCAAGTATCACTACTATAATGGCGTGAAAAAAAACTAGGAAAAACTTCTGAGTATGTCCCCAGTATCTCACAAAGTGTTTGAGTCTCACTCATGGAATGGTAGAACCATCTCTCCATTGAGACCTTCCATGGGGTCTCCCCTAGGGAACAATAATCACTCATCTATAAGTAAAGTAAAATTCATGGTGATCCCATTCTAGACATAGCTAGTATCAACCTCGATGTATTTACAATTCATTAGAAAATTCTAACTATATGGAACGACGGACCCATCCAAGGTTTCCTTAAGTTCAGACCCTTGTATCAACCTCAACATAAGGTAAGATATGATTTTTCTATCAAGATAATATCATTCAACAAAGAAAACATTTATAACATAATTAACAAGTTTAACAATTCAATTAATTAAGTAAAATAATTATAGAATTATGGTTGGGGCCTAAATCATGGTATACCACTCATTTTATTTCAATTAATTAATCAATTAATTTATTACATGGTCAAAGAACCATTAGGGGTACTTAGAACATTTGTAAAAATGGATCCAATTCGCCTCTAAGGAAGTTCACACCCATTGGATTTTATAAGTAATGTTAATCAACCAAGGGTTGATTCTCCACATTATAAAGTCATTCTGGGCATGGTAAAGCATCCAATTTAATTTATTAATCAATTTAGAGGCTTTATTGGAAAGTTATTCCACACAAAACGATGAATAATTTCATAAAAAGTGATGAAATTACGATAAATAAAATCATCCTCTGACTTTAGGTTCGTAGTGATCTCCTCATCTAGTGTTGTCCCGTGAATCAATCTTGAATGGGAGAAAACCAAATAATCATCAAATTCCATGAAAATTAGGCTAATGAGGTCTCGTCAAAATAGAACAAGTGGTAGTAATAGAAAATTTAAATAGAAGTTAGAGGAGTGTATAGATTACCTCTAGTTATACAACACTTCTGATGGTAATCTGTTTAGATTTCGTATAAGGGAGATACCAAAGAATCTAGAATACGTGGAGGAAGGAGACACAGGAAAGGAGTAGTAGCTCACGTATGCTAGAAAATAAAGGGGTGAGGTGGTTTTTTAGATTAAACCATTTTATTAGAAAACTATAAAACCACCCCCAACACTGGGTTTCATGGTTTGGCCGCATGGTTTGCCAAATTGTGTGCCAAATATGTACCCAATTATTCTTATGGAGGGACCCCCAAACAAGATAAGTGAACGGTTTGGATAACTATTCACAAGCCATATGGAACTCCTATATCACCAATTATCTACAACCCCTCATGAGAATACTCCATGGATTGAATGGTTTCATAAAAACATACATCCCCTAATCCCAACTAAAACACCTTTCATGGTTAGGGGACGTCATGAGAGCTATGTGGCATGGATTCCTATACCATGAGGCCCAGTATGTCTTCCATAATTTCATGTCTTTGGGTTCCAAACAAGACCCAAACACCCATGTAAAAATGAGACTCCACTGGGGAACCTTACCAGGACTATAGAAATAATTTTAAGCTAAAAAAATGATTCTAACCTTCATGAAAAGTTGAGTCATTATAAAGACCCCATCATATGTAGCAGTGACGAGTGTTGGTGGTATTACTAGACACAAGGCACTATGAATGTGGAGAATTCCAGAAATCATGGGTTCCATGAACTCATGATATTACAGTATGTGACACTGTGGTCATATCATGGGAACCATATGTTGATACAATTTAAAATCTCAACACAATTGTTAACTATGATAGTTCACCATGGATGTATATTTTGGAGTTTTGATATTTCTCAATTCCTAATGATCTTCCCACATTGATACCTAACATCAACATGTTGCGATCATGAGGGAGACCAAAGTTAAATAGGTTTTAAAATGAGATGAATTGGATTCAAGAATAATACAAGTGTCTCATATGTATAATATTACATAATGAAGGAGTTAATAGGAAGTGATGACCTATCATTGATGGTATGAGTTCTCATTCTATTCCATGGAGATATATTTCCTACAAATAATGAAATATCCAATGTATTTAAAAATTTTATTTTGATCAGTAATCAGATCATCCTCTTTGGTGGTTTTGTGAAGGTTTTGTTAATTTAAAATCAACCATATAAAAATATATTTTATATGAATTTGACAACCATCCATTTAAAAATATGAAATCAACTACAGTGATTATTCATAATATTCCAACACAGATAAAAGAGAATATCTAATTAAACATGTAAAGTGTTTAAAAGGACTCATGAAGAAGATCAAAGTAAAATGATCAAACTGAGTTTTCAAGAATACTTTATATGTTATTATGTATAATGAACAAATATCGATCTATATTATCAACCTAAGAAAGATAAAAATGTATTAACATGACTTTTATATCCTACATTCTACCAATAATAAAATTCTACTTACCATGACATTATGTTTAAATTTTACATATATTTGATATTTATTTCATTTTTATGCATAGATATGGTGGATATTAATCTACTCACTGAGCAGTATAGGCATGTTCCATGTGTGGTGCTAGAGGGATGGGAGGCTCGATGGATTAGTGTGAATAGGGAACACCATTATGATCAGATTCCCCCTCCCCCAACTGCTATTATACCATACCTACAACATTCTAGAATCTATATAATCTCTAAATTTTATTTTTCATTAATTTATCATCACCTAATTGCATTACTCACTAGGAAATAGAGACCTAAGACTCACACATTCCACTTTCTTGGGAGAGATTTGAACATCACCCTAGAGGATGTTGTATTTATGCTCGGTCTTCCTATCTATGGTGATGCAGTTATAGGAAAATCACATGGAGACTATCCTAATCAAGTTTGATTATTTATATTCCTTGACATTGTGGTCATGATACATCTATAGATAGTAGTTCTCTCTCTGTGAGATGTCTGTACATGCACTTTGCACATTTACCCACTGATGCTGAGAATAATGTTCTCATGTGTCACACCCATAAATATATCTTGTTGCTCATTTTAGGGAAAGTGTGAACTGATCACTATAGTATTCTTGTCCACGGAATTTTTTTGGAGAAACTAGAGGAATTTGATTAGGAAGGGAGATAGAGATGGGAAACTATGTTCTTGGAATACACGTACAAAGAATTATGCCCAGCATGATGATCAGATCATAGTGATTTTAGAGGATGTTTAATCCTCATTTATTTGTGGGCATAAGAGCATATCCTTCCCATAATCCATATTATTTCTATTCAATGGATTCATATGGATGTGTTGTGTGATGATACATGTGTAGGATAGAATGATCACTCATATTTATTATTATTTTTACTATTAATATGTGTTATTATACTTAATTTCTTATTATTTATCACTTTCTATGTTGTATATTATTGGTGGATTCAGGAACACCAGTTTTTCAGGACAATGAGACACAATATGGGTAAATACTCTCTCATGTTGGATAGTCAATTACCCACTGATGTAAGTATATAAATTTTTATATTGGCTAATAATTTCACAACATTATCATTTTTAGAAATTTGTAAAAACAAAATATTTTAACCAATGTCACATGTCATTTCATATTTCATAGCTACCATTCTTGGTTATATTATACCTGCTTCCAGTGCACTGCACTACTACAATTGATAATGTATAGGATCATATGCCTCTCATAAACATTCAAATTTTTTAGTGGTAATAACCCCAGAAAGTGAAGCTGGAATTTTGATTTATTTTATTTTATTCCATTTCTACCTAGACAGCATGCGGATCTTTATTCCATGAAGCATACCAGAAGAAAGGATGTCAACTAGCGATGATATCAGGCATATTATCTCAAAATATAGCAAAGGCCTACATTATTTCATATCAAGGACATGCATAAAACGTGATTACATGTATAATCATAGCTCGATTATGATCCATGGTATAGACTGAAGTCAATAATTTATTACACTACATGATATAGGGCTTAGAGATCTTATAATTCAATAATTTTACATTAGTCTGTTTGTTGTAAACTGTTTAATTCAATTTTAAAATATTTACGGCATACTCAACTAAAACATATTATCCACAGGTCTAATCAATAGGAGTGTGAGGTATTTATTCATGTGGTGTACCATTTTGTAACATATGACATGATGCCATAATATCATTTTCTATAACATATTATCTTGGGTCGTCCACCTCAAGGAGATGGTGTATGTGACTTTAAAATTTCATAAATTATAAAGTATAAATAAAATCCAATTGAAATTTGACACACTGGATAAATATATAAAAAATAATTTAAAATTAAAAAAATTTCATAAATGTAATAATAATAATATATTATGTGATCGAAACATTATTGTTTAAAAAGATATAATTTAAGCTTAAAAAATTAATGGAATAATTCTTATTAAGTATAATATTTTTAATTACATGACATTATAGTATTATTAATTATGTTATTATTATTTAATTTCATTAATTACATTATTAATAAAAATTAATTATATTATCAAATATTTTTAATGATTAAATAATATAATTACTAATATAACTAATAAATAATTTAATAATATAATTAAAAATAAATCATGATTAAATTATTAATACAAAAAATATAATTTTTAATATTAATATTAATATTAACAATTTATTGCACATATAATAATAATTTATAATAATTATAAAAGTAACATCTATTTTTCTATCAGTATATATATATACAAAACAAAAAAATTAAATATATAAACATATATATAATTAATTTATCAAATAAATTTTTGAGGGTTTGGCCAAAGGCATTTTGGACCTTAAAGCTTTTGGATAAATTTTATGGAAAAGGTGTTAAGGGATAATAAGACTTTGGTCTATATGAAAAAATTCCAATGAGTAGAAGTCCTTTTATGCCTTTCAAACTTATTTTTCAAAAACAAAATTGACATAGTAATACTTTTACTTTACCAACTACAGATGGACTAAAAGACCTCACTGGTGGGAGATGGGGTGACAAAAATCCAAAAGAAAATTGGAAATATGAAGGAATTATTGGGAAAATACAAAGATACTACCCCAAATGATGCATCTCATACATTTCTTCATGTGAGCATGATCTTATTTTGATACAACTTGTATGTATAACACTCCATCCATATGCACTCTTCATTCCAAACTGCAATCTTTACATAGATAAATCCATGTATTCCCTCCTCATCAGGATTTCTTTCTTCCTCCCCCTCTCCCTCTTCACCCATTCCCATTACATATAGATCACCATCTACCGGGGATAGGATGACAGTGAAGGTATCCTCTCCGACACCTATACTACCAAAAACAACTAATTTCATAAAATCATCTTCATCAATTAGTTTTATGGTGTCTGAAACCCTACCCTTAACCATTCCATCCACTATGACTAAGCTTCAGACACATGCACCTAATTCAGCGGTGTTATCAAATCCTACCATAGTTTAGGTATTAAGCTTATCCTCTCCCTTGGTTTCTCCATTGGAACATACTCTTTCTCCTCTAATGATGATGCCATGAACATGAAAAACTACATGTGGGAAAACTTTCTCAGATGCTCATCTGGGTCCATCCCCCTCTACAATGAAATCCTTGAAAGAATCAACTACAACATTGTGTAGGGGGGGGGGGGGTGAGGACCATATTTAATCTTATTAATCTATATCCATAATTTTCATTAAACTATGACTTTCTAGAATAGTTTTGGATAGGTAATGATGATTCATATAAACACTTGTGAGTATTTGGTAGTAGGTAATTTATTCACATCCTAAATGATGAACATGAAATGCTTAGTGTAAAAAAGAAAGCATTGTATCTTTTTAGGATGTGATAATGAGGAGTTTTCATACCAACTATCAGATCCTATCAGCAGGAGGATTATTTGAAGATGACATGTGGTATTTCTTGAGCATCATATGATTGAATATTTAGAGAATCCAGAAAATGTATAGAATTTGTAGTTTGAGTAAATTACAGTCAACCAAGAACCAGTATTACCACCATTAGTATCATCTAGTGTGGGATATATTCATGAAACCAGTGATACATCACTAATAGGTAATATGTTTCCATCTAATAATATGTTTCAATCATATGATATCCCAGAAAAAATTATCCTTGAAGCGTAGTTAAGGAGATTCACAATAGAATGACAACCGAGTCATAGATTCTCACCACATGATTATGTGATTCTCACTAATGGGGGAGATCCAAACAATTATGATGATGCGATCATGTGTTATTTAGATTAAATGGAAAAAATAAAATTTAATATTATATGAGATCCTTTCACAATAACTATATATTTAATATGGTGGAGTTACCACAAGCAAAGAAGGTACTCAATAACAATTGTGTGTATAAATTCAAAGGATAAGATGGTAGCTCAAATCCATGCTATATATCCAGAATGGTTGTGAAGGTATTCAGTCAGGAGAAATGTATCATCTTCAATGAAATTTTTCTCCTAGAGTAAAATGTCTTCTATCAGAGTTGTTTTTTGATTGGTGGCATGTTTAAACCACGATGTTCAATAGTTGTATGTAAAGATAGAATTATTTCATGGTGATCTTGATTAGGATATATAAATGGATAAAAAAGGTATTTTTGGTTAAATATACAAAAAAATGGTATGTAAACGTAAAAAATGTTTACATCAATTGAAACAGGAACTGAAGCAACAGTATAAGAAATTTGATTCTTTTATAGAGAAAAATTAGTACAGGAGGATGATTGTTGATCACTGTGTTTTAATCAAAGAGTTTTATGATGGTGATTTCATTATATATTTTCTTTATTTTTATGGTATATTGATTAATGGTATAGATATAACCAAGATTTATAGGTTAAAATGGATTTTAGTAAGTCTTTTCAAATGAATTATTAGGGAGATACAACTCAAATTACTGGTAGGATGATTACCCGTGATAGGAGGAATGAAAAGTTATATCAATATGAAGAATATTACATTGATAAAGTTCATTAATGGTTCAATATGAGAAAGGTGAAATCATTTTACACCCCATATTCAATAAATTTTAGGCCCATGATAATTTAGAGTCAATCAATTGAGAAGGATAAAGTAGAAATAGAAAAAGTTTGTTATTAGTCAGTAGTTGATATTCTTATGTATGCTATGGTATGAATCAGACCAGATATTTATCACATTTTTTCTATTGTGATAATATTCCAATCAAATCATGGAATACAGAATTTTAAAATATTCAAATTGAATTTTAGGTATCTTTGAGATACATCCATTCATTATTTATGTTTTGGAAATTTTTAACCTATTTTGAAAGTATACATAGATGGTGGTATGGCTGGAGATATAGACATGAAAAAATCCACATCTGGATAATTGATATCATTTTAAGGGGAAATGTATCATGGAAATATCATCTTTATAAGTGTATTTCTTTTTCTACCATATAATCATAATATATCATGGTCTCTAAAGGTTGAAAGTATATGTTGTGGATGATGAAGTTTTCATAGGATCTTGTAAAAATTCAAGAGTATTACATTCTCTATTGTGATAGTTAGAGTTCTATTCATCTCAGTAAGAACCCAACATTTCACTCAAGATACAAACACATAAACCTAATATTTTTTTTAATATTTTGGAAGAATCATTATTGAATGTTGTAAGTTCCACACCAATTATAATGTGGTGGAAATTATGACAATAGTTATACCAAAGGAGAAGTAGGAGGACGGTAAGGAGACTGTAGGTATAGCTTCTACCTAAAATTGGTTATGAGGGGAATATTTGTGTGGGTCACTCCAAATTTTACGACAATTTAGTGAAGGATATTTTTTTCAGTGTTATTTTCGGGGCTGTTATACTGATAGGAGAAATAGTTTCCTTTGGAAAGAACCCAATGTCCAATGAAACTGAATAAGATAGGGATTTTTAGGGTAGAAGATCGACTCAAAAAACATTGAAAATGCACTATTTAATTCTTATATAAAACAGAATTCATTCCCATTATTTTTTAAAACTATAATTTTGATCCTATTAAATTTCATCTGGATAGAAATAAAGAACATACTGTCTTCCCTTATTGACATAGGCACCCTAACAAACCATGTAAAATTGTGTGCGTTTATCTATTTTTCTATTCAGTTTTGAGTGTGATTCATCTCCAAAAACATCCACTTACCCAGCATTAAACTATGTTTGGTTATAGTTTTTAAAAAAATAGGCAGTGTATGTATAACAGATGTTTTTTAGAAAATCTACTAGTTAGTTGGAACTAGTTGGTGACCATCCATGTAGGGCAGGTGTTGCTGGAATTTTCGGAAGCAATGGGGGACACTAAGAGCAGGTTCATTTTTCTAGATTTTCTAACATCAAAGGTCATGTCAATGATCAATGCCTCCCATGAGTATAGTGGGGTGATTCTCTATAATTTTTCCTTTGACCAAATCTACATCACATCCATAAATGGTAGCATCTGATATTTTGAAAAATAATAAAAAAAATCCATAAATAAATTAAATTTTTTATTAAATTAATGTTTTCAAAATAATTTCTATTTATATTTATTATCATCACCTCCCTGATGTTATATAATATTTTTAAATAATCATATGATGGCTTGTTAGAATATATTTCTATTAATTATTTTTTTGGATAATAGGTTTTAAAACATGAATTCAATTCTGTAAATGGAAATTTTTAGCATGACCAATCATCCATCACCCATGATATAAAAAAATTATTCAAGGGTGATCAAAAAATATTAAAACAAAGATCCACTAAGTAATAATAAAATTAGGATTATAAAATAACCCCTCATTGTTCCTTTTTAAAAAAACATAAATGCATTCTAGCACCCAAGACTAAAAATAAGAACTATCACTAAATATAAATGTCGCACCTCTCATTCTAAATTTTCTCTCTTTAAATCTCTATAGTGATTCTTGTTCTCATCATGCACAAATATTCAAAGACCTTCTACAAGCAATACTCCATTTTTGAAAAAATGCATGTCCTAAAAAATTCCTTTCAAAATCCACTATCTTGAAGTATCCCCCCCTAAAACACAAACATCAAGGAAACCATCTCTAGACCAGTTTCAAGTTTAGGGATTATCCCTTATTGAATCCATGACATTTACCTCCAAAATAGCAACTACTACTAAATTCACTTTTATCATCAATATAAATCACTTTTATAGGTTCTAAAAAACGTTAATATTTTTGGATTCTTTAAAATATGGTTGCTTTTATGAGTGCCAAAAAAGTGTTAAAAATACACTCTTTATTAATGTGTTTTTTAACACTAATAAAGGATGTATTTGTCAATGATAAATTCTAGCATTGAAAAAACTGAGAAAATAGTTTTTAAAATTATTCTTTGGTTTATTTTGATTTACTTAAACCACCATGAAGTTCCTTAAATGTAATTTCTCCCCATATTATTAGAGCTAGTTTGAGTCATATTTAGTGATAATTACATAAATAAAATACCCAACCTCAATGCTCAGCTATGTGTCTATTAGGCTTCGAACCTATGACCACCTCATGTAAAGAAAATTCCATTAATCTATTTTATTCTATTCTATATTTTATGATTTATTTATTTATATTTAAATTAATATTTTTATACATGTATTTATTCAAATAATTTTTTATATTTATATAACTATTTTTAAATACACTTATAAAATATGTTTGTGTGTGTATTTATATTTATAAAATTATACATTTGTACATTTATAAATTTATACATTTATACACATGTGTGTGATTATATATATATAAATATATACAAACACACTATCATGACTCGACCCAAGCCAGTGCTCGAGCTACAACTACCCCAAGCTCGCCTCCATAGGCTAGGGGTGGAAACTAGTGCTGAAGGAATAATTAACACGGGGAGGCCTTTTCCTAAATACTTAAACACACACATATATAAAACTCAACAAAAAAGTGCAGAGGGGAGAGGAAAAATATGGAAAACTGCAATATAGTAAATCAATAATGCATGAACCTCTAGATAATAAAAATGTATGGCTGTGTATACTAAAAAGTAAAGGGGAAATTCATGGCCAAACAAAACAATGTCCCAACCCAAGAGCACAGTAAAATATTAGACAGCTCATAGAGCCCAACTCCTTTATCCCAAGCTAGGAACAATGTACACAGTCCCAGCACCCAATAAATTTAAAATCATCTGAAGTCTTGCTTGACCTGTTTTTCATCTGTAAAAGACATTAAATGTTTGGCCAAAGGACATGTAAGGGTGAGTATATACATACCCAGTAGAATTCCCCAAAATAGTGAATGGGGAGAAGCAAGAGATAAAATTGAAGATGAATGTAGTAGATAGAACAAGCATAGTGAAAGAGTTTATCTCAACCTCACAAGATAATTAAAGTAATATTGTCCAAGAACAATGGGATAAATATGGTGAGTAGATTAACTACCCGTCGAGCCTTCGCCTCCTATAATGGGAGAGTATACTTATCCAACCATGGAAATATATAAATGGAAAGCATGTACCATACCCCGCATATATTTTCCTTGCTTGGAAGGAGAGTAACCAAACCAAAAGAGTGGGTACTAAAGAAGGAAATATATATATATATATATATATATATATATTCTTAGTTAAAGAATCCCAAATGAGAGAGTTAGGGGATCTCCATCTCACAGCTCATCCCAAAAAAAGGGTAGATAACAATTTCAAAAGTATCCATCAATGATGCACAACAACTCACACATCTTCTCTAAACAAACAATTCTAATGGAATCAATCACCAATCCTTGATACTATCTACTTTGGGAGGCATTGAATCATCCCCTTGATTCTAGGACACATCACAAAAACATGTCTCTGCCAGGAAAGTGTTCATATTCCTTGTGAGTCCAAGGCTACATCAACCCAAATATTGTTACTATGCCACACAATCGAGGGGACAAAACACCTAGAAAGGATACCATGCTCTGGTTTGACAGGAGGGTCCTACTCTAAAAGTCACTGAGGAACTCCACTTTCTTTCCCCATTAGAGATCAATATTGGGGAATTTCATCAAGGAACTCTACTGCCCATTTTGTGGGAGGGTAACACCAAGAAGAATCTATTAGGGAACTCCACTTCCAAGACCTGCTAGAGGGAAATGCCTATAATAATTCATCAGGGAACTCCAATTCTCATCCCTGCTGGAGGGTTATTCTTGGAAGAAGCAATCAGGGAACTCCAATTCTTGAACCTACTGGAGGGTAAATCCCAGAACATTGAGGAAATACACTACCCATCCCTACTGGAAGGTAACACCTAGAAAGGTCTCTCGTGATCCCTCTTGATCACTTCCATTATCGTCCATTTAGCCTAATAACATTACAAGATCAGATCATTTCACCTCATATCTCAATATTCACAACCGATGGAATCATCACGTTCTACATTGAAAAGCACTCAGCATGGGATACCCATGGCCAAATAAGAGTTGAAACAAATTATATATGGATATTCAAATTTTTCTCAGAAGGTATCTCGTAGAACATAGAATTTTAAGGGACCCACATGGTGTGTGGCACCACTTCACATCCCGGCTATGTTTCTGGTCAGTACATAGGTTCTCATCGGTGTATCAATACATGCCATGTAGGTGGAATACATGGTGTGTCCAACCTATCTGGGGACTAGGTTGTGTGCTACTGGTTTTGTCTGTGTACTCATACCCTATGTATGTTCACTCTAGTACACTACATGTGGTTTCACATGATATTTCACTCATATACTCAAGTCGTGTATGTTTACTTCTACAAGTACCCCCTCTTTTGTGGTTCGTCACATGGTTCATCCAGCCTGGGAAGTTGTACACGGCTTGTAAGGGGGGATACAAACAATTTCCTCCTTAAGAACTTCAAACCCCTTTCACCATCATTGATGGGGCTACGTGTTGTTTGTTCTTCATTGAACATGTTGTGTAGTATGATTCTTAATAGAAATTCCAGATTTCGATATCTACAGTCGGTGCTTTGAATCTACTTAAACAACCTTAAATCCTAATATGATTCCTCTTGAAAAATTTGGATCTATCTATGAATCAAGATCCATGTCCATCATTCAATATAAATCAGCTTCGTTCATCGATAAGGGTTTTGACGCGCATCCCACATGCCACTACACCTATCATCATCACATTCTTGCAGATTAACCACAAGATTGGTCACTGTCACCTCACAGTAATTCCATATATATGCTCAGTTCACAAAACTATTAACATTTTTTTGATCCTCCATGTATCTGGGTGCCCATTTGGATCAATTTTCATAGTAATTGTTGAATTTGGACCTTGAGGATCCAAACGGTGAATAACACATATAGAAATGAGAGATAAAAGCACCACAAAAAGTTTTTTGAACAATAATTGGCCAATTTTTCTTAGACAATGATCAAGAACATGATCCATGGTAAGAAAAAAGATGAATATAAATTACATTTCTTTACGGGGTCACATTACAAGGTTAGAAAAATGTAAATATCGACGAACAAAATTCAATCTGCATAAAAAATTAATCCAAGGTGTAAAATCACAAAATATGAGTCCTACATCTATTATGGATCAATCACTGATTGAAGAATGTGATCGTGCAATGATTGGAAGGAGTTGATGCATTCACTACGCTTTGATTCACCATGATCTAGTGATTCATCTTCATTGCCAAAGGGAGAAGGAAGAAGCTCTCACCGGAAGATTCCATGAATTATGATCTAACCCTATAATTTTTCACCAGGGTGATAATTTTATAAGAATTTTATTTTAGGTTAAAAATGGAGTAATTAATTAATTAATTAATCCACTTAAATGCACTGCCAATGAGTCAGGGGTCTAAACATCCTGTGATGACTCACTTTATATCGTTACTAGGGTAAATATCATATTCTAGACCCAAACATGGTCTTGGATTTCTAATCTGGTCAACCGTTTAAGAGATATATCATTTTATTTAATTAATCATCCATGTCCAATATCAAATATATTTAATATTTTTTAAAAATTAATTCCGGGAAGACCATGCCACATAATCGCACGTTATCTTAGTTCCTAGCTATATATATATATCAAAGTATTACAAGGAAAAAATGAGGTCTCTATATCATTCTGTCCTTCTATATTTTCATCCTCAAAAAACAAATCTAGGAAAACTACTCAAGATACTAAGCCTGCATCGGGATCTCCCACTCTTAGGAACTCTCCTTCACATTTATGTGCTCCCATAGCACACAAACCGAAGGGATGGTCCATCCATATAGGGTCATCTCCTGTCAATACTCGATCACCATCGGGTGATCCTTAAAGGCGGAACCATCATCGATGTTTAGCTCACCCCAGTCAATAATATTCATGAGTTCATTCATGTATATCCTCATCTATAACACATATAAGACTTTGTGAACCCCTTCTAGTTGTGGGGGTAGGATAAGGCGGTAAGAAAACTATCCAACCTGCTGTACAATCTCAAATGACCTAATGAACCTCAGAGAAATCTTTCCTCTCCTATCGATCCTCCCCAATCCTTGTTGTGGGGAGACTCTCTATAAAACATGGTCCACATGTTCAAACTCTATGAGCCTCCAATGGTGATCTGTGTATAATTTATGTCTGCTATGGGATGTCTTCATCCACTCATGGATAACCTGCACTTTCTCTATTGTCACCTACACCAACTCTGGGCCCACAAGAGATGACCCACCAATCTTTGACCAACTAAAGGGATACATGTAGGGTCTCCCATAAATGTCATAAAAAAGTTTCAATTCAATGGTAAAGTGATATCTGTTGTTTTACATAAACTCATTAAAGTGTATGTGATCCTCCAAGGTCAGGATGAAGTCTGACACGCGATCCCTCAATATATATTCTAACACCTTGATGGTGCGCTAGGTCTTCCCATCAGTCTGGGGGTGTAAGGATGTAATAATCCATGTCTAGGTCCCAAATGCCTCCTATATTCCACTCCACACTCATGATGTAGACTTTTCCTTAGGATCAAAGATAGTCATCTAGGGCACCCTATGAAGGTGAACGATCTATCGTACATACAGCTATCTGAAACTCCCCACCGAACTATGTTCCCTAATAACAAAGAAGTGTGTTGTCTTTTTGAGTCATTCTACTATAACCCAGATGATTTCTTGGCCCCTCACTATGAATGTAATAACATTGAAAAAATCCATGTATACGTCATCCCACTTCCACTCTAGGATCTCAAGAGGCTGCAACAAACCTACCAGAACATGGTGCTCAGCCTTCACCTACTGACAAGTGAGGCACTGATAGTTTAAATCATCTACGCTCCATCTCATTTCAGACAACCAAAACTATTGCTAAAGATCTCTATACATATTTAGCACACTATTATGTACATATATGGGATAAGTATTGAACTCCCGAATCACCTCCTCCCACAATGTAATTGAAATCACTTTTTGGACTTGTAACAAGATGGTGTGATTCCCTTCTTCAGAGTGTCCATCTGATGAGTATCCTATAGATATCTGATCATGTAAAACATCATACTTGGTTTCTCCTAGCTAAGACTCTCTCACATTCTCAATAATTGAAGTAGTAAATGCCATCGACTTAAGAAAATTTTTACCCTCCCGCTCCACCAGGGTCAACTATTGGGAAGCTAACTAATCTGAAGCTTTCTACACTACTCAAACTTGGGAATTCATGCTAAGGGAATCTTCTACAATGTTTCCCTTCCTTGGATTATAGACTATATTGAATTCATAGTCTTATAATAACTCCAAAAAGTGTCATTGCCTCATGTTCATTTCTCTTGGAGTGAAAAAAATAAATGAGACTCTAGTTGTCTGAGTAAACCATAAAGCGCTATCTCAGAAGATAATGTCTCCATATCCTCAGGGTGAAGAATACCGATTCTAGTTCTGGGTTATTTTTTGATTAGTTCTTCTTGTGGGGTCTCAACTACCTTGACTCTTATTCGATAATTGTTTGCTATTGCATCAAAAAATAATCGATCCTAGCTCCCAAGGCCTCACAATACAATAAAGACTCCATGCCTTCCTCTGATAGTATCAACAATGGAGAAGTCCGTATCCTCTTCATCAACTCCTCAAAGTCCCTCTAGCACTGTTCAGACCTAGTAAATGGATTCCCTTTCTATTTCATGGTTTTCAAAGGGACTACAATTCTAG
The DNA here is from genome assembly GCA_963277665.1 of Viscum album. Taxonomy (NCBI): domain Eukaryota; kingdom Viridiplantae; phylum Streptophyta; class Magnoliopsida; order Santalales; family Viscaceae; genus Viscum; species Viscum album. The sequence goes on along the minus strand of OY728160.1, from coordinate 466,627,688 downwards.
ATAAGTCTACCATAAATCTCATGTAGAACCCCAACAATCCAAGAAAGTTCTGCACCTCTGACACATTACTAGGTGGATACCAAGAAAACATTTCCTTTATCTAAGATGGATCCATGAAAAAAACTTGCTCATAAATGACATGCCCTAGAAAGTGAAATTCATGTATCCAGAATTGGCACTTTGAGAGTCTTCTATAAAGATGGTGCTCTCAAAGAAAATATAGAAACATCTTCATGTTCCCTACATGCTCCTCCTCTGATGTAGAGTAGATGAGTATTCCATAAATGAAGATAAACAAAAAATTGGTCCTAGATTTTCTGTAAACCAGGTTCATCAAATCCATAAAGATGGTGGGGGAATTTTTCACCCCAAATTTAATCACTAAGAAATCATAGTGTTCGTAGTGAATTCAGAATGATAACTTTGGAATATCAGCCTCACAAACCCACAACTAGTGATAGCTAGACCTGAGATCTCTTTTTGAGAAGCATATTGTGCCTCGAAACTGATCAAAGAGGTTGTAAATACTCAGAAAGGGGTACTTGTTCTTTATCATGGTCTAGTTTATGTGATGATAATCCATGAAAATCCTTAAGCTCTCATCCACCTTGTTCACGAATATGACTGAAGCTTCCCAAGGGGACACACTAGGTCTGATTGAACCTTTCCCAAAAAGATTTTCCAACTGTAACCATAGTTCCTGAAGCTCGTTAGGTGTTATATGATACACCATAGAAGATATCTAGGTATTCCCTATTATTAAGTCAATGAAAGAATCTATATCCAACCTTAGAGGTAGTCCTGGAACTACTATAAAAAATGGCCTATATTAGTGCTCAAAATGGGATTTAACAGCGCTAAAAAAAGCACTGTAAAGCTCAGCGCCAATATTGGGGGGGGTCCCTTTTATCAGCGCTCTAAAAAGCGCTGATAAAGGCCCCTTTTATCAGATCTTTTTTAGCGCCGATAAATGTCAAATAAAATAAAAAAAATAAAAAAGAATCAAATAATGCGGTGATAGCTTTTAACATTGTTTGACACCCCCCTTTATCAGCTCTAGGAGGTCTCCCACGTGTTTCCCTTCTCGTGCATCCTCACACGCGCGCGCGCCCCTTTGCTTCCACCCGAACTCAAACCTGCAACCTCCCCCTTTCGAGGTTTCACCTTTACCACTAAGATATTCCATTTTTTTCTCCATTTAATGATATATATATATATATTTATATATATATATAGTTATATTTATTCGTATATTGATATAGATTCATATTAATATAAATATATTTATTCATATATTAGTATATATATGTTAATTCGTATATTAATATATATTTATATTTATTTATTTATATATATATTTTTAGTAATAATTTTTTATCAGTATATTTATTTGTATTTTAATATATACTTATAAGATTAGTTTTAAATACCTTTATGAAATATGTTTTTTAGGTGTGTTTATAATTAAATAAATAAATACATACATACATATATACAAAACAGACACCCACAAACACATATATATTTATGAATAAATACATATATATATGTATTTGAAAAGCCATAGAATGTTAAAATGATCATAACATATATTCTAGAAGCACGTTTCAACTCCACAACTTGTCAAATCGAAGAAAATAAAACAATTTTCGATATGATATGTGGTACAGGGCTAATGGAAATCTGGATTAGAAGTTATACTTGTTTGAAAGTTAACAAATCGGTGTATCTCGACTAAAAACTCACTTTTGGAGTCCTTCTGGGCCTTTTTTGCCTCAAAAAATGTGACAGAGGCTTTTCCTGGGTCACCAACATGTAGATCTCATCGCAAGCTTCAATTTGATATAATTTTTAGCTCAAACGGACACCTGGGTTAAAAGTTATGGTCGTTGAAGTTTGAGTTACATTTTCAACTTATTTTAGATCTTTTATTAATTGTTTTCATTTTTTGTGTCTTCAAATTGTTATTAAATGAATTTTAATCGATAATAATTAGAAAATTATTAATTAATAATATTTTTTAAAATATTTTAAATCAATTTTCATTAAATTTATTATATATTAAATTTAATAGTCTATTTATACGTATCTAAAACATATTTAAACAATATGTATTGTATTTATATCAATATAAAAATACTTATATAACAATAATTTATTTTTCCTGATTTTTTTTAAACATAAAATTTATCACTAGTAGAAAAAAAGCACTAATAAAGGGGTCCCCTTTATCATCCCTTTTTTAGCACTGATAAAGGGATAGTGCTTCCCTTGCCCATTTTTGTAGTAGTGTGGAATGTCTTCATTATATATGTCCATATAATTCTCCACAATTAAAGGAAACCAAATGCCTTAATAGCCTATAGAACCTAGGGATAAACTAGCCAACTGATGGGAAATTGGTCTCAACATCCTACACACAGCATCAACCTGACTTTACATGATATCTCTCTCCATAAAAAGAGAATATCATCCCATCAATGCATAGAAAAATGACTTGTCTTTGGTGACAATAGACCTTGGCCCAAACCATGGATAGTTAATCCATACTCATGATAACATCCTAGGGTACTATTGTGATGAACAAAAGGTCCCATGTAAACCACTCTCATCAAAGAGATAGCTCGCATTTCCGGTAGATGAAATATATTGATGAAGCATTCCCTATAGGAACCTCAAGGTGAAGTTGTCATGCCAGCACCCTAATTAGGATCCCCAGCTCTCGCACCAAGAGTATTAAGATTAAATAATTATCGGAACTCATGTCTAATATTATTGAGTCAATAGTATAATAAACATATATCATACCTTGAATCATCTCATGCTCTTCGAGATCATAGACATCAAAAGATTATAGCTATTTGTGGCCTCAACCACTAGCTCCCTGATCCTGACATGGGCCACTTGGTGGTGTTGGGGAAAGGATCTCATATTATCATCCTCCACCTATAGTTACTCATTCTTATTTTCCTACTCTAGATACTTTTCGACCACCCTGTCCATGCATCAAATATCCCGGATCATGGTGCTTACTTTGTCATGGTCGTCCATCAGCTATCTTCCTGGGCTACTTAGTAAATTTGGTTAGGAAATCACATACCATGTGACCTCCCCAATATAAAGTAAATAACTACCTCTATCTGGGTTTCTATGGTCCTCTAAAATACCTCATCCTCATATGAATACTTTCCTGATACTGTTCACAAAAGGGTCTTCTACACTATGATCCTGGAACCTGATGTCTGCTAGATGCTAAAAACCACTCATCCCTCTAGCGAAAACTACTATCTCCAACCATTTGGAATCCCTATTATAGAAATATCTTAGTCACCAGTTCCCACTCCATCACCCCAGCATCTGTGAGGATGCATAAGGGTACAATGCTGGCTCAGATCTCTCAGCAGATTCTCTACTCAAGCTTTTTTTCGCGGAAGTATTGATCACATATCAAGTAGAGGGAGTGTTGTGTAAGGTCTGTGAACCTCACCTCAAACAAATCCACCTTCATCCCTCACTTAAGAATCTCTAGAAGATCCAGAATGTAGACTGAGAATAAGAAATAGGTGTACTACTCCTCACAGAATAGCTTTAAGAATTCATCACAAGAGTGTGTCAACTCTTCATGAATCTGCATAACTAGGCTCCACGAACGTCCATATGCTCCATGTAAATGGCTGGCGGCCAGGGCCACAACCCGATCCATTGGTGTCCAAATAATACAAATGACAAAGAGCACCAAATATATCCAATCCTTTGTTTCTGGAGCATATGGGTCATTGTGGAACCTGAACGGTCTTTGACAGTAGAACTCATGGAGTTCACTAAGCCTGTGGCAACCCGCCTTTTTAATACATAACTTTTCAATACATTTTACATACAGAGGATCTTTAAAGTCTAGTGTCTTGGAAATCAGGAACAAGAAAACTTGAATAGAACATAAAACATTATTCTAATCCACTTTTTAGGCATCATCGCAAGATTATCCTAAGTACTATTACTACCTTTCATATCCTGGAGACGTACATCAAAGGAAAGGGTGAGCAAAAGGCCCAGTAAGGGTAAACAAGGGAATCAGTGTACATGTGATATCAATAAGAACTTGAATAAAACATAAAGACATGAGAAATGGAAGTATAGGAATATCATAATTAAAATAACTTGAAACATAACATGAATATGTGGATACAACATTTCATTTAGACATTCATTAACATATCACCAAGGTCCATCCCCAAGGTGTCATAAAAATTACCAAGGTTATTCACCAAGGTATCGTGAAACTTGTCATATCTAGACATTAAATCTTTATCCAATGCATTGGAGCGCTATTAGGGCACACCCATAATATTTATTTACTTACATGTGATCCATATATATCATATTCAAACATTTCATAAATAACCTATAGACAATAAAATAAATGGGTTTTATTTCAAAATCGTGACGTTTTAAAATTTCTTAAAAATAAGATCATTATATCATTTATAAACCACGGAAAGGGAGGGAGGGTTATATGTATGACCATTATAGGATCAAATATATCATATTTATATATTTATGAACACTCATAGAAACTAAATAGGTCTGGTTATTCACATAGATAAACAATTCAATTTCTTGAGAGAAAGAGATATAAATTTTGAGATGAAATTTCTACAGCGTAATGACTATATAACATGGTTTTAGAAAACATTGAAAAGAGAGGGAAAAAGGGTCTCCCACTCATAAATAATTCATAATACAGTATTATTATTTAATAAGATCATGTTATGGATATTTTAATGACATACCACATGAAAAGGAAACATGAAATAAAAAATAAGATGCGATTTCTTTTACAAAAAAATCCACAGCCTAACGGCATCACATAAAAATTCATAAAACAAATTGATGAGTGAAGAAAGGTTCTCTCATCATTTGGACATGAAATGGGTAGTAAAAAAACATATATTAACATACCCTCGACATAAATATATGGAAAATATAAGACACAACATAAAGGAAGTCATGACTTAAAAGAGGAGGGTGAAAGAATCCCTTACCTTGAAGAGTAACTTCGAAATCTTGAAGGTCCGAACCTTGGGAGGCCTGAGGGAACCTTTGTAGGACTCCTTGGAAGTTAAAAAGATCATAACTTCATTGAAGAGTATTTGGAAATGAAAATAATGAGGTAAAGGATTGGTATTTATAGGAGAAGTGAGGGGACTAGTCATTAATGGCCAAGGGACACCTCATCGGTGGTATTGGAAAAACCATGGGCTTTCCCATCGTATTTGCCCATGGTATTGGCCACTTGGGACACATCATAACTTATAATACTATTCATAATTCGACCATAATGATTAAATAATTATTACATCCTTACTGATGTCATTAAACACCCAAAACTAAAAACTGTATTTTCACTATTCACTGAAAATTCATTTTTTTCATAAAAATCACCAAGAAATAACCTTAACAAAATATCGATGCTCTGAATTAAAAAATGAACTCCATTTTATAAAAATAATTTTCTAAATATTTTTAATTTAATTTTTAATTAAAAAACTATTCACCCGAAAAAACTAATACTTGACTAATAATTTCTGAAACAATTATTTACCTATTTTATTAAATCACATTACTTAATCAAGGTGCCTAAATTATATTAATACTTTCTTTAAGTGATATTAATAATCCATTTGGTCACATTACTAATCCTAAGCATAAAATAACTATTCATAATTTATTATTCACAAAAAATTATGTTGATCTTAATAGATTCTAAATTTCTTACTGAACACATTTACAGAATACCATTTTTTGAAAACAATTACACATCATTAATTATTTAAGGTTTAAATAAATATTTTAAAATATCCCTTTTTCCAAAATTCATCAATATACATCCTATATTTATTCAAATATCTGAAAAAAAACACAAACTTCACAATAGGAAGAAATCACAATTTTATTTATCTCAAAGGATTACACATAGTAGCTACAGTCTAGTTACATAGCCCCTTATAACCCCAGTATAGTACCTAAGTGTAAGGTGTGCTAAGGTGAGAGAATCTGAGGGTGGATTGGCCAACATTTCCCGAGTAGTGATTTCTATAAGCTTGAACTTCTCCCGATGGCGATTCTACTCCATCTTCACACGTTGAATTTCAGCTTGGGTTTGGTCCAGAGAAAAGCCCAGTGGTGCTACCTCCTTCCCAAGTTTCGTCAGATGGGCTTCGATTGGCCCGAGACTACTGGATGAGTCCATTTAATCTTCTTTCTATATTAATTAACCAAGATCACTTGTATTTAGAGACCACAATTGCAACATTTAGTTTCCAATGGTCATATTGACCAATGGTCATATCACAGTTGAAACCCAATGGTATCATTTTAATTATACTCACATCATTAATTAAATAATATAGTTTTTTTGAGTACAAACTAAAAAAACACACACAAAAATAGGAAACAAAAATTCATTCAAAATTTTGGGTCGTTACATTCTTCCCTCTTTAAGAAATCTCATCCCCGAAATGTTAACTCGTATCCTCAAAAGAGAAAAGGTGTGGGTACTTTTGCCTCATAGACTCCTCTGGTTCCCACATGGCTACTTCATATTTGTGTTTTCTCCACAACACCTTAACAAGGTGGGTAGTCTTGTTGCGTAGAATATTGTCTCTTCGATCCAAGATCTCCACTGAAAACTCCTCATAATAGAGGTCATGTTCCAGTTGTACCACCTCTGTGTTTAGTACATGTGAAGGGTCAGGTATGTACTTCCTCAAGAGGGATATGTGGAAGACATCATGAACTTGTGCTAGATTTTGAAGAAGTGCAAGCCAATAAGCAACTGCTCCCAAGCGATCAGGGATTTCATAGGGGCCAATGTACCTAGGGCTGAGCTTCCCTTTCTTCACAAAACTCATGACTCTCTTCCAAGGTGAAATTCAAAGAAATACATTATCACTGACATCAAACTCCAAGTCCCTTCGACGGTTGTTTTCATAGCTCTTTTTCCGACTCTAAGCAGCCTTAATGTGTTGTTGGATGGCATGGACTTTTTCTATCATCTCTTTCAAAAGATCAGGCCCAAGAATCTCTCTCTCCTCAACTTCAACCCAACAAGTAGGATTTCTACATCACTTCCCATGTAAAGCTTCATAGGGTGACATTTTAATGCTCGAGTAGAAGTTGTTTTTGTAAGAGAACTCAACTAAAGGGAGATGTTGATCCCATCCACCCTTAAATTCCATTGAGCATGTTCTCAGCATGTCCTTGAGTGTTTGAATAGTCCTTTCAAATTTTGCATCAGTTTGCGGGTGATAGGTCATACTAAAATTCAATTCAGTTCTCAGAGCTTGTTGAAGACTTCTGCAAAATTTTGATGTGAACCTTGGATCGGGATCAGATACAATAGAAAATGGAAATCCATGCAGCCTTACCACTTCCTTCACTTAAATCCTAGCAAGTTAATCGAGAGAGAAATCTTCCCTGATAGAGATAAAATAGTAAGTCTTCGTGAGACGGTCCATAATAACCCATATCGCATTGTTTCCTTTGGAAGTTCTCATAATATCAGTGACGAAGTCTATAGTGATATTGTCCCTCTTCCATGCTGGTATAGGTATTGGTTGCAATACCCCTTTAGGAAGTTGTTGCTCTGCCTTCACTTACGGACATACTAGGAACCTTGAAGTGTAGTCAGCAATCTTTCTTTTCATATAATCCCACCAATAATGATCACGGAGGTCCCTATACAGTTTTGTTCTTCCATGATGTATAGAGAAAGTAGAGCTATGAGCTTCATCCATCAGCTCCTTCTTTATTTCCAGAATTGATGGAATACATAGTCTTGTACGAAATCTCAGTATGCCTTCTTGATCAAAATTGAACTCAGTAAACTTTTCATCCTTCACAACCTCAAACTTCTCTTATAACAAAGGATCTTCTTTCTGAGCCTTCTTGATATTCTCTAGTAATGACAGTTGGGACATAATTTGGGTTAGGTTTGATGATGTCCATTTCCTTATAATTCCCATGTCCAGCTTTACTAGGTCATTTATCAAAGATCCTTTTTGAATCCTCATCATGGAAAGAACAACTGGGTCTCTCTTGCTTAATGCATCAGCAAATTTGTTTTCTATTCTAGGGTGATAATGAATTGAACAATCATAGTCTTTAAGAAGTTCCAACCATCTCCTTTGTCACATGTTCAATTCCTTTTGTGTGAAAATATACTTCAAACTTTTATGATCTGTGAATATATCACATTTCTCACCATAAAGATAGTGCCTCCATATCTTCATAGCAAAAATGATAGCAGCCAGCTCCAGATCATGCGTAGGATAATTCTACTCATGAATCTTCAACTATCGAGATGCATAAGTAATGACCTTGTCATTTTTCATGAGGACGTACCCAATCCCTTTTAGAGATGCATCACAAAAAATAATTAATCCTTCTCCACTGGAGGGCAGAGTTAACACAGGTGCAGTAACCAATCTCTTCTTCATATCTTGGAAACTTTCCTCACACTCCTTTGTCCAGATGAACTTGACCCCTTTTCGAGTTAACTTGGTTAATGGATTATAAAGTCATGAAATTTTTTTCACAAACCTCCTATAATATCCTTTTAATCCAAGAAAACTACAAATATCATTTATTATTGTAGGTTGAGGCCTCTCCTCTACAAATTTTGTCTTTGAAGGTTCAATTGTGATTCCTTAATTGGTTATGATGTGCCCTAATAAAGAAACTTGTTGTAACCAGAATTCACATTTACTGAATTTTCCAAAAAGCCTCTTCTTCCAAAGAGTTTGAAAAATAACCCTTAGATGATCTTCATGATCCTCGCGATTTTTGGAATATATCAGAATATAATAAAAAAAACTACCACAAATTTATCAAGGTAGTCTCTAAAGACATTATTCATCAAATCTATAAAAATAGCCGTTGTATTAGTTAGTCCGAATGTCATAACAAAAAACTCATAATGCACATATCTTGATCGGAAGGCAGTTTTTGGAGTATCTTCTTTCTTCACCCTCAATTGATGATAACCAGATCAAAGATCAATCTTAGAGAAGAATTGAGCCCCATGAATTTGGTCAAATAAGTCATCAATTCATGGAAGAGGGTATTTTTTCTTCACTGTGATCCCATTCAGTTCTCTATAATCAATGCATAGCCGCATTTATCCATCCTTCTTCTTTACAAAGAGAACAGGTGCTCCCCAAGGAGACACACTTGGTCGGATAAACCCCTTCTCCAAAATATCTTGGAGTTGTTTCTTTAATTCCTCCAGCTCAACATTTTCCATATTATACGGAGTCTTTGATATCGGATGAGATCCAGGTACGAGTTCGATGGAGGATTCTACCTCTCTTTCTGGGGGAGGTCCAGGAAACTCCTCCAGAAATACATCAATGTATTCTTAGATGATGGGGACATTTTCTATCATTAAACTCTCATCTCCTTCTTCTTCTTCATCGATAAACTCTATAAAGAAGGATATAAGGGGTTCTTTTATACAAATATGAGGTTGAGATATCTCTCCTTGGAAGATAACTGTAGGTTTTCCATTCAAGGATAGTGATATTTCTTTGCTTCTGAAATTGATCTTAGCATTAAACTTTGAGAGCCAGTCCATCCCTAGTATAATGTCAAATTCCATCATAGGAATCACTACAATATTTGTGATAAGATTGGGCTCACTAAAGTAAATACTAAAGTTTCTAAACAATGAAGATGCTTGGATCGTCCCACCAGGAGTCTTGACTGACAAATCTACTTTTAGCAATTTGGGGGTTGATTCTAAATTCTTTCCAAACATGGAGGAAATAAAGGAATGCATAGAACCAGAATCAAATATAGTACTTTCTAGCTTTGAGAGAAAAACAAGAGTACCTGTTACCACATCATTCTGAGCTTCGACTTCATCTGCCGTGATAGAAAAATCTTGGCCTTGATCCCTTAGACTTTTCTAAGGCTGATGGTGGTTCCCCTCTACTACCCTTGGATTTGGACAGTGATTGGAAAAGTGCCCACATTGTCCACACTTGAAGCACTAGACATCAGGTAGGGTCTACACCATCTTCCCCTTGTAATTGTTTTTTGGAAGTTGAGGTTTCACCTCACCATGACAATTCCTCGCAATTTGGTCATCTCTACCACACTTGTAGCACTTCCCCCTCCCATGTAGGTAGTTCCCTGAATGCTTCTTCCCACATTTATTACAGTGGGAAGTTTCACTTTCTTTCCTCCTCTTCCCTGATCAAAATTCTTCGCTAAGATTTGATCCATAGATCTCTTCTTGTCAGTGGATTTATGAGACCACTACGTCTCACCGAACTCTAGCTCGACTTTCATCATACTCTACACGATCTCCTCGTAGCTATCATAATCATGGTCAGCTAGATTCTTCTGCAGATGAGGTCTCAGTCCACTGAAGAATCTATCAACCTTACTTTTTGGATCCATGACAAAGCTAGAGGTATATCGTGAAAGCATTGTGAAGTTCATATCGTAGTTTCCCACAGATTCATTCTCCTTCTACTTCATCTTGAGAAACTCCTTCTCTATTCTTGTTCTCATGGAACAAGGGAAATACTTTCTGAAAAAGATCCCTCTGAACTCTTCCCACTCTATATCTTCAACTTCTACTCATTTCCTCGTGTTTTTGATTAGTTCGCACCACTGATTAGGTTCTCCCTCTAAGCGATAGACAGCAAGGGTGACCTTCTCTTGCACTGAACAACGTAGCATAGAAATGATCTCCTCTATAGAGCTGATCCATTGCTCAGCAATCAATGGGTCAGTATATCCGCTAAAGGTAGGTGGTTGTTGGTGCATAAAGGACTCAATATAATTTCATTCCCTTTGTGGTGAGATCAGCCTCTCAGCTTGATTCAAGTTATTACTCATAACCTGAGTCAGTTGGTTCATCATTCATATGAATGTTTCCCTTCCGGCTTCCATCGGAGGGTTGTCCGCGCATGGTCCATTGCGGTCACCATTTGCACGATTCCTCCTATTGCCTTCCATTTTCTAAAAGAATAAAATCTTAGTGAAAAACTTATTTCATTTATGAATCTTTTAACTATAAAGGATTCTACGCCTCAAAACGTCATGCTTAAAAAATTATATTTCACTATAATTCCTTCATAATGATTCATAAAAAGCTTTCAATTAACCAAACATATCCCTTGGGATTTTCGTAATGAAGAGTGCTGAAAGGTTAGTTTTTGTGCACCAGTTCCCATTAGAGTCTATCTCAAAGTGGTTTTTACAGGTTTTACCCCTATGTACATCTGTTCCAGAGCCGCCTCTACCTGCTCGTATCCAGACAGAGATGTATTTGTTTGATAAACCACTAACTCTATACTCACCAAAATAACAGGAAGTTTTCTTATATTTAAACATTTCTATAAGGTTCTTCCTAAAGTTTTCATAGACTATTTTTCATAAATAACAAAACTATCCTTTGATACCAACTGTGGAAACCCGCCTTTTTAATACATAACTATTCATTACATTTTACATACAGAGGATCTTTAAAGTCTAGTGTCTTGGAAATCCGGAAAAATAAAACATTAATACAAAATAAAACATTATTCTAATCCAATTTTAAGGCTTCATAATAATATCATCGTAAGTACAATTACTGCCTTTCATATCCTAGAGACATACATTAAAGGAATGGGTGAGAAGAACGCCCAGTAAGGGTAAACGAGGGAATCAGTGTTCTTGTGATATCAATAAGAAATTTAATAAAACATAAATACATAAGAAAAATAAGTTTAGGAATATCATAATGAAAAGAACATGAAACATAACTTTAATATGTTGCTACAACATTTAATTTAGACATTCATGAACATATCACCAAGGTTCATCACCAAGGTGTCATAAAAATTACCAAGGTTATTCACCAAGGTATCATGAAACTTGTCATCTATAGAGATTAAATATTTACCCAATGCATTGGAGAACTATTGGGGCGCACCCTTAATATGTCTTTACTTACATGTGAGCCATGTAGATCATATTCAAACATTTCATAAATAACCCACAGAGAATAAATGAAATGGGTTTCATTTCAAAATCGTGACGTTTTAAAAGCTCTTAAAAATAAGATCATTATATCATTTATAACCAATGGAAAGGGAGTTAGGGTTATATGCATGTCCATTATAGAATAAGATATATCATATTTATATATTTATGAACACCCATAGAAACGAAATAGGTCTGGGTATTCACATATATAAACATGGAAATTTCTTGAGAGAAAGAGATAGAAATTTTGAGATGAAATTTCTGCAGCATAACGACTATTTAACATGGTTTTAGAAAACATTGAAAAGAGATGGGACAAGGTTCACCCACTCATAAATAATTCATAATATATTATGGGTATTGAATAAGATCATGTTGTGGATATTTTAAGGACATACTACATGAAAAGGAAACATGAAATAAAAGAGAAGATGTGATTTCTTTTATGAAAAATTCGACAGCCTAACGGCATCACATAAAAATTCAGAAAACAAATTTATGAGAGAAGAAAGGGTCTCTAATAATTTGGACTTTAAATGGGAAGTAATAAGAACATATACAATCATACCCTAAACATAAAGAGTTGGAAAATATAAGACACAACATAAAGGAAGTCATGACTTAAAAGAGGAGGGTGAAAGAATCCCTTACCTTGAAGAGTAACCTTGAAAGCTTGAAGGTCGGAAACTTGGGAGGCTTGAGGGAACCTTGGGAGGACTTCGTGGGAGGTAAAGAGACCAAAAATTCATTGAGGAGGATTTGGAAATGAAAGTAATGAGGGAAAGGCTTTTTATTTATAGGATAAGTGAGGGGACAAGTCACTAATGGCCAAGGGACACCTCATCAGTGGTATTGGAAAAACCATGGGCTTGCCCATGGTATTTTCCCATGTTATTGGCCACTTGGAACACCTCATACCTTATCGTACTATTAATAAGTCGACCAGAATGATTACATAATTATTACATCCTTAATGATGTCATTAAACACCCGAAACTAAAAACTATATTTTCACTATTCAATGAAAATTCCTTTTTTTCAGAAAAATCCCAAAAAATCATCTTAACCAAATATCGATGCTCTGAATTGAAAATTGAACTCCATTTTATAAAAAAAATTCTAAATATTTTTAATTTAATTTTTAATTAAAAACACTATTCACCTAAAAAACTAATACTTGACTAATAATTTCTGAAACAGTTATTTACCTATTTTATTGAATCACATTACTTAATCAAGGTGCCTAAATTATATTAATACTCTATTTAGGTGAGATTACAAATAAATTTGGTCACATTACTAATCCTAAGCGTAAAATCACTATTCATAATTTACTATTCACAAAACGTTAGGTTGATCTTATTAGATTCTAAATTTCTTACTGAACACATTTCTAGAAGACCATTTTTTGAAAATCATTACACATCATTAATTATTTAAGTTTTACATAAATATTTTAAAATAACCCCTTTTTCCCAAATTCATCAATATACATCCTATATTTATTTGAATATCTAAAAAAACACAAACTTCACCATAGGAAGAAATCACATTTTTATATATCTCAAAGGATTACACATAGTAGCTATGGTCTCATTACATATCCCCTTATAACCCCAGCATAGGACCTAAGTGTATGGTGTGCTAAGATGAGAGAATCTGAGGGTGGCTTGGCCAACATTGACCGAGTAGTGATTTCTATAAGCTTGAACTTCTCATGAAGGCGATTCCGCTCCAACTTCACACGATGAATTTCGGCTTGGGTTTGGTCCAGAGAAATTCCCAGTGGTGCTACCTCCTTCCCAAGTTTTTTCAGATGGGATTCGATCGGCCCGATACTACTGGATGAGGCCATCGTATCTTCTTTCTGTATTAATTAACCAAGATCACTTTTATTTAGAGACAACAATCACAACATTTATTTTCCAATGGTTATATTGACCAATGGTCATATAAGAGTCAAAACCCAACAGTATTATTTTAATTATACTCACATCATTAATTAAAGAATATAGTTTTGTTGAGTATAAACTAAAACAACACACACACAAAATAGGAAACAAAAATTCATTCAAAATTTCGGGTTGTTACAAAGCTTGAGCATGTCTTCTGCCTTCTCTACTCGGATGATCTGCTACTCGACAGGTGGAGGTGTTTCTTTCTACCCACCAAGAGGAAGGGATCACACGATGGCCCCTTAAATGATGCCTCATGGTCATTGGGACTTCATCACAAGCCAGAGATAGTATCCTAAATGATTGTCATCATGAAGGAATCCTTAAAGATATCAAGTAGTATCGTTGTCAAATGAGCACACACACACACACACACACACACACACATATATATATATATATATCAACAACCATGGGGAACTGACTCATGAATTACAGTCAGAGACTCAATATTATATGATACATGTACCATTTTAACCTTGAACAAATGTCTCAGCATACCGATTCGACATATGGGTTGTCGGGGTCTTGGTTAACGGATATGTCATAGACCCTTACCATCACTGAAATCTCTGGCTTGAGAGCTACATTTGATACACTTTGACAATATTTTTATAAACCCAAAAATCCTCTTAAGGGGGAATTTCATAACAACATCCCATGGGATTAACTTTCACTAATGCCAATCTGTCACAGCCCGACCCAAGCTGTGGCTCGAGCTAAAACTATCCAAAGCATGCCTCCATAGTCCAGGGGTTGGCGAAAAGCATCGAAGGCATAACATACTTTGGAAGGCCTTTACCAAAATACTTGTACACACAAACACAACTAACTCAATTAAAAAGTGATGAGGTAAAAATAGGAAAACATGCAACACTACTATAAAGTAAATCAAGCATGAATGAACCTCTAGATAGTGCCAAAGTACCATAGTGTATATTTAAAAATGAAGGGGGGAAATACATTCCCAACCAAAAATATATCCCAACGTGAAAATAATGTAAAAGATTATACAACTGAGAAATCTAAGCTTTTGTATCCCAATCTATGATCATCATATGTGGTCCAAGTACCTTGTACCTCTAAGCTCCTCTAATGTCACGATCGACATGTCAGTCATCGGAAAAAGACATGAAGCATTTGGAAGAAGCCCATGCATGGGTGAGTGTATACATACCCAGTAAAATGCCCTGAAAGGGTGAAGGGGGAGCAGTAAAAGATACAAATGAAGAGGAAATCAGTAGATAGAACAAAGTATAGTGAAATAGTTTATCTCAACCCAAAAAATAGAGTTAAAGAAAACTCATCCAAGAAAAAGGGGTTAAACATGGTGAGTAGATGAACTACTCATCGAGCCTTCACTTCCTAAATTAGGAGATTAGACTCATCCAACCATGAGAATCTAGAAACATAATTCACGTGGCATACCCCATGCATCTTAACTTCTAATGGAAGGAGAGTAACCAAACCCAAGGAGTGGGTTCCGAAGAAGTATATATATATATATAATCAATCAAAGAATCTAAAACAAAATAATAATGAGATGTCCATATCATAGCTCAAACCAAGAAATAGAGTATCCAATACTTCTAAATGTATACATCAATGATGCCCATGATCTCACATATCTTCCCTGAACCTGTAATTTTAAGGGACTCAATCACCACACCCTGTTACTATCTGCTTTGGGTGGCACTAACACATCTTCATGGTTTTAGGTCGCCTCACACAAACATGTCTCAGTGGGGGAATGAGTTCCTCTTCCTCATGAATCCAAGGCTATATTAAACCACGTCTTATCATTAGGCCACATAGTAAAAGGACCACAACTCTTGGAAAGGATCTCATACCCGAGTACTATATAAGGGTCCTACCCTAATATCACTAAGGAAGTCCACTACCCAGCCTCGATGGAGGGTAATGGTTGAGAATGTTATCGGGGAACTCCAATGGCTTTCCCTATTGTATGTTAATTCCCAGAAGAAGCCATCGAGTAATTACACTCCCCATCCTGGAACTCAACTTCCCAACACTTTTGGAGGGTAACACCCATAAGAATACATCAAGGAACTCTACTACCCAGTCCAACTGGATTGTAATGCCCGAAACATTAAGGAACTCTACTACCCATCCCTACAGAAGGGTAACTCGGAAAGATCATTAGGGAATTCCACTACCCCCCCCCTACTAGAGGGTAACACCCAAAAGGTCGCTGGTGATCCCGCCTGATCATTGTCTTCGTCGAGAATCACCTAAGAAGGTTCTGATCTATGAACATTTCACCTCGTATCTCGAATCTCATAACCAAGAGAACCATCCCATTTTTCATGGGAAAAAACACAGTATGGGATACCTAAGTTCATATCTGATTTTCAAAAATTAAGATACATACATTTGAATTTATCTTAGAAAATCTCAAGTCAAACAAATCATGTGAAGGTACCCACCTAGCATGTGGCCCCACATCACATCTTGGTTGTGTATCTGGTCAGTACATAGGTTTCCATCTATGTAAAAGTACACATTGTGTAGGTGGAAAACATGGTGTTTCCAATAGATCTAGGGATTGGGATATGTACTTCTAGCTATGTCCATGTACTCAGACCCTATGTTTGGGTACTCTAGTATACGGTGTGGGGCTTTACATGGGATGTCTCCCATGTACCAAATACTTATTAATGTACTTCTACATGAACCATCTTCCATGTGGTTTCCCACACAGTTCATCAAACTAGGGAATGGGTATAGGTCTTATAATGGGGATACATGTTGTGTCCTCCTTTATATCTTCCAAAACCAAGAATCGCCATTGAGTGGGATATATGTCTTGTGTTCTTCACTGGACACAGCGTGTAGTCAGGTTTTCAACAAAAATCCTAGATTTTCAGATCTGTAGCTGGTGCATTGAATTTTCTTCATCCTCTATAGATCCCACTTCAATTCCTCCTAAAAATATTGTATCTTTCGATGAACCATGCTCTCTGGCTGTAGTTTTCTGAAAATTAGATCTGGTCATCGATAAGGGTTTATTTGCACGTTATAAATGTCATTGCGCCTCTGATCATCACAATATTAATGATTATCCACCAGATCATTCATCCACACCTTTCAATATTTATATATTTGTGCTCTATTTTCAAAATCATTATCATTTCATCAATCCTCCATGTATCTAGGTGCCCAATCGAGCTCAGTTCACTAGTTAATTGTCGAATTGGTACCTTGAAGATCCGACCAGTGAAAAACGCGTATAGAAACAAGGTATAAAATCACCAAAGAAGGTTTTGAATGACCATTGGCCAAGAGTTATGGGTCATAAAACAATAACGTGATTCATATTTAGATAAACAATTGAAATAAATTGTATTTTTGTAAATGGGAACATGTGGAAGTTTCAAAAAAGGCATAGATCGTAGAACAATATTTGATCAACTCAAACATTTAATAAAAGGAATAAAATCACCAAAGATGAGTCCTAACTATATTTTTGATTGATCTCTCATCACAGAACATGCTCGTGCAATGATTGGAAGGAGATTCTTCTTTTTTAAATTCTTTGATTCACCCCGATCTAGAGATTCGTCGTCGTTCCCCAAAGGTAGAAGGAATGAGCTCTTTCTAGCAGATTCCAAAAATTATGAGCTAACCCTAGAACCATTCTCCATAGTGATACTTTTATTACCATTTTATTTAGGTTCAAATTAGATTAATAAGTTAATTAAATAATTAATTAATCCACTTAAATGCATTGCCAACGAGCGAGGGGTCTGAACATCCCACACTGACTTAATTTATGTCTCACCTAGGGTAAAAATTGCATTCTGTAACAAACCGTGGTATTAGATTTATGATTTGATAAATTATTTATGATTTATCCCATTTTAATTAATTAATTGTGCTTTTTTAATATCAAATAAATTTAATATTTTTATAAAATTAATTTTGGGCACACTGGACCTCAAAATCGCACACTATCGTAGTGGCTAGCTCTAGAAATATATATATAGAAATATTTAAAAGTCATTTAATGAAAAAACTGGGTCACTAAAGACACACATATTTGTAAACAACATGATACACCTTCACTAAAACTTATCTTAAATTAATTTTAAAAAGGGTTGAGATTTGAACCCCTACCCAGCACATTCTAAACGTGAACCCTTACCACAGGCCTAGAGAATTTTACTTCTTATTTATTAATATATATATATATATATAACATTATATACTTATTTCAATATATATATATATATATATATTAATATTTTTTACATATATTAAATATAAATAAATATATATTTTTTCATTAATTTACACTCACACAAAGGCACACACGCATATATATATATAAACATTATAAATACATTTTTATAGTTATATATATATATACATATATTTTTATATGGTAAATAAAATGGACCATAAATGTTTATTTCCATTTGGTTTATATATTTAAAAATACATTTTATATTTAAATATGTTAAAATATTTATTTATACAATTAAATTTTTATATGTGAATATATAAAAAATTGTATGTATATATATATAAATAACACTAAAATATTAAAAATGATAAATTTTTAATAAGTGAAGTTTAAATTGCATATAATGTTCAAAAATTAGAGTATATCAACTAAAAAATTAGTTTTAATGCCTTTTTAGGCATTTTTCACTAAGAAAAAAAGGGAATGGGATAAACCGCATGTTATACATCATATATTTCTTCGAATTCTTTGACATGATAGCTCATGGATCCCAAAATGACACTCAAATCAATTTTAATCAATACTAACTAGTAAAGTTTTAATTAACATTGTTTTTTAATTACTTTATAATCCATTTTTTCACTAAATCTGTTCTATTCTATATTAAGAGTAAATTCATATTTGGTATTATATAAATCATATCTAATAAAATAAATTATAGTAAATCATGGTTATTTTTTTCGAGTTTAGTGAATTTTTTAACCAACTCTAAATGTATTCTTGGTGTTTTTGAAAACAAATCAACAAAATGGTGTGTTTCTGAATATGTTGCATCAATTTTTTCATGGTGCATTACATTTTAATGAAAAGTTCTATATTTAGTGGTACTTTTTTAAATTAACGATTTCTGCAGTATTAAACTCCACTAAATTATTAACAGTGGTTAAAACTACCCCTAAATGACAAAAGGTGATTAAAACTTTCATGAAATGTTATTTCCCCGAAAAAGAAAACATTTTTTGGAAGTATAAACCATTAATAACAAAAATAAAAAATATAAAAAAATATCATCCTTCTACAACAATATTAAAAAAATTATTTCCATACACCAACAAAAAACATTAGATTTTATACAACATAATATTACATTATAATGTAAAAATTTCACAATTCACACAATGTCATAAAGGGAAATAATCCTGAATTGTATACTCTAAATAAATGTGTGTCTCTCACTCTCTATTACTCAGGAATGTTTGGTCCTCATCATCTCCATCCTCATTTTCTGCCCCTAGTGCCTACATTTAAATTAGTCAACCATAAACTAGTATTGAGCATATCTAATAAAAAAAATGAAGTATAATTCAAGTGATATATGATTTTATATAAACTCGGTTTCACTAATGATACAATAATGAATCATAGGTATCTTAGATAATGCCCAGAAAATATGACGAGCCACTATACGTTGAATGAGACTCGCTACTCAATTCCACCGAATACAGGTCTCCAATAGTTGCATCATGAATTAGTTTATATCATACTCAAGATTTCAACACTAAAACATAACTCAACCACATCTAGGACCATTTTTACTAGGAAATACTCTCATGGATAGAAACTATAAAAAATACTTTACCTCATTTTGATATCTTAATTTCCTCTGCAAATGAAAGAGGTTCACTGACCCATGGTGAACATACATAATATTAAGAAAAAAATGAGATATATTTACATAATTGAATATCTATAATGAAATTAAATTTCTATGTTTTCATTTTAATCTTATAAATGGATCTATAATAGTACATAATAAAGTATTTGAGAATATTTTTCAATATTTACTGAACAAAAACTATATTCTAAAATAAATAATGTAAGTTTAAGTTTCTAAAATTTACTAATCAGGAACACATTATGAGTGTTTCAATTTATTTAGAAATAATTTTAGGGATATTTAAAAACACAATAGCCAATGCACTATCCATCGTAGAGACCCAAAAATTATTTGTTTGAATAAGTGATACTTGATCTTTAATAATATTTTTCATTGCATTAATTTCATTTTGTAAACCAGGATCCCCAAAACCTATAACCCCCCCTATTACTGATAATGTTGATGAAGATTAATGTGACCTACTGAAGGCTTGTAATAGATTTGTCCCACAACTCATCCCTCCCACATGACTATAATTATCTATTCATGGAACTTGGGTCATAACATCCCCCAAGGATACTGTAGCTAACAAGTAAGAGATGGAATCCTAGGATTTTTTGAATTTATTATATAAAATGAATAATATTAAATTATATTATAAATTATGTGTAACACAAACTAAAAATTAAATTTTTTTACTCCAATGTTTTCTATAGGTTCATTTATATGACTGCAATATTTTTTTTAAAATATCAAATCACAGCGTTGTTTTAATAATATAAAGACATACCTTCTTCGCCTGTTTCAAAAAAGTATATAATAAAAATTTTGAATTACTATATTACTTGAATTTTTATAAATATCTATTGTTATAAATTATAATCCAACATTAAATGTCATTTACTTGGTAATCTCATCAACCCAAAAGTGTGGAATTAGTTGTTTCTCTCTATTAAAAAAATTCTTCTACAAATCACTTAAAGAAATTATATCTCAATAAAACATGAAATGTTATTAAAATATTCTTATTAATAAACTTAAATTTAATAAAATAAATTAATTGATTTTGAATGATGATGGTAAATTAATGATTTCAACAGGTCCATGGTCACACCTTCAGGGAGATTAATTGTAACACCCTGAGATTTAATGAGATAGTTTCTTTTTAATTACATTGATTTTTTGTGTTTTATGCTACAATAATATTAGCTTTCAATACATGAACCACCATATTATCTTGAAGTATATGAAAAAATATTCTTGTCTTGCGTTACACGCAAGAGCGGCCTTCTTGGATAGCTTACATTGTATGCAATACTGAGTTTCACTAAACAATGATATATTATTAAAATATTATAATTTAATGATATTGAAACTAGCCACTATGAATTGTATTAACCAAATTTTGAATTTTATATGACATTAACATTAACATTATGTATTTTATAGAACATGATATTAGAAAAAATTCAATTTTTCAGATAAAAGAAATATTTCTCAAAAAATGTTGTTTTGCCGCATTTTGATGGCTCACCAATTTTAAATATAGTTTTTAAAACTTTTATATATTATATTTGAAACAATAAACGTATTATTTATAAGTGG
Source organism: Viscum album (assembly GCA_963277665.1). Taxonomy (NCBI): domain Eukaryota; kingdom Viridiplantae; phylum Streptophyta; class Magnoliopsida; order Santalales; family Viscaceae; genus Viscum; species Viscum album. The sequence continues at coordinate 466,606,222 of OY728160.1, read as the reverse complement.
AACAACAAAATTTAACTTGGTAGAAATTTTGGAACTTTTTTGATGAAATTGATATTTTGATGAATAGTGAAAAATACTGAGTTTTAATTCAAAACTATATTTTTGTTTAATTTATTTATAGAGTTAGATTATATTTTTAATTCGGTTTAAAGTGCCATTTTATTAAGTTTTTATCATTTAATATAATGTTTTTCATTTTAATTAATTTCTCATTTAAAGTGGACATAAATACATGATAGTCTTCTGATAAGTTTTTACTTCTTAAAAACGCGCTTTTTTGGTTTTAGCAACAGGTTTTTATTTTATATTAATTTTTGACAATTTTTTGTTTTGAATTATGAAAAATGGATTCCATATTTGGAATCATAGGGTACAAATTGTGTTAATAGGTTACTTTTTTTGGATATTATGAATAGTAACTATGGTAATTTATATTTACCACAGTTAAAGTTAAATCAAGTAAATTAGGGTAACTAACAATATGATAATGATAATAAAATTTCCCTAAAACCTTAAAAATCCTATTGGATTAATTAAAGTCAACCAATATAACCTATGGGTTTGAATTGATTCATTTATTGGAATTTCTTCCATGAAAGTGATGTAATTATAATTAAAACAAAAGAAGGTGACAACATGTCACTCTCATTTATCTTATGTATAACAATTTTAATATAGAGATAAAACATAGAAAATAAATATTATAAAAAAATTAATGACATTATCTACATCTTTTGAATTTATTTATAATTTTTTTGGATTAAATAATTACCATTAACGATGACACAATAGTGATGTAGGAATTATTTTATTGATAAAAATATCAAATAAGTTGTTTTAAAAATATTAAAATTAATATCATATGAACTAACTAATGTACTCCAATAATTTTATAGGTTAATGAGACATGTTATGAGTGTATTAAATATTTTTTTTTCTAATTTATCTTCTGTGTGGATTTTACTTAAATTCAAATTAATGAATAGTGTCAAAATAGACACTATTGATATTTTATAAAAATAACATATTCTTATATTATTTAAAAATCACAAAAAAATTTAAATTTACTAAGTGAAAATTATATGGTATAAAATTTCATAACGAATCTAATTATGTTCAATTCAAAAACATTAGTAAATATTTATAACCATTTAATATTTAGAATATTATTAACATAAATAAAATTAAATTGATTAAATAAGGTTAAATCAAACTGATAAGGGTTAAAATAAAATAAAAATGTGTAAAAAATTTATTATTTTAGTGGATTTCGATTCATACTCATTTTATATTCTAAATAAATGAGTTTGGAAGAAATATAAACCAAAAATTAATTTATAATGAATTAATATTTCAAGTCTTTCAAAGGTGCCCCTCCCCTCTCTTATAAAAGGGAACCTCTCATCTTTTAATCACTCCTCCAAATCCCTTGGGATCATCCAACGCCTATAGAAATCACCTCCCAACCTCCCTCACTTCATCCTAGATGCCATCCTTGGGGCAGAAATCCATCTTAAAGAGTTATTTTGTGCATACCAAAAAGAAATACCCGAAATAGAGGTAATTGTTTTATCACCTCTTTCAAAATTCATTTCTTCTTCTACTTCCTCTTCTTATGTTATTCCCATAATAAAGTAATAAATATAGTATCTTATAAATTATAATATTTTATTATAATTATGGTATAATCTTATACCTACTTTTAGACATCCTATGAATAACAATATCACCATGCATGTGTGCATATGACTTACCGTCTCCATGCAGTGGTGTAATTTGTTATTCATCAATAATTAATTTGGATGGGTATAATTATGAGTATAATGGATTTAAATAAATAATATAACATTATCATTATTTATTATAATTAATATACCATCCAATTTGATACCATTTAACCATCAAGAGAATTTTATTGTCGCTCGTGCGTACATACGGCTTACCGCCTCCACGACGCGTTGAGATTCATTATCCACGTTAACCAATAAAAAATTATTATAAATTATATATAATAAATAATTATGAAATATATGAAATAATAATTCTACTGTATTTAGGTATATATATAGGTCCTTTACTTGCTTCCATTCAATTCAATAAGTAAACAGAAACAACGTTCATGCGTATGTACGACCTACTGACTCCATGAATGGTGTATTCCATTTCATTTATATATCGATTATTAATATTTATATACTGAATATTTAAGATTTTTAAATAATGATTTAAATTATTTATGTATGTAAATCATGATCTAAGTAATAACATTATGAATAACAAGTCAAATCACATATGATAAATAAAACAATTTTTACCCAAAACATTCCTTTAACATGGAATTGATAAATAAAAAGGTAATATAAATACATAAGTGGATCATATATGATAACATAAATATTATTATGGTTCTATTACAAGTTAATAATATGTTTAAACCCAGTATACAGGACTTTCAGACCCATATGAGAGAAATCAGACCTAAGGTAAGGGATAATTTTGAAATCCATTTTTTATCTGAGATTTTTTATACATAAGTATTTACCGGGGTATATTTACCATGCACATGCAAATATGTAATATTATTTTTATTCTTCTAAAATTTTATAATTTCAATTTTACACTTTTTTATGTTTTTGTTAAATGGTATGAAATGAATCTTTTGGTGTTTTTTGATACGAGGTACTTTGTGACTTTTTCGGTAAAAGTATGAGGATATTGTTTTTTAACTTATATGGCATAAATTTTATTTAAATATTAATAATTAATTATTTTAATGAAGGTTACTCTGCCAGATTTAATGATTATTTTCAAGTAAATACTTTTATTTTGAAATTTTCTGGCATTTTGATAAAAGAAAACATTTTTGAGGAAGAAAGGATATTTTTCCCAAGAATTGAATTCAAGGGTTTTTTAAAAACTATTTTCCATCTAAGATGAAATAGGTTTATGTTTATATCCCTATTATTAATTTTATTTTCTTGTGTTTACGATGGAATTATTTTCATGAAATCCATTTATTTTATATGGATTATGATGGAATGATATTTAAGAAACCCATTTTATTTCATGGGTCATGATATGATGAATGATTTATGTTTTTGTGGAACATGTAATAATGATTTCATTATGAGATGGGTGGGGCCTATATATCCATCCAATTCATTGGGTAAAGATTTATATCTCATGAGATAAACATGCATGTAATAGAAAGTAAATTTGGTTCAGTAATTCATGGCTGAAATGGAAAGTAAAATCGGTTTAGTAATGGACTTTTTCTACTATGATGGTCTTGGAATAAATGCCTTGGATACCATGTAAATAATATTATGTGCTTAATTTTTTTCCACAACACCATGTTTTATGCCAATGATTTTTTATTATGGTTAATTTTACTTTATTATATACGCCTTACGTACTTCCAAGATTTATTTCATGACTCTAGATTTTGATATTCAAAATTTATGTTCATGTTTTCACATTGTTATGTTTAAATTTTGTTTGATGTTCTTTATGTTTACCCTTATTGAGAAATTGATCTCACCCTTTTTATGTTTTCTTTTCCACAGGATATAAAGAAATATTTTAGGTAGCAAAAAAAGGGGAAGATCTTTATGGGAGATATTAAAGATCTTTTACCAATTTAGAAGATTATGTTCCAAGTTTCCAAAGACACTAAACTAATACGATATTTAGGCATATATTTGTGTAATGTATTAAGTATTATACAAAAGAAATGTAATGTACATGTATGTCAATATTGGGTCGTTAGATTATCATAAATTTGGGATACTGAAAGATACAAATCATTGAATTCATGTCATAATATCAATATGAAATCTTTCCATTTTTTTCCTAATTTTATTAATATATATAGATGTGAAATTGTATCAGGTTTGTAAAAAAGGAACATCATCTAAAAATAAATACAAAAAATGAAGTATATTATTTTAAAATTCAGTAACTTTTTTTTTAATTTAATCATTTAGGAATACAAAATGATGATAATTCCTTTATCTGAGAATAAAAAAATAATTTTTCTGAGATAGTGGGACGTGCTTCCAATATATATAATGAATAGGGATGCATTCCACCTCACATGAAAAATGACTTATGAAATACTCTAAAATTACATATTTATCATGAGGTGGTGACCCATATTCATCAAAAGAAACAACTAAAATTATGTTAGTGAAATTATAAACATACGATTGTTAATGTTTATCTTCCCTCTATTTCTATTTCCGTATGTTTAATATATAAAATAATAAATTAATATAAATATTTAATAAATTAATGTGGTAAAAATAAATTAGATACCAATGATTATGAATCACCAAATAATTTCATGATGGTAAATGACAGTTGGATGAATTATCATACATATCCAACTAAGTTGTTCTATCTAATCGCTCAACACCGTCAGTATAAGTCATACCTACAGATGAAATCATATTAGCATAAGATGAGATGATATTGAAAAAATTGTGCAAGGTGTGTGATGGAGTGTTCCTTGTATTTTATAGGTAGAATTATGATCATGTGATGTAGAGGGTGTACTATAAGTAATCCTATTCCATCATGACATATCTGCAAAAAATATCACAAATTTGACTACTACATTTACTATTGACCATGTTTAACAATAAATAAAAAAATTCATTAAATTTATTAACATAAAAAACAACATTAATATTCTATTCTTAGTTGGACATGTTTATATTAGGTTCCATTATTAATATTACTTTTACTTCTTCTCTTTATTGTTCTTCTTCCCCACTCCCCCTCACAATACCAATATTTTCAATATTGTTAGGAAAAAAAATTAGTCTGTTATTGTTTATGTGGTTAGTTTTCACAAATTAAGTCACCTTCATCACCCATATCTTTCATATCTCTCAATTTCATGTGTAAAAAAACACTCCACCCATCATCCACTATATTATTAACATAATATACTATTTTTTTATGAGAATCCAAAATATATTGAATTTGGTATTCCTTATCACCAGTGTTAATCAATCAAGATAAATTAAAAATATTGAATTTTAATGAATCTTTCTTTATATCCATGTAAATATTGATACAATTAAATTTAAATTACAAAACTATAAATTTTATATGAAAATTTAACTCGATAATATCAACGAACTTTTAATAGTAACCCTGATCTATAACTATTAATATACAATTGTTTTTTGTTTTCAAATCATCCTCATGATCAATAGTTTGAAACATGAAACCACAAATATTGTATGCATTAAATATCATACCATGATTCAAATGACATCACGCTAAATAATTTACATCTTCAGATAGTTTAGCTCTATTATCAGCATTCATTATCTAAAAAAATAATATAATTTTTTTACATAATTTAGATAATTTTAAACATATTCATATATGTATTATATTAATAACATATAATATTTTAAAATCATTAAATAATGTATTTGGTGACAACCTTTGTTAACTATGTCTGATTCTAAGTTCATCTCCTATTGCATATTTTTTTGTTTGTGTCCTTAATTATTTGACATGCTAACTAACAATATCAGTATTGAGTGTCATATATTTATGTTCTTATCTTAATTTCATATCAATCAATGAAAATAAAGAGACTTTTCCAACTTATCAAACTAAATTTTAAAACATTGATGACTAATTATTGGCCTATAATTGACTTATATTATCATCAACACATCCCTCTTGACTGAATGTTGTCTATGTAGAATCTAAATATCCTAAAAAATGTTAGCCACTCTTTGGAAAGGTAATATAATACAATAGAAACTACTGGATGAGGTATATTTTTCACATAACACTTCAAATGACCAAGATACCTAATTAGAAAAGGTAATAATTTCATAAATAGGTATTTTAAGTACTGACTAGAAAAATTATAATTCATTAAAGAAAATAATATTAAAATAATATACATCACTATTTTATACATCCATAGATAATATAGGAGACCTAAAATTTTATCTTCTTCAGAAAAATACAGCATCAAGTGTTTATTTTAGTATAAAATTATGGGGTAAAGGTCTTCTCAAAATTACATAACATCCATATAATTCTTTTATAAATTTCAATCAATCAATTTGGGTTTAATATCTTCTCACAAATCTATCTAATGAATTTGAAAATTTTGATTCAATAAGAATTTATTTGGTCAAAAAACCAATTATGTATTACAAAATGTAGAATTACTCCATCAATAAATGTGATTCATGCCTTTTTAATCCATGTATCTTATGGTTATTCAAATGAAAACAAATTTACATATTACTAGAATTTACATCAGGCACATTTATATTTTTTAATCTTCACTGGAAAACATCTTTTTGTTTTTTTTTCAATGTATTTATAGCTTCTAGATACTTCACATTCTCATTTTATAATAGATCATCCTTAATAATGATTGTTTATAAGTAATCTAAATCATTTAAATGATCCTTTGATTTTCCTTGATCATTAAGCAATGTAAAAAATCTAATTGTCACATATATTCTACTCAATTCATATAAAATCATGATTAAGACATAATAAATTAAATTCCCAATATTGAAGTTCAAAAAATATGTTTTTATTCTACTTTTATGCTACCATTTTATCTAATGGTGTTATAACTATTTTCCCCCTTTTATACAATTGAAAATATTTTCCAAACATTGTGCTAGAATTTAATAATTATGCTAAGATCTCTGATCTAGATATTAATTTAAGTGAAAGACTAAAATAAATTCCTTCATTTAAACATGAATTTTTAAACCAAATTAAATAAGATGTATCAGGTATGTTACTATGACACCTGAATCCCCACTTTATTATATAAGGTTGTCTTTGGGGCTCAAAATCGGTGTTACAAACTAGAAAATCCAAACCAGTGTATATGGTTTGACTAGAAAAAATTCTTAGTATAGGAAATTTCCTCTGGTCCAAATAAGGTTAGAATGAATTTTGAACATTTTCATGGTATAATCATCATATATTTCTAAAATATCATTCCATAAATCACATAATTTTTTAATAAGATATTGAAGGTAGACATCAATATCATTAACAGGAACTTTATTTCCAGGAATAATCATCGATATGATGAATGATGCGCATTTTATACACATCCAAAGAGGTAGATTATAAGGGATCCAAACAATTGTCCATATGTAATAATTTATACCTAATGTTACAAAAATATTGAATCTATCAAATGCTAATCCGAATAACACATTTCTAGGACTAGTGTAGAAATATGGATACAATTAATTAATGTTATTATATGATTTTAAATCTATTTGATGTCGTAAAAAGGCATAATTATTATTATGAAAAATATGCCACTTCATATGTTAAAACATTCTATATGAGATAAAAAATCATTGAAAATATAGTTTTAATGGAAAGAAATGTAAAAACTTTAAAAAAATATTTTTTTTGTTTCTTCGTTGTAGTACATATATTTAGACTAATATCATTATTTTTTTTATTTCCATCTATAAGTATAACATCTTTTTCACATTTCTCTATTCAAATATTCATTCTAATAAATCATGAAATCATTGTTACATGTGTGTATCATAATATAATTGAGTAAAATATTAATTATAAGCTTCTTAATCTCATGAAATTATTCATAGATCTTATATTCAACAAATACATCTTGCAACAATTTTAATACCATGGAAATTTCTTTTTTTTTATTCCATATAAAACCTATATGTGGTATTAGATTAGTAGAACCTTTTTTCAATATTTTACACATCCTTTATACAATTCCTAATTTGTATCTACAAATAATTGATAAAACTCAGTTTTTTAATTAATTTTTACCGTGTATTAGTATCATCAAAATCATTAATTAATATGTTATCAACATGATTAGGTTTTCCTACAGTTATGAAAGAAAAATTAATATTAGCAACATCAACTAGTAGAACATCAAATGTGTTCCATTATTAATGGTGTTTCCTTGTTGTTCCAAAATCATCAATTATAAAGTTTAGAATTTCATTATCCGTTATTGGGGGATAAACTTGCTCATTCTTTTTGGATATATAACAGCTCAAAATTTCTCAAACATTTGATTCTCAATGCCAAATAAAACACACATAATTAAGAAAAAATTATTTCAATATCAAGTGATAAAATTAATCATCTATCTTTAATGACCATTAAAATTTTAATTTAGAAAATAGAGATTTGATTTTTCTATGAACAGATTGATTTTCAATAGAAAAATCCAAAAACGGGTTCAAACCTAAAACATACTAACATGTGTTCCAAGTTGATGTAATCAAAATTTTATCTATACATGATTTATTTTTTACAAGGTTAAATAAAAAATATATTTATATATTTTTTCAAAAAAAAAATAATTTTAACTGAAATACATATTATAAAAATTATTCAACATGAATAATGAAAAAATATGTATAAATCATGATATTTCAATATGTAAAAACAGGTTAAATCAATCAATCCACACCTTATTTTCACAAAATCTATTTTATGAAATCATTATCATAAGAAAAACACATTTTTTTAATTAGATTATAGCATTAGTACTATATATATTATTAATTCCATTCTGATATAGCCACTTTAGAAATTGAATCATTATTAATGATTCACATTAAAAAATATAATACTCAAGGAAACATAAACCATAAATACTAAGCTACTATATAATTAAATCCTAAAATAGAACTAGCTTAAGAAGAGTCCTAATATATAACACACTTAGTTTTATTAAATCATTACTAGGTAGAAAATAAGGCATGTGATTTTGGATTCATAACCTAAAAGTGCATTTATCACTACATTGCCCTCATTTTCTATTAAAATTATTCCCAACAGATTTATTATAAATATAGTATAGTTATTGAAAACAATTCACATGAAATAATCACAGACTACACATCTAAACATTGATAAATAAATTAAAAACACTAAATTTATCCTTTAACTATACATTAAATAATTTAACATATATGTATTTCATAATAAAATGGGTAAATAATCACAATGATATAACATACGTTAAAAATATAATTTAATAACGCTGAAAACAAAATTTTCAATTTATAATTTCAATATGATCATTTCATTGATCTAATATATTTATTTTAACAGCACCATAAGGAATAAGTAACATGAAAAATATTGATTTAAAATCCATATGAAATTCCAATTTAAGAAAAAAACTTGAGATAAAAACCTATATATTTAAGAGGGGAAGAGGGTATCAGTTAGGGGATCCATCGCCGAGTGATGTTGTGGGTATCAGCGGGGGAGAGGGTATTAGAGAGAGGTGTCCACTATCAGGATGCATTGTTGGTGAGATAATATCAACATTGAGGGGGTCCCACATCTAGTGAAAGAGAGATTCTAGGATAGGGGGTGGTAGAGTTTTATTCGATAGATTGAAACTGGTAGAATCATTTTAATAAAAACAACAATAAATATCATTTTCATCGAAAAATTATAAAATATTTACCTGAAAATAGGCTAGAAATATTATTTAAGTATTTTTCTGTAGTTTTGGATACCACCTCTAAAAAACCACCACAATTTACAAAAATTCTTCTACTGAGATCAATATAAATAAAATTATATACTAAAATAAGATATTTATTAATATATAAAATAGTTTTAAATGAATTATACCTTTTATTAGTGCTAAAAGGGAATTTAGATCTAATAAAGTGCACACCATTATAATCCCTAATAATAGCACTAAAAAAGTGTGACCTTTTTTTAGTACTGATAAAGGTGATGATTATCAGCATTTTTGTATTGGGTTGGTAAAAGTACACCCTTTATCATTTTTTTAACTGATAACGTGTATCTCTTAATAATATAGAATCTATAGTAGTGGATGAGGAATACCCTCACTCAACTAGCATCATTGAAACTTTCCCTTTACCTATACCTCTTATAACACCTCTCATATCACCAAAACAACCATCAATAAAGTAATCTAGCTCACAGAAGTACCCAAATTCCTATCTAACCAACACTATTGCTACATTGAAAATCTCAAAACAATTACTAAAAAACAAAATTTTAATGAAGACTTGGAAACTGTTCATCCAAATCACATTCATTTATTTTATTATATTTCCTTAAAATTGTTGTTGACCTTATTCAAAATAACTCAAACTTAAATATGAATTTTAACAAATGAATTAAAATGTTCGAAAATTTTCATGCTATTTATTATTTTTCATTATTATTTTACTAATATCATATGATACTTTTAATGGTTTCACTACTACAAAATCCTCTATAAAGATGTGTTATTTTATAATATATAACTTTTATAATCATTCATATACATAGATATCACATATATAATGTAATTGTTCTAGAAACCATCATATATATTTGATCAATATATATTTTGTATTATATTCAATATATGATGATTATATTCAATGGTCATCATATATATGCACTCACTGATGATGTATGTGATAATTATATTAAATAAGCATTATATATATAATCCTATAAACAACTTATTAGAAATAGTCATAATTTATTTTGCATTATTTTATATAGTTTTATTAAAGAGACCCAATAAAAATAATCATCATAAAAAACACTCAATAACAATGTAATCTAAATAAAGTAAAAGTAAAATGAAAAAAAATCCATATAGAGTTATCCCAATGCATGGTTAGGGTACCCACCCGACCCGATAATCTCCACCTGATAAAAAGGCATAATAGAGGGAAATGTTTATGGTATTATAAGTTTCATGATTTTTAAAAGCCTCCCTATATGTTTCACCAGGCTTTAAGGTGTTATTATAATTCCCAAAACCATTTTTCCTCAGTATATTTATGTATTTTTATAATTTTTCATCTTAGTCATGTGGTAAGTCCTTTATAGTTGGTCATTTTTTGTCAGGTAGTTAGTCTTCATGGTTGATCATTTTTCTCATGTGGTCATGCCTCAAAGCTAGTAATTTTGGTCATGTGGTTGGTCCTCATATAAGGTCATTTTGGTCATGTGGTCTGTTCTCATGATTGGTTTTTTGGTTATGTCCTCAGTCCTCGTGATTTGTTTTTTTGTTCATGTTATTCATCCCCACGGTCATTCGTTTGGGTTATGTGGTCATTCCTCATGGTTTCCCATTTTGTTGGTATAGATGGTCCTCATGGTTAGTCATTTTAGACATTTAGTTAGTCGTCATGATTTTTCATTTTAGTAATATGGTCGGTCTTTCATGGTTGATCTTTTTGGTCATGCAATCGGTCCATATAGTCATTTCATTAGTTAGAAAAATTCATAGATTTTCCATAATTTCCTTAATGATTTAAAAACAAATTATCAATGTAAATATGAATTTTTAACATAAAATAATAAATATTAAAGGAAAAAATGTGGTTTTGAATCATAAATATAATAAATATATTATATCTTTAAATTCATTAATGTTTGGAGTTTTAAATGATTCATTATATGGGATTTAAATGGGTACCTAATTAATGATAATTAATATGAAATTATTACCAGTGTTTTTTAATATTTGTAGAGTATTATTTACTTTATTCCAAAAAAAGGATTCTTACCCCTCATTCACATTTTTTCTCTTGAGTTGGAGTGAACCTGAACCTTCTATTTTGGAGTCATAAATCAATATTCAATTATTATACCATGTTCTGATGAGTTTCTATGAATAAATTCACCCCCTATTTTTGGTCCAAAATGTAATTGTCCATTCCCTCCAGGTTTGTTACTTTGTGGGTTTTGGGTGTTGGATGTGTTTGGGGGATTTTCTAGGATTTTTTGGTGGATGATTGAGGTGGAACAGAGGTGCAGTAGGGATTACACATCCTGTAACTAGATTAAACTATATAAATGTCCATTTCACCACTTTTCTAGGGTTGGTTCATGATGTTAGGGTTTTCAGGGTTAATTAAGCAATAAAATGAAGAGGCGATAAAATTTTCCAAAGAAAACAAACACTAAGGATTAAACAATGTGAAAGGGGATTACATGTCATTTAATACCCTAATCTAGTACCGTTTTAAAATTATTTTTCAACTGAACCCTCATTCAATAAGTTGTTTTATGCTTTTCCTATTGTTTTGGGAATACCCTAGGCGCTCCGAGGTGTTCATCGAGCCCTTATTCATCCCACTTCTATCCTTTGATCCTAGTAGATGTTCATTGGTGATCTTTGGTTGGTCTGTAGTGAGTTATATTCTTCTTATCACTCGTTTTCTTCTATTCATCTCCTGGGGAATCCACTGCGGTGGTGTTTCATTGGTTTGGGGTGTGTTTTGGTTTTATTTTGATGAATCCTTGGTGACATGTAGGTTGATCTGTAGTTGTTTTGGTGCTATTGTGGTTTATGGGAATTCTAACTCTCCATGTGGTATGTAGCAAGTTTGGAAGCTTCCATAAAGTAGGAATTTCCCTTATTTATCTTTAATTGTGAGTCATGTGGTGGGGTTTAACTTTTTTTTACCTGTGGATCATGGTTTTTCTGGCATAATTGAAGATAAATAATTGTATAATCGAAATTGAAAGGGGTAAAGGGTTTTATCCACGTGTTTTTACAACTTATTTTTTATTATGATACTATGGATTGTTCGGGCATCATGCCCTGTAGAAAATTATGGCTGTTGGTGGATTTGTTTATACTGGACATGTATATTGTGTTTTTTGTTTTGGTTGATATTGTTGTGGTGTCATAGAAGTGGAAATTGGATAACCATGTATAATTTGATAATGAAATGGTTGCCCCTAGATTTTGATTTGTGTGGTAACACCCCTAAATAAAAGTGCAATGTGATAAAAAACCATTTGTAAATCTCTGAAAAATGATCTGGATGAGATGTGATTTGTGCTTGTGCTTTAGTTTATGGGACGATATGTAGTTATGTGGTCATGCTTGTGGTATAGTTATATGTGGTTATGGCATGTGGTGATGATAGGTTGTTTGTCCATGATTTTGGGGCGGTGAGTTGACGGTATGTTGAGTTGTTTATGGAATTTTGTTGCTTTGTGTTAGATTCTAATGTAGTGATGTAATAAATGAATGAATAATTTTTAATAATGTTTTGAATGTCATGGGTTGGTTTGGTTAATGTAACGTTAAGAGTTAAAGAAATAATTTAAACGGTGGGTTTTGTGGTTAAAGGTGGTTGATGTTAAATAATGAAATGAATGGGTGTTCAAATGTGTAGAAAATGTGAATCCATATTAGTTTATTAGGGATCTTATCCTTCAGAAATGATTTTTATAGATACTAATAAATTCATTTAGAGGTAGCATCAAAGGTGAAAGTGTTGTGAGTTGGTTATTTTTATAAGAACCCATAGTTTGGGGTTGATTGTTTTGTATCATGTATATATTCTTTTATTTCCCTTTTGATTTTGATACGCACCCAATACTAGTTGAGCACTATGTTCCTAACAGCACCATCATCACGGGGGAGGGTGTATTTCCTAAATATCTGATAAGGATTATGGATGGATGGATACCCTCTATTTTCCACTCTCTCTTCCAGGCGAGGTAGGTATTGCACAGGATGTGACAGTTAGAGGTCTATTAGTGCATTAGATGGGGGTTGTTATGTGATCTCCTAGGTTTCATCTGGATGAGTTGTGATGAGATGTGATTTCCCAGGTGTACTTGGGATGAGATTAAATGTTCTTTCTTAGGTTTTTTCTAGATGAGATGTGATGTGTTGTGAGGTCTATATGTTTAGGTGGGATGTCTTGTGAGGTCCAAGTGTCTACGGGTGGGATTTTTTTTAGGACCAACTGTGTGGGGGTGTGATATATTGTGAGGACTAGGTGTGTTTGTGTGTGTGTGTGTTTGGGATGTATTGTGAGGCCTAGGTGTGTGTGGGAACGATGTGATGTGGCATACAGAAGAGATGGGAGTGCCATGACGTATGACGTTGGGAGAGAGTGGAATACCAGTGGGAAAGTGGTGTAGGGTGCCCTATCATCGATGTTACATACATTATAATATATTTATTGTTTTTAATTAATTATTGAGCATGCATTGGTTATGATGGGATGGTTAGTATACATGTTTAGGTATTGGTTGGTTCTGTTGTTTTCACACAGGTGCATTTGTATACTCTATTCACATATTCATCAGAGACTTTGGTTTTACAACATAGTGTACTTTTATTATAAACCTATGTATATAAAACTATTTTCAGGTTTATAAGAGGATTTCATGGACTTTACTGGGAATTACTATCTTGGATCTTAGGATATATTTTGTGTCAATTCATTAGCTTTTCTTTTGGGTATTTAATTTGGAGTCTTTATTTTATTTGTATCATTTACACATTTTTCATGAAAGTGTTTGGTTTTGGAATTTCTCTTTTATATTATGTATTGGGGTTTTGTGGATTATTCATTCTGTCTCTCTATCTTGATTCTCACAAATGGTAATGCCTCTCATATTGTGATATTTGTACACCCTTGTTGGTAGTCGCCAACCCAGTTCCTACTTGAGGTCAAAATTGGGTTTCATTATCACCCTTTATTCACTACCATCCTAGTAGGGGTATCTTAAAAGGGAGGGATTCATGAAAGAGTGGTATAAGAGGTGATTGTTTAGAGAAAGGATGGATTTTAGAGTTATACATTGTGATGATTTCCTTGGATGGTATGGAAACAGTTCTAGTTGACGTTTTTCATGATGTAGGGTAATGAAACTAGCTAGGACACAAGATTTTTAGGCTCCCTATGATCCAGTGCATGGAATCTAAGCTTATTGAATGAATAAGTGATATGAACCTTCTTTTATGGTAGATACCTAGTAAAGGTACATGAATCATAATTACTTGTGTTCTTTATTAAATTGGGTTTTTTTGGAAGGTTAAAATGGATAAAATATATGAAATATATTATAATAAATCTAAATAAAATTACATTCTACTTAGGATTAGGAAATCCTTGTTTTCCTTTCATCTATGGTTCTTAGTCATCATATTCATGTGTCTTAGGTAGTTGAATTTTATCATGCTGATATTATTAATCATCATAGGGTTGATCCAATTGAAGAGGTTGATTGTTGGTAGAGGAAATTGTGTTTTTCCATTAGTAGGATTTGGAAAAGTATGAGGGAAGGGTTTCAAAAATGGAGATAGAGATCTAGCTAGAGGATCTTGAGATCACTTTCAGTTTTATCGGGGCACTGATAGAGTATTGGACCCCTTTGGAGGTCTTTCATATGTTGGGAGCTAAATGAAAGTGGTGGATGTTGTATCTAGAAGAGGGAAAGGAGACAGACATTTTGTGGATATACTTCTAGATAGAGTTTAGGAAGAGTTCCTTTCGTCAACCATGAAGGTAGTGAAGAGGTGGGAGATTCTTTATCTTTATCTAGGGAACATTTCAGTGAGAGTGTTGGGAATCAAGTTCAAGGAACTTATTAATTTTTATTAGACCTTTCTCTAGATGATGAGTTTCATATGAGACTTCTTGAGGAGGGACTCCATCCTTCTATCTAGTATGTTGTTACTCCTTTTACATCACTGACGTACCTAGAGGTTTAGAAGAAGGAAGAGGTGTTCGAGAGGATGAACTCATGATGAGGTTTTCTATGAGAATGTAATTAGTAGATTCCTTAGATGGGTAGAGATATCAGTGGAAGATCTCAGGCACCAAGACCTTCGAGGTGTCAACCAGTAGGGATTTGACCTCAACAACTTCTTTTTTGGCTTTCTAGTTTCAGTGGTTTCCTTACTTTTATTGGGAGTTTTCACCAATGTGTCTTGGTTATCGGGTTCATGGTCATCTCTATATTCAGTTTCTATTAGTTCCTCGAACTCAATTTGGTGGAGGTGGATAGGTTCAGCGCCAGCCTCAGTAGCAGTTTCTAGTAAGAGCATTTCAGCAGTAAGGGAAGCATACTTTTTCTCTACCGAGGGGAGATGGAGTAGTTTGAGGCTGACCTCATGATGTTCTAGTGTTCGGGGACTGTGACCAAATCATGGCCATGTAGGTGGTTGTTAGTATATAGGTAGAGGATATGAGCGTGGTTTGTTTCATGTAGTAGAGAAACTAGTTCTAGAGGGTCCATAGATCGTCATAGGTATGATCCATTTGTTTAGTACTCTAGCTTGTGCCTTTTTTATGGAGGATCTTTGCACTACTTATTTCACCCTCTCTATCCCATTATCTAGTAATAGATGTATATAATCTTCTCATTCCCCTCGTTCTGAGTATGCTAGTCAGAGGCTAGACCAACATGTTTGATGTGTGTCGGGGGTGTAAACTGGTGATGGTACCACATCAGTCCTATGGGGATATTTTATTGCTATATATGTAGCCATATGATTTCATCATTATCCTCAACTGGTCTTATTCCATATGTACTATTATGAAATTTATCCATAAAAGATTCATGTTTTCATATGTGGATGGTAATAATTTGGTTTTCAATGGAGAGTGGGGATGTAAGGTGGACAGTTAGTGTGTGGATACCCATCTTTCCTTATTGGATGAGTTGTTAGTGGAATCAATGGATGCTGGGATAGTAGAGGTTCTCAGAGTTGTTTTGGATTTACTAGATGTTTTCCTGACATAGGTTGTGACACTACCCCCTCGACATGATGTTTACTTCTAAATATAATTGCATCTCAGTGCTTCCTTAATTTCGATGGATCCTTATTGATGGATCCTTTAGAATTTAGGTAGTTAAGGATTTAGATAAATGATCTCCTGTAGAGGGGTTTTATCTTGCCAAGCATGTCACTATGGGGTGCTCATATGTTGTTCGCAGAGTAGTCATATGGTGGTATGAGATTGTGTATAGACTATTAGAGGTTGAATCTGATGAAATTTAAGAACTGTTAACCTCCTCTATGTATAGATGATATTTTTGACTAGCTAAGAGGGGAGAGTTGGTTTTTTTAATATCGGTTTATGGTCAGGATATCACCAATTGCGGGTGAAGGAGGCTGATATCCAAAAGACTAACTTCATATGTAGGTATGGTAACTTCATGTTTTTATTCATGAAATTTGGTGTTAATAACGCACTTGTAATGTTCATGGATATTATGACCTTTATGTTTCATGATTTTTAGGATCAGTTCATCAACGTATTCGTTGAAAATATCTTAATCTACTCAATGTCAAAGGAGGAGCACGATGAGCATATCATAACTATCTTACATGTTCTTCGACACAAATAGACCTATGGAATGTTTTCCAAGTGTAATTTTGGGACATGATAGGTGTGTTTCCTTGGGCATGTGGTGTCTCAGTAGGGTGTGGCAGTGGACTCATCAACGGTTGAAGAAATTGTTTCTTTGGTAGAACCCAAGAACATGTCATAGGTTTGCAGTTTCCATTGTATCATAGGCTATTAACATATTTTTTTTACTAGATTTCTCTTGAGTTTCATCCCTATTGACATCTTTGACTAGGAAGGACCAATCTTTCATGTGGAGTGATCAGTTTTAGGCAGTGTTCGGTTACCTGAAGGGGCAGTTGGTTAGTGCTCAAGTGATCTGGTTTCTAGAGGAGTGGGTGATGTTTGAGGTGTTTTGTGATGCTTCCCATCTAGGATTAGGATGCATACTAATGAATCAGTGGGAAATTATATCTTATAGGTCTATGAAGCTATGTCCCCATGAATGTAAATATGCCACCCATGATTAGAAGCTACAACTGGTTTTCTTTGCACTAAATTTGTGGAAACATTGCCTCATTGGGGAGTGCTTTGTGGTCTTCATGGATCAAAAGAGTTTGAGGTATATCTTTTCCCAATGTGAACTGAATCAATGATAGAATAGTTTGGCGGAGCTTCTTTAGGAATATGATTTTTAGATCTCTAAAATCTCAGGAAAGAGGAATGTTGTGGTAGATTCCTTGTGTAGAAAGCCACATAAGGATTTTGTTTGGTAGTCTTGGATGCTTGGAGAGCGATTGAGGCGTTGGCAACCCAGCACATAGATGCATGGGTGGATGGTGGCATAGGTTATTTTAAAAAATTATGGTGCAACCTTTTATAGTGATCTAGGTGGAGGATTCTCAATGGGGATACTCAGATATGGGGATGATTCATGATCATGTCAACTATGGTGATGGGTCGTAGGGATGGCCAGAGGATTTTTAAAACCGAATGTTATTTCATGGAAGGTTGTTTTTTCTGATAGTGATTCCTGATGGGGTCCTTTTTGAGTTTCATAACTCACCATTTGAAGTAAATCTATGAGTTTTCAATATTTACCATGGCTTGTGGATGTAGTTTTGGTGGCCCGGAATGAAATGGTAAGTGGCGGAGTTTGTAGTGAAGTTCTTGGTTTTCTAGTAGGTAAAGGAAGAGAATCATGTTCTTGGTGGTTTGTTTCAGCCATTGGATGTTTCCGAGTATAAATGGGATGAAATATCAATGTATTTCATCAAAGGGTTACCCAAAACTCATGTAGGTTGTTATGTTATCTGGGTGATCATGGATTAGTTGAGGAAATCGTCCCACTTCTTAGGGATCAAGGAGTTAGGCATAGTGGATGATTTGGCAAATAATTTTGTAAATTTTTGGGTGTGATTTCATGAATTTATAAGGTCTATTGTCTTAGATCAGGACACATGTGTTACCTCACAAGTCTAGAGGGGATTTAAGTATGCATTTTGTGCTTGGTTACATCTCAACACTACTTTCCACCCTCATACATATGGGAAGATGGAACAGACTATCCATAAAATTGAGGATATGTTGCGGGCATGCTTCTTGGACTTTGGTGGATCTTGGGTACAAAATCTTTCCTTAGTAGAGTATTCTTATAATAATAACTATCACTCTTCCATTAAAATGGCTCCATTTGAGGATTTGTCTGAGAGAAGGGTATTTCTTCATTGTGTTGGACAGAAGTTGGGGAGATATCTATTCTTGGTCCAGATTTGGTGCAAATCATGATAAAGAAATTTCATCTTGTTTTTGAAAGGGTGAAAGAAAAATAGGACTGGTAGAAGTCTTATGTCAATTGCAGAAAAAGGACCTTGGAATTTGATTTTGGGGAGTACATGTTCTTGAAGGTATCCCCTCGATGTGGGCATCAGAGGTTCAATAGAGAGAGTAATTTTTCTCCAAGGTTTTAGGGGCCCTATGAGGTGTTGAGAAATTTGGAAAGGTTTCATATAGGTTAGTGTTTCCACTGTAGTTGGAAAGAATCAAATACATTTTCATGTCTTTCATCTTAATTGGTATCTTCACAATGACTCAGATGTCATTGATTGGGGAGATTTGGATATCAAGGATGACACAATGTTTGTGTAACGGTCATTATACATCCATGATTATCAATAGAAGGCGTTGTGTAGACAAATCATTCCTTTTTTTGAGTATTATAGACTAATGGTGTCCATGTGGAGAGTACATGGGAGCGAGAGATGTTGATGCATGCATAGTACCTTGAGTTATTTTAAGTTTTTCTTTGTTTTTTTTCCTTGTAATGTGATGTAATGTTTTTATTCTTTTTGTTTTTTGATATGACTATTTTTCTTGGTTTATGATGTGTGTGGTGTGAGTTGTGATAAATTCCTGACACATGAAGAGGGGAAGACCTGATTCCTAATCATGACACATTAACTGTGATGTGATTAAACCTTTGTGGGTAAGTTATTCAAGCCCAGAGAAAAGAGTATCATGACATAGAGGATGTAATTCCCTGATTTGTGTGTTTGTGGTAGTTTGGTTTATTGGCGATAGTGGTCTTTATTTTTGGATATGTAGAGATTGGGATGGTTGTGTAGTTGTTGTGTGGTAGTGTAGTTTGGGTTGGCATGTTTGGATGGTAGTAGAATTTGAGGTATGATGAGATCCTTAAGAGGTATCTCATGGGGTGGTTGTTCAAACTTCATTCCTTCTAGGTTTGGATTTAGATTCTTGAGGGTGAAAACCATTTGATAGGTATATTATGTAATGGGTTTTTCCCTCCCGATCCATTACAATGTCAGGTTTGGGTGCTAGAGGTGTTCGGGGGATGTTCTGGGAGTGTTTTGTGTAAGTTGGAGGTGCAATAGGAATTACACATCATGTAACTGGATTACACAACGTGAAATTCCGTTTCAAAACTTTTCTAGGTCTGGTTCATTATGTGAGGGTTTTTTAGGTTAATTAAATAATAAAATGTAGAGGCAATACATTTTTCGTTAGAAACCAAACACCAAGGATTACACGATGGTAATTAGGATTACATATCATGTAATACCCTGATCTAGTTCAGATCTAAAATTCTTTTTCAACCAAACCCTCATTCCTTATGTTGTCATTTACTTTTCCTCTCATTTTGGGTGAACCCTAGGTGCACCGAGGTGTTCTTCAAGCCCTTCTTCCTCCCCTTCGATTCATATATCCCAGTGGATGTTCGTTGATGATCCTTTGTTGGTCTGTGGTGAGTTCTCTTATTCTTCTCACTCATTTTCTTATGTTCTTCTCCCAAGGAATCCACTGCAATGGCGTTTCTTTGGTTTTGGGTGAGTCTGGGTTTATTTTTGATGAATCCTTGGTTCAATATGGGTTTATTCAAAATTTTTGTGGTGCATTTCTTGGTTTTTAGGCATTCTTCCTTGCCCTGGGGTGCGTAGCAAGTTAGAACGCTTCTTTGAGGTAGGAATTCCCCTCATTTCTCTTTAATTGTGCATCATTCAGGAGGAGTTTTACTTCTTTTTACCTATGGATCATGGTTTCACTGACTTAATATAAGATAAATAATTGGGTAATTAAAATTGAAATTGGTGAAGGGGTTTGATCGACATATTTTTACAACTTATTAGTTAATGTGATAATGTGGATTGTTTGGGCTTGATACACTGCTGAAAATTATGCTAATTGGTGGATTTTCTTGAGTGGGACATGTCATTTTGTTTTTTGTTTTGGTGGAAATTGTTGTGATGTCACCCAAATGGAAATTGGCTAACAATATATACTTGGCTAATTAAATGGTTTCCCCAGGATTTTGGTTTGTGTGGTAAAACCCCTAAATTAAAGTGGAATGTGATAAATTCCCCTTTGTAAATCTATTAAAACTAATCTTGATGAGATGTGATGTGTGGTCATGATTTTTGGGTGTGGGTGATATTTGGTTCTATGGTCATGTTTGTGGGATGGATATGTGTGGTTTTGGAATTTGGGGTTGATAGTTTCTTTGGTCATGCATTTGGGGTGGCAAGGTGATGGTATATTAAGCTATTTATTGAATTTGGTTGATTTTTTTTAGATGAACAGGTAGTGATGGAATAAATAAATGAATAATTTTTAATAATGTTTGGAATGGCATGGGTTGGTTTGGTTAATGGAATGGGAATAGTTAAAGAAACAATTTAAATAGTGGGTTGTGTGGTTAAAGGTGGTTGATGTTAAATTATGAAATTAATGTGTGTTAAAATGTATAGGAAATATAAATCCATATTATTTTATTAGGGATCATTACCTTATAAAATGAATGTTGTAGATAATAATAAATCCCTTTAGATATAGCAGCAAAGGTTATAGTGTTATGAGTTTGTTGTTTGTCTGAGAACCCATAGGTTGGGCTTGAGTGTTTGGTAAAATATATATATGTTTGTATTTCACCTGTGATTTCTATACACACCCCACACTAGTTGAGAACTATGTTCCGAACACCCCCATAGTCACAGGGGAGGGTGTCTTTCACAAACATCTTATGATGAGTACGGATGTATGGGTACCCGCTATTTTCTTGCTCTCTTTTCTAGATGAGGTAGGTATTACCTAGGTTTTGATGGTTGGATGTCTATTAGTGCATTAGATGGTTAATGTGATGTGTTATCCCATGTTTCTTTGGGATGATTTGTGATGATACATGCTTTCCTAGTTATCTTTTTGATGAGATGAGATGTAGTTTACTAAGTGTTTTTGGGATGTGATGTGATATATTGTGAGGCCCAGGTGTCTGTGGGTGGGATGTGTTGTGAGGCCCAGGTGTTTTGCGAGTGGAAATTTTTGTGAGTATTGGGTGTGGGGGGGGGGGGGGGGTTTATAAGGCCCAAGTTTGTGTGGGTGAGATTTGTTGTGAGGCCCAGGTGTGTGCAGGTGGGAGGTGATGTGGCATACGAAAGGGATGAGAGCACCAGGACGTACGATGTTAAGTGAGAGTGGAATACTAATGTAAAAGTGGTGTAGGGTGCCCTATAATCTATGTGATTTACTTTATATTATATTTCTTGGTTTTTTTTATTTTCAGAGTGTGCCTTGGTGAGGTTGGGATGGTTAGTATACTTGTTTAGGTGCTTTTTTGTTCTACTATTTTCACATAGGTGCATTAGTATGCTCCTTTCACATGTGACTGAGAGACTTGGGTTTTTCTACTGAGTGTACTTGTAGACTCACCCTGTGTATATAAAACTATTTTTAGGTTTCTAAGAATATTTCATGGACTGTATTGGGTGTTATTAGCTCGGATCTTGGGATAGTTGTTGTGTCACTACCTTAGCTTTTCTTTTGGGTATTTACTTTTGAGACCTTATTGTATTTGTATCTCTTATACTTTATCCATGCATGTGGGATGGTTTTTCACTTTCAATTTTATATTATGCCTTTGATTTTTTTGTGGATTTTCATTTTATATCCCGATATTTATTCTCATAAAGGATAATGCCTCCAATTTTGTGATATTTGTACACCCTTAGTGGTAGTCACCATCCCGGGGCCTACTGGAGGCAGGATTCAGGGGTCATTATCTCCCTTTCTTCATTTCCATCCTAGGATGGGTATATTTGGAGGGATGGGGTCATGAAAGAGTGGTAAGAGAGGTGATGGTTGAGAGATAGGATGGAGTTTGGAGTTATGTATAGTGAAAATTACAAGGAATGGTATGGAAATAGTTTCAATTTACCTTGTTGCATGATGTAGGCTAGGGAAATGAGCTAGGTTATGGGATTTTAGGGCCCCCCAAGATCCAGTGCATAGACGGTGAGCTTATTGAACAACCAAGTGAGATGGACCTTCTTTCTAAGTATAGACCTAGGAAAGGTACATGCATCATAATGAATTATGTTCTTATTTCAATTGGGTAATTTTGGGAAGGTTAAAATGGATAAAATGAATAAAATAAATATTAATAAAATTACATACTACTCAATATTAGGAAATATTTGTTTTCCTTTCATCTATGGCTCCTGGTCATTGTCAGTATGTGGCTCATGAGGTTGAGATTTAGTAGGATGGTATAGTTGATCATCATAGGGTTGATCCAGTTAAAAAGGTTGATCGGTGGTAGAGGGAATTTCATTTTTTCCAACAGTAGGCTTTGGGAAAGTATGAGGGTGGTGTTTCAGACGTAGAGATAGAGAGCTGGATAGAGGAGAATGGGATCGCTTTCAATTTCATTCGGGCCCCGATAGAGTACTAGGTCCCTTTGAAATGTAGTTAGATGTATATAGTTGCACGTTAGTAAAGGATGATGTATCTGGGAGAGGGAAATGAGTCATTTATTTTGTGGATTGACTTCTAGAAGGAGTTCTGGAGAAGATTTCCTTTCATTGACCATGAATGCAATGAAGAGGCTAGAGCCTCTTTCTCTTTAGTAGCAGAGCATGTCAGTGTGAGAATTGGAAATCAAGTTCAAAGAACTTTTGTGTTTTTTACCAAACCTGTTTCAAAAGGAGGAGTCTTATGAAATATGTCTTGAGGAGGCACTCTATCATTCTATCTAGTATGTTGTTATGCCTTTTACGTTGTCGATGTACATGGAGGTTCAGAAGAAGGTAGAGGTGATCGAGAGGATGCACTCAAGATGATTTTTTCTGTGAGAGGGGATTTAATATATTCCTTTGAGGGGAAGAGTTTTTAGTGGAAGATCTCAAGAACCAAGACCTTCAAGGTGTATACTGGTAGTGATTTGACCTCGTCATCTTTTTTTTGGCCTTCTGGTACCAGTGGGTTCCATAATTTTCCTTAGATCTTTGCACTAGTGTGTTTTGGTTATGAGATTAATGTACATCACTTGATCCAATGACCAGTAGTTCATAAGGATCAATTTGGTGGAGGTGGATAGGTTCAGAACCAACCTCAACATTATTTTCTAGTGATACCATTTCAGTAGTAGGGGAAGCATGTTTTTAATCCACTGATGGGAGATAGATCTGGTAGAGGTCGAACTCATGATGTTCCTTCTGTTCAGGTACTATGACTTGAACATGGTCATGGATTTGGTCATCAATAGAGAGTAAGAGGAGCTAGGTGTGTCCAATTACACACAATGAAGGTAATACTTCCAAATGGTCCATAGATTTTCATAGGTATGATCTTTTTATTTAGTACTCTTGATTGTTCTTTTTTTGATTCATGATATTTTCATTCCTTTGTTTCACCCACTCTAGACCATTATCTAGAAATTTAATTAGATATTATTCTCATTCCCCTGATGTTGAGTATGCCAATCAGAGGCCCGACCAGCTTGCTTGATGTGCACCTAAGGTGTAGACTCGTGATGGGACCACATCAGTCCCATGAAGATATTTTATTACTATAGTTGCATCTATACAATTTCATCCTCTACATCGACTGGTTGTATTCCATTCATGTTATTATTGAATATAACCAGAGGAGAGTCCTATTTTTGGATATGGATGTACAACGTATAGTTTTTGTTAGTGAGAGAGGTTTTCAAGTGGATAGTCTACATACAGATCTCCTTCTTTCATTATTGGATATGTTTTTAGTGGAATTAGTTGATTCTTAGATGTTAGAGGTTCTCGGGGTTGTTGGGGAGTTCCAAGTTTTTTCCCTAGTGAGGTTTTGACGCTGCCCACTAGATGTGATGTTGTGTTTGAAATAGACATGAATCCTAGTGCTTCCCCAATTTTGATCTCTTCTTCTCGGATGGCACCTTCATATTTGTAGGAGTTGAGGATTCATATGGATGGTCTATTGTATAAGAGTTTTATCAAGCCCAGTGTGTCACCATGCGGTGATCATGTGTTTTTAGTAAAAAAGGAGGAAGGTTGTTTGAGGTTGTTTATAGGCTACCGAATGTTGAATCAGGTTATGGTCAAGAATCTTTACCATCTTACAAGGTCAGACGATCTTTTCGATCAGTAGAGATGGGAGAGTTTGTTTTCTAAGATCGATCTATGGTGTGGATATAACCAGTTAAGGGTGAAGGAGGGTGATATCCCAAAGACTTCCTTCAGATGTAGGTATGGGAACATTGATTTTTTATTCATTTCATTCAGTGTTGAAAACACACCATTTTTATTTATAGTTATTATGAACTCCATGTTTCATGAGTTTCCGGATTAGTTCATTATTGTATTCATCAATGATATCTTAATTTACTTGAAGTTAGAGAAGGAACATGTCAAGAATCTCAGAACTATCTTTCATGTTCTTCGACACCACCATATCTATGGAAATTTTTCCACCTGTAAGTTATGGACATGGGAGGTGCATTTCCTTGGGAATTTCGTGTCTCATCAATGTGTGGTATTAGAATCTTCAATGGATGAAGTAGTTGTTTCTTGGAAAGAACCCGAGAACATGGCAGAGTTTTTTAGTTTCTTTAGTCTCGCATACTATTATTGGAATACTGTAGATTATTTTTCTTGAGTTGCAGACTCATTTATATCTTTGACTAGGAAGAACCAAGATTTTTTGTGGAGTGATTAGTGTGAGGCAGTGTTCAGTTACATTAATGGGAAGTTGGTTTGTCCTCGCGTGATCTGGTTTACAGAGTAACGGGTGATATTTGAGGTGTGTTTTGTTACTTCCCATCTAGGATTGGGATGTGTGATGATTCAATAGAAGGAAGTGATATCATATGATTCTAGTGAGCTACATCCCCATGAGTGTAACTATTCCACCCATGATCCGGAGATAGTAGTGGTTGTGTTTTCACTGAATTTGTGGAAACATTACCTCATTAGGGAGTTCTTTGTGGTATTCATCGATCACAAGAGTTTGAGGTATATATTTTCCCATCATGACTTGAATCTACGATGGAGAAGGAGGATTGATTTTCTTCAAGACTGTGATTTTGATTTCTCTTACACCTCATGAAAGAGGAATTTCATGGTGGATGCCTTGTTAAAAAATTCATAGAAGGATGTTGTTCGGGAGTCTGGGGATGCTTGGAGAGCGGTGTAGGAGTTATCATCCATGCACATAGATGCATGGGTGGATAGTGGAAGAGGCTATTTTTTTCAAATGATAGTGAAAAATTCTCTGATTTAGTAGTTTGAGGAGTATCATTGGGGAGACTTAGAGATTGAGCTAATGTGTGATCCTATTTTCCATTGTGATGCTCTAGAGGGATGGTCAGGGGATGGTCAGAACTAAATGTTGTTTTATGGAACGTTGTTTGTTCTGATGGTGATGTGTGATGGGGTCCTTCATGAGTTTCAAAACTCACCTTTTGTAGTACATCAAGGAGCTTCCAAGATGTATCGTGGCATAAAGATATTGTTTTGGTTTCCTAGGATTAAATGGCTATTATTGTATTTTGTGGTGAAGTGCTTGGTTATCCAGTAGATAAAGGTCGAGCATCGTGTTCCTGTCAGTTTGTTACATCCTAGAGATGCTCTCAAGTAGAAATGGGATGACATCTTGATGTATTTTTTCACATGGTTACCCCAAACTCCTGGAGGTTTTGATTCTATCTGGGTGATCATGGATTAGTTTATGAAATCATCCCCCTTCTTAGTGATCAAGGAGTTGGTTGTAGTGGATGATTTGGATAAGAATTATGTGGATGAGGTGTTGTGTTTTCATATAGTTCTAAGGTCTATTGTCTTGGATCAGGGAAAACACATTACCTCACGAGTCATGAGGGTATTGAAGCATTACTTTGGCCCTCAATTGTTTCTTTCCACTAATTTATACCCTTATAAAGATAGGCAGATAGAATGGACAATCCATACATTATAGGATATGTTCTGAGAATGCATCTTGGACTTTAGTAGATCTTGAGTACACCATCTTCCCTTAGTAGAGTTTTTTTATAATAGTAGATATCACTCTTCCTTTTGAATGGATCCATTTGATGCTTGTATGGGATACTTTGTCATTATCCGTTATATTAGACAAAATTTGGGGAGACAACCATTCTTGGAACCAATGTAGGGAAAATTACGGTAGATAAAGTTCATCTTTTTCTTGAAAGCGTGAAAGCAGTACCGGACCGATAGAAGTCTTATGTGGATTTCCAAAGGATTACCTTGGAGTCTGAGGTTGGGGACCACGTATTCTTAAATGTATTCCCTTGACGTGGGCAGTGGAGGTTCGGAAGAGGGAGTTAGCTTTCTCCCAGGTCTGTTGGTCCCTTTGAGGTGTTGCGGTGAGTTAGTAAGGTAGAATATTTGTAGGATTTTCCATCATAGTTGGAAAGAATACGTGACATTTTTTAAATCTCTCATCTTCATCTATAACTTCACGATGACTCCCATTTCATTCATTGGGGAGAGTTAGATATTGAGGATGATGTGACGTTTGTGGAACGGCTAGTGGAGATCCAAGATTACCAAGATAAGTCATTGCGTGGATGAACCATTCCTTTTTTTGTGTGTTGTGGAGGCATGGTGTCCAAGAAGTGAGTACATGGGACATAGATATGTATATGTGTTTCTAGTACCGGGAGTTGTTTTATGTTTTTCTATTTTCAATTTTTCCTTGTAATTAGATTTACTCTCTAGATCAATTTTTCTTTATGACACGAGCTATTTTTTTAGTTTATGATGTGTGTGGTGTGAGGTGTAATAAAGTCCTAACATATGAAGAGGAGAGAACCTACTTCCTAATTTATATGCATTAATTGTGATGTGATAACACTTTTTCGGGTGAGTCAGTGCAGCCCAGAGCAGATACTATCTTTACATAGAGGATAGAATTCTATGATTTGTGTGTTTGAGATGGTGCAGTTTTTTGGTTATCATTGTTTTTGGTTTGGGATGCTCGGAGATCAAGATGGTTGTGTCATGTTTTTTTGGAAATGTAGTTTGGGTTTGGATGTTTGGATGGTAGTAGAATTTTATGTATGATGAGATCCTTGAGAGGTATCTTGTAGGGTAGTTGTTCGGACCCCATTCCTTCGGGGATTGTTTTTGAATTCTTGAGGGGAAGAATCATTTTAGAGGTATCTTATGTAACATTCTATGCCCTCCTAATCCATTACAATGTTGATTTTGGGTGTTGGAGGTGTTCAGGGGAAGTTTCAGGATTTTTGTGTGCAAGTTGGAGGTTAATCAAGAATTACATGTCATGAAACTGGATTACACGGCATGAAAGTATATTTCATGACTTGTCTATGAATGTTTCATGATGTGAGGGTTTTCTGGGATAATTAAATAATAAAATGAATAGTAAATGTGTTTTTCAGCAGAAACCGAACACCAAGGATTATATGATGTGAAGGGGGATTACATGTCATGTAATACCCCGATCCAGTGCCATTTTTAAGCCAAACCCTCATTCATTCGGGTGTGGTTTTCTTTTCATCTCATTTTGGAAAAACCCTTGATGTCCTGAGCAATTCTTGGATCCCTTATTCGTACCTATTAAATCCTATTATCCTGTTGGATGTTCATTGATGATTTTTGGTTGGTCTATGGTGAGTTTTCTTATCCTTCTCACATGTTTTCCTCTGTTCTTATCCTGGGGAATATGTTGTGGTGGTGTTTCTTTAGTTTGTGGTGTGTTTGGGTTTTTTTATGAAAACTTGTTGTGGTGTTGATTGATCCATAGTTTTCATGGTGCAATTGTGGTTGGTGGGAAATCTTCCTTGCCCTATGGTGAAAAGAAAGTTGGAAAGCTTCCTTGAGGTAGGAATTTCTCGAGTTTCTCTTTAATTTTCCATCATGTGGAAGGGGTTCTACTTCTTTTTACCAGTGGATCATGGTTTTTTTACTTGATTTAAGATAAATAATTGTATAATTGAAATTTAAATGATTAAATGGGTTTGATACTCTTGTTTTTATAGCTTATTTTTTATTTTGATACTATGGATTGTTTGGTGTTGATGAACTACTAAAAATTATCATCGTTGGTGGATTTTATTGCATGGTATGTATCTGCTTTGTTTTTTGTTTTGGTTGAAATTTTGTGGTGACACATAAATGTAAATTGGATAACCTTATATACATGGATAATTAAATAGTTTCTTCGAGATTTTGGTTTGTGTGGTAACACCCCTAAATTAATGTGGAATGTGATAAAAGACCGTTTTTAAACCTATAAAAAATGATATTGAGAATATGGGATGTGTGTCCATGCTTTTTGGGCGTGGGTAGTGCTTTTGGTATGGTGATGTGTGGTTGGGGTATGTGGGGATGATAGTTTGTTTAGTTGTTCTTTTGGGGCGGTGAGGTGACAGTGTGTTAATATATTTTTAGAATGTGGTTGCTTCATGTTAGATGCCCAGGTAGTGATGGAATAAATTAATGAATAATTTTTAATAATGTTTGGAATGGAATGGGTTGGTTTGGTTAATGGAATGGGAATGGTTAAAGAAATAATTTAAATGGTTGGTTGTGTGGTTAAAGGTGGTTGATCTTAAATAAGTAAATGAATGGGTGTTAAAACGTGGAGGAAATTTGAAGCCATGTTATTTTTTAGGGACCTTAACCTTCTAAAATGACTATATTAGATACTAATAATTCATATAGAGGTATCAAAAAAGGTGAAAGTGTTGCGAGTTGGTTGTTTTTCTAAGAACCCAATGTTTGGTCTTGAGTGTTTTTTGGCATATATATATATATATATGGTTGTATTTCCCTTTTGATTTTTATATTCTCCCCACCTTAGTTGCGAAATATGTTTTGAACACCCCAATTTTCTTGGGAGAGTGTGTATTTCTCAAACATTTGGTGAGGACTATGGATGGATGGGAACCTTCTCTTTTACTCTATCTCTTCCAGGTGAGGTAGGAATTTCATTGGTTGTGATGGTCGGAAGTCTCTTAGTGCATTAGATGGAGGTTGTGATTTGGTATCCCATGTGTCTTTGGGATTAGTTCTAATGAGATGTTCTTTCCCATGTGTCTTTGAGATGATATGAGATGTGCTTTCCTACGTGTTTTTCAGGATGATATGTGATGTGTTGTGAAACCCAAGGTTTTGTGGGTGGGATGTGTTTTGAGGTCCAGTTGTTTGTGGGCAAGATGTCTTGTGAATCCTAGGTGTTTGAAAGTATGATGTGTTGTGAGGCCCAAGTGCATGTGGGAGGGATTTCCTGTGATACCTATATGTGTGAGGGTAGGATTTGATATGGAATGTGGAAGGGATGGGAGCTCCAGGACATATGGAATTGGGAGAGAGTGGCATACCTGTGGGGAAGTGGTTTGGGGTACCATATCATCAATGTGATTTACTTTATATTATATTTATTAGTTTGAGTTATTTGGTGAGAGTGTCATGGCGAAGTTGTAATAGTTAGTATACCTTTTTAGGTGTTTTTTGGTTCTTATATTTTCTCATAGGTTCATTAGTACGCTCCTTTCACAAGTGCATGAGAGACTTTTGTTTTCCTACTAAGTGTACTGGTATGCTCAACCTATGTATATAAAACCATTTTTAGGTTTCCATGAGGGTTTCATGGACTGTGTTGGGTGTCACTAGCTTATATCTTAGGATAGATACTATGTGGATGCCTTATATTTTCTTTTGGGTATTCACTTTGGAGACTTTATTGTATTTGTATCAGTTCTACTTTTTTCATGCATGTGGGATGGTTTTTGGATTTTTATTTTATATTATGTCTTGGGTTTTTTGTGGACGATTCATTCTACCACCCGATCTTTCTTCTTATAAAGGGTAATGTGTCTCATGTTGTGATATTTGTAAACCCTTTGTGCTAGTCACCCATGTGAGGCCAACTGAAGGCGGGACTCAGGGGTCATTATCTCCCTTTCTTCATTTCCAGCCTATGAGAGGTATCTTTGGAGGGATGGGGTTGTGAAAAAAATCATCTGATGTTTTATTACATGATGTAGTTAATCTGATTCCTCTACTTTTTTTAAAAAAAGTGGGTTCATATCATGTTTTAGTTTTATTTTTTAAAATGATTGGGATTAACCATAGTCAAATAATGGTCATTAAAAAATAACATGAAGAGAAATTATTAAATAATATGGAAATATGTGAAAAAATAAGAAATTTTGTCTTCACATTATTCTGTTTAATATAATTATTGGAATTATATGCATACTATATTATTTTTAAAATAATTATGGTAAATATCATATTAAAATATAATATAAGTATCATTTCTAGTATTTTCAATGATTCGAATTCAAATAATTAACATATTGTAATTTAACGTGTTCTAATTTGGTATTATCCTAGAATTTGTCTACGAGAGTGAAAATAAATATTCAAATACAGATTTTAACTATTGGTTTTAATAGTTATTAGATAATATTGGATTCCAGATATAGAAATGGGAATTATTTCACATTGTAGATAATTTATATTTCATGCTTTGGTGATTAAATAAATAGTCAGGATGTCATGATCAAATGTTTTGAAATTCTTGTTGATTCCTTTTCTTATTTACTAGATGGTGTGAAATTTTCTTTGCTAAGTTTTATTATTGTTCAACATGGTTAATGTTTTTAAGGGATAATTAATATAAAGATGGTGATCTAATGATTTAAAAAAATTATCATGAGAATAATAAATGATTCTCTTCTTAGATATTATTAAATAGAGAATTATTGATTAAATCATGTTATGTTGATATATAGATATTTTTAGCCACTAATAATCAGTTTATTCATATTGAAATCCTATAATTAATAAAATCGATAATTCAGGATGAGAATTAAAACAGTTTTTTATAAATATAAATTTTTGGGGCTAAGCGATCCCATTCATAATTGTGGGAGGCTTGAATTAATTGATTATACAACCTTATCTACCTTTAAATATGTGAATAAAATATATTTTATATGTATTTATTATCTAATATGATTAGATACTTTTAATGACTTTATATGATCAATGATTATGAACTTTTGGTGGTTGGGATTGTTTAACGTGCAATGTCTTGGAGGCCTGAGATGTAGTGATGGTCAATATCAGTGATAGAGAAAATATTATGTCTTGCATCACGGTGTGGGAAATACACTTGGAATTCAGGATAAGGTCATAAAAAGGATTTATCATTGATATAAATTTTTCTAGGTCGATTCTTGTTTCATGGCCAGTCGGCCAAATATTATTTTTATGATCAGTATCAAACTAATCAAAACAATTTCAATTTATTCAAAAGAAGTGAATTATTTATGTGGTGGCCTAGGATGAATCCTAGAGTACTAGTATAATTAATGAAATAATTAATTTAATAATTTAAGGAATTTGGTTGTTTCATGATGATTATAAATGATAATGACATGCTTAAGAATATAAACAAGGGAAATTAAGTTGTCAGAGGCACCAAATTAGAAGATTGAAATATTAATCTTGTAAAATGCATGCAGAATAATATTAATTATTGGATAATTAATTAATAAACATAGATCATTGATTAATGTATGCATGTTTTGGATCTAGACCATAGTGGTGTTATCAAAGATTCCTATGTGACAATAAAGGCAGATGAGTTTAATGCTATGTAATTTCCTTAAGTGTGAATGTGCATGAAATTATTTATATTTTTGTATTTCATATGCTTAATGACCCACATTGGTAAGTAAACTAACACAAAAATGTTTGGAGGAGGTTGTTTTCTCTAATATCCAAGATATTGAGGGAACATATGGTTATCTACTCCCTCTCCCCCACTCCCCCATTATATGTTTATATGAGTGTTTATACCCAGATTGTAATGGATTACAGTATAGGGTGTGTTCCTACCCGAGCTATAATAAATCTTAGTTATCCTATACATTCATGTGTGGGTTTTGATGAATTGACGTATAGAAAGAACTTTTTTATAGTCCTGGTGGTTCCAGGTTTCCATGCATGTAGGTTTATGTACTATGATAGATTGAGATATAATGCATTTACATGGGCTATAGTGGATTTTTAGCATACACATGGTTACAACTGAGATGTGATAATTAGGTGTCAGGCTAAATGGGACGTATAAGGGCTATAATATGATTTCATGGGATACATTATGACTAATAATATGTATGAGCACAAGATGTGCGATATTGTGGAATGAAAGCAACAAAACAATGAGTAAGTTCATGTGAGACATCATATATATATATATATATATATTATTTTTCAATAGAATATTTTAATTCTGTTCATTACTTAGTGAGTGATCCATGGTTAGGATGGGTAATGAATATTATTTCCTATTTAGGTGACAAGTGAGTTAAATTTTTTATACACTACAATTTAGTAAACTTCATTCACATTTTTCATGATAGGTTTCTTAGAAAATCATAATGAGTATACATGTTATTATCACATTATATATGAACATATACCCTATTTTTCATGTTTTTAGGAGCTGGTTGTTGGTCAATTTGGGTGTTACTAGCTTTGGGAGGTGTTTGGGAGCTAATAGTCCTTCAAGGTTTCTACTGAAAATTTACTTTCGGTACATGTATTTTTCCTTTCATTTATCATTTTATCTTTGAAATTTATCTTTTTGGGATTTCTTCTTTATGTTATGCATATTTTTGGTTAGTGTTTTCTCATATTATCTCTTCTTCATTAACTTATATAGTGGGTAATGTCTATCATGTGCATGATTAATGTTACCTCAATTCTAGTCTTTAACCTTTTTCTCTTAGAGGTGGTATTTGAGGGTCATTTATCATTTTATTCATTACTGGAAAAGGAGGTGTACCTTTGGAGGGAGGGGAAATGATATATTTTTATCAAATATGATGGTTGAGATATAATATGGAGTCTGAAGTTGAGAAATGGTGAGGAGGCATGGGTTAGTAGGGAAATAGTATCATATAGGATTAGTACATGATATAAAACAATTGTGACCTATGAGGACATGATATTTTAGGTGTATCATCAATCCGACATATTGACCTTCATGTTTAGAAAACGTGCTAAGAGAAGTGATGTTTCTTGTAGGCTAGATACCAAGGTAACGATCATGCATCCTGATTATCTATGAATGTGTTCAAATTGGGATGTTAATGAGAAATAGGATAAAATTAATTAATTATATTAACCTTAAAATATTTTATGTATTTGGTTTAGAAGTTATTAATATTTTATATTTTATTGATTTTGATATAGGTTGAAACCCCAATCAAGTTCATATTGAATATGTTCACTAGGATCTTCCATCATAATATAGTGAAGTAGTGGTCATAGGAAATGAAACTTAGAGAAAGACACTATGAGATTTCAAAATAAAATTCTTGAATAAGTCTGAGATATTTATTTATATTGGGAGATATAGGGTTAGCTCTAGGTGGTGTATATAGTATTCAGTTCAATTCATTCTTAGAATTCGAAATTTTTCTTTAGTTTTGATAATGTTGTATTTTTTAGGTTGATAGTGTTAGTTTCTTTCACTCAGGGGTTTGGCGGAGTTGAATATTGAGTGTGAGAAGTTCAAGGATCAGTTTTAGGATGAGTTTTTATCTTAAACCACTAAGGTGAGTTATTAGGGGTATATTTTTTCCCTTCATTAGGGTCTAGTTGTGGGAATTTATTATCAGGTATAAGAACCTCCTATTTTATTATTTAGACCTTCTTCTAGATGATAAGTTGTGAATGAGTCACTTTTATGAGGATATTCATCTTTATATGCAGTTCCAAATCACTGAGTTTATATTGAGTTCATATCTCAAAGTTTTATATAATGTAGAGGCCTTAGATATGATGTTTTATATGAATTGTTTTTCATAGGATGAGAGTAAATATGCTCATATATTGAGTAGAATGGTGACTGGTCATCATTATCATATTACAAAGAAGAAGTTTCAGTCAGTTGGGAGCTGGTTTCAGCCTTATTCAAATCAACTCACATGGAATAATAGTTCTTCGACCCATACGATTGGTTCAATAATTTTATGATTTTATTGTGAAGGGTGTGTTTATAAAAAAAATGGGAGTTCCCAACCTTCCTCAGTACTCAGCGTGAAGCCAGTGGCTTGTTTCATACCCAACTATTACATCAGTTTCAACCAATATTGTCGTAGCAGTAGGGAATTTTGAATTATGATCCATTTATAAGGGATGATCCAAATAGTATAAAACTTTGTGATTTCCCTCATTCTCAAGGATAGTAGAAAAGTAAAAGTGTATAGGAAGTTTCCATTAATTACAGAGATTTCATGGAGTTGGATGATGTCTAATGCATGATTTTTCCTTTCTGATGATGGGTGAGATAGATTTCATGTAGGGTATTATCCTTCTTTTTTGTACATAGGTTTATGAATTGTGTGATTTGGGATCTATACACTCCTTTTTTCACTAACTACAGTCTATGATTTGGGACTTGAGGTGGAGGGACATCCATCTCCCTTGGTGTTGACTATTCTAGTTAGAGTTCAAGATAGATTGAATGATATGTACAAAGACTACGGGTTGGAGTTGGGGCAGTTCCTCTCTTAGGAAGGCTTCCTGTTTTTACAAATATATCCATATAAAATCATCCTTGATAAGGATTTTATATATTCCGTATAGTATATCATATATTTAATTATTATGTGTTTCATATTATACAATATAGATGGAGACCATGTGACTCTTGTTGGTGGGAGAGACCCTAAAATGGATCAGAGGTTTTTTGGGTTCCTGACTTCCTTAATGGTTAGGATGATGATGTATTTTATGGAGGATCATCCAAAATTATTTTCCAGGGTGGTTGAAGAGTTCCCTTATGTCTATCCAAAATAGGTTATGTCGTTATCCCCTCAATGAGACATCTTTTTTTGGATAGAGATACAACCAGGTGTTTATCTTACATAGATATCTTCATATGAATATTACTTCTTCTGAGTTTTGGAAACTATGGATTTATATTGTTGTTATATAATAGATATGATTTATTTGGGTGATTATAATTCATTAGAAATATATTGTCTTATTTTTGGATAAGGGAGATGGTAGTCTATGGTATATTTTCATTTATTTCTATTTGAATTAGGTGATAGTGAAGAACCACTACCCTCTCCCATTGATGGATGATTTATTGGATTGGATAAAGGTATATAGATGGTTCTCACAGATTAACCTATTTTATAGATATCATAATATGTGAGTGAAGGATGAGAATGTCTTCAATACTTCTTTTATATTTCATTTTTGTATTTACAAGTTCATTGTGAAGTCGTTTGGTGTGACAAATGATTCAGTTGAATTCATAGGAATTATGAATGTAGTGTTCTATGATTTTCAAGATTAGTTCATGGTGGGGTTTATCTATGTAATCCTTATTTTATTTGGGTCCAATGAGACGTAACTAAATAATTTTTTATCTAGTTTAATATTTTTTTTATTACATTATATTTTCATAAGGTTGTTAGAGTTCGAGTTCTAGTCTTGTGAGGTACATTTCATGGGGTATTCCATATATCAGCATGGTGTATCCATAAAACTTTTGAATATTGAAGTGGTGGTTAATGGGGGTTTTTTAAATAAATAAAAAAATTCTTTATATATTTTAAAAATAAAAATACACTTCATACTAAAATTTTCTAACTTGCGTTTCTATTTAAGTTCTTATGTTTTTACTGAATGAATTTATAGTAAATGAGATATCGAAATTCAAAATTTATTAATTAATATCAGGTGATCTAAAGATCTAATTTCAGATTACTTCCATAGGCATTGTAGTTGTACTGAAAAAACTAATCAATAAATAAAAAAGGATATTGATTCCATTAGAAGATAAAAAGTATGATACTATATATGCAGTTATAATTAATCCCATTTTTTGTGGAATTGGATCATTACAGTCTTTTATAACATTACTTATAAATAAAATTTTACTTCATTCATAAAAAGTAATGATGTATGAGATGATAATTGAGTATTCTAAATTTTTTGATTCTTTGATATTACATATTTATGAGAGTAATATCAGCCAATATAGTTTTTATTTCTATTTTTATACTAAAAACTACTATTGTGTGAGTTTTTTATTGTAATGTTTTTAGTATTTATGTTGTAATTGTTTTTCTACTTATCATATTTAGTCAGATGATTTTGGGGATAGAAATATGGAAAAAAAATTAATATGATCAAGGGATTCTATGGATTGAAAGATAGAGCTCTATTACATATGATACATGAAGTGAGATCTTACCAACAGGAATAGTTGAGGTAATCTAGGTATAGGAATACAAACCTTCTGATCGGTATAAAATTAGGTGTACCTTATGTCATGTTTAAATTCATAGACACCTCATATCAGGCCTATAGATATACCTTTCACTTTTATTTGAAAGTGAGTTTTTAAACAATATAATTTTAAAAGAGTATTTGTTTTTATAAACAATACTCCTGGTTTTGTTATTATACTCCATTTTAACTAATTATTGAAATTCTGTTTTTTTAATTCAATTATTTAAAAGTAAAAATTCTTTAAAATTTTTATCGTTATTAAAAAATACCGATAAAATTATTTATAATATGAAAAAATTATTTCAATATAGTATATAACACTGTTACTCTAATATTTTACTTCATAGGTATTTGAAAAATCATATCAATATTTTAACTCATTTGTATTTTGAAAAACTGATCCACTAACACTTGAACATGATAATTTTTTTAAAACTACAATCTACCCTGACATTTATTTTATTCTCCATCATTACATAGGATATCATTCGGTATCAAAGGAGTTATTTACCATGATTATGAGATTATCTTACTTCAGTTTTTATTTTCATTATTTTATTTTATTTTTAACTTACTTTCCTTACACTAAAAGTGTTGGTAAGAAAATTTATTTTTGTGATGGTAGGAGTTTCAGATGAAAAACTTGAAAATTGAAATCTAACTACACCACCAATTATTGATAGAGTTTATTATGATTACTTGTATAATCATATAAAATATTATATCTTTAATAAAAGAGTTGAAAACATTATCATGATAAGATAAAATTATAAAGATTTGGAGAAATAAATCCTTCAATTATCATAGGAAGAAAAACATGATTATCAGGTAAACCATAATGTTCAAAATACTTTATTTTTTTCTATAACCAAGAACATATATAGTTAGATATCACCATATGAAATGACAAATGGAATTTGGATGATGGGGATAACACATTTTGGAATATCCAAATTTTTAGAAACTTGCATAGCTAAGATTATTACTGACTATAAAGGTTTGTATTTTTTCCCTAGAGAAACTATAACACAAGTTCATAAATGATTTATATAAAGAGTAAATATTTTATAATCCTTATGCGTAAAAATTTTATCAAAATATAAATCATTGAAAAAATTATGGACATTATGCAAAAAGAATTTAAGTATAAGAGGGAAAAAATCGATGATACTAAGAATTTTTAAAATTTAAGTCTAGATAAATTAATTGGAAAATTAATTACATATGAAAGAAAGCATAAATGATAAGTTAAGATGGTAAAATAAAAAATAGATTAGAATTTTATTTTACTTTATGTAATACTAATTATCATACCTTTATTATTTTTTCCAAAAAAATTAATCTCCTATTTCAAAGTAAAAAATTTAGGTATCTAGATCTAAGTGATTCCGAAGAAAGAAAAAATAAACATGCTCAAATTTCCATAAGAATGATTCAACATTTCATAAATTTAAACTATTGAAATTTTTATTAGAGAGATATTAAAGACAATAAATACAATAAGTAATCTTCAAAATTTATTTTTTATGAATATAATAAGGAAGGTCATATCAGACTTGATTTTTCTAAAATAAATAAGAAACATAGAAATCCAAGATGGTATTATAAAATAAAATGAAATTATATATAGAAATATTTAGATACATAGAGCACTATTGAAAGTGACACTACTTCAAAAAGTTCAATGGAATAACGTTGAACATTAAGCTAGAGAATTATTTTTTTCTACTCATAAATTCCAAGAACTAAAATATGATTCATGAAAATGGAAACCGAGGAACACAAAAAAAATTAATCCTTGATTATAAATTCATTAATAATATTGAATATTGTTATTCAACTTCATCATAATATGAAAAGGATAATCTATTATAATTTAAAAAATATAACTCATTGGAATATAATGAAACTTTACCCATAATAGATGAAATAGAAAGATATTTTACTCTTATGAATCAAGTAAATAATAAGATGAAAAATAAATTTTAGTTTATTGAAGAACATATTATTAAAGATAGTAAATAAATTTAAAAATTAAATTCATAAATGTCATAGATTTCAACTGAATTAAAATAAAAAACATATTCTTTTATAAATTCCATTGATCAAAATTTAGTTGATCAAGAATTAATGGTTTGGGATTTAGTTTATTGGAAATATGATGAAGATAATCACAATTTTATTGTTTTAATTACATAAAAAAATAATTTAAATAAACTTTTTTAAAACATTACTTAAAATTTTTTTGATAAAATTTATAAAAAATAATACTCTCTATAAATTCAAGTGGAATCGGTTTTACTTATGATAAACCTTATTTTAAATCTAACTATTATGTAAATAAAAGTAAACCTTTTATAATAAATGTAAAAGATGATGTCACATGATTAAATATTTTTATTTAATAAATTTTAATATTTTGGTGTTCAAATATACTTTATTTCTGAAGAAATAGAATTTGTACAACACAAAAGAGTTTGATTGATTTGGGATCCTAATTTTTTTTTCTATCATAAAATGCGCGGGTACCAAAAATTTAATATTTTATTTTTCAAGAAAATATGTTTAGTACCATTAAAAAAAATAAATTTTACATAAAAAATTGTCATTATTTACATATTACATGAGAAAATTCAATCTTCTGAATTTTCAAAAATTTAAAAGGAATGAAATTTATTATGGTGACAATTCATAGGTTGAATTTGTCAGAGTCAGGGATTTTTATTTTATTAGAAAGTATATTTTTAAAAAAAATTATATATTTTAGTAATTAAGAACAACCTTATTATCATAATTAGGTTATATGATGAGGGATATCATGTGAAACGTATGAATAAAATTTTTATTGTTCAATGTTTTGAAGGTACTTTCATTTTATCTGTCAATAGGCATGAAAATGATTACACACTCAATTGAGAAGAACTATGTAATTATAATTTTCCAGGTTTAAGTGCAACATAAGACTTATATTAGTTATGGAATAGGAATCTAGGACACTGTAAATTCCAGATTTTAACTAAAATTTCTAGTAAATAACATGTTAGGGATCTACTAGAAATTATGTTTAATTCATCCAGAGTTTTTGATCCTTGACAATTTTATAAGAAACATAAATCTTGTTCTAAATATAAAATTTTTGGATTAAATATAAAATATTTATAGTTAGGTTGTATGAATATATTTGTTATTAAAAAAATTGGATGTATTGGATATAAATACCATGTATATGTCTTGGTTGAAGATTATAAATGATTTACTTTGGTCTATTTTCTTTCTTGAAAAACAGATTTTTTAAATATTTTATGGAGTTTCATGCTACTATTAAAAATTAGAAAAAGCTACCTTTGGTTACTATATGGAGTGATCATGGTGGTGAGTTTTTGAATTTTAATTTTGAAATGTTTTATATTATAAATGGTATTACTCATAATTTTTCTAAAAATAGAACACTACATAAAAATGGAATAGTTAAAGGAAGAAATATAATTCTTTAGAAAATTACCCTAACATTTATAAGTGAGTATTCTATTGTTAGACTTTTTTGGGATGAGGTTTTGGGTACTTCATGGGATACTACAAATCATATTTCACTCAGAATGTTTCTTAACAGAACTCCTAATGAGTTTTGAATGAGATTAAATACATAACTTTTTTACCTTAGAGTTTCTGGATGTAAAGTATTCATATTAAATAAAAAAGACCAGTTACATAAATTTGATCCAAAAACCAATGAATTAATTTTTATGGTTATTATATAACTATTAAATATTATATATTTTTTAATAAAATAACTAATTTTTTCATGGAAACTATTCATGTAATGTTTCGGGAATTTGAACTTTTTGATTTTTTAAAAACATTGGAAATTATAAATACTAATGATGTTTTCAAAAAATATTCTATAACTTTACCATAATATAATCTAAATTTTTTTATTATAAATCCTCTTGGAGTATGACCATAAAATTTTCAATATCTGTGATATACTTTAACAGATGATGTATATCTATTAGTTGAATATAATATTTCCACATTACCTAAAAATTAGTTGATATTTCAGAATCATCCTTTATATTATATTATTTGAGATTTAGGTAAATTGGTTAAAACTAGAAAATCCTTGGAAATCATTGTGTGCATCATGCCTTTCTATCATAATTTGAACCTAAAATAAAAGATGATTCTTAAATGATGAAAGTTAGATAAGTTCTATAAAATAATATATCCATTAGTTTGAATGGAGCCATATTTGTACCCTAGTTCAATGTCCTATAGATCTAATAGTAATTGCAGTAAAATGAGTTTTTAGAAAAAAATTATTTTAATGGAATTATTATTATAAATAAAGATATAATTTTTGATGAAGTATATTTATATGAATAATTCATAGATAATGGTGAAACTTTAGCTTTTTTAGCTTAATTATAATCTATCAAAATCTTATTAGGCTATACTGCTCATCTAATTTTTAATATATATAAAAACATTTAAAATTTATTTCCTTAATGGTTATATATAAGATAAAGTTTATGTTGAACAACCTTATATTTTTTATGATAATAAATTTCTAGGAAAAATATTCAAACTTATTAAATCACTCTATGGACTTAAATAATCATAAATATCTTGGTATGTTATACTTGTTAGATATTTATTTCAAAATAGTTTGGTTAAAGGAATTTTTAATCCAACCCTTTTCATAGAAAATATTTTCAAAAAAACTATTTCGGTTAAAATATATGTTTATGAATTTTTTTGGTTTAACACTTAAATCACTTTTTGATAGTCTTTATTAACTTATGAATACGAGTTTGAAATGATCATGATGGGAGAACTTAATGTTTTCCTTGGTTTTCCTATTTTCCCAAAAAAAGAAGAAAAATATGTTAAATCATTATAAATATATTAAATATTTACTAAAAAAATTTGGTTTTGAAAATGAAAAAACATTAGTACTCATGATGAAACATCTATCAAACTAAATCTTGATGAAAC
Organism: Viscum album; assembly: GCA_963277665.1. Classification (NCBI taxonomy): domain Eukaryota; kingdom Viridiplantae; phylum Streptophyta; class Magnoliopsida; order Santalales; family Viscaceae; genus Viscum; species Viscum album. The sequence goes on along the minus strand of OY728160.1, from coordinate 466,564,005 downwards.
GGGTAAATTGGTTGACTAAAAAAATTATAGAATTATGATAAGTAGTTTGATATATCATTCTATATTGGACGAAACATATTTTTCTCAACATATTTATGTGTGATATTTCAATCTAATCCATAAAAAATCTCATATGAATTTTATAAAATGAATTTTTATATACTATAAAGGCACCTAAAAACTTGGATTGTTCTATTCTTTTGAAAAATAATTAAATTTTAAAAAAATTCATAAATTATAGATTTATAGGATATAGGTTAGATAGAAAATATACTTATGGGTCATGTCATTTATTATGAATGAATATTTTTATCTATACCAGGTAAAAATTAAAATTTTTACTTTTCATTCATTTTTATAAATTTTATATGACCTAAATTATGATGTGATAAATAAAACTATTCTAGCATACATTAACATCATTTATATTAAATTTGAATAATCCATCATACATGTGACCCTTCCTAATAAAATCCCATCCTTGGAGAAAATAATGTTATCTACCTCAAATAAAAATTTAAACCCGTTATTTTTTAACATGATCCTCATTAATATGTTTCTACAATCATTAGGAACATACAAGATGTAATTTCTTCTAAGGATCCTTCCCAAGGTAAAATAAATATCAACAACACCTTTACCTTGTACATTTATATTTATAGATTTCTCCATGTAGATTGTTCCAAACCCAGATTGCCCTAAATGATGACCAGAGCTGGTGGGCCTGTAACGACCTGAACTTTTTAATTATATTTGTTTCCAAATTTTGTGGGTATAATTAAAATGTGACCATTGTGTTTTGACTGTTATATGACCATTGGTCAATATGACCGTTTGAAACTATAATCTTAACGTTGTGTTTTTATAAATACTGTTATCTTGGTTAATTAAAACAGAAATATGATTGAATGGCCTCATCCAGTAGACTCGAGCCATATGACGCCCATCTGTCGGAGCTTCGGAAAGAGGTAGCATCACTGGGCTTTGCTCTGGACCAATCCCAATCCAAACTTCAACTTATAAATCGTGAACGGAATCTTCTAATGGAGAATTTCAAGCTAATAGAAATCGCCACTCAGGAAATTTTGTCTAAGCCACCCCAAGATTCTATCACCATAGCACACCTAACACTTAGGTCCTATGTTAACGTAATAAGGGGCTATGTAACGAGACCTTAGCTGCTTTGTGTAATCTTTTTTTATAAAAAATTATTATTTCTTCTTATGGAAAAGTTTGTGAATTTCAAATATCTGGATAAATATAGGATGTGTATTATTGATGAATTTAGAAAAAAATGGGTAGTTTAAAATATTTTTGTATTCATTAAATAATTAATAACGTGAAATTATTGTCAAAAAAATTTTCTTCTACAGTTGTGAGCAGTGAAAAATTTAGATTCTAATAATATCAACTTAGTTTTTAGTGAATAGTAATGTAGGAATAGTAACATACCCATATGAATAGTAATGAAGAGTAATTTGACCAAAAAAATAGAAACTTCACCCATGAATGTATAAATACATTTTAGACATCTTAAAAGTGTAAAAAACGATCATAGTTTAAGTTTTGGTATTTTTGTATCCCATTAATATTTTATTTAAAATTTTAAAGTTAATTTAATAATTTAAAATGGAAATGTATCTTCCTAAAATTTAATCATAAATTGTTACATTAATTTCTTATGGTTATACGATAATTTTATGGGGCCTTGATTACTTTTTTAAGGTGTTACAAAATGAGTTATGGTTTTAATGATGTATTTTTGGAATAAATAATGATTTTATTTAAAAATTAAATTAAAAATATCTAGAGAATTATTTTCATAAAATGGAATCTATTTTTTCTTTCAGAGCATTGATATTAGGTTAGGGTGAATTTTTGGGTTTTTTCTGAAATAATTGAATTTTCGGTGAATAGTAAAAATGTAGTTTTGAGTTTCGGGTGTTTAATGACATCATTAATGATGTAATAATGATGTAAGCTTTCTGGTAGACTTATGAATAGTGATATATTCTATGAGGTGTCCCAAGTGGCCAATACCATGGGAAAATATCATGGGAAAGCCCATGGTTTTGCGAATACCGCCGATGAGGTGTCCCTTGGAAATTAATAATTTATTCACTCACATTCCCTATAAATACCAAGCCATTTCCATCATTAATTTCATTAAAAATCATCATCATAGAATTTATAGTCTCCTTACCTCCCAAGGTGTCCTCCCAAGGTTCCCTCAAGCCTCCCAAGGTCCTGAACTTGACGCTTTCGAAGTTATTCTTCAAGGTAAGGGATCTTTACGCCCTCCTATTTTAAGTCATGAATTCCTTTATGTTGTGTATTCCAGTTTCCATCTCTTTATGTTGAGGTTAAGTTCATACAAGTTCTCATTACTTTCTATTTTATGTATAATTTTTGAGATACCCTTTTCTCTCTCATCAATTTGTTTTCTGAATTTTTAAGTGACGTCATTAGGCTGCCAAATTTCTGGTAAAAGAAATCACTTCTTCTCTTTCCTTTCAAGTTTCCTTTTCTTGTGGTATGTCATTAAAATATCCATACCATGATCTTATCTCCATGTTATTATGTATTTATATTGTAATATGAGTTATTTATGAGTGTTTTACCCTTGTATCCTCTCTTTTTATTATTTTCTAAAACCATGTTATTTAGCCGTTATGCTGCAGAAATTTCGTCCCAAAATTTCAATCTCTTTCTCTCAAGAAATTATCTCGTTTATTTATGTGAATACCCAGACCTATTTAGTTTCTATGTGTGTTAATAAATATATAAAAAGGATATATTTTATTCTGGAATGTACATACATATAACCCTCACTCCCTTTCCATGTGTTGTAAATGATATGATGATCTTATTTTTAAGAACTTTTAAAATGTCACGATTTTGAAATGAAACCCATTTCATTTATTCTCTATGGGTTATTTATGAAATATTTTCTTATTATCTATGTGTATCACATGAAATTAAAGACATATTAAGGGTTCACCCTGATAGTGCTCCAATGCACTGGGTAAATAATTAATCTCTAGAGATGACAAGTTTTACAATACATTGGTGAATAACCTTGGTAATTTTTATGACACCTCGGGGATAAACCTTGGTGATATGTTCATGAATGTCTAATTAAAATGTTGTAGCCACATATTCAAGTTATGTTTCAAGTTATTTTCATTATGATATTCCAATACATCCATTACTCATGTCTTTATTTTTTTTATTCAAGTTCTTATTGATGTCACAAGTAAACTGATTCATGTGTTTACCCTTACTGGGCCTTCTAGTCACCCTTTCCATTAAATATATGTCTCCAGGTTATGAGATGTAGTAATTATACTTAGGATGAACTTATTATGAAGCTGTAAAAGTGGATTAGAAGAATGTTTTGTGTTGTTTCTCATATTTTATGTTCCTAATTTCCAAGACACTAGACTTTAAATATCCTCTGTTGTAAAATGTAATGAAAAGTTGTGTAATAAAAAGGTAGGATTCAATAGTTTGTATCAAAGTATAGTTTACTTATTTATCAAAATTAACATATAAAATCTTTAGGAATAATCCTATAGAAAATTATAAATATAGGAAAACTTTTTGGTATTTTGGTGAATATTAAGTAATTTGTTTATCAAGAATATACATCCATATCTGGATACGAGCAGGTAGAGGTAGCTCTGGCATAGATGTACATAGGGGTAATACCCAAAAACACCGCTTTGAGCTGGACTCGAATGGGAACTGGTACATGAAAATGGGTCTTGCTTCACTCTTAGTTACGACACTCCCGGAGGATATGTTTGGTTAATCATAAGCTTTTTTTGAATCATTATGAAGGATTTATAGAGAAATGTAATTGTCTTAGCATGAAGTTTTAAGACATAAAATCATTTATAGTTAAAAGATTCGTAAGTGAAATAAGTTTCTCACTAAGGTTTTATTCTTTTATAAAATGGTGGGAAATATGACGAACCGTGAAAATGGTGACCGCAATGGACCATGCACTGACAGCCCTTCGATGGAAGCCAGAATGGAAACATTCATGCGAATGATGAACCAACTGGCTCAAGTTATGGGAAATAACTTGAATCAAGCTGGGAGATGGATCTCACTAGGAAGGGAACAACATTCTGTTGAGTCCTTTATGCATCAATGACCACTGAACATCAGTGGATCAACTGACCCATTGATTGCTGAGCAGTGGATCTGCTCCATCGAGAAGATATTTTCTATGCTCTGCTGTTCAGAGTAAGAGAAGGTCACCCTGGCTGTCTACCACTTAGTAGGAGAAGCTGATCAGTGGTGGGATTTGATTAAAAACATGAGGAAAATAGTGGAGGTTGAATCTATAGAGTGGGAAGAGTTAAGAGGGATTTTCTTTAGTAAGTATTTCCCTCGTTCCATGAGAATAAGAATGGGGGAGTTTCTCGAGCAAAAGTAGAAGGAGAAAAAATATATCGGAAGCTATGAGATGTACTTCACCCAAATTTCATGATATAACTCTATCTTTTTCATGGATACAAATGGTAAGTTTGATAGATTATTCAGTGGACTGAGACCTCATTTGCGGAAGAATTGAGCCAACTGAGACTATGATAGCTATGAGGAGATAGTGCGAAGTGTGATGAAAGTAGAACTGGAGTTTGGTGAGACGCAGTGGTATCATAAATCAAATGACAAGAAGAGTTCTATGGATCCCATATTAGGGATGAGCATTGATCAATGAAGAGGAGGCAAGAAATTGCAACGTACCACATGTAACAAATGTGGGAAGAATCTTTCGGTGAACTGCCTGCTCGGGAGTGGGAAATGATACAAGTGTGGAAGGGATGGCCATATTGAAAGGAATTGTTGTTGTGAGGTGAAACCTCAACTTCTAAACACTAACGACAAGTGGAAGACGGTGTAGGCCCTACCTGATGTCCAGTGCTTTAAGTGTGGACAACTTGGGAACTTTTCCAATCACTGTCCAAATCCAAGGGCAGTGGAGGGGAACCACCATCATCCTTAGCAAAGGATAAGGGAGCAAGGTCGTGCTTTTTCTATCATGACAGTTGAAGTTGAATCTCCAAATGATTTGTTGGTAGGTAATCCTGTTGTTCTCTCAAATCTATCAAGTACATTGTTTGATTCTAGTTCCACGCATTCCTTTATTTCCTCTAAGTTTTCAAAGTCTTTAGAATCAACCCCCGACTTGATAAAAGTAAATTTATCAGTCAAGACTCCTGGTGGGATTATCCAAGCATCATCCGTGTTTAGATACTCTAGTATTTACTTTGGTTAGCACAATCTTATCACAAATCTAGTAGTCATTCCCATGATCGAATTCGACATTATACTAGGGATGGATTGGCTCTCAAAGTAAAATGCTAAGATCAAATGTATAAGTAAGGAAATCTCAGTAGTCTTGAATGGAAAACCTATAGTTATCTTATAAGGAGAGATATCTCAACCTGATCTTTGTCTAGAATAACCTTTTATATCCTTCTTTATGGAATTAATCATTGAAGATGAAGATGAAAATGAGAGTTTGAGGATAGAAAATTTACCCATCATCCAGGAATACATTGACGTATTTCCTGAGGAGTTTCTTGGACCTCCCCCAGAAAGAGAGGTAGATTTCCCCATTGAACTCGTACCTGGATCTCATCCAATATCAAAGACCCCGTATAGTATGGAAAATGTGGAGCGGGAAAAATTAAATAAACTAGTCAAAGATCTTTTGGAGAAGGAGTTTATCTGGACGAGTGTGTCTCTTTGGGGAGCACCTGTTCTCTTTCTGAAGAAAAGGATGGATCGATGCGGCTATGAATTTATTATAGAGAACTAAATGGAATCACATTAAAGAACAAATACCCTCTTCCAAGAATTGATGACTTATTTTACTAACTTCATGGGGCTCAATTATTCTCTAAGATTGATCTTCGATCTGGTTATCATCAATTGAGGGTGAAGAAAGAAGTTATTCCAAAAACTGCCTTCCGATCAGGATATGGGCATTATGAGTTTGTTTTTATGCCTTTTGGACTGACTAATTCACCCACTATTTTTATGGATTTTATGAATAGAGTATTTAAAGACTAACTTGATAACATTGTGGTAGTTTTTATTGATGATATTTTGATATATTCCAAAAGTCGGGAGGAGCATGAGGATCATCTAAGGGTTATTTTGCAAACTCTACGGAAGGAAAGACTTTTTAGAAATTTTTGTAAATGTGAATTCTGGTTACAACAAGTTGTTTTCCTGGGGAACATTTTTAGCAATGAAGGAATAACACTTGACCCTATAAAGAAAAAAGTTGTAGAGGAGTGGCCTTAGCCTACAACAATAACTCAGATTCATATTTTCCTTGGATTAGCAAGATATTATAGGAGGTTTGTGAAAAACTTTTCAGGAATTTCTAATCCATTAACCAAGTTAACTCGAAAAGGGGTCAAGTTCATCTAGACAAAGGAGTGTGAGGAAAGTTTCCAAGAGCTGAAGAAGATATTGGTTACTGCACCTGTGTTAACTCTTCCCTCAAGTAGATAAGGATTCGTTATTCTTAGCAATGTATCTCTAAAAGGGTGTGGGTGTGTCCTCATGAAAAATGACAAGGTCATTGCTTATGCATCTCAACAGTTGAAGATTCATGAGTAGAACTATCCTACGCATGATCTGGAGCTGGCGTCAGTCGTTTTTGCTCTGAAGATATGGAGGCAATATAATTATGGGGAGAAATGTGATATATACATAGACCATCAAAGTTTTAAGTATATTATCACATAGAAGGAATTGAACATAAGACAAAGGATATGGTTGGAACTCTTTAAAGACTATGATTGTTCAATTCATTATCATCCCAGAAGAGTGAACAAATTCGTTGATGCATTAGGCAGGAAAGACCTAGTTGTTCCTTCCATGATGAGGATTCAAAAATATCCTTTGATCAAAGACCTATTAAAGTTGTACATGGTAATTATAAGGGAAGGGACATCATCAACCCTTACCCAAATGATTTCTCAACCGTCACTACTAGAGAAGGTCAAGAAAGTTCAGAAAAAAGATCCTCTATTATAGAAGAAGTTTGAGGCTGTGAAGGATGGGAAGTTTCCTGAGTTCAATACTGATCAAGAAGGTGTACTGAAATTTCGTAAAATACCATGTGTTCAATCTATTCCGGAAATAATGATGGGGCTAACAGATGAAGCTCATAGCTCTACTTTCTATATAAATCCTGGTAGTAAAAAAATGTATAGGGACCTTTGTGATCATTATTGGTGGGATAATATTAAAAGGGATATTTCTTACTACACTTCAAGGTGTCTGGTATGTCAGCAAGTGAAGGCAGAGCGACAACTTATTAAAGGGGTATTGGAACCACTACCCATACCAGCATGGAAGTGGGACAATATTACTATGGAATTTGTCACTGGTCTCCCGAGAACATCCAAAGGAAATAATGCAATATGGGTTATTGTGGACCATCTCACCAAGACTTCACATTTTACCTCTATTCGGGAAGATTTCTCTCCTGATCAACTTTCCCGGATTTATGTGAAAGAAGTGGTAAGGCTTCATGGAGTTCCACTTTCTATCCTATATAATTGTGATCCAAGGTTCACATCAAAATTCTGGAGTAGTCTTCAACAATCTCTAAGCACTGAATTGAATTTCATTATGGCATATCACCCCCAAACTGATTGAAAATCTGAAAGGACTATTCAAACACTTAAGGATATGCTGAGAACTTGCTCAATGGAATTTAAAGGTTGATGGGATCAATATCTATATTTAGTTGAGTTCTCCTACCACAACAGCTTCCACTCGAGCATTCAAATGGCACTCTATGAAGCTCTATATGGGAAGCGATGTGGAACTCCTACTTGTTGGGATGAAGCTTGTGAGAGAAAGCTTCTTGGGCCTGATCTAGTGCAAGTGATGACAGAAAAGGTCCATGCCATCCGAAAACACGTTAGGTCTTCTCAGAGTCAACAAAAGAGCTATTCCGACAATCGTTTAAGGGTCTTGGAGTTTGATGTTTCTAACAATCTTTCTTTGGATTTCACCTTGGAAGAGATTCATGAGGTTTGTGAATAAAGGGAAGCTCAGTCCTATGTACATTGGCCCCTTTTAAATCCTTTATCGTGTGGGAGTAGTGTCCTATCGTCTTGCACTTCCTCCAAATCTTTCCCAAGTTCATGATGTATTCCATGTATCCATCTTGAGGAAGTGCATACCTGGCCCTTCATATGTACTAAATCCAGAGGTGGTACAACTGGAACATGACCTCTCTTTTGAGGACCAGCTGATGGAGATCTTAGATCATAGAGACAAGGTTCTACGAAACAAGACTGTCTACCTTGTTAAGGTGTTGTCGAGGAACCACAAATATGAAGAAGCCACGTGGGAACTGGAGGAGTCTATGAGACAGAAGTACCCACACCTTTTCCCATCAGAGGGTATGAGATAAAATTTTGGGGATGAAATTTATTAAGGGGGGAAGAAGGTAACGACCTGAACTTTTTAATTATATTTGTTTCCTAATTTTGTGGGTATTATTAAAATGTGATAGTTGTGTTTCGACTATTATATGACCGTTGGTTAATATGACTATTGGAAACTATAATCTTAACATTGTGTTTTTATAAATACAGTTATCTTGGTTAATTAATATAGATAGAAGATTGAATGGCCTCATCCAGTAGACTAGATCCATATAAAGCCCATCTGTCAGAGATTGAGAAGGAGGTATCATCACTGGGCTTTGCTCTGGACCAAGCCCAATCCAAACTTCAACATATGAAGCTTGAACGGAATCGCCTAAGGGAGAAGTTTGAGTTGATAGAAATCACCACTCGGGCAATGTTGTCCAAGCCACCCCAAGATTCTATTACCATAGCACACCTAACAATTAGGTCCTATGATGGTGTAATAAGGGGCTATGTAATGAGACCTTGGCTGCTTTGTGTAATATTTTTATATAAAAAAATGATTATTTCTTCTTATGGAAAAGATTGTAAATTTAAAATATCTTGATAAATATAGGATGTGTATTGTTGATGAATTTAGGAAAAAAGGGGTATTTTAAAATATTTTTGTATTCTTTAAATAATTAATAATGTGAAATGATTTTCAAAAAATGGTCTTCTATAGTTGTCAGCAGTGAGAAATTTAGAGTCTAATAAGATCAACTTAGTTTTTTTGAATAGTAAAGTAGGAATAGTAACATACCCATATGAATAGTAATTAATAGTAATTTGACCAAAAAATTAGAAACATTACCCATGAATTTATAAATACATTTTAGACATCCTAAAAGTGGAAAATGATCATTGTTTATGTTTTGGTATTTTTGTATGCCACAAATATTTTATTTAAAATTTTATAATTAATTTTATAATTTAAAATGGAAATTTATCTTCATAAAATGTAATCATAAATTGTTTCTTTATTTTGTTATGGCTATAAAATACTTTTATGGAACCTTGATTACTTTTTTAAGGTGTTACAAAATGAGTTATGGTTTTAAGGTTGTATTTTTGGAATAAATAATGATTTTATTAAAAAATTAAATTAAAAATATTTAGAAAATTATTTTCATAAAATGGACTTCATTTTTGATTTCAGAGCATAATCATTAGGTTATGATGAATTTTTGGGTTTTTTCTGAAACAGTTGAATTTTCGGTGAATAGTAAAAATGCAGTTTTGAGTTTCGGGTGTTTAATGACATAATTAATGATGTAATAATGATGTAAGCTTTCTGGATGACTTATGAATGGTGATATATTCTATGAGTTGTCCCAAGTGTCCAATACCATTGGCAAATACCATGGGCAGGCCCATGGTTTTGCGAATACCACCGATGAAGTGTCCCATGCAAATTAATAATTTATTCACTCACTTTATCTATAAATACCATGCCATTTCCCTCATTAATTTCATTAAAAATAATCCTAAACGAATTTATGGTCTCCTTACCTCCCAAGGAGTCCAACCAAGGTTCCCTCAAGCCTCCCAAGGTCCCGACCTTCAAGATTTTGAAGTTACATTTCAAGGTATAGGATCCTTTCACCCTCCTCTTTTAAGTAATGAATTCATTTATGTTCTTCCTTCCAGTTTCCATCTCTCTATGTTGAGGTTGTCTTCTTATATGTTCTAATTACTTTCCATTTCATGTCTAATTGTTTAGATACCCTTTCTTCTCTCATCAATTTTTTTTCTGAATTTATAAGTGACGTCGTTAATTAGGCTGCCGAATTTCTCGTAAAAGAAATCACATCTTCTCTTTCCTTTCAAGTTTCCTTTTCTTGTGATATGTCATTCACATATCCATACCATGATCTTATCTCTATGTTATTATGTATTTATATTTTAATATTATTTATTTATGATTGTGTTACCCTTGTACCCTCTCTTTTTATTATTTTCTAAAACCATGTTATATAGTCGTTATGCTGTAGAAATTTTGTCTCAAAATTTCTATCTATTTCTCTTAAGAATTAATCTTGTTTATTTATGTGAATAACCAGACCTATTTCATTTCTATGGGTGTTCATAAATATATAAAATGGAGATATTTTATTCTGGAATGGACATACATATAACTCTCACTCCTTTTCCATGGGTTATAAATGATATAATGATCTTATTTTTAAGAACTTTTAAAACATCACAATTTTGAAATGAAACCCATTTCTTTTATTCTCTATGGGTTGTTTATGAAATTTTTTCTAATGATATATGTGTCTCACATGAAATTAAATACATATTAAGGGTGCTCCCTGATAGCGCTTTAATGCATTGGGTAAAGAATTAATCTCTAGAGATGACAAGTTTCAGGATACATTGGTGAATAACCTTGGTAAATTTTATGACACCTTGGGGATAAACCTTGGTGATATGTTCATGAATGTCTAAATGAAATTTTTTATCCAAATATTCAAGTTATGTTTAAAGTTATTTTCATTATGATATTCCTATACTTCCATTTATCTTGTCCTTATGTTTTTATTCAAGTTCTTATTGATGTCACAAGTAAACTGATTCGCTTGTTTACCCTTATAGGGATTTATGCTCACCCTTTCCTTTAAATGTATGTCTCCGGGTTATAAGATGCAGTAATTGTACTTAGGATGATATTATGATGGATCCGTAAAAGTGTATTAGAAGAATGTTTTATGTTGTTTCTCATGTTTTATGTTCCTGATTTCCAAGACACTGAACTTTAATGATACTCTGTTTGTAAAATGTAATGAAAAGTTATGTAATAAAAAGGTGGGATGCCATAGGGCCACATGGCCTCATGCATGCCTCCCAATATGCCAGAGGCTGTTGACTAGTAGCAAAGCTCCAAGGTGGTACAGTGGTGAGACTATATCTTCATAATCAGAGTAGCAAAGTGGTGGAATAATTAGGTAACTATCATAATTGTGATAGATAACGAATAATGGAAGGTAAAGAATTCATATGTAAAAAACAATCGACAACGACAACATAAAATTTCATATATACAATGTTTTAATGTAAAGTGACTATCCAAAAGTAAATAGGTTGCTATGAAATACATTACCTGTATCAAAAAAACAAAAAGACCAAAAAGTATATATCCAATAGCATCATGATTCATAGTTCGGTCTTGTGCTTCCTCGCTCCCATGATATAAGTACTCAAGCATCAACAACTGGGTGTTTTCCCCTATCCCTACTTGTATCCACATAATCTACCCAAGTACCATTGGCAGCCCAGATATGGTGTGAGATAAACTCAGTAGGCCATTACCAATGGTGCCTATAAATACCCATTCAGTACATATTATACAAGCATTGTGTAAATATAATAAATGATAAATAGTAATAGAAACTATAAATGGGTAAACTCTAGTTCCCAAAGTATACCAGGTGAAAACTAAATGATTCATCCCATGTCAGATAATCTCTGAAAAATTAATCATAGGTATAAATATAAATGTTCTATAAACATAGTAACATCTACATCCATGTATATAGATACTACTACTAGACTGAACATGCAATGTAACTCTAGTATCCATTAGTAGTATAATTAGTCTCACAAGTTTCAAGGGATTCCATGCTCGGTATCAAAAAAAACATTGGATGTCATGCCCGATATCACTAGAATAAGGGAAACCATTCCCATATCATAATTGTAGTTCCACTATTCCCTAATAATAATAGTAGGTTCACTATGCCCATATCATAACTATTGGTACGTCATTCCTAAATAATAACTATAGGGACATCCTGCCTGAATCATATCAGTAGGGTCTCCATGGTTTTATCATAAGTGTAGGGACGTTATTCTTAAATCATAACTATAGGGATGTTATAACTGAATCATATCAGTAGGTTCCTCATGCTTGTATCATAACTATAGGTTCATTATTCCCATGTATCACCACTACTAAGGGGTTCCATGGCCATTTATCATAATCTCGTAGGGTAATGAGTCTAATTAATTATATTTCATAATGGTTGTCATGCCCATATGTCGTACATATAGAAGGGACACCATGCTCATATATAACAATAGTATGATGGATTCCATGCTCATGTATTACAATTCTAATAGGAAAACCATACCTGTATAACATAATTCATAGGGTTCATTATTTCTATTGATCATAACTGTGCTAATTGGTCAAAGGATTTAATAAGATTCAATAGGTAGTTCATAATTCAACAGAATTTATATTTAATAAGGGTGTTACCATTTCCCTATTTAATCAACTGAGATGGTCATACCACTCATTTCAATTCAATTCATCATAATCCGATAAGTGTTATAGCCATTCTATACCAATACAATTATCCATTATCATTTGTGATATCGAATTAGAATTCCAAAAAAACACATTGATGGTTGTTTGGTTATATAATCACGAAAGTAAAATAGGTATACAAGGATTCACCCAAAGGGGTGAAACCCATGGAGGATAACAAAATCAAGAATTCTTAGATCTAATAAATTCATTAGGTTCTAGAACTGGGAAACGAATTTAAGAAAGATTGATTTTAGGGGAAACACATGGTGAAATAGGTGTGCAACACACAACACGTAATATAAATAATTATATCTTTGAGGGATAATTACTAGACCACCGACATTAATCATGATGAGGAGAACTCGTCTAGTATTGACCCTTAGTTTGGACTAGATAGGAATGAAATGGAAAATAGATAAACTCCCTAAAAAAGTAATATGATCCTACAACAAAATAACTATGTTGAGGAGAAAGGAAATAGTGAAAAGAGATAAAGTATTAGAGCACTTATAGAGATGTATCCCATGAGACAAAGAGAAGTAGAATCGGGGACCAAAATTAAGAATAGTCCAAGAACCTAGCTTGAAGTCAAAAGGATCTCAAATGTGATATAAGAGAGCCTTCTATCTACTGGGGGAAGAAAAAAATATGGGGGTTAAAAATAATAATTTAAGGTAGAAATGGTTATTTTACCCAAAAATAAGGGGTCACGGGGTGTGGCCACATGGTTTTCTAAACCATGCACCAATTGTGTTCAATTTGATGTATCAGGAGGTAACTTTCATGGTACATGCACACATTTTGTGAAACCATGCACAAACTAGGATTTTTTTTATCTAAAACTATAAAGCCTCCATACTGCCACGTGGCCTGGGTCACAGAGTTTGGGAAAACTGTGTAACCCACTTCCATTGAACACTCCTCATGATAATGAGAAACTGTGGGTACTAGGATACATGGTTTCTACTACCCATTTAGGATAGCTGTTTCTTCCACCGATTGGGGTTCTAAGCTCCAAACAAGCCCCATACACCCTTGTTTCCTCCATATCCTCACTAGGCATTCATATTATGTCATAACAAAGTATTTAAAATTAAATTTAAAGTATATATGACACATATAAAAACCATATTCATAGAGTAATGTCCCATTTTTTTATTGATTATATCCTATTGGATTGGGATTTGTTATTTCAAACCTGTCATGTCACACGAGAATAAATCCACCAAGAGGAATTATCCTAACAATATTTTATTCAAATATCAAGGTTACAAAGTTCCCCAATATAGTGTTGCTTAAATATATATTTTTATAGATATGATAGTTTAATTTGTGGTGTCCTAGTTTTCCATAGAATTAGCATTACCCTTTATTGTTTTTTTATTATACCTTTCATTTTGAAGGATGGTTTATACGTTTTCCTCCTTTGAGGACATAGATGGAACTAATCCCACATCCATGAGGATATTAGATTTATAATCCTTAGGCACATTTTCTTCATTCTATTTTTTATATTCCTCCTTAATTTTCATGTAGTATATCATATCATTGAGTGTAATTTCTTCTTTTTATTGATTTAGAGAATATTTGACATTATTCAAAGGAGGATTTTTTCGATGATTGATGTGAAAAATATGGATTCATTCATATTAAATTTTTTTCATTAGGTTTCATAAAATACATTTTATTTCACGGAATTTATCTAAGATATATATACTATCTACCATTTTAATGAAATAATAATTTTTTATAGGAATTTTTTTACCACATTCATGGTGATGTATTTTTTGTCCAAATCATCTCAGATGTCCCTTATCATCAGGAGGTTTTAGTAAGTGTCAAATAGATCATCATAAAATGCATTAAGTAACTGTCCAAGATTCATGAGATCATTTTTATCTCATATTTTCCCCTGTACAAGAATAATGAATCATCTCATATTTGGATGTGGATGTCTTTGGAGTTCAGAGCACATACACCAATTTAGGAGTTTCAAGAAGAAAGTGTATCCTCTATTTCAACCTCTTGAAATTTCTTCCATAGAATTGCTCCAACATAATCACATTATTTATTATAACCATATCCATATTAACATAATATAAACTTAATAATACTTGGTATATTGGTGGGTAATGGTGTGGGGTTTTCTTTGGATGGTAGTAGATGGATCTCAGTAAGGCATGCTAGATTTTCAATTTTATTAAGATTATATTCTTCCAAATTAAATCTATAGGTCAATGGGTTATTGTCAAAACATTTTTTGGATACAATAATGGATCAATACTCTAGAAATGTACTTAGTAGAGATTATCCCTTGGTGGAGATTTTTAATAATGATGGAAATTAATGGGATTCTTTATTGTTCACCAACAAAGCACATTTTATTATTGTAAAATACATAATAGGGACCTCAAATTTTTAAATAGATTCTTGGATTATTAATTTTATTAATTATAAATAACTTTTGCATACAACAGAGTCTCAAGTTTATAGGTATTAGTGTACAATTTTGATAAGTCATACAACCCCTTGGAATTGGGTAGATACCATTTTTTGAACGGCATGAATTTTTTAGATTTTTTCTTTTTTGTTAGATTGCATGCGATCAAATAAGTGGCCCAAATCACACCCAATAATGAACAAAATCGTCTAGTAGATTTCACTAGATCTAATCGATGGTCTAGATTGTGACCATTATTTGAAATGGGTCGACCCAACGGACAAACCCATTATAGTCCGAGCCTGAACCGATATGACCTATGAATCCATTAAGAAAAACATTGGCACCTCTAAACACATCAGGCTATTGTATTGTGTGAAGTGAAAAGTGTTCCAAAAAAGTAAAAAATTGAAAATATTCCCACACACACATGTGGATGATGAAATTAACCATTCCCTATAGTATTAATAGTATAATTTATCATTTTTTGTGAATAATGATTATTGTGTTACGCTTAATGATGGATACCCCACTCCACCCACTTTTTAATGTGGGATTCCAAAAAATACTTCCAATTTTAAAAAATAATAATAATAAACCAAATATAAATATATTTTAATCCCTATAAATTCAATATTTCCTCACCATTTAAATTTTAAAAAAACTTTTGGAAAATTAAGAATCATACAGTTATTAATAACTCGCATATATATAAGTATCACTTAATTTTATTCTTTATATATTAGAGAAAAAATTAATATTATAAGAGAAATATGTTGACACTACCATGAGTATGTTACTTTTATTTCCCTTCAGATTCATCCTACACAACTCTGTTCAAATTCCTCAATTCATTATCTACTTATATAAAAAAATCATGTTTCACTAATCCTTTCATGAATGTTTAAGAGATAAATTCATAATATCTTTAGAGATTCCCCACTTCTATATTAAAATATGGTAGCAAAAAAACATTCCCATGTTTTAACACGTATTTGATTTCCCTAGTTCATTAAGAGTTTTAAACACACCCTCATTTTTATCATTGTCAACAAACACCATTTTCCCAGGATTTAGTATACCTCTAGTTTTTCTTTGATATATATGACAGAAATTACTATATTAAACATATACATGTTTAGTAATCATATTTTATGTTGAGTTCCCGTAATTGGTGAATTTTTTTTACAAGGACTTTAAGCCCATCCTTAATGAATTGTTTTACGCTAACTCCATAGAAATTCAATTTACTAGTGGATCTAGTAATTTTTTACTTGATCTAATAAAGTGTACAGTTATGATACAATCTTATAGAAAAATCCTTACATAGATATGTATGCAACCAATATATCTATATATTCTATTATAATTATTATTATATCCTAAAGACAATATTACTTGACTATCATAGTGTATAGAAACTAGATCCATTGGAATAGGCTATAATGGTATATCTAACAAAATAGATTTAAGTTATTATACTTATCTTCTTGTTGATTATAAAGTTATAAATTTCTAATATGTTGTATTGAATTTTATACGGGCTTGTTTCTTTGATCCTTAAGAGATTAATCCACCTCCAAATGTAAAAATCCAACAAATCATAGATAAGTGATCCTCCATATTTGTAACAACCCGATATTTTATGATAAGTATTCTTTTTAATTTATTTGATGTCATGTGTTTTATGCTACAACAAGATTATCTTGTTCTATACACCACACTGTATTAGCTTGAAGTATACGCAACACTATTCTTAGATTATGTTACACACAATTTCAAGTTCATTTTATAATAGTCATTCTACGCAACATTGAGTGTATATATATATATTCAGTGTATAAATGAAATATGGTTGGATTATGTTATACGAAATAATGAAAGATTCTTGCACAACATGCAACCCTCACTTGGCTTGCGTTACACGCAATCGCGACCTTCCTCGATAGCGTGTGTTGTACGCAATACTAGGTTTTATTAAACAACGATATATTATTATAATATTATTATGAACTAGCTTTTATGAATATTATTAACTAATTTTTTAATTTTATAACATTATTATTCATCTTACACATTTTCTAGAACATGGTATAAGAACAAAATAAATTTTTCGGGTAAAATAAGAATTTTTAAAAAATGCAGTTTTTCCGCCTTTTGATGGCACACCCACTTTAAATCTTGTTTTTGACATGTTTATAAGTTAAATTTTACAAAATAAAATTATTATTAGGAATCAGGATATAAAATTTTACCTTGGATAAATTTTTAATATTATTCTGATAACTTTCATATTTTAATGAATAGTAAAAACACGTTATATTAAAAAACAACTTTTTTCATCGTAAAAACTTTTTTGGTTAAATTATAATATTGAATGGTTTTAAAGTATAAATAGAATAATTTTTTACCAGTTAATATAATTTATGTCATTATACTTGATTTTACATTGAATTCGTAGGTTAAATAAATTCAACCTTTTGCAATGTTTTAAACAAAAACCCGTTCTATTTCGACAACGAGATTAATTTTAAATTAATTTCTGTAACTTCTGTGTATTGAATTTGGAAAAATGGATTCCATATTTGGAATCGGTGGGTCTAAATTATATTAATAGACAACTTTTTTTGGGGCCTTATGAATAGTAACAACGGTAAATTTTATTTACCATAGTAAAAAGTAAATTGGGTAATTAAGGGTAAATATAATATTATAAAATTATCCTAATACTTGTATTAATACAATTGGATGATTATAATTTGTCCTAAGTCATATTTGGGTCGAAATGGAATCCATTAGAACCCACTAGGAGTTGATTAATACCTTTAGTTTATTTTATTTAAAGGAAAGTGAAATATGTCTCACCCAACTTTAATAATTAAAGTATTTTTAATATAACTTTATACAGAATATAAATTCGGTTATAAATACTCATTTGAAAAATAAAATGTTTTTCTTTGTCATGGTAATTTATTTGTAATTTTTAAGAGTTATTTAATTACCTTATTATATTATACATTAATGATGCAGAAATTATTTATTAAGTGAAAAATCAATAATATAATTTTTATTGAAATATTAATACATATAAAAAGGCCCAAAAATCTGAAAAAAAACTTATTATTAGTGCATATATAAACCCTAATCATCTTTGGCCAAATTTTTGACCATTTGGATCCTTATTAAGGTGATTATGACACTTATATTAGTTTATTTTAAATGATGCCAAAGTTGTCACCTTCATAATTTAATAAATATAACAATTTAAATATTGTGATTTTAAGATGATAAATTCTATTAAAAGTATTATTGTGAAAGGTAATAGATTTATATTAATCATATAATTTTATTTTTAATTTTTATGCAACAAATAAATATATTAAATAACTATACAAAAATGTTGTACTAATTATTTTATTTAGAGATAAACCAAATAATTGGTTTTAAAAATAATAAAATAAATATTATATGAACTATTTAATGTGCTCCAACAATTTCATAGATACATATGACCTTTTATAAATCTATTAAATCTTTTAGTTCGAACATATATACTATATATAATTTATTTAAATTCAAATAAATGAATAGTGTCAAAATTGACACTATTGTTATTTTATAAAAATAACATATTATAAAATTGTTTAAAAATCACCAAAACATTTAAAAATTATAGATTTAAATTTATATTGTCTAAAATGTTATAAAGTATCCAATTATGGACAATTCACAACAAATAAGTAATTATTTGTTCTAATTTAAAATTTAGAATGTTATTACAACAAATAAAAATAAATTGATTAAATAAGGATAAATCAAGTTGATAATGTTTAAAATAAATTCCTAACATGTATAAATTTTATTGGTTGATTATATTACAACCCTATATCATCTAATATTTGTATATGAGTTATTTTTGAAGTTTTTATGTGGGGTTGGGATTTAATATAAACTAATATTTCTTATATTTCCAAAGGTGCCCCTCTCCTCCATTATAAAAGGGCACCTCCTCCCTCTCCTCACACAAATTTGAGCCTTCAAGATCGGAAAAACCCTGCCCATTTCACTTCCCCACTTCCATAGAAACATCCTAGGGGTCTTGGTCTTCTTCAAAGACCAATTTTAATGCCCTAAGAGGATGTCTCAAAAAGGCGCTTCCAATAAGAGGTAATGTCCGTTACAGATTCTTTCAACTTTATTTCTTCTTCTACTTCTTGTTCATTAGTTTTTTCATTATGAAGTAATAACATCAGTATCACTAATATACTGATATGTTATTATAAGAATGAAACAACCCTATTTCACCAACTATCCATCCTACGGAAAATGAAATCACCGCGCATGCGTACGTACAGAATACCGTCTCCACGCCGTGGTGTAATCTATTTTCTACCACCACCTTACTTGGATGGGTATAATGGGGTAAATAATGACTATATATTATTTTTGTAAAGTGATATTGATTCTGAAATAGTATACATACACTGCAATACAATTCCATGGGAACGATATCATTGCTCGTGCGTACGTACGGATTACCGTCTCCATGACGCGATGAGATTCATTTTCCATGTTAAAAATTAGAGAATGATTATAAAGTATATATAATAAGTAATATTGAAATATATTACATAATAATTCTACTGGATTTATTTACATATATATGTATGTCATATACTTAATTCCATTCAATTCAATAAGGAAACGAAAACAGCGTCCATGCGTACGTACGACCTACCGTCTCCATGAAGAGTATATTTCTTTCCATTTATCGATCTATTATATATATGTATATTCTGAATATATATTATATATAAATCAAGTTTTACATTCTGGATGTAAGTAATCATTATCTAAGCAATCATATGAATAATTACAAGTTAAAACACGAACGACACATGAAACGATTTTACCCAAAACGCTACTTTAACATGAATTTACAAAAGAACGGGTAATATAAAGTTATAAGTGAACCATATATGATATAATAAAAATTAATATGATTATGTAATAAGTCAATGACATTATTTAAATCATTATACAGAAGGTTTGGATACGTACGAAGCATATCACACCTAAGGTAAGGGATAATTTTTCAAATCTCATTTTTATCTGAGATTGCTTATTTGTAAGTATTTATTGGGGTTATTGCTATCATCCATGTCCATGTTTTATAAAATTGTTTTCATGTATGTTTAAAGTCATTTTTACCCATTTTTTACTTTTACTACATGGTATTTAAGGAATCTTTCTTTTGTTTTCATTACGAGGTACGTTTTTGACTTTTCCGGCAAAAGTACGAGAAGAATGTTTTTTTAACTTATATGGCATGAAAGGATTTTTACGTTTTTATAAAGCCTTATTTTCATGAAGTTTACTCCAAATTATTTCATTACTATTTTCAACAAAATCTCTTTATTTTAAATTTTCATGACGTTTTGTGAAAAGAAATTGATTTTGAAAAAGAAATGATATTTTCCTCAAGAATTCATTTCAAGTATTTTATCAAAACCATTTTTCCATCTAAGATGACATTATTTAATAAGTTTATGTTTCAAGTATAATGTATATATGATTTAAATGGTTTCACTTTTCTTATTATGAAATGATATCCATTTATTTTATATGGATTATGTGATGATGGGATGATGTTTTTGAAACCTATTTCATTCGTTGGGTTATTATGAATGATGTATGTTTATTTTGTGGCACAAGTAAGAATGATTGCATTATGAGATGGGTGGGAACTATATCTCCCTCCAATGCATTGGGTAAAGATTTATATCTCTTGATATGGACATGGCTGGAACGGTAAGTTAATCTGGTTCAGTGTTACAGGACTGAAACGAGGAGTGAACTCGATTCAGAAAGGGACTTTGTCCACTAAGATGGTCTTAGTAGCAATGCCTTGTCTACTATGGTAATCATATTAAGTGCTGAATGGTTTCCACAATTACATATTTTATTCCCATGCTAGTTTATCATGATTAATGTTCCTTTATGATCTATTCTTTATGTACTTCCATGATTTATGTCTTTGCTCAAGATTTTTATGTTTAGATGTTTATGGATTATTTTATGTTATCTATGCTTACCCTTACTGAGAATTTGAGCTCACCCTTTATATGTTTTATTTTCCCCAGGATTTAAAGAAAGTTTTTAGTTAAGAAAACAAAAGAGGAAGATCTTTATGGGAGATGTTGAAGATCTTTCACCAAGATTAGAATATTACGTTCCGAGATTCCAATGACACTATACTATTACATTCCTTGAGTTTTGGTTTTTTGTTATGTATTAAGTATTCTGAAAAAGTAATGTAATTTCCATGTATGTCAAGATTCGGGCCTCTACAGTTGGTATCAGAGGAAAGTTTTAGTTATCCTTTGGAAAACTAGGATTTGAAAAAGTTAGTGAGATCCCTAGAGATATTTATAAGGTATGTCTAGGGATGTACCTAAGGATAAGTATACGTATATGATATAGTCCTATAACTATGGTAATGATCTCAGAATTTAACCTAAGATGTTAAATATTGACTGTACTCCCCCTTTATTATATTGTTTTCCCTAGCATGATTTTTTTCTCTCACACTATTCTTTTTGGGTTTTAGACGATGGTTGGAACCCGAAGGAACCATATTGATCAATGCAATGGACAATGCAATGATTGTCCTCCTGAACAAACAAATGTTATGGGAGATGGAGTGCAAAATCTTATTACTATACTTACACAATCTATGAATCATTCTTTACTTCCAAATGAGTAGAGAAGGGAACAATATTCTATTGAGTCCTTCATGAGGCAACATCCACCTTATTTCAGTGGGTCTTCTGATCCACTTGTTGCTGAACAATGGATCAGTACCACTGAAAAGATATTTTCAGTTCTTCAATGTTCTGAACATGATAAATTCATCTTAGCAGTATATCATTTGGAAGGTGAAGCTGATCAATGGTGGAATCTTATCAAGAATACGAGTCCAAGAGATGAAATTGAGTCCATGGAATGGGACGAGTTCAAGAACATATTTTTCAATAAGTTCTTCCCTCGTATTCTTCGAACAAATATGGAGAAGGAGTTTCTTGAACTAAAGCAAAAGGATGATTAATCTGTTGGTGTATATGAAGCGAATTTTACAAGGCTTTCAAGGTATGCATCTGGCTTTATCATCCAACCTGAAAGTAAAGTTGATCGATTCTTCAGTGTCTTAAAACCAAACCTTCGAAGTGCATTATCTATAAGAGACTTCATTATCTATGAAGAAATTGTGTGTTGTGCTATCAAGGTAGAAATGGAAGTTGGTGTTACTTATCCATCTCATGGTTTTGACAAGAAACGAAAGATGGAGTTCAAGGAGAAATCTCAGAATAATGGTGAAAAGAAGATGAATGTTTTCTTATGCTCCATGTGTGGAAAGAAGCATGGTGGAGATTACATAAAAGGTACTAGAAAATGTTTTAAGTGTGGAAAATAAGGTCATCGAGCAGTTGATTGTCAAAGTAATGGGAAAAAGATTGCTAATGATTTGAATAGAGAAAAGACTACAGAGAACTCTCCACCAACAATTCAATGCTTCAAGTGCAAGGAAATGGGGCATTATGCTAATAAATGCCCTAATCCACAGGTTAATGATAATCAACGTGAGAAACCTCTTAAGGAAAAGGATAAAGGGAAGTCTCATGTGATCATTATTTGTGATGTTGAGTATGAAAATGAAGTTGTGTAATGATTAAGTTTTTATGTAATGGGATTCCAAAATAATGTTGTATATAGTATCGTGGAAGATTGGAATATCTATGTATTGGTTTTCAATAATTATATGGTACTGGTAACCATGAAAAGGTGATTGAAATATTTTTAGAAAGTATATGAAATGCGCATAATGATGGATAAGGAGAAAATAATATGATAGTAATCATGATCTCATGATTGATACAAGGACTAAGTGATATTATGGTTTGAGTATATCGAAATTTTGGTATTTTGGTATGTGGAAAGAGGTAACTTTTGACAGCACTCATGTTTTCACTAAGGTTCAATGGGTATTCATTTTTCAAAAGAATACATGATTAAGGCCTTCGAAATTTTGGAATGTGACCAACAAGACATATCTTATTATATATGGGGATCAACGATGGTATTAACATGCTTGTTATATGAACTCTTTGGTAATTATTTTCACTATAATATGAGAGTGGACAATAGTATTTTAGATAAGACTAATGATTGAATTGGATTTTTTTGGACATAAGATAGTATTGTTTAAGGATAGATGTTTTTTCGATATTATAAATGGGATGTTATAGTAATGTAGTTTTAGGAAAAGGACAACCTATAGGATGGGCGACAACCCGTCGCGTCAGACAAGGTTGTGGGAATCGAACCCACAACCAAAGTGTGACTGGCCTTTATCGCCTACCACTAGCCTACAGGAAGTCCCTAGTTAGTAGAAACTAGTTTTATTTTATTAAGCGGTATGATATATGAAGTATAAGTTCATTTTTGGAATTGTATATGATTAACCTCACCATAGATGGACTTATGTATATTTGATAACTTTTTCTAACCTTTTGTTCGAAATAGATGGAATGACCCATCATTCTATCACATGATCTTCTAACGCTTCACGGATAACAAATTCAACTTATTTCTTTAATAGATGAAGTGGAAATTGTTCAATTCACGAACAATAGTGTGATTGTACCAAATTCATGTAAGTATCTCTTTTAATTCATCAACTTTAGGGAAATGATCTTGAAAACCAAAAATGTCGTCCCAGTTCCCTTATATTTGATTAATCAGATGGTACCTTAGATCATCAAAAATATATGGCTTTGTGATTGTTGGATTTTTCATAGCCATGTTCTCTACCACTCTCCATCAGAACATGATTGTTAGATTTCTCTTCCATATCCATATTTTCACCTATGCTCTTGTACAGGGAAACCCAGTGATTAGTTAATTTGGGTAACCATTATGTTTCATACATTAGTTTTTAAAGTCAAGTTTTTTTATTTCTTTTAACAATGTGGGTTTCTGTTAAAGAAACTTTCATTTAATAAACCATTTATAACCCCGACAAATTTTGAGGGTGAAATTCATTTTAAGGGGGGTAGAGTGTAACAACCCGATATTTTATGATAAGTTTTTTTTTAATTTATTTTATTTCATGTGTTTTATGCTACAACAAGATTATCTTGTGCTATACGTCACACTGTATTAGCTTGAAGTATACGCAACACTATTCTTAGACTGCGTTACACACAATTTCAAGTTCATTTTATAATAGTCATTCTACGCAACATTGAGTGTATATATATATATATATTCAATGTATAAATGAAATATGGTTGGATTCTGTTATACGAAATAATGAAGAATTCTTTCACAACATGCAACCCTGGCTTGGCATGCATTACACGCAACCGCGACCTTCCTCGATAGCGTGTGTTGTACGCAATACCGGGTTTTACTAGACAACGATATATTATTATAATATTATTATGAACTAGCTGTTATGAATATTATTAACTAAATTTTGAATTTTATATCATTATTATTCATCTTACACATTTTCTAGAACATGGTATAAGAACAAAATAAATTTTTCAGGTAAAATAAGTATTTTTTAAAAATGCAGTTTTGCCACCTTTTGATGGCGCACCCACTTTAAATCTAGTTTTTGACATGTTTATAAGTTCAATTTTACAAAATAAAATTATTATTTGGAATCAGGATATAAAATTTTACCTTGGATAAATTTTTCATATTATTCTGAAAACTTTCATATCTTAATGAATAGTAAAAACACGCTATATTAAAAACAACTTTTTTCATCGTAATAAATTATGTGGTTAAATTATAATATTGATTGGTTTTAAAGTATAAATAGAATATATTTTTACCATTTAATATAATTTATGTCATTATCCTTGATTTTACATTGAATTCGTAGGTTAAATAAATTCAATCTTTTACAATGTTTTAAACAAAAACCCGTTTTCTTTCGACAACGAGATTTATTTTAATTTAATTTCTGAAACTTCTGTGTATTGAATTTGAAAATATGGATTCCATATTTGGAATCAGTGGGTCCAAATTATATTAATAGACTAATTTTTATTTTTTCGCTTTATGAATAGTAACAACAGTAAATTTTATTTACCATAGTAAAAGGTAAATTGGATAATTAAGGGTAAATATAATATTATAAAATTATCCTAATACTTGTATTAATAAAATAGGATGATTATAATTTGTACGAAGTCATATTTGGGTCGAAATGGAATCCATTAGAACTCACTTGGAGGTGATTAAGACCTTTAGTTTATTTTATTTAAAGGAAAGTGAAATATGTCTCACTCAACTTTAATAATTAAAGTATTTTTAATATAAGTTTATAAAGAATATAAATTCGGTTATAAAAACTCATTTGAAATATAAATTTTTTTTCTTTGTCATGGTAATTTATTTCTAATTTTTAAGAGTTATTTAATTACCTTATTATCTTATACATTAATGATGCAGAAATTATTTATTTAGTGAAAAATCAATAATATTATTTTTATTGAAATATTAATACATATAAAAAGGCTCAAAAATCTTCACAAAAATTATTATTAGTGTATATATAAACCTGAATCATCCACTATCCTACTTTTGGACCATTTGGATCCTTATTAAGGTGATTATGACACTTATATTATTTTATTTTAAATTATGTCAAAGTTGTCACCTTCATAAATTAATAAATATAACAATTTAAATATTGTGATTTTAAGATGATAAATTCGAGTAAGAGTATTATTCTGAAAGGTAATATATTTATCTTCATCATAGAATTTTATTTTTAATTTTTATGCAACAAATAAGTATATTAAATAATTATACAAAAGTGTTGTAGTAATTATTTTATTAAGAGATAAACCAAATAAATGGTTTTAAAAATAATAAAATGAATATTATATGAACTATTTAATGTGCTCCACTAATTTTCTAGATACATATGACCTTTTATGAATCTATTAAAGCTTTTAGTTCGAACATATCTTATGTATATAATTTATTTAAATTCAAATAAATGAATAGTGTCAAAATTGACACTAATGTTATTTTATAAAAATAACATATTATAAAATTGTTTGAAAATAAAAAAAAATTAAAAATTAAAAATTTAAATTTATATGGTCTAAAATGTTATAAAGTATACAATTATTGACAATTAAGAACAAATAAGTAATATTTGTTATAATTTAAAATTTATAATGTTATTACCACAAATAAAAATAAATTTATTAAATAAGGATAAATCAAGTTGATAATGTTTAAAATAAATTCCTAACACGTCTAAATTTTTTTGGTTGATGATATTACAACCCTATATCATCTAATATTCGTATATGAGTCATTTTGGAAGTTTTTATGTGGGGCTTGGATTTAATATAAACTAATATTTCTTGTATTTCCAAAGGTGCCCCTCTCCTCCCTTATAAAAGGGCACCTCCTCCATCTCCTCCTCACACCAATTTGAGCCTTCAAGATCAGCCAAAACCTACCCAGTTTACTTCCCCACTTCTCTAGAAACATCATAGTGGTCTTGGACGTCTTCAAATACCAATGTTAGTTCCCTAAGAGGAGGTCTCAAAGAGGCACTTCAAATAAGAGGTAATGTCCGTTACCGATTCTTTCAACTATATTTCTTCTTCTACTACTTCTTCTTCAGTTGTTTCATTATGAAGTAATAACATCAGTATCACTAATATACTGATATGTTATTATAAGTATGAAACAAACCTATTTCACCATCTATCCATCCTACGGAAAATGAAACCATTGCGCGTGTGTACGTACGGAATACCATCTCCACGCCGTGGTGTAATCTATTTTCTACCACCACCTTACTTGGATGGGTATAATGGTGTAAATAAAGACTATATATGATTATTGTAAATTTATATTGATTCTGAAATAGTATACATACACTCCAATACAATTCCATGGGAACGATATCATCGCTCGTGCGTACGTACGGATTACAGTCTCCACGACGTGATGAGATTCATTTTCCATGTTAAAAATTCAAGAATGATTATAAAGTATATATAATAAGTAGTAATGAAATATATGACATAATAATGCTACTGGATTTATGTACATATATATGTATGTCGTATACTTAATTCCATTCAATTCAATAAGGAAACGAAAACAGTGTCCATGCGTACGTACGACCTACCGTCTCCATGAACGGTGTATTTCTTTCCATTTATCGATCTATTATATATATGTATATTCTGAATATATATTATATATAAATCATGTTTTAAATTATGGATGTAAGTAATCATGATCTATGTAATCAAATGAATAATTACAAGTTAAAACACGAACGACAAATGAAATGATTTTACCCAAAACACTACTTTAACAAGAATTTACAAAATAATGGGTAATATAAAGTTATAAGTGAACCATATATGATATAATTACAATGAATATGATTCTTTAATAAGTCAATGACATTATTTAAATCATTATACAGGAGTTTTGGATACGTACAAAGCATATCGGACCTAAGGTAAGGGATAATTTTGCAAATCTCATTTTTATCCGAGATTGCTTATTTGTAAGTATTTACTGGGGTTATTGCTATCATCCATGTCAATGTTTTATAAAAGTTTTTTCATGTATTTTTAAAGTCCTTTTTACCCATTTTTGACTTTTACTACATGGTATGTAAGGAATCTTTCTTTTGTTTACGTTACGAGGTATTTTTTTGACTTTTCCGGAAAAAGTATGAGAATAATGTTTTTTTAAACTTAAACGGCATGAAAGGATTTTTACGGTTTTATAAAGCCTTATTTTCATGAATCTTACTCCAAAAGATTTCATGACTATTTTAAAAAAATCTCTTTCTTTTAAAATTTCATGAAGTTTTGTGAAAATAAATTGATTTTGAATAAGAAAGGATATTTTCCTCGAGAATTCATTTCAAGTATTTTATCAAAACCATTTTTCCATCTAAGATGACATTATTTCATATGTGTATGTTTCAAGTATAATGTCTCTATGATTTACATGGTTTCACTTTTCTTATTATGAAATGATATCCATTTATTTTATATGGATTATGTGATTATGGGATGATGTTTTTGAAACCCATTTGATTCGTTGGGTTATTATGAATGATGTATGTTTATTTTGTGTAACAAGTAAGAATGATTTCATTATGAGATGGGTGGGACCTATATCTCCCTCCAATGCATTGGGTAAAGATTTATATCTCATGAGATAGACATGGATGGAACGTTAAGTTAATCCGGTTCTGTGTTAGAGGACTGAAACAAGGAGTGAACTCGATTCAGAAAGGGACTTTGTCCACTAAGATGGTCTTGGCAGCAATGCCTTGGCTACTATGGAAATCATAACAAGTGTTGAATGGTTGCCACAATTACATATTTTATTCCCATCCTAGTGTATAATGATTAATGTTCCTTTATGATCTATACTTTATGTACTTCCATGATTTATGTCTTTGCTCAATATTTTGATGTTTAGATGTTTATGGATTATTTTATGTTCTCTATGCTTACCCTTACTGAGCATTTGAGCTCACCCTTTATATGTTTTATTTTCCCCAGGATTTAAAGAATGTTTTTAGTTAAGAAAACAAAAGGGGAAGATCTTTATGGGAGATGTTGAAGATCTTTCACCAAGATTAGAAGATTGCGTTCCGAGTTTCCAAAGACACTAAACTATTACGGTCCTTGAGTTTTGGTTTTTTGTTATGTATTAAGTATTCCAAAAATATTAATGTAATGTCCTTGTATGTCAAGCTTTGGGTCTCTACAATATTAGTAATCTAACTTTCACAGTAAAATACTTCTAACACCCTTGGGTTTCCACTATAAAATAAATAGAAGTCCATATTAACCCTAATATATTTGAGTAATATTTTAACCAAATCCTATTTTGAATAACCCATATGACTTGTATTCCTACTAAACTTTCCCATATCACATGAAATATCAGGTCTTATGTCGGTTATGGCATACATGGGACACATAATAACCCTTGCATATTCCCATTGAAAAACAATCCTACTTGGATTTAGTAGCATCATACACTAAGAATAATATTTGTAAAAAATATTGAATATTCAATTTATTCAAAACTTTTTAATTCCTTTTCAATATATTTAAATATATAAATAAAAATAAAATTATTTTTTTCTATAAATTTTGATTCTCAAAATAACATTAACTTCACATAAGTCTTTAATATCAAATATTCTAGATAAGATAAACTTATCCTAATCTACTTTATTCATATCACTTATAAGTATTGTAATTTAGTCAAAATATAAAAAATTAATGACACATTTATTTTTATAGAATATATTAAAATCACATTTGTCACTTTGGTTACCAAAAAACATTTCGGTAAAAATTACATCATTAAATTTCTAATGCCATTGTGTTAAATATCATTTTAAACCATATAGTCATCAAAATAATTTTTTAACCTTATTTTATTTTCCAATTACTATTAATCCTTTTGATAATTCATTATATATTTTTTCACCCAATTCACCATTTAAGAAAATTTTTTAACATATATTTAGAGAATTTCCTAATTTCATAAGGAAGATAAAGAGAGAATTACTATAATTTAAACATTTTTATAAAAAAGAGGATATGTATCAAAATAAATTGTACCATATTTTTATATAAACCCCTTATCTACCAATCCATATTTATATTTTTCAACTACAATATTGACTCTTTAATTTTCTTCTAAATAACCACTTATAACCTATCAGTTGTTGACCTTGATGAAGATCAACTAATATATAATTATTGTTCTGAAATATATAGTCTATTTTATCATTTATGGATTCCTTTTAAAGAGATGAATCTGAAGATGACATGTATTCTTCAAAAAAAATTGGATTGGACTCTATTTTGAGAAAAAATGTGTTTTTGTAAAAATACTTTCATTAGTTCCTTCCAATAAGTATATATATAAATTGGATCCAAATGTATTGGTTAATTGCGATAATTTACATTTATAAACGTCATTTATTACACCTTCTTGAGGTACTTGTTTATTTGATTGAGAATCCTTTATCTAGAATTTGTTCTGTAAATATGTAAACCTAGATTGATCAAAGATAGTATCTATTAATTCAATAATTTCATTAAAAGTTGGTAAATCATATTATTATATAACCCAAAATATATAATATTTTTAATTCAACTCATATATAAGAAATATTCTATCAATACCTATTTTACCTAACTTTTCCATTTTAGGTTCATGTACTCTTACAATTGTGTGATGTTGGCTTAGTCCAGAAATTCCCTTTTTTAGTGATCTCAAGCCATGTTTCATATAATTTTAATTATTTTTATGTTTTATTTTTATAACCTATTTTTATTTTAAAATATTCTAATTATATACCAACTATGGATTGAATTGGATTGGTCATATGACTACCAATTGGCCACACACTGAAGAAAAGATATGTGGGATAAAATATTGACCAGATATTGAAGCCAATATATTGTTTGATAAAATAATGACCATAAGAAAGACTAATAAAAATATCTAAGTGATCATGATAATACATGAATAAAATCATCGACCACACAAAGTCTACATTGACTGCAGATGATCAGCCACATGAAGGATTTCAACTAACTTCACAAACAATCAAAATTCCTCTAATTATTGGATTTATAATACATTGTATCCAACCAACCATGGATTTTCAACTAACAGTGGATAAATAATTTGGTTAAGTCTCCAAGATACTTCACATTAAATCCAAATATCCTCATATAGAATATGTTGATCTTCCATAAGTTCTAAGGAACCCTATGGAAACTGAGAACACTACACCTATCATGAAAAATTGACCATTAGTTGCTGACCTACCATGCTCAAATTAGAGAACAAAAATATATTTTTTTAATTTAATGAAACTTATAATAGTATTTAATTCCTTTTAGTCTATCGATGATTACATTTCAATGTAATTATGTTGGATTGAT
The DNA here is from genome assembly GCA_963277665.1 of Viscum album. Classification (NCBI taxonomy): domain Eukaryota; kingdom Viridiplantae; phylum Streptophyta; class Magnoliopsida; order Santalales; family Viscaceae; genus Viscum; species Viscum album. Next base: position 466,532,736 of record OY728160.1, on the reverse strand, counting down.
CTTATATAAATTAAAAAAAGTGTTAACATGCATACTACTAGAGGATGTGGTGTATTTTTTATCTTAAAGCACCCAAAAAAGACGAGAGTGGTGAAAAAATATCAATGTATAATTTCAATTTCAAATCAATGAATGACATATTATATGCATTAGTAAAATATTTATTTAATATAATTTATTTTAGTGCAATTGCTTATGAAAATTGGGACACATTAGTTATTTCCCATGAAATAACTTCCAATATTAATGAAATTAGATTTAATACATACACAATGAAGTGTGAAACTTTTAAAAAGAAACCCAATGAGTAGATTTCTAAAATTTATTATAGATTTAATAAAACAAACAATACTATGAAATCACTCATAAAACCTATGAAATAAAAACAACATGTTATATGATTCCTGATATGTCTACTTAATCAATAGAGAATCATATATATTTCCATTATAGAATCCCATGACATAAAACAACTAGAATTTAAGTAACTAATTTGAAAGGTTAATGATGTATGAAGAGGAAATCAAAGAGTACAACGAAGATATTGAACTAAAAAATAAAAACTATTGAATTTTATACTTCCAAGTCCAAATTTTAATAACAATCATAGACTAATCAAGTGGTAATTAATCAAACATTGATAGTTATGAGGAGATGTTTCATCCCACTAGAAAATTAAAAAATCAACAAAAAGAACAAGTTTTTTAGAAATTAAAATTATAAAGGAATGTATAAAAATAAAGGTAACTATAAAAAACATTAGAAAAATGATGATTCAAATGGTGAAATTATGTGTTATAAATGTAAGATTAAAGGAAACATCAAAGTAGATTATCTGAAGATGATGTATAAGAAGTATGATGATAGATAGAAGAACCTCAATAATATCATAAAATCAACCTACAGTGATTTTTATGACAACTCTAGTGATTAATAAATTGATTATTCATGTGAAAAGGATAATATGTATTTTATGGCTACTTCAAAAGAGGTATAAACTGCCATATACAAATTTTTTAATAATGATGTTGTACATAAAACTGAAATTACTAATGAATAATTATTTAAGTATTTTGTTATGAATGAAGATATTATAAATGAACTTAAAGATAAATATGATAATCTAAAAAAGGTCCATGATTTATGTGTTAATGATAAAATTTATCATTCTGATGAAAAATATATAAATTGAAAACTATTAAATGAAAAATGTATTTAAAATTAGAAAATGAATAAATAAAAAAGGGTCTAGAGAAATTTGAAAATTTAACAAATAATTTGAAAATAATTTTGGGAATTAAAAACCACCCAAATTTAATACTGGTATTATATTTACATATGGATATAAAAGGAAGCTATAAAAGAAATATTTTTTTCCTTGGTTCTAAAAATAAGGGATAAATTTATAATATTAAAGAAACATCTATTTATAAAAACAATAATTATTAATTTACCCTAAATAAAACATTTTAATAAAAAGTTATAATAATGTAGTAACCAATCTTGTGAAATAACTATGGATTCCCAAAGACTTATTTGTCAATTTCTCTGGACCCATGAAAATATTGGTACCAAATTCATTAGATGATTGATTTCGTATAGTAAAGATTACGAAGGGATCGAGAAAAGGGTATTGTTTTATCTATAGAGTGGATGCTCTAGAAATATGTTAAGAGACTATTAGTGTTTCATGAATTTTATGAAATTTTATGGTATACATGTAACCTTCAATGATAAAGAAAAAAGAAAAATAATTATTCTTGGAAAAATTGATGAATCTGAAATTATTAAAATTTCTAAAGTTTTGTTTTTTATGGTTTAAAATATAATCTATATATTATATCACAATTTTTTTATGATGTATATCATGTTAAATTTTAGAAGAATGTGTGGAATATTTTTTATTCCAAGCATGTTTTAGTGTTTCCTTCAATACAAAATGACAATGTTTTTACAGTTAATTTAGATTCAATATTCTCTCAAAACAATTCTAGCCTAAGTTAATTTGATAGAGAATCTTAGATATAGAATATGAGACTAGGTCACAATAATATACACTCTCTAGTAAATCTTACTAGAAAAGTAGTAGTTAATCATATACTAAGACAATAATTCCAAAAAGACAAAGTGTGTAATCCCAGTCAAAATAGAATGAAATGTAAATCATATTTCATACTATATAAATAGGTTTCTACCTCTCAAACCCTTTAGTTGGTTCAAATATATTTTTTTGGATCTTCTAGAGTTTCTATTACATATTAAAATCATATGATTATTTTATTTTTAATTATTATTCAATATTCATGTTGATAATGTTCCAATATAAAAAAATTAAATCTCTTTCTTATGTTTTTAATATGAAGAATCTGAAGAAAAAAATATTGTAATTACTATTAAAATCCTGGGAATTGATCATGGAAATGATTTTTACAATCAATACATTTAATATATATGTTCACAACAAAGATATACTCAAAATTTCTTTACACCTCAACAAAATAGGTTTGTTAAAAGTATAAATGGAACTCTCTAAGAAATTATTCGGACTATGCTTAGTGATTATGACTTGCCAATTTTTTGGGAAGAAGTTCTGAACACAACTCATTATGTTATCAATATTGTTATGATAAAACCCATTTTAAATAATAATCCCTGTGATTTTTGGAATGGTAGAAAAATTAAGGTTAGAAAATTTATAGTTTTTGAAGTAAACAAATTATTCTAAATACAAAATAAAATCTAGGAAAATTTTCACCAAGGAGTTATGAATAAATTTTTCTAGGTTATTAAACCACCAGTAAATATTTTATATTCTTTAATAAAAATATATAAGACTATGTAATAAACTATACAAGTCACTTTTGATGATACATATCCACATGAACCTAGAGTCTCTATAAAAAATCCTTTAAGATGATATATTTAATTTGAATATCAAAAATACCTCTAAGACCTCTAAACATATAGTTGATTTACATGATAAATATTCTAGTATAGACCAACCTATACGTACTGAAATTTAATATAACATGGAAAACCCAAGAACATAAATTTCTAGAGTTGTTAGGATACAAATATACCATCATTTATATGGTGTAGTATGTGATATAAATAAAGAAACTCAACCCCAAGACTCCCGTAGAAACAAGGCATCAATATTTCATATCACAACTAGAAACAGAAAACATTTCTAAATGAATTAGTGATGAAAAGTTAGTAATATCTTATAAAGAAGAGTTGAATTGGTTTAAAAGAAATGGGTAATTATTTTATAGACCTAATTTCTACCTAACCATTGAAAGTAAATGGGTGTATAGATACAAGGTTGATGAATTTTTTCCAATAGTTAAAAGCATTTCTAAATTAGTTATATAAGGCTATAGTCATAAAAAATATGTGGATTATGAATAAAAATTTACACTAGTGGATAGACTTAAAGGTATTATAATACTACTCTCATATGCGACACATGTAAACTTCAAGCAATATAAAATTAATTTCAAGATTTTATTCATTAAAAATTATATTATTGAGGATTTTTTTAATAAAACCATTGATTTTAAAACCCCAATTTACCAAATCATGTTTTTAAAACATCAATAGAACCTTATGGTCTAAAACATGTTCCTAGAGCTTAGTATGATTGGATTGGATGTTTACTGATTGAAAAAAGATTTGGAAAAATGTATGTTTGATACTACTATATCGATCAAATGAATTTAAAAAGATGTTTTAGTTGTGAAAATATACATTGATAATATTATTTTTTGTTATAAAAAAACTATTTGTGTATTGAATTTTATAAACTTGTACAAAATTAAAATCAAATGAGTTTTATGGTTGAATTAAATTTTTTTCTTGGATTTCAAATTTTTCTTAATAATATGTTAAATTATTTAAAATAAAAATGGATACACAAGAGATCCTTTAATATTATTTTTCTTGGATACCACTAAAGTAAGTGATACTCTAATGAGTACTACCTGTATACTATATTTGGAAAAAATTGAAAATTAGTTTTCCATGATACTTATAGATGTATGATTTATAGTTTACTATAATTAACTTCTAGATAACATGGAATTATTCTTAGTGTGGTAATGTGTGATTTATTCAAGTAAAATTGAAGGAATCACATTTAAACGATGCTAAAAAATTTCAAATAAATTAAAAATACAAATTATATGAATTTTTTACTCTAGATAAAATTAATTTAATTTATTTAGTTATTATAATTCTAATTTTAGTGGTTTGATGATTGATTGAAAAATAATATCTAGAATATGTCACCTTTTGGGAAAGTCTCTAGTGTCATGGTGTAGTAAAAATCATAACTCTATAGCATTGTCAACTACTGAAGCTGGGTACATAACTATAATAAATTATTGTACGTAGATTATATGGATGAAATACACATTACAATACTATAGATATCAATTTTAAAATCTACCATTGAACTATGAAAATAAAAGTTTTTTTAATATCTCTAGGAATCTTGTATCTTATTTTATGAATAAACACATTAATATAAGACATTTCTTATTGAGAGGTCATTTTTATAAAGAGTATAGTACTCTTGAGTTCATATTCACTGAGGAATAACTCACTAATATTTTCTTATAGACTTTTAATATAGAGATATTAAATTATATCAAACATCATTTAGTAATGATTAATTATTATTAATTGATGTTTCTTGTTTGAATCTTATATCTATTGAATTTAGTCACAACGGTCACAAATTACCATGGGGACTAATCTACTATAAAGTTTTTTTCAAATTGTAGATCAGGATATCATGACCATTCAAGTTGTCATGGGATTCCTAGTAACCATACAGCATGCTAAAAATTAGACTAACCTACTTTTTACATTTTGAATTATTTAAATACTAGTCATGTTGTATATTGAGCTACTGTGACTTTCTGTTAATATTTATGTGGTATTATTTTTTTTATCACATTTTTTATAATTTTTTGGGTTACTATATCATTTCCTAAATGATATAAAATATTCCCAAATTATAATTCAAATAAATTTATCTCTAAGTCTTGAACCCTCTCAAACTTTTACTCCCTCTATAATCCAATCCTTATTCTTCCTCTTCTGAGACTCTTGAACATCTATAGAGATGGTTCACAAAAATAATCACTTTGATTTTTATTTATCTAATGAGAATATATATTAAAAGAAAAGAAAGATAGATCAAGTTCATAGAGTGTTCCTCGCAATCCTCATTTATCCAATAATTGGAAACTCCATAAAAATAGATCATTTTCAAGTTACTTAAATTGACAAGATCCTTATTCTAGAAGGTAGTTGAAAAATATGGATGGAATGATTGGTTTAGTGTTAACAACATTCCATTCATCCCCATATTGGATAATAATTTTTATCTGAATATAGAATTTAATCTTGATGAGAACATTGACTTCATGAAAACCAATTTCATTGAAGATGAGCTTGTGTTTTTATCCAAGTAATGGGATATATTTTTGAAAGTATCTCATGATGGTGACTTTAAATATTTTAAGATTTACCTATAGTTGGTCATGGGAAATTTGAATGTTAGAAACTGACTGGGAATGGGAGCCTTAAGAGATTGATGGTCAAGTAATTAGAAAGAGAGTCCAGGATCATGTTCAATTTTATACAACACCAAATTTTTCCAATGAAGGGGGACTTTATAATTTAGAGTCAACATTATTTTTTACCTTTATTTAATAAATAATGGATTGAAGATAAATCTACCCAGCTATATGATGAGTAAAATAATCGAATTGTCTAAGATACACTCCTTGATTAAAACTTCATCCTATTCTAAGTTCACTTTTTCCTTGATATTGTAAATGAGGATTATTCCTTAGGGGGTGAAAGTCTACAAATTCTGGTGTCGTATATTTGAACCAAACCACCTGCATGAGAGAGTTAATTTGAAACCCTATAATAAGACTTATATGGATAACCTAGAGTAGATTTATAAAGTGTTTAACCCTGTTAAGGATATTTTTTAAGGTTCAAAGATGTATCTGACCTTGGTTTAAAACATGATGAAATTTCTCAATATTATTATATGGAATAAATAGTTATGGAATGGAATGATGTTGAAATTGTTTCTAAAGAAGAATTGAGTGTTATTGGTAATGAATCTGAGAGTGTTTCTAAAGAATATAAAATAGTTTATCTAAATAAATAATCCATGAGATCTTATTGATGTGAGAGGAAACTCTCTCCTCAGGATTTTTTTGGGCAATTTCCCAAACCTCCCATGAAATTGAAAGTTTCTTTTCCTACTTCTGTGAAAATACATAGATATCAGAATGACTCATATGGACCTTCTAAGTCTTTAGACTCTTTACCTTCTCAAGAAGAAGTTATTTATAATGTTGAGTATATAGAGGAATCCCAAAAATATCCCTTTGAAGATACTATTTCTAAACATAAGGATGATGATGATGACACCTTTGTGGATTTTATTCAATTTTTCAAGTAAATGAAGTTAGTGAGGAAGTGTTTGATTCCAATAAGAATTAGACTAATATAATAAAAAATAGGGGGTCTATAATATTCGAAACTCCATATTCCAATTGGTACTGGTACTATTGATCCTTTATTGGCATAGAGTACACATAATCTAATGGTAATGATCATGATGATAGAAGTCTTCCACCAGATCATGGTGGAAATACCATTCCAGTTACACCTGCTATTCCTATTTCCCCTCAAATAGTAAAATAATATTTAGTTTCAGGAATTGATCTTGAAGATATTATTAATAAAACTTCTAAAATACCAAGAATATAGGATGTATGTAGTCCAAAAAAATAGTCCAAAAAGTGATTGATGACATGTTTGGGCCAAAACCTCTAAACCCTGCTGATGTGGAAGAAATATGTACGGTAGATGATCCCAAATTAGATAGAGATCTTGAGAATGAATATGATATTGAGTTTAATGATACAATTTATTTTGATTACTTGGACTAAATAGATACAATTACTTTTTTGGATGATGTTGAAATGGCTCGTAGGACATCCCCTTTAAAAAGTGTGCACCTTCTCTTTTACATCCTACCTCTTCTACTATGTTACCTAGGATTACTTTAATGAATTTAATGTTAACATTTTAATCTTGTAGAAGGAATTATTTTTTGGTTTTTAATCAATATTTAAGGCTATAAAAATAGGAAATCATATATTTTTTTCTTTCTTATATTATATATCATATTCTAACTAGACTATTCAACAAGGCTGATCACATAGAAAAGTAAATTTAGAGAATGGTTGAGCATATTAGGGTTCTTCATATAGATATTGAGTATATGAAGATTTATGTAGATCAAAGAGATATAAATATTTTTCCCATATTTCTAAAACTGCTCATATTTAATCTTATTCAAGTTATCTCCTTCCCTATACCACTTTTGTATCACTTCATATTGCCACAATTTCATTTGTTGAGACATTATTTTTCAGATCGTTCTGGAAGAAATAAAATTTGTTTTGGATGGTTTTACCAACACTGGAGAAATGATTATATCTCAATTCCAAACTCAAGATATTAAGAAACATTATTTGTTTAAATTAAATGTTATTCAATATAGAAATGACAAGGAAATTATAAGAGAGTGGATAAAATATGACCTGATTAGGATCCTAACAAAGAGTGACTTAAATTCAATATTTAGATATTTGGTTGGTGAACTGAAGATTTATCTACTTTACAAGGCTTTAAAAGATAAGGTATATATGTTGAGAGAATTATCACATCTATTGGATATCCTTATGCAGAAAATGGGAATTTTTTAGAGATTATGGAGCAAGGATCTAGATATTTAAAGGATTTTACTCTTTTTATGGGACCATATCTCTATAGTTCTCACAACACCTTAGTTATTACCCTATCCCTACCTATACCTTGAGTTTTCCTTACCACTACTAGGACTATTATTTTTTTAACTTCTCTTTCAATGACACGTTTTTTTTCACACATATTCTTGTTTTTTAACATCATAGACTTCTTTCTAAGGGAATTGTTTTTTACCCTATTTCTCTTATTCCCAAGCATACTACCGAACCTCAAGAAAAGGGAAAGGAACCTATATATACTAAATCCAATATATAGAGATATTTATATGAACATTATGACTATGATACCTAACAGTAAATATATTGTATTTTAAAAATTTTGTTGAACCACTTTTAAATGTATACATATTTGTCTTATCTTGATTAAATTACTTGCTATTACATTCTATCATATTTTTGATTTTCTCTACCTTTTACTATATTTTTTTTAATCCAAAAGCGGGTGAAAATAATAATAATGATATGGTAGTAAATGATAATATGGTTGTTATTAATTAAAATATTATCATAAATTTAAAGTCAACTTGATTTATGTTGAATGTAATTTTGTCCTAATTTAAATATTTATCCAGAAATAATTTATAATCATCAAAAATAGGGAGATTGTTGGATTGGCCTAGAAATACATTATTTTAATTACCCCAAATATTTTTTATTATATTTATAATGAATTTTTTTATTTTATTTCAGTAAACGGTTTTCATGTAAAATATACTATGTATAGATCAATCATATGTTACACTAGATAAACCATATGACTACTGGTTGATTGCATTTTGATCCAATCTATCATGTTATGGAAGATTGAACACTTGTTGAATCCAAGAGACCTTGTGATAGATGATCAAACATGATAAAAATAGAAAAAAAATTCTAATTTATCATACTATTGCCAAATAAACTCATCGACGTTTTGAAGTATTCATTGAGAAAAAATGATCTAATTTTAAAAGGATTCCAACTGATCGTGCAAACGGTCATAATTTATATTAATTTTTTATTGACCACACATTATATTGAACTGGTCATCGCTTATCAATTATTCTTGGATAAAGTTTTTGGTTAAGTCTCTAAGATATCATATACTAATGCTAACTGACTACATGAAGAAAATATCGATATACCATAAGTGTTGAGATACAGAATGGTAACCAACCCTACTTCACCAATTGTGAGAAATTTATAAGAGTGATAGACCTACCATGTATAGAACTACAATTATTATTTTTTGAATTTAATGAAAACTGTCAGAGTTTTTATTTTTTATTAGTATAAGGATGATTTCATTGAAATGATTATACAAAAGCTTGAGCTTCTACAAATGGGAAAAATATTTTCACATGAATACTATTAGAGAGTGTGGTTTCTCTATGATATTAATTATTTTATTCTCAAACATTAAAACACTATTCATTCTAAGAAATATTTAAAAATAAAAGAAACAATTCAAATTGAATATAACTCTCTCTTTTGATCATACTAGAAAATTATCCAAAGAAAATAAGCTTATTGAAAAATATATGTCAATCATAGATTGATCTATGATGTGGCATTATTTATACATAATTTTCCACATATTTTTAATTAATATTTATTAATTTAATTTATTTATTTCGCAATTTTTACAAAATATTCACACTTTTTTAGTTTTATAACAAAATTAATTAATTAATAACTTTTTATAACTAAATTGTATTTATATCCTTTTTATTAATTAAGTTTATTGAACATTGTTTTTAGGATCTTTAATTTTTCTATTTAATTTTTTTAAGTTTTTGTTTTGAATTATTAATTTTAGGTGTTTATCTATTTTTAGTTAATTAAAAGACTTCATTAAAATAAATCTAAACTTTAACTTAACTTTTAACATTGAATTATTATTTTAATCAGTTTATCTAATTAAATATATTTTAATAATTATTTTCGGTCTTATATTTTTAAGTTTTAAGTTCAATTTATTAATTTAAAATCAAATTATAACATTGAATTAAATTATTTTTATTAAATCAGTGTATACTTTAAGTTCATTTTTTCATTAAGTAATTTATATTTTTTTCTAAATTTTTATTTTATGTTTTAATTATCAGATTAATTTAGTTTATTCTTTATATTTTTAATTACATTTTTTTTTCTTATCGGCATATGGAGTGGTGACTCAGTCTCCCTTCAAACCAGTGCCATCATTCTTCATCCGCCAGGTATCAACATTGTCTCATCATTCCCCCCTCCACCTCCAGCCCTTAGTGCCACCATTTCTTTAGAACCAGTGCCACTCGTGCTTCCTTCCTTTGGTTGTCTCACCCCTCTTTCATCTATTCGTTGTGCCACCATTTCTCCTTCCTCATTACCAAGCCAGAGTCACCATCAATCCCTCTTCATCAACTCACTGTGGTGATTCCTACCATGACATTGTTGTTTCCCTTTGGCACCATCCAGCCACAGGTCTCACCATCCACACCATTCCCACTGGATCTCACCATTCTCTTGACGATCCATACTCAAACAAAAGTTCAACAGCAAAAACACAACAACAGAAAAATGCAGATCTATTTCCATCCACACTCTTAGTAATTCCTCAACCCACCATCACAAACACCATAAATAGAACAAAATCAAACCACTTCACATCATTGGATCTACATCACCTGAACCCTGAGCACAAGTACTACCCACCTAGAGTGGACGGATCTGAAATAGGAATTCAATCCACCAAGAGGGATCATTTCTGCTGGATACTGTGTCGTCGCTGGGAGAACAGGTATCTACCGCTGCCATGGTCATCGCCTCATTAAGTCCATGCACTGAAAGGGAGGTCCTCCGGTCATGTGGAGCACTAAGGAAGATGGAACCTCCATTGTCTTGAATGAGGTCACACAACCGAAAAACCACAACTTTTGTAGGATACACCGCCTAATTGGCACCCCCTCTTTCCGGATCTCACTAATCCGCAGTTGGGATAAGCTGTGTTGGGTAACCTGAGTCATGTCGCAGAATGAGTAGGAGTCGTCGTGACTCCTCCATGAATAAATTCCCCCCGATCGATGTAAGGAAAAATATGGGGGGATAAAATTTTAATAAAATAAATAAATAATAATAATAATAAATTAAAATTAATAGAAACTATAATAAACAAAAATAAAAATAAATAAATAAATGATAATAAAATAAAATACAGAATAAGTTAATTAAATAAAATATAAACAAAAATATTAAAAATAACTTATAAATACAATTAAAATAAATAAATTTAAATAAATACTATTATAAATTTAGTATTTATATTTGAAATTATTTTTAAATAAAAAAATTATAATTATAACATCAAAATTAATAAATAACATAAATTAATTAATTCAACTAAATTAATAATGATCTAATTTAAAATTATAATAAAGATCTAATAATTAATTACTAATAATATTAATTTAAAAAAATAATAAAACAAATAAATATTAAATTATTATTTTAATAATTTCATCATGTTATGAAAGAATAAAATTAATAAAATAAGTTAATAAATTTTATGAATTAGATAATTCTAAATAATAATAGATAAAAACATATATAATGTTAATAAAATAAATTAACAAAATAACTAGTTATTAATTAATTAAAATAATAAATTTACCAATTTTTATAATAAATAACATTAAATATGTATAAGTTAATTTTCATAATAATTTTAAATAATAAATTAGAAGACAAACTTTTATCTATTTTATTATTTTCTTAATTATTTAGTTGGGTTATTTAAATCATTTTATTTTTTTTATTATCTTATTTAATACTCTGTTTTACCTTATAGATTTATACTATTCCAGAATCACGACCATGTACATTTAAACTAACTGGTCAGGATTTAGTTACATGGGGTATGGAAAAGTGATGTGAGATACCTTAAAAATGAACGTGTGTGGTAAAGTATTGAAAAAAATTTTATGTCAATGGAAAATAGTATGTGATATGAAACAGATGAAATTGCACTTAAAACAGAGCAGTAGGAGGAACTTTGGGGGGAACAATCTCATTCACTTCCACTATCATACCAATGGATAGAATTCAGAGACCTGGAGAACCACCTCGTGGAGACCTGAGGACCAACAGAGAATCAAAATTGATGTTTGTAGGGGTGACTTATTTTCTTCGATTGTTCTTTATTTCTGTGATGCTCATCTTCACTATTATAGCATATTCATTTGAATTGAACATGATCAAAGACTAAATTTTTTAGCTTTGGAATTTTTAAAATATGTTGGTTTATTACTCATAGCTCTTCACACACTCTTATTTTTACGAGATCATGATCAAATCAGTGAGATTGATTATCATTCTCTTTTCTAATTGTTTCACACCTTCATTTCAAACTTCAAAACTTTAAGATCTTTTTTTGAAATTGTTCTTGATTACTTTTCTTCAAGATTAAAATTAAAAATATTGGAATATTACTGAGAGTTTTATTTCAATTTTTTACTTTGTAAAATTCTTTAATAGTTATTGAATCTTGGAGTGGTGAATTCCATGATTTAATATTCTGCTTGATTTATATCCTGGTGAGAGAGGTTTATCTACCATTTCACGAGGTGTGATTCAATAAAAAGTGTTGAAGAATTCAACCATTTTAACCAGTAGTTTTAATGATTCTTGAGTAACTTTTATTGATCTTTTTCTCTTCAATCCTTAGTTCTATGTTTTAGTTTACTACTTTTCCAATAGTTTCATCATTAATTAGTGTAAGAATTAGTTTCTTAGCTATCCGTATTTTCTCATTACTACTTAAATTTTTTAATATATATATATATATATACAATTATGTGTTCCACACTCCTTACTGCTAACAACAGTGGGGTAGTCTTGTTTGAAAACCATATGACATTTAACTACTTTCTCTGTGGTTCGACCCTTCACCATTATACTAGTTTATGTAATAAATTTAATTTTTAGGACCATGATTACCTTCGGCCTCATCAGAATTTGGAACTATTTTGAGGGAAGGAATGTTCTGAATGACTTATGGTTTTATAGAAAACATATTTGTAAAAAAACACACAAAAACAAAAAAAACAAACAAAAAAATATTCTAAAAAATATGCTTTTTATGTTGTACTATGAAATTATGATTTAATTTGAATGTGTGTTAAATCTATTTCACTTTAAAAAATAGAAATACATGAGAACTGAAATCATAGTGAACTATATTGTGTATGTTGTGTAGATTATAGACACATTTACTAATAGTGTGCCTATAATCAACCACAACATATTAACTGTTTTGAGGAGAATAAACAATACTTTGATCCCCAACCTGACTTCCTAGAAAAACATGACCTAATTGAATCTAAAATGGTTGCTAGTATGGATGATAGGGACTCCTTTTTTAATCAAAACCATGAACTTCAAATTAAATATTCTCAAGATCAAGATAAAAAACTCAAAAGGTTAGAAAACATTCTATTAGAATTTTAGAATAGGTTTAATAAACAATAAGAAGATGAAATGATTAGAGAAGAAAATGTCTATATAATATTTGAAAATAAAATTGAAGAGTAAAGTGAGTACGAACCTAAAAAAACCCATGTACTTTGAAGAATCTGATTCTAATGAACAAAATTATGAAATAACCAACTCACTAAATGAAGAAAACAACATTAAAAATTATATTAAGAACATAAATGGAATTGAGTTGGATAATTTTCAGAAATAACTGAAACTGATTGAAAATAAAGTCATTTCCTTTACATGGTTCCAACCTTTGGTAAGGTTTAATATTTTAGGAGTCTTGAAAATGAAATCACTCGAGTTGATGAGAAATTAGAAAATGAAAATTTGAGTGTCAAAACCCATTCACCCAACTTTTCTAGCATTATGAACAATTAGCCTAAATGGAAATAGGAACTTTTTTGGATGAGAACAGTAACTTGGAAATCACAAAATATGAAATTCTTGAACCTGGGTTGAAAACTTCTCTTCCCTGTTTTGAAAATTCAAACCCAACAATTACTGAAATATTGTTTGAGTACAATAATGAGGGAATAATATTTTAAGAAAAATTAACTAATTAGATTTCATTTCCCTATTCTCATATTAATCATTTCTCTGAATTTTTTTTATGGGATAGAAAGTGATATTGACCAACCTGTAGACAACTTTTTGAATTTGAACAATCTTGAATATAAATTTATTGAATCTGAATTGAACAATTCTACCCATGAAATTAAATGAGAACAGTCAATAATCATTGATGTTGAGAGTGAAATTTTTTATAGTGAATTGGAAAGATAGTTCCAACACACAATTTATGATTTAACAAAAATAAATTCTTCAAAAGTAGTTGATAGTAATCTTTTATTCTCTGATGAGGAATTTTTGGAAGCAATTTCTAACATTTTGAAACATGAAATTTTGGATGAACAAAAATTGACTCTTCCCTGTGTTTCTGAGTATTCCTCAACTGATTCAGGTACAAAATAACATCTTCAGACTGAGAGTAGTTTAGAAGAGTAAATTCACTTGATTCTCAATGATTTTAAATTTAATCATCGTGATATGAAACCATTCTAGAAGTTTATAGCACCATGCCCACAATGGATAAATGGTGTTACTTAGGGAATTTTGTTATCGATGAAAATATGTTTTCTATTTTCATAAGTTGTAGTGCCCAAAAAATCCCGTATTTTTTTAAAGACATTTGGTATGTCAATATGTGGTGGTTCCTGGAAAATAAACCACATCCACCTAGTGACTACGGTTAGTTCTAGGTATGTCCGGCTTGGGACTATAAAACAAGCACTGCATGGGAGGCAACACATGATTTTATTTCTTTCAATAAAAATAATTGTAATTAAATAATGTCTAAATAAAGACTCTAAACATAGTGTTTCATGGGATTCTACCGATGAGTTTTCATAGATTCACTATTTTCCTTATTTGGATTTAGAAAAATGTTCACTTCCTATTGATTCTTGGTCTTTGGTCTTCCTGCTCGGTGTTTTTAGAGTTTGTTGTTGATGGTGTTTCAAGGATTATAACATTACCTTGTTATTTAGTTCTTATGTAGTTCAGGCTGGAGAATATCTGGAAAAACATTTTAAGGGAAGTTCATTACAAATTAATTTCTACTTTCATGTTTATCCTCCTTATAACTTTACATTTTAGTACCATTTAAAAACAAATCTACATGTGTTGTTGTGCTGGAAATTATTGCTTCATATTCTGTGTTGTTGGATTTTTTACTCCCTGTTTTGTAGTTTTAAATATTTAGTACTTCAATGTTTTTGGAACCACTCATTGTGTGAAATTAATTATGTGGAGGGGGGGCTCATACCCACATTTTTTGCTTCTTGAATCTTCTTCATTTGTTAAGGGTGTTTAGCTTTTTTTGTTCTTTATTGAACATCACATTAAACCCAATTTGTTAAAACTACTTTCACCAAATTCACTTTGTACTCTAATGTATTACATCAATCTGTTTGAATTTTATTGGAAATTATTTTCACTGGACTTGATGATAATGCATGTGAACCTGTTGTATTTATAATAATTTAGTGGAAATCATTCTTTGAACTTCACTGAGACCCTTAAACATTTCATCAATCTATTTTATTGAAAATATATTTTCAACTTTAAAATTATAATTATTTTCTTTCCCACATTTTAATTCCAATTTTGGGAAAACAATTTTATTTATGTGTGGGGGAGGGGGTCAATTCTTGACTGAGCTAAACTGTTCTTAATGGAATCCCATCAAATTCCACTACTCTTTATACTTTTTGTAAAAAATGGTTATTTTTTTCAAAATTCTTACCCAATTTTTGGCTTCACTTTGTACTCCAATTGAGTCTTGCCTAAGAATAGTATCATATTGGTAGTTAAGATTTTCCTTGGACCAGAAACTTATGAGGATTTATGATTGTTGAGTGAATATGATTATTGGTTATATGAATATTTGGTTTAAGAAATATGTTTGAGAGTGGTATAGGTTACCTATTAGTGGAGTTGAGATCATGGATTTTTGAACTGGAAGTTTGTACTTGATCTTTGGGGAATCACTTTATTTTAATGATTAAATGTAATCGCCTTATTGATCCAATGTAAATTGTTTTCAAATAAATCTCTTGGAACTTGAGTAAAGTAGGAATTTGGGAACCCAAGGTGTATCTCTAAGACCCTAGGTACTGGGTGCGTTTTTGTTAAATAAATTCTCTCTGTTCAATTTGAATAAGTGCTAATTCATAGTGCTTTTCATAATCAATATGGCAGGGAAAATAAAAATAAAGTGTCCATGGTAAAAAATGAGTTCATTAATGTGAGTGGAATAATGAACGCCAGATGAAGAAGGGAGAAATTGGTTTGTGTGGAACCATTTATGTTGTATTATTAAGGTTATTAAAAAAATATTTATTTATTTTTGGAACATAGTAAAAAAGTTAAAATACAAGGTTATTTTTGTTATGTTTTTAATTCAATTGATTTTTAACCTTTATCACTCTTGAACATAGAACTTATGTTTGAATTGAAGTAAGTCATTAGGTAGATTCATAAATGAAGCATGACATCCTCAAAAGTGAATGATTCCTTTCTCTCTTGATCACCCAATGAGTACTTGTTTAAGAAAATATTACTTTTCATAATTTCATCTCAAAAGAATCTTTGAAAATGTGTGGTCCTCTATTTTGAACTAATTATAATAAAAACACACTTCTATTTTTCAAAGTTAATAAAACATGGAATTGTTTGAGGACAAGCAATGCTTAAGTGGGGGGGGGGTTTGATGTGGACTTATTTTTACCTGATTTTCCACATCTTTTTAATTAATATTTAATAATTTAATTAATTTATCTTGCACTATTTACTAAATATTCACACTTTTGTAATTTTTATAACAAAATTCATTAATTAATATGTTTTTATAAGTAATTTTGTATTTATTTCCTTTTTATTAATTAAGTTTACTGAACTTTGTTTTTAGGATCTTTAATTTTTCTATTAAATTATTATAAGTTGATGTTAAACATTTTTAATTTTATGTGTTTATCTATTTTTCTAGTTAATTAATCTACATCATTAAATTAATATAAACTTTAATTTTACTTTTAACACTGAATTATTCTTTTAATTAGTTTATCTAATTAACTATATTTTAATAATTAATTTTGGTCTTATATTTTTAAGGTTTAAATTCAATTTATTAATTTAAAATCAAATAATAACATTGAATTAAATTATTTTTATTAAATCAGTGTAAACTTTGAGTTTATTTTTTTGATTAAGTAATTTAGTTTTTTTTATTCACTTTTATTTAACGTTTTAATTGTCAGATTAATTTTGTTTAGCCTTTATTTTTTTAATTCCCTTTTTTTGTAGGTCCTCCCACAATCACAAACACCATAAACAGAACAAGTACCCACCTCCGCCATGATCGTCACCTTGTTAAGTCACTACGCTGAAAGATAGGTCCGCTGTTTGTGAGGCGCACTGAGGAAGATGGAACCGCCATTTCCTAGAAGGAGGCCCCACCCCTGAGCAACCGTAGCAGTTGGAGGATACAATGCCTAATAGTTTCCCCCTCTTTCCGGATCTCACCATTCTGTTATACGGAGAAGCTCAGTCAGGTCGCCTGAGTCGTGTTGTGGACTAAGGAGGAGCCTTCGCGACCCCTCCGTGAACATCCCCCCATGTGACGCAAGGAAGAAGATGGGGGAATAAATTTTTAATAAAAAAATATAAAATAACGATAATAAATTAAAATGAATAAAAACTATAATAAAAAAAATAAAAAAAATATATAGAATAAGTTAATTCAAAAAATGTAAACTAAATTATTAATAATTACTTATAAATAAAATTTAAATAAATAAATTTAAATAAATACTATTATAAATTTAGTGCTTATAATTGAACTTCTTTTTAAATTGAATTATAATAATTACAACAAAAAAATTAATAAATAGAATAAATATATTAATTCAAATAAATTAACAATAGTCTAATTTAAAATTTTAATAAATATGTAATAACTAATTATTAATAAATTTAATTTAATAAAATAATCAAATAATTAAATATTAAATTACGATTTAAATAATTTAATCTTATTATAAAAGAATAAATTTAATAAAATAAGTTAATAACTTTTATAAATTTAGTAATTATAAATAATAACAAATAACAACGTATATAATGTTAATAAAATAAATTAATAAAATAACTACTTATTAATTAGTTGAAATAATAAATTTACAAACATTTATAATAAATAACTTTAAATAAGTGTAAGTTAATTAGCATAATAATTTTTAATAATAAATTAATAAACTAGCTTTAATATTTTTTGCTGTTTTCTTAATTAATTATATGGGTTAATTAAAGCTTTTTATGTTTTTAATTGTCTTATTTCATACTCTGTTTTACCTTGCAGATTCATGTAAGTCCAGAATCACAACTAGGAACATTCATACTAACTAGTCAAAAGTTAGTTACATGGGGTATGGTAAAGTGATGTGAGATGCGTTAAAAACACACGTGTGTGGTAAGGTATTGAAGAACATTTGAAGTCGGTGGAAAATAGTTGGTAATGTGCAGTAGATGACAATGCACTTAAAACAGAGTAGCAGGGAGAACTTTGGGGGTATGACTCTCATTCAGTTCCACGATCATACCACTAGAGAGCAGCAGGAGACCTGGAAAACCACCTCATAGAGACCAAAGGACCAACAGAGCAACTGAATTGAAGTTTATAGGGGAGGTCTCTTTTCTCCAATTATTATTTTATTTCTGTGATGCTCGTGTTCACTGTTATGGCGTATTTATTTTCATTAAAAATGATCAAATACAAAATTTCTTAGCTTGGGAATTTTTAAAATATGTTGGTTTATTACTCAGTGTTCTTCACATGCATTTATTTTTACAAGATCTAAATCACATCGGTGAGATTGATTCTAGTTCTCTTTTCCAATTATTTCGCACCTTCATTTCAAACAACAAAATTTCATGAACTTTTTTCAAAATTGATCTTGATTACTTTTCTTCAATCTTAAAATTCAAAAAATTTGGAATATTACGACAAGTCTTATTTCAATTCTTTACATTGTAAAATTCCTTAACAGTTATTATATCTTGGAGTGGCGAACTCCAAGATTTGATCTTCTATTTTATTTATCACCTATTGAGGGAGGTTGTAATGTCCCAGAAATATAGTATAATTTTTTTCAATTATATAGAATTATTACAAGACCGTGAGATCTGACAGCACGCGATTCCAAGGCCCAGAGTTCCTAGAATGATCCGTCAAAGTTTTGTTACGCTTTAATTAGTGCGCGTAAGCAGTTTTCTGGAAAAAGTGGAATAACTCTAAAATGGTTACTCAGATCAGAAATCTGAGTGCACTTTTGCGCTCATGATGGTGGGATTACCCTAGGCGCGACTTAAGTTTAGTCGGCGCAAGCCTGCGGTGAGAAAACCCAAAAATAGCATAACCGTAAATAAAATAATTAAACAAAGTTATTTTATTTTTCAAATGCTTATAACTCACAAATGGTAACTCATATTAAAAATCTGAGACTACCACAGAACTCGTGAGGGTATTCTTTCTTTAAGAAGATACTAAATTTGCCCGATGCGAGCCACAAGATAAAGTTAGTTTTTGGCCGTAAATATAATAATTAAGTGAATTATTTTATTGTAAAATCCATAAATTTTAAATGGTAACTCGGATAAGATATTTGAGAGTACCGTTGGGTTCGTTGGGGCGTTCTTCCCTTAGGCAGAGCCTAACCTCAACTGACGCGGGTCGAGGGTGACTGTTATTAATTTTACAAACGTTTTTTGTGTACATTCAGTAAACACGCGAGCAGCATTTTCTAACTTTTAAACCAGTGCTCGGATTAAAAATCCAAGGGCACCATTGAATCTGCAAAACCGGGATTTGATTAAGGGAGGATTTACATTGACCACAATAGGTCTGGAGAAGAAGTTAGTTTTTTTGACTTTAAAAAGGAAATGAAATAAAATAATCTCCTTATTTTATTTCTTTTCCACCAACGGACAAGTGGTAGTGTGGCACCAGCAGTGAGTCAAGCCATTAAATGGCTTAACCTTTCAAATACTATGTACCAGCACTGATGGAATTTAGGAAGGTTCCTATTAAATAAACCTTCATAAATTTCATGATCTTTATTTATCCTCCCTCTCTCCAAGTTATATGGTGCTTGAGGGGAGGAATTGACAGGACTTCACCTGGCGATGAAGCTCTGGTAAAGTGCCACGACGCCCAACACTTCAAGGATGGAGCCGGTTCCAGCGGGCTGTCACGAGCAACCCCGAACCCCAAACCGAATAATGATGATTCAGCGGTTTCGTTGGAGGTTTGTTGCGGGCAATGATGGCCCGGAGAATTCTGTTGCGCCAGACTCACATTAAAATTTTTTACCTACATACACTGAGTGCTACAGTAAACTAATAAAATTGATTCCCCTTTCTTTGTATTTTTTTTCTTTATTGTGTGTTGCCCTAGCCCATGGGCTCTTTGGGATTGGCCTAGGGTCATCCCCGGTTGCAGGGACGACGAACGCCGACACTTCCTCAAACACATACGCTCTCCAAAAAACTTGAAGTAGGGGTTATTTTGTTTGAGCGTTTTTTATTTTACTCTTCCCCGTTCTTGAATTTATACGAAGAACGCGGGTCAACCGAATAATGGGTTGACTCACGATTATTTTGTCTTTGCGGGAGGTTGTTGCGGTGTATCTTGTAGGGGTGTGCTTTGATTGATCTTTGTTAATTTTATTTTACGTTGAATCTCTCTCCATGAGCCACTTGTTACCACTCTAACGCGGAGGGTGTGGGCCAAACGAACATGGCCCGACCACTCTGCAACCTTTCTTGGTTTTTGATGCGTTATTCGAGTTGGAGGAGGAAAGCGACTGGTATCGTCAACTGATGTCGGTAGGACTCATGAGTGGCGGTCAACACACCAGCCGACCACGAAGACGGCGGCGGCGCAACCGTGCCGCTAGTGGAGGGCCGCGACCCGTCGTCGTGGCGGAGCAGAGGCGGTGATCTACGCCCGGCCGACCGCGCGAAGGGGAGGCGGCGGCATGCGTCTACACCGCCATCATGCATGGACTGCAGTACGAGGCCGCGACAACGAAAGAGGGTGGTCGTCTCGCCGTCGGCTGCCGGTGGGGGCGCGGCGCGCGACCGCGCTGCGGAGGAGGGTTGGTCGTCTGGCCAGCCGCGGGCCAGTGCAGGCCTCCCATCACGGGCCAGGTTGGACCCAGTGGACCGGGTTGGACCCAGTGGGCCATGTCGGACCGCACGGGTTGGGTCGGCCTAGGCCGGGTCGAGCCGAGTCGGACCGGACTCAGACCAGCTTCGACCCCTATCCACTCTTTCGTCCATAACATGAACTACGAGTGTCTTTTTGAAAAACCGTCTGTGGCACCGGAATCCTTGGATCCAGAAGGTATATTTTGTATATCCCCCCTTTGGATTTGGTTAAATTTGGGATATGTCCGGGTCGGATCGAACACGAATCCAACCGAGACCTCGAGACAAAAAGGCCAATAACATACAAACCGGACGTCCGATTGACGCACTATCTATTGCGTTGAGACCCCTTTTATGTGTCGGTCCATTGGGATACTTTTTCATGGTACTTCGTGGAAGTTGGAGTATCGACCTGTGGCATGAGGAGTGGACCCTCCCGGAATCAAGTGAGCTTAGTGTGGAAACCCTGTAGCTGGCTATAACATGAGAAAGGGATTCTATGTGGGTCTATGCTTTGGGATCCTATGTGGGTCTGTGCTATAGGATCCTACGTGGGTCTATTTTTGAGATTCCCACTTGTATTTGCTCTAGGAAATCTACAACGGTCTACTCTAGGATCCTATGTGGGTCTGTTGTACTAGGATCCTATGTGGGTCTAGTGATTTAGGATCCTACGTGGGTCTGCCTCTTTACAAAGTAATATTATTCAGTAGTTACATCTAATCATCTTTGCTACCATACCTAAGTTATACCTGGTGGGAGCTGATTCCTTACCATCGTCGTGATACCTTTTTGGTATTCTTCTATGTGGCGTACCTTTTTGGTACTTACCTTCATGGTGATACCTTTGTGGTATTCTTCTTTGTGGCGTACCTTTGTGGTACCTACCTTCGTGGTGATAATTTTGTGTTAATTTTCTGTGTGGCGTACCTTTGTGGTACATACTTTCTTGGTGATACCTCTGTGGTATTCTTCTGTGTGGTGTAACTTTGTGTTACTTACCATTGTGGTGATTCCTTTGTGGTATTCTTTTGTGTGGCGTACCTTTGTGGCACTTACCTACATGGTGATACCTTTGTGGTATTCTTCTCTATGGTGTACCTTTGTGGTACTTACCTTCATGGTGATACCTTTTTGGTATTCTTCTGCATGGCGTTACCTTTGTGGTACTTACCTTTGTGGTGTTACCTTCATGGTATTCTTTCCTTCATGGAATAGTTGAGCTTTGGGCTAATGAGTTGGGCCTTGTGTTTCCTCATGAATGAGATATGTATACTTAATAACTTTGGAATATGTATGGGAATATACCTAAGTAGGGTTGATTGTTGTTTCCATGCTTTGTGGTTTATCCTTTGTGGATTCAGGAGACCTTCGGGGGTCTTGGAGTCCCTACTGGGTATCATTATACTCACCCCAGCACGGGCTACGCCCGCACCTTGTTGTGTTTCATGCAGACGATGGACAATGCTGACTACGGACGAGTGTAACAGGACTGGAGCTAGCTCGGAGGTGGACATTAGACGAGGAGTACCACAGAAATGACCATTCGGGAGCCGTACCTACCCTTCAGGTACGATCCTTGGCGGGAGTTTGCAGGATCTATTTCAGTTTACTTGTACTTTTCAGTTTTCTTGTACTTTTCAGTTGGGCTTGTATTTTGGCCCCTTTTTCTTATTGTACTCGCTCTTTTTACTACATAGTTTACTTTTTTTCGTATCTTGTTGTGTGCTTGGTTGTGTGTTTTTATAGGTTATAAAGTCAATGCCTTCCCAGTTTTAGGGAATATGTCTTTCGGTGCTAGTCACCATCCCCTGGCCTCTGGAAGGTGGGCTTGAGGTAGTCACGGAATGGGCCCCGGGGGACGGGTCGTGGCAGAGGTTTATCAATAATTTCATGAGGGTTGATTCAATAAAAATTAGTGAATACTTAAACCATATTAACCAGTAGTTTTAGAGATTCATGAGTCGCTTTTCTTGATCTATTTCTCCTCAATCCTTGGTTCTGTGTTTTAGTTTA
Organism: Viscum album; assembly: GCA_963277665.1. Lineage (NCBI taxonomy): Eukaryota > Viridiplantae > Streptophyta > Magnoliopsida > Santalales > Viscaceae > Viscum > Viscum album. Next base: position 466,509,589 of record OY728160.1, on the reverse strand, counting down.
CTTCTTTTACAAAAGTTTTATAATTAATTAGTGTAACACTTAGTTTCTTAGTCAACTTTATTTTCTCATTATTACATAAAGAAATTAATAATATATATATGTAAAAAATAATGTGTGTTTCCTCCCCACTACTGATAATAGTGGGGTAGTCTTGTTTGAAACCCTTAGAACATTTACCTACTTTCTCTGTGGATCAAACCTACACCACTATACTAGTTTGGGTAATAAATTTCATTTTTGGGACCATAACGACCTCTGGACTTATCTATATGTATCAAACATATCCCAGTTTCTTAACTTTCACTATTTATTTCACAATTTGAGGTATTCTTGTGTTTCTTATAAATTTTCATAGTACTTATCATGTGTTGTAAAGATATGCACATTGATACTCCTTTTTTCATTCTATCTATTCTCCTACGTATAACTTTATAAAACGCTAGGTATATCTTTGACAACCTTATGTGCAGTTGTATTTATAAAATTATGTCAAGGTTATGGATATATTTTTTTAATAAAAATCCCTGGTAGAATCTTATTTTCATGTGGATGGAATTGTGTTTTATCCTGTAACTAAACCCATTGTTTTCAAATTCCGTTGTGTGTTTCTGTTTTTACATCCACTTCCTATTTTAACTTATCTTTTAAATTTTTTGTCACTATTTATTTTCACTTACTTTGATAGTTTTCATTTATAATTGATATATATATATATATATATATATATATATTGTGCTTGGTGTGAATCAAATATTTTTAATGTAAAAGTAATTTCAATTGTTTTAAATTGGGTTTGATCATGCCTTTGGGAAACAATTTTAAAGTTCCCAATTATATATACCTACTATATTTATAAAATAGCATCTTCTTAAAATTTTGTGACTTTAAATATACACGTTTGTAAAATGGATTTTTTTGTATTGGAATCTCAATTCACTCACATATTGATAATTCCTCCTGGACCAACACATGATAATTCCAAACCTTTAAATAATTGAGGTATGGTTTCCTATACTTCCATAATTCATATGGAGTCATAACCATATATCTTTTGAGACCCTATTTAGTATGTGACATGAAATTAATAATGCCTCTCCCAAATATCCTCTTGAGAAACCAGAGTTTGACTACATGGAATTAAAAATTTCCATGAATATTCTATTATTTCTCCCAGCAACACTATTTTCTTATGTATATATTGTAACACCTTCTTGTTCATTGGTATGTATTTAAATAATTAATTTTAGTTTAATTGTTTAATTTATCGGTTTTTTATATTTTTATGGTGTTTGGGTGGATTATAGGGTGTCATTAGTTTTGGAACTGCAGGGGGTCATGTCACATCCCATGGCTTGCAGTGTGGTTGGTCAGAAATTTCTAGAGGCTTGGGCATTTGTTTTGGGTTAATTCATTCCATGGATCACTTGGATACATCGTAAGGGGACTTTTTAGGTTCAGGGTTGTTCCATAGGGGGTCATTACATCATAATTCTCATAGGATTGGGACACCTAGTTCTAACTCCTATAGATACTCCACAGAGTAGTGTCTAAGTTGTTCCATGGGAGGTCCAATCCAGGAAGCTCCAAGCTATAAACCTAAGGGATACACCATGGAACCTACTTCCTACATTTTTAAATGAGTGGAATTTTTCATTTTACCTTGACATATTTTAACTTTCTCTTCTCCTCTTTCCCCCTTGCATGATGTTGAAGCCCCAGTCAAGCTTCCTTTCTCCTTAATCCTTTGATGGTTCTTCTTCAATTCAGGTGTAAATATCTAAGGTTAGTCACGACTTCTTTTCAATTTTACCTTTTATTCTCTTCTATACCCTTGTTCTTCTTTTGTTTCATAGTTTCCATTCCCTATATTCCCAATGGGTGTGAAATATATGGTTAAGGATAAATGTTTAATGAAATATAATATTCTTATAGGTTGGTGTGGGTTTTATCTCTTCATTTATTATGGTACTCATAAAAGGAGACATGATTCCTTCTGTTGATGTATGTTTTTATATCTCATTCCTTTTATTTAGAAGTTATTTGATGCTTGTATTTTGAAATAAGTTCTACCTAGATAGATAAAAATGATATAAAATAATTATAATGGTTTTGTCAATAACTGTGACATCCCAAGCTTCTACGGTACGCTTCTCTTTGAATAATACAATAGTCTGTGTTGTATGCAACTTCGAGTTCTAACACACCACAACCAATCAAACTAGCTGTTATGAATAGTAAAACCCACTTTTTTAAATTTTATAAATTTTATCATTCAAAATGGACTTCATTTTTGGATTCGGAATATCGAAATTATCTTAGGGTGAATTTTTTGTATTTTTTCAGAAAACTTTCAATTTTTGATGAATAGTGAAAAACAATGAGTTATAGTTTAAAACTGATTATTTATTTAAATAATGATTTATTTTATTTAAATTTATTTTAGGTCTAAATAGATACATAATACCTATATAAGTTCAATGCAATTCATTAGAGTCAATTTATAATAATTTTATATATATAAAAATTTTATTGAACTTTCTACCGTCTTTTACCCACCTCCTGGGAGCATTTGATAATTTACATAAAACTTAATTTTACCAATTATGTGAGTTGAATTTCAAAAATCTGAGAGACACAGTTGATATCAGTAAATAAAATTTTGTTCAATATGATGAAAATAATTTTTGGTGAATAATAACTTTTAACTTTTATTTACCACGGTTAAAAGTAAATAGGATAATTAAGGGTAAAAATGATATTATTATTAACCTAACACATGTCTTAATTCTATTGGATAAGTTAAACTCGACCAAAAAACAATCTTAGGAATAAAATAGGATCCTTTAGGTCAACTTGGATTAGATTAGGACATTTATTATTATTTAATTCAAAGAAGAGTAAAAAGTGTTAAATTCATAGTTTAATGACTAAACCATTTTTAATATAGGGTTACACATAAGATAAATTCAACTATAAATATTCATTACAAATATAAAAATATTTTCCACATAATGGTATTTTATTTATAATTTTAGACATTAAATAATTTAATTTATTTATGACACAATTATGATGCAGTAATTACCTAATTAATGAAATATTAAAATAATTGATATTATAAATATCCAAATAAATGTAATTTGAGACTTTTTATGGATTAAACTAATTTTATAGGTTAATATGACATTTTATGGTTGGTTAGATAAATTGTTTTCGAATTAATAATGTTGTTATAAATTTAGAAAAAACAAAATACCAAATAGTGTCAAAATTGACATAAAAGAGTTTTTAAAACAAATATTATATTATTAATTGATATTATATTCATAAAAATATAAGGTTCTGCCTAAAGAGTTATATAATGAAAGGTGTATCATTAATGAACCACTTGGGGTTCTCTTGAATGTTTATAGTATGTTTATTAACCATATAATATAAAAATACAAAGAGACATGGTAAATGTCAAACTAATTAACTAAGAGTTAAATCTAGAAGATAAGGTTAATATAGTGACAAAAACTTGTATAAAACCTATTAGTTGAATGGTTTTATACCCATAACCACTTTATCGTTTAAATAATTCATTTTTGTGCAATTATAAACCGAAAATGGTTTTATTATAAAATAATATTTCTAGCTTTTCCTAAGGTGCCTCTCACCTATCTTATAAAAGGGAACTTGCCCTTCTCTCTAATTCACACCTTAAAATCCATTTGTCTTGACCAAATCCTACCCCAATACCCTATCAAATGTCCCCCCTTTATCCTAGAGGCCTTCATTTAGTCATAAATCCATCCTAAGGATCCCTTTTGATCAAATCAAAAGAATAACCCGAAGAAGAGGTAAATATTTCATCACCTCTTTCAAGTTCCTTTCTTCTTCCACTTCCCCTTTCTTTGTTGTTTCCTATATAAAATAATAACTCCAGTATATTCTATATAATATTATGTTATTATAAATATTTTACAACCATATTCATTATTCTATCAATCCTTTGAATGACATGTCACCATACATGCATACGTACGGTTTACCATCTCCACGTCGTGGTGAAATTGTTATTCAATACATTATTATTTTGATGGGTATAATAATGATGTTTAATTGATGTAAATAATAAATATAACATGATAATGATTATTTATATATGATGTACCAACCAATTATATATTATTTTAATATCAAAATAATGATATTGTCGCTCGTGCGTACGTACTGATTATCGTCTCCACGAACATGATGAGATTCATTCACCATCGTATCCATTCAAGAATAATTTTCAATAGATGATTAAAAATAATTTTTAAATACTTAATATAATTCTGAATATTAATAAGATACATCCTATCCATAACAAACATCAATTATGTAACAAAGCATATAAAGGAAAATGAATCTGTTAACACCCGACACGATGATACTACTGAAATATTTTTAACAAAGCAATATTAAAAGATCATATATGATATAATATTAATGTATATGATTATTTTATAATTTAATAGAAATTATTTCACCATTAAACATGAGGTTAACCTACCCTCGACCAAGGAAAAGTACATGGTATGGGTTAATTTCACAATCTCTTTATTATCCGAGGTTCATTTTATGTAAGTATCTAATGGGACCTCTTTATCATCCACATCCATGTTTCTTAAAAATGTATTCCAATTTTTTTTAATATTTACTAGACTATGGGTTAATTTTATTTATACCCTTGTTTGACTTTTTATAAAAAAATTTGAAAGGAATCTTTCCGTCGTTTTCTAAACACGGTACCTTATGACCTTTTTGAAAAAATTAATGTAAGAATGTTTTTTAACTTATATGGAGGGTGTGGCTATTTTCCTCTATTATAACATTATCGAAGCTTTCCTTACAAGCTTATAATAATATTTTCAAAATAAATTTTTTCTTAAATTATTTCAAAATAGAGAGAGATATTTCTCTAAAAAATGTTTTGATTTCATTTATGTCAGCATCCTTTGATGGATTTTAAGCTTATTTGAAGTTGACTTATTATGATACAAAACTTCCATATTGTATTGAAGGTTTTGTGATATGTTTTAATGTGTATGTGTTATTTTTACACCATTCATGGTTTATGGATAAAGTATTTACATTTTATATGCTAGTTTTAATACGCTGTTTAGGTTATGTTTAAACCTTTTCATATGAGGAATGCATTAGAATTAGTAAGTGACAGGTAGAGCCTACTATAGCTCCACGATGCATCGTTAGGTCTCATAAGACAAACTAGTGTCTTGGAATAAGCCCTTGACAAAATCTTATTTGTATTCTGGGGACAAGGCCTTGACTATGTGGTTATGAATGTCCAACATTATGCATTCCATCATTATGAAAGTGACTATTGATATTGCAAGTGATTATTAGACTAGTATAATATCCATGTGAGTAAGTAAATGGAATTATTTTGATTTAAATTTTCCATATTATGATGAAGTTTATGTTGAAAAGGCTTTTGTTTTAGTTTTATACATTGCCTTAAATGTTTATGCATATTTATGAAAGTTTCTGCTATATTGTTATCCTTACTGAGCATCTGAGCTCACCCCTTTCTATATTTTATTTTTCTCAGGATACGAAGAATTATATTATGACTGACCTGTAGTGATAGTCTATGGGATCTCAGTGTTGTCTATGGAAACAATGTTGTTGTATTTTTCCATTTTATGATGTAATATAAACCTTATGAATGTATCTAGTACTTCTAAAGCTACTAAACAAATCGGTCTTTCGATACCTGATATTTTGTGAACATTCCAATGATACGTAATAATGAACTGACTCTAGGTAACTGGGGTCAGGGCGTTACTATTGGTATTAGAGGAATTTTAGTAAAAACCTTGGAAACTAGATTTAGGTAAACTCTGATTAGAGCACATAGCCCTAAGATAGACTTTGAGGATTAGTATAGAAGAAATTCCTAGAATTTTGGTATTGTATAGAATTTGTGATTTTTCCAGGAAATAAATCCCTGTATAGATATGAGTAGGTAGAGGAGGATCTGGCATAGATGTACCTAGGGGTAAAACCCAAAAACACTGTTTTGAGCTAGACTCGAATGGGAACTGGTGCACGACAACGGGCCTTACTGCACTCTTGGTTAAGACACTCATGAGGGATATGCTTAGGATAATTATAATTTTCTTTACAAACCATTATGAATGGTTTATAAGTATATACTTCCTCAAAGAAAACATTTTTATGATTTCGGATTATATCCATAAATTGTTCAATTTATGTTAAGTGTTTTACAAGTTTGGATTTATGTATTGCATTTCATAAACTAATATACTTTATGCCATTGTTTAGAAATGGCGCCTAGTGGAAGGAATGGAAACCCTATCAATGAACACACTCCATATAGGGATTTCCCTCCTACTCAAGATAATTATAGTGGAGCTGATCATGCAACTGGTGTTGAACAGCTAATCACCATACTAGGAGAACTCGCTCAGGTTATGAATAATAACTTTACCCGTATGGAGCACCCTGATCCACAGCATGGAGGATCAATGTTAGATCACTTCATAAGGAAAAAACCCCCCAAAATTAAATGGGGGTACAAATCCACTAGTAGCCGAGCAATGGCTAAATTCCTCAGAGAAAATATTCCACGCCTTAGGGAGCAGCGAAAGGAAAAATGTTTTCATGGCAGTTTACCGCCTCACTGGAGATGCAGATCAATGGTGGTCATTGATTAAAAACACAAAGGAAGATGATGAAGTATCAAATATAGAATAGAGGGAGTTTAAATATATTTTCATAGAAAAATACTTTCCTCATGACCATCGAGTGGATATGGAAAGATAATTTCTGAGTCTGAGGAAAAAGGAGGATGAGAATGTCGCAAAGTATGAATATAACTTTATGAGGTTAGTGAGGCATGCTACAAATTATATACGTAACTCAATATGTAATATTGATCATTTTTTGATTGGCTAAAACCATTTCTCTGTCAAGCATTAGTCTCACAATCCTTCTCGTCGTATGATGATATTGTCTTATGTGCTATCAAGATAGAAAAAGAATTCTCTAAGTCTTACAACTTTAAAGAAAATCAACAGAAGAAGAGATCTACTGAACACTCTTGAAATGGAAATAAGTGGAAGAAGGGAAAATTTGAATATCCATCCTGCAGTAAATGTGGGAAAAAACACCCTGGTACTTGCCTGAAGGGAATGAGAGTCTGTTATAAGTGAGGTGAAAAAGGCCACCAAGCTCGTGATTGCAAGGGGAAGAAAGAGGTTGTCGATGTTGAATGATACAATTATATATAATGTGGGAATTATGCAAATGAATGTTCTAAGTGTCAGGGGACTTACCTCAGAAAATTCCAAGGGATCAAAGACAATCTTATGCTATCACTACTGCTGAGGTTGAAGCTCCGAAAGATGTGGTGGTAGGTAATTTAATTGTTTCCTAAAGTTTAGAAAATTCATTTTTTGATTTTGGATCATCTCATAATTTCATATCTTCCCATTTTTCTAAGAAAATTAGATATTTCCAATTTGATTTAACAAGGGAGTTGTCAGTCAATACTCCTAAGGGAAGTATCATTGCAACAAAGTTTTGTGATTCAGTCCCAATTAAGGCATATAAACGTTATTTATTTTCTGATCTCATCATCATACCAATTATTGAATTTTATATAATCCTCGGTATGGATTTTCTTTCAGACCATGATGTGAAAATTTATTGTACGAAGAAGGAGCTTGCAATTTTTTATGATGATAAGAAGTAACTTATCTTTAGAGCAGAAATGTCACCACCTAATTCTTATCTAGATCCACCCCCAGTAGCTCAACTGAATTCAATTATTGGGGAGGAAGAGAATGAAATAACTATGGGCGAGGGAAGGAATTCTCAAGCAGATGATGTACTTATTGTGCAAGAATATTTTGATGTGTTTTCAGAGGATTTACCTGGACATCCTCCAGAATTAGAAATTAAGTTTTACATTGATTTAATTTCTTGTTCAAGGCCTATATCAAATACCACTTAGAGAATGGACACTGTGGAATTAGTGGAACTAAATAAACAATTAGAGTAATTGAGTAATAAGGGATTTATTCGCCCTATTTTTTCTCCATGGGGAGCCCCTGTCCTTTTTGTTAAGAAGAAAGATAGATCTATGAGTTTGTGCATTGACTATAGGGAGATCAATCCTATAACAATAAATAACAAGTATCCCCTACCTTGCATTGATGATTTATTTCACCAACTTCATGGAGCTCAATACATTTCAAAGATTGACCTTCGACCTGGATATCATTGGTTGTGTGTGAAGAAGGAAGACATTCTGAAAACAGCATTTCTAACCAGGTATGGGAATTACAAGTTTACAATAATGACTTTTGGATTGACTAATTAACATTATGTCTTCATGGATCTAATGAATAGAGTTTCCAAGTAATATCTTGATGACTTTGTAGAGTTATTTATTGATTATATCTTGGTATTATCCAAAAGCTACGAAGATCATGAGAATCACTTGTGCATTATCCTGAATACTCTTAGAATACATAAATTATATAGGATGTTTAGCAAGTGTGAATTATGGATTCAGGAGATTTCTTTTCTTGGCCATATTGTCTCTAAGGATATAATATCTATTGATCCTCCTATGAACAAGGTAATCCCAGAGTGGCCAGCACCAATGATTATAACTGATGTACGCAATTTTATTGGTTTAGCAGGTTATTATCAACGTTTCATCGAGAATTTTGCCCAGTTGGCTAACCCATTAAAAAATATCATAGAGAAAGGGTAAAATTTGTTTGTAAAAAATGAGTGTGAAGAATTTTTTGAAGAACTAAAGAGGAGACTAGTCAATGTTCTTATATTGACTCTACCATCGGGACATGATGGGTTTTTTATTTATAGGGATTCATCAAAGAAAGGACTTGGTTGTGTCCTTATGAAGAATGATAGGTTTATTTCTTATGCATCACGAAATCTAAAAATTCATGAGAAAAACTATCCTACTCATTATCTTGAGTTAGCCGCTGTAATATTTGCTTTGAGGATTTGGAGACACTATATCTATGTGAAATGTGAGATATATACTGATCACAAGATTTTGAAGTATATTTTCTATCAGAAGGAACTCAACATGAGGCAAAGGATATGGCTTGAACTACTCAAGTATTATGATTTCACTATACAATACCACTTGAGGAAGGAAAATAAGGTGGCAGATGCTTTGAGTAGAAAGGATCAAGGAGTTTTGAAAAAGATGACAATTGAAAAGGATCCTATATACATGGATCTAGTAAAGATGGATATAGGAATCACCATGGAAGGTGAAACATCAATACTTTTTCAAATGGTTTCCAAACCATCTTTACTAGAAAGGATAAACACTTCTTAGACCGATGATGAAGAGTTTCAAAAGATGATTAAAGCTGTGAATGAAGGGAGATTGAGTGACTTTGTGTATGAAGATAGAATTTTGAAATTTTTGAAGAGACTTTGTGTTCCTGATATACCTGATCTAAAAGGGGAATTTTTGGATGATTCTCATAGTCCCAATTTCTCTATACACCCTATTAGCACTAAGATGTATAGAGATTTGGAGGAACATTTTTGGTGGGACAACATGAAGAGGGAGATTTCTGATTTTGTGTCAAGATATATGGTTTGTCAACAAGTGAAATATGGAAGGCAACAGCCTCGAGGAGTCATGCAACCTCTTCCCGTACCTGAGTGAAAATGAGATAATATTATGATGGACTTTGTCATGGGACTTTAAAAGACTCCTAGAAGGAACGATGCAATATGGGTCATTGTTTATCGTCTTACCAAGTCAGCACATTTTCTTGATATAAGAGATGATTTACCACTTGAACGTTAAGAAAGACTATATATTAATGAAGTTGTAAGACTTCATGGAGTACCACTATCGATTTTTTCTGATCGTGATTCCTGTTTTACATCAAGATTCTAGAAAATCTTCAAAAATCTCTCGATAATGAACTTAGTTTGAGCACTTCCTACAACCCTAAAACTGATGGACAATCAGAACGGACTATTTAGACATTAGAAGACATGTTGAGATCATGCTCACTTGACTTTCATGGTATGTGGGACTAATATTTACCTCTGGTATAATTTTCCTATAACAATATCTTCTATTCAAGTATTCATATGACACCATATAAAGCATTATACGGAAGGAGATGTCACACACCAACTTGTTGGGATGATGTTGGTGAATGAAAACTCGTAGGCCCAAAACTTGTAGAGGAAAAGATGGAAAAGGTGAATGTATTCCAAAACCTCATCAAATCATCTCAATGTAGATAGAAGGCTATGCTAATAACTGAAGGAAGGATTTGGAATTTCAGGTAGGAGATCATTTTTTCTTGAAGGTATCTCCATGGAAGGGTATTATACATTTCGGTAAGAAGGGTAAATTAAGTCCCAGGTACATCAGACCTTTCGAAATTCTAGAACGAATTGTGGTGGTAGATTACCATTTGGAAATTCCTCCAAGTCTCTCCAAAGTTCACGATGTGTTCCACGTATCACTGTTAAGAAAATACATGCCTGACCCAACACATGTAATCTCCTATGATGAATTAAAACTAGAACCCAGTCTTTTTTATTGAAAAGAGCCTTTCAAGATTCTAGATACAAGATAACAAGTGCTGAGAAACCGGACGACTCGTCTGGTAAAAGTTATATGGAGAAACCATAAGATGGAAGATGCAATGTGGTAAACTGAGGAACTTATGATAAAGAACCACCCGAGTCATTTTATGTAGTAATATTCTAGAAATTTTGAGGACAAAATTATTTGAAGTAGGGGAGAATGTAACACCACAAGCTTCCACGTCACGCTTCTCTTTGAATAATACAATAGCATGTGTTGTACGCAACTTTGATTTCTAACACACCACAACCAATCAAACTAGCCATTATGAATAGTAAAACCCACTTTTTAAAATTTTATAAATTTTATCTTTCAAAATGGACTTCATTTTTGGATTCAGAATATCGAAATTAGCTTAGGGTTAATTTTTGGTATTTTTTTGAAATCTTTCAATTTTGATGAATAGTGAAAAACACAGAGTTATAGTTTAAAACCGAATTTTTATTTAAATAATTATTTATTTTATTTAAATTTATTTTAGGTCAAAATAGATACATAATACCTATATAATTTCAATGTAATTCATTAGAGTAAGTTTATAATAATTTTAGATATATAAAAATTTTATTGAACTTTTTACCGTCTTTTACCCACCTCCTAGAAGCATTTGAAAATTTACATAAAACATAATTTTACCACTTCTGTGAGTTGGATTTCAAAAATCTGAGATACTCGGTTGATATCAGTAAGTAAACTTTGGTTTAATAAGATAAAAATAATTTTTGGCAAATAATAACTTTTTACTTTTATTTACCACAGTTAAAAGTAAATAGGGTAATTAAGGGTAAAAATGATATTATTATTACCCTAACACATGTCCTAAATCTATTGGATAAGTTTAATTCTACCAAAAAAACCTTATGAATAAAATATAATCCTTTAGGTCCACTTGGATTAGATTAGGACATTTATTATTATTTAATTCAAAGAAGAGTTAAAAGTGTTAAATTCAATGTTTAATAACTAAACCATTTTTAATATAGGTTTATACATAATATAAATTCTACTATAAATATTAATTAGATAGATAAAAATATTTCCTACATAATGGTATTTTATTTATAATTTTTAGACATTAAATTATTCAATATATTTATGAAACAATGATAATGCAGTAATTACCAAATTAATAAAATATTAAAATAATTGATATTATAAAAATCCAAATAAATGTAATTTGAGACTTTTTATGATTTAAACTAATTTTCAAGGTTAATATGACATGTTAGGGTTGGTTAGATGAATTTTTTTCTAAGTAATAATGCTGTTATGAATTTAGAACAAACAAAATTCCCAATAGTGTGAAAATTGACATAAAAGAGTTTTTAAAACAAATATTTTATAATTAATTGAAATTCTATTTCTAAAAATATAAGGTTCGTCAAAAATACTTATATATTGATATTTGTATCATTAATTAACCACTTGGGGTTCTATTGGAAGTTTATAGTATGTTTATTAACCATATAATATAAAAAAACAAAGAGACATGGTAAATGCCAAACTAATTAACTAAGAGTTAAATCTAGAAGATAAGGTTAATATAGTGATGCAAACCTATCTAAAACCTACTGGTTTAATGGTTTTATATACATCCACACCTTATACTTTAAATAATTTATTTCTTATCCATTATAAACAAAAAATTATTTTATTATAAAATAATATTTCTAGGTTTTCCTAAGATGCCCCTCACCCCTCTTATAAAAGGGCACTTCCCCTTATCTCTAATTCACACCTTTAAAGCCATTTGGATCGGGAAAAACCTGACCAAATACCCTATAAACGGTCTTACCTTAATCATACAGGCCTTAATTTAGTCAGAAAGCCAACCTAAGGATCCCTTTTGATCAAATCAAAAGGAAGAACCCGAATAAGAGGTGAATATTTCATCACCTCTTTCAAGTTCCTTTCTTCTTCCACTTACTCTTTCTCTGTTATTTCCATTCTAAAATAATACCTCAATTATCTTATATATAATTTTATTTTATTAAAAATATGGTACAAACATATTCATTATTCTATCCATCCTTTGAATGACACGTCACCATACGTGGGTACGTACGGCTTACCGTCTCCACGTCGTGGTGTAATTGTTATTCAATACATTATTATTTGGATGGGTATAATAATGATGTGTAATTGATGTAAATAATAAATATAACATGATAATGATTCTTTATATATGATTTACCATCCAATTAAATATTATTTTAATATCAAAATAATGATATTGTCGCTCGTGCATACGTACGGATTACCGTCTCCACGAACGCGATGAGATTCATTCCCCATCATATCCATTCAAGACTAATTTTCATTCGATGATTAAAAATAATGTTTAAATAACTAATATAATTTTGAATATGAATAATATACATCCTATCCATAACAAAAATTACTTACGTAACAAATCATATAAAGAAAAATGAATCAGTTAACACCCAAAACGATGATACTACTGAAATATTATTAACAATGAAATATTAAAAGATCATATGTGATATAATATTACATTATATGATTCTTTTATAATTTAATAACAATTATTTCACCTTTATACAAGAGTTTAACCTACCCTCGACCAAGGAAAAGTATAAGTTAAGGGTTAATTTCACAAACTCTTTGTTATCCGAGGTTGTTTCTATGTAAGTATCAACTCGGACCTCTTTATCATCCACATCCATGTTTCTTAAAAATGCATTCCAAAACATTTTTACTATTTACTAGACTATGGGTTAAAGTCATTTATACCCTTATATTAATTTTTATAAAATGGTTTGAAAGGAATATTTCCGTCATTTTCCAAACACGGTACCTTATGACCTTTTCGAAAAAATTATGGTAAGAATGTTTTTTTAACTTATACAGAGGGTGCGGATATTTTACATCGTTATAACATCATCGAAGCTTTCATTACAAGCTTATAATAATATTTTCAAAATAAATGTTTTCTTAAATTATTTCAAAATATAAAGAGATATTTCTCTAAAAAGGGATTTGATTTCATCTATGTCAACATCCTTTGATGGATTTTAAGCTTATTTGAAGTTGATTTATTATTATACAAAACATCCATATTGTATTGAAGGTTTTGTGATATGTTTGACTATGGATGTGTTATTTTTACACAATTCATAATTTATGGATAAAGTATTGACATTTCGTATGCTATTTTTAATACGAATGATTATGTTATGTTTAAAACATTTCATATGAGGAATGCATTGGACTTAGTAAGTGACGAGTGGAGCCCCCTATAGCTCCTCGATGCATCGGTAGGTCTCATGATACAAACTTGTGTCTTTTCACCCGGACTTGAAAAAATATTATTCGTATTCATGGCATAAGGCCTTGACTATACGGCTATGAAAGTCTGGAATTATGCATTCCATCATTATGAAAGTGGCTATTGATATTGCATGTGATTATTTGACTAGTAGAATATCCATGTGAGTAAGTAAATGGAATTATTTTGATTTATATTTTCCATATTATGATGATGTTTATGTTTCAAAGGCTTTTGTTTTAGTTTTATAAATTGTCTTAAATGTTTATGCTTATTTATGAAAGTTTCCGCTATATTGTTATCCTTAATGAACATCTGAGATCACCCATTTCTATGTTTTATTTTTCCCAGGATGTGAAGAAGTATATTATAACTGACCTGTAGGGATAGTATATGGGATCTCAGTGTTTTCTATGGAGACAATGTTGTTGTAGTTTTCCATTTTATGATGTAATGTAAACCTTATGAATATATCTCGTACTTCCAAGGCATATAAGCTAATTAGTCTTTCGAGACATGATCTTTTGTGATCATTCTAATGATACATAATAATGCACTGACTCTGGGTAACTAGGGTTAGGGCGTTACAATAACCACCATTATTTTCATATATTTTTTATTTACTAAATAGTGAGTTTTTCCATATAGGTTTATATTCATTCTAATATTATATTGATTCCCTTGTGTTTAAAAAAATGAAAACTCTGGGTTTTTTCAAACGAATGATTTATATATGATGCTTTGAACCAACAATGATTTAAAAGGTTGGTGTTCCATAGTTTAGTGAGATTTCCATATTTATAAATAGTGTGTTTTCTCTATGGAAATTTATAATGACTTCATTTATTAAAGGTTATTTTGGGTTTTATGTTATTTGTATGTTTTTAGGATTATATATTATCTTCAAAGTGGTTTTGATAAGGTATTTAATGTGCATGATTACTCGCTTAAAACCAATGGTCAATTTGGAACCTTATTGTTGGATTTAGAGTCCTAGAACCAACTATTTATACTTTTATTACATGAATATTTAATGAATTTAAATATTAAACATCTTATTACATATTGTTCATTGTTCTACATGACTATAATGTAATAATGTCCTAGAGTATTTGTCACATTAATAAGGTCATAATAGTTCCCTGTTATGATGAGCACCTTGAAGGGCTATGACAATATTCTTAAATATAGTAATGTGGTTTGATGACATACTATGACGGGAAACATAGTATACAGACTCTCAGGTGTGAGTACTCATAAGAAGTTAGGACTTCTTCTTATGAAGTTCGTACATGGTAATCGCCAAGACATGAGATTATAAGAACAGACCTGCCAGTATGAATTCCGCATGTTTTGGTGTCATCAGATATACCTATCTGCGAGTGTGAGTAATTGTCCTTGGACTTTAAGATTATCATTTATATGTGTCATGACTCACGTACATAGATTTTCTAACAAAAACTATCACGCCATATATTGGCCGGAAGTAGCGTACACTGGGTGCATCATGAATGACATGATATTAATGGATAATTCAAGGAAGTATTTTTCCATTCCATTTATGGAAATTGATATCTCATCCCTTTGAATGAAATAGAACTGTCACCCTAAATTCTATGGCCACAGTGTAGTGACGAGTTTATTTTATGTAGTCAAATAATGACGTATCAGGCATATAGATTGATGAAACTATCATGACACCTACTTGATGAGATATTTTGACAAAGAGATTATATTACATAGTTAGGGTTTGTATATAGATTTCATCATTGCTACTTTAAGTTCGTTTTATTTGGAGTCTTGACCTGTTTCTAGAGTGTAATCTTGGAATTTAGGAAATCCTGACTAATGCCAATGAAAATGAATCCTAGAGGGTCACACGCTATATGTTTCTGGTGGTCTCAATTAAATTCTATTTGAATATAATTAATGGAATAAATATTATTCTCAAGACCGAGTAATAATTTTATTCAAGTTAAAATTATCGCATAAAATAAATAAATATTTATTCACCGGATTGTGAAAAAAATATATTTATTAATATTATTGAACATTTAATAAATAAATATTTACTATAAAATATTTATTTAAGATAATAAAATATTTTAATTGGGTGTTCAATAAAAAGAAGAGGTGTTTGAATGGACCAAGACCATGTATGTTGATAAATTAATTATTTACAAGTCAGTTAATAATGTTTATCCAGTTGGTGCAATAAATAAAAATAATAATTTTATCATTATGTGGTATGGGATTTCATTTATTTTTCTATTTTGTGTAAGTTAGAACACTATAAATAATGGTGTTTTTATTATTAATATGTCACTTGGGTTTTTTCTAATAGTTATAATTTCATTTAATTGTTGGTTTGCAAATAAATATTGTAACTGAAACCCCATATCGATTAATAGGAAGGTATAACTATTGTACCGAACCCCGATGAATTGAGAATTTTTTAGCCAAACATTTTCTCTCTCGACTCCTATCATCTCTCCCTCTCAATAACAAGAGATTTTCTTCAAGATCGAAGAATGAGAGATCAAGAATGATTGACGCAAGACATTCGCTTCACCATGCTAGCACCTAGAGAATGAGTGTCATTGTTTGGAGACTTTTAAATCACATGTGGATCACTGCAATAGGGATTCTACCATCTATCCTCATGAGCACAATGAAGAGAATCTATAAGGGTCATTCTGGATGATCAATAATCATCAACGAAGAAAGTACTGAAGACCCAGGTATTTAATTTCTTCAGAAATTAATAAATAAAATATAAACATAATGTGCAAGATCCTCTTTCTAGGATCTAGGTTTTATTATATTTTCATAATTCTTTGATTCTAATCCATGGATACTGGCGGTCAGTATCACATTTATCCTGAATTAGTCATTGATTATGGAATAAGTAATGTTGGGACCTCCCAACTAGTACGCTTCCACTGCTTCTGGATTCTTCAAGTGATACCAGAGTGGTCACATCATCGTTTATAATTATTTAAATAATTTGATGATGATTTACAATTTAATATTTTTTTCAATTCATGTCTAATTTTTCTTGTAATATGAATTTTGAGATATATTCTTCCTCTTCTTATTTCTCATAGATCTAACAGAAATGAATAGTTTTTTAATTAAAATTAAATAGAGGATCTCATCATGTAATGCCCTAAACCAAGTTAACCCAAGTCATTACATTATTAAATAACATTGGAATGATCACAAGAGATCAAGTCTCGAAAGACCGATTAGTTTAGTAGCCTTGGAAGTACTAGATACATACATAGGTTTTACATTATATTATGAAATGGAAAAACCACAACATTGTGTCCCCTTTGAACACACTCATATCCCATAGCCTATTTCTATAGGTTAATTGTAATATACTTCTTCACATCCTGGGAAAAAAGAAAACATAAGAAAGGGGTGATCTTAGATTCTCAATAAGGATAACAATATAGTGGAAATTATAATAAATAAGAATAAACATTTAAGGCAATGTATAAGAATAAAACACAAGACTTTTAATCTTAAACTTCAACATAATATGGAAAATATAAATCAAATAATTCCATTTACTTATTAACATGGATATTCTACTATTCTAATAATCAAATGTAATATAAATAACTAATTTCATAATGATGGAATGCATAATGCCGGCCATCATAACCATATATTCAAGGCCTCATTCCAAGAGTAAAAATAATATTTTTTCAAGGCATTGTGCCAAGACACTAGTTTGTCTCATGAGGCCTATTGATGAATCAAGGATTTATAATGGGCTCCACCCATCACTTACTAAGTACAATGCATTCCTCATATGAAAAGGTTGAAATATAACATAAACAATCATATTAAAATTTGCATACGAAATGTTAATACTTTACCCATAAATCCTGAATGGTACGAAATAACACATCCATAGTCAAACATATCACAAAACCTTCAATAAAATATGGAATATTGTATCATAATAAATCAAATTCAAAAAAGTGTAAAATCAGTCAAAGGAAGTTGATATAGATGAAATCAACACTATTTGAGAGAAATATATCTTTCTATTTTGAAAAAATTTAAAGTAAAAAAATTATAAAAGAAAACAATTATTTTTAAAATATTCTTATAATATTTTAAGTTAATCTTTTAATGTGATATATTGGTGGAAAATATCCACACTCTATGTATATGTTAAAAAACATTTTTCCTTGATTTTGTCGAAAAGGTCGTAAAGGACCTTGTTTGGAAAACAATGAAAAGATTACTTTATAAAATTTTTATAAAAAGTCATAAAAGGGTATAAATGACTTTAACCTGTAGTCTAGTAAATAGTAAAAATGTTTTGAAATAAATTTTTAAGAAACACGGATGTTGATGATAAAGAGGTCTCAGTAGATACTCACATATAAACAGCCTCATATAATGAAGAGATTATAGAATTAACCCTTACCTTGTACTTTTCGTTGGTTAGGGGTATGTTAACCTCTTGTATAATAGTTAAATAATTGTTATTAAATTATAAAAGAACCATGTACATAAATATGATATCATATATGATCTTCTAATGTTGCTTTGTTAATAATATTTCAGTAGTATCATTGTTTCG
The DNA here is from genome assembly GCA_963277665.1 of Viscum album. Lineage (NCBI taxonomy): Eukaryota > Viridiplantae > Streptophyta > Magnoliopsida > Santalales > Viscaceae > Viscum > Viscum album. The sequence goes on along the minus strand of OY728160.1, from coordinate 466,491,013 downwards.
GGTGTTAACTGATTCATTTTCCTTTATATGTTTTGTTACCTAAGTAATGTTTTTTATGGATAGGAAGTAATTTATTCACATCCATAATGATATTAAGTTCTTAAACATTATTTTTAATCATAGAATAAAAATTATTCTTGGATGGTTATGATGGGGAATGAATCTCATCACGTTCGTGGAGATGGTAATCTGTACGTACACATGAGCGACAATACCATTCTATTTATGATGAAATAATATATAATTGGATGTTATATCATATATAAATAATCATTAAAATGTTATATCTATTATTTACATCAATTATACTCATTATTATACACATCCAAATAATAAAGTGTTCAATAACAAACTACACCACGACGAGGAGACGGTAAGCTGTACGTATGCACGTATGGAGACTTTGTAATTAATATGATGGATAGAATAATGAATATGGTTTTACCACATTTATAACAACATCACAGTATTTAGAAGGTACTAGAATTATTACTTTGTTATGGAATCAACAAATAAAGAGGAAGTGGAAGAAGAAAAGAACTTTGAAAGAGGTGATGAAATTATTACCTCTTCTTTGGGTGGTTCCTTTTGATTTGATCAAAAGGGATCCTTAGGATGGATTTATGATCAAATTAAAGCCTATATAATTAATTAAGGGTATTTGGGAGGATATTTTAGTAGGGTTTTTCTGAGCCAAATGGATTTTGAGGTGTGAAATTAAGAGAAGGGGAAGTACACTTTTATAAGATAGGTGATGGTCACTTTAGGAAAAACATGAAATATTATTTTTTTATAAAATCATTTTCAGTTTATAATGTCTCAAAATGGATTTATTTCGAGTATAATGTGGTTATGGGTCAAAAACCTCTCAACCAATAGGTTTTAGATAGGTTTAGGGCACCATATTAACTTTATCCTTTATATTTAACTCTTAGTTAAGTAGTTTAAGTTTTACCATGTATTCTTGTATTATTATAATACATGGTTAATAAACATACTATAAAATTCCAAGAGAACCCCAAGTGGTTAATTAATTACATAAATATCATTATTTAAGTTCTTTGTCCAAACCTTATATTTTTAGGAATATTATATCAATTAATAATATACTATTTGTTTTAAAAACTCATTTATGTTAATTTTGACACTAGTTTGTATTTGGTTTTTGTAAAAGTAAATAAAACCTTATCTCTTCTAATAAAATAAATTAAATCAATCCTAACATGTCATATTAACCTAGAAAATTATTTTAATTCATCAAAAGTCTAAATTTACATTTATTTGGATATTTATAATATCAATTATTTTAATCATTCATTAATAAGATAATTTACGCATCATCATTGTGTAATAAATAAATTTAATTATTTAAGGTCTAAAAATTATAAATAAAATAAAATTATTTAGGGAATATTTTTAGATTTATAATGAACATTTATAGTTTAATTTATCTTATGTATAACCCTATATTAATAATGTTTTAGTTATAAAAATTTTAATTTAATACTTTTAACTATTTTTAAAATAAAATAATAATAAATATCCTAATCTAATCCAAGTGGATAAAATATGCTCATATTTTATTACTAAGGTTTATTTTGGTCCAAATACACTTATCAAATTGAATTAGGACATGTGTTGGGGTAATTATAATATCTTTTTTACCTTTAATTACCCTATTTACTTTTAACCGTGGTAAATAAATATCAAAAGTTACCATTCACCAAAAAAGTATTTTCATCATATTGAACCACATTTTACTTATTGATATCAACCATGTCTCTCGGATTTCTGAAATTCAATTCACAGAAGCGGTAAAATTATGTTTTATGCAAATTTACAAATGTGCCTTGAAGGTGTGTAAATTGTGTTAAATAGTTCAATAAAATTTTATATATCTAATCTTATTATAAAATTACTCCAATGAATTACATTGAACATATATATTTATTATGTATCTATTTTGACTTAAAAAATAAATTTCTATAAAATTAATAATTATGAAAATAAAATGTCGGTTTTAAACAATAACACAGTGTTTTCACTATTCATCAAAAATTGAAAGCTTTCAGAAAAATACCAAAAATTCACCCTAAGATAGTTTTGATATTCCAAATTTAAAAATGATTTCTATTTTACCAAATTAAAAATATATTAGTTTTATTAATTAATTTAAAATTAATTCCCGTTGTCAAAACCAGAAAGCAGGTTTATGAGAAGTAAAAACCATCAAAAGATTGATATGTGTTTATGTCCAATTTAATGGTAAAATTACTTCCGTTGACCAAAATTGAATTAAATGATAAAAATATAATCTGATTATACTTCAAAACCATTAAAATTTATAGTTTTACACTATAAATTATTTTGATTAAAAAGTTGTTTTCAATTAAAATTTAGTATTTTTCATTATTCCTCAAAATATAAAAGTTATCAAAAAAACACCAAAAATTTATAAAAACTAAATTTTTATATCCCTCTTATAAATAAGAAGTTTATTTTGTCAAATTGAATATATATAAAAGTGTCAAATATTGGATTTAATGGTTCTCCATTAAAAGGCGGTAAAATTCCATTTTCTAAAAAATACATCCTTTATCTGAAAAATTGACTGTGCACATATATTATGTCTAAGAAACACGAAAGATAAATGTTAAAATTATATAGGATATATATAAAATTCAAAATATGGTTAATAATATTCATAACCCCTTTTTAAATGGCTAGTTTGATAGGTCATGATGCGCTTGAACTCTATGTTGTGTGTAGCGCAAGCTATTGAATTACTATATAGAGATAACATACTCTGAAATCCTTGGGTGTTAAATTCTCCCCTCCTTAAATAAATTGCATCCTCACAATTTGAAATTTTTCTTCCAAAATAAAAGGTTAAAAATATAAAACACCTTTGTGGATAACCCACATCAGAAATAGGGTTACTAAAATTAATCTTAATAAGAGGGAAAGGGAAATGAAAAGGTCACCAACAATTTAGGGTTTTGAATAAGAGAACATTAGGGGTAATTATAGACACATAATTGGAGGAAAGACATAAATATTTATAGGGAGTTATTGAGGCCATCAATCACAAACAAGTGAACAATAAATGGAAAATTGAGGGCCTTAAAGCCATAGAAATATCATTGGTTTAACAAAACCTAAGGTATTAGGATAACACATTTTTGGTTTTGAGATTTCCTTAACGTTTAAGAATTAATTTATTCCTAGAATAATAAAAAACAAAGAATGCTTGAAAAGTATAGTTCCATCCATTAACTAATTTCTACCACAAACTCATCTTTCTCTCCAAAAGATAATAGAATTCAAAAATATTCTATTAAACCTAATCATATAGGGTTTCAAAAAAGAATAAATTTATAATTATTATGTCATTCCATTTAAAAAACTACATTATAAAAACTAGGACATCACATAGTTCGGTGGTAGGTGATGCACCCTTATCACCCTTTGATTTTGGATTAAAGTCTCTCGACCTTGCCGGACGTGACGGGTTGTCTCCCAACCTTCAGGTTGTCCTTTTTATAAAAAATCCAAAAATAATCTTAAGAAATGTTTTAACCTTAAACCATAGTATCCAATGTCCATCTTAATCCATTACAATCTTTAGACTTATCCCAAATACGTGTGTCCAAACTCATAGTCAAAAATTTATAAGGAAGGTCAACATAACATAATAAAGATCTCTTTTTTCCACATAATAACATGTGAGTGCCGTTATCATGTATTCTCTTAAAACATGGTAACACCCTAAATTACCATAAAACCTTATTGATTACATTCATTCTCCCTTATTCCTTACAAAATACTAGATATATTACTTATATCCAAAAATTTTGAATACTCCAACAATGATGGAATAAAAAAACCATTAATCAGTTCCAAGGTAGTCAAGAATATCCAATATAATTTATCGAAATCAACCTTCTCTTATTCCAAAATCACTACCACAATATCAGGACAATATTAAGGTTTATCTTTCCTTTAACCATGTATTTTCCAGAAAGTTTAACTTGTATTTGAGTAACTTTTCTTAGTACCATATAATCTCAAATCCTCAATGAAATAGTACTACAGTACAATCCTTATTTATTTCCATAATTCATATAACCAGTACATCATTGATACAACACTCAAATTACATAATTTTTTGATAAAAACATAAGAAAACTAATCATTCTTTTTCATCTTTGGCAGTATAATAACCTGATTATTATCTAATAGGATCATTTGGGGTATACTCTGATGATTAGGACATTGATTCGCGTAGTGACCCGACTCCTTGTAGATGAAGCATTATAAATTTGAAACCTTTTTCTTACCCTTAAAATCATGAACATGGTGTCCTTTTTCTCCATACTTATAACAAACTCCCATTCCATTCAGGCATTTAACAAGGTGATTCTTTCCACATTTATCACATGTGGGAAATTCCTTCTTTCCCTTCTTCCATTTATCTATATTTTTCTCTGTCATCCTCTTCTTATCTTGTTTCCCTTCAAATCCATAGGACTCATAGAATTCATTACTTATCATATTAACACATGATTCTATTTCTTCATATGATGAGAATACGTGGGAAACTATTTCCCTTCTAAATGTTGGCTTATGACCATGATATATATGATTCTTCTGAGTCTTTAGATCATGCATATTGCTGGAGTTCTCATTCTTTCTACTGGGATCCATTTCTAAATGATGACATACACTAGGTTAGATCATATCATACTGTATAATCCAAAAACTAAAAAAATTATCAACATTAATAGAATATTTTCACATATCTAGTATCATAATCATAAAAAGGGTTTCTTTGCTGGCATATTTACTCATAAATCCTTCATAATGGTTTTTCAATAAAATGTGAATTATCCTAAGCATATCCCCTAGGAGTGTCATAACCAAGAGTGCAGTAAGGAATGTTGTCATGTACCAGGATACCTCGGGTCAAGCCAAAAACTCCTTGCTGGAGTTTTCACTCATAGGTACATCAGTGCCAGAGCCGCCTTTACTTTCTCGTATCCAGACAGTGATGTATTTTGTTGGAAAACCCACATAATATTTACATTGCCAAAATTTTTGGATGTTCTTCTATACCAATCCTAAAATTTTATCTTAGGATAATGTTCTCTAATCAAAGTTTTTCTAAATTTAATTTCAAGGTTTTGTACTAAACTTCCTCTGATAACAACTGTAATGCCTCGATTCTAGTTACCCAGAGTCAGTTCATTATTAAATTACATTGGAATGATCATAAGATACCAAGTCTGGAAAGACCGATTATTTTAGTATCCTTGGAACTACTAGATACATAAACAACTTTTACATTACATTATGAAATGAAAAAACAAAAAAAATTATGTACCCTTTTAACACACTCATATCCCTTAGCCTATTATTGCAGGTTATTCGTAATATAATTCTTCACATACTAGGAAAAAGAAAACATAAGAAAGTGGTGAGCTCAGTTGCTCAGTAAGGATGACAATATAGAAGAAACTATCATAAAAAAGCATAAACATTTAAGGAAATGTATAAGACTAAAACACAAGACTTTTAAACTTAAACTTCAGCATAATATGGCAAAGATAAATCAAATAATTCCATTTCCTTATTCACATGGATATTCTACTAGTTGAATAATCACATGTAATATCAATAGCTAATTTCATAATGATGGAATGCATAATTTCGGACATCATAACCACATAGTAAAGGCCTCGTTCCAAGAATAAAAATAATATTTTGTCAAGGCCTTATTCCAAGACACTAGTTTGTCTCATGAGACCTACCGATGCATCGAGGAGCTATAGAGGGATCCACCTATTACATACTAATTCCAATGCATTCCTCATATGAAAAGGTTGAAATATAACATAAACATTCGTATAATAACAAGCATACAAAATGTTAATACTTTACCAATAAATCATGAATGGTATGAAATAACACATCCACAATCAAACATATCACAAAACCATCAATAAAATATGTAATATTGTATCATAATAAATCAACTTCAAACAAGTGTAAAATCTATCAATGTATGTTGACATAAATGAAATCAACACTATTTGAATGAAATATCTATTTCTATTTTGAAATTATTTAAAAGTCAAAAACATATAAAAGAAAACATTTATTTTTAAAAATATTCTTATAATCTTGTAAGGTAAGCTTCGAATATGTTATAATGGTCGAAAATAGCCGCACTCTCCGTATAAGTTAAAAAAACATTCTTCACTTATTTTGTCGAAAAGGTCATAAAAGACCTTGTTTGGAAAACGACAAAAAGATTAATTTATAAAAATTTTATAAAAATTCATACAAGGGTATAAATTAATTTGACCCATAGTCTAGGAAATAGTAAAAAAAATTGAAATACATTTTTAAGAAACACAGATGTGGATGATAAAGAAGTCACAGTAGATACTCACATATAAACAACCTCAAATAATGAAGAGATTGTAGAATTAACCCTTACCTTGTACTTTTCCTTGGTCAAGGGTACGTTAAAATATTTTATAGTAGTAAAATAATTTTTATTAAATTATACATGTACCATATATATAAATATGATATCATAAATGATCTTCTAATGTTACTTTGTTAATAATATTTCAGTAGTATCATTGTTTCAGGTGTTAACTGATTCGTTTTCCTTTATATGTTTTGTTATATAAATCATGTTTGTTTTGGATAGGATGTATTTGATTCATATCCAGAATTATATTAAGGTATTAAACAATATTTTTAATCATAATATTAATATTATTCTTAAATGGTTATGATGGGGAATGAATCTCATCGCGTTCGTGGATATGATAATCTGTATGTATGCATGAGCGACAATACCATTCTATTAATGGTGAAATCATATGTAATTGGATGGTATATAATATATAAAGAATAATTAACATGTTATATTTATTATTTACATCAATTATGCTCATTATTATACCCATCCAAAAAATGAAGTGTTGAATAACAAACTACACCACAATGTGGAGACAGTAAGCCGTACATACGCACGTATGATGACTTTTTCATTCATAGGATGGATAGAATAATGAATATTCTTGTAACATAATTATAATAAAATCATATTATTTATAAGGTAATGTATTTATTACTTTTATATGTAAACAACAAAGAAATAGGAAGTGGAAGAAGAAAATAACTTTGAAAGCGGTGATGAAATTATTACCTCTTCTTCGGGTGCTTCCTTTTGATTTTATCAAAAGGGATCCTTAGGATGGATTTATGATCAAAATAATGCCTATAGATTTAATTGATGGAATTTGGAAGGATATTTGAGCAGGGGTTGGCCAAGACAAATGGATTTTTATGTGTGAAATTAAGAGAAGGGTAAGTACCCTTTTTATTAGAGAGGTGATGGTCACTTTAGGAAAAGCTTGAAATATTATTTTATTATAAAACCATTTTAAGTTTATAATGGATAAAGATTGATTTATTTCGAGGATAATATGGGGATGAGTCAAAAACCTCTCAACCAATAGGTTTTATACTGTTTTAGGTCACCATTTTAACCTTATCTTTTATATTTAACTCTTAGTTAAATAGTTTAACATTTACCATGTATTCTTGTATAATTATAATACATGGTTAATAAACATAATATAAAATTCCAAGAGAACCCCACGTGGTTAATTAATGACATATATTTCATTATTTAAGTCCTTTTTCCAAACCTTATATTTTTAGGAATATTATATCAATTAATAATATAGTATTTGTTTTAAAAACTCATTTATGTCAATTTTGACACTATTTAGTATTTGGTTTTTGTGAAAGTCAAAAAAACTTGATTACTTATAGAAAAATAAATTAAATCAATCCTAAAATGTTATATTAACCTTTAAAATTAGTTTAATGCATAAAAAGTCGCAATATAAATTTATTTGGATATTTATAATATCATTTTTGGAATCTTTCATTAATAAGGTAATTTATGCATCATCATTGTGTCATAAATAAATTTAAATATTTAATATATAAAAATTATAAATAAAATACCATTAAGTAGGATATATTTTTATATTTCTAATGAATATTTATATTTGAATTTATTTTATGTATAACCCTATATTAAAAATGGTTTAGTTATTAAAATTTGAATTTAACACTTTTAACTCTTCTTTAAATAAAATAAAAATAAATATCCTAATCTAATCCAAGTGGATCATATTTTATTAATAAGGTTTATTTTGGTCGAAATAAACTTATCCAATATAATTAGAACATTTTTTGTGGAAACTATAATATCATTTTTACCTTTAATTACCCTATTTACTTTTAACCGTGGTAAATATATTTCAAAAGTTACTATTTACCAAAAAATATTTTCATCCTATTGAACCAAATTTTACTTATTTCTATCAACTGTGTCTCTCAGATTTTTTAAATTCAATTCATAGAAGCGATAAAATTACGTTTTATAAAAATTTACAAATGTGCCTAGAAGGTGGATAAAAGGCGTTAAATAGTTCAACAAAATTTTATATATCTAATCTTATTATAAAATGACTCCAATTAATTAAATTGAACTTATATAGGTATTATGTATCTATTTAAAATTAAAAATAAATTTAAATAAAATAAATAATTAATTAAACAAAAAGTCGTTTTTAAACAATAATGCATTGTTTTCACTATTCATCAAAAATTGAACGTTTTTAGAAAAATACCAAAAATTCACACTAAGATAATTTTGATATTATGAATTCAATAATTATTTCTATTTTAAAAAATTCAAAACATATTAGTTTCATTAATTAATCTAAAATTAATTCTCCTTGTCAAAACCAGAAAGCATGTTTTTGAGAAGTAAAAACTATCAAAAGATTGGTACGTGTTTATGTATAATTTAAATCTAAAATTACATCCAATGAACAATATTGGATTAAATGATAAAAATATAGTCTAATTATACTTAAAAACCATTCAAATGTATAGTTTTACACTATAAATTATTTTGATCAAAAAAGTTTTTTTCAATTAAAATTTAGTATTTTTTCATTATTCCTCAAAATATGATAGTTTTCAGAAAAACACCGAAAATTTATCGAAACTAAATTTTTATGTCCCAATTATAAAGAATAAGTTTATTTTTTCAAATTTAATATATAAAAGTGTCAAATATTTTATTTAAAAAGGGTTCTCCAATTAAAGGTGGTAAATTTTCATTTTCTGAAAAATACTTCCTTTATCTGAAAAATTGAATTTATCCGTATATTATTTCTAAGAAACACAAAAGATGAATGTTAAAATTATATAGGATATATATAAAATTCAAAATGTGGTTAATACTATTCATAACCTATTTTTAAATGGCTAGATTGATAGGATGTGATGTGCTTGAACCCGGTGTTGGGTGTTGTGCAAGCTATTGAATTACTCTATAGTGATAACATACTATGAAATCCTAGGGTGTTACACATCCGGAGTCACTGATGATTAATTCCTAGTAACAGAATATTACACGCCATGTATTTGGATTTACATGGAATTTAATGTGCCATACATTTCATATAATCTGGAATACACACCATGTAGTTGTGTTTAGTGTATCGGGAGTAATTCAGATGTTACTCAAGTAGCGTTCATTAAGGACATGAGATGTAGTTAACTCTTACACTACGTGTTGACTAAGATAGAATGGTGCACGGTCATCCAGATTACAGGCTGTGTGGCCCACTGAACACGATGTGTAGTCCCTTCAGGTCAAGGGCCAAACCATGTATCCCATACATGACTAAGTTGACTGATAACTATGTAACGCCGAGACAACATGACGTGTGTCCCACTAGACATGTTGTGTAAACCAAGATTTCCAAAGTATGCCTCACACACTAATTCCTTAGGTGTATAATTCATATAAGACGAGGAAGGCGGTACATTCCATGTAGTTAGAACTACACTCCATGTACTTTACCAAATTACACAGAATTGAAACTTTAATTTTTCTGTAATGTTCATAATTATATATCACGTAGATTTGAATGGGTGTTCACCATGTTACCTCCAAGGTTATGGATGATAATATCAGGGAAATTTAGAAAATTATTAAGATAAAAGGATTAATTAATTAAAGATAATAATTAATCGATTCAAGTGTGGTTTATCATAATAAGAATGATTAAAGAACTGAATTCTAGTTTTATTAAATGTGTAATTCCTTGAATGTTTGTGGATGATCATGAACTAGACCAGACCTTTCTATGGGTTGGTTTATTTTTAATTTATTTTAATTGAAAATTGTTGGCATGTGTGCTATCTCTCCTCACTAATATGTATGGCCTACATGCCCACGGTTTCAATTATGTAAACCCATATTTTTACCCATAACCTGGGTGTGAGTTAAAAAGAAAATTTAATGGATGTACCTCCCAAAATTGTAGAGGCGGTTCAAGTAAGGTATCAAGGCGAATCCAATCCAAGGAGATACAAATGTGGATAGGTGGAAAGTTATAGACATGAACCATAAATAGATCAAGGTGTTTCTCCCCTAAGTCAGTGATTAGTTTATCAACCTTTAGATAAACTAACCATTATAAGAGCTCATGGTAATTCCCTTTATTTTATTTCTATCTGTTGCATGGTTTTTCACTGTGGACATATTGTCACAACTACATAATTAATGAATTAACAGGCATGCATGATGGAACTAAAATGAACCAGGCTTATGTATAAATATTTTCAACACATGGTTAATCTCTTAAGTAAGTTCCACTTAATATTTAAAATCATGTTATAAAGATAATAAGGGAATTTACGCATAAGAGATAAAAAATCCCTCAATAAAATATTAAGTCAGACTATGTGTTCTGTTACTTGATTAAGGGAAAGACTCAATAAAACAATGTGTTTGACCAACCCTTTTTGGGACACTTACTTTTATACAAGAATCTATTATAAAATTTTCATGTTTACTTAACCATTTTACATCAAGAGGAGTAACCCTTGCTAGACTTTGTGTAAATTTGGAGGAAAGTATTGAGGAAATCCAAGCTAGGATATTGGGATTGGGAAGTCCACTCAATGGATCAAGGAGTTTCAAGACCGTAGTTAGAAAATACCTTCCTACATAAATACCTTCAAATATCTTGAAAAACACTTATTTGGGTTATGTTAAGGGTAATATGGATCATTTCCACTAGAATGTCCCAGAAACTATACATTATGGGTTTAATGGTGAGGGCCATTGGGACTTGATAAAATAGTGGGAGACTAAATAAAATTAATTTATTATTTCTCATAAAATGTAATCAAGGAAGTAATAATTATCTACTATTTTAATTATAGAATAAAAATGAAAAGAGTTTCACCACACTATCCCTAGGAAAAATACAGGATAAAGACAACATCCTCACCAACATTAACTTCTAAGAATGGTTTAGAAGCCTTAGGGTCATTCTACGCCCTGAACAGAAATCTTATATGATGGAGTCCTCATTACCAGATCTGCCTGACCAAGGGGTGAGTGATGAAGAGTTCCGGGTCTATTAGAAACATATGAACGATGTGGTCGATGTTCAATGTTTGATGTTTCCATAAATGTATAGTGAACTCATGAAGTGTCACAAAAACATGGATGCCTATATCATTCTTGAGTGCCTCTTTGGTCTTTACCAGGAGAGAGAAATAATGGAATTGATTGAGATCTCCAAGGCACTCTTTGTGAGTAATCTTGGAGATGGTTCCCTAGATGGGCCTCACGTAGTCAAGATCATTGGATACATTGAGCACTTGGAGGTTCCAGGTTTTAAAATCCCTGAATATCTGGGTACTGATCTCATTATCACATCACACCCTCAGATTTTCTTCAGTTTTGTTGTGAATTTCAATATGAACAACATTAATAATTATCTATAAGATCTTCTTATACTCCTTCTCTAAGTGGACAAAAACATGAAATGTGAAAATCATTCTATTCTTATAGTGAATAAGAGGACTGGGAAGGTAGAGATATTTAAGCCCAAAGCTTCTCCATGCCCTTCAAAGAAAAGGAAGATCAAAGGGTATGGAAGGGAACAAGAAGCTGTTTGTTTTGCATGTGGCAAGAAGGCCCACTGGAAGAAAAATTGCACCCAGTTAAAGAAGCAAGTGGAAGCTTCTGGTACATTTTTTATTGAGTGAAATTTATCTATTTTTTACAAATTGGGTATTACATATAGCCTCTAGTGCTCACATATGTATCCAAATACAACAACCAAGTATATTTAAGAAAACTGACTGAGGAGAGGTATATATACGAGCAGCCAAAGGATCTAGACTTCCTGTTGTAACTATCGGGGACTACCACCTCACATTGCCGACTGGGTTGATCTTCGTATTAAAAGGTTGTTATTATGTGCCTTCTGTAACTAAAAACATTATTTCTATATCCAGACTAGATACAAATGGATTTATTTTGAAGTTCAGAAATGAATGTTTCTTATTTTATAAATATAAAAATTTTTTTGGTAAGGAACATTTATATAATGGTATTTACGTGTTGGATTACATAAACCAAGTTATGAAAATAGATAAAGAATTTACTTCACATGAATAATACCGCACCCAACTTTGGAATCTCCAGTTAGGTCATGTAAATGAGAAATTCTTGACAAAGTTACATCAAGATGGATATTTAAATTTTTTCCAACTAAAACCACTCTGTTTATGTCATGCATGTTTACAAGTCAAAATGACCAAAGCCTCATTTAGTGGTAAAGGTGAAAGTGCCAAATAGATTCTTCAACAGGTTCATACCGATGTGTGTGGATGATTTCCAGTTGAAGCAAAGGGTGGGTACTCATACTTCATAACTTTTATTGATGATTTTAGTAGATATTGATATATCTACTTAATGAGGTATAAGTAGGATTCTTTTGATAAGTTCAAGGGATACAAGAATGAATTTGAGAACCATATTGGTAAGAATATTAAAAAACTCCACTCAGACTGAGGTTAATAATATCTTAATCAAGATTTTATTGATAACTTATGATATTTTGGGACCCAGTCTCAACTCAATCATCCTTACACGCCCTAGTAGAATGGTGTGATTGAAAGGATGAACCTCACCATGTTAGACAAGGTGAGATCAATTATGAGTCATGAAATTCTTCCATTATCTGTTTGGGGATATTTGTTATAAACAAAAGCACACATACTAAACTAAGTACCAAATAAATCTATAAATGGTATTACATAAGAGTTTTTGAGTGGAAGAAAATCTATGTTATCAAATTTACATATGTGGTGAAGAAAAGCATTTGTCTAGGCCTCTTCTGGTAACAAACTTGCACCGTAAGGCACAATGTGTACCATTATAGGATACCCCAATGAAACAAGGGGATATTACCTATACGGCCCCTTAGAAAAAAGGCTATAGTGGCAAGACATTCCATACTCCTTGAGAAGGAGTACATCTCGAAAAGAGATAGTGGGAGCAAGATAGACTTTGACGAAGTCTAGGATCAATGTATACAAGAGTTGGTATAGGAGTAGATTCCACAAAGCCCTATGTAAGTAAGATCTATTCCATATACACAAGTACTATGTTGGAGTAAAAGAATGTTTAGAGAACTAAAATGGTATAGTTTTATAGTTACTGAGGATAGTGACCCGTTATTAGTTGATAATAATGACCGTATAATATACAAGTAAGTAGTAAGTGGAATAGATGTTGCCAAGTGCCAAGAAGCCATGAATTCTGAAATGGATTCCATGTACCAAAACCAAGTATAGATTTTGGTATATCCTCCAGAAGATGTAAAGCCTATTGGTTGAAAATGGTTATTCAAGAATAAATTAGACATTGTAGGACAATTCAGTACCTATAAGGCACAACTAGTTGCAAAAGTCTTTAAACAACATCAAGGAATTGACTACAGAGAGACCTTTTTATTAGTTTCAATGCCAAAATACATCAGAATTATACTGGTCATTATTGCTTACCATGAATATGAAATTTGAAAAATGGATGTCAAAACAACCTTCCTCAATGGGAACCTTCAGGAAGATGTTTATATGAAACAACCTAAATGGTATGTGACTCCAAAGGATTCCAATAAGTTATTAAAGTTGTAAAAATAAATTTATGGATTAAAAGAATCATCTAGGTCATGGAATATTCATTTTGATGAATCCATAACAGAATTTGGTTTTATAAATAATGAATGTGAGCCTTTTTTCTAGAAATGGTTTTGTGGGAGTTCAACCATTTTATTAATAGTATCTGTTGATGACATATTACTTATTGGAAACAAAATACCAGTCTTACAGTCTATTAAGGAATGGTTGAATAAATGAATCTCCATGAAGGACTTGGGTGAGGCAGCATATATTATTGGGATCAATATCCATTGTGATAGATACGAGAGATTTTTTGGCCTAAGTCAAAGTACATACATTGAAAAGATACAGAAGAGATTTAGTATGGAACAATACAAGATTGGATTATTTCCAGTGTCACATGGCATTCATATTTCCAAGAAATTGTGTCCTCAAATGCATGAGGAAATAAAGAGGATGGAAATTATTCCATACATATTAGAGATTGGGTTTGTCATATATGTTATGCTATGTACTAGCATAGATGTCACCTATGCATTGAGTATGGTATGAAGATATCAAGATGATCCAGGTGACCTCCATTTGATTTAATTAAAGATTATCCTTCAGTATTTGAGTCTTACTAAGGATATGTTCTTAGTTTATAGAGGAGATGAAGAACTAGACATTAGAGGACATGAAGATGATAGTTTCTAAACTAATAAAGATGACATGATGTCAAAAAATGGGATACATATTCACATTGAATGTAGGTATTTTGAGATGTAAGAGCTCAAAGAAAGGTGTGGTCGCATATTCTATAGTAGAGTATGAGTATATTTCTGATTCAGAGGTAGCTGTAGAAGCAGTTTGGATGCGGAGCTTCATCCAAGAGTTGGATGTGGTACCTAGAAGTAATGATCACATCACACTCTATTGTGATAATACTGTAGTGGTGGCTCTCACAAAAGATCCAAAGTCACATCAGTGGATAAATAATATAATATAGAAGTATCACCTATTGGGGGATTATTCTCTGAGAGTTGAAGTAGTAGTGAGCAGTATTTCTATGGAAGACAATGTGGTGGACCCCTAGACTAAAGCCTTGACTCAGCATAAATATGATTATCATGTGAGGTCTAGAAAACTGAAAGTCATATATAGTTGTCTCTAGTCCAAGTGGGATTTTTTTCGAGTTGGTGTCCTAGAAACAACTATTTTTACTTTGATTACATGAATATTTAATGTATTTAAATATTAATCATCTTATTACATATTGTTCATTATTCTATATAACTATAATGTAATAATATCCTAGAGTATTTTTCACATTAATAAGGTCATAACAGTTCCCCACCGTGATGATAACCTTGAAGTATTGTGACAATATTCTAAATATAGTTCGGTAGTTACATGACATACTTTGAGAGGACACATAGTATACAGAACATCAGATTCAAGTACTCATAAGCATATGGTACTTCTTCTCATGAAGTCCGCGCTTGGTAATCTCCGAGAAGGGAGATTATAAGAATGGACCCACCAATAGGAATTCTGAATGTTTTGGAGTCATCAGATATTCCTATATCCGAGTGTTTGTAATGTTCCTTAGACTTTAATATTATCATTAATATCTGTAATGACTCGTGCACTTATATTTACTAACAAAAACTTCCATGACATATGTTAGCGGGAAGTAGGGTATGTTGGGTGTGTCACGAATGACATATTATTAATGGATTAAGTCAAAGAAGGATTTTTCCCTTCCATTTATGGAAGTTTATATCTTGGCCCTTTGATTGAAATAGAACTATCACCCTAAATTTTATGCCATTGTGTAATGACTAGTTTATTTCAGGTATTCAAAGAATGAACTATCAATCATATATGTTGATTACACAATCATGAAACATGCATGATGAGATATTGTGAAAAAGGGATTATATTACATAGTTATTGTTCCTATATGGAGGTCATCTTTGCAACTTTATGTTCTTTCTCTTGGGATACATGACCCATTACTAGATAGTAATCTTGGACTTTAGGCAAGACCGCCTAATGTCAACGAGAAATAATCCAAGAGGTTCACATGCTAAGTGTTTCTGGTGGTCTCAATTAAATTATATTTTAATTTAATTAATGTAATAAATATTATTCTCAAGATTGATGAATAATTTTATTCTTGTTAAAATGATTGCATAAATTAAATAAATATTTATTCACCAGATTGTGAGTAAAATATTTGTATTAATATTATTGAACATTTAATAAATATTTCATTACTAGTTTGTAAATAAAAATATTTATTTAAGAGAATAAAATATTTTATTTGGGTGTTCAATAAATTGAAGAGGGGTTTGAATGGACCATGACTGTGTTCGTTGATAAATTAATTATTTACAAGTCGGTGAATAATGATTATCCAGTTGGTGCAAGAAATAATAATAATATTATTATCATTATGTGACATGGGATTTCATTTATGGTTCTATTTTTTGAATGTTGGAACACCACAAATAATGGGGTTGTTATTATTATTATGTGGCATGTGTTTTCTCTAATATTTATAATTACATTTAATTGTTGTTTCACAATTAAATATTGTAAATAAAACCCCATGTCAATTAATAAGAAGGTAAACCTATTGTACCAAACCCCATTAAATTTAGAATTGTTCAGCCAAATATTTTATCTCTTGAATCTTCTCATCTCTCCCACTCAAGAATGAGAGAAGTTATTCAAGACCAAAGAGAGAGCGATCAAGAACGATCGACATAAGACATCCGCTTCACTATTCTAGCACTTACAGAATGATTGGCGTTGTTCAGAGACTGTTGGATCATGTGTGGATCACCATTAGAGGTATTCTACCTTGTATCCTTGTGAGTGAAATGAGTACAATCCTAAAGGGCCATTCCAGACGATCAACAATCATCAACGAAGAAAGTAACAAAGACCCAGGTATTTAATTTCTTCAAAAAATTAATAAACTAATTATAAACATGATGTGCAAGATCCTCTTTCTTAGATCAAGTACTATTATTATATTTTTCTAAATCTTTGATTCTAATCCATGTATATTGGTTTTCATCTTCATATTGATCCCGGATTGGTCATCGATTACAGCAAAAGCAAATTTGGGCCCTCCCAAACTCCATGCGTCTACTGCGTTAGGATCCTTCACTTATTCCCAAGATTTCATTAGTTATATATGCACCCTTTTTGAACCCCGTCATTATCTATTATTCACATTTTGATCAATTATTAATGATTTGAATTACTTTTTTATGCATGTGAACTTGGTATGGGGATCTTTATTAACATTTTTCGGTGGTGCGATGGATAATTTTTAGTGTGGATAATTTGTGTTTCACTATTATTTAGTGATTTTTTGATAATTAATGTGGTCCACCATTATTATCTAGTTTCATGGGGAAACTCGGGGTAAAAAATTGGAATCAAGATATGTGTGTTGTGCTAGTTGACATTACAAATTGAATAGTATCTAATAGTTGAGGTTTGACCTGGATATTGGTGTGTGCCCCTTATGAGGCTAGTTGAGAGAGACTCAAGTGGAAAGTATAGGATACTAAGACATTATGGCGGTTGGTTCCACCTAATAACTTCTATAATTGTACCATTAGTCCCTAAGGTGATGCCCCATGATGAGTATTACGTATTATTTAATCATTGTGGTTTATTTGGAATGTGAGTTTCTTGATTTCTAGGGTTAGTCAAGTTCTTGTTGTGATGAGTGATTTATATTTATACTTTGTGTCAGAAATTTATACTTTGAATAATTTAGTAATAATAATTTAATTTTTTCCATGGTGTAACTATTATAGTTGAACTCATTTTATTTGATCACATTTTGAGTAGTGTGTTATGGTTTTTAAAAGAAAATGGGTTTTTTTAATGTTAATACCTTGATGAAATTATTTTTGAGAGTAGTCTAAAACATAAGGAATGGAACTATTTTCCAATGGTGGATTTACAAATGTAAATGTGGACATAATTTTAGTTTGGTAATGGAAAATTATTAAGAAATGATTTTATTATGTGTTGTTTCTTTTTGATTGTATAAATATAAAATAAAAACTATTTCTTAATCATTATTTTACGATTAGTGTTCTTAATGTATCCTATAAAGGTAATGGTATGGATTCTTGGATGAAAACTACTAGGATTTACTTCACACCTTATATATTCAAATTGGTGGGTATGTAGCCTCTATATTTTATATTGTGGAGTAGGATTTGGATTTCATCTTGGGTTTGCGCCACACACTTGTGGAAAGGTGTATGTTAGGGATTCCTAGAGGTGACATGAAGTCACATGGTGGATATAGTTTAGTTAGATCTTGGATCTATTGTGATATTTTTTTCATTGAACTCTGTGTGCTTTATTCATTACTGTAGTCTCGATTGTGGTTTTTTATAAAACTTTTAAAAATGTATTCCATTTTTCTGTAATGTCTTTGTAGATGTTTCTTGTTATTCATTAAGATTATACCTTTTTTGATTATTTCTTATTTCAAAATTTCTTATTGTTTTTTTATGAGTATACAATGTATGATAACCTTATAAAGTTTCTAATTGGAACCTATTATTGGGTTTTTCGGATTTTGAGGGTGGAACCATTCCTAAAAGTTTTTCCTTTGATATCCTTGGTGCTTGTCACCAGCTCATGGAGATCGAGGTTTTGCTTCAGGACTTGCGACAGAGCGGCCTGGGTGACATGTTAGGTTGAACCAAGATGGTTTATTATATATAGTGAAATTTTACTTTAGGTATGATCCCTAGGGAATAAAAAAAATAAATTTCTATAATATTCACCTTCTATGTCAGATCCTAGAAACTTAATTGTAATCCCAAAATGGGTTTTAATTTCATTTTACAGATAGAAAATTTATATATTACTTAATCTTTAGCATGTAAAAGATACACATTGAAAAATATATAATAATCCTTAATAAAAGTTATAGGATAGTTTTTATTACTTATAGTGAGTGTAGTAGTAAAATCACATACATCACTGTGTATTAATTATAACAAATTAATTTTCTTTTATATAGTTGAAAATGGTTTATAAACTATTTTAATTTTCATAAAAGTCTAACATTTATTATTATTATTTTCCATCCTAGGTAATAATTCAATTTTTTGAAATATCATTAATTTTATTAAAATTTATGTCACTTAAATGATTATTCTATAAATCAAAATATTATAGAAATTAAGTGGATAAAAAATTTATATTTAATTTGATTAATCCATAATAAAATTTTTTATTTAAAATAAATATCCCAACCTTATAAAAAATATATATGCCTCAAATATAATCTTAATCCCAACCTGGTCTAACATGCTCTATGTGACTAATTTCCTAAAAACATTGTGCACATAAAATACTTCATTTAAAGTGAGAATATTTCCCAAAGAAAACTTAAGATCAACCACACACTTACCTTATAAATTTATTCTCATGGAGTTCCCCATATAGAGAGATGTCCAACATTTTATTAACGTTATCCTCTCAAAGAAAGATTTTTTATTTCATGTGTATCACTACTATAGATGTGGTCTTTAATAGTTCTGGAAATAGACAACATCAGCCCTAAAAATTATTGATTTGGTATATTGATTTAAAAGTTGGAGAGTTTTATAATCACTAAAAATAGCTCTGATAAAATTTCCCTTCATTGGTTCAAATAAAAAACTCATCAATTGACTTTTTATACATATTATTCCTAGAGATAATAAAATTCATGATGTGGCAGTATGCTCATAAAATAATAGAACAATACAATAGAAAATAAAAAAATTAATTTCACTTCAATTTCTATCACAAATACAAAAAAATAGATTAAAACCCATTTCAATCATTAGTTTGTAAAATTAAATTGTTACATATAATTTATCACCAACATTAAAAAATTAAAAAAAATAATGTATTGTTGTCTTTGGACCCCAACCCCTGTCAAAAGAGCCTGATCATGCTACCAATTGTTTAAAAAGTCACCATAACTCGTGAAAAATAGTGTTCCTATATAAAAAAATATTATTTTAGTTATACTATAAATAAATAATTTAAACATAAATATGAAATGATTAATTAATAAAATTCCAGTTTTAAATAGAAAACATATAATTCGAATCATAATGGGAACATCATGTGTTATATTAATGGATGGTTGATTATTAAATATTAAATATTATTTATGGATCACAGTCTTAAAGTATCAAGATAAAATAAGAGCATTTTCTTGTTTTAATTATGTGATGTGTGTTTTGAACTAAAATGTTGATTTTAAATAAAAACATGCACTTTGAGTGATACCGACCACATTGTGTGTAAGATTGATGTGAAACTGATTCCTACACACACAAAACGATTTATGGAAAATTTTACTAAAATATAAAGACAATATGAGTTGTTTTTGTATGTTTTAAATGAGTGACATATGTTTTTAACTAAAATGCCATTTTGAAACTAAAAACATACACTTTGAGTCATATCAGTCACACCATGTGTCAGATTGACATGCGGAATATTCCTCCACATAAAAATGACTTATAGATTATTTTCATATTGTATAAAGACAATATGTTAATTTTTTCTACGTTTTCAATGAGTGACATGTGTTTTTAACTAAAAAGTCATTTTTAAATAGAAAACCCACATTTCTAGTTATACCAGTCACACTGTATATCAGATTAAGGAGTATATGAGTACTACATGCCAAAAATGACTTATGTATCATTTTTATAAAGTATGAAAACAATATGAAAGTGTTTTATTAATTTTGAGTATGTTATTCATATTTGGAACTATAATTTCAATTTTAAATAAAATCACACAATTTGAGTCATATCAGCCACACCATGGGTCAGATTGATGTGCAGTTGAATACTACACATAAAGAATGAATCATAAATCATTTTCATAAATTATGAAGAAAATAAGAGTTCACATTCATGGTTTTGATTCTATGATAGGTGTTCTAAACTAAAATGTCAATTTTAAATAAAAACATTCACTTCAAGTTATACTGGTTACACCATGTGTTAGATTTGTGTTTTATTGATTATTACTTGTAAAAAAATTACTTATGGACCATTTTCAGAAAATATCAAGACATTATGAGTGTGTTTTCCCAATTTTAAAGAAGTGTAACATGTTTTTCACTAAAATTCAATTTTTAAATTGAAAACACACACTTTGATTCATGTAGATCACACTGTATGTCAGATTGATGTGAGGATGATTCCTACATGAAAAAATGATTTATGGACTGTTTTCCAAAAATAAACAGGGCAATATGAGTGTGTTTTCTTAGTTTCCAGTGATTCATACACATTTTTAATAAATATGTAAATTTTAAAATGAAAACATGATTTTCAAGTCATACCAGTCACACTGTGTGTTGGATTGACATAAGGTTGATTATAAGGCATCATAAATGACTAATCGATATTTATCTGGAATTATTAATAAAATATATGTTTGTTTATTTACTTTAGGTGAGTGACATATGTTTTTAAATAAAATTTAATTTTAAACAAAAAAACTCACACTTTGAGTCATATCGATCACAGCCTCCATTAGATTTATGTGCAGATGATTCTTACATTCCATAAATGAATAATGTATAGTTTTTATAAAGTTTTTTAAAAAATATGAATGGTTTTCTCAATTTTGAGTATGTAAAATTTCTTTTGAACTAAAATATCAATTTTAAATAAAACATACACTTTTATTCAGACTAGACACACCGTGTATCGGATTGACATGAGATTAATTCTTAAAAATAAAAAAAGATTTATGTATCATTTTCCTAAAGTATAAATATAATACAAGTGAATTTTTTTTGTTTTGAGTATGTGATTTGTGTTTTAAACTAAAATGTCAATTTTAAATTAAATCATCAAATTTGAGTCATACAAGACACGCCATGTGTCCGATTGATGTGTGACTAATTCTTACATATAAAAAATTAGTTATGAATTTTTTTATAAATTATCAAGAAAATATAAGTGTGTTTACTTTGTTTTTAATGAGTGACACATGTTCTTAATTAAAATGTAAATTTAAGATGAAAACAAGCACATTGAATCATTTTTCAACTAAAAACAAACACTAATGAACATAAATATATCAAATAAAGAAAAATAGATCTATGAATTAGAAAAATAATACCATAGTGCATCATCCTTGTTGAAGACTTATTCAATAATTGTTTTTTATTGGATCATTTTTTTCTCTTAATAGAGCATAAAATGTTAAAAGAAAAAAAAATTCTTGGTGAATTCATTTCTTCATGATCTTTATAGAAATTAAATAAATAATTATGAAATAAAATTGATTTGGAAATTAACAAAAACAAATTAGATATAATGATGTGAAAATTAACTAAATAAGTAGTATGAAGCCACATCTTCATGATGTATGCATACATCCTGACACAGTGTATGAAGCACATTAATTTCTAAAAAAATATATTTCCTACTTTCAGTATGAAGACTATAGATAGTCCCTGTGTTACTAAAAAAATATAAATAAAATAAGATTAATAAATATTTTAAATGAAATTGAAATTATAAGAAGAAATACCTCTTTGGGGATGTTAGTTTGTTTTTGGAATATGATATATTTCATAAATTTTTAAATGTGATAACCATAATATTTTTCATTATTTTTTTTATACTGCATAAAAATTGAGAAAAATAAGTAATTTGTTTTGATATATGGTTTGATAATGAAATTTTAGTTGATATACCTCAATATTTATCCACTTTCAGAATTCTATAGGATTTTTGTGTCCATGGGCTATCCTCATACCATGATTTTGCTGATATTAAAACATCACTCAATCATAAAGAAGTATCATTAAAATATAATATAAAATTTACAACTTGAAGTTTATTTGTATAATGTTTCATGTAGTGTATTACAAATTAATAAACATCATCATGTGTGGTCTATTTTTTGGGTATCCATGTATTGAATCTCAAAAATAAATTTTTGGATTATCTAAATTTATTATAATGAGAATCAAATACTCCCTAAAAAGAGTAATAAGTAAAGAAAGGAATGAAAATATATTTTATATGACTAAATTTTAGATTCTACACCTTGATCATGGGTATTGAGAAGAGTCTATTATTTTTATGTTTGTTTTCAAACATCGTGGTTATTTTTTCCAATATTACTAAATATTCCACTTCTTCCAATTACCTCTTTTGTATAGAATTGATTTGAGGACTAATGAGTCCAAATTTTGGTTCACAGGGGTTTCCATTTAAATAGTACAGATATATATGCCTAAAAAAGATATGAATAGTAATTAATAGTAATTAACATAGTAGATCTACTATTGGAAAAAAAATATAAAAATACACCTCATGTATAAATTTAAAATTGAGACTCTTAGAAATACATTCTAGTGGATTTCATCTATATTCTCAAGACCAAGAATGTTTCTAATGAACTCTCCATATATTTTTTCTTCAAAATCAGTGATGGTCATATCACCATATTTGAATATTTTATCTGCATGAACATGTAATATTAGTAAATGCAGAATTCAAACTAGTGCGGTAAATGAACATTCAAAAGTAATTTTTTATTGATTTTTTAATCCTTTATATTATTTTAATTCAACCTTCCGTTTTACTTTGTTTTCTCCATATATATATATGAATTCCTCAAATCATGCATTTTTTCATTAATTATTAATTTTTTTTAAAAAAATTAAATTGAAAATTAATACCACCACGTTGATATGTATTTTTACAATATAAAATGTTCATGCTATGAAATTTCAAATAATTAGTTAGATCATGTGAACTTACAGATCATCAAGGGGAATAGGTAGCTTGGTGCTTGACTAATGAGCTACAAGAATCACTACACCCCCATGACCTTTTAGAAGTTTATTATTATGTATAATATCTCCTTGGATATTTTACATAGTTACCCTCATTGAAATTTGATGGGTTAGTGTTGATAGATATAAATAATAATCATTTCCACCCTATATAATATTAGTATATAAAATGTATCAATTCTTTTTTGAATCACATCTCAAAGAAATAGTTATGAAAAAAATTGATTACATATGATAAGGAAGACCTTTGAGTAGAATGGCTCCCCTCATAGCTTAATGGATGGGATCTTCATGTAGTGGTTGTTTTTGTGTTGTTTCTTCTCTTTAATGCCTTCCTATAACATTTACTAACAAATCAGAATACCAATTGTGTTTTTCTTATAGTGTAATTATTTCTGTCTTCATCTCCTATAATTTCTTATATTATTCCCCTTGTGAATTTATTTAAAATATTCTTTTGGAGACACTCTAAAACCCACAACTCATATGCATCTATATTGTTATAGCTTCTTCAAGGCCGTTAAAATTTGTCATTCATTGGGTACAACTGATAATTATTATATTGTATAAACCAGATAGAAAATAGAAAAATTGGTCATCATTTTTATGTAATACCAATTTAGAGAAAAATAAATTTTTATTATGTCATAATTTCACATTTTTTCCATACTTTTTTTTATTTTCATCTATTGGTTTTCTAACATTATTTACATGAGCCTCCTTCCACAGTAAATGATATAGGATGAAATTGGATTTGTATTTTGATTCATCAATATATATATATAAAAAAGGAACGTGATTATGCTATTTCTTATTACCTTATAAAATTATTAATGTAAATTTAAAATACATAACATTTTTAAGTGAATTGTACCACATCCTTGCTTTTTGGTATGGGTATGTTTGTTTTGATGCATTCTACTTGTTTTTATAACTGATTTGTTGTTTCAAAAATTATCAACTCTTAATCAAAGTGATTTATAGATGTATTATCAATTAATGTATTACCAATCACAATTTAACTGAAAATATCCTTCCTCGCGATGACTAATAAATGAATTTCATGTTTCTTGGATTATCATGTGTGTATACATCTATGGTGGGTTCAGGTTTACTTTCCCTTCGGAATCTCTAAGATGATGCTCTGTAATAATTTTATGAAATCCTCTATGAGCCTTTATAGTTACCATTAATACAAATTTAATTCTGTATTCATCTAGTATAAATGCACTCCACAGAGGATAATGAAGAGTAAATTAACATTTCATTGTTCTATTTTATAGTAAAATAAAGAAATTATATCATAATATTTCCCTAATATCTTCCGAAATTAATACTTTTACTAACGGAACAACATTTTTCCACATATCTACATCAATTGGCCCATGTATTTGAGTGGTGACCCCATTGTAAATAATGAAAATGGACTTATTAGGGTTAATAGGTTGATCGTGTGCATCCTACACAAACTTTAATTTTATTATAAGTCCCCAGCCTTAAACCTTACTTAATCTTGAGTTACTACAAGATTACACATTGAGGATCTTTTCAGGTTTAGAGTTTTAGAGAATTAGATCATAAAACTTGCATTAAATTTCACATTTAATCAAAGTGGTTACATAAAAGATAGTATTCATTTTTCCCATCAATGGAAACATATTTAAAATAAAAAATGGATTCTTTATTGACAATTCCTTGACACTATCATCATATCATGTACCCTTCCCTTGACCTGTGAAAAACATTTCAAAAACATGGGATGAGCATAAAAAGCTCAGTAAGGGTTATAAAAATATGGAAAGGAAACATGAGTTCATATATACATAATAATGAAATCATACTTTACCCATAAAACATAGGCACTTTAACATACCTCATCAAATCATGAATAAATCATAGAAATCATAAGACATAAAAGGTAACTTGAGGCATTCATAACATTCTTACATAGGGACTAACCCTCTTGGTTACGTTTGGAATACCCACCACAGTATATTCCCTAAATATATTCAGAGAAACCATAACGTTTCACTCCTTCGAGTTACCCAATGCATTGGAGAGCTATATCGGGCTCACCCACCCTTAGTTTATCACGGAACCACCCATCTTCATAACAATGCCCAAGATCCATAACATAATCTTATCACGTAAAACATGCATAAAGGAAACATAACATTTCCACCTTTCAATAACAAGATATCAATACAACACATTGATATAAATACATCATGAAAACCTTTTACAATACTAAAATAAAAGAAAAGTAAAACATGGTATTTATTTTTCTTTTAAAAAGAAGGTATGTCTTGTAGAGGAAGCCGAAACTCAAATAATGGTCACGGCGGTGGAGAAGTCGTTGTCGCCGCATACGTACGACAAAAACATTCCCTTTTGTCATTTAGTAAAATGCTTCGTATAAAAATATTCATTTTGGATAAACGTAAAAGTAAAAGGGGTTTATACACCATATAAAAGAAAGTTGTGTATAAAAAAAATATGCGTCAATGAAAGGAGATTGAGACTAAGTCCCATACAAAGACGGTATCCTTGGATTAAGGATAAATCGGTTACATAACTATGTGTGACAAACAAATACACGAAATATAAGTGGGTATTAAGTGTAAAACAATCAGAGGAAATTCACACATAATCATAGACCGACATATTCAAGGTGTATAAGTTTATCCCAAAGAATCTAAATTGGGTTAAGAAGTTCCCTTGCAAAAATTAGACAGCCTAACGGCGTCACTTCAAAATTCAGAAAAAGAGTTGATGAGAGATAAAAAGGGAATCTCATCACTTGGACATAAAATTTACATCAATAAGGATATAGAAGAACATATCCCAAAATAATATTATGTGAATTAAAAGACATAACAAAATAAGTCTTTTAAAAAGGGGAGGGTGAAAGGTTCCCTTACCGACATGGGTATCTTTCGAAACATGCGCCCCATGAACGAAATACAACACAACATTGATGTAAATACTCATAAATGAAATAATATTACACAATGAGTAAAATAATGGTCAGTACATACACCACTAAAAGGAAATTGTGGCAAATGTATGATAAATCTAATGGAAATAAAAGTGAGATGAAAAATCCCTTACAAAAACTCGGCAGCCTCATAGCGCCACTTAAAACTTCCAAAATGGATTGATGAGATCAAATAGGGTATCTCATCAAATTACAATAAAATTTACAGAAAGAGGAATATAAAATAACATCCCCCATCATAACAAAGAGGAGCTTAAAAGAAGTGACATAAAGGAGAGTACTTAAAGAGAAAGAGAGAGGTTAGATCTCTTATGAAAATTCGGCAGCCTAACATCGCCACTCAAAACTTCCAAAATGGATTGATGAGAGAGAATAGGGTCTCTCATCATATGACCATAAAAATTACAGAAAGATTAATATAAAATAACATCCCAATAACAAGAAATATGATCTTAGAAGGAATGACATAAAAGAGTGTACTTAAAAAGAAAGAGTGGAGTAGGATCCCTTACCTCAAGTCCAACTTGTCTTGTTTGTTTCTTTATATTACTGAATAATAAACTTTGGTCAGTTAATAATTGCCTAAGTACCACTTTTAAATATTATTATTCAGTTCATATCACATATTATAATGTTATAATAATTGTTTAATAATGTTATTTCATATTAGACGTTTTTGCCGATGTTTGGTACATGAGTCAAAAATGAACTTGTTTGAAAAAAGATTGCCCATATAGTTATAAGTAAATAATTTCCAGAATAGTATTAATGATTAAAATATCATATATATACAGTAAATATTCATTTTATACTATTCCATATAATTTTGAGATAACAAACGAAATGCACCATTCATGGAGACGGTAGGCCGTACGTACGCATGAACGCTACTTTCCTTTTTTGTCATATTAATGGAATTAAAACAAAATGAGAGAGATATATAAATGTTATAATTCCATAATGATATACATAATTTAGATTTAATATATTACATATATATCCACTATATATATGTACTTATAATATTACATAACATTTTGAGATAAGAAATGAAATGTACCGTTCATGGAGACGGTAAGTCGTACGTATGAATGAACGCTACTTCCATTTCTATTTCATATTTAATGGAATTAAAACATAATGATACATAATAGTATTTTAATTCCAGTATGGTATCATATATAATATCATTAAATATATCCTTTATATGTACCACATATGGTATTAACGAATCAAATCACTTTGAGGGGGCGGTAGTCCGCACTTCCTTAAATGAAGATATCGCGTTTACCCATAATGGAAACCATAATGGTACACCATAAATGAAAAATACATAAGCTTAAGTAAAACATAAACATATTAGATATCATATATAAATATAGTTTCATCTTAATGGCCACCATTGAAGGTGTTAGAAGAATGTTGAACAATCATTGTTTCGGGAGGCAGAAATTCGCCATCCACAGAAACAGTATGTTATTTAACCATTAGATGTAGGTGTGTGTAATTTTAGCTCGAATCCTTCTTATAAAAACATCCTAGTATATTGAATATACTGGATTTGTTACAAAATAAATTAATAAAAAGAGTTTAGGGGGTTGGAGAAGCAAAATAAAACAAAAGGACACAAGTGAAGACATTACCTTAAAATCAGGTAACTCCCTTTGGTATGAGCTCAAAGGCTTACTTGGGAAGACTTATACCCAAAGTGAGGATTCAAGGAGTAAGAGAGGGAAGTTAAGAGAAAAAATGGGCAGGGTTTGGCCGAGCCAAAGGCTTTGGGAGTGTGGGTAAGGAGGTAGAGGTGGGGGCCTTTTATAAGAGGAGAGGAGGGGCACTCTTGTAAAGTTACAAAATGTAACTTTATTTTCAAAAGAGTTTCGGATTTTAAAGGTCCCACATTGATGTATTTAGAGGATAAGGTGATAATTGTTCTAAAGCCACTCATACAATAGGTTTTGTACATGTGTAGGGCTTAGATATTACATTATCTTTCCATTTTATTTAAATCGTTAAATAATGAGGTCATCGTTGCATCATCATGATGTCATAAATAATTTAATTTATTTAACGTCTAAAAATTATAAAAAATACTATGATGTATGAAATCTTTTTAGATTTCAAATTACTATTTATAGTCGAAAATATGACTTGCATAACCCTATGTAAAAATTTTTTTAGTAAAACATCTCATGTTTGTGTCATTTTTACTTTAACATTAAATAAAAAGATATTTATGTCATTTTCCAACCAATGTGGCTCCATGGGGTCCGCAAGTTGACCCATGGATTTTCATGGTTGGACATGACACATACAATGAGGGTAGGACATGTTTCTAGGTCATTTCATTTTATTAAAACATTATTCTTACCATAAACTACACTAATTACCTCTAATCGCGATTAAAAACTTAATAAGTTACTATTCACCACAAAATTATTTTTATCCCATTGAACAACATGTTACTTTTTATTGACAACCATTTATGTCGGATTTTTGAAATTCAAAACAAAAAGATGGCAAAATTTCATTTAAATGGAAAAATCAGTTTTTATAAATACCACTTAGTGGTTTCACTATTCATCAAAAATTGAAGTTTTTCAGAAAAATCCCAAAAATTCACCCTAAGATATATTTGATATTAAGAATTCAAAAATGAAGTCTATTTTACAAAATTCAAAACATATAAGTAACATTAATTAATTTAATAATTAATTCCCGCTGTCAGAGCAAATAGTGTGTTTTTATGAAACAATAAGTATCAAAAGATTGACACTAGTTTAAGTCTGATTTCAAAGTGAAATTAATTCCAACGACCACTATTGGATTTAATGGTAAAAAGATATTCTAATTTCACTTTAAAACCAATTAAAAAGATAATATAATCATATAAATAAATTAGATTAAAAAGAGTTTTTGAATAAAAATACAACATTTTACACTATTCATTAAAAAATAAACTTTATCGGAAAGATTCTAAAAATTTACACAAAGTAAATTTTGATGTCCCAATTCTTAAGAAGAGCTTTATTTGGTCCAATAGAATGTATAAGAGTGAAAAAAACTATATTTAATTACGGTTTTCCATCAAAAGGCGATAAGTGAACCTTTAGTGAAAACTAGGGCATATACGCCTAAAATTGAATTCTTTCCGTATTTTAAGCCTTTATCTTTTATTGGATAAATTTAAAAACATATATAATCATATTTTAGTTATTTCTATCCATTATCGCCAATACAAAGGCTACATGTTAACTACCATTTAAATTAATATTATTTTATTATTAGAGTGCAACGTAAGATTCCCAAGAAACTCGTTGTTGCGTGTTGGGTACGCCATCGAGCATAGCATCCCCTTCAAAGTCATATTAATATTTTATTCACAAATATGGATAAATATGAAAATGTCATATTCTTTATTTACCTGGGGTGTTACATTTATTCCTTTTCTTCCCGCCATAATAATTTTTGTTCACACAGTCATGCTATGACACTTCTGTTTTTTCTAGGAAATAGGTTATTCACTATCTAAAATTTTTTTAGCTTCAACATCATCAATATATTTTTCATAAGGAATGGTAGCATTGGAATGTGGAGACACTTTTTTCTCCTTTTTATTGGGAGCATCAACAAGTTGAGAGAATTATTATTTCTCTATATTAGGGGCATCAACATGTAAAAATATATTATCTTCAGATGTGGTTGATAATTTAATTTATATTTCATAAATATATTAGTGAAATGATAATAATATGAGGAAACACAATATATGTTACAAAAAATATATAATTTGATTATTAAATTATCTTTTTTCTTTAAAGGTGTAAGGTATTTGACCCCTCTATCGAGTATCCAAATCCCCTCATTGTGGTATCTTATGATATAAATAGACTCATTTTCATTGGGACCACTATGAAATTATTTGTAAATCCTAATAAAGGTTGATCCTTAGTTGAATTGAAATCCTACCCTTAAGTGGTTTTGTTCGGTAACAGAACAATTTTCCACTCTCTATTTGTAGGATCTGAGACATAAAATACTTATACTACCTATGGTTCCATTATGAATGGTTCATCCTTATAGCCTTCCTTACTTAAATCTACTTTCAGGAATCCTGATTCATCAATTTTAACTACACACATTTTATCAAGCCACTTTCATTGAAAAAATATCACTTTGAATATTGTATAATCCAACTATGATATTTCTTTGATGATTCCAAAATATGACATATTCACATAAATTGGATTTCTATCCTTAGTTATAGATACATTCATTGCTTCCCCACAAATGTAACTCCGTTATTTTTTATTTTATTTCTTTCAGTATATTTCTTTGTATATAATTAATAACCATAATTACATAACCATTATAAGCTAATATAATCACACCTGGTTCTATTGTTATCCATTGAAGTTGTTCTGAAATTGAATTTTTGTTTATAGTTGACTCCTTAAAATATGATTTTGAAACAATCCTATAAATTATTAATAATGTGTATTTGATATCCATATTTTACCCCTTGATGGATTTAAATGCATAAGAATTACTTTTTGGGTTTCAAAATTTGGTTCAAACTCTAAAATGTTATGTAAAACATAATTGTGAGCCTAATCCCACTCTATAATATTAACTGAAACAACAAATATACCATGAATTACTTCTCCCATAATTTTTATATTGTGATGAGATTTTGGTAGACTAATTATTTCCACATAAGATGGGAATTTTGTATAGAATTCAATGTCTTCCTCAACAATATATCACTCTATAATGAAACCTTTTGTCTGAATTCTGTTTCTGACATACCATTTAAAAATTTTCAAATACTATTTATTTTCTCACATCCATCTATAATGTATAGGATCACATTGTTGGATATATCTATCCACATGATCCATCAAGTGAACCATCATATTAATGACTTATGGTCATAACAACTTCTCCAATTCACATAATATGATAAAAAATTTATCTTCTAAAGTAATTTTTTTCCAGGACTATAACATTACTGCATATATTTTGAAAAATAAAAACAAATCTTTGTTAATGTATAATAAACACTCTTAGGAAAAATTGGTTATAAATCTATAAGAATTGGATATTTTTTCAAAATAGAAAATCTTGTGATTTCATATCCATTAAATTTAAATATATAATTGACACTATATTCCAGATATTTTATGAATACCCCTCTAGATCCTTTACACCATTCATAAAGTTGAAAAACTGATATAACTCTTGTCTGAAAATAGTGTAAGCATCTAGGGGAAGAAAGTCCATTTTCACCATTCATTGGCACCAAATCTTCCCATATATCTATGTCAATCATGTCCATATTTCACCCTTAATGTCATCCTTTGTTTTTTTGGGTTCATTTAGTAACATGTTGATGGAATTATCACATAAATATTTTTCACATGCATGAAATCAAAAATATATATACTATATATAAATTCTAGTATGATAATTTAGAAAAACTAATCTATTTTTCTAACCTATTTTCATAAGGAATTTTAATTAATGTTTAACAAAATCAATAGATATATCTATTACTTTATCAAAATGTTCATCACCTATTAGTAGAGATGTTGTTATACCTTATTCTGAATTCCCATCAAATGATTTCATCCAAGAAAAGTATTTATGTATCAATAGTAGAGACAAAAAAATATTTTCACTTCATGCATAAACATAGCAGCAAGTTAAAATTTACCAATATAACCATCCATGTACTATGAGTAGTAATTTTTGAACAAAAATGATTCACTCCATATTAATTTAAAATCTTTGTTCAATAGATCTAAGTAAACATCAATGTCATTACCTAGTGGTTTTGGTCCTGATATAAGTAGAAACAACATATCATATTTTTTCTTCATTCATAACCATAGTGGAAAGGTATAATTTACAAATATAATTAGTCATGTGCTATGAGTATTGATTTTTAAACCAAAATTATTCTAACCATATATAGAAAATTAAAGATTAAGGTTTCTCAGCTCATTTACAAATTCATGATACTTGTGACAAATTTTCTTATACTAAGGAGGGTCTATTGGGTGATGAAGTTTCCCATATGAATTTCTTGAATCGTTATGAAACATCAATTTCCTTACAATCTCCTTTCATCAATATAGGATCCTAAACCTTAGAATTATTGGAAAATATCATACAAATTTTTAATGAAATCATTTATATTTTTTGTATTAATATGCACCACACTTTGGTAACATTTTAGGTAATTCATCGTCCTTTCAAAATAGTATATAGTTAGTTATAAAATAATTTATTCTTTAAGAGATCATAAACATTAATTAGATCATTCATTTAATGTCATATTTTGTAAAATAAAGATTATTATCTTCTTATATCATATCATTTAAGAGATATAGTATTTCTGTAAATCTAGTGACACTCTATCCATTGTTATCTTTTACATTATATAACTTTATTATGAATGAAATTTTTTTGTATTTATTATAATCAGAATACAATGGAATATTTTCACAACTCTTTAAATTTTTAAATAGTTTTGGATAATAATGATGTTAATATTTAATTTCCATTATCATTTCCTCTATATGATATCCATCATCATTTACACCTATAATTATATCCTCGATATGGTCTTCATCATTTTTCACACTTCTAATCATATTAGATGATCCATAAAACATACTTTTATCCAAGTCACTAGCTACATTTAGTTCTTCATTGTGTTTAGTCTAATGTTTTTAAATTCAATCTATTCCATGATATATGAAGTGTTTTTTTGTGCTCCTATGAACTAATTAGTCTTGAATATCAATAATGTAAACATAGGAAAAAAGATTTGATATGGGTCATATGCATGATATTTTGAAAAATTGATGAACTCTTCCACCATATACTAAAACCCTTTTTTTCATATGATTGGAATACATCCATTTTTTATTCATATCCTATTTGATTAATTAATATTCATATTTAATAAAGTAA
Source organism: Viscum album (assembly GCA_963277665.1). Classification (NCBI taxonomy): domain Eukaryota; kingdom Viridiplantae; phylum Streptophyta; class Magnoliopsida; order Santalales; family Viscaceae; genus Viscum; species Viscum album. The sequence goes on along the minus strand of OY728160.1, from coordinate 466,457,066 downwards.
ATTAATACAAAAAAATTATAATCATAGAACCCTAAAAGGATTTTCATTAGTTACACACACATATAGTCATCAAAAACTTGTTAGTATATATAAATACCAAGAATTGTATGAATTTAAAGTATTATAACACTTGTTTTTTATTACAAGAAGTCCCATATCAAAAATCATTTTTTCCTTGAAATGGATTCATCAAGGGGACAATTCACTCTGAGTCACTATCAATGTTCACAAGAATACTATGGATTTCTATAACTGGATAAGTATTTGGGTATATATATTAATATTTCACTATCAAAACATATGTCACAAATATTATTTTTTTTGACAATGTTTCTGTAGTGTATGAAGAAAAGTAAGCACATCGATTATGGTTATTATATTTTTAAATTTATCAAAGATATCATATTAAAATTATTTTCTTGGTAATAATAAAAAAAATAATTTTAATATCTTGATATATCTTAAAAGTAGTTATAATTGTGGGTATATTTAGAAAAATTAATTCTTAAACCAAAATAACAAAAAAAACTAAAATTTTAAAACCACAGAGAGGATATATTTAATAATAAAGAAATTTATTGAGTAATGGAATTGGAAAAAATAAAAACTAAGTTTAAAAATATTGGATGAATTATATTAATTATAATTTTAATTTTTAATTGATTTTTATTACAAATATTTCCACATAGTTTCATTATTTTATCACATTTTACGGTGTTTTAGAATTTGTTGGAGGTAAATAGTTCAATGGAATAATTTCATGATATTTATTGTTTTATTAATTTAATAATTAATTTTTCTATAAACCTACACTTTAAAATGATAGGTTCATTGATTATTTGGTATATAGTACATCTACATATGATTTTCTATGAATTTTAGGGGTTGTGAATGAATAAAACGAGAAATCTATAGTCTTGTGTGATTAAAGTGAGTTTGGATAACTTGTATCATATTAAATACACTACCATAAATTATGTGAGATTAACCCAAGATATTTAATCACATTTATAGTTATCATGAATGGATGATATACACTTTTTGTGATTAAAGTGACTTAGGCCTACTCACACCATATTAAACACACTCTTAAAAATTATTTGAGATTATCCCATGATATTTAATCACATTCCTAGGGATTTCATGATATTAAAAAGAAAATATCCAGAACAAAATTGTGAAAAACACTTGAAAGATTGATTGATATTCCTTCAAAACAAGTTCATAATTTCATACCTTCAGTTTTGAGGATTAATTTTTCCAAAGAAATCGACTTCGGCTACAACACACCACCAATTCTATGAGATATTAGGTGTAGTTTGAGGAAGATATGATCCTATAGTGTTCTTTTATAAATAGGGAAATTGGTTTTAGCAGTGCTTACTTGAAATTACTGATAACTGTATTTTATCAATGAAAAGACATAGGCACTAATAAATACTACTTATTTCAGTGCTTTCTTAGTGCTTATAAATCATAACTTCAATCAATACTCAAAAACACTAAAAAAGTAATATATATTAGATCTTATGTTTTAACACTGATTAAATAACATTTTATTAGTGCCTAATCTATCACCTAAAAAAATGTAAAATAATGAATAAAAAATAAATAAATAAAGAAATATATATTATTTAAATTATTAAATTATTAAAAATGAAATATATCAACAACTTAAATTACAAAAAAATATGAAAAAAATAATTAAAATGAATTAATTATTTAAATTAAAAATATACTAAAAATAATGAAAATTAATAAATTAATATGTATAAATAGGTGGACAAAGAGACTGAAATGGTTAGTTTCGGGCATTATGCCTGCCTTTTGGTTAAAGTGGACTTATGGTCTACTCTAGTTGATATAATATTTATTTCTACAGACACTAATGAGATTAGTCTACAAATTGAATATGAGAAGATGCCACACTTTTGTATGGATTAAAAGGTGATTAAACATGAGTCCTCAACCTATAGGAGATCTCTTATGTTCAATCATTGTTCTACTCATGGCCATGAGGATAATTCTTTTAATAAGAGGCCTAAGAAACCCAATCATTCTATGAATCAGTTAGATTTGAATGAGATAAAGGAGGTGCAAGTGTGTGATTCACCTCCTCCTAGATTGAACAAAGGAGTTATTGATGGGACATCTTGTTAATAATCATCTCAAAAGAGGTTGTCTAATATGGGACAATCTTATGATAAGGTAAAATCACCTTCATTGGATATCTCAGGTACATGTGTGCAAGAAGTGGATGAGGGACATATTTCTTCCCCAATGCGACCCATTAGAACAATGGTAGACATCGCTACAGCGTAGTGGGAAATTAATGACTCAGAAATTGAAAACTCCACCTAGCATGATGTGGATAGATAACTTCTACAGGGAAATTCCCTAAACTCCTCTATAAAGGGAAAATCTGGGTTGATCATGGCATCCTCTGTTCTGGAATTGAAGGCAATAATGGCTAATGTTTATCCTTCTCATTCTAAAAATGATTTTCATGGTATTTCTTCTAAGGAATATGGGAAATCATCCTCATCCAAACTAGTGGATGTAGATGGTTTTCAATTGGTTTTGTACAATAATTCCAGATCATCTTTCTCTAGAAAGACTCCTTATATGTGTATTAACATGAAGCATCAAGTGTAGTCAGATCCTCCTCCTTCTAAGCTGGTAGGGCAACTGTCTAATCTGGATAAGGGGCCTGATGAGGGATTGTAGGAAACTATGTTCATTCAGGATAAACCAAGTCTTCCTTTGTAGGAACTTCCTCAATAGACTTGGAAATGTGTGAGGAATCTGAAAGGTCATGTTCATGGACGTGTATGTGATGATGCACAAGGGTACATAGTGTCTACCAAGTCTTCCACGAAGGCCCAGCTCATGATGAAGCAAGATAGGATCAAGAATATGTACTATGCGATTCTTAATCTGATATATTCACAATCTGAATGGGAATTTACTGATAAGGGTGATGAATATGATTATGGGTATGGGGACTGATTCTAGATTGTTTTTCTCTATAGATGAGGGCTTGTTGTGTGATTTTGTCCTCCATATTTCTTGTGTATTACCTTTACTTATATTTTTAATAAATGGTCAGAGGATTCTACTTCTGACTAAACATTTTTGATATGTATAAATAAATATTAAAAATGATTAAATTTAAAAAATATTAAAAATTAATTAATATTAAAACATAATAAAATATATTGAATGAATTAATATTGAAAATTAATAACTAAATATGAATAAATGAGAAAAATATTTAAAAAAAATTAATTGATAACATTAATTACATAACCTAAAAAAACATAAAAATGAATAAAATGAACCAGTAAATATTATTAAATATATAAATAAAAAATATTAAAAAAAGAATGATCAAAAACGTCCTGAGACTATGAGTTTGGAGGACCAAACTCATGGGTCATTTATTAAAATAAAAGAAAATCATTATAAGGGAATATGACATGTGAAATTAGTGGAAGACTCACTACCAATAAAAATTCCAAGATGAAAAAGACCCCAAAAAATCCTCTCATTCGTCCTTGGTCTCTACTTAAAATGTTTTTAGGAGTGCCTCGACCACTTAGGTAGTGGCCTCTCCTCCAGAATTTAGGATTTTCCATGATTTATCATCATCAATTGTTTAAGAAGATGAGTTATAAATTTGGTCATGTATCTTTTCTTGGGGTCATATTTACCTATAGTTAAAGGCGCAATGTGGAAGGTTTTTGAAGGTGTAACATTCCCTGAAACAGTAAAATAAGCAACAAGAGAGTCATTAGGATCCGTAACATGTCTTTCCTTTATAATCCTAAGAGTTTCCATTAATCCAGAGTCATTAGATTTATCAATAACCACAATATTTTCCACATTATTGGAAGCAATATTATTCCCTTTCTTACTTGGATATCCACACTATTATAAGAGGGTTGGGTATTATCCCGATTGTTTTCAGATCTCAAAAGTGATAAATTAAAGTGAGTGTATTTAGCCATAAAAGTCCCAGTATTTAAAGAATAAGAATTGGGATCAACATGTCCCGCTACTTGATAATTCATGGAATATGATGAGGGGATGTCCATGTCAACTTTATCATTAATAACATCTTCATCAAATTTAGCATCTGTAATTCCATGAACCTTGTTAGCCTCATCCCAGAGAGAGGAAACTAAAAGTTATTATGATAGTGCAACAACATGATGATTGGATTGGACACCCAGTGGATCACTCCCAGTGTTAATCCTATTGGAATCATGGTCTATCAATATAATAGGATAAAGGTTAGAATTTAAAGGCTACTTTGATCCCACTGGTTGATGAGCCTCATCAACAATTGTTGGAGTGGTAATTGGATTGACTAGGATTTGTGCTTGGAAAGTAATAGTAATGGAACTGTGGAAAGTAGCCTTCATATAATTTTACACCACAAACACTTCATTGGAGATTTTTTATTAGGAAAATTCCTCTTTGAACTCACCTTATACTTTGTTCTAAGATGAGTCGAGGAAAGAGATCCCATCTCAACTAACTTCTTACCTTTTTGGGAGTATCATGAAGGTACCTTTCTACCTCCTCTTACTGAGGGTCAGGATTAGGGAAGTCATCACATTCAATTTTTGACTACAAATTTGAATCCATTATAGGATCAACTATGGTACATCTATCTTGATCACCCGTTTGAGATGTTACCCTTTAAGACATATTTAACATGTGACCCTTTGGATTACCTCATTCAGGATACTAAATTTCTAGATCTATGTCTCCATGAATACATATTCAGAAGCCCCCATTTCTTGTTGTGTGAATACCTTCAGTCTAACGGAAGGTCCACAATGATACCCAATTTCCTACACAATGCTATATTCTTTATCAATAGTTAAAGCCTCACCGACCTTGATTGCTTCCACAATTTCAGGTGTAGAATCCTCACATGTCCTTGTGAGTATTCTAGAAAATTCATCAGAGTGTCCTCTCAACTCATGTATTCTACAAATAATTACTTTACCAAAAATATTATAGGAATGCCAAATATTATAAAAGAATTTGTAAAAAACATTAATCATTTCATATTACACTAGTAGATAAGGCTTTAAATCACAAACATTAAGTATATTTTTTCATATCAAAGGTGTGTTAAGGTTAACATAAACTAAAACACTTGAAAAGTTCTTATATTTATCCCTTTAAGTTTATTTTTCCATTTTAATTAGAACACCAACAATATAAGCAATATCCCATGTAATTTAGGGATTCCAACAGAACCAACTTAGGCCCCAAATTTTAATCCAATTATGTGTGATTTAATTGTTCACATTAAGATGATTGAATTAGGGTTCCTAATCCTAGATTACAAAAATTCTAGGCTTATGATTCACAAAACAAAATCCCAATTCTTTGGATTTAAGTGTTACTGAAAAAAATAAAATTTGGAATAATTCTCTACCCAATATGTCATTCTATATCCATAAAACCCCAAAAATCATCTAGACATTTAAAAATATTATAGTGACTCAATATATCTCCCTTATTACTCAACGATAAGTGAGAAATAATAGAATTTTTTCATTCTTTTATCCTTTCAGATCGAAGTCCTTGGATAGAAATAGTAAAATTTGTGTCCCCCTTCTTTATTATTTTCTAGAATGTGGGTTTAATCTCCTTTTGGAAACCATTAAAGGGTCTATGATTTTATAAATGAAACCCATCCCAAGGAGAATCAGAAACTAGAAACATATCCTCTTTCACACAATATTTATCCAGATTTGGAGAGGAATAAATACCAATAACATCCCATGTATAGGGGATAGAACCCCCATCTCTAGAGACCTTGACATCATTCGACATGGAAGGATCTACCTTCTTCATCTTTGCTTTGTTTTTCAGACTTGGAATTATAAGATTCAAATCTGCTTTAACCCTGTGATTATCACTTGTATATGCCATGACATCAAACATTCTTAAAGATCAAATTGAATCAAACATCTTAAAAAAGCATTTAAATAAACTATTTATTTAAATTGTAGATATAATAAAAATGTTAAAATTGAATAAAAAAATATATAATTCATATATATCACAAACATATTGAAAATATTAAAATAAGTAAGTAAATATGTATAAATAAATATTCAAAAATAGTTATATTCAAAAATAAATATAATAAATAAATACATATTATAAATTAATAAATAATATTAAATGAATGAATATTAAAAATGGATTAAAAAAATTAATAGATAAAAAAGAAATTTAAAAAATTGAATTCATAAGATTAATTACATGTATTGAAGACACTTAAAAATGAAGAAAAAACAAAAAATACCTTTAAATAAATTAATCATCTAAATTTAAATTTTTTTAAAATATTACAACTTAATAAGTAAAATTGAATAAATATTAATCATATCAATTAAAAAAAATAATGAAAATATTCAGACTTATTAAATAATTATATACAAATAAATATTAAATATAAGAATAAATTCCAAAAAAATTTAAAATTAAAAAATATTGTAATCGAATAAATAATATTAAATAAAAGAATATTAAAAATAAATGAATAAAATTGAATAAATTGTAAAAAAATTAAAAATATAATTCATAACATTAATTACATGTATTATAGACCCATAAAAATGAATAAATATAAATAAATTGATAACATTAATTATTTAAATAAAACAATTATTAAAAATGAAAAATATTGACTATATAAAAATTTAAAAATTAAAATACATTTATAAGAATAAAGTATATAAATTTAAAACACATTAAAATATTAAAACATAATAAATAAAAATGAATAACTATTTATCATATAAATTACATACATATTAAAAATATTAAAATGTAGTAAATAAATATGAATAACTTTAAAAAAGTGAATAAATTTCAAAAATATTCAAAATTAATCAATATAATAAAATTTAAAAAAATTAATGAAATAATATTAAAGAAGAATAAATAAAATTAAATAAATTTAAAAAAATATCAAAAAAGTGAATTCACAACATTAATTACACGAATTACAAATATATAAAAATGTTTAAAAATGAATAAAAAAATAATATTATAATTATTATTTATTTATGTATTCATTGTATTGATTATATGAAAAAATATAATTAATTATTATACTTTTAAATTTTTAAAAATAATATTCTTTATTATTATTTAATTAAAATTATAGATATATAAATGTGTATAAATAACTATCAAAATTGAATATATATAAAAGAAATATTAAATGAATATATGTTAAAAATGAAAAAATTATAGAAAATAATAAAAATTGAGAAATATTAAAAAGTAATAAATAATATTAAATTAATAAACAAACATACACATTGTAAAGACCTGACCTGAACCCCAGGTCCAATCTAAAGGGTCGCAAGACCTCATGCTCGCCTCCCAGTACATAATATGTTCCCGACTAATAGCGAGGATCTAAATCCATTAGTGGGGAGACTATACCTTTAGTATCATGTCATAGCACTAATAAATAAATAGAATAATAAAATAACATAGTTATTAGAGTATCATAGAAAAACTAAATAATCTAAAGGAATATATGTCACACTGGTAATAAATAGATCCGAACGTGGAAATATAAACCATATTATAGGTGTTGATAACTAAATAAATATAAAAGAAGGTCCTATAGAGTCTATCCCTATCTGCTACCAGCTCCACACCCCTCTGCTCATCCATCTTCCACATGCCCCTTTCCATTCACTAGATCCTTAGTCATGAAATATACAAGTTCAATGAAATTCCCAAGTAGGGTGTGAGTAAAAAACTCAGTATGACGCCACCAATGCATTCTTAACCCACTGTGATCATGTTTAACAGTTTTATATCAAGTTAATAATGAATGTGTAACAACATAAAATCCAAAACTAAGCAGTCCTACACTATCCAAGATTCCAAATATCCCCCACTATACCTGATTTAGATCTAAGCCAAAAGGATAACGAGATGATATTGGTGTAAGGGTTGGTGTCCTGAGAACCAACTATTGTGTACATTGATTAGATGAGTGTTCACTAATTATATATTGTTCATTATTCTACATGATTATAATATAATAATGTCCTGGAATATTTGTTGCATTGACAAGGTCATGGAAGATCCCCACTATGATGAGAACCTTGAAATTCTATAACAATATTCTTAAATAAAGTTCTACAGTTGGATGACATACTATGATAGGACACATAGTATACAGACCATCATGTGCGAGTACTCGTAAGAAGATGAGACTCTCTCTCATGGAGTTCGCACTTGGTAATCTCCAAGATGGGATATTATGAGAACAGAACCGCCACTAGCAATTCTGCATGTCTTGGTGTCATCGGACATTGCTATCTATGAGCGTGTGTAATGGTCCTTAGATTTGAATATTATCATTAACTCATGTCATGACGCGCGCACTTAGATTTACTGATGAAAACCATCACGCAGACAGTTGGCGAGAAGTAGGGTATGTTGGGTGCATCACGAGTGACATGTTGTTAATGGATAAGTCGAGGAAGGATTTGTCCCTTCCATTTATGGGAGTTGATATCTCATCCCTTTGATTGAAATAGAACTGTCACATTAAATTCCATGGTCATGGTGTAAATGATGAGTTTATTTCAGGTAGTCAAAGAACGATAGATCAAGCATATAGGTTTATGACACTACCATGAAACCTGCTTGATGAGATATTGAGACAAAGGGATTAAATTGCACATTAAGAGTCAGTATGAGGTGATACGTCAATGCGGAATCAACTTCTTTCTCATGGGTTCCTTGACCCATTGCTAGACAGTAATCTTAGACTTTAGGAAAGCCCGCCTAATGCCAACGAGAACAAGGCCTAGAGGGTTACACACTAAGTGTATTCAAGTATCTCAAGTATAATAAAGATTATTCCCATACGTGGTTTAATAATTATTCAAGGAAGCCTAAATTGTTTTAATGTTGGAGTAAGGATAAAGTAAAATAAAACAAGTACACAACGTGTATCTATGATTACATGCCATGTAGTTTTATTTTTAACACAAGTACACACCGTGTATTATTAAATGTACATGCCATGTAGTTTTCATTTTGGAAAGGAAATGAATAAATGAAAAAAAGATATACACGCCATGTACATTTAATGTACATGCTTTGTAGTTTTAAATGAAAAACAAGTACACTCCATGTATTTATTAATACACATCGTGTAGTTTTTTCAGTCGGGATTTTGAGGAAATATCGTTTTATTAAATGATATTTACTATAATCATTGTGGGTGCATGTCACGGAATTAATGACTTGACATGGGGTTTTCAAAAGTGAGTTAATGAAATACATAAACTGTGTAACACATTTATATATTGTCATAACTCTACAACCTCAAACCCAATTATAAATATCCTCACAACCCCAACTCTTTTCCCAACCTAAGAGAATCGTTGTGAACAACAATTCTGGAGAATTCTTTCAAGGTCGAAAGAACCTCTTCCTCCAATAACACTCTCAAGACCGAGAGACATCCTCTTCCATTGGATCAAGACGATATAAGGTGGACAACACAAGCAAATGTGTCTCCACGCTAGCACCCGGAGACTCCTTTGGCAACATCCAGAGATACGAGGTGCATGTGTGGATCACCGCTAGAGGAAGTCTACAGTTGGATTCTGCGACGCAATGAAGAATCACATCGGAACATGATCAAGAATATCAATAAAGAAAGAACACCAAAAGGTACTTCTTTTAAATTGATTAAATTAATTATAATCAACCTATAACGATCCTACTTTGTCGTTCTGGGACTTTCCTTTTTCTTTGTCTATTTTTGTGATTCGATCTATGGAGACTAGTGTTTATCATCGTATTGATCCCGGATTGATCATTTTTAATGACAAAAATCCAAGTGGGCACATCCACCCATGCTCTTCTGTTGCACCCAGAACCTTCAATTGGTATCATAGAGAGGTTACAACATTGATTATAGTTATTTAATTTTCGTTGATAATTTACACATTTATATTTGATTCAATTTTAAGTAAATCATTCTGTAAATATGAATAAACGAGATCTGTTATTCCTCATTTGTTTCTCGATTCATATCACAGAAACGGACTTTTAATTTTAATTTTGATTAAAATAAAAATGAGGAACGCATCTAAAGGATCCACTCTTTCTGTCTGTACAACATAGGAATACACGACGTGTAATTAAAACTACACGCCATGTACTTAGGTTCAACGAATCGGCACTGGTCGGCCAAACCACGCCGTGTGAATTGATTACACCTAAACTTTTAACACCCCGTGTTGACCAGAAATGAACGGTGTGTGGGAACTGGAATACACAACGTGTATGTTGGAGAAACACGCCGTGTAGTCCGATCTGGCCCAAGTGAACCCGTGTACAAAGGAGAATCTGCGTACCATGTACACAGGATTGCTAGGCCGGTTACCTCGTAGCCATGTATGATTTATCTACACACTGTGTACTCCAAAATTTCCAAAGTACAAAAAAATATGCCAAATCCCCCGGTGTGTACTTTTGATAAAGGGTGAAAAGAAATACACATCTTGTAAATATAAACTACACACCGTGTACTTTCCAGAAATTTCACCAGGTGTCCTCCAAAAGTACAAAGACCTATACGAGGAATGTGGATGAGAAGAATCTTAAGGAAATTCAGAAAGGAATTTAAGATAAAGAATTGATTAATTATAAGATCATAATTAATTGAATTCGAGCGTGACTTATATTAAATGAAATAATGATTAAAAGAATTTGAATTCTAAATATGCGTAAATGTCGTTGCATGCTATGGATGATCATGAGCGAGACCAAAGACCCTTTGTATGTGTGTATGGTTTCATTTAAATTTGTTTAATTTAAATTCGTTGGCCTGTGATCCTTCTTCCAATAAAATGTAGGACATGTGTTCCCATGTTTTCTTTAATATAAACCCCATGTAATGGAGGATCTCCCAAGCAAGAGGAGACAGTTCAAAATTCGAAGTTGAGGCGAAACCAACCCAAGAAGATACAAAGGTGGACAGGTGGGAGCTACAAAACACGAACCATCTGGTTCAAGGTGTTTTCCCTAGTTCAAGGTTAGCTTATCAAACCCGCTAGATAAGCTAACCAATAGAAGCTCGTGATCATGCCATCTTATTTTAATTTTGTCTGATTGCATGGTTTATTTATTATGTATGTGTTGTCTCAACCACATAATTAATAAACAAGCATGCAAAGATGGAATAAAATAAAAACCAAACTATGCGTAAACATTATCAAAACATGGTTAATCACTTAATCAAGAATCACTTAATATTAACAAGCATGTGATAATAAAGAAATACACATAAAGAATAAAATCACTCAAATACCATATTATGTTAGACCAAGCCTTACGTTACTTGATTAAGGAAAAGACTCAATAAAACTATGTGTTTGACCAACCCTTTTTGGGACACTTACTTTTATAAAGGAAGCCCTTATGAAAGGTTTTGGGTTTACCTAACCATATTACATCAGGAGGAGTAGCCCTTTCTAGACTTGATTTAATATTGGAGGCTAGAGTCGAGGAAATACAAGTCAGGATTTCAGGATTGGGGAGTCCACTCAACAGATCAAGGAACTGTAAGCTCACAGTTGGCAAAGACCTGCCAACCTAAATACCTTTAAATATCTTGACCAACCCTTTTTGGGGTTATGTGAAGGGGAATATAGATCCTTTCCACTAGAATGTCAAATAAACTTGACATTCCGAGTTCAATGGTGAGGGCCATCGAGACTTGATAAAATAGTGGAAGAATTAATAAATTCATTTATTATTTTTCATAAAATGTAATCAAGAATGTACTGATAAATCTGCTCTTCTAATTTTTAGAATCTAAATGACAAAATCATCAACCACATTTTCTCTGCGATCAGTTCTGGATAAAGACAATACCCTCACCGGCAGTAACTTTCTGTAATGGTTTAGGCGCCTTCAGGTTATCCTATGCCATGAATGAATGTTTTACGAGCTGGAGTCCTCACTTCCTTATTCTCCTGCACCATGGGCGAGTGATAAAGATTTCCAGGTCTATGACTTACATTTGAATGATGCTCTCGACATTCAATGATTGATGCTATCAACGATGTCTAGTGAGCTCATGAAGTCTCATGAAGACATGGATGCCTATAGCATGCTTGAGCACCTCCGTGGTCTATACCAGGAGAGAGAAAGACAAGAAAGGTTTGAGATCTCTTAGGATCTATTTCAGAGGAAGCTTGGAGAGGGCGCCCCATCCGGGACTCATGTAGTCAAGCTCATTGGCTACATTGAGCGCTGGGAGGTTCTAGGGTTTAAACTCCCCGAACAACTGGGCACCGATCTCATTCTTGCATCACTCCCCCGGAGCTTCTCAAACTTTGTTGGGAACTTTAATATGAACAACATTGAGAAGTCTTTGGCTGGTCTTATTATCCTCATTCTCTAAGTAGACAATGACATGAAGCGTGGAAAGCCTTATGTCCTCATGGTGAATAAATGGAAAGGGAAGGTGAAGATCTTTAAGCCCAAAGCTTCTTCAAGGCCTTCCAAGAAACGGAAGATTAAAGGGGAGGCAAGGGAACAAGATGTTGTTTGTTTCGCATGTGGCAAGATGGGCCACAGGAAAAAAACTCCACCCAACCAAGGAAGAAAGGGGAAGCTTCAGGTGTATTTATTATCGAATGAAATCTATCTGTTTCTACCCATTGGGTATTATATACTGCTTGTGGTGCTCACCTCTGTATCCAAATACAGGAACCAAGTAGATTCAGAAAGATTGATCGAGGTTAGGTAGATCTACGAGCAGTCAATAGAGCCAGGCTTGCTGTTGTAGCGGTTGGGGACTACCACCTCACATTGCTAACTGGAATTATCTTGGTGTTAAAGGGTTGTTATTATGTGCTTTCTCTTACTAAAACCATTATTTCAGTACCCAGATTAGATACTGAGGGAATCATGTTCAAGTTTGGAAATTAATGTTGCTACTTTTATAAAGATAGCATTTGTTTTGGTAGGGCACATTTATATAACGGCCTTTATGTGTTAGACTACACAAACCAAGTAATGGAAATCGATGACAAATTTAATTCACATGACTCATACCACACCCAACTTTGGCATCACCAGCTAGGTCATGTGTAACACCCTGAGATTTTATGAGAAATATTCTTTTTAATTTTATTGATGTCTTGTGTTGTACGTTACAATAAAGGATTCTTGCACAAAACGCAACCCTAACTTGGCTGCATTACATGCAATCACGACCTTCCTCGATAGCGTGTGTACTATGCAATACCGAGTTTCACTAAACGAGATATTATTATAATATTATTATGAACTAGCCGTTATGAATAGTAATACCCACATTTTGAAATTTTATAAATTTCATCTTTCAAAATAGACTTCATTTTTGGATTTGGAATATCGAAATTAGATTAGGGTGAAATTTTGGTACTTTTCGGAAAACTTTCATATTCTGATGAATAGTAGAAATTACTAAAATTTAATTAAAAACAAATTTTCTAATCGAAATAATTAATAGTGATAAATTATTATTTTGAGTGGTTTTAAAGTATATTTAAAATATATTTTTACAATTTAATACGATGTTGGTCATTGGATGTAATTTCACATTTAAACCAGACATAAACAAGTGTCAATCTTTTGATAGTTATTATCTCTTAAAAACACGATATTTGTTTTGACGATGAGAATTACTTTTTAAATTAGTTAATGTAACTGATATGTTTTGAATTCGGTAAAATAGACATCATTTTTGAATTCATAATATCAAATATATCTTAGGCCTAATTTTTGGTATTTTTCTGGAAACTTTCATTTTTTGATGAATAGTGAAACCGCTAAGTGGTAGTTAAAAAACTGAATTTTCCATAAAACTTAATTTTACCGCTTCTGTGAGTGGAATTTCAAAAATCCTAGAGACACGGTTAATATCAAGGACTAAAATGTGGTTCAATGAGATGAAAATAATTTTTGGTGAATAGTAACTTTTTACTTTTTTTACCATGGTTAAAGAAAATAGGGTAATTAAGGGTAAAAGTGTTATTATTATTAACCTAACACATGTACTAATTCTATTGGATAAGTGTAATTCAACCAAAAACATCCTTAGGAATAAAATATGACAATTTAGGCCCACTTGGATTAGATTAGGACATTTATTATTAATTTATTTAAAGAAGGGTTAAAATAGTTAAAATCAAAGTTTAATAACAAATTAATTTTTAATAGAGGGTTATACATAAGATAAATTTGACTATAAATATTCCTTATAAATATATAAAGATTCCATACATAATGATATTTTATTTTTAATTTTTAAACTTAAAATAAGCTAATTTTTTTATGACACAATGATGATGCATTAATTATCTTATTAATAAAATATTGACATAATTGATGTTATAAATACCCAAATAAATGTAATTTGAGACTTATTATGAATTAAAATAATTTTCTATATTAATATGACATGTTATTATTGATTTAATTAACTTTTTTAAAACTAATAATTCTATTATGATTTTCACAAAAATCAATTACCAAATAGTGTCAAAATTGACATAAAATAGTTTTTAAAACAAATATTATAATATTAATTGTTATTATATTTTTAAAAATCTAAGGTTCGGCCAAGATACTTATATCATGATAGGTGTATCATTAATGGACCACTTTGGGGTCTCTTGGATGTATATGGTAAGTATATTAACTATATAATATAAAAATACAAAGTGACATGGTAAATGTCAATCTAATTAACTAAGAGTTAAAACTAAAAGATAAGGTTAATATAATGACCTAAACTTGTCTAAATTCTATTGTATGAGATTATTTCGACCCATACCCACCTTAGCTTCGAAATAAATCAATTTGGAGCTATTAAAAACCGAATATGACTTTATAATAAAATAATATTTTTAGTTATTCCAAAGGTGCCCCTCTCCTCCCTTATAAAAGAAAACCTCCTCCCTCTCATCCTCACACCACTTTGATCCTTCAAGCTCGGCCAACACCTGAAAAATTCTTTTCTATACTTCCCTAGAATCATTCTAGAGGTCCTGGTCTTCTTCAAATACCAATTTTAGTTCCCTAAGAAGAGGTCTCAAAGAGGCGCTTCAAAGAAGAGGTAATGTCCGTTACTGATTCTTTCACCTTTATTTCTCCTTCCACTTATTCTTCTTAGGTTGTTTCATTATGAAGTAATAACATCAGTATTACTCATATACTGATATGTTATTATAAGTATGAAACAACCCTATTTCACCATCTATCCATCCTACGGAAAACAAAATCATCGCGCGTGCGTACGTACGGAATACCGTCTCCACGTCGTGGTGTAATCTATTTTACACCACCACCTTACTTGGATGGGTATAATGGTGTAAATAATAACTATATATGATTATTTTAAAGTGATATTAATTCTGTAATAGTATACATACACTCCAATAAAATTCCACGATCATGGGAACAATATCATCGCTCGTGCGTACGTACGGAATACCGTCTCCACGACGCGATGAGATTCATTCTCAATGATAGACCACTCATAAATGATTATAAAGTATATACAATAAGTAATCATGAAATATATGAAATGATAATGATACTGGATTTATGTATATATATATGTATGTCATCCAATTAATTCCATTCAATTCAATGACGAAACAAAAACAACGTTCATGCGTACATATGGCCTACCCTCTCCATGAATGGTGAATTTCTTTGCATTTATCGATCTATTATATATATGTATATTCTGAATATATATTATATATAAATCATGTTTTATTTTCTAGAATTAAGTAATCATATGAATAATTACAAATCAAACCATGGACGATAAATGAAACGATTTTACCCAAAACACTCTTTAACATGGAATTTACAAAAGAATGGGTAATATAAAGTAATAAGTGAACCATATATGATATCATAACAATGAATATGATTCTGTAATAATTCAATGACATTATTTAAATCATTATACCGGAGGTTCGGATACGTATGAAGCATATCGGACCTAAGTTAAGGGATAATTTTTCAAATCTCATTTTTATCCGGGATTTCTTATTCGTAAGTATTTACTGGGGTAATTTATATCATCCATGTCCATGTTTTATAAAAGAGTTTTCATGTATGTTTAAATTAATTTTTACCCATTTTTTACTTTTACTACATGGTATGTAAGGAATATTTCTTTTTTTTACGTTACGAGGTACTTTTTTGACTTTTCCGGCAAAAGTACGAGATGAATGTTTTTTTTAACTTATACGGCATGAAAGGATTTTTACGGTTTTATAAATAATTATTTTCATGAAGCTTCCTCCAAAATATTTCATGACTATTTTCAACAAAATCCTTTTCTTTTAAAATTGCATGATGTTTTGTGAAAAGAAATTGATTTTGAAGAAGAAAGGATATTTTCCTCAAGAATTTATTTCAAGTGTTTTATCAAAATCATTTTCCATCTAAGATGACATTATTTCATATGTGTATGTTTCAAGTATAATTTCTCTATGATTTACATGGTTTCACTATTCTTATGATGAAATTATATCCATTTTTTTATATGGATTATGTTATGATGGGATGATGTTTATGATACCCATTTTATTCTTTGGGTTATGATGAATGATTTATGTTTATGTTGTGGCACAAGTAAGAATGATTTCATTATGAGATGGGTGGGACCTATATCTCACTCCAATGCATTGGGTAAATATTTATAACTCATGAGATAGACATGGCTGGAATGGTAAGTTAATCTGGTTCAGTATTACAGGACTGGAACGAGGAGTGAACTCGATTCAGAAAGGGACTTTGTCCGCTAAGATGGTCTTCGCAGTAATGCCTTGGATACTATGGAAATCATTACATGTTCTTAATGGATGCCACAATTACATGTTTTATTCCCATGCTATGTTATCATTATTTATATTCTATTATGATCTATGCCTTTTGTACTTCCATGTTTTAAGTCGTTGCTCAAGATTTTGATGTTTAAACTTATGTTCATGTTTTTAGGTTCAAATGTTTATGGTATGTTTTATTTTATCCATGCTTACCCTTACTGAGCATTTGAGATCACCCTTTTTATGTTTTATTTTCCCCCAGGATTAAAAGAAAGGTTTTAGGTAAGGAAACAAGAAGTGGAAGATCTTTATGGGAGATGTTGAAGATCTTTCACCACGATTAGAATATTACATTCCATGTTTCCAAAGACACTAAACTATTACGGTCCTTTTGTGTCCGTTTTTATTATGTATTATGTATTCCGAAAAAGTAATTTAATATCTATGTTCATAAAGCTTAGGGTCTCTATAGTTGGTATCAGAGGAAAGGTTTAGTTAACCTTTGGAAACTAGGATGCGATAACTTTAGTGAGATCCCTATAGATATTTATAAGGTATGTCTAGGGATGTCCCTAAGTTTAAGCATAATTATAGGTTATAGTCCTAGAATTACGGTAATTATATTAGAATTAAACCTAAGATGTTAGATGTTGAATGTAATACCCCTTGATTATGTTATTTTCCTTGTATGATTTTTTCCTCTCATATAATTTTTTTGTGTTTTAGTTAATGGAGGGAACTAGAAGGAATTCGGTTAACATTGAATCCAATGGAAAAATTGGTGACTATGAGCAACAAAATTGCATAATGCCTAGAGAGAAAGATATTGTGATTATGCCAAATCAGTCATCACGATATATGATTAACAAGGTGAAATTTAGTGGTATTCCTAATTCATCAAATAAGAGGAAGATAGACTTTTATGCATGTTCGCATGTTGAGGATCATAAAGAAAGGAAGATTGATATTTCTAAAGAAGGGAAGAAGAACCTTGAGGAATAACTAAAATGGAGGGACAGATGTTATCTATGTGGAGAAAAGGGACATAGAGTGACAGACTGTTATGGAGTTCAATGTCTTATTTGTGGAGAACATGGGAATTACCCAAATCAATGCCCTGACCTAAAAAGTTACTTCTAAATCAAGGAAGTACTTATTCCAGGACAATCATTGAAGAGGATGGATTTAAGTATTTATGTATTGGTATTCATGAATAATGTTTTTAAGGTACTTTTATGGTGTATTATAATATATTTGTATTAGTCTATTGTGGATTTCAATAATTTTATGGTACCGGTAACCATGAAAAGTGATTCAAATATTTTCGAAAGCAGATGATAGGCGCATAATGAAGGGATAAAGAGAAAATTAAATGTTTAACAGTATTCATGAGCTCATGATTGATATAAGGACTAAGTAATATCATGGTTTGAGTATACAGAATTTTGAAGATTTTGGTATGTGGAAAATGTTAACTTTTAACTACAATCATGTTTTCACTAAGGTTCAATGGGTATTCATTTTTTCAAGAGAATACATGATTAAGGCCTTCGAATGTTTGGAATGTGACCAAAAAGACACATCTTATGATATATGGGGATCAACGATGGTATTAACATGCTTGTTATATGAAATCTATGGTAATCGTTTTCACTATAATATGAGAGTGGACTGCAGTATTATTGATAATCCTAAAGATTGGAATAGATTATGTTGGGCATAAGTTAATATTGTTTAAGGATAAAAATTGTTTCGATATTATTGATGGGATATTATAGTAATGTAGTTTTAGAAAAAGGACATCCTGCAGGACGGGCGACAGCCCATCGCGTTGGACAATGCTCTGGGAATCGAACCCACAACCAAAGTGCGACTGGCCTTTATTGCCTACCACTGGCCTACAGGAAGTCCCTGTTTAGTAGAAACTAGTTTTATTATATTAATCAGTATGATATATGAAGTATAAATCCATTTTAGGAACCATATACGATTAATCTCACCATAGATGAACTTATGTATATTTGATAACTTTTTCTAACCTTTTGTTTGAAACAGATGGAATGACCCATCATTCTATCACATGATCTGTTAAAACTTCACGAATAACAAATTCAATTTAATTTCATTAAGAGATGAAGTGGAAATTGTTCAAAGCATGAAAAGCAGTGAGATTGTACCAAAATCATGTAATTATTTCTTTTAATTCATCAACTTTAGGGAAATGATCTTGAAAACCAAAATTGTTGTCCTAGTTCCCTTATATCCGATGAATCAGATGGTACCTTAGATCATCAAAAATCTATATCTTTGTGATTTTTAGATTTTACATAGCCATGTTCTCTACCACTCTCCATTAGAACATGATGGTTAGGTTTCTCTTCCATATCCATATTTTCACCTATGTTCCCCTGTGTGGAAACCCAGTGATTAGTTAATTTTGGGTAACCATTATGTTTCATACTTTAGTTTTTAAAGATTTGTTTTGGTATTCCTTTTTATGATGTGGGTTTCTATTAAATAATCTTTCGAGTAGTAGACCATTTATAACCCCGACGAATTTCGAGGGAGAAATTCATTTTAAGGGGGGTAGAATGTAACACCCCGAGATTTTATGAGAAATATTCTTTTTAATTTTATTGATGCCTTGTGTTGTACGTTACACAAAAGGAGTCTTGCACAACACGCAACCCTAACTTGGATGCATTACACGCAATCGCGACCTTCCTCGATAGCGTGTGTAGTACGCAATACCGAGTTTCACTAAACGAGATATTATTGTAATATTATTATGAACTAGCCGTTATGAATAGTAATACCCACTTTTTGAAATTTTATAAATTTTATATTTCAAAATATACTTCATTTTTGGATTTGGAATATCGAAATTATCTTAGGGTGAAATTTTGGTACTTTTGGGATAAATTTCATATTCTGATGAATAGTTGAAATTACTAAATTTTAATTTAAAACAGCTTTTTTAATCGAAATAATTAATAGTGATAAATTATTAATTTGAGTGGTTTTAAAGTATATTTAGAATATTTTTTTTTCAATTTAATACAATTTTGGTCATTGGATGTAATTTCACATTTAAACCAGATATAAACAAGTGTCAATCTTTTGATAGTTATTATCTCTTAAAAACACGCTATTTGTTTTGACGACGTGAATTAATTTTTAAATTAGTTAATGTAACTGATATGTTTTGAATTTGGTAAAATAGACATAATTTTTGAATTCATAATATCAAATATATCTTAGGCCTAATTTTTGGTATTTTTCTGGAAACTTTCATTTTTTGATGAATAGTGAAACCACTAAGTGGTAGTTAAAAAACTGAATTTTCCATAAAACTTAATTTTACTGCTTCTGTGAGTGGAATTTCGAAAATCCGAGAGACATGGTTAATATAAAGGACTAAAATTTGGTTCAATGAGATGAAAATAATTTTTGGTGAATAGTAACTTTTTACTTTTTTTACCGCGGTTAAAAGTAAATAGGGTAATTAAGGGTAAAAGTGTTATTATTATTACCCTAACACATGTCCTAATTCTATTGGATAAGTGTAATTCGACCAAAAACAACCTCAGTAATAAAATATGACAATTCAGGCCCACTTGGATTAGATTAGGACATTTATTATTAATTTATTTAAAGAAGGGTTAAAATAGTTAAAATAAAATTTTAATAAAAAAATCATTTTAATATAGGGTTATACATAAGATAAATTTGACTATAAATATTAATTAGAAAGCTAAAAGGATTTAATACATAATGATATTTTATTTGTAATTTTTAAACTTAAAATATGTTAATTTATTTATGACACAATGGTGATGCAGTAATTATCTTATTAATGAAATATTGACATAATTGATGTAATAAATACCCAAATAAATGTAATTTGGGACTTTTTATGAATTCCAATAATTTTCTATGTTAATATGACATGTTATTATTGATTTAATTAACTTTTTTCGAACTAATAATTCTATTATGAGTTTCACAAAAATCAATTACCAAATAGTTTCAAAATTGACATAAAATAGTTTTTAAAACAAATATTATATTATTAATTGTTATTATATTCCTAAAAATCTAAGGTTCGGCCAATATAATTATATCATTATATTTGTATCATTAATGGACCACTTGGTGGTCTCTTGGATGTATATGGTAAGTTTATTAACTATATAATATAAAAATAGAAAGTGACATGGTAAATGTCAATCTAATTAACTAAGAGTTAAAACTAAAAGATAAGGTTAATATAATGACCTAAACTCGTCTAAATTCTATTGGATGAGAGAATTTCGACCCATAACCACCTTATATTCGAAATAAATCAATTTGGAGCTATTAAAAACCGAATATTACTTTATAATAAAATAATAGTTTTAGTTATTCCAACGGTGCCCCTCTCCTCCCTTATAAAAGGGAACGTCCTCCCTCTCTTCCTCACATGACTTTGAGCCTTCAAGCTCGTACAAACCCTGAAAAATTATCTTCTCAACTTCCCTATAAACATCCTAGAGGTCCTGGTCTTCTTCAAAGACCAATTTTAGTTCCCTAAGAAGAGGTCTCAAAGAGGCGCTTCAAAGAAGAGGTAATGTCCATTACCGATTCTTTCACCTTTATTTCTTCTTCCACTTCTTCTTCTTAGGTTGTTTCATTATGAAGTAATAACTTCAGTATCAATAATATACTGATATGTTATTATAAGTATGAAACAACCCTATTTCACCATCTATCCCTCCTACGGAAAACAAAATCACCGTGCGTGCGCACGTGCGGAATACCGTCTCCACGCTGTGGTGTAATCTATTTTCCACCACCACCTTAATTGGAGGGGTATAATGGTGTAAATAATAACTATATATAATTATTGTAAAGTGATATTTATTCTGTAATAGTATACATACACTCCAATAAAATTCCACGATCATGGGAACGATATCATCGCTCGTGCGTACGTATGGAATACCGTCTCCACGACGCGATGAGATTCATTCTCAATGATTAACCATTCATAAATGATTATAAAGTATATATAATAAGTAATAATGAAATATATGACATGATAATGATACTGGATTTATTTATATATATATATGTATGTCATCCAATTAATTCCATTCAATTCAATGAGGAAACGAAAAAAAATGTTCATGCGTACGTACGGCCTACCGTCTCCATGAACAGTGTATTTCATTCCATTTATCGATCTATTATATATATATGTATATTATGAATATATATTATATATAAATAATGTTTTATATTCTGGAATTAAGTAATCATGATCTAAGTAATCATATTAATAATTACAAGTCAAAACACAGACGACAAATGAAACGATTTTACCCAAAACGCACTTTAACATGGAATTTAAAAAAGAACAGGTAATATAAAGTAATAAGTGAACCATATGAGATATCATAAAAATGAATATTGTTCTGTAATAAGTCAATGACATTATTTAAATCATTATACAGGAGGTTTCGATACATACGAAGCATATCAGACCTAAGGTAAGGGATAATTTTTCAAATCTCATTTTTATCCGGGATTGCTTATTCGTAAGTATTTACTGGGGTTATTTATATCATCCATGTCCATGTTTTATAAAAGAGTTTTCATGTATGTTTAAATTACTTTTTACCCATTTTTAATTTTACTACATGGTATGTATGGAATCTTTATTTTTTTTACGTTACGAGGTACTTTTTGGACTTTTCTGGCAAAAGTACGAGAAGAATGTTTTTTTAACTTATACGACAAGAAAGGATTTTTACGGTTTTATAAAGCCTTATTTTCAGGAAGCTTACTCAAAAATACTTCATGACTATTTTCAACAAAATTCATTTCTTTTAAAATTTCATGATGTTTTTTGAAAAGAAATTGATTTTGAAGAAGAAAGGATATTTTCCTCAAGAATTCATTTCAAGTGTTTTATCAAAATCATTTTCCATATAAGATGACATTATTTCATATGTGTATGTTTCAGGTATAATGTCTCTATGATTTACATGGTTTCATTGTTATTATGATGAAATTATATCCATTTTTTATATGGATTATGTTATGATGGGATGATGTTTATGATACCCATTTTCTTCTTTGGGTTATGATGAATGATTTATGTTTATGTTGTGGCACAAGTAAGAATGATTTCATTATGAGATGGTTGGGACCTATATCTCCCTCCAATGCATTGGGTAAATATTTATATCTCATGAGATAGACATGGCTGGAACGGTAAGTTAATCCGGTTTAGTATTATAGGACTGGAACAAGGAGTGAACTTGATTCAGAAAGGGACTTTGTCCGCTAAGATGGTCTTGGAAGCAATGCCTTGAATACTATGGAAATCATTACATGTGCTTATTGGATGCCACAATTACATGTTTTATTCCCATGATATGTTATCATTATTTATGTTCCATTATGATCTATGCCTTATGTACTTCCATGTTTTAAGTCATTGCTCAAGATTTTGATGTTTAAACATTATGTTCATGTTTTTAGGTTCAAATGTGTATGGTATGTTTTATTTTATCCATGCTTACCCTTACTGAGTATTTGAGCTCACCCTTTTTATGTTTTATTTTCCCCTAGGATTAAAAGAAAGGTTTTAGGTAAGGAAACAAAAAGTGGAAGATCTTTATGGGAGTTGTTGAAGATCTTTCACCATTATTAGAAGATTACGTTCCAAGTTTCCAAAGACACTAAACTATTACGGTCCTTATGTGTCTGTTTTTGTTATGTATTATGTATTCCAAAATAGTAATGTAATATCTATGTACGTCAATCTTAGGGTCTCTACATCATGTCAATGAAATTTTTTTGAAAAAATTACATCAAGATGGGTATTTATATTCTTTCGAACTAAAACCACTTGGTGTATGTCATGCGTGTCTACAAGGAAAAATGACCAAAGCCCCATTTAGTGGGAAAGGTGAAAGAGATAAAGATCTTCTAGAATTAGTTAACACAGATGTGTGTGGGACATTTTCAGTTGAGGCAAGGGGTGGGTTCTCATACTTCATAACTTTTACTGATGATTTTAGTAGATATGGATATATCTACTTAATGAGGTATAAGTCAGATTCATTTGATCGGTTCAAAGAATACAAGAATGAAGTTAAGAACCAGCTTGGTAAGAAGATTAAGAAACTCTACTTAGACAGAGGAGGAGAATATCTTAATCAGGAATTAATTGATTTCTTACAGGAGCTTGGGATTCTATCTCAACTCACTCCTCCTTACACTCTAAAGTGGAATGGTGTAAGCGAAAGGAGGAACTGCACCCTGTTGGACATGGTGAGATCAATGATGAGTCATGCGAGTCTTCCATTATCCTTTTGAGGATATGCATTACATTCAGCAACACACATACTAAACCATGTACCAACTAAATCAATAAATGGTATTCCATAAGAGTTATGGAGTGGACGCAAAGCCATGTTATCGAATTTACATGTGTGGGGTAGCGAGGCATTTGTTAAGGCCTCTTCAGGTAACAAAATTTCACCCCGAGGCACAAAGTGTATCTTTATAGGATATCCTAATGAAACAAGGGGATATTACCTATACAACCCCTCATACAAAAAGGTTACAGTGGGAAGGCATGCCATATTCCTTGAGAGGGAGCACATCTCCAAAAGTGATACTGGGAGCGAGATAGAATTCGATGAAGTAGAGGCTCAAGATACACAAGAGTTGGTACAAGAACAGATTCCAAAAAGCCCTCTGGAAGAACAATATGTTCCAAATACACAAGAACTGCATAGGAGCACGAGAGAGGTGAGAGAACTAGAATGATATGGTTTTCTTATCACCGAAGATGGTGACTCGTTATTGGTTGAAAAAGATTATCCTCTTACCTACAAGGAAGCAGTTGAAGGCACAAATGTTTCCAAGTGACAAGAATCCATGAATTCTGAAATGGATTCCATGTACCAAAAACATGTATGGATTTCGGTAGATCCACCATTTGATGTAAAGACTATTGGTAATAAATGGGTATTCAGGAGGAAACTGGACATGGAGGGGAAAGTCAGCACCTATAAGGCATGACTGGTTGCAAAAGGTTTTAGACAGCGTCAAGGAATTGACTACGATGAAAAATTTTCACCGGTTGCGATGCTAAAATACATTAGAATCCTATTGTCCATTGCCGCTAACCATGACTATGAAATTTGGAAAATGGATGTCAAAACAGATTTCCTTAACGAGAACCTCCAGAAAGATTTCTACATGACACAACCTGAAGGGTTTGTGACTCCAAATGATGCCAACAAGGTATGAAATTTGCAGAAATCCATTTATGGATTAATGGAAGCATCCATGTCATGGAACTTTCGTTTTGATGAAGCTGTAACAGAATTTTTCCTTGTTAAGAATAAATGTAAGCCTTGTGTCTATAAAAGGTTTAGTGGAAGTGAAGTCATTTTCTTAATTGTATATGTTGATGACATATTACTAATAGGAAATGAAGTACATGTCTTATAGTCAGTTAAGGCATGGTTTCATAAATTCTTCTCAATGAAAGACATGGTCAAGGCAGCATATACTCTTGGGATCAAGATCCATCATGATAGATCCAAGAGAATGCTGGGTCTAAGTCAAAGTAAATACATTGACAAGATACTGAAGAGATTTAGTATGGAACAGTCCAAGAGGGGATTATTGCCAGTGTCACATGGCATTCATCATTCCCTGAAAAGTTTTCCTCAGAAACATGAGGAAATAACAAAAATGGCAAGGATCCCTTACCCATCTGCGATTGGGTCAATCATGTATGTTATTCTATGTACGAGTCTAGATGTTGCTTACGCATTAAGTGCGGTAGGCAGATATCAAGCTGATCTAGGAGACTTGTATTGGATGGCTGTCAGGACTATCCTTAAGTATCTGAGGCGTACTAATGGTATGTTCTTGGTTTATGGAGTAGATGAAGAACTAGTCATCAGAGGACATGTAGATGCTAGTTTCTAGACTGATCAAGATGACATGAAGTCACAGACTGGATACATCTTCAGTTTGAATGGAGGTGTAGTGAGCTGGAAGAGTTCAAAGAAAAGTGTGGTGGCAGATTCTACCACGAAGTCCGAGTATATCGCAGCTTCTGAGGCAGCTAAAGAAGTAGTATGGATGCGAATCTTCTTCCAAGATCTGGATGTAGTACTAAGCTATAAAGATCCTATCACACTCTATTGGGATAATACTGCAGCGGTGACACTTGAAAAGGATCCAAGGTCACATCAGTGGACAAAGCACATACTTCAGAAGTATCATCTCTTGAGGGATTTTTCATAGAGAGGTGAAGTTACAGTGAGCAGTATTTCCACGAAAGACAACATGGTAGACCCCTTGACTAAAGCCTTTACTCAGTAGAAACATGATCATCATGTGAGATCTATCAGACTAAAAGTCATAGGCAGTCGCTCTAGTCCAAGTGGGATTTTTTAAGGGTTGGTGTCTTAAGAAATAACTATTTTGTTCCTTGATTACATGATTGTTAACTTATTATATATTGTTCATTGTTATGAATGACTATAATATAATAATGTCCTGGAATATTTGTTGCATTGATAAGGTCATGGCAGATCCCCACTATGATGAGAAACTTGAAATGCTATACCAATATTCTTAAATAAAGTTCTACGGTTTTATGACATACTATGATTGGACACATAGTATACAGACCATCATGTGCGAGTACTCGTAAGAAGAAGATACACTCTCTCATGGAGTCCACACTTGGTAATCTCCAGGATGGGAGATTATGAGAACAGACCCGCCAGTGGAAATTCTGCATGTCTTGGTGTCATCGGACATTGCTATCTACGACCGTGTGTAATGGTCCTTAGACTAGAAGATTATCATTAACTCATGTCATGACTCGCACACTTAGATTTACTGACAAAACTATCACGTAGACAGTTGGTAGGAAGTAGGGTATGTTGGGTGTGTCACGAGTGACATGTTGTTAATGGATAAGTCAAGGAAGGATTTGTCCCTTCCATTTATGGAAGTTTGTATCTCGGCCCTTTGATAGAAATAGAACTGTCGCATTAAATTCCATGGCCATGGTGTAAACGACGAGTTTATTTCAGGTAGTCAAAGAACGATGGATCAAGCTTATAGGTTTATGACACTACCTTGAAACCTTCTTGATGATATATTGAGAAAAGGGGATTAAATTACACAGTAAGTGTTCGTATGAGGTGATACGTCAATGCGGTGTCAACTTCTTTATCATAGGTTCCTCGACCCATTGCTAGACAGTAATCTTAGACTTTAGGCAAGCCCGCCTAATGCCAACGATAAAGAGGCCTAGAGGGTCACACACTAAGTGTATTCAAGTATCTCAAGTAGAATAATGATTATTCTCATATGTGGTTTAATAATTATTCAAGGAAGCCTAAATCGTTTTAATATTGGGGGAAGAATAAAATAAAATAAAACAAGTACACTTCGTGTATCTATGATTACACGCCGTGTAGTTTTATTTTGAAAACAAGTACACATCGTGTATTATTAAATGTATATGTCGTGTAGTTTTCATTTTGGAAATGAAATGAATAAATGAAAACAATATATACACTCTGTGTACATTTACTGTACACACCTTGTAGTTTTCAATGAAAAAAAAGTACACTCCATGTATTCATTAATACACATCGTGTAGTTTTATCAGTCGGGATTTTGAGGAAATATCGTTTTATTAAATGATATTTATTATAATCAGTGTTGGAACATGTCAAGGAATTAATGACTTGACATGGGTTTTTCAAAAGGGAGTTAATGAAATAAATAAGACGCGTAACGCGTGTATTTATTTTCATAACTCTACAACCTCAAGCCCAATTATAAATATCCTCACAACCCCAACTCTTTTCCCAACCTAAGAGAATCATTGTGCACAATAATTCTGGAGAATTATTTCAAGGCCGAAAGAACCTATTCCTCCAAGAATGCTCTCAATATTGAGATATATCCTCTTCCATCGGATCAAGACAATCTAAGGCAGACAACGCAAGAAAAAGTTTCTCCACGATAGCACCCGGAGACTCCTTTGGCGACATCCAGAGATACGAGGTGCATGTGTGGATCCACACAAGAGGAAGTCTACACTTGGATTCTGCGACGCAACGACGAATCGCATCGGAATGTGATCAAGAATATCAAAGAAGAAAGAACACCAAAAGTTACTTCTTTTCAATTGATTAAATTAATTATAGTCAACCTGTAATGACCCTACTTTGTGGTTCTGGGACATACCTTTTTCTTTGTCTATTTCTGTGATTCGATCTGTGGAGACTGACGTTTATTATTGTATTGATCCCAGATTGATCATTGTTAATGACAAAAAGCCAAGTGGGGACATCCACACATGCGCTTCCACTATGCCTGGAACCTTCAATTGAAAGTAACCAAACTAACCACCATGCTAGTGAATATGTCACTTGAAAACCTCATGGAATCATGAGCACATTCTATTTGGTTTTCCCAAACCCTAAGTATGGTATGTTTCTCAGAAATCAACTAGGAACTGAGTGTGTCTTTAACATGGAATACTACTCCAAAATCAACTAGGCATCAATAAGCTTGATACTTAGGCATCGATTGAATCTCTGATATGGTGTTCAATGGTATCACTATATCTCTACTCTATTCTTAGGTCCATCATCATGATCAACACAAGTCAGTAACACTCCCCTATAAGGGATAATCATGTCATGATGATCTACCTGTTATGAGCACCGAGAATGATACCTCCAAGAAAAGTAACATACATATCAAGGTATAGAATACAATTCAAGCATGTCATCATGAGAACAAAGTATGAATGTACATACTTGTGATCAATATCAAACATGAATAGTAGTATATAAGAAAAAATCATGGAATTAGTTACCGTAACAGGTCTCATAGACTATAAACACAATCACATGTGACCATAATCAAGCACGATGAATCAAGTATGTAAATACATGAACTATATCAAATAAACATGTGAATGTGAGAGCCAAAAAATTTAAGTAACTTCATACCTAAAACTCACCAACATCAACATAAAGTATAAACCATTATGTGCAGTATGAAAGCTTGAGTGGAAACCTCTATAGCCAAGAACACCTCCACTTGAAACTTATTATCGTAGTTATGGACATGTCGACATTCAATATCCATAAATTATTCATGAAATAAAATCGCACTATTTTACATTAAAATGAAATAAAATACCACATGTGATAAAGTTTTCACTCTCCTAGATAATTTTAGAATTATCGATCTATTCCAATGCATGTTCTATTAGATTCTTCCTCAAAGAATAATAATAAAACCACATGTGATGATTATTTATCTATCTAGAATAATACTCATGTGTTAAACCTTTATTATTATTCTTATATAATCAAGGAAAATAACTCTTTTATCATCATTGATAATTTTCAAATTTACATCATTTGAGGAAAACCTTTTTCAATTTCTCCAGAAAGTTTATTTTACAATTACATATGATATTAGGAGGAATGAAAAGAATAAATTCCTATATGAAATTGTCTCTCTCATGTGATTCACTTAGGAGGAGGGGATATGTGAGGGATCTGTCATGCCTATAAAACTAGAAATAAATATATTCTTATAAAAGGGGTGTCACAATTATCACATAAAATGATTTCTAGATAGATCAGACTCATGGTCTCAACCAAAAACAAAGGATAAAAGGTTTGGATATTTTTGGAAAACAAAACCTACGTATACATCTTCCATAATAAAAACCACAAATTAAATACCATAATTTAATTTTTGTCTTAAGTGATTCATAATTATGGAGTGTTTAATTTCGTCCATAAATATGAGATATGAATTTAAATGAGTCTAAGTATTTAATTCCATAATTTTTAGAATTTAAAATTATTGAAAAGAGTTATAGATTCGATTAAGGGAAGAAAAAATGGAAAAAGGTAAAACAAATTCATCATAAAAATCATTGTGTAAGGGTATCTTGGTTTTACCCTTATACAAATTCTAACCTTTGTGTGAGGGTAATAACTTTACCCTTATACAATGAATAAACTTCTTCCTACCCTTACAGAAAATCAACATTACCCTTATATAATCTTTATAAGTTATGGGTTACCCTTACACAATGCATGGTATGCCCTTATTAAACTCTTCTATACCCTTACAAGGAACCCTTACTCAAACCAATACCCTTACACAACTACCCTTATGTCTTTTGATTACATGAGTAGATTAAAGAACCCAAGTTAACCTTGCGTTTAATCTAGCTTACCCATATGCAAGTAATATTTATCCTTATGTAGTGGTAGGTACCCTTATGTAATGTCTAAAAACCCTTAAAAATTCATATACAAAGGGATACCCTTACACAACATGTGTTTACCCTTATTTAGAATATATACTCAAGGCCCAACTTTACACAATAGTCATTTTACCCATATGCAGCCTATGGAAAATTCTATTTATCCTTACACAAATCTGTAAAATTTGTTTTTACCCACACCCAATGTCTTAAAACCTCATCCTACCCTTACATAACATTTTATAATCATAAATAAGGTTATTTTATTTAAAAAAATATTTTCACATAAAAACACTTTAAAAATACAGACAAAATAGGGTTTCAAGTATAGCTAAAAATGAGAATATTACAGTTCTCCACCTTGAATGTCTTATCATCCTTGAGAAGTATCTCTAGAAGTTTTGGTCAACCAACATAGGCCAATAATCATAAATGTATGACTCTCTCTCCCACATCTAGTTTTGGATCCATCCATGTTGCCACTAAATCCAAAACAATGGTGTTTTCTTCTCTCGAAGGACATTTTTGATTCGGCCTATAATTCACTCTTAAGAAATCTCAATCACCGATAGAAAACTCCAACGTTTGGCATATGATATATGACTACTCTAAGTAAATATCAATCTATTTTTAATTAGTTTCACTCTCTTGGAGATCTCTTGAATAAAACTAGGCCCCACAACCACTACCATACCTTCCCGAAGCCAAGAAAGCTGTGAAAAACATGGCCTCTCATAAAGAGCCTCATAGGGTTCCATCTAAATTGAATCGCCACAATTTTTGTTTTATTCAAAATCAACCAATGATATATATTCATCCCATGCTCTAAAAAATTATAGAATTAAATCCTAACACAACACCACTATTAGATTTTTAGCCTGTTGAGACTAACTTTTTGACTAAGGATGGTACATTGTACTCAATCTCAGCTAAGTCCCTTGAGATTTCAGAAAACCATGAGAAACAAATTATGTAAAACATGCCTACCTATCAGATATAATGATTAGGTGTACTCTATGTAATTATATTATCTCACAAACATAGATATTTCCTAGCTCTTCCACTGATTGAGTATATCTGATTGGTAAGAAGTGATAAGCCTTCTATAGTTGATCAAAAATCACCCAGATATCATCATGACTCCTTGTGATCCAAGGTAACACCATATAGTGATGTCATCCCTCTTTCTCATGGGAATAATACGTGTTTGAATAAAACCACTAGTATGGTGGTTCTTGGTATTTACCTTTTGAAAAGTAAGTCATCAGGAATGAAAAACAACAATGTCCCACTTCTTCCTTGGCCACCAGAACTATCGCCTGAAGTCATGGTATATCTTGTTCACGCTTGGATGTACCACCAACCTAGAGGTATGTAAGTCCCTCTTTAACTCCTCTTTGATATAATCAGAGGATACTACTCTCCCAAGTACAAGGATCACATCTTTGTCACCCAACGACCACTAGAGTATCAGATCACATCTAGCTAGTTGTTCCTGAATTACGTCACACTCTAGTTCATTATACTATCCATCCTTTTCCTTGTCTACTATAGAATATGTGACCACTAGTGGAGCATAATTTATCAGTCCATTATCCTTAGAATCATCCATCTTATAGTTATCCAAAAAAACCCATCAAGTACCACTGCTCCTCTTGAGGCCTCTCACCAAGATCCTACTTCACCTGTACCTTATGGATAAGAGAATCTACTATGATTTTACAGTTCCCTAGTTCATACATAATCTAAAAGGAAAAATTATTAATACAATATTCCTAGTTTCTCTTCCATGGGAGAAGGTCCATTTTTGTAAATACATAGTAAAATATCTTTTGTTTAGTATAAACAACAGACCTCTTACCGAAGAGATAGTGTTTTCAACACTTTAGATCATAGACGAATGCTGCTGGCTCCAGATCATGAGTGTGGTAGTTATTCTCAGGGATTCACAGTTTTTGTGAACCATAAGTTTCCGTCAGCTCTCTCTATAATAATACCACTCCTAGAAAAATTCTTGATGAATCATAGTATATATTATACTTGATCCCATGCTCGGTAAGTATCTTTATTGGAGTTGTTTTCAACCTCTTAAGTTTCTAAAGAAATTATTCTTTACTCTTTTTTAACCACTTGAACTCCACATCCTTCTTTTCAATGTCTTCATGGGTATTGATAATCAGGGCAACTCATGGATAAAATTTTAGAAATATCCTGCTAAACCCAATAATCTCCTATTATAAAACCCATTCTTGGAATGTGTCAATGATATCACTACCTCCAATTTCTCTAGGTCTATGTATATACCTATCTTAGACACTACCTTCCCCAATAACATCACCTCCTAAATCCAAAAGCCAAACATCAACTATTTTGTGTTAATCTAATGTGATCAAATCATACTTAGTACTATCTCAAGATGGATGGAATGCTACTATGATGTTAGCGAGTATATGAGGATTTTTTCAATGAACACCATGATGAATGATTCCAAGTTAGGGTGGAAGATCCTATTCATGAGGTCTATGAACACTTTTAGTGAATTATTCATTCTGAACAGCATCACTATGTACTCATACATCCCATAAATACTCTAAAACACATTCATCGGGATGTAATCCTCTCTAGGACACAATTTGTGATAGCCTAACTGAAGATCAATATTAGAGAACCAATAGACTCCGCACAACTGATCAAAAGGTTCATCAATCCTAGGAAAATGGATATCGGTTCTTCATTGTCACCTATTTTTGCTTATGGTAATAAATGAAAATTCAAGTACTTACATCATCCTTCTTGTGAAATAGCACAGGTGCACCCCACCTTGTAGTACTTGGATTGATTAATAAATTCTTCTCCAATTAGTAAAGATTCATATTTAACTCCTTTCACTCAGTAGGTGTCATGTTAGAAGGGGGTATCAAAAAGTGTTGTTCACCTGATGAAAGATCTATCTCAAAGTCAACTCCCCTATCTAGAGGAATTCATGTGATGTCATCTGAAAAAACATCATGTTATAGATCTCTGAGTATAATAATAGTGAAGGGGGTCATCACTGATCCCACTAATAGAGGAAATCCTACCACTTGCGTCATGATCATCCCAATAAAACACAAGTCTGTAACAACACTTCCTTCTCTCAGCTCCCATTATCCAATCTCCATGAACTTCTATAACTTTTCTAAAAGTGAATGAAACACGTATGCGATAGAAAAAAATGTGAGAGAAAAATCATGGCCATCTATTCCATGAAAAAAACACATCTAAGTTCATCATATCTGTAATTATGAAATCCCGTAGATATTCATAACCAGTGAATACTATAGGACTCTATGGTAATTATTAAAGACAATACACTTTCATGGCCAATGGTGTATCATGGGATACTAACTCAACGGATAACTATATTGGTAGGTCATGTCTAGAAACAACTTATAAAAATATGAAAGAGTGGGAAGCACCAATATCAAACAAGGTAGTAGATAAACTAGATATAATCAAGACCATACCTCAAATAGTAGATGGTCCCTCGCTAAAATATAGTAGAGTATAATACACTATGTATAAATGGAATGCCTCAACTCCACAAACATATCCCAAACTCTCCTAAGCCCTCATCATTCGGGTCTATTATTGGGGACCCCCACCATATCCATGGGTCTATGGTCGAGTCTATCCTGCACCCATGTGGAAAGTAAACCTTAATGCTCTAGAATAGAACTAATGGAGATATCCTATATTTCCACATTATCAGTACTAGATATAAGGTACAATGAAGATCATTTTTTAGTGACCAAAATTCCTATAGTTGAAGCACTACAGGTGACCTCTAGAAGGGATTTAAGAAATAAAACTATGTTTCACTATAATGTCGCTTCTCTATTGTATGTACCTATCATGTATTTACCTTCCATCAGAAGAGGTAATTACGGTAGCAGTAAGTGGTCCACTTGTATGAGTACTGAAGGGTATAAAAATACCAACTAATTGACCCTCCCCCAAGATCCTCTCAATGTCCAATACCTTTCATAAAACCTATGGGTAGGATGCCAGGTTAAATCTCCAGAATTGATGTTTGATATTGGTACAAAGTCTAATCTCAAACTTATTATCCTTTAGATAATCATTCATAGTACAAATATATGTAAAGAGGATAATATTAGTAAATTGATAAAAGTAAGTGTACATTATCACAAAGACCAACTATAGTTTCATAAACTCATGTGCTCAATCTAGATTCATCTTATAAGGAAATAACTCCCCCAAAGAACATGTATTTGAAGGCCTCCTAAGTGAGACCCTCACATCATCTGACCTATACCATAACTCTCCATCAATTCCTAGTGGGTACTTGCAACATCAAAGCTTCCAACATCACATTTCTATCTGTTGTTGTCTCAATGAGGTCAATTATACCATTGATGATATAAACCCAATCCATTATATCATAACATCCATCGATTATATGAATGGTTAGAGCATACTGAAAATAAAAAACTGTATCATAGTTGACCATGGATATACATGGAAAGGATCCTAGCTAGAGTGGGTTGACTACCTACACCACTAGAGTAGGTCTGGGAATGTGCTATAGAGCACCCTCTTACTCAGCTAGTGGCCCCACCAAATATCTATAAGGAGGAATCTTTTGTAACAAAAGAAACATTAGAAACATAAATTAGTCCTAACTAGTTTAAGGGATCATACAAGGATCTCCTATGAGTCTACCCACAACCCAAGCGATACCCCTCTAAGCACTAACCCTGGTCACTGACACTGCATGTCAGTCACAGTCATCATATAAATACTAACACAACAGTATGCTTAGTTTAACTAATTAATACCAAATAAAAATATATCATAACATTATTGAAAAAAATATATATCACAAATCATAGAAACTATATGTAATAGATCGAAAAATTCAAGTCATTAAATTAAAGAACAATTATACATCACAACAATAGGTATATATATGGAATGTGAATTTTTTTTCCAAATCAGGATGCATGAATGCATCCCAAATATCATATAATCAGTAGAAACAATACCATCCATAGTAACTAAAAAGTATCTTACACATGTGTTTTCTAGGAACATAGAAACTCCACTACCTGAGTCACACATATCTATCTCCTTTCTATCTTTTCTTGGGTTAATCTAAACAAAAAAATAAGAAATTGTTCACTGATACCATTTTGCAATGCCCAGACACAAACCATTGAGTTAGAGTTGGAGGGTCACATAACCACAAGCGTTTAAGAACTTGGTTCTTATATTTGAGGTATGGGCGTTATCTTTTCTCTTTTCCTTAAGTGTTTTTGAGGAAATATGGAAAATGGGGGAAAATCATGAATTTTGGAACTACACACTGTGTACTTTTTCCACACGTCGTGTACTTGTTTCCATGTGGGATGGGTACATGGGGCGTGTAGCCATATCAGCGAAGAAGGGTGTAGGAACCGACTACATGCTGTGTAGTGGTACTTTACACACCGTGTAATCAATCGGCAGGCCAAAATAGTAAGGTAGTGGAGTAGCCGCCAGCTGGGCGGCAGTACACGCTGTGTAGTCGGGAGTACATGTAGTGTACTCAGGTCGACGGATGAACAGTGTGGTAGTGCCACCAGAGGAACAGTTAAATGAAGGAATTACACGTCGTGTACTCAGAAGTACATGCCGTGTACTTTGTTTTTTTCACTTAAATCGGCAGTAGCCTCCCCTGTTCATAGGTAAGGCTTAGAACGGGAAGGAGGAGCGGGAGAGGGAGGAAGGAGCTTGGGAGATCCGCTGAGCGCCCGTCGAGAATCCTATTTCTGCACCGTCGATCTCGTTGGAACCGCACGGGTGAGTTCTTCCTCCTCCTAGTGTAGTTCTTACCAATTATTTCCCGTTGGAGAGTTATTTATGGTTGAACGATTTATCTTCTTCGTCAGATCTATGCCTTTCTTGGGTGTTTCTTGGATCAGCGTTCATGTATAATGCTCGTTGGCGTATAAGGTAGGTGGCTTAGTGTTTGTTTTTTCAAATGTTGTGTGTTTTGTGCATTTTGTTCCACGAACCCATGTTGGGGTGTCATGTGGATGAGGCCGTTTCTATATTTAATCACCTAGAATTGATTAAGTATCTAAATAAGATATCAAAATGCTGTTTGGGATCGTTGCCTGGATCCGGAACCACCCCGGGGGGTGTGTTCTACTGTTTAGCCATTTGGCCAGGATACTAGAGGGTATGCCTTTAAAGTAGTAATTGTAGAATTTCCTTGAGAGGAATTGCTTGTTTACTGATTGTTTACGTGTTGGGCATGGCCCGGTTACCTATTTAGCCTGAGGGAGTTGTTGTGATTAGCCTAAAGGCACTGCACTGATTAGCCTGAGGGCTATAATTATTTCACCTGAGTGAAACCTTTTGGGCCCGAGGGCTTGACTTCTATTCCTGAGGTTAACACTACCTACACCCGAGGGAAAAATTATATTACGCCTGAGGAAAATTACCTGCGGGTTGGGTTATGCTTACCTAAGGGTAAGGATTTTCTTGTCTGAGGATGTGGACTTTTTACTTAGAAATTCACTGTGGTGATTTCTAATATTTAATGGATAAAATGAATAATAAAATGGCAATATAATTGGTAGTTAGTTACTTTTTAGTACTGCTTACATTATTTCATTTTACTACTGCACACTGTTGTTGCATGCTTACACGCAGTTGGGCACGAGCCTATGGTGGGTGCCTACTGTGATATATTTATCACACCCTATTTGGTTCATGCTTTTCGGCCCAAACAGATTATTTTTCTGCAGGTGTAGATAGGGGAAAGAGTCCCTATATAGGTACTTGACTGTTGCTGAGGAGTAGGAGGCCATGGGACCGAGCCTAGGCTCGTGATGCCGCCACCAGTTGTTTTTCTTTGTTTTGCTGTACTTTTCATTTTGTTGTAATGTATTAATTTATAACATATAATGGATGTTTTCCTAGAACTTGAGAAATGTAGCATCATTGTTTATCTATTGTTGGATATATCTACTGCTGTTGTTATTTCTGTTGTGTATGGTTTACTGCTTCCGCTGTTTTTTGTATGTTTAATTTCAATTCCGCTATTCTACACTTTGACAAATGAGGGAATAGTTTCCCCACTATCATACATGGGCCCTCACTACTAGTCGGTAGCCTCTGGCATTTGGGGAAATGCGCTTGAGGTCACGTGGCGAACCGGGTTCAGGGCACCCGTTGAGTGGCACCTAGAACCGGGGCGTTACAAAGTGGTATCAGAGCGGGGTTCTTTTCTTTGACTTACTATTTGGAGCCATAGTCAAGGATAGGATGAATGGTAGTTGGTAATACACTGTGTCCGGGCATTGCTAACCCGTGTATAGGGAAAAGCTAATTTACCCCATGTTTCAATTTTACTGGTTTTGTAATTTGCAGTTGATTTGTTTTCACCATTGTGTGACGCACTTGAGATTGTGTTGTTTATAATTTATCTGTGGGTTCTATTTAGTTGCAACCCGATGAGATGAGGGTATTCCATCTCATGCATCATATAGGCACATGCTAGATATCACATTCCATGCATAGTTTCCATGCCATGTAGGTGAATCCGAAATTGCATGTTGTTGTGATAGTTGTTGTGATAATAATGCATGTTGTTGTGATAGCTGCTTGATAAATACCTACTTTGTGATATGGTATTTTTGTCTGGGCCTGTTTATAGAATTTATGCCAAAATTCGGTTTTTGGGGAGTATGGGCCCCCATCGACCGGAATTTGGTGGATCATTGACTGTTTATTTGTTATAACACATATAAGATGTCAAACTTTGATTCCTGGGGAGTATGGGCCCTCACGGATTGGAATTTGACACTTAGGTGTTGGTTTTTAGTATTTCTGGGTTCTGGGGAGGTTTCTGAGGCATACTATCTGGAAATCCAGTATACACGCCATGTGGTACTTTATACACGCTATGTATGTTCTTCTGTTCATGAAGGAAAATGAACTTTTTGAGTACACGCAGTGTACCCAGAGTACACACCTTGTAGTCTCTTCCCATGTCACAAACCGTGTGGGCGGTGACACGGGGTAGGGAAAGGCTTTGGTAAAACACGACGTGTAGCTGTTGTACATGTTGTGTATTGTTGAACCAGAGTCCGGTCGTGTAACTAACAACACGGGTCGGTGAACTCTTATACAGAACACGTCGTGTCAATGATGAACATGCCGTGTAGTGTGACTTGGGGACTCAGCCGTGTAACTAATAATACGGATCAGTGTCACCTATCCTTGAACATGTCGTGTACCTGTGGGACATGCCATGTAGTCTAGTCCGAGGAAAAACCATCTGGTGTTAGCCGTGTGGCTGGGAAATGAGGTGGTGTACACACCGTGTGCAGGTGTAACATGTTGTGTAGTTGTAAGCTGAGTAGTCGGTCGTGTCACATACGACACAAGCAGTTGTAAAATAACACCATACACGCTGTGTAGATTATATACACGTTGTTTAGTGTTTTTTTAACAGGAGTCGTGTGGCTTAGCCGTGTAGAAGGACTCGGGCAGAGGAGGAGAAGTCAAGTACACATCGTGTAGTCAGTATACACGCCGTGTAGTCTTGTTTTTCAAATCTTGAAATTCCTTCTTCCTCTTATTACCTTTTTGGTTCCTTTGTTTTCAGACTTTGATAAATCTTGAATCTAAGGTGTGCCTTTGACCATGTAGTGTCATTCCGCCTAGATGACCGCGCATTGTTCATCAGGAGATCAGCGACGATTATACTCCGGAGATGGTGGTCCATGGGCTACCAATGGATCCTCCAGCAGAGCCAGATGCGGCGCCAGCTGTTATACCGGACACAGGCACAGATGTGCAGTTCCGTGAAGGCTTTATGCGGTTCATGCAGACCTTTCAGGGAGCACCGTCGGCTGCCACATCTATGGCCGAGCTGACTCGTATCTTCCAACAGCAGCATCCGCCTACGTTTTCAGGGGATAGCGGACCATAGGCTGCAGATTCTTAGTTGGGGTCAATGCAGACTATTTTCGAGTATCTTGAGACGCCTCCAGGGCGGAGGGTCAAGCTCGTGACATATATGCTGCATGATTCCGCCAAGAGTTGGTGGGATGTTACCACCCAGTCAGAGCATCACATGGACATGGTGTGGGAAGACCTTCAGACAGTATTCAATGACTTTTTCTTCCCGGAGACGCTGAGAGCAGATAGAGCTCAAGAGTTCATGAATCTTCAGTAGGGCGCTGTGTCAGTGATGGACTATTCTGCTCATTTTATGGAAATTCATCGTTTTTCACCCGTGATGGTGGGTGATGAGACATTGAGAGCCAGACGTTTTGAGGATGGTCTTCAGTATGACATCTGAGCGCTGTTGAATGTTGTCAGGTTGTCTTCAGTACATGATATCGTGAATCAAGCGCTGATTATAGAGAGGAACCTGCTGGAATCTAGTGGTGTGGGCCAGGGCGGTTCAGCACCAGTTTCTGGTACTATTTCAGCTGGAAAAAGGAAGATACAGATGGACTTCTCTCTGGGTGGCAGTACCAGCCAGGCAGCTTCTTCAGGTGGTCCGGTCAGGTACTACCAGTGTGGTAGAGAGGGGAACCAGAGACCGTAGTGTCCACGAGACCCAGTGGAGTGCCGAGCTTGCGGAAAGATGGGACATCTGCAACGCATTTACAGGGCGTTTTCACCAATGGATAGTGAGAGGGGTTCTGTGTAGACTCCGCGTGCGGGAGAAGGACCAGTGGCTTCTTACCAGTCAGGGAACTGGAATACGTCAGGGAGTGCAGGAAGAGATGGTGGCCGTGGCCGTGGTAGCCAGACACTAGGATCTCAGAGGCAGCAGAGTGGGACAGCTCAGGGTAGTCAGGCTATGTCACAGGGAGGCGGCACTGGGCACGCATATGCAGTGCAACAGACCTAGCAAGAGTAGGATCCCAGACCTTCTACAGTCAGAGGTACTATTCTAGTAGCTTTTGTTTTATCTTCTGTACTTTTCGATACGGGTGAAACACATAGTTTCATATTTTTACCTGTTGTGGAGAGCCTTGGGCTCTGTGTTTCTACTTCATCTGATGTCATGATTCTAGACACACCGTTGGGGACTAGAACGACTGGTGCACGTCGGTGCAAGGAGTTCCCCATTGAGGTTGGTGGGTGTCACTTTCCTAGGGACCTCTATGTCTTAGAGATTACGAGCTATGACATCATTATCGGGATGGACTGGTTGGTTCCCTATCGAGCCTTTGTAGACTTCTATCGTCACAGGGTGTGTTTCACGTCACCAGAGGGCGCAGAGTTTCTATACATGGGTGAATGGGATGTTCAGCCGAGTCGAGATGGACCAAAGCATCATGGGCAAGGTGGAGTCACAACCCAGATTGCGATTTTGTATCTAGATGACCAGGGGATTTGTTAGACGGATTTCCCTCCAGTTGTTGATCGTTTCTGGGATGTCTTCCTAGATGAATTTTTAGGTCTACCTCCACAGCGAGAGGTGGATTTCTTGATTGAGCTCGTGCCAGGAGCAGCACCGATGTCCATTCCTCCTTATAGGATGGATACACCTGAGCTGCAGGAGCTGAAGAGGCAGTTAGAGGAGTTACATGCGAAGGGTTTTATCCGACCCAGTACTTCTCCCTGGGGTTATCTGGTCCTTTTTGCGAAGAAGGTAGATGATACCCTTATACTCTTCAGGGATTATCGAAAGTTGAACCAGTTGACGGTTAAGAACCGATTTCCCTTGACAAGGATAGATGATCTGTTTTATCAGCTTCATGGAGCACGAGTGTTCTTGAAGATTGAAATGAGATTTGGATATCATCAGCTACACGTGAGACCATCGGATATACCGCTTATAGCTTTTCGGAGTATATATGGTCTGTATGAGTATTTGGTCTTGCTGTTTGGACTCACAACCATGCCATCAGTTTTCATGGCTCTGATGAATCATGTGTTCCATCCGTATCTTAATTCTTTTGTGGTAGTATTCATGGATGACATCTTGGTGTACTCTCACACTCAAAACGACCATGCCACCCATCTTGAGATTATATTGATTACACTGAGAGAGCATCAGCTATATGCTAATATCTCAAAGTGAAACTTTTGGATGGACTAAATTCACTTCCTGGGTCACATTATCTTAGAGGCAGGAGTTGCAGTAGACCCAGAGAAGGTGAGGGCAGTAGTTTCCTAGGAGCATCCTAAGAACGTGTTTGAGATACAGAGTTTCTTGGGGCGGGCTGGTTACTACAGATGCTTCATACATGACTTCTCCTACTTAGCAGCATCGTTTATAGGTCTTACTAAGAAGGGTGTGAAGTTCGTTTGGTCAGAAGCTTGCAAGATAGATTTTGAGGACCTGAAGGGAAGGTTGACATCAGAACCGATCCTGATACTCCCAGAGCAGGGGAAGAGCTATACAGTTTACTATGATGCATTAGGGATTGGGCTAGGAGCAGTGTTGATGCAGGGTGACCGAGTTTTTGCATACGGGTCTCGGCAGTTGAGGCCACATGAGCATAATTACCTGACGCATGATCTCGAGTTAGCTGCAGTTTTTCATGCGTTGTGCTGTTGGAGACACTATCTATTGGGAGAGAATTTTGTGGTTTTCACCAACCACAAAAGCCTCAAGTATATATTTACTCAGCATGACTTGAATCTGAGGTAGAGGAGGTGGGTCGAGTACCTACATTCCTTCGATTTTGATCTTGCCTACACACCTGGTAAAGGTAATGCAGTAGCTGATGCACTGAGCAGGAAGAATCATATACAGGCGGTGTAGGAGGCCAGTGGTGAGTGGGATCTCATGGCATTGTTCTCTTAGATGCATCTGGAGGTGCACGACAGTCAGGGGCAGTCTTATCTTTCCTCTTTAGCTGTGACTTCTACCCTCCTGGATAGAGTGAGGATGAGATAGCTATTGGATTTAGAAGGCCTAGTTCTACGGGAGTCGGTGGAAAGTGGGGACCCTTCTCCTGGGTGGACGATAGGCGATGATGAGGTTTTTCATTTCCATGGACGATTGTGGTTTCCAGGGGATATACACAGGGATCTGATGTGGGAGTTTCATGCTTCATCTTGGGCAGTTCACCCTAGGGTTACCAAGATGTACCATGACTTGAGGCGTCAGTACTGGTGGTCGAGTATGAAGAGAGAGATAGCTGGTTTTGTTACAAGGTGTTCCACTTTTCAGCAGGTGAAGGCGAAGCACCAGAGGCCAGTCAGGCTGTTACTGCAGTTACCCATTCCATAGTTGAAGTGGGATGATTTCACGATGGATTTTCTGACGGGATTGTCGAGGTCACCTTGAGGCAATGATGTCGTGTGGGTTGTAGTAGACAGACTCACGAAGGTAGATCACTTTTTTCCGATCAAGGAGACTTTCATTGTTGACGAGCTCAGAAGGCTATATACCTGAGAGATCGTTCGTCTACATGGGGTCCCTCGTTCCATCATTTCAGATAGGGACGCCAGCTTTGTGTCTCGTTTCTGGTAGAGTTTTCAGAGGGCACTAGGTACCCAGGTGCTTCTGAGCACAGCATACCACCCTCAGACTGATGGCTAGTCAGATCGTATGATACAGGTGCTAGAGGACATGCTACATGCATGTGTCTAGGAATTTGGGGGCTCTTGGGAGAAGCATATACCCTTATTCGAGTTTTCCTATAACAATAGATTCCAGGTGACTATTGAGATGGCACCATACGAGGCTTTATATGGTAGTCATTTCCATTCAACATTGTGTTGGTTAGAGGCAGGTGAGGCAGCTTCACTAGGACTACAACTCGTATAGGAGACATCTAAGCTGGTCCAGTTGATTCGGAAGCGGATGGCTACCATGCAGTCTCATTAGAACTCTTATGCTGATCGCCACAGACGACCTTTGGAGTTTGTGGTCGGGGATTAGGTTTTCTTGCGTGTTTCACCGAGGCTGGGAAAAAAGAGGATCAGGAGACAGGGTAAGCTTTCACCGAGGTATGTGGGGCCATTCGAGATTTTGGAGAGAGTCAGGCCGGTTGCCTATCGGTTGCGGTTACCACAACGGTACCAAGCCATGCACGAAGTCTTCCACGTGTCTCAGTTGCGTCGCTATCATTCAGACCCGTCTCATGTCTTTCAGCCTGAGGAGGTTAAGCTAGAGGCAGATGTGTCCTTTGAGGAGAATTTGATTCGTATCGTTGATAGGAGCACAAAGGTTCCCCAAGGCCGGTCATTTCCTCTCATACGGGTGTTATGGCAGCATGGCCG
The DNA here is from genome assembly GCA_963277665.1 of Viscum album. NCBI lineage: Eukaryota > Viridiplantae > Streptophyta > Magnoliopsida > Santalales > Viscaceae > Viscum > Viscum album. The sequence continues at coordinate 466,413,542 of OY728160.1, read as the reverse complement.
AGTGCAGGATGAAACCTGGGAGCGGGAGACCGACGTACGTGCTCAGTGGCTAGAGCTGTTCTGAGCTATATCTTCGTTACCCTTGGAAGGGAAATTCTGGGATGAGTTGCTACAAGGGGGGAAGTTTGTAAGAACCTGGTTCTTATATTTGAAGTACGGGCTTCTTCATTTCTCTTTTACTTAAGTGTTTTTGAGGAAATATGGAAAATGGGGAAAATCCTGAATTTTGGAACTACACGCCGTGTACTTTTTTCACATGACGTGTACTTTTGGCCGTGTGGGATGGGTACATGGGGCATGTAGCCATGTCAGTGACGAAGGGTGTAGGAACTTACTACACGCTGTGTAGTGGTACTTTACATGCCGTGTAGTTAGTCGGCAAGACAAAATAGTAAGGCAGTGGAGCAGCCGCCAGCTGGGCGGCAGTACACACCGTGTAGTCGGGAGTACATGTCGTGTACTCATGTCGATGGATGAATAGTGTGTTGGTGCCGCCAGAGGAACTGTTAAATGAAGGAAGTACATGCCATGTACTCATAAGTACACATCGTGTACTTTTTTTCGCTTAAATTGGTAGTATCCTCCCCTGTTCACAGGGAAGGCTTAGAACGGGAAGGAGGAGCGGGAGAGGGAGGTCGGAGCTTGGGAGATCCGTCGAGCGCCCGTCGGGAATCCGATTTATGCACCGTCAATCACGTTGGAACCGCACGGGTGAGTTCTTCCTCCTCCAGGTGTAGTTCTTACCCATTCTTTCCTATTAGAGAGTTATTTTTGGTTGAACGATTTATCTTCTTCGTCAGATCTACGTCGTTCTTGGGCATTTCTTGGATCGGCGTTAGTGTATAACGCTCGTTGGCGTATAAGGTAGGTGGCTTGGTGTTTGTTTTTCCAACTGTAGTGTGTTTTGTGCATTTTTTGCCATGAACCCATGTTGGGGTGTCATGTGGATAAGGTCGTTTCTATATTTAAATACCTATAATTTATTAGGTATCTAAATATAATATTAAAATGCTGGTTGGGATCGTTGCCTGGATTCAGAACCACCCCGGGAGTGTGTTCCACTGTTTAGCCATTTGGCCAAGATACCCGAGGGTATGCCTTTAAAGTAGTAATTGTAGAATTTCCTTGAGAGGAATTACTTGTTTACTGCTTGTTTACATGTTGGGAATGGCTCGGTTACCTATTTAGTCTAAGGGAATTATTGTGATTAGCTTGAGGGCACTGCACTGATTATCCTGAGGGCTATAGTTATTTATCTTGAGGGCAACCTTTCTTGCTAGAGGGATTGACTTATATGCCTGAGGGAGACACTACCTACGCCTGAGGGAAAAATTATGTTACGCTTGAGGGAAATTACCTGCGGGTTGGGTTCTGCTTACCTGAGGGTAAGGTTTTTCTTGTCTGAGGACGTGGACTGTTTACATATAAATTCACTATGGTGATTTCTAATATTTAATGGATTAAATGAATAATAAAATGGAAATATGGCTGGTAGTTAGTTACTTTTGAGTACTGTTTACTTTATTGCATTATACTACTGCACAATGTTGTTGCATGCTTACACACTATTGGGCATGGGCCTTTGGTGGGTGCCTACTGAGATATATTTCTCACACCTAGTTTGGGTCATGATTTTCGGCCCAAACATATTACGTTTCTGTAGGTGTAGATAGGGGAAAGAGTCCTTATACAGGTACTTGACTATTGCTGAGGAGTAGGAGGTCATGGTACCGATCCTAGACTTGTGATGCCGCAACCAGTTGTTTTGCTTTGTTTTGATGTACTCTGCATTTTGTTGTACTGTATTGATGTATAACATGTTCTGGCTGTTTTCTTAGAACTTGAGACATGTAGAATCATTGTTTATCTACTGTTGGATATATCCATTGCTGTTGTTATTTCAGTTGTGTATGGTTTACTGCTTCTACTATTTTTTGTATGTTTTATTTCAATTCTGTTGCGCTACACTTTGACAAATGAGGGAATAGTTTCACCACCATTAGACATGGGCCCTCGCTGCTAGTCGGCAGCCTCTGGCATTTGGAGAAATGATCTTGAGGTCACATGGAGAACCAGGTTTGGGGCACCCGTTGAGTGGCTCCTATAACCGGGACATTACAAAGAGTGCCTCCACAAATATAACAGACTGTTTTCTAGTAGTGAGGGTCTAATTCCAATAATGAGGATATTATCCCCTTAGTATTATGTCAAAGAAAATAGAAATAAATAGAAAAATAAAATAATATAGTGATCAGATTATCAGGAGGAAACAAAATAATCAAAATCATGCATTTTATACAAGTAATAATTGTCTCCCAATGTGGAAATCCAAACCAAAGTATTAGTGCAGAAAAATAAATAAATAACACATTAGGTCCTCTGTATTCTATCACAATCATCTAAAAACTCCATTCCCACCTACTTAGCCATATTCCATGAGCCCCCTACCCTTCACCAGATCCTTATTCATAAAATCTACAAGAACACTAAAATTACCACATAGTGTGTGAATACAGGACTAGTATGAGACCATCTATGTGTCATTATCCAAGTGTTCTCAATAATAACTGGTGCATATCGAGATAATAATAATTTTTTAACAACATACAATCCAAAACTGAGTGTTTGTGCACTTACCAAGCAATCACAGAGCCTTTATCATACCTTTTGTGGATCCATGCTTAAAGGATAAGGAGATGACGGTGGAAGTAATTAAACTGGCCACCAGACTAGTGAATTTTTTACTTGACAACCTCATGGAATCATATGCAGTTGCTACTCGATTTTCTATAGCCTCAAGCATGACATGCATTTAGTAAATCAACTATCCGTCAAGTGTGTACCCAACATGGCATGCTACTCTCAAATCAACTAGGAATCAAGAATCCTGCTACTTAGGCATCGAGTGCATCTCTAATACCGTTTTCCAAGGTATCATTGTATCTCTACCCTATTCTCATGACCATAATCTCTATCATCTCAAGTTAAGCGCACTCCCCCCATAAAGGATAATCATGTCATGAAGGTCAACCTATTCTAAGCATAAAAAATGATACATCCAAAAAATATAACATACATAATAATGTAGAGAATAAAACTAATTCATTTCATCATGATAATAAATTAGCAGTATACAAACATGTGATCAACATCAAACATGAAAAACATGCTAAAAGGAAAACTCATGGGATCAATTATCATAAGGTTTTCATGGGATACACACACCCACAAGAGATCATAATAAAGAATAGTGACTCAAGTATTTCAAAACATGAACTATATCAAAGAAACATGTAAAAATGTGCTCCGAAAGGTAAGAAACTTAATTCCTCAAAGTCCTCAATGTCAATGTCAATGATAAAACTCCATGTGTGGTTAAAAAGCTGGAGTGGAAACCTCTATAGCCAAAAACACATCCTCTTGGGCCTTAGTATCATAGTTGATTACACATCAACATTCATGGGTTTTCAAGGATTCCTAGAACCATATCTAACTATTTTACTTCAAAAATAAATAAAATATCACATGAGATAAAGGTTTCTACCACCTGGATAATTTCAGAAGTATCGATTTATTCCAATACATGTGCTAGAAATTTCTTTCCTAGAGAATAATATTAAAACCACATGTGATAATACTCTATCTCTATAGAAGAATATACAAGTGATGAACCTTTATTATTATTCTTTGATATTCTATGATAATAATTCTTTTATCATAGTTGATAATTTATCGATTAACATTGTTTAAAGAAAGCCTTATTCAATTTCTTCAGAAGGATTATTTCACAATTACGTATGAAATAATGAGGAAAGAAAAGAATAAAATCCTACCTAGAATTATCTCCCTTAGGTACTACATCATGAAAGATGAGAGAGGTGAGGGTTTTACCACGCATAGAAAACCCGAAATAAACCCGATTTGATCAAAGGGGGTTTAGAGTTCACACTGAAGGGACTTATGGGTAGCTTGAACTCAAGGGATTAAAAAAAATTGATGGTCGCAAGGTTTGGATATTTTAGAAAACCAAACCCATGTATAGGTCCACCATAATAAACACCATAAATTAAATACCATCATTTAATTTTTATTTTGAACAATTCGTAAATGTGGAGTGTTTAATTTCACCTATAAATATGAGCTATGGATTTAAATGATTCCAAAGACTTAATCCCATGATTTTTATCATTTAAAATCATTGAAAAGAGTTACAGGTTCTATCTGGGCAGAAGAAAAGGAAATATGGAAAAAATAGATTTTCCTCATAAAAAGTGTTGTGTAAGTGTAACCTGGTTTTTCTCGTAGGAAGCTCCTAACTTTTACCTGAGGGTAAGGAGTTTTCCCTTACACAGTAGTTAGAATTCTTCCTACCCTTTAGCATAAGCTAGGTTACAATCATGTAAGCTTTATAAATTCTAGGTTTCCCTTATGCATCGTATAGAATTCCCTTACATAAATCCACTTTACCCATACACAAAACCCATACACAAGCCATTACCCTTACACAATTACCCTAATAAGGTCAGCCTGCGTGGGCAGAGAAAAAATATGGCTTACCATTGCCTACAAGCCAACCTAACCTTATTCAATTCATGGTTACCCTTACATATCGATAAATACCCTTACACAATGACTAACTACCCTTACAGGACACTTATACAAAGGGCTACCCTTACGCAGCTTATGGTTACCCTTATGCAGTGCTTATACTCAAGGACTACCCTTATGAAACAACATGTTCACCCGTACATAGCCTATGGAAAAGGCAGTTTATCCTTATGCAAGTAAGGAAAAGAGGTTTTCACCCATGCACAAGGTCTTAAAACCCCATCTTACCCTTATATAAAGCCTAAAACCATAAATAAGATGATTTTTATTGAAAATTTAGATTTTCACATAAAAACACTATGAAATACAAACAAAACAGGATTTCATGTACAATTAAAAACTGAGAATACTACACACATACATGAACATAAATATACATGTACATATATATACACATACATATACACATATATACATACGCAAACACACACACATACACATACCCATACTCATACACATACACATACATACACGCATACACATACACATATATACATACACATACACTTGCATATGTGTATACATACATATGCACATATTTATACATATACATAAACATACCATCACATACATGTTCATGCACATATATGCACATACTGCATAAACATTCATACACATGCACCTACACATACACACATAAAAACACATAGACATACATGTACACATACACACACATACACATACATATATACATACACACATACACATATACATGCACATAAAAATACACATATAAACATACACATACACATACACGTACACATACACATACACATACACATACACATACACATACACATACACATACATATCCACATACACATACACATAAACATACACATAAACATAAACATACACATACACATACACATACACATACACATACGCATACACATACACATACACATACACATACACATACACATACACATACACATACACATACACATACACATACACATGCACATGCACATGCACATACACATCCACATACACATACACAAACAGATACACAAACAGATACACATACACATCCACATACACATACACATACACATACACAAACACAAACACATACACATACACATACACATACACATACACATACACATACACATACACATACACATACACATCCACATACACATACACATACACATACACATACACATACACATACACATACACATACACATACACATACACATACACATACACATACAGATACACATACACATACACATACACATACACATACACATACACATACACATACACATACACATACACATACACATACACATACACATACACATACACATACACATACACATACACATACACATACTCATACACATACACATACACATACACATACACATACACATACACATACACATACACATACACATACACATACACATACACATACACATACACATACACATACACATACACACAGACATACACATAGACATACACATACACATGCATAAACATACACATACACACACACATATATATTCATATACACATAGACATATACATATACACATACATATGCACATACACATACACATACATATGCATATACACATACACATTTGTATATACATGCACATACATAAAATTACATACATGTTCATGCACATACATACACAAACACATGCATTTATACACATACTACATAAACATACATACACATACACATGAACCCAAACATATGCATAAACATACTTGTATAAAAACAATACATATACACATACACATACACATACACATACACATACACATACACATACACATACACATACACATTCACAGTCGTATACACATACATATACACACATACATACGTATAGACATATATATCAACACATACATGCACGTACACGTACACATATATATACATACACATATAAATACATACACATACTCATACACATAAACATACACTTATATCCTCATACATGAATACACATATACATACACATACACACATTTATACACATACATAACATTACATACATGTGTTCATACATACACATACATATGAATTTATAAACATACTATGTAAACATACAAATTCTACAAAAACAAACATACACACACTTACACATATACACATGAAATACACGTACATACACGTACACACACACGAACACATGAACATACACATGCATTTACATACACACACACACATACATGTATATATTCACATATACATAAACACACACATGTATATACACATGTGCATATACAAAACACACACATACACACAACACCAGATATGAATACATATACAACACATACATACTAACACATACATGAGAGAGAGATATTTCCAAAATCCTTATATATATATATATATTAGTTATTTTTTGAATTTTTTTATTTTCATGCATTATGGGGTATATATATATATATTATACTGCCCACGTTGGTAGTATTTGCTGGAGATCTGATCAGTCCTCCACCTTGTTAATCATTAAAAGACATGTTTCATTAGATGAAATGTATGAGAGTTAAATGCATGAATTAATAAGATGCATAAATTATTCATCACATTAATTCATGTGTTATAAAAACAAGGATTATCCAATGCATTGATACAAGCATTATAAACATATGAATTGGTCGATTAATTAATACATGTGTTATAAACAAATGAATTAATGCATACATAACCTATTAGGATCCTTGGGTTCTATATAAAAGCTACTGTCATATGATGGTGGTGAAGGTGTGGATATTTGACCAATGATTCCTAGGAACTTGAAGCTCTCTTTATTCTTCATTCTTTGCATACAAGATGTTAGCACATCATGAATGGAAAAATAATCTCATCTGAATGTTGAATGATTCAGATTATCCTATGGATACCTATAGAGGTGGGATGCTTTTTTTCTACCTTGGAGATCTTTATCAAACCAATGTGATGGAGTTAAAATATGATGTAATGGATTCTTCTATTTAAAGTATACATTTTTTATATTGTTCTTTATTTCACTATTTATATAGGTTTCATATATCGTGCATGAGAGATCCTCATATTTGGATTCAAAATTCTTATACTATGTCTAATATGTGTTATTATATTCATTAAAAACCTAAAAGGGGTATCAAAGGGAGTTCAAATAGAAAACTGATTCATGGGAACTCTCAAACATAAAAAAGGTTGAAGTGTGGATCTCCGTTTAGGAGATCCACTGGGATGAAAAGAGTTTCATGACAAAATAGTTGGGGAAATGGAGTCATTTCATAGGCTTATATGGATGTCACATTGGATGTATTTATATAGGGGATAATGATTCCACCACTTTCAGTGGTATTAGAGTGATTTTAGAAGGATTTACCATTATGAAGGAATTCCACTATGTGTGAGGGTAATCAAAATTGTTTTTAAATTGTTAAAAAATGTTTTTGACATATTAAAAGTTTTTAATGGTTTATATTTTTTAAAAAAAAACAGATTAAAAGGAATTTTGGGGATATATATTAATTAATAAAATATTTATTAATTAATTAACTATGAAGGGTTTATAATTATTTAATAAATGTTCAAAAATAATAATAAATATTCCTTAAATATTACATATTAATATTAAAAATACCTTTTAAAAAATTATATTGAAATTATTATGATATATAAATAAAAACATTTATTTATAAATCATAATAAATTATATATAATGGGTTATAAATTGTGAAATAAGAAAAAGATGTAAAATATTTATATTTAAATTATGAATTGTTTGAAATTAATTATTTTGGAATTGGTCAAAACAAAAAAGGGGAATTATGTGAATATGTAAGACACATAGAAAGCGTTTTAATGATTTATATCATCAAGGTTTAATTAATGATTAAATATGTGATATCTAAACATGTCAAAATTTTACATAAGAAAAATTGAATTATAAATTTTTTATAGCTCATAAAATATCATATATTTAAAATGGATGTTCTATATAATGATAAATACAAAATATTTCATATTATAATGAATATAAAATATCAATATTCATTATTTTCGATGGTATATGATGTGAAAGCTAATTTTTTAAAATTTTTATAATTAGATTTTATTTATGAATTTTTCATAACTGTTGATCTCGTGTTTAAATATTCAAATATTGAATTTATTGAAAATGTATTGACAGTATTATTAAAAGTTATAAATATTTTACATGATGAATTTTGAATGATTTAGTTTAAGTATTAAACTAATTCTAGATAGATCACTACATTATATGCTAGGCATGATCATCATTTTAGTTTTTCATCAACCTTGTCCTTGGTTTGTAATTGAATCTATTAGCATGGATTTTGTTATTGAATAAAGTCTGTATATATTAGGTGTTATAGTTATGATGAATTGGATTGAATATTGAGTAAAGTATCCCTAGAAGAGGGGTTTGGGTTTGGGGTGCCTACTTATCTAGAGACCTGTGACTTATCTAGGAAATTGAATGGGGTTGGCTATCTATCACTTCAGGCTTACTCATGTGGATATTTTCAATGTCATATAATTTTAAACATTTACATGAAGTGTTTAGGTACCTTATGCATTTGAAACATTTGAATATGTATGCATATAATTAATATATATTTTTAGGTGAGAAGCACAAACTTGTGGGTTGTTTAAAGGGTTACACATTAATATGGTTTGAATATATTTATTTGGTGGAGGAAATATGATTCCAAACTAAATTTCATGAAGCAAAAATACATAACAGGAAATAACAAGGGATAATATAGTGAGATTAAAATACCCTTCAAATAATAAGTGTGATATTACTTCTAAAGAAACACTTTTCAAGACCTTGATCATCCAACCAGGTATGTTCTACCATATTAGGGTTCCCTGATAGGATCTTGTGTAAGGAAAAATGTAATGGGTGACATTAGATCATCCATGAAGAGGTTCTTCCATTGGAGGGTTCCTCTAAGATATCTTTTGTTAATCTATTTTTTATGTTTTCTTTGGGTTACACTTAGTTGTTAAACCCTTGGGAAGGATACTAGATGAATATGGTTGATTTTATCCATATGATGGATTGTATAAATGGTTGTCTGCTCTGCTATCCAAAATCATATAAGATATGATTGGGATGATACCATACCTAAATAATTAACCGATGAGTGGAACTCCTTAATAGACTCATTTAATAGTGAAATATGGATCTTGGTACACTTATAGTTTGATGAATTTTAGAAGGGGTCATCATTTTTGTGGGTCCCCATTTGATAAAAGTTTTTTTAAAATGGTTAATAATACATGATACTCATATGAAAAATTATAATGTTATATATAATATCATTATTATTGTCATCCAGAAAAAATTTATGATTAATCATTAATGAGGATAAGTTTAATAAAAGTTAATCCTAATATTGGTAACTTAAGAAAAGATCTTAAGAAAGATTAGTGATCTACGAAAAGTTATTAAGAAAAATATAATGTTTCAGAATAGTTCCTTCCTCAGTAACAAGTGTTACAGTTATTCAACAATTTAATATTTATTCATATGGAAGTATAAAGTGATTATTTTATGTTTTCAAAGGTATTAAATGAAAATTTACCAAAGGAATCATAGTCTCCACTCAATATGATTGGGTACGTCAAATTTTTGTCTCATATACTCAATAGGATTTGTATGTAAAATAATATTAAATTTGATTGAATATATTGATGAATCAATGAGACTAAATATTTCCTTAAAAAATTATAGGTAATAGAAATATATTCTATTATTTTGATAGATATATGATATCTGTTATATGTTTTACAAGGAATTATAAACATACATAATGTTAGAAGATGAAATCAATTGGAGCTTGATTTTTTTTCAAGTAATGGGGTAAAGGAGTTACTAAATTGATAACTTGAATACTTTATGATATGAGGAGCTTTCCATAAGATGTATATTTTCTCATTTTTTTCTTATGAAGACCATGAAAACAATTAGTGTTTAATAAAATGAGATGATATTTTTTATACATATACTTATGATTTATTCAATTATATAAAATAAATTAAGGGTATAATAAGAATGGATTTTTCCTGTTAGGGAATTTATCCTATTTTAAATTGTGGAATGTTCTAAAAATATGATTAAATTTAAATAATGTTTAACCAATAATCACAATGTTTTGGGAATATATATGAACTAGGCATAATATTTCTAGGTTCTGAAGTACTTTATAGATAGTACAAGTTGGTAAAAGTTCAAACCAGATGAAGAAAAGCGGGTTTAATGGTTCAAAACTATTTCTTCAAGAATATTATCAAGGTCATTGAAACATAGGGTAGTTAGTAAGAAATAGTAATAATTTAATTTCTGTCATGACTCGACCCAAGATGGGGCTCAAGCTACAACTACCCCAAGCCCGCATTCGTAGGCCAGGGGTGGAGAGAAGTGTAGACGGCATAAATAACTTGGGGAGGAATTTTTTTACGAACCTATACACATGCACATATAAAACTCAATAAAAAATTGTAGAGGGAAAGAATAAAAGATGATTCACTCTGATAAAGTAAACCGAGCATGAATGAACCTCTAAACAGTACAAGAGTACGGTAGTGTAAACTGAAAGAAAACGAAAATAATACACACCCAACCAGAAATATGTACCAACCCTAACAAAACTGAAGGAGAAAACAGATGAAAGAGAGACACGATCTGGAATCCCATGATATGAACACCATACATGGTCCCAGAACCCAGTATCCCTAAGTTCCTCTGAGTCATGGTCAACATGTCTGTCATATGTATAAGACACGACACGTGTAGGAAAATACCATGTAGTGATGAGTATATACATCCCTAGTAGGACTCCTAGAAAGGTTATGGGGGCATTAGGAGATATAAGAGGATCGAAATACTATATATTAAAGGTAAAATGAAAGAGTATAGATCAACCCAACCAATAGTGAAAGTAAGCTTGTCCATGCACAAGGGGATAAACATAGTGAGTAGATGAACTACTCATTGAGCCTTCATCGCCTATAGTATGAGAGTAGGCTCATCGAACCATGATAATATAGAAACTGAAAGCACATGTCATACCCTACATGTATTCTCTTATCCTGTAAGGAGAGTAACTAAACCCAAGTAGTGGGTACATTAGAATGATATATATATATACTCAGTCAAAGAATCCAAACTGAGGGAGTAAGGGGATCCTTATCTCATAGATCAGCCTAAGAAGAAGAGCATCCAAAACTTCCAAAAGTACATCAACAATGATTGGAATCTCATGAGTTTTTTCTGAACACAAAAGTCTAAGGAACTCAATCACCACACCTTGATACTATTCTTTTTGCACAACACCGACTCGCTTGCACGGTTTTAGGTCATGTCACAAAAACTTTTCTCTGTGGGGAAAGTGTCCCTCTTCCTAATGAGTCCATAGTCACATCTAAACATGTCTATTCACTATGTGGAATAGTCAAGTGGAAAAGATTTCTAGATAAAGGACCCACGCCCTAATATAACAGGAGGGTTCCACTCTGGTAGGCACTAAGGAACTCCACTTCCCAGCCCCGCTGGAGGTTAAAGCTTGGTAATGTCATCTGGGAACTCCATTTTCCAACCTTGCAGGAGGGTAATGCTTATGAGAGGTTTTCTAGTAACTCCAATTCCCAGCCTTCCCGGTGGGTAAGGCCAGGAATAGGCCATTGAGGAACTCCACTTCCCAGCCCTGCTAGAGGGTAACACCCAAAATACATCATCAAGTAACTCCACTGCCCATCCCTACTAGAGGGTAACACCTATAAAAAGTCTTGGTGATCCTATAAGATCGCTACCATCATTGGGTCACATCAACATTTTTTGTTCCCAGAACATTTCACATTGTAGCTTGAAATCCACAACTTAGGGCACCATCACATTCTACATGGAAATAACTAAAGATAGGCTACTCATGGGAAAAAAATATGAGTCCAAAAAAAGGATATGTGGAAATTAAGAAGTTTTATTAGAAGAGATAAAGAGGTACCCAGCATGTGAGGAGACCCACATAGTGTGTAGTCCTACTTCACAACCTCACTGTATCCATGTTCAGTACACGGATCCCTATCACTATAGCAGTACATGTTGTGTAGTTGGACTACATGATGTGTCCATGTTAACTAGGGCCAAAGTTGTATGATTCTCATTGTTTCCATGTACTAGGTTACACGGCCGTGTATCTAACCCTGTGTAATCCTACATGGGTTCCCATCCACATGACCCTTCACACAGGTTATCCAACTAGGAAGGGGTTACATGGTGTGTAAGAGGGACTTTATTTCATGTAACCCTTAATTTATCTAAAAAACTAGTGTATCTGCTAAGGGGGATACACGTTGTGTGTTATTCATTGAACATGGAGTGCAATCGGGATTTTCACTGAAATCTAGATCTGAAATTCTCACCTTAAATCTATTCAATACACCATAGATATCTCCCAAAATCATTATGAAAACATTGGATCCAACCATGAATCATGCTTTCCAGCCATTTCTCACTGTGAATCATCCTCTACTCACTATGAGGGTTTCTCCTGTTTTTATGCATGCCGCCGAACAGCCAACACATGAAGATCTGAACTCAAGTCATATAATGTAACATTTTTGTTCCACAATGATTCCAGATCTATGTCGTGCTCACTGATCCGTTATCATTTCATTGATATATCATGTATCTAATGGTTCGATAAATCTCAATACTTCTATTAAAAGAAGATCCAAAATGCATGGAACCAATTGGTGAATAATGAAAACAAAATAGGGAGAAAATAACCAAATACCAAGATTTAAACATCATTGGCCAAAATATCTTGGCCAATGGTCAAGAACAGGCATACTGGGGCTAGAACATTGACTAAAAAAATTGTAATTTAGTATACAGGCTCATGAAAAGGCCATAACAGTGCGTAGATCAAGGAAAGAATAAAAATATACTCAAGAATTTAATTATAATGGTGGAAAACCACATATAACATGCCTTACATCGGTTTTGGAATGATCGTTGGTGAAGAACACATTTTCAATGATATGACCAAGGTTGATGTGTTCGTTGCATCCCAATCCATTCAAATATTAGGTTTCATCATTTTTCGCCAAAAGGATTCATCAACAGAGGAGGAAGAGAGCTTTTTTGGTGATCGTAGTATTGTGAGGAAAACCCTGGATGAACCATTATAATGATATATTTATAAACATTTATCATTAGGTTAAATTAATTTATTTAATTAAAATAAATAATTAAATAAATCACTTAATGTTCTTATAAAAAGAAAGGGGTCCATATTTTATGCATGAACTCAATCTATGTCCTACCTAGGATAAAAAATACATTATAGACTATGTCATTGTCTCATAATTCTAAACCAATCAACTGTTTAAGATTTATCCAAATTTTTTTAGGTATCATGTACACACAATATAAAATATATTTAATATTTTAATAAAATAAATTCTGGGTACACCGGGCCTCAGAATTGCACACCGTCTCAATGCCTTTCTCTGGATATATATATATAGTAATATTTCAATGTATTTAAAGGAAAAAATCGGTTCTCTACATCATTCCCTCCTTCAATATTTTCATCCCTGAAAAGAAAAGGTAGGAAAAAACATAGGATACTAAGCCCTCACTTAGATCTCCCTCTCCCTAGAAATCTATGTCATAGTTACCTACTGCCACAACACGTGAACCAAAGGGATGGTCTATCCATGATAAATTCTCTACTGCTAGTCCTCGATCACAATTGGGTGCTCCGCAAAGGTGTCTCCATCCTCAATGTCCTTCTCTCCCCAGTTGATGATATGCATAGGTTTATGCAAGTATCTCCTCAGTTGTGACATGTGGAAGACTTCATGCACTCACTCTAGCTATTTTGGTAGGGTGAGTTGGTAAGAAACCTCACCAAACCTCTACACGATCTCAAATGTCCCGATGAACCATAGGGATAGCTTGCCTCCCTGTATGAACCTCTAATTCCTTATCATGGGGAGGCTCATAAGAAAATATGGTCTCCCTTCTCAAACTCTAAGGGCCTATGAAGATGATATAAGTAAGATTTTTGTACGATCTGTTCCATCCTCATCCGATCACAGATAACTTGTACTTTCTTCATTGTCACCTGCTCCAACTCTAGTCCCACAAGAGTTGACTTTCTAATCTCTGTCCAATATAATTTTGACCTACAGGGTCTTCCGTATAGGTCCTCAAGAGGTGTCATTCTGATGGTAGATTTGTAGTTAATGGTGTATATAAAATCGACTAAGGGATGGTGATCCTCCTTACTCTATCCAAAGTCTAACACGTAAGCCCTCAGCTTTTCTTCTAAACCTGGATAGTGTGCTCGGTCTACCCGTCAGTCTGGGGGTGAAAATCTATAAACAACACATCAGGATGTAAACAACACATCATGATAAGAGACAATCATTGATGCCACACCATGAATGTGAATTATCTTTTGTACATATAACTACCCCAGACTCTTCACCAAACTCTACTCCCAAATGGAAAGGAATTGTGCTAAATTCATGGGTCGGTCAACTATCACCCAAATAGAGTCATGGATATTCACTATACATGGAAGTTATATAATGAAGTCATTGGATATTCCATCCCATTTCCACTATGGGATCTCCAGGGGCTACAAAAAACCTGTTGGAACTTGGTTCCCAGATTTTACCTAATAACATGTGAGGCACTGAGAGACAAACTCAACTGTTGTTTGTATCATGTCAGACAACCAAAATTGTTGTGGTTGGTCCATGTGCATCTTCTCCAAATCGGTATGTATAGGTAAGGGATAGTTGTGGAACTCCTTCATCACCTCCTCTCGCAACGTGACTGGAACCACTATTCACCCCTAGAATAAGATGATATGATTCCATCTTTAAGAATATTCATCTTGTGTGTCACCTGTGGATATAAAATTATGTAAGACCTCATAGTTTATGATTCTAGTTGTGAATCTCTTGCATACTCAAGGATTGAAGGAGTCAAAACCATCGACTGAAGAAGAGTTGTACCCTCTTTCTCCACCAGGGTCAGCTGTAGGGGGGTGACTACTCTGGAGCTTCCTACGCTAAGAAATCATAGGAATTAATACTAAGGAAATCATCTAAAAAGTTTCCCTTACCTAGATTATATACTATCTCAAAATCATAGTTATTTTGGAACTCCAACCAGTGTCGTTAACTCAGGTTCAGGTCTCTCTACGTGAAGAAGTACCTAAGACTCTGAAAGTCTAAGTAAACCACAAAGTTCATTCCTAGAAGTTAGTTCCTCCATATCCTCAAGGAGAATACCACCACATCCATATATAGTTCTTTAGTCACATAGTTCTTCTTATGGGGTCTCAACTACCTCAACTCATATGCAATAACTACCTAATGATGCATCAATATGCAACTGATCCCAACTCCAAAGGCATCACAATAAACTACGAACTCCATGAATTCCTCTAGTAGTATCAACACTAGAACACTTATCATCCTATACCTCAACTCCTCAAATTCCCTCTGACACTTCTCATACCAGGAAAATGGATTCCCTTTTCGCGTCAGGGAAGTAAAAGGGGCTGTGATTTTAGGTAAGTCTTCCAAAAACCTCCTGTAGTGACCCATCAAGCCAATGAATCTTTGCACATCTGATATGTTCATTGGTGAATTCTAAGAAATAATAACCTCGATCTTTTCTGGATCCATGTCTAAACATATTACTGAAATGAAATTCCCCAAAAAGTGAACCTTATGTATCCAGAACTAGAAATTCAAGATCTTTCCGGAAAGTTAGTGCTCTTGAATAAAATCAAGAACTTTGAGAAGGTTCCATGTATGATCCTCCTTTGTTATAGAGTAGATGAGTGTTTCTTTAGTGAAGACAACAAATATTGGTCTAGGTATGGTAGGAATATTTCATTCATCAAATCCATAAACACAATGGGGGAATTCATCACACCAAAGGTCATCACAAGAAACTCATAGTGTTTGTAGCGATAATGGAATGAAAAATTTCGAATATCAGCCTTGTGAACCCTCAATTGGCAGTAGATGAACCTAATATAAATCTTATAGAACCATATCATTCCTCTAAAAGAGTTCTTAAATCCTCATAAATGGGTATTTGTTCTTTATAGTGGCCTGGTTCAGGGAACAATAATCTACGTAAAACTGTAAGCACTCATCCGCCTTTTTCACACACAAGATTGGATCTGCCTAGGGGGACACATTAGGTCTAGTGAAACCTTTCTCATTAATATCCTCTAACTACAAAAATTTATTATGGAGCTCTGTAGGTTCCATATGATACATTGTAGAAGATATTGGGGCAATCCCAGGATGCAATTCGATGAAAAACTCCATCTCCCACCTTAGAGGTAGTACTGAAATGTCTTCAGGGAATATTTCCATATAATCTTACACAATTGAAGGAACCCAGATTCCTAAAGAGCTTGTTGGACCAAGGGATACACTCACCAACTGATGGGTGATATGATGCAACCTACTTCTCGCAACATCCACTTTCCCTGTCATGAGATCTCCCTCACCAAAAAAAGAGAATCTCATCCCATTAGGGTGTAGGTATTTGAATTGTATAAGTTGGAAATAAATATGGGCTCAGAACATGTAAAGACAATCCATAACCAAGATTACATAATAGGGTTCCATCATTATGGAAAAAAGGTTCCACATGAACCTCTCTCCTCCATGTGATAGCTAACACCATCGGTAGATGAAAGATATAGAATAAGTGTTCCTTATAAGAACCTCAAGACCAAGCTTTTGTGCTAGTGTCTCAACTGGGATCTCTAGGTCTCTGTCCATGAGTCAAGATATAAAGAAATGATTGGAACTTGTGGCTATTAATACATAGGCAGGAGTGGAATAAACACATATCTTACATTGAATCATCTCGTGTGTTGTGGGATCATAGACATCCAAGGCAAGCAGTTATCTGTAGACCTGGCCACCGGCTCCCTGAGGTTGACATGGGCCGCCTGGTGGTGGAAGTGGAAGGATATAATACCTTTACCACCACCCATAGATCCTTATACTCATCTTCCATCTCTTCATCCCTAGGGACCTCCCTTTCCCCACCTCCCTGGGGACCACCCTATGTCATGACAGCCCATCAACTATTTTTCTGGGCTGCTCAACACGTTAACTTGGGAAGTCCCATGTTGTGTGAACTATCACTTCACAAGTAAAAAATTCTTTTCTATGGGATACCCGGACAATCTAAACTTCATAATCCGCATACAACTATGTGCCTGATCATTCTCACGAAAGTTCCTCTTGTTATGAGATCCCATCGATCAACACCTACTAGATATTATAAAAGTCTCAACTCTGGGATGCCCACTGCCAAATCTAAATTTCAGGTATCCCTCTAACAAAAATATCTTTGTCATTAGTTTCCACTCCAGTACCCCGGTATAGGTGGGTATGAACAAGGTCACAATGTTTGCTCAAATATCACAATTTAATCCCTACTCAAACTTCTATGCTCGGAAGTAGCCATCCCAAATCATCTCAAGGGAGTAGCGTGTAAGGACTGTGAACCTCGTCGATTACTCATCCACCCTCATAACTCCTTTTTGAAGCTCTAGAAGCTCTTGGATCCAGACTAAGAATAAGGAGGATTATTACTTCTCATGGAATAGCAATCAGTGGTTGTCCTATTAGATTCTCAACTCATCATGCATCTGCATAACTAGGCTACACCAATAACTAGCTACTCCAAGAAAATGTTATATTGTAATACCAAAACCTAATTTTTTAGGGTCTTAATAATCCTGATGATATAGACCTCCAACTCTAGATAATATTCTAGTTCCCAAGGATCTTGATATCCATAGAACCTCAGTGACCTCTAACGTTTGAACTCACGGAGTGCACTGAGCCTGTGCACATCCTCAACCTTCTCTAATGGGATGATATGTTGCTCGAAAGGTGGATGTTTTTCTACCATCCCACCTAGTGGAAGGGGGTCACGGGATAGACCTTGAACTGAGGCCTCATCACTCATAGGGTTATCATTATGAACCAGAGCTGGTATCCTAGAAGGTTTTCATCATAGAGGCATCCTGAAAATTATCAAGGAGTACCATGATCAGATGAGCATAAATATATATATATATATATATTGATAAAAATAGGGAGATAACTCCATAGGGATGGTAAAAAACTCAATCCTATATTATGCATGTACCATTAATCCTTATAAAAAATGTCTCAACATGCCGAGTTGAAAAATAGGTAGTCAATGTCCTGGTGAATGGCTAAGACGATCGTCGAACCATCACTAGATTCCTTGGCTTGAGAGTTGCACTCAATAAACTTTGACACTATTTCCCTAAACCCAAATAATCATATTTAAGGGGATATTTATGAACAATTTCCCAAGGAATAAACTTTCTCTGATACCAATCTGTCACAACTCAACCCAAGATGAGGCGCGAGCCGCAACTACCCCATGTTCGCCTCTATAGGTCAGGGGGTGGCGACAAGCATTGAAGGAATAACTAACTTGGGGAGGTATTTCCCTAATAACCTGTACAATCACACATATCCAAATCAATTTAAAAGTGAATAGGGAAATAGGAAAAGATAAAAAACTACTATAAAGTAAATCATTCATACATGAACCTCTAGACAGTAAAAGAGTACGACAGTGTAAACTAAATGAAAATGAGGAAATACACGCCTAACCAGAAATATGTACCAAACTCAAAAAACTGGAAAAGAAAATAGTTGAAAGAGATCCCCACTCCTGAATCCCAAGCTATGACCACTATATGTGGTCCATGAACCTAGTATCCCTAAACTCTTTTGAAGTCATGGTCAACAGGTCTGTTGTTTGCATATGACATGAAATGTGTTGGAAAATCCCATGCAGGGGTGAGTATATACATACCCAGTAGGACACCCAAAAAGGTGAAAGGGGAGAGTTAAGTGATATTGGATGAATTAAATACATTAGATGCAAGGTATATTGAAATACTACAGATCAACCTAACAAAGAGTGAAAGTAATATCGTCAAGAAAAAGGGGATAAACATGGTGAGTAGATAGCTACCCATCAAGCATTCACCACCTATAGCGGGAGAGTATACTCATACAACTATGAGAAGCTAGACATGGAAAGTATGTGGTATCCCCCCCCCCCCATATCTTCATCTCTCCTGGAATAAGGGTAACCAAACTCAAGGAGTGGTGTAGAAAAAGTATATATATTCTCATTCATTGAAGCCCAAACAAGGGAGTAAGGAGATCTCCATCTCACAACTCAACCCAAGAAGAAGAGTAGCCAATAGTTATAAAATTACATCAATGATAATCAAAATCTCAAATGTCTTCCCGGAACACACAATTCTAAGGAACTCAATCACCACTCCTTGATATTATCCACTTTGGGTAGAACTGACTCACCCTCACGGTTTAGGTCACATTATAAAAACTTGTCTCGATGGGGAATGCTTCCCTCTTCCTCATATGTCCAAAGTCACATCAAACCACATCTCGTCACTATGTGGAATAGTTGAGAGGCCACAAATTCTAGATATAGGACCCATACAATAATACAACAGGTGGTTTCCACTCGATAGTCATCAAGGAACTCCACTTCCCAAACCTGCTGGAGGGTAATGCTCTGGAATGTCATTGGGAAAATCCACTGCCCAACCCTGCTAGAGGATAATGCCTAGAAGTGGTCGTCATGGAACTCCACTTACCATCCCTTTTGGAAGGTAATGAATGGAAGAGGTACTCGGGGAACTACACTACCCATCCCTGCTAGAGGGTAATGCATGGATGAGGTCATCGGGAAACTCTACTGCACATCCATATTGGAGGGTAACACCCAAAAAAAGTCATGTTGATCCTGCATGATCACTATCATCATGGTGTTTCCTCATAAGGGTTCAATCCTACAACATTTCATATAATATCTCAAAATACACAACTGAGGGTACCATCGCATTATACATGGAAAATCAATTAGTTTAGGCTACTTGCGGGCCAAAATTCAAGTCCAAACAAAGGAGATACATATGTTCAATGTTTTCTTAGAAGAGCTCAAGGGGTACATGGCATGTGAGGGTACCCACGCGATGTGTGTTCTTGCTTCAAAACCTGGTCTTTTCCCCATCCAAAATATGAGTCCCTATAATTTTAGTAGTACACACCATGTATGTGGACTACAAGGCGTGTCCTGGTTAACCGGGGCTAGAGTCATGTGTTGCTCGCCATGTCCGTGTACTGGGATAGAAGGCTGTGTATCTTACCATGTGTACTCTTACACAGGTTCCCGTCCATATGACCCTTCACAAGGGTTATCCAACTGGGAAGAAAGGTACACATCATGTTAGAGGTTCTACACATCGTGTTACCCTTAATTTCTCTAAAACCAAAGTGCCACCACTGAGGGGGAAACATGTCTTGTGTTCTTCATTGTACATGGAGTGTAGTCAGGATTTTCACCAAAATCTAGATCCAAACTTTTCTCCTCAAATATATTAAATATGTCATAGATATCACCCTAAATCAGACCAAAAACATTGGATCTGGCTGTGGATAATGCTTTTCGGCCATTTCCCACCACGAATCAGCCTCTTCTTTCCGTGAAGGTTTCCTCAGACATTCTGCACGCCGCTTCGCCTCATACATTTGAAGATCCATCCTCAAATCATAAAATCAAACATATTTGTACTACAATTATTCTAGATCAATTCCATATTCATCAATACAATCTCATTTCATTGATCTTACATATATATGAGGGTCTGATCGAGATTGGTACAACCCAGAAAAGTCGAGTCGGACCGCAGGGATCCAACTAGAGAAGAACGTGAAGAAAAGAGGGAGAAAAGCACCAAATACCAGTGTTTAATCATCATTAGAAAATATTTATTAGCCAAAGATCAAGAACATGTATACTAGATTTATAAAATTGACTAAACAAATTGTAATCTAGTACATAGGATCATGAAAATTCTATAATAGGGCACAGACTGAGGAAAGAATAAAAATTTACTCAATTATTAAATTATATTGGCGAAAAACCACATATAAAGAGTCTTACCTCTTTTTGGATTGATTGTTGGTGAAGAATGCATATCTCAATGATTATAAGGAAGTTGATGTATTCATTACATCCTGATCTAATCCAATTTAATGTCTCATCATTGTTCGCCAAATGATTCGTCAACGAAGGAGGGAGAAAGCTTCACCGACGATAATAGGATTGGGAGGACAACCCTAAAAAATCTCTATAATGATATATTTAGAATTGTGTAGATTTATGTTAAATGAATTAATTTAATTAAATAAATAATAAAACAAACTTACTTAACGTTCTGCCAACGAGTAAGGGGTTTGAATGTCCTATGCTGACTCATTTTATGTCGCGCCTAGAGTAAACACCACATTTCAGACTGAACTATGGTCTCATATTTCTGATCTGATCAACCATTTAAGAGTTATCACATTTTATTTGAGGTATCATTGTACACAACATAAAATATATAAAATATATTTATAAAATTAATTTTGGGCACACCAGGCCTTGTAATCGCACATCGTCACTTCGCATATCTCTTTAAATATATATAAAAATATTTCATAGTTTTACAAGGGAAAACCCATATCTCTACAATATGATTGTATTATCCAAGATATACCTAATAGAGTTTTTGAAACTCTATGGAATTTCCATGTCAAATATGGATGTTATAGAAAGTAATCCTTTGATTATGAAAGGTGTATGATACCAAATGTATATTTTACAAGTGTCATAAATATACAAGAGTTCAAAATGAAATGGATAATTTTTTGAGCTTGTAGTTTACATTCATGGGGAAAATAGTTTCTACATATCAATATAAAAGAATTTTTCAAGATAAAATGAATCTAAGTAAAAGATGTGAATTTTCATCTCATTTATCTTATATGATAAGTGTAGATTATTGATAAAAAGGATTTTTTATTAAAAATATGATATGATAAATGTTATACACATGGTTTATGATTCATATATTTATATAACATTTTTTTGAAAGAATATACGGATAAAAGAATTTTATCCATGAAAAAAGTGTTTATCTAAATATTTGTTAAAATAAGTGGGAATATTTTCCCACCACCCATCATTGAGATATTTTAATAAAATATTTTTTTAAAAAGGAATGGTTATAAACACATAAAATTCTATATATGATATGGAAAAAATAGTTTATCTATTAAATATTCATACTAAATAGAAATAAAAGTTATTTACTAATAGAAATGGGTTTCTGTATCTTAGAAAGATATTATGAAAAGAATATTTTTTTAAGAGGCTAGTGGGAGTATGTTTAGACTTAGATAAGTTCGAAATTAATAGATAAATGATAACACAAATGTTAAGTTTATTTTTTTCCACTGAATATCCTAAAATTTTTTAGGATATGAGATGGTAAAGAAGAGTGTAGTTTTGTATTTAGTTACCATTTATAAATTGGATATCACTATTATACCAGTTTAAGCTAATGTTTTTTTCACTCAATATCCTAAAAGAGTTTACGATATGTGATGACAATGAAAAAATTTAAAAAGTTTCATTTAGTTATCTTGAAATATGAAAATACTAATTTTTGAAGGATTGTACCAGTCAAAAGGAAATTTTAATAACCATTGATATCCTAAATATTTTAGGTTATGGAGTTAAAGAGAAATGTAAGAGTTATATTTAGTTACTATATTAAACCAATTTTAATTTCATCCAAAAAGAGTTTAAGAGTAACGATAAACAACTATTTCAAGGAAGAAAATTGTTGGAATTGTGTTCCAAGGATGATGATGATGAAATTATAAAGATTTCTTAGTAGACAACAAAAGATAACATCATAACATTTTATGTTGAAAAGTTAAGAAGTTTGAATATTTTCAATAATTTGAATAGTTAGGAATATGATTCCTATGTCTCAACATTATACAAACTAGCTTAATTCATATATTTATCTCACTAAAAGTTTTAGTGGGAGAGTTTTATCAAATGGTAACATAGAGATGTGACATTGATTACATATGAAGTAATGTGTTAAGAAAACCAAAAAAGTGAAGAAAATATAAGGATGATCTGGATGTTTATAATATATGATAAGATAAACTAGTTATTATATTGATTTTGTAAAATATTTTTAAATATATTGAGATTATTAAAATGTGTCATATTAATGGAAACCTCCATTTTATCATTCATTCATATTGGATACATTAATGTATATATAGATATAAATTTTATGAAGTTCAATGATAATTGACCTCTAAATGTAAAAAGTTTAAGTTATCCCTACCTGATGTTCATCATGGAGTATTAAATGTAATGATTAAATGTTAAGGTTAGTGTGAGTATTTTTCTATTATAGAGACAAAAAATATTCTAATGAGTCATAAAATAAATAATATGATTCTTTGTATGTGTCAGATGACCTACTAAGCATACCACATGCAGTGTCATACAGATGTATTTGGTATAATAGCGGTGCATGGATCATATTAGAGTCCCCACTACCTAAGGTTGGTGAGATACCTAGCATGATAACTTTCATACTTTAATACCCAACTTGTGCAAGTCAATATATTGACTTAGATAATACTAGGTGGTTTAGTATGTTACTGATCATGTTGTTGGTCAGATCTTAATAAAGGTGGGATTTTCATTATCATATTATGAGTATGACATCAGGGCCCTTGATTGAGATAGGTCATTAGAGTTTACATCCACACACACATATATTTTATATCAAGCTGAATAAGGGACATGTAATGTGATTATCAAAAAGGATTAATGATATGTGATGTATTCATCGATAAAATCACTCTCCATTCAAGGAATCAAGAACAGATGAGTAAGCTATATGGGATTGACATGATCAGTGTCCCATGGTCACTCTATGTCTTGGAAAAAGTTAAAATATGAGAATGTACATTGGAATATGTTACATACTGGTTGAAAATGTATAGAGATACATGTTTTTGATGGAGATCATGCCAGGTTTCTTTCTAGATTGAGTAGCATTGACACATTTCTAGAGGCCTCTACTTGATTACATGTATGGATCCATAGATTCATATTTGTTATTAATGCTATAAATTCCTATGGGGTTAAGCTTTGTGATTGATTGATTGGGGACTGAGTTTGACTCAGAGATATAATTTTAAAGTGTTTAGAGTTAATCAAAAAAATTGATAGGTATTCACAAGGTATTTCATATGATGTTATAGAAGGTTAATTTAATTTTAGATTTAAAAAATTAGAAAGTATAAAAAAGAGTTTTGGATATAATATCACAAGTTATTATATATGATATAGTATACATTTAAATGGAAGAAAGACTTATAGGATTTAATGAAAGTGGGTGATTGAAAGAGATATTCCCTAAAGCCTTATATATATGTGATATTTATACATTTTATAGATTGCATGAAATTTTTTATTTTAAAAATTAATGAGATATATATGTGTTATACTACATATGTTGGTAGTATTGGTTGTATAGTAGATCGATAATTCACCATGGCTATCATTAAAATATAAGTTTCATTAAATTAAATTTATGGGAGTTAAATTCATTTATTCATATGATTCATGAATTATATGAGGAATTAATAAATGTTTTATAAACACATTAATTAATTAATAAACCACCCTAAAGAATCTACTAGTTCTATATTATCCTATCATTATATGATGGTGGTGAAGTTGTGGATATTCAATCAGTGATACCTAGGAACCTAAATATCTCTATATTCTTCCTTATTTTCATATGAGATTCTAGAACTTCAAGAATGGAATAATAAACTCATCTTAAATTTGGATGATTCATATTATACCATGGATACATATGGAAGTGGGGTGATTTTTTTCACTTTGGTTATCTCTCTCAAACCCATGTGATGGAGTTCGAAGATGATGTAGTGGCTTCTTCAGTGTAAGGTAAAAATGGTTTACAGAATTCTTCCATCTAAATGTTATATATTTATTATGGAATGAGTACGAAAACAAAACAAAACAGGAACAAATAAGGTAAAAAATAGAAAATGTGGCCTAGGGAGGCCTAAAGTAATTAAAACTAAGTTCATCTCCCCTGATCAGATTAATCCCCTCTAGTTTCAAGAGGTTTATGCCTGTGAAGAACATGATTCTGGAGTCCTAGTCTGCTGTCACCATGGATGCAAGATGATACACTACCCTATTACCTTAAATCCACTTGTGTGCCACTTGAATATCATCATTGAGGATGAATCTGAATTTCCTGATAACGTAGGATATCGACCAGGGGATAGAGCCCTTTCCATGCATGAAGCCATGCAAGATCATGGAGTCTGTTTTCTCCTGAGTGAGGGAAATGTTATTATAGTAACAAAGGTTCAGTCTAGTTTACATCATCTTAGCCTCCTCTTAGAGAGAATAACCATTCCCAAAGAAATCCATAAACGTGGGGATGACGATCCCCCGATAGTCATGAACAACCCCTCCTCCCTGCATGATCCCCGAGATACACGATCCTTATGTATTAAGTTTAAAACCCATGGTTTGAAATTTCTAGCATACCCATTGGCCCCTAGGACCTGTACTGGAAGGGTTACCCATTGATGTACTCACCTCAAGGACTCTACGGGAAGGATCCTCATGTCAGTTGTTGAATCCACTTACGATGTCGACCAGGCGGGATCCTGTATGTGTGGTAATGGTTCTCCTAGAGGAATAGATCCCCTCAAATATGGCCTTATTTTAGGATTTCCCTAAGCACCAACATCCAAAACTAAATATGATAGATCTTTCCATTTATTTTAAGGACCATAATGTTCGAACCATGAAACCATCGCTCCAAGAATGAAGCACCATGAAGACTCTTGGAGGAGAGGGTAGTGAAACCGCCAAAGAACCCCCACACCTCCATATCCAAATCTCCCTCAAATAATAGGTGGTTTGAGATTTCCTCCAAGTGATAACTACCAAAATGAAATCTAGAGATGATATTTATTCTCATCCATTTCACATTGTCATATGTTGGAAGATCATGGTTACTTATCTTCCAAACTAGAAAGTTAAACTTAGATGGAGTTTTGCTACACTAGAGCAGACCATTCTAGATGTACTCTTGCTCCTGTAGAATTGATATCCTTTGGAAGTACTTTTTTGTGAAGTTTACCAAATTTTAAAGGGTAAATACACATTTTTCTGATTCATAGTTTCATGTAATAAGGTCCAAAACCTCTTTTTGGTACTTGTTTAAAATAGATTGGATAAACTACGGGTGCAGGATGGTCTCTTTAAAATAAATCTGCAGAGTAGGACAACCCAGGAAGAAAACCATGGTTTCTATCCAGTTATAATGACAAAAGAGGATGTTGTGTTTCCCTAAAATCCAACAGGAGTGTTGTATAAGGATCAGAATGAGGAGGTGGATCATAGAACATAAGGGGATTCATGGGAACTAATATCATTTGTGTTCCCACCACAATTATGGGACATTATTTTACCTCAGAGGGTGCATTCTTCCATGATCTCCCACTCAAGTTTAGCATGAATTTAATGGATAATATCCTTTATAATCATCACATTAATACCAATTTCCTGGATGTGTCGTTCCATACTTCCCCATGAGGTCCAGTGATGTTTACCTTCGGATTGAGCATCCTAGATGAAGCTGTCCAAAATCATATCAATCGTTTTAATGACTCCATTTAAAAATTTGATGACTAAGAGAGCATGAATCGGGATCGTGGAGAGGACACCATTGATGAGTGTTATCCTTCCCCCTGAAATATAAGATGTGATTCTTCTAGTTTATCACGCGACTCATTATCTTGCTCATGATGTGATCACATTCACGCCTGCATACTCGGCATGAGGAGATCAGGGAATTGAGTAACTCAATCAGGAAGGTGCCTCTCTACATGTCCATCCCATTTCATAGAGAAATGAATTTGTTGGTGCTACATCTGTTTGAGATATAGAGGTTACTCTTAGAATTTTTAATGGCCTGACCACTCTAGTGGAAATATTCATCCATGATTTTTGAGATACCACATACCGATCTTCTTCCCGCATTGATGATGATGATTGTGTCATCTGCAATCATTAGGTGGGAGACTGAGGGGAGGTTCTTTTTACATTAATAAGTAATAATTCTCCCAGTGGATAAGTCTACGTTGATAAGGTTGTTGAGGGTGTCCCACATGATAATGAAAATACTTTGGGAAATCGTGTCCCCTTGTCTGAGCCCTCGAGTCACCTTGAAGAGTCCATAAGTTATCCCCATGAAGGAAACGACCATCCCTGAGGAGCTAAAGCATCGAAATATGAGGTTAGTTTCCCACAATGAGAATCCCACAGCCGAGATCACCCTATTAATGAATCACCATTCCATTTGATTATATTCCTTATTCATGTCCTGCTTGATTACCATGTTCGATCCATGGGTCTTGGTTTTAATATCCCTAAACATTTCTTGTACTAGGGAAATAGAACCCTGAATTGTGCACCCCTTCCCAAATTTGTGGTTTTCTAAGAAAATAAAAGTGGGATGTGCAAGGACAGCCTCTATTTGATGATGCATGACAAAAATATTATAAGGGAAAGTGCACATACTCACCGGTGTTTAGTAGAGGATGGAGGACAAGTCCATTATCTTAGGAAGGAGAATGAGGGTTGTATCACCAAAAAACCCTAGGGATCTGAACAACATGAAAGAAGTATTGTATGGTTCTGATTATATCATCATTAACCACATTCCAAGATCCCATGTAGAAAGATTCTTGGAAATAGTAAGGTCTCAAGACACTCTCCGGATTGAGGTTCATAATGGCCTCATGCACTTCCTTCTCATCGGGTATAGACTTCAGTAGAATGTTGTCTTGGATGGATATCAGATTGGGGATCACCTCTAGGAGCTCTGCATGGCCTCCTAGATATCTATTCATCATGTATGAATTGGGATCTATAATAAGATTATTAAATAAAGAGAAGGCCATTCCCCCAACAACATCTCTGCCATCCAAGTATGATTTTTCCTGCAACATGATGTTGGGTTTCATCGGACGCCTTTTTTCTTCGATGCATGTGTGAAAGTAGGATGAGTTCTTGTCACCTTCATAAGGCCATGTGACTCTAGAAATCTCTCAGGCCAACCTTTCCTATTTATGAATAAGTTCCACCATTATGTTCTTCTTAGAGGAGAGCTCATAAAACGCCATGTCATCCCAAGTATCCTCAAGGATGAGTTATAGACGATCAACCTTCTATTTAAGGGTTTCCATTCCCTAATCAGGAGTAGGGAAACCCATATAACATGTGAGTAGCCTATGTTTCATCCATATAATTTTTTTATGAAAATCCACCCAAATGGGGCCATGTGTAGGTTAGTCCCAAATATCACTAATGAGTTGCTGATAACCAGGAGTGCTGATCCAGTGGGTAAAAAATCTAAATCTTTCCCACCCATTCTTCCTTGGAGACAATGAGACTATAAATGTGGAGTGATTAGATATTCCTCAAATAAGATGATCCACCCTGGTGGTAGGAAATTTGGAGATAACATGAATATTGTCCAAGCACCAGTCTAAGCAACTCCAATAGTGGTTGTTCCCTTTTTTGATTATTTCACCATATGAAGTGGCCCATGGGATACTCCAGGTCTAGGAGGCCTTTTTCTACCATGAAATGGAAAAAGTTCAAGGTGGGCGTCCAAGGGAAATCACCCATACCCTTATTCTCATCTAGGGTAGTGATAATGTTGAAGTCCCCACAAAAAAACCACATGGCATCTTTTGGATCAAAAGCTCCCAATTCCTACCATAGAGACTCCCTAGTTTGTGTGTCACAACATCAATAACCAACAGAGATAAGGAGGGACTCCACACCTATTTGTGATTTCATAGTGATTAATTGGTTACCAGATAGAACCATATCTACTATAACATCCCTGTTCAAAAAATATTTAGATATTTTGTTAGGGTCATCATGCATGCATGCATCCATTCTGGCTTTAAGAGTAAACACGTTTATTCTTGAAGGATTTTGCTTATGTTCAAGGAAGGATGCTATAAATGCCTTGTGTTTTTTGATCTATATGGTTAGGAAGTTATTTTTAAAATGGTAACTAATGATTCGGGCATTCCAGATGAGGATTGTAATCATTGGAATGGATATGGCCTGACTTTGGCCCCGACCGACTTGGTCTCAGCCACATTGGAGGAAACAAACTCTTGAATAAGTTTGAGTTTTTACTTTATGAAGAAACTAGTAGATGGTGTCAAAGGGAGATTTTCTAGAGAGGCCTACGGTGAGTGCATCTGTAGGGTCTTCCCTCTCATATTGCTCGGAGGTGATTGAATAGGTGGCAGAGGGGTTCCAGGTTTCTGG
Organism: Viscum album; assembly: GCA_963277665.1. NCBI lineage: Eukaryota > Viridiplantae > Streptophyta > Magnoliopsida > Santalales > Viscaceae > Viscum > Viscum album. Next base: position 466,383,516 of record OY728160.1, on the reverse strand, counting down.
TTAACTAGAAAGGTTATTCCGGGTTGTGAGGGAGGACAGGGGGAAGGGTCTTCAGGGAAAAAAGCCTTTTCCCCAGCTGGGGGGCGAGGTATCAAGGCTATATGGAAAGGAAATGAGCCTATAACGCCGTGGTATTCCTTTGAAGCTAAAGGGTAGGGGGAGGAGGAAATAGGAAACATCGACAAGGGGGTAGGCAACCGAGGGAGCATGCACCAAAGTTCAACCACCGAGTTTTTTTATATGTTTTCGGGAAAAAAATTTAAAATGGCCTAGGTTAATTTTTTTTAAATAAGCCTTAAATTTGGCATTGAATATTCCACCTTTTCCCTAAAACAATAAAAAATCTATTTTAATTATGTTTTTTATATATTTAAAATTTTAATGTTTTATTATTATGTTTTTATTGTTATATATATATAAAGAAAACTTAATGTTTCAACATAATTTATCTTTTATTCATGTACCTGACTTTTATAACCTATAAAATATAAACTATAAGACCGATATTAATTCCATTTTAAAAATTTATTAAACATATAACAAGTAGTCAAAAATAAAAAAAAATTCTAAAACAATTTTGATAAAAAATAATTTATAATATTTTTAATCCACCTACGTGAAACTTAAAAATGTTTCAGGTACATGAATTTACTATCCTATATAATATAAAATATAAGACCGATATGAATGAAATTTTAAAAATTGATTAAACATATAACAATAGTCTAAAATAAAAATAATTTCATAAAAAATGTTAATGAAAAATAATTTTCAAGCTTCCTAATCCACCTACTTGAAACTTAAAAATGTTTCAAGTACGTGAATTTTATAGCCTATGTAATATAAAATATAAGATCTATATGAATGAAATTTTAAACATTGGTTAAACATATAACAATTAGTCCCAAATAAAAATAATTTCTTAAAAAATGTTGATAAAAAATAATTTATATGCTTTCTAATCCACCTACATGAAACTTAAAAATGTTTCATGTATGTGCCTTTGCTAGCCTATATAATATAAACTATAAGACTGATATGAATGAAATTTTAAACATTGGTAAAGCATATAACAAGTATCCAAAAATAAAAAAAAATTGAAAAATGTTGATGAAAAATAATTTATAAGAATTTTAATCCACCTACTCGAAACTTAAAAAAGTTTTAAATACATGCCTTTTATAGTCTATATAATATAAACTATAACACCGATATGAATGAAATTTTAATCATTGGTTAAACATATAATAAGTAGTTGAGTTTTTAATTTTTATATATATGGGTCTTATAGTTTATATTTTATAGGCTTTCAAAGTGAAGTAGGTGTCTTAGGATCCTCCTCGACATTCATTCTTTTGACACACTTCTGAGTTACTTTTCTTACATTCATTTCATTATAATTTATTTATTTTACTTATGAAACACTTTATTTTAAAAAAAATTAGATGATTAGGATATCTTTTAAATTTTATTTACATTTTTTATACTGTATATTTTTTAATATTTTAAAGTTATTTACTTGAAATTTAATAATTATTTCTATATTTCAAGTAGTCGACTTTGAAAGATCTAAAATATAAATTGTGCCTAAAATATAAATGAAAACTAAAATACTGGATAACCATATAATAAAGGGTAATAGTAATAATACTATTTTCATTTCATTAGACATAAAAAATGTAAATGAACATGTACAATAAATGTTTATGTCTATGGTGAGGATATTATGTCCCACATGGTGGTCTACGAATAGGATGTCTGTGTAGAGTGCTCAATAGAGTCTGATGATCTAGATAGGGTTGATCCTTAGGCACTGGAATTTCGACTGTCGCATCCTCTATCTATGTGTAAGTGGTAGGATCTGTCAACTACATCTCTTACTACCCTCCGCTCCTTCTACCACTAGGGTGGTAGAAGGACCTACCATCATCATAGTGTGGAACCAAGCATGTGATCAAGATATACCCCAAGACTATGATGGATCTATACCCCAAGACTACGATGGATCTAGACCCCAAGGCTGTGATGGATCTGGACCCCAAGGATGAAATGGATCTGGACCCCAAGATAAAGAGAACTAAAAATATCCTATCAGGAAAGAAGGATCCCACGACACCTGAGGCACAACCTAAATCGGTTGATCCTGGACTACTAGAGGGCCGACCTTTGCCTATGGAATAGGTGAAGCCTCACATGAAGCACAACAATGTCTACATCATCATGGTTGTGGCTTCTCAGCACCCGAAGTAGCTTCAAGATGTTACTCTGGGGTAGGAACCTCCTCTATTCGGACCAGATGCTTGAAGATTCTCTCAGATAGAACATGAAAAGATGCCCTCACCTCCAGCGTTGCAGCATGGATGGCTGCCCAACTAAAGACCCCCTCCTCCTCTTCATCACTCATGTGAACATGCTAATTTGTGTGACTTACCTATAAAGATATTCAAATTGAATTAGAAAATAGTTCAATAAAAAAACTAATGGAAATTTATTGATTTACCATCCTCTGCATCTGTCTGTTGTGTCGGGTAAGATATAGTATAGACTTCAGTCCATACCATGGCTCATACTCTACCTGTTCTAAAAGAAAGAATAATTTTGTAGGTACACCCTGAATATGAAACTTTGCACATCTATTCCAGCAGTCAATAAAGTAGGCATGTACTTGGGGCCAGTACTCATCTAGCCTCCCTATCATCTTCATCCAATGAAGCCCATTTGTCTGTCTCGATGAAAATGGAATCAGCTAAACATAGAAAAACTGGCGCATGAATCTGGAAGGCTGCTGCCACTCAATAATATGGAAGTGAATGAGGGTCACTACAACCATAGCATCCTCAATCACAACAGTGCATTATGCTGGAAACTAGTCTATAATACCCAAGTATGGAAGCCGTGAAATCTAAAATGACATGTGACTTTGTCAAAAAAGGTCCTAACTAAAAACCAAAATTAATTTTATTATTCAAATTTTCTAGATAGTGATATATTGTATATACATACATTATTAGGTAATAGTCAGACCAACTTGAGACGATATATGCCCAACTGGTGTATCAGAACCGTGTCGAAATGATGTCGCTGACACCACCTGTAAAATACATCATTGATAGTGAAAAATAATGAGAAATTAAATTCAATAACTCCTAGTAGCATCAGAATCTAATAGAAATGACTGATCATACCAGCGCCCATGTGGATCTTCATGTAGCACCACCATCTCAATCGGTGGACCATCGAACTCAGGGTAGAATGCGGGGATACGCTCCCATGCCCACATCTGAATAAGGATGACACATCCCCCAAGACCTGTGCGGTCCCTGCGGGATAGCATGCAGAATGATATGTATGTGTATTCCAAGTAGGCTGATCCTCAACTGTACATCCTGGCCTGATTAAAGTTTTCTATTATGGGTAGATACATGATGTGCACATGCATCTCTGAGTGAACAGTACATATGGTCTCTCCAATGAGCTATAATATATATGCATGGGCATAATTCAATACAATATGTTCATCAGCATCATTAGTTAAATGTGGAATCTATGCCTCTAACCAAGGCATAGATATTGACACTCCATCTGTAGTAATACGATTGGAAAAATGTCAACGCCTAACAAGAACTGATCAAGGTCTGGCCAAGATGCACAAGTGAGTCCAATAATGGGTCTTCCCTATATAGAAAGACCGAGAAGCACTGCCACATCTTGAAGGGTGATGGTCATCTCTCCCTCAGGCAGGTGGAATGTGTGTGTCTCTAGTCTCCACCACTCAATGAGGGCAGCAAGTAGGTGATGGTATACAGATGTGAAATATGATATGGTAAGGCCATAGAAGCTAGAACGACACAAGTATGGTCTAATGGCATCTGGAAGCTTCCTATAATGCAAATGGTGCGCTCGAAGCACCATGATCGATCGATCTGGACCACCCTCTAACATGTCCTAGGAAATATGGGTACGCTACTGAGTGAGTTTTATGGTATCATCCATCTGTATATAAACAAATGAAATGAGTCATAAGTGTAAAATATAAATATAACATTGTGGTAAACATAATGTTATGACTTGTATAATTCAAGACATTCCATGTTTATTCACATTGTTTTATAAATTTATTTTTACCAAAAGAAATATAACTCTCCATGCCTTTTGGTTTTGAATGAAATATATATAACAAGAGGAAAGAAGAGAAAAAATAGATAATGGTAAAAAAGACATTTAATAAATTCCCCATATATGATAATTGTGTAAGTAAAAACATTGATACATTCTTTAAGGGAATATATCTTAGAAGAATCCAAGACGCTAATGTAATGATTGTGTTATTGATACTTTTGAAGTGGAATGATTGACATTCTTGTGTATTTTGATCCAAGAAATTTTTTGTGAAAGAATTTTATTAATGAAATTATCTTTTTAAGAATAATGTATTGTATAATGTTTGTATTGTAATACCATTTCTTAATGGATTTGAGAGAATATGTTGAATGGCACCAATGGCCAAGAAATTTGATTTAGTCAAAATCTTAAACTCTTTTAAAAAACATTATTTGGGGAAGATGACCCTAAACATGTGCCTGATTTTGAGAAAATTGGACAAATGATATATCCCTTGTTTACCCTTACTGAGCATCTAATTTAACCCTTTATCATTTTTTTGTCACACTATTGATGCACTTCACAATGTTTTTTGTCATGAGTCTATACCTCTTCCCCCTGTCATATGCCAATGCCCATTTTTCTTTTGGAATTCGTATCATATATTCATAAACTTCTTGATTATCCTGGATGATTTGTTTAAAACATTCTTCAAACCACTATTGATCCGACTCATATGCTACACGAATAGATGATATTTAACATAATTTTATTTTATCTTTATTTTGAAATAGTAAAAAATAAAATTCATACCGAGTCTCATGATTGCCTTATTCATCGGTTCATTGTGCGATTTTTTATGCACATTGCTAGAAATGTGTCTAATGAAGAACCAATGATTTTCATTTGGGTATCTCCATGTTTCAGGATCTGCATTGATTGCCACATTAATTGCCCGATGATGATCAGATATCAAACAAACACCCCAAATGTTAGTAAAATGGTTGTTGATTCATTCCAAAAACCTACTCCATGATTCATAGTTTTTTCTCTACAATGGATAAGGCAAGTGGAAGAGGTTAATGGTTTCAATCTTCGGTTTCTACAATAAAAAATATGCCCTTTTATTTTTTGTATAAAAACATTCCATCAATCTTAATGAACTGTTTGCTGAAACAAAATGCAGAGATATAGGGGTGGAATGCCCAGAACAACCAATGAAATTGAACACGAGATGTATCAAGTCAGTTATCATGAGAAACATGTTCGTTTGTATCAAGATAGATGAAAACATGGTTATAATGCCTCTATATGGATAGAAATTGTGGAAAAACCCAATATGAGTCATCCCAATCACCATAGACCTTCACAATTTCCTTCTATTTTTCCATCCATGCCTTGTTATAAGTAATCTTATGACCAAATGTCTATTGTATCCTCTCTTGTACAAGGGCTATTGGAACATCTTGACATGTCCTAATCATATCAACAACAATAGATGACACAAATTCTACATCCAATGAGTTATGGTCTTGTTTCAGGCTTGGATGAATGCAAGTATGATCTGCCTCAATCCTAGATATTCTTCAACCTTTAAATGTAATGTTCGGAATCCACCTCAAGAGAATTCTTCAACCATCCCAATAATTTTCACACCGTATGAAATATTTACTACAGCATGATTCATGAACTATATAGTTGTAGTGCCTCTTAATGTGAAATATCTTTAGCATGCTTTTTAAGGAATCTTTACATGGAAAACTCCTTCCAATATATAAGGTTTTGTCAAACTCACTAAACCTATCTAGTACAACTCCGGGGAACTCAGTTTCGAGTGTCAAAACATTATTGTTGAATTCAGGCACATGTGTCATTGCTTCTAACCAAGATTCATTGAGTGGTGGATGATTTATTGTAGGCTGAGGTTGGTGTACAACAAGTGCAGTTCTCGAAACCTCCTCCCTAACTTTCATCGGTCCCTCCGCATCAGCACTGTTGTCTCTATCTGATCCATCATTAGGAAACTCCTCATTAGAAGTCGGATTGACACGTATATCTGAGAGATCATCTAGGTTATCATCTTCTGCATCATTTGGAATAGGCTTAATTTCATGGGGTGGACTGTCTTCAACCACTCTTGTAATTATAAATCTTCATACAATTTAACGTTGACATTGTATAATCGAAACATCAACATATAACTCTATCATGGTACCATCTGACCGTAATGAAAATAAATTAATTACTTGGACCCACTACACATCAGCAACCAATGGACAAGCAAGATGCCACAGTGTTGCCGAGAATTGCAAATGTATTTAGCTCATAGACTTGATCTCTTGATTGGGTCCCAGATTTAAGGAACCACGAATTCTCATTGGAAGGTCACTTATGGTTACACAATTAGTTGTACTAACCACCATTATAGGTTGTGTACTATAAGAAGATCCTTTCTCAGTTTGAATAACCCCCCATAGTAGTACACATAGGAAAACATGACTCTCTACGTTAAAAATTATTCTTTCATCAAAATTATGTTAGTATAACAGATACTAACAATGATGGTTGACCATATAATATTTATTAGAATGAAATTTTAGGATGCCTTTTTATACCCTAAAATAAGCTAATCATTATATGAATTCATGTTTTAATCCTATGTTATTTATTAATTATTCTATAATTAATCATTTCTAATAATAATTATCATTTATAAACTATATAATCTTTATGATACGAAGATTTTAAAACATTTTCTTCTCCATTTAATTTTATATAATCATAATTGTCATTTTGTCAACTGATTTTCTTAGTACAGTTTGTAACTAATCAATCATTCTTTAATCACTAGTTAATCACTATTAAGTTATTCTTTTATTATTTATTATTTAATCATTAATCATATTATATTCATTAGTTAATTACAATTAACAAACCGTATGTATTTATTTTTAATCCTATGTTATCATTAATTAATCTATAAATAATCATTACTAATAATAAGTATTATTTATAAACTATATATATATATAATTAGTCAAATTAATACATAACATCTTTAATTACTATTAACAACTTTCATTCGTTAATGATTTTTTCCTTATTTCATTCTATAACATCATAATTATCCTTTTATCATTGATAAATATACTAATTTTATTTTTATTTTCTTATATATTTTAGTAGTTTATAAAGAAAATACGAATCATCATAAGAATATCATCCTCGAGTGTCAAACTAGGAGTGTAGAAAGGCTCGTTGTTGTGTACTAGGATACCCTGGGTCAACCCTGAAACTCCTTGTCGGAGTTTTCACTCTTAGGTACATATGTTCTAGAGGCACATCAACTTGTTTGTATCCAGATAGGAATTTTATTGCTTAGATAACCACATAATCATTATGCTACAAAAATTTTCCAATATTTAATCCTAAGTTAATCTATACCAAATCTATACTTAATTTATTCTTAATCCTTAATCTATACTTTATCTATACTAATAATAATTATTATTAAAAACAATATATAACTAATTACACAACCTAATAAACAAAATATTTAGAACTAACTAAACTACTTAAAAATGAAATATTTAAAACTAAAAACAATTCCATTAAATAAATAAAAAACATTAAATTAAATAAAAAATACCTTTAAATTATGCTTAGCAAAAAACCACCTTCTTTTGGACCACTAACTACACCGCACATAAAATGAATTTTTTAGAGAAAAAAAGTTAATTTAGGAGAGAAGAGGGAAAAATCAAGTGAGGATAATGGGGGTCGATGTCCTTTTCTAGGGATCTGATTCAAAGGCGACATTAGTGACGCTTCCTTTCACCTATGCATGAGGCTGAAGGCGGCATCGGTGGTGCCACCTTTCGCCTTAGCCAGAGGTGAAAGGCGGCATCCCCCCCTCCATTTCCATGTCATTGATCCGGGCCAAAGGTGGTGTGTGGGAGGGAAGGCGGCATCGGTGATGCCTCCTTTGTGATGTATTTTAAAAAAAATAACATAGGCTTTTTTAAAAAAAATCAGAAAACATATAAAAAAACATTCCACCACCCAGCCAGCCTTATAGAACAGGAAAGGGTCGGGGAGACCAACAAGATGGGTGAGGGGGGAGGGTTGGGAGAGGGCGTACCATAGGCCTATGGTCTATTTGAGGCAATACACAACATCTCCATAGGCCTAAATGGGAACATCCATAGATAGATGAGGACAATCCTAAGATATCATTGCAGCAACAGGATGAAAATATGGAAAGTAGGGACAAGGAGGGGTGCGTAGCAAGGAGCATAAGGCATCCCTGAATTATGGAGCAGCACTATGAGGCCAAGTGGAAGGACTTGGAAGCTACAAGAGTGGTAGAGGGAGCACATAAATAGATGGAGGTCTTTGATCAAAGGTTTACGGTGTTGGAGAAACTGTCGAGGAGAGAACAACATAAGGAGAAACAGTCAAAAAAATTTGAAAATGAACAGGCGTGTGGGGAGAATTCTCGAGCGGAGTAAAGAAACCCATTTTCATATTATTACAATTTATGAATTAATGGAACTTATCATTATTCATTTAATTTTTTACACAGGTTTCATATATCATGCATGATAAATCCTAAGATCTGGATTTTAATTTCTTTTGTAATTTCTAATAAGTGTTATTAGATTCATGAAAAACTTAACAATATAGACATAATAATTGCACTGTGGTTCATTATTTTATTTCATCCTTACACCACTATATTAAACATGTTTTTATTGAAAATTAAAAATATAATAACCAATTATACTTCACATTTGATTAAATTTTTTATTTTTTATCACCATTCAAAATGTAAATTTAACTTTCTTTGATAATTACATTGAATGAGGAGGTGATTTGGAGGGCCAGAGATGATGTAGAAGGAAAATGGGAAAAACTGTGTAGGATTCCAAGAATACATATGGACTCAAACACACACTAAAGATAATATGTGCATCAAATTGGGATGAATTTTTTTACCGATACAAACATTAGTCGTTTACAAATATTCTGAATACTCCCAAGCCCAATTTTTTCATTAATGGGCCCAACTGAACTAATACGTTCAAGAAATAGAATCTTCTTAAAGTTAATAGTTTGGTTATATATTTTGGACATATCTCCAATTTTATACATTAAATGGAATCAATAATTTATAGGTAGATGTTCAAGAGGTGGGGAATTAACTTTTTATTTTTTTAATCGAGATATGGCTTTCTACTAACCCAAGACCATGGGGAGATTGGTATCTCAATATATGGGTACCCAAAACCACCTCCCATTTTTTGTTATAAAAGGGAACCATTGGAAGATTATTCAAATTTTCCACTAGGAGGAAATGTTATGCTATTTTAGAGTCCCAAAGGATTAATATAATCCATTTTGAGTTTTTTTATCTCCCTATATTCATAGAAAAAGATAATATGAAGTTGGAGATCCACACAAGATTCATCCCCCTCTCGATGGTGGGATAAATGATGGGTATTCTTTGTGAGGGATATACACATCTTGTAAATGGAGTTCAAAAACTTTTTTTCTATGGGTTTTATTTCTTTTGGTTTTGAAAATATTTCATTCAAATGCATCATGCTTTGGGTCATATTTTTATGCTTTTATTCAATCAAATGGAATACTCTTTTATTTTAACTAATCAGTATGATGTTTTGAGAGCGTGACATGTGTTTTTCTGATTAGAAAACATAATAATCCATTTATCCCCCACTTATTTGAGACTTAAATTTTCTTTGGAAGTTATTATATCATACATAAGGGCTTTACCTTGGCTATATTATTGTTATGTCAAGGTTTTATTCAACATGCTTTGAGATAAAATATTAGAAAGTGATCTGGATTCCAATTAATTTTAACCTAGGAATTACTCTAAAAATAAATTAATATATAATAAAAATGAACTTTAAATGTGTGTAGGTAAATCACAATGAACTATTTTTCTCATAGTTTTCAAAATCCACTTAGTTTTTCAACTATTAAACTCTTTAAATTCAATTATTTGCTTTGAATTATTTCCAAAATCACCCCCAATTTGTATTTATTTTTATTAAAAATATACAGTGTAAACCACCAATGATCCTTGAGAGAATACCTATGGTCTACCCTATGATATATAATTATCTTTAAATCATAATAAATTTGACATGTCATGACAACACGGTTAAATTTTGGCACCCTATCTTGGGACCTCTTTGTTTTTTAGTGTGAATTTTTTATAAAATATTTGTGAATTTTGTGAATATTTGTTTTTGTTTTATGTTATAACATTACTTATATTTTTTTCTAATTTGTTTCTTATGTAGTTTCTATGCATGACATGTTCTATTCTTGGAGATATACCTCCTTTTAACCCCAAACCAAAGAAGATCCTATGTTAATAACACTGAGACACATAAGATGATCCCTTAAAGGATGACACACCACACCTTGAGACTCTTATAGAGCCCTCTTCTTATATAAATAAAATATAAACTAAAAATAACATGTATAACATGGATTAGAATAACTAAACACTAAAATATCTCACTTTTCCTAATGTTGATATCCATATTTCATATATTCAAGGAAAATACGAACCACCAAACTTCAAAATAAAATATGGTTTATTCACTTATTTCTAAAAATTTCATGGACGGGCTGGAGAAGACCAACATTAGAAATTAAAGAAATTTCATACTATGTAGTCATCATTGAAATATAATAATGTGGATAAATAATTTGTTTTTCTTAGGGAATTCCCTTTATCCATAAAAGAAACTACAAAAGATTGGATATTCTATGTTAACTACCCAATTAGAGGATAGGAAAACCTGAAATGCCTTTTTCTTGAAAAATACTTCCCAGTATCTCAAAATACAATAATAAGGAAAAAATTTATAGAATAATGACAATTTAATTTTGAAACACTTCAAAAATATTGGGAACAATTTAAAATTATTTTTTCAAGTTGTCTGCACCACCAAATAAGTGATAAAATTTTAATACAACACTTTTATGAAGTTTTAATTAAAATATATCATTACTTGATTGATGTTGCTATATGTGGTGCCCTTTTGGATAAGCCCCAAACACTGTAAGGACTCGCATAAAAAATATGGAACAAAAAAATTAGCTATGCCGCACAAGGTCTAATATACCCATCATAGGTTTCCATGAGGTATAATGTTTTGAATTCTAAACGAAGGTGGACATAATGTTTGAATATGTAAACTACCCTACCCTAACAACTTTCTATTTACCAAGGGAAATCCCATCCTCCTTCAATTTATTATAGTATCTACACTACCACCACCCACAAATCCAATCAGTTATCTTAACTAAGATAATCTTTGAAGAGTTTTGAAGTATTCTTTTCAAGCCTCCCTTATAATCTACATGTTATGTAAGAACCATACAATCCATCCAACTCTATATGGTTGGATAACCTAGACTATTGGCAAGGGGGTATTCAAACCAACCTCAAAAATAAGGGAACCTCCTAGGGCAGAGTATCCATCCTCCATCACTGCCTATAAATACTCAACAACCATAAAGACCTTTCCAAAAAACCCCTCCAATACCCGAGCCTATCCTTTATGAAATTATGAATAAAATGGCTATAAATAGTCTAAAATTCCAAAAAAACACACAAGAAACCATACAAGACCTAAAAATTCAATTAAGACAACTCATCAACTCTGTGGGTGAAATCTAAAGTCCAATTTCTTGAAGACTACCATCCTAAAACATTTCCAATCCCAATGAAAAATATAATTTATTTTCAATCACAATTCACAGTGGTAATGAAATTTATCCTACTAGTTATTTTTTATATCAGGTATCTCCTCCTCCTGAAAACTCTCTTTCTCTAACATCAAAATATTAAAGTGAATAAAAACAAAGAAAAACAAGTAAAAAAATTATCATTGAGGATTACCCTAAAAATTTATTCGCCTCCCCTTTCCATAAAGACTCTATAAATAAAAGAAAACTCTTTATAATGAAATTGAAAAATATTTCATGGATACATATTAAAAGGTACAAGTTAACATTACTCTCTTGTATGTAGTTAAAAAAATTCCTTTTTATTCAAAATTTATTAAATAACTCTTCACCCATAGGTAGTGACTAAAGGGGAATGATGGAGTAAAACTTATAATTAATTTCTAATCCTTCATAAAATAAGTGATAGAAAACAAATGAAAGTATTTGTACACTTTTACAATAAATTTCATCATAGGAGATAATTTATTTTTTGATGTAATGCATGAATTATGTGCTTCAATTAATTTGATTCCCCAATATATGTATAATTCTTTTCATGTTGGAGAGCTTCAATCGATGTGAATCATCACACAACTTTCCAATCGTAGCACCACACACCCAACAAGAGTGATCGAGGATGTCCTTATGTGAGTAAAGAATCTCATTTTCCCTAAAAACTTGTACGTTCTTAAGATGGAAGAAACTTTGACCCAAGGACATCCTCCTCTCATACTTGAAATAACTCTCCTTAAAATAGAAAATACAATAATCAACATTTACATTAGTAAACTGTCCATGGATTTGGGGGGTTAAGTTTCAATATCCTTGATGCTGTGAAACACCATATTAAAGAGCAATCCACTCTTCATATATATTCGATGGAATTTCACTTTGATAAAACACAAAAAAATTCTATCCTTGAACCATACTATAATTTATTTTTCTCTTCACTATTTAATGATTTTCGTTGTGAATAATCTTTAAAGTATTATGTGGGTTTTGAAAAGTGTAAATATTGTTTTTTCATTGATGATTTATTGATAACTGAGGATTCTATTTCCATCAATGATACTAATACGCTTGTAAAATATTATTCCTCATCTAGGGATGTTTCTATTGAGAAGATAGATAATATCATTGAACTCTCACTTTCACATTCCCTCCCATCAATCCAAAATACCTCTAACTTGGAACATAAACCACTACCTCCAAACATAAAATATTAATATCATGAGAATTAAAAAAATTATCCTATCATCATTACTAGATCACTATCTCCAAAGCCTGAATTATGATTTTTGACCTTTTTAGGGAGTATAAATAGGCATTGGGGTGGAAAATTGCTTACATTCCCTGTAACACCCCGAGATTTTATGAAAAATATTCCTTTTAATTTTATTGATGTCTTGTGTTGTACGCAACACCAAAAGGAGCTTTCACTATACGCATCCCTAACTTGGCTTGCATTACACACAATCGCGACCTTCCACGATAGTGTGTGTTGTACGCAATACCGAGTTTCACTAAACAACGATATGTTATATAAACTAGCATTTATGAATAGTATTAACAAAATTTTTAATTTTATAATATTATTATTCATCTTACACATTTTCAAGAACATGTGAAGAGAACAAAATAAAATTTTCGGGTAAAATAAGTATTTTTCAAAAAATGCAGTTTTGTCGCCTTTTGATGGCGCACCGACATTAAATCTAGTTTTTGACATTTTTATAAGTTCAATTTGAAAAAATAAAATTCTTCTTTGGAATCAGGATATAAAAATTTACTTTGGATAAATTTTTGATACTTTTCTGATAACTTTCATGTTTTGATGAATAGTAAAAATACGCTAATTCTTAATGAAAAACAACATTTTTCATTGAGATAATTTATATGAATAAATTGTAATATTGAATGGTTTTAAGGTATAAATAGAATATATTTTTACCATTTAATATATTTTATGTCATTATCATTGATTTTACATTGAATTCGTAGGTTAAATCAATTCAATCTTTTGCAATATTTTAAACAAAAACCTGTTTTCTTTCAACAACAGGATTAATTTTAATTTAATTTCTGAAACTTTTGTGTATTGAATTTGGAAAAATGGATTCCATATTTGAATTCAGTGGGTCCAAATTATGTTAATAAGTTACTTTTTATTTTTGGGCATTATTAATAGTGACTACGGTAAATTTTATTTACCATAGTTAAAGGTAACTCGGGTAATTAAGGGTAAATATAAGATTATAAAATTACCCTAACACATGAAAAAATTCTAGTGGATGACTAAAAGTCGACCCATATCACCTAAGGGTCGGATTAGATTCATTTAATGTACTTTTTTCCATGAAAATAATTTAATTATTATTAAAACCAAAGAAAGTGACAACAAGTCACTTTCTTAAATCTTATAAATATAATAATTTTAATTTAGTGATAAAATTAATGAATATTAGAACATGAGTAGTATCCAAAAATATAATACAAATATATAAATCATATAAATTTATTTTTAATTTTTAGGGATTAAATAATTATCATTAAGTGTGACACAATATTGATATTGAAATTGATTATCTAGTGAAAAATCAAGAATATAGTTTTTATTAAACTAATAGTGACCATAAAATGCACAAAACCCTGGCCAAAACTTATTGGTAATGCAAATTTAAACCATAATAATCCAATGGTCGAATATTTGACCATTTTGAGCCTTATAAAAGCGATTATGATACCTATAGTATTTTATTTTAAACGATTCCAAAGTTGTCAACTTCATAATTTAATAAATATAACAATTTAAATATTGTTATTTTGAGATGATAAATTCGAGTACAATTATTATTATAAAATCCTCTATATTTATATTCATCAAAGGATTTTATTTTTAATTTTTATGCAACAAATAAGTATATTAAATAATTATACAAAAATGTTGTACTAATTATTTTATTAAGATATATACCAAATAAATGGGTTTAAAAATATTAAACTAAATATTATATTAACTATTTAATGTGCTCCACGAATTTTATAGACAAATTTGACATGTTAGTAATCTATTAAATATTTTATTTTGAATATATCCTCTATTTAGATTTTATTTAAATTCAAATAAATTAATAGTGTCAAAATTGACACTATTGTTATTTTATAAAAATAACATATTATTAAATTGTTTAAAAATCACAAAAATATTTAAAAATTATAAATTTAAATTTATATAGTCGAAAATATTATAAATTATCCAATTATGGAAAATTAAAAATACATAAGTGATTATTTATAACCATTTAAAATTTAGAATTTTATTACCACAAATAAACTTAAATAGATTAAATAAGGATAAATCAAAATGATAAGGTTTAAAATAAGATCAAAACATGTCTAAATTTGATTGGTTGATGAGATTAGAACTCTATCTCATATAATATTTGAATTGAGTCATTCTTTGAGGTTTTTATGTGGGGTATGAATTTATATTAAACTAATATTTTTTAGGATTCCAAAGGTGCCCCTCTCCTCTCTTATAAAAGGGCACCTCCTACCTCTCTTCCTCACACCATTTTGAGCCTTGAATCTCGGCCAAAATCTGCCCATTTAACTTCCCCACTTTCCTAGAAACCTTATAGAGGTACTGGTCTTCTCAAAAGACCAACCCTAGTGCCCTAATAAGAATTTTAAAGGAGGTGCGTCGAAGAAGAGGTAATCTCTTCTAAAGATTATTTCAAGCTTATTTATTCTTAAACTTCTTATTCTTTTGTTGTTTCATTATAAAGTAATAACATCAGTATCACTAATATACTGATATGTTATTATAAATATGAAACAACACCATTTCACCTTCTATCCATCCTACGGAAAACAAAATCATCGCGCGTGCGTACGTACGGAATACCGTCTCCACGCCGTGGTGTAATCTGTTTTTCCAACACCACCTTACTTGGATGGGTATAATGGTGTAAATAATAACTATAAATAGTTATTATAAAATCATACTAATTCTGATATATTTTATCATCCACTCCAATTCAATTCAATAAATATGGGAACGATATCATCGCTTGTGCGTATGTACGGACTACCGTCTCCACGACACGATGAGATTCATTCTCAATGATTAACCATTCATGAGTGATTATAAAGTATATATAATAAGTAATCATGAAATATATGACATAATAATGATACTGGATTTATTTATATATTTATGTATGTAATCTAATTAATTCCATTCAATTCAATGAGGAAACGAAAACAACGTTCATGTGTACGTACGGCCTACCGTCTCCATGAACGATGTATTTTTTTTCCATTTATAGATCTATTATATATATGTATATTTTGAATATATATTATATATAAATAATTTTTTGTATTCTGGAATTAATTAATCATGATCTAAGTAATCATATGAATAATTACAAGTCAAAACACGGACGACAAATGAAACGATTTTACCAAAAACACTCTTTAACATGGAATTTACAAAAGAACGGGTAATATAAAGTCATAAGTGAACCATATATGATATCATAACAATGAATATGATTCTATAATAAGTCAATTGCATTATTTAAATCATTATACAAGAGGTTCGGATACGTATGAAGCTTATCGGACCTAAGGTAAGGGATAATTTTGCAAATCTCATTTTTATCCGAGATTGATTTTTCGTAAGTTTTTACTGGGGTTATTTCTATAATACATGTCCATGTTTTATATAAGTGTTTTAATGTATGTTTAAAGCCCTTTTTACCCATTTTTGACTTTTACTACATGTTATTTAAGGAATCTTGCTTTTGTTTACGTTACGAGGTACTTTTTTGACTTTTCCGGAAAAAGTACGAGAAGAATGTTTTTTTAACTTATACGGCACGAAAGGATTTTTACGGTTTTATAAAGCCTTATTTTCATGAAGCTTACTCCAAAATATTTCATGACCATTTACAAAAAAATCTCTTTCTTTTAAAATTTCATGGCATTTTGTGAAAATAAAATGATTTTCAAGAAGAAAGGATATTTTCCTCAAGAATTCATTTCAAGTGCTTTATCAAAACCATTTCCCATCTAAGATGACATTATTTCATATGTGTATGGTTCAAGTATAATATCTCTATGATTTAAATGGTTCCAATTTTCTTGTGATGAAATGATATCCCTTTGTTTTATATGGAATATGTTATGATGGGATGATGTTTATGAAACCCATTTTTATTCTTTGGGTTTTGATGAATGATTTATGTTTATGTTGTGGCACAAGTATGAATGATTTCATTATGATATGGGTGGGACCTATATCTCCCTTTAATTAATTGGGTAATGATTTATATCTCATGAGATAGACATGGCTGGAATGGTAAGTTAATCTGGTTCAGTGTTACAGGACGGAAACGAGGAGTGAACTCGATTCAGAAAGGGACTTTGTCCACTAAGATGGTCATGGAAACAATGCCTTGGCTACTATGGAAATCATGACATGTGCTGAATGGTTGTCACAATTACATGACTTATTCCCATGCTATTTTATCAAGATTGATGTTACTTTTTGATATATTCCTTACGTACTGCCAATATTTATGTCCTTGCTCAAGATTTTGATGTTTAAATTTCATGTTCAAGTTTTTGCTTTCAAATATTTATGGATTTTTTTATGTTCTCTAGGTTTTCCCTTACTGAGCATTTGAGATCACCATTTTTATGTTTTATTTTCCCTAGGAAATAGAGAAAGGTTTTATGTAAGGAAACAAAAAGGGGAAGATCCTTATGGGAGTTGTTTAAGATCTTTCAACATGATTAGAAGTTTATATTCTGAGTTTCCAAAGACACTAAAGTATTACGATCCTTGTGTGTCTGTATTTGTTATGTATTAAGTATTCCGCAAAAGTAATGTAATGTCCTTGTACGTCAAGCTTCGGGTCTCTACAGTTGGTATCAGAGGAAAGGTTTAGTCAACCTTTGGAAAGTAGGATGCGAAAACGTTAGTGAGGTCCCTATAGATATTTCTAATGTATGTCTAGGGATGTCCCTAAGGATAAGTATACGTATATGATATAGTCCTAGAACTAAGGTAACGATATTAGAATTTACCCTAAGATTTTAGATATTGAGGGTACTCCAACTTTACTATGTTGTTTTCCCTAGCATGATTTCTTCCTCTCACACTATTCTTTTTGGGTTTTAGAAAATGGATGGAAATCGGAAGATTCACGATAATGGGGGATATGATGGACAATGGAATGATATTATTCATGAGAAACCAAATGAAATTGGATCTGGAAGTCCAAACATCGTTATTATGCCTAATCAGAAATCTCATAATATGATCAATAATCTCAACATTGGTAAGTTTCCCGACTCAGATAATAAGAGAAAGATGGAGTTTCATGATGATCATAGTGGAAAGAAAGTTCAATTTCCCTCATGTAAATCATGTGGGAAGAGGAATCAGGGAGATTGTTTCAAAGGAACTAGAAGATTCTTTGGGTGTGGAAAAGAAGGACACAAAGCCATTAAGTGCAAAGGAAAAGGTTCAGTTAACACCATGGACAAGGATAATGGTATTGCTACGACATCAACAATGATTAGATGTTTTAAATGTGGATTGTATGGGCATTATGCAAACCAATTGCCTAAGGGAAAATCTCATGAAGAGAATCAGCATGGTCATATGAGTAGTATTTATGTGGTTGATGATGAAGATACTACAAATGAAATATGATATGAAAGAAATGATGAAGCTTAGTCAGTGGTTTAAGAAATTTGTGGAATGATTGTATGTTTATAAAGAATAATGTATGGTACTATGGAATAAAGAATCATCTAAGGATTGTTACACTTTTGTTTTTCCTAAATTATTTGAAAGTATATGTTGAATGGTACCGGTAACCGTGGAAGGTTATTCAGATATTTTTGTAAAGTAGATGATATGCGCATAATGAAGGGATAAGAAGATAATGAGATGTTTGATTGTATTCATGAGCTCATGACTGATATAAGGACTAAGTGATATTATGGTTTGATTATATAGACTTTTTGGGATTTTGGTATGTGGAAAGAGTTACCTTTTGACAGTATTCATGTTTTCACTAAGGTTCTATGGTAATTTATGTTTCAAGAGAACATATGACTAAGGTATTCATGTGTTTGGAATGCAACCAACATGATATATCTTATCATATATGTGAGATAAATTCTTGTATTCACATTCTTGGTAGATAATCTTTCTAGTAATTGTTTTCTTTATACTATGATCATGGACCGTAGTATTTTAGATAAGCCTAAAGATTGGAATGGATTATGTTGGACATAAGTTAGTATTGTTTAAGGATAGAACTTTTTTCGATATTATTTATGGGATTTTATAGTAATATATTTTTAGAAAAAAGACAACCTGCAGGACGGGCGACAACCCATCGTGTCAGACAAGGTTGTGGGAATCGAACCCACAACCGAAGTGCGACTGGACTTTATCACCTACAATTGGCCTACAGGAAGTCCCTGGTTAGTAGAAACTAGTTTTATTTTATTAAGTGGTATGATATATTAAGTATAAGTTCATTTTTGGAATCATATATGATTAACCTCACAATAGATGGACTTATGTATATTTGATAACTTTTTCTAACCTTTTGTTTGAAACAGATGGAATGACCCATCATTCTATCACATGATCTGTTAACACTTCACGAATAACAAATTCAACTTCATTTCTTTAAGAGATGAAGTGGAAATTGTTCAAAGCACAAACAATAGTGAGATTGTACCAAAATCAAGCAAGTATTTCTTCTAATTCATAATTATCAACTTTAGGGAAATGATATTGAAAACCAAAAATGTTGTCCTAGTTCCCTTATATTCGATGAATCAGATGGCACCTTAGATCATCACAAATCAATGGCTTTGTGATTGATGGCTTTTTCATATCCATGTTCTCTACCACTCTCCATCAGAACTTGATGGTTAGATTTTTCTTCAATATCCATATTTTCACATATGTTCTCCTATGTGGAAACCTAGTGATTAGTTAATTTGGGTAACCATTATGTTTCATACTTTAGTTTTTAAATATTGGTTTTAGTATTCCTTTTTACGATGTGGGTTTCTATTAAAGAAACTTTCGATTAGTAAACCATTTATAACCCCGATGAATTTCAAGGGAGAAATTCATTTTAAGGGGGGTAGAATGTAACACCCTGGGATTTTATGAAAAATATTCTTTTTAATTTTATTGATATCTTGTGTTGTACGCTACACCAAAAGGATCTTACACTACACGCATCCCTGACTTGTCTTGCATTACACACAATTGCGACCTTCCACGATAGTTTGTGTTGTACGCAATACTGAGTTTCACTAAACAACGATATGTTTTATAAACTAGACGTTATGAATAGTATTAACTACATTTTGAATTATATAACATTATTTTTGGTCTTATACATTTTCTAGAACATGTTAAGAGAACAAAATAAATTTTTCTCGTAAAATAAGTATTTTTCAAAAAATGCAGTTTTGCTGCCTTTTGATGGCACACCCACATTAAATATAGTTTTTGACATGTTTATAAGTTCAATTTTAAAAAATAAAATTTTTCTTTGGAATCAGTATATAAAAATTTACCTTTGATAAATTTTTGATACTTTTCTGATAACTTTCATGTTTTGATGAATAGTAAAAATACGCTAATTTTTAATTAAAAACAACTTTTTTCATTGAGATAATTTATATGGTTAAATTATAATATTGAATGGTTTTAATGTATAAATATAATATATTTTTACCATTTAATATAATATATTTCATTATCATTGATTTCACATTGAATACGTAGGTTAAATCAATTCAATCTTTTGCAATGTTTTAAACAAAAACCCATTTTCTTTCAACAACGGGGTTAATTTTAATTTAATTTATGAATATTTTGTGTATTGAATTTGGAAAAATGGATTCCATATTTGGAATCAATGGGTACAAATTATTTTAATAAGATACTTTTTATTTTTGGGCATTATGAATAGTAACTATGGTAAATTTTATTTACCATAGTTAAAGGTAAATCGGGTAATTAAGGGTAAATATAAGATTATAAAATTACCATAACACATGAAAATATTCTATTGGATGACTAAAAGTCTACCCATATCACCTAAGGGTCGGATTAGATTCATTTATTGGACTTTTTTCTATGAAAATAATTTAATTATTATTAAAACCAAAGAAAGTGACAACATGTCACTTTCTTAAATCTTATAAGTATAATAATTTTAATTTATTGATAAACTTAATGAAACATAGAAACTGAGTAGTATCCAGAAAGATAATTCAATTATATACATCATATTAATTTATTTGTAATTTTTAGGGATTAAATAATTATCATTAATTGTGACACAATAGTGATACTGAAATTGATTATCTAGTGAAAAATCAAGAATATAGTTTTTATTAAACTAATAGTGACCATAAAATGCACAAAAACCTGACCAAAACTTATTGGTAATGTAAATATAAACCATAATAATCCAATGGTAGAATATTTAACCATTTGGAGTCTTATAAAAGAGATTATGACACTTATATTATTTTATTTTAAATGATGCCAAAGTTGTCACCTTCATAATTTAATAAATATAACAATTTAAATATTGTTATTTTAAGATGATAAATTCGATTAAAATTATTATTATAAAATATTTGATATTTATCTTCATTGAAGGATTTTATTTTTTATTTTTATGCAGCAAATAAGTATATTAAATTATTATACAAAAATGATGTACTAATTAGTTTATTAAGAGATATACCAAATAAATGGTTTTAAAAATATTAAACTAAATATTATATGAACTATTTAATGTTCTCCACGAATTTTATAGACAAATTTGACATGTTATGAATATATTAAATATTTTAGTTCGAATATATTCTATGTTTATATTTTATTTAAATTCAAATAAATGAATAGTGTCAAAATTTACACTACTGTTATTTTATAAAAATAAAATATTATTAAATTGTTTAAAAATCACAAAAAATATTTAAAAATTATAAATTGAAATTTATATAGTCTAAAATTTCATAAATTATACAATTATGGAAAATTAACAACACATAAGTGATTATTTATAACCATTTAAAATTTAGAATTTTATTACCACAAATAAACTCAAATAGATTAAATAAGGATATATCAAAATGATAAGGTTTAAAATAAGATCAAAACATGTCTAAATTTGATTGGTTGATGATCTTACAACCCTATCTCATATAATATTCGAATTGAGTCATTTTTTAGGTTTTTATGTGGGGTTTGAATTTATATTAAACTAATATTTTTGAGGATTCCAAAGGTGCCCTTTTCCTCCCTTATAAAAGAGCACCTCCTCCCTCTCTTCCTCACACCATTTTGAGCCTTGAATCTCGGCCAAACTCTACCCATTTCAATTCACCACTTCCCTATAAACCTTATATAGGTACTGGTCTTCTCCAAAGACCAACCCTAGTGCCCTAAGAGGAATTTTAAAGGAGGTGCGTCGAAGAAGAGGTAGTCTATTCTACCGATTATTTCAAGCTTATTTCTTCTTCAACTTCTTCTTATTTAGTTGTTTCATTATAAAGTAATGAAATCAGTATCACTAATATACTTATATGTTATTATAAATATGAAACATCCCCAGTTCACCTTCTATCCATCCTACGGAAAACAAAATCACCACGCGTGCGTACGTACGGAATACCGTC
Source organism: Viscum album (assembly GCA_963277665.1). Taxonomy (NCBI): domain Eukaryota; kingdom Viridiplantae; phylum Streptophyta; class Magnoliopsida; order Santalales; family Viscaceae; genus Viscum; species Viscum album. The sequence continues at coordinate 466,360,890 of OY728160.1, read as the reverse complement.
TCCATGTCGTGGTGTAATCTATTTTTACAACACCACCTTACTTGGATGGGTATAATGGTGTAAATAAAAACTATAAATAGTTATTATAACATCATAATAATTCTTATATATTTTATCACCCACTCCAATTCAATTCAATAATTATGGGAACAATATCATCACTCGTGCGTACGTACAGACTACCGTCTCCACGACACGATGAGATTCATTCTCAATGATTAACCATTCATGAATGATTATAAAGTATATATAATAAGTAATCATGAAACATATGAAATAATAATGTTACTTTATTTATTTATATATATATGTATGTCATCCAATTAATTCCATTCAATTCAATGGGGAAATGAAAACAACATTCACGCGTACGTACGGCCTACCGTCTCCATGAACGGTGTATTTATTTCCATTTATAGATCTATTATATATATGTATATTTTGAATATATATTATATATAAATCATGTTTTATATTCTGGAATTAAGTAATCATGATCTACGTAATCATATGAATAATTACAAGTCAAAACACAGACGACAAATGAAACGATTTTACCCAAAACGCTCTTTAACATGGAATTTACAAAAGAACGGGTAATATAATGTCATAAGTGAACCATATATGATATCATAACAATGAATATGATTCTATAATAAGTCAATTAAATTATTTAAATCATTATACAGGAGGTTCGGATACGTACGAAGCTTATCAGACCTAAGGTAAGGGATAATTTTGCAAATCTCATTTTTATCCGAGATTTCTTATTCGTAAGTTTTTACTGGGGTTATTTCTATAATACATGTCCATGTTTTATATAAGTGTTTTATTGTATGTTTAAAGTCCTTTTTACCCATTTTTGACTTTTACTACATGTTATTTATGGAATCTTTCTTTTTTTTACGTTACGAGGTACTTTTCGGACTTTTCCGGAAAAAGTACGAGAAGAATTTTTTTTAACTTATACGGCATGAAAGGATTTTTACGGTTTTATAAATCCTTATTTTCATGAATATTACTCCAAAATATTTCATGAATATTTACAAAAAAATCTATTTCTTTTAAAATTGCATGACATTTTGTGAAAATAAAATTATTTTCAAAAAGAAAGGATATTTTCCTCAAGAATTCATTTCAAGTGCTTTATCAAACCCATTTTCCATATAAGATGACATTATTTCATATGTGTATGGTTCAAGTATAATGTCTCTATGATTTACATTGTTTCACTTTTCTTATGATGAAATGATATCCATTTGTTTTATATGGATAATGTTATGATGGGATGATGTTTATGAAACCCATTTTTATTCTTTGGGTTATGATGAATGATTTATGTTTATGTTGTGGCACAAGTAAGAATGATTTCATTATGAGATGGGTGGGAACTATATCTCCCTCCAATGCATTGGGTAAAGATTTATATCTCATGAGATAGACATGTATGGAATGGTAAGTTAATTTGGTTCAGTGTTATAGGACTGAAACGAGGAGTGAACTCGATTCAGAAAGGGACTTTGTCCACTAAGATGGTCTTGGAAGCAATGCCTTGGCTACTATGGAAATCACAACATATGATGAATGGTTTCCAAAATTAAATGATTTATTCCCATGATATTTTATCAATATTGATGTTCCTTTATGATATATTCCTTACATACTTCCAAGATTTATGTCCTTGCTCAAGATTCTGATGTTTAAATTTCATGTTCAAGTTTTTTACTTTCAAATGTTTATGGATTGTTTTATGTTCTCTATGTTTGTCCTTACTGAGAATTTGAGCTCACTATTTTTATGTTTTATTTTCCCCAGGAAATAAAGAAAGGTTTTAGGTAAGGAAACAAAAAGGGGAAGATCATTATGGGAGTTGTTGAAGATCATTCAACATGATTAGAAGTTTATATTCTGAGTTTCCAAAGACACTAAACTATTACGATCCTTCTGTGTCTATTTTTGTTATTTATTAAGTATTCCGAAAAAGTAATGTAATGTCCATGTACGTCAAGCTTCGGGTCTCTACATTCTTGGTATTATCCCATCAATTTTCGTGCATCATATATTATTAAATTATGAGGCTAAACTAGTGAGGCAGGCACGACAATGACAAAACCCAAAAATCCTTAATGTTTTTAAAATGTAGGTTACCAATGAATTGGTTGTTAGAATCATTTAAACCATCTATTATAGTGGTTTAGTTTAGTGTAGGTAGTTCAAAAGAATACTGGTCTTACAATAATAAAATATAAAAAAACTAATTGTTTCAAACCAATGTGTAGAGTTGTTGGTGTGTATGTATAGACTATGGTAAACTAAACCATAACACTAAGAAAGACCATTTCCTATTTACATTAATTAACCAGATGCTAGATAGGCTGGCAGAGACGTCTTAATACTTCTTCATTTATGGGTATTCTTGGTACTTTTAGATTTATACTTCCCATGAGGATCTGGAAAAATGGAAACCTTTATTTTACCATTTGGAACATTTTCATATAAGAAGACACTACTAGAAATTGAAGATATAGCCACACTTATAGAGCCACAGTTTAAGAAAACCATTGCTGTAGGTTAAGGTAATGCCACAGGTCAAAAAATACTCATGGATTTACCCCTATTCTTCCTATAGGCTCGCAATCCCCACCACCTTCGTCCCGTGTGCTCTTGATCCCCACCCCATTTTTTCCCTACTCCCGCTCGCGATCCCCACCACCCTCCCTTTCTACCCAACTCCCCGAGACCCTCCTCACCTGGCACTGTCACCCAAAACATCCTCCATTCTACTCCTCTGACACGTCCACCCACCTTGGGATGATTCTCCTATGGTGATACGGTCACCCCACCTCCCCAATGGCGTTCCTATTCCTCTTTCGATGATCCGATGCAGTCAGCCCACATCCCCACCGACGCAGCTTTGATGTAGTTTCCCCACCACCCTACCGATGCAGTTATGACACTGCAGTGTGTGTTCGGCCAAAACCTAAGGTACTCATATGGTTCAATCTTTGTGAGTTCTCCTTACAACTAGGATTTCTTCCATATTTTGGGCTACCTTAGACTAGATTGAGGCCGGATTAGGTCTCACTTGATCCTGATTGTAGCATGATTGACCTCATCTCAAATAATGGTGATTTCAACACTTTCTAATTAATGCAACATATATTTCTGCTTCAACTCATATGAATCAAATACTCATCATCAAATATTGACAACAAATACAATATCATTCTCAAATGGTCTGAACATTGGGCTTGGAGTTTACACCTAGTAACACACCTTTTTTACTATTCATACTTGTTTGGTTTGATCACAATGAGAAAGTCACATTTTTTATCACTTTCACCTTATAAGCCATTGTTTTAATGAGTTTTTCTATACATGGTGTTTTTTTTGTTTTTTTGGATTATCTTGTGTGTGTTATGGGCTCTTAGAACCATGTTAAAGTAAATTTGTATATTTATATAGATATATCTCCTTTTATTGTCTATATATCTGGATGATCAGGTACCTATGGTGAAACCCAACATTACTTGGGTTTGGTATTCTATTTACCCCAAGGGTCATTATGAATTTTTAGTATAGAATACCCTTTGTTATATTTACTTCCCATGGTAGAAACCAACTCCCACATTATTGTCTTCTAACCCTTGAAATTTATTCCAACCTCTGGAAATTAAGATGTGTGACTAAGATGTTGTCGAGACCTGACGCGGTGATGCCTGGTTGATTGGTTCATAGTTGTTAAAAAATAGTATCAAACTCCACACTTTTGGGATCTTGGGTTTGTAACTCAATAATATCTAGTATCTAGGGCTATTGAGACTTGAGAAGTAACCCATAAATAAGTCTAGACAACATAATAATGTTAGAAGCATAAGTTACTAGGGGTAGTCTAGGAATTCCATTTTATTTTTTTTGTTCCCTTGAGTCTACCCAAGGTATGAAAATCTCATTAAACTTATTAATAATTTATAATTAGGCACTCATAGGACCACATTTCATTCCACACACCTATCTTCACTTTTTTATTCTCTAATTGAGAATAACATATGGTTTATATTAACCAAAACCTTAAAAATAAATTTATATCATTTTTTATATATTTATTATTAATGAGTAGGTTACTATGAACCAACAATTGATCCTCATCAGAATGGTTTGTATATTAAATTATAACTTTATTAATTTTTTTTCATGATTATAATCTTAGTATGTTTTATATGTATATTTTTTTTAAATAAATTTTGTACCTCATTTAATTTTTTACAAAGTATGTTTTGTATTCCCTAGGTATGTTCCTAAATATTTTTATATTGATGGGTTTTATGAAGTGTTTTATGTTAAATAAATCTGGTTTATTATTTAATGAATGGAAGGGAGTAAGGAAATGGGGTTTAGAACTAGTATTGTTAATGTGGTTTTAAATCTTTGGTTATAACCAAAGAGGAGGAAAATTAAATTTAACATTAATTAATTATAGTATGCCACCAATATGGCCACCACATCCCGATAAGGACAGATCAGATGAACATGCTCCACCCAATCCATCTGTAGTAGACCCTTACATTTTTACCTATTTTACATTATTTACCTAATCCTTCAATGTGGACTAGTAGAAAATTTCATCCAACTCAATATTATAAATTGAAATTTCCATCACTTTAGAGATGAAAATATCCTCATTTTGAGAAAAAGTAGGGTTGTTATACCCAAGGGAGTCATACATAATTTACTGATCTCAAAAGGTGTATGGGGGGTCTGGTGGGGGGGCCTGGTATAGGGGGCTGGGGGGGACTGGTGTGCTGGGGGGGGGGGGGGGGGTTGTTGCAAAGGGGGCAGGTGTTGGGGGCGGGGGGGGGGGGGGGGGTGGTGAGGGGGATCGGGGACTAAAAGGGGTGCTCAAAAGGTTGTTGAAATTGTGTGTGGAATGGAAACCAAGTAGTCCAAATTTTTAATAATATATGACATATATTCCATAAAAATAATAATTGTTGAAATATAAAAGGAAAGAACCAATTATCGCATGTTCAGAAATAGTTTCAACAAAGAAGGAATACAAAATCAAGAAGAAGGAATATCATGCACCAAAATATTGTCTTATAATATTATCAAACTAGTTTGAAAAAGCCAAGAGGATCGAGTAAGAATAAAAGAAGGAAAATTATCTACTTTATAAAATTGATAAAACTATATAAACCAAGATTAAAGGTCAATTATAGAAGAAGAAAATTATAAAAAATGAGGTTTCAATCTATAAAATCAAGAAGGATATAGGCATGAAGAGTTTTAGGTGGGGGAAGTTGGGTGGGGGCAGTGGGGGAGTAGGTGGGGGGAGTGAAGGTTGGGGGTAGTGGGGGTGAAGGGGGCTCTGGGGTAGGGGCATGGAGGAGTCAGGGATTGCGTGTGAGTGGGTGGGGGTGGGGTTCAAATGAGTTGGGGTGAAGGGTGGGGGAAGTGGGGGTGCAAGGTGGGGGTATGTGGGGGGGGGGGGGGGGGTTGGGGGGTACAGATTGGGGGGGTGAAGGTGGGGGCAGTAGGGGTAAATTGGGGGGGGGGCAGTAGGGGTGCATTTGGGGGTGAAGTGGGGGTGCAGGTTGGGGGTCAGGGGGTAGTAGGGTTGTAGGTGGGGGGGAAGGTTGTGGGGGGTAAGGTGGGGGGCAGTGGGGTGAAGGTTGGGGGCAGTGGGGGTGGAGGTTGGGGGCACTTGGGGTGAAGGGGGATGGGGTAGGGGTGGGGAAGGGGTGTGGGGGATGTGGGGGGATTAGTGTTTTTAGTAGAATCAAAACATCAATACATTAAAACTGGTCTCATTTTTTTCATTTCATTATTCTAAACGCCATCAATAAATGTCAGGGTGGCTAGATTTTCCTAGATAAGAGATTCAGTGACTTCAATGGATTATTGTAAATTACTCTATACAACTTCTTCTGGCACGAAAAACGTATCCTATCACTTTTGTAATTTTGGCTTAGTTGGTTCATCTGGTTCCAATCACAAGACCAACATTCTGTTGCTTATTTAAAATATTATCTTAATATTTTGACCTATTGAATACATTACTAGAAAATGAATCACTAAAGATCAATATTTTTGTGATGAAACTTGTTCGGTCTAAGAAACTCATGAGTGAATTTTATGAAAAAAATATTACATTTTCTCACATATTCATTTTTCTATACTTTTCTCACATCTTATAATATGCTTATGCTTTTGTATATGATCATTTTATAAGATGAAAAAATTAAAGAGCTTATTCATTTTGTGATTCCCATAAAACATGAAAGATATTTACATTATGGACAATATAAAATTTTAATTCATTTCAAAACTAGTTTGGAAGATATATTATAGGAGAATTATAATAGTTTATCCAACCACATAATCCTTATAGTACTGAATCTTAATTCATGTATGATGCACCCAATTTGTTCTTTCTATTTTGCTTATATATTTTTCATAGATCTAACCAAACTAATAAGTTTTATGGTATCTTTTAACTCTTACTAAGAGCATGTCAGTATTGAAACATCATGTTGCAATAGTGGATTTGTAGAATTCATGAGTTTAGTTATCTAGACTGGATGGAACCCCTATGGTATGCACTTGGGATTTATAGTTCATTCATTTACTTGAAAAACTTTTCATCATCAGCTATTCAACTATTGCCTTTATCACTAATCATGTTCCTCCCACTTCAATTTTTACGTTCAATTAATGATGACTAATCAGATCATTGGAATTTTTTTGAAGTCTCCCAAGACTCGTTCATGTGTGTTGTGGAAAATACTACTGAAGGAGAAGAGGTTCGGTCTGATTTGGTTCACCGCAAATGGTTTAAGGTGAGTTTTTTCCTTCGTTATTGAATGCCTCTTAGTTTATAATAGGGGGTTTTGTAATTTCAGATCCCTTGGTAATTTTATTATCGTGTGATGATCATCCTTGAGGTAGTTTCGAGTCACCGAGTCAAATGTGACTCACCGCGTATGCATAGGTAAGAATATATATAAAAAGTTCTCCCGTTATATGTATATCCACCAATGGAAACATGATTAAATATAAGGTGATACATGTGATTATGTTTATATATGGAAAATGTATACATGTGTGGGTGATAATGTGCTTATTAATGTTAGCATATATATAAGAATCCTCTTGTCCGTGTTCAAGTCCATGAAGACACATACATAGGGGTTAGGGAATCCTTATGTATATGCAAAGGTGCATATGTCCGAAGGATGGATGGAGCAACTTAGAGTTGTCGCTGATAAAAGTTTCAAGTGCCAAGTGTGGCTTGGCTCTTTGAGGCAGGGTCCCTCTTTCAACCTCTTTAATTCAAGAATGTTTTAAATTTCATTTAGCTACCTTCTTAATTCTTCTTGTTTATATTAAATTTCAATTCTTGAATAAGTGTTAGTTATGATAATTGTTTCATTTGATAAACAAGTCATTGTTTTGTAATAAAACCCCTCCAATAGAGGTGCACTGTCTACGAAATCTCACAGTGGTAGTTTATTCTTATAAATCTTGCTTGACATAATTCCATTGATGTTTTCCATTTTAATACTTACCCCTTCTTCTCTCATTTTAGACACCATGAGAATCTCTAAAGATTATTTTGACTCACAGTTTCTCATAGAAAAATTATAATCTTACCAAAATCACTAATACACCCATTAGTAATTAACTATGGTGTGGCTGGGTTTTCATTTCACAGTACCCTATGAAGTGGTTTCCATCTATTCAACATGGATCACAATTACCATGACGCATCTGGTGTAATCCCAAAGTTAACTTTATGTAGTTACTGCAAATCATAGATGACCCTTACGTAGCCATCATCTTTCTTTGATGACCTTTACATAGGTAAAAAATTACATTGATATAGTCTTCTTTCCTTTAGTGTGACCTTTATGTAGATCATTAATGACCTTCTCAATAGGCTTATTGTATGAGACCTCTTTGATTTCATGAGAAACAAAGGAACATGTATCCTTATATGATAGCTTCCTCTTTATCATGTTTTCCTATTTTCTTATAATGATTCTGGTCTATGGTCCATGTTTTATTTTTTGACCAGATGAAAAACTCAAAAATATTTTATTATATGTGTTGGAAGATGTTTTAAGCAACTATATCCTCGTTTATGGGTTTTAATAGTCACCTCTCGTTTTACCCTAGTGGCATAGTAGGCATCCTTGTGTCTATATCCATCACACCAAAAACAATAACCATTAAAATAATAAAATTATAATGGAAAAAATATTGCCTATTTTTTTGTTTTATTTCTCTATAAAAAAATCATTTTACATGTATGAATAATATTGTATTTATCTAAATTTTTTACAATAAAAACACCTAATATTTTGTGTCATTCTCCCATTTCTAATAGCTTTATATTTACGCAATTAATATTATCCCAATTTCAATTTCCTCTAGATATTTTAGGCCCATGTTCTGGAATGAGGTATGGTTTTACACTCTATTTTATCACATTAAATATTATATTTCCATTTGTTTTAATGGAGACACACCTTTGGAATGGAAATAATCACATTAGAAAAAACTCCTGGGATATATTTTTATTGAACTAGAACTTGTTTCTTTGAGTAACCAAATTTCCTGTCAGGTGTAAAGAGTCATTTCCATTCATTACAATTACACCACCAAACCCTTACTTCTACATCATGTTCTTTATCCCTCCTAACATATTATTTTATAGTATTGATGGAGCTTAGTAGTTTATGGTGGTATTGAACATGTTTGGTGGTCAGATCCTGGTATCCTAAGCCAATCTCTATCCTTCTATTTTCATTATAATTTCTCTTAGGTTCATACCTCTATTTCATTTATATTAGGAAAATTATATTTTCCCTTGTACTCTTGTATTACCTTTCTATTCATTGATGTAATTTCTATAGTATTTGTATTATAATGATTATTATATAGAGGGGGTGAAGGTAGGGGAAGTGGGGGTGCATGGGGGGCATGGGGGTGTATGTTGGGGGGCAGTGGGGGTGAAGGTTGGGGGATAGTTGGGGTGCGGGGGGGGGGGGGGAAGGTGGTGTGAGGGTGTAGGGTGATGGGGTGTCTAGGATGTGAGTAGGGGGCAGTGGGGGTGCATGTGGGGGGGGGGGGGGGGCAGTGGGGGTGCAGGTGGGGGAAGTGGGTGGTGAAGGTTGGGGGGGCATTTGGGGTGAAGGGGGTAGGGGGTAGTTTGTAGGGGGGCAGTGGGGGTGAAGGGGGCAGGGGGTGCAGTGTGTAGGGGTTGAAGGTTGGGGGCAGTTGGGGTGAAGGGGGAAGTGTGCAGGGTAGGTAGTGGGGATGAAGGGTGGAGGGGGTGACCAAGAGGAGAGGTGTCCAAGGGGAGGGGGTGTCCAGGGGAGGTGTCTAGGAGGGGGGGTTAAGGGGGCTGGGGGGGAGGGGGCTTCCCAGGAGGGGGTGTCTAGGGGAGGGGGTGTCCAGAAGGGGGAGTGTCGAGGAGGGAGGGGGTGTCCAGGGGGAGGGGGAGGGGTGTCCAAGAGATGGTGGGGGGGAATAAGGGGGAAGTGTGAGTGGGGCTATCCTGGAGGGGGGAGTCTGGGGGGGTGTTGAAGGCGAATGGGGTGTGGGGGTGCAGGGGGAGGGGTAGGGAGGGGGTAGGGGGTAGGGGGAGGGTGATGTCCTGGAGGGGGTGTATGGGAGTGAAGGGGGCTGTGGTTTGGGGTGTAGAGGGAGGGAGGAAATCTAGGAGGGGGGGTTTCCTTCGGGGTGTCTAGGAGGGCAGGGAGGGGGCAGGGGTGTGGGGGTGTAGGGGGAGGGGGTCGGGGGGCTGAGCATATATGTAGGTGACAGAGCTGAAAATAGAGTTTGGCATCCTATTTTTGGATTCCTCATGGATTTTAATTTTTGATCATTTTTTTATTTTGATTACTTGTATTGGTATGCATGATAGGGATGAATGCTATGCAGAGAACCAGCAACAAAACATAGCCAATGCAATTGATTTTCTTCCATGAATTGCAACCGGGATTGACCTGAATATAAAATTCAAGAGGTAATGGTTATTTTATACCCTTTTTTGCAAGCATTAGTAACCATTTGTTGTGTTTTTAATCAAATAGACTTGGCATACACCATGTTTGTAGAATTGATGATTTTGAGTTTACTCTTGAGAGTGAAATATTTGATCTTTTTTACATTTCTCTGTATCATGGTTAGATAGTTAATCCCCAGGTACACACTTTTGAATCATGTACCTTTATATTTTTTTAGATAAAATATTTTCTAAATTCTCTCAGTTTATAGTTTTCCTTTTTCTTTTTTCTTCTTTAATTTTTTTAATATTCATGTTTTCACGTATATGCATGCATGGGGGTGTTCGGGGGGGGGGTGTCTAGGGGGGTCTGGGGGTACAGGGGTTGTCTAGGTGGGAGTGGTGTCTAGGGGGGTCTAGGGGGTGTCCAGGGGGGAGGGGGTGTCCAGGGGGTGTCCAAGGGGGTGTCCAGGGGGTTTCTAAGGGGAGGGGTGTCCAGGGGGTGTCCAAGGGGGGTGTCTAGGTGGTGTCTAGGGGGTGTTCAAGGGGTGTCCAAGGGGGGTGTCCACAGGGGGGTGTCTAGGGGGTGTTTGGGGGGTGTCCAGTGGGTGTCTAGGTGGTGTCCAGGGGGTTTCCAGGGGGTGTCCAGGGGGGTGCATGGGGGGTCTGTCTAGGGGGAGAGTGGGGGTGTACTAGGGGGTCTATCCATGAGGAAGGGAGGGGCTGGTAGGGGAGTGGGAGGGGGGGTGGGAGTGTGGGTTTTTTTTATGAAATTGGAAGGCCTATAGCAACAATTTTAACAGTGGTAGTAGAAGCCTAGTGCAACGGTTTTAGCTGTGGAACTAGGAAACCTAATGTGAATATTTTAACTATGGTAATAGGCCCCTACTTCCACAACAATAGCAGCCATGGTTTTCCAAAACTGTGGCCATGGGCTATTTCCACGGTTTTTGGGCCTACGACCAGGGTTCCAAACCATGGTCTTAGGTGAATTTTCTAGTTGTAGGATGTCATCTGGTCTGTGAAATTCTCTAGGTAACTTCCAATGATGCATGGTTAGTATTTTTTTCATATTACCCATAGAATTTCATGGAAGTTTTCATGGTTGATTTCACTATTAATGGATCCTCTTTTTATGATTGTTTTAGTAGTCTTGGTTCTATCATACATCACTATATTGAAAACAAACATAAATTAAATTATGATAAATGAAATTTCATGGTGTGAAAAGTTATAGTACATTGACATGTCATATTTATGGATGGTATCCAAGTATATAAATCAAAAGTAGACATAATTTCTTCCATACCATTCCCCAGAAAACTGTGGGACATGTGGTATTTTTAGTCAATTCTGGATTTTATCATTGTTTTATTCATAACTTTATTAATATTTCACTCCCCTATCCCTCATACTCTAAAAAAAGATTTTTTTTGATAAAGAATGTGAGGATTCTTTTAAAAAATTAAATTGGAGTCTCACATCGCCACCAGTAATCTAACCACCTTGGTGGGATTTACCAATTGAGGTCATGTGTGATGCCTATAACAATGCATTTAGGGAAGTCTTATTATAATAGGTCGATCGAGCTCCACATGTCATAGCCTATGAATCATGCATAATAGACATTTCCCATGACAACTACACTATAACTAAAAATAATTAATTACCATTGTATTTTAATTGAATAAATTAAGGTCATACCTTTTAGGGTCTAAATTAATTTTTTCCCATACCATGAATTCCTTCGGTATCTCCATAAGAAATCAGAAGTCGAACCACATGTCCTTCATTGAATTCTCCTATTTCAAGAATTTAAACTAGAAATTAGGGAAGAAATAGAGCATATGATGTGGTAGAAGGTCACATTTTTAATGTTGTCCCACCATTAGACCACTATGTTGACTCATCCCTACCCATAGGAGAGTTATTCCCTAATGTGAACCCTTGTGATGTAGTGGACCTTACCCCTTTGTATGAGAACATTGTGAATTTTTCATTAGTATATTGTGTCCCCATAGATTTTATCACTTAACAATACCAAAGTCTTAAGAATGAGCCATGATGGTACATTTGGGGTGGCCCATACTTGTGGGGAACTTTTAGTGACTAGGTTGTTCGTTGGTGTGTCCCCGACCATGATTTCAAGTCTGTTTTGAGCTTCTATCACACTTTGGCTTGGGGGGACCATTTTGGATATAAATGTACAACATAAAAGGTCCATGAATCTAAAAATTATTGGTCAAAATTATATATAGATTCCCATCAGTTTTTTAAGCCATGCGCATAATTAGGGTGTTATTGTGTGATTTCAAGTCATTCTGATGTCGTTCGGCATGCATTTGACCGTTAAACGCATGTTTTGGCCATTTACGACACGCAGAGTGAGTTTTTGCCCAGCATGGTCACACGACACCTCCGATTGACATGCTCTCTGGCTGACCATTTCAAAATTCACACACCCTTTGTTTTCGCCCGATTTCATGGCATTCTGAGGTCATTCAACCGGTTTCGACCACCCCACGCACGCTTTTCAAGCACGCCAAACACCTAAAAAACACATATTCAGTCGTTCCACGCAAACCATGCATCCGAATGACATGTAGTATCCTCGTACACCTCAAGAATATTAATTATAGTGTTTTTGTTTGATTTCAATTCATTTTGATGTCGTTCAGCACACATTTGACCGTTAAATGCATGTTTTGGACATTTACAACACACGAAGTGCATTTTAGGCTAGTGCAGTCATACGACACCTCTGATTGACGTGACGTTTGTTTGACCATTTCACAATTCACCCACCCTTATTTTTCGTCCGATTTCATGGCATTCCAAGGTCGTTCGGCCGGTTTCGACCACTCCACGCACGCTTTTCAAGCAAGCCGAACACCTAAAAAACACATAATCAGTCGTTCCATGAAAACCGTGAGTCTTAATGATGTGTCGTCTCATACTACACCTCAAAAATTATAATTAGGTTGTTTTTTTATGATTTCAAGTCATTATGATGTCGTGCGGCATGCATTTGACCATTAAACGCCTGTTTTGGCCATTTACGACATGCGTAGTTCACTTTCAGCTATCGTGGTCACACGACAGCTCCTATTGACATTCCTTCTAGCCAACCATTTTAAAGTTCACCCACCCTTTGTTGTCATCTGATTTGATGGCATTCTGAGGTCGTTCGGCCCATTTAGGCCACCCCACGCAAGCTTTTCAAGCGCGCCAAACACCTAAAAAAACATATTCCGCTGTGTCATGCAAACCATGCGTCCGAATGATGTTCTGTCTCCTCATACACCTCAAAAATAATAATTATGGTGTCTTAATGTGATTTCAAGTCATTCTGATGTTTTTTGGCATACAGTTGACTGTTAAATGCATGTTTTGGCCATTTACGACACGTAGAGTACATTTTTGGCCAGCGCGGTCACACGATACCTCTGATTAATGTGTCGTCTGGCCGAACATTTCAAAATTCACCCACCCTTTGTTTTCAACCAATTTCATGGAATTCCAAAGTCGTTCATCTAGTTTCGACCACCCCACGCATGCTTTTCAAGTGCGCCAAACACCTAAAAAACACATATTTAGTCGTGCCACGCAAACTGCGAGTCTGAACGATGTGTCGTCTCCTCGTACACCTCACGAATAATAATTAGGGTGACTTCGTGTGATTTCAAGTCATTATGATGTCATTCGGAATGCATTTGACCGTTAAACACATGTTTTGGCCATTTACGACACATGAAGTGCATTTTCAGCCACCGTGGTCACACGACACCTCCGATTGACATGTCGTCTGGTCGACCATTTCAAAATTCACGCAACATTTGTTGTCGTCCAATTTCATGGAATTTGGAGGTCGTTCGGCCGGTTTTGACCACCCAACGCACACTTTTCAAGCGCGCCAAATGCCTAAAAACACATATTCAGCCGTGCCATGGAAACCGCACGTCTGAATGACGTTTCGTTTCCTTATACACCTCAAGAATAATAATTTGGTTGTTTTCGTGTGATTTCAAGTCATTACGATGTCGTTTGGCATGCATTTGACCGTAAAACGCATGTTTTGTCTATTTATGACACACGAAGTACATTTTCAGCTAGCTCTATCACACGATACCTCTGATTGACATGCCATCTAGCTGACCATTTCACAATTCACCCATTGTTTACTTTCGTCCGATTTCATGGCATTCTGAGGTCATTCGACCGGTTTCGATCACCCCATGCACGCTTTTCAAGCACGCCAAACACCTAAAAAACCCATATTCGGCCGTGCCGCGCAAACCGCGCATATTAATGGTGTGTCGTCTCCTCGTACAACTCAAGAATAATAATTAGGGTGTTTTCGTGTGATTTAAAGTCATTCTGATGTCATTCGGCATGCATTTGACTGTTAAACGCATGTTTTGGCCATTTACGACACGCGGAGTGTGTTTTCGGCCAGCGCAGTCACATGACACCTTCTATTGATGTTCCATATTTCTGACCATTTCAAAATTCACCCACCCTTTTTTGTCGTCCGATTTCATGGGATTTTGAGGTTGTTCGGCCGGTTTCGAACACCCCACACACTCTTTTCAAGCGCGCCAGACAACTAAAAACACATATTCAGCTATGCCGCTCATACTGTGCGTCTGAATGGCGTTTCCTCTCGTCGTACACATCAAGAATAATAATTAGGGTGTTTTCGTGTGATTTCAAGTCATTCTGATGTCGTTCGGCATGCATTTGACCATTAAATGCATGTTTTGTCCATTTACGACACGCGGAGTGCATTTTCCGCCAACATGGTCACACGACACCTCCAATTGATGTTCCGTCCGGCCGACCATTTCACAATTCACCCACCCTTTATTGTCTTCTGATTTCATGGAATTATGAGGTCGTTCGGCCAATTTCGACCACCTCACACACGCTTTTCAAGCGCGCCGAACACCTAAAAACACATATTCAGTCGTGCCATGAAAACCGCATGTCCGAATGACGTGTTGTTTCCTTTTATGTCTGAATAATAATAATTAGGGTGTTTTAATGTGATTTTACGTCATTATGATGTCGTTCAGCATGCATTTGACCGTTAAATGCATGTTTTGGCCATTTACGACACGCGAAGTGCGTTTTCGGCCAGCACGGTCACACGACACCTCCGATTGACGTGTCGTCTGGCCAACCATTTCAAAATTCAACCACCCTTTGTTGTCATCTGATTTCATGGCATTCTAAGGTCGTTCGACTGGTTTAGAGCACCCCACGCAAGCTTTTCAAGCACTCCAAACACCTAAAAAACACATATTCTGTTGTGCCGCACTAACCGCGTGTCCGAATGATGTATGTATCCTCTTACACCTCAAGAATAATAATTAGGGTGTCTTCATGTGATTTCAAGTTATTCCGATGTCGTTCGGCAAGCATTTGACCGTTAAACACTTGTTTTGGCCATTTACGACATGCAAAGTGCATTTTTAGCCATCGCAGTCACACGACACCTCTGATTGACATGTCATCTTGTCGACCATTACAAAATTTACTCACCCTTTGTTGTCGTCTGATTTCATGGCATTCTTAGGTTGTTCGGCCAGTTTTGACCATCCCACACATGCTTTTCAGGCGTGCCAAACACCTAAAAAACACATATTCAGTCATTCCGTGAACACTGCATGTCCGAAGGATGTACCGTCTCCATGTACACCTCAAGAATACAAATTAGGGTGTTTTTGTGTGATTTCAAGTCATTCCTATGTCGTTCGGCATGCATTTGACCGTTAAACGCATGTTTTTTCCATTTACGACATGCCTAGTGCGTTTTCAGCCAGCATGGTCACACGACAACTCCGATTGACGTGATGTCTGGCTGAACATCTCCCAATTCACCCACCCTTTGTTTTCGTCTAATTTTATGGCATTCTGAGGTCGTTCGGACGGTTTCAACCACCTAACACATGTTTTTCAAGCGCGCCAAACACCTAAAAAACACATATTCAGCCGTGCCATGCAAACCGCGTGTCCAAATGACGTTATGTCTCCTCATACACCTCACGAATAATAATTAGGATGTTTTCATATGATTTCAAGTCATTCTGATGTCGTTCGACATGCATTTGACCGTTAAAGGCATGTTTTGTCCATTTACGACACGCGGAGTGCCTTTTCGGCCAACATTCTCACACGACACCTTCGATTGACGTGTCGTCTAGCCGACCATTTCACAATTCACCCACCCTTTGTTTTCATCCAATTTCATGGAATTCTGAGGTTGTTTGGCTGGTTTTGACCACCCCACACACGCTTTTCAAGCGCGCCAAACACCTAAAAAACACATATTAAGTCGTGCCGTGCAAAATTCACATATGAATGATGTGTCGTCTCCCCGTACACCTCACGAATAATAATTCGGGTGTTTTCATATGATTTCAAGTCATTCCGATGTCTTTTGGCATGAATTTGACCATTAAATGAATGTTTTGGCCATTTTGGACACACGGAGTGCATTTTCGGACTGTGTGGTCACACGACACCTCTGATTGATGTGCCATCTGGGCGACCATTTCCCAATTTACCCACGTTTTTTCATTCGATTTCATGGCATTCCGTGGTCGTTCAGCCGGTTTGGACTACCCCACGCACGCTTTTCAAGCATGCCAAACACCTAAAAAACACATATTCAGTCGTGCCACGCAAACCGCACGCTCGAATGACGTTTCGTCTCCTCATAAACCTCACGAATAATAATTAGGGTGTTTTCATGTGATTTCAAGTCATTCTGATGTCGTTAGGCATGCATTTGACCGTAAAACGCATGTTTTGTCCATTTACGACACGCAGAGTGTGTTTTCAGCCAGTGCGGTCACACGAAACCTCTGATTGATGTGTCGTCTGGCCGAAAATCTCACAATTCACCCACCCTTTGTTGTCATCTGATTTCATGGCATTACGAGGTCGTTCGGCCAGTTTCGACCACCCCACGCATGCTTTTCAAGCACGCCAAACACCTAAAAAACAAATATTCAGATGTTCCACGCAAACCGCACTTTCTAATGACATTTCGTATCCTCTTACACCTCAAGAATAATAATTAGGATGTTTTCATGTTATTTCAAGTCATTACTATGCCGTTTGACATGCATTTGACCGTTAAATGCATGTTTTGGCCATTTACGACACGCGGAGTGCGTTTTCAGCCAGCGTGGTCACACGACACCTCTGATTGATGTCCTGTCTGGCCACAAAATTTAAAATTTACCCACCCTTTATTTTCGTCCAATTTCATGGCATTCCAAGGTTGTTCGACTGGTTTAGACCACCCCACGCACGCTTTTCAAGCGAGCCAAACACCTAAAAACACATATTCAGCTGTGCCACGCAAAAAACACATCTGAATGACATGTCGTCTCCTCTTACACCTCATGAATAATAATTATGGTGTCTTTGTGTGATTTCAAGTCATTCTGATGCCATTCGTATGCTTTTGACTGTTAAACGCATGTTTTGGCCATTTACGACACGCAGAGTGCATTTTCAGCCAGCACAGTCACGCAACACCTCTGATTGACGTGACGTCTGGCCGACCACTTCAAATTTCACCCACAATTTTTTTTGTCTGATTTCATGGAATTTTGAGGTCGTTCTGCCAGTTTTGACCACCCCACGCATGCTTTTCAAGCATGCCAAACACCTAAACAAATATTCAGTCATGTCATGAAAACCACGCGTCCGAATGACGTGTCGTCTCATTTAACACCTCATGAATAATAATTAGAGTGTTTTCATGTGATTTCATGTAATTCTGATGTCTTTGGGTTTGAATTTTACTGTTAAACGCATGTTTTGGCCATTTATGACATGCGGAGTGCATTTTTGTCCACCATGGTCAAACGACACCTCCGATTGATGTGCCGTCTCTCGTACCATTTAAAAATTCACCCACCCCTTGTTTTTGTCGAATTTCATGGTATTTGTAGGTCGTTCGGTCAGTTTTCTATATGCAAGTTGTTTTTACTTAAAATCGTATCCATTTTAAACAAAATAAAGACACTTTGAGTGGTACCAGCCACACTGTTCCTCAGATTGAGGTGAGGTTGACTCGTACACGTCACAAATGACCCATAGGTCCTCTTCCTAAAGTATCAACATTATCTGAATGCGTTTTTTTGGTTTTTCGTATGTCTATTGTTTTTTTCACTTAAAATGTAGTCTATTTCAAAGAAAAGTGAGATACATTGAGTCGTACCGGCCACACCACGCCTCAGATTGAGGCGGGGTTGACTCATACACGTCAAAAATGACCCATGGATCGTTTTCCTAAAGTTTCAACAGAATCCGAATGTGTTTGCTAGGTTTTCTGTATGTCCGTTGTTGTTTTCACTTAAAATGATGTCCATTTTAAACAAAAGCGTGACATTTTGAGTGGTGGCGGCCAGACCACACCTCAGATTGAGGCGGGTTTGACTCCTACACATCAAAAATGATCCATGGATCATTTTCCTAAAGTATCAACACAATCTGAATGCATTTGGTCTTTTTCCCGTATGCCAGTTGTTATTTTCACTTAAAATCTTGTCCATTTCAAATAAAAGTGAGACAATTTGAGGGGTACTAGCCCCACCATCTCTCGAATTGAGGTGAGGTTGACTTTTACACATCTCATATTACCCATGGATCGTTTTCCTAAAGTTTCAATAGAATATTTATGCATTTGGTTGGTTTCCCGTATGTCAGTTGTTGTATTCACTTAAAATGACATCCTTTTGAAACAAAAGAGAGACACTTTGAGTGGTGCCGACCACACTGCACTTTAGATTGAGGCGGGATTGACTCATACATGTCACAAATGACCCATGGATTGTTCTCCTAAAGTATCAACAGAATCTGAATGTGTTTGGTCATTTTTCCTTATGCCAATTGTTTTTACTTAAAAGCGTATCCATTTAAAAAGAGACAATTTGAGTGGTATCTATAACAACCCATACCTTACATACATTTTTAATACTTCCAAATTGAATCACACTTATTACAACATATAACAAAACTAGGAAAGGACCATATAGGTATAGTGTCTTTAGAAACTAGGAAAAATAAACAACTGGTTCATAAAGCATCTACATTGCCTCCCGTTTATTTCATCATATCTATAGTACCTTTTGGCATATCTTACTTAATAAACTTCTTCCTGGCCTGGGGAAAGAAAACATACAGAAGGGTGAGCTCAAATGCTCAGTAAGGGTAAACAAAAGAAATATGAATCACGTCATATTTATAAGAACATAGTATTTTGGAAATCTTACCCTGCAAAAGAGATCAAAATTTCATAACATGGGATAAATCATGGTAGTGAAATGTAATCAGAATAATCATAACTTAAAACATGAAGATTTTTGGAATACACACATAATCATATAGAATCATTTCTTATTAGTCAAGAATCATTGCCAAGACTATCTTAGTGGACAAAGTCCATTTCTGAACCGAGTTCACTCCTCGTTTCAGTCCTGTTTCACTGAACCGGTTTAACCTACTGTTCAATCCATGTCTATCTCATGAGATATAAAATCTTTAACCAATGCATTGGAGGGAGGTATAGGTCCCACCCATCTCATAATGATACCATTCTTATGTGTGCCACAAAAATCATAAATCATACATCATAGCATAACCCATGTAATAAAAATGAGATTCTCAAACATCCTGACATCATAAAACAATTCATATAAGATAAAGGAATTCATAAAAATAATTCTATCACAAAATAATCAAATCAATGTAATAATAGGGATAGAAACAGAACCCTATATTATCTTAAATGGAAAATAATTTTGATAAAACACTTGAACTCCATTCTTGAGGAAAATATCCTTTCTACTTCGAAAACATTTTTCCTTTCTTAACATATCATACAATTTTAAACTAAAAGAATTTGATTAAAAATAAACTTGAAAACTTTTAAAGGAAGATTCTTGGAAATAATTTTTTAAAAATCCATTCATGCCGTATAATTTTAAAAAAACATTCTTCTCGTACTTTTGTCGGAAAAGTCAAAAAGTACAACGTACGAAAAACGACAAAAGATTCCTTTCATATCTTTTACTAAAAACTCACCGAAGGGTAAAATTGGATTTAAAAAATTTCAGGTGGATGGAAATAATATTACATATTGAGGAAACATGGATGTGGATGATAAAATACACCCTAGTAAATACCAAAGTATATACAATCTCGGATAAAAATGAGATTGTGACATATTCCCTTACCTTAGGTCCGATTTGCTTCGTAAGTGTCTGAACCTCCTGTATAATAATTTAAATAATGTCATTGAAATATTCCAGAATCATACTAATTTTTATGATATCATATATGGTCATATTATTTACTTCTTATTAATAATATTTCATTGCTACTTGTTATTCGGGTGTTTATTACTTTTTGTTCTTATGCGTGTTTTGTCGAATAAATTATTATTATTCTATTTAGGTTATAAATACCTAATTTAAAGAATGGTATTAGTGTAATATATATAATATTCATTCATTCAATTCATTTATATAATTATTAATCAATGAAGATCATGTAGAACGAGTCGCATCACATCGTGGAGACGATATTCCGTACGTACGCACGAGCGATGATATCGTTCACATGATCATGGAATTTTATTAGAGTGTATGTATACTATTTCAGAATCAATATCACATTAAAATAATCATATATAGTTATTCTTTATGCCATTATGCCCATCCAAGTAGGGTGGTGGTGGAAAATATATTACACTACGGCGTGGAGACAGTATTCCGTACGTACGCACGCGCGGTGATTTCATTTTCCGTAGGATGGATAGATGGTGAAATAGGGTTGTTTCATACTTATAATAACATAACAGTATATTAGTGATACTGATGTTATTAATTCATAATGAAAAAACTAAAGAAGAGTAAGTTGAAGAAGAAATAAAGTTGAAAGAATCAGTAACGGACATTACCTATTCTTTGAAGCGCCTCTTTGAGACCCCCTTTTAGGGCACTAAAATTGGTCTTTGAAGAAGACCAGGACCTCTAGGATGTTTCTAGGAAAGTGTATAGGAGAAATTGGTAGGGTTTGGCCGAGCTTGAAGGCTCAAAGTGGTGTGAGGAAGAGAGGGAGGAGGTGCCCTTTTATAAGGGAGGAGAGGGGCACCTTTGGAAAAACTAAAAATATTATTTTATTATAAAGACATATTCAGTTTTAAATAGCTCCAAATTTATTTATTTCGAAGCTAAGGTGGTTATGGGTCGAAATCCTCTCATCAAATAGAATTTGAACAAGTTGAGTTTATTATTTTAACCTTATCATTTAGATTTAACTTTAAGTTAGATAATTTTACTTTTACCGTGTCTTTTTGTGTTCTTACACTATAAGGTTAATAAAGGTACCATAACAAGCCAAAAGAATCCCAATTTGTTTTTTATTAATATATATAACCGTATATCAGTCATTTGGCCTAACCTTATATTTTTATGAATAAAATAACAATTAATTATATAATATTTGTTTTAAAAACTATTTTATGTCAATTTTGACAATATTTGGTAATTGATTTTTGTGAAAATCATAACAGAAATATTAGTTCTCAAAAAGTTACTTAAATCAATAATAACATGTCATATTAACCTATAAAAATAGTGTAATTCATAAAAAGTCTCAAATTACATTTATTTCGGTATTTATAACATCAATTCTGTCAATATTTCATTAATAAGATAATTACTGCATCATCATTGTGTCATAAATAACTTAAATTATTTATTGACTAAAAATTAAAAATAAAATACCATTATGTAGGAAATAATTTTATATTTCTAATTAATATTTATAGTCCAATTTATCTTATGTATAACCCTATATTAAAAATTATTTACTTATTAAACATTGATTTTAACTATTTTCACCCTTCTTTAAATAAATTAATAATAAATGTCCTAATCTAATCCAAGTGGGCTTAAGTGGTCATATTTTATTCCTAAGGTTGTTTTTGGTCGAATTACACTTATCCAATAGAATTAGGACATGTGTTAGGGTAATAATAATATCATTTTTATACTTAATTACCCTATTTACTTTTAACTGTGGTAAACAAAAGTAAAAAGTTACTATTCACCTAAAATTATTTTTCATCTCATTGAACCACATTTTAGTCCTTGATATTAACCGTTTCTCTCGGATTTTCGAAATTCCACTCACAGAAGCGGTAAAAATAAGTTTTATATAAATTTGAAAATTCTCCTAGGAGGTGGGTAAAAGACGGTGAAAAGTTCAATAAAATTTTTATATATCTAAAATTATTATAAAATAACTCCAATGAATTGAAATTAACTTATTATGTATCAATTTTTACCTAAAATAAATTTAATTAAAATAAATAATTATTTAAATAAAAAGTTGGTTTTTAAATAGTAACCTAGTGTTTTCACTATTCATCAAAAATTGAATGTTTTCAGAAAAATACCATAATTTCAACCTAGGCTAATTTCGATATTCCGAATCCAAAAATGAAGTCCATTTTGAAAAATATAATTTAATAAAATTTCAAAAAGTGGTTATTACTATTCATAACGGCTAGTTTTAATAATATTTTGATTGCATATCGTTGTTCAGTGAAACTCGGTATTGCGTACAACACAAGCTATAGAGGAAGGTCGTGATTGCGTGTAAAGAAAGTCAAGCAAGTGTTGTGTGTAGTGAAAGATTCCTTTGATGATTTATATAACATAAAAATAAAATATTTCTCATAAAAGTCTCGGGTGTTACATTCTACCCCCCTTAAAATTAATTTCGCCCTCGAAATTCGTCACTTTGTAACAAAAATATGAGGATACCTCTCCCTCATCATATCCTAAAGCTCCCATGTAGCTTCTTCTAATTGGTGGTTCCTCCATAAAACTTTCACCAAGAGAGTGGTCTTGTTCCATAGAACTTTTTCGCTACGATCCAGAATCTCTATAGGCTTTTCTTCATAAGAAAGATCTTGCTCCAGCGGTACAACTTCTAAGCTGAGTATATGTGAAGGATCAGGTATGTACTTTCTCAAGAGAGATACATGGAACACATCATGAACTTGGGAGAGATTTGGTGGAAGCGCCAATCGATAATCTACCTTCCCAACATGATCCATAATTTCAAAAGGACCGATATATCTAGGGCTCAACTTTCCCTTCTTTCCAAATCTCATGACTCTCTTCCAGGGAGATATTCGTAAGAACACTTCATCACCCACTTCAAACTCTAGGTCTTTTCTTTGGTTGTCGGCATAACTTTTTTGTCGACTCTGAGCTGCTCTTATGTGTTGTTGAATAGATCTGACCTTTTCTTCCATCTCATCAACAAGATCAGGTCCTAATAGCTTTCTTTCCCCCAACTTCATCCCAGCAAGTTAGAGTCCTGTATTTCTTTCCATAGAGAGATTCATAAGGATCCATCTGAATACTGGAGTGAAAGCTATTATTATAAGAAAATTCCACAAAAGGTAGGTGTTGATCCCAACCACCTTTGAAATCCCTTGAGCAAGCTCTCAACATATCTTCTAGAGTTTGAATTGTTTTCTCAGACTGACCGTCTGTCTGAGGATGATAAGAAGTGCTGAAACTCAACTCTGTATCCAGAGTATGTTGAAGACTTCGCCATAACATCCAGGTAAACCTCGGATCCCGATCAGATATAATGGAAAGTGGTACTCCATTCAATCTTACCACTTCCTTCACATATATCCTAGCAAGCTGATCCATAGAGAAATCCTCTCTAATAGCGATGAAGTGTGTCGACTTTGTAAGATGATAAACTATGACCCAGATAGAATTATTGCCTTTGGATGTTTTAGTAAGTCCAGTGCCAAAGTCCAAAGTGATGTTTTCCAATTTCCATTCTGGTATGGGTAATGGTTGTAACATCCCCTTAGACTTTTGTCTCTCAGCTTTAACTTGCTGACAAACCAAGCATCGAGAGACATATTCAGCAACATCTCTTTTCATTCCATCCCACCAAAAGTACTCTTTCAGGTCCCTATACATCTTTGTGCTTCCAGGATGAATAGAGAATGAAGAACTATGAGCCTCATCCAGCAGCTCCTTCTTTAATTCTGGGATGGGAGGAACACAAACCCGATTCCTAAACATTATTATCCCATCACAATCAAGGTTGAATTCAGAAATATTTCTTACCTTCTTTTGTAACTCTACATCTTCTTTATGTGCCTCTTTAATCTTCACATGTATAGATGGTTGAATATTCATTTGAGAAAGATACGATTTTTCCCCTTCCATTATAATTCAAAGATTCATCCTTTGTAAATCCATAAATATTGGATCTTTTGTGATCCTCATCATGAATAAGCTAGCATGTTTTTTCGACTTAATGCATCTTCCACCTTGTTTCCTTTCCCAGGGGTGGTAATGAATTGAGCAGTCATAATCCTTAATCAGATCCAACCATCTTCTTTTCCGCATATTCAGCTCCTTTTGTGTGAAAATATACTTTAAACTTTTATGATCAGTATAAATATCACACTTTTCTCCATAAAGATAATTCCTCCCAATCTTTAATGCAAAGATTACCGCAGCTAACTCCAAATCATGAGTTGGGTAATTTTTCTCATGGATTTTCAACTGTTGTAAGGCATAAGCTATCACCATATCATTTTGCATAAGAACACACCTCTGCCCTTTCTTGGATGCATCACTATAGATCACAAACATTTCTCCACTACAAGGAAGTGTGAGTACAGGTGCACTGGATAACCTTCTTTTCAACTCCTTGAAATTCTCTTCACATTCCTCCATCTAAACAAACATAACTCCTTTCTGAGTCAACTTGGTGAGCGGATTATATAATCGTGAAAAATCTTTCACAAAACGTCGATAATATCTAGCCAAACCAAGAATACTTCGAATCTCATTTACTATTTTTGGTCTCGACCATCTTTCGATAACCTCTGTTTTTTCTGGATCCACAGATATCCCCTCTTTTGAGATTATGTGACTCAAAAATGCAACCTTTTGAAGCCAAAATTCACACTTGGTAAATTTGGCATAAAGCTTCTCCTTTCTCAGGGTCTTCAATATAATTCTCAAATGATCTTCATATTCTTCCTTGCTCATTTAATAGACAAGAATATCGTCTATAAATACTACCACAAACTGATCAAGATAGTCTCTAAAGACTCTATTCATCAGATCCATGAATATAGCATAGGAATTAGTAAGACCAAATGGCATCACTATAAATTCATAGTGTCCATACCTTGTACGGAAAGCCGTCTTTGGTATATCCTCCCTTTTGACCCTTAATTGATGATACCCTGAATGAAGATCAATCTTCGAAAGTATTGAGCTCCACGTAGTTGGTCAAATAAGTCATCAATGTGCGGGAGAGGATATTTTTTCTTGATAGTGATCTTGTTAAGTTCTCGATAATCAATACAGAGTCTCATTGATCCATCTTTCTTATTAACAAACAGAACAGGTGCTCCCCAAGGTGATGCACTAGGGCATATGAATCCTTTATCAAGATTCTCTTGGAGTTTCTTCTTCAATTTCTGCAACTCAATTGGGGCCATTCTATAAGGTGTCTTTGAAATAGGTAAAGCACCCGGTACAAGTTCTACTGAAAACTCAACTTCACGATTTGGTGGAAGACCCAGTAATTCCTACGGAAAGAAATCATCAAACTCCCGTAAAATGGTCATATTATTAATTGTGAGTTTCTCACCTACCATTTGAGATAAATAACCTTCATTTAGTGGAATCAAGACCCATAAGATGGAAGAAATTTCCAATGGAAGGTTATGTTCATCCTTGCATTGATAGACGATCAAAGATTGATATGGAATATGAAATGTGACTTCCCTTCTCTGGAAATTGATATGAGCTCCATATAGAGAAAGTCAATCCATGCCAAGAATCACATCAAATTCCACTATAGGGAGGATCACAAGATTTGCAGGAAGCACATTCCCACGAACTCCAATCAGAGAAGAATTATAAACTTTTGATGCGACTGTTGTGCCATTAGGGGTTGTTACAGCTAACTCAACATCTAATTGTTGAGGTAATATGGTGATACCCTTAGAAAATTCTTCAGAAATAAAAGAGTGGCTCGATCCAGAATTAAATAAAACATTTTCTAATTTAGAGTGGATGGTAATTGTACCTTTCACCACTTTGTTATAGTACTCCACATCGCTGATTGAAATTGCATGTGACTTTCCTTTGTCTTTAGTCTTAAGAGTTTGTTGATGTCGATCATCATCAACAACCCTTGGATTAGGGCATTTATTGGCATAATGCCCCATCTCCTTGAACTTGAAACATTGAAGTGTAGTAGGATCATTCTCTGTGTCCCTTCCTTTGTTTGCATCATTAGAAATATTCTTCCCATCATTGCGGCATTCAAATGCCCGATGACCTTTATTTCCACATTTGAAACATTTACTTGTCCCTTTAAGACAACTCCCTCAATGTTTCTTTCCACACATTGAGCATAAAGGAAATATCATCTTCTTTTTAGTGTGCGCTTTAGATTTTCCTTTGAAATCCATTTTCCTCTTCTTATCAAACCCATATGACTGATGGGTTACTCCAACATCTATCTCAACTTTGAGATCACATCGAACGATTTCCTCGTAGCTATTAAAGTCCCTTATGGATTATGCCCTTCGAAGACTTGGTTTTAATCCACTAAAGAACCGATCAATCTTACTCTCAGGTTGGATAATAATACTAGAAGCGCACCTTGCAAGTCTTGTAAAATTTTCTTCATAGTTACCAACAGATTCATCATCCTTTTTCTTTAGTTCAAGAGACTCCTTCTCCATCTTTTTTCGGAGAATACGAGGGAATTACTTATTGAAAAATAATTTCTTGAACTCGTCCCATTCCATTGACTCAATTTCATCTCTTGGCCTCGTATTCTTGATAATATTCCACCATTGATTAGCATCACCTTCCAAACGATACACTACTAAGATGACTTTATCATGTTCAGAATATTGAAGAACTGAAAATATCTTTTCATTAGTACTGATCCATTGTTTATCCACTAATGGATCAGTAGACTCGCTGAATGAGGGTGGACGCTGCCTCATGAAGGATTCAACTGAATGTTGCTCATTCCTTTTCTCGTTTGGAGGTCCTGCATGATTCATAGCTTGAGAAAGTTGTGTGAGAATGGCTACAAGATTTTTCATTCCATCTGCCATAACGTTTGGTTTCTCAGGGGGGCAATCATTGCATTGCCCATCGCATTCTGCATTAACACGGTTCCTTCAGGTTCCAGCCATTGACTAAAACCAAGAAGAATAGTGTGAGCAACACTAATTATAATAGGAAAAACACATAATAAAGAATAAAATTTTCCACTTAAGGTATTATCATAGGTTGTTAATGGCCATTTATAAAACACTAAGATTGTGTTCTATGCTTAGACTTATCCTTAGGGTTCTTACTAAGGCTTTCACTTCCATGTTTCCAAAGGTTGACTATACCTTTTCTCTGATACCAACTATAACGACCCATAATTTACATGCATTGTTAATACTTCAAAATTGAAGCACACTTATTACAACATATAACAAAACCAGGAAAGGACCGTATAGGTATAGTGTCTTTAGAAACTGGGAAACATAAACAACTGGTTCATAAAGCATCTACATTGTCTCTCGTTTATTTCATCATATCTATAGTCCCTTTTGGCATATCTTACTTAATAACCTTCTTCCTGACCTGGGGAAAGAAAACATACAGAAGGGTGAGATGAAATTCTCAGTAAGGGTAAACAAAAGAAATATCAATCATGTCATATTGATAAGAACATAACATTTTGGAAATCTTACCCTGCAAAAGAGGTCAAAATTTCATAACATGGGATAAATCATGGTAGTGAAATGTAATCACAATAATCATAAATTAAAACATGAAGCTTTGTGTCATACACACATAATCATAGAGAATCATTTCTTATTAGTCAAAACTCATTGGCAAGACTATCTTAGTGGACAAAGTCCATTTCTGAACCAAGTTCATTCCTCGTTTCAGTCCTGTTTCACTGAACCGGTTTAACCTGCCGTTTCAGCCATGTTTATCTCATTAGATATAAAATCTATACCCAATGAATTGGAGGGAGATATAGATCCCACCCATCTCATAATGATACCATTCTTATGTGTTCCACAAAAATCATAAATTATACATCATAGCATAACCCATGTAATAAAAATGGGATTCTCAAACATCGTGACATCATAAAACAATTCATATAAGATAAAGGAATTCATAAAAATAATTCTATCATAACATAATCAAATCAATGTAATAATAGGGATAGAAACAGAACCCTATATTATCTTAAATGGAAAATAATTTTGATAAAACACTTGAACTCCATTCTTGGGGAAAATATCCTTTCTACTTCAAAAACATTTTTCCTTTCTTAACATGTCATACAATTTTAAACTAAAAGAAGTTGATTAAAAATAAGCTTGAAAACTTGTAAAGGAAGATTCTTGGAAATAATTTTTTAAAAATCCATTCATGCCGTATAAGTTAAAAAAACATTCTTCTCGTACTTTTGTCGGAAAAGTCAAAAAGTACATCATACGAAAAACGACAAAAGATTCCCTTCATATCTTTTACTAAAAACTCACCGAAGGGTAAAATTGGATTTAAAAAATTATAGGTGGATGGAAATAATATTAAATATTGAGAAAACATGGATTTGGATGATAAAATACACCCTATTAAATATCAAAGTATAAACAATCTCGGATAAAAATGAGATTGTGATATATTCCCTTACCTTAGGTCCGATTTTCTTCGTAAGTGTCCGAACCTCCTGTATAATGATTTAAATAATGTAATTGACTTATTCTAGAATCATATTATTTTTATGATATCATATATGGTCATATTCTTAGATTCTTATTAGTAATATTTCATTGCTACTTGTTATTCGGGTGTTTATTACTTTTTGTTCTTATGCGTGTTTTGTCGAATAAATTCTTATTCTTCTATTTAGGTTATAGATACCTCATTTATAGAATGGTATTAGTTTAATATATATCATATTCATTCATTCAATTCATTTATATAATTATTATGTAATTAAGATCATGTAGAATGAGTCACATCACATCGTGGAGATGTTAGTCCGTACGTACACACGAGCGATAATATCGTTCCCATGATCATGGAATTGTATTGGAGTGTATTTATACTATTTCAGAATCAATATCACTTTACAATAATAATATATAGTTATTATTTACACCATTATACCCATCCAAGTACGGTGGTGGTGGAAAATAGATTACACCACGGCGTGGAGACGATATTCTGTACGTACGCATGCGCGGTGATTTCATTTTCCGTAGGATGGATAGATGGTGAAATAGGGTTGTTTCATACCTATAATAACATACCCTTATATGATTGATACTGATGTTATTACTTCATAATGAAACAACTAAAGAAGAATAAGTGTAAGAAGAAATAAAGTTGAAAGAATCGGTAACGGACATTACCTCTTCTTTGAAGCGCCTCTTTGAGACCTCCTTTTAGGGCACTAAAATTGGTCTTTGAAGAAGACCAGGACCTCTAGGATGTTTCTAGGTAAGTGTAGAGGAGAAATTTTCAGGGTTTGGCCGAGCTTGAAGGCTCAAAGTGGTGTGAGGAAAAGAGGGAGGAGGTGCCCTTTTATAAGGGAGGAAAGGGTCACCTTTGGAAAAACTAAAAATATTATTTTATTATAAAGCCATATTCGGTTTTTAATAGCTCCAAATTGATTTATTTCGAGTCTAAGGTAGGGATGGGTCGAAATAATCTCATCCAATAGAATTTTTACAAGTTTAGTTTACTATTTTAACCTTATCATTTAGATTTAACTTTAAGTTAGATAATTTTACTTTTACCGTGTCTTTTTGTGTTCTTACACTATAAGGTTAATAAACTTACCATAACAAGCCAAAGGAACCCCAAGTTCTTTATTATTAATATATATAACCTTATCTAAGTCATTTGGCCGAAACCTATATTTTTAGGACTAAAATAACAATTATTAATATAATATTTTTTTTAAAAACTATTTTATGTCAATTTTGACACTATTTGGTAATTATTTTTTTTTGAAACTTATAAAAGAAATATTAGTTCTCATAAAGTTACTTAAATAAATAATAACATGTAATATTTACCTATAAAATTAGTTTAATTCTTAAAAAGTCTCAAATTACATTTATTTGTGTATTTATAGCATCAATTATGTCAATATTTCATTAATAAGATAATTGCTGCATCATCTTTGTGTAATAAAAAAATTAAAATATTTAATGTCTAAAAATTACAAATAAAATACCATTATGTAGGAAATCTTTTTATATTCTTAATTAATATTTATAGTCTAATTTATCTTATGTATAACCCTATATTAAAAATTATTGAGTTATTAAACTTTGATTTTAACTATTTTAACCGTTCTTTAAGTAAATTAATAATAAATGTCCTAATCTAATCCAAGTGGGCCTTAATGGTCATATTTTATTTCTATGGTTTTTTTAGTCGAATTACACTTATCCAATAGAATTAGGACATGTTTTAGGGTAATAATAATATCATTTTTACCCTTAATTACCCTATTTACTTTTAACCGTGGTAAAAAAAGTAAAAAGTTACTATTCACGAAAAAATATTTTCATCTCATTGAACCAAATTTTAGTCCTTGATATTAACTGTGTCTCTCGGATTTTCGAAATTCCACTCACAGAAGCGGTAAAATTAAGTTTTATGTAAATTTGCAAATTCTCCTAGGAGGTGGGTAAAAGACGGTGAAAAGTTCAATAAATTTTTTATATATCTAAAATTATTATAAAATGACTCCAATGAATTGCATTGAACTTATTATGTATCAATTTTGACCTAAAATAAATTTAATTAAAATAAATAATTATTTAAATAAAAAGTCGGTTTTTAAATAGTAACCTAGTGTTTTCACTATTCATCAAAAATTGAAAGTTTTCAGAAAAATACCAAAATTTCACCCTAGGCTAATTTCGATATTCCGAATCCAAAAATGAAGTCCATTTTGAAAAATAAAATTTACAAAATTTCAAAAAGTGGTTATTACTATTCATAACGTCTAGTTTTAATAATATTTTAATAGCATATCGTTGTTTAGTGAAACTCGGTATTGCGTGCAACGCAAGCTATCGAGGAAGATGTTCACCTGGGCAGCAGCTTCTGGGAGTCGGGAATGTGCTTCTGTAAATGGAGTGCATCTGGGAGTCAGGGATTCTGTCCGTGTGAATTGGGGGGGGGGGTTCCCAATGGTTTTTAATAACCGTTGGTAAAACCATAGATGTAACAATGGTTATTAAAAACCATTGGGAAATCCATCCCTAACCATAGATTTCCCAATGGTTTTTGATAACCTTTGTGAAAGCCCTCTCTAACCACACCTTTAGCAACAGTTTTAATAAACCTTTGTTAAAGGGCATTTATACCAACGGTTCTTTTGAAAAGTTGTTATAGATGTGTTGGGAAAGATGACATTTCCGATAGTAATTCTTCAAGAATTACCTTCATCATCAAGTACATGTTGTTGTAGTTTCTATTCATGTGGATCATATATGTCGTCGATCCCACAACCTCCTTCACCACTCGATGTACCACCAAAGGGCCGCAACCACTGTCAATGAGGACCCTAGGATGTGGTGATGATGTCTGGGAGAGTCAGGGTAATGAGAGATATGAGTTCATCATTTTGGATCAATTCAACCTTGATCTGATAACAAATGTTTTAAATTCCCAACCGATCAACACGAAAACAGAATTGAATGTCCTTGAAGGGTGTTGGAAGATGTATGAACACAAGAGATGTTTTTTTCACCACCAAGTGGGATGCCTTTCTGAAAAGGTTTTCATTTCTTTATATACACACATAAAATCTAGATGTATCTATAATTTAATTATAACCACACATTGTACTTAATGAGGTCAAACCATTTTGATCCCCCTCGGGATATGAATAAGTAGAGAGGGGTCTATTTGTAGGGAAACCTCATGCAGGTGATTAGTGGATTTAGTAGCCATGAGAAGAAGGTACTCTTATCAGTGGCATACTAGCACCAAAATCTGGGTTGTTTCCAAAGATCCTCCATCGACATCAGGGTTTTTAACATTGGTTTGGTTCAAATTTTACAACAACATGAAATGTAAGTACAACGACAGTAGCACTGCCAATATACTCACCAACTAGAACCAATGGGAAACCGTCGACGCTGTGAAGGTGTTGTGGGGACTGTCAATAGCAATGGGGGCCATCGGGAGCTAGTTTATTCTACCTAATGTGCTCACATTATAGGTCCTACCAAAGATCAAGGCCTCACCCAAGTATAGTAGAGTGATGCTCTATTCTTCTACACAAGCGTAAGATAGTTTGTTAAAATATATTGTTATTAATTTGTATGATAGTTTTCTATAATATATTGTTATTAATTATATTTATTGGATAATAAGTATTACAACTTCTCTTCATTGAAACCTAGAATTTCATAAAATCTCTCTTGTCGAAGTCACCATGTTGATGTCACCCCCTAAAACACACGCATGTGCACAGGTTTCATGTTTAGGGGATATTCCTTATTGAAGCCACAACCTTGCCTTCCTAAAACATACACTATTATAGAATACATTTTTATCAATACGAGAAAATTATTTTATAGTAATTAATATATATTAATCCTTTTAATATCTTTAAATGAACTTCCATAGATTAACACTTATTTAGGGATAGATTTTATCAACACTGAACATAAAGTTATGATAAAAGGGCTATGTTTATCAGCACTGATAAATCTAACTTTAAACATTTCTTAAGAACCCACTGATAAAGGTGTTCCCTATAGAAAAGTTTTGTTTACTGCTGATAAAGGTTATCTTTATCAGCCTTATTTATAGTGATGATAAAAAAATTAATAAAAAATATTATTAATATATATATATATATATAATTGACATATTTATATTCAAAAAATAATGTTTATTTATATACGTTAATTAAAAACACATTTTTATAATTAATATAAATATGATAATCTAATATTTTTTTTGATATTAAAATATATATGTAATGATTTAAAAAATTATTTATATTTATATTAGGTGATTGGGGGTACAATTACATCAAACACACACACATCTCACACATAGATCAAAAAGATAGGCCAAAGCCCCCGCCCAAGGGGATAGCCCACCCATTAAGCATTATTTATTTTATATTGATGGCCTTAAGGCTTAGTGGACATGAATCTCATTATATTGTCCAAAGGATAATTTTTACTAGCCCAAAGACCCAGTTCAACTTCATGCCTACATCATCCATCCCGCATCACCAAACCTACTTCACCACATGTCCGTGTCATGCCTGTGTCACCACCTGCATTATAAAACTATAATATATATACTTGAATAAAAATATCTTTATTATATTTATAATTATATAAAATATATTATTATATATAATTATATAAATATATATAACTATATAAAAATATGTAAATATATAAATATATATAATTATATAATTATATAAAATTATATACATATATATAATTATATAAATTTATATAATTATATAAATATATTTATATCTATATACAAATATTTATAAATATATTAATTTATAATTAGAAGTATATATATATATATATATATAATTATAAAATCATAATAAATATATTTAAACAATATATATTTGTAATAGTTATAATTATATATACTTATATATTAATAATTATATATAAATATATTTCAAATTATGTACAAATATTTATAAATATATTTATTTATAATTATAGTTATAAATAAATAAATATACATTTATATATTTTTAAATAAGATTTATATTACAATAAGTATATATATATATTAAAGTAATATATAAATATGAATTATATAACTTTTAATTAAAAATAAATCTTATTTTCATAATTATATATATATATATATAATTATCAAGTTTATATTAGTCAAAATGTTTAATAGTTTATTTAAAATTTAAATATATTTATTATATTTATAAGTATACTTATAATTATATATAAGTAATTTTTATGCAATTGGGGTGGTGCTTGTGTGTAAACCTCGTAATCCTACATCCAAAAGATGAGGGTTCGAATCCTGGAAAGCCCCTTAGGGGATTTACGATGCATGCAGTGATGTAGACATAATGCAGACATGTGGTGACATAAGCATGACGCAAGCATGGTGACACGGGTAGGATGATGCAAGCATGATACTGCACTGGGCCTTCAAGCCATGTTTATGGGCCACTTGGCCTTAGGCCTATAGGAAATTTCATGAGTCACCCTCATCCTAGATATAAAGAGGTCTTTGATTTCATAATAAAAAGTGTCTTTGGCCCCAACTTAAAAAATATATAAATAAATTTTAAATATATTTATTTATAATTATAATTATATATAAATAAATACATATTTATATAATTATAAAATTATAATAAACATATGTATTATATTTATAATTATATATAAACTCTTTATAAATATATTTATTAATAATTATAATTATAAATATATATATATATAATTATAAAATTATATTAAATATATTTAAATAAATATAGTTATTATATTTATAATTTTATATATTTATATATTTATATAAATATATATAATTTTATAAATATACGTAAGGCGGTCACTCCATGACAACCGAACTCGTGGAGGTTTGAGTCCTACCACACTCGAATTTAGCTGGGGGCAAGCAACGCGTAGGTGGTGGGTTGGGCCCTGGATAGGCATGGTGTGGTTCCCACCTATACATTGTTACCCAATAACAAGTTTTCAAATGGGGTGGTGGTGAATTGGTGACCACCATCAAAACTGTATCATTATATTATCGGGGGGACTTTTGATCGACCACTGATGGCCTCCTTTGTGGGGGTTTCTGGGATGATTTTCCATTCATGTTGAGGCCAATATCCATAGTGACAGATTGTGGGGGGGGGGTTACGATGGTGGAACAGGACATGAAACCAACCTGGGATGCAGGGATGACTATGGTGGGTGGCATCTGGTTGTGTTTGATGACAAATGCCCATATTGGGCGATCGTAGTGGCGATCTGTGGACGGGGTGGGCCGACGGTGTCCGACCACCCAAGAGGTCTCATCGTAAGGGGAAGATGATGACGTAAGGATTCACAGTCATAAAATATATCGGAAGATATGCATGGGTGGTATGGTGGCCCCTGGAAAATGATGGATGATGGGGATAGAGATGAGTGGTGGCGTAAAGTAGTCATTGAGAATGACAGCAACCATAGATGGAGCGGACCAAGTGGGAACGATGGGAATAAATAAATATATAGGTTTGGGTTTTCATCGGTTTAATACCCATTGGGCATATGGGTCACGTACTAAATAAATAAGGTTTGAAGGGTGGTTTATCCCTTGGGGGGCTATGTCCTTCCTTTCTGACCTGTGTGTGTGTTGTATGTGTGTTTGTGTTTGAATGTAATTTTTCCTCGAAGCACCTAATATATGTATAAAATACCAAAGTGATGCAGACCATGATGAATAATTATATAATTATATATAATTATATATAAATATTTTTAAATATATTTATTTATAATTATAAATGAAATAAATATTTTAGAGGATATGGGAATAACTAAGGAGCTCTCAGTATGGTGAAATGGTGACACTGGCACGGTTTCAATGGCCAACCTCAATTGCTACTTTTATCCTTGAGAAGTCTTCATCGGACCATTGAAGGAGGAGAAGGGTAAAGATCATATTGTTTTTAATCAATATTGTGCTCATGATTTTGTGGAGGTCTCCAAGGGTTCTCTACTGGATCTAGGGTTCTTGGGTAGCTCTTTTTCTTCCCTTAAGGATCACCCCTTGCAACTCATAGTCAATAAAGGTAATGTTTCTCATATTTCATCCCTTGATGGACCTATTTCCGAGTGGTTTGAAATTTGTAAAAATTATTCCATTGCCTATTTTTTACTCTCTGAGGGCATGAAGCCTTGAAATGTTTCTGATATTGTTTCCCATTTGGTGTCGATTTGGGGATTTGATGATTAGACGTGTGTATCCCTTTTTTATGGGGTTTTCACATCCTTTTACCATTTTATTACTTAAAGAGCAGGGTCTAGAGATTTTTCTCAACTAATCCAAAATCCTGGAACACATAGGATACACGACTAGAATCTAAATTCCAATCTACATGATTAAAAGGAGACATGTCTGTAGGATTGGGTCTGAATTTATTAATTGAATTGGGTGTTATGGCATCCTGAGATGTTTTAATGACATTGTGTACTCAATTGGCTTCCCTATTGAAATGGATATGGAAACTGAATCATCCATCTTTATCCACTTCATAAGGGTCCTCATTGAGGTTGAACTTATCACCACCTTAATTGATAGAATTTTCTATTTCACTCCTCAAGATGATGTAAATATGAAGATTGATTATGAAAGGATTCCACCCTTTTACTCTGTTTTTAGAATTATTGGGCATGACCAAACAAACTATAGATATTATATGATCTGTTCTAACTACCTTACAAGAGGACATATATATTCCCTCTGTAAGAACAAGGTTGACACTTCCAGTATCGAAATTAATGGTCAGGACATTATCAATCTACCAAGAAATGTGGTTCGAGACAGGGGTGTGTAACTTGTTG
This sequence comes from Viscum album, assembly GCA_963277665.1. Lineage (NCBI taxonomy): Eukaryota > Viridiplantae > Streptophyta > Magnoliopsida > Santalales > Viscaceae > Viscum > Viscum album. The sequence continues at coordinate 466,324,138 of OY728160.1, read as the reverse complement.
CTCCCAGGTCTACATTGGAGCAACAACAGGCTGGATTATCAAGTCCTAAAAAGGATCCATCTGCTACCATCTCGAACCAGGGTAGTTGGAAATCTATTTCTCATAAATCCTTATCTCGAGATGAATTCATCCACAGTTTAGAAGTGGATAAACCACCTGGTGATGGTAGTGAAAGGTATCACACTGCTGAAGGTGTTTTAATTTCTAATGAATAGATTGTTGGATGTTCAGTCCATGCATCTTTGACTCATGATAAAAGTCCTTGGGGGGGCTTTTTTGAAGGGGAGGAGAGGCAGCAAGGAAATTCTCCTTCAAAATTTGACATTGACCAAGGATCTAATAGTCAGGATGAAGAAGTTAATGTACAAAATGAAGTTGATCAGGAATTGCAGTAGGAACAAAGCCTTTCCACTATAAAGATCAAAGGTAAGACTATGATGGTATGTGTTATTTCAAAAATAATGAGTCCAACTAGATCTTCCCAAGTGGAAACACACAATTTTAAGGGGACCAGGAGTTCTGATGAAATAGGTTTTGTCAATTTCCATGGATTGGATGATGTTAAGGACAAAGAAGAGTCTCCCTATACTTAGGTTCAACTGAGGGTAAGAGAACATTCTCTTAGTATGCTTGACATTATAAATAGATCAAAATTATGGATTTCTTCCTTAAAGAATTTGGTAGTTCTCATGGAGTGTCTTGTGATGGTCATCCCCAATGAAAAGAGGTTTTCACTGTTAAGAGAAGCTCTAACTTGAAGAAATTACCTAATAGATCAGATTTGAACAATTCTTGACCTCTGGAATATTTTATTTTAATGGATGATATCTTTGATACTATGAATGTAAAGACATGGAAAATTAAAAGAACCTGGAAGATGGGTCATCATTCGAGAGGTCTACATGGGGGCCACTCCCAACCTACAAGATGATCTATTTTATTCTACTTTTGTGGAAGGTGTGTGTCAGGTTTTGTGAATATGAATTGTCCCTCTTTCACATTCTATCTCCTTTGCACTTTTTTCATTTTTATTTTTTAAAAAAAATTGGGGTCATTGGATACAACCCAAGGTTCACACCATTTTCAGTATAATGGAAATTATAAATGTATACTTAAATAATTAAAAAAGTTATAAGTAGTTGGAGCTTGTTTTAGTGGTAAACACCTTGTAATACTATATTGAGGTTGGGGGTTCAAAACCCATTGGGTGTAGGGTACTGTAACGGTACTATAGAAAAACCATAGTAGTAGTGGAACTATATCACTGGTTCCACTATAGTGGTGGTGGGCACTATTGCGGCGGAAACACTGTAGAATGTACCATAGTAGCCAGGGTACTATTGGATCACTATTCACCGATGGACCTTTGGGTCAAAAATATGGGTCTATAGGCCATGTAATGGGATTTCATGCCCATTGGGACAATAATCCATGTAATGAGATTCATTCCCACTGGGCCTATGGTCTATGTACTAAATAATTATGGCTTAATGGGTGGGATATCCTCTTGGGGGGCTATTCCCTATCATTCCTGCCAGTGTGTGAGGTGTGTGTGTGTGTTTAAATGTAATTATACCCCTAATCACCTAATGCATATATAATTATAATATTATAATAAATAAGATTATTATAATTTTACAAATATATATAATTATATTAGTACATATATATAAATATAGAAATATTGTTATATAGTTATATGAAAATATTCATGAAAATATTTATATATAATTATAACTCTAAATAATTGCATATATATTTAAATAATTATAAAATTATAATAAATATATTTTAATAAGGCATATAATAAAAATGGCTCATTCATGGAATTGGAGATGAATTCCAGGACCCCGAATTTATTAAAATAAAAGAACATACAAAGAATAGACAAGTCAAAATGTCTATAAAATTCCTACACCAGAACAACACAAACTAGAAAGTCAGTTTCTTCTAGATCCCAAATTTCTGGGATACCTTCCTCTATATTTTGGGTATCAGCCTCTCCTGCAGGTCTTGACCTCCCATGGAGGATCATAATCATCATCCAATGATGATGTGTCAGGTTTTAACACATTGGAATGAAACTTCCATGAAAGATCATGAAAGATCATCTTAGGATTGGTATGAAATCCAACTTCAATATTATAAGATAAAACCTTCTAAATAGTTATATAATCCTCAAAGACAAAAACATTTGGCTCCATCATCGAGTAAATGGATTCAATCTGTGAGAAGAACCATTTTTATTCTTCCTCGGGGAGACCTTCTATGGGACTTCAATCTTCACCATCATTTAGAGGTATGATTCTAGAATTCTATTCACAAGAAATAGTACAATACGAATTTGAGGATTTTAAAAATAAATGATACACCTTCTTTATTAGCTTATTGAAGTGAGTTGGAAACTAACATACCACATTCTCACCCTTATTTGGTTGTTTCTGATGGGTGGTTTTTCTACTTGAGATTGTCTACAACTGAGAGTGACTCTCATGTGATTTCACTTTCTGTTGGATGACTAATAGAAATCCATCTACATCTACATGGATTTTCTTTCCTTTATGGGCCCTTTCAACATCAAATTGTTCTTGTTTAACTTTCTGATCAACTAAGTCCTGAAAAACCTCTTCATCGATGGATTGACCATCCATTGATGTCGTATCATGTAGAGAATCCATCATTCCACATAATATTCCTCCCACAACATTATCATATATGTTTCCGACATTGGAAGACTTCATAGAAGGTTTAGCATCACCCAAGTTTGACACTGAATGTACATCCAACACCACCACTGCATCAGCAACATTCCTCACACCCTCATGCTACTCATTAACAATTTCAGCCCATGTTCTGACATAATTTCTACATCCATGCTTATCATCACCATTGGAACCATAACCTGTAATTCCATCTACAACACCTAATTTATTACCAGAAACATTACTATTTCCATGCATTCTATTGTGAGTCATAGCCTTGTTAGTATCATCCAAACCACTTGGCCTCATCCTTCTAATCCTCTTAAGGAATATGGTTTCCTCATGCTCATACAGTGAGAAAAATTACAAACAACCAATTTTTTACAGGTAGATGTATCATGACCAACAAACATATAGTTTGAACAAAAATAGGGGATTCATTCATACTAAATTTTCAAATCTAGATCATCATCATTTGTAGAGATAAAAACTCAACAACTAGAAAAGAGCACAAGTCAATTTAATCTAAGAATCTGGAAAAATATCAAAATATGGTAGTTTCAATTTCCTTATCTTGTTTAATCAGAGAACCAATTCTCATCACTATATCATAGAGTATCTGCACCATAGAATCCATCTAGGACCAAAGACATAGACCCATAACTGAACCGATGATTAGCTAGAATCCAAAGGGTTGAACTTGAGATCCCATTCATAAATATGAAGGAATCCTGGTTTGAGAGATATGGAACCAAATCTCCAAGCCCACAATGTCAATTAATCAAAAATAAAGATAATATGATAGAATCCACACCCTAGAGATACCCATCACCAGCTTTTAAATACTTAAATCTCCAAGATCCATTCCATAAAAACTCCAATCTTCCATGGCGTTGACCCATTCAGTAAAATCAGATGCCCAATAATCGAGTGTTCTCTAATTTCAAGCTAGTCTGAAACTGTTGTTTGATCATACCTCACATGGTAGACATTCCCTTTCTTGTAGATACCAACAACTGCTGATCCATTTAAGAGAGAGAATCAATTTTTAGGACTAACATATGTCGAAACATCAACTTCCATCCTTCTCAAGATATCCTTCCCTTCAAGAAATCACTCTCATTTCTGTGGTAATCAAACTGTATGTGCGCAAGGAAATCAATAGGGGAGTGTATCAGTGACAAATACATAGAATTTAGCATTGTGAGGTGCTATAGTGAATAGAACAAGACTAAACCTCTGTAAAAATGGATCTGGAATCAATACATTGTGAGATGCCACACTAACCAGAACTAAGACCAAATAACCAACTATATATCCAGACACGCCTCCATAAAGTGAACCACCGTGAAGGATGTGTTGATAGACCCACCACCCTGAAGACTACACAACCATAAAATAAAACACTGTGAAATAATAATCCACATCATATTAACTGATGCACCACCCTCAAGACTGAAGGATCTGAACGCAGTGGAAGTGTGGCAGTTGGAGGGCCCAACTTTTCCTTTTTCATAATCGATGACCAATTCGGAATAAATACAATAACAAACACCATTATCTAGAGATTAAGATTAAATATCTAGAAAAAAGAAGAAAAGGGTTCTGGATCCTAGAGAGAGGATATTGCGCATCATTTTTATAATTAATTTAAATATTTTCTGAAGAAATTAAATACTTAGATTTTTAGTAATTTCTTTGTTGATTATGTTGTTCATCAAGAATAACCCTTTCTGATTGTCTCGTTTTACTTGAGAGGATACAAACCATAATCCCTATGGCGGTGATCCACACGTACTCTGATGGCCTCTAATTGACACCACTTTTTCTCTGGGTGCTATCATGGAGAAGCAAGTGTCTTGTGTCGGTCATTCTTGATCACATGTTCTTTGGCCTTGAAGAACATCTCTTTTTATTGAGAGGGTAGAGGATAGGGTTTGAGAGAGAGAAATTGTTTTTTTCTCACCAATTCTCTCACAACCAATAATTTTGTTCATGAGGCATAACGGCACAATAGGCGTACCTATATATTTAACAACATAGGTTTTAAGTTACAATATTTAATTGTGTAACAAAAATTAAATACATTCATAACCTTAGAGAAAACCCATTCTACAAAATAACAATTACATCCCCAATATTCATGGTGGGAAAACTTTTCTAACACAAAATCATACAAGAAATCCCATGCCACATAATGATAAAAATGTTATTATTATTTTGTCTTGTACAAACTAGTTAAATAATTATTTACATTCTTGCCAATAATTATTTTACTACTAGATCGGCCTTGGTCTTCTTGAACTCCACTTCCATTTATTGAACACCCAAATAAAAAAATAATTTATTCTATTAAATAAATATTTTATTTACAAACATGTAAATAAATATTTATTAAATGTTTGAAAAAATAAATATATTTAATTTAATTTATGCAATTATTTTAACTTGAAAAAAATTATTCCATGTTCTTGTGAATAATATTTATTCCATTAATTGAATTCAAATATAATTTAATCAATACCACAAGAAACACTTAGTGTGTGACCCTCTACGATTCCTTCTCTTTGAAATTAGGCGAGCTTGCCTAAAGTCTAATAATATTGACTTGCAATGGGTCAAGGAAACTAAGAGAAAGAAATTAATGTCGTAATGATGAAATCCACATATGAAAACTCATTGTATAATATAATCCCTTTCTCTCAATAACTCATCAACCAGGTTTCATGATAGTGTCATTAACATATTTTATTGATACCTCTTTCTTTGACTACCATAAATAAACTCCTTAATACACCATGGCCATGGAATTTAGGGAGAAGGTTTTATTTCAATAAAAGGACTGAGATATCAAATTACATAAATGGAAGGGACAAATCCTTCCTCAACTTATCCATTAATAACATGTCATTCGTGACGCACCCATTGTACCATACTAACCACCAACATACAATGTGATGGTTTTTATATTTAAATCAAAGTGCATGAGTCATGAAACACATTCATGATAATATTAAAGTCTAAGGACCATTACACACACCCGTAGATAGGAATATATGATGACACCAAAACATGATGAATTCTTACTGGCGGTTCTGTTCTTATAATATCATGTCTTGGAGATTACCAACTGTGAACTTCATGAGAAGAAGTCTCATCTTCTTACGAGTACTCACAAATGATGTTTTTATACAACGTGTCCCATCACAATATCACATCCAACCACATAACTATATTTAAGAATATTTTCATATCACTTCATGGAATTCATCATAGTGGGGAACTGTTGTGACCTTATTAATGGAGCAAATACTCTAAAACGTTATTAAATTATAGTCATGTAGAACAATGAACAATATGTAATTAGATTTTTTAATATTTAAATACACTAAATATTCATGTAATAAGTGTAAAAACAGATGCTTCTATGACACTTACTATAACAAACTCCCACATGGACAAGATCCAACTGCCTATAACTTTCAGTCTTCTAGAATACACGTGATGCTCATGTTTCTGCTGATTCAAGGATTTATTCAAGGCGTCTACCAACTTGTCTTATGTGGAAATACTTCTCACTACAACTTCAACCCTTTGATAAAAATCCCTCAAGAGATTATACTTCCATAGTATGTGTTTCTTCTGCTGATGTGACCTTGGATATTTTTTGAGATCCACCACTGCAGTATTATCACAATAATGTGTGATGGGATCTATGCTTCTAGGTGCCACATCCAACTCATGGATTAAGCTTTGCATCCAAATATAATCATTATCTACCTCAAAAACTGTGATATACTTAGATTCTTCTATAGAATCTACAACCACATATTTCTTTGAACTATTCCAACTCACAACGCCTCCATTCAAAGTGAAGATTTATCCTGTTTGTGATTTCATGTCATCTTGATTAGTCTAGAAACTAACATCTACATGTCCTCTGATGACTAGTTCTTCATCTCCTCTATAAAGAAATTTATCCTTTTTACACCTTAGATACTTAAGGATAATATTTACTTCCATCCAATGGTGGTCATCTGGATTATGTTGATATCTTCCTACCACACTTAATTTGTATCCAACATCTAGCCTAGTACATAGCCCAAATGGACCGAAGTCCTTCTTTTTTATTTTATTATGGATAATACCCATTTTAAGGATTGAAGGGGAACACTAACATAACCCATAGGACCAAGGCACAAGGACCAAAACAATCTGATGTCCAATGACATGACTCGAATGCCTAGAGGCATATTATGCCCATTACATAGTATGCATGACTGACCCAGTTTCTGATGTGCATAGAATCCTTTCCATTCTCTTTCTTTACTCATACATCTAAGGACACATTTTCTTCGAAAGATTAATTCCATGTGATTCTAGCAACAATCCCCTCTTGTATTATTCCATACTAAATCTTTTTAGTATCATGTCAATGTATGTACATCGAATTAGGCCCATCAACATCTTGGATATATCAGATAGATATTGATCCCAAGAATATATGTTGAATCTCACAAGTCCTTCATGGATAAGAATTTATTCAACCACACCATAACATACTATAATACTGGTATTTCATTTACAATATGTAATATTTCATCAACATATACTATTAGGAAAACGATTGTACTCCTACTAAACTGTTTGTGGACACAAGGATCACATTCGTTCTTTATTAAACCAAATTCCATTATGGATTCATCAAAATGAATGTTCATGACTTCGATTCTTGTTTTAATCCATAAATGGATTTTTGAAACTTGAATATATTATTTTAATCCTTTGGAGTCATAAACCCTTTAGGTTTTTTCATATAGACATCTTCTTGAAGGTTCACATTAAGGAAGGCTGTTTTGACACCCATTTTCCAAATCTCATAGTCATGGTAAGAAGAAATGGCCAATATAATTCTAATGGATTTTAGAATCGCAAACGGTGAAAAGGTTTAATTGTAGTCAATTCCTTGATTCTACTTAAACCCTTTTTGCAACCGGTCATTCCTTATAGGTACTTACTTATCCTCCATGTCAAGTTTCTTCTTGAATTCCCATTTTCAACCAACAAGATTTACATAAAATGGAGGATCTACCATAATCCAAACTTGGTTTTGGTACATGGAATCCATTTCAAAATTCATGGCTTCTTTCCACTTAGGAATATTTGTGCCACTTACTGCTTTCTTATAGGTTAGAGGGTCATTATTATCAACTATTAATGAGTCACCATCCTAGGTAACTAGAAAACTGTTCCATTTCAGTTATCTAACCTCTCTTATACTCCTACGCAGTACTTCTGTCTCTAGAATAGATCTTTATTCCATGGGGGTTTGTGGAATCTTCTCTTGTACCAACCCTTTTATACCTTGAGCCTCGAATTCATCAAATTCTATCTCTCTCCCACTATCTCTTTTTGTGATATGCTCACTCTCAAATAATATGGTGTGTCTTTCCACTATAACCCTTTTTTGATGGGTTGAATAAGTAATATACCCTTATTTCCATGGAGTACCCTATAAATTTACACCTTGTTTCTAGGGGTGCGATTCTGTTACCTGAAAAGGCCTTAACAAATGCTTCACTTCCCCACACATGTAAATTCGATAACATGGCTTTTCTTCCACTTCAAAGATCATATAGAATTAAATTTATTGATTTATTTGGTACTTGGTTTAGTATGTGTGCCTCTATTTTTAACTCATACCTCCAAATGGATAATGGAATACTTGTATGACTCATAATTAATCTCACCATGTCCAACAAGGTGTGGTTCCTCCTTTTGTTTACACCATTCCACTGGGGTGTTTAAGGAGGATTGTGCTAGGATAGGATCCCAAACTTCTGTAAGTAATCAATGAAGTCCTAATTAAGATATTCTCCACCTTAGTCTGAGAGGAGTTTCTTAATCTTGTTACCAAGATGGTTCTCAACTTTATTCATGTATTACTTGAACTTATCAAAAGAATCCGACTTATAACTCATTAAGTAGATATATCCATATATACTAAAATCATTAGTAAAAGTTAGGAAGTATGAGTACCCACCGCTTTATTCAATAGGAAATGGTCCACACACATCAGTATGAACCAATTCAGGAAGCTATTTGGCACATTCACCTTTCCCACTAAATGGGGATTTGGTTATTTTTACTTGTAAACATGCGTGACATACACATAGTGGTTTTAGTTAGAAAGAATCTAAATATCCATATTGATGTAACTTTTTCAAGTGTTTCTCATTTAAATGACCTAGCTAATGATGCCAAATTTGTGTGTGGTATCAGTTCTGTGAAGTAGTTTTGTTATCAATTTCCATTACTTGGTTTGTGTAATCCAACATGTAAAGACTGTTATATAAATGTGCCTTACCAAAGAAAATTGTATCTCTATAAAAGAAGAAAAATTAATTTTCAAAATTGAAAATAAATCCATCTATATCTATTCTGGATATAGAAATAATGTTTCTGGTTATAGAAGGAACATAATAACAACCTTTTCATACCAAGATCATCTCAATTGGAAACCTGAGGTGGTAGTCCGCAACAACTACAACAGAAAGTCTAGCTCCACTGGATGCTCGTAGATCTACACACCTTTTATAAATTTTCTTGAATCTACTTGGTTACTGTATTTGGATACATATGTGAGCATCACAGGTTGTATCTAATACCCAATTTGTAGAAACAAATAAATTGTACTCGATAACAAACACAATTGAAGCTTCCCCTTACATATTTAGATTGATGTATTTTTTCTTCTAGTGGACCTTTTTTCCACATGTGAAACAAATATCTTCATGTTCCATCCATCCCCCTTGATCTTCCTTTTCTTGGAAGGGCATGAAGAAGCTCTAGGCTTAAATCTCTTTGCCTTCTCTTTCCTATTATTCACCATAAGGATAGAAGGCTTTTCACGCTTCAGGTTTTTGTCCACTTGGAGAAGGAGGATATGAATATCTGGTAGAGACTTCTCAATGTTGTTCATATTTAAATTCACAACAAAACTGGAGAATATTTGATGGAGTGATGCAAGAATGAGATCGTTACCAAGTTCTTCGGAGAGTTTAAACCCTCAAACCTCTAGATTCTCAATGTATCCAATGATCTTGACTACATGAGGCCCAGTTGGGGAACCCTCTCTAAGTTTACTCTGAAAGAGTGCCTTGGAGATCTCAAACCATTCTTGTCTTGTTCTCTCTTAGTAAAGACCATAGAGTTTCTCAAGCAGACTATAGGCATCCATGTGTTTGTGAGACTTCATGTGTTCACTACATATTGATGATAACATCAAACATTGAACATCGACCGCGTCATTCATATGTTTCTCATAGACTAGGAACTCTTCATCATTTGACTCTTGGGAAGGAAAATTAGGTAATGAGGACTCCAACATGTAAAATTACTTTTCATGGTGTAGAATGACCTGAAGGTATCTAAACCATTGTTGGAAGTTACTACCAGTGAAAATGTTGTATTTTTCCAGTATTGATTGTAGAGATAGGGTGGTTGAAGAGTTTTTCATTTTTATTCTAAAATTAAAAGATAAGATAATTAGTACTCTCTTGATTACATTTTATGAGAAATAATAAATTAATTTTATTAAGTCTCCCACTATTTTACCAAGTCCCAATAGCCCTCACCATTGAACTCAGAATTTATAGTATCTTATACATTATAGTGGAAAGGATCCATATTCCCCTTCGCATAATCCCAAAAAAGGTTAGTCAAGATATTTGAAGCTATTTAGGTAGGTAGGTCTTTGCCAACTATGGGATTGTAACTCCTTGATCCATTGAGTGGACTCACCAATCCTGAAATTCTGACTTATATTTCCTCAACACATGCCTCTAATATTACACCAAGTATATCAAGGGATCATCCTCTTAATGTAATATAGTTAAGTCTACTTGAAACTTTTATAAGGTCATTTTTTATAAAAGTAAATGTCCCAATAAGGGTTGTTCAAACACGAAGTTTTATTGAGTCTTTCCCTTAATCAAGTAATGGAAGGCTTAGTCTGAATTAATATTTTATTGAGGTATTTTTATCTCTTATGCTTAAATTTCTTATTATATTTATCACATACTTTTTAATATTAATTGGAACTTACTTACGTGATTAACCATGTCTTGATAATATTTACTCATAATCCTGGTTTACTTTAGTTCCATCTTGCATGCTTGTTTAATTCATTAATTATGTGATTGAGACAACACATCCATAATGATAAACCATGAAATTGAAAGAAATAAAATAAAGTAAAGGTAATGATCATGTTCTTTTCTAATGGTTAGTTTATATAGTGATTGATAAACTAACCATGACCAAGGAGAGAAACACCTTGAACCTTTTGGGTTCGTGTTTACAGCTTTCCACCTATCTACCTTTGTATCTACTGGGATTGGTTTCATCTCAGCTCTAGGTTGAACCGCCTCCACTAGCTTGAGATCTCCATCCATTACATATTCTTTTTAACTCACACGCATATGAGGGGTAAAAGGGGTTTACAAAAATGAAACCATGGAAATGCATGCCCTACATATTAATGACGAGATGTGGAACATAGACTAATAGTTTAATTTTAAATAAATTAAAAGAAAACCAATCCTATACAAATTTCTAGTCTAACTCATGATCCTCTACATACATACAATGAATTATGCATTTAATAAAACTATAATTCAATTCATTAATTGTTTTTATTAAGATAAATTGCTCTTGAATCAATTAATTATTTTATTTAATTAATCAATCCTTTTATCTTAATACTTTTCTAAATTTCCCAGATATTCTCATCCATAACCTTAGATGTAACATGATGAACACCCATTCGAACCTACATGATATGCAATTCTAAACATTACAAAAACATTAAATTTTAAATTCTATGTAATTTGGTAAAGTATATGTTGTGTAGTAATGACTACATGATGTGTACTTCCTTCACTATCTTAGCTGAAGTATAGGCCTAGAGACTCAGCATGTGAGGCATACTTCAGAAATCTTGGAGTACAAGACATGTCCAACAGTCCACATGTCATGTTATCTCTAGTTTACGCAATTACCAGTGAGCTTAGACGTATATGGGATACATGGTTCGGCCCTTGACCCGAAGGGACTTCACACCATGTCAGTGAACCACACGGCATGTAATCCAACTGACTGTGCGTCAGTCTTTCTTGGTCAAAATGTGGTGTAATAATTAACTACACTGCATGTCATTAATAAACATGTCTTGAGTAATTGTTGAATTATTCCCAATGCACTCAAGAAAACTACATGATGTGTAATCTGGATTACATGGTGTGTATGGAAGAGAACACAATGTGTAAGTACAAACACATGGCGTGTATATTCATGTCACATGGACAGAATCTGCAGCACCTCCTGATGAGTTCCTTGCTTTAACATTAATCCAAAAACTATTCATTTCTATTAGATCTAAAAGAAACGAAAAAGGAAGAATATATATCAAAATACATATTACAATAATGATTAAACTTGAATTGAAAAACTAAATTATTAAATTGTAAATCATCAATGAATTATTTATATAATTGTCAACGATGATGTGAACACTCTGATACCACTTAAAGGATCTGAACGTAGATAAAGTGTGATGATTGGAGGGCCTTTTCTGTAATAGATGACCAATATGGTATCAATATGATGATAAATATCTGTATCCACATATTAAGATCAAAGATCTCGGCAAAAGAAGAAAAGGACGTCAGATCCTAGAGAGAGGATCTTGCGCATCATGTTTATAATTATTTAAAATAATTTCTGTAGAAATTAAATACCTGGATCTTCAATAATTTCTTCATTTATGATGTCGATCGTACAGAATGACCCTTCTAGATTGTATCATTGTGCTTTCGAGGATCCAAACGAGAATCCCTCTATCGGTGATCCACACATGCTTCGATGGCCTTCGATCAAAACCACGTGTTCTTTAGGTACTAGTGCGGTGAAGCGAGTGTCTTGCATCAATTATTATTCATTGCATGTTCTTCAGTCTTAAATAATTTCTCTCATTCTTGAGAGGGGAGAGGAGAGGATTTGAGAGATAACAATTGTTTTGGCTCCAGAATTCTCTCACCACCGTAAATTTTGTTCAACAATGCATAATGGAACAATAGACGTACCTATCTATTAAACGAAATGGGGTTTCAGTTACAATATTTAATTGTGTAACACTAATTAAATACATTCATAACCTTAGAGAAAAACCATTCTAAATAATAACAATAACATCACCATTATTCGTGGTGTGCCAACTTACACAAAATATAATCATAAATGAAATCTCATGCAGCATAATGATAACATCATTGTTATTATTTTTTCTTGTGCCAACTAGTTAAATAATTATTTACTATCTTGTAAATAATTATTTTACTAATGGACCGACCTTTCCCCACTAAAACTCCACTTCCATTTATTGAACACCCGAATAAATAAATAATATATTCTCTTACATAAATATTTTATTTACAAACTAGTAAATAAATATTTTTTAAATGTTCAATAAAATAAATATATTTTATTTAATTTATATGATCATTTACACTTGAATAACATTATTCCACAGTCTCGAGATTAATATTTATTCCATTAATTAAATTAAAATAGAATTTAACCGAGATCACAAGAAACACTTAGTGTGTGACCCTCTAGGATTATTTCGCGTTGGCATTAGGCGGGCTTGCCTAAAGTCCAAGAGTACTGTCTAACAATGAGTCAAGGAACCCAAGAGAAAGAACTTAAACTCACAACGATGACATCCACATACGAATGATCACTGTGTAATATAATCCCATTGTCTCAATAACTCATCAAGAAGGTTTCATGATATTTTCATCGACCTATTTTCTTGATATTTCTTTCTTTGAATACCTGAAATAAACTCATCGATACACTATAGACATAGAATTTAGGGTGATTATTCTATATCAATCAAAGGGCCGAGATATCAACTTCCATAAATGGAAGGTACAAATCCTTCCTCAACTTATTCATTAATAACATCTAATTAGTGACTCACCCAATATATCATACATCCCGCCAACATATGGAATGATGTTTTTCATCAATAAATCAATGTGCACAAGTCATGACATGTATTAATGATAATCATAAAGTTTAAGGACCATTACACATGCTCATAAATAGGAATATCTGATGACACCAAAACATGTAGAATTCCTATTGGAGGGTCTGTTTCTATAATCTCTCGTCTTAGAGATTACCAAGTGCGAACTTCATGAGAAGAAGTCTCATATGCTTATGAGTACTTGCACCTGACGGTCTATATACTATGTGCCCCATCATTGTATGTTATCCAACTGCAGAACTATATTTAAGAATATTTTCATAACACTTCAAGGTTCTCATCATAGCGGGGAAATGCTATGACCTTATTAATGCGACAAATACTCTATAACATTATTACATTATAGTCATGCAGAACAATAGAAAATATGTAATAAGATTCTTAATATTTAAATACATTAAATATTAATGTAATCAATTTACAAATAGTTGGTTCTAGGATACCAACTTTGACAAAGACCGCACAGTCGCCCGACTTGCCATCATGCGCCGCCGCGAGAGAGAAACCCTAGCAGGCTCTGCACAGCCGCCCTGCTTTCCATCTCTCTCTAATTTTTTTAATCTATACTCTTTAATAATATATATATATATATATATATATATTATTTAAAAATATAAATAAATATCAATAAAATATATTTATTTATAATAATAATTAAAAATGAATAATTATAAAATTATAATAAATATATTTAAATAATAAATATGTTTATTATAATTTTATAAATATATATATATGATAATAAATATATATAATTTTATTAATACATAATAAAAAATATATTTATAATTATATATAAATAATTTTTAAATATATTTATTTATAATTTTAATTATACACAAATAAAGACAAATTTAAATAATTATAAAATTATAATAAATATATTTAAATAATAAGTATATGTACTATATTTATAACTGTATATTTAAATTTATATAAAAATATTATTTAAATATATTTATTTTTAATTATAATTATAAAGAAATAGTTATATTATTATAATAAATATAGTTATTATATTTATAAATATATATATATATATATATATTTATAATTATATATATATATTTATATATATATAATATATATATATATAATTATATAAATGTGCCAAAGTGGTGTGGACCATGAGGTATAATTATATAAATATATATATTAGGTGCTTGGGGGTAAAATTACATTAAACACACACACATAGGCCGGAAAGGAAGACCATAACCCCCCAAGGGATAGCCCACCTATCAAGACTTATTCCTTTCAGTACATTTCCCAAAGGCCCAGTGGGTATGAAGCTCATTACATGGCCCAAAGGCACACAATCTGGCCCAAAGGTCAAGTGTAGTGTCATGCTTGCATCATGCTTGTGTCACCGTCTTCATCCGTCATGCATGCATCAATGCCTGTTTGCGTCACCACCACCCAGCCAAACTTCACTCCCACCTGGATTTGAACCCGGGTTTGATGTAGAAGCATGAGGAACCTATACCACTAAGGAACACCCCAACTGCATTATATAAATATATTTATAATAATATAATTTTTCTAAAATATATTTTTTATAATTATAATGGAGATAAAAAATTATATTTAAAAAATTATAATATTATAATAAATATATTTAAAAAATAAATATGTTTATTATAATTTTAAAAATATATATACTTATATATTAATATATATAGTTATATATAGTTATATAATTATATGAAAATATTTATAATATATTTATTTATAATTGTAATTATTATGATGACTTCTCTCTCTGGTGGAGAGTCTCTCACTCTCTCTAATATTCATTGGAGAACATCTTGAAAATCTATCAAAATCACTCATTTATGTGCAAGAAGTATTTTATGTTGATGTTATTGGTTACAATGATCTATTTTCCCTATGTTTCCCATGAAAGAGGGCTCTGTTTTTAAAGGCTAATGCTGAAATGGGTGGAAAGGATGAGTCAAGAAAAGGGCTACGTTTATTTTAGGGCTACCCACACATAGGGTCTCTACAATTTTTAGGTTTTCAATTTTCTGGTCGGCTTTGAATTGGAGATGACGGGTTGCGCGGGCGGAGCTAGACAGAGCCGAATTCGGTTGTTAAGCACAGGTTGGCATCTTTTTTCAGGCATGGAAATATTGGCGATAACATGGGGAGTAAGCCAGGGGAGACCTCAGGAGCATGTGAGTGATGACCTCTGGTCGCGTGATGTCAAAAGTATGATTTTTTTCACATAGAATAGGTTGGATTCCTACTGGGGTTATTTTTTAGCAATCCTTGCTGGAGATTCTTTCGGGTGAGTCTTCTCCTCTTGTGCCTCCAAGCTTTTACAGAACCCTACTGCTACTACCATCATTGTTGTCACTGAATATTTCTATTTCCACCGCTCTCGATGAATAAATCCTCTCCAAATATAAGGTGTTTAGGCCAATTTATTTTTTGTTTCACTAGATCTATAGTACTACCATGATTTTTTCCTCTGTCATCTGATTTTAACCCTTTCCAGCGTTTCGACCTCGGTGAAGCCTATGGTGGGTATGACGATTCGACCTCAGCTAGTGTGACATCTGGTTTTTTGGCCACAACAGCATGGTCTAGATCTCGTTTGGTCATACCTTACTGAGACCCCCTCCCCTTCCACCCTTGTTGATGTCCTCTTCCCACCCTCCCTCCCTTGCTGACATCCGCCGCCCCCTCCCTACCTTTCCACCATACGTCACCCTGCCACCGCTCCCTTACTACCCTTTGCCACCTGCTACCCCTCATACCGAGAACCACCTTCCTCCCTTGCCACTCTCTACTACCTAGAATGTAGCTAGGGTTTGTTTTTTATAATTATTTAGACATTTTATTTTTCTATTTTTAATAATTGTTTTTTTCAAAAATTATTTCAATTGTGGAATCTCCATCATTTTGTCATCTTCAAATGCAATTTGAGATTTTCCCAGTGTTAATTATAGTATTTTATAATCAAGTTTTGTCTAAGAATTTGATTTATTTTCTATGGGTAATTGCAATTTGATAATTGAAATTTGATAATTTTTTATATGTTAATAATTCAAATATATATATATATATATATAATATTTTAAAAAAGTATTTCTATGAATATAATCAAATATATATATTGAAATAATAATAAAATTTTAATAAATATATTTTTATTATATTTATAATTATATATATATATATATATATATTAATATATATATATATATAAGTATATAAATATATATATACACTTATTTAATTATACATAATTATATGAATATATTTATAATTATATAAAAATATTTAAAAATTTATTTATTTATAATTATAATTATAAATTAATATATATATATATATATATAATTATAACAAATATATTTAAATAATGAAAATATTTATTATATTTATAATAAAATATACTCTTATATTAACAAATATATTTAAATAATTAATATATATTATATTTATAATAAACTATACTCATATATTAATAAATATATAGAATTATATATATATATATATATATATATTTATTTATAATTATATATAAATATTTATTAATATATTTATATATTATGGGTACTTAGGGGTATAATTACAACAAAGCATAGAAATGAAACACACATAACCTGAAAGGGCATGTCATATCCCCCCCCAAAGGGTTAACCCACCCAATTTTTATGGCCCGAAGTGTAACACCCCAAGATTTCATAGTAAGTTATTTTCTTTAAATTCAATAGCTTGCGCTACATGCAACACCGAGTTCGAGCGCACCAAGACTTACCAAACTAGCCGTTCAAAAGCGGTTATAAATAGTATTAACTGAATTTTGAATTTTATATAATCCATATAATTTTAAATTATTTATTATGTGTTTCTTAGACATATTATAAGAACAAATACAATTTTTCCGATAAAAAAATGTATTTTTCAAAAAAAACAATTTTACCACCTTTTAATAGAGATCCCTTTTTAAATCAAATATTTGACCTTTTTACATATTCATTTTGAAAAAATAAAATTATTCTTTAGAATCGGGACATCAAAATTTACTTTGGATGAAATTTTGGTATTTTTCTAATAATATTCATTTTTTATGAATAGTGAGAAATAATGTATTTTAATTCTAAACTGCCTTTTAATATAATTTATTTATATGGTTATATTATATTTTAAATTGGTTTTGAAGTGTAATTAGATTATATTTTTACCCTTTAATCCAATTTTGGTCATTGGAATTAATTTCACTTTGAAATTATACATAAACAAGTGTCAATATTTTGATAGTTATTGTTTCTTAAAAACACGCTATTTGTTTTGACAATGGGAATTAATTTTAAATTAATTAATTCAACTTATATGTTTTTAATTTGGTAAAATAGACATCATTTTTGAATTTGTAATATCAAATATATCTTAGGATTAATTTTTTGGTATTTTTCTCAAAAACATCAATTTTTGATGAATAGTGAAACCACTAAGTAATAGTTAAAAATCAGAATTTTTCATTTAAATAAACTTTTACTGCTTTTCTGAATTGAATTTCAAAAATACGAGATACATGGATGTTATTAGTAAGTAAAATGTGGTTCAATAAGATGAAAATAATTTTTTTTGAATACTAAATTTTGACTTTTCTTTACCAGAGTTAAAGGTAAATAGGGTAATTCAAGGTAAAAATAATATTATAATAATACAAAATTACCTTAACACTTATCTTAACCTTATTGGATGAGTCATGGCCAACCATGGTCATCCTTGGGTCGATTTTGGGACCCCATGTAGCCACTTAAGAATGTTAATGACACTTTAATTTAATTAACTTAAAGTAAAGACAAAGACGACATTAACAAATATATTTTAGTATATCAATTTTTACATGAGGTTATATAAGTCATTTTCTCTACTATAAAAAATAATTGGAAAGCTAAAAAGCTTTCCTACATTATGGTATTTTTTTGTTAGTTTTTATACATCAAATAATTTAAATTATGTATGACACAATAATGATGTAGTATTTACTTCATTAATAAATGATTTAAATAAATATGATTATTAATATTAAACTAGTATGCAAAACCTATCCAATTATTATTGGATAATTTTATTTCGACCATGAGTCATCTTATCTTCGACTTTAATTAGTTTTGGACCTTTATAAACCGAATATCACCATATAATAAAATAAAATTTTCACACTTTTCTAAAGAGCCCATCCTCCCCCTTATAAAAGGACACAATTTCTAACCCATTCCACACACCTCTCAAGCCCCTTGGATCGTCCAAACCCTACCAAAATAATCTTTAAATATCCCTCTCTTCCTCTTATAATCCTTACCTTAGGCAGAATTCACTTCAAGAAGTCTTTTTGGTTCAAACCAAAGGAAGTTACCCAAATTAAAGGTAACACTTTCTCTTAAATTCTTTTGTTTTATTTTGTTTTATTTTACTTCTCAAACCCCCTAAACACTTTTTATTAATTTATTTTATAAAAAAAGTATCCTCAATATACTAGGATGTTTTTATGAGTATCATTAGAACAACACTTACACACACCTCCATCTAATGGGTGAAGAACATACTGTTTCTGTGAATGGAAAACTAACGCCTCACGAAACAATGATTGTTTGATTATCTCCTACCACCTCTAATGGTGGCCATTAATATGTAACTGTATTTATATATGATATATATATTATTTTTATGTTTTTTTATTCTTCTTTATTTTCCATTTATATCATTATTTTATAGTTTCCATTATGGGTAAAATGCGATAATTTCATTTGAGGAAGTGCGGACTACCGCCCCCTCAAAATGATATTACTCGTTAATGAATTATGTGGGACATATAAAGGATGTAATTAATTATATTATATATTATATTATACTATAATTATAATATAAGTATGTATAATTATGTTTTATTTCCATTAAAATATTAAATAGAAATGAAAGTAGCGTTCATGCATACATACGGCTTACTGTCTCCATGAACGATACATTTTATTTCTTACATCCAAATGTTATGTACTATTATAAATAGATATATATACTGGATATGTAATATATATATGATATATAAATCATTTAAATCATTTTTGAGATAATGGACTTTTGAACACATGGAAAAATTTTAATTATAACAAGTTCATTTTTGACTGAAGTTCCGAAAACATCGATAAAATATCCAATATGAACTCAAATAATTAACTAATTGTTATAGAAAGGTAATAAGTGATATAAAAGGAATAATAAACTTTAAAAATTTTCTTAATCAAGTATAAATTAACTTAATTTTAGTATTCAGGAAGAACAAGTAACATACAAGACAAGTCAGACTTGAGGTAAGGGGTTTCTTATCTCACTTTTAATTTCGTGAGATTTCCATTGCTCGCCACTTATTTATTGCATGTGGTGTATTGTGTACCTCCATTTGATATATATTATCATGATTCTATTTATATTCATGGTATTATGTGATTTATTTTGTGGTTATTAACTTTTTTCATACGACTCGATTGATTACAATGAAGTAAGGGTTTTTCATCTCACTTTTATTCCTGTGAGATTCATGATATATTGGCCACTATTTCCTTTTGTGTGGAGTATGTACTGCCCCTGATTGTATTATTTTTGTAATATAATTTAATGTATTGGTATTTTCATCTTTATTTCATGATAATTCTTTCATGGGGTGTATGTTTCATAAGTTACCAAATCAATAAGGGAATTTCAATTTTCAATTTCAACTCATTTGGATTTACGCATACTTCATTGATTATTTTACTCCAGTATTATGTGTGGAATCACTATTTATTATTTGTGTATTAATTTACACTCCCCTTTCTATAGATATACTTTTTATACACATAATTAATTCATTGATAAATTCTCAAGTCATCGATATTAACTTGATAAGAGTAATTTTAACTTAATCTTCATTTATTGAGTTAAACATCCAATTCATTGGTGTTGTTTTTACAATAATATGTGTGAATGTAATCTGATTGATTTACAATGAATATACAATAATATTGAGTGTATTTATATTTTTCACACATAATTATGTCATTTATTTATCCTTAACCTAAGGATATGGTCTTTATAAGATATTTCATCTCAATTTACATTCCATTGAGACTTCTTTGTTGTTATACACCAATTCACTTCTATATGGTGTATATAATGTTCTTTGACATAGTATATCATGAATACATTTATTCTCATGATATTATAAAGTTTTTATTACCTCAATTATTTTTATTCAAGTGTCTCTCTTTTGGTTGGTAACTCTAACTAAAATATCATTTTAAATGTTTTAAATATTTATTATTCTAAATCATTCTCATTAATGTCCATGTTTTAAAAATGGTTTTAAGGATTAATTTATATGGACATTAAGGTTTTAAAATTAAAATTCCTTTTAAAAGTTTCAAAGTGGTATGAGACACTTTGATTCAAAAATCTATTTTTAAACGGCTTCTTGAAAAATAGTGTGACTTTTAAATGTTTTCAAGAAAAGGGGATATTTATCTCAAATAGTTTTGATGATTATTTTCATCTATGTAAATATCCTTAATTATTCTTGATTGAGGTTAATCTGTTACAATACAATCTTCCATATTGTATTGGATGAGTTATGTTTGACTGTGGATGTGCTGTTTTTATACCATTCATGGTTTGTGGATAAAGTATTGACATTTCGTATTCTATTTTTAGTACAAATGTTTATGTTATGTTTCAAAATTTTCATATGAGGAATGCATTAGACTTAGTAAGTGATGGGTGAATCCCGCTATATCTCCTCAATGCAGCAGTAGGTCTAATGAGACAAACTAGTGTCTTGGGACAAGGCCTTGACAAAATCTTATTTGTAGTTTTGGCACAAGGTCTTGACTATGTGGTTATGATGTCCCGAATTACGCATTCCATAATTATGAGATTTAGATATTGATATTTCAAGTGGTTATTCGACTATTAGAATACCCATGACTATGTTTTATTATGGAATTATTTACTCATCTCATATTCCTACTATAAATTATTCATGTTTATTATTTTTAAAGTCACGTGTTTTCAATTATTCACCATACCTAATGTTTATGTTATCTTCCGATGTATTGCTTACTCTTACTGAGCGTTTGAGCTCACCCCTTTCTCATGTTTCATTTTCCCAGGATATGAAGAAGTTATTTATGAGTGACTTGCAGGAATAATCTTGGAAGCATGGATGTTTCTAATGTAATAAATTAGTGTTGTTTTACTTTTCAAGTTGTTGTTTTGAAATTATGTATGTATCTTGTTTCCAAGACTACTAAACGGATCGGTCCTTCGGGACTTGATTCCTTGTAATCACGCCAATGTATTAAAATAATGCACCGGCTCTTGGATTCTGGGCTCGGGGCATTACAGTTGGTATCAGAGGAAGTTTAGTACAAACCTTTGGAAACTAGATTTAGATAAAATATGATTAGAGTACATTACCATAAGATAGATTTTGAGGATTAGTATAGAAGAACTTCCTAGAATCTTGGTAATGTAAAGATTTTGTGTATTTTACAAGAATTATATCCATGTCTAGATACAAGAAGGTAGTGGAGGCTCTAGCATAGAGGTACCTAGGAGTGAAAACTCTGACAAGGAGTTTTGGGCTTGACCCGGGGTATCCTGGTACACGACAATGGGCCTTGCTGCTCTCTTGGTTACGACACTCCCGGGGGATATGCTTAGGATAATTTATATTTTATTTACAAACCAATTTGAAGGATTTCAATATAAGATGAGAATAAATTACCTTGGTTAATCCTAACGTGTTTTAAATTGAAAATAAGGTGTCATGGTATTCTCTAAATGATTTTATGACTATTATTACTCACAATTTGTTTTTCTAGTTTTAGTCGATGGATGGATTCCAAGGAAGTCATAGTAACTTTGAGCATGATGTACAATGTTTGAACGGTGGTGGAAATGAGAAATAAAATGGAATGTTGACTGGAAAAAAAGATATCGTGTTCATGCCAAATCCGTTTTCAAAAAATATGATCAAAAACATTTATATTAACCAACTCCCAGACTCAACAAAGAAGAGAAAAGTGCTGAATGATAAGAGATCCAGTAGTGAAAACCGTGGAGAAAATAAAGCTCATTTTCGATCATGTAATAAATGTGGAAGGAGACACCTAGGAAGGTGTCTTAATGGAACAATTAAATTATTTATATGTTGGAAAGAAGGATATAATGTAAATAATTTCTGAGTAAAAATGAAGAGTACTATGGAAGAAAATAAAAATGGTCCTAAGAATCCATTTATAGTCATTTTCCATAAATGTAGGGGAATTGGACCTTACCTAAGTGAATGCCATATTCTAGAGGATATCCTCTTGTTCAAGGAAGAGCCTATGTTTAAATAAATGGATGGAGAAATGTTTAAAAAGTTTTAGTTCTCTTTGTTGATGGGATTACTTTAGACGACTTTTCTCTTGTATTTTTAACCTTGTAGGTCTTCATGTGAAAATTATATTTGAGGAAGAATTATGTTTTCTCTTGTGGATATAGTTATAAATAACCATTTGGTTTTATATGATCATTGAGTTTGAGGAAATTACAAGTTATTAAATTTTGGAATGAAAATGCAAGGTATGAGATAACATTTGTGATAAAATTATGTTATAGTTGTTTTGAGGAATCTATCTCATTTTTGGGAATATTATAAAATTATATAGTTTTTGAAGAAGTACAACATGTAGAAAGTGTTACAACCCATCGCGTTGGAAAAATCTATGGGAATCTAACCCACAACCATAATACGATTGGGATTTATTGCCAACCACTGGACTACGTGAAGTCCCTGGTTAGTGTAACTAATTATTTTTAGTTAAATTATTTTATTGATCAATAATAAGTTGATTTGGGATCTTATGTCTTATCAAATGGATATCCTTATAATAGGAAAATGATTTGGTGATTAAGTGATAAATGTTATTTTGGAAGACGATCTCTCTATTGGGAATACTATACGCCTAAGGAAAATAGAATACTATGGGATTTCATTTGAAGAGTAAAGGTGTTTTTTACCTAAGTTTTTATTGTGGATTTATAGTGATTTGGGTTATTTATTGAAATAATTAACCTATCATAGAGAATATTTGATTAGGTTAATTTCTTTTAAGTATGTGACTTTAAGAGTAGTCGATATTATTTGGAGATACAATTTAATGTTGAAAACTACGTAAGCAAATTATTATGAGTTTTGGGTTTCAAAATTAGTTTGGATTATATTAAAATATTTTATGGAAATTTGTTTATTGAATGGTATTTATTTAACATTGGGTATTGTTGGTTTAATTTTTGAAATTAAGATTAGTATTTCTTTCTCTAAAGTATTATCCTTTTTGCGGATCATCTGATCTTTTACTAACCATTTTGGTTTTGGTTAATCTATAAATAAAAGGGAAATATATAGTTCATCCATTGTGGATTATGTGATTCTCTATAAGTTGATTCTAGCACTTCAGGTGTGACCAAGTCATCTTTAACACTCATCATTTGGAGTGAAAGATGAGTTTGTGGTAAGAATTAGATAAAGGATGAAACTCTACTTGTCAAGTATATTTTTGCTTTCTTATTATATGAATAAATTAATCATTAAACTTTAGGGAAGAGATCTTAAAACCAAAAATGTGTTATCCTAATTCTTTATGTTTTTTTGAACTGATGATATTTTAAGTCGTCATAGATTGATGGATTTGAGGCCCTAAATTTTACACTTATTTGTGATTGATGACCTCAATCACTCCCTATATATATTTAAGTTTTACCTCCAATTATGTGTCTTTAATTTCCACCAATGTTCTCTTAATCGAGATCATAATTTAGTGGTGACTTTTTCATCTCCTTTTACCTCTTATTAAGACTAAATTTTATTAACCCAATTTCCGATGTGGGTTTTCCAAAAAGATATTTTTCTATTTTTAACCTTTTATTTTCAAAGAAAAATTTCAAATTGGGGGGATGCAATTTATTGAAGGAGGGGAGAATGTAACACCCCAAGATTTCATAGTAAGTTATTTTCTTTAAATTCAATAGTTTACGTTACACGCAACACCGAGTTCGAGCACCCCATGACTTACCAAACTAGCTGTTCAAAAGCGGTTATGAATAGTATTAACTAGATTTTTAATTTTATATACCCCATATAATTTTAACTTATGTATTATGTGTTTCTTAGACATATTATATGAACAACTTCAATTTTTCAGATAAAAATGTATTTTAAAAAAAATCAATTTTACCACCTTTTAATGGAGAACCCTTTTTAAATCAAATATTTGAACATTTTACATATTTATTTTGACAAAATAAAGTTATTATTTAGAATTGGGACATGAAAATTTAATTTGGATGAAATTTTGGTATTTTTCTAATAATATTCATTTTTTATGAATAGTGAGAAATAATGTATTTTAATTCAAAACTGCCTTTTAATATAATTTATTTATATGGTTAGATTATATTTTAAATTGGGATTGAAGTGTAATTAGATTATAATTTTACCATTTAATCCAATTTTGATCATTGGAATTAATTTCAAATTGAAATTATAAATAAATAAGTGTCAATCTTTTGATAGTTATTGTTTCTTAAAAACGTGCAATTTGTTTTGACAACGAGAATTAATTTTAAATTAATTAATCCAACTTCTATGTTTTGAATTTTGTAAAATAGACATCATTTTTGAATTTTTAATAGAAAATATATCTTAGGATTAATTTTTGGTATTTTTCTGAAAAACATCAATTTTTGATGAATAGTGAAACCACTAAGTAGTAGTTCAAAATCAGACTTTTTCATTTAAATAAACCTTTTCCACTTCTGTGAATTGAATTTTGAAAATACGAGATAAATGGTTGTTATTAATAAGTAAAATTTGGTTCAATAAGATGAAAATAATTTTTGGTGAATAGTAACTTTTGACTTTTATTTACCGCGGTTAAAGGTAAATAGGGAAAATCAAGGAAAAACGAATATTATAATAATACAAAATTACCTTAACACTTGTCTTAACCTTATTTTATGAGTCATGGATGACCATGGGAATCCTTGGGTATATTTTGGGACCCCATGTATCCACTTAAGAATGATAATGACACATTATTTTAATTAACTTAAAGTAATGAAAAAGTTGACATTAACAAATATCTTTTAGTATATCAATTTTTACATGGGGATACATAAGTCATATTTTAGAATATAAATAATCATTGGAAAGATAAAAATATTTACTACATTATGGTAATTTTTTTATAATTTTTAGACATCAACTATTTTAAATTATGTATGACACGATAATGATGTAGTATTTACCTCATTAATAAATGATTTAAATAAATATGATTATTAATATTAAACTAATATCCAAAACCAGTCCAATTGTTATTGGATGATTTTATTTTGACCGTGAGTCATCTTATCTTTAACTTTAATTAGTTTTGGACCTTTAGAAACCTAATATAACTATATAGTAAAACAATATTTTCACACTTTCCTAAAGAGACCCTCCTCCCCCTAATAAAAAGAAAACCACGTCTAACCCATTACACACACCTATAAAGCCACTTGGCTCATCCAACCCCAAGAAAAATAATCTCTCAAGATCCCCATATTCCTCCTAGAAGCCTTACCTTATGAATAAGGCACTTCAAGAAGTCTTTTTGGTTCAAACCAGAAGAAGTTACCCAAATTAAAGGTAACGATTTCTCTTAAATTCTTTTGTTTTATTTGGTTTTATTTTACTTCTCCAACCCCATAAAAACTTTTTATTACTTTCTTTTATAAAAAAACAGTATCATAAATATATGAGGATGTTTTTATGAGAAGTATTCGAACTACACTTATACACACCTCCATCTAATGGATGAACAACATACTGTTTCTGTGGATGGCAAACTAACACCTCACGAAATGATGATTGTTCGATTATCTACTAATGCCTCTCATGGTGGACATTAATATTGATATTTATTTATATATGATATATATAGTATGTTTATTTTTTATTTATTCTTCTTTATTTTCTATTTATATTATTATTGTATGGTTTCCAATATGGGTAAAACACGATAATTTCATTTAAGGAAGTGCGGACTATCGCCCCCTCAAAATGATATGACTCATTAATTCCTTATGTGGGACATATAAAGGATGGAATTAATGATATTATATATGATATTATACTTTAATTATAATATAAGTATGTATCATTATGTTTTAATTCCATTAAAATAAAAATTAGAAATGAAAGTAGCGTTCATGCATATGTACGACTTATCGTGTCCATGAACGGTACATTTCATTTCTTATCTCCAAATGTTATGTACTGTTATAAATAGATTTATAAATATATATATACTGGATATATAATATATATATTATATCTAAATCATTTATATCATTCTAGAGATAATGTACTTTTGACCACATGTAAAAATTGTAATTATAACAAGTTCATTTTTGACTCAAGTTCCGAACATCGATAAAATATCCAATATGATCTCAAATAATTATCTAATTGTTATAGAAAGGTAATAAGTGATATAAAAGGAAAAATAAACTTGAAAATTTTTCTTAATCAAGTAGAAATTAACTTAATATTATTATTTAGGAATAACAAGGAACATACAAGACAAGTCAGACTTGAGGTAAGGGGTTTCTTATCTCACTTTTAATTCTGTGAGATTTCTATTGTTAGCCACTTATTTATTGCATGTGGTGTATTGTGTATTGAAACTTGATAGATATTATAATTATTATATTTATATTCATGGTATTTTTTGATTCATTTGGTGTTATTAACTTTTTTTCATATGACTTGATTGATTACAACGAAGTAAGGGTTTTTCGTATCACTTTTATTCCTGTGTGATTCATGCTATATTGGCCACTATTTTCTTTTGTGTGGAGTATGTACTGACCCTAATTGTATTATTTTTGTAATATAATTTAATTTATGGGTATTTACATCTTTATTGTATGATACTTCTTTCATAGGGTGTATGTTTCATAAGTTACCAAATCGGTAAGGGAATTTCAAATTTCAATTTCAACTCATTTGGCTTTACGCATACTTCATTGATTAGTTTTCTCCAAGATTATGTGTGGAATCAGTATTTATTATTTTTGTAGTAATTTCTACTACCCTTTCTGTGGATATAATTTTGATACACATAATCACTCCATTGATAAATTCTCAAGTCATCGATATGAACATCATAAGAGTAATTTTAACTCAATCTCCATTTATTGAGTTAAACATCCAATTCATTAGTGTTGTTTTTACAAGAATATGTGTGAATTTACTCTGATTTAATTACACTAAATTTCCATAAATATTGAGTGTATATATATTTTTCACACATAATTATGTGGTTTATTTATCCTTAACCTAAGGATACAATCTTTATAAGAGATTTCATCTCAATTTACATTCCACTGGGACTTCTTTGTTGTTATACACCAATTCACTTTTATATGGTGTATATAATTTACTTTGACATAGTATATCATGAATCCTTTTGTTATCATGATATTATAAAGTTTTTATTACCTCAATTATTTGTATTCAAGTATCTCTCTTTTGGTTAGGAACTCTAACTAAAATATCATTTTAAATGTTTTAAAGATTTATTATTATAAATATTTCTCATTAATGTCCATGTTTTAAAAATGGTTTTAAGGATTTATTTATATGGAAATTAAAGTTTTAAAATTAAAATTCCTTTTAAAAGTTTCAATGTTTCATGTGACACTTTGATTCAAAAATCTATTTTTAAATGGCTTCTTGACAAATAGTGTGACTTTAAAATGTTTTCAAGAAAAGGGGGATATTTCTCTCAAATAGTTTTGATGATTATTTTCATCTATGTCAATATCATTCATTATTTTCGATTGAGGTTAATCTATTACAATAAAATCTTCCATATTTTATTGAATGAGTTATCTTTGACTATGGATGTGCTATTTTTAGACCATTCATGGTTTTTAGATAAAGTATTGACATTTCGTATGCTAGTTTTAATACGAATGTTTATGTTATGTTTCAAAATTTTCATATGAGGAATGAATTGGACATAGTAAGTGACGGGTGAAGCCTTCTATAGCTCCTCAATTCATCGGTAGGTCTCATGAGACAAACTAGTGTATTGGCACAAAGCCATGAAAACATCTTATTTGTAGTCTTGGCCCAAGGCCTTGACTATGTGGTTATGATGTCCAACATTATGAATTCCATAATTATGAGATTATATATTGATATATCATGTGGTTATTCGACTAGTAGAATACCTATGACTATGTTTTATTATGGAATTATTTACTCATCTCATATTCCTTCCATAAATTGTTTTTGTTTATTATTTTTAAAGTCATGTGTTTTCAATTATTCACCATGCCTAATGTTTATGTTATCTTCCACTATATTGCTTACCCTTACTGAGCATTTGAGCTCACCCCTTTCTCATGTTTAATTTTCCCAGGATATGAAGAAGTTAGTTATGAGTGACTTGTAGGAATAATCTTGTAAGCTTGGATGTTTCTAATGGAATAAATTAGTGTTCTTTTACATTTCAAGTTGTAGTGTTGAACTTTTGTATGTATCTTATTTCCAAGACTACTAAACTGATCGGTCCTTCGGGACTTGATTCCTTGTAATCATTCCAATGTATTAAAATAATGCACCGACTCCTAGATTCTGGGGTCGGGGCGTTACATGAAGGCCCCATCGATATGAAGTCGATTACAAAAACTATAGCTCATGTGACCAACACATGTTGCTATTTTTTTGATTGACACAACTATGCGGGTCCATCGCCTTAACATCCATCATGGACCGCTCTCCATCTCGCCACTGCCGAGAGAACCATGCATGGGTTTCCACAAGCCAGCCCACATCTAGGTGCAAATCCAATCAAAATTTCATGCTTCCCAAATTTGATCTTGGGTTTGTGATGTAGGATTACAGGGTTGCAATTGACACTAGGCCACATCTCCAACTAATTTATAAATATATTTATTTAATATTAAAATTATGAATAGATGAATATATATTTATATAATTATAAATTTATAATAAATATATTTAAATAATAAAATTATTTCTTTTATTTATTAATTAAGTCATAGTTAATAAGTAATTTTGGACAATAATTTGTAACTACCTCATAATTAGTCTTAGTAATTTAATAATTATTATGCTAGAAATCCTGAAGGCTATAAATTTTTATTTTATTTTTGGATAAACCCCATTTGAATTGGGTTGAGGGGGAACCTTTACGTGACTCATAATACCCATAGGCACATGACCTAATACATGACCCATAGGTTCCCAAGGACATGAAACCACAGAATAGTCCCTCCTAGAAAAATTGATACATATTTGACTAGTTCCCAACCTTTCATGGCTACACATCTAGAAATTCCCCATACATAGATGAACAGTGCCATGTACTGATTATATATGTCATACCCTCTCATCCTTTCAATATAGTATCCCTACAAAGATAGATATGGTGCTCTGAACCCCTGTGGATCTACACTTGTGGATAAAAAAGATCGTCTTTTTTTCACCGAGCCTTTTGTGGCTATTGTGTACTGCCGTATATCCCCGCTACCATCGAGGACATTGTACCCACACTGTCGACCCCGAGTCATGCATCGTCATTCATCACCATAGAGGGACACCATAGGATCCTCCCGCCATCATTTTTGGACCAATATCCTCCTGATATTGAAGCCCCGCCACTTTTTCTCTAGAGCGTTAGCCATCGATCGTTGCTCTGAATGCCGACAACCCGATAGACCATCTCTCTACTTCTACTGTACAACATGCCTCCTCTATTTAATTTCCAAGCTATAATTGTTCGAGTGACTACTAGAGAGCTCACCCCACCATTCCTTTATTCAAATCCCCCAAATTTTGGGGCTTCTTGGATTTGATCTTAGGTTGATGTAGTATCATTGGACTCCCTATCCACTAGGCCAATACCCAAACCACATTATATAATTATCATGGATTAATTAATATTTAATATTAGTTAGAATTTTATAATTACAAATTATTATTTATACATGTTAATTAATTATTGTTTAATTAATAAGAAAGATTATTAATTTGTAATTAATAGTAATTATTTCATATTTACTAGAAATAATCCATATTTATTATTAGCTAATTCATTAAAATATAAATAATTACTATTTAGTAATAATTAGTTATTCAAAAATATTATTAACTAATAATTAATAATAATTAGTATTAATTTATCATAATTAATTATTATTAAGATAAATAAAAAGTATTATAACTTTTCCAATTAATAATTAGGGTTAATTAGTAATTTATTATGGAGTGATGCAGGTTTAGGGGGAGCTATGTGATAGAGACAATGGATTCGATGGATTCTATCGATCATGGTTCTTCCTCGTTTCCTTGGTTCTTCTCTTTTCTCAGAGAAACCTCCACAATGAGCACCCTCGGTTCTAAGTACTAAACTGAGGAATGTTGAATCCTTATTGATTCTGAATGGAAGATTGGGTGTGACCAAGGATATGAAATCTGATGTTATCAAGAAGGCTTTATTATCATTCAATGATTCTTTCACTGGAATAATCCTTCACAAGGGATATTCGGTTCATGTTGAAGAAAATCTAGAAGCATTATTTGAAAGATTGGAAATGGGGAAAATTCCTTGATTGTGCAGCATGTAACTCCTAGAGGTGATATGCCTTGGAATCTCAATGATTTGTTTCATCAAATTTATATTATCTCAGGATTCTTAGATTAGAATCGTGTCTCTCTTGTTCAATGTTTCTTCCACTATCTCTTTTCTTAGGAAGAGTCCAAGCTT
Source organism: Viscum album (assembly GCA_963277665.1). Lineage (NCBI taxonomy): Eukaryota > Viridiplantae > Streptophyta > Magnoliopsida > Santalales > Viscaceae > Viscum > Viscum album. Next base: position 466,292,438 of record OY728160.1, on the reverse strand, counting down.
CAAGATGGGAGCACTAGATCGGTTTTCTTGAAGCCAGGATGGTTTCAGATCTACTAATGGTCATTGGAATTTAATGTCCCGGGAGGAAGGTATTCTTTCTCACATTCCTAGATTCATTTCCATGGGATCAATTGGGTCCTATGGCACCTAAAGATTCTACACGACATCGCTACAAAAATAGGAACTCTTATTTGGCATGATTGAGAAACTAAGCAGGTGCGGTGTGTGTGTTTCTCTACGATTCTTGTGGAGATTGATCAATGTTATACAATTATTAAAGAGGTTACTCTTTCTACTCCTAATGATGATATACATATTGATTTTATATATGATAAAAACCCCTTCTTTTATGATGTCTTTATGGCTATTGTCCACACACTAGATACATGTTGAAGGAATACATCCTGTGGGAGGTGTGGGACAAAGGGAAAAATTGCTAGTAACTATCATATAAATAGAAATGAGAAGTTTTTTTCTATCAAAAATCCTAAAACTAATGAATATGATTCACCTGGTAGGTCCATGAAGTCCAATGGGGTTGTTGTGTAGGCTCTTATGAAACTCAATTATCATAAGACTGATTTCAATGATAAGGAGCCACAACTATATGTGTTGTCCCCAACTGGAGAGAATAGTGTCCCTTTGAAATATGTTTTGACCCTGTAGAGGTGGATACACCAATCAAGTAGGACCAGATTTATGGATTTATTTCCTCTAAAAAATGGGTTCTCAGACTGAATCAATTGTGGTGGTTCTTCATTCCCTCTCCTTTATGGATTCTATTGTTAGTAATGTGGAAGAGAAAGAGTAGGATTTCTCTTTATATGATTAGGATAAAGGTGAAATTTAGGTGTAGTCTATAACTGATCAACAAGTATGGATTGAAAAAAAACATAGTTAACTATAAGATTCATAGGGAAATTCATAAAATTATCTTTTCTTATGGAAGGGGCACCAGCTGCAAGAGACCCTCCACCTCTCCAAGAATGGAGACCCTAAATATTTCTAAAAATGATTTAGAGCTATCAAAAAAGAGAAACACTCCTGATATTCTTAATTTTGTGGAGGATTATAATTCTTATATCTTCAAAAAACTCTTTTAGAACTATTGGAGACTGTGAAATTGATGGAAATGAGATGCATGAGTTGGGTGGAAATGGAACTCTCTTGGTTAGTGACAAGGGTAGGGACTCATTAAATTAGGACACCCTGGGAGCCATTGTCATGAAATATTCAAGGATTAAAGGTAATAAAACCTTAGTGGATGAAGAAGTATTCCAATTGCTCATAACTAGGAAATACACAAACACATGAGTCTCAATCTAATGTGTAAGCTCTGTCTACTTTGATCCATATGAAAGTTGATTCTCTAGGCTACAAGTCTGTCCATGTTTCCCCTATGATGGTTGAGAACATAATTGGTAATAGAGATGATGATTCTATGAAGGTGGATTGGTCATGTACACCATATTTTAATAATCTAAGGAATAACTCCTATGATATTTTGGAAAGGCCTCAGATGAGGAATGTTAGATTACAAGAAAATAAAACATGAATATTATACCCCGAGAGTACTAGGAAGAGGAAATGCCCATTGAAGGCCTTAGTAATGAATTGAAAAAATTATACTTCTTTCAACTTTAAGTAACCTTTTAATTAATGGAACCTGAGTTATTTGGTTTCAATGATTATGTATCAGTGCAGAATATTTTATTCATTAATTTTGAATATGGACTTAGATCCAACCTTGATATGGAATTTTAGTATTTATCATTGAAATTCAGGATATACTCCACTCTAGAAGGATCACCTTAATTTTCATCAAATGAAGAGTTTTTTCCCCTAAAAAGTTCAAGACATGGTAGTGAAGATGGAACCCAAAAGAAAGAGGATGATATCCTAGTAATCTGGGGTCTAAAATTACTTGAATTTTTGTTCCTTTTTCTCTTTGTTGTGGGAATTATGAATTATTGACTTTATTCCCTAATAACTTGTATGATTTTATTTTTTTAATATATTTGGTGGTCATGGGTTTTGATTTTTCCTGACCCAGGGACAATCTATTTGAGTATTATTTTCTTATAGACTCGGTGAAATTGCTAACTAGGGAAAAAGAAATTTCCATCATATAATGTGAACTAAAAATTTTATTCTTGTCGGAATTCCTTGATATGATGATAAAATTTATGGTTAAATTGGTGAGAGTGATTCAAAAATAAGTTCCTCTATATTATAGAAGGATGTGTCCCATTGAATGATACATGATGTTTTTGAAAGGGTACATAAAAAAATAGAAGTCAATGAGAGGGTTGTATTATAGAGTGATATATTGTTGAGGAAGCTATTGAATTATAACATGAATACTTGTATAGTATGTAAATTACTGGTTTAACAAAATATCATCCCACTGGGTGTCTTGTGAGTAAATTAATTTCTAAAATTGATGTTTTCATAATCACTATTATAGATCAGAAGCAGTCCCGCCTTTACATTTTACATAATTGTTTAGTAGTGACCCTATATATTGAAACCTAGAACGAAATTCTTAGGCATTTGAATCCATCAAGGGATAAAATATGGATATCAACTACACATAATAAATAGTTTATAGGAATGTTTTGATTCCATATTTTTAAGGTTTCATATTGAAATTTTGTTTCAATTTCAAAATGACATTGATAGCTAGCCAGAGGACCAAGTGTCCATGTATTATCTACTAAGGGTTATGTAATTAATGGTTATAAATTCTATAAAAATGAACATGATGAAAGAAATACCATGAAAAGTAATGGAGTTACACTTGTGGCCAAAGCGATGCATGTATCTAGTACCAATAAAATAAATCCAATTTATATAAATATGTCATACTTTGACATCATAAAAAATAATAGTTGGATTATAAAATATTACAAGTCCCTATTTTTTAATGTAAATGGGTTAATAATAGGAGAAATATTAAAATAAATGAATTGGTATTAATTAAAGTGGATTTAATTAAGGAATGGTATAAAGTAGAACCATTTATAATGACATCACAAGTAGTACAAGTATTTTATTTTCCAGATCCCACAAACCGAAAGTAATCAATTTTTCTGTTATTAAACGAAAACACTAAAGGTTAAGATGAAAAAATGACTGATGATGGCCCCTTAATTGGGATGCTACAATAATTTCACAATGGTGCCAATGTAGACAGGGTCTTGTATGTCAAAGGAGGCCACAATTAGGGGATTCTGATAGTATATAGAGGTTCAAATCAATAAAAACCAATCAAATTATTTTGATAATTTATAAAATTGATACATAAGTCATTTTTTATGTGTAGAAATCATCCTCACCCCAATCTAACGCATGGTGTGACCGATATGACTCCAAGTGTATCTTTTTATTTAAAATTGACATTAATTTTATTAAAAAGAAAACATATCTTATTGAAAAATGATAAAAAACATTTATATTGTTTTAATACTTTAGAAAAATGATCTATAATTCATTTATGATTTATAGAAATAAACCTCACCTGAATCTTAGGCACGGTGTGACAAGTATAACTAAAAGTGACCATTATCAGTTTAAAATTGAAATTTTAGTTCAAAACATGTTCTACTCCTTGAAAAATAAAAAAAATGAAATCTGATTCTGTTGATAATTTATGTAAACAATTTGTAAGTCATTTTTGACATGTAGAAAGTAGTCTCATATCAAAATGACACATGATGTGATCGGTATGACTCAAAGTTCTTGTTTTTAGTTTGAAATGAAATTTTAATAACACAAGTGACATAATCGAAACCCAGAAAACACACTCATATTGTTTTTATACTTTAGGAAAATTACCCATAAGTCATTTTTGATAGGTAGGAATAAGACTCACCTTAATCGGACGTGCAGTGCGACTGATATGACTCCAAGTGTGTCTTTTTATTTAAAATTGACATTATTTTTAATAAAAAGAACAAGTGACATACTGAAAACAACGAAAACAAATTCATATAATTTTTTACTTTATGAAAATTATTCATAAGTAATTGTTAATGTGTAGGAATCAACATCACCTCAATCAAACTCACGGTGTGACCGATATCAGTCAAAGTGTGTATTTTTTATTTAAAAATGACATTAATTTTATTAAAAAGAACAAGTGAAAAACATAAAACTGATAAAACACATTAATATTAATTTTATACTTTAATAAAATGATCTATAAATCATTTTGTATGTGTATGAATCAACTAAAACTCAATATGATGCATAGTGTGATCGGTATGACTCAAACTATCCGTTATTAGTTTAAAATTGTCATTTTTGTTCAAAATGTGTGTCACTTGCTGAAAAACAAGAAAAAGACTATTATTATCTTGATAATTTAGAAAAATGATTCATAATTATTTTTGACATGTAGTTGTAGTCTTACATCAAACCGACACATGAGGTGATCGGTATGATTCACAGTGCGTGTTTCCATTTCAAAATGACATTTTAGTAAAAAAATACAAGTGACATACTCAAAACTAAGATAACACATTCAAATTATTTTGATACTTTATGAAAACGGTCGATAAGTAATTTTTTACCTATAGGAATCAACCTCACCTCAATATTATTCATGGTGTGATCAGTATAACTCTAATTGTGTCTTCCTACTTAAGATTCAAATTATTTTTTGTAAAAAGAACAAGTGACATACAAAAAATTAAAAACACATTTGTATTGTTTTGATACTTTAGAAAAACAATCCATAAGTCATTTTTGACTTGTAATAATTAACTGCACCTCAATATTACACATGGTGTGACTGATATAACTCCAAGTGTGTCTTTTTATTTAAAATTGACATTTTATTAATTTATTCATTCATATTTGTGTTTAATTTATTTATTTATAGTATTACTAAGATAAGATTCTTTTTCTTATATATGTTGATTCTATTGCTCGGGTTGGGTTTATTTGTTTGGAAATTAATACCATGGTCATGATTTTTTGATAAGGTATGGCATGTGAAAAATATGATGAAACGTTAATGTTTTTAAATGTTTTTTGAAAGTAATTATAAATGTAATTATAAAAAACATTTTTTGAAATGTACATAGCAATGTTTTTTTATATTTCTAATGTAAAATTTATTCCAATTAAATTATCTATTTTCATATAGGTGTATTTATATAAAAGTTACATGTGTATTTGCGGTTCTGTAATGTTATTCAAACAACACACTCTAGTAGGTTGGGCCTTTATTAGTGATATTTCAAGAACTGATAAAGGGGGGTCTTTATCAATGCTAAAAAAGTGTTGATAAAGGGGACCTCCCTTTAACAGCATTGAGGAAAACAAATCTTTTTAGCACTGTTAAAATCCTTTTTTCGTAAAGGACCAATTTGTAGTAGTGAAGCTGGTTGATTTTATCAGTGCTACAAAAAGCACTAATAAAGAGACTCTTTATTAAAAAAAATTAATACTGATAAATTATTTCATTATCAGTTGTAATTTTTAGAATTGGTAAAATTAAAAAAATATTTTATAAAATTATTAATTGGTTAACGAGGCTTAATTCATGGAACCATGAAGGGCCTCAAAGTATCTCTCTCTGCCTTTTATTAGAGCTAATTTGAGTTATATTCATCGCTAATTCCACAAATAAAATACCCAAGTACTGTGCTCAGCTACGTGTCTATAAGGATTCAAACCTCTCGCCGATTTGTGTAAAGAAAATTCCCTTACCACTACTCTATCATATTTTCTTCTATATCTTATGATTTATTTATTTATATTTAAATACATCTTTTTTTCCAAGTATTTAATCATATAATTATATAAATTTATATAATTATTATTAAATACATTTATAAAATATGTTTGTGTGTGTATTTATATTTATACTTTTATATATTTATAAATATATGTGTGTTTGTATAAACATATATTAATATATATATAAACATTCACACATATATTGATGAATGAAACAGTACCCCATCACTCAAATATTATCTTGAATTAATTTTATAAAGGGGTGATATTTGAACCCCTACACCACACATTCTCAACAATCACTCTTACAAATTTATATGCAGGATTTTACTTGTTATATATTAAAATATTTATATATTTGTATACATATTTTTTCAATATATACTTATTTTGATTTATATATATATATATATACATATATATTAATTTTTGTTACATATGTTAGAGTATATACAAAAATATATTTTTTTTATTAATTTAAATACACACAAGTGTAGATATATATATGTATATATAAACATTATATAAACATTTTTATGGGTATATATATTCATACATTATTACATGCTAAATAAAATGGATCATAAATGTTTCTCTCCAAATAGTTTATATATTTAAAATGACATTTTATAGGTGAATATGTATAAATATTTATTTATATATTTAAATTTCTATATGAAAATATATGAATATATATATATATACATATTTATATATTTAATCATCAATAAAATTTCAATCTGAAAAATGATAAAATTTCAGAAAATGAATTTGAAATTTCATTGAATGCTCAAAAATTAGGTTCTCTCATCAAAAAAATTAATTTTTACCCCCTTATAGCCTTTTTGACCAAGAAAAATAGGTAATGGGATGAACCTCATACCGAATTTTCTATATATGTTCTCAAGATTCGACTTGACAGCTCATGGATCCCAAAAAAACACTCAGATCAATTTTACTCGATATTAATTATTAAATTTTCAATTAAAATTAAATTTAAATTATTTTATATTCCATTTTTACAAATTATATTATATTATATATTAATCATAAATATATATTTAGTGTTATATAAATAAAATTTAAGAAAATATATTATTGTAAATTGTGGTATTTTTTGAGTTTAGAGGAAAATTTAACTTCTTCTAAATGGTTTCATGAAGTTTTTTAAAATTTGCAGTTGTGGTAGTTTTAATTGTCTGTATATAATTTATGCTGGTTAAAACTATCACTAAATGACTAGAGGAACTGAAAAGTATCATGGAACATGAATGTTTATAAAAAATAAAATTTTAATAGTATTTCAATTCATCAAAAACCAATATAAATATATATATATAAGGTACTGTAGCAGCACAATAGAAAAACTATAGTAGGGGTCAAACTGTAGCACCGACGACACTGTAGCGGTGGAATCACTATAGAAGTTCTGTATTTGCCTAGGTAATATAACAGTACTATTCACTGGAGGTCCTTTAAGACAAAAATTTGGGCCTTCAGGGCCATATATTGGGATTTCATTCCCACTTGGCCTACGGATCATGTAATGAGTCTCTTCTACCCAAAAAAGTCCTTTGTTTTAATAAAAAAGTAGCATCGACCCCAACTTAAAAAAAACATTACATTTTATTCAATATAAGATCACATTATAATTTAAAAAATTTCATGCTTCACATAATTTCAACAAAGGAATTAATCTTGTCTTATATACTCTATAGAGATTCATGTCCATCGCAATCCATTACTTGGGCATGTTGCTGATCATCAACTCCATCCCCACATACTGACATGTGTTCTTACATTTAAAGTAGATAAACTATCAAAACACATATCCTTAATACACTTCAATTAATAATTTATTACTTAAATACACACATAATACAATCCCAAATGATCAGGAGACCTAGTTCCCTTGTGTAATTAAATATATAAAATTATAAAATGAAATAAGGATACAACGAAATTATTTACAAAAATCCATAGTATGCCCTTAAAATCCATTGATTATCTAATACTACACAGGATAACCTGCGGATGTACATAAGAAGGGGGTGAGCTATAATGCCTAGTAATAGAATAATAAAATCATAATATAACATAAAGTAGTATAAGTAACTCAAGAGTCATGAAATGATGACATGGAAAGGTGATAATCATAATCTTGAACATCTAATCATGGTATAAGATGATAAAATCAAGTTAACATAAGGAATTTGGCAACTAAAAAAAACATCACATCATAAGCATAATCCAAGGATAACCACCAATGCATCATAACAAAGTGTTCTTAGGATAACTTATCATACACCATACATGGTATCTCATGAGATAAAAACATTATCTAATGCATTGGAGGGATATATAATTATAGGCCCACCTGTCACATTCATATCATGTACATTCATTTGTGTGCCACATAGATCATAAAACATAAGAATTCATTTCATATATTTTAATCCTAAAATTAAGGTTTTTGGGATACATAAATGGAAGTCAAAAATTGATGGAGAGGTCTATCTAGGTGAATACCCTTGAGTAGAAATGTGGATGGGTATTCACAATATAAAAGATTGGCATGGAAAATCATGATATAGTTTTGGAAACAAAACATGTAACACCCCGAGATTTTATGAGAAATATTCTTTTTAATTTTATTGATGTCTTGTGTTGTACGTTACAACAAAGGAGTCTTGCATAACATGGAACCCTAACTTGGCTGCATTACACGCAATTGCGACCTTCCTCGATAGCGTGTATAGTACGCAATACTGAGTTTCACTAAACGATATATTATTATAATATTATTATGAACTAGCCATTATGAATAGTAATACCCACTTTTTAAAATTTTATAAATTTTATCTTTCAAAATAGACTTCATTTTTTGATTCGGAATATCGAAATTAGCTTAGGGTGAAATTTTGGTACTTTTCGGATAACTTTCATATTCTGATGAATAGTGGAAATTACTAAATTTTAATTAAAAACAACTTTTTTAATCGAAATAATTAATAGTGAAAAATTATTAATTTGAGTGGTATTAATGTATATTTAGAATATATTTTTACAATTTAATACAATGTTGTTCATTGGAAGTAATTTTACATTTAAACCAGACATAAACAAGTGTCAATCTTTTGATAGTTATTATCTCTTAAAAACACGCTATTTGTCTTGACGACGGGAATTAATTTTTAAATTAGTTAATGTAACTGATATGTTTTGAATTTCGTAAAATAAAAATCATTTTTGAATTCATAATATCAAATATAGCTTAGGCCTAATTTTTGGTATTTTTCTGGAAACTTTCATTTTTTTGATGAATAGTGAAACCACTAAGTGGTAGTTAAAAAACTAAATTTTTTCATAAAACTTAATTTTACCGCTTCTGTGAGTGGAATTTCGAAATTCTGAGAGACACGGTTAATATCAAGGACTAAAATTTGGTTCAATGAGATGAAAATAATTTTTGGTGAATAGTAACTTTTTACTTTTTTTACCACGGTTAAAAGTAAATAGGGTAGTTAAGGGTATAAATGATATTATTATTACCCTAACAAATGTTAAATTCTATTGGATAAGTGTAATTAGACCAAAAACAACCTTAGGAATAAAATATGACCATTTAGGCCCACTTGTATTAGATTAGGACATTTATTATCAATTTATTTAAAGAAGGGTTAAAATAGTTAAAATCAAAGTTTAATAACTAAAGAATTTTTAATATAGGGTTATACATAATATAAATTCGACTATAAATATTCATTAGAAAGATAAAATTATTTCCTACATAATGGTATTCTATTTGTAATTTTTAGACTTAAAATAATTTAATTTATTTATGATACAATGATGATGTAGTAATTATCTTATTAATGAAATATTAACATAATTGATGTTATAAATACCCAAATAAATGTAATTTAAGACTTTTTATGAATTCCAATAATTTTATTTGTTAATATGACATGTTATTATTTATTTAATTAACTTTTGTCGAACTAATAATTCTGTTATGATTTTCACAAAAATCAATTACCAAATAGTGTAAAAATTGACATAAAATTGTTTTTAAAACAAATACTATATTATTAATTATTATTTTATTCCCAAAAATATAAGGTTCGGCCAAATGACTTAGATAAGGCTATATATATTAATAATAAACAACTTGGGGTTCTTTTGGCTTGATATAGTAAGTTTATTAACCTTATAGTGTAAGAAAACAAGAAGACATGGAAAAAGTTAAATTATCTAACTTAAAGTTAAATCTAAATGATAAGGTTAAAATTGATACTAAAACTTGTCTAAATTATATTGGATGAGATTATTTAGACCCATCCCCACCTTAGATTCTAAATATATCAATTTTGAGCTATTAAAAACTGAATTTGACTTTATAATAAAATAATATGTTTTAGTTATTCCAAAGGTGCCCCTCTCCTCCCATATAAAAGGGCACCTCCTCCCTCTCTTCCTCACACCACTTTGCGCCTTCAAGCTCGTCCAAACCCTGCCAATATCTCTTATCCACTTCCCTAGAAACATCCTAGAGGTCCTAGTCTTCTTTAAATACCAATTTTAGTGCCCTAAGAGGAGGTCTCAAAGAGGCGCTTCAAAGAAGAGGTAATGTTTGTTACCGATTCTTTCACCTTTATTTCTTCTTCCAATTATTCTTCTTAGGTTATTTAATTATTAAGTAATAACATAAGAATCACTCATATACTGATATGTTATTATAAGTATGAAACAAACCTATTTCACCATCTATCGATCCTACGGAAAACAAAATCACCGCGCGTGCGTACGTACGGAATACCGTCTCCACGCCGTGGTGTAATCTATTTTCCACCACCACCTTACTTGGATGGGTATAATGGTGTAAATAATAACTATATATTATTATTGTAAAGTTATATTGATTCTATAATAGTATACATACACTCCAATAAAATTCCACGATCATGGGAATGATATCATCGCTCGTGCGTATGTACAGAATATCGTCTCCACGATGCGATGAGATTCATTCTCAATGATTAACCATTCATAAATGATTATAAATTATATATAATAAGTAGTCATGAAATATATGACATAATAATGATACTGGATTTATGTATATATATATGTATGCCATCTAATTAATTCCATTCAATTCAACGAGGAAATAAAAACAACGTCCATGCGTACGTATGGCCTACCGTCTCCATGAACGGTGTATTTATTTCCATTTATCAATATATTATATATATGTATATTCTGAATATATATTATATATAAATCATGTTTTATATTCTGGAATTAATTAATCATGATCTAAGTAATCATATGAATAATTACAAGTCAAAACACAGATGACAAATGAAACGATTTTACCCAAAACGCTCTTTAACATGGAATTTACAAAAGAACGGGTAATATAAAGTCATACGTGAACCATATATGATATCATAACAATGAATATGATTCTTCAATAAGTCAATGACATTATTTAAATTATTATACAGGAGGTTTGGAAATGTACGAATCATATCGGACCTAACGTAAGGGATAATTTTCGAAATCTCATTTTTATTCGGGATTGGTTATTCGTAAATATTTACTGGGGTTATTTATATAATCCATGTCCATGTTTTATATTAGAGTTTTCATGTATTTTTAAATTCCTTTTTACCCATTTTTGACTTTTACTACATGGTATGTAAGGAATCTTTCTTTTTTTTACGTTACGAGGTACTTTTTTTGACTTTTCCGGCAAAAGTACGAGAATAATGTTTTTTTTAACTTATACGACATGAAAGGATTTTTACGGTTTTATAAAGCCTTATTTTCAGGTAGCTTCCTCCAAAATATTTCATGACTATTTTCAACAAAATCCTTTTCTTTTAAAATTTCATGATGTTTTGTGAAAAGAAATTGATTTTGAAGAAGAAAGGATATTTTTCTCAAGAATTCATTTCAAGGGTTTTATCAAAATCATTTTCCATCTAAGATGACATTATTTCATATGTGTATGTTTCAAGTATAATTTCTCTATGATTTACATGGCTTCACTGTTCTTATGATGAAATGATGTCCATTTTTTATATGGATTATGTTATGATGGGATGATGTTTATGATACCCATTTCATTCTTTGGGTTATGATGAATGATTTATGTTTATGTTATGGAACAAGTAAGAATGATTTCATTATGATATGGGTGGGACCTATTTCCCCCTCCAATTCATTGGGTAAAGATTTATATCTCATGAGATAGACATGGCTGGAATGGTAAGTTAATCTTGTTCAGTGTTACAGGACTGAAACGAGGAGTGAACTCGATTCAGAAAGGGACTTTTTCCACTAAGATGGTCTTGGCAGCAATGCCTTGGCTACTATGTAAATCACTACATGTTCTTAATGGATGCCACAATTATATGTTATATTCCCATGCTATTTTATCATGAATTATGTTCCATTATGATCTATACCTTACGTAATTCCACAATTTATGTATTTACTCATGATTTTGATGTTTAAACATTATGTTCATGTTTTTAAGTTCAAATGTATATGATATGTTTTATTTTATACATGCTTACCCTTACTGAGAATTTAAGCTCACCCTTTTTATGTTTTATTTTTCCCCAGGATTAAAAGAAATGTTTTAGGTAAGGAAACAAAAAGTGGAAGATCTTATGGGAGATGTTGAAGATCTTTTACCACGATTAGAGGATTATATTACATGTTTCTGAAGACACTAAACTATTACGATCTTTGTGTGTCTGTTTTTGTTATGTATTAAGTATTCCGCTAAAGTGATGTAATGTCCATGTACGTCAAGCTTTGGGTCTCTACAGTTGGTATCAGAGGAAAGGTTTAGTCAACCTTTGGAAAATAGGATGCTAAAAAGTTAGTGAGATCCCTAGAGATATTTCTAAGGTATGTCTAGGGATGTCCCTAAGGATAAGTATATGTATAGGATATAGTCCTAGAACTACGGTAACAATCTTAGAATTTAACCTAAGATGTTAGATATTGAGGGAAATCCCCCTTTACTATGTTGTTTTCCCTAGCATATTTTTTTCCTCTCACACTATTCTTTTTGGGTTTTAGAAAATGGCTGGAAACAGGAAGATTCGCGATAATGGAGGATATGACAGACAATGGAATGATATTCTTCATGAGAAACCAAATGAAACGGGATCTAGAAGTCCAAACACCGTTATTATGCCTAATCAACAATCTCATAATATGATTAATAATCTCAACTTTGGTAAGTTTCCCGACTCAGATAATAAGAGAAAGATGGAATTTCATGATGATCATAAAGGAAAGAAAGTTCAATTTCCCTCATGTAAATCATGTGGGAAGAGGCATCAGGGAGATTGTTTCAAAGGAATTGGAAGATGCTTTAGGTGTGGAAAAGAAGGACACAAATCCAGTAAGTGCAAAAGAAAAGGTTCAGTTAACACTAAGGACAAGGATAATGGTATTTCTACGACATCAACAATGATTAGATGTTTTAAATGTGGAATGTACGGGCATTATGAAAACCAATGCCCTAATGGAAAATCTCATGAAAAGAATCAGCATGGTCATATGGGTAGTATTTATTTGGATGATGATGAGGAGACTACAAATGATATTTGAGCTGAAAGAAGTGTTGAAGCTAAGTTAGTTGTTTTAGAAGGTAGTGGAATGATTGTATGTTTATTGAGATTTAAGTTGTATAGTTAATGGTACTATGGAATTAATAATCATCTAAGGATTGTTACACTATTGTTTTTCCTACAAGTATTTGAAAGTATATGTTTAATGGTACCAATAACCATGGAAGGTTATTCAGATATTTTTGTAAAGTAGATTATATGTGCATAATGAAGGAATAAGAAGATAACGAGATGTTTGATTGTATTCATGAGCTCATCATTGATATAAGGAGTAAGTGATATCATGGTTTGAGTATATAGAATTTTGAGGATTTTGGTATGTGGAAAGTGTTAACTTTTAACTGCATTCATGTTTTCACTAAGGTTCAATGGGTACTCATTTTTCAATAGAATACATGATTAAGGCCTTCGAATGTTTGGAATGTGACCAACAAGACATATCTTATGATATATGGGGATCAACGATGGTATTAAATCTCTGGTAATCATTTTAACTATATTATGAGAGTGGACTGCAGTATTATGGATAAGCCTAAAGATTCTAATGGATTATGTTGGACATAAGTTAGTATTGTTTAAAGATAGAAGTTTTTTCGATATTATTGATGGGATGTTATAGTAATATAGTTTTAGAAAAAGGAAAACCTGCAGGACGGGCAACAACTCATCACATCGGACAAGGCTGTGGGAATCGAACCCACAACTGAAGTGTGACTGGCCTTTATCGTCTACTACTAGCCTACAGGAAGTCCCTAGTTATTAGAAAGTAGTTTTATTTTATTAATCAGTATGATATATGAAGTATAAGTTAATTTTTGGAACTATATACGATTAATCTAACCATAAGATGGACTTATAACTTATGCTAACCTTTTGTTTGAAACAGATGGAATGACCCATCATTCTATCACATGATCTGCTACACATCACGAATAAAAAATTCAACTTCATTTCTTTAAGGGATGAAGTGGAAATTGTTCAATTCACAAACAATAGTAAGATTATACCAAAATCATGTAAGTATTTCTTTTAATTCATCAACTTTAGGGAAATGATCTTGAAAACCAAAAATGTTATCCTAGTTCCCTTATATATGATGAATTAGATGGTACCTTAGATCATCACAAATATATAGCTTTGTGATTGTTGGATTTTTCATAGCCATGTTCTCTACCACTCTCCATCAGAACATGATGGTTAGGTTTCTCTTCCATATCCATATTTTCACCTATGTTCTCCTATGTGGAAACCCAGTGAATAGTTAATTTGGGTAACCGTTATGTTTCATACTTTAGTTTTTAAAGATTGGCTTTGGTATTCCATTTTACGATGTGGGTTTCTAAAAAAGAAACTTTCGAGTATTAAACCATTCATAACCCCGACGAATTTCGAGGGAGAAATTCATTTTAAGGGGGGTAGAATATAACACCCCAAGATTTTATGAGAAATATTCTTTTTAATTTTATTGATATCTTGTGTTGTACGTTGCAACAAAGGAGTCTTGAACAACACGCAACCCTAACTTGGCTGCATTACACGCAATCACGACCTTCCTCAATAGCGTGTGTAGTACGCAATACCTTGTTTCACTAAATGAGATATTATTATAATATTATTATGAACTAGCCGTTATGAATAGTAATACCCACTTTTTGAAATTTTATAAATTTTATCTTTCAAAATAGACTTAATTTTTGGATTCAGAATATCGAAATTATCTTAGGGTGAAATTTTGGTACTTTTCGGATAACTTTCATATTCTGATGAATAGTGGAAAAT
Organism: Viscum album; assembly: GCA_963277665.1. Lineage (NCBI taxonomy): Eukaryota > Viridiplantae > Streptophyta > Magnoliopsida > Santalales > Viscaceae > Viscum > Viscum album. Next base: position 466,277,253 of record OY728160.1, on the reverse strand, counting down.
TACTAAATTTTAATTAAAAACAACTTTTTTAATAGAAATAATTAATAGTGATAAATTATTAATTTGAGTGGTTTTAAAGTATATTAAGAATATATTTTTACAATTTAATACAATTTTGTTCATTGGATGTAATTTCACATTTAAAACAGACATAAACAAGTGTCAATCTTTTGATAGTTATTATCTCTTAAAAACACGCTATTTGTCTTGACAACGGGAATTAATTTTTAAATTAGTTAATGTAACTGATATGTTTTGAATTCGGTAAAATAAACATCATTTTTGAATTCAAAATATCAAATATATATTAGGCCTAATTTTTGATATTTTTCTGAAAACTTTCATTTTTTGATGAATAGTGAAACCACTAAGTGGTAGTTAAAAAACTGAATTTTTTCATAAAACCTAATTTTACCGCTTCTGTGAGTGGAATTTTGAAACTCCGAGAGACACGGTTAATATCAAGGACTAAAATTTGGTTCAATGAGATGAAAATAATTTTTGGTGAATAGTAACTTTTTACTTTTTTTACCACAGTTAAAAGTAAATACGGTAGATAAGGGTAAAAATGATATTATTATTACCCTAACACAAGTCCTAATTCTATTGGATAACTGTAATTCGACCAAAAACAACCTTAGAAATAAAATATGACCATTTAGGCCCACTTGGATTATATTAGGAAATTTATTATCAATTTATTTAAAGACGGGTTAAAATAGTTAAAATCAAAGTTTAATAAATAAAGAATTTTTAATATAGGGTTATACATAAGATGAATTTGACTATAAATATTCATTAGAAATCTAAAATTATTTCATACATAATGGTATTTTATTTGTAATTTTTAGACATAAAATAATTTAATTTATTTATGATGCAATGATGATGCAGTAATTCTCTTATCATTGAAATATTGACATAATTGATGTTATAAATACCCAAATAAATTTAATTTGAGACTTTTTATGAATTAAAATAATTTTATATGTTAATATGACATGATATTATTGATTTAATTAAATTTTTTCGAACTAATAATTCTTTTATGATTTTCACAAAAATCAATTACCAAATAGTGTCAAAATTGACATAAAATAGTTTTTAAAACAAATACTATATTATTAATTGTTATTTTATTCCTAAAAATCTATGGTTTGGAAAAATTACTTATATAAGGTTATATATATTAATAATAAACAACTTGGGGTTTTTTTGGCTTGATATAGTAAGTTTATTAACCTTATAGTGTAAGAAAAAAAGAAGACACGGTAAAAGTTAAATCTAAATGATAAGGTTAAAATTGATACCTAAACTTGGTTAAATTCTATTGGATGAGAGGATTTCGACCCATACCCACCTTAGCTTAGAAATATATCAATTTGGAGCTATTAAAAACCGAATTTTACTTTATAATAAAATAATATTTTTTAGTTATTCCAAAGGTGCCCCTCTCCTCCCTTATAAAAGGGCACCTCCTCCCTCTCTTCCTCACACCACTTTGAGCCTTCAAGATCGGACAAAACCTACCAATATATCTTTCCACTTTCCTAGAAAAATCCTAGAGTTCCTGGTCTTCTTCAAAGACCAATTTTAGTGCCCTAAGAGGATGTCTCAAAGAGGCACTTCAAAGAAAAGGTAATGTCCGTTACCGATTATTTCACCTTTATTTCTTCTTCCACTTCTTCTTCTTAGGTTGTTTCATTATGATGTAATAACATCAGTATCACTCATATACTGATATGATATTATAATTATGAAACAACCCTATTTCACCGTCTATCCATCCTACGGAAAACGAAATCACCGCGCGTGCGTACGTACAGAATACCGTCTCCACGTCGTGGTGTAATCTATTTTCCACCAACACCTTACTTGAATGTGTATAATGGTGTAAATAGTAACTATATATGATTATTGTAAAGTGATATTGATTCTGTAATATTATACATACACTCCAATAAAATTCCACGATCATGGGAATGATATCATCGCTCGTGTGTACGTACGGAATACCGTCTCCACGACGCGATGAGATTCATTCTCAATGATTAACCATTCATAAATGATTATAAAGTATATATAATAAGTAATCATGAAATATATGACATAATAATGATACTGGATTTATTTATATATATATATTAATTTCATCCAATTAATTATATTCAATTCAATGAGGAAATGAAAACAACGTTCATGCATACGTACGGCCTACCATCTCCATGAACGGTGTATTTCTTTCCATTTATAGATCTATTATATATATGTATATTATGAATATATATTATATATAAATCATGTTTTATATTCTGGAATTAATTAATCCTTATCTAAGTAATCATATGAATAATTACAAGTCAAAACACGGATGATAAATGAAACGATTTTACCCAAAATGCTCTTTAACATGGAATTTACAAAAGAACGGGTAATATAAAGTCATAAGTGAACCATATATGATATCATAACAATGAATATGATTCTTTAATAAGTAAATGACATTATGAAAATCATTATACAGGAGGTTCGAATACGTACGAAGCATATCGGACCTAAGGTAAAGGATAAGTTTTCAAATCTCATTTTTATCCGGGATTGCTTATTCGTAAGTATTTACTGGGGTTATTTATATCATCCATGTCCATGTTTTATAAAAGAGTTTTCATGTATGTTTAAATTAATTTTTACCCATCTTTTACTTTTACTACATGGTATGTAAGGAATCTTTCTTTTGTTTACATTATGAGGTACTTTTTTGACTTTTCTGACAAAAGTACGAGAAGAATGTTTTTTTAACTTATACAGCATTAAAGTATTTTTACGGTTTTATAAAGCCTTATTTTCATGAAGCTTCCTACAAAATATTTCATGACTATTTTAAACAAAATCCTTTTCTTTTAAAATTTCATGATGTTTTGTGAAAAGAAATTGATTTTGAAGAAGAAATGATCTTTTCCTCAAGAATTCATTTCAAGGGTTTTATCAAAATCATTTTCCATCTAAGATTACATTATTTCATATGTGTATGTTTCAAGTATAATGTATCTATGATTTACATGGTTTCACTGTTCTTATTATGAAATGATATCCATTTTTTTATATGGATTATGTTATGATGGGATGATGTTTATGATACCCATTTCATTCTTTGGGTTATGATGAATGATTAATGTTTATGTTGTGGCACAAGTAAGAATGATTTCATTATGAGATGGGTGGGACCTATATCTCCCTCCAATGCATTGGGTAAAGATTTATATTTCATGAGATAGACATGGCTGGAATGGTAAGTTAATCTAGTTTAGTGTTACAAGACAGAAATGAGGAGTGAACTCGATTCAGAAAGGGACTTTGTCCACTAAGATGGTCTTGGCAGCAATGCCTTGGCTACTATGGAAATAATTACATGTGCTTAATGGATTCCACAATTACATGTTATATTCCCATGCTATTTTATCATTAATTATGTTCCATTATAATCTATGCCTTATGTACTTCCACGATTTATGTCTTTGCTCATGATTTTGATGTTTAAACATTATGTTCATGTTTTTAAGTTCAAATGTATATGGTATGTTTTATTTTATCCATGCTTACCCTTACTGAGCATTTGATCTCACCCTTTTTATGTTTTATTTTTCCCCAGGATTAAAAGAAAGGTTTTAGGTAAGGAAACAAAAAGTGGAAGATCTTATGGGAGATGTTGAAGATCTTTCACCACGATTAGATGATTATATTCCGAGTTTTCTAAGACACTAAACTATTCCAATCCTTGTGTGTCTGTTTTTTTTATGTATTAAGTATTCCGCTAAAGTGATATAATGTCCATGTACGTCAAACTTCGGGTCTCTACATAACAGGTGTACACAAAGGTTTATAGAAGTTATTAATGAGAGTGAAAAGTGTTCTGTCATTACATGGGAATCATTAGGATATTAAATCTTATGTGTAAAATCACATTAAAATATTAACAATTATAAATAAAAATGATTAGTATAATGAAATTATTTGAAATAAAAATCAAGAGGAGGGGATCCCTTGCATTGAGAGGGAACTTTTACAAGACTAAGAGGAGATTATTAAGATCTTGGTAACACCATGGGATTTATTTAGAGAGAGATATGGAGAGTAAATTCAGGTTAAATGGGTTTTGAGTGAAGATGAGAGAGAGATATAGAATTTTTGGGTATTTATAGAAAAATAGAGGATAATTATATATTAATTTTTAAACGTAGGTTTTGGACCATATATGATTAAATAATAATAACCACAAACCTTAACATGGTTTTTCCATGTTTTCTACCAAATTGAACTATTTTTTAATATTTTATAAGGCTAAAAACCTAAATTATTGAAATAATACCATGGTTGATGTGGAAGTGTGTCATGTTCATAAATAATTTATTTTAAAACCTTAAATATAATATAATATTTGGATGATTCATTTAATGTTTATAAAATTAGTCAAATAACTACAAAACACATTATTTTAAATAATTTTTTTTTGTAATTTATATTTCGTATGAAATTTATCACAACACTTATGGGCTATTAGGATGTCATAATACAAACTATATATTTAAACCATATTTAATTTTTACCCAAAAAGTAGACACTCTCATTAAACAATGGAAAAATCAACATTGGATAATTTTTATGTGATGATTTCAAAAATAAAATTTATTTTGTCAAAATAATTTCAAAAGTATGGGAATTTTCACTTTTAAATAAAAAAATTACTTATTGAAAATTCTAGTTTTTATGATACTAACAAATTTATAACCCCTATAAAAATTAAATTATACTTCATTAGATCATGTTATCATTTAAATTTAAATAAATATTATTTAATAATAATATTGTATTAAAATAAAATTTATTTAAAAAATAATTAAATTATAAAAATAGTGTATATATTTCCCGAAAATACAATTTAGATTTCTTCATATTAAAATCTAATTTTTATCAAACTCATTATATAATCATTTATAGAGTGATAATAAAAAGAGATAAATATAATCATTAATTAATTAAAAAATAAAATATAAAAATTCATACTACTATTGTATAAATACATAACCCCTTATTACACCATCATACGCCCTAAGGGTAAGGTGTGAGATGGTGGTTTTTTATTAGGTTGGTTCAGAGAACTTTGTTTGGGTCACAATATCAATATGTTGTAAATTATTTAATAAAAGGTTTGTATCAAGCTATAGTTGTTGGATATTGAATTGGGATTTGTAAAGGAAAAATCAATGTGAAGAAATATCCCTTAAAAACTCTAATAAAAAGGATTCATAGTGTATGATCATACTGTTGATCCCATTGCTTCTTTCATCAATGTCAATTGAATTTCATCATAAATATTAAAATATACTAATCATAATTGTCACTGTACAATAACTATATTATAAATGATTAAGATACTTAATGGTCATTTTAATATGATAATATTAATTCTATAATGGTACAAGATATCTAAAGTAGTTCATGTGTTTTCTATAACTACATTACTTAATAATGAATTTATTCACTTAAAAGGGAATTTTATTTACAATAGTTCATGTTGTTACATTCTTTCTCCCATAATAAATTTCACCATTGAAATTCTATTTCATACACTAATATAGAATAGGTCAGTGCAGTTTCATCACAAATTTTAGTTCCCATGTCACCTCCTCAAAGTTGTGGTTCCACCCTAATATTTTGACCATTTGAGTTTTCATGTTTCATAGAACATTGTATTTATGATCTAAGATCATAAAATAATGCTCCTCACATGAAATATCATTCTAAAATGGTATAACCACTAGATCTAGTACATGTGAGGGGTCCAATATTTACTTACTCAAGAGGGATACATGGAACACATCATGTACTTGAGATGGGTTGGGTGAGAGTGTTAGTCGATAGGACACAGTGTCGATGTGATCAAGGATCTCAAAGGGGATAATGTATCTTGGATTAATATTTCCCTTATTCCCAAACCTCGTGAATTTCTTCAGTAGTGATATACAAAGGAATAACATATCATTGAACTCAAACTTCATGTCTCGTAGATGGTTGTATGTATAGATTTTCTATCAAATTTGTGCAGATTTCATATGATGTGGAATGGTTTGAACATTTTCTATAATCTCTTAGATAAGATCAGGACTATTAATCTTATTCTCTATAACATCATCCCATTTTGTTGGATTATGACACTTATTCTAACAAATAGCCTTAGAAGGTGTCATTTGAATGCCATAATGAAAAATATTTTTATACGAGAACTCCATTAGTAGAAGGTGTTGATCTCAACATCTTTCAAAATCCATTGAACAAGATCCCAATATTTCCTCTAGAGTTTGAATGGTTCTTTCAAACTGAAAATCCATAAAAGGGTGATAAGAAGTATTGAAACTTATCTATGTATCCAAATCTTGCTAAAGGTTTCTCTAAAACCTCTAGGTAAACCTTAAATCTTGATCAGATACAATAGAGAGTGTAACTCCAAGCAGTCTTACAAATTTCCTTATATATATCTTTGAGAGTTAGACCAGAGATAAATTTTCCTTGATAGAAATGAAATAAATTAACTTTGTATAGTGATTTACAACAACCATGATTTCATTATTTCCTTTAGTTTTTTGGGGGATTCTTACAATGAAATCCATGGTTATGTTTTATCATTTCTATATTGGAATGGGAAATAGTTACATCATAAAATAAGTCTTGTGTCATTTTTCTTTGACTTGTTGTAATACCAAGCATGTAGATAACAATTCTATAATCTCTCTATTCATGTTATCCCATAATGAGTTTTACTTAAAATATATTTACATCTTATTGCTTCCTGGCTGAATAGAGAAATATGAGATATGAGAATCATCAATAAGATTCCTCTTTAGTTTTGGTTTTGTTGGAACACATATCCTAGTTTAAAACCTTATAATAACATATTTAACTAAGTTAAAATATAGAATATTAAATTCCTTTTTCTGTATCTCCCCATTTTACTTTAGGGGCTCCTTAATCCTCTGAAGAATGAATTATTGAGATGTTATTTGAGAATAGTAGGATGAATACCCTTTTATTATTCTCATGTCTATCCTTTACATGTCCAAGAATATTTTTCCCTTTCAATCCTCTTCAATGATAGGTTTACAAAATTATTTATACTTAGAGCATATGTCACCTTGTTCACCTTCCCATGATGCTAATGGATTGAACAATCATAATACTTGATCAACTCTAACCACCTTCAATGGTGCATATTGAGATCAATTTTTGTGAATATATACTTGAGGTTTTTAGGATTCATATATCTATCACAATTCTCACTATAGAGGTAATACCACAGAATCTATAATACGAAGATCACTGCATCCAAATCCAAATAATGAGTTGAATGGTTCTACTCCTGGGTCTTTAATTGGAGGGAGGAATAATCTATCACTTTTCCATATTTCACAAGTACACATATTTAAGAATTTTTTGGATGCATCACTATTGATAAAAAATACTTCCACGCTGGTGGGTAATGTGAGAACAGATGTAGTTATTAAGTACTTCTTTAACACTTTAACTCTCTCCTCACATTAATCAGTATAGAAAAACTTCACTCCCTTCCAAGTTATCTTGGTTATTGGGATTGAAAATCATTAGAATTTCCTCACAAATTGACGATAATACCAAACTATTCCAAGGAAAATATGGATCTTCATCAATGATGTTGGTCTAGGATATCTTTCAATTTCCCTTTTTTAAGGGTCCACTAATATTATTTTTCCTGGGATAAAATTTCCCATGAATTTTACTTACTCAGTCCAAACCACACATTTACAATACTTTTTCATATAAATTTTCCTTTCATAAGTTCTTCAGTACAACATTAAAATTATCCTTATGTTCCTCTATTATTTTGGAGTAGATAAAAATATTATCTATAAATAATACCATAGATTTTTCAAGGTAATCCCTAAATACTTCATTCATTAATTTGATGAAGATAGATGGAGAATTAGTGAGTCCAAATGGAATCACAATGAACTCATAGTTCCCATACCTTGAATAAAAAATAGTCTTGGGGGAATCCTCCTTCTTCAACTTTACTTGATAATATCCCAACCAAAGATCCATCTTCGAGAAGTACTGGGCTCCATGTAGCTGATTGAACAAGTCATCAACCCATGGCGGGGGGTTTTTTTTTTCTTTATTATGATCTTGTTGAGTTCACAATAATCAATGTATAGGCGCATTGACCCATATTTCTTCTTGACGAAGAAGACTGCCACCCCCCATGGTGAAGCACTTGGGTGTATTGACCGATTATTTATATTCTCCTATAGTTTATTCTTGAGATCCTCAAGTACAGTAGTGCCCATTCTATATGGAATCTTGTATATTGGTAGAGGTCATCGTATAAGATCGATTAATAACTCAACCTCGTGACTTGGATGGTGACTAGGAAATTCCTCATAAAATACATCATCATACACCCTTATAATGGGAATGTCCTCAAGGATGATATTATCCTTGGTCTCAATCATTTGATCTAGTTACTTTTTCTCATAAGGAAATAATATCCATTATTCATATAATGACGCCAAAGGAGGTTCATCCTCATCCTTAAACTTGTATAGAATCATATAATGATATGTGATATAGAGGGAGATTTCCTTCTCCCATCAATTTATGATGGATCTATATAAGGAAATCCAATCTGTACCCAGAATAACATTAAAGTAAAATAAAGGGAGTATCATAAGTTTTAATGGGTAATTAATTCCAAATATTTTAATAGGAGATGAGTTATATAATTGGGATGAAAAAATTAAACCATTTTCCTTTATTAACAATAAGTCAAATTCCATATTTGAGGTGGTTATTGAATAGATTTACTGAACTTGTGTGATATGAAATAATGAGTAGAACTAGAATAAAAAAAGTATGTTATCTAGCCTTGAATTAATGACTAGCGTACCATTCACCCCTTCTTTACCAGGATCCACCTTAACAGTTGTGATGGAATAAGTATTCCACTGATCTCTAAGCCTTAGAGGTTGTTATTATCATTTATTGTCAACAACCCTTAGCTTAGTATATTGATTCACATAGTGTTAGTGTCCTTTACAATAGAAACATTAGAAAATAAGATAAGGGTTGATTAGAGTATTCATTTCTCCCATTACATTGGTGGGTTTCCCCCTCCAAAATTTCCTAGCTAGGTTTCTATCCTTACAGCACCTAAAACATTTCCTTATCCCCTTTAGGCAATTTCGGGGATGATTCTTCCCACACTTTTGATAAGTGGGATGTTGGAATTTCTTATCCCCGTGAGATTTCCTCATCTCTCTAATAGAATTAAACTTTATTCTCTATATCCTATCTCCTGACCCATGAGACTTGTGTGATTCACTGATCTCTATTTCAACTTTTAAGGAACATCATAAAATTTCATCATATATTTCAAACAATGTAGGGAAGATTGTATCTTGTATCATTTTTCAAAAATTCAGCTAAATATTTCATCAGAAATTATTTCCTTGTATTTTTTTAGTGATGGTTTTAGAAAATCATAGAAAAATGTGTTTTTTAATTTTTTTTAAAATTTTTAAATATTTTTAAAATTTAATTTTTTGCAGCGGTCTATAAAAACGATCACTAAATTAATGAAAAAATATTATATATTATATATTTAATTATGATTTAATATTTATAATACTTTTTTTATTATTTATATTTTTATTATTAAAAATGGGTTAATTATTAATTATTTATAATTATTAGTTATAAATTATTTGAAACTTAAATTAATTATTCGATAAGTTGTAAATTAATCTTCAGCATCAAATGAAGATGATTTTGGATCCGAGAGCCTGTTTTAACTCCAAAACTAGTCAAATTGAAGCTTATTAAATGAGGTACAATGAAATTAGATAGTAATTTGTCAGTAATTAATATAATTAAAAATATAATAGTTTTAGGAGAATTTGAAAATTGAACATGAACTTCAAACAAACATAACTTTTGATTAGGGTGTCCGTTTGGGCTCTAACGTATATGAAATCAAAGCTTATGACAATATATATGTCATATTATGTTTAGGGGACCCTCGTAACTATTTTTTCAAGCTATAAAAGGACCAAAAGGCCTCCAGAATTGAGTTTTTTGTTCGGATGCTGTGATTTTTGAATGTTTGATGATATTTTAGTTTCGTTTAAGATTGTCATCATATGATTTTTGGTTCATCTATGATATTGTTCCACGGATTTATATTCCTATTGATTTGGTGGTATTTCAATTTTTGTGTCTTACCCTATTTTGGTGATATATTATCTATTATATATATATATTTGTTTGTATTTCTATACATTCATGTGTATTTATTTATAATTTATATATATTTATAAATATTTATCTAAAATTATATATAATTGTATAAATGCATGAATATTTATATGTATTAATGAATATTTGTCTATATTTATATATATTTGTAAATATTTATACGTATTTACGTTTTTATATTTTTATATCTTATATGGGTATATTTAGAGATGTTTATATTTACTTGTGTTTATATATATATTTATATTAATATAAAATTATATACATTTTTGGGTTTATATATATTTATGTAACATAAATGTGTGTTTATATATATTTATATAAATTTTGTTATATGTATATATTTATTTATTTATTTATTATTTCATTATTACTTATTGTCTGTCATTTATTATTTGTTCATTTATTATATATTATATATTATATATATCATATATTTATTATTAATTATTAATTTCTTCTTAAATAATTCTTAATTTATTATTTATAATTTTGTCATTTATTATTTATTATTTATTATTTTGTTTTTATCATATATTATATTATTATTTAATAGTTTTTAATATTTTTTTAATATGAATTAAATATTATTACATAAAATTTATAATTTATTATTAATTTGTTAATTTATTTATTATTAATTATTATTAAATTATAATTGAAAATTTACTTATTTATTATTTATTATTTATTTATTATTTATTTCTCATCAATCTTTTTTTTATTAACTATTTATTTATTTTTTATCTATCATTAATTTAATGCCTATATATTTATTTTTATTTTATTATTATTTTATTATTGATTTATTATTTACATGTTATATTTTATTTATATATTACTTATTATTTATGTGTTTATTAATAATTTATAATTTATAATTTATATTTAATTAACTTATTGTTTATTAATTAATTATTAGTTATTAATTATTAATGATTATTTATCATTTATCATTTATTATTTTTATTTATTATTTTTATTTTTATCTATTATTTATTATTTATTATTTATTTATTAATTATTATTTATATATGAATTTATTATTTATTATTAAATTATTTTTAATTTTTCTTAATATTGATATAATATTTATTATATAATTATTATATGTTATTATATATTATTTATAATTTATTATTAATTCTTGATTTAGTATTTAATTATTTTTTAAATATTAATTATTATTAATTTATAGTTAATGTATTATTTACTATTTATTTATTAATTCTTTATTATATATTTTTAATAGTTTCTAATTTATTCTTAATTAATTAATCCTTTATTTTGAACTTATTAATTATTAATTATTATTTATTAGTGACTATATATTATTCATTTTTTATTATTTATTTATTTATTTATTTATCACTCACATCGTTTTGTGGGTGGAATTAGTTTGCCTCTTCTTTGGTGGTGCTTTCTGTGCCACATGATTTGCATTATTTATTTTGCATTTTTTTATTAAATTTTAGGATCTTTTACGCTTAGATCTAGAAACTTCTTGGTATATTTTTCCACATATTATTTATAATTTCTTGTTAATTTATTATTTCTTATTAACATACAATTAATTTATCATTTATTATTTACGTATTATTTATTTATTATTAAGTGATTTTTTATTATTCATTATTTATTCATTATTAATTTATTATTATTTATTTATTTATTATTTATTATTTATTTATTTTTCGTATATTTATTATTAATTTGTTTATTTAATACTTATTTATTATATATTATTTACTAAGATTATTATTTATTTATCGTATATTAATTTATTCTTTTTTAATAATTTATTATTTATTAATTATTTATTCAATACTTATTTATTATTTATTTATTTATTAATCATTTTTTTGTTATTTAGTAATCATTTTTTTATTTATTAATTATTAATTACTAAATATTTAGTTCATATTTATTTGTTATGTATTATTTGTATTTGATTACTTATTATTATTCATTAATGTTATCATTTGTTTTTTAACTCTATATGTATAAGTATATTAAATTTTGTTTACTCACCACATGAAGAGTTTGATGGGGTGGTAAAGTCTACAATATAACCAAGAGGTAAGGGGTTCAAATCTCACCCAACATATATATATATATATATGCTGAATTTATGCGTGGAAGATGCATGTATGCATGGTATGTGTATAAGCATGCATGGATGGTAATAAATAAGTAATAAATATTAAATATTAAATATTAAATAATAAATAAATATTTAAGAATAAATAATTAAGAATAAATAATAAAATTAATTAATTTTATGAATAAATAAATTAATAATTAATTATTTACGTTAATAAAAAATAAAATAAAATAAAATTGCCGCTAAATCAGTCTGCTACGGTTTTGAAAAAACCACCATAAAATGATTATTGACACATGATTTTGTGGCTGTTTAAACCACCACTAAATGCTTACTTTGGCATATTGAATTTCTATAATCACAAAATCCTTTTGTAGATTCAAATTTATCCAACTAAATGAGAATTCAACTTTACTTTCGGGGTCAATTACAAAGTCGAAGGTGTATCTTACAAGTCTTGAGAAGTTTGTCATGTATACCCCAATGGATTTGTTTTCCTTTTTCTTGAGGATATGAAATTATCTTTCCATTTTTAGTTGGAGTGTGTGAGGAAAATATTTATTGAAAGAAAGTTTATGAATTTCTTTCCAATCCACCACCTCGATATCTTCCTTGGGATTTATATTTTTTTATCAACATCCACCATTAATCAGCTTCTCTCTCCCTATGATAAACAACCAGCATGAAATTCCCTTATTTAGTGAATTGAATGAAAAATAAGGTCATTTCAATAGAATTACTCCATCATTCCATTATTAAGATATTAGAAGATCCACTGGAATTTAATGGACTTTGTCTCAAATGTATCAATTGCAACTTTCTCTTTATTAGGGGATTTGGGTGTTCCTCTTGATTTAAGTTCCTATTTAAAAATTTAGTTAAATGAGAAAGTATTATCAGTATATTTCTGATTCCTTCTCCCATTGGGCTAGGAATCTCATTTGGGAAGTCATCCCATTGCCCCTAATTTTGGTTGTTTGCATGGTTCCTCATATTTCTATATATTGACTATAATATAAGGAACATTTGGGATGGGAATTTTCAAAATATTAATCATATAAAATGAAAACTATAAACATTGAAAAAAATAACATATAAATGACATAAATTTCTTAACCTATGAATTTCTAGCTTTCAATCTAAGTTATCCATGGTCTCTTTCCTAACACAAAATTTTATAGTCATTTTTTGTTCACATCATAATGGTTCATAAAGACCTTGTGAATTTACCAAATAAGATCCATTGGTTGTTTCAAACAAGTGTGTAGTAAGGCCTTTTTGGTCCTAAATCGGGTGAAAAATGAGCCAATGCGAAATACACCCTTTTGGGGTTATTATGTGATGTACTACTGGGCTAAATCCACATCAACTTGTCATATCCAGACAAATATTTGGTGCTTGGAAACTAATTACTCTATACTTTACCATAATTTAGTTTTTTTCTCCAATTCTTAGTATTATCCATAAGGTTGTCACTATTTTTGTCTAATATTAATTCCCAAAAATAAATAATACTCTCTCTGATACCAACTATGACAACCCATATCTTTAATACACCTTAATTCATGATTTATTAAATAAATATACACATAATACAAACTCAAAAGATTGAGAGGCCTTGTGTCTTTGTGTAATTAGAGATATAAAATTATAACCTAAAACAAGGATACAACAACATTATTTAAAAACTACAAAACACTCCCTTTAAATATATTTATCTTCTAATGTGTCATTAGATAAACTGGGGAAGAACATAATAATGGGGTGAGCTATACATCCCAATAAGAAAATAATCAATGCATAACATAAGGTAAAGCAGTATAAGTGAGTCAAGAGGTATGACATGATTAAATAGAAAGTTGATAATACTAATCTAGAACATAGAATCATGGTATAATATGATAGCATTAAAGTAACATAAGGAATGTGGCCCCAACATAAAATAAGAAATCAGAAGAAAAATTCAAGGCCAACAATTAATACATCATAACATTGTGTTATTATGATAACCTTTAATGCACCATACATGTTATATTATGTGATAAAGCACAAGTGCCTCACCCGGTCGGTGAGGACTTGGTAAGTGCATAAAAGAGACATGAGATCAAATCTTGGTGGAGACATATTTTTGGGGTACTGTAGTAGTATGGTAGTCGGTACTGTAGCAGAAAATGTTCAGTACTCTAGTAGCTAGAACTATTCATTTGTTTGGGATTTTGGGCCACCAGTTTGATCCTTGAGTGCTTCAAGGCCTTGGGGCCACCCAAGACCTTCTGGACAGTAAGTATTTTGGGCCACATCAAGTACTTCGGGCCACATGAAACAATGCATAAATGGACCAGGTGAACTCTACAAGGGGCATGCTTCAAATGAGGATTCAAGGCAAGGCACATTCACCAGAGCATAACTAACCGATTGGAATAATGAGAGGGTATGGTAATTGTAATCGAGACTAGCCTATGAATGCACAGGAAGCATATCCAAATAGTCATGTGAATGTGGAGAGAAAACATCATGATATAGATTCTAGGGAAGAGAAGTTCTAATTAGTTATAGTCTAGATGATTTCCTCTAAGACCTTTGGGTCAAGTAATGTCATGAAGCCTACAGTCTATGTAAGGGTTCCCCTTCAACCCTTAAAAGGAGGATTATAAAAAATAAATAAAAAATAAAAAGCCTTTGTGCCATTCAGTGTTATATTATGAGATAAAAACATTACCCAATGCATTGGTGGGATATATAATTTTTTGACCACCTGTCGCATTCATATCATGTACATGTAGTTGTGTTCCACATAGATCATACAACATAAGAACACATTTAATCACTTTTAATCCCATGATTAAGAAGTGTGGATTACATACATGGAATTAACTAATCAATGAAACAGAGTTCCATCTAATTGAATAACCTTTAGTGTAAATGGGGATGGGTATTAACAATTTAGAGGTTTGGCATATAAAATCATTGGATAATTTCGATAGCATTGTGGGTGTACATAATGGTTCGTGGAAGGGATTAATGTGAGTGAAAGGAATTATCTCATTAGAAGGGAATCATAAATATAGTAAAATGGATGTGAAAAAACACATTACAACATGAAAAATTATAAATAAAAAGTCTTAGTACAAAGAATTTACTCTAAATAAAAAGGAATAAAAGAGGAACCCTTACCTTGAGAGGGAACTTCTAAAAGCTTGATAGGAACTTAATAAGAGCTTGGGAATACCTTGGGAGGGATTTAGAGAGGTATAATAAGGTTAAATTCATCATTAATGGGTTTTGAGTAAAGTGGAGTGGGAGGATTGGTAGGTATTTATAGAAAAAGATAGGATAATTATTTATTAATTTTTAAACATAGGTTTTAGACTCCATATGATAAAATAATAAAAACCACAAACCTTCCCATAGTTACTGTAGAGACCCCAACCCCAGTAGTCCAAAGTAGGTGGTTTCTTTATTACATTAACACTAGATATAAGAAATCACATCCCAAAGTATCAAATCGTTTAGTAGTCTTGGTAAACTAGATATATACTTGGAATTCACAGTAAATTTTAAAAATAAAATACACAAATAATTTTCTTTGGAATCTCCATTCCCCCCCAGAATATCCCTACATATTAATCAAAAAACACATCCAGGTATCCTAGGGAAAATAAAACATAAGAAATGAGAGAGATTAGATGCTCAAAAAGAGTATGTGTACAACAGAAGATGTGAACAAATAATAAATAATCACTACTACAAAAATGGGAAAGGCAAGCACTACAATTTTATTAGTGCTAAGAAAAGCGCTGATAAAATGGGGCCTTTATCAACACTTTTTTTAGCACTGTTATAGGGGACCCCTTTATCAGTGCTTCTTTTAGTAGCGCTAAAAAAGGGGGGATTTATCAGTGCTTTTTCATAGCGCTGATAAATTTTATGTTTCAAAAAAAATATTTTTCATGAAAAATAATATATTGTTATATAAGTATATTTATATTGATATAAATATAATATATATTTTTTAAATATGTTTTAGATAAGTATAGATAGACTATTACATTTAATATATAAGAAATTTAGTGAAAATGGATTTAAAATATTTTAAAAATATTATTAATTAATAATTTTCTAATTTTCATTGATTATAAATCATTTAATAATAATTTGAAGACACAAAAGATCAAAAAAATTAGTAAATGATCTAAAATAAGTTGAAAATGTAACTCAAACATCAAACGGACATAACTTTTGATCCGAGTGTCCGTTTGAGCTCTACAGCATATCAAATAAAATCTTGTGAAAATATCTACGCGCTAGTGATCAAAGAGAAGCTTCTGTCACATTTTTCAAGGCCAAAAAAGGCCCAGAAGCCCTCTAAAACATAGTTTTTATTTTGGATGCCTCAATTTGTTAACATTAAATCAAGTATAAATTCTGATCTAGATGTTTGTTAGGCCTGTACCACATATCATGTCGAAGATTGTTTCATTTTCTTGGATTTTACTAGTTCTGGAGTTGAGACGGGCTTCTAGATTAGAAGTTATTTCCGTTTTAACATTCTATGGCTTTTCAAATACACATATATATGTATTTATTCATAAATAAATATATATATATATATATCCGTGTCTGTGTGTGGGTTATATATATGTATGTATGTATGTATTTATTTATTTATTTATAAACACACATAAATAAACATATTTTATAAATGTATTTAAAACTAATCTTATAAATATATATTAATATACAAATAAATATATGGATAAAAACTACAAATATATATATAAATAAACATAAATATAAATTATTATACTAATAAATATTTATACTAATATATAAAAAAAATATACGTATTAAGATAACTAAATTTATTTATATTAGTATGAATCTATATTAATATATGAAAAAATATAACTATATATATATAAATAAGTATAAATATATATTAACATATGAATAAATAAATAAATATATATATATATTAATAAATGAATAAATATATATTTATTAATATAACTAATTATATTTATATTAATATGAATATATATTAATATATGAATAAATATAACTATATATATCATTAAATAGAGAAAAAATGAAATTGTTTAGTGGTAAAGGTGTAGGAATGCAAGGGTGGAGGTCGTGGGTTCTAGTTCGTGTGGAAGTAAGGAGGTTCATGTAGGCATGTTAGGCGATGAGTGGGAAAGGGAAGTGCACGGGAGAGTGTGGGGGGGTCTGCCTAGTGCTGATAAGTGGGGGTTCAAGCGCTCTTAAAAGATCCCCCTACATTATATATTATTTTTTATTTTATTTTTCAATTTTATCAGTGCTAAAAAAAGCCCTAATAAAAGCAGTCCTATATCAGGGCTTTTTTATTGTTGATAAAAGGGGATTTTATCATCGCTTTTCTGAGTGCTAATAAAAGGGACCCCCCTTTATCCTCACCTCAATTAACAGTACTTTTTTTAGTGCTATTAATGCACTTTTCTAGCACTAATAAATTCTGTTTTTGTAGTAGTGAATCAATATGCAAAGGTAAATAGTTAAAACGCATTCAATTTAGCATATATATTGACCATAATATAGAAGGAATAAATTTAGATCAAATAATAATAGGCTTCAAATCCATCTTTTAAAAAACAAGGAATATCAATGAATGAATTCATAATGATGCAATTCCTAATTCCTAGAATCTTAAACACAATTTCAAGGCCTCATTCCAGGACTTCTTATCGTTAAGGCATCATTCTAATAAATCTTATGGAAATGGGTAAAGCCTCAGATAAATACCCAACCTAATTTATCTCATGATACCTACCAATTTATCGGGGGCTATGTAATTATGGGCCCCACCTAAAACATAATATGTATATTTCCTTCCTCATATGAAATGTATTAAACATAATCAACATAAACATTTTTATTTAGAATCTAACATATGAAATGTTAATATGTACCCCAATCAGTAAACATAACCATAAACCATCCAGAGTAATTTGGTGAATGATAATAAAATTATATATCCCCTATCTAATTGTTCATAAACTATCTATAGAAATGATAAGGATGGTATCAATACAATATATACCGAGTGAATCATAAGTACAATAAATTTTTAATGTCATTGATAAATATAAGTACCATAAAATTTTCATTAATTTTTTTTGAGGAAAATAACCCTTTCACATTGGAAATATATTTTTAAATTAAAATTTCACAAAATATTTTGAAAGTAATTTTATTTTAAAAAAATTTTATATTTTTTAAAATAATATTTAAAAAATTGAGTGGTCATGATGTTGTAAAATCTTGTTCATACTATACATGTGAAAATAATATCCCTTTCACATTTTTGGTAAAACCCAAACAAGCCTTGTTTTTAAAACGATATAAAGATTCCTTTAAATAAATTAAATATTTAAAATGGGTAAAAATTTATTTAATAAATAATTTGGAAAAGGATAAAAAACATTTTATAAGACATGTATTTTCAGTAAAAATGGTTTTCGAACAAAGAGAAAAATAATGTCATATTTTCATAAAAACATTTTATAAATCATTTTAAGTACCGAATAGTGGGAAAATAAAACTAATAATTTAAAACTTTTTATGAATAAACATAAGAGAATAAAATATATTTATTTTAATATATAAATATCAAACAATTCTCTTAAGGTATACTGAAAAAAATAACCCCGAATAATGATGAGATTGTGAATTAAACTCTAACCACTTTAGTAAATTTTGAATTGTAAGACCCATGAAATAAATAAAATATAATGAAATAATGATTAAAATGAAGATAAATATATTCATGATATAAAATATAAAATAGTCATTATAAACAACACACAAATGAATAATTGGTGAATATAGTGTATGTATCATGGAAGTAAAAGTGAGATGAGAAACCCTTACAACTTGTTTGACTTCCTTAATATGTGTATGAGCCTCTTATATAATAAATATAATTTTATTGAACATTAATTTAAGAAACACACTCATATAAACCATTCCATATATGATTTAATTAAATTATTTTATCACTCATTTATTATAAATTCTTTGTTAAAATAACTGTTTCGGGTTATAATTGCTTCGTTTTTTCATGTATGTTTTGGTACGGTAATTTTGGTCCTTTTAATTTGATCATGTTTTAATAATATAAAAAATATTAAAAATGATATAAATATCATATATATTAATTATATATTTATTTATAGTAATCAATAAAATTTATAGATATAAAGTTGATTACATCGTTCATGGATACGGTAAGTCGTATGTACGCATGAATGTTGTTTCCATTTTCTCATTGGATGGAAATAAATTAAAATAAATATTAATTAGATTTATTGGAATAATTATTATGTTATATATATCATTTATATTAATAAAATCTAACCTTATTACCATCCATGTAAAAATTAAATGGAAAATATTTCACATCGCCACATGGATGCGGTAGTCCACACATACACACAAGCGATGTTCTTGTTTTACAATTGATTGTAATATAAGAAGTTAAATGGGATATTACATTTCCATAGGTATTTTTAGATAATAAATATCACATATATTCATTAAATTTTATCTTTACTTCCTTCCATGTAAAGAGTGAGCAAAAAATGAATCACAATGCTTCGTGAGGTGGTAGTTCGTCGTACGCACAAGTGACATTATTGTATCCCTCATAGAACAGAAAGTAAGAAGGTATATATGATATTATAATAAAATAAGTAAAATAATATCATACATATCATATACATATTTTAAATCCATTATTACATCCACCCTTGAAATGTGTTTATGGAAAATGAACTACATCGGTTCGCGAGGTAGTAGTTCTCCATACCCATGGTCAATGATTTCATTTTCCATTTTATAGAATTAGAGATAGATATAGGTTATTACATTAACATAATAATATATCAGTATATAAGATATATTTTTGTTATTATGTTTTCATATTTTTTAAATATTATAAGGATTTATAAGTTGAAGAAAAATGAAAATGAATTTTTAAAACCCTTACCTCTTCTTCGAGAAACCTCTTCAAGTTTAACCTTAATTATTCATATATTAAATTTATGATATAAAAAGGACTCTAGAATTTGAGGAGTTATGTAAGGAAGATATTTAGGTAGGTATTTTTCAAACCAAATAGCTTTGGGAATGAGAAGAGAGGAGGATATGGGGCGGCCTCTTATAAGTAGGGGAAATGATACACTTGTTTTTTTGAAAATAATCAATTACTCCCACGTTTTTATAATGAAAGCATCCCCCAAAATGAATATTTATAGATCCATAGATATCATAGGGGATAAATATTCCAATAAAATGGATTTTAGATAAGTATTTAGGTTTTTTCAACCCTTATATTTTTAGTTTAACCCCCAATAAACTAATTTTTACCTTAATCATGAAAATTAATTTTTACTATTCATAATTGTAAAAAAATAATTTTACCTTATTAGATAATATAAAATATAATTATTTAAAATATATAATAAATTTTTAAAAATTTAATCCATAAAAGTTGAAAAATCCAATTCAAAATTATACCCGTAAACGTGATTAAAAACTGGGTTTCTAAAGAGAAAATTCATATAAGTATAAAATGTTTTAATATCAATGTATAAAATGAAATTGATTAAACTTAAAAACTAGTTAAATTTTAATATTGTTGAAATAATTTTACTTTAAGACCAATTTGAAATATATTTCAACTTTATAAAATATTTTTAACAAAAAGGCAGTCTTTAATTAAAATTCAGTATTTTTCAGAATTCATCAAAAAATTAAACTTTTCAGAAAAATGTAAAACATTCATCCAAATATATATTTGACATGTAGATTAAAAAATTATGGTTGTTTTGTAAAAAATTTTAAAAGTGCTAAAAATTTATTTTAAATTTTGTATGTAAAGAATGACTAATACGCTATTTAGAAAAATATGATTTTTCTGAAAACATTTCTCTCCTTAAAATGGTTCTTATTTTACATATAATAAATAAATAACCATTGAATTTATTTTACAAATGTGAAAAGCATATAATTTCTATGATTTAGTTAAACCTATCCATTCCCACTAACTTAACGGTTATGTTATAATGGTATTTTTTAAATAATAATATTTTAATAGAGTTTCAAGTTTTGTTTAAACCTAGTGTTGTGTGCTTCATTGGATATTGAATAGATTGAATTTATTTAAAAAGAAATATATTGTAAAGTCTTGGTATACTATATTTTCTTATAAGCTTGGTGTTGCGTGTTATACATGATATTAAACATTATGGTCCTATTTTAAAATCTCATGGTGTTATAGTTTCTACCCAAGAGGAGTGGTTTTTAATATTTTATATGGCTAGGAACTGAACTTATTAAAAAAATAAAATTGGTGATATGGAAGTGAGTCATTTCCATAAAGAATTTATTTTTAAACCTTGAAATATAATATAGATTTTGTTGGATTCATTAAAGTAATTTAAAATTAATCAAATAAATTAAAAAATTATTTTAAAAGGAAAACATAATTTTGGTCATGGATACATATCATTGTATTTATTACATCACTTTTTGGCTATTGTGATGTCATAATATAGATTGTATATTTATACGGTATTTAATATTTACCCAA
Organism: Viscum album; assembly: GCA_963277665.1. Lineage (NCBI taxonomy): Eukaryota > Viridiplantae > Streptophyta > Magnoliopsida > Santalales > Viscaceae > Viscum > Viscum album. The sequence continues at coordinate 466,255,174 of OY728160.1, read as the reverse complement.
AAATTAGAATTTCTCAAATTTTTTTGAATAAACCAACCTTAACAAATATCTAGGGGATGATTTGAAAAATAATATTTATTTTTTCTAAAGTATTTAAAAAAACTATGAATTTTTACTATAAAAAACTTATTTACTAAAAAATACTAGTTTTTATGCTAATAACAACTTTCAGAACATTAAAAAAAATGAAATTATAATTCATTAATCTATATTATCATTTATATTTAAATAAATATTATTTAATAATAATTTTTTAGAAAAATAACATTTATTTCAAAAAAACTTGAGATTATCAAAAGTGTGTATATATTTCCCAAAAATAAAATTTTGATTTATTCTTATCAAAATATACTATTTATTAAAATCATTATATAATACTTTATAAATTAATAATACACAAGGTTAAATATAATAATTATTTCCTTAAAAAAGAAAATATAATAATTCATATTATTAGGGTTTTGATACATAACCCTTATTACACCAGTGTGTGCCTTAAGGGCATGGTGTGTGATAGTGGTGGTTTTGTGGGGTGGTTCAGCGATAATTTTCCAGGTCATGATCTTGATAAGATTTAACTTCTCCCACACATTTTCTTTCTTGAGATTTACTTATTAGATCTCAGTTTGGGCTTGGTTAAAGGTAAATCCTAGTAGCTCTATCTCCCTTTAAATCTTCAATAAATGGGATTCATAGGGTACTATCCCAATGGTTAAGTACATCACTTCTTTCATTTATTTTAGTTGTATTTTATCATAACCATTAATATATACTAGTCATATGAATCACTTTACAATAGTTATATTATCAATAGTTAATATACTTAATGGACTTTTAAATCTGAAAAGAAAAATTCTATAATGGTCCAAAATATCCAGAGGAGTGTATGAGTTTTTTATAACTACATAACTTAATAATGAATTTATTATTTTAAAATAGAATTTTATTTACAACTCTTTGGGTCATTACATAACCAAACATAAATAATGATCACATCTAATGAATAATAAATTAAGTAAAATTCAAGTGATATATGATTTCATCTAAACTATGTTTCACTAATGATATAATAATAAGTAATAATTAGCTATGACCATGCCCAGAAAATCTAATGAGCCACCATATGATGCATGAGACTCACAACTCGTTTCAACCCAACACAAGGCTCTGATAGTTGGATATTGAAATAGTTTATCCCATAGTCAAGATTTTAACACCCAAAACTAACTCAATCATAATGAGGACCATTCTTACAATGAGATCCTCTCAATGATAGAAGATCTGAAATTACTTTACCTTATTTTGAAATCCTGACTTCCTCCCCAAAATGAGATAAGTTCACCATCCCATGGTGAAATTACATCATATTAAGAAATCTAATAATGATCTATATTTACATACATTAATATGTTTAATTAAATTAAATTTCTATATTTTCATGTTAAGCTCATTAATGAATCTATAATGGTAAATAATAAAGGTTTTTATAGTATTTTTTAATATTTTGTAAACAAAATATAAATACTGAAATGATGAATGTAAGTGTAAATATAAGAAATTTGCAGATATTAAACCCAAAGTATTGTTTCTATTTATTTTGAAATACTTTTGGACATTATATGAAATACAATATCCAATGAACTCCCCAATGTCAAGACCCAATAATTTTATATTTTAATAAGTGACTCTTGATATTTATAGTATTTTTCAGAACATGAATTTCATTTTATGTACTAGGATCACCAAAACCTATATCCCCCCTCCTGATGACATTATTGATGAAGATTTATTTGACATACTGAAGAACCATGATGGAGATGGTTCATAACCCATCCATATCACATAACCATAATTTTTTTCCAAGAAATTAAGCCATATCAACCCTAAGGATAATACAGCTGGAAAGTAAGGGCTAGAATCCCACACTTCTTTGAGTTTATGATGTAAATTGAATAACATTAAAATATAAATTAATTTATTAACATCAAAAAATAATTAATTTTTTTTACCTCAATGTTTCTTATAGGGTTATTAACATAACTTCCATATTTTTTGTGTACTTTAAACCACAACTCTGTGCTTCCAATAGAATTACCTACCTCACTTGATTATTTCAAAAATGCATATAACTAAAATTTTGAAAAAATAAATTAAATAAAATTTTATAAATATATATTTTAATGAATAAAATTTTACATTTCTATGTCATTTCATAGAAAAATCATTGAACAATAAGTATATGGAATCAATTGCTTCTCATGATTGGCATAATTTCTTGTACAGATAACTTAAAGAAATTATATCACAATAAAAATTGAAATGTTATTAAAACATTTTTATAAAACTTCTGGAATTTATTAAAACACCTTATGTGATTCTACATGATGATGGTCAATTAATGATTTCCATTGGTCCTTAAAAACACCTTCAAGGACCTTCATATACACTTGGGACACTGATACAGATGTGTAATTGAAGTCATTCCATAACCTCCACTTAAAATCTTCCATTTTTGCCTAAATTTTTTAATGAACATGGATATGAAATTTTATCAGCCACATAAAAATGGAACATCATTTAAAAATAAATACATAAAATGATTTAGATTATTAAAAAATTAAGTAAAAATGTTTAATTTAATCACATAAGAATATATATTGATGATAGAAAATTTATCTGAGAATCAAATAATATATTTATATAAGATAATATAATATTCCTATAATCTAAATAATGAATAGGGAGGGATGTAAAATCACATTCCAAATGACCTTGGAACAGCCCAAAAATTTTAGCTGCATTCAGAGTGGGTACCCTTTATTCATTAAAAGGAACAACTAAATTTATGATAGTAAAATTACAAACATCATGACTATTAACGTTTTTATCCCTTATATTATTATTTTAATTTCTTTAACATATACATTAATGAATTAATATTAATATTTAAGAAAGTAATGTTGTAAAATTTAATAATTTACTAATGACTGTAACCCACCAATAACCACGTGATGTTTACTGACTATTAGCTAAATTACCAGATAGATCCATCATAGGTGTTCAATTAGATCACTAAAAATTATCAATATAATTCATACTTACAAATCAAAACATATTATGATAAGATGAAATGATATTAAGAAAGTGTATAAGGTATGTGATGTAGTATACCATGATTTGTAGATGGAGAATGAGAATTTCAGAAAATAGAATCGGTACTCTCACTAAACCTCTTCTGAAATAACATTCCTATAATAAATATCAAAAAAATTATTACCAAATTTAATATTTACCCATTTAAACAAAAAAATCATCAAATTTATTAATATAAAAGAACAACATACATATTCTAATCCTGGTTGATCGTATTGTTATTTGTTTCCATTATTATAATTAATTATATTTATCCTATTTATTCTTATTCTTCTTCACTATCAATCACAATTCTAAAATTTTAAATATCATTAGGTATAAAAAATTCAATCTATTATTGTTTATGGGGTTCACTATCACAAATTAATTCACCTCCATCACCCATGTCATACAAATATCTTAGTTTCATGTGGACAACAACACTCTACCCATCATCTACTATATTATTGACATAATATTCTATTTTTATTGGGTATCCAAAATATATGGATCATGTTCTCATTTCTCAATATTATCGATCAACTAATATAAATTAACATTTGAAAATTATATTGAATCTTTATTTATATCAGTGTTAATATTTACCTCGTTAGAATTAAAAAACACAACTATAAATTTCCCATGATAATTTAACTCGATAATATCAGCCATATTTCTATTGTATCCTTGATATGTAACTATGAATATACCATTTTGTTGTGTTTTCAAACCTTAATCATGATAAAAAATATGAAACTTGAAACCACCAATATTGTAAGCATTGAATATCCTCGAATGCTTCAAATTTCCTTGAGCTAAATAATTAAAATCTTTTGATAGTTCATCTCTATTATCATAATTAATTACATAAAAATGATTATATATTTTTTTCTAAATAATTTATGTAATTTTAAAGATATTAAAACTCTTTATTTGATTAATAACATACAAGGTGTGAAAACCATTCAAGTATTTATTTGGTAAAGAAATTATATCTCTAGGTAATTCTGATTTAGGCTCCTAAGGTGTCTTTTTTGTGGCATTTATTCTTTGTCATATGAATCAATAATATTAGTATTGAGTAGCACATATCTGTGTCCTTGTATTACTTCATAACTTTCAAAGAAAATGAAGATAATTTTTGAACTTCTCGACCTAAGGATGGAATCAATGGTGACTCATTATTAGCTTGAACTTGGATTATCATCAACACATACCTCTTGATTGAATGTTATCTCTATAAAATCCAAATTTCTTGAATAAAAGGTTATACACTCTTCATCAATGTAACCTTCTATAATAAAACCTTCAACAAGAGCTTTATTTTTCATATAAGACTTCAAATACCCAAGATACCAAATGATAAATGGAAATATGTTTTCAAAGTATTAACTATGAAAATTATAATTCTTTAATTAAAATAATATTAAAATAAAATACCTCACTATAGGAGACATCCATCAATAAAGTATAGGCCCTCTAATATTAGCATATTTGAATAAATGAAACTTCAAATGAATCATTACAGTGAAATTTTTTTAGGGAATAATCAATTAAGAATAAAATCGAATCCATAAAAGACTTTATTTATGTTAATATAATTAATTTGGGTTTAATATCTTCTCATAAAGTTGTCTATTGAATGTGAAAAAGTCTATTAAAACAAAAATTATTTGGTCAGGTAAAAATTTTGAATCTCTAAAGGTACTAACTCCTCCATTAATACATGAGTCATGCCTTTTAAATCCATGTATCTTTAAGTGATTCATGTAAACATATCTTGAAATATTACTAGAATATACATCAGACACTTTCCCATTTTTTAATCTTTGAAGGAAAATATCTTTTTGATTATTTTTATTTCTGAAATTATTTGTCGGATAATTATAATTCCCATTTTCCCATATATCATATTTGATATTGATTTATTCTAAGTCCTTAAGAGAATATAAATGATCCTTTTATTTTACCTACACATTAAGCAATGTAAAAAATCACATTTTCATACACATTTTTCTCAATGTATATAATGAAATGATTATGAAATAACAAATTGAATTCCCAATAGGGAAGTCATAAAAATATTCTCCTTTTCTTATATTTTTTGTATTGTAATTTTATATAATATAATTATAACTCTTTTCTAACTTTCATTTAGTCGAAAATAAATTAAAAACATTATACAATCATATGATAATTGAACCGTGATATTTGATTCCAATAATAATTTTGGAATAAGAATCAAATCAGTTTTTACATTAAAATGTTACTTGTTAAACCAAAATATATGATATGTATCCAGGAAGTGATGAGGAAAAATGAAACACCAATTTATTCTATAATGTATTTGTTGAGGCTCCAAATCAATGTTTAAAAATGGAGGAGACAAACCAATGCGTGTGTTCTAACCAGAAAACTTTCCTAGTCTAGTAAAGTCACTAAAGGTCTATATAAGTAAAACATGCATTTTAAACTTTTTCATGGAATATGCATCATATATTTATACTCAATTATTTTATAACTCCTATAATTATTGAATAAGAAGTTGAAGGTAGACATTAAATCCATTTATATGCATTTTATATCTAAAATAATTACTGATATGATGGATAAAGTATATTGAATACACATTCATAGAGGTAGATTATAATGAATCAAAACAAATGAATATATATTGTAATTGATAATGAACGTTCCAAAATGATTAAATATATTAAATTCCAATCCCAAGAACATATTTTTAGAATTATAATAGAAATATAGATGTAATAAATTGATATTATTCCATTTTTGTGAATCTTCTGTATGTGGCATGAAGTCATCTTCATTATTATAAAAAATATTCCACTTTATATGTTCAATGGTTTTGAATGATATAAAAAATATTTACAATAGATATTTTAATGGAAATTAACATAAAATCTTCAAATACATTTTCTTTTTCTATTTTTTATGGTAGTACAATGATTCAGACTGATATCATCATTTATTGATTTCAATCTATATATAAAACATATTTTTTACTTTTCTCTATATGAATATTCATTCCAATAAAGCATGCAATACTTTGGACATTTGTGTATCTTTTTATAATTAACTGTAATATTAATCATAACCATTCTTATCACATGAAATTATATAGATATCTTAGCATTAGAAATTATATCCAATAATAATTCCAATATCATGGAAATTGATTAATTTTTAATTCCATATAAACAATTGATGTGTTAAAACTTTAGTAGAAAATAATTTTTTTAATATTTGGTACATCCATTATACAATTCCTAATCTGTATCTACAACTAATTTAGAAAACATAGTTGCCTTCTCAGTTTTGTTTTCCCTTGTATCAGTCTCCTCAACATCATTCATTAATATGTTATCATCTTGATTAGTTAGTCTTATAGTTCTCAAAAAATCATCAATATCTACAACATCAACATGGATAAACCAACATTTTATTATTATTGATGGCATTTCCCTATTGTATGGAATGAATAATTTATCATGTTTTATATTTCATTACCCACTATTGAGGCATTAAATAGTTTATTCTAGTCATATACATAACATATCAAATTTGTACAATATTTGATTCTATATGAAAAATCCAACACACATAATGAGGAGAAAATTATTTCAATATCAATTTAACAAATGCATCATCTCCCATCAACCCTTATCGAAATTTTCATTTAGGACATGGAGATTTTATTATTCCATACATGAATTTATTTGTAAATAAAGAAAATCCAAAAACATTCAAACCTATAACATACTGAGTTGTTTTCCAGGGTGACGTAATCCAACTTTTATCTATATTTAATTAATTTACTACCCATTAAAATATAAAATATTATTATATTATTATGTATCAAAATGAAAGGAGTTTAAGTGAAAGACACATTTTACAAAATATTGAACATGAAGCCTGAAAAATATATTCAAATCATGGTATTTCAATATATAAGAATAGGGTAAATCAATCAATCCATGACATATTTTCCTAAAATCCATTTTAATAAATCATTATCTGAAGAAAACAACTTTTTATTTTGATTCTAACATTAATACTCGATATATTATAGATTATGTATCAATATAATAACTTTATAAATTGAATCATTCATAATGAGGAACATTAAGAAAAATACTCATTGAAACATAAACCATAATGACTAAACTATTATAGAATGAAATCCAAAAATGGAAAAATCAAAATTAAAATCCTAATATTGAATATCCATAATTTTATGATATTTGTACTAGAAAAAAATAAGGTATAAAATTTTAGAATCATAAACTAGAAGTATTTTTATCACTAAATTACCCTTATTATATTCTCTAACTATTCCCAAAATTTTTGTTATCAATATAGTATATTAATTGAAAAAAATTCACATGAAATTACCACACACAACACCTCTAAACACTAATAAATATAATAACCCCACTAAATTGATCCTTAAACCACACATTAAATAATTTAACAAATATATATATATATATCATAATAGAATGGATAAATAATCTCAAAGACATGACACACATTAAAAATGATATTTAATTGAGCCAAAAAGAGAATTTTCATTTTATGATTTCACTAAGAACATTTCATCAATAGATTATATTTCTTTAAAAAACAACATATAGAACACATAAACTACATAATATTGATTGAAACATTATATGAAATACTACTCTCAGAAATTAACCTGATAGAAAAAATTAGATATAGGCAAGGGGAGACGGTACCAGTGAGGGTTTCCAACGTCGAGGGGTTGTGAGGGAATAAGTGAGGGGAGTGGGGTAGTGGGTATCAGGTAGGGGGCCCAACATTAGGATATATTGAGGGAGATAGGTTATCATTGTAGAGGGGGTCTAACATCAAGTGAGATAGGTATACATAGATAGGGGAGGTCGAGTTCTATTATATATTTTATAAAATATATAGCAGTGGTTTAACAAAAACCGCTAATAAATATAATTGTTGCTGAGGATTTCTAGAAACATCACTGGAAAGCATTCTGGAAGTATTATTTAAATATTTAGAACTGGTTTTGGAAACCACCTCTAAAAAACCGAAATTTACTATAATTATTATATTTATATCAATATAAATAAATTTAGATACTAAAATATGATATTTATTAGTATCTAAATAATTTTTTATGAATTATACCTTTTCCCAGTGCAAAAAAAGTGCATTAGTGATAATAAAGGGAACACCATTATTAGTATTAAGAAAAGAGATGAAAAGGGTTCCCTTTTATTGGTGTAGATAAAGGTGACCATTATCAGTGATTTTTTAGAATTAGTAAAAGCATCCAATTTATTAGTGTTTGTTTAGAACTGATATAAGGAAGTATTGAATAATAAAAAATCTGCAGTAATAGTTGAGAAAAAACTCTCACTACACTATCCTTATCAAATATTTTCTATTTTCACTCCCTATTTTAAGCCTTTACCTCTCACATAAACTTCAATTAGTCAAGTATTCTTCCTCACCAAAACAACCCCTTATCCTCTCCGTCCCAAAACTATTTCTACACTAAAAATCTCAAAGAAAATACTTAAAAAAATTTATTAAAAATTATGAACATGTTAGTCTGAATAATATTAATTTAGTTCATAAGATAAAATTTAAAATATTTTTTATCCTATTTAATATAATTTTAACTTAGGTATGAATTTTATGAGATTAATTAAAATTTTATAAATTTTTCATGAAATTTAATCATTTTTATTTTTTTCATTAATCCTATTTGAGACTTTTAATGGTTTCACTACTATAGAAGCCTTTATTAATGAAATGTTATTTTATAATATATAATGGTTTTAAAGCATCATACATAGAGATATCACATATATAATAATATGGTTCTATAAACTATTATATATATTAGATCACTATTTATTTTATACTACATACAATATATGACAATTATTTTTAATAACCATCATATATATACACTCGCAGATGATATATATGATAGTTATACTAAATATCCATCATATATATCATTTTTGAAAAATATTTATTAAAAAATTTTATAATATATTTTCCATTATTTCATATAGTTTTATTTTAGAGACTCAACCAAAAAAGAATCATAAAAACACTCATTAATAACATTCTCTCAATAAAATACAAAATAAAATTGTAAAAATAATCTATGTATAGTTATAACTATATAGGGTTAGAGAACCCACCCTAACTGATAATATTGACCCAATAAAATGGTATAATAAGGCCAATATTTTATGTTCTTGTAAGGTCCTATATTTTTAAAACCCTCTATTTTTGTTTCTCAATGGTTGGAGGTGTCTGGAGGGTTCCCAAAACCCATTTTCCTTTCTAATTTTAAATTTGTTTATGGTCAGTCAATTTTTTCATGTGTTCATTCCTCCATGTTCATTATTTTTTATTCATGTGTTTAGTCCTCAAGGTTGATCATTTTAGTCATGTGGTCGGCCCTCATGGCCATCATTTATGTCCTGTGTCCAGTCCTCACAATTTCTCATTTTGTTCTTGTGGTTGATATCGATGATTGGTCATGTCGTTGGTCCTCACATTCAGTTATTTCGGTCATGTGGTTTCTCCTCACGGTTGATCATTTTGGTCATGTGGCATATCCTTACAGTTGGTCATTTTGGTCATGTGAGGGTCCTCATGTTCGGTAATTTTAATCATACAGTTGGCCCTTAGGATCAATCATTTTGGTTATGCAGTCGGTCATTAATGGTCGATGATTCTATTAATGCAATCGTTCCTCCCAGTTAGTTCAATAGTTATAAAAATTTCTAGTTTTTTCATATTTTCTAGAATGATATAAAACATGTTTTTGATGTAAATTTAACATTTTAACAAAAAATAAAAAATAAAAAATATATTTTTTATTTTAATGTTTAAATAAAATAAATATATCATATCTTGAAATTATTTAATGTTTGGTGTATTAAATAGGTTGTTCCATGGGATTTAAATGGGGAACCCAATTAATGTTAATTAAAAATAATGTTTGACCTATGTTTTTGGATATGTCAAGAGTTTCGTATATTTTATTCTCAAATGAGGATTTGTACCCCTTATTTGGCATTCTTTATTTCTCTCAAGTGTATGAGTACCAGAACCTTCTCTCTTGGAGTCATGTAACTCTTCTATAATTTTTATAGCTTGTTATTATGTGTTTCCAGGCCTACGTAAACCCACATTATTGGTTTATAAGTCATTTGAATCTTCTTTCCATAAGGAATTCAATCTTATTATTCTCATTTATTTTGTATAAATTTGTATCGTATCATGTTTTAGTTTCATTTTTTTTAAAAGTCTTGATTAACCATAATTGTATAATTATCTAGAAAATAACAGCATTAAAAAAATTAATGAATAATTTAGAAATATGTAATTAAATAAGAACTAATATTATCACATGATTCTATTTTGTATAATTTTTGGAATTAAACACATATTGTAGGATGATAATATAATTCTAGAAAATCACATGTTGAATATAATATAAGTATCATTAATATTATTTTGAATAAATGGAATTAATATAATTGTAATGATATAATTTAAAGTGTTAGATTTTATTATTATCCTTGAAATTATCAAGGATAGAGAAAATTAATTATCACATAATGTCGTCAACTATTAATGTTCTGAGTAATTATATAATTTTGGTTGTTATATAAAATAAATAGGAATTGTCACACAATGTAGATAATTGATCTTTCATGTTGTAGAGATTAAATAAATGATTGAGATGTTGTGATCACGTGTTTTGACATCCTTATTTATACTTTTTTTTATTTTATTAAATTATATTTTATTGGATTTTTTTCTTTAACATGGTTAATTTATTTAAATGGTTAAAAATTTTAAAATCATTGATATTATAATTTAATGAAATATGTATGATCCGAATAACTACTACTCTTCTTATATTTAATTATATATTGAATTAATGATTAAAGTGTGTTATGTTGATTTATAGATATTATTAGTTACTTCATATCAATTTCTTGATTTAGAAAACCTATTATTAATAAATTGGTTAATTAAGGATGAGAATTAAAATGGTTTTTTGATAAATATCAATGTTTAGGGATAAATATGCATATTCTTTATTGGGTGAGTCTTGAATTCCTCGATTCTGTGACCTTGGTTTCCTTTTCCTATGTGAAGAAAATATATTTATTATGTATATATTTTCTAGGATTATTATAGCCTTATTGTGACTTTATGTGGTCGTTGATTTTGAACCTAGATTGGTTGGTATTGTTTGACGTATAATGGGTCAGAGGACCGAGATGCAGTGATGGTCAATGTCGGTGATAATGAGATGGAATATTCCTTGCACAATAGTGTCAGAATGAAACTATATAGTTGATATGAGTTCATAATGAGGCTTTCTCATCAATATAAATTTTTATTTCTTGATTTTTGTTATACGTATAATTTTCTAGATATTATTTATATGATTAGTATAAAATTTCTTGAAAAATTTTGGTTTTATGTAGGACAATTACATCATTGGTGTGGTATCCTTAGATGATTCATAGAGTACCTAGATACTTAATTAAATAATAAAATGATTAATTTAACGAATGAGGTTTTTTCTTGATGGTTATAAATGATGATGACATACTTGAAAATATAAACTAGATAAATTATGTTTTTGAAGGCATAGAATTAGATGATTAAAATAAAAAAAACTATAAAATCCATGTGGAATAATATTAATTAATTAATAATGAATTAATTAAGATGGATATAAGGTTCTTTTATTATTTTTTAGGATCTGGACCTTAGTAGTCGTTGTTTGGGGTCTTGTATGATGACAGCGATAGAAGAGTCTAAGACTAGGTAATTTCCCTTAGTGTGAATGTTCATGATATTGTTTATATTTTATAATTTCATACTCTTAACCACCATTATTGTTAGGTAAACTAACACCCAAATGTTTTTTTTTGGGGAGGGGGGGGTTCTCCAATATCTAGGATAGCGAGGGAAAATATGGATAACTTCTCCCTCTTCCACAATCTCCCTTTTGATGTAGATATGAGTAGTTTTATCCTGAGATATAATGGAATATGGTATAGGGTGAATTCCTACATGGGATAAAATATTTATAAGTTTTACTATATATTTATTTGAGGTTAATGATGAATTTAGGTATAACACAAAATTGTATCTAGTCTTGGTGGCTCCAACTTCCCATATGTTTAGGTGCATGGGTTGTGATAGATTAAAGTATAATTAGTTTACATATATTGTAGTGGATTTTGGGAATACACATTGTTAAAACTATAATATGAGGATAAGGTGTTAGGATACATAGGATGAAAAATGGATATGATATTATTATTTGGGATACATGAAGAATTATAAAAGGTATGTGCATAAGATGTGTGGCATTAGGGTGTGAGAGAAACAAACTAGGGGAGAAGTTAAAGTAACATACATCATGTATATATATTTCTATCTAGGTGTGTCTGTGTGAATGATTTTGGTATATAATGGTTAAATTTTGTGTGTTACATGGTGAGTGAGAGGTGTTTAGGATGGGAAAGGAATATTATTACCTATTTATGTGTAATTTTTTTTATATGCTAAGAATTAGTATACATATTTTACTTTTTTCATGAGATATTTTAGGGATGATTCCTATTGTGTATACTTGTTATTCTCACTCTACATATATATAAACTATTTTTCAATTCTGTAGGATCTAGTTAGTGATCAATTTGGATATTACTATCTTTTGGAGTTGTTCAAGAACTATTAGATCTTTGAGGTCACTACAGAAGATTTACTTTTGGTACATGAATTTTCCCTTTAAACTATCAGTTTATCTATGAAATTAAATATATTGGGATTTCTTCTTTATGTTATACATATAATTAGTTATTATTTTCTCATCTTATCACTTCTTTATTAAACTATATAAAGGCAAATTCCTCCCATGTGTGAAATTAATATACTCTCGGTTATATTTTTCAACCCATGGGCTATTGGATGTGGGATTTGGGGTTTATTATCTACATTTATTCATTACTATACTAGGATTGGTACCTTTGGATAGAGGGGGTTGTGACATAGTATTATTGAAGTAGATGGTTGAGATATAATATGTAGTTTGGAGTTCAGCACTGGTGAGGATGCATGGGTTGGTAGGGAAACAGTATTAGCAGGGCTTAGTACATGATATAATCAAGGGATAATAGCGAGGAAATGATATTCTTGGAACATATATGATCCAATGAATTGAATATCAAGTTTATTGAACATGTTAAAGAAGTGATGATACTTTCATGTTAGAGGCCCATGTAAGGACCACACATCATGATTTTTTGTGTATGTGTTTGAATTGGGAATTCAATCAGAAATATATTAAAATAAATAAATTAAATTATCCTTACAATTTTTTTATATTCTTGGTTTTGGAGTTCTTAATGTCTTTATTTTACATATATGGATCCAAGTACACATCTCTATTAGATTTATAACAAATATGTTCATTAGTATGTGCCAGAAGATTGTCATAGATTGGAGGTAATTGGTGATGAAACATAGAGAAGGTAAATCCAAGTGGTCTAATGTTAGGTCATATATATGTATAAGGTATCCATTTTAGATTTTTATATAGAGGAATGGATATAGGTGGTAAAGATAGCCTTTAGTTCAATTCATGCTTAGCAAATGAACTATGTTACTTTAGTTGTGATGATACTATATAGATCAGCATGATAGAGTTGGATTTTGTTTCTCATGGATCATGAAGAGTCTATTTTTGAGTGGGAGAAGTTCAAGGATCAGTTTCAAGCTGAGTTTTTATCTTTGATAGATAAGGTGACCTATTGGGAAGAGAATATCACTCTTCATCTGCGGTCCAGTTTATATGATTTTAGTATTAGGTATAATAACCTCCTATGTTATGTCTTAGACCTTATTCCATATAAGTAGGATAGGTTTAGGCATTTATATAAGGTTTTTCATTCATAGATACATCACTAGATCACCCTGTTTATGTTGAAGTCATATCTCAAGGTACTGGAAAAGGAAGAGGCCATAGAGATGATGTTGGCTATGACTTAGTTTTTATAAGATGGGAGTATCTATGATCTTCCATAGTTAATATATATGACTAGTCCCATATCTTCTATTTAGAAGAAAATGTTTTAGTTAGTGGGGAGTATCTTTCATACTTATTCAACACCATTCACTGGGGATAATAGTTCTCAAACCACTTCAAATCAGTCAGGTAAAGTATGATTTTCTTGTGAAGGGTGTGGTCATCAAAAGAATGAGTTTTGAACCTTCCTCAGCAGTTATCATGCAGTTGTTGTCCCATTCTTGGATGAACCATTATAAAATTTTAATCCAAGATAGTAGTATTAGTAGGGAAATTAAAGATAATGATTAACAGATAGGGGATTGGGAATTCATAGGACAACACTATCATATCCCTTGTCCTAAAGGGTAGTTTTCATAGTGAAACTATGGATGTGGTTTCAATAAATTCAAGATATTCCATGAATTTGGATGATATCTGATTCAAGCTTTAGAGTTTCCATATCTATGAGAGATAGATGTTGTCTAGGGTACTATCTTCATATTTTCTACTTAATTTTATTCCTTGTCTGGTTCAAGAGATACACGCTCATTTCTTTCACCCACACTAGTCCATACCAGGGTAGGCTCAGCCAAGGGATAATCCCTTGACCGTTTATTAGAATAAAAGAAAAAGACAGTAGCAAGCATCACAGATAGAGAGAAGATTACATGACATCAAAAACATCCTCATCCTCACACCCCTGATATCCAACTTCATCCACAGTCGCCGTCTCCCATTCAGAGCTGTCATGATGCTTCAGGATCTTAGCGTATTTCCTCCGCAGATTCATCCGTTCCAAGGCTAAAAGCTCAGTATTGCCACCGGAAGACCTAGTGTTCACCGGCTTTGGCAGGTATGAGTAATCATTTCTTGGCCTGCGACGCGGAGGAGCGGTCACAGCCTCCTGAGGCTCCCTTATCTTCATCCTCCTACCTTGAACCACCTCACTGAAAGAGGGCTTGATCATGCCACCATGCTCCTCTTCACTCTCACAACAATCCCCCCACTTCCCATTGATGACCACATTCTGAAAAAGGTCCTCTTCGCCACAACCCTTCTGAGCGAGACACCTCGGCTGTTCCGCCGGCTCATAACAGATCAAAGCCCCCTGTTGCAGGTCTTCAGCTTCACTGCCACCCTTCTGCATCGAAGGCCCAATCTGCCTTTCAACCACTGGACAGCCGTCCTCCGAATTCTGTTGCACCATGTATTGGAGACAGCCACCAGCACCATTTGTGATGTTCACACCCCCATCCTTCACAGTTATCCCTTGCTCCCCATTCGCATCATCTAACACCCCCAAGGAACCACTCCGACGGACAGCAGCATCCGACCCACTTCCATCCACCTTACCAGCTCCCTTGCACAAGTTCACATTCATCCCATCAGATACCATTGCACCCAGATCACACTGCAAGTCCTACAGGACTGCATCTTCAGTCGCTGAGCAAACCAATTTCTCCCTATTAACAGAGTTCCCTGCATTAACTGACAAAGCCACCTTGTCCAACATCAGATCTTGGCGCATCCTTCTGAAAACAGCAGACACAGCAGGATTTGCAGATGCCTCTGCCTTCGTCAAAGGCACAGCATTCCGGTCCTCCATACCACCAGCAGCTCCAGAAGGCACACCCTCAGCAGGAAGCAACCTCGGCCCTTGAGACTTTCCAACTCTTTCCCTCGACTTGACACTTCCTCGAATTATAGCCTCACCATGACACCGCAAGGACGCATGCCCCAAACGGCAACAAGAATTGCAGTATTCAACCTAAGACTCGAATACCACAGACTGTCTCCATCTAAATTCTTCCCCTACCGCAAGCCATATCCAGTTAACTGGTGGCCTTGCAACATCAACCTCCACGCATATGCGTGGATTGACAGGATGACTGATAGTGGACGTCCGAACATCGGAACATAAGTATCTTCCTACCATATTACCAATCATGCACAAAATCGCAGGATTTTGGAAGGGAAGTGGAAGCTGAGGGAGACTAACCCAAGTCGCAACAGTCGATGGATCACGATTCATGCATAACTCGAATGACCAGCGAAGAAGGAAGAATCGACAGCCGTTGCACCTACGTGGGGCGTTGGACCATGCTCGGATCAGATCACCTTCCGAGGAGAACCGAATCATGAGATGACGATTATCGAGAAGACCAACAACAGCCCTGTCCTGCAAATCCCACTTACCAAAAATGAAACGATCAAAATTAAGTTTAAGATAGAGCTACAACTAGGTGTTTATACTACATCGATGAATCTTTATCAAATAACACATTCTTAGTTGTGGGAACAATAGATTCAGTTATATGTTCTCTTATAAAGAGGATTTATTCCTTGACTGTGACTCCCTAGGGATCTCTAATTCCATTTGAGATTAAGGAATATGGTACACTATAGTTATCTATCAGCTAATACCATTTGAATTAGGTTAAAATAAATAAATACAACCCTCTCGCATGGATGGATGATTTATTTGATCGGTTGAAGGTATCTAACTAGTTCTCTAAGATCATCCTATGGTATAAATATCATCATATGTGAGTAAAGAATGATGATATCATGAAGACTAATTTTAGATATCGTTATGGGAATTATGCGTTCTTTATGATGTCGTTCGGTTTGGAAAACACAATAATCATATTCATATGACAGATGAATGTTGTGTTCCATGAGTTTCTAAACTAATTCATTGTGGTCTTTATATATGAAATCCTTATGTTTTATGGTTCTGGGGAGGAAAATGTAGAGCATATATGAGTCATGTTGAGTGTTTTTTGGTTTCATTAGTTATTTATAAAGCTATAAAAGTGTGAGTTTTGGGCTTGTGCGGTCTATTTCATAGGGTATTACATATCTCAACATGGATTAGCCAAAGAAATTTTGAAGATTGAGGTCATGGTTATTGGGGAGTTTTTGAAATAAATAACTCACTTATTTATTTATTTATTTTAAATCAAAATACAATTTTTACAAAAATAAACTGACTTATGTTTCTGTTTAAGTTATTATGTATTTATAGAATGAACTTTTCGTAAATCAAATACCAAAACATTAAACTAATTTATGAAAATCCTATGATTTGAAAATCAAATATCAGATTAATTCAATTGAATTTAAAATCACTGTAGAGGCATTGAACAATGAATTTGTAGATACAAAAGGATGTTGAGCCCATTGGAAGATGAATAGTAAGATACTACGGATATAGTTATAACAGATCCCGAGTTTAAAAAATTTGGCCATTAGTGTTAATTAAAATGTTTCTTATAAATAAATCTACAGTTTGATCATCATACGTACATATTTTTGAGACAAGAATCAATCATTATAAAAGTTTTTGTTCATATTGATTCTTTTTAATTTCATGTTTCTGAGAGAACTTATAATAAATTTAATTTTCTTTCTTAGTGTTTCTACTATGAGAAATCATTATGTGATATTTTCCATGTAAATATCATAACATTTAGATTATAATTTTTTTTCTACTAATCATACATTATTGAGCGCTTCTGGGGATAGAAATAAAGAAAATAAAATCATCTAATCGAGGTATTCCATGGATTGGAAGACATATCGTAGGTAATTATGGTACATGAAAGTGATCTTCTACTGATGGTTATAATCGAGGGATTATAGAGATAGAATGGTACACATTATGATAGGTATAAGATCAAGGATACCATAGAAAAAGTTAAAATTCATGTACGCCTTAGATAAAGACTACATATCTACCTTAGATTAATCTATGATCTCCTTATTATTTTAAAAAATCGATCATTATAATGCTTGGAAATGATGAAAATTGTAATTTTATTTTCTAAACTACAATTCACCATCCACCCTATTTTATTTTATTTATCGTCATACCATAAGACAACTTTTGGTATCAAAGTAGGTCTTTATCCAGATTATGAGATTATGGTAATTTATTTTCTATTTTTGTTAGTTTATCAGATTTCGAACCTAGTTTTCTTACCCAAACTATGTTGTTAGATAAAATATTTTTTTTGATGGCATGCAATGCCCTGCTTTTTTAAAATAGAAAAGTATGTTTGATAGAGTATGTGATACGTAATACTGAACCTAAATAAACAATGATTATTTAAATATGAAAATGTTGATTTTTCATTAAATTCACTGATATGTGTATGATTAAATAATTTATGAAAAATATATATTATATATATTGATAAATTATTATTAAATAATCAATCAATTTTTTATAATGACTTTTTTTCTTCAAAACATGTTTTATTCAAAAATTACTTTTATTTCTTTTATAAAAAAGTATTATAATTATTTTTTAGAAAATTTAGAAAGTGTATTTTATAAAATGAAGTTTGTTTTTGATATCAATATATTAAAATTATTTTAGGGTGAATTTTTATATTTTTTCATGAAATATAGATTTATCAGTGAATATTGAAAAATACCGTTGTTATTTAAAATTATTATTTTGTTTGATAAATTAATTAATTTAAAAGTATAATTATTATTTTAATTTGACTTCAAGGTAACATAAGTATTATTTATTTATATTTAATTAAATTAATTACATTTTAAATCTTATTTATATCAGATTTTAGTATATGTTTATTTTTAAGCTTTAAATGCATTTGTTTTGAAAACTGTTTTAAAATGAAAAATGTATCTCGGTTATAATTAATTAAAGTAAAAAATAATGATAAATGATTTAAATTTAATTTTTATATTAAATATCTATATATATATATATATTAATTTAAATCCATATAGTAAATATTACTAGTTATATAGTTAAATAGAAAACATCTTTTCCTTGAAAAATGGATTTTTCCGAAAATTGCTTTCCAACGTGCTAGTGGGTTTTATTTTAAATAAAATTATTTCACACCTATGAATTGATTTTCATAAAATTTATTATATATTTTGAATTATCTTAATTAATATTCGGTAATAAGTTCAACTTTATTTTTGAACAATATGAAAAGTAATTGTAGTAAATATTAATTACCATGGTAAAAGAAAAATAGGTTAGTTAAGGGTAAAAAATAATTTAACAGAGAATAGAAACAAATTAAATCTAATAGTATTAATATTTATATTTCCATCTCATTAAAATTATTATTATATTCATCCCTTATTTTTTTACTTTATAAATTATTTTTAATAATATTGATAAAAACATTTATACGATAAAACACAAATTGTATTTTTAATTAATATGCAATTTTAATTAAGAAATTTTGATTGATGAATTGATTTATTTTTTAAATAAATTATATTTTAATAAAATATTATTATAAAATAATCTATATTCAATATAAATGATCATTTAATTTTTATGAATTTAAATGTACTTTTTATAATTGTTCGAAAACTGTTATTATAAAAACCCATCATTTCTCAATAAATGATGATTTTATTTTAAAAGTGAAAATTCAAATATTTATAAAATTATTCAGATAAAATTAATATTATTTTTTGAATCATAATGTCGAAATTATCCAATGGTGATTTTTTCATAATTTTTTGAGATGGGTGAATTTTTAGGTAAAAATTAAATACTATGTAAATATACTTATTATGACATCATAATGTCCCAGAAAGAGATGTAATAAATACTATAAAGGGTATAAACAACCAAATATATGTTTTCTATTTAAAATAATGTGATTTTACATTTATTTGATTAATTTTATAAATGCCATTATGAATCCTCCAAAACATGTAATAGATTTTTAAGGTTTTAAAATAATTTCCTTACAAGTATGACTCACCTCCACATAAGAAATGGAATTTTATTAATACTTTCAGAGATTTTCCTTATAAAATAAAATAAAAACTCCCATTTTAAGAAGACATGGGAAAAAACCATGGGTTTTTTGTGGTTTTTTATATTTTATTATGTAGAGTCCAAAACCTAAATAATAAAGAAATCCACATCATTTCTTACATAAACCCAACAAAGATCCCATTTATCTTCACTAAAACTCTTTTTATCACATAAATACACGTCTCTAAACTCTCTATAGTCCTATTGAGGTGCCACCAATCTCTCAATAAGCCCCTTCCAAGTTTTTAGAGTTACACACTCAACTAAGGGATCTTCCACTCTCCTTTTTGTTCAAGCACTTATTTTATGTTATGCTTTTTAATTTCCATTTTTTTATGTTGGGATATGTTATTACATATACCAGATAGTATTATTTTTATTTATACATAATTAGATACCCTTTTCACTCTCTACACCTGTTACCATGCAAAAATTGCATATGGGATTTCTCACTTTTCATTTCTATTCAAGAACGTATTTTATGTTATATATCTTAAATTAAATTTTATTTTGTTGTAATTTGTTATGCCACATTACCCTAAATTTCCATTTAATTTATAAATTATGATAACTCATTTCCCTATCATTATTCCTCCCATAATCCTATATGTACACCCATTACCATGCCAAAATATAGTTAGGATTCTTTCCTTTATTCAAGTTTCTTCATTACCTTATTCCTTGTATTTCCAAATTTTTATTGTTGGGATATTATTTTATATGCCATTATTATTTTACATTTAAGTTATATGTGATTATATACCCCTTACTATGGCATCAAACAATTTCTATGAATCTTTAAGTGGTGTCATTATGCTGCCGAAATTTCACTACGATTTCCCATGACAAAACAATTGTATGGTGAATACCATGCCCATTTAATATTAAGAGTATTCACATTTATACACATATAATTTATTATTTTGTACTTACATATATGAATCCAAAACTCTTTAATTATGGAATAAATTATTATGATGAATGAATCTATGTTGTATGATATATGTGGCACACTTAAGCATGAGATTGAAATTAATATGATGGGTGCACCCATATAGCGCTCCAATGAATTGGTTAATGTTTAGTATAATGATGCATCACATTGTGACAGGGAGTGAACCTGATTCCTTTATGATAATTTCTCCTCCATGATGTATTGGTGTGTTTATCCTTGACCTATGTTTATGATTCAGTGTTTTAAGTTGTTTCCATATTTTCCATGTTATGATTATCATGCTATATCAAGACTTATTATTCATGTGCCTTTTATTGCCTATTGATATGAATATTGTCTAACAAGTATTATCTTTATCATGTTATTTATTTTTTATTCTCTTACTGGGTTTTATATCTCACCCCTTTCTTATTTTTTTCCATAGAATATCATGTGCACTTTTAAAAATCCATGGAATTTTAGAAGCATGTTAAGGAAGTTTTCATTAATGTTTTTGTATCCCATGTTCAAGATGTTAGGATATATACCTAACACTAATATAAAATGGGTCAATACCCATGCATCTATACCCAATGTTTAATAAAACCATGGGTATAGGTGGTATTTTTTATCCTATACCCATGGTTTTGACAAAAATGTGGGTATAGTAACCCCGATTTCAATCTTTTATTGGGATCCTCCTCCCAATTTTATTTTCCTACCACACATCTACCTAGGAATAGCATATATTACCTCCCCTCCCCTCCCCAACCTCAACCTCCCACCCTCACCTCTACCTCACAATCCCTGCATCCCTCCCTCCACATTCTCTCCTCCACCTCTGCGTCTGGGGCCACCTCCACATCCGTCCCCCACCTACACCTCCCAGACCTCACATCTGCCTCTGTGGTTGCCTATGCCTCTATGGCCACATCCACCTAAGCCTCTTTCCGGCATCCACCTCTGCCTCCTCCCAGCCTCTGCCTCCTTCCACCCTCCGCCTCCCGACCTCAAAAGGTATCTGTATTCTTCTGTCTACTCTATTGATTTAGGGACTCCATTGGCTATATATCTCACCTTGTGTTAAATCTATACTTGTGTATACCATTTCATAAATTAAGATTCCAATTGTTGATAAAAATAGAACTTTGAATATATATCACACATTATCCTCTATTCATGTTTTTTTTCCCTTTGATAATTTAAAGTGCCTAACCAAAATATTTGAAACTAATTTACATCTGATCACTTCAAACCACTCGATGAACATTCGATTTTACTCCATTTGAGATAACAATAATATCTCATTTCTCCTATCCTTTTCAATATTAATGCATGAATCTTCATTAAAACACTTAAATCCTTCATTTTGAAAGATAAAGATAACTCCCACTTCAAAGCCAAGAACTATTGAATGCACAGTCCCACTAGAATCATATCATCAACATATAATAGTAGGATTATAAAGAAATCACCATTCAACACTTTTTTTGATAGAAATAGTGATCTGAGTCACTTTTTATGAAACAATTTTATACCATAAAATCATTGAATTTCTGGTTACACTGATTTGGTGCATTTTTCAATCCATATAAATTATATTTTAGCTTACACAACAAGTCAAACTTCCTATTAACAATGAAACCAATTGAATTTTTCATGTAAATTTCCTCCTCCAAATCACCATGTAGAAATGCTAACTTTACATCCATTTGTTCTACACATAAATCATTGATAGTACCGACAAAAGGTAATGAAAATAATATAATCTCTACAAGAAGGTATGGATAAATGTGATATCTTCATGGAATGCATAGACACGTTTCTAGTTTCTGGTTTGAGGTATTGAAATACATCAACTATTGTGAAGATGTTGGAAATTCTGAAAGGATGAATTATTAAGAATAATATATAACGTATGGTTATTATTCCAATAATTCTTACCATGATTACCATATATCAAGTGTAAGTTTTATAAGACTATCAACTGGGATTAAAGGAAGAAATAACCCTACATTCAATAGAAAATCAATTCTCTTGAAACTAGCTTTAAGGGCCAGATGAAAAACACTATTATGATGAAAGTGGTATAAATAATAGTTTTAAAAATTCCAATGAACCCAAAATGTATTATAAATAAAAAAAGGAATATATGAAGGAAATAGAAAAGTTCACATACTGCTAAATATGATAAAGATCATGTGAAATGAGTTTCCAAAAGAAAGGTATGTGTTGAAAAATATATAATTAATCATGTGGGTACAGTCAAACCAGAATGAAAGTTTGGAAAAATAAATTACTACCTATTATGAGAGGATAAATCTTTGATGGTGAGGCCACCTAAGGAAGAGTAGATTTTTGTTTGGATTGTGTATAAAAAATAAACCCAAATTGGTTGAAGTGAAATTAAATTCCATTGAATATGTTTCAGATGTGACAATAAGATTTAAAGTGAAATAAAAATGAACAATGGTATCCCTCACTAACATCTTCTTCAACTTGAGAAAAGTGAAAGTACCCCTCTCCTCATGTACTTAAATATTTATAACTAGTTTTGAAGAGATAAATAATTAAGGTGTATATACAATACATGGCGTAAGTAATCTTACAAAGTACATATGATTGGGGATAAAATAAAATATTATTATCCAAAAGAAAATGCATGCATAAAGTGGGTTGAAGTAGGTATTTTTTTCTTCAAAACTAAATCTAAAACTTCATATAGAGGCAGAATTCAATGTTAAATCTAAAACTTCATAGGAAAAGGCCTAAATTTTTAGAAGAAAATGTGTCAAATCCATATATAAGATCACCTACAATATTATAATAAATATAAGTTGTTACAAGTGAAATTAGGCCATGATTTAGTGGTAGCACACTGTTGGAAAAGGGAGGATAAATTTGGAGAAGATAGATCTAGAACAAGTGGGAGAAAATATTGGATGAAACATTAGGGACAAAAAAAATTTCTATTTATTTTATAATATTTTATCATCTTTTCACAATTAGATTATACTAAGAGATTATAAAAAAAATGTATTATTTCCAAAAGATGGTGTCCCCAAAATTGAATAAAACCTCAATATAAATGGTTCTCTAATTGAGGGGGAGTTGATGATGAATTTTTAAAGACTGTTCAACCTCATCTATGATTAAATAAACCAATGAAGCTGAAAGTAATTGAATATCCAGTGGAACCACTTGTTTATTTAAATCAAGTGGTACTAATTGATTAAAAAATTGGTATTCTTGGTACACTCATTATTTTCTTTCTTATATAATAATGTTTGGTTGTGAGAATGTAATGAGATCAGAAGTTGAGTTTTGTTTCAACTAGTACATGGTTTTTATAAGTAACATTTTAATATAAAATTTGGTGAGGGAATTATAAATCCATTATAATATTATCTTCCACTGAAATATTTAAAATAGTAGGCTTAGAGATTTTGTTCAGGACTTGTTACTGAGTAAATATTTCACTTAATGAAATATTTTAAGTATGTATCCAGGGTATAACTATACATACTGAAGATTGAGATCCAAATATGAATTTTTATTTAAAATATGGTATCCATTGTTAAAAATTGATTTATAGGTGAAAAGTAACATGAAAATTATAGGATCCTTGATGTTTGTTTTTAAAGGGAGAGAGATATAAAGTTGAGAAATCATTCTAAACTTGACTAGGAAGACTTTTTTTAGACTTTCATAGTCAAAACAAAAAAATTATCAATTAGAAAAAAGTTCCAAAGGTTAATCATCAATTGGATAAAGATAAATTATAATGAAGCAATGAGATTATTAACAAAGGGGTATTTTTCATGTTCATGATTTTATCTCCATGTAGTATAAAATAAAATTAGAGAAATTTTGAAAGCTATAAAGAAATATTACATTAGAGTTGGATCTTTTTTATTTAATTTTAAAGGGGTATATGAAATGGAATATTAAAAAAAATCCAAAGGGGAATATTTTTTTACACCTTATGGGTGTGCATTTTATTTGTTGATAAGGTGTGGAGATTTGAGTTTTTGTTTTTTTTAAATATGATATGATGGAGTGATTTAGCATTAAATGACATGGTTGATAAGGTAGATATTAAATAAAGTGATTATTATTGGTGTATTGTTATGGATTCATCCGTAAAAATTTATTAAATTAATCGGTTTAATGGGAGGAGGTAGATTTATATAGGATGATGTGGTTCTTGTTACTACCCTTGAATTATATATAGAGGTTTATTGAAATATATTAAATAAATAGAAGAATTATAAGGTTGAGAAAACCATGCATAAGGTTGATATAAACAATGATACATTCCTTTATAAGGTTTGTAAATGACTTCATATGGTTGGGGAATTGTATTTTAAGGTTGGTGTGCATCATCCTAAGGTTGGAGAAGTTCCTCAAACTATTGATACCATAACTATGTAAGGTTGGTATGATTTTTCATAAAGTTGGTGTGTGACTATAAAATGTTGGTGTGATTATTTCATAAGGTTTATGTATCCCCTAGTAATGTTAACATGATACTCTTGTAAGAGTGAGAAAAGCTTCGTAAGTTTTAATAAGAAAATTATTAAGATAAGAAATATAATTTATATGATTAATCATTTCATATAACCTAAAGCGTGTTATCTCTATATCAGTATTCTTGTACCCAGTTTAAGCGTACCACAAAAAATATGAATTCAATATGTAAGAACTATGATGAAATTAAAAGAGGAATATTCTATTGAGATGAATGAGATGGTTAAACTATATTTTCAGTGATATTATTCTAAATTAAAAAAGATATAATATTTGTAATATTAATAAAGGTTTTATATAAAAAATAAGATAATGCATGTTTAGATCCTCAATGATCCAAATGTCAAGATAATTAATATTATCATGATTCAAGATTTTGATTTTGTGATGAAAAATGAAAGTAAATATATTATGCACCTCAAAGAGAGTTCCATTCCATAAGAGAAGAAGTTGGGGTATCTTCCATTCCTGTAGATAATTTTTGATAAGGAATAAAAATTAATTGGGATATTATCTATTATGATTTTTAATTGATAATTAAACATATTTTAAAGAAAAAGAACAACCCATATAATTTTGGTTATTTTAATGAAAAATATTAGTCTGATATTATTGAATCAAAATTGACCAATAAGCCCATCTTGGAAAGGGGAGGTGATTGTGTGGAGACTACTACAATGATAGTTGGAGTATATTTTTAATACATGTTATGGAAGAATCTTGTGGTGTTTGTTTTTTACTAAAGTTTGTGACATGGAATGTCTATTTTCTAGAATCAGGAAAAAGAAAATATAGTGTGAGGAATGAGGGGTTCGACTAATTCTAAATAATATAGTTTGGAAGATGTAATGGAAACAAAATATTTCTATATCTTGTACCTATTAAGAATTTGTTTAAAACTAAGGACAAGAGAGATAGGAAGTGGAGAAGAAAAATTTTATTTCCAAAATTATAAAATATGGAGAGTGATATCACAATATAATATATTTTGGATATATTATAACAATAGGGGGAGAAGAATAGGAGTTTACATTGAATATATTTTTAAAAAAATGAAGGATAGTTTGAAAGATGCAATGGAAATAAAATATTTCTATATCTTTTACCTACTAATAAATTATTTAAAACTATGTATAAGAGAGAGAGGAAGTAGAGAAGGAAATTTTTATTTTCAAAATTATGAAATATAGAGAGTGATATCACAAGAGAATATATTTTTTGGATATATTAGAATAATAGGGGGATAAGAAAATGAGTCGAAATTATATCTATTTTTTAAAAAAATAGTAGGATAGTTTTACTAATATGTTGTAAGGTTTGAATAAACTTCTATATATAAGAAGAATAAGGAAGGTAGAAGGTGTAAAATACTATGTCTAGTAGTTGAACGAAGAGAATATTATAG
This sequence comes from Viscum album, assembly GCA_963277665.1. Lineage (NCBI taxonomy): Eukaryota > Viridiplantae > Streptophyta > Magnoliopsida > Santalales > Viscaceae > Viscum > Viscum album. Next base: position 466,228,224 of record OY728160.1, on the reverse strand, counting down.
AAGTGCACCAAAGGTGGGAATTTCAATATCACTACTGGAAGGTTGAAGGTTTTATAGACTTAAACGGGAGGGAAATAAGCTCATTATTTCCTGAAGAATACTTAAACGAAGAAGATACTACTTTTGGTTATATTCACGATAGTTATGTAAAGGGGAAACTAAGAAATTCAAAGGCACCAACATATCTGGTGCAAACATAATAGTTGCAATAATATTTAGGTATGTCCTATAATCCATTATGTTTTAGATTTGGAAGAGTGAGAAAAGGTTAAAGTGTGATATGGTGAGCCTTAGGTGGTAGTTAGAAACCCAAAACCATTGTAAATGGAGTTACCCCATGTCATGAACCAGAAGGTTCTGGATATAGTATAAGATCATATTGGGAAGCATTCAACTCTAATTTTACTGCAATCAATAAATAATCTGAGATGTACATGATGAAGAACATCATGACCAATGAAATTAACTCAAATATTAATTTATATAAAATTACATAACCAAGAAGATGGTATCATCACATATAATTTATAATTAATTTATGTAAATAATTAATTACCTCCTTTTGGAATTCTTTCTTCATTAAAGATTTGGTAGAACACTTATTATCATACCATCATTTCAGTGAAATTATTCAAATGAAGAATCCATATTGTAGTGATCTACATGTGCACCATGAACCTTTGAACATCATTATAGAAATTATTGGTTGATGATGGGGAAGATTATGATTCTTGTGTCATTATATGATTAACCTTCAAACATCATTATACATTAGTGCTTGAGTTGTTTTCTTCTCTCAAATGTTGAAAGTAGCATTCCTCGCCAATGTCACCCTCACTGTTCTGAGTGACCTATTATATAGCCATTCCCATTAATATTTATCTATATTTCCAACCTAATTGTAATTCCATGACCCCAGAAGCCCGGAGCTGATGTATTATGTTAATACATTGGCATGATTACAAGTAATCATGTCCCTAAGGACCGATCAATTTAGTATTCCTAGAAAATAGATTACATATATTAACATTACACTACACATTCAAACATAAAACAAAACATAAATAATTTGTTGAGAATTCCATTATTACCCTAGCTTAACTCTGCATATCAAACATAATACACTTCTTGGAATCCTGGGAAAAAAACATAAGAAAGGGGTGAGATCATATGATTAGTAAGGGAAAATAATTTAGTGGAAGCTATAAAATTTTAAGGGAAGATGTGTAATAAAAACAACAACCTTTTGAACATAAACATGAACATAATTTGGAAAAAATAAATCAAACATTACCATATAAACATGCACATAGATATTCTACTAGTAGAATAATGAAATGTAATAATTAATTTCATAATGAGGGAATGCCTAATGTTGGATATCATTACCACATAGTTAAGGCCTCGTGCCAAGACTCCAAATATTTTTTTTCAAGGCCTTGTTCCAAAAACTAGTTTGTCTCATGAGACCTACCGATGCATCGAGGGGCTATAGCGGGCTCCACCCATCACTTACTAAGTCCACTTCATTCATCATATGAAAATGCTGAAACATAACATAAACATTCGTATTAAAACTAGCATACAAAATGCCAATACTTCAACCATAAGCCATGTAGGGTATAAAAATAGTACATCCACAGTCAAACAAATCATAACTCATAAAATACAAAATTCAATATTGTATTATAATAAATCAACCTTAATCATGAATAATATCTATTAAAGGATGCTGATATATTTGAAAATGATCAGTAAAACTTTTTGATAGAAATGTCCCTTTTGTGAAATCATTTAAAAGTCACACATTTATAAATGAAATAATTTAAAGGAGATTTTTTAATCAAAGTGTCCCATACCACTTTGAAACTTTTTAAAGGAATTAACATTTTAAAACATTCATGTTCATATAAATAAATACTTAAAACTATTTTGAAAACCTAGACATTAATGAGAAATATTTAAAGGAATAAATATTTAAAACAGATAAAATGGTGTTTTTGTTAATGATCACATTAAAAAGAATCTTTTTAAAAAAATAATTTATGAAACAAGGACATGGATAATAAATATTTCCCAGTAAAAACATACACATAAAAAATCTCGAATAATAATGAGATTGATGAATTAACCCTTACCTTGCACTTTCCTTTGGTCGAGGGTATGTTAAACCTCTTGTATAATTTCCATAGTATGTTATTAAATTATACAAGAAACATATTCATATTTATTATATCATAAATTATTCCTTTATGACTTTATACTACCCATTTAATAATTATTTCCATGTTAAATTTACATTTCAGGTTATAATCGCTTTTATTATCGTACATGTTTTAACTTGTTATTCTTGATCGATCATTTAGATCATGATTTAAATAATTCCAGAATATAAAACATGATTTATATATAATATATTTTTAGAATATAAATATGTATAATATATAGATACATGAAATGGAAAACACCGTTTTTGGAGACGGTAGGTAGTACGTACGCATAAACGTTGTTTTTGTTTTCATATCGTATAGAATGGAAGTAAGTGAATAAGATATATGTAAGTAAATACATATATAAATACACACACACACACACATATACATATATATATATAATATAATTATTATGTCATATATTACCTACTTATTAATAATTTATATTTTTATAATCATCGTTGAATGGTAAACCTAGAAATGAATCTCATCACGTCGTTGTAACAGAAAGTCGTACGTACACAAAAGCAACGATATCATTTCATTAATGATTAAAAGGTGTGGAATTGTATGGTATATTAACTTTAAAAATAAATTTTAATGTTATTTTAATTATTTATATACATATTACTCATCATTATATCCATCCAAATAACATAGTGTTGAATAACAAATTACACCACAACATGGAGACGGTAAACCGTACGTACGCATGCATGGTGACATTATCATTCATAAGATGGATAGAATAATGATAATAGTTGTAACATATTTATAATAACATCACATTATGTATAAGTTACTATAGTTATTATTTTGGTATGGAAATAACAAAGAAACAGAAAGTGGAAGAAGAAAAGAACTTTGAAAGAGTTGATAAAATAATTACCTATTCTTTGGGTGTTTCCTTTGGATTTGAAAAAAAGGGCTCCATAGGTTGGATTTATGCTCAAGGGAAGGCCTCTAGGTTGAATTCAGGGAAGCTTTTAGGAGATTTAATCAGGGTTTCACCGAGTCAAATGGATATGGAGGTGTGATTTTGAGAGAAGGGGAAGTACCCTTTTATAAGAGAGGTGAGGGTCACTTTATGAAAAGTTTGAAATATTATTTTATTATAAACTCATTTTAGATTTAAAATGGATACAAATTGATTTATTTCTAATATAAGGTGGGTAGGGGCCTAAATACTCTCAAACAATAGGTTTTAGACAAGTTTAGGTAACCATATTAACCCTATCTTTTAGATTTAACTCTTAGTTAAATAGTTTAACTTTTATCATGTCCTCTTGTATTATTATAATAAATGGTTAATAAACATATGATAAAAATCCAATAGAACCCCAAGTGGTTCATTATTGATATATATAACCTTATCTAAGTCATTTCCCTGATACTTAGATTTTTAGAAATATTATATCAATTAATAGTATAGTATTTGTTTTAAAAACTCATTTAGGTCAATTTTCACACTATTTGGTATTTTGTTTTTGTTAAAGTTATAAAAATTTTATAACTTCAAAAAAAATAATTTAATCAACCCTAACATGTCATATTAACCAATAAAATTATTTCATGGCATCAAAAGACTCAATTTACATTTATTTGTATATTTATGATATCAATTATTTAAATCTTTCATTGATAAAGTAATTAGTGCATCATCGTTATGTCGTAAATAAATTTAATTATTTAATCTCTAAAATTATAAATAAAATAAAATTATGTATGAAATATTTTTATCCTTCTAATGAATATTTATAGTCAAATTTATCTTATGTATAACCCAATATTAAAAATGGTTTAGTTATTAAACTTTGAATTTAACACTTTTAACTATTCTTTAAATAAAATAATAATAAATGTCCTAATCTAGTCCAAGTGGACCAAAAGGATATTAATTTATTCCAAAGGTCGGTTTTGGTCGAAATACACTTATCCAATAGAGTTAGGACATGTGTTAGGGTATTTATAAACTCATTTTTACCATTAATTTCCCTATTTATTTTTAACCGAGGTAAATAAAAGTCAAAAGTTACAATTCACAAAAAATTATTTGTATCTTATTGAACCACATTTTACCTACTGATGTCAATTGTGTCTCTCAAATTTTTGAAATTCAATTCACAGATGTGGAAAAATTACGATTTATGCAAATTTGGATATGTGCCTAGAAGGTGTGTAAAAGACATTAAAAAGTTCAATAAAATTTTATACCTCTAATTTTATTATAAAATGACTCTAATGAATTAAATTGAATTTATATAGGTATTAAATATCTATTTTTAAATAAAATTAATTTAATTAATTTAAATAATTATTTAAATAAAAAGTCGGTTTTAAACAATAACGCAGTGTTTTTCACTATTCATCAAAAATTGAATGTTTTCAGAAAAATACCAAAAATTCACCCTAAGATAATTTTGATATTCTGAATTCAAAAATTAATTCTATTTTATGAAATTCAAAACATAGAAGATTCATTAATTAATTTAAAATTAATTTCTGTTATCAAAACCAAAAAGTGGGATTTCACCAAGTAAAAACTATCAAAATATTGACATTTGTTTATATCAAATTTAAATGTGAAATTACTTATAATGACATACATTGTATTAAATGATAAAAATATAGTATAATTATACTTTCAAACCGTTCAAATTTATAATTTAATCACTTTCTAATATATCTTTACCCAATTAATGATTTTTTTTATAATATTCCATAGAGATTTTTCCCTTAAAACTAGTTTCAAGTGAATAGATTTTCCATTGAATGCAGGTTGATTTCTTTCTTTAATCCCAGTTAATAATCTTATAAAATTTCCACTTGAGATATATTAATCATGGTAAGAATTATTGGAATAATAACCATACCTTATATATTATTCTTAATAATTCATCCTTTCATAATTTCCAACATCTTCACAATAGTTGATGTATTTCAATACCTCAAACCAGAAGCTAGAAATGTATCTATGCATTCCATGAAGATATCACATTTATCCATACCTTCTTGTAGAGATTATATTATTTTCATTACCTTCTGTCGGTACCATAAATATATCACATTTATATAAATTAAATTTAATGACATTAAATTCTTATTTAGAATCAGGACATAAAAAATTTAGTTTCGATAAATTTTTGTTACTTTTTTGATAACTTTCATATTTTGATGAATAGTGAAAAATACTAAATTTTAATTGAAAAAAACTATTTTAATTGAGATAATTTATAGTGTTAGATTATAAATTTTAATGGTTTGGAAGTATAATTATATTATATTTTTATCATTTAATACAATGTAGGTCATTATAAGTAATTTCACATTTAAATTTGATATAAACACATGCCAATATTTTGATAGTTTTTACTTTTTAAAAACCCACTTTTTGGTTTTGATAAAAAAAAATTAATTTTAAATTAATTAATGAAGCTTCTATTTTTTTAATTTGAATGGTTTGGAAAAATTACGTTTTATGTAAATTTGGAAAAGTGCCAAGAAGGTCTGTAAAAGACGTTAAAAAGTTCAATAAAATTTTATACCTCTAATTTTATTATAAAATGACTCCAATGAATTAAATTTAATTTATATAGGTATTAAATATCAATTTTTACATAAAAGTAATTTAAATAATTTAAATAATTATTTAAATAAAAAGTCGGTTTTAAACAATAACGCAGTGTTTTTCACTATTCATCAAAAATTGAATGTTTTCGGAAAAATACCAAAAATTCACCCTAAGATAATTTTGATATTATGAATTAAAAAATTAATTATATTTTACTAAATTCAAAACATAGAATCTTCATTAATTAATTTAAAATTAATTTCTAGTATCAAAACCAAAAAGTGGTTTTTTAAAAAGTAACAACTATCAAAATATTGGCATGTGTTTATATCAAATTTAAATGTGAAATTACTTATAATAACCTAAATTGTATTAAATGATAAAAATATAATATAATTATACTTCCAAAATATTCAAATTTATTATTTAACACTATAAATTATTTCAATTAAAACAGATTTTCTCAATTAAAATTTAGTATTTTTCACTATTCATCAAAATATAAAAGTTATCAAAAAAGTAAAAAAAATTTATCGAAACTAAATTTTTTATGTCCTGATTCTAAATAAGAATTTAATTTCATTAAATTTAATATATATAAAATTTTCAAATATTTATTTAAAAAATGGTTCACCATTAAAAGGTGGTAAGATTTCATTTTTTGAAAAATACTTCTTTTATCTGAAAGAAATGAATTTGTTCTTATATTATGTCTAAGAGACATATAATATGGATTCTAAAATTATATGAATTATATAAAATTCAAAATTCAGTTAATACTATTTATAACCACTTTTTTAATGGCTAGTTTGGTAATTCGTGGGGTGGTCGAACTCGTTGTTACTTGTAGCACAAGTTATTAAATTACTTTGAAGAGATAATGTACTCTAAAATCTTGGGGTGTTACAATAATTCCAGTTGATGGAATACCTATTTAATTTTGGATGTAATAATCATCCATCTGCATCCTCCAGAAGTTATAGTGCCTTAAGTCAAACTTATTATCCCTAATATTAAAATGAATCAGTTATGGACATATACAACACTAAGAGGTGGGGTGAATCAATGTTAATGACTTTTTTAAAAAAAAAATATTTTATATCCCCTTTATTATTTATTCTATTACTATTAGATAAAATGGATCTCTCATTATCCCTTATCACCTTTGTTTATACAAAAAAGACTTCCAAATATGTACACACACAAATAGGATATTGAATTACATGGATCACTACTCAATAACAGTTTCTAATACTTAGTGTGGGTGGGAAAAACTTGCAAACACATGACTCGCTATTAATACACCTATAAGCTACAGTAAGAATAGAGTACCCATGAACTTTCATTAAACTATAGTCTCATGAAAATACATTAGTATTCATGAAATGGATCTCTTATTCTCCATTATCACTTTCAGTGTACTTATTGACTCTTCTTATTTATCCTCTATTACTTAAAAAACATCATGAAAGTAACACCCTATTTCTCTTTGGTATGAACAACAGTACACACACTTATTCATATCAGAAAAAATGAGTGTTTCACCTTCTTCTTATTCTTACTTTTCTAAAAATTATACTATATATGATCCTACATCTTATTATTTGACTTCGTTACAAAATAAAAAAATAAAATCTTCTTTCTCTCTTCATATCATCAACAACAGATATATTTTTCTTCCTCCTTATCTTCAACTAGCTGAAACATATAGTGAGTAACTAAGTGGGATCCCCTTACCTTTGATACAAATATTTTCTTCTTTATAAACTACAACATCGATCACCACACTCTAATCTCCTTTGATCACTCATGGTATTTCTATCTCCCCTTGATTCATCACTCCTATCAGTCCAATTACTAACCAATAAATATTTCCTTTATTTCCTTCTATTATTTATAAAATAGAGAAAAATTATGTAAATATTTGTTGCATAATTTATTTTGGGTGTTTCTTGTTAAATATCTACTTTACCTTTGAATAAATTCGATGCATATAATTTATTGTTGTACGTTTACTGCCTTCTAATGATTCAATCCAATGGGGTATTCCAATTCAATTTTTCTATTTCATCATTTTTTATTGACATGGAAATGGATTAATGATAATTACATCGTTTTCATTTACACTAAAGGTAGCATTGAGGAATGCTATAAATCGCAGTTTTGTGTTGTTATGTAATTGAATTGGATGCATGTTGATTAGTTTAGAAAATATATTTTCATTTAATTCATGGTCCAGGTGATTAGTGTTAAGGATTCTTCCAGGACAGATAGGAGTGACTAGTGGGAGATATTTCGCAGAGTCTCTACATCCCCGAAACTTTATTGGGTTCTATTGTATGGTATGTAAATTTATTGACTTTTATTTCAAATCAATTCTTTTATGCAGATAAAAGTTTCTCTTTGAAGACCATGGTAAAATTTTCAGGACAAAAAACCAGGGAAATCTACCCCCCCGCCCCCCACACACACACAGATAACTAATTTTTAATTTTTTTTGGAATTTAATCTATTAAAGATTCATTTAATTTTATTATTGATTTTTTCTGCTTCTTATACTATGAAATATTCACAGCATTGATTGGAATTTGTTATAATTTGTACTATGTTATCATGAAGATGTAAAATTCATTTGTCTGGATTGTTTTTCATTACCAGCGATCAAGCTTGTCTATGGTGTTTTCTTTGTAGATGGGATTTCGAATGAGGTTGTTTGAGCTGCAGTTTCTTTTCTTTAGAGTATTGGGACTAACAACCTTAATAATAATGCCATCTGGTCAAATGATGAGAGGTATTGTTCGATTATTATCTTAAATAAAAGAAATTTTATAAAAATACTTACCTTTTATATAAAAAAAACTATTCATATACTCTGGTTATACATGATACATGTTTGATGAATTGCTTGTTGTTGAATCTCAAATGAATATTTTTACATTATCTAATATTTACTAGAAACTGATTTTATATTCAAAATCATGTTTTTTTGGTAGATTAAATTCATATATAAGTATTCATTTCACATAATTGACATTAGAATAGTGGGGAATCATCTATGATTTTTATAATCACCCATTTTGTTCCCTTTGATGCAACTTTAACAAGTTATTTTCTCAAGATAAGAAATAACTTTATGTTTGTTGTAGATTACTTGTACTTTTCCTTCTTCAAAAATAACATGGCTATTGATATGGTTAAATAATTTGGTATTTCTTGAAATTTGGTATATTTTATCACTCCATTCATATTTACATCAACTGAAGTAAGAAATATTACTAACTTCCAGTCTTCCACATCAACATATTCAATTTCTACTTCAACTTTTGGAATTTATTTATAATACGTGATGCTCTAAAAGAATCCTTAGCATTTCTTGATATAATTTCTAGATTAAAATTCCAAACACTTTACCCATTATGTTTTTGGTTCATGTTTTAGACTCAAAACATTTAGAAACTTCTCCACCAATCATAGAAAAATCAATCTTCCATACTCATCATCAATCATGAACTATTTTCAAATAGTCATGTTGATTTTTACATTAAATGATTAGTATAGATTTTTCTTAAGTAACTTCTAGAATATCATTCAAGAAACCTAAAATTATAACAAATAGATAAACCTAATGTATTACATTGATTCTAACATATACATATTATATTCCTAGATATTATATAATAAACTGTTAATCTTATGTATCATTATGATAATTCATTCCACATTTTTAAGATTTTTTATATTGTAGTAAATTTTTAGGAAATTTTTCAAGGTTGAATCATTTATCTTCCCTTGATTCTTCTAATTAATGTTATCTGTAATTTATCTTTTAGATAAATAATAGCTTTCTCTTATAAATCGTCTTTTGAAAATGTATCTGCATTATTTATTCACTTCAACATATATTTCAAATGTGAACCTTTCTTTTTCTATCAGCTTCTAGATTCACTTTAGATTAGCATCAATAACTTATCTTTTAACTTTGGGATAATAAATTCACCCAGTGAAGGAATTGTATTTTTTTATAGGTCAAGGATATATACCCACGGTTCAATAACTATGGGTATAGATATAATCCCATGGTATAAATATAACTATGGGTATTATAGACATATATAGGTCTATAACCATAGTTTTTATAAAACCATGGGTATAGCTCTATATCAATGCCTCGATATCCCACAGTTTATAAAACCATGGGTATAGGCTATACCCACAGTTTTACGGGTTATTCCCACAGTTCCAAACTGTGGGTATAGGTTATTTTTCCATTAGTGTAATTCACAAAGACTCTATAATTCTCAATTTATTGGGTTCTATTATGTGTAATTTTATGAAATAAATTACGAAGTAATGTCTAATAAATTGGAGGTTTGTTATATGGAAGGAGTGTCATTTGGAAGACATGAAAATTTAAATTTGAATAGACCACCTATTTTTGATGCAGTTGATTATGATTACAAGTCATATTGTATAAAATCATATATCATTAACAGTGAATTTAACAACCAAGAACATAAAGTATATAATGCTGACTGGAAATTATAATGTTTTCAATAAAGTCATCATTCAATTTTCTTGAGAAAAAATAAAATAATATCAGGTAAACTATAAATTTCATAACACTTTATTGTGTTTTATAACTAAGAACATATACATTCATGGATATTTATATTAAATAAAAAAATAGAATTTATAATAAATTGTAGATAACATATTTTGTAACATCCAAAGTTTTAGAAACTCATAGAGCACTATTTAAAGTTGACTATAAAGAGATTTTTTCTTTTGGAAAAAATTGAAATATAGATGCATCAATACTTTATAACAATATTAAATAGTTTACAATATTTGGGTGGAAAATTATTTCAAAAGATCAACTCATTGAAAAAATTATTGACATTATGTTAAAATAATGGGATTCTAATAAGACCACAATCGATGATAATTAGAATTTGAAAATTTTATGTCTGGATGAATTAACTGGAAAATTAAGGTAGTATATAAGTAGGATGAAATGAGAAGAAAAAAAATGAGAAAACAGAAATTGGAGAGGCATTTTATTCTACATCAGGTAATTCTAATTCATGTACCTTTAATATTTTCACAAAAAATTCTAAATATCTCATTTTAATGGAAAAATTTAAGCATTTACATCCATGTAATATAAAATATAACAATAATGAACTTGATAAAATTGCAAGAAGGATGAATAAATTTGTCAGAAATTAAAACTTCTAAAATTTTATTGGAAAGATTGGAAAGGAAAAAAATATAATAAATAATATTAAAAATTTATATTTTATGAATGTAAGAAAGAATGTCACATCGGACCATGTTATCCAAAACTGAAGAAGAAAGATATAAAGAATAAAAGGCATTCTAAAAGGAAAGTAAATAAAATATTTAAATAATTAGATACATGGAGTGATATTAAAAGTGACACAACTTTAGAAAGTTCATCATATGAAACTGAAATAGAAATCTATAAAATAGTTAGTTTCTATACAAATATTCTCTGAAATGAAAAATTATTTATGAAAAATACAACTATATAATACCTTAAAATTTTAAGACTTGATTTCAAATTTATTTATAATACTAAATATTATTTACATATTCATTGGAAGATGAAAAAAATTATCCCTTTAAATTTGAAAAAGATAATCCATTATAAGATAAAGAAACTATACCTACGATAACTAAAATGGATAGATATATTAATATTATATATTAAGAAAATAATGAACCAAAAAATACTTATGAGTTTTTTGAATAAAATATTATTAAAGATAATAAAATAATTTTATAATTAAATTCATAAATTTCAAAACATTCAATTAAATTAGATTAAAAAACTATTTCTTGAATAAATTAGGTTGATTAGAATTTAGTTTATTGGAATTTTATTGATCATAATTTAATTGATTGAAATTTTTTTGATTAAAAATATAATGAAAAAAACTATAATTTTATTATTCGACTTAAAATATAGTTATTATTTTTTAAAGAAACTTTTTTTCTAACTTTATTTCTAGAAAATAAAATTTTGATAAAATGTATAAATAAACAATTCCCTCTAGAACTCAAGTGGAATTATTTTTAATTTTGATAAACATTATTTTTAATAAAAATATTATGTTCTGAAAAGTGAAACTTTTTATACTAAATATAAAAGAGGAGGATAATAGTGTAAATATTTTTGTTTAAATAATGGTAAATATTTTTATTTTCTCTCTGATTTTATTTCAGAAGAACTATAAATTTTATAATAAAAATAATTGAAAAGATGTGGATTCCTAAAATTTTATTTTCTAACATAACATGTGTTGGTACCAGGAACATAGTTTTATATATTTAAGGAAAAGATATTGAGTACTAAAAGCATAAAAACTTGTCTCATGGATAATTTTTGTTCAAAAAATATGGCTAGATTGAAGTAAAACTTCTGAAATATTAATAAATTTAAGTGTAAAAGTTTCTTTTAGAGACAATGAATAAGGTAAAAACATCACAATCGTTGATTTTTCTTTTCATGAAAAATAACTTTTTTCAAATGTTTATCTTGTGAACTTAAAGAATAAAAAATGTAATATTGACATTTATTAAGGTATTTTCAATATATATAATGATAATCATGAAAATATTTTTAAATTTTACATAGAATGATTAAGTAATTATAATTTTCCTTATTTATGTTCAAATAAATACTTATCATGGTTATGGAATATGAGACTAGGAAAATATAACTTTTGATATTTGACTAAAATTTATTAGAAAGGACATGTTATAGATCTACCAAAATTTAATTCTAATTCAACCAGAGTATGTGATCCCTTCCAATTTGGTAATAAACATAAGTTAAGTTTTAAATCTAAAATAGAATCCTCAACTACTAAATCTTCATAGTTAGTGAAAATGGATCTATTTGGTTTTACACAAATTGTAAGTATTTGAGGCAAATATTATGTATATTTCTCAGTTGATGATTGGACTATATTTACTTGGATATATTTTCTCACTTGAAAACCTAAATTTTTTAATCATTCTCAGGTATATCTTACTACTATTAAAAATGAAAAAAACATACCATTGGTTACTAATAAGAGTAATCAAGGGGTTGTTTTTTTATTTTTATTTTTAAACTTTTTATAAAAATAGGTATTCCTAATAGTTTTTCTACACCTAGAACACCATAAAAAATAAAGAATCTGAAATAATAAATATAATTATTTAGGAAATTACCAAAAAATTTATAAGTGAGTAATTTTTTCTTGAAATTTTTCCTCAGAGGCTGTAAGTACTGCTTATTCTACTATAAATTGATTTTCACTTAATCCTTTTCTTAATAAAACTCTTTATGAGTTTTTTACTATAATTAAACCAAAATTTTCTTAATTTAGTGTTATTAGATGTACAGTATTGATATAGAATAACAAATATCACATAATTACATTTTATCCGACAACTAATGAATGGATTTTTATTGGTTATTCTAGAACTATTAAGGATTATAGGGTTCTAAAAAAAGAAATAATGTTTTTAAGGAAATGGTGCATGTAAGATTTGATGAATATGATCTTTTTTTTCAAACCCCTTAGAAATTAAAAATACCGAGGATTTTTTTAAAAATAATTCTATAACTTTACCAAAATATAACCAACAACTGCTGATTTTAAATCCCAAATATGTAATACCATCATATTTTCAATATCTAGAAGATACTTCAAAATAATATACAAATATATATCCATTAGTTGAATATTATCCTTCCCATTTTCCTAATAATTAGTTGATATTAATGAATTGTACTTCAAATTATATTATTAGATATGTAAGTAAACCACTTACAACTATAAATACCATAATAAATCCTTATGATCATCATGACTTCCTATAAAAATTTAAACATAATATTAATATGATTCTTTCTGTGGTGAAATTTGGATACGGTCTATGAAATAAGATCTCAATCAATTTGAATAGAAAAAAGTTTAGACCCTAGTTTAATGACTCATAGATCTATCTATAATTAGAGTAAAATGGTTTTTTAGAAAAAAAAATTGATGAAAATGGAATTATTATTACAAATAAATGAAGTATTTTTACTAAAGGTTATTATAAAGAACAAGTCATAGACTATGGTGAAACTTTTATGCTAGAAAAATTATTAAAATCTATTAAAATATTATTATCCTTTGATGCTCATCTGAATTTTATTTTCTATAAAATGGATGTGAAAATTTATTTCCTTAATATTTATGTATAAGTGGAGTTTTATGTTGAACAACCTCATAGTTTTGAAGATAATAAATTTCTAAAAAAATTATTTTAACTTATTAAGGCACTATATGGACATAAAAATCATCAAGATATGGGTATTATAGACTTACTAGATATTTACTTCAAAATAATTTTTTTAAAGGAAGTGTTGTTCTAACCCTTTTAATAGATTAAATTTTCAAAAATACCATTGTTGTTAAAATATATGTTAATGGAATTATTTTTTTCAACTCATAAATCTATATTTTATAATTTTTCTTAACTTATGGTAAATGAATATGAAATGATAATGATGTGAGAAATTATGATTTTTCTTGGTTATTATATTTTTAGAAAAGGGGAGTGAAATATTTTAACTAAATAAAAATATAATAAATATTTACTCAAATCATTTGGTTTTGACAATGAAATAAACATTAGTACTCCTATTTCAACTTTTATCAAACTGCATCCAGATGATTCTAGTGAACTAGTAGATCAAAACATTATAAAAGTATGATCATATGTTTACTAAATCATACTAAAATTTGACCTATCATAATGTTATCAATATTTTTATGTGTTATATTTCATGTTAATCCATAGATTATCTCATATGAAAGTTATAAAACACATTTTTAGATACATTGAAGGTACTTCAGAATTTTTAATATTCTATTATTTTAGAAATTATTTCTTTAGAAAATATTACTCCAATATTTACTTTGGAGGCTATAAGTTAGATATAAAATCAACTTATAGAACATTTTATTTCTTAAGAATGAGTATTTTTATCCATACCAGTAAAAAAATATTTGTTTAAATGAAATTCATTTTATTAAAATTTATATTACCAAAACGATTATGATGCAAATCAAAAGATTATAGAAAGTAATAAAAAAATTATATTTAATTTCAATAATCTTTTTTACATGTGACCCTTCCCAATACAGACCCCACCCCTGGATATAATAAATTTTTCTAACTCAAATACAAGCTTAAACCCATGCTTATTTAACAACATCCTCATGACTAAGTTCTTACAAACTTCAAGCACAAACAAGATATCATTTATATTGAGGATCCTTCACATAGAGAACTAATGATAAACCACAAACATTCATTTTATTCTTATTATTATAGAGTTACCCATATAGAATTATGTCCCATTTTTTATTGATTTTAATCTCTTTAAGAGAGATAAGTAGTTTTACATATGTCAGGTAGCATCAAAATCAATCTACTAATAAGAATTACCCTCGAGCGCATTCTCTTCAAAGAATAGGGATAAAAAGTTATCCATTGGAGTATTGTTTCCATATTTATTATAAAGGAGATAAAAGTCCAATTTGTAGTGACTTTTCATGCCAGAAATGTATAATTCCCCTTTATTATTATTGTAAAGTACCTTTCATTTTGAAGGATAGTTCATACATTTTTTCCTCTTTGAGGACCTAGATGGTCCCACTTTCACTTCCACGAGGACCTTGGATTCATAATTATTAGGCTCATTTTTTTCCTCATAATTTTTATATTCCTTCTAAATTTGAAGTTATTTGAGTATCACATTGATAGATATATCTTCCTTCAAGTTCTTTAAAGAATGTTTATCTTTATTCCAAGAATGATGGGTTTATTAATTATTATTCTTACAATGATGAATTCGTAAATATTCATTTTTTTCTTTAGTTTTTATAAGATATGTTTAATTTGATCAAATTTATATATGATAGATCTATTATCTACCATTTTTTATAAAATAAACTTTCTTGATAGGATGTTATTTTTTACTGCATCCTCGGTGATTTATTTTTGTTCCAAAGCATCTCAGACATCCTTTATCATTTATAGGTTTTAATAAGTGTCAAAAATATCATCATAAAATGAATTGAGTGTGTTTCATAGATTCATGAGATCATTTTTCTATAATTTTTCTCTCATATATGAAACTTGAAGCATCTCAACTTTTTATGTGGGAACCATCGGAGTTGAGAGAACGTACACCACTATGGGAGTTTCAAGGAGAAAGTGTATCATCTTTTTCAACTTCTTGAAATTTTTTCCATCAAATTTCTCCACCTTCATCACATTTTAATGAATAACCATATCTATATTAATATAATATAAACTTAATTATATTGAGGATGTTGGTGGGTAATGGTAGGTATTTCTTTAGGATGGTAGTAAATGGATCTTGTTAAAGAACATTACATTATCACTCTCCTTAAGAGTAGATTCACCCCCACAAAATGTATAGTATAATAGATTTTTTTGATTCATATTTATGATAAAATAGTATCTCAATATTATATACATATAATTATTAGAGAGTATCCCTTGAAGGGTATATGGAATCAAGAATGTAATGAAAGTGATTTCTCGTTGCACACCAACAAAGTTCATTTTGTTTTTATAAAACGAATGAGAAATATAACAAATTTTTATAGGGATTATTGTAAAGATAATTAGTTTTGATTTGATTTAATTTTTTCATAAAATCTATTCTCAAATTTATGAGAATTGGTGTACCAATTATGATAAGTCATCTTATCCCTTGGAATTGAGAAGATACCTATTCTGGAATGGAAAAAAATTTGAATATTTTAATTTGATTTTCACATCACATATAATTGAATAAGTATCCCGGATCCCACCCACTAATGAAAAGATGATTTTGTTAGATTTCACTAGATCTGATCAATGGTTCATACCATACATGTTCAGTAAACTGGGTTGACCCATCGAACATACCCATTCGGTTCTGGGCCCAAACCAGTATGACCTACCAATCCATCAACAAAAACTAGGGCACCTCTAAGAACCTTGCACTATTTTAGTGTACTAAGTGAAAATTGGGCCATAAAAGTTAAAAATTATGCATTTTTCACATTCATGTTGATAATGAAATTCACCATCTCCCATAGTATTAATCCTATAATTTACCATCTTTTTAATAATGATAAATCTGTTTCCATTAATAAAGGTGACCTCCATCCACCCACTTTTTAATGTGGCATTCAAAAAAATCCTTCACATTTCAAAAAATATGAAAATGAAACATATTTAAACATATTTAAAATACTTTAAAATCCAATAATTCATCACTATTTTAAAATATTAAAAATATAAATTTTAAAATAAATCAACATACACTCCTGGAAAGAAATTTTATAAATAAAATTATCACTTGATTTTAAACATTACATAGTAAAGACAAATTAAATCTAAGAAGAGAAATTGGTGGACACTACTTTGAATAAGTTACTATTATTGTCATTTGGATTCATCCTACACAAGTATGTTCAAATACCTCAATTATTCATCTACTCCTAGAATCAAATTCCATTTGTCACTTATACTTTTAGGAATGTTAGAGAGATAAATCCAAAATCTCTTTAGAGAATTATCACATCTATATTCATATATGTGAACCAAAAAGTGTTCCCATGCTTCAATACTTGTTTGATTACTTCGGTTCATTAAGTGTTTTAAACACACCCTTTTTTTCTCATTGGAACTAAACACAATTTTATTTGGGATATAATATACCTTTGATTTTTTCTTTATATATATAATAGAATTTAATATATTTAACTTATAAATGTGACATAATAACATGTTAAGTCAAGTTCCCATCATTGGTGAGTTTTTGGAAACGACTTTAAACCCATTCCTAATGATTTTTTTACACATGATCCATTGAAATTTCCTTTATTAGTGGATCTAATAAATTTTTTATTAATATAACAAAGTATAATGTTATGACATAATCTTGTTTCAAATTCCTTATATATATATGTATGAGACCAACATGAATCTATTTTCCATTATAATTATTAATATATTCTCAAAACAACATTTCTTGACCATCATAGTGTATAATAAGAAGAATAAATTTTCATCATCCATAATGGTAGATTTTCTAAAAGTGATCTAATCCATTCTATTAATCTAATCCATTATACTTTCTTCTAGTACATGTTGAAGTAGAAAAATAAGAATCCATTATAGACTTTATTATAAAAGTTTGTTTCATTGATCCTTAAGATATAAATCAGCCTCAAAATATAAAAACCCAAGAACTCATAGATGATTGACAGTCCTTATTATTAATCCAACTTTCATAATAAAATCATTCCAAAACTCTTGTGTTTCTACTTTAACATTTACAATAATCCATAGTACTCTTAATATATTTGAGTACTCATTTAAACACATCATATTTTACATAACCAAAATTACTTATATACCTAGTCAACTACCAATAGCACATTAAATATCAATTATTTTTCTTATCATGGAATACATGAGACACCTGATAACCCATTCATATTCATTTCTATAAACTATCCTATGACTAAAGTCATATGGGTAAAAATCGATGAATAATAAATTTTTTCAAACCTTTTAAAGACCTTTTTAATATAATGAAATATATATATATGGATAGATTTATTATTACTAAAAATTTTGACTTAAAAAATAATATTATATTTAATTAAGCATTTCTTATCAAAAAAAATTAGATAAAATAGACATAGCCTCATTTACTTGATTAATATTAGTTAAAATATTAGCTTGTCATCTACATATAAAAAATATTGAAACCTTGATTACTATAGAATATACTATAATTACATTTATCATCTTGGTAAAAAAATCATTTTTTTAAAAATTACTTTATTGAAATTTTAATTCCATTATATTGGATCTTGTTTTAAAACATATAGAGATCATACCAGTTTTCTAACATTCTTCTATTTTCTTGGTACTATGAATCCTTATGATTGTTTAATATATATTTATTCATCTAATTAACCATTTAGTAATATTAGTTTAAAATCTATTTGAAGAAATTATATTTTAAATATGGAATTTAATGTGATAAGAATTATAATTGAAGAATTATTAGCCACAGGAGCATAGATATTGATGTAACCAGTTCCTTCTTTTTACATAAACCCCGTATCTACCAATCTGAATTTATATTTTTCATAACCACCATATAATTTTCATTTTATTTAAAATAACCACAAATATCCCATAGGTTGTTAACCATAAATAATATCAACAAATATCAAAGTATTATTATTTATTATATAGTCTATTTCATCATTAATGGCTTCTTTCCAAAGAGTTGAATTGGAAAATGACATGGTATCTTTGAAATTTTTTAGACCGGACTCTATTTTGTGAAAAACTGGGGTTTTTGTAACAATAATATCATTAGTTTCTTCAAACATATACATATATAAATTAGATCTATATGTATTGGGTATTTAAGTACATTTAATTTTATGAAGTTCCTTGACTCCACCTTCTGGAGATACTCTTATATTTGACATAGATTCTTCTATCTGGGCATTCTTAAGTAAATTAGTAAACCTATATTCCTAAAATATAACATCTATTAATTAAGTAACTATTTTAAAAGTTACCAAGTAATTTAACTCTATAACTTTGAATCCATAAGATTTTGAATTCTACACATATCCAAGAAATATTCTATTAATACCACTTTTACAAAACATTTCTATTTTAGGTTCAGGTACTCTTATAATTATGTGATGTTTGATTTGTCCAAAAATTCATTTATTTAATGATCACAAACCATGTTTCTTATAATTTTAATGATTTACATGTTTAATGTTAGTAACTAGTTTTTCAGGGAAAATATGCTATGTATATATCGATTTTTCATTGCACTAGATCGCTCGTATGACTATAAATTTACTATACATTGAAGACAAGATTTTGTGGGATAGAAGATAAACAAAAAGTTTAATAAAAGATACCATATTATAGATGATTGAAAATGAGTAGGACAACTAAAAATTTTATAAGTACTCAAGATACCTCATGAATAAAATCATCGACCACAAAAATTATACATTGACCACAGATGATCAACAACAATATGAATTCCAAATGACCATGAAAATAATCAACATTCCTTTAATTAATAGATAAAATGCACATTTTATCTAAATGACCATAGATTCTTAACTGATAGTGGATGAATAATTTTTTTAGGTCTCTAAGATACTAAAAATTAAAGACAACTGACCACATGAAGAATATATATACTGATCTTTAATAAGATCAATGATAACATAATGAAAGTGATGGTACTGCACCTATGGTGAGAAATTGACTCTGAGATATATACTTATTGTGATTAAAGTATAGAAATAAAAGGACTATTTTAGAATTTAATGAAACTTTTAATTGTAGTTAATTCATTTTATTCTGATAATGATTACTTTTCAATGTATATATAGAGTATTTAATGTTTAAAAATAAGAAAAATATTTAATGTTACAAACTACAAGAGTGTGTGGTGTCTTTGTGATCTTTGGGTTTTAATTATATAGTATTACAACACTTTTTTTTATAAGTGATATTGAAAAACCAAATATGAAATAAAAACTGACTAGGATTATATATAAAAATCTTACGAAAAAATCATCCAATGAGTAGAACATTTTTGAACAATGAAACTTGATTAGAGATTGAGCTGTATCAAAATTCACACAATTTCATTTCTATCCTTGTTTCTTCTAAATGTTTAGTTATGATTGTGTTTATTATACATTTTCATCTCACTTATATTTTAATGTAAATAGGATTATTTTTATAATACATTCATTATTTTATTTACATATATTCTCTCATGTATAACTATAGAAGAGGATTGGTATAGTCAAGATTTCCTTAAATGCGGTTTTAATTATCAAACTCTATCTAAGTTGTATATTTGTTTATATTATTTAATAAATGTGCATATCCATATAAAACTATAAAGTGGATTTTATTAAGTTTTTTCTTGGAACCAAACCCATTGTTTTAAAACTCCACAGTGATATTTCTTTTTTCATTCACTGCCTATTTTAACTTCCCTTTGAAAATTGTTTTTTTTTTCATTGAGTGATTTAAAACTATGTTTGAAGAAAACTAACTTTGATAGTTTAAATTATAATTGATATATATATATATATATATATTATTTTTTGTTTGATTCAAATATATTAAAATTTATATTAATTTAAATCATTTTAATTAGGTTTTGATCATGACTTTGTGAAATCATTTTAAAATAGTAAATTATATATACATACTGTATTTTTAAACTATTTTTTATTAAAATTGTGGGGTTTAAATTTATAATTTTAAAATATAATATTTTTTATATTATAAGATTAATTAAACCCTCTTTATAATTCCACAGGGACCAACCTTTGGCATCAAATCCATATATATTTTATTTTTAGGCTCTCTATTTTGCAGTATTAATTTACGTTTGACCTTGGTCAAGTCCCAAGGGAAGGATATTTAGTTTATTTATATTTTATACTCTATAATTATATATTCTAGACATGAAGGTAATACTACCAATCGAACTCCATTTTTTAATTGAACTAACTATGATTGATGGAAAATAAAAATGATAATATATTAATAAAGAACTGGATTTGATATTTGGAGTATTATTGAGTATAAAAATGAAAAACAAAAATTACACAGAAAGACTAGAGTGATTAAACCAAAAATATGTATGATTGAAATTTAAAAGTTAATAATGATTTATTTTTTCATTAGAATAAGATATATTTACAAGAATTTATTCTTGTGATATCGCTTATAAAATTTGGGACCCTTTAGTTATTTCTCATAAAGGAAATTCTATTGTTAAAGAATGTGATCGAATACTTACATAATGAAGTAAGACAATTTTAAGATGAAACCTAATGAGTAAATTTCTAAAATTCATTTCATATTCAATGAAATAATTAATACTAAGAATTCACTTGGATAGAGTATAAAATACAAATAGTAAGCTCTTTGACTTCTAATATGTCTACCTGATCGGTAAATAAGAACAACTATTTCCATTACAGAATCCAATGACACCAACAAAATAAAAGTCAATAAATAAATTAAAATTTTGATGATTTATGAAGGGTAAATCATATAATACAATGAATGTGTTAAACTAAAAATAAAAAATCTTAAATTTAAGGAATACAAGTTAAATTTAAAATAAGTAGTCAATAATTTTTCAAGTGGTAATGAATCATACTTTGAGTGTCATGAGAAGATGTCTCATCTAACTAGAATATTCAAAAAATTATAAAAAATTAAGAAGTTTTTAAGGAAGTAAAATTAAAAAGAAATTTATAATAAGAAATGAAACGTAAATAATGACTAGAAAAGGGACGAATCATCTAGTGAAATTGCATGTTATAATGAATGAGCAAAGGACACATCAAAGTAGATTGTCTAAAGCTGAAGTATATGAATAAGTGTGATGAAATAGGGAAGAAACCAAAGAAAGTGATAAAAGAAAACCTATGTGCTTTAAAGGATATCTCTAGTGATTTATAAGATATAATGCTTGTGAAAAAGTTAATATATAATTTATGGATATTCCATCTGATGTATAAAATTCTACTTTCACATTTTTTGATAATATTGTCCTAGATTAAATTTAAATCACTAATGAAGAATTATTTGATTATTGTGTTATGCTGAAAGATACTATGAATTAATTGAAATATAAATATAAATTTCTTAAAAAGGGTTATACTTTATTTTATATTATTAAAATAGATCTTTCTATTGAAAGAGAAAAATGAAAAAATGTTAAAGGAAAACATTTATTTAAAATTGGAAAATGAAAAAATAAGAAAGGGTCTAGAGAAATTTAAAAATGGATTAAAAACATTGAATATGAAGTCAAGATTTTAAAAACCTCCCAAATTTAATACTGGAATTGGATGTACATATTGATAAAAAAGAAATCTATAAAAGAACTATCTTTTTCTTAGTTATGAAAACAAGAATTTAATTTATAAGAATAAATAAACTTCTAGTTATGAAAATAATTATCATTCATTTAGATCTAATACAACATTTTCATAAAAATATTTTTATACTTTAGAAACCAAGCCTATGAAATAGCCATGGATTCCAAAATCCTTATTTGTTAACTTCATTGGTCCATGAATGTATGGGTACCAAAACCATTACATGTAAGATTTTATATAGGTGAAGTGCATAAAGAGATATAATAAAATTATGTGGTCTATTAATAGTGTATTTTCTAAACATGTGACTGAAAACAACTCATGTTTCAAAAATTTGGTTAATGTTTACGGTGGAAATATCAACATTAGTGATAATGAAAAAGAAAAAATTAATATTATTAGACAAATAGATAACACTAAAACTTTTATCATTTATAAGTTTTTTATTTTTTTCAGGGATTAAAATATAATATAATTAGTATATAAAACTTGTGTGACAATACATAATAAGTTAAATTTGAGAATAATTCTTTTAATATTTTTTACTCTAATCATTCTTTACTGTTTACGACATTAAGAAATGAAAATTCATATGTACTTAATTTTAATTATTTATTTTCTCAAAACGTTTCATGTTTAAGTGACTTTAATAGAGAATCTTGGATATGGTATAGAATACTAGGTCATTTTAATATACACACTATTATAAATCAAACTAGAAAATGAATATTTAACGAGCTGCCCAAATTGGAATTCCCAAAAGACAAAGTGTGAAATCTCTATCAAAAGTAAAAGTAACACAAAATATATTTCAAACCAAAGAAAGTGGTTTCTACTTATCAACCCCTAGAGTTTGTTCACATAGATTTGTTTATAAATTATAGAGTATCTAGTCTATATGGAAATAATTATACTTATGTTATTATTGATGGTTATTCAATATTCACATGAGAATTTTTTTCTAGTTAACAAAAATGAAGCAATCTTATTTTTTCCTTAATATAAATATCTTTATAAAACCATTGAGGAATTAATATTAAAACCATAATAATTTATAATGGAAAAAAATTTTAGAATAAATTATTTAATTCTATATGTTAACAAAATATATATACTCATAATTTCTCTACACCTCAAACACCATAGAAAAGTAGGGTTTTGTAATGGATAAATAGAACTCTATAAGAAATTACTCAGACTATGCTAAGTTAATATGACATAACTTTTTTGGGGAAGAATATAGGAACATAGATATTTATGTATCACTAGGGTGCTAATAAGGCCGATTTTAAAGAATAATCCCAATGAATTTTGGAATTTCAGAAAAATAAATGTTAAATACTTTAGAGTTTTTGGATGTAAAGTATTCATTTTAAATAAAAAATACAATCTATAAAAATTTGTACCAAAGATTTATGAAGGAATTTTAAAAGGTTATCCAACCCCTAGTAAATATTATAGAGGCTTTAATAAAAAATCTAGGATTGTGGAAGAATCTATACATGTAACTTTTGAAGTGATGTGTCTATATGAACCCAAATGTTATATATAAAACCTTGAGAACGATATATCAAATTTGAATATTAATAATACCTCTAATACCACTGAACATACAATTAATTTACTTGATAAATATCTTAGTAAAGACCAACCTAGACCTTTTAACCTTGAATAAATCATGGAAAATCCAAGAACATCAATTCATAGAACTATTTGTACCCATATATACCATAATTTATATTTTTTGGTAGGTTATCTAGATAAAGAAACTCAAACCCGAACCTCTATTAGAAACTAGGTAGAATATTAAGATTTCTTGTCACAACTAGAACCAAAGAGTATTATTGAAGGAATTAGTGATCAACGGTCAGTAATAGCTAAGAATGAAGAATTTAATTATTTTAAAATTAATAAAGTATATAAATTAGTAGAGAAAACTAAAGACTTATTACCTATTATAACGAAATAGTTTCATAGAGACAAGGTTGAAAAATCTAGAATAATAGTTAAAAACAAACCTAGATTGGTTACATAAGGACATATTCATGAGGAAGGTATTGATTATAAATATATTTTTTCACTAGTAGCTATAATTTAGGCCCTTAAAATACTTCTCTCATATATAGAACATAAAAATTACAAGATATATCAAATGGATTTAAATAATACAATCCTTAAAAGTTATATTATCGGGGATTTTTTGTTGAAGAACCCCATGAATTTTTAAACCTTCATTTACAAAAACATGTTTTTAACCATTCAAAAGAACTTTATGGTTTAAAATAAGTTAATAGATCTTGATGTGATAGGATCATTTATTTATTGAATTCAAATAAATTTTAAAAAGGTATATTTGTCCCTACTTTATTTATCAAAATAATTTAAAAATATATTTTAGTTATACAAATATTTTTTATGATATTATATTCAATTCATATAAAAATTATTTTTTTATTTAATTTTCTAAACGTACAGAAAATGAAAATTAAATGATTTTTATGGGTGTATTAAAATTATTTCTTGGTTTTAAATTTTTTCAAAAATAAATATTGAATTATTTTTAATCAATGTAAATACACAAGATATATTTTAAAATGATTTGGCTCAAATAACACTTGAGTAAGTGATAATCCAATGAGTACTACCTATAAAATCGATTTGCATGAAACTAGGAAATTAGTTTACCTGACTCATTATAAAGGTATGATTAATAGTTTATTTTATTTAACTTCCAACTAGGATGAAATTTTGTTTAGTGTGTGAATGTGTGATTGTTTTCAATAAAACCCCAAAGAATCACATTTAAATGTGTTTATGTTTTTTTCAAATAACTTAAAAATACAACCAAATTGGATTTTTTTACTCTATATGGAATTAATTTTAATTAGTTAGTTATTATGATGTTGATTTTGGTGGTTTTAACTTAGAAAAATCACCTTTGGAACCTTTCCCCAATTTGGAAAATTCATTGTTTTCATGGTGTAGTAAAAAGAATAAATCTATTTAATTTTCTATTTCTGAAGTTAATTTCATAACTACAAGTTGTTACTATGGATGAAACACACATTAATATATTAAATATATGAATTCTGACATGTCCCTATAAATGTTAATAAAGAAAGATTTATTAACAGCTCTAATAATATTTTATCTTAATCCAGGACTAAATACAATGATATAAGAAAAAACTTTTTAAGAGATCATTTTCGAAAATGGTATATCACAATTGAGTTCATTTAAACTAAGAAAAAACATTCTGATATTTTCACAAATACTTTGAATATAGAGAGATTAAATTATAACATACATGAGTTAAGAATGATTAATTATTATTAATTGATGTTTCTTGCTTAAATATTCAATCTTTTGATTTTATTCATAAAGGTCGCATGGGACAATGAGGCCTAAGATACTGTAATGATCTGTTTATATGGTAACCATTAAAGTTATCATGGGATTAGACATCTAGCATTTCAACCTACCATGAATTTATAGGGTAACTATACATAAATCTATGAGGTAGGACAACCTATTTGGACCTTCATGAGTGACTGAAAAGCGGGTCACATTATAGATTGAGTTAATGTTATTTTCTGTTAATATTTTTGTGGTATTATTTTTATTTTACCCAAATTTATTTCATTTATCATGTGTTACTATACAATTTCCTAAATGGTCTAAAATATTCCCTAATTATACTACAAATATATTTCTCTTTAAGTTTTAAACCCTCTCAAAACATTACTCCCTCTTAAAACCAATTCTTATCCTACCTCTTCTGAGCCTCTCGAACATCTATGGAGATGATTCACACAAATAATCTCTGGGATTTCAGTTCTTCATATTAGAAGCGAAGTTTGAAGAAAAGAAATATGGATTCAGTATATCTAGTGAGCCTATAAATCCCCACATCTCCAACCAATTTGTAAATACAAATAAATAGATCATTGTAGAGTGGATAAAATATTGAATATACTAAGTATAGATTGTATTTGATAAATATATATGGAAGGATTAGTTCAGTGTGAAAAAATACGTTATTCATCCCTAGATTTACCAATTATTTTTATCTAGATGCAAAATTCAAAGATGATGATAATATGAACCCCGTGAAAACCATTATTTATAGATAGGAAATTATGTTTTCATCCATGTAGTGGGATATGTGTTTAAATGTATCTCATGATGGTGATTTTAAATATTTTCATATTTACTCTCTAATTGGTCATGGGATATTTGAATATTAGAAAGCATTTCTACATCTGACTAGGGATGGGAATCAATGAGGTCAGTAGTTGTAGAATAGATGGAGATTTCAAGATACTGTTCAAGTTAATACATCACTTGATTTATCCTAATAAATGGAACTTTGAAATTATAAGACACTAATATCTATTTTTCATTTATTTGATGAATAAAGTAGTGAATATCAATTCACCCAGGTATCTAATGAGGCATATGGAGAAGTTTTGAAAGACTTACTCCTAGTTTAACTCTTTAACTAATTCTAAGTTCGTTTCAACCTTTATGTTTACAAAGAGTAATTTTCCTTTGGGGAGTAAAATTCTATATATTCTGGTGAGATATGTTTCAAACAAACCATCTATAAGAGGATTAGTGTTAATTTGAACCCCTAAAAGAAGTCTTGGATGGATGATCGTGAGAAGTGTTATGAAATTATTACCATGTTAAGGATTTCTTAAGACCAAAATATTTAGTTGGTATATGTTTTAAATATAATGAAATTGGTTTTTATTATTCTTATGAAGAAATATTTTTGGAATGGAAAGATGTTATAATTATTTCTAAAGAAGAATTGATTGATGCTGGTGTTGAACTTGAGAGTGTTGCTGAAGAAGATGTAATACTTGATCTTAATAAAGAATATATGAGTGAATATTAATATAATAGGATTCTCTATTCTTGTTAGTTTTTTATAACATGTCTCAGACCTCTTGAGAATGTTGAAGTTTATCCACCTACTTTTTAGAGAAGATTTAGAGGTCAGAATATTTCATATAGACCTCCTGGGTCTCTTGAATATTTACCTTTACAAAATGAAGAAGTTATTGATGATGTTTTGGATACTGATCCATATTATAAATAACTCATTAAAGAGACTATCTCTAAATTTGAGGTTTATTATGACACTACTCCCAATTTTATTCCCTTATTTTAAGGAAATTAAGTTATTGATGAAGTGGTTGATTCCAGTGAGAAATGGACTCCTCCAATGGAAAACAAAGGGGGAGAATCACCTATATTTTATAATCCATAAACTAAGGGAGATAATTACCCTATATTCTTTATTATCATAGAGTACTTATAATTTTATAGTGATGGTCATGATTATGGAGGAAGTCTTCCATAGTATGGTGGACATGCCAATATAGTTACACGAGTAATTCCTATTCATCCTCAAATAATTCACGGTTATTTGGTTAAAATAATTGATCTTGAAGGAAATATTAATCAATCCTCTAAAAGACCTATATTATAATATAAACATATGCTAAATAAAATAGTGTAAATTTTTTTGATGAAATTTTTAGGCCAACAGTTTTAAAACCTACTGGTGTTGAAGAAATTGGTACAACAGATGAGTTAGAACTAGTTAGAGCTCTTGTGTAGGAAGATTCTATGGGATTTAATTATAGAACTATTTTAAGACCTTAGAATAAATATTTATAAGTAATTTTTTATGTGGTTTTGAAATTGATGGTTGGAAATAACTTACTGAAAAGGGTGAACCCTATCCTTCACCTCCTACCACATCTTAATATGTAACATACGATGACCTGAATAAACATAATGTTGACCTGTTAATCATGTTGGAGAACATATTTATGAAATTTTAATAAATATTGTAGACTTAAAATAGTAAATAATATAAGTTTTTATTTCTTATATTATAATCATATTCAAACAATACTTTTCATAAATCATTATTGCATGAAAAGGAAATTCTAAGACTAGATGTGAATGTTAGGGTTCTTCTTGCAGATCTTGAGTATATGAAGTTTTATCTAGTTCAAAATTATCTCAAAAGCATTTCCCATATTTATAAACCTTTTTATGCTTATTCTTATTCAATCTATCCCCTTCCTACTACCTCTGATTCATCTCTTCTTTTGGACACTATTTCATTTTATTATACTTTGTCTAGGAATATTTTTTCTAAAGAAATAAAAGTTGTTTTTGACTGTTTTTTCAAAACTAGAGAGATTATTCTAACTCATTTACAAAACCAAGATAATAAGACACATGAGTTAGTATTATGAAATTTTATTCAATATATAAAGGATAGGTAAAAATAAAAAAGTAAATCAAATACTATCTGACTAGGATATTCACAAAGAGTGACATAAATTCAATATTTAGATCTTTATTCATTGAAATAAATATTACTCCACTTAGCAAGGATTTAAAAGATAAGGTAGATAAGTTGAAATATTCATCACATATCTCAAATATTTTTAGGTATAACAAGGGAAACCTTTTATAGATTATAGAGAAAGGCTCTAGGGATTTAAAAGATTTTACTCAACTTAGGGAACCATGTCTCTTCCATTCTCACACTACCTTATTTATTCCCTTGACCCCACATATACCTTAATTTTCCCATGACTCTACCACTAATATTCATGTATTAAGTTCTATTTTAGTACCACTATTTGGTTTCACACCTATTCAGGATTTTCAACATATCATGCCTCTTCCAAAGGGTATTGTTTTTTACCATCATGATTCTTTTATTAAGCCTACTCCCAAACCTCAAGGAAATGGGAAGGACCTATAGATCCTAAATCACCTAGATAGGTAGATTTTGATTCTGATTCTGATTAGGATTTTTGATAGGGAAACTTTTTTATTTTGAAACTTTTTTTGAACCTCGTTTCAATATATATAATTTTTTATTATCTTTATTAAATTCTATGTTATTGAATTTATATTCCTAATTTTCTATACCTTTAAAAAAATTTAATAACCCAAAAGGGGGGAAATGATCCTAATGATATAGGCATAAATGATCATCTAGTTTTTAATAGTTAAAATATTATATTAAATTTAAATGGAAATTAATTTATTTTATGTAATTATATTCTAATTTAAATATTAATCTATCCATAATTTGTGATCATTAAAATGGGGCTTATTGGATTTGTCTATAAATTCCTTATTTTAATGATCCCAAATCATGTTTCTTATAATTATAATGATTTCTATGTTATATGTTAGTAACCTATTTTCATGGAATATATTTTAAGTATGGATTGATCATATGTTTCACTATATTTACTATATGACTACCAATCAACTATACATTGAATCCAAGCTATTGTACGATAGAAGACTGGCCAAATGTCAAAACCATAATATTGTGAAATAGAAGATCAAACATGTGGAAGATAATTTTTTTTCTAAGTGATAATTCTACCATATGAATAAACTCATAGGCCAAATGAATTAAAAAACTATCATAGATGATCGGTTGTAAGAATTATTTCAACTAATTGGGCATAAATTCAAAATTTATCAAACTTTTGGATTGAACACATAGTGTATCCAACTAACCATGTCTTATCAATTTACTATGGATGAATAATGTGGTTATATATATAAGCTACCACATATTGAATTATATAGTCTATATGAATAATATAATAACATACTATAAGTTATGAGATACCACAAGGTAACCAACTACACTACACCTATAGTGAGAAATCAACCATGAGAGATAGAAAACCATGTATATAAATCCAATGGCTATTTTTGTAATTTAATGAAACGTGTCAAAGTAGTTAATTAATATCATTAAAAGGATGAATTATTTGAAATGGCTATATATATTAGTGATCTTATGTACATTGGAAAATGACTTGTACGTACATACTACTAGGGAGTGTGGGGTCTTTGTGACCACTAAGTTTTATTCTCCTAAATTAAAATACTATGTTATATGGGAATTATTGGGAAAATAAAGAACTAAGTAGAATGGAATATAAATCTATCTCACACACACTATAACTTATTATATAATAATCCAAGGAGAATAACCTTTCTGAACAACCGAATTCAATTAAAGATTGATTTTCATCGAGCATCACACAATTTCCTTGGTCACTCTGTTTCTTTTATATTTTTATTTTTTCTTGTGTTTCCTATACATTTACAAATTAATTATCCTATAATAAAAATTCATGTACTCTGATACTCCTTTATTTTTTTACATTTTCTCTCCAATGAATAATTATGGAAGAGGCTTGGTAAATTTGGGACTAGCTTGTGTGTAGTTTTATTTATAAAACCTAATCAATGTTATGGATTTTTTTATTTTCTTTAATAAACATTATTGGTAGTATATTAATATCAAGTAGAGGGTATTAAGTTCATACTTAAAACTATTCCCCTTATTTTAAAATATTATTGCATGTTTTCTTGTTTACTTTCACTCCCTATTTTAACATATATTGAATTTTTTTATTTCTACTAGTTTTAAATTAATGTTTTTAAAATTAATTTTCAAAAATTAACTTCAATTGTTTAAATTTATAAGTGATATATATATTAGTTTTGGTGTGAATTGAATAATTTTGATGTTAAAGTAATTTTAATTTCTTTAACTATGATTTAATCATGCCTTTGAGAAACTATTTTAAAGTTACAAATTATATATACCTACTTTATTTTTAAACTATTTTCTTTTTCAAATTGAGGTGACTTAAATTTATACTTAACAAAAACATAATTATTTATATTCAAAACTCAATTTACCTCCCTCTTGAACATTCCCCTTGGACCGACACATGAAAAACCCAAAGCATTAAATAATTGAGGTTTGGTTTCCAATAATTCCATATATCATATGGATTCATAGACTTAGCTTTTTTGGGAACCCTACATAGGATTTTACATGAAATTAATAATGCCTCTCCCCAAAATCCTCTTATGATACCTAAGATGAACATCATTAAATTAACTATTTCCATTAATGTTCTATTATTTCTCTTAGTTACACCAATTTATTGAGGTATATAGTGTGACACATGTTAGGTCATTGTTATGTATTTGAATAATTTATTTATTTAAATCCATTAATGTATGGGTTTTTTATCTTTTTGAGGTGTTTGGGTGGATTATGTGGTGTCTATAGTTTTGGAACTATAGCAGTGAAATTGGAGCCAATGTCTTGGAGTGTGACTGGTTATAATTTTCTAGTATCTTGGGATTTGGTTTTGGGTGTACCATGTTATGAATCACTTAGCTATATCATAACGGGAATGCACGGGTCAATATAGTTCAATAGTGGAGGACGCTACATCGTAATACCCAGAGGTTCAGGACCCCAGGTTCTTCCTCCTAGTGATACTCCATGTAGTAATTACTAAGCTTCTCTATAAGAGGGACAGTTTTAGAAGCTCCATGCTACAAGACTATGGACCACACCATGAATCATGTTTCCATGTTTTTTAAATAAACAGAATTTTCCATTTTTACCTTGTTGTATTTTAACATTCTCCTCCCATATTATCCAGCCTTTTCATGATGTTAAATCCCTTGTTAATCATCCTTCCTTCCTCCTTACTCTTTTGATATAACTTCAATGATTTAGATGAAATATCTAAGGTTTCCCATTCATTCTATTTTATTTCCCATTTTAATATCTTCTAAATCCCTTTTCTTCCTTTGTTTCATGGTTTTCATGATCTATATGCCCAAGGGGTACTAAATATAGAGTTAGGGATAATTTTTAATGAAATCTCTTAGTCTTATAGGCCAATGTGGGTTTCTTCTCTTTATGTATTATGGTATTCAATAAAGGCAAAATGATTCACTTGGTTGAGGTAGGTTTTTCTATCTCATTACTTTTATTTGGGAGTTGTTTGGTGCCTATATTTTGAAATAAGGTCTACCAAGCTAAATAAATATAATATAAAATAATTATAATGGTTTCTTTAATAACCACCATTGTTTACATATAATTTTTATTTACTAAAAGGATATGTTTTCTAATTTTGGTTTATTTTGATTCTAATCCTATATTGATTCCCTATTTATGTTTAACAAAATTTAAATAAGGGTTTTTCTCAAAAGTAATGATTTATATAGTGTTTTGAACTAATTATTATTTAAAAAGTGTGTGTTTCATAGTTTATTGAACTTTCAATATTTATAAATGGTATGGTTTTTCTATGGAATTTTTTAATGACGTCATTAATTTATTTTAATTATGATTGTATTCTTGTTATGTGTTATTAGGATTATAAAGTGAATTCAAAGTGGTTTTTAGAAGGTATTTAAAGTGTATGTTTACTCACATAAAACCAATGGTCCATTTGGAACCTTATGTATGATATTTCATTGGTTACATTTACACCATTGTTGATACCAATCATAATATATTATTCACATTTATGAGAAATGTGTAATGATTTGTATTATTTATTGATTCATGTGAATTTTGAAGGGGTTCTTTATTAAACCTCCAAATCCATTTTTTTCATAATTTATAAGAATCCAATTTATGGATATGTGGGAACCTTGCATTAAATCTATTCATCCATAAAACCCTCACATCCCAAATTTCAAATTCAAAAGAGAGACAAAAAAACCACATTTGAAATTCAAAATGATATGCCTTGGACCAATCACCATCGAACCTCCTTGAGTCACGAAATCTCGAGCAGCGGTCTGCCTCAAGCCATGCTCTTGACAGACAAATCACCATATTCAAAATAAAATCACCACTGCTAGAAAGGATCACCAGCAATATTCCCATGGAAGATATAGATCATGAATACCAAGGACACCAACATCCTTTCCATCATTGAATCACCTTCCTAACGAACTGAAATCCATACCAGATCAATATTTCAAAAACAACACCATTCGATACAAAAAAAATTCAAAATGGAAACAAAACACATTCATTGAGAACATTCCTAGAAGAGACCGGAAGTAAGAGAAAAATCCATCAATAATAACACCTCTTGGAATGACATTGAATGTTCGAACTACACATCCCAACACACCATGAAAACCATCACTCAAGTCCAAATGGGAGAATAGTTTTGGGATCCTGGTGCTAGAGCATAGGAAAAGCACTGAAAATGATCCACAAAATGTCACCATGATCAGAAACCTTCACCATCTGAACCACTTGAAACAGAATCACCAAAAAGAAGAGAAACCATTTAGGGAACTTGGAGAAAATAATTCATATACAAAACATGCCTCTTAAACCACCCGCCACTCGCACAAACACATCCCAAAACCTCCTATGAAACCATAAAGTAAACCAACATAGAAAAGAGTAAGGGGTCTGGAAGACAGAGTAGAGTAAGAGCGGATAGAACCTCCATAGGAATCCTTGAGGAATCCAAAACCATCAACCCTATAGAAAAAATCTTCGATGAACCATCATTCCTAAAAAATTTATTGTTCCTCTATATGAAATCTCCATCAAAGTACTGAAGAAAAATCATCTTCACCGGGATGAAACAGCTGGAAACCGCAACCTCAAACCATCTGATTAAGGATAGGAATTCAAAGAAGGGGAAATTGAGGTCGTTGAAGAAGAGATAACAAAAAGAGAAGTTTGAAACAACCTCATAGAGAAGAAGAACAAAATTGTGAAGATGAGAAATGAGAAGAAGAGGCAAGATGATCTAAAGCCCAGGGGATGAACCCTATATGGAGTTGAAGAGCTATCAGGAGAGAAATTCGATAGAAAACAGAGCCATTTGTACGATGGTTGAAAATTATTAGTGGGTATTTATTAAAATTTTTTGGATTTGTGATGGATAGTTGTTATTTTTTTACATTTCTATTTCACAATTATTTATTGACTGTTGGATGATAAATGTGGACCACCATCATTAGTTATTTTCATGGGAAAATCATTAAAACTATGTGGGAAATAAAGAGAAGAATATTATTCTAGGTGAAATTATTCACTGACTAATAGCCCATGGTTGATTTTTGATCTTGCTATTGGGGTTTTTCCTCTATGGTTCTAATTGAGAGAAACTTGGGTGGTGAGTGTAGGACTGTAAGAATAGCTGGTAGTTGGTTCCACCTATACAATTACAATATTTTCCCATTATTTCATGAGTTGATTCCCTGTAATGAGTATTATGTATTATATTATCATTGTGGTTTATTTATCTTATGAGTTTCTTGATTTATCGTGTTAGTCATGTTATATTTGTGATGAGTGATTCATGTTTGTGCCTTTTGTTATAAATTTATAATTTTTATTAGTAAATAATATTATTTTTTCATGATGTAACTTTTATGTTGATTCTCATTTTTTTATATTGCATTTAGAGTAGTGTATCAATGATTTTAAAATAAAATTAGTGGTATTTTGATGTGATTTTTATTTCTTGTTATATAAATGTAAAAGAAAAACTATTTCTTAATCCTCATTTTCAAACCAGTGTTCTCGGTTTCTCTAATAAAGGGAAGGGTATGGATTCATGGTGGAATCCTGATAGGATTTAGACCACACACTTCATACTAACATTGGTGGATTTTTATCCCCTATATTT
The DNA here is from genome assembly GCA_963277665.1 of Viscum album. Taxonomy (NCBI): domain Eukaryota; kingdom Viridiplantae; phylum Streptophyta; class Magnoliopsida; order Santalales; family Viscaceae; genus Viscum; species Viscum album. Next base: position 466,192,817 of record OY728160.1, on the reverse strand, counting down.
TATGGATGTGAGAAGGTTATAGATTTAATATTGGATTTTCACCACTCTCTCATGGAAAGAAAGTGGTTAGGGATTCATGGTGAGGACATGAAGTCACATGGTGGATGTGGTTTCTTTGGATATTGGATTGATTAGAATATGTTATGAAATAGCCTATGTGTCCTTTAGTTATTATTTTATTCTTGATTTTGGTTTATATAAAACTTTTTAACAAATAATTTCATTTTTTGTAAGCTTTTTGAAGAAGTTTCATGTTATTAATTATCATTATACCTTCTCTGGTTGTTTATTATTTTATAATAGCTTATCATTTTTGTATGAGTACACAATGTATAGAGACCAAATTTCAGAATTCCATTTGAAACTGATCATTAGGCTTATGGGATTTTGAGGTATAAATTGTTCCCAAAAGACTATCTTTTATACCCTCATCAATTGTCACCATCTTGTGGTGATCAGGGACATGCTTCGAATGTTGTGGCGTAAAAATCTCGGTGATAGGTTGAGTTGACCAAGAATGGTTTGTTAAATATAGGTAGTTTTAAATCCATTTATGATCCCTAGGGACTCAATCAAAAACAATCTATAATATTCACCTACCTTGTCAAATCAAAGTAATTTAATTATAATACCAAAATGGTTTTCAACCTCATTTTATATATATTAAATTTATATATGAATTTATATTTATAATGTAAAATATAACCATTGAAAAATCTAGAATAATCCACAATAAAAGTTATAAGATTAATTTTATTACCCATAGTTAGTGTATCATTAAAATCACATATATCAGTGTGTATTAATTATAACAAATTATTATTCCTTTCTATAGTTGTAAATGGTTTCTTAAATATTTTAGTTTTCATTCAATTATTTCTTTATAATTATTTTTATCCATGTTAAGTAATAATTCCATTTTTGATATGTTGTGAATTTTATTAAAATATATTTCACCTAAATGACTATTCAATAAATCAAAATATTCTAGTAATTAGAAACAAAATTTATATTTAATTTGAATAATACATCATACAAGAGGTTATTTCTTATAAATATATCACCCTTATATAGAACAAATTTATCGGCCTTTGAAATAATTTTAAACCCAATATTGTTTAATAAGATCCTTAATACTAAGTTATGATGAACTTTATCCACAAAAAATACATCATTTAAAGTGAGCATCTTCCCCAAGGAAAACTTAAGATCAACCATTGTCTTCCCATATATATTTATTCTTATGGTGTTCCCCATGTAGATAAATATCCCATTGTTGATTAATTTGGTACTCTTGAAGAGGGATTTATCATTTTACATGTATTTTGTATCACCATAATCAATCCATGAATAATAATTATCCATTAACACATTCACATCAAGGATTATAGTTACGAAGATCTATTTTAGAGTGTTTTTTTCATATTTTTTCTTATAGAAACGATAATCTTGTTTGATGTTTTCAATATTTATATATAAGTAGAATTCCCATATCTTCTTCTTGGATTGTCTCTTTATTTTTAAAGGATACTTTAGACATGTATACTACATTGAGGCCCTATATAGACCCACTCCCTCTGCTATGAGTACCTTGGATTTATTATCCTTATGGTCAATTTACCCATTTTGATTTTTATTCATATCAGTAGATATGGACTTTAACAGTCCTATAAATATCATTTATCAGATCTAAAAAAATCACTATTGTTGTAAGTGCCTTTAAAAGATGACGACTTTTATCAGTGCTAAAAATATCACTATTAAAGGGTCCCATCAGTAATACTAGAAAAATCATCGATAAAGTGGGTACTTTATCAGTGATACTCTAGCACTAATAAAGGGGGAAGCTTATCTGTACTATTTTCAACACTAATAAATTACCCCCTTTATCAATGTGTTTTTAGTTCTAATGAAGGGACATTTTATCAGCACTAAAAATATTGTAGATAAAATAAATTTTGTAGTTGTTTTCTACAAAAATTATAACACAATTCAACAAAAAATAAAAAATTAAATTTAAGTTAAATTTACCTCACAATTACAATAAAAAACCTTATAATATATATATTTCAAATATTAGTTTGTAAAATTACATTGGTACATATAATTTATAAAAAATATCAAAAAATTCAAAACATCAATGTTTCATTTTCTTTGTCCCTCAACCCCCTCTCAAAAGAGCCCGATCATGATACTAGTTTCAAAAAAAACTACCCCATCTCGAGAAAATGATTTCACCTGTATATAAAAAATTATTATCATATTAATAATATAAATAAATAAATTAAACATAAATATGAAAAAAATACATTAATAAAAATCCACTTGAAAACTGGAAACATACACTTTGATTTATACTGGTCACGTCATGTGTTGAATTAATCTGTGCTTAATTTCAACATTCCTTTAATGATTAAGGAATAATTTTTCCAAAGTATCAATATAAAGTGAGTATGTTTTTTGGATTCTAAGTATGTGACATGTGTTTTGAACTAAAATGTTTGTTTAAAACTAAAAACATACACATCGAGTTTTAATGGTCACACCGTATGTCATATTAATGTTTGGTTGATTTTCACACACCACAAATGATTTAAGGATCATTTTCCTAAAGTATCAAGACAATTCGAGTGAATTTTATTAGTTTTATGTATGTGACTCTTATTTTCAACTAAAATGTCAATTTTAAATAAAAACACTCAATTTGAGTTATATCAATCACACCATGTGTCAGATTGATGTGGGGTTGATTCCTATATGCAAAAAATGATTTAAGGAACATTGTCCTAATGTATCATGATAATCAGAGTATGTTTTCAAGGTTTTCAGTCAGTGACACATGTGTTTAACTAAATTTTATTTTTAAACTAAATCATGCACTTTGAGTTGTAGTGACCACATCCTGTGTTAGATAGAAATGCAACTGATTTTTATACATTACAAGTGACTTACATATCATTGTACACAAGTACCAATAAAATCATAGAATATTTCTCATTTTTTAGTGAGTGGAACATGTTTTTCACTAAAATTTCATTTTTAAACTAAAAAAATACATTTTGAGTCATACCGGTCACTTTGTGTATCAGATTAAGGTACAGTTTATTCCTACACATCATAAATGACATGATAATTTCCCTAAATTATAAAAAACAAATATGAATTTGTTTTCTTAGTTTTGAGTATGTCATTCATCTTTTTAACTAAGATTCTAATTTAAAAAGAAACCACACATTTTTTAGTCATATCAATCACACCATGTATTAGATTAATGTGTGGATGATTCATGAATGTCAGAAATGACTTATGTATCATTATCCTAAAGTATCAATATAATGTGAATATGTTTGATCAATTTTGATTATGTCATGCATCATTTGAACTAAAATGTATATTTTATATAAAAACAAACAATTTGATTCATACAGGTCACACCATGTGTCAGATTAATATGTGACTCATTCCAACATGTCAAAAAATGTATTAATGGTTATTTTTTAAAATTATTAAGAAAATAAAAGTGAGATTTCTTGGTTTTCAATGAGTGACACATGTTTTTAACTAAAATTTCAATTTGAAATTAGAACGACACACTTTGAGTCATACCGAATGCTTCATGTGTTAGATTGATGTGCGTATAATTCTTACACATCAAAAACAAATTATGGATCATTTAATAAATTATCAAGAAAATATGAGTTCATTTTATTTTTTTTCAATGATTGACACATGTTTTTAACTAAAATCCCATTTTTAAATTGAAAAATACACATTTCAATCCATAACAGTCACACTATGTATGGAGTGGAGGTATTGTTGATTCCTACATGTCACAAATGGATTATAGATCATTTTCATAAATTATAAAAAGAATATGAATTAGTTTTCTCAATTTTGATAATATTATGTGTGTTTTGAACTAAAATATCAATTTTAAATAAAAACTTACACTTTGAGTCATACTGGTCACACCATCCATCAGATTGATGTGAAGATAATTCCTACACATTAAAAATGACTTAAGAACTATTTTCCAAAAGTATCAAAATAATACAATCATGTTTTCTATGTTTCCAATGAGTGACACAAGTTTTTAACTAAAATTTCATTTCTAAACTAAAATCACACGGTTTGATTCATACCAGTCACATCATGTATCAGATAGATGTGTAGTCTAATCTTACTTATCAAAAATTACTTGTGGATCATTGTCATAAAGTATCAAAAAATGCTAGTTATATTTTTCAATTTTTAGTGAGTCATAAATGTTGCTAACTAAAATGTCATTTTTAAACTAAAACCCACATTTAGGGTCATACCGGATACACCGTGTATCAAATTCTGGTGCAGATAATTCCTACATGTCACAATAAAATTATGGATTATTTTCTTAAAGCATCCAAACAATCTGAATTTTTCATTATTTTAGGTATGTCATGACTCTTTTTATCTAAAATGTAATTTTTAAATAAAAATCTACACTTTGAGTCATATTGATCACACTGTGTGTTGAATTGAAGTGAGGTTAATTCTTACATGTCACAAAATACATATAGAATTTTGTTATAAATTTTCAAAATATCCTTAATTTTATTTTCACAATTTTGAGTATGTCACACATCTTTTTAACTAAAATGTAATTTTGAACTAGAAACATGTACTTTAAGTCATATCACTCACATAGTGTGTCAAATTTATCTGTCATTGATTCCTATATATCACAAATGAGTAATGGAACCTTTTACTAAATTATAAATGCAATACAAGTTTTTTTAATCATTTTTCAATGAGTGGCAGACATTTTTAGATATAACGTAATTTTTAAATAGAAACCACTCATATCAAGTCATACTAGTTTTACTATGTATTGGATTGAGATACTACTAAGTCTTATATGACAAAAATGACTTATGGATTATTTTCAAAAATTATAAAAATAATTTGAGTGTGTTTTATAATTATTTTGGTATCTCACATTTATTTTTAACTAAAATATAAATTTTAATTAAAAACACACATTTCAAATCATGTCAATCACATAATGTTTTGTATTGAAGTTATTTTTATTCTTACATTTGACACATGACTTATGGATAATTTTCATAAAGTATCGATACAAGCTAAGTATTTCTTCTTAGTCTTAAATTAGTGACACAAATTTTAATTAACATACCAATTTTAAAATGAAAACACTCATTTAAAGTGATTCCAGTCAATATATATATCATATTGAGGTATGGTTAATTCCTACACATCATAAATGACTTATGGATCATTTTACTAAAGTATAAAAACATTCTGAATGTTTTTTCTTGATTTTTATTATTTCATATTACTTTTTAAATAAAATATTAGTTTAAACTAAAAACATACACTTTAAGTCATTTTTAAAATGAAATCATGCAATATTGAATGTAAAAAAAGTAAAATAAAAAATAAATTGATCTATAAATAATAAAAATTGAACCTAAGTGCATCATCTATATTTATGAAATTATCGATAATATCCTTATTTTTTATCATTATATGCTCTTAATAGAGAAAAAATGGTCGAATAAAAAGCTATTCTTAATGAATTCATTTCTTCATGATCTCTATGAAAATTAAAAAAAATAAGAATTAGTTAAAAAATTATAAAACAAATTAACTAAAAAAGTAGATAAAATGATGAAAAAATTAATTAAATAAGCTATAGGAAGTCACCTCTCCATGATTCTTGTATACATTATAACATTATTTATTCAACACATTAATTTCTAAAAAATTATATTTCTTGTTTAGAATATGAGTACTATCGATGGTATTACTAATAATTGAAAAATATAAACAAAGTATTAATATTATTTTTTACCTTTAAAAATATTGAATGAAATTGTAATTATCATCGGAAATACCTAGTCTAGGATACTATTTTTTTGAAAAATATGATATATTTCATAAATTTTCATACATAATAACCATAATCTTTGTAATTAGTTTTTTTTAACACTGTAGAGACATTTATAAAAATAAGTAATTTTTTATATGTGTTTTGATGTTGAAATATTATAATATATACCCTAATTATTATCTACTTTTATAAGTTGATTAGCTTATTATGCTCATTGAATATCCCCATTCCACGATTTTGATGATATTTAAACACTGCCCTATCATAACAAAATTTTAATTAAAAAATATATAAAATTTATTACTTGAATTTTATTTTTGAAATGTTTCCTATAGTGTATTAAAAATTGATAAACATCAGCATGTTTTGTTGATTTGTTGGATGTCCATACATTGAAATAAAAAAAATAAAAAAATATTAGTATCAACATTTATTTAAATAAGAAACCAATGGTTCCTAAAAAAAAATGGAATAAGTAATGAAAATAATGAAAATATATTTTACATGATTAAATTATAGAGTATTACCCATGTATCATGGGTGTTAAGAATATTTTATCATCAGTAAGTTTGTTTTCAAACATCATGGCCATTTTCTCACTATTACTTAATATTAATCTTATTCTAATGATATTTTTTGTGTAGAAGTGATGTGAGGACTAAGAAGTCCAAATTTATGTTCATAGGGTTTTCTATTCAAATGAAAATGATATATATGACTTCAAAAATATGAATAATATTTAACTATAATTAACATGTTAGATCATGTATTGGGAAACAAATATGAAAACACACCTTATGTATACATTTACAACTAAGACTCCAAGCCATCCATGCTTAGGGATTTCATCTACATTATCAAGACCAAGAAAGTTTTTAATAGCCTATCTTTATATTTTTTCTTCAAAATTAATTATCTTCATATCCCCATTTTTTAATTTTTTATCCACATGAAATTGTAATATTAGTAAATTATAATGTTGAACTAGTGGGGTAACATTACTTTTTGAAGGTCTTTTTGATTGATTGGATTATTATTATTTTTATTCCACCTTCCATTTCCCCTTATCTTTATGTTTTTGTAATAACATTCATTATTTCAATCCTTTTTTCTTTAATTGTTAAAATAAATTCATAAAACAATTGAAAGGAATAACTCCTAATAGATTTGTATTTTTACAAGATAAAACAACCTTGATATGAAATTTCTAATAGAATGTTTGAACATGTGAACATTTAGATCATTAAGGGGAATAATTAGCTCGGTTTTTGGCTCGTGACCAATGTGAATCTCCACTCTCACATAATCTTTTGTATGTTTTGTGTGCGTAACATATCTCATTCGGTATTTTACATTGTACCCCTCACAAAAAGGTGATGTGTGGGTAATGATAGATATAAATCACACTAATTTTTACCCTATGTAATATCAGTATAAGAAAGGTATTAGTATCTTCCTGATTAAATTTTTTCAAAAATAGTTATGAAAAAATTAATTACCTCTAGCAAGGAATTTCTTTGAGGGAAATGGCTCACCTTAAAGCTATGGGATTCATGTAGTAGTTTTTATTTTTTTAATCTTATCATTGATGCATTCCTGTAACATTCTATAAAAAATCAAACCACCAATTGTTTTTTTTATAGAGAAACTATTAGTGTTGGAATATCCTTTATTTTCTTATCTCTATCCTCTTGTTTATTTCAATTCTCAAAAATATGTTTTATGAGACATTCCAAAACCTGAACCTCTGACCCAGACATATTGTTCTAGCCACTTTAAGGACACTAAAATTATTTTTTCATCAGGTACGATCAATGATGATTCTTGTGTCTAAACTAAACAAAAAATATAGGAAACTAAGTAATCATTGTTATATAATACCTATTTAAAGAATAATAAAATTTCACTATGTCATACATAAACATGATTCCCATACTTTTTGTGTGTTTTCATCTATTAGTATCCCATATTTATTAACATGAGTCTCCTACCATACCACATGACATGAGGTGGTCATGGATTTTGATTTTGATTCATCAATATTAATATAAACAAAGGAACATAATTTTGTAATTTTTTCATTATACATAAAATTATTATTGTATATTTTGAATATATATAATTTTTTCAAGTGAAGCATACCACATACTTTCTTTATGGTAGTGGTACATTGGTTTTCCTACATTATTCATATTTTCATCACGCAATTGTTATCACATAAATTAAAAATTATTAATCAAAGTAATTAATACATGTATTGTCAAGTAATGTATTACCAATCATAATTTACTTGAAAATACCACCTCATGATGACCAATAAAGGCATTACATGTTTCTTGGTTTATCATGTGTTAACACAACTATGGTGAGTTAGAGTTTATTTTCCCTACAACATCCTTAATATGATGCATTTAATAATATTCCAAAATCCTCCATGATCTTTTCTAGTGGTTATTAAAAAAAATTCCTTTGGTAATCATCTAATATAAATTCAATATATAGTGTTAAATTAAGATCAAATAAATATATTGTTATTTTTTTACTAAAATAATGAAATTATATCATAATGGTACATTTATATCCTCTCAAATTAGTTCTTTAACTATGAGGAAAACATTTTTCCACGTATCTACATAAATTAACATGTGTATTAGAGTGGTAAGATCATTGTAACTAATGAAAATATACTTATTGGGGTAAACATTTTGGTGTCATGCATTGCATCCAACCTTGAATTTTATGTCTCTCCCCCTTCCATTAAAAATATTTTTAAACATTGTCATGCTACGACACCCCTATTTTTTGGGATATAGGTTATTCACCTTATAAAATTTACCCAGCTTCAACATCATCAATATATTGTTACTTAGGATTGGTAGAATTAGTATATGGAAAAAATGGTTTTTCCTATGAATTGGGAGAATCAACATGTCGAGAAACCTATTTCTTCTCCGGATTGGGAGCATCGAGATGTGCATAAGTCACTGTCTATAGAATTGATTGAGAATTTAATATAGATTATATAAATGAAATAATGAATAAATAATAATAAGAGGTAATGGGATGTATATTAAAAAATGTATCCTAATTATTTAATTATCTTTTATCTTTAAAGGTTTAAGGGATTTTAACCCTTTATTGAGTATCCAAATATACTCATTGAGGTCACCTCAAACATATAAGAACCCATATACATTGTGGCCACTATGAAATGATTACAATGCCCCAATGAAATGGTCATCCTCAGTTGAATTGAAATATAACCCTTTAGTGGTTTCAGTTGATCACAAAACTATTGAACACTTTTTATTTGTAGGATATGGAAAATAAAATAAATTTATTGCATACAATTCCATTATAAATAGTTTGTCCTTGTACAATTCCTTAAGAAAATCCACTTTCACAAATCCCAATTCATAGATTTTAACTTCACTCCTGTTATCAACCCACTGGAATTGAAAAATCATAACTTTGAAGGTTGTATAGACCAAATAACTTATTTTTTTATGAGTCCAAATTATAAAATATTCACATTAATTATATTTCTTTCCTTGGTACCAGATACATGCATTTCTTTAGACACAAGTAAAACTCTGATATTTTTCATTGTACAAATTCATAATGTTCCTTTATATCGAATGTATAACTATTTATTACATAAAAATTAAAAGATAGTACATATGAACTTGGTCCTCTATCTTTACTCAATGATATATTACTCTACCAAACAACATTTTGGTCAAATTAAATTTTTGATATACCCTTTCAAAATATTCATATACCATTCAATGGGTTATATCCATCAGTAAATTATAAGAACACATATCCAGATCTCTCTGACTAAGTGAACCTTCAATTAAAACATCATATCAAATAATGAAGGTGGGACGAAAATATCTAAGTCACATAATATGACATCAATTTCCTTTTCCATAGTTGGAAATTTCGCCAGGTCTATAACTTTACTTCATGTAGATTTGAAAAAGAAATAGAGATTGGTTAATGTATGACAGAAATTATTATAATAAATACAACATAAAGCTATAGGAATTAGATCCTGTACTAAAATAAGATAGTATTTTGATTTCAAAACCATTAACTTTAAATCATTCATTGAAATGATATTCTTTATATTTGATGAATACCCATTTGGAACCATTACATCATTCATAAAGTTGTAAAACAGATATCCCACTTACCTGAAAATATTCTAAGAATGTGGAGGAATAAAATTCTATCTTTCTACCTTCACAGGTGGAAATTCATCAACTATGCCTATATCAATCATTTCCAACCTAGCCTTAATGTCATCCTTTTTTAGGTTTCATTTAGTGACATTATATTTACACTATCACATACATTTTTTACACATGAATGACATCAAGAAACCTTCTGACATACAAACAATTATATTACAAAAATTCAAAAAAAACTTATCCCTTTTATCAATAGGTTTTTATAAGGTTTTTCAAATAATATTTACTAAAAACAGTTTCTATATATTTTACTTTCTCAAACATTTGATCACCTATTAGTGGGGAGAGTGTTGTACCTTATTCTGAATTCCCATTGAATGATGTCATCCAAGATTAGTATTTATGTCGTCAGGGTATAAATATATGATATCCGAGAAACATATTCTTCGATGAATATTTCATCATAACTAAGTGTGTACCTTCTTCACAAATAGCGTACCCTTGAGTTCTTTAATAATATATCTTGAAATATTTCTATAAGTAATAAAGTAATTTATCTTCCCATACAATATGGCTCTTAGCATTAAATATTTATTTCTATATTAATTATACAATGTAACACCAGAATCCCATATTAATTTAAAATATTTTATCAATGGATCCAAATAAACATCAACATAATTACCCTATTGTTTTGGTCCTAATATAAGTAGAGAGAACATAATGTATTTTATCTTTATACATAACCATAGTGGATAGTTATAATTTAGCATCATAATTGACCATGAACTGTGAGTTATTCTTTCTAAACAAATAGAATTCACTCCATGTATCGATAGAATAATACCAATTTTTCTCATCTTGTTTCCAAATTTAGGATACTCAAGATAAAGTTTCTTCCACTAAGTAGAGTCTATTGGGTGATCAAGTTTCTCATATTAATTTCTGGTATCTATATGCCAAGTAAATTTCCTTACATTCTCCTCACATCCATGTAGGTTCATAAACCTTGGAATTATTGGAAAGTACCATGAAAATTTATATAGACTTGATTAATCATTATTATATCAAGATGTTCCATGATTTATGAATTTTTTAAGTGATTCGTAGTGCTTGAGAAGTAATATAAAATCATTTGGATAGACATGTATTCTTTCATAGATCATACCCATTGAATGTAGAATTTTTTAGCATCATGTGTTCAGAAAGGAAGCTTATTATCTTCAGGTATCATATCAATTAAGAGTAAAAGTTGTTCAGTAAAGTTGGGGTCACTCCATCTATTTCCAACTTTTACATTATATATCTTCAGTATGGATTGAAATGATATATATTTAGTAAAACCAGTATATAATGGTGAATTTTAAGAACTCTTTAACTTCTAACATAGTTTTGGACAATAAAAAAGTTTATCTTAAACTGTCATTGTCATTTATTCAGTATGATCTTCATCATCATTCACACCTTAAATCATATACTCAATATGATCTTCATCATTTTTCACACTTGTAATCATATCAAATGATCCATAAAACATATTGTTATCTAGTAACTACCTATATTTATTTATTCCCTCTGTTTAGTCTAATATTTATAACTAAAATAGATTCCATGGTAGATCAAGTATTATCACAACTCCTCGAGACTAACTAGTCAGGAATATTAGTAGTGTAAACATAAAAAAAGGATTTTAGAAGGGTCATATATAGGATCCTTTGAAAACATGATCAATTCTTTCATCCCATCCTCATACTATTTTTTTATATGATTGGAATCCATTCATTTTTTATTCATAATTATCTTATATGATTCAGAAGTCTTAATATTTAATAAAATAAATAAATACATAAAAACTATGATATTAAAACCCTAAAAGGAAACTTGTTATATATACACACATATACTCATCATATTTGATATAAATTTTTATTATGTCAACAAGTTGTTAGAACATATAAAGAATAAGAATTATATGAATTTAAAGTATTATGAAGCATATTTTTTTTATTACAAGAAGTTTCATATCTTAAATCATTATTTTTGTAAATGGATTCATTAATGGAGATAATTCACTCTTTATCACTATCAATGTTTATAAGAAACCTATGGATTTATATAAATGGATAAGTATTAGGTTATATATGACAATATTTCACTAAGAAAACTTATGTAAAAATATATTACTTATTTATGTACATATTATATTTATATGAATGCTTGGAGGATGATGGTATAAAATAGGAAATGAAAACATGTCATAAATTAGAAGTTGTTCTATGTCTCAAATAAGATATAACTCATGTATTGAGAGGTAAAGTGTAATTATTAAAGAGTGATTTTTTTAATGAGTTTGATCGGATCTATAACATTTTATTACATGTAGAGGAAACCCTAAAGTGGTTGGGTTTTCCTAAGGTGTTTGAAACCCTCTATCTGTCAGCAGCCAGCTTATCTGGTAAAGGTGATTCCACTGTTATGATATAGGGGCTTTACTCCCCTCCAAACTCTGGTTGTTCCAAGGGTATTCTGCTTTAGAAAAAATTCTCAGATTTAGGATATGGTGAATTAGATGTTGATGTTTTAGGGGGAAGAAAATGGTTTGTAAATGAAGGCTAAGAAAGATGGATCTTTTAAAGAAGAGAAATATTTAGAGTTTGAAGAAGGTGAAGTTCATACTTATCATACTTCTCTGACTCCATCAGGGTATGAAGTGGATGAGAAGACCACTATTTTCTACAAAAATGGAAGTAATAAAGGAAAGAAAAGTTCCACTAAAGGTGGCGATCATTCTATTTATAAATGGAATAAAACAAATCTCATAAAGACTACTCATATCTTATGAAACTTGTGGTAAATATATATGATAGTATGTGTATTTGTGAATAAAACATGTTTAGATTTTAAAAAAATATCTTATGATATTATAGGCCATAATTATATTCCCACATATTAGGAGATTCCACCTATATAGGAGGATTCAATGGAAAACACATTGGTGGAAGCAATCAATGGCTTGAACTCAAAATACAATATTAAGGAGAAAGGAAATTTTTTTGAAAAACATGATGGTGGAGATCCACTTTGACCTTTAAAAGAAATAATGAGTGAAAAATATTTTGATATGATAATCCTAATGCACTATAAGATGAAAATAGTGGAAGGTGACTTCACTATCAAAGAATCTAGGGAAGTTAAAGTATGGATGGAGTCTAGTGTTTCAAAAGTTGGCTCTAACGAACAAATGACATGGATTAATACTCAGGCCCACATTGTACTTAGGTGATTTAATAAAATGAAGATCAATATAAAGGATTTTATTAATATATGGTATATGATGGGTTACATATTTTAATATTTTTTATATGAAAATTTTAAGTGGGACAAATTTCCTATCATATGTAGTTTTCTTTGGTTACAAGATTTTAACACTATAATATTGCATTGGGAGGGAAACACATTTATTATTTTCAGAAATATTATACATGACCTTTATCACTTTTACATAGAGTCATTTTATCCAAAATGTTTATAAATTTAATTTTCCTAAGCCTATGGTACACTGAAGTAGTGGTTCCACTCTCACCAGTGAGGAAGAAGAAGGGAATAAAAAATCAATTATGTGTCTGCATAAGCTATTGTGCTTGAGATTATTGTTAAAGTTTGGTTCTTGAACTGCTACTATTCCAAGGTTGGACATATTATGGAACTTGATACTGTTTTTCAAGTGTGTTCTTATTGTTCTTTATTGATTTGGATTTTTGATCATGTTTTCTTGTTGTGACTTTCTTTATTTTCTAGTTTGAATCTTTTTCTTGTCCTGGTTTATATGATTACCACTCAACCTTAAATTAATTTTATCTGAAAATCAAAAAGATAATTGGATAGAAGTTCAATTCATAAAGTCTAAAGGTTGAAGAAATTAAATATATGTTGTAGACTTGGAAGAATACAAGAGAGTGTTGATGGAGGAAGAGTTGGATTCAAAGGATACCATTGGAAAAATGAATAAGAATTTAAAGAAACAACATGATATAACTTAGCAACTTTTTAATGAGATAAATCTTGGAATGAAAATGGAAAACTCCATGAATCCTTGATGTCTAAGTGAATGGAATCTATGACCAGACCGTGTCAAAAAAAGTGTTAGACACCATGTGCACAGCCTTGGTATATAGTCTTTGGGAAACTAGTAGCAGGAAAACAAGACCCCATTGGGCCATCAGAGACTAAGAGGTGTGGGGGAACTACATTACAAAATATAGGGGACACTCGAACTTATAAATTTTTTTCGAAACATCATACCTTCATAATTGAGGTTTGAATTTTCTAAAATGATAGACTTAGGTTGTAGCAGACCTCTAGATTCATGAGATCTAGATTGGGGTGCAAGGGAGACACAATGATAGGTTTCTTTTATAAAGAGAAATAAGGGTATTATCATCGGTTACTAAAAAGCGCTGAAAATACTACATTAATCAGTGTTTCTTTAGCACTGATAAAAGTTCTAATTTATTAATGCTTAAAATGCACTGACAAAAGTAGTATTTGTCAGTGCTTAAGTTTTATCACTGAAAAATACTACTTTTGTCATTGCCTTTTAGTAGTGATAAATCATAATTTTTACAAGCACTAAAAAGTACTCAAAAAAGTAAAAAAATTAATAAATGAATAAAAATTAATAAAAATGAATAAAAAATATAATTAATAAAATTATTAAAAATGAAATATACTAACTATTTTAAAGAAAAGAATATTTAAAAATTAATTTCAATTAATTATTTATAGAAATTAAAAACATATTTAAAATAATAAAACTTAACAAATAAATATCAATAAATAAATAATAAAAAATGAATTAATTTTGAATATATAAAAAATTAAAAAATATTTAAAAAAATAATAAATAATATAGAATTAATGAATAATAACAATGAATAAATAAATTTCAATAGAATAAAATTTTATAAAAAATTGAATTCATAACATTATTTAAACAACTTATAACCACATAAAAAATTAATAGATAAATGATATTAATTATATAAATAACAAAATTATTAAAACTGAATAATATCAACTACTTAAATTTAAAAATAATTAAAAATTAAATTTAAATATATTAATTATATAAATTTCAAACATATTAAAAATGTAAAAACTTAATAAAAAAATTTGCAATAATATTATTTTTATAAATTACAAACTTACTGAAAATAAGAAAACATAGTAAATAAATATATATAAATAAATAATATAAAATGATTAAATTCCAAAAAATAAAAATATCAATAAATATTAAAAATTAATAAATAATATTGACCACAATAATATTAAAATTAAATAGATAACATTTAATAAATAAGAACTATTAAAAAAATTAATTCGTAGAATTAATTTCATGAATTTTAAACATGTACAAAATTGAAGAAAATATTAAAAAATGAATTTTAATAAATTAATATTATAAATTGAAAAAACATTATAAATATTAAAAAATAGTAAATAATTATGTATAAAAAATATTAATAAATTAATAAATTCCAAAAACAATAAAAAATAATTATCATTAAAAATGAATAAATAATAATAAATGAAATAATATTTAAAAAATTAAATTACAAAAATATTTTAAAAGGTTAATTAGTAACATTAATTTTATGGATTACAAACACATAAAAAATAATAAATTGCTAAGGATAATTATATAAATAAATGAACTATTAAAAATTAATTATATTGAATGTATAAAATATTAATAATTAAAAAAATAAAATAAGATTATATTCACACACATATATTTTAGAAATAATACATTAAAATAAATATGGTTACATGATTTGATTAATTGTGTTAAAAATATGAAAAATTAGTTAAAATATATTTACTTTTCATATATTAAAAAAATTAATATAATATCATAAGTAACTATATAAATAATTAATGATTAAATTAAATTGAAAATTGCTTAAAAATATAAAATTAATTTACATAAAAAAATATTTTAAATGATATTCAATTAAAAATGCATAAAATTATAAAAGTAAAAAAACATGTATGGGTAAGAAGAAGTTAAGTAGATGTAAAACAAAGTTATGTAATGGTAAGCATAAACATTGGTATATGTATGGGTAAAAATAAGTTAAGAAAGGTTAAAACAAAGTTATGTAAGGGTAATCTAATGTTATGTAAGGGTAAACAAAAGTTAAGGAAGGGTAAAATAAAGTTATGTATGTTTAAACAATGTTTTTTAAGGGTAACCAAAAGTTAAGCAAGGGTAGAATAAAGTTATGTATGGGTAAACATAAGTTAATTGAGGGTAAGATAATATTATTTAAGGGTAAACCAATGTTATGTAAGAGAAATCATAAGTTATTTAAGGGTAAAAAAATTTATGTAAGGGTAAATAGAAACCTGTACAGGTTAGGTAAGGGTAAACTAATGTTAAGTAAGGGTAACACAAAGTTAAGTAAGGGTAAAATAAAGTTATTTAAGTGTAAAAATAAGTTAATTAAGTGTAAAAAAGTTATTTAAGGGTAAAATAAATTTATATAAAGGTAAACATAAATTAAGTAAGGGTGAAAAAAAGTTATGAAAGGGTAAAAAGAAACTTGTAAAGGTAAAATAATGGTAAAAAAAAGTAAAGTAAAGGAAACACAAAGTTATGTAATGGTAAAATAAAGCTATGTAAGTTTAAAAAAATTAAATAAGGCTAAATAAAAGTTATGTAAGGGTAAAATAAATATAAAAGGGTAAATAGAAGTTAATTAAGGGTAAAACAAAGTGATGTAAGGGTAAACTAATGTTATGTAAGGGTAAACATAAGTTATATAAGGGTAAAACAAAGTTATGTAAGGGTAAATAGAAACTTGTACGGGTTAAGTAAGTGTAAAAAAGTTATATAAGGGTAAAATAAAGTTATATAAGGGTAAATAAAAGTTAAGTAAGGGTAAAACACAGTTATGTAATGGAAAATATAAACATTTATAGGTTAAATTTGGATAGGCTAAAGTTAAGTAAGGTTAAAACAAAGTTAAGTAATGGTAAAATAAAGTTATGAAAGGGTAAACATAAGTTAAGTAAGTGTAAAACAAGGTTATATAAGGGTAAACTAAAGTAATGTTATGTTTGGTGTGCCACATTATGGTTATTGTATATCATCATGTTATTTCATTTAATCTAGTATTTTTTCTTTGTTAGTTCATCTCATTTTAATCACTTGTATTTAAATATATCAATTATATGTTTTAATAATTTTTTACAAGTGCTTCTTCGTGTGAGAACATATGTGTTTATGTTGTAATGTTTTCACTAAAATGTATTTATTGTAAACATTTTATTATAAATATATATATATATTAATAATTTAAAGGTTCTATTTTAATTCCTACTTTATTTTTATAAATATTTGATATTACCTATTTTAATTTTTAGTTTATAATATTACAATTTATCATTAAAAATTAATATATTATTATTATTATAAAACTTTATGATATATGTTTTTTTCTATTAATTATATGATTATTTTTATAGAAATTTCTTTTAATTATATTTAAAAATAATTATATAAAAAATTATGAATATACAATTTATTTATTTAATTATATTTTTTTTAAAAAAATAAGATGAATAATTATTATTTTTAAAATTTTAAAGTTAATATTATTAAATTTATAGTTAAATCTAAAAAATAAATAAACATAATAATATATAAAATTATGTTCATAATTAATAATAGAATTAAAAAAGAAAAAAAAGAAAAAAAAATGGTGTTGTTGTCGTGCAACACAAAATTTGGTGTTGCGTTGTAGAAAAAAATACCAAAATGGTGTTGGGGATGATGTACGTTGGAGTTCAATTTCATTCCAAAATGGCATGGGTTGGAGATGGTATTATAGGAATAAATTATATAAATTTAAAATATATTAAAAATATTAAAACTTAATAAATAAAAATGATTAAATATTAATCATATAAACTAAAAACATATTGAAAATATCAAAAACTTAATAAATAAATGTTTATAAATTTTAAAAAATGAATAAATTAAAAAATATATTAAAAATTGATAAATATGAAAAATAGAAAAAAAATATTAAATAAAATAATAATAGAAAGGAATAAACAAAATTAAATAAATTAAAAAATATATTTAGGAAAAGTTAATTCGTAATATTAATTACATGAATTGCAAAAAAAATCAAATAAACATGAAAAAATAAATAATCTTATTATTTATAATTATTGGTGTATGCACTATATTGATTGTCTATAAAAATATAATTGATTACTAACCTTTGTAATTTTTAATAATAATTAAAATAAGTGATATTTAATTAAATAAATTAATATTTAAAAATGTATAAATAACTATCAAAATATATTATATTAAAAAAATAATAAATGGATATATATTAAAATTGAATGAATACTTAAAATAAATCAATTATAGAAAATACTAAAAATGGAGAAATATTAAAAATTAATAAATAATATTAAATAAATAAATAGCCATGCACGTACACACTTACGTACACATAGACCTACATGTATAGATACTTACGCGTATCTATACACATATATACATACACATACAAATTCACATATACATACATACACATACACACATACAAATACACATACACATACACATACACATACACATACACGTACACGTACACATACACATATACATACACATACGCATACACATACCCATACGCCTACGCATACGCATACGCATACACATACGCATACGCATACACATACGCATACACATACACATACACATACCCATACACATACACATACACATACACATACACATACACATACACATACACATAGACATACCCATACACATACACATACACATACACGTATCTATATACGTACACATGCATACAATTGCATAAATGTACATGCACATATATACACATGCATATGCATACATACACATACTTCGTAAACATATATATACATACACACATGTACACTAATACATATGCAAATACATACATGTACACATACATACACATACATAAACACATACCTACACATATACACATACACATAAACATACACATATACATACACATACACATACACATATAAATGCATATATAAAAATACATGCTCACATACATACACATATATACATACACGTACACATAGGCACATACATGGTTTGTTTAACCATGAAACCCACTCAAAGAGGCGTATTTACTTCCATTTAGGTCCTTTTTGAGTGAGGTTTCTTCCCTTGGTTTCCTTACTTCTTTTTCCCCTAACCATGACACCTCTTACAACCCTCTTTGGCGCCTCCAAGATCCTCCAAGGTTGATTCTGTGATGCTTTCTTGGTTATTATTTACATGAATTAAACTTTTAAGGTTAATTTACTCTTATTCTTGGGTTTTCTTCCATTTTCCTCTTCTCGTCTAACCCTAGTGGCCATTCTTGGAGGATTTCCATGCCTATGGTTTTTCTAAAATTTCTGGTTTTGATTTCTAGGGGTTATAATCCCTCATTTGAGACCCAAACTGGTGGATTTCATTGAAGGAGACGTGATTCCACATCTTGAGGTAGGTTTTTACATTTAATTGGATTTTATTTAAGATTTCCATGAATTCAGAAGGCATTAAAAGTGTTTTAAAATTAAATTATTGATGTATATGATATCTAGCTTGGATTTGTCAAAGATTTTCCATGCTTGGGTGGGTTTTTCCTTTGCAAAAAATGGTTTAACTTCTTAGTAAAAAGAAAATGCGTTTTAAAATGGTATTTTATGAATTCTCATTGTTTGATAAAATGAAAATTTTGGTTTTCATTGAGAAAACACTTTTTCATTTTTTTAAGCCAAATAGGGTTTCAAATATGGTTTCTCTATTTAAATGGTTTCCTATTTTAAAAGGGTGGTGTGGTTTGATAAAGTGAAATGTATTTTCCCTAAGGTTGTTTGATGGTGTTCTTTTTTTATTATGATTACTATGGAATTGTTTTAGATTCCAATTTTTTTAAAAAGGAATTTCCAAATGTATATTCTATATGTGATAAGTGAAGGCCCGATTTGTACACTAATAAGTGGTGTTGATTATACACTTTTTGAGTACACTTTTTTTATTGATGATGTTTATTTTTATCTATTTGATATATGATTTATGATGCGATTTATGTTGTGTGATGAATTGGGGTTATATTTAAGGGTAGGTGGGAAGGATGTGATTATGATATTATCCCTTGGGGTTTGTTATTTTCATGAGATGGTGTTGCTTGTTTATAGACCACCTTAGTTATTATTTCATGGGGATTCTAGGTCTACTAAGTGAGAAGTGGTGGGATATTTTTTAGGATAGTTGAGGTTTAGAACTGAATAGTTCCCTAGTTTTAAATAACACCTGACTAGGGGGGTTTCCACCTCAGTAACTGGTAAGTGTGATTTTCTTAACAGATGTGTGACCATTAAATTTCTAGTTGTAGGTACTATTTTAATTATTTTTATTTATCCCATTTGTATCTATGGTGTTGCCCCGTGCTATGTATCTATGTTATTGCATTTTTTTATATGCACTTGCATGTTTTCTTCATTATTTTTTATATATAATTTTTTGATGTGTTTATTCTCTTGTAATATAGAAATGGTGTTGACTAGTTTTATTCCATCCATTTTTTAATTCTTTATAAACTTCTACTGTTGTTCTTCATTATTATTTCAACTATTTCCTTTCTTACCATTATATGGGGTGTGCAAAATATTTTAATGGAAAAAGTGGGGAATTATTTCAAAGTGTTGATTTGGATGGATATTCTTTTAGAACATTTAAAACCATTTGTTGGCTTGTTTTTAAAAGGATGACGGTTTAATGCAAAGTGGGTGGTTTTTTAATTGGCATGGTTTTAGTAAAACCTTTTATGGCATGTTTTAAAAATACTATTCTTTGGGAAAGTGAATGATCCATGTTTTTATTTCTCTTATATCATGTAAAGTAAAATGAAAATCTATTTGATGAATTATTTTTAGACTAAGAGTTTTTGTTTATTTTATTAAAAGAATAAATTGGACCCATGGTGGCATCCTATTAGATTCATATAACACCTTAAAAACTCACATTATTGGGCATGTAGCCTTTATTTCTTGTATAGGTTTCTTACGTTCTTGGATTTAAAGTTGGATTTTAGTGTTATTTTCTTTGGGAATTATTGGTCTAGAGTTAAGATGGAAAAATATCCAATATGGGGTTGAATTGTCCTGCTAAAAAATTATTTTAATGAAATGTTATATCAGAGCTAATAAAAATAAGTGTTATGGAAAATAAAATAAATTGAACACAACATATTTTTATATTGGTTAAAAAAATTTCTACTCAACTTTGCATACCTCTCACGAACTAAGAAAGATGATACCCAATATAACCAATATAATGGAATATTATAATGAATTTTTCCTTCCTAGAGTCACAACCCAATTACAAATCCTTTTTTACCTGGAGACTCAAACCGAATACTTCCTTTTTAACCCCTAGAGGAACAACCTGGGTAGTCTTCCTTTTTCCTCCTGAGGCATAACTCAAATCCATGACTTTTTTTGGGAGTCACAACCCATAATCCTACATTTTAATGGGTATTATAACCCTGTAATATTTCACACGTAGAAAAAGAATAGGAAGAAGTATAACCATAAAAAGGTTTGTAAAGTTCCATTATATGAGTGTTGAGGTAGTAGTGAAATCTCTAAAAGAAAAGGATCGAATGATTTTTAGTTTGACTGGGAGCAGTTTCTGATCACCAGAAAAATACATCACCTATAAAGTTCATGGAATCCTTAACATCTAATACTTTGAATTTATTATTTCAACTCTATAAAAAATAGAGTTTCTTTATGTCGAGAAACTTTACAATCTGAACAGCATTGCATCTTTTATTTTATCAAAGCAAAAAATCATGCATACAAATTCAAAAAAATACTTTAGAGATGACCATGATTGCTTCCCATATGATATTCTATGTGTATATCATTTATAAATTTAAAAAAATTATTAAATACCACCTCAATATTATGAAAAATAAAACAACAATATAGTGGAACCCATTAGAAAAATTAATTCATAAGTAAATAAAAATAATGAATATCCTTGGGATACTCTATAATAATAATTGAGACAAACCCTTTATATTTTAGATGATTTGAAATTAGATATTTCAATTTCCATAATTTCAGTGTGGGTATCAATACACACATAATCCCACGATAATTCCATTTAATTTCTTATAAAAAGGATAAAACATGTTTACAAGGATTCTATATAATTAATAAGTAATTATTGAACAAAGAAAACACTAATTATATCTATAATAAACTTATAGGAAAATGAAAAGTGAAATATTTTGTAAAATAGAGAAAACTTCCATATTTTAGAATATCCTCTATAAAATCAAAAATCCATTTAGGAAAATCCGCATAAGGGATTCATATAGAGGATTTAGGTAATTAAATTGACATATAAAAATCATATAAGTGAATAAAAGTATCCAAATTCTAATAATGGAATCGAAATAGCTGATCTACATAAGAAAATTCACATAAGGGTATTTTACATATCCATTTTGAACTACATAATTGAATCTATATAGAAAATATATATAAGAAAATCACTTAGGTGAATCATGTATTATATTTGGGAACACTACGGGAAAAATTGGTATTTGCGAGAGGTTATTTGCGACGGGGATAAATCCCGTCGCAAATAGCTTCGTTAAAAACTTATTTGCGACGGGGGTATTTTCCCGTCGCAAATAAGTAGCCTTTTGTGACGGGATTGCTTTCCCCGTCGCAAAAGAACTGGCGCGTGTGCACGCCACATCGCGGGAAACATATTTGCGACGGGCGGTTATTGCCCGTCGCAAATAACCGGCGGCGGTAAAAGGTATTTGCGACGGGAATATTCCCCCGTCGCAAATAGTATGTCGGCAGGTGGTTATTTTCGACGGGACCCGTCGCAAATAACTATTTAACCGTTGACCATAATAAATGATGGCTAAGGTATTTGCGATGGGTACCGTCGCAAATAATATTATTTGCGACGGGTATCCCGTCGCAAATGGACCCGTCGCAAATAATCTAACCTATAAATACCCCCATCCGTTTTTTTTTCAATTCATTCCCAATCTCCATCTTCTCCTTCTCTCAAAATTCTATATCTAGAGTTCAGTGTTTCTCAAGTTTAATTTTTTTCTCCGGAGTTGATATTGAAGTTTTCAAGAACGATCAGAGATCAACCTCAGATCAATTTTCAAGGTATTTATGTTCATTTTAATTAAATATTTATTTTAAATTTTTTATTAGTTTCAATTATTCTTAATTAGTTGTTATTTAATTATGTTTACATTGTTTTGTTACTTAATAAATTTAAATTATTAGTATTTTTCATAGTTAATGGTAATTAGGAATAATTATTAATAATTTTCAATAATTAAGAATAAATATTAATAATTAATAATAAATACCAATAATTAGGAATAATAACATTATTACATTATTAGTATATATTATTATTAATATTAAAATAATATAATTTTTTATATTATATACAATTCTCCTTTCATCTGTGTGTTTTCTATCTCCACATATATTATTTGTATGTGGAGACCGAAAACACACAGATGAAAGGAGAATTGTATATAATATAGAAAATTATATTATTTTAATATTAATAATAAAATATACTAATAATGTTATTATTCTTAATTATTGGTAATTATTCCTAATTATTGGTAATTATTAATATAATTACTAATAATTATGAATAATTACCAATAATTAGCAATAATTAGGAATAATTAATAATAATTAGTAATAATTACCAATAATTCGTAATAATTACCAATAATTAGTAATAATTACCAATAATTAGTAATACTTACCAATAATTAGTAATACTTACCAATAATTAGTAATAATTACCAATAATTAGTAATAATTAGTAATAATTATCAATATTATCAATAATTAGTAATAATTAGTAATAATTACTAATAATTACCAATAATTAGTAATAGTTAGTAATAATTACCAATAATTAGTAATAATTAATAATAATTAGTAATAATTAGTAATAATTAGGAATATTTAGTAATAATTACCAATAATTAGTAATAATTACCAATAATTAGTAATAATTACCAATAATTATCAATAATTACCGATAATTACCAATAATTAGAAATAATTACCAATAATTAGTAATAATTACCAATAATTAGGAATAATTACCAACAATTACCAATAATTAGTAATAATTACCAATAATTCATAATAATTTCCAATAATTAGTAATAATTACCAATAATTAGTAATAATTAACAATAATTAGTAATATTTAACAATAATTAGTAATAATTACCAATAATTAGGAATAATTACCAATAATTACCAATAATTACCGATAATTAGTAATAATTAGGAATAATTAGGAATAATTACCGATAATTAGTTATAATTTGAAATAATTACCAATAATTAGTAATAATTAGTAATAATTAGTAATAATTAACAATAATTAGTAATAATTACCAATAATTAGTAATAATTACCAATAATTAGTAATAATTACCAATAATTATCGATAATTAGAAATAATTACCGATAATTAGGAATAATTACCGATAATTAACAATAATTAGTAATAATTAACAATAATTAGTAATAATTACCAATAATTAGTAATAATTACCAATAATTACCCATAATTACCGATAATTACCAATAATTGGGAATAATTACCAATAATTGGGAATAATTACCAATAATTGGGAATAGTTACCAATAATTGGTAATAGTTACCAATAATTAGTAATAGTTACCAATAGTTACCGATAATTACCGATAATTACCGGTAATTACCGATAATTAGTAATAATTAGTAATAATTAGGAATAATTAGTAATAATTACCTATAATTACCCATAATTACCGATAATTACCAATAATTAGAAATAATTACCAATAATTAGGAATAATTACCAATAATTAGGAATAATTACCAATAATTAGGAATAATTACCAATAATTACCAATAATTAGTAATAATTACCAATAATTAGTAATAATTAGGAATAATTAGTAATAATTACCAATAATTAGTAATAATTAGTAATAATTACCAATAATTAGTAATAATTAGTAATAATTAGTAATAATTAGTAATAATTACCAATAATTAGTAATACTTAAGAATAATTAGTAATAATTACCAATAATTAGGAATAATTACCAATAATTACCAATAATTACCAATAATTACTGGTAAATAGTAATAATTAATAATAATTAGGAATAATTACCAATAATTAGTAATAATTAGTAATAATTACTAATAATTAGTAATAATTAGTAATAATTAGTAATAATTAGTAATAATTAGTAACAATTAGTAATAATTAGTAATAATTAGTAATAATTAGTAATAATTACCAATAATTAGTAATAATTAGTAATAATTAGTAATAATTACCAATAATTAGTAATAATTATCAATAATTCGTAATAATTAGTAATAATTAGTATTAATTACCAATAATTAGTATTAATTACCAATAATTAGTAATAATTACCAATAATTACCAATAATTAGTAATAATTAGTAATAATTAGTAATAATTAGTAATAATTTGAAATAATTAGTAATAATTAGTAATAATTACCAATAATTAGTAATAATTAGTAATAATTAGTAATAATTAGGAATAATTGCCAATAATTAGTAATAATTACCAATAATTCGTAATAATTAGTAATAATTAGTATTAATTACCAATAATTAGTAATAATTAACAATAATTAGTAATAATTAGCAATAATTACCGATAATTACCAATAATTAGTAATAATTACCAATAATTAGTAATAATTAGTAATAATTACCAATAATTAGTAATAATTAGTAATAATTACCAATAATTAGTAATAATTAGTAATAATTAGTAATAATTACCAATAATTAGTAATAATTACCAATAATTAGAAATAATTAGTAATAATTACCAATAATTAGCAATAATTAGTAATAATTACCAATAATTAGTAATAATTACCAATAATTTGTAATAATTAGTAATAAATAGTAATAATTACCAATAATTAGTAATAATTAGTAATAATTACCAATAATTAGTAATAATTAGTAATAATTACCAATAATTAGTAATAATTACCAATAATTAGTAATAATTACCAATAATTAGTAATAATTAGTAATAATTAATAATAATTACCAATAATTAGTAATAATTCGTAATAATTCGTAATAAGTAGTAATAATTTGTAATAATTACCAATAATTAGTAATAATTACCAATAATTAGTAATAATTACCAATAATTAGTAATAATTACCAATAATTAGTAATAATTACCAATAATTAGTAATAATTACCAATAATTGCCCATAATTACCAATAATTACCAATAATTTGAAATAATTACCAATAATTATGAATAATTATCAATAATTACCAATAATTAGTAATAATTACCAATAATTAGTAATAATTTCCAACAATTAGTAATAATTAGTAATAATTGGTAATAATTACCAATAATTAGTAATAATTAGTAATAATTAGTAATAATTACCAATAATTAGTAATAATTAACAATAATTAGTAATAATTACCAATAATTAGGAATAATTACCAATAATTACCAATAATTACCGGTAAATAGTTATAATTAGTAATAATTAGTAATAATTAAGAATAATTACCAATAATTAGGAATAATTACCAATAATTAGTAATAATTAGTAATAATTACCAATAATTAGTAATAATTAGTAATAATTAGTAATAATTACCAATAATTAGTAATAATTACCAATAATTAGTAATAATTACCAATAATTAGAAATAATTACCAATAATATTAGTACTATGAAAATAATAAAAAATTTATATAATATTAAAATTATCAATATTTGTAACAGGTTTTTCTTTATTCTCAACATATTTAATTCTTAAAGGGTCAATTTTTAGGTCTATCTCAATAAAAAGTTTGTGTCAGTCGTGTATGATGTAAACTCTATAATTATGCTAGCTTGAGTGTTTTTTCTAAAAAATTATTCAAAACCAGTAATGCTTTTATATTTTATAGAAAAATATAGAACAACGAGGTCGTCAACAATCATTATTAGGTGACCGCATATGGATAAATCAATGTAGAAATCTAAACGGTTCTGGTTTAAATCCATTATATGTAGAGGGTGTAGAGACTTTTTTATCATTTGCGGCATCAAATCCAAAATTTGTTTTAGAAGGTAAAATAAAATGCCCTTGCAGAAAATGTGCATTGAGAACATTTGACACGTTAGAAAAAGTGGGGGAACATCTCTTGCATTTTGGTTTTCAACCAGATTATGTTTTTTGGTATCAACACGGTGAACGTAGTTCCAGAGCAGGTGATACCAACTTGATTTCGGATCTATCCCGGTTTCAAGATTTAGTACATGATGTTGCAGGTTCATCTGTTCAACATATAGAAACTCCGGATGATATAGCTTCAAATCATGAGTTAGCACCGTCTGAATTTTATGAGTTGTTGAGGTTTGCTGAGGATGCATTATATCCTGGCTGCAAGATGAGAAAATTAGAAGCAGTTGCAAAATTTATGGTTATCAAATCAGATAACGGAATGTCAAACACCTATTTTGACCAGATATTTTATTTGCTTAAAACACTGTTACCCGAAGGAAATGTTTTTCCTGCAAATTACTATGAGAGTAAGAGGCTGGTTCGAAATTTGGGACTTACTTGTCAGAAGATTCATGCATGTTCAAATGACTGCATTTTATATTCTGGGGAAAATGAGTCGTTGGATAGTTGTCCCAAATGTGGAAACTGAGATATAAAGAAGGACAACACGGGAAGTCTGGTTTGATTCCTGTAAAACAGTGGGGATATTTTCCGCTTACATCCAGACTTCAGCGTTTATTCATGTCTAAGAATACAGCGACAATGATGTCATGTCATAAAGAGAATATTTCAACCGATAAAAGCTTAAATCATCCAGCCGATGGTGATTCATGGAAACATTTTGATAGAGTGCATCCATCCTTTTCTTTAGAAGCTAAAAATGTTCGACTGGGCCTTTCCACTGATGGTTTCTGTCCGTTTGGATCTTATGGTAGTCAATATTCATGTTGGCCTGTTTTTTTAACTCCGTACAATTTACCTCCATGGATGTTGATGAAGGAGCCATATATCTTTTTGAATTTACTAATTCCAGGACATCCGAAAAAAATATTGATGTTTATTTGAAACCATTGATTGATGAATTAAATTTATTGTGGAGTACTGGTGTCAGTACATATGATGTTACAACAAAACAGAATTTCATACTGAGAGCAGCATTGATGTGGACAATTAGTGACTTCCCGGCTTATTGGATGTATTCTGGCTAGAGTACACATGGTCAGAAATCATGTCCTTACTGTATAGGAGAGAACAAAGAATTTATGCTCATTCATGGAAAGAAACCTTGTTATTTTGACTGTCATCGCAGATTTCTTCCAGCTGATCATCCTTTTCGCAGAAACATATCTCATTTCAGAAAAGGAACAGTTGAAAGAGATAGACCTCCAAAAATTCTATCAGGTTCAGAGTTAAAATCAGTTGTATTTTCATTAACTCTCATCACTTTTGGTCCCACAATAAACCAACAGAAAATTTCTGGTTTTGGGAAAGAACACAATTGGATTAAACGTAGCATATTTTGGGATTTTCCATATTGGTCTGATTTATTGGTCCGACACACGTTAGATGTCATGCATATTGAGAAGAACTGTTTTGATAATTTGTTTCATACAGTTTTGGATACGCCAGGAAAGAGAAAAGAAAATGTAAATGCACGTTTAGATCTTGCCCAAATTTGCAGGCGTCCAGAATTGGAACTGTTTGAGAATGTCAGAACAGAAAGTTTACTGAAACCAAAAGTAGCTTATACACTGTCTAAAGAAAACCGTTTATTATTTTTTCATTGGATTGCAGATTTGAGACTTCCAGATGGTTGTGCTTCCAATTTGGGTAGATGTGTAAAGAATGGTCATATTACTGGATTAAAAAGTCATGATTGTCATGTTATAATGGAAAGACTTCTACCCATTGGATTAAGAGGTCTGTTGAATTATGTGATTTGGGATTCCATAACAGACATGTCTCATTTTTTTCGGGAAATTTGTGTGGCTATAGCAGATTATGATGCTCTAGGAAAACTTGAAAAAGATGTTGTTGTAATTATATGTAAACTGGAAAAAATATTTCCGCCGTCTTTCTTCGACTCAATGGAACATTTGATGTTACATTTTCCATATGAAGCCAAATGTGGAGGTCCAATACAATTTCGATGGATGTACCCATTTGAAAGAAGCTTGAAAAAATTGAAAAGAAAAGTACGTAACAAAGCATCTGTTGAAGGATCTATTGCAGAAGCTTATTTGTAAGAGGAAATATCTTTTTTCTGCTCCCATTATTTTGAATCTGAGTATCCTTCAAAACACAAACGAATGGGATGGAACGAGAGGAATATTGATGAAATCGACAATCAATTATCTATTTTTAACCTTCCAGAGCTTGGTTTTGGTGGAGTTTATGAACGCTGGCTTTCGGATGATGAACATCATAGAGCTCATATGTATGTTCTGCTCAACCATGAAGAGATGACATCAGTTGTACTGTAATTATTTATATCATTTATTCTATCATTTATGTTACAGTAAATAAATTTGGTTTTTATAGGTTGTATGATAATCATATCAAGAAACAAATTCCACAAATTACAGTAGCTGCTCTCGAAGAACGTCGACTGAAAAATTTCTCTCATTGGTTTCAAAAACTGGTAACATAAATTCTTTATCTCTTAGAAACTCATTCAATGTATAGTTTACTATATTGATAATTATTTCACCAATTTTTTCAGGTGTCTCGACATGCTGATAAAATTGAAAAACGGTTGTGTGTATTGAGTAACCCACCTTCCAAACTTGTTAAAACTTATAATGCATATGTGGTGAATGGATTTCGATTTCACACACATGCATATGGGGAATCGAAAAAAACAATGAAAAGTGGAGTTAGCTTGAGAGGATCTCATCATTGAGAAAATGAAGTTGACTTTTATGGCATACTTGATGAAATCATTGAACTCTGTTATCTTGGACAACATTACATAACCATGTTCAAATGTCGGTGGTTGGATACAGAGAGAGGCGTGTGTGTTCACCCGACTCATGGAATCATCGATATTAAATGTAAAATTGTTCTCGCAGTAAATGAACCATTCTTATTGGATCAACAAGCACATCAAGTTTATTACGCAAAGTACTGTGCTACATCAAGAGACTTGACTGATTGGTGGAGTGTAATAAAAATCAAAATTCGAGACAATCAGTTTAGTCAAAGTGAATGTGCTTTCACTGATGTGCAAAGAATTGAAGTTTTTCAAGAGAGTACTCAAAATCAATCTTTTTTACAAAGAGACATGAGTATCGATGAAGACACCCCACATTTAAGAGTCAGTGATGACGATGATGTTAATGATGTCACATATGAATTTGAAATGGTAAGAGATGAAGCAACTGTAACTCAAATGGATGTCGATGATGTTGAGGAGGAATATGAAGATGACATTGACATATATGAAGATGATGACGAAGATGAACACTGATAGAATTCTATGGTATTTATATACAATCATAATATGTATATATATATAATAGTAATTATCAATTATTTGCTAACAACATTAACATTTTCTGTTTCAGATGGACGACGCCACATTTCGTGAGTTGGCGGATGCTGACCTTACTTTCGATGCGGATGAGTTGCTGGCAGATGACCCTCAGCCTGCAGGTGCTCTAGGGAGTACGAAGAGGGGGCGCGGTCTTGCACGATTGATGATTCCTGACCCCATCCCCGAGGGACGTCCACGTATTGGGTTTGATCCACGCACACGGAGGTGTGATAACCTGTGTGATAACCTGTGGATTTGACTAAGATTTCATTAATCTATTCACATAATAAATGTTTATTATTTTTACAGTTTTCCGAATATAGCAGTCGGACAGGGCAGCGCTATTTTGCGCGACTATTTCTCTCAGTCGTGGACCACATGGGAGCATATTACCATTGATGTGCAGCAAGCCATGTTCGGCCATTGGTTGGTACGTACGTAAATAAATAATTTTTATTTTGAAAATTATTTCATTTCTAACTTGATATTTTGATTTATTTGTAGGGTTTATGGTATCCGATCGAGGATACCATGCGTGACGCCATCCACGAGGCATGGGAGGTGGCCATGCGAGATCGCCTTCGTCAGTTTTTGCACAATTTAAGAAAAGATGCCATGAAGAAAACAAGAGTGTCAGATTTCGACGAGTCATGTAGAGCACACCGACCAGAGTACATTTCATCCCATGTATGGGATAGATTATGTGCGCACTAGTTGAGTGGTGCCTTTCAGAGGAGATCATCGGTGGGGAGGCAGAATCGGGGGAGACAGGAGGTGACTCATCGAGCTGGGAGTCGTTCTTTCAGTACTCATAGACAGCATCTGGTACGTAAATTATTTATAAATATTTTATATAACTATAAATATTAACGGTTTATTTTTTATTCTTATAGGCTGTCGAGCACCCCGATATTACGGAGTACGATGTATATCGGAGGATGTATAGTGATCTTGCTACTAGGGAGCTCAGAGGTGATCGTCAGCATCACATCGTGGTCAGTATTATTTGTTTTCAAGTTTAAAAATTAACTGCATATAATATATTCACAATTTTAATTTTAAATTGCAACTACATGAGTCATATGAGGCCGCAGCGTCACAGGCCCGGCCTGAGAGTCAGGCCGAGTTATCTGATCAGACCACTGGCCGTCAGTTTGATGAGGCAGCATGGATGCAGGCCACCCAGTATGCCTTCGAGAAGGGCCGGGTAGTTGGTATCAGCTCTCTACTGACTCCCGGAGATTATTATGGCAGTGCTGCGATGTCAGCGTCCAGCTCGAGAGGAGCTCGTGCATCTTCTTCTGCTACACAGTATGAGGATCAGTTGCGATCTCAGACTACACTGATAGAGAGTCTCCGACAAGAGCAGGAGCAGATGCGTCAGCAGCATGAGGAGGAGCGTCGACGCCAGCAGCAGCTGTACGAGGAGTAGACGAGTCGGTGGCAGCAGCAGCATCAGGAGCAGATGGAGTACATGCACCGACTCACTCATGCTTTAGGGATGGAGTTTCATCCACCACCATCTGTAGATCCCCCCCTCCCCCCTTCCTTCAGATTAGAGTTTGTTTTTATGTTATAAAATTTGTGAAATCAAAATATGATTTTTTTTTCTATTCGTAGTTTCTGTCTCATTATAAAATATTAATAATATTATATTTTGAAATAACAATATTAATATGAATAATAATATTATTTATATTTTATAATATTAAATTTTATATATATATTAAAATTTTATAATATTATAATTTGATTATATTTTTTTGTAATACTTGAATTATTTTAATATTTGAATGTAAAATAATTCTATTATTTTTATATTAATTAAAATAACTTATTAATATTTTTTTTATTTATGAATTATAATTCTAATATTATTATATTAATTAAATCATTTATTAATATTTTATTATATTTTATTTTTGAATTATAATTCTATTATTATTATATTAATTAAAATAATTTATTAATAATTTATTATTTTTATTTGTGATTTATAATTCTATTATTATATTAATTAAAATCATTTATTAATATTTTATTATTTTTTATTTTTGAATTATAATTGGATTATTATTATATTAATTAAAATAATTTATTAAAAATTTATTTTTTTTATTTTTTTTATAGTATTTGCGACGGGATACTATGCTCGTTGCAAATAGTATTATTATTATATGCATTAAAATAATTTATTAATAGTTTTTTATTTTATTTTTTAAAATAGTTTTTGCGATGGGTCCCGTCGCGAAAACTATTTGCGGCGGGCCCGTCGCAATAGGTATTTGCGACGGGTCCCATCGCAAAAACTATTTTAGAAGTTTTTTACAAATATACGGAGTACTATTTGCGACGGGGAGAATACCCGTCGCAAAAAAAGGCTTTAGCGACGGGCCCGTCGTAAATAATTGTTGTTGCGACACCGTTTTCAGCAACGGGCCATTTGCGACGGGCCCCCGTCGCAAAAAGCCATTTGCGACGGTATCCCGTCGCAAATGAACCGTCGCAAATACCTATTTTTCTAGTATTGGTAGGGTATTCATGTAGGTAATTCACCATGTAAGATAATTAATCATGTATCTAGAAATCAATATAGTTGAATTCTAAAAATTGGAGACAACTTGACTTAATAAATTTAATACTAAACAAATACCTTCTAAATAATAGAATTAGCTTCATATCCTTTTGAATTATATTTATATAATTTCATTATATTTCTATATAATTAAGAATAATCTCAATCAAACTTATATATCTCAAGTTATCATCAAAATATTGTAGTAATTAGTTATGGAAAAATGAAGATTTTAGACAGAAAACCTGCACAAACTTATAGCCTAAATTCAAATATTACAGAGATGGATTTATAGTTTTTTGTATTATAATTAAATCTATAAAATAATTTTATATTTCCAAATCATCAATAATAACTCAATCTATAGTTTTTTATCCAAAGTTATGGCTAAAATACTAAGAGTAACCGATTTTGGATAATCAGTTACGATAGAAAATTGGCTACATGGATTTTGGCTACGTGGGATAAACCATTTAGCTATGTGGGTATATTAAAAAACCAATATAAATGATATTTTAAGGTCTAAAATTACATTTTTATCCTAGTAAAACTTCATGATACTTATATGATATGTTGTAAACAATCAAAACATGAACTCTCAAGATATTTTAAGCAAAGAAATATTATGATCTAATCAATGTTAAGCATACTTTATTCAAAACGAAATTAAAATTATGAAAACACTCAAATTAAATAAAAAAAATATATTTTTAATTTTCAAAATATAATTTGGTTTAAGGGGACACTAAATATTTTCCCCCTTTTTGATAATTTCAAAATCAAGTATAATTTCAAAAATTCTCCCCCTTTTTGAAATTATCAAAAAGATAAAGATTAAATAGATAAATATTCCTCTATTTGAAATGATGAAGTTTATTTTTAAATTTATTTAAAATATTATATTTCATAAGAATAAATATATACATTATGAACAACGTTTCTAAACATGTATATTTCAAAACATGTGTCAAGGAGTGACTTTAAAATGAGAAGAAGTTTAAAATTCATTTATTAAAAATAATGAAAAGACATTCATAAAATAATATTTTTTAAATGAAAGTATAGAAATTAAGTTAAAAACATATATTAATTATGAAAAGTCCTAAAATAGTAATATAATGCACAAATATTTATAGGAATAAATCAATATTAATATGAAAGACTTATTCAAGATTTAAAAGATCTAAAAAATTCAGCATATAAACACAAAAAAGCTCCACATAAATTCATTATTTCTAAATGTAGATTTAAATATCCATCATACCATGTTCAAACATGATTTTTTAAAACTTATTAAAATACAAGGTCTTAGTAAAGATATCATCAAGATGATTTTACTTAGAAATAAATTCCATATATATATTTCTTTTTTGTACATGGTCGCTAAGAAAATGAAACATAACATCAATGTGATTAATTATATAGTATTTTAAGGGGTTTCTAGAAATATAAATATCAGAATTATGTTCACATAGAATATAAATCTAATAAAAATCAAAATAAAAAATAGAAATAGTTTTCTTAATCCATAAATATTGAGCACAACATGGTGCAACAATTATATATTTAGATTCAACAATTGAAAGAGAAATAAAAGCTCGTTTCCTTGCATCCCATGAAACTAAATATTTACTATGTAAATGACACATAACTAAATTTATATTCCTATCAATATTTCATCCACCAAAATCAGAATCATAAAAAATTGTTAGATCAAATTTGGTTTTGTTAGGGTAAAATAAACCGAGATTCAAAGAACCTTTAACATATTTAATGATCCTTTTAAAATCTTTAATGTGACTTTAATTAGGGTAACTTTGATATCTAAAACACATGAAAACTAAAAACATTAATTCATGAATAGAATAAATTAAATATAATAGAATTTCAATCATTTTTCTATAGGTTTTAACATCAACACATTTTTCAGATTTTTCTAAATCTAATTTAGAATAAGTACTCATTGGAGTATTTTCACTTTTAGATGATTATAAACCAATTATCTTAACAAATTATTGATCATATTTATATTGATTTAATAAAATACAATCATATCTTTGAAAAAACATTAAAACCAAGGAAGAATTTTAATTCCCCCATCATACTCATATCAAATTAAAAAGTCATCAATTATGAAAATTCATTAAAAATATTTTTATTTAAAGATATAAATATAGAGTCCTAAATATAAATTTGTACAATAAAAATAACATTAGAATATTTATTAAGAAACAAATTAGGGTTAGCCTTTCTTTTATCAAATTTTTTTTCAAAATAAAACTAGTTATCCTTTCGTACTGAGATCAAGGAGCATATTCCTAACCATATAATTCTTCATATAACTTAATATCATGATCATGATACGTATCATTTTCAATACTAGGGGGTTTTCTAACATACACTTATTCAAAAATATATCCATTTATAAAATCAGTTTTGACATCTATTTGGAATAATTTAATGCCATGAAAATAAGTGTAAGCCAATAATATCCAAATTTCTTCTGCTCTTGTAATAGGTGAAAAATATTCCTCCAAATCAATTCCTTCCTCTTTTCAATAACCTGGTGAAACTAATATATCTTTATTTTAAACTATATTTACATATTCATCTAGTTTATATCTAAAGATCCATTTTTTCCAATAATAGGAGAATTATTTCGTGGTATAACTAAAGTCCACATATTATTACTAGTAAACCAATTTAATTCATATTACGTTTCCAAAATCAAATTAGAACCATCTAAAGAATAAATAATATTATTAGGTACAGAATCAAAAATAAAACCATGACAAGCACAAACATTCATAACAAATTTTATAGTTTTAACTTTTGATTCAATATTACCAATCACATTATCCATGGGATGATATATATGAATTTTCTGAGATTTTTCATGAATAGGTTCATATTAAGAAGAAATATAACCCCCCTTAATATGTGAATCTTTTTTCATGAGGAACTTACTCTTCAAAATTAAATCCTCTAAATCCTTCCTCATGTTTTTTAAATATCACTATCATGAATCAATTATTCAAAAACCATAGTTCATTTATTATAAAATCTATATGCCTTAATATTATTTGAATATCCAAAGAAAATAATAGAATAATATTTTTCATCAAATTTATCTAAAGTATTCTTAGTATTAAGAATAAAAAATTTACACCCAAAGACTCTAAAATAATCAATTTTTAGATTTCTTCCATTACAAAGTTCATAAGGTGTATTTTTCAACAAGTTTCATAAAATTATTGTATTATAGACATAAAAATAAGTATTCACAAATTATATTAACAAATATTAAGGAAAATTAAATTCGTTTAACATGTTTCTAACCATTTCTTGAAGTATTGTATTTTTCCTTTTAACTACACCATTTTGTTGAGGAGTCCTAGGGGATGAAAAATTGTGAAAATAATCATTTTTTGCACATAAATGGATAAATTATACATTATATAATTCACAACCATGATCACTTATAATTTACTTAATTAAATCATTGTTATCATTTTGAACTAATTTAAATAAAGAAATAAACTTTGATAAAGTTTCAAATTTAAGAGTAAAAAATTCAGCCCTTGTGTATCTTATAAAAGAATTTATAATAACAAAACAATAACTTTTACCTCCTTAACTAGCTATTCTAATAGGGACAAATATGTTTAATTGAACATTATCAAGAGGCATGATATATTTTACTTCTTTAACTATATTGAAACTACTTTTGTGTTTCTTACCTTTCAAGGATGAATCAAAAACAAAAGTGTTGTCCTCTTTCAGTTTCAGTAATTGAAGAACAGGTTGCGAATCAACCTAAAATTAGCATTTCACACCCTCCTATTCCACAAAATGATGTCAGATTGTATAGTATTTAAACATTTGAAATTTTTATCATTTAATTCAGTAAAATTAATTGAATAAATATTATCTTTTTAGTTTATATAAAAAATATATATTTATCTTTGAAAAAATTCATTTATGATTTTGAACCTGAACTACACCAAATAGAGATACATTAATAATAGTGTTTGGGCCAAACCAGCGGGAAAGAAGCTTACTTGGATGAAACTTCAGCCTTGCATTATAAAGGAAGACCTTATGACCAATGTGGAAGTGATGATGAAGGATTAGACGGTTGTGGACAGCCTTGGTTCACTCCTTATAAATCCTGAAGTTTTCATATTCATGTATTATCATTTCATCTAGCCCTTGAATCTGCAACTTCCTTTGAGAACCTACACCAAAAAAAATAGAATTTCATTTTTTTATGTCCCAGTAGGCCCGGTTCTCAATCTCAATAGGCAGGTGACAACTCTTTCCAAACACAAACTGATAGGGTGACATTCTAATGGGAGTTTTGAAAGTAGTACGATAGTCCCATAATGAATCATCAAGTCAAAGACTCCAATATTTTCTATTGGGTTGAACAATTTTTTCAAGAATTTGTTTTACCTCTCTATTTGACACCTCGGCTTGGCCATTTTTCTGTGGGTGATATGCAGTAGACACTCTATGATCGACCCCATACCAGCGCAAAAGTGATTGCATTGTTAGATTTCAGAAATGAGAACCCTTATCATTGATAATGAACCTAGGTAATCCAGACCTACAAAAGATCTGAGTTTTAAAAAATTACACAACTTTTTTGGAATCATCTGTCCTTGTGGCCCATGCCTCTACCCATTTTGACACATAATTGACTGCCAGAAGCATGTACAAGTTTCTAAAGGAATTGGGAAATTAAACCATAAAGTCGATGCCCCAAACATCAAAAATGTCATGAAAGAGCAAGGTTGTTGTGGAATTTCCATTCTTTTAGAGACATTCCTGATTATTTTACAATGAGGATAAGATTTATAAAAATAATGGGAATCTTGAAAAAGTGTTGGCCAAAAGAGACCAGAATCAAGGACCTTGCGAGCAGTCTATTGGGGACCAAAGTGGCCCCCACAAGTAAGAGTGTGGCAGAATCTATGGACAGGATGAAACTCTTACATGTGCACCAGAGGTAGGGGACATCCCAAATGTACCAACGAGACTACTGTTTAAGATGACTGACTTGGTTTTATTGCAATCAGTAAGAATATAAGATGCTACCAAATAATTTAAAATTTCAGCATATCAAAGAATATCATCTTTCACTTGGTACAATTTCTCATTGGGAAACATATAATTTGTAGGAATACAGGGGGATGAGTCAATGCCAGAGGATGGTAGAATACTATTGATATGGTCAGCCAACACATTCTATGCTTTTTTAATCTCTAATTTCTAGATTAAATTCTTGAAGGAGGAGCATCCAGTGAATGAGACATGGCCTGGATTCTAGTTTATTAAGGAGATACTGGAGGGCTACATGGTCTGAGAACACAATGACTTTGGACCCCAAAAGGTATGACCTGAATTTTTCTAAGTAAAACACAATGAAAAGGAATTATTTTTTAGTTGTGGTGTAGTTTTCTCGGGAATGGTCCAAAGTACATGAGGCATAGGCAATGACATGGGGAGCTCGATCGCCCCTTTGTGACAAGACTTCCCCAACTGCATAGTTAGAGGCATCACATGTGAGCTCAAACAATAAATCCTAACTAGGTCTTTGTATTACAGGGGGTGACGTGAAACTCCATTTTAACTTATTAAAAGCTTAATCACATTATTTATCAAAAACAAACTCTCTTTATTTTTAGAGTAATCAGGAGAGGGGGAGTTCAATTTTACTGAAGTCACAAATGAAACAACGGTAAAATAAAGCATGAACAAGGAAAGACCACACATCCCATACATTTTTGGGGAATATTAAGGAAGAAATGACATACAATTTTGATTTACCTACTTGGATACCATCCCCATAAATGAAATGCCCCAAAACTATACCTTGTCACACCATGAAATGACATTTCTTCTAATTTAATACAAAATTATTTTCAATACAACGACATAGGACTAAACCAAGACTACTTAAACATTCATAAAAAGAGGATCCATAAATAGTGAAATCATCCATTAAAACTTCCATGAAATTCTCCAGGTAATCCAAAAAAAATACTAACCATGCATCATTGGAAAGTACCCAGAACATTGCACAGACCAAATGGAATCCTTCTATATACAAATGTGCCAAAGGGGAAAGTGAAGGTTGTATTTTCTTGATCCTTAGGGGAAATATGGATCTGAAAGTATCCAGAATACCCATCAAGGAAACAGTATTGGGACTTACCTACTAACCTCTCTAGAATTTGTTCAATGAATGGAAAAGGGAAATGGTCCTTCCTAGTTTATTGGTTTAGTCGGCGATAGTTTATACAGACACACCAATTATTCTTCACACGGGTTGGAACCAATTCATTATTTTCATTTTTGATTACTATAAGGCCAATTGTTTTAGGAACTACTTGAACAGGACTGACCCATTGTCTATCAGAGATGGGGTAAATGATTCCAGCAGCCAATAATTTTGTTAACTCCTTTTTCACAACTTCTAAGAGGTTTGGGTTCGGTCGAAGTTGTACCTGCCTCACTAGTTTAGCCTCATCATTTAATAAAATATGATTTGTAAAAATTGATGGTCTAATACTAGGAATGTTATAAAGTTTCCATCAAAAAGCTTTTTTATACTCCCTTATAAGATCAAGCAGTCACAATTCATTCTCAGTAGGGAGTGAACTAGAAATGATGATAGTCAGCTTGTTTCTATTCTCAACATATGAATATTTTAAATCTTGAAACAGTTGTTTTAGTTCCAATTCATGTGTATTTTTTATTTATGGTAGTGTGTGTGAAAGTGAGAGGTCACTAATCTCATCTAACTGTTCGATGTTATCATCCTTAGATGAGGAATGAGCTTTTACAATCTTAGAAGTATCATCTATGATCATTGGATCCTCAGTGTTCAAGAAATCATCAATCAATAAATATACATGATACTTTTCTAGACCACTACAAAAATCAATTCATGAATCATTTCCTATAATTTCTATCAATGAAGAAAACTTAGAATGGGGATCAAGGGAATGAAATGATGTTTTTTCAAGGGAAGGGAGAACATATATTGAATTAACAAAGAGAGGAATGCTCTTCTGAGGGGTGCTTCATAGAATCAAGGATATTTAAGTGGACAATCTCACCACCAAAATCTATTGATAATGTACCATTGTGGACATTAATTATGGTTTTGGTGGTTTTAAAGAAGGTTTTCCCCAATATAATCAGGGCATTTTTATTCTTCATATCATCCTCCATTTTTAGCACATAAAAATTAGCAGGAAAAATTAAATTTTGAACTGTCACAAGAACATACTCTAACACACCATAGGGGTGTGCAGTACTCCGGTTATCCTGTTGAACAACACTTTCTGTGGGATTCAGTTCTCCGACCTAAAATGTAGAGTAAATGGAGTGAGGTATCACATTTATAGAAGCACCTAAATCAATCATAGCATTAGAAAAATAATACTCCCCTATGGTGCATAGAATTGATAATGTTCTAGGATCATTTCACTTAGTGGGAAGTGATATCTCTATCAATGCTGAAACATTCCTCTCAAATCTCTCCTTCTCATCAACTCAAAGTCACCTTCAGTGTGTATAAATCTCCTTTAAAAACTTGGTGTATTGTGGAATTTGCTTCATGACATCAATCAAGGAAATGTTAAACTAACCATTTTTTAAATTTTCCAATATTTTCTTATCAAGTTTTGTTTCCTTTTGTTTTCTAGATTGGGAGGCCCTTTGGGGAAATGGAAGAGGAATGGTTGGACTAGGTGACTCATCAATATACACACTCTTTCTTTTGGAAGGAATTTTTCTTAGGACAAGGATTTTCAACATTTGGAACATTTTTAATGGTTGGGATAGAGGTTTCCTCAAGAGGGAAGGACTCTAATGGGGGATTCATATGTTTTCCACTCCTAAGGGTGATGGAACTAACATTTCCTTTATCTCTAGGGTTGACTAATGGTTGAGATGGTAGTTTACTCTACCCGTGAATTTGAATTTCATCCGCTATGTTAGCTAGTTGGCCTAATTGGGTTTTTAGTTATTATATGGCTGCCTGGGTGGTTTGTTAGAATTGGAGATTGTTGGCAGCCATTTGTTTCATCATATCTTCTAGGCTAGGCTCGGGTTTTGGAGGGGGTGGTTGGAAAGGCCTTTGGGGTGGTTGAGGATTTTTGGGTGGTGGTGGTGGATGACTACTCTACCCTTGTTGGTTCCATGGTTGATGAGGTCAGTTTGAATACCCCCTTACCTATAATCTTGGTTTTCATTCCACCCAGAGTTGGATGGATAGTATGATTCTTGCCTAAAGGGTCAGTTATAGGGGAGTCCTGGAAATATTTCCTCACAACTCTCAGAAGTTTCTCTCAATTAGGGGCATTGGTTAGAATAATGGGTGTTAGAAGAGAAAATTACACAATGAATGGGAGTATTATATTGAGATTTCCCTTGGGACAGAGCGAGTTTTCGTAAAAGGGTACGTACCTTTTCAAACTTTGTGTCCACCTTTTCTCAGATTTAGCACTGTTCCCCTCATGGACACCTCGAATGGGTAAACTGGACCTTGTACCAAATTGTTGAGTGTTTTGAACCGTGTTCTCAATCAGGTTTCTTGCAGCAATTGGGGTCTTATCTACCAGTTAACCACCTACATAAGCATCAACCATGTTACAATAAATTGGAATTAAACCCTCATAAAAATATTGTATTAAAATTTGATCTCTTATTTGGTGTTGTGGACAACTTGAACATAATATTTTAAATATTTCCCAATATTCATGAAGTGTGTCCCCTTGAGATTGTCTTATACCACATATTACATTCCATATTGTTGTTGTTTGAGAGACTGGGAAATATTTTTCATGAAAAAATCGTTTTATGTCCACCCAACCTCTTATTGAGGAATTAACATAATAAATCCAGTCTTTTGTAGTAAATTCTAAATAAAAATGGGAATTCTCTAATATTTACTTGTTCCTCATCTACATTAGAAGGTTTTAATGTTGAAAAAATAGTGTGAAGGTCTTTTAAATGGTTATGTGGATCCTCTCAAGGAAGTCCATGGAATCTTGCTAA
The DNA here is from genome assembly GCA_963277665.1 of Viscum album. Taxonomy (NCBI): domain Eukaryota; kingdom Viridiplantae; phylum Streptophyta; class Magnoliopsida; order Santalales; family Viscaceae; genus Viscum; species Viscum album. The sequence continues at coordinate 466,150,307 of OY728160.1, read as the reverse complement.
TAGATGAATTAAACCAGATTTTAGTTCAAAATTTAGTGCCTTGCATTGTAATTGAATGTATGTGGGTTGGATATCAACATCAGGTGAGGTTAGTTATTTTAGTGTTCTATTGCTTTTATCCTTGTCATAAAAGTTTATCTTAGTTTTGATATTGGTTCTAGAAGAAGAAGATAGAGGATCAAGATGAATTTTTTTGTCTTGTGTGTCCTCATTCAAAGGGTTCTCTTGTGTACCTCAGGCACTACAATAAAAACAAGTTTTATTAGTGCTCAAAACGGTCTTTAACAGTGCTAAAAAGCTCTGTAAAGATCAGTGCTGATAAAGTGGGGGTCCCCTTTATCAGCTCTAAAAAAGAACTGCTAACTACCCTGCCTACAGTAACATGAAATTCAGTAGCAGCACATCCAAACAAGACCTGCAAAAAAATCAGCATATCAAACAAGCAGTTCACATAGATAAAATATGCAGTGGTAGCCAATTTGGGATCAAACGATGGGAAAAAATATATACCTAAAGTGATGTATTAATTATTCATTATGATTATCAAAAGGATCCATTAAATATTATCTCTTACAAATGATATCTTACATTTCCTCAAATAAAATATATAGAGATATTTCAATGTCAAAACCTTAGAAAAAAATTTATTAAGGCATGCATGCGAGTTATTCTTCATGTTTTTTGTGGCAAAGATTCATGTCAATCTTGGATACGTAATTTGTTTATAGATTTTGAGTTCCTTTTGGGATGTGTTTCCTTAGGTCTTAGAGAGTTTCCCCTATAGATTTATCCTGGTATATGGATTTGGGAGATTCTTGGGAGACTTAAGGAAATGTGTTCTTGTGGTTGATGCCTTTATCTTATGGTGTGTTTTCTTATTTTCATGTTATTTATAGAATTTATAAATGGTTGGGAGATATATGCTTATTCTTTGTCTGTCCTATAATCTTGACTAGTATTCATGTAGTTATTTTATTGGGGGACACAATTTAGAAGAACCCATGTGGGTAAACTTTCATGGGGAAGTTTCCTATTCATTTTGAACTTTTACTGTTTTACATACAAAGGAAAAGGATGGGTTGTATGACTCCAAGTAAAAACCATGTAACTTAACATTTTGAGGGAGTTGTTAGGAACACTGGTTGTTCATGGTTAGGAGAAACTATTTGGTATGGATATATAGTTTAACTAAGTCATTTTGAACAATTGGAACACGGTTAGATAACTGTTTGTCCAAACTATTCAGAAAAGGGTTTCTTATCCAATGGCTCCCAAAAAGTTGGTGAATAGTTTGGAAGACTGCCCAACCAAACCATGAAAGTTGCCAATGATATGGAATAATTTAAGGGATTTCAAACTATTTCCTCCCATACCCTTCTAGAAACTTATTCTAAAATCCCTTTATCTTGAAAATTTATCAAATTTAAATCCACTATTCTTTATTCTTTCCCTTTCGTTCTTCTCCATCTCCCTTTCCTATTTGTTTTCATCCCTCACTATGAACTCTAGGGATAAAGGTTTATATTTAGGGTGTGTGATGAATTATTAATGGGGTTTTATTTTCTAAGGACTACTTAGGATTCTATGATTCTTTTCTAAGTGTCTTATGTCATAGGTAATGACTTTTGAATTGTTTTTTGTATGTCAGTTGTTGTTTTCAATTAAAAATTATGTATATTTTAAACAAAAGAGAGACAATTTGAGTGATACTGGTCACACCGTACCTCTGATTGAGGCAATCATGACTCATACACAACAAAAAAGACCCATGGATCATTCTCCTAAAGTATCAACACAATCTGAATGCATTTGGTCAGTTTTCCATATGTTAGTTGTTGTTTTCACTTAAACTTCTGTCCATTGTAAACAAAATGGAGACACTTTGAGTGATACCAGCCACATTGTGCCTTATATTGAGGTGGTGTGGACTTGTACACATCACACATTACCCATGGATAATTTTCCTAAAGTATAAATACAATCCAAATGCTTTTTGTTGGTTTTCTATATGTAAGTGGTTGTTTTCACTTAAAATTTTGTCCATTTTAAAAAAAAGAGAGACACTTTGAGTGATACCGGTCACACCATTCCTATAATTGAGTCAAGGTTGAATCTTACACATCAAAAATTGCACATGGATCATTCAACTAAAGTATCAACACAATACAAATGTTTTTGGTCGGTTTTATGTATGTCATTTGCTGTTTTTGTTTAAACTTTTGTCCATTTTAAACAAAAGAGAGATAATTTTAGTGATATCGGTCATACCATGTCTCAGATTTAGGCGAGGTTGACTCTTACACGTCAAAAATGACCCATGTGTCGTTGGACTAAAGTATCAACACAATCCAAATGTGTTTCGTCAGTTTTCTGTATGTCAGTTGTTGTTTTCACTTAAAATTTTGTCCATTTTAAACAAAAGAGAGACACTTTGAGTGATACCGGTCACACCATGCCTCATATTGAGGTAGGGTTGACTCATACACATAAAAAATGATCCATTTATATTTATCCTAAAGTATCAACACAATATGAATTCATTTGGTCGGTTTTCCATATGTCAGTTGTTGTTTTCCCTTAAAATTCTACCCATTTTAAACAAAAGAGAGACACTTTCAGTGATACCGGTCACACCATGCCTCAGATTGATGTGTAGTTGACTCATACACATCAAAAATGACCCATATATAGTTTTACTAAAGTATCAACACAATCTGAATTCGTTTGGTCAGTTTTGCGTATGTTAGTCGTCGTTTGCACTTAAAATTTTGTCCATTTTAAACAAAAGAGAGACACTTTGAGTGATACCGGTCACACCATGACTCAGATTGAGGCAAGGTTGAATCGTAAACATTAAAAATGACCCATGGATCTTTCTCCTAAAGTATCAACACAATCATAATGTTTTTGGTTGGTTTCCATATGTCAGTTGTTGTTTTCACTTAAAATTTTGTCCATTTTAAACAAAAAAGAGACACTTTGAGTGATACTGGTCACACCGTGCCTAATATTGATGTGGAGTTGACTTTTACATGTCAAAAATCCCCCATGTATATTTTTACTAAAGTTACAACAAAATATTAATGGTTTTGGTTGGTTTTCCAAATGTTAGTTGTTGTTTTCACTTAAAATTCTGTCCATTTTAAACAAAAGAGAGGCACTTTGAGTGATACCGGCCACCCCGTGGATCATATTGGGGAGGGATTTACTAATACACATTAAACATGACCCAAGGATCGTTTTACTAAATTATCAAGACAATATGAATTCATTTGGTCAGTTTTATGTTTGTCAGTTGTTGTTTTCACTTAAAATTGTGCCCATTCTAAACAAAAGAGAGACACTTTGAGTTATACCAGCAACACCATGCCTTATATTGATGTGTGTTGACTCTTACAAACCAAAAATAACCCATTTATAATTTTTCTAAAGGATCAACACAATCCAAATGTTTTTGGTCAGTTTTTCATATGTCATTTTTTGTTTTCACTTAAAATTATGTCCGTTTAAAACAAAAGAGAGACACTTTGAGTGATACCGGTCACACCGTGCCACATATTGAGCTGGGTTTAACTCTTACATGTCAAAAATGACACATGGATCATTTTACTAATGTATAAACACAATCCAAATGATTTTGGTCAGTTTTCTGTATGTTAGGTGTTGTTTTCACTTAAAATTCTGTCCATTTTAAACAAAAGAGAGATTCTTTGAGTGATAATGGTCACACCGTGCCTCGTATTGAGATGGGGTTGACTTATACACATCACACATGACCCATGGATCATTGGAGTAAAGTATAAATACAATCTGAATGTGTTTGGTTGGTTTTCCGTATGTCAGTTGTTGTTTTCACTTAAAATTTTGTCCATTTTAAACAAAAGAGAGTCACTTTGAGTGATACCGGCCACACTGTGCCCTGAATTGAGGCTTATTTGACTTTTACACGTCACAAATGACCCATTGATCTTTTTACTAGAGTATCAATACAATCTGAATGTGTTTGGTCGGTTTTCTGTAGGTCAGTTTTTGTTTTTACTTAAAATCATGTCCATTTTACACAAAAGAGAGACACTTTGAGTGATACCGGTCACACCGTGACTCGGATTGAGGTGGGGTTGACTATTACACATCAAATATGACCCATTTAACATTTTTCTAAAGTATCAACACAATCTGAATGCGTTTGGTTAGTTTTCTATATGTCAGTTGTTGTTTTCACTTAAAATTCTGTCCATTTTAAACAAAAGATAGACACTTTGAGTGATACCAGCCACACTATGCCTCGGATTGAGGCGGCATTGACTTGTACATGTCACACATTACCCATGGATCATTTTAATAAAGTATCAATAGAATAAGAATGTGTTTGGATTGTTTTTTTGTATGTTAGTTGTTGTTTTAACTTAAAATTCTGTCCATTTTAAACAAAAGGGAGACACTTTGAGTGATACCGACCACACCGTGCCTCAGATTAAGGTGGGGTTGAATAATACACTTCCAAAATGACACATGGATCGTTTTCATAATGTATCAACACAATCTTAATGTTTTTGCTCGGTTTTCTGTATGTCAGTTGTTGTTTTCACTTAAAATTCTATTCATTTTAAACAAAAGAGAGACACTTTGAGTGATACTGGTAACATCATGCCTCTAATTGAGGCGGGGTTGACTCGTAAACATTAAAAATGTCCCATGAATATTTATCCTAAAGTATCAACACAATCAAAATGTTTTTGGTCAGTTTTCCATATGTTAGTTGTTGTTTTCACTTAAAATTTTGTCCATTTTAAACAAAAGAGAGACACTTTGAGTGATACCAGTCACACCATGAATTTTATTGAGGTAGGGTTGACTCATACACATCCTAAATGACCCATGGATAATTCTCATAAATTATCAACACAATCTGAATGTGTTTGGTCAGTTTTCCGTACGTTAGTTTTTCTTTTCACTTAAAATTTTGTCAATTTTAAACAAAAGAGAGACACTTTGAGTGATACCAGTCACACTGTGCCTTGGATAGAGGTGGGGTTGACTCGTACATGTCACAAATGGCCCATAGATCATTGTGCTAAATTATAAACATGGATGTTTGGGGGATAACCTATGGAGGAAGGAGTTTCCAACAATTTTCATTTTCTTATTATGGATAATCAGAAAACATACAATTTCTACCAATGAAAATGTTCAACGCATGGGAATCCATTTGGCATATCGATGCTCATACTGTAATCAATTTAGGGTGGATAAGTTTACTCATATTTTCTTTGAATGTGAGTGGGAATGCATGATATGAAGGTATTTTATAGATTTTACAAATTTTTCTTATCCAAATCCCAAAGAAAAGAGGTTCATCATTCTTGCATGTTGCTGGTGCATTTCATCAGTTAAAATGGACAAATAACTGATTGGGGAAATGATGTTTTATTTAATAAAAATTTAAATTTTCCTACAAACATTTACATACAACAATGTTTCATCTTTTGATCTTCGTGAACGCCTCTAAAAAATTTCTGCCAATTGTACATGTCCCCAAGTCAGATCTTCATGCTATTTGTGTACAATCTTCCATCAGGTATGCAGCCCACTCATTTCTGAAAAAATCTAAATCATCTTGTGAATATGATGATTTTTGACTATCATATTAGTAATGCAAAATATATAAATAAATAATTCAAAAATAATTTAAATTAAATGTTAGTAGTTTTTGAAAATACCTCTTTAGGGATGTTAGTTTGTTGATGGAAAATGATATCTCTCCAAAATTTAGAAACATAATAACCACAATCTTTATCGTTTGTTTGTTTTGGACACTAAAAAAACTTTGATCGTTAGGAGAATAAGTAACTTGTTTTGATATGTTTTTGGATAGTGAAATTTTATTATATATACCCTGATACTTGTCCAGATGTAGTATTTTCTCGCCTCCTTATGCATAGCCCCAGTACTCATTCCTTTTTTAGACGATATTGACACACTTCTCTATCATAATAGAATCCTCAGTAGAAGATAATATAAATTATATAAGTTGATGTTTAGACCTAAAACGTAGGATTTAGTGTCTTATAGATTCACAAACTTCATAATGTATGTTCGGTTTATTGGATATCCTTGCATTGAATACAAAAAATAAATCTTTGGAGTATCCAAGTTCAGCGCAATTAGTAGTCAATGTTTCCTAAAAACACAAAAAGGAATAAGTAATGAAAGAATTGAAAATATAACTGATATGCTTTAATCATATATTTTTACCCCTATATGTTTGGTATTAGTATGATTCTGTAATCTGTAATCTTTCTTTCAAATGTTTTCAGCAAGCCTTTCACTATTTCATCCTTTTTTGATGGCTCTAATTTCGTTAGTTGTGTTGATGTGGTATGAGGTCTAACGAGTCCAAATTTTGGCTCATGGGAAAATCCCTTCAACTATTTTTCATAAATACACCTTCCAATAATATAAAATGTATTTAGTCATAATTATCACATTATATCAGGTTTTAGAAAATCAATTCATGAAAACATACCTCATATATAAATTTATAATTGTGACGCCTAGAAAATTGTATTCAAGGATGTCATTTACATTTTCATCATCAAAGAAATCTTCAATTTCCTCTCCATATATATTCTTTTTCAAAAACAACTATATGACTACTACCACTTTTTAGCATTGTATCCACATGAGTCTTTAATGCTAGTAAATGTGGATAGAGAGCAGGCAGTGTAATTGTGATTTCAGTAGATATTTTGGATCGGTTGGTTGATCCTTTAGATGCTTTTGAGCACATGTTTCTTTTCACCCCTTTCCTTTCTCCGTCTATAATAACATTCTTTGGTTCAGACTTTTTTCAAGCTTGAAATAAATTGAAATAAACACCTCTTTGTCCACATGTACTCTTACAGTTTTGACGTACATGTAATGAATGTCCCAATAGCATTTTAGACCGTATGAAAATCATCGTCATCAAGTGGAATAGATAGCTCTGCATTGGGATCATGAGCTACAGTAATCATCACTTTCAGATGATCTGTTGGAAGTAGTCTATTATGCATCTTGTCCTTTGGGATGTTGAACACTGTATCCCTCTCTACAAGGTGATAGCTGGGTGTTGACAGATGTAAATCATAGTCATTATCACCCTGTAGAAGATCAGTAGAGTAAAAGTATCAGTGTTTTTCTGATTCACATTTCATGGGAACAATTATTAGAATATTGATTACCACGGTTAAGACAGCTCATTGAGGGTAATTGCTCACCTCAAATCTGGTGGGGGGTGGGGCAGGATCTTCACGCATTGGTTATTCCTGAGTTTTATCTTCTCCTTGCTTCTCACCCATAAAAGTCGCTAGCAACTCTCCCTTCCATTGAAATCATTCTTCTAGAGTTTCTAGTCTTTCACTCATTTGTTTCATTTCTTCATTTCTGTCATCCGTTTGTTTTTTTCTCAAAATATACTCGGGGTGTCACCCCAAACCCTGCACCTCTGACATGACCATATTGTTCTGGCCACTTCAAAGCCGTCGATAATAGGTCTACATCTGCTACAGGAGTAGCTAATTCCTATGACTGTCAGATATAGGAAAATAATTAATTATTATTATGTAATATCAATTTAAAACAACACTTTTTATCGTGCCATAGTTACACATATTTCCCACACTTTTTGTGTGTTTTCATCTACTATATTTCCTTCCTTATTCACACGTGCCTCCTTCCATAACACATGATGTGGGATGGAAGTTTCTTTGGATTTAGACTCATGAATCTACATATAAATTTAGAAATATAATTATGATGTTGTCTCTTCGAACAAAATAATATTACTGTAAATTTAAAATACATACCATTTTCTTTTCTAGTAAAGCGTACCCCATCCTTTCTTTATGATAGGGGTATGTTGGTTTTGATGCACATTACTTATTTTCAGTACTGATTTGTTGTTTCATAAATAAAATATTGACAATCAAAGTGATGAATACATGTATCCTCAAACAACATATTATCAGCCACAATGTACCTGAAACTTCTCATCCCCACAATGTCCAATAAATGAATCCCATGCTTCTTGGGATATCAGGTGAGCGTAGACAAGGGGTTGGTGAAGGTTTATTTTACCTTTGGAATCTTTCAAGTGACATTTTTTTTATAATAGAGTGAAAACCTTGATGAATCTTTCCTTCAAGCCTTAGTACATAATTCTTGTGTGAATCATCTACAATAAATGTACTCTTAAAGGGATTGAGAAGAGTAAGACATTGTTTCATTATTTTATTTTCTAGTAAATTAAATAAATAATATTATAATGTTACCGTAATTTCATCTCAGATCACAACCTTTATTCAGACACAACATGGTGCCATGAATCTATGTCAATTGGCACGCGTTGCTGAGTGACAATTCCAATGTAACTACTAAACATAGCCTTGTTGGGATAAACAAGTTGGCCTCGTGCATTCCATCTGACAATAACTTTGATACCTTTTCTTTTCGCCTTAAGAACATTGGATAACACTGTCAAAATATGACACATCTGTGTTTTATACGACGTCGGTCCTTCGTCCCCGACCAATTCATAGATATCAACATCATCAATATGTTCATCTGAAATGGTAGCAGTGGGATGTGCTGATGGTTGTTGGACCTCAACATTAAGAGAAACAACAGGTTCAAAAACTTGTTTTTGCACTACACTATGAGAAGCAGTAGCAGCAGAAGCTTGAGAGACTTGTTTAGCCTTGAGGTTAGGAGCACCAAAACGTGTCGAAGACATTACCTACAAAAGTGGTTGAACAGTTAATATAGATTACATAAATTCATTAATGATAAGGTAATAACATGAGATAACAAGATTGATATTACAAAAAAAACCTTTTTATTGAACTCTCTTTATTTTTTTCAAAGGATGAAGGGATTTGAAACCCCTATCGATTTTCCAAATCCCTTCATTGTGTTCTCCATTAACACACAAAATGTCATCTATATTGGGAATTCTATGAAATGATTGCGACATACCACTGAAAGGATCATCCTCAATTGAATTTTCATCATACCCTTCAGTAGTTTTGGACGATAATAGAATAATCGACCACTTTCAGTTTGTGGGATATATAACATAAAATACTTGTAACGCTTGTGATGCCATTATATATTGTTCGTCTTTGTACCCTTCTTTACTAAAATCAACTTTCACAAATCCCAATTCATCTATTTTAACACCACTGTTGTTATCAACCCATTTTCATTGAAAAATAGGAAATTGTAATGTTGTATAATCCAACTATCATATTTGTTGGATAATTCCAATGTAGGGCATATTCACATAAATTGGATTTTTGTCCTTACTACTAGAAACATGCATTGCTTCAGCCACAAGTGTAACTCCACAATTTTGCATGGTACTATCTCCATCATGTTCATCTATATAGAATGCAAAACCATTAATTACATAACCATTGTAAGATAATACATACACACTTAGTCTGGTGGCTAGCCATCGAAGTAGTTCTAAAATTGAATTTGGATTTTCATCTAACTCTCTAAAAATATGGCCCCGAAATCATCCTATAAACTGGTGATTATGTATATTTGATATCAATTTTTCATCCCTTTATGGATTCAATTGCCTAAGAATTTCTTTGTGGGTTTCAATATATAGAGAAACATTCTAAATGTTATAAAAAACATAAAGGTGGGCCTACTCCTGATTTGTAATATTTATTTTCACAACATCTCTTCCAGAAATTCCCTCACCCTCAATGCGTTCAGTGTGATGAGATTTTGGGAGACCAATGATTTCCACATTAGATAGGTATTCAGTACAGAATTCAATGGCTTCCTCAACAATATATCTCTCTACAATAAAACCCTCTGGACGACTTTTATTTTTGATATACCCTTTCAAAATATTCATATATCATTCAACGGGGTACATCAATCTATAGTGCATAGGACCACAAAGTTGAATCTCTCTCACCAATTGAACCATCAAATGAACCATCATATCAAAAAATATTGGTGGGAAGAACATTTCTAATTCACATAATATGATGAAAATTTTTCTTTGCATAGCTAGCAATTTCGCTAGGTCTAAAATTTTTTCATATAGCTTTGAAAAAGAAACAAAGTTTGGTTAACGTATGATGATCATTCAAGGAAAAAAATGCAACGTAAAGCTATAGGAATTAAATATTGCATCAAAACATGTCAGTCATGTGATTTAAAACCTTTTAACTTCAAATCATTCATTGAAATAATGTTTTTGATATTTGATGAATACCCCTCTGGAACCTTTATATAATTTACAAAGTTTCAAAACTGATATCTCTCCTCCCTAGAAAGAGTGTAAACAACTAGAGTAAGAAACATTCAATTTTCACCCTTCGAAGGAGCCAACTCTTCTCGTATTCCCATGTCAACCATGTCCAAACTTTCCTTAATTCCATACTTTGTTTTTTCAGGGGCATTTAGTAACGTTCCGATAACACTGTCACATACATTTTTTTCCACATTCATCACATCAAGAAAAATTATGACGTACAGACAATTCTAGTATGGTAATTCAAAAAAATTGATCTCTTTTTCCAACCATTTTTTGTAAGGATTTTTGAAAATGGTTTACCAAAAATAGTGTTCACATATTTTAATTTCTCAAACAGCTGATCATCTATTAGTGGAGACGGTGTTGTGCATTATTCTGAACTTCCATTGAATGATGTCATCCAAGATTGGTACTTATGCTGACGGGGTAGAAATCTACGATATCCTAGAAACACATATTTCGATGAATGTTTCAACCTAATTGATTCGGTATCTTCTTCGCACACGGGACACCCTTGAGTTCCTTTAATTCTATAGCCTAAAAAATTTCCATAAGCAGGGAAATCATTTATCATCCCATACAACATTGCTCTCAACGTGAAGTATTCATTTTTATAAGAATCATACAGCATAACACCTGAATCCCAAAATAACTTCAAATCCTCGATCAAAGGAGCCAAATAAACATCAATATTGTTACCTAGTTTTTTTGGTCCTGATATAAGCATAGATAACATGATGAATTTCCATTTCATGCATAACCATGGTGGCAAGTTATAATTTACCAACATAACAGGCCATGAACTGTGAGTGATGGTTTGAAAACCAAAAGGATTCACTCCATCTGTAGATAATTCAAGACGAAAGTTTCTCAGCTCATTTCCAAATTCAGGATACTCGTGATCAATTCTCTTCCATTGAGGAGATTCGATTGGGTGACGTAATTTCCCATATTTATTTATTTTATTTGCATGCCACGACAATTGTCTTGTAGTTTCTTCACTTCCATATAGATGCCTAAACCTTGGAATGATTGGAACGTACCATAAAAATTTCGTAGGACTGTATTCATATTTCTTATATCGAGAAGCACCACACTTTGGGCATTCTTTAAGTGATTTTTTCTCCTTGAGAAACAATATACAGTCTTTTGGTTAGGCATGTATTCTTTCAAAAAGCATACCCATCGATCATAGAATTCATTTAGATTCATATGTTCGGTTTAGGAGCTCTTTATCTTCCACGAGCATGTCATTGAAGATATAAAGTAGTTGCGTAAAACTGACATCACTCCATCCTTTTCCAGCTTTCAATTTATAAAACTTCAGTACAACTGACAATGTTGTATATTTAGTGCAACCAGTATATAGTGGCATCTTTGCACAACTCTTTAACTTCTCAAACAATTTTGGGCAATCACGGAGTTCATCTTCAACTTTTCTTATCATTTACTCAATACTATATTAATCATCATTGAAATTTGTAATCACATCCTCCATACGGTCTTCTTCATTATCCATATTTTTAATCATATCTGATGATCCATACAATGCAGTTTTATCCTAGCTAGTAGCTACATTCTCTTTTTCTCCATGTTTATTCCAACATTTATAACTACAATATATTCTGTGACATATCAAATGTTCTTCCAACTCCTTAGAGTAATTTTCTAGAATAACAACAACGTAAACACGGACAAAGGATTTCAGAAGGATCCTTTTCATGATCCTTTGCAAACATGATGAACTCTTTCACTCTGTTCTCATACTCTATTGTCAAAAAATTAGCATCCATCCAATATTTATTCATTTACATCCTATTTGAATCTCAAATATTATTATTTATGATTCAAATACACAAAAAAATACTTCCAAATACAATATAAGAGAACCACATCCTTGTAAAAATATAGATTAATAGAACATATCCATTTCCAATAAAGATTTGGAAATCAACACAACCAGGATAGACCCCCCATCAAAATCAACACACTTTCCATCCCCCTTAACAATAGTTCTAGCACCCACCACCTTTGCAGAAAAACATTAAACATCCTTTTAACCACCCCTACTAGCCGCCTCATTCATAATAAAATAATCACATTAAACAGCCCAAAACTAGTGACCAAACTCAAATAAAATGAAAACAAGGATACAATTTTGATGTGAAAAATAATATACTAGATACATTTCCAAACACAAAGGGGTTCGCGGGGGAGACAAATAACCTAGGTTTATCCAAAATTACTATGAAATATCATAGTTTTTGTTACCCAAATTAACATGATAAATAGAAAATTGAGGTTAGTGAACATAAATTATATCATGAAAATCTAAAGGATATGCAATAACTCTCCCTCACCTTCCCCAAACTTGTAAATAATATCCACATACACGTTTTACATCCATTCTATAAAAAAACACATTCCCATACAAAGGGATAAAAAAGAATCCCTTAGTGTTAAAAAACTCACACATGAGGGGATAAAAGTATAAAATAGTGATAAAACATCCTTCACAAAGGGGTGAATTGTTCATGGGTAAATCAAGAGGTCCAAAAAAGATTTAAAAGATACACTATATAAAGTGTAATCTAGACATTTACCATAAAAATATAATATAATTCCAATCGAGTTCACACTTCATAAATCCTTAGTTAATATAAATTAAAAATTAATCACACCATAAAAACATTTCCAAGACATAATTTAAATAATTTTCCTTTCTAATTGAAATATGAAACAATCCAAAGAAGGCTCCATGATCCATACTTATCTACAACTCAATGCCTATAATTTCATGTAAATCTCCATTTTCCATAAAAGAAACCATTTTCTATTTTTACTCACACCAAAACCCCTTTCAAATACATTTTCCATCACCCACACATTTGAAAAATTCCATTTTTATGAAACACGAGAAGAGAATATAGTTAATAAACCAACTTCATGGGTCTATCCCTCTTTCAAAATCAAATATAAACCCAGAGTAATTTCAAAACACGCCTTTCATAATTTGAGCAACTTACAACTCATATTTAAAAATTCACAACAAGACAAACATGCTAAATTATTTTGTTTATTTTTTAAGACCTACACCCAAACCCATTCGCACCTCTAGTGCCTTTGAAAACATATTTCACACCTTTCAAACAACCCATAATACCCTTTCTAAGAAGTATTAAATTACAACACACACAAAATATAACCATTTCCTTGATTAAAATTCATTTCAAACACATAGGCATGAAAAATTCTTAGAAAACACAATTCGCACCAAAAAATTAATTTATAGAACAAGAATAAATGCACAAAAAATCATAATAAAAACAACTAGAAATTTTAGGGCATGGAACCACTGACATTGGGTGAAGAAATTTCTGAAATCCAATTTGGAACCCCGATCTCACCTCAACCGCACCACAAAGAAAACCTAGCAAGGAAATATTTACACAAAAACAATGAGATTAAACCCCAAATCAAAATATTAAATCCTATCAACAAAACCCTACCCTCTGGAAAATATAAACCTAATATGAGAAGTGTGAGACTTACCTAGAGTAGATCGCACCTGCGATGGAGGTAGAGAATAAGCGTCGAGCGTTCAGGGAGCCTTCTGCGCTACGTCGGGAGGGGAAGGTGTGACCGTCGGAGGGGGAGGTGCACGAGAGGAGCCACCAACTGTTGAGAAATGGAGGAGTATGGTTCAAGGGAATTAGGGTGCAGTGGGGAGGAGGATAAGTAGGGTACGCGGGTATGAGTATCCATGGAAGGGGTTCGAGGGAGAGGATAAGGAGTAGGGTTCGCAGCGGAGTAGGGCTAGCGGCGGAGGTCCGGCAAAAGAAGATCAGGGGGAGGGGAGTTGTTGCAGGGGTACAATACCATGAGAGCTTGAGGGTGAGTTAAAAAGAGGGCACTATGCACCCCATTTTATAAAATGGGACTATGGTTTTATCAGCACTAAAAATTTAGCATTGATAAAGGGACCCTTTATCAGTGCTTTTATAGAGCTGATAAAGAAGCTCTTTAACAGCACTAAAATTTTTGCTCTGATAAATGCTTCCTTTATCTGTGATTTTTTAGTATTGATAAAGGGATTATTTATCAGCTCTTTTAATCATCACTGATAAATAATTACCTTTATCAACGCTTTTTGTTTGGAACTGATAAAAGGTGGCGCTTCCCTTGCCCGTTTTTGTAGTAGTGGGGGTTTCTGATGTAAGATCCTCTCCGGTTAAGGTTTTAAAGGAGTTAAAGCTCCAATATTAGAACACTTCATGCATCAAAACTACACAAAAAATAGATCAGAATATAAAAATATTTAAAAGGTAAATAAATATTCACAAAAATTACAAATATCTTATAAAAAACATGCACTAAAAATAGAAGCGCTCCCTAGAAATGGTGAAAAATTTTGAACGTGATGTCATGAAACGTCAAATTGATCATGATTTTAAGTTTGATTTATATTATAGAGAAGACCCTTGGTCATCTCTCAAGGAGCGTTGGTGGGTTTAGAGTGTGCGTTTTTAATAAGAACTACTAAAATAGGGGGTGGTTTTGAAAATAATTTCAGGATGGAATTACTTAATTGAAAACATAAAAGTTGAGAAACCAAATGGATTTTAAAAAATATGAGATAAAAGGGTTCATTTTGATTTCACTAAACACATTTCATGTTAATTGTTCATAGATATTCATTTAGGTATGTAGTAATTCCTTGGTTAAAATTAATTGGAAGCCCGATTAATTCCTAAGCTTTTATTTCAATGCTTACTGAACCAAAACTTAATGTAACAATCATATTTTCAAGGTCCAAAACTTATTCATGGAATAATAACCTCCAAATAATATTTAAATATCAAGAATGTGGGTATGAAAAGGATTCTTGTGTTGTCTAATCGAAACAACACAAGTCACGCACTCAAAACCTCACACCGGTTGGTTAGAAATTAAGAGTATCTCAATCACATGCATCAAAAAAAGAATTCAAATATATAATTATGTAAGATAAATGGAAATAAATGTTTTCAAACCCTAATTACTCCAAATAATTAGCTAAAATAATAATCTTAACTCCCTTGACATGTGAGTGTCTCCCTCAAAATGAATGCCCACCGTTTAGCTCGACATTGGGAGGAGGAGGAAGCTGGGGTGGAACTCTTTCTTCATTCCTGATACCCCTATGATGATAGGGGCCTCCAAAACATCAAGTATTAGGAGGAGACTACTATAGGAATTCAAAATTGAAAATCTTCACTTCTGGTTTGAACTTACAAATGAGGTGCCCATGGTGACTTTTTATAGCCAAAATGGGACATGGTTTTGAGAACACTATTTTTGAGATACCAACTATGTCTCAGTTATAGAATAGTAGAAAGACATATCACGACTTGATCAAAATATATTAGTTGTCGGACAGACTATTTACTGTCTCCCTATAGAATTTGGTAGCCATTAGAAAACTTTATTGGGATATATGGTCAAAATATCAAAACAAACTTTTCAATTCAAGAAGATTATGTCTCATGTATATAATGGTTCGGATAGGCCACCAGATAGCCTAATTGGGATTTAGTTATTTGATAAGAGTTGTATAGAATTATTTTTTGGAGTGGAAACCAAAGTTTCATCTTATTTGGATTCACTTAATGATCGTAATTCTCAAAACAGTGGAAAGATTTCCATAGGATGCCATGTAGTTTGGCCCATTTTTCTTCTGGATGATCTCCGGGTCTCCAAATCACTTACACCTTCAATGAAAATTAATAAACAAGTATAATTGTCCTTTTTAACAGTGATACAAATTAATTCATTGATTAAAACATGAATTTCAATTTATTATTATATTTGGAATATTCATTACAAAACTAGTTTAAAATAGCGGTGTAAGGGTGGAATTGAATAGTGAGTCTCTATGTGATTACTCTTCCTCCTCCTTCTTTGGGATTTTGATAAATTCTCTATTTGATCACCATTTTCATCACCTCCATGTGAATTATAAATTCAATGGTAATATATCTAATCTTATGTATTCTATTCTTGATTTATCTTCCTATCTCCTTCTCTATTCTGGTGTGAGCTCATATGACCTATTTTAATGGAATTGGTCTATTATTATGATTTCTCCGATTCTAGATTGATTTAAGGTCCACAATAGATGAGAAGAGTGATACAAGCCTAAGTTAAATTTTTTAGTAATTTTATATAAATTTTTAGGTGGTCTTATAGTGTTCATCGATGTGCCACACACTGGACATTTCTGCGCGTTACCGTAATTTTTTTTACATTAATAATTATTTTCACCATGTTATGGCACTCTCGTAGACCCATGATAAACCATTGGAGTATGTTTAGATCATTTATTTCCAACCCTTTGGGTGTGATAAATTAAATTCCCTCTTTAATTTAAACAAATAAATTCCAAACTACCTACTAAATGGGTTGGCTTGACCTTAATATTTATTTTCCCTACATTATAAATTAAATAGATTAAATTAATTGAATGGATGTGGGTGTAAATGCCATGCCACATGTTATATATTTATAAATATGAATTATATAAAATGAGACACCCATGGTTATATTGGGTTAAATTTTGATAAAAATCTTTAGAGGTAATCCCACATGATTATTATTAATAGACCATGAATATTTTTCATTAGAGAACGGTTAATAGATTTGTTGAGAATGGTGTTTCATTGTCCCTTATATTTTCTGATGGGCATGGTATCTCACACCATTTCCTTTTACATGGATGATAGGAATGATGTTTCACATTCCCTTACATTGGGTGTTAGGAATGAAGACTCTCCCCACTATATCAAGTGAAAATCATGTCATCATGCGTTCAAATGTGATTTAGGGATATTACCCTTGTTGGATAATATAGCTCATTAGATTAGACATGGACACCTGAGTTATGCCCTGAGTCCAGCTAGAACCTATCATTCAAGTATATTCCTATATTTTTTTTGAAAATGTAGTGTATATACATGTATACATATTACTTATATATAGTAAACTAATAAAAATTATTTCAGCCTATGCCAAAGAAGGATGATTCTTCCAGGTGTCCTACAGGAACCTGATCCGACTAGTATTTATTTTTCAGCATTGTTTTTATACCTACACACTAATACTCTATATAAACTGAATGGATTATTCTAGACACTCTTGGTGGTGGCCTACTTAGTTTATCTCACACCCTACTTGGGTCTCCCTTGATATCTGATTAGACATCATGACTGTAGGTGCGGATAATGGAAATCTCCCTATCACGGTGGATTAATCTATTTTTCTTATAGCATAGAGCATGGGAACAAAGGATTGAGTGTATTGTCGTGATCCTAGTGGGGCTTTATTTTGGTAATTTCTACTATTTGTATAGAATGTTGTATATGCATGTGCTTTGTATCCCTTGAATCCCCCATTTTGTACATACACATGAAATGAAATCATCTTGTATATGACTTAGCCAATAACATGTTTATTATTAAAGTTTATTTGAAGTTAAAATTCATTTGTTTTATAATGGTATGTGTTCCACTATGTCATTAGTTATATCATACTTCTTTTATTTATTGTGTAATGACCTGAACTATTAAATAATATTTAGTTCCTGATTTTGTGTGTTATTTTATTATGTACTCAACAAAACTATATCCTTTTATTAATTAATTGAGTATAATTAAAATGATACCATTGTGTTTATACTATTATATGATCGTTGGTCAATATTACTATTGTAAACTATACTATTGATGTTATGATTATTATTTATAAATACAAATGATCATGGTTAATTAATACAGAAATAAGAGTTGATGGCCTCATCCAGTAGACTCAGGTCGTACGAAGCCCATCTGTTGGAGCTTGAGAAGGAGGTAGCATCACTGGACTTTGCTTTGGACCAATCCCAAGCTAGGATTCAACATGTTAAGCTTAAACGTAATTTCCTTCAAGAGAAGTTCAAGCTGATAGAAATCGCCACTTGGTCAATGTTGTCCAAGCCACCCAAATATTCTATCACTATTTCACACTTTACTCTTAGGTCCTATGCAGGTGTTATAAGGGGCTATGTAACAAGGCCTTATTACTTTCTATAATCCTTTTTTATTAATAAAATTGATATTTCTTATTATGGTAAAATTTTTGAATTTCAAATGTCAAAATAAATATAGGATGAATTTTTAGAAGTTTCTTGTTATTCATGAATATTGGGAAAAAAGGTGTTTTAAAATATTTTCTTATACATTAAATAATTAATAATGTGAAATAATTTTAAAAAAATGGACATATATAGTTGTGATTAGTGTGAAATTTAGATTTTGATAAGATCAACATGTTTTTTGGTGAATAATAATTATGAATAGTAATATTACCCTTATGAATAGTAATGTGACCAATGGAATAGTAACCTCACTTAATTAAGTATAAATATAATTTATCCATCTTGAATGGTAATGTGAGATAACATAAGTAAATAACTGTTTTAGAAATTATTAGTTAAGTATTAGTATTTTTTCAAGTAAATAGTGATTTTAATTAAAAATTAAATATATCTTATTTGGAAAATTATTTTCATAAAATGGAGTTCATTTTTGAATCCATAACATTGATATTAGGTTAGGGTTAATTTATGATATTTTTATAAAAAGTTTTGTTTTTTTGGTGAATAGTAAAAATACAGTTTTGAGTTTCAGTGTGTTTAATGACATCATTAATGCTATAATCATGATGTAATAATTGTGGTAGAATATTGAGGAATAAAATATGTTATTAGGTGTCCCAATTAGCCAATACCATAGTAAAATACCATGGTCAAGACCGTGGTTTTTCAAATACCACAAATGAGGTGTCCCTTGGAAATTAATAAAATATTCCTCCACTTTTGCTATAAATACCAACCCATTACTTCATTCCATTCATTAAAAATTCCTTCTCAATAAATATATGGTATTTTTACCTCCCAAGTAACCCTCCCAAGGTTACTTTAATCCACAAAAGGTTCCAACCTTCTAGTTTTTGAAGTTACTATTCAAGGAAAGGGAAACTTTCACCATCCTCTTTTAATCTAGACTTCATTTATGTTATGTCTTCTAGTTTACATTTTATTATGTTGGGGTATATTATTATATATAATTATTTATATCCATTTTATTTCCAAATTATTATAGTTCCTTTCCACTCTCATCGACTGATTTTCTGAATTTTAAGTGACGTTGTTAGGCTGCCGATTTTTTGTAAGGGAATTCACAACTTCTCTTCTTTCCATTCAAGTTCTCTTTTATGTGGTATAACTTTCAAGTTTATATACCATGTTCTTATTTACAATTTATTCTTTAACTATATTTTATCATGATTCATTTATGGATGGAGACCCTTTTACCCTCTCTTTTTAATGTTTTCTAAAATCATGTTGCATGGTCATTATGCTGCAAAATTTTCATCTCAAAATATCTCTCTTTCTCAAGAAATTCTCTTATTTTATTCATGTTAATACCCAAAACTATTTTATTTCTAGGGTTATTAATAAAGAGATAAAAATGATATATTTTATTCTGGAATTAAAATACATAAAAATTTCATTCCCTTTCCATGGGTTATAAATGACATAATGATCTTGTTTTTAAGAACTTTTTTAAACGTCACGATTTTGATATGAAACTGATTTCTTTTATTCTATTTGGGTTATTTTGGAAATTTCTGATTATGATCTATGTGGATCACATGAAAATAAATAAATATTAAGGTTGATCCCTTATACCGCTCCAATGTATTGGTTAAATAAATTAATCTCTATAGATGACAAGTTTTATGATACCTTTTTGAATAACCTTGGTAATATTTATGACACCTTGAGGATGGACCATGGTGATATGCTTATGAATGTATAAATTCAATGTTTTATCCACATTTTAAATTAATTTTTCAATTTATTATTATTATTATATGCCTCTTTATCATACCTTTATGATATTCCCCATGTTCTTATTGATATCGCTCAAGTTCTCTTGTAAACTATTTCACTTCTTTTCCTTACAGGGCCTTCTGCTCACCATTTCCTTTGATGTATGTCTCTAGGTTATGAGATATAGTAATTTTTTCTTAGAATTAACTTTTCAATAATATTTTCAAGAGGATTGAAATATTGTTATATTTTTTCATGTATTATGTACCTTGCTTCAAAGAAACTAGACTTTAAATATCCTTTGTTAGTAAAATGAAATGAAAAGTTGTGTAATCAAAAGGAGGGATGCCATATATTATCTCTATTTATTATCATTGTGCCACTATAATATGAGGGTATAGTATCCCCACCATACCACCTTATTCCATCACTACTATTCAGCAGCCTCTAGTGTATAGGGAGGTGTTCTTGAGGTCATGTGACCCACTAGATCAGGGAACCATTTTAGTGGCTCCGGGGTCAGGAAATTACAAAGTGGTATCATAATAGTTTCTTTTATTTTATCTTACTATTTGGATATTATATAGGATACTAGGATATATCATAATTTGGTAATTATCCTATTATCTTTAGTATCTAACCCATGTATACGGTAAACTCAAATTACCTGGGATGGTATATTGTAGCTCTAATTTGTTCCTGATATAGTTGCACTGATTTCGCTATTAGGTGAATCACATGTTTTTTGATGTTATTTATATTGATTTTTATTACTATTAAGGATTTTATTTTTCCTTGGACTGCTAAGGGAAGGATTATTCATTTCATGCATCATCATAAGAACTTTAGGACTTATATGCTAAGAATTTTTCCATTCCATGTTTACATTATATGTTCATTTCTGGGTGCATATATTTGGTTGCCTTCATATGGATTTGAAATGTGCTAAAATCTCTTTTTGGGATAAAATAATTGGATTAATTAAAGTTCCTACATAAATATAAATTTTTTTTACTCTACATATTGATGATGAATCCTTAATTTACCCATTTATGAAATGTTTGATCCATGAACCGTTTTTCAATGGGATGAAACATTTTTTGGTTGTATTTATTGAATTCTAATTACGATTTATGAAGAAGATAATTCTATAAATTATTAATGGTAGTTTATTCAATAAAATCATTATACATGACCTATTACATCCTAGTGCTTGATGTAAAGGTCAGGCCATAGTTATATGGTGTCCCAATTTCAATTTAAAATAGTATGAATTTTATAAATTGGGAATGGTGGTACATTTAACTGGACTGTGATATACATATATATAAAAAGAGTATGAACTTAAATGGATTTAAACTCTTAAAATGAAATCATTAATACTAAATGGGATTCCAATTACAAAGTAAAGGGTTTTTTCTTCTATAACTTCCAATTTAAACTCCACATTCTAGAACCATTATCATGAGGTATAAGACCTAGACCTAACTCAAACCTTAGAAGTGGGTAGTTGGGGGTGTCTCTTACGATTCTTATAGCTTGTTATGGTCTTAACTTTTCACCTAGACCTATATTTTAGAGTAAGAATAGAGGTTTGACCTTTTCAATAAGAATGTATTGTACCCATCCTATTATGTTTCTGTAATCTGATAAACTATTAATTTCTCTTCTAAGTTGTCTATTTGACATTGTAGATTCATGCCACCATAATGGCCTCAAGTCATACGCCAGGAGGTTGGTGATGACCATGCTATGGATGTGGTGGGACCTAATCCACTAGTGATACCTCCAATATTTCCACCTATGGAACCACCTTATATTCTTGTTTTGTTCACTAACACACATTTTCAAAAGGGTTTCCTTCTCATGATGCAGTCTGTGCAAGGAGTTTCCCAACCAATATAAATTATGGTAGAGTTGACTCGGGAATGTCAGAAGTAGAATCCTCCCACCTTCTCAGGGGATGCAAGACCATGGGGTAAAGATTCATGGATAGAGGTAAAATTACCATTATTATAGCATCTAGAGTTTCCTCTAGAGAGGAGGTTCTATCTCACTGATTATATGTTACGCAATTCTTCCAAGTGATCATGGGGTTTCATTACCCAAGAAGGCTAATATTAGGATATGATCTGGAAGGAATTACATAAAATATTTTATGATTAATTCTTTCTAGAAACATTTATAGATGAAAAAGATCGTGATTTCATGAATTTTCAAAAGGGGTCTATGTATGTAATGGAATATTCTACCTTTTTTAACGAGCTTTAGTGATTCACATAGAATCTAGCGGGTGATGAGCCCATGACTACGAGGAAATTTTTAGAAGGTCTTGTATACACCATCCCATCACAGGTCAATGTTTTATGGTTGAATAATATTTCTGAGATAGTAAACTAGTCCCTCATTAATGAGTGTAATTTGAGGGAAGACAACAATGTGATCTAGGGTGGTTCAAAAAATAGATCTGTTAGCAGTTCTTGAAGTGGGAAGAAGTAGCACTTTGTGGTTTCTCACAGGAGTATTATCACTCATATAAATAATACTAACAACTTTTCCATGTGTAATTAGTGTGAAAAACCGGGACATATGAAATCTGAGTGCATGTGGGACTCAATTGAGTGCAGTGGCTATGGAAGGATGGGTCTTATTCAATGCTTCAGTAGTACCTTTCCACCAATTACTAATGATAGAGGATATAAAATGACTCCATGCTCTAGAGTAGGTCTAGTGGTATCTCTCTATCCAGGTAGCTGGAATACCACCAGCCACTCAGGTCGAGGAGGTAGTCATGTCCGAGGGAATCAGACACAGGATTCCCAGCACTAGTAGAGTGGGCCTACTCAGGGCAGTCAGGTTGGGACTCAAGGTTTTGGTATGGTCTAGTTACATACATTGAATCCTATGATGTAGGAGAAGATTGTGGGGCCTTCTACCATTAGAGGTACTACACTAGTATCCTCCACTTTAGTGTCTACTTTATATTATATAGGTGTGTCACACTCTTTTATATATTTTTAAATTATATGGAGTCTTTTCCTCGAGATAGATTACTTTTGTGGAGTGATAATGCTCAATACCCCATTGGGTATCTAGTAAGAGAGAGTTCTCTAATGTAAGGATTTTACCATTGAGATTGGAAGTTATCTATTTGTGTGTAATCTACTCTTCCTCAATATAAGATGGTTTCATGTAATTATTAGGATGGATTGGTTGGTTCCCTATTGAGCTCATATAGATTGTTATCATAGGAGGGTGAAATTTACATCACCAAAGGGAAGTAGACATGTTCATAAGGGATAATGGGAAGTCTGTGCATATTGATCTAGACCTGGAAATCAGGGGATGGGAAGACTGATCGCCCATATCATCAGTATCTTCTTGTATGATCAGGGAATACAAACTTCTATTCACCCAATAGTGGTGGAAAATTTCATGTATGTCTTTCGTAATGACTTTTATGGGATACCACTAGTGAGAGAGGTAGAATTCACCATTGAGTTAGTTCTTGGAGAAGCACCAGTGTCCATTCCTCCTTATAGGCTGGAACCACATAGATTCTTTAGCTCAATAAGTAGTTAGAAGACCTTGAATCTAATGGTTTTATACACACCATCACTTCTCCATGGGGTTTTCATTTCCTTTTTTCAGGAAGGTAGACAATATCCTTAGGCTTTTGTGGATTAACAACTATTGAACCAACTTACGGTAAAGAATCAGTATCCACTTCATTGAATATACAACCTCTTTGATGAGATCCAAGGATAAAGGGTGTTTTCAAAGATTTATTTGAGTTCAGACTATCATTAGGATCATTTCAGGCCTTTAGACATAGCACATAGAGCTTTTTAAATAAGGTTTGTTCTTTATAAGTACCTAGTAATGTTCTTTGATCTCATGAATGTACCAGCTATTTTCATGTTTATGATAAATTGTGTTTTCCAGCTATATTTGTAACCATTCAGGGTAGTATTTTTTGACAATGTCTTGGGGTATTATCACTCTCAACATGACCATAGAAAATATCTTGAGATCTTGATTAATACACTAATAGCTTACCAGCTTTATGAAAAACTAACTAAATAACACTTTTAGATTGACAAGGTCCAATTCTTGTGTCACATAATCTTGGATTCGGGAGAATCAGTAGACCCAGATAATATGAAAGATATAATTAAATGGGATTATCCTAAGAATGTATTTGATATATGGAGATTCTTGGGGATATCTAAGTATTAAAGAGGCTTGATCTTGGATGTCTCACACCGTATAGTGACTCTTACAGGCTTGACTAAGATGGGTGTGAAATTCATATGGATAGAATCTTTCAAAATATCCTTTTATGAATTGTAAGTTAGGTTAAATTTAGTTCCAATCTTGATTCTTTCGAATCTAAGAATGAGATATACAGTTTACTATGATACGTCAAGTTTTGGGTAGGGAGTGGGTCTGATGAATAATGAGCAGGTAGTGGTGTACATGTCTCATCAGCTAAGTCCACAAGATCAGAATTACCAAAAACATGATCTCGTGCTAGATAATTTCTTCATGATTTATTCTATTTGAGGAATTATTTACTTAGGGGTCATTTTATGGAATTACCTTATCACAAAAGCATCAATTACATATTTACAAAGCATGATCTAAATCTCAGGCAATAAAAATTGGTTGAGTACCTACAGTCATTTGATTTTGAGATTTCATATACACTTGGGAAAGATAATGTGGTAGCAGATGCTCTGAGTAAGAAGACTTGGACATAGGAATTTCTAGAGACCAGTGGTGAGTGAAATCTTATAGCCTTATTTTTAGAGATTCATATTGAGGTTTAGGAGGATCGCTATCAGACATTCCTCTCAACTTTATCAACGACCTATACCCTTCTAGAATTGGTAAAGATGAGGAAACATTAAAATATTGAGGGACTAGTATTAAGGAAAAATATATCATATGAAGATTCATTACCTTGTTGGACCAGGGATAAGGATGAGATCCTACACATACATGGGTATGTCTGGGTTCCAGTAGAAATTTGAGAGAAGTTGATCCAAGAATATCATGCCTTGGTATGGGTGGTTCATCCCAAATTCACTAAGATGTATCGAGACCAATGTTTCTAGTATTGGTGGCCTTCTATGAAATGGGAGATAGCTAACTTTGTTACTCAATGTTCCACCTATCCTTAAATTAAAGCGGAAGATCAGTGACTAGTGAGAATTTTAAATCCATTTTCCATTTCCAAGTGGAAATGGCAAGATGTCTCCATGGATTTCGTGATAGTTTTTCCAAGATAAAATCATGTAAATGATGTATTTTGGGTAGTTCTTGATTGATTGATGAAGTTTTTCCACTTATTACCTATTTGGGAGACTTTCTCAATAGAAAATATATGGAGTCTATATATCCGGGAGGTTATACACCATCATGGAGATCCATGTTCAATCATATCTAACAGGGATGATAGTTTCACATCATGGTTCAAAAATGGGTTAAAGAAGGCCTTCAGAACATAGGTGATTCTGAACAAAACCTTTCACCTTCATTCCAACATATAGATATAGTGCACAATTCAGGTGTTAGATAACACGCTCAGTGCATGTGTCCTTGACTTTAGGGATTCTTGAAAAAAAATATACCCTTCGTTGAGTTATCTTATAATAAAATCTTTCAAGATACCATCTAGATGTCTCCTTGGAAGGACTTATATGGTAGACCCTATCGTTCACCTCTGTGTTTGTTAGAGGAAGGGGAGGCAACACTACTTGGACCATGACTCGTCTAGGAGACTTTAGAGCAGGTCTACATGATTATAAAGCACATGATGACAACTCGGTCGAGAAATCAGTCAAATTCCAACCTCCCTCAATTACCTGTTGATTTTGAGGTTGGGAATTAGGTTTTCTTGTGTGTTTTACCTGATTTTGTCCATTTAAATATTCATAGTCAAGGTAATCTTTCACCTCGATTTGCTAGACCTTTTGAGGTTATGGAGCGAATCAGGCCAGTAGCATACTAGATATCACTTCCTCAAAGATACTACTCTATGCATAAAATTTTTCACATGTCTCAACTTCACCGATACTATCTAGACTTGAATCTTGTTGTACAACATGAGGATATTTGGTTAGATATAGATTCTTCTTTTGAGGATTATTTAGTGAATATCATGGATCAGAGTGTGAATACTCGATGAGGTAGGTTAGTCTATCTAGTAAGGGTACTATGGAAATATGGTCGGGTATAGGTTGAGACCTGGGAGTAGGAAGCTGGCATACATGCTCATCGGATGGATATTTTCTCAGATGATTCCTCACTACCCTCAAAATACCAACTTAGGGAAGAGTTTCATTATGTAGGGGAGTTTTAATGAAACGGTTTTTCTTGAAGGTGAAAATCATTATTTTTAGGTTTAAATCCTTTATTTGATCTTGGTAAACATTGCCTAAATTCTAAGTTAGGTCTCAGTAGCTTCATAGGATTTTTCAGAGCTCGGTGCTCTAGAAATTAGAGATATAGACCAAGTTTCATGGTTAGTGCGTGGTTAGTTATTACCGTGTGACTCAAGCATGTGTGTTGCTCCATTCCCAATAGGAGGGAACACTATTTTGTTGAACTATTCAATCCAAGATTCTTGGTCATGTGATTTTTATTAGAAACATTTTAGAGTCTTTTCACACGATTTGTGCATAGTAAATCAAACATTTCACCTAGCCACTATGGGGGGTCTTGGATAGTGTTGGGTTTATAGTTGGTGCACAATTTTTCCAAATGTGTATAAATACTATGAAACCCCTAAAATGATGTGGAATTTACCATTTTCTACTTAAATTTTTTATCCCTCCTAAATATTTTTGTTTTCTCTAGTGGGCATGCATCACATTCCTCTCATGTGAGATTCCCCTACTTCTTGTTAGGAATTTTTATAAAATATCCCTACGATCACCATTTTCTTCACCACCGAGTGCATTGGATTTTCAAATGAAAGCTCTATAATCCTCTTTCTTTAATTATTCATTTTTCTTCTTATCTATTGCACTATTTTGGTGTAATATCATATGCCCTATTTTCATGTAATTGGTTTATTCTTCTGATTTTTTCTGTTCTATCTCGATTCAAGGTTTGAAAATGGATGAGGAGAGTTTTACACGCCTAAGGTATGTGCTCTAGTAATTTTCCTTAAAATTTTAGGTGTATTTATAGAATTATCTGATCTGACACTTGCTTGAGATTTCCACACATTTTTTTAAAATGTGTTTTACCTTTTTGATTATTTTCACCTTATTATGAAACTCCCATAAACCCATGTTAAACCATTGTAATAAATCTACCTCACTTGTCTCCTCCCCTTTTGGTGCACTAAATTTAATTCCCTCTTTAATATAAATATGTAAATGATGAACCACCACATATGTGGTTCGAATTGAAATTGATTTTGGTTTAACCTTCTTTAAAAATTAAAATGATTAAATCAATTTAATGGAAGTGGGTGGCAATACCATTCCACATGTTTTATATTTATCAATATTAATTGTATGAAATGTGACACCCATGGTTAGATTGGGTTAAATGGTGATAATTTTTTTAGAGGTAATCCCTCATTGTTATTATAAATAGACCATGGATACTGGTCATTATAAAATGGTTAAGGTAATGTTTTTAAGGATTTAATTTCACTATCCCTTATGTTGAGTGACGGGAATGGCATCTCACACCATTTACTTTTATGTAGATAATGGGAATGATGTTCCACGTTCCCTTGAATCAGGTGTTGGGAGTGATGACTCACCCCACTATCTTGAGTGATGAGCATGATGTATTTCATTAATATGATATTCATGGATAATACACTTTTTGGAGTATATAGTTTATTATAATAGACATGGACTCTTGAGTTACAACCCAAGTCTAACTAGAACCCAGTATCCATGTATATGCCTATATATGTCCTTACATATATAGTATAACAACCCAGATATTTATAGAATGATACCTTTTATTTTATATTAATATTTAGGAATAAGATGTTAATTTTATGTTAAATGGGATGCATTTTTGATAGGTTACTCAACATATAATAATGGGTTTCCCTGAAATCTTACGTTGCACACAACATTGAGTTATACCAAAAAATAATACAGTAATATTATTATTATTTTAAATGGTACATAACGCATAGCCATTAGAATGGTGAGAATTAATAGTGTCAAATTAATAATGAAAATATGGTTTACACATGTTTAAATAATGATTCATCAGTTACCAATTTTTTTAGAAATGGAAATAAAGCCCAATTGAATATAAAGGATGTGTTTTTATGAAAACCTATTTAAAAGAGAATAATTGTGTTTATAAGATCATATCCCTCTTTATGGTTTTTATTTAATGAAAAATTTATTTTATATATTAAATGTAATGTTTTAAATTCATTTTATATGTTTTCTATATATGATATAAGAACAAATTCAATTTTTCACACAAAAGAAGTATTTTTCTAAAAATGCAGTTTTACCACCTTTTGATGGAGAACCCCTTTTAAATTTATTTTTTCACACCTTTATATGTTTTATTTGAAAAAATAAACTTCTTATTTAGAATTAGGACATCAAAATTTACTTTGGATGATTTTTATATATTTTTATAATAACTATCAAGTTTTGATGAATAGTAAAAATACGCTAAATTTTAATTGAAAACAAATTTTTCCATCGAAATAACTTATATGGTTAAATCATGTTATTTAATGGTTTTAAAGTATTAATGGAATATATTTTTATCATTTAATCCAATTTTTTTCATTATAAGTAATTTCACATTTTAATTGGACATAAACACATGTCAATTGTTTTATAGTTATTGCTTCTTACAAACTCACTTTTTGGTTTTGACAACGGGAATTAATTTTAAATTAATTACTACAACTTATATGTTTTGAATTTAGAATAATTAATTCCATATTTTTAATTATAAGTTTAATCTTTTTTTAAATGGGAATATTTTATTTTTGGACATTATGAATAATAACTTCAGTAATTATTTTGTTTTCCATGGTTAAAAGGTAAATATGGTAAATAAGAGTAAAAAATAATATTATAATAATATTAAAATACCATAAAACATGTCTTAATAATATTGGATGATATATTTTATACCATAGGAATCCTTGGGTTGATTTTGGGACCCCATGAAGCCACTTGGATGTGAAAATAAAATTTTATAAGAATTAAATAAAGAGAAATATAGCATAAAAATCTATCTTTTACTAAAAAACTTATATGGGGTTATATAATTGATCTATTAGACTATAAATAGTAATTAGAAATATACTAAGATTTTTTACATCATTATATTTTATTTATAATTTTTAGACATTAAATAAATAAATTTAATTATGAAGCAATGATGATGTAATGATTGCTTCATTAATAAATGATTCAAATAAATGATATTATAAATATTTAAATAAATGTAATCTGATTATTTTTATGTAATAAAATAATTTTATGGATGATATTGACATCTTATATTTTAGTTAATTTCTTTGTTTCTATGGAATCAAGTTTTTATGAATTTAAAAAAATCAATTACTAAATAGTGTCAAAATTGACATAAATGAGTTTTTTAAACAAATACTATTTCATTAAATGATATAACAGTAATAAAAATATAATATTAGGGAAAATAAATTATATAATGTTAAAAATGTTATTAATTATCCACTTATGGTTTTCATGGTATTTTATAGTAACTATAGTAACTATATATTATGAAAATGTAAGAAGACATGGTAAGAGTTAATGTTTTTAACTAAGGGTTACTGCTAAAAGATAAGGTTACATTTTTCAACTAAACTTGTATAAAACCTTTTTTTAGAATTTTTAGACCCAAAATAATATTTTCTTTAAAATAAATGAGTTTGGGACCATTTGAAACCGAAAATAATTATATAATAAAATAATATTTCAAAACTTTCCCAAAGTGCCCCTCCTCCCACTTATAAAAGGCCACAACCTCTACCCACATAACTCACACCTCTCAAGACCCTTGGATTGAAAAAATTATAACCAAATAAGTTCCCAAAATACCACCCTTCCTCCTATAATCCTTACCTTGTGCATAAGGAAATTCAAGAAAGCCTTTTGGCTCAAATCAAAAGAAGTTACCTGATTTAGAGGTAATGTATTCTCTCAAGTTATTTTCCTTTTTTTTCCTTCTTCACTACCTATTATCTTCTTATTATTTTATTACATAACAAAAAAATGTCCTAAATATACTAGGATTTTGTTATGAGAATTATTCTAACTACACTTACACACACCTCTATCTAATGGATATGAACATATTGTTTCTCTGTACAGAAAACTACTATCTCACGAAATGATTATTGTTCAATTTTCCCTTACCACCTCTCATGGTGACCATTATGATTCCAATATATTTATATATGATATATATTATATTTATATTGTCTATATTCTTATTTATTTTTCATTTACAGCATAAATTTATGATTTTCATAATGTGTAAATATAATAATTTCATTTGAGGAAGTGCGGACTACCGCCCCATCAAAGTTATATGACTCTTTCATGCCATACATGGAACGTATAAAGGATGGAGTTAATGACCTTATGTAACATGTATAAAATATGATATTATACTTTAATTATAATATACCTATGTATCATTTAGTTTTCATTCCTTTAAATATGAAAAATAAATGATAGTAGCCTTCATGCGTGTGTACGGCTTAACGTCTCCATGAACGGTGCATTTCATTTATTATCTCTAAATGTTATGAACAATTATAAATAAATATATACAGGATATATATGATATGTATGATATTTAAATCATGGATAATATTCTAGAGATAATTGACTTTTGACCACATGGACAATTTGTAATTATAACATGTTCATCTTTGACTCACGTACTGAACATCGACAAAATGACTGATATGAAATTGAATAATTATATTATTTTTATAATAAGGTAATAAGTGATATAAAATTAATAATAAAATTGAAAAATATTCAAAATAAATTATAAATTAACTTAAGTTTATTATCCAGGGTGATAAAGAACGAACAGGACAAGTCTGACTCAAGGTAAGGGAACATTTCACCCTCCTCTTTTAGTCAAAGACTTTTTTTATGTTGTGTCTTTTAATTTCCATTTTCTTATGTTGGGATATGTTATTATATATCCTTATTTATGTATATTTTATTTCCAAGTGATGAGATGCCATTTTCTCTCTCATCAACTCATTATCTGAATTTTTATGTGGCGTCATTAGGCTGTCAAATTTTTGTAAGGGAATTTCTAAACTGAATTTCCACTCATTGTGTTTTATGCATACTTCATTGATTATATTATTCCAATATTATGTGTAGAATAAATGTTTATTTATTTATGTTTTAATTTCCACTTCCCTTTTTTTGGATATACTTTTTCAACACATAATCACTCCATTGATAAATTCTTACGTCATTTATACAAACTTTGTAAGGTAAATCTTAGCTCAATCTCCATTCATTGAGTTAAATATTCATGTCATTGGTTTTATTTTTACAAGAATATGTGTGAATTTCCTAAGATTTTTTTACAAATAATATCCACTTATATTGTGTGTATTTATATTTTTCACCCATAATTATGACATTTATTTATCCTTAATCTAATGATATGATCTTTGTTAGGGACTACGTCTCAATCTCCTTTCATTGAGGCATATCTCAATATTGTGAACCTTTAATATCCTATAAGGTGTATATATAACACTTTTAACATTTTCTATAATGAATTTATATATTATCATGATATTTAAATTGTCATTTTTTTTATTATTTAATTATTTTTATTCAAGTGTTTCTCAACTGTTACGAGAATCTTTAACTAAAACATCATTTTAAATGTTTTAAAGATTTATTCTTCTAAATCATTATCATTAATGTCCATGTTTTCAAAATGGTTTTAAGGATTTATTTATATGGACATATATGTTTTTAAATTCTAACTCTCAAATTTCTTTTAGAATTTTCAATGTGGTATAGGACACTTTGATTCAAAAATCTCTTTATTGCATGTTTAAAATGGTTTTTGGAAATGGATTGAATATTTCAATATCTTGAATTGATTTACTATTATTGATGAGTGAAATGTTGATAAATTCAATATTTTATGTGTTATGATTATATAATGGTACTTTTAAATTTGATTTTTGGTTACATGATAAACCAAATATGGGTGGATTCGTGATAATCCTAGGGCAGGCGAGCCCGAGATATCTCTCCAATTCATTGGGTAACGTGATAAAGGTAGCTGTTAATGTTTCTCCTAAGAGATTTAGGGACTATACTGTGGTGGGTATTCCAAATGTAACTCCCTATGTAGCTGTTAAATATACAATGTAAGTATGTTATGGATACCACAAGTTACCATTATAATTTATGATTTCTATGTGATATTCATAAATCTTATGATTTCATGAGGTATGTTAAAGAGCTTATCATTGAAAAGTATGATTTCTTGATTTGTATGTATTCATGGAATAATGTTTTCTTACCTTAATTTTGTATCCCTTACTAAGATTTTTATGCTCATACCAAGTTTTTGAAATGTTTTTCATGGGGTATAAGGAAGTATAATATAAATAAAGAATTCAAGAATATTTTTATCAAGAAAAGAATTCTTCTTTAACTTAAAAAGTTTTATTATTGTGAAAACAATGGATAGAGTATAAGTGATTACTTTGTAATATATGAGATGTAATGTAATATTTACGGAAAAATTCTCTAAAACTCTAAACCTAAAAAGATCCTCAATGTGAATTCGTGACTTAACTCAAGATTATGTAATGTTTAAGGTTGGGGCCTTATAGTTGGTATCAGAGGAACGGTTTAGGAAACTTGGGAGATTATGATGTTTTCTTAAGGTTTAGGGATATCATCATGGGTTTATAATTTTAAGGGAAATAATAAGTTCAATTTCTTATAAACCCCTTTTTGAGTCTTTATGATCTGAAATATTAAGGTGACTAATGGTATTTTTGGAGACATTCACCTTTGATTAAATTATGTGTTATTAATTTTTGGGATGAAAAATGTGAGGTATGATATAACCTTTGAGGATAAAATATGTTATGGTTATTTTTGAGGATTTTATCTCATTTTTTAATGTTATTATAATTATACATTTTTTGAAAAAGGACAACACGTAGACCATGTGACAACCCGTCGTGTCGGGAAAAGCTGTGGGAATCGATCCCACAACCAAATTGCGACTGAGATTTATTACGAACCACTGGACTACGTGAAGTCCCTGGTTAGTATGACTAATTATTTTTAGTTAAGTGATTTTATGGATCAATAATAAGTTGATTTTGGGAACTTATGTTTTATAAAATGTGTATCTTTAGTATAGGAAAATGATTTGTTGATTAAGTGATAAATGCTATTTTGAAATACACTCTCTCTTTCAGGAACACTATATGCCTAAGGAAAATAGAATACTATGGGATTTCATTTGAGGATTAATAGTTGAATTTTATTTTGGAAGAATATATGTTTTTATTGAGGATATATGGTGATTTGGATTATTTATGGAAATGATTAACCCATCATAGAGAACATGTGATTTGGTTAATTACTTTTAAGTATGAGACTTTAAGAGTACACAATGTTATTTATAGATAAATGTTAATATTTTCCATGGAATATTATTTGATTAAACGCTTAGGAATTTTGGGTTTCAATATTAGATTGGATTATTTTGAATAATTTTAAGGAAAATCGTGTATTGAATGGTATTTATTGAACATTGGATATTGTTTGTTGAATTTTGGAGATTAAAAGTAGTATTTCTTTTTATAAAGGATTATCCTTTTGGGGGATTATCTGATCTTGTGCTAACCGTTTTGGTTTTGGTTAATGTCTAAAGATAGGAGAAATATATGGTTTATCTTTTGAGGATTGTTTTATTCTCTAGAAGTTTATTATAGTGCTTCAAGTGTGACCAAGTCATCTTGAATACTCATCTTTTAGAGAAAAGATGTGTTTGTGGTATAAATTTATTAAAGGATGAAACTCTACTTGAAAAGTAAGTATATTTAATTATGTTATTAGTCAATCTCATAAATAAATTCCTCAACTTTATGAAAATTATATTAAAACAAAAATGTTTTCTGTTTACTTTTCTTAATGTGGAATCAATTTCTGTTTAACCCATCACAATTTTGTGGTTTTTTGGTGGTAAACATTCTTCGGATCATGTTTTCTATCACTATCCATCAGAATAAGATCGTTGGTTTTTCTTCCATATCCATGTTTTCCTACATCCTAGTATGTGTTATCTTGGGTGACCTTTGTACTTATCTTTATTTCTTTTAAATTGGTATTTTCATTGACTCTTTTTATGATGTGGGATTTTCAATGAATTTTCCAAGCCCAACTTTAAAATTGCGAAGATGCAATTTCCAAAAGGGGGGAATGATGTAACGATCTAGGTATTTATAGAATAACACTTTTTAATTTATATTAATATTTATGAATAAGATGTTAATTTTACGTTAAAGGGGACACTTTTTTTGATAGGGTACTCTACATGCAACAACGGGTTTCTCCAAAATCTTATGTTGCACACAAAATTGAGTTATACCAAAAAATAATACAATAATATTATTATTATCTTTTAATTGTCATTAATTCCTAGCCATTGTAATGGGGGGAATTAATAGTATCAACTAAATTATGAAAATATGGTTTAAAATGTTTAAATAATGATTCATTGGTTACCAAATTTATTATAAATGGAAATAAAACCCAATTGAATTTAAAGGATGTGTTTTATGAAAACCTATTTAAAAGAGAATAATTGTATTTATAAAATCATAACCCTCTTTATATATTTTTATTTTAGAAAAAATATATGTTATATATTAAATTTAATGTTTTAAATTCATTTTATATGGTTTCAAGATATGATATAAGAAAAAATTCAATTTTTTGGACAAAAGAATTATTTTTCTAAAAATGCACTTTTACCACCTTTTAATGGAGAAACCTTTTTAAAATTAGATTTTAACACAATTTTAAGTTCTATTTTACAAAATAAACTTCTTCTTTATAATTGGGATATCAAAATTTACTTTGGATGAATTTTTAATATTTTTCTGATAACTATCAAGTTTTGACGAATAGTAAAAAATACGCTAAATTTTAATTGAAAACAAATTTTTCCATAGAAATAACTTATATGGTTAAATCATGTTATTTAATGGGTTTAAATTATAAATAGAATATATTTTTATCATTTAATCCAATTTTATTCATTATAAGTAATTTTACATTTTAATTAGACATACATGTCAATTTTTTTATAGTTATTACTTCTTAAAAACCCGCTTTTTGGTTTTGACAACGGGGATTTATTTTTAATTAATTACTGAAAATTATGTGTTTTTAATTTGGAATAATGGATTACATATTTGGAATCATAATGTTAAAATTTTTTAAATAGATACCTTTTATTTTTGGACATTATGAATAGTAACTTCAGTGATTATTTTATTTACCATGGTTAAAGGGTAAATCTTGTAAATAAGAGTAAAAATAATATTATAATAATATTAAACTACCCTAACCCATGTCATAATCCTATTAGATTAGATATTTCAGACCCTGGTCATCCTTAGGTCGATTTTGGGACCCCATGGAGCCACTTGGATGTGAAAATGACATTTTATAAGAATCAATTTAAAGTAAAGAGAAATATAACATAAACATGTATCTTTTAATAAAAAAAATTATATTGGGTTATATAATTGATATATTTTACTATAAATAGTAATTGTAAATATAAAAATATTTTATACATCATGATATTTTATTTAAAAATTTCAGACATTAAATAAATATATTTAATTATGAAACAATGATGATGAAGTGATTGCTTCATTAATAAAAGATTAAAATAAATGATTTTATAAATATTAAAATAAATGTAATTTTATTATTTTGATGTCATAATCTAATTTTATGGATTATATTTACATCTTATATTTGATTTAATACCTTTTTTTTCTAAGGAATCATGTTTTTATGAATTTAAAAAAATCAATTACTAAATAGTGTCAAAATTGACATAAATGAGTTTTTAAAACAAATACTATTTTATTAAATGATATAGTAGTATTAAAAATATAATATTCGGCCAAATAAATTATATAATGTTAAAAATTTCTTCAATTATTCACTTATGGTTCTCTTGTCATTTTATAGTAGTTATAGTAACTATATATTTTGAAAATGCAAGAAGACATGGAAAGAGTTAATGTTTTTAACTAAGGGTTAAAGCTAAAAGATAAGGTTAAATTTGCGACCTAAAATTGTCTAAAACATATTTTTTGAGAGTTTTGAGACAAAAAAGAATATTATATTTGAAATAAATTATTTTTGGACCATTTGAAACCGAAAATCATTTTATAATAAAATAATATTTCAAAACTTTCCAAAAGTGCCCCTCCTCCCACTTATAAAAGGTCACGACCTCTTCCCACATAACTCACACCTCTCAAGCACATTTTATCGAAAAAATTATTCCCAAATAAGTTCGAAACATCTCTACCTTCCTCCTATAATCCTTAAATTTGGAATAAGGTAATTCAAGAAATCATTTTGGCTCAAATCAAAAAAAGTTACCCAATTTAGAGGTAATGTCTTCTCTCAAGTTCTTTTCTTTTATTTTCCTTCTACACTACCTATGCTCTTATTATTATTTTATTACATAAAAAAACAAGTATAATAAATATACTAGTATGTTTTTATGATAGATATTTAAACTATACTTAAGCACAACTCCATCTAATGGATACGAACATACTGTTTCTATGTACGACGAACTACTGCCTCACGAAACGATGATTGTTCAATTTTGTCCTACTATCTCTCATGGTGGAAATTATGATGGAACTGTATTTATATATGATATATATTATATTTATATTGTTTCTATTCTTATTTATTTTTAATTTATGTCATACCTTTATGCTTTCCATAATGTGTAAATACGATAATTTCATTTATGGAAGTGCGGACTACCGCCCCTCAAAGTGATATGACTCATTCCTATCATACATGGAATGTATAAAGGATGGAGTTCATAAAATTATGTAACATATATAAAATATTATATTATACTGTAATTATAATATACCTATGTATCATTTATTTTTCATTCCTTTAAATATAAAAAAGAACTGAAAGTAGCGTTCATGCGTACGTACAGCTTACTGTCTCCATGAACGGTGCATTTCATTTCTTATCTCTAAATGTTATGAACTATTATAAATAAATATATACTGGATATATAGGATATATATTATCTTTAAATCATGAATATTATTCTTTAGATAATGGACTATTGACCACATGGACAATTTTTAATTATAGCAAGTTCATCTTTGACTCAAGTACCGAACATCGACAAAACGACCGATATGAACATGAATAATTATATGATTGTTATAACAAGTTAATAAGTGATATAAAAGGAATAATATACTTTAAAATTTTTAAAAGAAATTATACATTAACTTATGTTTATTATTTAGGGAGATAAACAATGAACAAGACAAGTCATACTCAAGGTAAGGGAACTTTTCACCCTCCTCTTTTTCTCAAAGAATTATTTAATGTTATGTATTTTAATTTCCATTTTATTTTGTTGGGATATTTTATTATATATACTTATTTCTGTAAATTTTATTTCAAAGTGATTATAGAACCTTTTCTCTCTCATCAACTCATTTTATGAAATTTTAAGTGACGTTATTAGGCTGCGGAAATTTTCTTAAGGGAATTTCTAAACTCAATTTCCACTCATTGTGTTTTATGCATACTTCGTTGATTATATTATGCCAAGATTATGTGTGTAATAAATATTTATTTATTTATTTTCTAATTTACACTTACCTTTTTTGTATATACTTTTTCAACACATAATCACTTCATTGATAAATTCTTACGTCATTTATATGAACTTTGTAAGGGAAATCTTAGCTCAATCTCCATTCATTGAGTTAAATATCCATGTCATTGGTTTTGTTTTTCCAAGAATATGTGTGAATGAAATATGATTGTTTTACACTTAATATACACTTTTATTGGGTGTATTTATATTTCTAACACATAATTATGACATTGATTTATCCTTAATCTAATAACACAATCTTTGTAGGGGACTGCATCTCAATCTCCTTTCATTGAGGCATATCTTGATATTGTGCACCTTTAATATCCTATAAGGTGTATATATAAACCTTTTAAAATTTTATATCATGACTTTATTTATTCTCATGATACTTAGAGTTTTTTTATGTTATTATTTAATT
The DNA here is from genome assembly GCA_963277665.1 of Viscum album. Taxonomy (NCBI): domain Eukaryota; kingdom Viridiplantae; phylum Streptophyta; class Magnoliopsida; order Santalales; family Viscaceae; genus Viscum; species Viscum album. Next base: position 466,111,688 of record OY728160.1, on the reverse strand, counting down.
ATTTTTATTCAAGTGTTTCTCAAGGGTTACAAGACTCTTTAACCGAAACATCATTTTAAATGTTTTAAATATTTATTATTCTAAATCTTTCTCATTATTTCCCATGTTTTCAAAATGGTTTTAAGGATTTATTTATATGGACATATATGTTTTAAAATTCTAACTCTAAAATTTCTTTTAAAAGTTTCAAAGTGGTATGGGACACTTTGATTCAAAAATCTCTTTATTAAATGATTTAAATGGTTTTGAAAATGGATTGAATATTTCAATATATTGAATTGATTTATTGTGAATGATGAGTAAAATTTTGATAAATTGAATCTTTTATGTGTTATAATTATGTAATGGTAATTGGAAATTTGATGGTTGGTTATGTGATAAACCAAATACGGGTGGTTCCATGATAAACATAGGGCGTGTGAGGCCAAGATAGCTCTCTAATGCATTGGGTAATTTGACAGAGGTAAATGTTAATGTTCCTACTAAGATATTTAGGGAATATACTATTTTGGGTATACTAAACATAAATCTCTATGTATTTTTGAAATCTACAGTGTAATTATATTATGGATGCCACAAGTTACCTTTATGATTTATAATTTCTATGTGTTATTCATAAATCATCTGATTTCATGAGGTATGTTAAAGAGCTTATGATTGAAAAGTATGATTTATTGATTTGTAAGTATTCATAAACTAATGTTTTCTTCCATTATTTTATATACCTTAATATAGTTTTTATGCTCATCCAATTTTTTTGAAATGTTTTTCATAGGTTATAAGGAAGGGTAAGAGAAAGGAATAATTCAAGAAGATTTTTATCAAGAAAAGAATTATTGTTTTAATTAAGGAATTTTATTATTGTGAAAAACATGGATAGAGTAAAATCATTTACTTTTTAATATTTTAGATGTAATGTAATAGTTATGGCCTAATTCTATAAAACTCTAAACCTGAAAAGATCCTCAATGTGAATTCTTGTCTTAACTCAAGATTATGTGATGTTTAAAGCGGGGGCCATATATATAGTGTTTATAAATGTATAAATATTACATATATATGTTAAACTAATTAGACTTATTTTGATCTATGATGAAGTAGGTAGAGTCTACTAGGTTTCCTAAAGGGACCTGATTCAACTGGTATTTATTTTTCAACTTTGTTTATTATTATTTTTACCTGCACATTGCTACGCTATATATACTAACTAGATTATTCTAGACACCATTAATGGTGGCCTACTATGTTTATATCACACACTATTTGGGCCACCCATGGTAATAGGGTATAATTTATTTCTATAGGTGTGGATAAGGTCAAACACCCTATCACAGATGCTTAATCTATTTTGATTATATAATGGAGCATGGGAGAAGAGGACCAAGCGTATTCTCAGGATTCTAGTGGAGTGGTCTTTAGGTCATTATTAATTTTTGTATAGGACTTTGTATATGTATGTGATATGTATCCCATGTATCCCCCATTTTTACATCATCATTCCATGGAATCAATTTTTAGATGACTCATCTTATGGATTTTTTATTATTAATTTTTCTTGGATGTTTAACTTCAAATTTTTATTATGGTATGTGGTCTACAATGCTATAAGTTATTTCATGCTTCCTATATTTATTATATCTATTTATTACCATTTTTTCACACTGATATGAGGTTATAGTATCCCCGCCCTACAACCTTAGACCCTATATTCTAGTCTTCAGCCTCTGGCATATAGATAGTTGTGCTTGAGGCTATCTGACCCACCTTCTTATGACACCATTTGAGTGGCTCTGAGGTCGATACATGACATTTGGCTATATGGGATGTAACACCCAAGACTTTTATGTTATATAAATCATCAAAGGAATATTTTTCTACACACAACACTTGCTTGGTTTTCTTTACACGAAATCGCAACCTTCCTTGATAGCTTGCATTGTATGCAATACCGAGTTTCACTAAACAATGATATGCTAAGAAAATATTATTAAAACTAGCCGTTATGAATAGTAAGAACCACTTTTTGAAATTTTATAAATTTTATTTTTCAAAATGGACTTCATTTTTGGATTCGGAATATCGAAATTATCCTAGGGTAAAATTTTGGTATTTTTCTGAAAACTTTCAATTTTTGATGAATAGTGAAACCACTAAGTGGTAGTTAAAAAACTGATTTTTTCATAAAACTTAATTTTACCGCTTCTGTGAGTGGATTTTCAAAAATCTAAGAGACACAGTTGATGTCAGTAAATAAAATGTTGTTCAATGAGATGAAAATAATTTTTGGTGAATGGTAACTTTTTACATTTATTTACCACGGTTAAAAGTAAATAGGGTAATTAAGTGTAAAAATGATATTATTATTACCCTAACATATGTCCTAATTCTATTGGATAAGTGTAATTCGACCAAAAACAAACTTAGGAATAAAATATGACAATTTAGGCCCACTTGGATTAGATTAGGACATTTATTATTAATTTATTTAAAGAAGGGTTAAAATAGTTAAAATCAATGTTTAATAAGTAAATAATTTTTAATATAAGGTTATATATAAGATAAATTCGACTATAAATATTCATTAGAAAGCTAAAAATATTTCCTACATAATGGTAGTTTATTTGTAAATTTTAGACATTAAATAAGTTAATTTATTTATGACACAAAGATGATGTAGTAATTATCTTATTAATGAAATATTGACATAATTGATGTTATAAATACCCAAATAAATGTAATTTGAGACTTTTTATGAATTAAAATAATTTTATTGGTTAATATGACATGTTATTATTGATTTAATTAACTTTTTTAGAACTAATCATTCTGTTATGAGTTTCACAAAAATCAATTACTAAATAGTTTCAAAATTGACATAAAATAGTTTTTAAAAAAAATATTATATTATTAATTGTTATTTTATTCCTAAAAATATAAGGTTCATCCAAATGACTTATATAAGGTTATATATATTAATAATAAACAACTTGGGGTTCTTTTGGATTTTTATAGTAAGTTTATTAACCTTATATTGTAAGAACACAAGAAGACACGGTAAAAGTAAAATTATTTAACTTAATGTTAAATCTAAATGCTAAGGTCAAAATAGGAACCTAAACTTGTATAAATTATATTGGATGAGAGTATTTAGACCCATACCCACCTTATCTTAAAAATAAATCAATTTGGAGCTATTTCAAACCGAATTTGGATTTATAATAAAATAATATTTTAAGTTATTCCAAAGGTGCCCCTCTCCTCCCTTATTAAAGGGCACCTCCTCCATCTCTTCCTCACACCAATTTGAGCCTTAAAGCTAGGCCAACCCCTGAAACTTTCTCCTCTACACTTCCATAGAGACATCCTAGAGGTCCTGGTCTTCTTCAAAGACCAATTTTAGTGCCCTTAAAGGAGGTCTCAAAGAAGCACTTCAAAGAAGAGGTAATGTCTATTACTGATTCTTTCATCTTTATTTCTTCTTCCACTTCTTATTATTTAGTTGTTTCATTATGAAGTAATAAAATCAGTATCACTCATATACTGATATGTTATTATAAGTATGAAACAACCCTATTTCACCATTTATCCATCCTACGGAAAATGAAATCACCGTGCGTGCGTACGTACAGAATACCGTCTCCACGCAGTGGTGTAATCTATTTTCCACCACCACCTTACTTGGATGGGTATAATGGTGTAAATAATGACTATATATGATTATTTTAAAGTGATATTGATTCTGAAATAGTATACATACACTCCAATACAATTCCATGATCATGGGAACGATATCATCGATCGTGCGTACGTACGGAATACCGTCTCCACGATGTGATGCGACTCGTTCTACATGATCTTCATTGCATAATGATTATATAAATGAATTGAATGAATGAATATGATATATATTACACTAATAACATTATGGAAATGAGGTATCTATAACCTAAAGATAATAATAAGAATTCATTCTACAAAACACGCATAAGAACAAAAAGTAATAAACACCCGAATAACAAGTTGTAATGAAATATTACTAATAAGAAGCTAAGAATATAACCATATGTGATATCATAAAAATGAGTATGATTATGTAATAAGTCAATAACATTATTTAAATCATTATACAGGAGGTTCGGATGCGTACAAAGAATATCGAACCTAAGGTAAGGTAAATATCACAATCTCATTTTTATCCGAGATTGTTTATACTTTGGCATTTACTGGGGTGTATTTTATCATCCACATCCATGTTTCCTCAATATGTAATATTATTTCCATTCACCTACAATATTTTTAATCATATTTTACCCTTTGGTGAGTTTTTAGTAAAATATATGAAAGGAATCTTTTGTCGTTTTTCGTACGAGGTACTTTTTTGACTTTTCCGACAAAAGTACGAGAAGAATGTTTTTTTAACTTATACAGCATGAATGGATTTTTAAAACATTATTTCCAAGAAGATTCCTTTACAAGTTTTCATGTTTATTTTTAATCAACTTCTTTTAGTTTAAAATTGTATGACATTTTAATAAAGGAAAAATGTTTTTGAAGTAGAAAGGATATTTTCCTCAAAAATGGAGTTCAAGTGTTTTATCAAAATTATTTTCCATCTAAGATAATATAGGGTTTTGATTCTATCCCTATCATTACATTGATTTGATTGTGTTGTGATGATCACGATGTTTAAGAATTCCATTTTTATTACATGGGTTATGCAATGATGTATGATTTATGATTTTTGTGGCACACATAAGAATGGTTTCATTATGAGATGGGTGGGACCTATATCTCCCTCCAATGCATTGGGTAAAGATTTTATATCTCATGAGATAGACATGGCTGGAACGGCAGGTTAAACCGGTTCAGTGAAACAGGACTAAAACGAGGAGTGAACTCGGTTCAGAAATGGACTTTGTCCACTAAGATAGTCTTGGAAATGAGTCTTGACTAATAAGAAATGATTCTCTATGATTATTTGTGTATGCCACAAAGTTTCATGTTTTAAGTTATGATTATTGGGATTACATTTCACTACTATGATTTATCCCATGTTATGAAATTATGATTTCTTTTGCAGGTTAATATTTCCAAAAGTTATGCTCTTATGTATATTATGTGATTGATATTTCTTTTATTTACCCTTACTGAGCATTTGAGCTCACCCTTTTGTATGTTTTATTTCCCCAGGTCAGGAAGAAGGTTATTAAGAAAATATGCCAAAAAGGGACTCTAGATATGATGAAATAAATAGGAGGAAAAGTAGATGCTTTATGAACCAGTTGTTTATGATTTCCAGTTTCTAAAGACACTATACCTATACGGTCCTTTCATGGTTTTGTTATATTTTGTAATAAGTGTGCTTCAATTTTGAAGTAATAACAATGTATGTAAAGTATGGGTCATTATAGTTATTATCAGAGGAAAGGTATAGTCAACCTTTGGAAACTAGGATGTGAAAGCCTTAGTAAGAACCCTAAGGATAATTATAAGCATAGAACACAATCATAGTGTTTTAGAAATGACCATGAATAACCTAGGATAAGACCTTAAGTGTGAAATTTTATTCTTGATTATGTGGTTTTCCTATTATAATTAGTGTTGCTCACACTATTCTTCTTGGTTTTAGTCAATGGCTGGAACCCGAAGGAACCGTGTTAATGAGGAATGCAACGAGCAATGCAATTATTGTCCCCCGGAGGAACCAAATGTTATGGGAGCTGGAATGCAAAATCTTGTAGCCATGCTCACACAACTTTCTCAAGCTATGAATCATGCATGAATTCTAAATGAGCAAAGGAAGGAGCAACATTCTGTTGAATCCATCATGAGGTAGCGTCCACCTTCTTTCAGTGGGTCTACGGATCCATTAGTTGCTGGACAATGGATTAGTACTACTGAAAAGATATTTTCAGTTCTTCAATGTTTTGAACATGATAAAGTCATCCTAGCAGTGTATCGTTTGGAAGGAGATGTTGATCAATGGTGGAATCTTATTAAGAATACGAGGCAAAGGGATGAAATTGAGTCCATGGAATGGGACGAGTTCAAGAACTTATTTTTCAATAAGTACTTCCCTCGTATTCTCTGAAAAAAGATGGAGAAATAGTTTCTTGAACTGAAGCAAAAGGATGATGAATCTGTTGGTACTTATGAAGAAAATTTTACAAGACTTACAAGGTACGCTTCTGGTATTATAATCCAACCTGAGAGTAAGATCGATCGATTCTTTAGTGGCTTAAAACCAAGTCTTCGAAGGGCGTTAGCCATAAGTTACTTCAATATCTATGAGGAAATCGTTCGATGTGCTCTCAAAGTCGAGATGGAGATTGGAGTAACCCATCAGTCATATGGGTTTGATAAGAAGAGGAAAATGGAATTCAAAGGAAAATCTAAAGAGCACACTGAAAAGAAGATGATCTTTCCCTTATGCTCAAAGTGTGGAAAGAAACATGGAGGGAGTTGTCTTAAAGGGACAAGTAAATGTTTCAAATGTGGAAAGGAAGGTCATCGGGCATTTGAATGCCACAATGATGGGAAGAAGATGTCTAATGATGAAAACAAAGGAAGGGATACACAGAATGACCCTACTACACTTCAATGTTTCAAGTGCAAGGAGATGGGGCATTATTCCAATCAATGCCCAAATCCAAGGGTTGATGATGATGGTCGACGTCAACAAACTCTTAAGGCTAAAGACAAAGGAAATTCACATGCAATTTCTATCAGCGATATGGAGTACGATAACGATGTGGTGAAAGGTACACTTACCATCCACTCTAAAGTAGCAAATGTTTTATTTGATTCTAGATCCACCCACTCCTTTATTTCTGAAGAATTTTCTAAGGATATCACCGTATTACCTCAACAGTTAGATGTTGAGTTAGCTGTGACAACCCCTAATGGCACAATAGTTGCATCAAAAGTTTATAATTCTTCTCCAATTGAAGTTTGTGGGAAAGTGCTTCCTGCAAATCTTGTGATCCTTCCTATAGTGAAATTTGATGTGATTCTTGGCATGGATTGGACTTCTCTACATGGAGCTCATATCAATTCCCAAATAAGGGAAGTCACATTTCATATTCCAGATCAATCTATGATTGTCTATCGATGCAAGGATGAACATAACCTTCCAGTGGAAATTTCTTCCATTTTATGGGTATTGAATCCACTAAATGAAGTTTATTTATCTCAAATGGTTGGTGAGAAACTCACGATTAAGAATATTCCCATTGTACGGGAGTTTGATGATGTCTTTCTGGAGGAATTACCGGGTCTTCCACCGAATCGTGAAGTTGAGTTTTCAATAGAACTCGTACTGGATGCTTTGCCTATTTCAAAGACACCTTATAGAATGGCCCCAATTGAGTTGCAGGAATTGAAGAAGCAACTCCAAGAGAATCTTGATAAGGGGTTCATACGCCCTAGTGCGTCACCTTGGGGAGCACCTGTTCTATTTATTAAGAAGAAAGATGGATCAATGAGACTCTGCATTGATTATCGAGAACTTAACAAGATCACTATCAAGAACAAATATCCTCTCCCGCGCATTGATGACCTATTTGACCAACTACGGAGAGCTCAATACTTTTCCAAGATTGATCTTTGTTTAGGGTATCATCAATTAAGGGTTAAAAGGGAGGATATACCAAAGACGACTTTCCGTACAAGGTATGGACACTATGAATTTATACTGATGCCATTTGGTCTTACTAATGCCCCTGCTATCTTCATGGATCTAATGAATAGAATCTTTAGAGACTATCTTGATCAGTTTGTGGTAGTATTTATAGATGATATTCTTGTCTATTCAAAGAGCAAGGAAGAACATGAATATCACTTGAGAATTATATTGAAGACCCTGAGAAGGGAGAAGCTTTATGCCAAATTTACCAAGTGTGAATTTGGGCTTCAAAAAGTTTCATTTTTGGGTCACATAATCTCAAAAGAGGGGATATCTGTGGATCCAGGAAAAACAGAGGTTATCTAAAGATGGTCGAGACCAACAACAATAACTGAGATCCGAAGTTTTCTTGGTTTTGCTGGATATTATCGATGTTTTGTGAAATATTTTTCACGATTATCTAATCCACTCACCAAGTTGACTCGGAAAGGAGTTAAGTTTGTTTGGACAGAGAAATGTGAAGAGAATTTCAAGGAATTGAAAAGAATGTTATCCAGTGCACCTGTGCTCACACTGCCTTGTAGTGGAGAAAGGTTTGTGATCTACAGTGATTCATCCAAGAAGGGATTGGGGTGTGTTCTTATGCAAAATGATATGGTGATAGCTTATACCTCACGACAGTTTAAAATACATGAGCAAAATTACCCAACCCATGATTTGGAGTTAGCTGTGGTAATATTTGCATTAAAGATTTGGAGGCATTACCTTTATGGTGAAAGGTGTGATATTTATACTGATCATAAAAGTTTAAAGTATATTTTCACACAAAAGAAGCTGAATATGCACCAAAGAAGATGGTTGGAGCTGATTAAGGATTATGACTGCTCAATTCATTACTACCCTGGGAAAGCAAACAAGGTGGCAGATGCATTAAGTCAACAAGACCATGCTAGTTTATCCATGATGAGGATCACAAAAGATCCAATATTTATGGATTTACAATGGATGGATCTGGGAATTATAATTAAAGGAGAAAAATAGTATCTTTCTCAAATGAATGTTCAACCATCTATACATGTGAAGATTAAAGAGGCACAAAAAGAAGATGTCGAGTTACAAAAGAAGGTGAGAAATGTTCCTGAATTCAACCTTGATTGTGATGGGATAATAAAGTTCAGGAATCGGGTTTGTGTTCCTCCCATCCCCGAATTAAATAATCAGCTGCTGGATGAGGCTCATAGTTCTTCATTCTCTATTCATCCTGGAAGAACGAAGATGTATAGGGACCTAAAAGAGTACTTCTGGTGGGATGGCATAAAAAGAGATGTTGCTGAATATGTCTCTCGATGCTTGGTTTGTCAACAAGTTAAAGCTGAGAGACAGAAGTCTAAGGGGATGTTACAACCATTACCCATACCCTAATGGAAATGGGAAAACATCACTATGGACTTTGTCACAGGACTTCCTAAAACATCCAAAGGAAATAATGTTATCTGGGTCATAGTTGATCGTCTTACAAAGTCTGCACACTTCATTGCTATTAGAGAGGATTTCTCTCTGGATCAGCTTTCCAGGATATATTTAAAGGAAGTGGTAAGATTGCATGGAGTACCACTTTCTATTATATCTAATCGGGATCCGAGATTTACCTCGAAGTTCTGGCGAAGTCTTCAGCATACTCTGGATACAGAGTTGAGTTTCAGCACTGCTTATCATCCTCAGACAGATGGTCAGTCTGAGAGAACAATTCAAACTCTAGAAGATATGTTGAGAGCTTGATCTATGGATTTCAAAGGTGGTTGGGATCAACACCTACCTTTGGTTGAATTTTCTTATAATAATAGCTTTCACTCCAGTATTCAAATGGCTCCTTATGAAGCTTTCTATGGAAAGAAATGCAGGACTCCAACTTGCTGGGATGAAGTTAGGGAAAGAAATTTATTAGGACCCGATCTCATTGATGAAATGGAAAAAAAGGTCAGATCTATTCAACAACACATAAGAGCAGCTTAGAGTCGACAGAAAAGTTATGCCGACAACCGAAGAAAAGACCTAGAGTTTGAAGTGGGTGATAAAGTGTCCTTATGAATATCTCCCTGGAAGAGGGTCATGAGATTTGGAAAGAAGGGGAAGTTGAGCCCTAGATATATTGGTCCTTTCAAAATACTGGATCGTGTTGGGAAGGTAGCTTACCGATTGGCGCTTCCACCGAATCTCTCTCAAGTTTACGATGTGTTCCATGTATCTCTCCTGAGAAAGTACATACCTGATCCTTTACATGTACTCAGCTCAGAAGTTGTACCGCTGGAGCAGGATCTTTCTTATGAAGGACAACTGATAGAGATTCGGGATCATAGTGAAAAAGTCCTACGAAACAAGACCACTCGATTGGTGAAAGTTTTATTGAGGAACCACCAATTAGAAGAAGCTACATGGGATCTTGAGGATATGATGAGGGAGAGGTATCCTTATCTGTTTGTTACAAAGTGATGAATTTTGAGGGCGAAATTCATTTTAAGGTGGGTAAAATGTAACACCCGAGACTTTTATGTTATATAAATCATCAAAGGAATCTTTTTCTACACACAACACATGCTTGGCTTGCTTTAAACGAAATCGCGACCATCCTCGATAGCTTGTGTCGTACGCAATACCGAGTTTCACTAAACAATGATATGCTAATAAAATATTATTAAAAATAGCCGTTATGAATAGTAATAACCACTTTTTGAAATTTTATAAATTTTATTTTTCAAAATGGAATTCATTTTTGGATTCGGAATATTGAAATTATCCTAGGGTGAAATTTTGGTATTTTTCTGAAAACTTTCAATTTTTGATGAATAGTGAAACCACTAAGTGGTAGTTAAAAAACTGAATTTTTCATAAAACATAATTTTACCGCTTCTGTGAGTGGAATTCCAAAAATCCGAGATACACGGTTGATGTCAGTAAGTAAAATGTGGTTCAATGAGATGAAAATAATTTTTGGTGAATAGTAACTTTTTACTTTTATTTACCACGGTTAAAAGTAAATAGGGTAATTAAGGGTAAAAATAATATTATTATTACCCTAACACATGTCCTAATTCTATTGGATAAGTTTAATTTGACCAAAAACAAACTTAGGAATAAAATATGACCATTTAGGCCCACTTGGATTAGATTAGGACATTTATTATTAATTTATTTAAAGAAGGGTTAAAATAGTTAAAATCAAAGTTTAATAAGTAAATAATTTTTAATATAAGTTTATATATAAGATAAATTCGACTATAATTATTCATTAGAAACCTAAAAAGATTTCCTACATAATGGTATTTTATTTCTAATTTTTAGACATTAAATAATTTAATTTATTTATGACACAAAGATGATGAAGTAATTATCTTATTAATGAAATATTGACATAATTGATGTTATAAATACCCAAATAAATGTAATTTGAGACTTTTTATGAATTCCACTAATTTTATAGGTTAATATGACATGTTATTATTGATTTAATTAACTTTTTTCGAACTAATCATTTTGTTATGATTTTCATAAAAATCAATTACTAAATAGTGTCAAAATTGACATAAAATAGTTTTTAAAACAAATATTATATTATTAATTGTTATTTTATTCCTAAAAATATAAGGTTCGGCCAAATGACTTAGATAAGGTTATATATATTAATAATAAACAACTTGGGGTTCGTTTAGATTGTTATAGTAAGTTTATTAACCTTATAGTGTAAGAACACAAGAAGACACGGTAAAAGTAAAATTATTTAAATTAATGTTAAATATAAATGATAAGGTCAAAATAGGAACCTAAACCTATCTAAATTCTATTGGATGAGATTATTTCGACCCATCCCCACCTTAGCTTCAAAATAAATCAATTTGGAGCTATTTAAAACCGAATATGGCTTTATAATAAAATAATATTTTTAGTTATTCCAAAGGTGCCCCTCTCCTCCCTTATAAAAGGGCACCTCCTCTCTCTCTTCCTCACACCACTTTGAGCCTTCAAGCTAGTCCAACCCATACCACTTTCTCCTCTCCACTTCCCTAGATACATCCTAGAGGTTATGGTCTTCTTTAAAGACTAATTTTAGTGCCCTAAAAGGAGGTCTCAAAGAAGCACTTCAAAGAAGAGGTAATGTTCGTTACCAATTCTTTCATCTTTATTTCTTCTTCCAATTATTCTTCTTTAGTTGTTTCATTATGAAGTAATAACATCAGTATCACTCATATACTGGTATGTTATTATAAGTATGAAACCACCCTATTTCACCATCTATCCATCCTACGGAAAATGAAATCACCGCGCGTGCGTACGTACGAATACCGTCTCCACGCCGTGGTGTAATCTATTTTCCACCACCACCTTACTTGGATGGGTATAATGGTGTAAATAATGACTATATATGATTATTGTAAAGTGATATTGATTCTGAAATAGTATACATATACTACAATACAATTCCATGATCATGGGAACGATATCATCGCTCGTGTGTACGTACGGAATACCGTCTCCACGATGTGATGCGACTCATTCTACATGATCTTCATTTCATAATGATTATATAAATGAATTAAATGAATGAATATGATATATATTACACTAATAAAATTCTGGAAATGAGGTATATATAACCTAAAGAGAAGAATAAGAATTTATTCGACAAAACACGCATAAGAACAAAAAGTAATAAACACCCGAATAACAAGTTGTAATGAAATATTACTAATAAGAAGCTAAGAACATGACCATATGTGATATCATAACAATTAGTATGATTATGGAATAAGTAAATAAAATTATTTAAATAATTATACAGGAGGTTAGGATACGTACAAAGCATATCGGACCTAAGGTATGGGAAATATCACAATCTCATTTTTATCCGAGATTGTTTATACTTTGGCATTTAATGGGGTGTATTTTATCATCCACATCCATGTTTCCTCAATATGTAATATTATTTCCATTCACCTACAATTTTTTAAATCCTATTTTACCCTTCGGTGAGTTTTTAGTATAATTTATAAAAGGAATCTTTTGTCGTTTTTCGTATGAGGTACTTTTTTTGACTTTTCTGACAAAATTACGAGAAGAATGTTTTTTTAACTTATACAGCATGAAAGGATTTTTAAAACATTATTTCCAAGAAGCTTCCTTTACAAGTTTTCAAGTTTATTTTTAATTAACTTATTTTATTTTAAAATTGTATGACAAGTTAAGAAAGGAAAAATGTTTTTGAAGTTGAAAGGATATTTTCCTCAAGAATGGAGTTCAAGTGTTTTATCAAAATTATTTTCTATCTAAGATAATATAGGGTTCTGATTCTATCCCTATCATTACATTGATTTGATTGTGTTGTGATGATCACGATGTTTAAGAATTCCATTTTTATTACATGGGTTATGCAATAATGTATGATTTATGATTTTTGTGGCACATATAAGAATGGTTTCATTATGAGATGGGTGGGACCTATATCTACCTCCAATGAATTTGGTAAAGATTTTATATCTCATGAGATAGACATGGTTGGAACAGCAGGTTAAACCGGTTCTGTGAAACAGGACTGAAACGAGGAGTGAACTCGGTTCAGAAATGGACTTTGTCCACTAAGATAGTCTTGGCAATGAGTTTTGACTAATAAGAAATGATTCTATATGATTATGTGTGTATGCCACAAAGTTTCATGTTTTAAGTTATGATTATTGGGATTACATTTCACTACTATGATTTATCCCATGTTATGAAATTATGATTTCTTTTGCAGGTTAATATTTCCAAAAGTTATGTTCATATGTATATTATGTGATTGATATTTATTTTGTTTACCCTTACTGAGAATTTGAGCTCACCCTTTTGTATGTTTTATTTCCCCAGGTCAGGAAGAAGGTTATTAAGTAGAATATGCCAAAAAGGGACTCTAGATATGATGAAATAAATGGGAGGCAAAGTAGATGCTTTATGAACCAGTTGTTTATGCTTTCCAGTTTCTAAAGACACTATACCTATACGGTCCTTTCATGGTTTTGTTATATGTTGTAATAAGTGTGCTTCTATTTTTAAGTAATAAAAATTTATGTAAAGTATGGGTCGTTATATGGGAAAAGTAAAAAAATCTATATGAATGATATTTTAAGGTCTAAAATGATATTTTTATCCTATGAACACTTAATGAGACTTGAAGAACATGTTATAAACAATCGAAACATGAAATATAGAGATATTTTAAGAAAATAAATATTATAATATAGTCAAAGTTAAAAATACATTATTAAAAATCAAATAAAAAGTATCAAGACTCTCAGATGAAATAAAAATATATATCTTTGTAATTATCAAACTATAAAGTGGTTCAAGTAGCCACTCAATTGGAAGTAGATGGTCTCTAGAATCATGGTGGTGATTTGAGAGTCACATGGAGATGGTGATTGGTCCTTTGGTTTCATGGAACCGATTGTCTCGAGTTTTATTCAACATCTTTTTTCTTACTTATCTTATGTTTATCTTTTGTTGTTATTTTGTAATCCTTGTATTAGATGTTTGTTTATATCATGTTTTATTTTGAATGTATCCATGTTTATTTTGTTATTATGCATTGTTTGTCTATTTCTATTTTTCTTATGGGTGTAATCATCCCCAATGGTTATGTTCAATACCCTTGACTCTTTTCATCATCCCAGGGGTGATGGGGGACATCAGGAGAAAGTTCATTTTACTAGATGTGCTCACGTAATAGGTCTTGTCGATGATCAAGTCCCCATTTAAGTATGGAGGGTTGATGCTCTGAATCAGGATTTTGACAAAAGCTACAATCCATCCATTAAGGGAAGTGTCTAATATTTTTATTAATCCCCACAAGTACCATAAATAAATTAAATTTTCTATTAAATTATTTTTTTGAAAAAAATTACTACATTTATGTGCCATCATTTCCCCAATAATGTTACCTAATTTTTTACAATAATCATACGATAGTTTGTTAGAATATACTGTTATTAATTATATTTATTAGATAATAAGTATTGATAATTATCCCAATTTAAACCTATCATGTCATAAAATATACCTTTTCAAATCCACCATGTCGATGTATCCCCCTTAAAACACATGCATACAGACTAGTATCAAGTTTAGGGACTATACCGTATTTAATTGATGGCATTTCCCTCCAAAAACATGCACTACTACATACTGTGCTTTTATCAGCACTTGAAATTAATTTTATCGGTGCTAAAAAACATTAAACTTTTTAGAATATTTGAAATATGGTTTTTTTATTAGTGCTTTAAAAAGAACATTTAAAGTTAGTTCCTATTAGTTCATTTTTTAGCACTAATAAAAAATTTCTTTATCTGTGATAATTTATAGCATTGATAAAAATAAAAAATATAAAAAATATTCTTGGGTTTATCAGGTTTAATTCATGTCTCTATAAAACACCTTAAAGAAAATATCTCCCCCTTTTGTTAGAGCTAATTCAAGGAATATTCACCACTAATTCCTCAAATAAAATACCCATACACCATGCTCAGTTATGTGTCTATAAGGATTCGAACCATTGACCTCCTTGTGCAAATAAAAACCCTTAATCTATGTTATTTTATTCTATATTTTATGATTTATTTGTTTATATTTACATATATATTTCCATCCATATATTTATTAATATAATTATATATATTTATATAACTATTTTTAAATACATTTATAAAATATTTTTGTGTTTGTTTTTAGATTTATAAATTTATACATTTATAAATGTATGTGTGTGTGATTATATATATAAATGTATATATATATATAAACACACACAAACACACATATTGATCGATGACATGCTAACCCATCACTTAAATATTATCTTAAATTAATTTTATGAAGGGGTAATATTCAAACACCTACCCAACACATTCTCAACAAGCACCCTTACCTCTAGCCTAGAGGATTTTACTAATTATATATTGACATATATATATATATATGTATATATTTTTGAAATATATACTTATTTTAATATATATATATATATATTACATATATTAGAATATATATATATAAATATATATTTGTTTATTAATTTACACACACAAAGACACACACACAGACATATATATATATATATATATAAACATTATATACAAATTTTTATAGGTATATATATATATTCATACATTTTTATATGGTAAACAAAATGGATCATGAATCTTTATTTCTATATTTTTTTTATATATATAATACATTTTATATGTAAATATGTTTAAATATTTATTTATAAAATTATATTTTTATTTTTAAATATATGAAAATTTGTGTGCATATACATACATATATATATATTAATAAATAAAACTAAAATATGAAAAAATATTGATATTTTAATAAAAAAGTTAAAATTCTATTAGATGTCCAACACTTAGGGTATCTCAACTAAAAACCCATTTTTGAATCCCTTATGGACCTTTTGACCCAAAGAAATTGGGAATGGGATGAACCACATACTAGACATCATATATATATTTGTGTGCTTCGACTTGACAACTCTTGGACCCCAAACAGACACTCTGATCAATTTTAATCAATACTAATTAGTAAATTTTTAATTAATATTATTTTTTAATTATTTTGTAATCCATTTTTCAATGAATATATTATATTATATATTAAGTTTCAATACATTTTTGGTATTACATAAATCTTATTTAATAAAAAATACTATAGTTAATTGTGGTTTTTTTTTCAAGTTTAGAGGCAGTTTTGAAAAAAAACAACAAAATGGTGTGTCGTTGAATATGTTATGGTGTTTTTTTTCAAGTTGGTTTACCTTTTTAATTCAAAAAAATCATATTTTGTGAGTTTTCTTAATTAAAAGTTGGGGAAATTAAAACAACATCTAGTTTATTTATGGAAGCTAGAACCGCTGCTAAATGACTAGGGGCGGCTAAGACCACGGCTAAAGGTGAATTTCCAAAAAAAGAAAACATTCCCTTCAATTTCAATCCATGAAAAACCAATATAATTTTTTTTAAAACTTATTATTCACCAAATACAATATAACAAAAATTATAATTTCCATAACCTAAAAAAACATTAGATTCTATACAAAATAATATTACATTATAGTGTAAAAAATTACATGATTTAAATAATTTCATCAAAGGAAATAGTTCTAACTTATATACTCTATATGGATGTATGTACGTCACTCTCCATTACTCAAGCATGATGTTTCTCATTATCCCATCCCCACTTACTCCTCTATTTCATATATTTAAATTATTTAATCATACACCAATAATGATCATATCTAATCAATAATAAATAAAGTACAGTTCAAATGATATATGATTTGATCTAAACTCATTTTCACTAATGGAACAATAATTAATCATAGGTATCTTTTAGCATGCCTAGAAAATTTGATGATTCATTATATGATGCATGAGACTCACTACTCAATTCAACCCATTAAAAGGCTCCAATAGTAGGATCTTGAATTATTTTATATCTTAATAAGTATTTTAACACTAAAATTTAACTCAACAATAACTAGGAACATCCTTACAATGAGATCCTTTCAAGGATAGGAACATTGAAATTACTTTACCTCATTTTAAAATCCCAATTTCCTCCCCAAATAGTAGAATTCCTCCATCCCATGGGGAACTTCTGTCAGATTTAGAAATAAAATAATGAGATATATTTATATACTTGAATATATTTAATGAAATTAAATTTATATGTTTTCATTTTAATCCAAGAACTTAATCTACAGTGGAAAATAATAAAGGATTTAAGAATCTTTTTCAATATTTACTAAACAAAAACTATCTACATAAATTAAGAATTTAAGTTTAAATTTATAAAATTTATCGATGTTGAATCCCTTATGAGTATTTTATTTCATTAAGAATATTATAATCCATCCTATGAAACATAATAACCAATTCACTTTATAATTCTATGACATAGTCATTATGTGTTTTAATAGCCAATTCTTGATCTTTCATAATATTTTTTAGTGAATAAATTTCTTTTTGTGCACTAGGATCATAAAAAAACTATAACCCACCCTCTTGATAACATAATGGATGAAGGTGGATGTGACCTACCAAAGGCCTATGAAAGAGATGGACCAAAACTTATCC
The DNA here is from genome assembly GCA_963277665.1 of Viscum album. NCBI lineage: Eukaryota > Viridiplantae > Streptophyta > Magnoliopsida > Santalales > Viscaceae > Viscum > Viscum album. Next base: position 466,093,901 of record OY728160.1, on the reverse strand, counting down.
CTATCACATGACTGTAGCATTCTTTCTAAGAACTCAGGCCATTACATCCCCCAAGGATACCACAGTTGACAAGGAAGGGTTGAATTCCGATGCTTATTTGATTTAAACAATAAATTGAATAATATTAAGATAAAAATTAGTTTTTTGGCACCAAATAATAATTAAAAAATCCCCATTTTTTATATATGTTTATTGAAATGACTAAAACATTTTTATGGATAGCAAACCACAACTTTTTCCTTATAATATAATAACTCACCTACTTCACCTATTTCAAAAAAGTATATAAATAACATTTTGAAAAACTAAATTACCTGAAGTGTTATAAATATATATTTTCATAAATTAAATTCCACCATTCCATGTAATTTCCTATGGAAACTCATTGATCCATAAGTGTGTGGGATCAATTATTTCTCTCGATTAAAAAAAATCTTATACAAATAAATTTGAGAAAATTATATATCAATAAAACATGAAATGTTATCAAAATGTTTTTATTAATATACTAATATTTAATAAAAAAACTTTTGTGATTCGTCATGTTGATGGTAAATTAATGATTTATATTGATCCCTCAGTATACCTTTAGGGACCTTCTCATACATTTGGGTCAATGATAAGTGTCATTGAATTCATTTTGTAGTCATCACTTGAAATATTTTCATTTTTTATTAAATTTTTTAATGTACATGGATGTGAAATATCATAAGGTTTGTCAAAATGGAACATCAAATAAAAAATACATAAAATACATTATATTATTAACAAATTAAGTAACATTGTTTAATTTAATCATATAGGAATACTTAATGATGATAGAACCTTTATCTGAGAATCAAACTACTCATTTATCCAAGAAAGTGGAATATGAATCCAATATAAATAATGACTAGAGAGGGATGCCACCTCACATTCTAAATGAACTTGTAACTTCCCAAAAATTCTAGTTGCATCCTAATTGGGTACCCCATATTTATCAAAATAAAAAACTAACATTATGTTAGTGAAATTCCAAACATCTTGACTATAAATGTTTGTATTTATTCTATTATTATTTTCATATATTAAATATATAAATTAAGAAATTAGTATCAATAATTAATAAATTAATGTTTTATCATTAAATTGGATCATGATGACTATAACCTACCAATAACTTCATAATGGTAAATAACTGTTAGTCGAATTACCCGATAGATCCATCATAGGTGTTCTCTCTAATTTCTTGACATCATCAGTAGAAGTTGTACTTATAGAGGAAATTGTATTAGGATAAGATGAAATGATAATGAAAAAATTGTGAAAGGTATGTGAGGAATTATACCTTATGTCATAATGGGGGAATGAGAATCCTATGATGTAGAGAGAGAACTTTCACTAAACCTCATCCAGAGTGATATAACAATAAAAAATATCAAAAATAAAACTATCAAATTTAATATTGACCTAGTTAAACTGTAAATAAAAAATTCGCTGCATTTATTAATATAAAAAAAAGACATCATACATATTCTATTATAAGTAGTACATGTTTTTATTAGGTTCCATTATTGACATTAGGTATACTTATACTCTTTATTCTTATTCTTCTATACTCTCCCTTACAAGACCAAAATTTTTAATATCTTCAGGTACAAGAAATTCAGTCTGTTAATGTTGATGGGGTTAACTATTAAAAATTACTCCACCTTCATCACCCATATCATACATGTCTCTTAATTTTATTTGGAAAATAACACTCAACCTGTCATCTATTATATTATTAAAATAATATAACATTTTTCATGGGAAGTCAAAATATATAGATTGTGTTCTTAACACATATATGTATCAATCAACAAATATAAATTATCATCAGTAAATTGTAACGAATATTTCTGTATACCCATACTAATATTGACCCAGTTACATTTAAATAACACAACTATAAATTTACCATGATAATTTAACTTGATAATATCAACCAACTTTTCCTAGTAACCCTGGTCTATAATTGTGAATATACCATTTTTTTATTCAAACCTTCCTCATGATCAATAGTACGAAACTTGAATCCAAGAATATTGTAATAATTAAATATCCTAGAATGATTCAAAGGAACTAGTGGTAAATACTTCAAATATTTAGATAGTTCTTCTTGATTATTATAATTTATTACCCAGATAAGTTTATTTAACTAATTGTTACATAATTTAGATAATTTTCAACATATTGAAACAATGTATTAGATTAATAACATACAAGACATTAAAACCATTAAATAATTTATTTGGTAACAAATTTTTTTATCTCTATATCATTCTATGTTTAGCTACTAAGGTGTATTTTTTTGTCCTTAATTATTCAAAATATGGATCAATAATATTAGTATTGAGTAGTATATATTTGTGTTCTTGTCTTAACTGCATATATTTCAATGAAAATAAAGAGACTTTTCTAACTTCTTGACCTAAAATTAGAAACATTTATGTCTCATTATTAGAACGAAATTGAATTGGATTATCATCAACACATTCATCTTGATTGAATATTATCTCTATTGAATCCAAATATATTAAATATAAGGATAAACTCTCTTCATAAAGGTAACATTCTACAATAGAACCCTTTGGATAATATTTTTTCACATAACACTTCAAATGACCAATAAAACTAATGATAAAAGGTAAGAAATTAATAAATAATGTTTCTAAGTATTGAATAAAAAATTATATTTTTAATGAAAAAAATACTAAAATAAAATAAATCACTATGGGATGTATCCATCAATAATGTATGGGCCCTCCAATTTTAGCTTCATCAGGGAAATTGAAACGTAAAATGGACCATTACATAAAAAATTATAGGGGAAAGATCAGTTCCAAAAATGATATAGAATCCATAAAATTATTTCCTAAAATTTATCCAATTAATTGGGTTTAATATCTTCTTACAAAGATATCTGAAGAATGTGAACAATTCAATTAAAATAGTAGTTATAAGGTTAGGTAACAAATTATGCACTGCCTGAGGTATTATATGATCCATAAATTCATGTGAGTCATGTTTTTTAGTACATGTATCCTATAGTGATTCAAATCAACACATCTTAAAATAATACTAGAATATATATCAGGTACTTTCAAAAAATTTAATCTGTTAAGGAAAACATCTTTTTGATGATTTTTCATTGTAAAATTAGCTATTGGATACTTCCCATTCCCATTTTCCTATAGATCATGTTTAATATTTATCGATCCTAATAACTTTCAAGAATTTAAATGATTACAAGGTCTTAATATAAATCTATCAATTTTATCTTCTCATTAACCAATGTAAAAAAAAACATTACCACACAAATTATTCTAAATGCACATAACATCAATATTATGACATAATAAATTAAATTCCCAATATATAAGTTTAAAAAATATTCTTTTTTCATCCATTTTTGTGCTCCAGTAGTATCTAATGGTGTTCTAAATCTTTTTCAAATTTTATTTAATTGGAAATGTTTTTCAAACTCTACACCATGATTTTATAAGTCTTCCAAGATCTTTGATCCCAATAGTAATTTGGTGGTAGCCTAAAATGATTTTTTCCATTAAAACATGGATTTTTAAATAGAAATATAGGAGATGTATCAAGGAAGTGATTATGACACATGAAACCCCACTTTCATCTATAAGATAGTTGTTGAAGCTCAAAATTAATGTTATAAACTAGACAAGACAAAATAGTGTATATGTTCCAACTTGAAAATTTTCATATCCCAAGAAAGTCACTAATGTTTCTTATAAGGGAATCATCCATTTTGAATATTTTCATAGTAGATACATCAAATTTTATTATACCATAATTCCATAACTCCCATAATTATTGAATAAGAGGATAAAGGTAGACATAAATTTCATTTCTAGAAATTTTATTTATAGGAATAATCATTGATATGATGAATGAAGTTTGTGGAATTCACATTCAGAGATGTAGATTATAAGGGATTAAAACCATTGTCTATATTCTTTAATTACTACTTAAAGTTCCAAAAGGATTTAATCTATCTGATGACATTCTAAAGAAAAAATTTCTAAGACTAGAATATAAATCTATATGTAATGAATATAAGGCCTTCCATGATTTTTTATATATTGGTTTTCACATAAACCCATCATTATTATTATGAAAAATATTCCACTTTATATGTTCAATAGATCTAGATGACATAAATAATATTTGAAACCAAATTTTTAATGGAAAGTAACATAAAACCTTCAAAAAAATTATTTTTCTTTTTCTTTGTTATTGTACATAGATTCAAACTGATGTCATCATTTATTGATTTCCATCTAGAAGCATAAATTATTTTTCAATTTTCACTATTTGAATATTATTTTTAATAATGTATGTAATCATTGGGATGTTTATGCATCCTCATATAATTTATTACAATATTACTAATAACCTTATACATCTTATAAAATGATGTATGAATCTTATATTTAGAAAATAAATCACACAAAAAATCCAATATGTTGGACATTACTTTATTTATATTTCCAAATAAACACTTGATGTGGTATAACATTATTAGAAAAGTAAATTCTGAATATTAGACATATCCTTCATACAATTCCATATGTTCATCTATAACTAATTTTAAAAAAATCAGTTTTTTTATTAGTTACATTTTACCTTGTGTAAATATCCTTAACATTATTCATTAATATGTTATCATCTTGATTAGGTTGTCCTATATTTTTTGAAGCAACATCAATATCTAAAACATCAACAAGTGGATCAACTGATGTGTAAAATCGTTGATGGTGTTGTCTTATAATGAGAAAGTAATCATTTAACAATTTTTAAATTTCATTATCCATTATAGGGGAATTAACTTGTTTATTCTAATTCAAGACATAATGGCCCGAATTTTCTATAACATTTCATTATCCCATCCAAATACAAATCGCATAATGAGTAGGAAATTGTTTCAATTCCAAGTTCTAAAATGTTTCATCTATTTTTAACCACCGTATAAATCTTTATTTAGGACATGGAAATTTGTTTCTTCCATCCATAGATTGATTTTCAGTTACAAAATCCAAAAAAAATGTTCAAACCCATAACTTACTGATATATGTTCTATGGTGAGGTAATCTAACTTTTATCTATACAAAATTGATTTACTACACTTTCAAATATAAAATATAGTATTGTTATTATGTATAAAAATTAAATAAATTTAAGTGAAAGGAGTATTTATAAATTATTGAACATTAAGAATGAGAAAAAAATATAAATCATGGTATTTCAACATGTAAAAATTGGTTAAATCAATCAATTCGTGTCACATTTTCATAAAATCTATTTTCATAAATATTTATCAAAATTAAACCACTTTTTAAATTATTCTCTAACATGAATACTATATATATATTATAAATTTCATATTGATATAATCACTTTATAAATTGAATCATTCCTGACAAGTCACATTAAAAAAATAATCAATGAAACATAAACTATAACATCCCCAACCTAGGATCCAAAAAACTAGTTCCCCAGGTTGGGTCTCCACAAGATCTCAGGCGCACCTACCCATATACTAGAGGTTTCCAACTAGAAGGTAGGGTCTAATGTAATACATTTGGATACTATACCCTCCTTTTCAAAGTAATCCACAATATATAAAACTACCAATTAAAGGATAAGTAATTGAAAATAAACATGAATAACCAACCATTTCCCAAAATTAGTTACAAATCCATAACCAAACAGTATATATTATCTGAAAAGTAATATAGTTCCAAGTGTAATAAAAACCCAAATGAAAGGAAAACTGAATAAATCCCCAAAACAGGTCATAACTCTAAGCTTGTATCCCTCATCCTTTCACATCCCATTCCCTAATCAACCGTCTAACATAGGGCCTTTGGCCTTATACTAACCATCAACCATGAAATCTACCCAGATACCCAATGAAAACCTGAGAAGGGTGTGATTAAACTCAGTATGCCACCACCAACGGTGTCTAAAAAATATTTAGTCTAAATAGATATAGTATAAAGTTATATAATAGATAATAATATAAATAGAAGATAACAAGATTTAATTAATTAACCAAGTTCACTTAGATCATTTCATCACTTATTCCATGGGTTAGGAATTTCATTTATTACATGGCAGCCTATGTCGGTCAACTACTATGAAAAGGGGGATAATACAAGTTCTTTATCTCACTAGAGAACACATTTCACAAACAATTACATCACACATAACTTGAAGCCTCAATCTAGTTAGTCTCATCAAATGCAACCATTAGGGGTATAGAACCTCATTCTCACTCCCTAACCTATGCATTATAGTGGTGGGATTTAAAGCCTCATTCCAACCCAACCCGTGGGCATTGAACATCAAGTCAATACCCCACATTTTTTTTTAAATAAAGACAGATAACATTAATGACGAAGATCAGCAGATGTACATATGAAAATCCATGAAGGGAAATTGTCCATCCAGAGCTGGTTGTCATCGAAGGGGCCTGAGGCCACCAGCTGATGGGCCGCATTTTTTCCTTCCCTTTTGGTAAAGGAGAAGGTGCAGCAAGAGAAACCTTGGTGAAGCAAGTGAATTCTCCTGATGATGAAGCCAAATGACTGGAGTCCACCGTCGTTGTGGTTAATAGCATTGATAATAGTGAGGCAGTCAGACTCAATGATGATATCAACCCATCCACGTTACACAGCGAGCATCATACCTGCAAGGATGGCAGAGGCCTCAGCTACTGCAGGTTCACAGAAGGCCTGATGTGATTCATATTTTTCAGCAATGATTTTCCCCAGATGATTTCAGGCCAGGAGACCGAAAGAAACAAGCCCATCCTTAGGGAGAGACACGTCCACGTTTATCTTGAGAATCCCTTCCATTGGGGGATTCCAATGAGGGGGAAAGGAGGGGGTTACATCTGGCATATAGTGTCCTTTGTGGTTCTTCCAGCTCTCAATCCATGAAATGTCCCGTTCAATCTAGAGTTTGGGAGGTTTATGAATGTGGTGAAAAATATCATCGTTACGCCAAACCCAAATGATCCAGGCCATGGTGCAAAGTGAACCTGGATTATTCGATGAGAGAGAGGAGCACCAATGTGTCAGAAGATCAGGGAGGTCAAAGGCAATGTCCAGTGAAGCATCTGAAGTCGAGCCCCATTTATTCCAAATTTCCTTAGCTCTCGGGCAGTGAATGATGGCGTGCAAAGGATTTTCTGGAATATTTTGGTAGAAAGGGCCGGACTCAAAATTTCCCATATGTTGGTAAACGAGAAGGCTCATGGTAGGGAGGGTGCCCGTGGACACCTCCCTCCAAAATTGGTGTATTTTTTGGGGGGATGTTGAGCTTCCAATACATGTGCACATTCTTATTTAACTAGAACACATTTTCCAGAAAAATCATAATCATTCATCACATTTATCATTTATAATAATAACCCATTCAACACATTTTCCATCTTCACACCTTAACCCATTATCCCATTTTTCCCTTTCATGTCCTAACCCATTTAACACATTCCTCATTCATATTCCTTAATTCGTTTATACATTTCCATTACAACCCATAGGTCATTTAAAACATTTACTTTAATTCATTTAACCCATTCACATTATTAAAAATACCCCCTTATTCCATGTCAATGACTAGACAAAACTACCATTAGTTCCTTTTCATAATTCAATCTAACATATAAATATATTTATCATGGGATATTTTTGTAACGATTCAATTAAATGCTTATCATAACAATTTTCATGTTCTAGAAGGTGCTACACCCCAAAGGTGGCCCTAAAACTGATATAATCAACCTCAATGATTCCCATATGGATCATGAGGGGTTCAATCCATCAATTAAACAATTAAAACATCCATTATACCACATAAAACCAAATGGATATCACAACTACACCAATGAACAACCACAAACACATGGTAAAATAAAAAATACTATGGGATATAACATATATACCACCTACCACGAATCCAAAGACGAAAACTTTCTTAACCTTAGCCTTGGATTTGGATTCGAACACCCTTTGAATCCACAACCTAATATCCACTATAAAAAGAGAGTTTTAGTTTTTTTTAAGAATAAGAACAACTACACAATACCTATTCTGAAAAATGATGGAAGAAGAGTGTTAGACTCTCCTGAATACTTAATCTTCACCCAATAGCACTCCAAATAGCTTAGAAATGAAGAAGATGAATCCTTGTGTAGTTTTGGAGAGTTTTGTATGTCACGATTATTGATAGAGGAGAAATGGGGAGGAAAATAGAGTGAAGAAACATAAATCCCAAAGGGGTAAAGTGGTCAATTTATTATAATTTAATGAGGTGTGTGGTTTGGCCGCACGGTTGGTCAAACCATGCACCAACCATACACCACCCTCTATCCAAGAGGGGGCCATGTCACATGGATTCCTGGGAATCCCACATTGTTTAACAAACCATGCAGCAGCCTTGAAGATTTTCTCTATCCAAGTCTGTATGGTTTCACCTCCCACTTGGACAGTTTTATCAACTGTCCACCACACCTCTAGGAAAACATGATTAGGGAGCACAGTTACTACTAACAATGATCCAACCATGCAATATGTATCGGATGGCCCTGTTCTCCCTTATTTTGTGTACCAAACCCTTGGAAAACCTCTGAGCCTCCTCATACACCAGGTAACCATTTAATTCACTATAATAAAGGTATTTAAATCAGAATTTAAAAAATAACATACCTCTCTAGAGGTCTGGGATCTTAAAACCTCCCTACCTTATAATGGATCATCCTTGAGCCGCCCTCCCAAGAATCACTAAGTTTCCTAGGTAAAGAGATCGGGCCAATAGGCTCATAGGTCTATCTCCTTCTCCAAGGTCTCTTATTGAACGTTACCATGATGACACAACAATTGAGAAAAAGCCACCCCATTTACCCTAAATACTTTTTCACTAGGATCCATAATATTAAGTAGATGCTCCTTGAAGGATGCATCAACCTCAAGATCAACATCTTGAACAGCAATCTCATGAGATCGTTCAGGGTGATGATGTGACTCATGAAAAACTTCATGCATTATCCAATATCATCATAGAATATCCAATATATATTCCACTGATCTGATCCTATCCACTATATAAAATGTCCTCATACACCTAGGTACCAACATACCCTATTTTTGAATATAATGGTCACCCAACCTAGGAAACACCTAAAGGAACACACGATCACCCAACATAAACTCAATAGGTCATCAACGTCCATCATCATATGTGTTTTTCCTACTCTAAGTTGTATCCATATATGTTTAAATCAACTGAACTTGTTCTAATTTATTCTTCGCAATACTCTGTACAAACCACTTTGATTCCCCATCCATGATCCAACATAATGGTGATCAACACGACCTCCCAAAGAGCACCCCATATGGTTCCATCTGAATCATCACCTGGTAACAATTTTTATAGGTGAATTTAAAAATATCCAATTTTTTCTCCCAAGATCTACCAAAATATATGACACATTCCCTCAACATTTCCTTTAGTACCTAAATAGTATGCTCTGATTTCCCATCCATCTGTGAGTGGAAATCCGTACTCAAAAACACCTGAGTAACAAGTGCCTTTTGTAACCCCTTTCAAAAGCGCAAAATAAATTGTGACTCATGATTCAAAACTATATTTCACAGAACCCCATGCAACCATACTATTTTCTAAACATAAAAATCACCCAACTAGTAAACATTGAAGGTCGCTAGAATCGGTAAGAAATCTTCCACATTGGTCAACCAATACACAACTACCTAGATCACATCATCCTTCTAAGGAATCCTCGGAAGAACCACCATAAAATAAATCATCACATCATCCCATTTACATTAAATAATGGGAAAAGGCTATAAAAACCCACCCAGTTTCTAATTCTTAACCTTCATCTGCTAAAAGGTATAGCATCACATCATGAAAAATGCAACCTCGTTATACATCTGAGGACACCAATAATGTGTATGATGATCGCTATACATTTTGGTTAAACCTGGATAAACTGTCCACTTAGAATCATGAAACTCACACATCAACTCTTTCTACATACAATTAGGAACAAAAACATTTCCACAAACAAAAATGAACACATCATCACCAATAGTTCAGCTAGAAGTTGGATCCCCACCTTCAAGAATTTCCCTTAGGTACAAACACTCTAGATCCTTATATTTATTCTTCTTAATTCAGCTCAGAAGTGTGGGCTCCACTACCATGGATTCATGGGTCAAATTTCCTTTCCCATACTGCACATCTAGATTCATCTCTGTAAATAACTCCATCATCTTCCACTTAGAACTAGATTCCAGAATCACTGGATTTTGAGTCTTCTAACTCAAGGAATCTGTAACACAGTTTCCTTTTCCAAACGTGTAAACCAACTCAAAATCAAAATATTTCATGTAATCAACCCATATTTTCTACCAAAGGTTCAAATCACATTAGGAAAATATGTACTTAAGGCACTTATGATTTGTATACATAGTAAACCTTTCTCCCAACAAGTAATTTCTCAAACACTTTAAAGAATAAACCACTACCACCAACTCAAGATCACACATAGGTTAATTTCATTCCTGAGTAATCAACCATCATGAACCATATGCCATAACTCAATCATCCTATATCAGCACTACCCTAAGACAAATATTGGACACATAAAAAAATAGGGTACACTCTTTACCTGGCATAGGTAGGATCAAAATCGGTGTAGTAGTCAACCTCCTCATTAAATCCTGGAAATAATTATCACATTCTCCAGACCATTCAAACTTGATTCCCTTCTTGGTCAAGATTGAGAGTGGTGCTTCCAAATGGGAAATGTCTTTGATAAACCTTTGATAATATCCCAGCAAACCCAGAAAACTACAGACACCAAAAACAGTCTTGGGTTGCTCCTTAGAAACAATAGATTTCACTTTCTCTTGGTCCATAAACACACCTTCCTATGATATTATGTGACCCAAGAAATGATCCTTATCAATCCATAAATGACATTTAGATATCTTGGAATATAGAATATTTTGTCTTAGTATACTCATGATGATATCTGGATGTTTTTCATGATCTTAATGAGTCTTGGAGTACATAAAGATGTCATCTAAAAAGAAAAATATGAATTGATCTTGGTACGGGTGAATGATTTAGTTTATTAGGTCCATAAAAAATTTTAGTGCTTTGGTTATCCCTAATGTAATCACAAAAAATACATATAAACCATACCTTATTTTGAATGAAATATATGGTATATCATAAGGTATCAACCTCAACTGATGATACCCTGATCTCAAATCAATCTTGGATAACAAAAAAGAACCTCTAAAGTGGTCAAAAAGATCATCAACTCTAGGAATTGGATATCAATTATTTACTATCATTCGAATCAACTTATGATAATAAAAACAAAACCTCGATTTCATGTTAGCCTTCTTGTAAGAAAAACTAGAGAACCCCAAGGTGACATACTTAGATGAATAAACCCATTTTTCTATAGTTCCTCCAACTATTTTTTAAGTTCTTAAAGTTCTGTCAGTCCCATTCTATATGGTTGAATAGAATTTGGTTCTTCTCCCAGAAACAACTCTATCGTGAACTCAACATCTCTCTTGGGTGGAATCCCTGATAATTCCTTATTAAACACAAACCAAAACTAATCCACTATATTCCCACATCATCAAGAGTAAGACAAGATAATTAGGCTTTAATTTCACCCAAATGTTGAAAAACTGGCCCTGTACAGTCGGCTCAGATATTCTATTCCCCACAGTGAACATAAGTATTCCCCTATAGGGACGTGAATTCTAACCTATGGTGGTATTAGTCAATTTGGACCAGATAAAACACCTTCCAATACATCCCCAATATCAAATAAAATCCTAGAATTTCTTGTATAAACAAGTCCCATAGAAAATAGTACCCACCAACCTCAAGGGAACACTTCTTACATTGCCAGCTATTTTTTGCTCTCACCCCTAATGGAATGTCAATCTAAATAACTCCACATATATGTTCCACCACTAGGCCCAACACATTAAAAAACTAAGAAGATATAAAAGAATTTGAAAAACTTATATTAAATAAATCACTATAAAGAATGGAATCTACAAAAAATCATACCTTAAACTATAGATAGTCTAGCCTCCCTACCTCTAAATGTAAGCTAAATTGCATGAAGAAAGCCTTATCTTCTACCCTATGATCTGGTATGAGTCTCTAGAGTTGTAATAACCTACTGTTCGAGCTCTAGCTACCTACCTGGTATAGGGTAACCGACCCCCTACATATACTCTATATCCATCATGATACTCCTTCATTGTACATATATTGAGGGTTCCTATAGAACCCCTTCAAATGACCTATCCTACCACATGCTAAACACTCAACTTTTGGTCGAGGACACTGACCACGCATGTGTCCCGACTTTCCACACTGATAGTAGAAAACTTGATCACTACCCTAAGAGGATGGTTCTCTTCTCTGACTACTCAATCCATCACCACCCTAGTGAAAACTATCAAAGTGGTGATACCTACCATAGGAAGATACACCACTGGATCACCTAACTGGAATCACATGTCCACCACCAGAAGCCTCCCTTAAGTTACCTTCTGAAATAAGGGCCTAATCCACCACTTAAACAAACCTATTTAAAAGGAATATATTCACCTAGGACTTGATCTCATTACTAATTCCATCCTAAAAATGTCTCACTATAGCAGCCTCATCCCCTACTAAATCTAGAACAAAGAGTCGTAAGTTGGTAAATAGGATAGTATAATCCATCACTTTTATAGTTATCTTGGTCAAACTCATACACTTCAAGAAAAAAATCCTATACCCATAGTTTTGGAAAAATACCTTAGGTATAGTTCACCCCTATACCCACATTTTTTCAAAAACCATGGGTATAGGGTTTGGTTTAATACCTATACCCATGGTTTTTTTAAAACTATGGGTATAGGTCACCCCTATACCCACTATTTTCCAAAAAACATGGGTATACGTTTTGGTTCAATACCTATACCCAGGGTTCTTTAAAAAACCATGGGTATATGTCAAAACTATACCCATGGTTTTCCCAAAACCATGGGTATTAGTTTTTATTTAAAACCTATTCCCACAGTTCTCTAATAACTGTGGGTATATGTCATCTCTATATCCATGGTTTTTGTAAACCTTGGGTACATATTTCTCATGGAAAAGTAGGGAAAATTTCCCAGGGGAATACCTATTGCCTCATTTTTTTCAACTAATATCCATAGTTTAAAATTATATTTATATATATAAGTAAATATATATTTTTATACAAATAATAGTTTGTGGTAAAATGGTTAGGCTCTTGGATTCTATAGTGGCAGTCCAAGGTTCGAATCTGATATAAGGAATTTTGTTAAATCCTATATACATGGTTTCAAAACTGTGGGTATAGGATTATTGACACAATGGACAATTTATCATACACCTATTTTCATGATTCATAATTTTGGTAATATAATTTTCAAACTGTGGGTATATCTCATATTTATACTGATGGCCTAAGCTCCCACAGTTCTCTGAACCATGTTTAAAACCTATACCCACAATTTTATGGGATATACCTATGGTTTTATGGGATATACCCATGGTTTTATGGGCTATACCAACAGTTTTATGGGTTATACCCATTGTTTCAAACCATGGGTATAGGGTAATTATCAAGTAGTGATAAACTTTGTGGCCTTATTCTTCCTCAAGGAATCAAGATAGAAATCTTCTAGAAACATTTGTAGAAACCCTTCTACAACATACCTTCTTTCTACATAGTCTGAACTAGAATATCCCCCCAACGCTTCACTAGTCCCCAAAATATATAAGTTTCCAACTTGACTCTATTCTCATGAGGAATCTCCAGGTGATCCAAAATCATATGAATGGATTATATATAGAATCAATCTATTTCATTCCCACCCTTTCCATCAAACGTTGGTGGTGCTACAACTAGAACTCCCTAGTCAGGTCAAACATACTTGGCACAATCTTACCTGAATCCCATTCCATAATTTGTATAAAAAAAGTGATTTTATCATAGATATTATCCTCTCCTATATTACCCAAGATCATTGGGGTTTCTTACTCTATGTCTGGAGGAGTATTCTCAGTGATATCCTATTGTCTCCCAACCAACACACATTTTCGTGGTGTTATTTCTCTATAATGAAAAAGACACATCTCAGAACACATAACATAAACCTTCCAAGGTTTTCACAAAAGAAGGCTCTATAATATCTATAAAAAACTCATTGTGCACCCACCATCCCAAAGAATACAGTCACATCTCTATAATTACCCTAAATCATCCCTACCACGAGCCATGGTATGCCTAGGTAAACTAACTCACATAGTTGAAACCATTAATTAGACACCCTTTTTTTGACCAATTCAACTTTCACAACACAAATCTTTCTCTTTTAGGCACCCTTCCATCTTCACAGCATATTACAACCCAATTTTAACCCATTTATAACTCTTAATTAGGAACTATTATTTAACCATTCTTTCACATTACTCCTATTTAACCATTTTCATCATCTTTATTAGGCGCCATTTCTTTCTAATTTCAAAGAAAGTGAAATTCATTTTTCTCTCACATCCCATAAGTTTTTCCCATTTGTGCCTACCATGATGCATGCCACCAATATTCCTAGGTTCCTAAAATGATGCATGAATGCACAACCTTGTACTATTTTGTCCACAATATAAATATTATAAAATATTCACATCGCACAAAGAGTGAATCACCCAATGATGAAATATCATTCAACCGTAACAACATACATCAAGAACAACAATCCCACCCCGAGGGTACTTGGGTTTTACTTTATACATGGGTAGGATACTCGTATGAACAAGATCATTGTCAAGGACTTGAAACATCCTAATATCCCATCTACTATCCCTAAATAATAAGATAATAGAAAAAATTAGTTTTGATACCACTTTGTAACATACCTAACTTTGTATCCACTAAACCAATGCCTTGGGCCAGGTCTCCACATGACCTCAGATGTGCCTCCCCATATGCTAGAGGTTGTCGACTATCAACGAGTTTCTAATTTAATATAAGGGGAGACTATACAATATTTATCGTAGTAAGGAAAAATACATAAAATTACTAATTACAGGAAAAAATCAATAACAAACATGAATAATGAACCATTTCCCAAAATTGGCTATAAGTCTGCAACCAAATAGTAAATATGCTACGTTAAGTCATACAGTTCCATGTGTAATAAAAACACAAAATAAATACAAGATAATGAAACCCCCAAAATAGTTCCTAACTCTAAGTCTAGATCCCTCATCCATTCACATCCCATGCCTCAATCAAAGGTCTAACATAGGACATTTTCCCTTGTCATGACCTGTAACCATGAAATCTACCCGGGTACCCAATGGCGACCTGATCAGGGTGTGATTAGAACTTCGTAGGCCACCACCAATGATTTCTATAAAATATCAATTCTAAAAAATAGTTAATGCAAGTAAATAATGGGTGAAAATATAAATAGAATATAATAGGATGTCATTAATTAACCAAGTTCACTTTAACCATTTCATCATTTGTTCCATGGGTTTGGTATTTCATTTATTACACAACGACCTATGTCGGACAACAACTATGCAAAAGGAAAAAGGTCAAGTTCCCAATATCACTAGGGAAAATATTTTACAAAAAATTACATCACACTTACCTTGGAGACTCAGTCCATGTGGTCTCATCAAATGCAACCATTAGGGGAAAAGAGCCTCAACCCGACTCCCTAACCCATAAATTATACTGGTGGGGTTTAGAGCCTCATCCCAACCCCACTCATGGGTATAGAACTTTAATTCAATACCCCACATACCACCAAGACATGTTCATAGGCTTCTTTAACCATAAAACATTTACCAAAAAAACAGTAACCATTCATACCATTTATCATTTACAATCATAATTGATTAAACACATTTCCCATCTTCACATCTTAACCCATTATCCCATTTTCCCTTTAATATTCTAACCCATTTAACATATTCCTCATTCACATTCCTTAATTCATTTACACATTTCTGTTATAACCCTTAGGTTATTTAACACAGTCACTTTAATTCATTTAACTCATTCATGTTATTCCAAATAACCCCTTATTCCATGTCAATGACTAGGCACAACTACCATTAGTTCTATTTCATAATTCAATATAACATGTCAACATATCTATCATGGTATCAATTTCATAACAATTTAATTCTATGCCTATCCCTTTAATTCTCATTTTCAAGAAGGTGGAACACCCCAAGGGTGGCTCGTATGTGGTCTAATCAACTTCAATGCAACCTATGGGTATTATGAGGTCATTAATCCATCAATTAAACAATTAAAACATAAATTATACCATGGAAAACTAAATAGACATAAAAATAGCACCAAATTACAACCACGTACAAATGGACAAATCAACAAGACTATGGGATATAACTTTTATACCACCTACCTCCAATCCAAATATGAATGCTCACTTAAGATTATACTTTGATTTAGATTCAAACACACTTAGAATCCCCAACATTAGATCCACTAGAAAAATAGGATTTTTTTGGATTTAGAAGAAGAATAAAAAATAAAAACTCCCTAAACTAGAAATATGAGAAAATAAGAGTGTTAACCTCACCTAGAGATTCAATATACACTCAATAGTGCTTCAAACGGATCAGGAACGAAGGAGGTCGATCCCTAGGAATCTTGGGATAGATTGGTTTGTAACTCTTTCTACTATAAGAGAAATGGGGAGGAAAATATGGTGAAGAAACATAAATCCCAAAGAGGAAAATTGGTCAATTTACCCTACTTTAAGAAGGTGCACAGTTTATCCACACATTTGGCCAAAATCTGTGCCAACCGTGTGTCACCCTCTATTTAAGAGGGGGCCTAGTTACATGGCTTCCTGAGAAGCCCATATGGTTTAAAAACCATGAAGTAACCATGTAGATTGGCTCTCTCTAAGTCCACATAGTTTTACCTCCCCCGTTATATGGTTCCATCAACTATTCAACATGCCTCCATGTAAGCACGATTTGGGCGGACAGTTACTACTAACCATGCACCAACTGTGTGACATGCACTTGATGACCCTATTCTCCCTACTTTCATGTCTCGTACCCCTAAAACATCATCGAGCCACCTCAAACATCCTTTAACCATTTTATTCACTATATTAAAGGTATTTAAACCAAAATTTAAACAATAACATAAATCACTAGAATTTCAGGATCTTACATAAATCATAAAGACTAAAATAATGTAAAATGAAATCCTAAAATGGAACTATCTAAAGAAGAATAATAATCTAGAAAATACTTAATTTTATAGAATATCTATTAGTTATAAATAAAGGAATATAATTTTGTAATCCTAACCTTGTAGTGTTTTAATCACTAGATTACCCTCCTATGGTACTCTATGAATTCCTAAAATTTTTATTATCAATATAGTATAGTAATTGAAAATAATTCTTATGAAATAATATCAAACCACACCTCTAAAAACTTATCAATAAAATAACCAGACTAAATTTATCCTTTAACCACACATTATATAATTTAACATATAAGTTTCTCATAATAAAATGGGAAAATAATCTCAAGGACATAACATATATGAAAAATGAAATTTAATAAATCCAAAAAAAAATCATTTAATTATTTCACTATGAAAATTTAATCAATTCAATATATATTATTTAACACAACATTATGGAAGAAATAACATGCATAATATTTATTTAAATGGTATATGAAACACCACTTTTATAAATTAACCTAGTAGAAGAACCTAGATATCTGTGAGGGGGAGAGGGTATCAGTGCGGGGGTGTATATCGTCAGGTGGATTTGAGGGTATCAATGAGGAGGGTCGGAGGGAGGGTATTAGGGAGGATGGTTTGGCATTAAGCTACATCAAGGGGGGATGGTATCCATGCCAAGGGAAACCTACATTGGGTGAGAGTGGGGTTTGAGGATAGGGTGAGGTTGAGGTTGAATGTATTATTTAAAATAGATAGCATCAGTTTAATAAAAAACCACTAAATATCATTGATGTTGACTCTTTCTAAAATAATCACTGGAAATCATTATATAAGTATTATTTAAAGATTTAGTGGTGGTTTTGGAATCAATTTCAAAAAAACCACAAAAATTTACCATAATTCTTTTTATGATATCAATATAAATAAATTATATACTAAAATATGATATTTATTAGTATCTAAAATGATTTTTATGAAGTATAACTCTTATAAGTGTTAAGAATATTATTTAGAGCTAATAAAGGGTACACCTTTATCAACATTAAGAAAGGCACTGAAAAATATTTCCATTTATCAATTCTGATAAAGGTGATTGTTATCAGTGATTTTATTTAGAATTGATAAAATTACCCCCTTTATTGATATTTTTTAGCATTTATAAAGTGTAGTGATGAATAACATATAATCTATTGTAGTGTCTAAGAAAAACCCTCACTCAAATAGCCTCATATAAGATTTTCATTTCTCTATCCCTCTTTTAAACCATTCAATCTCATATAAACCATCATCATTTAAGTATTATACCTCACCCAACCTACCCCTTGTCCTCTCCCTCCCAAAACTATTGATACACTAAAAATATACAAAAAAATTACTAAAAAACACAATTTTATTGAAAATTATGAACCTGTTGACCCAAATCATATTCATTTACTTCATAATATTTCCTTAAAAATATTTTTTAGCTTATTTAAAATAATTTCAACTTAGATATTACTTTTAATAGATGAATTAAGATGTTCTAATTTTTTCATGCTATTTAATCATTTCCATTATTGTTTCACTGATCGTAGATGGTACTTTTAATGGATACACTACTATTGAATCCTATATAAATGATATGTTATTTTGTCATATATAATGGTTATAAAAATTTATACATAGAGACATCACATATATAAAATTATGGTTCTAGAAACCATCATATATATAAGATCACTATATATTTTTTATTACATACAATATATGATGATTATTTGTAATAACCGTCATATATATGCACTCGCTGGAGATATATAAATTGATTATATTAATTAAACATAATATATATCATCCATGAAAAATGGTTACGATAAATAGTTATAATATATTTTACATTATTTCATTCAATTTTATTATATAGACCCAACAACACAAAAAAAGAATCATCATAAGAAACTCTCAGTAACAACATACTCTTAGTAAAATACAAAATAAAATGGTAAAAACAATATATATACAATTAAACCTATATAAGGGTTAGGGTACCTACTCCACTCAATAATCCCAACCTGATAAAAACCCATAATAGAGACAAACTTTTAAGTTCTTTTATGTTATCAGATTTTTAAAACCCTACCCTTGTGTTTCTTAAGGATTTTAGGTGTTAAGATTGTTCCTAAAACACTTTTTCCTTAGAAATTTTAGGTTTTTTTAAGGTTATCATTTTTTCATATGGTTAATCCTTCATGGTCAATAATTATTAGTCATGTGGGTGGTCCTCATGATTGATTGTTTTTGTCATACAGTCGGTCCTCATGGCCAGTCATTTTTTCTCAAATGGTTGGTCCTCATGGTTGGTAATTTTGGTCATGTGTTTGATCCACATGATGGGTCATTTTAGTCATGTGGTTGGTTCTCACTGTTAGAACCAAGTATTTTTATAGTTGGCAACTATAAATGGAGTCTAGTTTGTGTTTTTTTCAATTCACACTAATTTGATCAAGGAGTTTGAAAAAATGGTGTCTTTATGGTGAATATGGATTTTTTTTATAGGTTATTTTTTTCGCAGTATGTGCCAATTTTTTGGGTCCAAATTTTGGAGGATGAAGAAAGTTGTTTCGGGAAAAATAAATTACCAGCAAGGATGAAGGTGAATCAAAAACATCTGCACAAGTGAAGTTTAAATATCATAACATCAAAATATGGAAAAGGTGAGAGTTGTATAAAATATCTAAAAATTGCACTAAAGTCAAGGTTACATGACACAGGAAGTTACATGAAGAGTGGAAGGCACACAAGGAACATATGTGCTAAAAGAGATGTCAAAATTAGGGTTTCAGCGCCAGAGGAAACTTCTGCATGAAGTGGAAGGTGTGCAAGGAACTTTCACGCAAGGTTGACTATGTCAATAAATATACTAATACCTCCTTCATTCTAAGTAAATTTTCCAATGAAGATTTGGTGTCTCTAACACATGAAAGAGTTGACCATAGATTCGTTACATGAAGTAAAACTTGTTTAAATAGTGTTCCTTGTGTCTATCAAGACCCAGTGAATCTCATGGTCAGGTTGCATGAAAGATAAGTGTTACATGAAATTCATGTTATGTGAAAATACCAAAAGTTGTGTGAAAGTACATGTGTTGCATGCTAGTTCTTGATTTATGCTACTATCAGGTTTTAAAAATCTTGTTTGTTTGATCAGTGTTTTCAAGTGAATCAATTCAAGACTATGGTGAAAATATTCTTTTGTTATTTAGATACAAATACTTAAATCCCAATCTAATGAAGTGACCTTCAATTCATTAAATTGTGTAATACTTAACCTAAACAGTAAGATAGGGGGAGTTGATAGAATGTTTCGAGGGAGGCAGTGTGATATTCCTAAAATCATGTAAATGTGATGTACCTAGCGCATAGTGATTATGTCTGAACATTGTGAATTCCAAAACTAGTAAAGATTAGTGGATTTTGGTATAACATGTACATTATTGACATATTCTACTTAGACTAGCCCATAGTGGTGAACTAAGTAAAATTTTTGTGTCATCTCTCCACATGTGAATGTTTAATTATCGCATCATTCCATCAAATAGGTTTACTAAGTTCCTACCAATGTGGGAACAAGAACCATTTCTTTAAAAGGAATAGTTGAAACTCTGATTCACCCCTCCTCTATAAGGTTGTTCTAGGTTCCTACAATCATATTTTATGTTTTTGGTTATGTGGTTAGTCCTCGCGGTTGGTCATTTTGGTCATGCAGTCAATCCTCATAGTCACTCATTTTGGCCATGTGGACATTCTTCATGGTCAATCATTTTGGTCACATCGTAGGTCCTCATGATTGTTCATTTTGGTCATATGGTCGATCCTTCATGGTCAGTCATTTTTTCCATGGATTCAGTCCTCATGGTCAATTCATCAGTTAGAAAAATTTCTATATTTTCTATATTTACAATCATGATGTAAAAATATTTTTTTGATGTAAATATGAATTTTTAACCTAAAATAAGGAATATTCAAAGGAAAAAATGTGGTATCAAATCCTACATGAAATAAATAAACTATATATTTAAATTCCTTAATATGTTTAATTTTAAATGGTTCATTCCATTGGATTTAATGGGAAACTAATCAATGTTAATTAAAAGGAAAGTTTGACCTATGTTTTTAGAAATGACAAGAGTTTCACATATTTTATTGTAAAATGAGGATTCTTACCCCGTGTTTAATTTTATTTCTTAATATTAATTATAGGAAAACCAAAACCTCTCTCTTGAAGTCATGAAACTTTTTTGAAATTGTTCTAGCCTATTACTATGATTTTCCAGTCCTACATGTACCCATTTTTTTGTCAAGAAATCATGTGAACTTTCTTTCCATGTGATAGTAAATTTGATTCTTCTCCTTTGATATTTGAAAAGTAAGATCATATCATGTTTTAGTTTAATTTTTAAAATGAATGGGATTAACCATAATCAGGTAGTGATCTATAAAAGAATCACATTTATAATTTTTTTAAATTAATATGGAAATATATAGAGAATGAATAATTTTTTTAGCACATGACTATATTTAATATAATTATTGGAATTAAATGAATATTGTAAGATATTAAAATAATTATGGGAAATCTCATGTTGAAATATAATATAGGTATCATTTCTAGCATTTTCAGTGATGGAAATTTAAATAATTCACATGCTATAATTTAAAGTGTTAGAAATTATCATTATCTTAGAAATTATCTAGGATAGGGAAAATGAATAATTGCATACTATTGTTAACTACGGATGTTAATAGTTATTATATAATTTTGGATGTTATATAATAGAAATGGGAATTATTACACATTGTAGATAATTTATATTTCATTATTTAGAGGTTAAATAAATGGTCAGGATGTTATAATCACATGTTTTGACATTATTATGGATTCCTTTTATTATTTATTATATAGTGTTGTATTTCCATGGCTATGTTTTATTTTTTTTTAACATGGTTAATTTATTTGAATGGATAAACAAATAAAATATGGTCTGGTAATAATTTAATTAAAGATGCATGAGTAGAATAACTTTTTATCTTCTTAGATTTGATCAAACATATAATTAATGCATAAATAAAGATATATTGATTTATAGGTATTTTTATCTCCTACCTATTTGTAGTTTTATGTTTAAAACCTATGAATAATGAACCCATTAATTCATGATGATAATTAAAATTGTTTTTTGGATAAATATAAATTTTTGAGCATAAGAGATCTCATATTTGTTGTTGAAGGGTTAAATTCCTTGATTATACAACCTTAGTTTCCTTTGATTATGTGTATAAAATATATTTTATATGTATGTATTCTCTAGAATGATTATAGACATGTTATGACTTGATGTGATCATTGATTATGAACCTATTGTGGTTGGGATTTTTTTTTGGGAAATGGGTTGGAGGCCTGTTATGTAGTGATGGTTGATGCAGGTGATAGGGAGAAAGATTCTATCCTAGATAATGGTGTGGGAATGACATTGGGTGGTCAGTATTAGTTTATAAGAAGAATTTCTCATCGATATAAATTTTTCTTTCTTGATTATTATTTGATGGTCGGTCAGACATATGTTATTTATATGATTGGTACCAAACTACTTGAAATAGTTTGAATTTATACATGAAAATTTCATCCATTATGTGGTAGCCAAGGATGAGTCCAATAGTACCTGGATTATTAATAAAATAATTAATGTATTAATTTAAATTACTGTAATGGTTCTTGTTTTTTATAAATTATGATGACATACTTGAGAATATAAACAAGATAAGTTATTTTTCCTAAGGAATAGACTTAGATGGTTAGTATTTTAATCTCAGAAAATGCATGCTGAATAATATTAATTAATGGGTAATGAATTAATGAACATGTATCTTTGATGTTTGTATGATTATTTGGGATCTCGACCTTAGTGGGGGTATTCGGGGTCATTTGTGATGAAAGTGATAGATGGGTCTAAGGTTCGATAATTTCCCATAGTGTGAATGTGCATGGTATTATTTATATTTTCTAATTTCATATGTTTAACCACCCATTTAGTAGGGAAACCAACACCCAAATTTTGGGGGGGGGGGTGTTTTCTTAAATATCTAGGATAACGAGGGAACATATGGATAACTTCTTCCTCTCCCCCACTCTCTCGTTGGATATAGATATGAGTAAGTATATCTAAGGATGTAATGGATTATAGTATAGGGTGAATTCATATCTGAGATATGATGGAACATGGTATTACTATAAATTTATGCACAGTATGTGACAAATTTAGGTATAGAACATACTTGTATCTGGTTATGGTGGTTCCAACTTTCAATGGGTGTAGGTGCATTGGCTGTGATATCTTGAGGTATAATGAATTTATACCAGCTGTAGTGGATTTTGGGCATACACATGGTTACAAATGGGATATAATGATTAGGTGTTAAGATGAACAAGATACACAATCTCTATGATATGGTTTCATGAGATACATGATGACTTATATAAGGGATGAGTACAAGATGTGTGAAATTAGGTAATGAATGCAACAAACTAGTGGGGAAGTTGAAGCGGGGTAACATTATATATATATATATATATTCATATAAAAAGGTTTAATTATGTGAATTACTTGGTGGTTGAGCCATGGTTAGGATAGGAAAGGAATAGTATTTCCTATTTAGGTGAAAATTTAGTATAATTTGTTCATACACTAGGATTTAGAATAGGTCTTTCACATTTTTCATGATATTTTTTAGGGATAATCCTACTGAGTATATATTTTATGCTCACACTAAATATATATAAACTATTTTTTAGTTCTACCGAAACTGATAGGTGGTCAATTTGGGCATTAATAGCTTGAGGAGTTGTTCATGTGCTATTGGAGATTTGAGGTTACTGTTGAGGATTTACTTTCGATGCATGAATTTTTCCTTTCCTCTATATATTTATCAATAAAATTAAATGTATTAGGATTGATTCTTTATGTTATACATAGTGTTGGTTTGTATTTTTTCATATTATCTTTTCTTTATTAATTTAATTTAGAGGGTAATGCCTCCCATATGTGCGATAGATATTCCCTTGATTCTAGTATCTAACTCATGTGAAATTGGAGGTAGTATTCAAGGGTCATTATCTCATTTTCTTCATTTCTATCCTAGTAGGGGTACCATTAAAGGGAGTGAGTCCTAATAAAGTGGTATCAAACTAATGGTTGATATATAAGATGGAGTTTGGATTTAGGAACTAGTTGAGATACAAGGGTTAATATGGAAATATTATTAGCTATGCTTAATACATGTTGTAAATAATGGAGACATGATATGACATGATATTTTAAGTTCATATATGATCTACTGAAATGGCCATCAAGTTTATAGAAAATGATAAATGAAGTGAATTTTCTTGCAGACTAGAGAACTAGGTAAGGATCATGCATCATGATTATCTATGCATGTGTTTTGATTATCTAGTTAATGAGAAATAGGTTAAAATTAATTAATTAAATTATTCTTTAGAAAAATTATGTCATGGGTTTATTAATTATTTATATTTTTCTTTTATAGATATGGATCGAGATCGATGTCTCCACCAGGTTTGTACCAAAGATGTTTGATAGGATGTTCCAATAGATTACCATGGAGTGTAGGTTGTCATCGATGAAACATAGAGAACTAAACTATGAGAGTTATAATTCCATAGACTATGGAAGTATAAGAGATATATTATATATTGGAAGATAGATTATTAGATGGAGGTGGTGGGGATAGCTTTTAGTTCAATTCTTTCTCATAAGGAGCACTGTTTTTCATTAGTTGTGATGATTTTGTGTGGTTCATCTTAATAGTGTTATATTTTTTTCCACAAGAAATATGTGGAGTTGAATATTGAGTGAGAGAAGTTAAAGGATCGGTTTTAATCTAATTTTATATCTTTGACCACTAATGTGACTTATCAATAGTAGATTCCCATTTTTCATCGGGGGTCCAGTGTGTGGGAGTTTAGTATCATGTATAAGAACCTCCTTCATCATGATTTATAAATTATTCCAGATGATGATTCTAGGTTGATGTATTTATAGGAGTATTTTCATCTATATATTCATTACTAGATTACCCCATTTATGTTTCAGTCATATCTCAAGGTATTAGAGGATGTAGAGTTCATAGAGAGAGGGTTGTCTATAATAATGATATAATAGGATGTGAGTCTCTATGATCTTCCTTGGAGAATAGATGTGATCAGTCTTCAATAACTTATTAAGTAGATAAATTTTTAGTCAGTGGGGAGTAGGTTTCATCCTTATTTAACTCCTTTAAGTAGGGTTAATAGTTCTCATACCCCTACCAATGGTTTCGGCATAGTATGATTTTCTTTCGAAGGGTGTGGCCATAAAAAGTGTTAATGCTCGACCTTCCTTGGCGGTCACTGTATTGTTGGCATCCCATTTCAGGCCCAACCATTGCATCAATTTCAACTAAGATAATAATAGAAACATGAAATTTTATATTATGATAAGTGGAGAGGGGATAGGGAAGATAGAAGAAAACCTTGTGATATCCTTTATCATCAAGGATAGTGTGTAGAGCGAAAATGTGGAGGTGTTTTTTATCAATTCTAGAGAGGTTGTGGAGTTAAATTTTTTCGGATTCATGCTTTAGAGTTTCTAAGGTTAGGTGAGCTAGATGTCATGTTGGGTGTTATCTACTTATTTTCTATAAGTTTATTACTTGTTTTATTTAGGACCTACAAAATCCTTTATTTCACTAACTATATTCCATTCATTAGGACTTGATGTGGAAATACTTCTAGTTCCCTTGGTCTTGACAATTCTAGTTGGAGGTCAAGCTAGATTGTATGATGTGTCCAGAGATTGTGAGTTAGTGATGCGTTTCAATCTCTCTAGGGAAGACATCATATGTTTATAGATACATCCATACCACATCATCGTTGTCCTGGATTGGATATATTCAATTTAGGATAACATGGAATACATAAATAGTTACATCATATTCTGCAACACTAATGGAGACCAGGTGGTGTTTTTTGTTGATAGAGACCCTCAAATGGATCAGTGACGTATTTAGTTATTGTTTTCCTTGATGGTTAGGTTAATTCTACATTCAATGGAGGATTGGATGATAGTATTTCACAATGTGGTAGATGAGTACCATGATGTCCTTATAAAAATAGGTTGTGATGTTACCCCCTTGATGAGACATCATGTTTGGGATAGATCAAGAACTAGTTGTTTCTACAGAATTAGTATCTCTATATCAAATGACTTCTTTTCAGTTGTGGGAACTATTAATTCATATTGATGTTATTTTATCGAGAGGATTTATTTAGCTGAGTGATATTTCTTAAGGATATCTAGTTCTATTTTTATAGAAGGATTATGGTATTCTCTAGTCGTTTATTGATTATTTCTCTTTGAATTATGTGATGGTGGAGAACCACTACCCTCTTCCATATATAGATGATTTATTCAATTGGATGAATGTATCTAGGTTGCTCTCGATGATCAAACTATATTATAGATTTAATCATATGTGAGTGAAGGATGAAGATATCCTAAATACCACATTCATAGGTCATTATGGTCATTATGAGTTTATTGTGAAGCCATTCAATGTGAAAATAACTTCAACCATATTCTTGGGACTAATGAATGTAGTGTTTCATGAGTTTCTAGACTGGTTCATGTTAGTCTTTATATATGAAATCCTTGTGGTCTATGGGTCTAAGGAGGATCATACAGGGCATCTGTTAACTATGTTAAGATTTTTTTGGTTTCATCATCTATTTTGAAAGATCTTAAAATTTATGTTCTGGGCTTATGAGGTCCATTTATTAGGATATTTCATATCTCAATATGGATTATCCATAGAAATTTCAAATATTGAGTGGTGGTTACTATGGAGTTTGTTAAATTAATAAATCACTTCATTCTTTATTTTCTAAATCGCAATAAACTTCATACTAAATTGATCTATCTTAAATTTTTATTTAAGTTATTATATTTTTATAGAATGAAAAAATGGTAAATGAAATAAAGAAACTACAAATTTATTTAGGATAATTAGGTGATCTAAAGATCCAGTTTCAGATTAATTCCACCTGAATTAAAATAACTTTAGTGATGATGAACGAACTAATCGATAGATACATAAAGATTCTAAATCCATTAGAAGATGGATAGTAAGGTACTACTAATATAGTTACAAATTATCCTAAGTTTTTTGGAATTAGACCATTAGAATTTTTTATAAAGTTTCTTAAAAATAAATCTAGACCTCAAGAATTATAAATACATACGTATGAGATGATAATGGAGTATTCCAAAAAAAATTGTTTGTTTTAGATATTTTAAATTTCTAGTTATCGAGAGAGCTTCCAACCAGTATGATTTTCTTTATATTTTTTCTTCTAATAACTACCATTGTGTGAGGAATTCTTGTAAATATCTTAGTATTTCCATTGTAATTTTGTTCTACTGATCCTATATGATCAAGGGATTTTGGGGATAGGAAGATAGAAAATCTAATCAACTAATATATGGGTTTTGTGGCTAAGAATATTAATATTAGGTACTTATGGTTCTTTTAAGAGAGATTATACCGACATGTATAGTTGATATCTTTTAAGGATATGAAGATAGACCTTATAATAGGTTTAAAATTAGGGATACCTTATGAAAGGTTGAAATTTAGGGATACCTCAAATCAAGTCTATAGATATACCTTTCACTTTGGTTTAAAAGTGATTTTTTAATAAATTTAATTTCAAAGAAGTATTTGTTTTGTAGACCAATGCCCCATGTTTTTTTCTTAAACTTCATTTTTACTCTTTCCTAAATTTCATTTGTAGTAATTAAGTTAGTTTAAAATTTCATCTACTTTAAATTTTAAATCAGTAATAAAAAATACAAATCACATTATTTACACTATGAAAAATATATTTCAATATAGTATATAATATTGTTACTATGATATTTAACATTATAGGTATTTCAAAAATCAGATCAATCTTTAATCTCATTGGTATTTTTGAAAAACCGATCAACTTAATATTAGAAGAAGATGGAAATTTTATGTTTTTTTTATAAAAATTCATCCCCCCTATATTGTAGTTTATTTTCCATCATACATTGGGAAAACATTTGGTATCAAAGGATTACTTTACCCTGATCCAAGATTATTTTACTTCATTTTTTATTTATTTTAGTTTATCATATTTTCAACTAAGTTTGCTTAAACTGGACATGTTAGTAGAGGAGGTATATTTTTTTGATGGCAGGAGTACCAGTTGAAACACTTAAAAATTTAAATCTGACCAAATCACATATTTTTTATGGAGATTATTATGATTACTGGAATTATTTTATAAAATCCTATACCATTAATACTATATTCAACAACCTTATCATGCTGATAATAAATTATAATGTTTTATAGAAATAAATCCTTCAGTTTTATCGAGAAAAAAAACAAGAATATCAGGTAAGCTATAAGTTTGTAATACTTTATTGTGTTTTATTCCCAGGAACATATATAGTTAGATAACTTCACATAAAACTAAATATGGAATTTGGAAGAAGTAGAAGATAACACATTTTGGAACATCCAAAGTTATAGAAACTCTTAGAGATATTTTTATAGCTGACCATCAAGATTTTGATTTTATTCCTAGAGAAATTGTAATAAAGATACATCAATTATTTATAACAATATTAAATATTTTACAATCCTTGGTGAAATTTTTTTATCAGAAGATATATCATTAAAAAATTTATTAGAATTGTACCCAAAAAATGGGGGTCTAAGATGAAAACAATCGATGATACTAAGAATTTGAAAAAGTTAAGTATTTATGACTTAATTGGAACATTAATAATATATGAAATAAAACTAAAACTGGATGTTGAAAAAGAAAATAAAAAATATAGTATCATTTTCTTCTACTTTAGGAACTCCTAATTCAAATTCCTTTTATATATGTGATAATAATTATAAATCTCTTATTTGAAATATAAAATGTAAGAATATAGATCTAAGTGATTAAAAATATAGAAATAATTAAATTTATCAAATTTCAGGAAGAATAAATAAAAATTTTGGAAATTAAAACTTTTGATATTTCTATCAGAAAGACAAGAAAGATAAGAAGTAATCTTAAGAAGTTATATGTTATGAATGTAACAAGGAAGGTCATATCAGACATTATTTTCCTAAATTGAAGAATATATATATATATATATATATGTATATTAGAAGGTATTATAAAATAAAAGGAAATAAAATATTGAAATATTTAGAAACTTTTAGCACTAGAGAAAGTGGAAAACACAAAATTTTCATCAGAATAAAGTGGAAAAAAATACAAAAAATAGTTGTTCTCTATTCAAACATTCTAAGCAATGAAAAATAATTCATAAAAAAGGAAACTATAGAATCACATAAAAATTTTATCCTTGATTTTAAATTTATGTATAATATTGAAGATTATTATTCAACTTCATTGTAAGATGAAAAGGATAATCCATTATAATTTAAAAAATATATAATTCATCAAAAGATAAAGAAACATTAACTACAATAGCTGAAATGCAAAGATATTTTACTCTTATAAATCAAAAAAATAATAAACTAAAAAATAATTATCAGTTTTTCAAAATTAAAATTATAAATTTTAGAACATTCACTCAAATTAGTTTTAAAGGTTAATTCTTGTATAAATTCTATTGATCAAATTTTAGTTGATCATAATTTAATTGATCGGAATCTAGTTGATCAAAAATTTAATGAATACAATAAGAATTTTAATGTTCAAATTAAATTAAAAGGGTTTACTTTTATGAAAAAAATTAACTTTACTTCAGTAAAAAAATTGATTAAATTTATAATCTGATAATACTCTATAGAACTTCATGTGGAATAGGTTTTAATTCTGATAAAAATTATTTTCAATCAAACTATTATGTATCTAAAATTGCACCTTTTATAATAAATTTAAAATAAGAGGTCTCTTGATCAAATATTCTCATATAAATAAAGCTTAATATTTTGGTTTTCACAAACCTTTTATTTAAAAAGGACTAGAAAATATACAACACAAAAGAGTTGGAAAGATGTGTGTTCATAAAATTTTATTTGCTAACATAACATGTGTGGGTACCAAGATCATAATTTTATATTATTCAATAAAATATTTTTATTATTGATAGCATAAAAAATGTTTTATCAATTATGGTTTCTCTCTACATATTACTATAGAAAATCCAACCTTCTAAAATTTCAATAAATTTAATGGAAGAAAAGTTACTTTTGGAGAAAATTAGGAGGGTGAATTCATAATAATTAGTGATGTTTCTTTTCTTGGAATGTCTATTATTTTAAATTTTTTATATGTTTCTAGAAATAACGACAACCTTATTATCATAAGTAAGTTATATTATGAGGGATATCTTGTGAAATTCAGGAATAAAAAATTTATTATTCAAATTTTCAAAGGTAATCTCATTTTATCTTCTGATAGGCATGAAAATATTTACATGCTCGTCAAATAAGAACTAAGTAATCATAATTTTCCTTAGTTAAGTGAATCTAAAGACTTATCTTGGTTATGGAATATGATAATAGGAAATTGTAACTTTCATACTTTAGATAAACTTTCTGGGGAAGGAATTGTTAGGGACATACTAGAACTTAAGTTTAATTCAACCAGAGTATGTGATCATTTTCAATTTCATAAGAAACATAAATCAAGTTTTAAATCCAAAATTGATGTCTTAACTACAAAATATTTATATTTACTATACATGTATCTATTTTTTCTTACAAAAACTTGAAGTATTGGAGAAAAATATGATGTATGTCTTGGTTAATGATTACACTAGATTTAATTGGGTTTATTTTCTCACATAAAAATAATAATATTTAAAGAATTTTAATTAATTTCATGACAAAATTATAAATAAGAAAAACCTACCTTTGGTTAATATTCAGAATGATCATTCTGATGATTTTTTTATTCTGATTTTGAAAAAAAAATTAGTAAAAAGGGTATTACTCATAATTTTTCTTCACCAAGAACTGCATAGAAAAATGGAATAGTTCAATGAAGAAATATAATTCTTCAGGAAATTACTCAAACTTTTCTAAGTGATTGTTTTTTTTCTATAAAGTTTTGGGATGAGGCTATGATTACTACTTGTTATATTATAAATCTAGTTTTATTTAGATATTTTCTTAATAAAAATCCATATGAGTTTTAGATCATAAGGGAGAAAAAACTTTCTCAATTTATAGTTTTTGTATGTGAAGTATTAATCTTGAATACAAAATATCAATTACTTAAATTTGATCAAAAACTGATGAAATAAATTTTATGGGTTATTCTACAATAATTAAAGATTATAAAATTTTAAATAAAATATCTAATGTTGTTAAATAAATAGTTCATCTAAAGTTTAATGAATCTGATTCGTTTGATTTTTATAAACTATTGTAAATTAAAAATACCATGATTATTTCAAAAAAAATTATTTTTACCAAAATATAATCTTCAATTACAGATTTTAAATCCTCCATAAGTAAGACCATCAGATTTTAAATATCTGAAGCTACATCAATAGAAGATGTGTGTATGTTATATGGAGATAATATTTCCACTTTACACAAAAATCAGTTAATATTAATGAACAATCCTTCCAATTAGATTATTAGAGATGTAAGTAAACCAGTTACAACTAGAAATTCCCAAAGAAATCATTATAAGAGTCACGCCTTCCTATCATTATTTGAACCTAAAATAGCAGATGATTCTTTAGGTGATGAAAGTTAGATATGGGTCATGAAATAAGATCTCAATAACTTTGAACATAACCAAGTTTAGACCCAATTTTATTTTCCTATCAATCTATCACTAGTTGTGGTGAAATATTTTTTTTAGAAAAAAAAAAGAAAAGAAAATTGAATTATTATTATATATAATGAAATACATATTACTAAAAGTTATTTTCAAGAATAACGCATAGATTATGGTGAAACTTTATCACATGTATCTTGATTAGAATATATTATAATATTATTATCCAATATAGCTCATTTGAATTTTACTTTAAATCACATAGATGTGAAAATTTATTTCCTTAATGGTTATATATAAGATAAAATTAATGTTGAAAAACATGCTAGTTTTCAAGATACTAAATTTAAAAATAAATTATTTAAACTTTTTAAATTAATCTATAAAATTAAACAATCCTCAAGTTCATGGTATGATAGAATTATTGGATATTTAATTTTAAATAATTTTGGTAAAGGAAGTGATTATTCAACACTATTCATAAAGAAAATTTTCAGAAACACTATTGTTGTTCAAATATATGATGATTAAATTATTTTTGGTTCAAATCAAAAATTTCTTTATGATTGTTTCTCTAAATGTATAAAATATGGGTTTGAAATGAGCATGATGGAAGAACTTAACATTTTTCCTTGGTTTTCATATTTTTCATTATTTTGAAGTAATTATTTTCACTCAACATAAATATATTAAATATTTACCCAAATGTTTTTATTTTTAAAATGCATCAAACATTAGTACAATTATTTCAACTTCTATCAAACTTGATCTTGATGAAACCAATAAATCAATAGATCAAAAAATTTATAGAAGTATGATAGAAATTTTACTATATCTTACTATAATTTAACTAAAAGTAATATTATTTTAATTTTTAAATGTGATATTTAAATCTAATCTATAAATAATTACATCTAAAAGTTATAAAATTAATTTCTATATGACTTAAATGCACTTCAGAACTTGTATTATTTTATTATAAGGGAAGTGATTTTATTTTAAAAATTTACTCAAATATTAACTATGGAGGTTATATTTTGGATAGGAAATCTAGTTATAAAATCTTTCATTTATTAAGAATGAGTTTTTTTCTATACCAACTAAAATTTCAATTTTTTACATTTCATTCGTTTTATTAAAATTTATATAAGATAAATTATTGTTCCATAAATCATAATATTCTAGAAAGTAAGTATAAACAACATTTATATTTAATTTGAATAATCCATCACATATGTTACCCTTCCCAACAAATATCCCACCCTTAAATAGAATAAAGTTATCTACGATAGATACAATCTTAAACCAATGTATCTTTAACAAACTCCTCATGATAAAGTTCCTACAAACTTTGAGCACATACAAGACATCGTTTAAAGTGAGGATCCTTTCCTAGGTAAAATCAATATCAACCATAACCATCCCTTGTACATTTCTACTTATAGATTTTTCAATGTATAGTTATGTACCATTTTGGATTTATTTTATCCTCTTGAACATATATTTTTTATTTCACACATGTCATGTCGTACCAGAATCAATCCACAATGAAGAATTATCCTTGAACATATTTTCTTCAAATCTCGGGACTAAAAAGTTATCCTTTAGAGTTTTGTTTCTATATCACTTATTATAGAGATGAAGATCCCATTTAAAGTGTCTTATCTTTCCATATAATTATCAATCCAAATTATTCTTCTTATATTATAACATTTATTTTGAAGTATGGTTCAAAATATTTTCCCCCTATGACGACATCAATGAACCCTATCCAACTATCATGAGGTCCTTGAATTTGTAATCATCATGCTCATTTTATTCCTCTTTATTTTTATATTCATATTAAATTTTTAGTATTTTGAGTATATCACTAATATAAATATCTCCATTATACATATTTAAATAATTTTTAACATTATTCCAAGAAGTAGGAGTTTATTGATGATTGAGGTGAGAATGATAGATTCATCCATATTTAGTTTTTTCATTAGGTTTCATAATATACTTTTATTTCATTGAATTTCTTAATGATAAATCTATTATCTACCATTTTTTATGAAATAAATTTATCACTAGGAAATTATTTTTTTACTACATCCTTTGTTATGTACTTTTGTTCCAAAGCATCTCATATATCCTTTATCATGAGGAGATGTTAGTAAGTTTCAAATAGATCATCAAAAAATGCATTTACTATGTAGCCTCAATTCATGATATCATTATTCTCTAATTTTTTACTTTTATATGAAACTTAAAGCATATCATATTTGTATTTGGATGGATTTGGAGTTGACATCACCTAGACCACTTTATGATTTACAAGGATAAAGTGTATCCTCTTTTTCCACCTATTGAAATTATTTCCATTGAATGGTTCCACCTAAATAAAATTGTTGAGAATATCTATATCCATATTAATAGAATATACTCTTAATACTATTGGAGATATTTTTGGGTAGTTATATGTAATTTTATTTGGATGGTAGTAGATGGAGCTCATTAAGGAATGTTACATTGACACTCTTCTTAAGAGTAGATTCTTCACCCATGAAATTTGTAGTACAATGGATTATCATTTAATCCTCCTTAGGATAAAACAGTGCCTCAATACTCTACACATTTACTTAATAAATATTATACCTTGGTGGGGATTTCTAATCAAGAGATCAATAAAAGGGTCTTATTGTTGTGCACCAATAAAGTTCATTTTATTCTTGTATACTGCATGAGAGGAATCTCAAATATTGTGAGAGATTATTAGATTGGTAATTGGATTGATAAAAAATTATTTTTCTATCCAATGTAGTCTCAAATTAATAGGAATTGGTGTACACATTCTGATAATTCATCATACCCCTTGGAATTGGTAGATACCTTTTCTTGAATGGCATGAATTTTCTAGATTTTGTCGTGTCCTTCAGATCAAATCTGATCGAATAAGTAGCCTAGATCACACACACTCTTTAAAATAACTTGTATAAATAAAATTATTTCATTATTTGAACTTTTATATTGTATATACACATCAAATATGATAGGATAAATATATAGAAATTATCATAAACATGAAACTTTGATTATAATTTAGAATCATCCTATGAAAGTCTGATCAAATTCCTTAATTTGTTATCTAATCCTTTTAGGAATGTTTGAGATCCAAATTCATAATCTATTTGGAGATTAACCACTTATATATCCACAAAGGTGAATGAAAAAATAATTTCCATGTTTCAAAACTTGTTTGATGACTTTGGTTAATTAAAATATTTCAACTCAACCTCATTTTTCTCATGGGAACTAAACACTATTTTCCTAGTATGTAATATAACTTTGGTTTTTCCTTTATATATATGATATAATTTCCTATATTTTACTTATACATGTGAATTAATCACATGTTAATTTGAGGTCCCATCATTATTGAATTTTTTATAACAGATTTAAACTCATCCCTAAGAAATTTATTTAAACCAACTCACTTGAAAGTCCCTTTATTAGTGGACCTACTAAATTTTTCCATGACCTAAAAAAGTCAACATTATGGTAAAATTTTATACAAACTATCTTACATGGCTATGTATGAGACCAAGATTTATCAATTTTATATTATAAGTATTGTTATATTCTCAAGACAACATTACTTGTCTATCATAGTGTATAGAAACCAAAGCCATTGGCAAGGTCCATAATGGTAGATCTAATAAAAGATATCTAATTCATTCCATTGATATAAGAAATTCTATTTATTTTCCATTAACTAGCAAACAAAAAAAATCAAAATCCATTATAGAGGATATTGTATAGTTTTGTTTCTTCTATCCTCAAAAGATAGATCCACCTCCAAATGTAAAAATCCAACAGATCATAAATAAGTGATCCTTAATATTAGTAATCCAACTTATAGAGTAAAATACTTCCAATTCCCTTGGGTTTCCACTATAAATTATAAATTAATCCATAGTGCTCCTAATATATTTGATTACTCTTTTAATCATATATTATTGTGTATATCCTATGTTACTTTTATACCTACTCAACTTTCCAATAGAACATGGAATATTAGGTCTTGTGCTTATCTTAGAATACATGAGACACCAAATTACCATTTCATATCCCAGTTTAGAAACTATCCTAATATGATTTGGTAGCATCCTATACTTAGAATATTACTAGTAAAAACCAGTAAATAACCAATTTCTTCAAACCTTTTTATGTCCTTTTCAATATAATGAAATAGATAAAGTATAAAAAAATTATTATTCCTAAAAAAATTGATTCCCAAAATGAATTTATCTTTAATTAAGTCTTTTGTATCAAAGTTTCTAGATAAAATAGGTTTAGCTTAATTTACTTGATTCATATCAGTTAAAAATATTAGTATGTAATCAATATATGAACAAATACTAACACCTTGGTTACTATAGAACATACTATAATAAAATTTATCTACTTGGTTCACAACAATATAATTGGATATAATTTCTCCATTAAATTTATCATGGAATTTTGTTGTATATTGTATTAAACCATATAGAGACCATACTAATTTTTAAACCTTGTTTTCTTTTCTAGGTACTATGAATCCTTTTAATTGTTCCTTGTATATTTTTTCATACAATTCACCATTTAATAATTTTATTTTAACATCTATTTTGTGAATTTACAAATTATATATGAAAACTAAAGTGAGGAAATTTATAATTAAATTATTCTTATCCATAGAAGCATAGGTATCAAAATAATCAATTCATTCATTTTACACAAACCCATTAACTATCTATCTGGATTTATATTTTTTAAAATACACTAAAAACATTCATTTTATTCTAATTACCCAATTATAACCTATCATCTATGAACCTTTAAGAATATCAACAAATATTAAAGTATTTTTCTTGATTATAGTTTCTATTTTATCATTTATAGATTCCTTCTTAATATATGAATTAGAAGATGAAATGTCTTCTTTGGACATTTATGGATTGTACCTAATTTTGAGAAAAACTAGTGTAGCGTAACAATACTATCATTAGTTCCATCCAAAATGTGAATATATAATTCATAACCATATGTATTGGGTATTTTAGGTCATTTACTTTTATGAAGTTCCTTGATTTCTCCTACTTGAGACACTCTTTTTTTTAGCCAGATTCCTTGGTCTAGAATTTCGAGGTAAAAAGGTAAACCTAGACTCATTAAAGATCGAATATATTAATTCAATAACTATATTGAAAGTTAAAAAATCATTTAGTTTTATAATCATGAACCTATAATATTTTTAATTCTCCCCATATCAAATACATATTCTATCAAAACCTAATTTACTTAACTTTCCCCTTTAGGTTTAGGTACTCTAATAATTGTGTGATTTTTTATTAGTCCAACAATTATCATTTTGAATTATATCAAACCATGTTTCTTATAATTTTAATGAACTATATGTTTTTTATTAGTAACATGTTTTTATCGGAAAATATTCTAAGAATAGACTGACTATGTGATGAATTATATTGACCATATGACTACCAAGTGACCACATATTGAAGACAAGCTTCCATGGGATAAAATATTGTCCTCATGTTGAAGATAAGATACTAGGTGACAGAAGGTCGACCATGAGGAAGGAAACTAAAATTTTTCTAATTTATCAATCTACCACATGGAGAAACTCATCGACTACACAAATCCTACATAAACCCCAAATAATTTACTATAAGAAAGATTTTAACTAACCACACAAATAATCAGAATTCCTCTAATTTTTTGATCAATTGCATGTTGTATCCAACTAATCATAGAATCTCAACTAAAAGTGGATGAATAACTTGATTAATTCTCAAAGAAACTGCATGTTATATCAAACATACCACATGAAGAATATGTGGATTTATTAGAAGTTTAAAGATACCATAAGAAAACTAACCACACTACACCTACCATGAGAAATCGATCGTGAGTGACTATCCTACTCTAATTAAATGACATAAATACAATGGATATTTTTCAAATTTGATGAAACATATAATAGTATTTAATTCATGTGAGTCCAAGGGTGATTAATTTTCAATGACTATATTGAGTATTGTGATTCTACAAATAGAAAAAATATATACATGTGCGTACTACTAAAGTTTTTGGTGTCTTTGTGATCTCTATGTTTTCATTATACAATATTATGACACTCTATTTTCTTCATGATATTACAAAAACAAAGAACCAATACAAACTAAATACATATCTATCTATATCTTACATGAAAATTATACAAATATAAGAACCTTGTTGAATAGTTGAAGTCAATTAGTGGTTGAGTTGCATCGAAATTATCATAATTTCTTCTCTCTCAATATTTATTTTACTTTTTGATTAATGCTTATGTTTCTCTTGTGATCTAAAAAGTAGTGCAATAATACACATTCCATTATTTTATTTACATATGTTCTTCTATGTTTAAATATAGAAGAGGATTGGTATATCCTATATTGTGTTGTGTGCTATTGTAATTGTTAAACCTGATCTAGGATGTAGACCTGTTTATTTGATTTAATAAACATTATTAGCTGTGGAATAGTTTCAAGTAGAGAGGATTAGTTTCTGAATTTGGAATAAACCTATTGTTTTAAAATTCCACTATTTAATTTCTTTCTTATTTCACTGCCTATTTTAACTTCACTTGAATTTTTTTATTAATGTTGATTTTCAATGATTTTTTTACAATTTTGTGTACAAAAACTAACATTTCTAGTTTATAATTATAATTGATATATATATATATAATTTGGTGTGATTATATTGTTTTCAAAGTTAAATTAATTTAAATTATTTAACTATGTTATAATCGTGCCTTTGAGAAAATATTTTAAAGAATAAAATTATATATAAATAAATTATTTATAAACTAGGTTATTGTTCTAATTAATGGGATTTGAATTTATAATTTTAGAATATAATAATTTTTATATTGGAAGATTAATTCACCCCTGTTGATAATTCCTCTCAAACAAACATTTTCTATCAAAGCCATAAATATTTTATTTTCATGCTATCTATTTTTTATATATTAATTTAATTTTAATATTTATCAAGCCCTGAGGGTAAGATCGTTAATTTTTATTTAATTATTACCATTTTATTAGGTATGATAGGCCTAAAGGTCATTCTATCAATTTAATTCCATTTTTTAATAAAGAAAACTTTGATCAATTCAAAATAAAAATGAAAATATATTTATAAATCATGGGATTTGATATTTGGGTTACTATTGAGGATAAATATAAAAAATTAAAAGAACCCAAAAAATACTAGAGTGGTGAAAAAATAGATATGATTTCAATTTCAAAGCTATGAATTATTTATTCTATGAATTATGGGAATGTGAATTTAATATAATTTATTATTATTTTTAATTCTTATAAAATTGGTAAAAATTAAGTTATTTATCATGAAGTAAGTTATAATATTAAAGAAATGATATTGAATGCTAAAACAAAACTTTTAAGATGAAACTAGATGAGTCCATTTTTGAAATGTATTACATATTTAATTAAATCTTCAATTCTATGATGTCACTTGGAAAACCTATAAAATACAAACAATAAGTTCTATGACTTATGAGATGTTTACTTGATCGATATAGAAGCACATTTGTTTCCATCATAGAATAAGGACACATCAATAATATTTAAGTCATGGAATTAATGTTAAAGTTGATAATGTATGAAGAGGAACTAAAAAAGGAAAATTAATATGCTAGACTAAAAAGGAAAACTATTACATTCAAGACATATGAGTCAAAATTAAAATAAGTATTCAAATATGATTCAAGTGGTAATGAATAAAACTTTGAGAGTGATGAGAAGATGTAACATCTAACTAGAATATTTAAATAATTCTAAAAAAATAAGAATTTTTTTCATAAATTTAAATTACAAATAAAAGTGTGAAAAGAAAGGAAATTAGAAGAAAGACTGGAAAAAGGACGACTTGTCTGGTAAAATTACCTACTATAAATGTAAGAGGAAAGAAAAAGTAAGAATATATTTTATAAAGCTGAAGTATAATAAAAATTATGATTATATAGAGAAGAAACCAAAAAATTTGATGAAAGAAACCAAGATTAATTTAAAGGATAGTTTCATAGATTAAGAAGGAGATGATGAATGTAAAAAAGAATGATATGTGCTTTGTGGATACTGTATCTAGGGTACAAAGTAATACTTCCCTAATTTTTGATAATGATGTTTTAGATGAAATTCAAATGACTATTGAAGAATTATTTGTATATTGTGTTATGATTTAAGATACTATGAATGAATTGAAAGATAAATACAATAATCCAAAAAGGGTGCATTCTTTATATTCTAATGTTAAAAGTGATATTTCTTTTGAAAAAAAGGAAAATTTAAAACTATTAAATGAAAAAATATATTTAAAATTAGAAAATGAACAACTAAGAAAGGATCTAGAAAAATTTAAAAATGGAAAAAAATCCTTGAATATTATGTTGGGAAGATAAAAACCCACCAAACTTAATAATGGTTTTGGATGTAAATATGGATAGAAAAGGAATACGTTCAAGAACTATTTTATTCTAAGTTTAAAAAAATGATTTAATTTATAAGAATAAATAAACTTATAGTTAAGAAAACAATTATCATTAATTTGGACTTAAAAACATTTTTATCAAAATCTATTAATATTATTGTAACCAAAACTGTGAAATAACTATGGATTCCCAAATCCTTATTTGTTGAATTCCTTAGACCCATGAAAGTATGGGTACCAAAAATATTACATGTTTTATTTTTGTATAGGAAAAGTACATGAATATCTATAGTAAAAGTTTGGGTTCTCTAGACAATCAATATTCTAGATATATGACTTCTGATTACTCGTATTTCAAGAATTTGGTCAAAGTAGATGTTGTACATGTCACCATTAGTGATAATGAAAACAAAAATATTTTTTCTTGGATAAATTAGTAACTCTGAAACAATTCCCATTTCTAATGTTTTATTTGTTGATAGTTCAAGATATAAAATACTTAGTATATAAAAATTGTGTGATGATTGGTATCATGTTACATTTGAGAATAATCCCTGTAATATTTTTTATTTCAGACATGTTTTAATGTTTACTGCATTATGAAATGAAACAGTTTGTGCAATTAAAATATATTTTTTATTTTTTGAAAACTTTTCCTGCTTAAGTGCCTTTTATACTCTTGGCGATGTAATAGTAGACTGGGTCACTTAAATATTTACTCTATTATAGATAAAACTATAAAAGGATTAGTTAAGGATATATCCAAACATGAATTATCAAAATACAAAGTGTGTAATACCTATCAAAAGGGAAAGAAATACAAAATTTCTTTCAGACTAAATAAATTGGTGTCTACATATCAAACCCTACAGTTGGTTAACATGGATTTATTTAGACCTTATAAAGTTTCTATCCTATGTGGAAAGAATTATTATTATATTATTATTGATTATTACTCAAGATTAACATGGGTCTTTTTCATATCTCAAAAGAGAGAATCTCCTTCCTATTTTTCTAAATATAAAAAAGCTATAAAAAACATTAGTGGAAATACCATTAAAACCTTATAAAGGGATCATGGCCATAAATAAAAAAAACAAGACCTTTAATCTTAATGTTCCAACATGGATATACCAAAAATTTCTCTATGCCTCAAACACTTCAATAAAATAGGTTTCTTGAAAGGAGAAATAGAACTCACTATGAAATTACCCAGAATATGCTTAGTGTATGATACTTGACTTTTTTTTGGGAGAATTTGTGAGTATATGTCATTATGTTATAAATAGGGTTTAGATAATATCTATTTTAATGAGTCCTCTATGAATTTTCGAATGGTCAAAAAATGATGATTAACTACTTTAAAGTTTTTTATGTAAATTCTTTATTCTAAATAAAAAATATAATCTTGAAAAAAATTCAATAAAGAGTTTTGAATTAATTTTTCTTGGTTTTTCAAACACTAATAAAGATTTTAGATTCTTTAATAAAAATATCTAATTTTGTAGAAGAATCAATAAAATTGTCTTTTTATGTGACATATCCATATAAACCCAAAGTTTATATAGAAGACCTTGAGGATGTAATATCATATTTGAAAATTAATAATACCTCTAAGACCTCTGAACATTCTATTAATTTACTTGATAAATCTCCCATAAGAGACCAAAATAACCTTCTTTAACTTGAAAAAAATATAGAAAATCTAATAACTTTAATTCCTAGAACTTTTAGGACCCATATATACTATCCTTTAGATTTTTTATTAGGTGATATAAATAAAGAAAATCAAACCAGAGCATTTCTTAGAAACCTGGTTGAACATCCATATTTCTTATCATATTTAGAATCAAAAAACATT
This sequence comes from Viscum album, assembly GCA_963277665.1. NCBI lineage: Eukaryota > Viridiplantae > Streptophyta > Magnoliopsida > Santalales > Viscaceae > Viscum > Viscum album. The sequence goes on along the minus strand of OY728160.1, from coordinate 466,051,224 downwards.
CTGAAGGAATTAGTGGTGAACACTCAGTAATAGATAATCTATAATAGTTAAATTAGTTTGAAAAAAAAAATTGTGGGAATTAGTTGGGATACCTAATGACTACCTAACCATTGTCACTAAATGGGTGTATAATGACAAGGTTGATGAATCTGGCACAATATTTATAAACAAAGATAGATTAGTTACACAAGGATATATTCAAGGGGAAGGTATTGATTATGAAGATACATTTTAACAAGTATCTAGACTTTAATATATTATAATACTTCTCTCATATGCATCACATCTAAATTTCAAAAAATATCAAATAGATTTTAATACTGAATTCCATAAAATTTATATTATTGAGGATGTTTTTGTTGAACAAACCCATGGATTTTAAAATTATCATTTTCCAAATCATGTTTTTAAACATAAAAATAAATTTATGGTTTAAAAAAATTTCTTGGAACTTGTAATGATAGGTCTATATCTTTTTTATTTCAAATATATTTTAAAAAGGAATAGCGGATCCTACTTTATTTATCAAAATCATTTAAAAAAATTTCTTTGTAAAAAGTATATTGATGATATTATTTTTGGTTCATCTAAAAAAAAATTTGTATTGAATTTATAAACTTATGAAAAATGAAATTTAATTGAGTTTTATGGGTGAATTAAAATTATTTCTTCGTTTTCAAATGTTTCAAAACAGAGATTGAATTATTTTAAATAATGTAAATACAAAAGATATCTTTTAAAATTATTTTCCTTGGATTTCACTAAAGTAAGTGATATTCCAATGAGTATTAACTATAAACTATATTTATTTGAAACTAGTATATAAATTAACCAAACTTATTATAAAGGTATGATTGATAGTTTACTATACTAAACTTCCATTCAATCTAATATTATGTTTAGTGTGCGCATGTGTTCTCTATTTCAAGAAAACCACAAGGTATCACATTTAAATTTTGTTAATTTTTTTACAAATTCATTTAAAATACAAACAATTTGGATCATTTTACTCTTGATATAATTAATTTGAATTATTTAGTTATCATTATTCTAATTTTCATGGTTTTAAGTAAGATATAAAAACCACCTCTAGCACATGTCACCTTTTGAGAAATTCTTGAGTGTCACAGTGTAGTAAAAACCATAACACTATTTCATTGTATACTATAGAAGGTGAGTATATAGCTATAAGAAGTTACTATAGATAGATTTTTTGGATGAAACACACATTACTATGCTATAGATATTAATTCTGAAATATCCCTATAAACTGTGATAATACAAGTGCTATTAACATCTCTAAGAATCTTGTATATCATTCAAGGAATAAACACATTAATACGAGACATTTCCTATCAAGAGATCATTTTTATAAATGGGATATCACTCTTGAGTTCATTAGCATTGAGAAATAGATCACTGATACTTTCATAAATCCTTTGAATTTAGAGAGATTAAATTATTTTAGGCATGAGTTAAGAATGAATAGTTATTATTAATTTATTTTTCTTATATAGAGCTTAAATATATTGATTTTAGACATGAAGGTCCCAAGTGACAGTGATGTCTGAGCTATCATAAAGGTTTTTTCATATGGTATATCAAGCTATCATGACAATTCTTGTTTTGGGGGGATTTTTCATGTAGCATTTCAACCTAATGTGACTTTATTAAGTGACCATATAGAGATCTACAATGTAGGATAACCAATAGTGACCTTAGTGAGTGATTTAAATACTATTCATTGAATGATTGAGCTACTTTTACTACCTGTTAATATTTTTGTGGCATTATTTTTATTTTTATCCAAATTTATTTCATTTATTACGTGTTTTTATACCATTCCATAATTGATCTAAAATATTCCCAAATTAGACTTCAATTCAATTTCCCTCTAAGTCTTAAACCCTCTAGAACCATTTCTCTATATTGAAACCAAACCTACTTCTTCCACTTCTTATCCTATCAAAAAATAAATGAGATGGTGAACACAAAGAATCACTTGTATTTTTATTCTTCTAATGAGAATCTATGTTCAAAGAAAAAATCTATTTTAAGTGAATTTGGTGAGCCTCGTAATCCTCATATATCTAATCAATTGGTAACTCTAGAGAAACTTATCAATGATGAGTGTCTCAAATAGAATATATCCTTAGTATATAAGACACTTGAGAAATAGGGATGGAAGGATTGTATTTGTTTGAAAAACATGACATCTATCCCAAGATTAACTATTGATTTTTAACTAAATATGGAATTCGAAGCTAATCAAAACATGAACTCCATGACAACCTTTATTGATGGAGAGAATATTTTGTTTTTATTCACATATTGGGATAATTTTTTTAAATTATCTCGTGATAGTGATTTTAAATATCTTCATAATTACTCTCTAGTTTTTCATAGGATCTTTGAATATGAGAAATCATTTTTGCTACTGACTAGGGATAGGAACCTTAGGAGTTCTATAGCCAAGTAATTAGATGGAGAGTGAATGTTTCTAATTAAGTATATACAACTCTTAATGTATTCCATGAAATGGGAATTAATCATTTGGAGGTGCCAATATCTAGTTTTACTTTATTTGATAAAGAATGGAGTGAAGACCAATCTACTTTGGTATCTAATGAGACAAATTGAGGAATTGTGTAAGACATTCTCATAGGATAACTCTTTACCCTATTCAATGTTCATTTCATCCTTTCTGTTTTCAAAGGGAGTTATTACTTAGGGGGAATTCTAAAACTTCTAGTGTGATATATTTGAAACAAACCACCTAAAAGAGGATGAGAGTTAATTTGGACCTCTAGAAGAAGACTTGGATGGTAGAACTTGAGAATATTTTTGAAAATTTTAACCCCATTAAGGATATTTTAAGGATGAAATATTTATATGATCCAGGTTTGAAACTAAATAAAATTTATTAGTGTTATTATGAGTGATAAATAATTATAGAATGTAATGAAGCTGAAATTTTGTTTAAATAAGGAGTGTTATAGGTGTTTAATCTAATATTGTTGCTAATGATGATTAAATAGTTGATATAAATGAATAATCCATGAGATATTATGAATATGAGAGGATTATATCTCCTGATAACTTATTTGGAGTAAGTCTTATTCATCTTTAGAAAATGGAAGGTTCTCCGCCTACTTATATGAGAAGATCCAGACCTCAAAATGTTTCATATGGACCTACTAAGATTTCTGACTCTTTGCCTTCTCAAGAACAAGAATTTATTTTTGATATTGAGGATATTGAGGCATAATATAAAGATACATTTAAAGATACTATTTCTGAATACTATGATTATGATGATGACTCTATTTTAGAGTTTATTCCCTGGTTGATAGAAATTAAGTTACGGTGTAAGTGGCTAATTCCAGTGGGAAATGGACTCCTACAATGGAAAATAAAGGGGGAGAATCACCAATAATGGATACTACATAGTTTAAGGGTTATAATTCATCTATATCCTTGATTTTCATAGAGTACTCATACTCTAATGTTTATAGTCATGATGATGGAGAAAGTCTACTAGATTATGGTATACATTCCATTCTAGTTGCACCATCCATTCATATTTCTCCTCAAATACTTAAAGATTATTTGGTTAAAAGAATTGATTTTTAAGATATAATAGATCACCCCTTCAAATAACTAGATTACTATATGATCATAGGCTTAAAAATTGTGGAAAAAGTTATTGATAGAATGTTCGGTCCAACACTAGTAAATCAAACTCATGTAGAAGAAATTGGTATAACATGAGTTAGAACTAGTTTGAGATCTTCAGAAAGAAGATGCTACGGAATTAAATACTAGTAATTTTTTTGATTTATTTTAGTAAATAGATACAAGCCCCATTTTGGATGATGTCGAAGTGGATGGTAGTACATACACTTCTAAAAAGGTTTCACCTTATCTTTCACCCCTTCCTCTTCTACCTATGTGAACTAGAATGAAAAAAATGAATTTAATATTGAACATTTAATCATGTTGAAGGATTTATTTTTAATTTTTTGATCAGTATTTTAGGATAAAAAATAGTATATCATATATTATTTTTTCATATATTATACATCATATCCAATCTAGAATTTTTAGTAATCTTGATGACATGGAAAAGTACATTCAAATACTAGATGAACATTTTGGGGTTCTTCATGCAGATCTCGAGTATATGAAGTTGAATCTGGATAAAAGAGATCAAATTCCTTTCCCCCGTATTTCTAGAAATACTACTACTTCATATTCTACAATTTCTCCCCCTTCAAGCTACCTATTTTTTATCACATATTATGAACACAATTTAATTTTATGTTACTTTATTTTAGAAGATTTTTTGGGAAGAAATAAAAAAAATTCGATGGTTTTACCAACACTAAGGAGATGATTTTAACTCAATTCAAAACCCATGATTCTAACATAGATGAGTTATTTAAATGAAATGTTATTCAAGATGGAAATGATAGGGAAATAATAAAAAATGAAATAAAATACAACCTAAATAGGATCTTCACAAAGAGAGACATAAATTAACTATTTATATCTTTGATAGGTAAACTAAATATTCCTCCAGCCACCTAGGATTTCAAATATCAGGTAGATAAGTTGAAAGAACCATCACCTCTCTTTGATATCAATATACAGAACAATGAATTTTTTATAGATTATAGAGAAAGCCTCTATATATCTAAATAATTTAACTCAGCTTATAGAACCATATCTCTATAGCTCTCACATTGCCTTAGTTTTACCCCCATCCCTAAATATACCTTCAGTCTCCCCTTCCTCTACCATGACTATTCCTATGTTAATTTCTCTTCTAGTATCACCTTTTTGTTTCATACTTTTTCAGGTTGTTCAAAATATTATACCTTATTCTAATAGAATTGTTTTTTTTACCCTTCTCCTCTTATTCCCAAGCCTACTCCTAAACCTCAAGGAAAGTTAAAGGACCTTATAGATACTAAATCACCTGGATAGATAGATTTTGATTCTGATTATTATTAGGCTACTTAATAGGGAACCTTTTGTATTTTAAAATTTGTATTAAACCACTTTTAAATGTATATAATTTTTCATATCTTGATTAAATTATATTATATTACATTATATTATATTATTAATCTTCTCTACCTTTTATTATCTTCCTAATAATTTAAAATGGGGGAGAAAATAACAATAATGATATGGTATTAAATGATAATATGGTTATTAAAATTTAAAATATTATCTTAAATTTTAAGGTAAATTGATTTAATTTGTATGTAATTTTGTTCTAATTTAATGATTTTTTCATCCATAATTTGTTATCACCCAAAATGTAGATATTTTTGGCTTGGTCCAAAAATACCTTATTTTAATAAAACCCACATAATGTTTCTTATAATTCTAATGAATTCTTTGTTTTATGTTAGTAAATTATTTTCATGGAAAATATGATAAGTATAGATTGATCGCACATTGAACTGAATCAACCATATGAGTACTAATCGACTACACATTCAATCTAAGCTATCATGTGAGAGAATATTATTGCATGTTGAAGCCAAGATAATATGTAATAAATGATCAACCATGAGGAAGATAGCCAAAATATTTATAAGTTCTCATGCTATAATATAAATAAACTCATCAACTATACAAAATACACATCGACCATATATGATAGACTATAAGAAGGATTTCAACTAATCATTCATAATGTCAAAATTTATACAAATTTTGGATTGACCGCACATTTTATCGAACTGAATGTGGCTTCTCAACTAACCATGGATGAATAATTTGGTTAAGTATCTAAGTTACCACATGTAGAAACCGACTGAGTGCATGAAGAATATACTAATATACTTTAATTGTAATGCTACCATAAAGTAACCAACCACACTTCACCTACTATGATAAATTGACTGTGAATTATAGTCATACCATGTACATATCTCCAACAACTATTTTTGGAATTTAACTAAACCTTTCAGAGTAGTTCATTCCTATCAGTCTAATGATGATTACATTGAAACATTTATATGGAGAAGGTATCCTCTACATATTGAAAAAATACTTGCACATGAAAACTACTAGAGAGTTTGATGTCTCTATGATCTCAAATTTTTTATTATAAAACATTATGACACTCTGTTTTATAGGAAAAATTTAAAAAAATAATAAAAAGGTAAAACTGACTACAAATACCTCTCTATATCTTACTATACATTCATACAAGTAGAATAAACTTACTGGATAACTAAAGTCAGTAATATATTGATCTACATATAACATCTCCCAATTTATTCACTTTCTCTATTAATTTTACATTTTGAGTTTTTCTTGTGTTTCCTTTATATTTACATATAATTTCCTTTTTACTATAAAGATAAGTACACTGATACTCCGTATTTTATTTTATTTACATCTATTCTCCCATTTATACCTGTAGAAGAGGCTTGGTGTATTCTAGACTACCTTGTGTGAAGTTGTATTTATAAAAATCGATCCAGGTTATGGATCTATTTATTTTATTTAATAAACATTCTTGGAAGCATATTACTTTTAAGTAGAGGGTATTAGGTTGTCTCTTGGAATTAAATCCCTTATTTTACAATTCTCTTCTTTGTTCTATTTTTTACTTTCACTTCTTATTTTAACTTATCATTTAATTTTTTTTTATTACTATTGGTTTTCAATTAGTTTTTTTAAAATTTATTTGAAAAACTTAACTTCAATAGTTTTCATTAAGAATTAATATATATATATATTGTTAGTCAAACATATTTAAAGTTAAAGTAATTTCAATTTTTTACTAGGTTCTTATAATGAATTTGAGAAAAAAAAATTAAATTACCAAATTATATATACCTAATGTATTTTTAAACTAGTTTCTTATTAAAATTTAGGGGATCAAAATTTATGCTTTTCAAAAATGGAAATTTCTGTATTTGAAGCTCAATTCACCTCCCTTTTGAGCACTCCTCTTGGACCAACACATCCTCAAACCTTTAAATAATTGATTTTTGGTTTCCTATGGTTTAATAAATCATATAGAGTCATATTCATCCTTTTTTGGGAACCTCATTTAGGATGTGACATGCAGTTAATAATGCTTATCCCCAAAATCCTCTTGAGAGACCCAATATAGGCATCATAGAATTAACCATTTCTATTAATTTTCTATTATTTCTCTCATCTCCACCATTTTGATGCGTTATATTGGTTGACACGTTCCAAGACAATGTTATGTATTTAAAAAATTAATTTTAGTTAAATATCTTAATTTTTTTGATTTTGATCTTTTTGAGGTGTTCAGGTGGATTATGGGTATCTTCAGTTTTGGAGCTGCAGGGGGTAACATCACATCCCATGGCTTGCGATATGACTGGTCATAATTTTACAGTGTCTTGGGTTTTGGTTTTGGGGTGATTCATTCCATGCATCACTAGGCTACATCATAAATAGGCATGTTGGATTTGGGGTTGTGCCATAGGGGAGGACCCAACATCATAATTCCCAAAGGGTCGGGACCCCTATTTCTGCCTCTTGGAGATACTCTATGGAGTAGTTTATAAGTTTTTCCATATGAGGGCCTATTGGGGTAGTTCCATTATAAAATCCTAGGGTCCATACCATGTATCCTTCTATCTATATTTTTTTTTTAAAAAGTGAAATTTACAATTTTTCCCGATCGGATTTAACATTATCCTCCCCCCTTCTTTCCCCCTTTACATTATATTGATGTTCCATTCAATATTCCTTCCTTTATCCTTATCCATTTGATGTTTTTTATTTGATTTAGGTGTAAATATATAAGTTTTGTCATTCCTTATCTTGGTTTTTCCCTTTTATTCTATTCTAGACCCTTGGTCTTCTTTGGTTTCATGGTTTATATTCCCTAGATTCTAAAGGGGTGTGGAATCTAGGATTTAAGATGAATTTTTAATGAAATATCTTAGGATTATAGGCCAGAGTGGGTTCCTTCACTTCATATATTGTTGTATACATAAAAGGAGACATGATTCCTTCAATTTAGGTTGGTTTTCCTATCTCATTCCTTTTATTTGGGTGTTCTTTAATACTTGGATTTTTGAAATATGTTCTCCCTATCTATATAAATATAATATAAAATACTTATATGGTTTCATTAATAGACCCCATTATTTTAAAATATTTCTTATTTAATAAAAGGGGGTTTTCAAATTTTGGTTTATTTTCATTCTAAGCCTATATTGATTCCCTCCTTGAGTTTAAAAAAATGTAAACAATTGGATTTCTCAAAAGGAATGATTTATATATGGTTTTTTGAACCAATAATGATTTAAAAAGTAGTTATTTCATAGTTTAGTGAGCAATATATATTTATAAATAGTGTGTTTGATCTATTGAATTTTTTAATTACTTAATTAATTCATTGTGATTATGATTTTATGTTATTTATGTGTTCTTAGGATTATATATTTTATCAATGTGGTTTTGAAAATGTATTTAAAGTGTATGATTACTCATATAAAATCAAAGGTCCATTTGGAACCTTAGGCGCATGATTTCATTGGTTATGGATACACCCTTATTTAGCCCCATAGTTTTCTATTATTTACATTTTTGATAAATGAGTAATGATTTGGATTATTTGTTGATTCATGTGCACTTGTAATTGGTATATTATTAATGTGTGTTGGAGGTGAGAGGGAAATATTTTATTGTGGTTCTTTTTTGTTTCACTATTATTTATTGATTTTTGAATAACAATTTTTTCTCACCACTATTATCTAGTTTCATGGGTAAACTCCGGGTAACTAAGTGGTAAATTAATATATAGTAGTTGTGCTAGTTGGAAATATTCATTGACTAGTATCACAAAGTTGAGGTTTGTCCTGGATTTTGGGGTGTGCTCTCTATGAGGATAGTTGAGAGAGACTTGGGTGGTGAGTGTGGGACTGTAAGACCTTTTGATAGTTGGTTCCACCTAAACACTTGTAGTATTGTCTCATTAGTCCCTAAGATGATGGCACATGATGAGTATTATGTCTTATATTATCATTGTGGTTTATTTGTTATGTGAGTTGCTTGATTTATCAGGTTAGTCGTGATATAGTTTTGATGAGTGATTTATGGTTATACTTGGTATTATAAAGTTCTAATTTTCATTATTTAATAATACTCATTTCTTTTTCTGTATGGTGTAACTTTTATTTTGGAATTTCTTTTATTTTATCATATTTGGAGTAGTGTGTAATGGTTTTTAAAAGAAATGGGGTGTATTTTTTAAATGTTAATACCTTGATAAAAGTATTTTTGAGAGTTTTCCAAAACATAAGGAATGGAACTATTTTATAAAGGTGGATTCCTAAATGGAAATGTGGAAATGGTTTTCGTTTTATAATGGTAAGGTATTTAGAAAGTAATTTTTGATGTGTTTTTTTCTAATTATATAAATGTAAAAGAAAAAATATTTATTAGTCATTATTTTCAAACTAGTGTTCTTGGTTTCTCTAATAAATGGAATGGTATGGATGTTTGGTGGAATCCTAGTAGGATTTGGTTCACACCCTAAATACTCACATTGGTGGGTATATAGCCTCAATGTTTTATGTAGTTGATGAGGTTATGGATTTATTCTTGGGTTGGCAACACACTCTCATGTAAATAAGGTTGTTATGGATTTATAGTGGTTACTTGAAGTCACATGGTGGATATAGTTTCTTTGGATCTTGGATAGATTGGTATATGTTGTGCATCTTCCTCCTTGGCTGGTGTTCCTCTCTTTAGTCTTGATTTTGGTTTTTATACAACTTTTTAATAAAGAAATGCATTTTTTAGTAATGTATTTGTAGAAGTTTCATTTTATTAATTATATTTATGCCTTATTTTATTGTTTTTTATTTTAAAAATGATTATTATTTGTGTATGATTACCCAATGTATAGAGACTTTATGTCTATTTTTGATTGGAACCCACTGTTGGGTTTCTAGGATTTTTTGGGTGAAACTGTTCCCAAAAGTTTATCTTATGATACCCTCAGTGCTTGTCACCAGCTTATGGTGATTAGGTACATGCTTTGGGCCTAGTGGAGGAGCAGTCTGGGTGATGGGTTAGGTTGAACCCGACCAGTTTATTATAGATAGGGAACTATCACTTCATATATGATGCCTAGGGACTAAAATAAAAAAGTTATATCATATTTACCTCCCTTTTCAGATCTTAGGCATTTAATTATATTCCCATAATGGTTTTCAACCTCATGTTATATATACTAAACTTATATATAACCTCATATTTAGTGTGTTAAAGATATAAAATAAATAATTTATAATAATCCTCAATAAAATTTATAAGATGTATTTTATTAATTACAGTGAGTGTAGCATGAAAATTACATACATCAATATGTATTAATTCTAAAAAATCCTTTCTATAGTTGGAAATGGTTCCCTAACTATTTTAGTTTTCATTAAAGTATCATATTTAATATTGTTTTTATCTATACAAGTGAATAATTACATCTTTGACATGTTATATAGTTTCTTAAAATTTATGTCGTCTAAATGATTATGACATAAATCAAAAAATTCTTACAAGTAAAAATGGGATTTATATTTAATTTTAATAATTAATCATTGAAGTGGTTATTTCCAATAAATATCCCACCCTTATATAGAAAAAAGCTATAATTCTCAAATACAAGCTTAAACCCAAGCTGGTTTAACATTTTCCTTGAGACTAAGTTCCTTAACTTTAGGCACATACAAGACATAATTAAATGTGAGCATCTTTCCTGAGGTAAAATTGAGAACAAATATACTCTTCCTTTTTATTTATGCTTAAAGAGTTCACTATATAGAGAAATGTCCCATTTTTTATCAATTAAATTTACATTAAAAATACAATAAAAAATATATATTAAAAACATTTAAAATATTGGTTTTTAAAACTACATTGGTACATAAACTTTATTACAAACATTAATGTTTCATTGTCTTTAGACCCCGACCCCCTCTCAAAAGAGCCTTCTCATGCTACTAATTTCAAAAAAAACACCACATATTGATAAAAATAGTGTACCTGTATAAAAAAATTATTATATAATTAATAATATAAAGAAATAAATTACACATAAATATGAAATAATGCGTTAATAAAATGCCACTTTTAAACTAAAAACATGCACTTTGATTCATAATAGGCACACCATGTTTCAGATTAATGTGTGGTTAATTATTACATGTCAAAAATGATTTATAGATCGTTTTTTTTAAGTATCAAGACAATACGAGTGAATTTTATTTGTTTTAAGTATGAAACATGTGTTTTGAACTAAAATGTCCATTTAAAATAAAAACATACACTTTGAGTCATACCAACCATACCATGTGTCATATTAATGTGAAACTAATTCATACACATCAAAAATGATTTATGGATATTTTTTCGAAAATATGAAGAAAATCTGAGTTGGTTTTCTATGTTTTTATTAAGTGACACTTTCTTACTATAAAATGTCATTTTGAAACCGAAAACACACACTTTGAGTCCTACTAGTCACATTGTGCATCATGTTGACATGAAACTAATTCTTACACATTGAAAATTACTTACGGATCATTTTCCTGAAGTGTCAAGACAATAAGATCATGTTTTCATATTTTTTAGTGAGTGAAACATGTGTTTAAATAAAACTCTAATTTTTAAACTAAAAAACATATTTTGAGTCATATAGGTCACATTGTGTATCAGATTGAGATGAGGATGATTCATACATATCAAAAATTATTTATGTATCTTTTCCCTAAAGTTTCAAAACAATATGATAGTGTTTAATTGATTTTGAGTATGTCATATGTCTTTTGAACTAAAACATAAATTTTAAATAAAAATGCACACTTTGTGTCATACCGCTCACACCATGTGTTGAATTGACATGAAGTTGATTCCTACACATCAAAAATGACTCATGGATCACTTTCCTAAAGTATGAAGACAATCTGAGTTCATTTCATCATTTTTTAGTATGTGATACATGTTTTAAAACTAAAATTTCAATTATAAATAAAAACGTGCACTTTAAGTCATATAAACTACACCGTGTGTTGGATTGATGTTTGGTTGATTCTCACATGTTGAAAATAACTTATGAATTGTTTACTATAATATCAAGACAATATAAGTGTGTTTTATAAGTTTTTAGTGAATGGAATATGTTTTTAAGTAAAATGTAATTTTTAAACTAAAAACACACACTTTGAGTCATACAGGCCACACTGTGTGTCAAATTGAAGTGAGGATGATCCATACATGTCAAAATTGATTTATAGTTTATTTCAAAAGGATCAAGATAGTATGAGCATGTTTTATTATTTTCAATGAGAAACATGTGTTTTAAAAAACATTTTTAAACAGAAAACACGTACTCTGAGTCATATCGGTCACACCGTGTGTCAGATTAATATTCAATTGGTTTTGAAACATCATATATTACTTATGGATAATTATAATAAAGTATCAAGACAATATGAGTATGTTTTATTAGTTTTTAATGAGTGGAATGTGTTATTAACTAAAATATCATTTTAAAACTAAAAACATACACTTTAAGTCATACAGATCATATCGTGTGTCAGATTGATGTGAGAATTTATCTTACACGTCAAAAATGACTTATAAATTACTGCCCTAAGGTTTCAAAAAAATATGAAAGTGATTTATCGGTTCTAATTATTTCAAATTCACTACTAGACTTTTTACTTTTGGAGGCGGGAGACCTGTAGCGGCTGCCATTTGGCGACCACTAATGCTATCAACAGTGACCTCCAAATGGCGGCCGCTGCACAGAAGACCTAATTTTACCCCTTTTCCCCTCCCAACCCCCCCCCCCCACCAATTACCCTCCCTGACCCCACCCCCCCCCCCCCCCCCCGACCCCGCGACCCTGACCCCGGTGACCATCCTCGACCCCGCGACCCTGACCCCGGTGACCCCGCCCCCAGCGACCCCCGACGACCCCGTGTTGCGCCACCCACAACCCCTGCACCACCCGCAACCCCGCGTTGCGCCACCCGTGACCCCGACAGCCTGCGCTGCACCTTCGGAAAGTCCTGTCCCCTTCGTCCCATCCCGACCCCGCTGCATCCCTCCGGCGATTCCTCACATCTTACCTCTGTCGGACCCTTCCGGTTTGTTGTGCCCCACCGTTTAGAACCCTCCCACGCTTCGTCCAATGGTTCTGCCGCTTTCGATTCTGGCCATCGAACCCCTGTCATCAAGTCGATGTGCCGTCATGAATCCATAATCAGGTCGCACCCCGTTACCCGCGGTCGAGTCCTCTGCAGGAAGTTTTTTTATCCTTTAAATTTAGCTTTGAAGTCATTGGTTTTTAAATTTAATGATATGTGTTTATTTATAATTTAAATAAGATATTTCACTTTTGATTTCTATTAAATATAGATATGGATAAGATCTGGATTGATATGCAAGATAGGTTTTTGGATGAATATTTTGAGGGGATTAAGAAATTTATGGATTTCACCAATAGATTTCCAAGCGATATGATTAATTGTCCATGAGATATGTTCTGTGTATATTTCCCTAATTGTTTCTAATAATTAATTTATATTGTAATTGAATTATGAATTTATGTTTATCAGGATCTAGTGCATCTTCTAGTAGACACAGGGGTTCTAGTAGAGGGGTTCGATCCTGGAACTCTAGAGCCCGATTGCATGTGTTATTTGATGACACATTTCATCCAGTCAGAGAAGGTGGTACTATATTGAGTCATCAGTTTGGGAATATGATACGAGACTCACACAGATTTCCTCTGACGACTCGTGAATGGAGTTCTTTCCCCCAGGATACGATGGACAGATTATGGAGGGAGGTTCAGGTAAATTCATTGTTTAATTTTTCATGATATTGTTATTATTATTTTCCCATCTACTGACAATTTTTTTAAACAGGATAATTTGACATCTTGTCCAGATGAGTTTAGAGCTGTATGTATGTCCAAATGCCGAAAATTATAGAGGGATTACAAGTCAAGGGTGAATAGAGATCCCTGGACACCATTTGCGGGTGTGCCCGATGTTCTACAGCGAGTCCCTCTAATCATTCTTCCCGAGAAGTGGTAGGATTTGGTTGCGTTTTGGTCGAGTGAGGCGGAGATGGTAAGATTTATTAATTTTAATCTATAAATGACTAATTTTTCAAATGTATATTAATTAAATATGTTGAATGTAGACCGAGTCTGCTCGTCATTCACATAATCGGGCGATGCAGGGCACGCCTTCTAGACTTGGCACTCAGCATGTGTCACAACTCAGACATGATGTAAGATTAAAATTCACAATTCATTCATATTTTAAAAATGTTGTAGTATAACATGGTGAACCCCTTTATTATAGTTACACCAATGTGGCGAGCCGATCGATCGGGTGTCTATATGGGTGAGGACTCGTAGGGCGGGTGATCCTGATGTTGTCGGTGTTATAGTAAGAAAATTATTTACTAATAAATGTATTTTTATTTTATATAAATTATTCATATTTGTTAATTGATTTATTATATGATACAGGCTTAGTTTGATACTCAGTTATTAGAGTTTCAAGAGGAGAAACGTCGTAGTATTGTGCATAGAGATGAAATATTTCACCGTGATGTGGGGCGTGACGGTCATGGTTATTCTTTGACTTATGTCAGTGGTGTCCCACGATGTGTAGTTGTTAGAGAAGATGTGATGGGTGCATGCAGAGATTCAGGTATGCACACACAGACTGAGATAGATGTTGCCATGCAGGATATGCAGCGCAATATGGATGCGCAGTTTCAGCAGTTGCGTGTAGAGTATGAGGAGAGGTTGTCACAGATGTCATCACGTATCGATGAAATGACGACGCAACAAGTGACGCCACTGGTAAACATTAAAACAAACCATACTCAGATTGACTTTTATTGATATGTTTAAGATACATAATATTGATATATATTGTAGGCTCCGAATACAGGTGGTGGACATCGCAGTGATATTGGTGATCCAGATGAGGAAGAAGCCCATGCATGAGGTAATTTCATTTGTGTTGATGAATTATCTAGTATTTGTGGATGACATCTTTGTGCACTCCAAAACTGATGTGATCATACCCATATCTTGAAATCATCTAGATTACGCTTATTGACCATCGACTATATGTAAAACTATATGTATGTCACTTTTGTATTGATTAGGTATAGTTAATGGGTCAAATAATCTTAGAGGAAGGTGTTTTAGTGGATGGAGAGAAAGTTCAGGCAGTTGTTTCTTGGGAGAATCCCAAGAACTCATTCGATATATGTAGCTTTCCAGGGTTCCTAGTATTCAATGTAATTATTATTCTTGACGTGTACGAGGAAACGGCACGTCAATCGGACATGTGGTTTGCGCGCAATGGCTCAATATGCGCTTTTTAAGTGTTGGGTGTGCTTTCGAAACGCGCGTGGGGTGGTCTAAACCATCCGAATGACGTCGGATTGGCCTGAAATCAGATGAAAACAACGGGTGAGTGAATTGTAAAGTGTTCGGGCATATGGCACACCAATCCGAGGAGTCGTGTGCCCGCGCTGACCGAGAACGCACTTCTGGTGCCATAAAAGGCCAAAACGGGCCTCTAACGGTCAAATTCAGAGTGTATGACATCCGATTTACCTGAAATCATAGGTGAAACAATGTAATTATTATTCTTGATGTGTATTAGGAGACGGCACGTCAATCATATGTGTGTTTTTCATGCAATGGCTCAATATGCACTTTTTAATTGTTGGGCGCGCTTACGAAACGCGCGTGGGGTGGTCCAAACCAGCCGAACAACGTCGGATTTGCATGAAATTGGATGACAACAATGGGTGAGTGAATTTTGAAGTGGTTGGGCAGATGGCATGCCAATCGGAGGTGTCATGTGCCCACGCTGACCGAGAACACACTTCTGGTGCCAAAAAAGGCCAAAATGGGCCTCTAACAGTCAAATTCAGAGTGTACGACATCGGATTGACCTGAAATTATAGGGGAAACAATTTAATTATTATTCTTGACGTGTACAAGGAGATGGAACATCAATCGGATGTGCGGTTTGCGCGCAAAGGCTCAATATGCGCTTTTTAAGTGTTGGGCGCGCTTTCGAAACGCGCATGGGGTGGTCCAAACCGGCCGTATGATGTCGGATTGGCCTGAAATCTAACAACAACAATAGGTGAGTGAATTATGAAGTGGTCGGGTAGACGGCACGCCAATCGGAGGTGTCGTCTGCCCGCACTGACAGAGAATGCACTTCTGGTGCCATAAAAGGCCAAAACGGGTCTCTAACGGTCAAATTAAGAGCATACGACATCAGATTGACCTGAAATCATAGAGGGAACAGTGTAATTATTATTATTGACGTGTATGAGGAGACGACACATCAATCAGACATGTTTTTTGCGCGCAATAGCTCAATATGGGCTTTTTAAGTGTTGGGCGCGCTTCCGAAACGCGCGTGGGGGGTCCAAACTGGCCGAACGACATCGGATTGGCCTAAAATCGGACGACAACAACGAGTGAGTTAATTTTGAAGTGGTCGGGCATACGGCACACCAGTCGGAGGTGTCGTGTGCCCGCGCTGACCGAGAATGCACTTCAGGTGCCATAAAAGGCCAAAACAGGCCTCCAACAGTCAAATTCACAGCGTACGACATCGGATTGACCTGAAATCACAGGGGAACAATGTAATTATTATTCTTAACATGTAAGAGAAGACGGAACATCAATCGTACGTGTGGTTTGCACGCAACGGCTCAATATATGCTTTTTAAGTGTTGTGTGCACTTCTAAAACATGCGTGGGGTGGTCCAAACTAGTCAAATGATGTTGGATTGGATGGAAATCGGACGATAACAACCGGTGATTAAATTTTTAAGTGGTTGGGTAGACGACACACCAATCGAAGGTGCCACGCTGACTGAGAACGCACTTCTGGTGCCATAAAAGGCTAAAACGGTCCTCTAACGGTCAAAGTCAGAGCGTATGATATCGGATTGACCTGAAATCATAGGGGGAATGATGTAATTATTATTCTTGACGTGTACGAGGAGACGGCACATCAATCGGACGTGCGGTTTGCGCGCAATGGCTCAATATGCGCTTTTTAAGT
Organism: Viscum album; assembly: GCA_963277665.1. Classification (NCBI taxonomy): domain Eukaryota; kingdom Viridiplantae; phylum Streptophyta; class Magnoliopsida; order Santalales; family Viscaceae; genus Viscum; species Viscum album. Next base: position 466,034,074 of record OY728160.1, on the reverse strand, counting down.
GTTGGGCGTGCTTCCGAAACGCATGTGGGGTGGTCCAAACTGGCAGAACGATGTCGGATTGGCCTGAAATCGGACGACAACAACGGGTGAGTGAATTGTGAAGTGGTCGGGTAGACAGCACACCAATCAGAGGTGTCGTGTGCCTGTGCTGACCGAGAATGCACTTCTGGTGCCATTAAAGGCCAAAACGGGCCTCTAATGCTCAAATTCAGAGCGTACGACATCGGATTGACCTGAAATTACAATGGGAACATTGTAATTATTATTCCTGACGTGTATGAGGATACGACATGTCAATCGGATGTGCGGTTTGTGCGCAACGGCTCAATATGCGCTTTTTAAGTGTTGGGCGTGCTTCTGAAACGCGCCTGGGGTGGTCCAAACCGGCCGAACGACGTCAGATTGGCCTTAAATCAGATGAAAATAATTTGTGAGTGAATTTTGAAGTCGTCACATAGAGAGAACGCCAATTGGAGGTGTCGTGTGCCCGCGGTGACCGAGAACGCACTTCTGGTGCCATAAACGGCCAAAACGGGCCTCTAACGGTCAAAGTCAGAGCGTACAACATTGTATTGACCTGAAATAACAGGGGGAACAATGTAATTATTATTATTGACGTGTATGAGAAGACGTAACATCAATCGGACATGCGTTTTGCGCGCAACGGCTCAATATGTGCTTTTTAAGTGTAGGGCGCGCTTCCGAAATGCGCGTGGGGTGGTCCAAACCGGCCAAACGATGTCGGATTGGCCTAAAATAGGATGAACACAATGGGTGAGTTAATTTTGAAGTGGTAGGGTAGACGGCACGCAAATCGAAGGTGTCTTGTGCCCATGCTGACCGAGAACGCACTTCAGATGCCATAAAAGGCCAAAACGGGCCTCCAACGGTCAAATTCATAGCGTACAACATCGGATTGACCAAAAATCACAGGGGAACAATGTAATTATTATTCTTGACATGTAAGAGGAGACATAACGTCAATCGGACATGCGGTTTGCGCGCAACGGCTCAATATGTGCTTTTTAAGTGTTGGGTGCACTTCCGAAATGCGCGTGGGGTGGTCCAAACCGGCTGAACGATGTCGGATTGTCCTGAAATCGGATGAAAACAATGGGTGAGTGAATTGGGAAGTGTTCGGGTAGACGGCACACCAATGAAAGGTGTTGTGTGCCCGCGGTGACAGAGAACACACTTCTGGTGCCATAAACGGCCAAAACGGGCCTCTAATGGTCAAATTCATAGCGTACGACATCGGATTAACCTAAAATTATAGGGGAAAATGTAATTATTATTCTTGATGTGTTCGAGGATATGGTATATCAATCGGACATGCAGTTTGCGTGCAACGGCTCAATATGGGCTTTTTAAGTGTTGGGTGCGCTTTCGAAACGCGTGTGGGGTGGTCCAAACCAGCCAAATGATGTCGGATTGGACTGAAATTAGACGACAACAATGGGTGAGTGAATTGTGAAGTGGTCGGGCAGACAGCACACCACTCGAAGGTTTCGTATGCATACGCTGACCGAGAACGCACTTCTGGTGCCATAAAAGGCCAAAACGGGCCTCCAATGGTCAAATTCACAGTGTACGACATCTAATTGACCTGAAATCACATGGGAACAATATAATTATTATTCTTGACGTGTAAGAGGAGACGGAACGTCAATCGGACATGCAGTTTGCACGCAACGCCTCAATATGCGCTTTTTAAGTGTTGGGCGCGCTTCCGAAACACGCGTGGGGTGGTCCAAACCGGCCGAACGATGTGGTATTGGCCTGAAATTGGATGAAAACAATGGGTAAGTTAATTTTGAATTGGTAGGGCGGACAGAACACCAATCGGAGGTGTCGTGTGCCCGTACTGACCAAGAACGCACTTCTGGTGCCATAAAAGGCCAAAACTGGCCTCTAACGGTCAAAATCTGAGCATACGACATCGGATTGACCTGAAATTACAAGGGGAACAATGTAATTATTATTCTTGACGTGTACGAGGATATGTAACGTCAATCGTATATGTGGTTTGCGTGCAATGGCTCAATATACGCTTTTTAAGTGTTGGGCGCACTTCCGAAACATGCGTGGGGTGGTAAAAACTAGCCGAACGACGTCGGATTGGCCTGAAATAGGACGACAACAACGGGTAAGTGAATTTTAAAGTGTTCGGGCAGACGGACGCCAATCGGAGGTTTTTTGTGCCCGTGCTGACCGAGAACGCACTTCTGGTGCCATAAAAGGCTAAAACGGACCTCTAACGGTCAAATTTAGAGCGTACGACATCGGATTGACTTGAAATCACTGGGGGAACAATGTAATTATTATTCATGACATGAACGAGGATACATAATGTCAATCAGACATGCTGTTTGCGCGCAACGGCTCAATATGTGCTTTTTAAGTGTTGGGCGCACTTCCGAAACGCGTGTGGGGTGGTCCAAACTGGCTGAACGATGTCACATTGGCCTGAAATCAGACGACAACAACGGGTGAGTAAATTGTGAAGTGTTTGAGTAGACGGCACGCCAATTGGAGGTTCTGTGTGCCCACGGTGACTGAGAATGCACTTCTGGTGCCATAAACGGCCAAAACGGGCCTCTAACGGTCAAAGTCATAGCGTACGACATCAGATTGACCTGAAATCATAGGAGAACAATGTAATTAGAACCATAGAATTAACTATTTTTAATTTTTAAAATGATAATCTAAATTATGAATATATTTTGAAAATCGTATACTTTCGATCTGTTATAGTAAGTTTGAATTGAAATATGTTAATTTGTTTCAATTATTTGTTTATAGGTTTTATTTGGTACAAATTTTATTATTAAATTTTGATATATAGTTATATTTGATGAGGGTTGCGGAGTATGGAAGATGACGATGAGATTTATGTGGTATTCATAGTATTTTTGATATTTTTTTAAAAAAAAATTAAAAACTATAGCGTCCGCCATTTGGCGGCCGCTATAGGCATGACCAACAGTGGCCGCTGTAGCCTGTGTTCAGGTCACCTAGAGCAGCCGCTATTGGTTAGCCCTATAGCGGCCGCCAAATGGCATCCCCTGTTGGTCATACCTGCTGGCCTTCAGCATTCGTCAAATGGTGGTCGCTGATAGCAACAATGATGGACCAAAAGCGGCCACCGTTTGGTGGACGCTAGGCGGCAACTATAGACCTTTAGCGACGGCTTTTGGCGGCTGATAAAAGTCATGTTTGTACTAGTTATTTCTTTTTAACTAAAATGTAAATTTTAAATAAAAATACACACTTTGAGTTATACCAAACACACCATGTGTCAGATTGACGTGTGGTTAATTTATACACAGAAAAATTTATTTATAGATCATTTTTATAATTTATCAATACAATAAAAGTTCATTTTCATAGTTTTGAATATGTGACATGTGTTTTGAACTAAAATTCCAATTTTAAATAAAAACATGCACTTTGAGTCATAGTGGCCACACCGTGTGTGGGATTGATGTTCAACTGATTCTTACACATCAAAAATGACTTATAGATTATTGCACTAAAGTATCAATAAAATCTAAGTGTATTTACTTGGTTTTCAATGAGTGAAATCCATTATTAAATAAAATGTAATCTTAAACTAAAAACACACACTTTAAGTTATTTTTAAATAGAAAACACACACAACTGAACATAAATAGATCAAAAAAAGAAAAAATATCTATATGAAAAGAAAAAATAGTACCTGAATGCATCATCCTTATTAAAGACTTGGTCAAGAATTTTTTTTCTCTGAAACATTTATGCCCTTAATAGAGAAAAAATAGTTGGAGAAAAATAATTCTTGATGAAGTCATTTCTTCATGATCTCTGTGAAAATTATATAAATAATTATTAGATAAAAATTATAATGAAATTAACTAAAAATAGTTGATAAAATAATGAAAAAAATAACAAAATATGTAGTAGGACGTCCCCCCTTTATGATGTCTTTATACATCATGACACCATGTATTTTGACTATTCATTTCTAAACAAATATATTTCTTATTTTGAATACGTATATTGTATAAATTCCAGGTATTAATTTAATAATATAAATAAAAAATGATTAATTAATATTATAAATGAAATTGTAATTATCATCAGAAATACATCTTTGGTGATGCTAGTTTGTTGTTGGAATATGATATCTTTCATAAATTTTCAAACATGATGACCATAATATTTGAAATTAAATTGTTTTAGACACTTTAGAAACATTAAGAAAAATAATTAATTTTTATATATATTTTGATAGTGAAATCTTATTCAATATACCCCCTTACTTATCCACTTATAGAATTCGATAGGCTTTATATTCTCATGTATTGTCCTCATTCCATGATTTTGATGATATTTAAACATCACTCAATCATAAAAAAATCATTAAATCATAATATAAAATGTAGAACTTGAAGTTTATTTTTAAAATTTCTCATTTAGTGTATTAATAATTGATAACCATCATCGTGTGTAGTCGATTTTTTGGGTATCCATGCATTTCATATAAAAAATAAAATTTAGAGTATAAAAATTAATTTCTATGAGTAAACAATTCTCCCTAAAAACAAAATTGGATAAGTAATGAAAGTAATGAAAATATATTTTATATAGTTAAATAGCATAGTTTTACCATTGAATCATGAGTATTAAGAAGATTATGTCATCTGTAAGTTTGTTTTCAAACATTGTGGTCAGATTTTCCACTATTACTGAATATTCCACTTTTTCCTAATAACTTTTTTTGTAGAAATTATTTGAGTACTAAGGAGTCCAAATTTTTGTCCCTAGGGTTTTCCCTACAAATAGTACTAATATATATGCTTTAAAAAATATGAATAGTATTTAACTATAATTAATATGGTGGATTACCTATTGGAAAAACAAATTATAAAAACACACCTGATGTATAAATTTATAATTGAGACTCTTAGACATACATGCTTGTTTATTTCATCTACATTCTCAAGACTAAGAAATTATATAATGTCCTCTCCATATGTTTTTCCTTAAAAATAAATAATGGTCACATCACCATCTTTGAACATTTTATCCACATGAACTTGTAATATTAGTAAATTTAGAAGTTGAAATAGAGTTAAAAGGTACTTTCTAAAAAAGTTTTTGATCAATTGGTTAATCCATTAGATTTTTTTGATTCAACCTTGTGTTTCTCCTTCATTTTATTTATCTATAATAACATTCTTTGTTTCATGCCTTTTAATTAATTGGTAATGTTTTTGCAAAAAAAAGAGGAAATGAATTCCTCCTTGTTGATATGTATTTTTACAAGATAAAACAACAATTATATGAAAGTTACAAAAAATATTGACCATGTGAACATCCATATCGTCTAAGGAAGTAGGAAGATCATTACTCGGCTCAGGAGATATGTGAATCCCCACTCTCAAAAGACCTTTTGTAATTTTTATTTTCTATAGAATATATCCTTAGATATTGAAAATATTACCCCTAGAAACAAGGTGATGGGTGGGTGCTTATAGATATAAATCAAAATCATTTTCACCCTGTATAATATTAGTATAATAAATTTGTCAGCTCTCATTGATTCAAATTTCAAAAAATAGTTATGAAAAAAAAAATACCTCTCATAAGGTAGACATTTTAGGGGAATTGTTCACCTTAATTATAAGTACCCGGCCTTATTACATTACATAATCTTGAATTTAGTCAAGAAATCACTTCCTTTCACATTGAGGATATTTTAGATTTTATAGATTTTGATAATTGGTACATAAAACATTTATAACATTACACATTATTATAGAGTGGATACCATAAAAACAGTATTCATTTCTTCCAAGATATAAAACTTTTCAAATGAAACATGATTTATTTGAAATTTCTTAAAACCTTTATCTTGGATTCCTTCTTTGTCTCAATAATCCTTATAACCTTTGAAAATCATTTAAAACTTGAGATGAGCACAAAAAATCTCAGTAAGGTATATAAAAAGAAGGAAAGTCCATGGATACTTGTAACATATGAAAACATTTTCATAAGATGTACATGTCACCCATATATACTTACTTTGTATAACATGAGATTTACACAAGATCCCCACAAAACATAAGAACATAAATGGAAACATAAAGGTATATTGGGGCATTACTTACATAATCTTGTAACCCTCTCGGCTACCTTATAATTTTTAACCCTCATGGCTACCTTACAATTTGTGTAACCATCGCAGTTACACTTGGAGTAACCATACGGTCGACCTCCAACTTACACATACACAATGGATTGGAGGGAGATATAGGTCTCAAACTTCATCATAAAAAAATTCCATAAACCAAAACATAATAATAAAACATGAAAAAATTCATAAAAGCATTGCTTTTTAAATTTGTAAAACAGAATTTTAAAAGAGGTTTTTAAAAGGAAAGTCCCTTATTAATATCATATAATTGATGTGAGACGTAATAGAGTGTATGAAATATGTATATAATTTTTAAATACACATAATTAAACATAATATAATCATAATTCACCACAAAAACAATTTAAATACCAAATAAATAATGAATTATATGGTTAACCCAAATAATGAAAATCAGGTTAAGAATTCCTTTACGAAAATTCGGCAGCCTAACAGCGTCGCTTAAAATTTCATAATTTATTTTAATGAGAGAAAATATTCATCTCATAATTATTACATAATATGGTAATTATGTGGTATAGGGAATGACATATCCCAACATAATCCAAATTAAATTAAAAATAATAACATAAAATGAAAGAAAAGAAAGAAAACAAAAGAGGATGTTTACCTCTTGATTTCTTCTCCTTGAGATCCTCCTTAAGGCCTTTGGTTTTTGAATTTTGGGGAGACCAGAAGCTCTAAGACGTGGGGAATATCCTTGGAAGTAGTATTGGGAAGAACTTAGGTGAGGCTCAAGGCATGATAGGTGTGGGAGGAAGAGGGAAATGAGTGTGGTATTTATAGTGGAGAAAAAGAGGTATTTTTCATTATTTTAATCATTATTATAATATTTTTGCTCAAGAATGTGAATAATCTTAATTCATGTGAACCAAAATAGTAATAATGGCATGTGAGTTCCAACCAAGTGGTCTTAAATCACATATGATATCATAAATAGTGTATTTAACTGATAATTTGAATATACAGTATTTTACCGTATTTCAATATTCATAAAAAATTAAAGAATTTCAGAAAAATCCCAAAAATTCACCCTTACCATCATTTGATGTGTAGAATTAAAAAATGAACTCCATTTTTTGAAAATAATTTTACAAATATTATTAATTTAATTTTTAAATAAAATCATACTTTATTCAAAAATTAACAATTTCAAAACTATAACTTCTTTTATATCACATCGAAAAATTAATCAAGATTTCATTATATTAAAACCTTAATGAAACAAAATAATAATACAATTTAATATTAATTAGGGTCATATTACTATTCATATTACTATTTATAAGAGTATGTTACTATTCACTAAAAACAAGTTGGTTTCATCTGACTCCAAATAACTTACTGAACACAATTGTAGATGACTATTTTTCAAAATTCAAAACATAGAAGTGGAAAAATTATGTTTAAAGTCTAGTTATAAATATCTAGTTAAAACAAAGTTTCTTTCATTTCAATTTATTTTTATAAACCTTGGGGTGTTACATTATCTCCACCTTCTGGAAATTGCGTCCTTGTAATTTTATTTAAATATTAAACAAGTGAGGGTATTTTTTCCTCATATCATTTTCAGAATCCCATGTTACTTCTTCAACCATGTGGTTTCTCCACAAAACCTTTACCTTATGGATTACCTTATTCTGCAATACTTGTTCCCTTTGATCAAGAATCTGAACTAGTTTCTCTTCATAAGAAAATTTCTCTTCCAACTGAAATTTTTCTGGGCTTAAGACATGAGATGAATCTGGAACATACTTCCTCAACATTAAAACAAGAAAAACATCATGTACCTGAGATAAATTTAGAGGAAAAGTTACTCGGTACGCAACTGGTCCTACATTCTCTAGGATTTAAAAAGGACCAATGAATTGTGTAATTAGCTTTTCTTTCTTAACAAAATGCATCACACTTTTCCAAGGAGATATTTTAAGGAAAACATGGTCACCTACCTCGAAAGAGAAGTCTTTCCTTCTCTTATCTGCATAATTTTTCTACCTTCTCTAAGCTTTCCTCATGTGCTACTGGATCATCTTCACTTTCTTAGCCAATTCCTCTACTAATTATGGCCCCATCAACTTTCTTTCACTAACTTCATACCAAAATGCTGGAGTCTGACACCGTTTCCCATACAATGCCTCAAAAGGCACCATCTGTATAATAGAATGAAAACTATTATTATAAGAAAACTCAACTAAAGAAATATGTTGATCCCAACTTCCCTGGTATTCCATTGAACAATCTCGAAGCATATCCTTCAAAGTATGAATCGTTCATTCTAATTTCCCATCTAATTGAGGATAAAAAGATATATTGAAATTTAATTATATTTCCAACGACTTATCAATACCCTTCCAAAATTTTTAAGTGAACTTGGGATCCCAGTCAAATACAATGAAAAGAGGAACTCCATGTAACCTAACAATCTCTTTGAGTTACAATCGAGAAATCTGATCCAAAGAAATTGTATCTTGAATAGAAAGAAAATGTACATATTTAGTTATCTAATCAACAATAACCCAAATCGCATTGTTACCTTGAGAATCCTTAGGTAGTCCTACCACAAATTCCATGGATACATTCTCTCATTTCCACTATGGTACTGGAAAAGTCTGAAGCATCCCCTTCGGAAACTATCTCTCTTCTTTAACCTATTGACATGTGAAACTTTTCATGGTAAAATGAGCGATATCCATTCTCATTCCATCCCACCAATAATACTCCCAAAGGTCTCTATACATCTTAGTAGTGCCAGGATGAACTGAAAAAAGAGAACAATGAGCTTCACACAACAAATATTTCTTCAACTGAGAATCATAAGGAACACACAAACTTTTTCGAAATATTAACACACAATATTTTTCAAGGATAAATTCTTAAAACTTACCCATTTTAACCAATTCTACCATTTTATATAGCTCACGGTCTTCCTTCTGCAGTTTCTTAATTCTAGCTGACAATGATGACTGTACTGAAACTTAAAACAAAAAAAATGGTATTTCTTTCACCAATAACTTCTAATCCAAAATTAATCAAATAATTAATCAAGGGATCATGCTCCAAATGTAGCATGGTTAATGATGCATGATGTTTTCGACTCAAGGCATCTTCCACATTGTTTTATTTTCCCATATGGTAATTGAACGTGCAATCATAATCCTTTATCAGTTCAAACCATCTTCTCTGCCTCATGTTTAATTATTTTTGGGTGAATATATACTTCAGAATTTTATAGTCAGAATATATTTGAAATTTAGATCCGTATAAATGGTGCCTACAAATTTTCAAAGAAAAAAACCATAGCTACCAATTCCAAGTCATGTGTGGGATAATTTAACTCATGGGGTTTTATATTTCTTGAATCATAATCAATTACCTGATCATTCTACATAAAAACACAACCAAGTCCCTTCAAAGAAGCACCACTTTAGATGAAAAAATCACTGTTTAGGGAAGGCAAGGCCAAAACTAGAGCATTAACCAATCTACTCTTTAGATCCTAAAAAACATCACATTCTTCTGTCCAAATAAATTTAACCCCTTTTCATGTTAACTTAGTTATCAGGATAGATAACCGTGAAAATTTATTAACAAACTTTCGGTAATAACCTGTTAATCCAAGAAAACTATGAATCTATGTAACATTTGTAGGTCTTTCCCATTCATCAACCACTTTTTTTGGTATGATCAATTGTTATTCCATCCTTATTTACAATGTTCCCAAGAAAACAAATATTTTGCAACCAAAAATCATACTTTCTGAATTTTCCATATAGTTTCTTTTCCTTTAAGGTTTATAAAACAACCCTTAGATGTTTTTCATTCTCTTATTTACTCTTATAAAATACCAGAATTTCATCAATAAATAGAACCACAAACTTATCCAAGAACTCATGAAATATTATATTCATAAGATCCATGAATACAGTGGGTGTATTATTTAACCTAAATGATATAAAAACAAATTCATAATTCCTATATCTAGTATGAAAAGCAGTTTTTGAGATGTCATCCTCCTTCACCTTTAGTTGATGGTATCTAGATCTCAAGTCAATCTTGGAAAAGTACTGAGCTCCCTGGATCTAATCAAATAAGTAATTAGTATGAGCCAACTAATACTTGTTTTTAACAATTATGTTGTTCAATTCTCTATAATAAATTAAAATTCTCATGGAACCATCTTTCTTTTTAATGAACAAAAGAAGAGCACCCCATGATGAACTTCTAGGATGAATGAAGCCTTTATTAAGAAAATCCTACAACTGATTTTTCAATTTAAGAAGTTCTATTTTAGCCATACGATATGGGGGTTTTGAAATTGACTTAGCATCAAGAACTAAGTTAATTGTGAATTCAACTTCTTGATCATGTATGAAACTGGGTAACTCATCTAGAAAAACATCAAGGTATTCATTTATCACTGGATCATCATTAATCTGAAAAGTTCCCTTATTTTCAATAATATGACCAAGATAACTTTCATTTTCATATTTCAACAGTTTATCAGCTTCCTAATTTGTTATCAATTGTATGGGTTTGTTCTTATTAACAAAATGAAACTCTTCATAAAAATATTCTTTAGCTCTATAGTCAATCTTAGTATGATAAACAGAAATCCATTCCATTCCCAGAATAACATCAAACTCAAATAAGTGAAAAAAAGGTTTGCTGGTAAAGTCATTCTACAGACCACAATTGAAATATTCTTATAATTCCTCTTTTCTATAATATATCTCCCATGTGTTCTAACAATAAGTTATAGTTTTATTTGTTGAGGTGATATTTCCAATTTACCATAAAATTTCTCAAAAATGAAGGAATGTGTAGACCCTATATCAAACAAAACTTTATAAAAATATGAGTAAACAAACAAGGAACCTGATACAACTTCATTGGATGGCCCGACATCTACTAACGTAGTCGTAAAGGATCTCACTACACCTTTCTTCTTATATTCTAGCTTCTTTGAATCATTCAGATCTCACTTTGGGAAGGCATTTGCATAATGACACATCTCACCACATTTAAAACACTTAAAAATTTTCTTATCAGGATTAGTATTAGGATAATTTTCATTACAATATCAGGCCATATTCCCAAACTTAGCACATCAAAAACACTTCCTAGTTTTGGTAAGACATTCCACGGGGTGCTTCTTTCCACACTTTTCACAAACTAAAAACTGAATTTTCTTACCATTAGATTTATTTGGTTGATTCTTACCCATTTATTTCCATATGCACCTCTTGTTATCCTTATTTTTAAAATGAACATGATCATCATCAAACTCCATCTCTACCCTCTCAGCACATCGGACAAGTTTACCATAAATTTTGAATTCACGGGAGGTCAACGCCCTTCGAAACCTCAGCTTCAATCCTGAGTAAAAGTGGTTGATTTTTCTAACAAGATCCAGAATAAGATTTGGTTGATACCTCACCAGTTGGGTGAAGTTATCTTCATAAAACTCCACTGAATCTTCCTATTTTTTCTTCAATTCAAGTAATTTATTCTCCATCCTAAGTCGCACCACCTTATGAAAATAATTTTCAAGGAAAAGACCTTTAAATTCATCCCACTCTAAGGAATTAACATCCTCTCTATCCCTGATATTCTTGACCATTTCCCACCACTGATAAGCTTCACCTTCAAAATGATAAATGGAAAGACTTACATTTTGATTATCTGAACATCTCATAACATTGAATAACTTTTCTGGGTCAGAATATCCATTGAAAGTAGGAGGGTGTTATCTCATAAAATGTTTCACTATCATCATGTTTTGATGTGGTACCTCTGGTTGTTCTCTTGCATGGATTCCACCACCATTTATTTCCTGTGTCAGTAGACCCATTACTATCACAAACTGCTCGGTTGCAATCCCAGAAATTTTAGGATATAGATTCGGAAGGATGTCATTCTGTCGGTGTCTCTCCTCTTCAGCTCCCCTATTTCTTATACAGACAACCATTATGAACAAACATATCTTAGTCAAAGAAACAAGGTAATATTTAAATTCTATAACATTTAAAATTAATCATAGAATAAAAAAACATTTATGTTATTATATTAACATTATCCTAACCCCTAAAGTTATCTAAACCATCCCCTAATATGAACTATAAAGACCCGACCTTATTACAATACATAATCTTGAATTTAGTCAATAAATCTCTTACTTTCATATTAAGGATCTTTTAATGTTTATAGATGTATATAATTGTGACATAAAACATTTATAACATTACACGTTATTACAGAGTGGATACCATAAAAATAGTATTCATTTCTTCCAAAATATAAAACTTTTCAAACAAAACATGATTTCTTTGAAAATTCTTCAAAAATTTAACTTGGCTTAATTCTTTGTCTTAATCATCCTTATAACCAATGAAAATCATTTAAAACTTGGGATGAGCACAAAACTCCTAGTAAGGGATATAAAAAGAAGGAAATTCTATGAATACTTGTAACATATGAAAACATTTTCAAAAGGCATACTTGTCACCCATATATACTTACTTTGTGTAACATTATATTTCCACAAGATCTCCAAAAAACATAAGAACATTAATGGAAACATAAAATTGTCTTGGGGTATTACTTAAAAAATCTTGTAACTCTCTCGGTTACCTTATAATTTGTAACTCTCATGGCTACCTTACAATTTGTGTATCCATCGCAGTTACACTTGGAGTAACCATATGGCCAATCTCCAACTTACACATACCTGATGCATTGGAGGGAGATATAGGTCCCACCCTTCATCATAAACAATTTACAAGAACCAAAACATAATCATACAACATGGAAAATTACATAAAAACATTGCTTTTTAATTTTCTAAAACAGAATTTTAAAAGTTTTTTTTAAAAGAAAATTCTCTTATAAATATCATATAATTGAAATGAGACTTAATGGAGTGTATGGAATCTATATATACTTTGTAAATACACATAATTAAATATAATATAATCATAATTTACTACATAAACAATTTAAATACCACATAAATAATGAAGTATAAGGTTAACCCAAATAATGGAAATCGGGTTAAGAATTATCTTACGAAAATTCTGTAGCCCAATGGCATTGCTTAAAATTTCATAAAATATTTTGATGAGAGAAAAGGGGTATATCATAATTAATACATAATATAGGTAGTAAGGGGATAGGTAATGACATATCCAAACATAATCCAAGGGAAATTAAAAAAATAACATAAAATGAAAGAAAACAAGGAAAACAAAATAGGATGTTTACCTCTTGATCTCTTCTCCCTTAGATCCTCTTTAAGGCCTTTGGTTTTGGCCTTTTGGTGAGACCAGTAGCTCTAGGAAGTGGGGAAGAGACTTGGAAGGAGTATTGGGCACAACTTAGGTAAGTATCAAGGCTTTATAGGTGTGATAGGAAGATGGAATTGAGGGTGGTCTTTATAGTGGAGGAGAAGAGGTATTTTTCATTATTTTAATCATTATTATAATATTTTTGCTCAAGACTATGAATAAAATTAATTAATGTGACCCCAAATAGTAATAATGGCATGTTATTTCGAACTAAGTGGTCTTAAATCACTTATGATGTCATAAATAGTCTATTTAACTGATAATTTGAATATACAGTATTTTACCATATTTCACTATTCATCAAAAATTCAAGAATTTTAGAAAAATCCTAAAAATTCACCCTTACCATTTTTCGATGTGTAGAATTCAAAAATAAACTCCATTTATATTATTAATTTAATTCTTAAATAAAATCATACTTTATTCAAAAATTAACAATTTTAAAATATCACTGCTTTTATATCACATCAAAAAAATAATCAAGATGTAATTATCTTAAATCCTTAAGAAAATAAAATAATAATACAACTTACTATTCATTAGAGTCATATTACTATTTATAAGGGTATATTACTATTCACCAAAAAAACAATTTGGTTCCATCAGACTCTAAATAACTTATTGAACACAATTGTAGGTGATCGTGTTTCGAAATTCAAAACATATAAGTGGAAAAATTTTGTTTAAAGGATAGTTATAAATATCTACTTAAAAATCATGCATTTTAATTTATTTTTAAAAACCTTGGGGTGTTACATTATTTATTTAGGGGGATCTTCATGTAGTTTATTCTTTCATGTTGTTTCTTTTCTTTAATGCCTACCCATAACACTCACTAACAACTCATAATTCCAATTAATTTTTACTTTTAGATCAGTTATTCATTTTTTCATATCTTCTATTTTCTAATCTTTTTCCCATTTTCCATTTCTTTTCTAAAAATATTTTTAGGGTGACACTTTAAAACACACACTTCTAATGCATCTATATTGTTCTAACCACATCAAGTCCACTAAAAGTAATCATTCATTAGGTACAACCGATGATGATTAGACTCCAAATATAAATTTTTTATTAAAAATCCACTTTAAAGGAATGTGGGAAACCATAGTCCACCAAACAAGAACCGCTACGTGCTAAAAGAGATCACAAAATTATTAACCACTAGACTAAGGTTATTGGAGTCAGAAACTCTATATAATTCCCAGTTTAGAGTATTAACCTGGATGTCTGGATCCTCCCAGATAAGTTCTTCAAAGTGGGTAACCATTCTATCCATTGTCTGAATGAATTCCTCTAAGGTGATTTTCCCTTGATTAAAGCCTCGGGCGATGATACGGTCTTGCTTGTCTATCCAAGATATATTCTCTTCAGAGGTCTCAACTTGCAACCTTATTTCATAGATTCTTAAAATCTCCTCATTTGAGGCATTAGGCCGAAGAACTTCCTCTGTCATTTCTTCCTTGGAGTGGAATATGAGCCTTAGACACTCCTCTACCTCTTTTTCCATCACTTTTGGTTCTCTACTTGTATCACCCCTTTCCCAGACTTGCAGGTCTTTTCTTTCCTTGCACCCACCTTTCTTGGAGGACCTGGATTCCATCAGTTTAGGCAAGTAAGAATAGTATTTACATCCCTTGGGTTTTTTCCCCTGAGTCACAATGCATTTCCCTGAGTCACACTTTCCTTTTTGCCCCTTCTTCCATCTTGGGCTATGGGGACCTTTTCCTTAGAAATAGTCCAAACTGTCCACTGAGAGTTGTCTATGACATTCATCACCAGAATCATCTTCCTCATGCGTCAATGTCTGGTCTTGGACCTCCAGACCTTCAAAACGATTTTTTAACTCAAACCTCGGGGCTTCTTTGAGAGGCCTCGACCTACACAGAAAATCCACCTTTCCAGTTTTAGACTCCATTCCATTCTTCTTTCCCTCACTTCCAGACTTCTGGATGGAAGAGGACTGGGTAATGGGATTGTTTGGGTCCAAGGGACCCAAGACACTAACCCCATCATGTCTTCCTTGTCCACAACACCCTGTAGCAGCAAGAAAATTCCCCTGCAATGGCAATACAGAAGGCTCGGCCTCCGGTCTATATCCACTCACCTGAACAGCACTACACGGAATGTCTAAAGCTGTGGGAAGCTCGTTTCCTTTGACCATGAATTGCAGTTGTGTGTAAGAGTCCTCCCAGCCCTGACCTTGAGGGCCCCTGGGGCTGTGGACATCACTGGCAGATAGATTTGCCACTTCATTATCAATAATGCAGACTGAGGCTGGGTGTTTCACCAGATCCACATTCAAGGAGACCTCCTTATCCAATCCATCCACCGGCCCTACCTCCACTCTACCCATCTGTATGGGGATGATCCCAAGATCGTGCCATAAGCGGCTTATGACATCCAAAACTCACGGATCTGGCACCTTTTCCTTAACATCCTTCACTAGAGATGGTGGCACCGAAGAAGGGTACTGCATAAGCTGAGCCTGCCAAGAACTGCCCTCTCCTGTGCAGTTTTTCAACCTATCTGGAGCCCCTTCCTCTGAGACTACCCCGCACGCCTCCCCTGACCCATCCAAACTATCCCGAGTTTGCTGGACCACAGCGGGGTCGACCAGCACCTTCGACCCTTCTAGTTGAAGAAGCAACGTTTGCCGAGAACATAGCCCACAACGGAATCCAAGGACCATATGTCCTAACCATTGATAGCCTGAATAGTACGCTGGCCAAGATTCAAAAACCACCTGTTGTTTCCCTCAGAATTCGTCTCCAACTGAAATCCAAATCCAATCTGCAAGAGGCTTTGAAACATCGACCTCAACACAGATGCGGGGGGAGATGGGGTGACATATCACTAAAGTCCTACTATCAGAGCACAAATATCTACCTACCAAGTTCCCTATCATGCTTAAAATCAAGGGGTTCTGAAAGGGAAGCGTAAATTCTAGGAAGCTTACCCACACCGCTGTATTCGGCTCATCCCGGTTCATGTTGAACTCGAACGACCAGCGAAGGAGGTAGAAACTACAACTATGGAGAGATGGAGGAGCAATGGACCAAGCCGCAATGATATCAGTCTATGAGGAGAAGCGTATCATCAAATGGTTCCATATGAGCAGACCCACCACCGCGCGATCATGAATCCCCCAATAATCAAACATGAATCTATCAAAGGCATCAACCGAAGGGAGACGGCCTCTGAAACGTGCCACCAGCATTGTCCTATAGAGATCCGAAGCGGCGTTGAATTCCTTCGTGGAAATCGTGAGCTGTGGCGAACCCTTGTGGAGGTCGGGAACTTTAGGGCATAGGGGAATCTCCGGGAAGTGGGGAAGAAGGTCAGGATTGGTGAAAGGAAGGAAGCTCTGGAATTTTCCCCCTCCCTCCTCCTAGGAGGGAGGGGTCAGCGCATCGGGCATCGCATCTTGGGCTTCGCCAACACCATCGCTCCGGAGACATGAGGAAAATTTTCTCTGTCCCCTAACCGATGATGATTATATAATCTAAAATGGATTCAAAAAATATAGAAAATTAATTCATCATTATTATGTAAAAATGATTTAAAGAATAAGAAAAAAAAATTATGTTATACTTTTACAAGATTACCATACTTTTTGTGTGTTTTCATATATTAGTATTCCTCCTTTATTTACATGATCCTCCTTACATATAATATGATGTGGGATAGAAGTGGATTTTTATTTTGATTCATCAATATTTATATAAACAAAGGAATATTATTATTTTGTTTTTTATGACACATAAAAGTATTACTATAGATTTAAATTGCATATCATTTTTTCAATTAATTTTATCTTTGCTTCATGGTAGGGGTATATTGGTTTTGGTGCGTGATTCTTGTTTGCAGCACTCAGTTGTTATTTCATAAATTGCCAATTCTTAATCAAAGTGGTTAATACATGTATTTTCAAGTAATTTATTACCAATCAAAATGTTCCTGAAAATATTCCTCATTATGATAACTAATAAATGCATTCAACGTTTCTTTCTTTATCATGTGTGTATATATCTATGGTGGGTTTGGGTATAATTTCCCTTTAGCATCCCTATGATTATGCTCTATAAGAATTGTCTGAAAGCATCTATGAACCTTTCTAGCGACCATTAATACAAATTTCATTCAGTACTCCTCTAGTATAAATTTAATATTCAGTGGATAATGAAGATTAAATAAACATTTCATTATTTTATTTTTTTAGTAAAATAAATAAACTATATCATAATGTTACTCTAACCTCTTCCCAAAAAAAATCCTTAACTTTGGGAAAAACATTGTACCATATATATATACCCATAAAAATGTGCATTTGAGTGGTGACCTTAATGTAACTAATGAAAATGGACTTTTTGGGGTTGACATTATAATCATGTGAATTCCATCCGAACTTGAATTTGATGCCTCTGATTCTCGTCTTAATAATTTTTTTAGCATCGGCATGCTATGAATCTTCTATTTTTATAAGACAGAGGTTTGATTCGTTCTAAAATTTCCTTAGCTTCAAAATCATCAATATGTTTTCCACAGGATTGGTTGTATTGGCATGTTGAGAAACTTATTGTTCCTATAAATTGGGAGCATCAACATGTTGAGAAACGTATTGTTCCTAGGGATTGGGAGAATCAACAAGTTTAGAATATATTATATATATAATTAGTGGAGAATTTAATTTATATTAAAAAATGCATTAGTGAAAAAATAGTTATATTAGGTAAGAAAATTTATATTATAAAAAATATAGCATGATTATTGAACTTTATCTCTCTATTTTATTTAAATATTCAAAGTATTTGACCACTTTATAGAGTTTCCAAATCCCCTCATTGTTGTCTCCTATAATTTACAAGATCTCGTCTACATTGGGACCTATGTGAAATTATTGTGGCATCCCAATGAATGGATCATCCTTAGTTGAATTGATATTTTTCCCTTTAGTGGTTTTAGTCGATAATAAAACAATTGAACACTTTTTATTTGTAGGATATGAGATGTAAAATACTTGTACTACCCATTATTCCATTATGAATGGTTCATACTTGTGCCCTTCTTTCTCAAATCCACTTTCATGAATCTTGATTCATCTATTTTAATTGAACTCTTTTTATCAACCCACTTTAATTAAAAAAATAACCACTTATAATTCTTTATAATCCATCTCCCATATTTTATTCATGATTTCAAAGTACAACATATTCACATATATTGGATTTTTCTCCTTGGTACCAGATACGTGAATTACTTCAGCTATAAGTCTAAATCCACTATTTTTCAAGGTACTGCATTCATTATATTCATTTACATTGAATATATAATTATTTATCATATATACATTATAAGAAAAAAATGCACACTTAGTCTTCTATCTATCCAATGAAGTTGTTCTAAAAATAAATTTTGATTTGAATTTGACACCTTAAGAATATAGTCTTGAAACCATCCAATAAATTATTTATTATGTTTATTTTATATCCATATTTCATCACATGATAGATTCAAATGCCCAAGAATTACTTTATGGGTTTCAAAATATATAGAAACTTATAAACTGTTATGTAAAACACAAAGGTGTGATTTATCCCATTTTGTAATAGTAATTGTGAAAACAAATATTTTAGAAATTACTTCACCCACAAGTCGGCCAGGTATTGTAGCAGTACAATTCACCAAAGGGTCCTTTGGTCCAAAAAATGGGCTTTCAAGCCTAGTATTCAGGACAATTGGCCTTGGGACTTCAGGCTATGTAATGGGTCTCCCTCTACCCAGTCAAAAGAGGTCTTTTCTTTAATAATAAAATGAGGCTTCGGAACCAAACTTTTAAAAAAAATTCGACCGTTGTGATGAGATTTTGGTAGACCAATTCTTTCCATGTTGGATGGGTATTCATTATATAATTTAATGGATTCCTCAACAATATATCACTCTACAATACAACCTTCTAGCCAACTTTTATTTTTG
Organism: Viscum album; assembly: GCA_963277665.1. Lineage (NCBI taxonomy): Eukaryota > Viridiplantae > Streptophyta > Magnoliopsida > Santalales > Viscaceae > Viscum > Viscum album. Next base: position 466,014,556 of record OY728160.1, on the reverse strand, counting down.
ACATACCCTTTCAAAATCTTCATATATCATTTAATGGGGTACTTTCTCTATAATTTATATAATCATATAGTTGGATCTCTTTAACTAAGTGAACTATCAAGTAAACCATCATATCAAAGAATAAGTGTGCGAAGAAAATTTCTAATTTATATAATATGATAGAAATTTTCTTTTCCAAGGTTTTTAGTTTTACTGAGTTTATAACTTTTTTATAAATATATTTAAAAAAGAAACAAATCTTGGTTAATGTATGGTGAACATTGTTTTTCAAAATTCAATATAAAGCTATAGTAATTATATCTTACTTCAAAACATGAAATTCATGTGATTTCAATTCCCTAACTATACATTTTTCATTAACATGATATTATTGATATTTGATTAATACCCCTATAGAACCTTTACATCATTCAAGAAGTTAAAAAACTAGTATCTCTCTTTCCTAAAAAGAGTATAAGTAGCTAGAGGAAGAAAATTCCATCTTTCACCCTTCACTGGCACCAAATCTTCCCATATTCCCATGTCAATCATATTCATTTTCACCCTTAATGGAATCCTTTATTTTTATGGTGGATTTAGTAATGTTTCAATGAAATTATCACATACATTTTTTTCACGTGTTTGACATTAAAAAATGTATGTTGTATAAACAATTCAAGAATGATAATTCAAAAAAACTGATCTCATTTTCCAATTGTCTTTTTTAAGGTTTTTCAAAAAAGGCTTACCAAAAATAGTGGTTATATCCTTTACTTTATTAAATAATTGATCACAACTTAGTAGAGACAGTGTTGTACCTTATTTTAAATTCCCATCGAATAATTTCATCCAATATATTTATTTATTTCATCAAGGTATAAATATATGATTTCCTTGAAACATGATCTTTGATGAATGTTTCAACCAATTTGAGTGTGTACCTTGTTCAAAAATGGGAAACCTTTAAGTTCCTTTAATGTGATATCCTAAAAAAATACATAAGAAGGAAATTCATTTATCATTCCTTAAAATATGTCTCTCAATATTAAATCCTCATTTATTTAAGAATCATACAACATAACACCTAAATCCCATATTACTTTAAAATATTTGATCAATGGATCCAAATAAACATCAATATCATTACCCAATAGTATGGTCCTAATATATGCAGAGAAAAAATTATGTATTTTCATTTCATACATAACCACAGTGGGATTTTATAATTTACCACATTGAGCCTTGTATTGTGAGTTTTTTCTAGTACACATAAAGGATTCACTCTATCTATAGATAGCACAAGATAATGGTTTTTTAACTTGTTTCCAAATTCAAGATACTTGTGATCAATTTTATTTTATTGAGGAGAGTCTAATGGGTGAAAAATTTACCCATATTAATTTCTTTTATATTCATTTCATGTTAATTTCCTTATAGTCTCCTTACTTTAATAAATTCACTTAAACTTTTGAATGATTGGAAAGTACTATACAACTTTTGAAGGACTTGATTCATCTTTCTTGTATCGAGACACAACACACTTAGGTAATTTTTTTAAGTGATTCATAACCCTTCATAAATAATATACAGTCATTTGAATAGGAATGTATTCTTTTAGAGATCATACCCATTAAACGTATCATTAATTTACCATCATATGTTCTTCAAATAATATCATCATCTTCTTGTAGCATATCGTTCAAGAGATAAAGTAATTTATTAAATTTGGATTCACTCCATCCATTGTCAGATATTACATTATATAGATTCAGTATATCTGAAAATGTTGTATATTTAGTAAAAAACATACAATGGAATCTTTTCGCAACTATTTAACATGTGAAAAAGTTTTGTAAAGTCACAAAGTTCATCTTTAATTATCATTTTAATTTCCTCAATTTTATCTTCATCATCATTAACACCTACAATTGTATCCTCGATATAGTATTTATCATTTCTCACACTTTTAATTATATCATATGATCCACAAATAAAATTTTTATCCCAATAACTAGCTACATTCTATTAATTCCCATGTTTAGTCCAATGTTTATAACTTCAATCTATTTCATGATAGATCAAGTGTTCTTCTAACTCCTCTTCAATAATTATTCTTTAATGAAAACAAAGTAAACATTGAAAAATGATTTGAGAAGGGTCATATGAATGATATTTTGCAAACTTGATGAACTATTTCACCCCATCCTCATACTCTTTTGTTATGCAATTGGCGTTCATCTATTTTCGATTCATATACATCTTATTTTATTTAGTAATATTAATATTTAAATAAATAAATAAATACACATAAATTATGATCTTAGAACCCTAAAATGATATTATTTATATATAAACACATATAATCATCATATTTTATATAAATTATCATTCTATAAAAAACTTTTTACAATATATAAAGATTAAAAATTATACAAATTTAAATTATTATAACACTTTTTTTATTACAAGAAGTCACATATAATAAATCATTATTATTTTTTAAATTGATTCATCAAGAGAGATAATTCACTCCCTTTAACTATCAAAATTCATAAGAAACCTATGGATTTATACAACTAGATAAGTATTGGGTTATATATATTAAGATTTATCTATCGAAACATATATCAAAATAAATTAATTTTTCATAATGTTTATACAGTGTTTGAAACAAATTAATCACACAGGTTATGGTTATTAAAATTTTTAATGTATGAAATATATTATATTTCAATTATTCATTTGGTAATAAGAAAAATAAAAATTTTAAAATGCCGTGATATTTTCAAAATAATAAATATTATGGGTAGATTGGGAACAATGAATGCTTTATCCAAAATAAACAAAATTTTCAAATTTAAAAACCATAAAGAGGTTGTATATAATCATAAAAATAATTTTAATGAGTAATGAAATTGAAAAAATAAATAACCATGATTAAAAATATTGAGTGAATTATATTAATTATAATGTGAATTTATAATTTATTTTAATTCCAAATATTCCCACATATTATCATTAGTTTACCACATTTATGGTGTTTTAGAATATTTTGGAGTTAAGTTATTAAATGGATTAAATTAACTATTTATATAGTTTTATTAATTTAATAATTAATTTTGGTATAAACCTTCACTTTAAAATTATATTTTCATTGATTTTCATCTGTAAGGTGCATATATATGTGATTTATTGAGAATTTCATGGTTTTTGGATGAATAAAATAGAAAATATATACTCATGTGTGATTAAAGTGAGTTTTTCTCACTTAAATCATATTAGATACACTCCCATAAATTATGTGAGATTCACCCAAGATATCTAATCACGTTTCTAAGGATCTAAAATGGAAAATCTACGCTCGTGTGTGATTAAAGTGAGTTTGGATGACTCACATCATATTAAACACACTCCCAATAATTATTTGAGATTTTACCATGATATTTAATCACAATTTCAAGGATCATGTGGGATTAAATGAAAGATAAATTCAAAAAAAATCATGAAAACACATATAAGAATAACTAAGATTCCTTAAAAAACAAGTTTATAATTTAATACCAGTGATTTTGAGGTTCAATGTTTCTAAAAAAATATAATTCAGATGCAACATATCTCTGATTACATGAGGGATTCAATGACTTGAGAGGAAGATGGGGTCTGTTAGGGTTCTTTTATAATGAGGGTGAAGGGTTTTATCGTTTCTTACTAACAAACACTAATAAAAGTGTAATTTATCAAAGATAAAAATATATGTCCTAATATATACTACTTTTTTTGTTTCTTATCATTAATAAATCATAACTTTTATCATTAATAATAAAATTATCACAAAATTAATATTTCTTAGTTCTTATATTTTAACACTAATAAAATAAGCTTTTATCATTATTCACACTAACAATGAAAAAATGTTATAGAAATGAATAGAAATAAATAAATAAATAATAAAATTATTAAAAATGAAATATATTAACTATTTAAATTATAAATATATTACAAATTTATTTAAATGAATTAATTATATAAATGAAAAATTTATTGAAAATATTAAAAATTGATAAATAAATATGTATAAATGAATACTAAAACTAGATAAATTTAGAAAATATTAAAAATTAATAAATAATATTTAATTAATTAATATTAAAAATGAATAAACAAATTTGAAGAAATTACAAAAAATATTTTTAAAAATGAATTAATAACATTAATTATGTAACTTAAAAACACATAAAACTTGAATAGAATGAATAAATAAATAATATTAATTATATAAATAACAAAAATATTAAAAATTAATAATCTAAGAAGACTTGAAAGCATTATTTTGGAGGCCCAAACTAATGGATCATTAATTAAAATAAAATAAAATCATTACAAGGGAAGATAACATATGAAAGTAGTGAAAAACTCACTCCTAAAAACATTCCATGAAACACATGACCCCAAAAAAACCCTACTGAATCCCCAATCTATCCTTACAATATTTTTAAGAGTGCCTTGAACACTTAGGTAGTGGCCTCTCCTCTAGGATTTAGGCTATTCTATGATTTATCAACATCAATAGTTAAAGAAGATGATGTAAAAAATTCATCTTGTATCTTTTCCCCTGGTCTATCTTCAATTATAGTAGCTGGTGCATTGTGGAAGGTGTGTGAAGGTATAATCTTCCCTAAAATAGTATAATGAGTAAGAAAATAGTCATTGTTATCCATAACATGTCTTATCTTCATAATCCCTGGAGTTTCCATTAATCCAAAGACATCAGATCTATCAACAACCTCAATATTTTCCATATAATAGGTAGTAATATTATCCCCCTACCTACTAAAAGTATCCACACTATTAGAATAAGGTTGTATAGTGTCCCCATATTTTTCCAATCTCATAAGTGATACATTAAAGTGATCATACCCAACTATAAAGGTTCTATAATTTAAAGAATATGTAGTGGGATCAATATTCCCACTACTTTCTTATTCATGGAATCATATGAAGTGATGTCCATGTCAGCTTTTTCAGTAATATAAACTTCTTCAAATACATCATCTATAACTCCTTGAACCATGTTAGACTTATCCCATGGAGAGGACACCAAAATCTATCATGATAGTGTATTAACATGTTGTTCGTATTAGACACCTAGTGGGTCACTTCTAATTCTGATCACGTTGGAATCTAAATTTTTCTATCTCGTAGGTTGAAGGTCAGAATGTTCAGGCTACTTTGATCCCACTTATTGGTGAGACTCTTCAATAATGGTTGGAATAGTAAAAATATCGGATAACTTGATGCCTGGATAGTCATAGAAATAGAGCTCAGACAATAAATTGTGGCCCATGTTGCATCATGGACACCTTATTGGAACTCTATTTATCTAAAAAGTTCCTCTCTACACTCACCTTAAACTTCAGTCTAAGATGAACTGAGGAAAGTGAACCCATATCAACTTAATTATTACCTCTTTTGGAAACAGTATGAAGGTAGCATTCCACCTCATCTTACTGAGATTTAGGATCAAGGAAGTCATCAAAATCAATTTTTGACTATAGATTTGAATCTGTGGGAGGATCTCCTTTAGTAATTATATCTTCATCACCCATTCTATAGGTTCCCCTTTCGGTCACATTTAAGTTATGATCCTTTGGATCACCTCTTATGATCCAAAATTTACAGATCCATGCCTCTATAAAGAAATTCTTCAGAATCCCCAATAGTTTGTGATGTGTATACCTTCCATCCAATGGCAGGTCCATGATCAGACCAAGTTCCCTATACAATTTAATCTTTCATTCCACCTCCTCTAACTGAGATTCAGGATCAAGTAAGTCGTAAAAATAAATTTTTGACTATAGATTTGAATATGTGTGAGGGTCTCCTTTAGTACTTCAATCTTCATCACCCATTATATAGGTTCCCCTTCCAGTCAAATTTAAGTTATGATCCTTTGCATCACCTATTTTATGATCCTAAATTTACATATCCATGCCTCTATGAAGAAATTCTTTAGAATCCCCCATAGTTTGTGATGTGTAGACCTTCAGTCCAATGTCATGTCCATGATCAGACCAAGTTCCCTACGCAATGCAATCGTTCATGCTAGTGGTTAGAGCCTCACTGACCTTGACTATTTCCCCATTTCAGGCATACAAACCTTACTTTTCCTAGTGAGTATTCTATAAGAGTCATCAGAGTGTCCTCTCAACCAACATTTTCCAAAACTAGTTAATTTAAAACGTTTTTTGTATGTATTCCCAATATTATAACATCTTTGGAAAAAATTAGGAATCATTTCATATTACACCCATAGATCACACTTAAAATCACCAACATTAAGTATAACTATCTTGATCAATGGTGTACTAAGTTCCACTTCAACCAAAACAAATGAAAAGTACATGTATCTAGACCTTTTAGTTTCTTTTTTCATTATATTTGGAACACCAATAGTATAAGCAATATCCCATTGAATTTAGGCATTCTAGAAGAACCATCTCCATCCCTAAAATTTAATCCAAGACTGTGTGATTCAATTATTTTCATTAATAAGATTGAATTAGGGGTCTTGGTAATACACTCTTAAAATTTAGGGTTTAATATTTGCAAAAAAATCCACATTATTTTGATTTAAGTGTTGTAAAAGAAAATAAAATTTGGAAGAAGCATATATCCAATAATGTCAATCTTTATCCATTAAAGCCACAAAAATCAAGGAGACATTTTATAAGATTAAGGATACTAAATATATCTTCCTTATCCCTCAAAGATAAGAACATAGTAATAGAATGCTTACATTCATTTAGCCTTTTAGATATAAGGTTATGGTTATCCACAAAAAAGGTGGTATCCCCTTTCTTCTTTATTTTCAGGAATGAGGGTTTGATCTCATTTCAGAAACCATTAAAGTTTCATTAATTCAATGAATGAAACCCTTACCCAGGAGAATTGGCAACCAAAAATTCATCCTATTTTACTTGGTATTTATCCAGATCAGAAGAGGAAGGAGGACCAACTAAATCTTGTCCATATGAGATAGAACCACCATCTTTGGTGACATCGACATCCTTTAATGAGTTCGGATCTCTTATCTTCATCTTTTCTTCATTATTCAAATTTAGTATAATCAGATTCGAATACACTTTAACTCCATGATGATCACTCATAGACATCATGGAATCAAAAATTCTTAAAGATCAAATCAAATTAAAATTCATAAAAAATGAATTTAAATAAATTAATTACATAAATTTCAAACATATTAAAAATGTTAAAACATAATAAAAAAATAAATTCATATAATTCATATAAATCACAAACACATTTAAAATATTAAATAATAGTAAATAAATATGTATAAATAAATATTAAAAAATGATTAAATTCCAAAAAATATATAAACTAAAAAATATAAAAAAAAATTAAATAATATTAAATGAAAGGATATTAAAAATGAATAAATAAAACCTAATAGATAAAACAAATATTTAAAAATGAATTCATAATATCAGTTACATTAATTTTAAACACATAAAAAATTCATGAAAATATTAAAAAATGCATTGAACTAAATTAATTATATAAATTTCAAACATTTTAATAATATTACAACTTAATAAATAAAATTGAACAAATATTAATCATATAAATTAAAAACATATTGAAAATATGAAAACTTAGTGAATAATTATGTATAAATAAATATTAAAAAATTAATAAATTCTGAAAATATTAAACATTAATAAATATTAAAAATGAATAAATAATATTAAATGAATGAATATTAGAAATGAATAAATAAAATTGAATCAATTAAAAAATTATTTAAGAAGCTGAATTCATAACATTAATTACATGAATTACAGACACATAAAAATTATTAAATAAATAATATTAAATATATAAATAACGAAATTATTAAAAATAAAATATATTGACTATACATTAATATTAAAATTAAAATTCATTTGTAGGAATAAATTATATAAATTTCAAAAAAAAAGAAAAAAATTAAAACCTAAAAATTAAAAAAGAATAAATATTAATCATAGAAATTAAAAACATATTGAAAATATTAAAACATGGTGAAAAAATATTTATAAATTTTAAAAAATGAATAAATTCTAAAAAAATTATAAATTAATAAATATCAAAAATTAAAAAAAAATTAAATGAAATAATATTAAAGATGAATAAATAAAATTTAATAAATTACAAAAATATTTAAAAAAAAGTGAATTCATGACATTGATTAAATAAATTAAAAAATATAAAAATTATTAAAAATCAATAAATAAATAATAATATTATTTTTAATTATTGATGTATGCATTATATTGATTATATATAAAATATATAATTAATTATTAGCCTTTAGAATTTTTATTAATAATGAAAAATATTTTTATTTAATTAAATGTATAACTATTTTAAAATGTATAAAAAACTATCAAAATTGAATATATTACAAAAATATTGAATGAATATATGTTAAAAATGAATAAATTATAAAAAATACTAAAAATAAAGAAATATTAAAATTAAATAAATGATATTAAATTACTAATCAAACCTACACATTGTAAGGCCCCGAACCAAACCCCCGGTTTCGAGCCAGAGGGTCACATGACATCATGCTCCCCTCCCCATATACAAGAGGTTTCTAACTAGCAGTGAGGTTCTATCTCCATCAATGGGGAGAATATACCCTCGGTATCATGTCATAACACAAATAAATAAATAGAAAAATAAAATAACATAGAGATTAGAGTATCATGCAGAAACTGAATAATAAAAAGGCAAACATTTCATACATGTAATAAAAAGCACCCTATGTGGCAAACCAAACTAAATTATAAGTACAGATTAACAAATAATTAAAATAGAGGGTCCTCTAGAGTCCATCCCTATCCGCTACTATCTCTATGTCCCTCTGTTCAGTTGTCTTCCATGGTCCCCTTTCCCTTTTCTAGATCCTTATTCCTAGAATCTACAAGTGCACCGAAATTCTTGAGTAGATTGTGATTACAAGGCTTAGTAGGACACCACCAATGAGTCCTTAACAAATTTTGATCAAGTATAATGGGTGTATTCCATGATAATAATAAATGTGTAACAACATGCAATATAAAACTAAGTGGGTGTGAAATAACCAAGCCACCACAAACACCTAGTCATACATGATTCATCTCTATGCTGAAAGGATAACAAGATGTTGGTGGTAAACAAACTAGTCAATGATCTCATGAATATATCACTTGAAAACCTCATGGAATCATGGACACAAGATACTTGGTTTTTCTAGGCCTCAATTATGAAATGTTGATCAAAAATTAACTAGACACTAATTGCATCCTCAACATGGCAGTATACTCACAAATCAACTAGACATCGAGTATCCTAATACTTAGTCATCGAGTGCCTCTCCAATATAGAATTACATAGTATCATTGTATCTCCACCATGTGATCAGGTCCATCATCGCCATCATCACAGGTCAAGTACACTCCAACTCTAGGTGATAATCATGTCAAGATGGCCCACTATTTTTGAGCACAAAGATTGATAGCTCAATGAAAATTAAAATACATAACAAGGTAGAGCATACAAGGAAAGCATTTCATAATGAGAATAATGTAGAAATATGCATACATGTGATCAAAATTAAACATTAAATATAGGCTACAAGAAAAAAACTCATGGAATCAATTTTCATAACAGGTCATATGGGCAATATACACACCTACAAAAAAATACAATCAAGAACAGTGAATCAATTATTTCAATGCATAAAATACATAAAATAAACAACTGTAAATGAGATCGAAAAATAGGAAAATAACTTCCTACTTTAAATTCATTGACGTCAACATCATGAGTAAACCACCCTATGTGGTTCGAAAACTGGAGTGGAAACCTCTACAGCCAAGAACACCTCCTTTTGGGCCTTATTACCATAGTTGTTTACACAATAACATTCAAGGTTTTTCAATGATTACTATAACCAAATAAAAATATTTTACTTTTAAAATAAATAAAATATCACATGTGATAAAGTTTTATCTCTCCAAGATAATTTCAGAATTATCGATTTCTTCCAATTAAAGTGATATAAATTTATTTCTCAGAGATAATAATAAAACCACATGTGATAATACAATATAACTCCAGAATAAAATGCATGTGATAAACCATTATTATTATTTTTTATTCTAGGAAAATAATTATTATATCAACTTTGATAATTTATGGATTAACATCACTTAAGGAAACCCTTCTTCAATTTCTCAAAAAGGTTTATTTCATAATTATATATGATATAAGGAGGAAAGAAAATAATTAATTCTCACCTATAATTATCTCCCTCAGGGACTACACCTAGGAAAAGAAGATAGGTGAGGGTTTTACCATTCTTGGAAATTCAGGAAAAAAACCTAGTTTGATAAAATGGGCTTGACAGTTCTCACTTAAAGGGATTTTTTGGAAGCTTAAACTCTAGAGATCCACAAACAATTAAGGCATTAAGGTTTGTCTATTTTAAAAAACCTGAACCTGCGTAATGTTTTTCCATAATAAAAACCAAAAATTCAATACAACTGTTTAATTTGTGTTTTAAGTAGTTCATAATTGTTTTGTTTTTAATTACATGTGTAAATATGATCTACAAATTTAAATGAGTACAAGGATTTAATTCCATGATTTTTATCATTTAAAATCATTGAAAAGAGTTACAGGGTTTATCCAAGGAAGATGAATTGGAAAATGGGGAAAATACATTTTCCTCATGAAAATAATTGTGTAAGGTTATCTTGGTTGTACCCTTTCATAGATCTTAGCCTTTGAGTAAGGGTAAGGATTTCACCCTTATGTGGTAGATAAACTTATTCCTTCCCTTACATATAAGACAGGTTACCCTTATGTAATCTTTAAAAAGTATAGTTTACCCTTACACAACACATGGACTACCCTTTCTCAACTCCTCCTTACCCTTACATAGAACCCTTATGCAATACAATACCCTTATGTAGTTGGGTTGTGCGAGAAGATAAAAAATTTGGGTTACCCTTATGCACAATCCATCTTACTCGTACGCAAGTCAGAGCTACCCATACATAGTTGTATACGCCATTATATAGTATTTGGCTACCCTTACATGGTTCCATAAAAAGGGATACACTTACACATTGTGTGGTTCCCCTTAAACAATGAATATACTCAATTCTTAACCTTATGAAACATCCCTTTTACCCTTATAAATCCTATAGAAAATGTTTTTTACCCTTACACAAGTCATTAAAACTAGGTTTTACCCTTATTTAGAGTCTTATAACGTCATACTACCCTTAAGTAACACATTAAAACCATAAATAAGATGATTTTATTGAAAATTTATATTTTCACATAAAAACACTTATAAAATTTAAACAAAAGAGTGTTTAAAGTACAATAAAAATTGTAAATATTGCAGTTCTACCCCTTTGATGAATTCTCATCCATGAGAATTATCTCTTGCTGATTTTCTTGAACAAATAATGATAATGAGATAAAACATTGGAATACTTCTCCCATGTCTCCTCTTTGATCTTTCCATGATTCCATTGAATCTAAAAAATTTGTATTGTCTTACCTCAAAGGATTTTCTCACTCTGGTCTACCATTTACACCATTCTAACCATATAAGATGAATCTATCTACAACTCAATGACCTTGTAGTTTATGACATGCATAGGATCATCCATGTACCTTCAGAGCTGTGACACATGAAACACATCAAGCATACCTTGGTAGAGATAAGAAATATCTATATAGTAGGCCACTTTCCCAACCCACTCAGTGATCTTAAAGGGTCTAAAAAATAGGGTGTTATATTTCCTTTATTCCTCAGATGATAGTGACATAACTGAGGAGTCACTCTCGAGAAAGCTTTATCACCCACAGAAAACACCAAAGATATCCTCATATGGTTATCATATGATCTCTGAATACTTTGAGTGGTGGTCAATCTCTTATGAATCAATTGAACTCTCTCAAAGGTCTTCTGAATAAAACAGGGCCCCATAACCACTGCCTCTCATACCTCATGCCAATAAAGTGGTGAATGACATGGCCTCCTGTAAAGAGTCTTATAAGGTTTCATCTAAATTTAATACTAGTTATTTTTGTCCTATGTGTACTCAAAAAATGATAGAATATTATCACAATATCCACTAAAGTTTAGAATGCAATCTCAAACCATATCCTCTGGCATGTTTATATCCCACTCAGACTGTTTGTATTTCTGAGGATGGTATATTACGCTCAATATCAACTAAGTCCCTAGGGATTTCTGCAAGACCTTCAAAAACCAGGATATAAAATGGGTATATCTATAACATAAAATTCTTAGGGGAACTCCATGAAATCATATGATCTCACATAAATATATATTTCCCAGCTCATCCCTTGAATGAGTCTCTTTGATTGGTAAGAAGTGAGTAGCCTTCATCAGTCAATCGACAATAACCTAGATAGTGTCATGACTCTGTAGATTCATGGGTAACATAATCAAAGAGTCCATAATGATGTCCTACTACTTACACATGGGCATAATAATTGGACGAATCAAACCACCAAGATATTGGCTCGCACCCTTTACCCTTTGGCATGTAAGGCATCAGAAAACAAAACCAGCGATGTCCATCATCATCCTTGGCCACCAGAACAACTACCAAAAATCATGGTACACATTATTCACACCAGTATTTATTACCCACATAGAGTTATGTAAGTTCTTAATAGGATCCTCATTGATGGAAGCAAGGACTACTAATCACCCATGTATAAGGATCACATCATCATTTTCCAATGACCACCCAGATATCAGATCACCTAGAAAGTTGTTCCTTAATTACAAAACACTCTGGTTTATTCTCATATCTATCCTTAAATTGGTATACTATAAAATATTTGACCCCCAATGGATCACAATTCATAATTACTTGGTCCTTATAATCGTACATCCTCTAGTTATCCAACAATCGCATCAAGCATCACTACTCCTTTGAAGGCCGCTCACTAGGCCCCTAGTCCACTTGTGTCTTATAACTAAGAGAATATACTATGATGATACCTTCCCCAGGTTTATTCATCATATCAATGAAAATTTTATGAAGATAATATACCTATCACCTTTACCTCGAGTTCAGGTCCCACTATGTAAATATATAATGAAGTCTCTTGTAGTTAGTGAGGATAACAAACCACTCACCAAAGAGATAGTGTCTCCAACACATTAGAGTGTGGACCATTAATTCTAGATCTAGATCATAAGTGTGGTGGTTCTTTTCATGGGGTCATAGATTTCATTACCCATAAGCTACTACCATCTATCTTTGCATCAGTACCTCTCTCAGACCAATGCTTGATGCATCACATTATACCATATACCTGATTCTAGGTTTAGGAAGTATCAGTGCTAGAGATATAGTCAACGTCCTATTCAACTAAAGAAATGATTCTTCACACTAGTACAACCACTAGAAATTCACTCTCTTATTTCTCAATGTCATCAAGGGTGATGATAATTGGGGGAAGTTCTAGATAAAATGTTGATAATATCCTACTAAACCCAAGAATCTCCCGATCTAAAACACATTTCTGGGACTTATCCAGGACATCACTACCTCCACTTTCTCTGGGTCTACAGATATTCCTATATTAAACAATGCAGTCCCCTAAGAAACTCACCTCCTGAATCCATTATTCACACTTCAACTTCTTGGCATAAATATGATGTTTTAAATTAGTACTAAAGACTATCTCAATATGTCTAGCATGCTTCCCCAATTTTAGAAAGTAGATGAGGATTTCATCAATGAACACTATGATGAATGATAATAGGTAATGGTAAAAGATCTTATTCATGGGGACCATGAACACATTTAGTGAATTATTTATTCTGAAAAACATCACCAAATACTCATAAAATCTATAGCTACTCCAAAACACTATCTTTGGTATTTCATCCCCTCTAACCTGCAATGGGTGATAGAATAACCAAAGATAAATTTTAGAGAACCATCAGTCTCCCCATAACTGATTGAAAAGGTCATTGATCCTAGGAAAAGGATATCGGTTCTTTCTTATCACGTGGTATAGGTTTTGATAATAAATAAAGATTTTAATACTACCATCCTCCTTCTTAAAGAACCACACAATTCCACGCCATGGTGAAGTGCTCATTCTGTTAAATACCTTCTACTACAAGTCATCAAACTACACATTGAACTCCTTCAGCTCAGTAGGCACTATGTGGTAAAGGGGGTATCAAAATGGTCTACCCACCTGGCATGAGCGCTATCTTAAAGTCAACTCATCTATTAGGAGTATGGACTATTAATTTTTATGGAAATATATCCTGATATATATTCATGAATAGAGGAAAGTTCAAGGGAGATTTTATTGATCCAATTGAAAGATCCAAGCCTGCCATCTGCATCGTGATCATCCCAAGATGACTCAAGTCTAGACCAACACTTTATGATCTTATTTACCACTCATTGATCATCAATAATTTCTTTACCTTTATCAAATTGAATAATAAACATATGTGATAGAAATAAATGTGAGCTTGGAAGATGGTCAACCAGTCCATGCCAAGAGTCCCATCAAAGGTCGAGATCTCTAGAATCATGAGATCCCATACATGTCTATAGATGGAGATGACTATAAGAAACTATAGGAATCACTAAGGATGGTCCAAATTAATTCCCAATAGTGTATTAATGGAGACTAACTTAGATAATAATTTGATCCATATGTCTATTTTAGTAAATACTTGTGAAAGAATGAAATAATGGGAATCATTAGTATCAAACAAGGTTATAGATAAAGGGGATGTGATGAATCCTATACCTTGAACAGTAGATGGTCCTTCACAGCCATCAACTAGTGTATGATCTAATATGTATACATATCCTATTGTAGATTCACTTCCTTGTCCCTAACTCACCTAAGTCCTCATTTTCTGGATCTATTGCTGATGACCCTAGATGGATCCATGGGTAGATGTTTGAGTTTATCTTACACCCTTGAATAACTTCATCCTCAATGATCTATAATAGAATAGTTAGATATTTCATGTCTTTACAATTTTTATCACTAGTTCTATGGTTCCATGAATAACCTACTATAGTACACAAACTTTCCACAGTTGAAGAATTACAGATGGCCTCTATAGGGGACTAAAGATACCGAACACTACTACACCTGCATGTTATTACTTTGTTGCATGTCTCTAGACTTCCTTTTCCTTCCATCAGAAGAGGTAATCATGGAAGCAATAATAGTTCCACCCTCTGATTTCTGAAGGGTAGGAAAAGATCAACTGCTCAACCCTCCCCCAAGATCCTCTTGATGGTTAAGGACTTCTATAAAACCTATTAGTATGATTCTAGGTCAAAGCTTTAGGCCTGATTTCTGATATCTATATGAGGTCTGATCTCTAACTTCCAATCCTTTTGAGCATTATTCCCAACCAGAAGAGGAAAAAATAGAAGAATATCAGTAAATAAAGTAGAGTAAGTGGACACTATCAGGGATCCCTGCTACATATCCATGAACTCCAATGCTAAATAAAGCTTCAAAATATTGGGAAATAACTCCCTGAAGAACATGTCCTTAAAGGGATCCTAGGTGATACCCTCACATCATCCAGACTATCCCATAACTATCCATAAACACCTAGAGGGTCCATAAAACATGAAATTTTTTAACTTCACCTTCCTTTCAGTTGGTGTCTCAATGGGTTTGAACATACAATTGATGATATATACCTAGTCCTTAGTATCATGCGGTCCACTAGAGCCCTGAAATGCCTGAGGATTATAGAAATAAAAATACCTTGAATAGTTGACCATTGATCTTAGTGGAAAGGCTCTTGGTTGGAGTATGATGATTTTTTAAACCATTAGAGAGGTTATGAGAATGTGTTCTAAGTCACCCACCTCCTTAGTTGTAGTGTAGAAGTACTAAGTGGGGTACTGTAACAGTACTGTGCAGGTATTGTATCAGTACTATGTGGTACTATAGCAGGTATTGTTTGGTACTATTGTAGGTACTTTTCAGTACTGTAGGAGCTAGAACTATTCACCTTGGGCCACCGGTTTGGTATTGGAGACCTTAAGGCCTTCGGGTCACCCATGACTTTGGGTCAGTAAGGCTTTTCGGTCACCTTTAAGGACTTATGGTCACCTCAAGTCCTTCGGGCCATGTGATCAGTGCATTTTCCCCAGAAAAACTCTACAAAAAAGGAGCAGTCCTAGAGGAGGATTTAGAGAAGGTGCACTCACCAGAGCAGAACCAACGGATTTGGAAGAATGAGAGGGTATGGAAATGACATCGGGACCAGCCTGTACTTGCATGGGAAGCTTAGTCGGATGGTTATGCCAAGGTGTAGGGATACCATCATGATGCATATGCTGGGGATGGGCAGTTCCTTGTAGTTATAGTTTGGTTGAATTCCTTACGACCTTCGGGTCATGTAATATATCTTAAGCCTACAGGCCATGTAATATCTTAAGACTACAGGCCTTGTAAGGGTTCCCCCTCATCCCTTGAAAGGGGGGTTATCAAAAATAAATAAAAAAAGAAGGTCGTCGGGCCATTCAGGCCAGTCTAAGGGATCATAAAAGGTTCTCTTAGGAGTATACCCACAACCAACAATATGCCCCTCCTAGAACTAACCCTAATCTTCATCCATACACATTATTTACAGTCATCATATATATATATTAACACAATATTATTCTCAGTTCAACTAATTAATTTCAAAATAGAGATATATAATAACATTTCAGAAAAATAGATATATCTCACAATTAGTGAATCTATCCAAAATATATGGAACAATTCAAGAAATTAAATTAAATATCTACTGTGTATCACAACAATAGGTATATATATGGAATGTGAACCTACATGCCTAATCATGATGATTAAATACACCCAAAATATCATATAATCAGTAAAAAAATCACATCAATAGTAACTCGAAGGCATGTTACACATGTGATGGATAGTCACATGGAAACTCCCCTACCTGAGTCCCATATAGTTATCTCTTTTGTACCTTGTATTGGGTTAGTCCAAAAAGAAAAATAATAAATTGACCTTTGATATGATTTTGTAACACCCCGAACCAAACCACCAGTCTGAGTTGGAGGGTCACATGAACTCATGTGCGCCTCCCTATACACAATAGGCTTTTGACAGGTAGTGAGGGTCTAAGTCCATCAGTGGGGCGAATATACACTCAATATCATTTCATAGAAAAAATAAATAAAAAAACAATAAAATAATATTGTGATCATTGTATCACGTGGAAACTAAATAATCAAAAGGAATACATGTCATACAAGTAATATATAGATAAAAATTTGGTATTCCAAAACATAGTATATGTGTATATAAACAAATAAATAAAATAGAAATTACTATAGAGTCCATCATGGTCTACTACCAACTCCATTCCCCTCTGTCCAATCATCTTCCATGATCCCCTTTCTCTTCACCAAATCCTTTGTCATGAAATCAATATATACACCAAAATTTCTGAGTAGGTTGTGTGTAAAAGACTCAGTATGAAGTCAGAAATATATCCTTAACCAAATTTTCACAAGTATAACAGGTGTATTCCATGATAATAATAAATTTGTTACAATGTACAATCCAAAACTGAGCAGTTGTGTGCAAACCAAACATTCACAGACCCCTGATCTTTCCTGCTTCATCTTCGTACCATAAGGATAATGAGATGATGTAAAAATTAGCCAAACTAGCCACTAGGCTAGTGAATATATCACTTGACAATCTTAGGGCATCATATGCACCTACTTCATGGTTTTCCCAAGATTAAAGTATGGCATGCTGCTCAAAAATCCATTAGGCATCAAGTGCATCCTTAGCATGGCAAGCTACTTGAAAATCAACTAGGAATTTATCAGCCTGATACTTAGGCATTGAGTGCCTCTATAGCACAAAATTCCATGGTATCTTCATATCTCTACCCTGTTATCAAGACCATCATCATCATCATCACATGTCAAGCACAGTCCCCCTTTAAGGTGTAATCATGTCATGACCGTAAACTTGTTTTGAGCACAAAGAACACCTCCAAGTAAGTTAACATACATAACAAGGTATAGCATGCAAGGAAATCATGTCATCATGAGAATAAAGTTTTAATATACATAAATTTGATCAACATCAAACATGAAAAACATGATTCAAGAAAAACGCAAGGAATCAATTATCATAATGGGTCTCATGGGCTACACACACCCACATGTGATCACAATCAAGAACAGTGAATCAAGTATGTCAACACATGAACTACATCAAAGAAACATGTTTAAACGAGATCCCCAAAAACTTAAGATACTTCCTACCTCAAAGTTGTCAACATCAACATCAAGGATAACCCAACCTGTGTGGTTTTAAAGCTATAGTGGAAACCTCTATAGCTAATAACATGTCCTCTTAGGCTATATTATCATTATTGTAGACATGTCAATATTAATGTTTCTTCAAGGATCCTAAAAACTAAATCCAACTATTTTATTTCAAAAATAAATAAAACATCACATGTGATAAAGGTTTCTCTTTCTTGGATAATTTCATAATTATCAATTTATTCCAACACATGTCCAATTAATTTATTTCTTAAAGAATTGTAATACAATCACAAGTGATAATACTCTATCTCTCTAGAATAATATGCATGTGGTAAACCTTTATTGTCATTATTTGATATTCATGGATAATAATTTTTTTATCATATTTGATAATTTCCTGAATAACATTGTTTAATTAAAACCTTATTCAATTTATATAAAAGGTTTATTTCACAATTACATATGAAATAAGGAGGAAAGAAAATAATAAATTTCTACCTGTAATTATCTCCCTCATACACTACACCCATGAATATGAGAGAGGTGGGGGTTCTACCATGCCTGGAAAACTAGAAATAAACTTGGTTTGATCAAAGGGGATTCATAGTTATTTATTAAAGGGATTTCTAGGAAGCTCATACTCAAGGGATCAACAAAAAAATAAGGCTACAAGGTTCAACTATTTTAGAAAAAAACATGTATAGTTCTTCCATAATAAACTCCACAAATTAAATACCATCATTTTTTTAAGTGATTCATAATCGTGAAGCGTTTAATTTCATTGATAAATATAAGCTACAAATTTTAAAGAGTCCATGGATTTATTACCTTGATTTTTAGCATTAAAAACATTGAAAATAGTTATAGGTTTAATCCAAGGAAGAAGAAATAAAAATAGGGAAAAACACGTTTTCATCATAAAAAGTGTCGCATAAGGGTTACATGGTTTTACCCTTAGGAAACTCTTAGACTTTGCAAGAGGGTAAAAAGTTTACCCTTACACAATAGATGAACTTCTTATGACCCTTATTCATAAGCCAGGTTACTCTTACATAAGCTTTAGAAAGTTTGTGTTACCCATACGCAGTGCATAGAATACCATTATGAAACTCCACTTTACCCTTACACAGAACCCTTACATGATCCAATACCCTTATGCAACTACCATTACGCGGTCAGCTTACACATGCAAAGAAAAAACTTGATTTACCCTTATGTACAAGCCAGCTTACCCTTATGCAAGTTAATGTTATCCTTACGTTGTGGTAAATACCCTTACGTAGTTCCTGACTACCATTACGTAGTGCTTATACAAAGGTAACCCCTTATGTTATATGTGGTTACCCTTACACAATGCATATACTCAAGCCTTTCCCTTACCCAAAAACTCTTTTACTCTTATACAGCCTATGGAAAGGGTTGTGTACCCTTATGCAAGTCAGGAAAAGTGGGTTTTATCTTTATTCAAGGTCTTAAAACCTCATCTTACCCTTACATAACACCTTAAAAGCATATATAAAAAGATTTTTTCTGATAATTTAGATTTTTGCATAAAAACACTTATAAAATACAAACAAAAGAGGGTTACAAGTACAATTAAAATTTGAGTACATTACACACATACACACATAGATACACATAGACATACATGTAAAAATACATACATATATAGATACACACATACACATACACATACAAATGCACGTACACATACACATACACATACACATACACATACACATACACATACACATACACATACACATACACATACACATACACATACACATACACATATACACATACACATAATCATGCACATGCACATGCACATGCACATACACATACACATGTATATGCATATACATACACATAGATATATATACACATACACATACATAAAATTACATACATGTGCATGCACATACATACAGAAACATATGCATACATACACATACTATATAAACATACATACACAAACACATACACATACACACATACAAAAGTATAGACATACATGTATGTATATGTACACATACACACACACACACATATATATACATACACATACACATACACATATACACATACACATACACATACACACATACATACACATAGAAATTCATAGGTGCACATGCATGCACATACATGTACCAATATATACATACACATACATATACACATACACATACACATGAACATGCATATACACATACACACAAACATACACATACACATACACATGCACATGAATATACATACAAATACACATATGTATATACATGTGAATATATAAAATTACATTCATTTGCATGAACATGCATACACAAAATACATAAATATACATACACATACACATACACATACACATACACATTCACATACACATACACATACATGTACACATACGCATACACATACACATACACATACACTCATACATATGTACAACATACATATATATACACACACATGCACATACACATACATATATATACACACACATGCACATACATACACATACACATACACATACACATAAGCATACACATACACATGCATACATGTATACACATACGCATACACACACATGTATACACATACACACACATAAAATTGCATACACATGTGAATACATACACATAAATATGTATCAATGCACATACTAAGTAAAAATACACATGCTACACAAACATATGTACACATACATACACATATACACATTTCATGCACATATATACACATACATACACATACACATTCATGTGCATCCACACACACACACATACATGTACATATGCACAAATACATACACACACACACAGATACATACATACACATACACACATAACCATACACATACACAAAACACACACACACAACACAACACATTCATACACATACAACACATATATAAATACACATACATGAAAGAGATATATGCCCTAAAGCCTTATATATATATATGATATATATATGTGTGTGTGTGTGATATATATATATATATACATTATGGATTGCATAAATTTTTTGATTTGCATGAATTATGTGATATATATATATATATATTGTACTTACTAGTTGGTAGTACTGGATGGATAGAAGATAAATACTCAACCTTGGCTATCATTAAAAGATATGTTTTATAAGTTTAAACATATGATAGTTAAAATCATTGATTATCATGATCCATAAATTATATGATGCATTAATACATGTGTAATAAAAATATAAATTAGTCAATTCATTAATAGATTCATTATAAACACATGAATAATGCATATACCACCTAAGATCTTATTTGGGTTTGATATAAACCTAACTTCCATATGATGGTGGTAAAGGTATGGATATTCAGAAAAATACTACTAAGAACCCAAATCTCTCTTTATTCTTCTTTGAATATGAGATTTTGACACATCGTGAATGGAAGAATAATCTCGTCCAAACATCGAATAATTTAAATTAGCCCAGGGATTCCTAATAAGGTGGTATGATTTTTTTCAACATTAGTGATCTCTTTTAAACCCATGTGATGGAGTTTGAAGATGATGCAGTGAATTATTCAGTGTAAGGTATGTATGTTTTACTATATTCTTCATTTCACTATTCTTCATAAGATTAATATATTGCAAATTATAGATCCTTATATTTGGATTCTAATTGTTTCTGTTGTGTCTAATAAGTGTTATTAGATTCATTTGAAACCAAAAAGTGGTTTCAAAGGGAGATTAAATATTTAACCAATTCCTAGGAACTCTTACACTTAAATAGTGATGAAGTGTGTCTCTCCACTTAGTATATCCATTGTGATGTAAATAGTTGCACGTCCAAAGAGTTGGGTCAATGGAGTCCTTTGATAGGTTTATATGCATCTCACAATGGATATGTTCATATGAGGAATAGATATTTTTACACTTTCAATGGTATTAGAGAAATTTTATAAGTTTTTACCATTACGTGGGAATAATTCTATGTGTAAGGATAATCATAATTATTTTAAAATAGTTAAAAAATGTTTCTAACATTTTAAATTTTTTTAATGATTTATGAAAATGTTTATAAATCGTGTTGAAAATTATTTTGGAGATATTTATTAATTAATAAATGGTTAATTAATTAATTAATTATAAAGGGTTTATAATTAATCAATAAATTTTTATGAAACATTTATTATTAAATATTCCTTAAATAGTAAATTTTAATATTTAAAATATAATTAAACAAATTATATAGAAATTTTTATGATAAAGAAATAAAAAAATTTATTTATAAATCATAATAAATAATTTATAAAGGGTTATAAATTGTGAAATAAATCCAAAATATAAAATTTTTTATATTTAAATTAGGAATTTTTCTAAATTAAATATTTTTAATTATTCAAAAAATGGTAGTTTTCACACACAATGTAAAATTTTTATTTAGAGGATGGGAAAGCACAATAAGATTACTAAGAGGATCATAGGGTTCTGATTAAATGAATAACTTGAGCATCCCCTTTGAAAATATTCATACACTCGTGAGGAAGAGAAAAAAAACTTGAGAAGTTTAATGGAGGACTTTCCTAGGCAGATTTGAATGTAAGAAAATCATAATTTATTTATAAATTGTTCAAAAATAATTATCTTGTGTTTAAATATTTAAATTTTAGATGTATTTAAAAAAATATCTTGTATTATTCATATTTATAAATTTTTTACATGATGATTGGTTTTTACTTTAGTTTAATTATTAAACTACTTCTAAATAGACCCATGAATTACATGCTAGGCATGATAACGAATTTTTTTCATCTTCCTTAACCTCAGTTTGTAATTAATATAATTATATTGATTTTAGTTATTGAATAGAGTTTTGATATATTAGGTGTTATAGTTATGATTAATTGGATTCTCTCTTGAGTAATATATCCCCAGGTAAAGAGATTTGGGGTTGGACTACCTACTTACCTAGAGGAATATTCCTTGTGTAGGAATGTGAAGGGGGTTGGCTATTTTTACTTTGTCTTACTCATATATATTTTTTCAATCTCATATAATTATAAACCTTTACATGAAGTGTCCATATACCTTATGCATATGATGAATTTGAATATGTATGAATATACTTGAATTCTATTTTTAGGTGAGTAACAAAAACTTATGTGTTGTGTAAAGGGTTACATATAAATATGGTTTGAATATATAGATTTGGTGGTGGGAATATGATTTCAAACTAAATTACTATAATTAAGCACACATAAAAAGTAATAACATGATATAATATGGTTAGATTAAAATCCCATTCAAATACTAAGTGTGAGATTCCTTCCAAATAAGCACTTTTCAAAACCTTGATCATCCAACCTAGTATGTTAAACCATATAAGGGTGCCCCTATATTATATTGTGTAAGGAAATAAAGTAATGGGTGATGTTGGATATTCCTTGGGTAGGTTATTCTATAGCAGGGTGCCCTTGTGTTATCTTTTGTTAATCTGATTTTAATGTTTAGTTTGGGTTACAATTAGTCAGAAAACCCTTGGGAAGGATACCAAATGAATAGAGTTTAATTTATATATATATGATGGATTAGATAAATGGTTTTCCACTCAGTTATCCAAGAATCATATAATATATGATTGGTATGATTCTCTTCCAGAGTAATTAATTGATGAGAGGAATTCCTTAGGGGACTCATTTCTTAGTGAAATATGGATCTTGGATCACTAATGGATATGATGAGTTTTAAAAGGGTTCATCATTTTAGTGGGATCCCATTTCATAAAATCCATTATTAAATGGATAATAATACATGATACTCATCTGATAAAAGATTATGTTGTATATAATATCATCATTATCATCATCAATATAAACTTTGTGATCAAACCTTAATAAAATAAGTTTAATTTAATCTAATCCTAAAATTGGTAACTTAAGAATTTTCTTGAGAAATATTGGTGATCTAAGAAAAATTATTATGAAAATAAATGTTTTAGAGTAGTTCCTTCCTCGGTAACCAGGTGTTAAAGTTGTTCAACAAGTAAATATAGATTCTTATAGAAGCATAAAGTGACTCATTTAATGTTTCAAAGGAATTAGATGAAAAATTACCAAATGAATCTAAGTCCCTACTCATTATTATTGGTTATATCAAATGTTACCCTCATATACTCAATATTATTTGGTATGTCAAATAAAATTCAATTTTATTTAATATATTGATTATTCAATGTGGAAATGGAATATTTAGGCATCTGGATTCCTTAAAACTTAATGGTCATCTTCCTCAAGGATGTTTTGGGACTACCTATGAGGTGGGAAATGGAATTTTGCATCAAATTTCACCCTGAGACTTTGTTTATATCTTTTATGGAATATAGGATGGCCCTTAACAAGCATTAGAGGATAAGGATGTAGTTGTAGGAACTTCGGGAGAAGGGTTTTTTCAGACCCAATGTGTCCCCCAGGGAAGCTCCAGTTTTGTTCATGAAAAAGGTATATGGGATATTGTATCTTTTTATTGATTATCATCACCTGACCCAGACCATGATAAAAAAATTACCCATTTGTGAGGATTGAAGATCTCTTTGATTAGTTGTGAAATATGATTTTTTTTCTTGAAGATTGATCTCAGTTTTGGCTACCACTACTTGAGGGTTTGAGAGGCTGATATTCCAAAGCTGACATTTTGATATTGTTATGGACACTATGAGTTAATAGTGATTCCTTTTGATGTGAAAAATTCCCTTGTTGTGTTTATAGCTTTGATGAACTAGATATTATAGCCATAATTTAACCAATTTTTTATTTTCTTTATTTATTTCATACTCATCTACTCTATGTCAGTAGAGGGGCATTAAGATAACTTGAGGATGGTCCTAGACTAACTCTAGAAGTACTAGATTTACGGTAAGATCTTGAGGTTCCATTTCAAGATCTGTGAGGTTCATTGTATACCTGTCATATTTGATCATGGTTTAGATATAAACCTAGTAAAGATTTATGTAGTGATTACTTTGGATCCACCCAAGATTGTGTTGTAGGTGTGGATTTTTCTTACCTTGGAAGGGTTCTATAGGAGGTTCATGGAAAAATTATCTATGGTTTAATCCCATTTAACTTCCCTAACATGAAAAGGGAATCTGTTTACCTATACCGTGAATTGTCAAAGATCCTTTGATGAGTTAAGGTTTATTCTAACTAGAGCTCCTATTTTGAGACTACCAAAGGAGGGCATGGAGTATGCAGTTTATTGTGATGCCTCTAGAGATGATCTTGGTTACATGTTGATATAGAGTCATGTAGTAATCGTATATGGGTTGAGGTAGTTAAGACCCCATGATTATAAATACATGACTCTCTACCTAGAGTTGGTAGTAGTAGTCTTCGCTCAGAGGATGTGGAAGAAATATATTCTAGGAGATAACTTTATTATTTACTATGACCACCATAGTCTTTGGTATAAATTTATCTAGAGAGATATGAACCTTAGACATAGGTGTTAGTTGGAGTTCCTATGGGACTATGACATTGAGATATTATATACTCCTAGGAGGGGAAACGTGGTGGTAGATTCCCTTAGTAAGAAGTCTCTTTCTTGATTGGTGGAGGAGGTTTCTAGGCAGTTATCTTCCTTGTAGCTGAACCTGATCAAGGAGAGGGATGAAACTTATCTTCAATTGATGGTGTTGAATCATCCACTTATTCAACATGTGAGGGAGGCTCAGTTTGGAGAAATCAATTGTTAGGTTCTTTATGAGAATATATATTCATGAGATTAATCGGAGGTATTTTCTAAAGGTGGGGAATGTGTCGTCCTTTTCCAAGGGTGGATAGTGGTTCTGGTCTTTATTACAAAGGAGTAGATGAGGGAGTTTCACAATTCTACTTTGGTTATACATATGGTGTAGGTAATATGTATAGGGACCTTCACCTATAATTTTCATAGGCTAGAATGGGGAAGAGTATTTTCGAGTTCATCTTTCATCATCTCACATGTTAGCAGGTGAAGGCTAAGAACCAAGTTCTCATATGTTTAACAGATTCCCATGAGATCCCCGAGTGGAAATGGGATGGTACATCCATGGAATTTGTGATAAGGATTCCATGGATATAGAGAGTCAAAAAATCCATATGGGTGATAGTTGGATGACTTACGAAGTTGGAACACTTCGTTTCCATTAGGAATAAGTGTTCATTGGAGATTTTAGGATAGTTGTATGTGTGGGATATCTTCTAGATCCATGGGGTACCCTTTATGATTATATCTAACATAGATGTGTGGTTTATATCATGGTTGTGTAGAGTCTTATAGGAGGAATTCATAACCCAATTATAGATGAGTACAGTGTTTCACCCCCAGAAGGATGGGCTGACTAAACGTTCTTTATAAGTGTTGGAGGATATGATGGGATCTTGTGTTTTGGACTTCAATTAAAGTTGGGAAGATCACATGTAATTGTTATATTTTTATTATAATAACATCTATCACTTTTCGATCGGCATGAAACCTTTTGAGGCCTCTTATAGTAGACCCTGAGATTAGATATATCCCTAGTTGGGCCAGAGATAGTGTAAGTGATGATGGAGAAAGTATAGGTGATCCATGAGAGTATGAGGAAAACCGAGAGCCGAAAGAAATATTACATAGATTGATGTCATAGACCCCTAGAGTTTGAGTAGGGAGACCACATTTTCTAGAGAGTCTCCCCATGATGATAATTGTGAAGATTTAGTCATGCAGGAAAAATATATTCGAGGTTTATCAATCCATTCAATAAAACGTATAGGATTTATGAGGTTACTTAATGCCTAGCCTTATCTCCATAGTTTGAGTGGGTGCATGATGTATTCCATGTGTCACAATTGAAAAGATATGTGCATGATCCTATGCACATCATTGACTAGGGTGAGCTGAACATTGATGATGGAGTTACCTTCACCGAGTACCCTGTGGTGATTGAGAATCGACAAGATAGGATCCTACGAGGATGTACCATACCCTTGGTTTGTGATTTATGGCCGCACGGGGTCATGCATGAGATCTCCTGGGAGTGGGAAAACCAAATGCGGGCTTAGTATCACCAACTTTTTGTTTATCATGTTCTTTTGGGGATGAAAATCCTTGAAGGGTGGAATGATTTAGTGACCTATATTTTTCTTTATAATACTTTAAAATATATTATGAAATATTTTCAGAGTTAGGCGCTAAGATGGCGTGATATTCTAAGGCCCGGTGAGCTTGAAATTGATATTATGAAAATATAAAAAATATAAATATCACGTGCATAAAGTTTCGCATGATTAATGGACTAACATATGAATAAATCCTAATATTGGAAATCTAAGATAGAAGTTGAGTCTAAAATGTGGGGTTTACCCTAGGAACAACCTAATGTTGGTCAACATCGAACATTCAGTTAAGTCAGTCAATGGCAATGTGTTTAAATGAAATAAATAAATTAAATAATTTATTTTATTATTAAATTCCCAACAAAACTAATTTCATATATTTAAATTCTTTTATATAGTTTCCATAGGGTTATCTGTATAAACCTAGAAGCTCTCATAAGATTATATTTATCTTTATTCATTGGCAGATCACATCAGAGGATTACGAGAGATCAAATTGTGGTGGAACGGTTAGCAGAGAATGTAGAAGGATACCCACATTGATGGAGAATGTATTCTTCACCAAAAATTGATCCATAATAAAGATAGGTCTCATAAATTTTGGTTTCCTCCCTTTATTAAAATTTTGATCATGGGTTTTATCTACTATTATTTGATTCGTAATCTTTTGAATCATTACATGAGTTCGTTCCATAAATTTTAATTGTTTGAATAAATTTAAAGTTTATATTCTAGGTTATCTTCCTTGTAAATCCCTACTATGAAATTGTTGTCCAAGAACTCTTGGCCTAAGAAGGATTACTTCATTATTGTGTATTTCTCCCCTCTATTTTTCACATTCTTCATCATTGGCCTATGGGTTCCCGGTTTGACATTGTCAGGACGATTTCATGAATGATAAAACCCCTAGACTCATGATGGATTAGAAAACAATGACTAGGATAATGATTTGCGTACAGATTAGGATAGTTTGAGGCATGTGGGTGAGACCTCCATAGATCTGGGATCTGGATCGGTGATGGAAAGTGAGAAGCGACACTATGGGTAGCGTACTGGCTTCGTGAGAATGAGCAGCGCCCGATTTTCAGCCACCGGAGGGCCGAAATCAATGGATAGAGGTAGATCCTACCATTTTTGGGTGTTCTATGGGCGTGATTCATGGTGGGGAGTGTAGATCTAAAAACCTCTTAGGATTTCTATGAAAATCCAAACTACACACCATGTATCTCGGAAGAAAATATGGTGTGTATCCACTTGGTTGTGATGTTATGGTTTCAGATAGAGTTAAATATAAAATGCTATAGAGGTGGGCCTACACTCCGTGTGACCATCCCTAAGTGGCTAAGCCATGTTCCAACCGGCATATTCCTAGGGCCCCATGTAACCAGACATGTCATGTACCTAATTATACAGCCACGAGCAAGAATACATGGGGCACAAGTTGAGATTCACAGATAGGACCTCAGGTGGTCATACATATCATATATCCTATAGGATACATCATGTACAGAGACATGAATTTCTGATATGTGTTTAGGGAAAACAAATCTAGTCATCATAGTGGGGCCACATGCTGTGTGCACCCCATATATGTCGTTTACTCTTATTTGAATCTTCTTCCTCTCATATCTCCTTTGTTTTGACTCGAATTTTGGCATGTGAGTAGCCTATCTTGATTATTTTTTCACGTAGAACATGATGAAGGCCTTCATGGTATAATTTGAGATACTATGTGAGATGTTATGTGTGTGACACTTATTCAAGAAACACTTGATGACTGTAGTGATCTGGCAGTATCATCATATAGATATTGGGTTTAGTACACCACTATGACACTAGGTTGTAGGTTCTACATTTTATCATAGATATGTTGGGGTCAGTAATCCCATACCACACTAGGGTGTGGGTTCCCCATGCTATAAGATAAATTTTGGGGACAATACTCTCATGCCTCATCATGGTGCGGGTTTCTCAGGATATCATTGAGATATTAGGGTTAGTACTCCTCAATGAAACCAAGATAAGGGTTCCCCATTTATTTATATAGGTAGGGTTAGTTCTCTACTTTTTTTGGGGTATGGGTCCTCCATGGGAGATGTGTGCTCCCTCGATTGTGGATCATAGTTGCGATGTGTGGGATGCTCTACTCATATTTTGGTGAGGTTTAATTTGATGATAGGAATCGATGTTGGACTTCTAGAGCTGCAGGCTTACTCATCGACATTGGCTAAGCTATGATATAGAGATCACATCTCTATCTCTCATTTGGGTTTCTTAATGAGCGTATACATGTGTATCTTGTGGGTTTTGTTTCCCACTTTATTTGGGTTGAGATGACTATTTTTGTATCTCTCTATCTCTCCCCTTCAACTTTTATGGAATCCTACTGGGTAAGTATATACCCACCCCTGCATGGGATTTTCCCACATGTGTCGTGTCTTAGACAGATGACGGATAGATCAGAGGAGATTACGATGGAGCATAGTGATACCTTGGTATATCAATCGTGAATGGTGGTCAAGCTTATAGATCAGGATTCGGGATCTATCCCTTTTTTACATTATTCCAGTTATTATCATGTTGGTACATCTTTTCTGGTTGGGTGTATATTTTAATCCTTTTCTACTTTAGATTACACTTTTATAATCTTTTGTATTCCCTATAGGTTATTAAATGCATGGTTTATACTCTAGATATTAATGTATTTTCATCATATTCCCATTAAAAATTTCATGGATATGCTTGGTCATGTTCATATAGGTGTATTAGGAAAAGGCCTCCCATTTTAGTTATTCCTTCTCAACGCTTGTCCCTATCCCATGGCCTATTGAGGTGGGATTGGGCTTGTGGTGTCCTGACCTTTCGATGGCTAGACGGACCCCAGTGAGTTGGGTTATTATAATAGATGTAATGATTACATCATCCATTTTAATTATTTTTTCTTTAGGTGTTGTAATATATATTTTATTTCATAGCATTTCCCTATGATAGATCTACTACTTAATATTTTTTATGAAAATAAACTTGACTACTATAAATTTTATACTTACTAAATCCTTAGAAATGTAATTTTTATTCCAAATGATATCATATATCCTTTTTCACCAAAATGTGTTGGTAAGTGTCAAAGAGATATTCTACTAATGTGTTGAGTATATGTCCTCAATTCATTAGATTTTCATTCTCTCATTTTTTTCATTATGCTGTAAATTTGAGGATCTTATCTTCATATGTAGATGACTTTGAGGTTAAGATCATGTACATTAGTTTGATAGTTTTGAATGTCTTCTATTTTTCCACCTATTGAAATTATTTTTTTACCTCACACCCTCTTAATAAAACTTCCACTTTTCCATTGAAACATGGACAAAAAACCTCACTAATAAGAGATGAGGTGTGAAAGTGGAAGGAAAGAATGGGTTGAGCCAAAGAGACTGACCCCAATGACATGTATCATACTTTTATTTATGTGGGATCGGTCCTCTTTCATTATGATTATGTATATATAATTCTCCCTATTCATTCCAAACTACAATCTTAATTTCTTATATCCATGGATTCCCTCCTCCTCATGCTTTCTTCCCTCATAACCCTCTCCCTCTTTGCTTGTTCTCAATCTATCAGCATCATTATCTACTAGGTCCAGGATGGAAGCGAAGGTAGCCTCATTGGAACCTACGACATCGTAAAATACCAATTATAAAATAATTAAGATTTATTTTTACTGAATATTAGACTATTTAAAGAAATAATTTAAAATATAAACATAATTTAAATATTTAATAGATTAATACTAAAAGCTAAAATGAGATAAAAATTAATAAAAAGAACATAGTAATATATAATAATCAAAGAAATAATAAAAGAAAACAATTAAACAATTATTAAATAAAACAAACATTAATAAATAATTAAAATAATGAACAATTGAATGGTTGATCAATAAAATGGCCATTTTTATTAGTAATTTCATTAGTCAACTAAATATACAATAAAATAACCTATAATATATCATTAACAAAATTAATTTTAAATAAAGAATTAAAAACAAAATTTAGAAATAAACTAAATGTGGAAAAAATTATCAATTTAAGGCCACATCAAATTCCCCCACAATTAATATATTGTTTCCCTTAACAAATCGTTAATCGCATTCAATGGTAGGAAATAAAAATCATAATAGTAAAGATGAAATGAAACTAAGAATTAATTTTCTTATTGATTTTCTATCATTGATTCTCTCAAGTGGTAAAAATAAATTTCCTCTTGAATCCAATTTCTTCAGTGAAAAATCAATTACTATTTTAAAAAAATGATTTAAATTGAAAATCTTAAAGAGAATTTAACAAATGTTAATTTGCATCCAACTGAAAGTCCAAACTTCTCTTTACTTCCAGGTGAATAGACTCACATAAATTATGAGTTCATAATAAATAGACTAACCATTGTATGAGGTGGATTGAAAGTTTATTAAAGGAATAAATAACTCATCCAATATTTTGATGATTAAAGAAGGAAAATAATGAAATATTGGGTTCAAATTGGCTTAGTATTTTCATTTCATAATTCATTTGGATGCATATCATATCTATTAAATTTTAATTAAAAAGTTAAAAGTGAAAGATTACTATATAACATTATCTTGATATTTTACTAAAATAACTATTTTCAATAGGTGAAGAAAAATGATTTACCTAATTTAATCCAAGTGGTATTAAAGATTAACCTCCCTAAGTGGAACCAATCAACCCTCAACTTTAAGAAAAAAAAATTCCTAGTGAAAATTCCTAAATATTTCTTAAAAACTAAAAATTTTGAAAAATTGTAAGGGGTTTTGATGGGATCAAAAATAATTATATTCTATATTAAATTAAACCCCTCCCACCACACTTAAAACCCAAAATTATCCCTAAAGTTGAAATCAAGTTGGCTGAAAAATTAATACAGTTGAAGTTCAAAATTATTTTCAATGCATTAGTGAATGATTCATGTTTTTAAGGGGTCACAAGTTAGCTCAAAAATTATTCTGTCCAAAATAAACAAAAATAAATAAATAAGTAATATATTGGACATAATAATGTAATTTATCATAGAAAAAGGAATCTAAGATTATGTGTGTTTTCTCAATTTAAATTCAAGATTCTTTTCAAATGAGAAAATAAAATTACATGGAAATACACTTTTTCATCACATATACCAGTTAACAAAATCCACAGTGACCAAAAAATTTAGAAATAATTATACATGAAACACATAACTCCATTAATTAATTTTCAGAAATAAAATAAAATCCAACAGTAGTTATAAAACAATTGAGAAATCAAGAAAAATTAAACTATTAAAAAAAGTACTCCCCTATTATGAAGAATATTTTCTCATTGTTGCTAATTAGAAATACTCCATTGTTTCTTAATGAACAAACAATATGGCCCCCAAATTCAGTACCAACAAGATGGAAAGAATAAACATAAGATTACAAAAATTCAAGTTCAATTAATAATGTTTCCAAAGAATAAGGAAAGGGAGTTTGAAGTAGGTTATTCAATTTAGTATCTTCTTAATGTAGTGAAAATAAGTCAAAGATATGGTTGTATAAATATCAACAAAGGACTCTTTGAAAGAGAGGTAGAGTAAATATAGATATGGATTAGAATATAATGAGAGGAATTTTATTTTAAAAATAAAAACAAAAAAGTTAAAACCATGGGTTGGCTCCCATGAAGTGTTTATTTTATAGTCCCCAACACACTCCCCTGAAAACTAATCATAGTCACAAGGTGGGTGTGTTTTCTCATCCATAAACCACCACATGTGTGTTGAAAAGTTATTATTAATATATAATTTATATTTTTGGGAACCTAAACATTCCAAAGAAGATACTACCCTCCTCATAGTAAGAAAATACCCCTAGAAACACCCTTTTTCAGTTGTGGATTGGTTGTTTTCCACTTATGAAAATATACCATATTTGTAAAATCTTAAACCCCAAAGAAGGTATGGCATTAAATGGGGAGATCCAAAAGGTGGTACCAGGTCCTCAAGGGTTTCATATCCAATTTAAACCTCAAAACTTTTATAAAAATTGGTGCAATTAAATAATTTTTTGAAATAAAGTTCTAAGATTGGTTTATCAAGTTCAATTTGAAATGATTATTGAATATTTGAAATTATTTTACATTCCTCTTCCACTTTTATCTTAGTGGTGAAAACAAAATATACTTCTCCAATTTTTAATTCATAAAATATAGTGTTGTATGATAAATGCTCAAATAAATCTAATTAATCATCCATTAAAGCAAAATACACAAATAGAAAATAAAAAACATCATTTTATACCACTTTTTTTGTTAGTTATTATTAAACCATAAAGAGTCTATGATGAAACTTGGGGATTTTAATAGAGTGACCATACTCCATTAATTAAACTTCCATGAATTCAATTTCAGTAGGTATGTGTTGAGAAAGTGGAATAATTTAATCTCTATGAAAAATGATCATAATGTCACTATTCTAAAATTTTTGTTCTAACTTAGCTTCCTAAGATGTAATCCATTAAAAATTCTCTTAGACCACTTTATGAAACTGTTTTGACATTAAGACCACTTGTTCATGGAGTAACCATATAAAAACTCTTATAATGTCATATTATATTCCATTAGTTTCAGTAAATAGTTTTAAAAATGAATTTTCTATTAAATCACAAGAATAATATTTTTTTGAAAAAAAAAATTTATTTATTTATTTGTTTTCTTTACTATTTGTTTTTATTTTTTTTAGATTGGTCACATGTGCCTTCCCTGATAATTATGAAAAAATTTGACAACTCTCATGGTCATTGATGAGTGAGTCGAATTTAATTATTTTAAAATATATATATTATTAGTAAAGAAGTAAGTATGAATATCATATCCATATAGAAGTTAATAGAAATTGTGCAACCAAAATAAGTAAAAAAATAAAAATATTTTAAATTTTATTGTGTTTCTATATGAAAAATAGTAAAAAGAAATATATGGAGATATATATATATATATATATATTGGTAGAATAAGAATTTTGGAGAATTGGACAAACCTGAGCTGATTTAAAATTATTTTCTCTACTTGATTTCAATTAACACAATTGTATGAGTGAAGAAAATAAATGTGTATAGAATCACCTAAATATAATTAAATTTTTCTACATTATGTATTGAACTCTCCTAAAAATTATCATTAAACCAAAATTCATGAACAAATATATTCAATAATAGAAAAAAATACATCATCATTTTCCAATTTTTGGTACTTCAAATGATGCTAAATAGTAAAATTACAGCACCCTCAGTTTCAAGTAAGTAACCCTTTGTTTATTATTTTTAAGTATATAAAGTTTTTTGGTGAAGTTTTGGAGGTTTTAGAAGAATTTTGGAATGTTTTGGAAGGATTTTTTGGAGGTTCATGGTTTGAGCACGATTAGTAGAAACTATGAAACTTTTATAGAAAACTGTACAAAGTGAAGTAGTGGGCTTCGGGTAAACACATGGTTAGGGTAATAGTTTATCCAAACTATGATTCCACCCATTAGTAACCATTTTTTTTGGGGATAGTGGGCTTGTGCAGGGTTAGTTTATAGTTTTTCTAACAGTGTTCCCTAACTGTGCACGGCTAAAAGTTAGATCTGAAGATTGTGGATATAAACCAGTTTTGATCCTTAATGGATATTTTTTCCCTGAAAAGAACCTAACTAGAATTTTTGTCTTCCCAAAGGCTGTATAGACCCTTCCCCTTGATCCAGTAGAAATCCTTTGGCAGTTCTTTGTGCGTTGGAGGTCCAATTTCCATGGTAATTCTCTGTTCTTGGTAGTTTTCCCTTAGATTCTTCTTCTTCCCTCTTTTGGAATGATATATCAAATCCTTTGGGGATGGATATAGGTATATTTATTCCAATAATGATGTGATATGGTTTTTTATGTTAGGTAACATGATCTAAGGTGAGTTTTTGGAGTTTCAACTTGTCATGTTGTAGAATTTGTGTCATTCTTCATTTTATCCATAGTTTCTAAGGTATGTGGATTCACTCTCGACTCCTCTTTTTAGAACCTAAAGGATTGATTTAAAATTTATTTTTTTCTTTTTCTAAATTTTGAAATGGTTGTTCAATTCGTGATGGAAACCCTCTTTAGTGATGGTTTGTGAAATTGTGATAATTAGTTGTTTTGGTGGAAAGTGAAATTGGTAACATGTTTTTAAAATGATGATTTTAAAATGGTTGTTTGGTTTGATGTGTGGAAAGTGTTTTCAATAAATTTATTTTTTTATTAAAATGGTTTGGAAGATATTGGTCCAGCATTGTTATTGTCTTAAATGGTTAATCATGAGTTGAATGGTATGGATAATGGTCATGAAGTACCACCATCAAAGGGATGAAGTATGGATGTGAAGTTACACTATCGATGGTAACACCAAGCTTGTGTGTGTATGCATTCATGGTTGTGTGAAAAGGAATGGGTTATGCAAAATGAAATCATGATATAGTTGGAATGACTTGTTGGTTTGATTTCATTGGAAATGGTTTTGGTTTGAAATACTGTTTTGGTTTGAAAAATCTTTTTTTTAGAAATGGTTTGGATTTTGTATAAATAGTTTTAAAGTGTTTTATATAATTTATTTTATATAAATGTGCTAACATGTTATATCCTAGTGGAGTGATTAGGGAAGTCATTTGGGTAAAAACTGCTATGTTTCATTACTCACCCCCTGCTTGGTCACTTTGGTGCATATGTAGATATCATTTCACTACGGCAAAATCACGATTTAGCGGCGGTTTTTTTTTGTTTCGCGACAGTTTAAACCGCCGCTAAATAGATTGGCATCGGATTTGAAAAACCGCCATGAAATCGTGCATCGGGAAACTATTCGCGGCAGTTTTTTTATTTTTATTTTTTATTTTTATTTTTTATTTTTTATTTTTTATTTTTTATTTTTTATTTATTTTATATATTTTATATACTTTATATATTTTATTTATTTATTTTATTTTATTTATTTATTTATTT